>JAQPPZ010001579.1:0-2796696 GCA_028583015.1 Wollemia nobilis | reverse complement strand
ATACCCGCACCAACCCCACTCATGCATTGGGCTCCATCAAAGTATAAGGACCATTGTTCAATATGGTCTGCCTCTAATTGAAGGCATTCATCAGGAAACTCAATGATGAGGGGATGGGTAGACTCTATGGGTGCAACAGCTAATTGATCTGCTATGATTTGACCCTTAACAAACTTCTGTCCTATGAACGTGAGGTCAATCTCGCTTAGAGCAAGAACCCACTTGGCCGTGCGACCCGATAAATAAGGTCGACTCATGAGATACCTTAAGGGATCATATTTAGCAATGACATAAGTTTTTTGATTAAGCATATAATGGCATAATTTTTGCGTAGCAAAAATGACTACTAGACATAGTTTTTCTAATGTTCTGTAGCGGGTTTCATAATTGATGAAGGTTCGGCTAATATAATAATTAGCACGTTCTCTCTTCGCATCATCAAGCTGAGCTAACATAGCTCCTAAGGAAGAATCTGAAGTTGAAATATACAAGAGAAATGGGCGATCAGGTTTAGGCGGTGAAAGCACAGGTGGGTTAAGGAGGTATTGTTTGAGAAGTTCAAAAGCTTCTTTACATTCGTTGTCCCAATTAAAAGGCACATCCTTCTTAAGAAGTTTAAGAAAGGGACCGGTTTTGTCTGCCAGCTTATCGATGAAACGACGGATGGTTTGAAGCTTACCTTGTAAACTTTGTAACTCAGATATATTAGTAGGTGCGGGCATATCAGTGATAGCCGCAATCTTAAGAGGGTCAATTTCGATGCCACATAAAGAAACTATAACCCCTAATAGTTTACCGAACTTAACTTCAAATATGCATTTGGCTGGATTTAATCGAATAAGATATTCTCTTAACCGATTAAAAACTTTTCTCAAATCATCTAAATGATTATCTTCATTAATAAAGCGAGCTATAATATCATCTACATAATCATGTAGGATATCATGCATCATATCATGAAAAATATAAGTCATAGCTCGTTGATAGGTTGCACCTGCATTCTTTAAGCCAAATGGCATCACTTTCCAACAAAAGGTACCCCAGGGGGTAATAAAGGCTGTTTTAGCCTGATCTTTAGGAGCTATCCTGATCTGATTATAATCGAAGAATCCATCCATTAAGGACATCATCCCACTCCCAGTAGTAAAGTCAATGATTTGATCCATGTTTGGAAGAGGAAAATCATCTTTAGGGCATGCAATGTTAATATCTCTAAAATTTGTGCAAACCCTAACTTTGGTGGCTTCTTTCTTGGTAACTGGAACTACATTTGAGATCCATTCAGCATAATCAATAGCTTGTATAAAAACAACATTCAGGAGTTTTTCTAACTCCCATTTGACTAGCAAAGCCACTTTGGGATGCATTTTTCTAAGTTTTTGTTTAACAGGTTTAGCATCCGGATGGACCACTAGGTGATGCATGACTATAGAAGGGTCTAGACCTGGCATATCTTCGTATGTCCAAGTGAAGACATCTTCATATTCTTTAAGGAATGCAATGTATTGTTCTTGTTTTTCTTAACTTAATTATGATCCAATATTGATTATGTGAGGACTATCCTCAGTTCCAATATTAATTTCAATGATGTTTTCTACCTCCATGTGTAGATCTCTTTCAAAATTAGGTGGGGCAGGTGAAACGCCCAATTCTTGTAATTATTGTAAGGTTAAGTTGGATAATTCATCTTGAGGATTAGTGGTCTCAAGTTGGGCTATAGTTGGTATAGAACCATCAAAATAAAATCCATTGTGTAACATCTCTTCAACGGAGACATCATGGAAGATATCTCCTTCCAACTCCTCATCGGAGTCAACAATCATTTCGGGGTAAGCTATGGATAGCATGTTACATGTAAATGGCTGATTTTTTAGAGGCAAATCATCACGCCTATCCAAATAATCTTGATAACATATGAGTTGATCATCATATTCAAAAGGAAAGGGTTGACCCTTGCTAGGAAATAGGCCCACACCACAACGGGTAGGCCACGGTTCTACCTCGAAAGGTTCTTTCATGCCATTTTGGAAAGGTCCCAAGCCTTCCCCTTTATATCCCATTTTAAGCATCATGGGTTTAGCTTTAATATATTCATTGGTAAAATAACATCGAGCGTATCCCTCATGATGAGTTTTGATATTCCGAGGGATTCTTCCCCAATCATATCCTTTATAAATGAAGGCACAACTCCCAACTTGGTAAGTACTTCCCATAGGTTGTGGGAGGCCCAAAGTACGAGGAGATGGTGGTAAGTTATTTAAAAGAATTGAATCTTGCATGAAAGCATTTGTTTTTTTTGATATTAATATTGTGGATAAATCTGGTAAAAGTTCATCAGAAAGAGCATAAGATGTAGAAGGATCATTCCCTATATCTTTAGATGGGGAAGGTATGATAGATGTTGATAATGTGGAAGTGTTAAGAGATGGGTCTATAGGTTTTGAAATTATAGGAATAGAACATGAAGGATTGGTTGTAGATTGAAGATATTTTTGAGGTTCTAGAGTGGTTTGTTTAGAAGATTTTTTATCTATATATGAGGGTGATATGAATGGAGGGGAAATAGGTGAAGCTATGGGTGTGTGTTTCACAGTTTTAGATGAAAAATAAGAATTAGGATGTGTGGATGACAGAGCAGGGCAAAATTGTACTCCAATAGGTTCTGCCAAAGCACACATATCAAAGGGTCTAGGATCACCGTGGATAGTGACCAATTGATTTTTAAATTCGAATTTAACACATTGGTGTAAAGTTGATGGGACAACCCGCATTACATTGATCCAAGGATGACCCAAGAGTATATTGTACGATGCGGGGCAATGTACAATAAACATGGTGGTATCTAGAGTTCGAGAACCAACTTGCAATGGGATGGTAATAACTCCACACGTTTCTTGTGTTTTGTCATTGAAAGTTTTGATAATCATGTCAGTTTTCTTTATTTCATCACTTCTAAAGCCAAATCGTTGGTAGAAGTCAAAAGTGCAAATGTTTAGAGATGAACCATTATCAATCAAGACTCGTTTGACAGCTACATCTCCAATTATAGCAGTAATATATAAGGGATTATCCTTATGTAAACTGTGTTGTGGGATATCTTTATCCCGAAAGTCAATACAATCGACTTCTCTAGTGATGATAGTATTGGCCATGGCTTCGGGTTGAATATTTTGAGGTACCATCATTTGGCTTAATGTAAGCATCAACTCATCCCTATGGGTAGGAGAAGATCTTAATAAATCTAAAAGGGAAATTCTGGCTGTAGTACTAGATAATTGCTCATTAATATTGTAAGGGGGTTTAAGTTGAACATTGGAAGCATGATTCCCTTTATTGGGATTTTTCAAAATGAATGGACCTGATCCATCATTCTGGTTTGGTTCTTGTTGAGAATTTTGAGCCTGTTGTTGGGTAATGACTCCAATGGTACCTACAATGTTATATTGAAGACGCTGAACTGGTCTCGGTTGAGCATTTATGGCTTGTTCATTTGGGAGGAATTGATTAGAAGAGGGTCGAGTAGTAAATCTTCTAGGAAATGGTTCTTCTAGAACCATAGCATCTGTGATGGGTTGAATAGTATCTGATTCATTTTCAGAATTATTCGATTGGTTTGAAGTGATGTCTATTTCACTTTCAATATCTGATTCTATATCACTAGGATCTGGAGTTTGAATATTATGTAGGGGCCTGGTTGTGACCATGGATAAATTTGTGTCAAATATTTGAGGATCATGATTAAGTAAATGTCCACTAATGGTCCCTACATATCGGGTAGGAGGAGGAACATTATGATGTTCGATTTGATTGGCCACCTCTTTACCATGTCTTGGTAAAGGGTGTTGAAATATGTCTAATGATTGATTAGCATTTTGATTTTGATTTTGGGGAATGTTCTTTTGAGGATTATTAGGAGCATTTTGTTTAGGTTGGAAGGTTTGCACCTCCATTTCATTATTATCAATCAGATCCTGTATTTTATGTTTCAACCTTTTACAAGCGTTGGTAGAGTGTCTAGGCCCTCTATGGAAATCACAGTGTAAGTCAGCTCTGTATCCGGGTATAGTTGGATCAGGTTCCCGAATAGCTGGTAATTGGATCAAACCTCTTTCGAGTAATTGAGGTTAGTAAATTTTCGAGGAGGTTTATCAGGTGGTTTCAATATAAATTTTTCTGTTGTTTTCGTTGCATTGATATTAGCAACATTTTTGCTGTCAGTGACTTCGTCACCTACAACTTGTTTGTTTTTATACTGATTTCTGGATGTTTTCTCATCATCCTTCTTCCTAAGTTGGCCTCTCATAATGAGGGCATCTTCTACTCTTCGAGCTAAATCTATAGCCCGATCGAAGGTAGTTAAAGTAGTAGTTGATAGCTCATAAGATATTTGTTCTTGTAAATTATTAATAAAAATGTCCAACATTTCCCTATAAGGTAGCACAAAGTGTAGTTTTCCCGTCAACTACCTCCATCTAGCTAAGAAATCGGAAAAAAATTCATCCTTGTCTTGTTTTAAGTTGTATAAATCTTTAATGGTTACATGCCTCTCGATGTAGGCACTAAATTTATGGACAAAAGATTCAATTGTTTCTTCAAAGTTTCTCAAAGAATGAGTGGGCAATTTATAGTACCACTCTAATGCCATTCCACCTAAACTTTTCGGGAACATTTTTAGTAATAGCAAGTCATCATGTGATATATCATGACATGCTATCCTAAACATGCAAAGATGCTCTATGGGATCTTCGGTTCTTTTATATATAGGCAGGATGGGCATGGGAAAATGCTTAGGGTACGGTTGTGCTACAACTATGGGATCCAAAGGTTGACTACATATCTCTCGATAATTGTACGAGGGACGGTAAGGATCTATCTGGTCCATATGTGAAGCTAACTGTTTCACCATGGCTTGCAGATTACTAGTTTGCCCACCATATTGGTTCGGTAGGGAATTGATATGGGATTTGTGAGCATATGATGGAGGGACATGAAGATTAGATGCTATGTTTCTATTGTGTAAATTGTTGGTAGGAAAGGTGTTATGAAGGAATTTTGAAGTTGTATTATGTCTGTATTCCGGATTGTTGAAAATTGGTGTTTGGCTTCATTTTAGGTTTTTGTTTACTTAAAGCATATTGATCAATAGTTTGGCGAAGTAAAGCAGTGAAGGAAGTTTTCTTTTGTGTGGGAATTATTTTAGGCTCAATAACAGGTTCCTTAGGAGGTTGGGTAACTTGTTGTTTTGGCATGTTCTGAATCATAGTGACCATATCTCTATTGGATGGTCCAGCCTTATCACTTTCTTGATCAATAAAAGACAAGGTGTTAATGTGCACATCAAACATATGTTCCATGGCTGCTTGAGTGTCACTAATTTGCCCTTTATCAATATGAACTGCCATATTAAGAGCGCCAATGTTATTATTGAAAAATTTTCAGAAATGATCTAAGTTGTCAAAAGCAATAGTTCCATCTGGAGCTACTCTAGGGGATGAGGATCCATCCTCTTTAACATTTTCTTCTTGTTCATTGTCTTCACCTAGGTCATCTTCTGGTTGATCTAGAGTTTCTCCTTATGGAATTGGATCTTCAAGAAGGAGATTTGGGTTTCTAGTTTTATCTTCTAACCAATCCTCTTCTTCTCCTTTAGTTTGTTTACCATTCCTTAGTTTAGGCATTGTGCTTAATTTAGATTTCAGCATATATATATATATATATATATATATATATATATATATATATATAGCAACAAGCTTAAGAGGTATATATTAATTATATACCTACTACAATATTTAAAATGAAATGTTTTGGTTTTTGTTATGTTTTTTAGTTTTTCTTGTTTTTGTAATAATATTGTAAAGATAACAAACAACACAATAAATGCATGAACTAATACTGAAAGTAATGATCTAGTTTTCTATAGACAATTTATAAATATCATTAATGGGCTCGAGTTCTTCAAGAGTCATGAAGTGTTCTTCAAATTGAAAATTTTCTTTCAAAAATTTAATGAAAAGAGCAATAGTGATATTATCTGTTTCAGATTCTGGTTGATAGAAGTAAAGCTCGTGGCAATACTCTCGATATAACACAGCTCAAGGAACTCTATTCCATATTTCCCTATCTGTAAGAACAATCTATTGGTCTTCTACACGACCTAGGAACTGGTGTATAATGGCTGCGTTCTCGAGGTATTCCTCGAAGGTGAACAATTTTGAAGACACAAGAGCTCTCCTATAAGCTAACCATCTATGGTAGGCTCTTTGAAGTTCATGATAAAAGACAAGTTGATGAGGATCCAGGATTCTATCTAGGACAAGCCTCTTGATTTGTTTAAGTTTTGTTGACCTAGATGAAATGACACTTAGTCTTCTATCAAGTTCATCCCACAAAAGTTGATTTCTATCTGTTTCAGGCACACTAAGCACATAATTGATTTCTATGGCTGCTAATTGGTTTTCAACATTTATAGTAACTGCTAATATTTTCTTAGGAGCTACCATCTAAACATGATATGCAACTTATTAGTTTTAGATGATTTGAAATGCATCTATGTTTTGGTTGTTTTATTTTTTGTTTTTTTTTGTTTTCAAAAGGTTTTAAATGCATTCACGTCGGGTTCACCAAAATGTATCACTCCAAAATTTTCACACCCTTACCTTCAGGCTATAGGATCTATGCCCGTAAGGGGGATGTGAAAAGGATGGCACGGTACCTCGAACTGAGAGGCCTTGCGAAGGTCCCGCATCTCGGGGGAGGTGTATTATGGTGATTTTTTGACGGATGGTGGGTTCACTAGGAAACGTTTGAATGGCAGTTTCCACGCCTAGGTTGGGAATGTGTTTGATGTGTTCAGTTTTATCTTTAATCATCCAAGTCCTAGGTTTGGCCAAAATGCATCTAAGCTATTCTATATGAAATGCAAATTTAAATGAAGACAAAAACATATTTGGACAGAAAAATAGAAAGAACAAGATGGATTAAAGATCCATACCTGATCCGGATGTCTGATGAAGGTTCTGATTTTTGAAGTAGTATTTTTGAAGTAGTCAGGATCATCTGGAATTTGACAGGATCGTCTCCTATCTGACAGGATCGTCTGAGATCTGACGAATTCGTCAGACAAATTTTTTAGAGACCTACAAACAGAAAAACAAATGCAAAATACATAGAATGCAACTATGATAACAGAGGGTAATGATATCAAATGATAGTAATAACATTAAAATGATGATAATAAGCAAAAAAATGAATGCATTATATCGATTTAATGACAATTTATGCTTTTATTATGCATTAAAGCTACATGGGTGAACTCCAAGATGCAGAATAATAAAGAATAACCATAGAATTAACTAAATGCAGAATAATACAACATAAAAAGGATGAAGAAATGCAAACTCTGGGCATTGATTGCCCCCAATGTGGACTGTAGTCGAAATCATCTCGAATTGGGTCGAGATCATCCGAGATTGTACGAGATCGTCCATGACGAACTGAGCTTGTTCCGACTGAAAAACAATGAAGTTCTTGCAAACAAACTTGGAAAAATACAAATGCAAACAGTGTTTTAAGATGGTCTAGTGTGTGTAGAATTCGAGTTATAGGGAATTTCAGCCAGGGGGATGCTAAGGGGGGGGACTAGGATTAAATAGGCTTATGATGGAGGTTAGGAGTTTGGAGATCATCCCTATTTGGGAGATCTCCAACAGGGAGGGTCTCTAATGACACAGACACGCTTCTGCCCAGATTAGAGACACCGTTGGAACATAAACTAATTATGAAAAATTAGTTTTGGGACAAGATCGTCTGGACGTCCTAGCCCAGACAAAATTGTCCGATCTGAGGTGATATCGTCTGATCGGCGACGATATCGTCAAACGGTCAAAACAAACTCTAAAAATGGCACGGGAAATGAGGAAACGGATTAAACAGTGGTTTGGGAGCAGTTTTGGAGGTTGAAATTTGAATTTGAATTATTTACTAGAGTAAGTGTAATTATTAAGGTTTTATCGCACCAATTTTAGGGTGCTACAGAGCTTCACTAGTTGACTCATCAAACTAGTGGATCAAATGTTGAGTCCTAGTATTCACAAGTTTTCCCTTGAAACTTTGTGGAAATACTAGCTATATACAATATCAGTATTCCTAAAACAAAGATTTCTTTCAGTCCTAACTTTTGGCTCTCCTTAATTCTACCACCTAGACTCTCCTGAGTATTTTTGATAGTGTCTGGTCCAATGGTACGTTAGATTGAAAAAATATTAGGGTCAATGATAATGGTGGTTTTCCTATTGACCTACTGTAGCTCTGATACCACTCTCAGCTTTTGATGTAGGATGTAATGGGAGATAACAAACACAAGATGTAGAATAAAATGAAATAAAGTAAATCTATGAGATGATTAAAAATAATATATGTTTACAAAATAGATCTAGAGGAAATGAACACTCCATGAATAGAGCTAATATTCAAGAATGGGCATTGAGAATGTCACACTCCATAAAATTACTTCACACTGCTACATCACACCACTCTAACTCCTATATGCTACTACATGCTCTTCTATGATTCATTATCTATGTTCTATACCTATGTCCCTTTATATAGGAAATAGGTTCCTTGGCCAACACTCTACCTAAATGTGCAAGAGATAGCTTACACATATACAACTTGCTTTTTGACACTTGTATAGTTATTACATTGCATGAAGTAAATAGATAACCTTCCCCTAAAGTAATCTAATGTCCTAAGTATGTACCAAGGTAAAGGTACAGTTACATGATCTAAATGATGTAATAGATTCTATTTATAACATATTAATATAAGTAAACCTTTACCATAATCAATCATTCTTAAGTATGGGGATAAGATTTGGACCCAAACCATAAATTATGAAAACATATATTTTAAATGTAGAATATGTCATAATATGGGACATATTGAGAGATCGTGAAGGCATGCTAATTCTACAAGGTCATGTTTATTAGTTAGGTTTCAAATTAATTGTTATGAGGCTTTAATAAGACCTCATTAGAATAGGTTATTTTAATGTGTAATGTCATTTCATGTTCATTTAAATTTCATGTAATATGGATTTGGGAACCATAACCCTAATATCAATTTTCTCAATATATAATTCCATAACACAAAGGGAGAGATGTGATTTTTCATTCTCTTCCTTATCAAAAATATTCTCCTCCTTTTTTCTTGTTTCATGTGGTTGAGCTTGGGCACATAACATTGATCCTTACTATAAGTGGTATTAGAGCTTGGATGCACCCCTCCCACAACAAAGCTTGGATAAGTATTGCATTCCCCTCCTCTCCTCCTCCACAAATTTATGTGTTGAGTTGAAGGAGAGCATGAGGATGTTGCATGAGGTTTCATAAAACCTTCATAGATTTGCTTTTTATTGCATATATTCACTTGTATCTCTATTTTTAGGTATTCAAAATTCAAATCTGATCGAGTTCGATGGCCTTTGTGTAAACTGATCATATTCATTTTTTACACAACCATATAGTATCCAAAATTTGGATCTAATCGAGTTTAGTGATATCTATGTAAATTGATTATGTTTATTTTTACACAACCATACAATATCCAAAATCTAGATCTGATCAAGTTCGATGGCCTCTATGTAAACTAACCATGTTCATTTTTTTACATAGCCATACAATATCCAAAATTTAGATCTGAAAAAGTTTAGTGGCCTTTTTGTAAATTGACTATGTTTTATTTTGACAACACAGTAGACTTCTATCCTCTCCATTGTACTTGTATAAGTGGCTTATAGAATTTTCCACATTACTTTTGGCTAACTTATAGTCCTCATTTATAAAAATTATTCCACTTGGACGGTGAGCAAGGTCTAGTGGATCACACCTAACATACATATTGCCACATTAGCACTCGTAGTAGCACTCCATCTACACTCCAAGTCTATTTTTAGTTTTTATTTGCTTTCTTTTATTGCAAATCGATTCACATCTTTGCATCATTCCTAAAAGGAACACATCCAATGACTCATTCTACAACCTAACCTTGTGACAGGGCACCACTTCCTTGGTGGTGGAAAATCCACATTAAAGGCCCTGTGAGTCAAAGTTGGACTGGATTTAATAATAATACACAGTGAAGGAGGTTAGCCATACCCACTAACATTTGGAAAGGAATCATACTTTTTCCTATGCTCAAAAAACTAAAACCTCTTAATCAAGATTAAAATTAAGACAGTCTAATATCCATCATAGCTATGGAATAGATCACATACTTCTCTTCAGAGAGCATATCACTTACCATTGTAAACTAGGTGAAGATTGGTAGGACTTGGGCTCCATAACAACCTAGATTTCGTCACTAAGTGTCTGTATATGCGCATCCAGTTGAAGGACTTAATTTGAGACAAGCTCATTATACCTCTCCAAATTTTAGTACCTCACCTACTTCTAGTCATAATATTAAGGTTACTAGTTTTACACATCCCACACTTTGATATTCGGTTGTGTAATCTAGTGTTGGAGATATTGGCCTACACATTCATCTATTGGAGATATTAGATTTTACATTCATCTATAGTATTTTAGTTTGGTCTACACACCTTTTTTTAGTACTTCATATTTAGCCACATCATCATCCTATTGCATTAGGAATCATAGCCACTTAGGACTCATAGCCACTTACTTGTACAATTTATCATTTGTAAAAGAGATTCCACTTGGATGGTGAGAAAGGTCTAGCAGATCACATTCATTCATTATCATCACTTGGTTCATTATTTATTGGCACATTTTACCTCACTTAGTCATTTGTTTCTTGTTCACACCTTGACACACCTCTTTTAGGTCTTTTTAGTGTCATAGGTCACAATGACTTCTAAATTCAAATAAAACATTGGATGTACCCTAAACGGTAATGATAATTAGGATCAATGGTTCACAAGACTTAGGAAAACTACAACATTTTAGAACCTATGGTACAATCATCTAGATGCAAATCCTACACCACCCACAAATGTTGCTACCCTAGAAAAATGGTAGATAGATGATGATCGAATTTGTGCCAGCATCCTACTTGTCACATAATATCACCTTCATAATTTGATTGATGAAGCCAAGCATGACACAAACTTCAATAGTTCTAACCCTCGGTGACTCAACCTTTTAGGTGGTTTTGTGGAGTTTCCACAACCACCCCAAGCTTCTTGGGGACCCACTTGTCATGTTTTGGTATTAAAGGTTTTTGGTTTTCTTTGGCTTGTAAGAATAGTGGTGTTTGATCGTTTATGTTAATGATTTTAATTGCTTTAGTTATTTGATATTTAATGATTAATTAATCTAGGCGTTAATGCTTAGATTAATTAAAATCCATTTTGATAAATAGATTTTAATGTTCTTCATACTATCTAAGGTGATTGAATGTGTTTAATAAAGCAAGGCCTGACCAAAACATTACCTAAAACAAGAAGAGGATACAAAAGGTACAAATAAATTGTGATAGAAAATAATATGCTATTATCTACCTAATATAATTACATTAATTATATTATGTATATAATAGTAATATTACTATGATGTTCTAAAATGTTATTATAATAATATTATTATGATTATATCATAATGTTCTAAAATATTATTATTATAATAATATTATTATATTGTATATAATAATATTATTATAATATACTTTACAAAGGATGTGATAATAATATGTTTGACCATGTTACGTTTGATTGTAGGAGAAGGCGATGGCGCCTATTAAAAATGATCGAAGGCAAGGGTGGCTATTCCAAAAAGTTCAAGGCTACGTAACGTTGGCAAAAGAGGAAGCGGTCCAAAGATAGTGTTAGGGTTTTAGGAGGACAACACATAAGGCACCGGATTTGATAGTGAAACGGTTGAAACCAGAGGCATGTCGTAAAACAAGCCAACAAAGAAACATTATTAGGGCAACCCGTAACCCTAATTGATAGAGATAAAGGTCTACCTTGAGAGCATGAAAAGTTTTTCGTTGGTATTGCGTAGCATGAGTGCAAGAGCAAGGAGCTCGACAACCATGGCGAAGGGTTGATAATGCCATGGTTGTGTCGATGGTAGCCCCTTGACATGGTTTTGATAGTGCCATGGATGCGATCGATCGTAGCACCATGACGATGTTTTGATAGTGCCATGGCTACATCGATCGTAGCACCATGGTGTGGTGTTGAAAACACCATGGCTGCATCGATGGCATGATGGCCTGACTAGGTTTTATGGAAACCAAAGTGCCTAGGATAGGGGAAGTCATCCCAATCCTTGGGCACATTTGGTATGGATTCAAAGAGATACCATCTTGCCTTGGTTTCAAAGAGCACATCGAAAATCTTGCTGAATGAGATTGGCTTGCCTTATTTTAATGTGAATGTTGTTTTATCATATTCAATGTTTTAAAGGAGGCCTAAAATCATAGGGGTTATAACATATAGTTAATTTTTTTTTTTATTATTCATTTTGATGGGTGCAAAGGGGTGTTCTTAGGTAGAATGCCTATGTGATAAGAGAAAGGGGAGACATAAGGAGTTACGTAAGATTATGTTTTTGTTTTTTTTATTGTTTAAAATAATGTTTAGAAGTGTTATTTTATTGTATTAAATCACAGAAAATGATGATGGATTATTTTCTTATATCCATTTATTATTTTATTTGTGAAAGAAGTTGAAGCGAAAGGACTTCTAAGCATTATTTATACCTTGCTATCCTACCTATTTAGGGGGGGCTGGAAATGATGTAACATTCCGAAAAGCAATAAGAAAGAGCATTTTTCAGATTTTGAGAGGGTAGCAAAATTTTGTGAGCAAAATCAAAAGGAGGGTTTCTAATCATAAAACTAACATTTTTAGTGTCTTATCATTTTTGCATTTTAGGGACTTCTAGCCTTGTCTTATGCCATGAAATGGGTTGTAATAGGCGAAGGTCAAGATGATGCAGTTTCTTTATTATTTCCTTTGAGTCTTACACTTGATTTAATGGTATTGTGCTTATGTTGCAGGCCCATTAATTCAGGTTGTTTTATGATTACCTCATAACTTGGGATTTTGCAGGGAGGAGCTTGCTAAAATAATTCAAAATTTGACTTTTTCAGCTAACCAAATCTGCATTGTTTATTTATTCATTTTTGTTAAGTTTATTTTATTTCAAGCATTCAATCATTTCATTTCGGTCCATCTAGAATTTCACTTTCTTTTATTTCCATTTTGGTCCTTTTCCAAAATTTTTGCTAATTTCCTTTTAGTTTCATTTCTATTCTGGTCCATTTCCAAAATTTTTAAGCTTTCAAGTTATTTCCATTCTGGTCCTTTTCTAGAATTTTTGCACCTCCAAAATTCATTAATCTAAGCTTTCAGATAAAACACATGGTTTAAGAGGGATACTAACCTGCTATTTCACATTAAATTAAGATAAGAAATGAAAGCTAATTTTGCTAACATTGCTAACATGCTAACTTCTACTAACTACTATTAGGGTAGTGGAATCAACATAAGGAAGATAAAATGAACCCAACTATTTAAAACTTACTTCATATTAAAGGCACATACATTAAAATGAAGTGGAAAATTCCACATTTTATCATTTGAAACCTTTTAAGTGAAGATAAAATACTTTACTAACAGGGATTCAGGGTAGCATCAATTTAAAAACCCTAAAAAAGAACTACTTTTATTTTACACTGGATTTTCAGTTAGATCTTTCAATCACTAAGCATTGTTTAGAACCAACAAAGGCCCCTTGTTTATGGTCACATGCATCATTGAATTATTTATGGCATTATTGTAATATTTTAGATATTTTACCAGAACCTTGGAGAAGTTGAATGTTTGTCATTTGGTTTCTTTTCAAGAGAGAGTTTTCTATTCAATACTCTGCATATGGTGGTATTTTGTAATTGGGAAAAATATACACTCAACACATTTGGCACTAGAAGGAGGGCCTTCTTTTATGATTTGTGATTTAGTTTTTTTTTTCTAATGCTAACTTGGTCAGTTTTGGTTCAAAAATATTGTGTTTGTAGGTGCAAAATGTTACTCTTGCATAGTTTGTGAGAAACCTTAGTAGAATAGATTTAAGTTTCTCAGGATGGACCCGCCTAGAGGCATTGCTACTAGGTCTAAAACCACTAAGGAAACCATTTTTCAAAGTCTTTCTCCCAAACCTAGGAAACCGAGATACAAAATCTAGGGATAGAAATCCCATTTGAGCCTTCTGATACATTACATTTAGATATGCTTTGCCAAGATTTGAAAAGGCTAGCTCTCAGACATCTAAATCTAAAAACCTTTAGTGGATGTGCATCCATTAGTTCCACCATAAGAGCTACATAAAGTGTACCCATATCCGTCATCCCGAGTGTGTCAACTACTTTAGTAGGGTCATTATATTTGGTTAATAAGGCCCAACAACAACAGTAGAAACAACTAGTTCCCTGGTTTGGTACCCAAAGTTCTTTGTTAAGTATACCTAGGGATGTCCATGACATACCTAGGCACCTTGAGAGGTCTATCCCTAAGTTTTTCCATGATGGTCCCATTTCAGCTAAAGAGCATGTTCAAATTTACAAGGACCATATGATTAGGCAGGGATTCAGTCATGAAGACGTCGCTTGTCGACTCTTCCCTAATAGCTTTGACCAAATAGCTCATGAATGGTATAGGAATCTTCCTACAGGGTCCATTACATCTTGTGCCCAGTTGGAAGCTACCTTTGTTAATAAATTTAGGTCATTTCTAAATCCTACCATCATGTATAACCAATTTGTGTCATGCAAGAGGTATCCTAATGAACCTATAACATTTAATGCCAGATTCTAAAAGGTTTACACAAATGTGACTCATCATTTTGTAATAGATGCTACTATGGCATTACAATTATACCTCGTAGTCTTAGACCTAATGATAGCCATGTTTACCAAGAGAAATCCTCAAGTTACAACACTGGCCTTAGCCTATGCTGAAGCCATGACTATTGAGCAACAAATGACACCACAAGGTGGCACTATGCCTCAATTTCCCATGTTAGGGCAATATGGCCCTTACAATAAATTTGCCATGATGAATCAAGTTGTGACACCTCAGATGCCCATGATGAATGCTTTGCCATATCATCAATCATACCCATTCACTCCCATGCTTCCATATTTTTTGACATACCCTAATGCTGCCATTCCAGCCACTCTACAAACAATGGCTACTAATTAGATAACCTTGCCAATATTTGAGGTGAGTAGTACTCAGGCCTCAAATGTGTATCCCATGGTTGCACATCTGCAAGCCAAGGGTCCATGGTGGACCCAAAACACCTAGAGTCAAACCTTAGTGCCTAATCCAGAGGTTTCTAATGTCAAAAATATCAGTGGATCTGGGGCTATCATGTCACAACTACAAGGTTCCAATTATGAGCTAGAAGAGCTCAAGAGAATGACCATCAAACAGGGAAATGACATCATTCGATTACAAAAAAAAGTTACCCAAAATCCCATGCCCAATAGAAACCACGACCATAGGAGAACAAGACCGTACAATACATAGCCTAACAATGGGTGCATATCCAATTCAATAGCCAATCAGGCTGATGCGTTAGGGGATTGTGATGAGTCAGAGTCATGTGATGAGGAAATACATCACTATTGCCATAGAAAATTAGACGCTTTGGTGTATAAAGTTATTAATTCTTTAGAAAATTATGAGATGGAGGAAGATATGAATGTGTTAGGAGATGAAGATGATGAAGCCTTGGAAGCTCAGGCCGCTAGATGTTTTGGGAAATCTTATCACAAGTATTTTACTAGGAGTTCTAAGGATCTTAAAACATCCTATAATCCCCCAAACAACCCTTTAGTTCCTCTTGATACAAAAGGTGATGTGAATACACCACATCCATTTTTGGAAGCACCTAGGACAATACCAAAAGTGTCAAATCCTGTAATATCCACTTATAAATTGGAAGAAGACATGAGAAGGACCAAGGTCAATATCTCAATGTATGAGGTCTCTCAATTGTTGGGGCATGATAAAATCAAAGGGAATAGATTGAATTCCCTAAGTCAAATTCAAGAGGTTAAATATGTAGAACCCCAACTTGCTATGAGGAAAGAGAAACCAGAGGTATCTCCTTTTCTCATAACCGTTAGGATCACAGGAAAGAATTTACACAACTATTTGATTGATTCTGGTGCCTCGGCCAACATCATGCCTCTTGAGATAAGCCAAAAGCTAGGAATTAACCCTGTTCATTTGAATAATAAGGTGGTCCAATTAGATATATCTATGGTGGATGTAGTAGGTGTTGTAAAATATGTCCTAGTTTAGATCAACTCAGAGCCTAGGGTCCAACATTACATGGATATCCTTGTGCTAAATATTGTTGCCAAGTATGGCATGGTTTTGGGCAGATATTGGAGTAGAAATATCAATGGTTATGTGGTGATTGATTCCTCCCATATGTGGTTGCCATGGAGAGGAGTTGCAAACCAAATCTGGGTAGAAAAAGATCTTAGACTTAGGGAAATGATTACAGAGTATAATAAACCCAATGAGATCTATTTTACTGAAACAGAATCAGGGGTTTACAATGTTGACATAGAAGATATAATGTAAGGGTCCCAAAACGATCATCTTTACCATGGTATGTCAAAAGAAAACAAGAGGGTGTGGACCCTAAATTTTGATGGGTCCAAATCAAAACAAGGTGTGGGAGCTAGGGTAGAGCTCATATGTTCTGGTAGTAAGCCTTTGATTGTTGCCTATAGACTACAGTTCCTGGCCACCAATAATGTGGCGGAGTATGAAGCCCTAATTTTTGGACTTCAGTTAGCCCTAAAAGAAAAGGTAAAGTGCCTTAAGGCATCAGGAGACTTAGAGTTAGTATTCAAATAGGTCAAGGATTAGTATACCTGTAGAGACAAGAGGTTGAACCTCTATAAAACCAAAGTGAGGGAATTAATTAATGAGTTTTATGCTTTTAATATTTCCCTCATCTCAAGAAAAAATAATAAAATGGTTGATCTGTTAGCCGTAGCAGCCAGCATGCTTTCACCTACTGACCATAAAAAATGTAAAAAAATTTCCATAGAGTTAGTGCCTTGCCCCTCCATACCAGAAAATGTCACGAATTTACAGGTCTTTGATAGTGATAGACACATTTTTAGTTTTGTTACTAATTCTGGTATATTTGAAAATTAGGTTATAGATGAAGAAGAGAGGAGGCAAGTAGAAGTAAGAACAACTGGAGTATGGAAAGAGATGCCAAGTGATAGAGCCTCTCTTAAAAAGTTGTTTGATATTGGGTATCAAAAGAAAAAGGAAAGAAAAATACCATCCCCCAAGGAATCATGCAATTCACTCAATTTGGGGAGTGTAATAGATCCGCGTGAAGTGTTCATTGCAAAGGCATGCACACAATGAGAGGAGTCAATAGATCAGGTTTTAGGAGAGTACATTTATTGCATAGCTTGGAGCTATGAAGAGCTAAAAACATATGACCAGAATGTAATAATGCATACTATTCCTCTAAAGCCTGACTCCAAGCCTTTTAGATAGAGGTAAAGAATGGTTAACCCAATCCTAGAGCCCTTGATAGAGAAGGAAGTGAAGAGGCTGTTGGAAGCCAAAATCATCTTCCCTATTATGTATTCCACATGGGTGGCTAATATTGTCCCTATTAGGAAAAAGAGTGGAGAAGTTCGGTTGTGCATAGACTTTAGAAATTTGAATAAAGCTTACCAAAAATATAATTACCCATTACCCACCATTGACGAGATACTACAAAAGGTAAATGTGTCTGAAATGATGTAATTTTTGGATGGATACTAAGGATATAATCAAATTATCATACATCCAAATGATAGGATGAAGACGACCTTCACCATGAAGTGGGAAACATTTGCCTATCGAAGGATGCCATTTGGTTTGTTGAATGTTGGAGCCACTTTCCAAAGAGCCATGGATTTTGCATTCAAGGGGCTCATTGGTAAGTGAATTATTGTATATGTGGACGATATCCCTATATTATCTAAGAAGAGGTAAGATCATGTTAAAGACTTAAGGAAAGTACTCCAAAGGTGCAAGGAACATGGAATTTCCCTAAATCCAAAAAAGTGTATATTTGGGGTAACATAGGGTAAGCTGTTAGGGCATGTCATTTAAAAATATGGGACTGCTATAGACCCAGAGTGGATAGCTACTATCCAAGATATTCCTCATCCCAATAGCAAAAAGGAGCTTAGGTCCTTTTTCGGTAAGATTAACTTTGTGAGAAAATTTATTTTAGGTTTTGCCAAGATTGCCAAGCCCCTAAATGATATGCTAAAAAATGACGTTCCGATAAAGTGGACCAGTGAGAAAATGGATGCCTTAACAAGCATGAAGGATGATATTTCCAAACCCCCTATTCTCATTAGTACAAACTATGCTAAACTATTTTATGTTTACACATTTTCTTCAGATCATTATTTTACAAGTGTGTTAACTCATAAAAGTGGAGACAAAATTGAAAATCCTATAGCATTTCTAAGTTCTCCTTTGAAGGATGCGAAGCTGAGGTATTCTGTCTTAGAAAAGCAAATGTATGCCTTATTTAAAACTATAAAAAATTCAGGCATTACATTGTGCATAGTAAATTTTTTGCTATAGTTCCTAATCCTACAAGTAAAGTCCATGTTCTTACAGAGTGAGCTAGGTGAAAGAAGGGGGAAATGGATTTCTACCCTTCAAGAATTTGACTTAGAGATAAAGCCCATGAAGATAGTGCATGGACAAGGTTTGATCAAGGCCATCGCAAAAATTGACCCTTCAATAATGTGCCAAAACTATGAGGTTAATGATATCACTATAAAGGAATGGTATGCAAATATTGTATATTTTTTGTTGCATGGTAAGTGCCCTTCTCATTTGAATTCCACTCAATGCAGGGCACTACATTTAAAATCAGATAGATTTTTGATTAAATCTGGTGTGTTATACAGGAAGAATCATGAAGAAATTTTTCTTCACTGCATTACTCGAGAGAAAGCAACCCAAGTACTCAAAGACTTCCATGGTAAGTATGGAACTGGACACGGGTCAGCAAATGCGACAACACACCAGATTATTAGAGCTGGGTATTACTGGCCCCACTTGTTTAAAGACACACATACACATGTAATAACATGTCACATATGCCAAGTGGTAGCCAACAGCGAGCGGAATGCAGCAATGCCGTTGCAGTCAGTGGTAGAGATGAGAGCATTTGCACAATGGGGATTAGGCTTTTTTGGTGTGATAAATCCTAACTCGTTTGATTCCCATAAGTTCATACTCACTGCTACTGATTACTGCATAATGTGGATAGAGGCTATACTTATGAAGAATGCCACCTTCGAGGTTGTGATTGGATTTCTAGAGGAAAACATAGTCACTCATTTTGGAATGCCTAACTCCATAGTAAGTGACAACGGTTCTGCATTTTCCTCTTTAGAATTTGCAAATTGGGCATACAATAATAAGGTGAGTCTAAAATCCTCTTCCAATTATTACCCCCAAGGCAATGGTTTGGCAGAATCATAAAATAAAAATTTATTATGCATAATCAAAAAATTACTTGAAAAGAACCCTAGAGATTGGCATAGTAAGTTAAAATTTGCCCTTTGGGTAGATAGGACCAAAAGCAAGGAGTCAATTGGGACATATCCTTATCACTTAGTCTATGGGAAAGATCCTATTTTTCCTACTAATCTGAAATTGCAAACTTTACATTTTATAAAAGACTATATTGGGACTGATAATAAAATTGAAACCAAATTTACACAATTAATGCATCTTGATGAGAAGAGGGAGGAAGCCATGCTTCATTTCAGCAAACATCAATACATAATTAAAAGGTGGTTTGATAAACGGTCCAAAATTAAGGCCTTCAAAGTTTCAGATTTAGTTTTGTTGTGGGATAAAAGGCATGAGAAAAGAGGAGAACATGAAAAATTTGATTGCTTGTGGCTGGGACCTTATCTAATATCCGAAGTCCTAGGTGAAAATAGTTTCAGATTAAAAACATTGGATGGAAAGGATTTGGTCTTACCCATCAATGGCCTTCATTTAAAGCATTATTTTTAGGCCTAAGGGTAGAGTCATTGTATTATATGTACACTAATAAACTTGCTTGATTGTTTGTCTTGTTAATTTTATTTCCTTTTTATTTTGTTTTATTTGATTTCAGGAGTTTTTAGTGTGTCAAGGTTGTCCAATTTTGGATTTGATTGTAAGAGTAAGAGGTTAGCCTATGTGTATACGAATGTCAACCAAGACTAAAATGATGTGAAACATTGGAATCATATGGCAAAAGGGCTTGAAAATGTGAATATTATTTGCAGCTCATGAAGCATGAAGTATTTGATTTTTGCATATCATCCACCTATGTCTCAAGGGCACATTCTTATCACATAAATATCATGACCAATCCACCTCCATATGCTAAACCCAAACACTGAAAGTGAAGTCCAATTATCTTGGGATCAAAGGAATAAAGAACACTAAGAAGATCTTAGGTTTGGAAACTGTTGCCGAATTTGTCGTAGGTCTATCACATTTTCGTCCATGTCCAACATCTTGGGTAAAATAATATGAAACCATACTTGGATGGGGATGTGAGGCAAAAAGATAATTCTGGTCTATCCCACCCTGCACATAGTCCATGAATAGTGGTTTTTACCACTACAATATTTATGCTCATAAAATAGTGGTTATCACCACTAGCATGATTTACAAATCGAGTAGTAAGGATAGGGTCAAATTCTCATCATACCTTGGTTGAGAATCTTATTCCCCAAAACTCTAAACTAAATTGTAAGGATCGTACTACTTGTCCCTCATAAGGATGGGTAGTCATCCCCAAAATTATTTAAGGAAAAAAAATATAAAGAAAATCCAAGCAAAGAATACTGGACTATGAGGTTAACCTCCACCGGGGCTATAGATGCTTGAATGACAGTGGAGTACACTCATTCTTGGTGACATGACTACCATAAGGTTGATATTTATGTCTACCATGAGGATAGATTAGTCTGATAACCTCATACATAACTGGTTTAATTATTTTTGTCAAATATGAGAGCGGTAAAGGATAGGGTTATATTCTCATCACACCTTGGTTGAGAATCTGATTCCCCAAAGCTCTAAGGTCCACTTGCACACATTGACCCTTGATGATAATGAATCATAACCAAGCTCTAGATCTGGTCAATGAATTCATCATACACAAATTTAATCCTAATATGGTTAGATATTTTTGAGGTGTTTTCCCAAGCCACCATAGAATGTGCTACCCATGCTATAAAAATTTTACCCTCAAAGATCTCCATATTCATTACGATAATTATAGTCAAGTAAAATTGGTGATGCAATGCAGAAAAGTTACAAACAATAAGGTGTGGAGTACTTCACACACACAGAGTTAATATTGCATGATTCTAATATTTTGTTGTTCTTATGAGTCTATTGACATTATTTATGCATTTGTTGACGCTTATCGCTTCTTGGTTTGGAGTGTGTTTTCAGATTTTCTTTTTGGTTCTCACCGAAATGCTCAGGAGCATTTCTCAGTAGACTCGCCATTTTGTTGTGGAGTTTCCATAACCACCCCAAGCTTCTTGGGGACCCACTTGTCATGTTTTGGTATTAAAGGTTTTTGGTTTTCTTTGGCTTGTAAGAATAGTGATGTTTGACCGTTTATGTTAATGATTTTAATTGCTTTAGTTAGTTGATATTTAATGATTAATTAATCTAGGCATTAATGCTTAGATTAAATAAAATCCATTTTGATAAATAGAGTTTAATGTTCTTCATACTATCAAAGGTGATGGAATGTGTTTAATAAAGCAAGGCCTGATCAAAACATTACCCAAAACAAGAAGAGGATACAAAAGGTACAAATAAATTGTGATAGAAAATAATATGCTATTATCTACCTAATATAATTACATTAATTATATTATGTATATAATAGTAATATTACTATGATGTTCTAAAATGTTATTATAATAATATTATTATGATTATATCTTTTTTTTGATTGGTTGAAAGGGTGTTGAAAGGTCCCTGAACCTTGTACAAGTATTTTTTACATGTTTTCCAAACCGAACGAAGAGGCCCAAGAGCTAAAGATCAAAGAAAAGCAAAACACCACAAGAAGAAATGTGTCACGATATCGCGACATGTTGCATTTTTGTGGTCCAAAGCATAGGGAAAATGCAAGGAGGAAAAGGTGTTGCGATATCATGACATGTTGCACCGTTGCAGCCAAAGGAGGAAAAGATGTCACGATATCGTGACAAGATGCAGCATCACGGTCGAAGGAGAGAAAGTGTCACGATATCGCGACATGTTACAACATCACTGCCAGAAGAGAAGAAGTGTCACGATATCGTGACAAGTTGCGTCGTCGCGATCAGAGGAGAAAAGGTGTCATGATATAGCGACATGTTGTATCGTTGAGGTTAAAGAAGAAAATATGTCACGATATCGTGACATGTTGCATCATCGAGGCCAAAGAAGAAAATATGTCATGATATCATGACATGTTGTATTATCACAGCCACAGGAGAAGAGGTGTCGTGATATCGCGACATGTTGCACCGTTGCGGCCACAAGAGAAAAGGTGTCACGATATCGTGACATGTTGCATTGTCGCGGCCAAAGGAGGAAAAGTGTCACGATATCGCGAAATGTTGCAATGTCACGGCCAGAAGAGAAAAAGTGTCGCAATATCACGATAGGTTGTATCATCATGGCATAAGGAGAAAAAATGTCATAATATCGCGACATGTTGCATCGTCGCGGCCAGAGGAAAAAAAGTGTCACGATATCGCGACATGTTGCAACATCGTGGCCAAGGGAGAAAAAGTGTTACAAAATCATGACATGTTGCATCATCTCGGCAAAAAGATAAAAAATATCATGATATCGTGACATGTTGCATTGCTGCGGCCAAGGAAGGAAAAGGTGTCACAATATCGTGACATGTTGCATCATCACGGCCAAAGAGAAAAAGTGTCACGATATCGTGACATGTTGCATCATCGCAGCCAAAGAGAAAAGGTGTCGCAATATCACGACAAGTTGCAACGTCGTGGCCAAAATAGAAAAAGTGTCGCGATATCATGACATGTTGCATTGCCACTGCCAAAAGAGGAAAAAGTGTCATGATATTGCGACATGTTGCATCATCGCGGCCAAAGAGAAAAAGTGTCACGATATTGTGATATGTTGCATCATCATGGCTGAAAGAGAAAAAGTGTCTCAAAATCACGACATGTTGCATCATCGCGGCCAAAGAGAAAAGGTGTCGCGATATCGCAACATGTTGCAACGTCGTGGCCAAAAGAGAAAAAGTGTCATGATATCGTGACATGATGTAACGCCATGACCAAAGGAGAAAAAAGTGTCATGATATCACAACATGATGCAACGTCATGATCAAAGAAGGAAAAGGTGTCACGATATCATGACATGTTGCATCATCACGGCCAAAGAGAAAAAGTGTCCCGATATCGCGACATGTTGCATCATCGTGGCCAAAGAGAAAAGGTGTTGTGATATCACGACATGTTGCAATGTCGTGGCCAAAAGAGAAAAAGTGTCACGATATCGCGACATGATGTAATCATGTCGCGACCAAAGGAGAAAAAAGTGTCGTGATATCATGACACTTTGCAATGTCACGGCCAAAGGAGAAAGAAATATCGTGATATTGCGACATGTTGCATTTTCACGACCAAAGGTGAAAAGTGTTCGCGATAACGTGACATGTTGCATTTTCGCTGCCAAAGGAGAAGAAGGAAAAAGTGTCGCGATATCATGACAAGTTTCATTAGCATACCAAACCAATCCCCTGGCAACATCTCACATTGTGCAAACATTGAAACTTGTAGGATCGTTCCTTAGGCCAATGGGGAAGGAGTCTCTCCACACTTGAATGTCAAATTTTTTGAATCCCTTGTTAGCAAGCCAGTCCGCAACTTTGTTTCCTTCTCGGTATTTATGCTTAATGACTAATTCTGGGTAATTGCCAATTAGGGCCTTGCATTCTTGGAAAATCAAAGCAAAGGTCCAGGGAGGCTTAGCGATGCCATTGAGCCAGTTGATACAGTGCAACGAGTCTCCTTCGATGATAAGTTTATTGATGGTCAACCCTTCCATGAGGATCAAACTTTAGAGCAGAGCCTGCACCTCTGCCATATTGTTGGATTGAATTCCTAGGTTTTGGGAAAAGGCCAAAATTATTTCTCCTCTGTGGTTTTTGAGAATTCCTCCTCCGCCAGCCACTTCTGGGTTGC
Source organism: Wollemia nobilis (assembly GCA_028583015.1). Taxonomy (NCBI): domain Eukaryota; kingdom Viridiplantae; phylum Streptophyta; class Pinopsida; order Araucariales; family Araucariaceae; genus Wollemia; species Wollemia nobilis. Next base: position 2,772,360 of record JAQPPZ010001579.1, on the reverse strand, counting down.
CTTTAGCCACACCATAGAAATTGAGCTTGTGCCACCTAGTAGGTGGTAAAACCCACTTGATTATATCATAATGTTCTAAAATATTATTATTATAATAATATTATTATAGTAATAATAATAATAATATGTTTGACCATGTTACGTTTGATCTCGAGAGCATGGAAAGTTGTTTTTTCTATTGTGCAGTGTGAGTGCGAGAGCAAGAAGCTCGACAACCATGGCGAAGGGTTGACAGTACCATGGCTACATCGATGGTAGCCCCATGACGTGGTGTTGACAGTGCCATGGCTGTGATCGAATGCAATACCATGGTGATGTTGTTTTGACAGTGCCATGGCTGTGTCAATCATAGCACCATGATGTGGTGTTGATAGCGCCATGGCTGCATCGATGGCGTGATGGCCTCACTGGGTTATATGGAAACCAAAGTGCCTAGGATGGTGGAAGTCATCCCAATCCTTGGGTACGTTTGGTATGGAGTCGAAGAGATACCATCGGGCCTTGGTTTCGAAGAGCACAACAAAAATCTCACTGAATGAGATTGGCTTGCCTTATTTTAATGTGAATGTTGTTTGATTATATTCAATGTTTTAAAGGAGGCCTAAAACCGTAGGGGTCATAACATATAGTTAAATGTTTTTTTATTATTCATTTTTATGGGTGCAAAGGGGTGTTCTTGGGTAGAATGCCTATGTGATAAGAGAAATGGGAGACATAAGGGGTTACGTAAGATTATGTTTTTGGTTTTTTTATTAATTAAAATAATGTTTAGAAGTGTTATTTTATTGTATTAAATCACAGAAAATGATGATGGATTATTTTATTATATCCATTTATTATTTTAATTGTGAAAGAAGTTGAAGCGAAATGACTTCTAAGTATTATTTATACATTGCTATCTTACCTGTTTAGGGGGGGCTGGAAATGATGTAACATTATGAAAAACAATAAGAAAGAGAATTTTTCAGATTTTGAGATGGTAGCAAACTTTTGTGAGCAAAATCAAAAGGAGGGTTTCTAATCATAAAACTAACGTTTTTAATGTCTTATCATTTCTGCATTTTAGTGACTTCTAGCCATTGTCTTATGCCATGAAATGGGTTGCAATAGGCGAAGGTCAATGATGCGCTGTCGTTAAACACATCATTAATTATAAATGAATTTGTCAATCCAGGGCAGTGTACACGGCTATCTGCGAAAGGAGTGAACATGGCTATAATTTAAGGTCAATTAGGAGCAACAAGTCTTATTGGTAGAACTGATTGTGTGGGGGTTTTTAGGTCTATTCTATCTTTAAATTGTATAAATTGAACTTTAATATAATTGCAAGAATGAAAACTAATTGCTGATTACAGAAATGAAACCTTAGTTATAGTTGCAAGAATGAAATCTGATTAAATTGCAAAATTAAAACCCTAGTTACAGTTGCAGAATTAGAAACATAATTACAGTTGCAAAATGAAAGTCTATTTATTCTTGCAATAATGAAAACTAAAATTAAGTCCTGTCAATACTCTGTAACATAAGGTTGTCAATCTTCTGTGCAGGGATTGACAACAAAAACAATAATGTAGGAAAATTACAAAAACTGTAAATTGCTAGAAATGGAAATTGTAGTAAATTAAAAAGTTGTTGGAAAGCAAAAAGACTAATCAGATCTACTGCTAATCACATCACAAAAGTATCTTGAATAGAAAATAAATTATTAGGACTGAAATGGATGTGAACTACTACAAAATAATGAAATTGACAAGTTTCACGACTTATTTTGTTACAAAGAAAATCAAAACAAAACCTGTCTGTTAGTCCTCCTCCCAGGTATGGAAGTCGCCAGCCTCCTTTTCTAGAAGAAGGTATGAGTTCCTCTCTCTATAAATATTATTCACACTCAAACATAATAAAATGAATAGAAAAACTTGTACTTTATTGTTTCAAAATATGATTACAAATCTGCTGCTAAAACCTGTTACAAAACTATAACAGTATTAGTTTTCTTGCTTATTCTCTATCTATATTTTATCTACTTCCATTTCTACTATTATTATTATTAGCTCAACCTAGACGGGAGCTATCTTTTATAGATGCCTAAAATTTAATTACAACAAAAAATATACTCTACAAATCAATTCCTGTTATTCTGCAGTATTCCCTAGGTTTATCCTAGAAGAGGATATTTTCTATAAATTGTGGTTTTGGACGACAAGGATGTCAAATTTAGATGGGAGATATTTTCCTTTAACCTCCTCAGCCTTCTTTCTCTTTTTCCACTGTCAAAAATCAGTCAACAGATCAAAAAGTACTTTCTGTTCTCAATCCGGAGCTAAGTGGCTCAACTCGAAGATATTCGCTCGATCTAAAGAGATTGTATTTCTCAATCCGAAGATCTTCGGAATGACCAACTATGTACTCTTAAATTTATTTTAGCTACATTTCTTAGGTGGATTAGTCCTTAGGATCGGATTGCAATAACCTTCATTCCTCTTCATGTGTGAATTCCATGCCTTGCCATTCATTGGTAGTTGGCGGGAATTTACATAGGAAAACCAGTTTCTGCTACACAGTAACAATTCTTTGCACTATTTTCTAAATTCAAAGAAATTAATGCTTGAGAAACATAAAAATAATAATATTAAAGTATTGCTATCAGCCTAAGCATATCCCTTATGTAACAGGTCATGGCAAAGTGACATAAAACTACAAAAAACTGTAAAAATCAGCATATAATATTCCAAACACATCAATCATGGAAATAATTAATACACAACATATTAGATCAACTTAACTAGTATATAAAGTAAATCATAGATTTTTAGGCAAGTTTTAGTTGTTCAAAACATGCTATGATAGAGGTATTTATAGGCCTCATTATTTCCCCCCCAACTTATATTAATGCATGTCCGCATGCATTCTGTTGGGCTATAGAATCACAAATATCCATATTCAAGTTCCATGATATGTAGAACAAATTTTTGCCTATATAGTATCCTTTATTCTCCTAAAGGTTTCTGAGCCAATTTTTAAACTGCTCATTTGGTTGAGAATCCTCTTCAAAATAGTAGAGAACTGGAGTAATAATGGTTGGAAGCCTAAATCTGAGACCTACCCAGTTATGCTGCATAATTTCAATAAGCTATATCACCCCTTCTGCTCTTCTTCTGGACCATTCCAGATTAATGGAGGAGATAGGCTCCTTTTTTTGTAAAGACATGGAAAGTTCTCGCCCATCTATTTTTGCAATGTGATAATGCTGGAACAAAATTGTCATTACAGAAATTCTAGAATTTAGTTACACAGTCCCTCAAATTTCTCAAATACATCCTTTTGATATCATCCCTATTCATTTTGAGAAAATGCTGTCTGGTGATAATCGAATGATTTGGCTGAATTACTCTGACTAACAATTCAGATCTTAATTTAATTTCCTTATTTTACCTTTTTTCTTGGTCCCAGTAAAACTAATTTTATAAGGTAGACATAAAAGCTCTCAATTGCACATATCCTATGTAAATCTAGGGGTGGAAATCTACATCCTCTGGAATGAAAAATCTGTGCAAAAATAACTCACATAGCAAGTTTTTTTGCTTTGTAGAACTATTGAAGTAAGCTTCCAAAAACTCTTCAACTTTTTCTAGTTTATAGGGGAGACCTGGGCTAATTCTCATAACCTGCCATCTCAGATATCTCTCCTTTAGAATGAGATTGTAAAACCTGGCAGGTCTTTTGAATTGAACCAAAAATTTAGCAATTTGACATAGGTCAATTACTTTTTCATTCAATGCACCGATTTTTGTGTCCTTTGTCTCCAACTTTTTTCCTACCAGTTTCAATTTCTCAACCTGTGTGGCAAGCTTTTCATATTTGATCATCCAGTTAACAATGTATGTATTATACTGCTCCTGGGATACAGTATTGGGTGGTCTAATTACAAGTTGAAACTTAGGCAATAGTTCCACCTGTACCCATTTTTCTGCCACTTCTACTAGTTGGACATCTGATAGCAATTCTACTTGTATCCCTTTTTCTGCTACTTCCACTGGTTGGACATCTGACAACAATTATACTTGTATCCCTACTTCTACAAAAATTTTATTAAGAGGAGCACTTCTTGATTATTTACATTTTGGTGTTCAAAATTCTCTTGTGCTGGTGTTTCTTGCAGACATAACTACTGTGACTCTCCATATATATTCTTTTCTGGACTCCTGATCGATTCTAGAGCATCTTCAGATTGAGAAGGTGTTGCTTCGGAATGGAAGGACACTGCTTTGGAATGAGATCTTGTGTTTTTATCCAAAGATATCTCTATAAAGGGGGAATAATTATATGCCCTAGATAATCCAAGTAGTAATTGAGCCAACTCTTCCTCATTATCAACTAGAGTTGACTATTTTTTAAATTGTAACAGTCTACTTTTTAGTTCCTCCACTTCATGCTGCAACTTTGCTATTCTTTTTTCATGTTTTTCAATGATATTTTCCTTCTCCTCAACCCACATGGTTTGTGTTTTAATCACACTCTTAGCTGCTCTCAACTATTTTGCAATGTCCACCTCCTCTTCTTCTGATTCATAATATGATGTAGACAAATTATCTATAGTTTGTTGCTCAACCATTATCTCACTTTTTGTTTCAACTGTTCGGTCCTGTCCAGAAGGTTCCATAAGGTTATCTATGATTGCATCCAAGTTTGCATCAATTTCAAAATTTTCTTATCCAGACTCTTCCTCAACCAACTGTTCAAAAAATTCTAAAAAATCCTCCAAGGTGGTATTTACAGTGGTTGGTTGTATTTCTATGACATTAGAACTGCCTTGGTTTTTTCCTTTTCAATCGTCTATTTTTTTTTCTTTCAGGTGGAGTCTTGTAGACCTCATGGTTCCTAGTGTATACTTTCTCTTCTTACTCTATTTTCTTGTGTCAACAGGGGCTGTAGGAATTGTATCAAGTTCTGATGGAATTTCCTCTGCTTTCACTTCCGTCTCTTCTCTAGTTTTACTAGGAACTTCACTCTCCTGTTCTGTTAGATCAACAATATTCTCAAAAAAATGGACCCTCTTATGTTTTCCTTTTCTATTGCCAGTTCTAGAACCTCTCTTAGTTTGTGAGGTTGAAGGTTCTAGGGAAAGGTACTTTGTTGCTTTTGCAGCAATATCTATAGCAATATTTGTTTCCTCCTTTGTAGCAGCATTTGTTTCCTCCTATGCAGCAACATCTGTGTCTTCTTCCTCCTCGGATGTCACGTGGAAACATAACATTAAGTGCTCATTTCGAAGATTAAATTTCATTCTAAAGATAATTTTTATTTTGAAGATAAATGTTCACTCTGAAGACAAAGTAGGACTTGTCATCCCGGAGATAGTTTTCAATCCAAAGACAAGGTTGGACTTGTCATTCCAAAGACAATTTTCAATTCGAAGACAAGGCTAGACTTGTCATTCCGAAGACAATTTTCAATCCGAAGACAAGGCTAGACTTGTCATTCCGAAGACAATTTTTAATCCGAAGACAAAGCTTCATTCTGAAGATATAATGCAATAGTCATTCCGTAGATACAATGCAACAGTCATTCCGAAGATACAACAAAAACCAAAATTCTTCTTTTAAAACATGTTTTGCTTATGCCAACTCTTATGAAAATTTTTATACTAATGGTTAATTGTCATATACTATATATCAAATATTTACAATGAGAAAAGTGCAAGAAACATATACCTGGTTAAAACAAGTTAATGCAAGTTTTTGAAAGATGACTAATTTTATTGATGCTATGCTGAGGCTTACTGCAATACTTCAAAAATAAATGTAGTTGGTGAATTTGTACAATGGTGACTCAAAATTTTTCAAGGTTATGCATGCCAGAAAACTAGTTTTCATGCATACCAACTCAGTAGTGCCTTAGAAAAAGGTTTTCACTACTGAGTTATTCATTTTTCTCTCTTTTTTTATTTTTATTTTTATTATTACCTCTCATTTTCTCTTTTTTTTTATTATGATTATGCCCTCAAAGGAATTCACAACCAAAATTTATTCATATTTTTGTTTTCTAATTTTTTTTGTTTTCTCGAAATCCATGATTATGCTCAATATGTGGCAATTGTGGTGGAAGAGGGGATCTCTTCTACCTATTGTGCATCCAAGCTATCAAGTTGTTGCAATAACTCCTCATTAGTCAGAGGTGTATGGTACACTCGAAGGCGATCTCCATTCACTACCAAATTTATTCGTGAATCATCAATGGGAGAGAGGCAAGCTGCTTTGCTGTCAAATACTTCTTCAATCTGGTACGGTCCAAGCCATCTAGTCCTTAGTTTTCCAGGGAAGTCCACATAGTGAGAATCAAACAAAAAATCCCAATATCCTTGCTAAAATTTTCTCTGTTATAGGTGGACATCATGCCACAACTTCCTCTGCTCCCGAATTACTTTAGTTTGGTGCAAAGCATCCAACCGAAGTTCATCCAATGCATTTAGCTGCAGAATCCTGTCTGCCTGTGCCTGTGACAAATCAATTCCAATTTCCAATGCTGTGCACAATGTTAGTAGCTCAAATTCAATAGGTAGGAGGGGATTTTTACCAAAAACCAATTCATAAGGTGTGAATCCAATAGTGGATTTCCAAGTAGTATTGTAAGCCCAAACTACTTCAGGTAATTTATGTAGCTAGTTTCTCCTATGAACAACTACTATTTTTATTAAGATCCATTCCAATTCTTTGTTTGTTACCTCAACTTGACCATTTTATTGTGGGTGGTAAGGTGATGATTTCCTATGTTTGATTTCATACCTCTGTAAAAGCACAGGTGGGTTAAGGAGGTATTGTTTGAGAAGTTCAAAAGCTTCTTTACATTCGTTGTCCCAATTAAAAGGGACATCCTTCTTAAGAAGTTTAAGAAAGGGACCGGTTTTGTCTGCCAGCTTATCGATGAAGCGACGGATGGTTTGAAGCTTACCTTGTAAACTTTGTAACTCAGATATATTAGTAGGTGCGAGCATATCAGTGATAGCCGCAATCTTAAGAGGGTCAATTTCGATGCCACATAAAGAAACTATAACCCCTAATAGTTTACCGAACTTAACTTCGAATATGCATTTGGCTGGATTTAATCGAATAAGATATTCTCTTAACCGATTAAAAACTTTTCTCAAATCATCTAAATGATTATCTTCATTAATAAAGCGAGCTATAATATCATCTACATAATCATGTAGGATATCATGCATCATATCATGAAAAATATAAGTCATAGCTCGTTGATAGGTTGCACTTGCATTCTTTAAGCCAAATGGCATCACTTTCCAACAAAAGGTACCCCGGGGGTAATAAAGTCTGTTTTAGCCTGATCTTTAGGAGCTATCCCGATCCGATTATAATCGAAGAATCCATCCATTAAGGACATCATCCCACTCCCAAAGTAGTAAAGTCAATGATTTGATCCATGTTTGGAAGAGGAAAATCATCTTTAGGGCATGCAATGTTAATATCTCTAAAATTTGTGCAAACCCTAACTTTGGTGGCTTCTTTCTTGGTAACTGGAACTACATTTGAGATCCATTCAGCATAATCAATGGCTTGTATAAAAACAACATTCAGGAGTTTTTCTAACTCCTATTTGACTAGCAAAGCCACTTTGGGATGCATTTTTCTAAGTTTTTGTTTAACGAGTTTAGCATCCGGATGGACCACTAGGTGATGCATGACTATAGAAGGGTCTAGACCTGGCATATCTTCGTATGTCCAAGCGAAGACATCTTCATATTCTTTAAGGAATGCAATGTATTGTTCTTGTTTTTCTTAACTTAATTATGATCCAATATTGATTATGTGAGGACTATCCTCAGTTCCAATATTAATTTTAATGATGTTTTCTACCTCCATGTGTAGATCTCTTTCAAAATTAGGTGGGGCAGGTGAAACGCCCAATTCTTGTAATTATTGTAAGGTTAAGTTGGATAATTCATCTTGAGGATTAGTGGTCTCAAGCTGGGCTATAGTTGGTATAGAACCATCAAAATAAAATCCATTGTGTAACATCTCTTCAACAGAGACATCATGGAAGATATCTCCTTCCAACTCCTCATCGGAGTCAGCAATCATTTCAGGGTAAGCTATGGATAGCATGTTACATGTAAATGGCTGATTTTTTAGAGGCAAATCATCACGCCTATCCAAATAATCTTGATAACATATGAGTTGATCATCATATTCAAAAGGAAAGGGTTGACCCTTACTAGGAAATAGGCCCACACCACAGCGGGTAGGCCACGGTTCTACCTCGAAAGGTTCTTTCATGCCATTTTGGAAAGGTCCCAAGCCTTCCCCTTTATATCCCATTTTAAGCATCATGGGTTTAGCTTTAATATATTCATTGGTAAAATAACATCGAGCGTATCCCTCATGATGAGTTTTGATATTCCGAGGGATTCTTCCCCAGTCATATCATTTATAAATGAAGGCACAACTCCCAACTTGGTAAGTACTTCCCATAGGTCGTGGGAGGCCCAAAGTACGAGGAGATGGCGGTAAGTTATTTAAAATAATTGAATCTTGCATGAAAGAATTTGTTTTTTTTGATATTAAGATTGTGGATAAATCTGGTAAAAGTTCATCAAAAAGAGCATAAGATGTAGAAGGATCATTCCCTATATCTTTAGATGTGGAAGGTATGATAGATGTTGATAATGTGGAAGTGTTAAGAGATGGGTCTATAGGTTTTGAAATTATAGGAATAGAACATGAAGGATTGGTTGTAGATTGAAGATATTTTTGAGGTTCTAGAGTGGTTTGTTTAGAAGATTTTTTATCTATATATGAGGGTGATATGAATGGAGGGGAAATAGGTGAAGCTATGGGTGTGTGTTTCACAGTTTTAGATGAAAAATAAGAATTAGGATGTGTGGATGACAGAGCAGGGCAAAATTGTACTCCAACAGGTTCTGCCAAAGCACACATATCAAAGGGTCTAGGATCACCGTGGATAGTGACCAATTGATTTTTAAATTCGAATTTAACACATTGGTGTAAAGTTGATGGGACAACCCGCATTGCATTGATCCAAGGATGACCCAAGAGTATATTGTACGATGCGGGGCAATGTACAATAAACATGGTGGTATCTAGAGTTCGAGAACCAACTTGCAATGGGATGGTAATAACTCCACACGTTTCTTGTGTTTTGTCATTGAAAGTTTTGATAATCATGTCAGTTTTCTTTATTTCATCACTTCTAAAGCCAAATCGTTGGTAGAAGTCAAAAGTGCAAATGTTTAGAGATGAACCATTATCAATCAAGACTCGTTTGACGACTACATCTCCAATTATAGCAGTAATATATAAGGGATTATCCTTATGTAAACTGTGTTGTGGGATATCTTTATCCCGAAAGTCAATACAATCGACTTCTCTAGTGATGATAGTATTGGCCATGGCTTCAGGTTGAATATTTTGAGGTACCATCATTTGGCTTAATGTAAGCATCAACTCATCCCTATGGGTAGGAGAAGATCTTAATAAATCTAAAAGGGAAATTCTGGCTGTAGTACTAGATAATTTCTCATTAATATTGTAAGGGGGTTTAAGTTGAACATTGGAAGCATGATTCCCTTTATTGGGATTTTTCAAAATGAATGGACCTGATCCATCATTCTGGTTTGGTTCTTGTTGAGAATTTTGAGCCTCGTTGTTGGGTAATGACTCCAATGGTACCTACAATGTTATATTGAAGACGCTCGAACCGGTCTCGGTTGAGCATTTATGGCTTGTTCATTTGGGAGGAATTGATTAGAAGAGGGTCGAGTAGTAAATCTTCTAGGAAATGGTTCTTCTAGAACCATAGCATCTGTGATGGGTTGAATAGTATCTGATTCATTTTCAGAATTATTCGATTGGTTTGAAGTGATGTCTATTTCACTTTCAATATCTGATTCTATATCACTAGGATCTGGAGTTTGAATATTATGTAGGGGCCTGGTTGTGACCATGGATAAATTTGTGTCAAATATTTGAGGATCATGATTAAGTAAATGTCCACTAATGGTCCCTACATATCGGGTAGGAGGAGGAACATTATGATGTTCGATTTGATTGGCCACCTCTTTACCATGTCTTGGTAAAGGGTGTTGAAATATGTCTAATGATTGATTAGCATTTTGATTTTGATTTTGGGGAATGTTCTTTTGAGGATTATTAGGAGCATTTTGTTTAGGTTGGAAGGTTTGCACCTCCATTTCATTATTATCAATCAGATCCTGTATTTTATGTTTCAACCTTTTACAAGCGTTGGTAGAGTGTCTAGGCCCTCTATGGAAATCACAGTGTAAGTCGACTCCGTATCCGGGTATAGTTGGATCAGGTTCCCGAATAGCTGGTAATTGGATCAAACCTCTTTCGAGTAATTGAGGTAAAATAGTTAATAATGGTTGATTCAATCTAGTAAATTTTCGAGGAGGTTTATCAGGTGGTTTCAATATAAATTTTTTTGTTGTTTTCGTTGCATTGATATTAGCAACATTTTTGTTGTCAGTGACTTCGTCACCTACAACTTGTTTGTTTTTATACTGATTTCTAGATGTTTTCTCATCATCCTTCTTCCTAAGTTGGCCTCTCCTAATGAGGGCATCTTCTACTCTTCGAGCTAAATCTATAGCCTGATCGAAGGTAGTTAAAGTAGCAGTTGATAGCTCATAAGATATTTGTTCTTGTAAATTATTAATAAAAATGTCCAACATTTCCCTATAAGGTAGCACAAAGTGTAGTTTTCCTGTCAACTACCTCCATCTAGCTAAGAAATCGGAAAAAAATTCATCCTTGTCTTGTTTTAAGTTGTATAAATCTTTAATGGTTACATGCCTCTCGATGTAGGCACTAAATTTATGGACAAAAGATTCAATTGTTTCTTCAAAGTTTCTCAAAGAATGAGTGGGCAATTTATAGTACCACTCTAATGCCATTCCACCTAAACTTTTCGGGAACATTTTTAGTAATAGCAAGTCATCATGTGATATATCATGACATGCTATCCTAAACATGAAAAGATGCTCTATGGGATCTTCGGTTCTTTTATATATAGGCAGGATGGGCATGGGAAAATGCTTAGGGTACGGTTGTGCTACAACTATGGGATCCAAAGGTTGACTACATATCTCTCGATAATTGTACGAGGGACGGTAAGGATCTATCTGGTCCATACGTGAAGCTAAGCTCGTTTCACCATGGCTTGCAGATTACTAGTTTGCCCACCATATTGGTTCGGTAGGGAATTGATATGGGATTTGTGAGCATATGATGGAGGGACATGAAGATTAGATGCTATGTTGCTATTGTGTAAATTGTTGGTAGGAAAGGTGTTATGAAGGAATTTTGAAGTTGTATTATTCTGTATTCCAGATTGTTGAAAATTGGTGTTTGGCTTCATTTTAGGTTTTTGTTTACTTAAAGCATATTGATCAATAGTTTGGCGAAGTAAAGCAGTGAAGGAAGTTTTCTTTTGTGTGGGAATTATTTTAGGCTCAATAACAGGTTCCTTAGGAGGTTGGGTAACTTGTTGTTTTGGCATGTTCTGAATCATAGTGACCATATCTCTATTGGATGGTCCAGCCTTATCACTTTCTTGATCAATAAAAGACAAGGTGTTAATGTGCACATCAAACATATGTTCCATGGCTGCTTGAGTGTCACTAATTTGCCCTTTATCAATATGAACTGCCATATTAAGAGCGCCAATGTTATTATTGAAAAATTTTCAGAAATGATCTAAGTTGTCAAAAGCAATAGTTCCATCTGGAGCTACTCTAGGGGATGAGGATCCATCCTCTTTAACATTTTCTTCTTTTTCATTGTCTTCACCTAGGTCATCTTCTCGTTGATATAGATTTTCTCCTTATGGAATTGGATCTTCAAGAAGGACATTTGGGTTTCTAGTTTTATCTTCTAACCAATCCTCTTCTTCTCCTTTAGTTTGTTTACCATTCCTAAGTTTAGGCATTGTGCTTAATTTAGATTTCAGCATATATATATATATATATATATATATATATATATATATATATATATTATATATATGCAACAAGATTAAGAGGTATATATTAATTATATACCTACTACAATATTTAAAATGAAATGTTTTGGTTTTTGTTATGTTTTTTAGTTTTTCTTGTTTTTGTAATAATATTGTAAAGATAACAAACAACACAATAAATGCATGAACTAATACTGAAAGTAATGATCTAGTTTTCTATAGACAATTTATAAATATCATTAATGGGCTCGAGTTCTTCAAGAGTCATGAAGTGTTCTTCAAATTGAAAATTTTCTTTCAAAAATTTAATGAAAAGAGCAATAGTGATATTATCTGTTTCAGATTCTGGTTGATAGAAGTAAAGCTCGTGGCAATACTCTCGATATAACACAACTCAAGGAACTCTATTCCATATTTCCCTATCCATAAGAACAACCTATTGGTCTTCTACACGACCTAGGAATCGGTGTATAATGGTTGCGTTCTCGAGGTATTCCTCGAAGGTGAACAATTTTGAAGACACAAGAGCTCTCCTATAAGCTAACCATCTATGGTAGGCTCTTTGAAGTTCATGATAAAAGACAAGTTGATGAGGATCCAGGATTCTATCTAGGACAAGCCTCTTGATTTGTTTAAGTTTTGTTGACCTAGATGAAATGACACTTAGTCTTCTATCAAGTTCATCCCACAAAAGTTGATTTCTATCTGTTTCAAGCACACTAAGCACATAATTGATTTCTATGGCTGCTAATTGGTTTTCAACATTTATAGTAACCGCTAATATTTTCTTAGGAGCTACCATCTAAACATGATATGCAACTTATTAGTTTTAGATGATTTGAAATGCATCTATGTTTTGGTTGTTTTATTTTTTGTTTTTTTTTGTTTTCAAAAGGTTTTAAATGCATTCACGTCGGGTTCACCAAAATGTATCACTCCAAAATTTTCACACCCTTACCTTCAGGCTATAGGATCTATGCCAGTAAGGGGGATGTGAAAAGGATGGCACGGTACCTCAAACTGAGAGGCCTTGCGAAGGTCCCGCATCTCGGGGGAGGTGTATTATGGTGATTTTTTGATGGATGGTGGGTTCACCAGGAAACGTTTGAATGGCAGTTTCCACGCCTAGGTTGGGAATGTGTTTGATGTGTTCAGCTTTAGCTTTAATCATCCAAGTCCTAGGTTTGGCCAAAATGCGTCTAAGCTATTCTATATGAAATGCAAATTTAAATGAAGACAAAAACATATTTGGACGAGAAAAATAGAAAGAACAAGATGGATTAAAGATCCATACCTGATCCGGATGTCTGATGAAGGTTCTGATTTTTGAAGTAGTATTTTTGAAGTAGTCAGGATCATCTGGAATTCGACAGATCGTCTCCTATCTGACAAGATCGTCTGAGATCTGACGAATTCGTCAGACAAATTTTTCAGAGACCTACAAACAGAAAAACAAATGCAAAATACAGAGAATGCAACTATGATAACAGAGGGTAATGATATCAAATGATAGTAATAACATTAAAATGATGATAATAAGCAAAAAAATGAATGCATTATATCGATTTAATGACAATTTATGCTTTTATTATGCATTAAAGCTACATGGATGAACTCCAAGATGCAGAATAATAAAGAATAACCATAGAATTAACTAAATGCAGAATAATACAACATAAAAAGGATGAAGAAATGCAAACTTTGGGCATTGATTGCCCCCAATGTGGACTGTAGTCGAAATCATCTCGAATTGGGTCGAGATCATCCGAGATTGTACGAGATCGTCCATGACGAACTGAGCTTGCTCCGACTGAAAAACAATGAAGTTCTTGCAAACAAACTTGGAAAAATACAAATGCAAACAGTGTTTTAAGATGGTCTAGTGTGTGTAGAATTCGAGTTATAGGGAATTTCAGCCAGGGGGGATGCTAAGGGGGGGGACTAGGATTAAATAGGCTTATGAGGGAGGTTAGGAGTTTGGAGATCATCCCTATTTGGGAGATCTCCAACGGGGAGGGTCTCTAATGACACAAACACGCTTCTGCCCAGATTAGAGACACCGTTGGAACATAAACTAATTATGAAAAATTAGTTTTGGGACAAGATCGTCTGGACGTCCTAGCCCAGACAAAATTGTCCGATCTGAGGTGATATCGTATGATCGGCGACGATATCGTCAAACGGTCAAAACAAACTCTAAAAATGGCACGGGAAATGAGGAAACGGATTAAACAGTGGTTTGGGAGCAGTTTTGGAGGTTGAAATTTGAATTTGAATTATTTACTAGAGTAAGTGTAATTATTAAGGTTTTACTGCACCAATTTTAGGGTGCTACAGAGCTTCACTAGTTGACTCATCAAACTAGTGGATCAAATTCTGAGTCCTAGTATTCACAAGTTTTCCCTTGAAACTTTGTGGAAATACTAGCTATATACAATATCAGTATTCCTGAAACAAAGATTTCTTTTAGTCCTAACTTTTGGCTCTCCTTAATTCTACCACCTAGACTCTCCTGAGTATTTTTGATAGTGTCTGGTCCAATGGTACGTTAGATTGACAAAATATTAGGGTCAATGATAATGGTGGTTTTCCTATTGACCTACTGTAGCTCTGATACCACTCTCAGCTTTTGATGTAGGATGTAATGGGAGATAACAAACACAAGATGTAGAATAAAATGAAATAAAGTAAATCTATGAGATGATTAAAAATAATATATGTTTACAAAATAGATCTAGAGGAAATGAACACTCCATGAATAGAGCTAATATTCAAGAATGGGCATTGAGAATGTCACACTCCATAAAATTACTTCACACTGCTACATCACACCACTCTAACTCCTATATGCTACTACATGCTCTTCTATGATTCATTATCTATGTTCTATACCTATGTCCCTTTATATAGGAAATAGGTTCCTTGGCCAACACTCTACCTAAATGTGCAAGAGATAGCTTACACATATACAACTTGATTTTTGACACTTGTGTAGTTATTACATTGCATGAAGTAAATAGATAACCTTCCCCTAAAGTAATCTAATGTCCTAAGTATGTACCAAGGTAAAGGTACAGTTACATGATCTAAATGATGTAATAG
This sequence comes from Wollemia nobilis, assembly GCA_028583015.1. Taxonomy (NCBI): domain Eukaryota; kingdom Viridiplantae; phylum Streptophyta; class Pinopsida; order Araucariales; family Araucariaceae; genus Wollemia; species Wollemia nobilis. Next base: position 2,757,246 of record JAQPPZ010001579.1, on the reverse strand, counting down.
ATTCTATTTATAACATATTAATATAAGTAAACCTTTACCAGAATCAATCATTCTTAAGTATGGGGATAAGATTTGGACCCAAACCATAAATTATGAAAACATATATTTTAAATGTAGAATATGTCATAATATGGGACATATTGAGAGATCGTGAAGGCATGCTAATTCTACAAGGTCATGTTTATTAGTTAGGTTTCAAATTAATTGTTATGAGGCTTTAATAAGACCTCATTAGAATAGGTTATTTTAATGTGTAATGTCATTTCATGTTCATTTAAATTTCATGTAATATGGATTTGGGAACCATAACCCTAATATCAATTTTCTCAATATATAATTCCATAACACAAAGGGAGAGATGTGATTTTTCATTCTCTTCCTTATCAAAAATATTCTCCTCCTTTTTTCTTGTTTCATGTGGTTGAGCTTGGGCACATAACATTGATCCTTACTATAAGTGGTATTAGAGCTTGGATGCACCCCTCCCACAACAAAGCTTGGATAAGTATTGCATTCCCCTCCTCTCCTCCTCCACAAATTTATGTGTTGATTTGAAGGAGAGCATGAGGATGTTGCATGAGGTTTCATAAAACCTTCATAGATTTGCTTTTTATTGCATATATTCACTTGTATCTCTATTTTTAGGTATTCAAAATTCAAATCTGATCGAGTTCGATGGCCTTTGTGTAAACTGATCATATTCATTTTTTACACAACCATATAGTATCCAAAATTTGGATCTAATCGAGTTTAGTGATATCTATGTAAATTGATTATGTTTATTTTTACACAACCATACAATATCCAAAATCTAGATCTGATCAAGTTCGATGGCCTCTATGTAAACTAACCATGTTCATTTTTTTACATAGCCATACAATATCCAAAATTTAGATCTGAAAAAGTTTAGTGGCCTTTTTGTAAATTGACTATGTTTTATTTTGACAACACAGTAGACTTCTATCCTCTCCATTGTACTTGTATAAGTGGCTTATAGAATTTTCCACATTACTTTTGGCTAACTTATAGTCCTCATTTATAAAAATTATTCCACTTGGACGGTGAGCAAGGTCTAGTGGATCACACCTAACATACATACTGCCACATTAGCACTATAGTAGCACTCCATCTACACTCCAAGTCTATTTTTAGTTTTTATTTGCTTTCTTTTATTGCAAATCGATTCACATCTTTGCATCATTCCTAAAAGGAACACATCCAATGACTCATTCTACAACCTAACCTTGTGACAGGGCACCACTTCCTTGGTGGTGGAAAATCCACATTAAAGGCCCTGTGAGTCAAAGTTGGACTGGATTTAATAATAATACACAGTGAAGGAGGTTAGCCATACCCACTAACATTTGGAAAGGAATCATACTTTTTCCTATGCTCAAAAAACTAAAACCTCTTAATCAAGATTAAAATTAAGACAGTCTAATATCCATCATAGCTATGGAATAGATCACATACTTCTCTTCAGAGAGCATATCACTTACCATTGTAAACTAGGTGAAGATTGGTAGGACTTGGGCTCCATAACAACCTAGATTTCGTCACTAAGTGTCTGTATATGCGCATCCAGTTGAAGGCCTTAATTTGAGACAAGCTCATTATACCTCTCCAAATTTTAGTACCTCACCTACTTCTAGTCATAATATTAAGGTTACTAGTTTTACACATCCCACACTTTGATATTCAGTTGTGTAATCTAGTGTTGGAGATATTGGCCTACACATTCATCTATTGGAGATATTAGATTTTACATTCATCTATAGTATTTTAGTTTGGGCTACACACCTTTTTTTAGTACTTCAAATTTAGCCACATCATCATCCTATTGCATTAGGAATCATAGCCACTTAGGACTCATAGCCACTTACTTGTACAATTTATCATTTGTAAAAGAGATTCCACTTGGATGGTGAGAAAGGTCTAGCAGATCACATTCATTCATTATCATCACTTGGTTCATTATTTATTGGCACATTTTACCTCACTTAGTCATTTGTTTCTTGTTCACACCTTGACACACCTCTTTTAGGTCTTTTTAGTGTCATAGGTCACAATGACTTCTAAATTCAAATAAAACATTGGATGTACCCTAAACGGTAATGATAATTAGGATCAATGGTTCACAAGACTTAGGAAAACTACAACATTTTAGAACCTATGGTACAATCATCTAGATGCAAATCCTACACCACCCTCAAATGTTGCTACCCTAGAAAAATGGTAGATAGATGATGATCGAATTTTTTCCAGCATCCTACTTGTCACATAATATGACTTTCATAATTTGATTGATGAATCCAAGCATGACACAAACTTCAATAGTTCTAACCCTGGTGACTCAACCTTTTAGGTGGTTTTGTGGAGTTTCCACAACCACCCCAAGCTTCTTGGGGACCCACTTGTCATGTTTTGGTATTAAAGGTTTTTGGTTTTCTTTGGCTTGTAAGAATAGTGGTGTTTGATCGTTTATGTTAATGATTTTAATTGCTTTAGTTATTTGATATTTAATGATTAATTAATCTAGGCGTTAATGCTTAGATTAATTAAAATCCATTTTGATAAATAGATTTTAATGTTCTTCATACTATCTAAGGTGATGGAATGTGTTTAATAAAGCAAGGCCTGACCAAAACATTACCTAAAACAAGAAGAGGATACAAAAGGTACAAATAAATTGTGATAGAAAATAATATGCTATTATCTACCTAATATAATTACATTAATTATATTATGTATATAATAGTAATATTACTATGATGTTCTAAAATGTTATTATAATAATATTATTATGATTATATCATAATGTTCTAAAATATTATTATTATAATAATATTATTATATTGTATATAATAATATTATTATAATATACTTTACAAAGGATGTGATAATAATATGTTTGACCATGTTACGTTTGATTGTAGGAGAAGGCGATGGCGGCTATTCAAAATGATCGAAGGCAAGGGTGGCTATTCCAAAAAGTTCAAGGCTACGTAACGCTGGCAAAAGAGGAAGCGGTCCAAAGATAGTGTTAGGGTTTTAGGAGGACAACACATAAGGCACCAGATTTGATAGTGAAACTGTTAAAACCAGAGGCATGCTGTAAAACAAGCCAACAAAGAAACATTATTAGGGCAACCCGTAACCCTAATTGATAGAGATAAAGGTCTACCTTGAGAGCATGAAAAGTTTTTCGTTGGTATTGCGTAGCATGAGTGCAAGAGCAAGGAGCTCGACAACCATGGCGAAGGGTTGATAATGCCATGGTTGTGTCGATGGTAGCCCCTTGACATGGTTTTGATAGTGCCATGGATGCGATCGATCGTAGCACCATGGCGATGTTTTGATAGTGCCATGGCTACATCGATCGTAGCACCATGGTGTGGTGTTGACAACACCATGGCTGCATCGATGGCATGATGGCCTGACTAGGTTTTATGGAAACCAAAGTGCCTAGGATAGGGGAAGTCATCCCAATCCTTGGGCACATTTGGTATGGATTCAAAGAGATACCATCTTGCCTTGGTTTCAAAGAGCACATCGAAAATCTTGCTGAATGAGATTGGCTTGCCTTATTTTAATGTGAATGTTGTTTTATTATATTCAATGTTTTAAAGGAGGCCTAAAATCATAGGGGTTATAACATATAGTTAATTTTTTTTTTATTATTCATTTTTATGGGTGCAAAGGGGTGTTCTTAGGTAGAATGCCTATGTGATAAGAGAAAGGGGAGACATAAGGAGTTACGTAAGATTATGTTTTTGTTTTTTTTATTGTTTAAAATAATGTTTAGAAGTGTTATTTTATTGTATTAAATCACAGAAAATGATGATGGATTATTTTCTTATATCCATTTATTATTTTATTTGTGAAAGAAGTTGAAGCGAAAGGACTTCTAAGCATTATTTATACCTTGCTATCCTACCTATTTAGGGGGGGTTGGAAATGATGTAACATTTCGAAAAGCAATAAGAAAGAGCATTTTTCAGATTTTGAGAGGGTAGCAAAATTTTGTGAGCAAAATCAAAAGGAGGGTTTCTAATCATAAAACTAACATTTTTAGTGTCTTATCATTTTTGCATTTTAGGGACTTCTAGCCTTGTCTTATGCCATGAAATGGGTTGTAATAGGCGAAGGTCAAGATGATGCAGTTTCTTTATTATTTCCTTTGAGTCTTACACTTGATTTAATGGTATTGTTCTTATGTTGCGGGCCCATTAATTCGGGTTGTTTTATGATTACCTCATAACTTGGGATTTTGCAGGGAGGAGCTTGCTAAAATAATTCAAAATTTGACTTTTTCAGCTAACCAAATCTGCATTGTTTATTTATTCATTTTTGTTAAGTTTATTTTATTTCAAGCATTCAATCATTTCATTTCGGTCCATCTAGAATTTCACTTTCTTTTTTTCCATTTTGGTCCTTTTCCAAAATTTTTGCTAATTTCCTTTTAGTTTCATTTCTATTCGGTCCATTTCCAAAATTTTTAAGCTTTCAAGTTATTTCCATTCTGGTCCTTTTCTAGAATTTTTGCACCTCCAAAATTCATTAATCTAAGCTTTCAGATAAAACACATGGTTTAAGAGGGATACTAACCTGCTATTTCACATTAAATTAAGATAAGAAATGAAAGCTAATTTTGCTAACATTGCTAACATGCTAACTTCTACTAACTACTATTAGGGTAGTGGAATCAACATAAGGAAGATAAAATGAACCCAACTATTTAAAACTTACTTCATATTAAAGGCACATACATTAAAATGAAGTGGAAAATTCCACATTTTATCATTTGAAACCTTTTAAGTGAAGATAAAATACTTTACTAACAGGGATTCAGGGTAGCATCAATTTAAAAACCCTAAAAAAGAACTACTTTTATTTTACACTGGATTTTCAGTTAGATATTTCAATCACTAAACATTGTTTAGAACCAACAAAGGACCCTTGTTTATGGTCACATGCATCATTGAATTATTTATGGCATTATTGTAATATTTTAGATATTTTACCGTAACCTTGGAGAAGTTGAATGTTTGTCATTTGGTTTCTTTTCAAGAGAGAGTTTTCTATTCAATACTCTGCATATGGTGGTATTTTGTAATTGGGCAAAATATACACTCAACACATTTGGCACTAGAAGGAGGGCCTTCTTTTATGATTTGTGATTTAGTTTTTTTTTGCTAATGCTAACTTGGTCAGTTTTGGTTCAAAAATATTGTGTTTGTAGGTGCAAAATGTTACTCTTGCATAGTTTGTGAGAAACCTTAGTAGAATAGATTTAAGTTTCTCAGGATGGACCCACCTAGAGGCATTGCTACTAGGTCTAAAACCACTAAGGAAACCATTTTTCAAAGTCTTTCTCCCAAACCTAGGAAACCGAGATACAAAATCTAGGGATAGAAATCCCATCTGAGCCTTCTGATACATTACATTTAGATATGCTTTGCCAAGATTTGAAAAGGCTAGCTCTCAGACCTCTAAATCTAAAAACCTTTAGTGGATGTGCATCCATTAGTTCCACCATAAGAGCTACATAAAGTGTACCCATATCCGTCATCCCGAGTGTGTCAACTACTTTAGTAGGGTCATTATCTTTGGTTAATAAGGCCCAACAACAACAGTAGAAACAACTAGTTCCCTGGTTTGGTACCCAAAGCTCTTTGTTAAGTATACCTAGGGATGTCCATGACATACCTAGGCACCTTGAGAGGTCTATCCCTAAGTTTTTCCATGATGGTCCCATTTCAGCTAAAGAGCATGTTCAAATTTACAAGGACCATATGATTAGGCAGGGAGTCAGCCATGAAGACGTCGCTTGTCGACTCTTCCCTAATAGCTTTGACCAAATAGCTCATGAATGGTATAGGAATCTTCCTACAGGGTCCATTACATCTTGTGCCCAGTTGGAAGCTACCTTTGTTAATAAATTTAGGTCATTTCTAGATCCTACCATCATGTATAACCAATTTGTGTCATGCAAGAGGTATCCTAATGAACCTATAACATTTAATGCCAGATTCTAAAAGGTTTACACAAATGTGACTCATCATTTTGTAATAGATGCTACTATGGCATTACAATTATACCTCGTAGTCTTAGACCTAATGATAGCCATGTTTACCAAGAGAAATCCTCAAGTTACAACACCTGGCCTTAGCCTATCGTCAAGCCATGACTATTGAGCAGCAAATGACACCACAAGGTGGCACTATGCCTCAATTTCCCATGTTAGGGCAATATGGCCCTTACAATAAATTTGCCATGATGAATCAAGTTGTGACACCTCAGATGCCCATGATGAATGCTTTGCCATATCATCAATCATACCCATTCACTCCCATGCTTCCATATTTTCTGACATACCCTAATGCTGCAATTCCAGCCACTCTACAAACAATGGCTACTAATTAGATAACCTTGCCAATATTTGAGGTGAGTAGTACTCAGGCCTCAAATGTGTATCCCATGGTTGCACATCTGCAAGCCAAGGGTCCATGGTGGACCCAAAACACCTAGAGTCAAACCTTAGTGCCTAATCCAGAGGTTTCTAATGTCAAAAATATCAGTGGATCTGGGGCTATCATGTCACAACTACAAGGTTCCAATTATGAGCTAGAAGAGCTCAAGAGAATGACCATCAAACAGGGAAATGACATCATTCGATTACAAAAAAAAGTTACCCAAAATCCCATGCCCAATAGAAACCATGACCATAGGAGAACAAGACCGTACAATACATAGCCTAACAATGGGTGCATACCCAATTCAATAGCCAATCGAGCTGATGCGTTAGGGGATTGTGATGAGTCGGAGTCATGTGATGAGGAAATACATCACTATTGCCATAGAAAATTAGACGCTTTGGTGTATAAAGTTATTAATTCTTTAGAAAATTATGAGATGGAGGAAGATATGAATGTGTTAGGAGATGAAGATGATGAAGCCTTGGAAGCTCAGGCCGCTAGATGTTTTGGGAAATCTTATCACAAGTATTTTACTAGGAGTTCTAAGGATCTTAAAACATCCTATAATCCCCCAAACAACCCTTTAGTTCCTCTTGATACAAAAGGTGATGTGAATACACCACCTCCATTTTTGGAAGCACCTAGGACAATACCAAAAGTGTCAAATCCTGTAATATCCACTTATAAATTGGAAGAAGACATGAGAAGGACCAAGGCCAATATCTCAATGTATGAGGTCTCTCAATTGTTGGGGCATGATAAAATCAAAGGGAATAGATTGAATTCCCTAAGTCAAATTCAAGAGGTTAAATATGTAGAACCCCAACTTGCTATGAGGAAAGAGAAACCAGAGGTATCTCCTTTTCTCATAACCGTTAGGATCACAGGAAAGAATTTACACAACTATTTGATTGATTCTGGTGCCTCGGCCAACATCATGCCTCTTGAGATAAGCCAAAAGCTAGGAATTAACCCTGTTCATTTGAATAATAAGGTGGTCCAATTAGATATATCTATGGTGGATGTAGTAGGTGTTGTAAAATATGTCCTAGTTTAGATCAACTCGGAGCCTAGGGTCCAACATTACATGGATATCCTTGTGCTAAATATTGTTGCCAAGTATGGCATGGTTTTGGGCAGATATTGGAGTAGAAATATCAATGGTTATGTGGTGATTGATTCCTCCCATATGTGGTTGCCATGGAGAGGAGTTGCAAACCAAATCTGGGTAGAAAAAGATCTTAGACTTAGGGAAATGATTACAGAGTATAATAAACCCAATGAGATCTATTTTACTGAAACAGAATCAGGGGTTTACAATGTTGACATAGAAGATATAATGTAAGGGTCCCAAAACGATCATCTTTACCATGGTATGTCAAAAGAAAACAAGAGGGTGTGGACCCTAAATTTTGATGGGTCCAAATCAAAACAAGGTGTGGGAGCTAGGGTAGAGCTCATATGTCCTGGTAGTAAGCCTTTGATTGCTGCCTATAGACTACAGTTCTCGGCCACCAATAATGTGGCGGAGTATGAAGCCCTAATTTTTGGACTTTAGTTAGCCCTAAGAGAAAAGGTAAAGTGCCTTAAGGCATCGGGAGACTTAGAGTTAGTATTCAAATAGGTCAAGGAGTAGTATACCTGTAGAGACAAGAGGTTGAACCTCTATAAAACCAAAGTGAGGGAATTAATTAATGAGTTTTATGCTTTTAATATTTCCCTCATCTCAAGAAAAAAATAATAAAATGGTTGATCCGGTAGTCGTAGCAGACCAAGCATGCTTTCACCTACCGACCATAAAAAATGTAAAAAAATTTCCATAGAGTTAGTGCCTTGCCCCTCCATACCGGACAATGTCACGAATTTACAGGTCTTTGATAGTGATAGACACATTTTTAGTTTTGTTACTAATTCTGGTATATTTGAAAATTAGGTTATAGATGAAGAAGAGAGGAGGCAAGTAGAAGTAAGAAAAACTGGAGTATGGAAAGAGATGCCAAGTGATAGAGCCTCTCTTAAAAATTTGTTTGATATTGGGTATCAAAAGAAAAAGGAAAGAAAAATACCATCCCCCAAGGAATCATGCAATTCAGTCAATTTGGGGAGTGTAATAGATCCGCGTGAAGTGTTCATTGCAAAGGCATGCACACAATGAGAGGAGTCAATAGATCAGGTTTTAGGAGAGTACATTTATTGCATAGCTTGGAGCTATGAAGAGCTAAAAACATATGACCAGAATGTAATAATGCATACTATTCCTCTAAAGCCTGACTCCAAGCCTTTTAGATAGAGGTAAAGAATGGTTAACCCAATCCTAGAGCCCTTGATAGAGAAGGAAGTGAAGAGGTCGTTGGAAGCCAAAATCATCTTCCCTATTATGTATTCCACATGGGTGGCTAATATTGTCCCTATTAGGAAAAAGAGTGGAGAAGTTCGGTTGTGCATAGACTTTAGAAATTTGAATAAAGCTTACCAAAAATATAATTACCCATTACCCACCATTGACGAGATACTACAAAAGGTAAATGTGTCTGAAATGATGTAATTTTTGGATGGATACTAAGGATATAATCAAATTATCATAAATCCAAATGATAGGATGAAGACGACCTTCACCATGAAGTGGGAAACATTTGCCTATCGAAGGATGCCATTTGGTTTGTTGAATGCTGGAGCCACTTTCCAAAGAGCCATGGATTTTGCATTCAAGGGGCTCATTGGTAAGTGAATTATTGTATATGTGGATGATATCCCTATATTATCTAAGAAGAGGTAAGATCATGTTAAAGACTTAAGGAAAGTACTCCAAAGGTGCAAGGAACATGGAATTTCCCTAAATCCAAAAAAGTGCATATTTGGGGTAACATAGGGTAAGCTGTTAGGGCATGTCATTTAAAAATATGGGACTGCTATAGACCCAGAGTGGATAGCTACTATCCAAGATATTCCTCATCCCAATAGCAAAAAGGAGCTTAGGTCCTTTTTCGGTAAGATTAACTTTGTGAGAAAATTTATTTTAGGTTTTGCCAAGATTGCCAAGCCCCTAAATGATATGCTAAAAAATGACATTCCGATAAAGTGGACCAGTGAGAAAATGGATGCCTTCACAAGCATGAAGGATGATATTTCCAAACCCCCTATTCTCATTAGTACAAACTATGCTAAACTATTTTATGTTTACACATTTTCTTCAGATCATTATTTTACAAGTGTGTTAACTCATAAAAGTGGAGACAAAATTGAAAATCCTATAGCATTTCTAAGTTCTCCTTTGAAGGATGCGAAGCTGAGGTATTCTGTATTAGAAAAGCAAATGTATGCCTTATTTAAAACTATAAAAAATTCAGGCATTACATTGTGCATAGTAAATTTTTTGCTATAGTTCCTAATCCTACAGTAAAGTCCATGTTCTTACAGAGTGAGCTAGGTGAAAGAAGGGGGAAATGGATTTCTACCCTTCAAGAATTTGACTTAGAGATAAAGCCCATGAAGATAGTGCATGGACAAGGTTCGATCAAGGCCATCGCAGAAATTGACCCTTCAATAATGTGCCAAAACTATGAGGTTAATGATATCATTATAGAGGAATGGTATGCAAATATTGTATATTTTTTGTTGCATGGTAAGTGCCCTTATCATTTGAATTCCACTCAATGCAGGGCACTACATTTAAAATCAGATAGATTTCTGATTAAATCTGGTGTGTTATACAGGAAGAATCATGAAGAAATTTTTCTTCACTGCATTACTCGAGAGAAAGCAACCCAAGTACTCAAAGACTTCCATGGTAAGTATGGAACTGGACACGGGTCAGCAAATGCGACAACACACCAGATTATTAGAGCTGGGTATTACTGGCCCCACTTGTTTAAAGACACACATACACATGTAATAACATGTCACATATGCCAAGTGGTAGCCAACAGCGAGCGGAATGCAGCAATGCCGTTGCAGTCAGTGGTAGAGATGAGAGCATTTGCACAATGGGGATTAGGCTTTTTTGGTGTGATAAATCCTAACTCGTTTGATTCCCATAAGTTCATACTCACTGCTATTGATTACTGCATAATGTGGATAGAGGCTATACTTATGAAGAATGCCACCTTCGAGGTTGTGATTGGATTTCTAGAGGAAAACATAGTCACTCATTTTGGAATGCCTAACTCCATAGTAAGTGACAACGGTTCTGCATTTTCCTCTTTAGAATTTGCAAATTGGGCATACAATAATAAGGTGAGTCTAAAATCCTCTTCCAATTATTACCCCCAAGGCAATGGTTTGGCAGAATCATAAAATAAAAATTTATTATGCATAATCAAAAAATTACTTGAAAAGAAACCTAGAGATTGGCATAGTAAGTTAAAATTTGCCCTTTGGGTAGATAGGACCAAAAGCAAGGAGTCAATTGGGACATCTCCTTATCACTTAGTCTATGGGAAAGATCCTATTTTTCCCACTAATCTGAAATTGCAAACTTTACATTTTATAAAAGACTATATTGGGACTGATAATAAAATTGAAACCAAATTTACACAATTAATGCATCTTGATGAGAAGAGGGAGGAAGCCATGCTTCATTTCAGCAAACATCAATACATAATTAAAAGGTGGTTTGATAAACGGTCCAAAATTAAGGCCTTCAAAGTTTCGATTTAGTTTTGTTGTGGGATAAAAGGCATGAGAAAAGAGGAGAACATGAAAAATTTGATTGCTTGTGGTCGGGACCTTATCTAATATCCGAAGTCCTAGGTGAAAATAGTTTCAGATTAAAAACCTTGGATGGAAAGGATTTGGTCTTACCCATCAATGGCCTTCATTTAAAGCATTATTTTTAGGCCTAAGGGTAGAGTCATTGTATTATATGTACACTAATAAACTTGCTTGATTGTTTGTCTTGTTAATTTTATTTCCTGTTTATTTTGTTTTATTTGATTTCAGGAGTTTTTAGTGTGTCAAGGTTGTCCAATTTTGGATTTGATTGTAAGAGTAAGAGGTTAGCCTATGTGTATACGAATGTCAACCAAGACTAAAATGATGTGAAACATTGGAATCATATGGCAAAAGGGCTTGAAAATGTGAATATTATTTGCAGCTCATGAAGCATGAAGTATTTGATTTTTGCATATCATCCACCTATGTCTCAAGGGCACATTCTTATCACATAAATATCATGACCAATCCACCTCCATATGCTAAACCCAAACACTGAAAGTGAAGTCCAATTATCTTGGGATCAAAGGAATAAAGAACACTAAGAAGATCTTAGGTTTGGAAACTGTTGCCGAAGTTGTCGTGGGTCTATCACATTTCTGTCCATGTCCAACATCTTGGGTAAAATAATATGAAACCATACTTGGATGGGGATGTGAGGCAAAAAGATAATTCTGGTCTATCCCACCCTGCACATAGTCCATGAATAGTGGTTTTTACCACTACAATATTTATGCTCATAAAATAGTGGTTATCACCACTAGCATGATTTACAAATCAGAGTAGTAAGGATAGGGTCAAATTCTCATCATACCTTGGTTGAGAATCTTATTCCCCAAAACTCTAAACTAAATTTTAAGGATCGTACTACTTGTCCCTCAGAAGGATGGGTAGTCATCCCCAAAATTATTTAAGGAAAAAAAAATATAAAGAAAATCCAAGCAAAGAATACTGGACTATGAGGTTAACCTCCACCGGGGCTATAGATGCTTGACTGGCAGTGGAGTACACTCATTCTTGGTGACATGACTACCATAAGGTTGATATTTATGTCTACCATGAGGATAGATTAGTCTGATAACCTCATACATAACTGGTTTAATTATTTTTGTCAAATATGAGAGCGGTAAAGGATAGGGTTATATTCTCATCACACCTTGGTTGAGAATCTGATTCCCCAAAGCTCTAAGGTCCACTTGCACACACTGACCCTTGATGATAATGACTCATAACCAAGCTCTAGATCTGGTCAATGAATTCATCATACACAAATTTAATCCTAATATGGTTAGATATTTTTGAGGTGTTTTCCCAAGCCACCATAGAATGTGCTACCCATGCTATAAAATTTTTACCCTCAAATATCTCCATATTCATTACGATAATTATAGTCAAGTAAAATTGGTGATGCAATGCGGAAAAGTTACAAACAATAAGGTGTGGAGTACTTCACACACACAAAGTTAATATTGCATGATTCTAATATTTTGTTGTTCTTATGAGTCTATTGACATTATTTATGCATTTGCTGACGCTTACTGCTTCTTGGTTTGGAGTGTGTTTTCAAATTTTCTTTTTGGGTTCTCACCGAAATGCTCAGGAGCATTTCTCAGTAGAGTCGCCATTTTGTTGTGGAGTTTCCATAACCACCCCAAGCTTCTTGGGGACCCACTTGTCATGTTTTGGTATTAAAGGTTTTTGGTTTTCTTTGGCTTGTAAGAATAGTGATGTTTGACCGTTTATGTTAATGATTTTAATTGCTTTAGTTAGTTGATATTTAATGATTAATTAATCTAGGCATTAATGCTTAGATTAAATAAAATCCATTTTGATAAATAGAGTTTAATGTTCTTCATACTATCAAAGGTGATGGAATGTGTTTAATAAAGCAAGGCCTGATCAAAACATTACCCAAAACAAGAAGAGGATACAAAAGGTACAAATAAATTGTGATAGAAAATAATATGCTATTATCTACCTAATATAATTACATTAATTATATTATGTATATAATAGTAATATTACTATGATGTTCTAAAATGTTATTATAATAATATTATTATGATTATATATTTTTTTTGATTGGTTGAAAGGGTGTTGAAAGGTCCCTGAACCTTGTACAAGTATTTTTTACATGTTTTCCAAACCGAAAGAAGAGGCCCAAGAGCTAAAGATCAAAGAAAAGAAAAACACCACAAGAAGAAATGTGTCACGATATCGTGACATGTTGCATTTTTGTGGTCCAAAGCATAGGGAAAAATCAAGGAGGAAAAGGTGTCGCGATATCATGACATGTTGCACCGTTGCGACCAAAGGAGGAAAAGATGTCACGATATCGTGACAAGATGCAGCATCACGGTCGAAGGAGAGAAAGTGTCACGATATCGCGACATGTTACAACATCACTGCCAGAAGAGAAGAAGTGTCACGATATCGTGACAAGTTGCGTCGTCACGATCAGAGGAGAAAAGGTGTCATGATATCGCGACATGTTGTATCGTTGAGGTTAAAGAAGAAAATATGTCACGATATCGTGACATGTTGCATCATCGAGGCCAAAGAAGAAAATATGTCATGATATCATGACATGTTGTATTATCGAAGCCACAGGAGAAGAGGTGTCGTGATATTGCGACATGTTGCACCGTTGCGGCCACAAGAGAAAAGGTGTCACGATATCGTGACATGTTGCATTGTCGCGGCCAAAGGAGGAAAAGTGTCACGATATCGCGACATGTTGCAATGTCACGGCCAGAAGAGAAAAAGTGTCGCAATATCACGATAGGTTGTATCATCATGGCATAAGGAGAAAAAATGTCATAATATCGCGACATGTTGCATCGTCGCGGCCAGAGGAAAAAAAGTGTCACGATATCGCGACATGTTGCAACATCGTGGCCAAGGGAGAAAAAGTGTTACAAAATCGTGACATGTTGCATCGTCTCGGCAAAAAGATAAAAAATATCATGATATCGTGACATGTTGCATTGCTACGGCCAAGGAAGGAAAAGGTGTCACAATATCGTGACATGTTGCATCATCGCGGCCAAAGAGAAAAAGTGTCACGATATCGTGACATGTTGCATCATCGCAGCCAAAGAGAAAAGGTGTCACAATATCACGACAAGTTGCAACGTCGTGGCCAAAATAGAAAAAGTGTCGCGATATCATGACATGTTGCATTGCCACTGCCAAAAGAGGAAAAAGTGTCATGATATTGCGACATGTTGCATCATCGCGGCCAAAGAGAAAAAGTGTCATGATATTGTGATATGTTGCATCATCATGGCTGAAAGAGAAAAAGTGTCTCAAAATCACGACATGTTGCATCATCGCGGCCAAAGAGAAAAGGTGTCGCGATATCGCAACATGTTGCAACGTCGTGGCCAAAAGAGAAAAAGTGTCATGATATCGCGACATGATGTAACGCTATGACCAAAGGAGAAAAAAGTGTCGTGATATCACAACATGATGCAACGTCACGATCAAAGAAGGAAAAGGTGTCACGATATCATGACATGTTGCATCATCACGGCCAAAGAGAAAAAGTGTCCCGATATCGCGACATGTTGCATCATCGTGGCCAAAGAGAAAAGGTGTTGTGATATCACGACATGTTGCAATGTCGTGGCCAAAAGAGAAAAAGTGTCACGATATCGCGACATGATGTAACGTCGCGACCAAAGGAGAAAAAAGTGTCGTGATATCATGACACTTTGCAATGTCACGGCCAAAGGAGAAAGAAATATCGTGATATTGCGACATGTTGCATTTTCACGACCAAAGGTGAAAAGTGTTCGCGATAACGTGACATGTTGCATTTTCGCTACCAAAGGAGAAGAAGGAAAAAGTGTTGGGATATCATGAAAAGTTTCATCAGCATACCAAACCAATCCCCTGGCAACATCTCACATTGTGCAAACATTGAAACTTGTAGGATCGATCCTTAGGCCAATGGGGAAGGAGTCTCTCCACACTTGAATGTCAGATTTTTTGAATCCCTTGTTAGCAAGCCGATCCATGACTTTGTTTCCTTCTCGGTATTTATGCTTAATGACTAATTCTGGGTAATTGCCAATTAGGGCCTTGCATTCTTGGAAAATCAAAGCAAAGGTCCAGGGAGGCTTAGCGATGCCATTGAGCCAGTTGATACAGTGCAACGAGTCTCCTTCGATGATAAGTTTATTGATGGTCAACCCTTCCATGAGGATCAAACTTTAGAGCAGAGCCTGCACCTCTGCCATATTGTTGGATTGAATTCCTAGGTTTTGGGAAAAGGCCAAAATTATTTCTCCTCTGTGGTTTTTGAGAATTCCTCCTCCGCCAGCCACTTCTGGGTTGCCTTTAGCCACACCATCGAAATTGAGCTTGTGCCACCTAGTAGGTGGTAAAACCCACTTGATTATATCATAATGTTCTAAAATATTATTATTATAATAATATTATTATAGTAATAATAATAATAATATGTTTGACCATGTTACGTTTGATCTCGAGAGCATGGAAAGTTGTTTTTTCTATTGTGCAGTGTGAGTGCGAGAGCAAGAAGCTCGACAACCATGGCGAAGGGTTGACAGTACCATGGCTACATCGATGGTAGCCCCATGACGTGGTGTTGACAGTGCCATGGCTATGATCGAATGCAATACCATGGTGATGTTGTTTTGACAGTGCCATGGCTGTGTCAATCATAGCACCATGATGTGGTGTTGATAGCGCCATGGCTGCATCGATGGCGTGATGGCCTCATTGGGTTATATGGAAACCAAAGTGCTTAGGATGGGGGAAGTCATCCCAATCCTTGGGTACGTTTGGTATGGAGTCGAAGAGATACCATCGGGCCTTGGTTTCGAAGAGCACAACAAAAATATCACTGAATGAGATTGGCTTGCCTTATTTTAATGTGAATGTTGTTTGATTATATTCAATGTTTTAAAGGAGGCCTAAAACCGTAGGGGTCATAACATATAGTTAAATGTTTTTTTATTATTCATTTTTATGGGTGCAAAGGGGTGTTCTTGGGTAGAATGCCTATGTGATAAGAGAAATGGGAGACATAAGGGGTTACGTAAGATTATGTTTTTGGTTTTTTTATTATTTAAAATAATGTTTAGAAGTGTTATTTTATTGTATTAAATCACAGAAAATGATGATGGATTATTTTATTATATCCATTTATTATTTTAATTGTGAAAGAAGTTGAAGCGAAATGACTTCTAAGTATTATTTATACATTTCTATCCTACCTGTTTAGGGGGGGCTGGAAATGATGTAACATTATGAAAAAAAATAAGAAAGAGCATTTTTCAGATTTTGAGATGGTAGCAAACTTTTGTGAGCAAAATCAAAAGGAGGGTTTCTAATCATAAAACTAACGTTTTTAATGTCTTATCATTTCTGCATTTTAGTGACTTCTAGCCATTGTCTTATGCCATGAAATGGGTTGCAATAGGCGAAGGTCAATGATGCGCTGTCATTAAGCACATCATTAATTCTCAATGAATTTGTCAATCCAGGGCAGTGTACAAGGCTATCTGTCGAAAGGAGTGAACAGGGCTATAATTTAAGGTCAATTGGGAGCAACAAGTCTTATTGGTGGAACTGATTGTGTGGGGGTTTTTAGGTCTCTTCTACCTCTAAATTGCATAAATTGAACTTTAATATAATTGCAAGAATGAAAACTAATTGCTGATTACAGAAATGAAACCTTAGTTACAGTTGCAAGAATGAAATCCGATTAAATTGCAGAATTAAAACCCTAGTTACGGTTGCAGAATTGGAAACCTAATTACAATTGCAAAATGAAAGTCTATTTACTCTTGCAATAATGAAAACTAAAATTAAGTCCTGTCAATACTCTGTAATAGAAGGTTGTCAATCTTCTGTGCAGGGGTTGACAACAAAAACAATAATGCAGGAAAATTGCAAAAACTGTAAATTGCTGGAAATGGAAATTGTAGTAAATTGGAAAGTTGTTGGAAAGCAAAAAGACTAATCAGATCTACTGCTAATCACATCACAAAAGTATCTTGAATAGAAAATAAATTATTAGGACTGAAATGGATGTTAACTACTACAAAAGAATGAAATTGACAAGTTTCACGACTTATTCTGCTGCAGCAAAATCAGAACAAAACCTGTTTGTTAGTCCTCCTCCTAGGTCTGGAAGTGGCCAACCTCCTTTTCTAGAAGAAGGTATGAGTTCCTCTCTCTATAAATATTACTCACACTCAAACATAATAGAATGAATAGAAAAACTTGTACTTTATTGATTCAGAACATGATTACAAATCTGCTGCTAAAACCTATTACAGAACTATAACAGTCTCAGTTTTCTCGCTTATTCTCTATCTATATTTTCTCTACTACTATTTCTACTATTATTATTATTAGCTCAACCTAGATGGGAGCTATCTTTTATAGATGCCTAAAATCTAATTACAACAGAAAATATACTCTACAAATCAATTCTTGTTATTCTGCAGTATTCCCTAGGTTTATCCTAGAAGAGGATCTTTTCCATAAATTATGGCTTTGGATGGCAAGGACGACAAAGTTAGATGGGAGATATTTTCCTTTAACCTCCTCAGCCTTCTTTCCCTTTTTCCACCGTCAAAAATCAGTCAACAGGTCAAAAAGTGCTTTCTGTTCTCAATCCGGAGCTAAGTGGCTCAATCCGAAGATATTCGCTCAATCCGAAGAGACTGTATTTCTCAATCCGAAGATCTTCGGAATGACCAACTATGTACTCTTCAATTTATTTTAGCTACATTTCTCAGGTGGATTAGTCCTCAGGATCAGATTGCAATAGCCTTCATTCCTCTTCATGTGTGAATTCCATGCCTTGCCATTCATTGGTAGTTGGCTGGAATTTACATAGGAAAACCAGTTTTTGCTACATAGTAACAGTTCTTTGCACTATTTGCTAAATTCAAAGAAATTAATGCTTGAGAAACATCAAAATAAGAATAGTAAAGTGTTGCTATCAGCCTAAGCATATCCCTTATGTAACAAGTCATGGCAAAGTGACATAAAACTATACAAAAACCGTAAAAATCAGCATATAATATTCCAAACACATCAATCATGCAAACAATTAATACACAACATATTAGATCAACTTAACTAGTATATAAAGTAAATCATAGAGTTTTAGGCAAGTTTTAGTTGTTCAAAACATGCTATGATGGAGGCATTTCTAGGCCTCATCATTTTCCCCCCAACTTATATTAATGCATGTCCTCATGCATTCTGTTGGGCTATAGAATCACAGATATCCATATTCAAGTTCCATGATCTGTAGAACAACTTTTTGCCTATATAGTATCCTCTGTTCTCCTAAAGGTTTCTGAGCCAATTTTCAAATTGCTCATCTGGTTGAGGATCCTCTTCAAAATAGTAGGGAACTGGAGTAATGATGGTTGGAGGCCTAAATCTGAGACCTACCCAGTTATGCTGCATAATTTCAATAAGTTGTATCACCCCTTCTGCTCTTCTTCTGGACCATTCCATATTAATGGGGGAGATAGACTCCCTTTTTGTAAAGACATGGAAAGTTCTGCCCATCTATTTTTGCAATGTGATAATGCTTGGAACAAAATTGTCATTACAAAAATTCTGGAATTTAGTTACACAGTCCCTCAAATTTCTCAAATACATCCTTTTGATATCATCCCTGTTCATCATGAGAAAATGTTGTCTGGTGATAATCGGATGATTTGGCTGAATTGCTCTGACTAACAATTCAGCTCTTAATTCAATTTCCTTATTTTACCTTTTTTCTTGGTCCCAGTAAAACTAATTTTGTAAGGTAGACATAAAAGCTCTCAATTGCACATCTCCTATGCAAATCTAGGGGTGGAAATCTACATCCTCTGGAATGAAAAAGTTGTGCAAAAATAACTCACATAGCAAGTTTTTTTGCTCTGTAGGACTGTTGAAGTAAGCTTCCAAAAACTCTTCAGCTTTTTCTAGTTTATAGGGGAGACTCGAGCTAATTCTCATAACTCTGCCATCTCGGATATCTCTCCTTCAGAATGAGACTGTAAAACCTGGCAAGTCTTCTGAATTGAACCAAAAATTTAGCAATTTGACACAGGTCAGTTACTTTTTCATTCAATGCACTGATTTTTGTGTCCTTTGTCTCCAGCTGTTTTCCTACCAGTTTCAATTTCTCAACTTGTGTGGCAAGATTTTCATATTTGATCATCCAGTTAGCAATGTATGTATTATACTGCTCCAGGGATACAGTATTGGGTGGTCTAATTACAGGTTGAAACTTAGGCAATAGTTCCACCTGTACCCCTTTTTCTGCCACTTCTACTGGTTGGACATCTGATAGCAATTCTACTTGTATCCCTTTTTTTGCTACTTCCATTGGTTGGACATCTGACAACAATTCTACTTGTATCCCTACTTCTATAGAAATCTTATTCAGAGGAGCACTTACTTGATTATTTACATTTTGCTATTCAAAATGCTCTTGTGCTGGTGTTTCTTGCAGACATAACTACTGTGACTCTCCACAGATATTCTTTTTTGGGCTCTTGATCGATTCTGGAGCATCTTCGAATTGAGAAGGTGTTGCTTCGGAATGGAAGGGCACTGCTTCGGAATGAGCTCTTGTGTTTTCATCCAAAGATACCTCTATCAAGGGGGAAGAATTATCTGCCCTAGATAATCCAAGCAGTAATTGAGCCAACTCTTCCTCATTATCTACTGTAGTTGACTATTTTTCAAATTGTAACAGTCTGCTCTTTAGTTCCTCCACTTCCTGCTGCAACTCTGCAATTCTTTTTTCATGTTTTTCAATGATATTTTCCTTCTCCTCAACCCATATGGTTTGTGTTTTAATCACACTCTTGGCTGCTCTCAACTGTTCTGCAATGTCCACCTCCTCTTCTTCTGATTCAGAATCTGATGCAGACAAATTATCTATAGTTTGTTGCTCAACCATTATCTCACTTTTTGTTTCAACTGTTCGGTCCTGTTCAGAAGGTTCCATAAGGTTATCTATGATTGCATCCAAGTTTGCATCAATTTCAAAATTGTCTTGTCTAGACTCTTCCTCAACCAACTGTTCAAGAAATTCTAAAAAATCCTCCAAGGTGGTATTTACAGTGGTTGGTTGTATTTCTATGACATCAGGACTGCCTTGGTTGTTTTCCTCTTCAATCATCTATTTTTCTGTTTCTTTCAGGTGGAGTCTTGTAGACCTCCTGGTTCCTAGTGTATACTTTCTCTTCTTACTCTATTTTCTTGTGTCAACAAGGGCTGTAGGAATTGTATCAAGTTATGGTGGAATTTCCTCTACTTCCACTTCTGTCTCTTCTCTAATTTTGCTAGGAACTTCACTCCCCTATTCTGTCAGATCAACAATATTCTCAAAAAAATGGACCCTCTTCTGTTTTCCTTTTCTATTGCCAGTTCTAGACCCTCTCTTAGTTTGTGAGGTTGAAGGTTCTAGGGAAAGGTACTCTGTTGCTTTTGCAACAATATCTATAGCAACATCTGTTTCCTCCTCTGTAGCAACATCTGTTTCCTCCTCTGCAACAACATCTGTGTCTTCTTCCTCCTTGGATGCCACGTGGAAACATAACATTAAGTGCTCATTTCGAAGATTAAATTTCATTCTAAAGATAATTTTTAAGATAAAGGTTCACTCCGAAGACAAAGTAGGACTTGTCATTCCGAAGATAGTTTTCAATCCAAAGACAAGGTTGGACTTGTCATTTCAAAGACAATTTTCAATCCGAAGACAAGGTTGGACTTGTCATTTCGAAGACAATTTTCAATCCGAAGACAAGGTTGGACTTGTCATTCCGAAGACAATTTTTAATCCGAAGACAAAGCTTCATTCCGAAGATACAATGCAATAGTCATTCCGTAGATACAATGCAACAGTCATTCCGAAGATACAACAAAAACCAACATTCTTCTTTTAAAACATGTTTTGCTTATGCCAACTCTTATGAACACTTTTATACTAATGGTTAATTGTCATATACTATATATCAAATATTTACAATGAGAAAAGTGCAAGAAACATATACCTGGTTAAAACAAGTTAATGCAAGTTTTTGAAAGATGACTACTTTTGTTGATGCTCTGCTGAGGCTTATTGCAATACTTCAAAAACAAATGTAGTTGGTGAATTTGTACAATGGTGACTCAAAATTTTTCAAGGTTATGCATGCCAGAAAACTGGTTTTCATGCATACCAACTCAGTAGTGCCTTAGAAAAAGGTTTTCACTGCTGAGTTATTCATTTTTCTCTTTTTTTATTTTTTTTTTTTTTACCTCTCCTTTTCTCTTTTTTTTTATTCTGATTATGCCCATGAAGGAATTCACAACCAAAATTTATTCATCTTTTTGTTTTTTGATTTTTTTAATTTTTTTGTTTTCTTGAAATCCATGATTATGCTCAATCTATGGCAATTGTGGTGGAAGAGGGAATCTCTTCTACCTATTGTGCATCCAAGCTATCAAGTTGTTGCAAGAACTCCTCCTTAGTCAGAGGTGTATGGTACACTCGAAGGCGATGTCCATTCACTACCAACTTTCTTCGTGAATCATCAATGGGAGAGAGGCGAGCTGCTCCGTTGTCAAATACTTCTTCAATCCGGTACGGTCCAAGCCATCTAGTCCTTAGTTTTCCAGGGAAGTCCACATAGCGAGAATCAAACAACAAAGCCCAATCTCCTTGCTAAAATTTTCTTTGTTGCAGGTGGCCATCATGCCACAACTTCCTCTGCTCCTGAATTACTTCAGTTTGGTGCAGAGCATCCAACCGAAGTTCATCCAATGCATTCAGCTACAGAATCCTATCCGCCTGTGCCTATGACAATTCAATTCCAATTTCCAATGTTGTGCGCAATGTTAGTAGCTCAAATTCAATAGGTAGGAGGGGCTTTTTACCAAAAACTAGTTCATAAGGTGTGAATCAAGTAGTGGATTTCCAAGTAGTATTGTAAGCCCAAACTGCTTCAGGTAATTTATCTAGCCAGTTTCTCCTATGAACAACTACTATTTTCATCAAGATCCATTCCAATTCTCTGTTTGTTACCTCAACTTGGCCATTTGCTTGTGGGTGGTAAGGTGATGATTTCCTATGTTTGATTTCATACAACTCTGTAAAAGCCTCAATAACTTTAGATGCAAATTGGGGTCCTTGGTCCGTGGTGATAGACCGTGGAGCTCCAAATCTCTAAAAAATTTGGTTATACAAGAAATCAGTGACCTTCTCTTCATGAGCATGTTTGAAAGCACGCACCTCTACCCACTTTGTCGGGTAATCAGTGCATACCAGAATATGCACCTTTCCTTGAGAAGGTGGATCAATAGGTCCCACAAAATCAAGCCCCCACCTCTCAAATGGTTCTAAAACCACTTGAGGCTGTAGTGGCATTTCATTTGTGTGAGTGGGTTTCCCCATTCTTTGGCATGCATCACAATGCCTGATGTACTTTTTCACATCCTTGTGAAGAGATGGCCAATAATATCTTGTTCCTAAAATTTTCCTAATTGTGCTTTTTACAGAATAGTGTCCATCGGAGGGTTCATCATGACAAGCCCTAAGGATATCATATACCTCATCCTTTCGGATGCACCTACGTAACACATGGTCAGGACTACTCTTGAAAAGCATACCTTGAATCCATTCAAAAGAAGAGCTCTGTTTGATCAATTGTTTTCTTTGTTTGGAAGTAAAATGTGGGGGAACTTTCCCTGTGACCAAATAGTTGGCTATATCTGCAAACCAAGGTGATTGGACAGATATAGCAAATAATTTTTCATCAGGAAAAGTGTCCTCCACTAATTCCCCTTCCTCTGTGTTCTGCAACCTGGACAAAAAATCTGCTACAACATTAGCTTTTCCTGGTTTATTGATTATTGTGATATCAAATTCCTGCAGCAACAGTAACCAACGGATAATCCTTGCACTCACCATAGGCTTATTCATCAAATATTTAATGGTTGTGTGATCTGTGTGAATGAATATTTGATAACCTGTGATGTAATGCCTAAATTTATTGATGGCATAGATTACTGCCAAGAATTCTTTCTCAGTTGTGGTATAATTTTTTTAGCTCCTGTCAAGTTCTTGCTAATGTAGTAGATAGCATAGTGTTCACCATTGTCGATTTGTCCCAATGCTGCTCCAATTGCAGTATTGGAAGCATCAATCTATATGTGGAATGGTAATGTCCAGTTAGGTCCTCTTAACACAGGTGGAGTTACTAATTTTTCTTTCAGAGCTTCAAATGATTCCTGACACTTTGCAGTCCAGGAGAATTCAGAATCTTTAGTCAATAGGGCAAACATGGGATGGCCTATTGTGCTAAAGCTAGGAATAAACCTGTGGTAAAAACCAATGTGTCCTAGGAAGCTTCTGACATCAGTCTGAGTTTTAGGAGGGAGAAGGTTCTTGATAATTTCCACCTTCTTTGGATCAACCTGGATCCCTTGAGGAGAGATGTGATGACCAAGAACTATTCCTTCCTCCATCATCATAAAACATTTGTCTGGATTTAAGGATAACTGGTAGGTTTCACAGTGAGTTAAAACTTTATCAAGGTGTTCCAATGTAAAGTCAAAAGTCTGTCCATAGACTGTGAAATCATCCATGTATATTTCAACATTGTTGGTAGTCAGATCAGAAAATATGGCTAACACTGCTCGCTAAAATGTTGTTGGGGCATTACACAAACCAAAAGGTAAGACCCTATAGGCAAATGTTCCCCATGGACAGGTAAAGGTTGTTTTCTCTTGATCTTCAGGTGCAACTTGAATTTGATTATATCCACTAAATCCATCAAGAAAACAAAAATATTTCTTTCCAGCAAGAGTATCTAACACCCGATCTATGAATGGCAATGGAAAATGATCTTTGTATGTCACTTTGTTCAGTTCTCTATAGTCTATACATACTCTCATTTTTCCATTTTTCTTAGGCACTATAACCAATGGAGAGACCCACCGACTATCAAAAATTGGGTAAATGAATCCTACTTCCAGAAGTTTTTCAATTTCTTCTTTCACAATATCCCTCAAGGCAGGATTCGGTCTTCTCCGAGGCTGTCTTACGGGCTTGACATCTTCAGTATAAATTCTATGAGTACATACATCGGGGTGAATCCCCGACATATCTTTGTAATCCCAAGCAAAAGCATGGATATGCTTCTGCAAAACAACTGTCAATTTTTCTTCCTCTTCCCTAGTAAGCTGGCTATTTATGTTCAAAAATTTGCCTGGTTGGACTTCTATTTGTTTTGTATTTGGAAGGACTGAATTTACTTCTTCACAATTGTTGACTAGGGAATTAAGAGGACAATGATGAGATGGGAGGACATAAGAAGTTTATGTCTCATTGATTTTTGATGGAAGCATATCCTGTATGGAACAATGAGAAGGGAAGATCAAGTGATGGTGCCACCCATGTGGTAGTGAAATAGATGTTTCTTGTGATGGTATAGATGGCCTTTCTTCAGAACTTTGACCTTCTTCTCTCACTAGCAATTGATTGATATTGGTTGCTTCCTCTTCTAACCCTTGTTCATGCAGAACATTCATTAGGACTATTTCATTTTCTAAAATTTCTGTGTCATGGAGGTCTTCTGTGTGTTCCCTTACTACCAAGGTGGCTAGTGTGGAAATAACCTCTTCTGGTTATTCATATGAGTCGGGAAACCATAACTGACCTATGAAATTGCTTAAAGGTCTTGCAGGAGGATATAGAGAAATCTGTTTTAGGTCAATACCATTTGAAATTGTCATTTTTCTAGATCTGCAGTCTATAAAGGCTGCTGCAGTTGCAAGCCAAGGTCTTCCTAGGATAATGGGATAGCCATGTGTTGAGTTTCTTGGCTGTAAAACCAAAAAATCTGTAGGGTATTCCCAAGAAGAAACTTCTATAGGGACATCTTCAATGATACCTTTAGGTTTTGCAACTGACCTATCAGCCATTTCTAAAACTGTGAATGTGGGGCTGAGATGTTTGAGCTATAATTGTTCCATTGTATCCTTGGTCATGATATTTATTGTAGCTCCTAGATCAACTAAGATGTTTGATATTGGTATTGAGCTTATGATCACTATGATAACTAGACTTCCTGGGTCACTATACTTTGGAGGTACTAGTTTTCCTGACAAGAGATCAGCTATCTTTCCTTCAACATGAACAGTTTTAGGAAATGCTTTCTTTTTTCTTCCTGCTCTTCTGTTGCACAAATCTCGGATAGTTCTTTTAATCACAGGTATATCCTTAATGGCTTGCAATAAGGGCAGTGATATGGTTAATTTTTTGAGTTCTTTCACTAACTCTGATTCAAAATTTTTTGTTGTAGTGTTAAGTCTCTCAGGGTATGGAATTATCCCTGATGAAGGTAACTGTTCTGCCTGTGGTTCTATTTTTTCTTCTTCTTTCACTTCAATTATAACAGGTTCAGGTAAAACTTTCCCTGAACGTAGTTGTATGTTGCTACAATCCAGAATTTGCATATCTGAATTTCCTTCAGAATCAGCCATATAGGCAGGAGTTGCCTACCTTATGTTATTTGGATTTATTACAGGTTGAGTTGGTAATTGAGGTTGTTTCACCTATTGCATTTGTTGATTTGGTTTTCCTTGAAAATTTTGATTTGGTGCAGGCAACAAATTCTGAGTTTGACCTTGATTTCTTTGTTGCCTTGGATAGGATTGGTATTGTTGACCCCACTGCTATTGATTTTGCATCCAAGATGGATTACTTTGATTCTGAGTCCATGGTGGGTTATTTTGATTCCATGATGGGTTATTCTAGTTTTGATTCTAGGATGGATTATTCCAACCTGTCTATGGCCATTCTTGAGAATTTGTCCATTGAGAATAATTCCAAGGACGTTGGGGTGGTTCTGACTGTCCCCAAGACATGTTTCCATGGTTGTTTCCCCAATTTGTAGGAAAACGAGGGGTATTTTGATACTGTTGAAAGTTTCCCCCTTGT
The DNA here is from genome assembly GCA_028583015.1 of Wollemia nobilis. NCBI lineage: Eukaryota > Viridiplantae > Streptophyta > Pinopsida > Araucariales > Araucariaceae > Wollemia > Wollemia nobilis. The sequence continues at coordinate 2,731,074 of JAQPPZ010001579.1, read as the reverse complement.
CTTGGTCCCACATAATTGAGTTCTTCTATTTGAGTTTCTAGGACAGTTTTTAGTTGTGGTAGCAGATGACATTTGTCAGTCAAATGTCCTTTTGAGCAAATACTACAAATGGCTGAAATGGATGTTTTGTTTAGAGGACATTCCTGTAAGGCATGTTTATTCCTGCATCTTGGGCAATAAATTGCTAAAGGTTCTATGGTTTTTGCTTTAGCAGACATTTCTCCCAGAGTTGTGTTTAATTGTACCAGGATATCGGTCTTAAAATTTGCAAGTTCCTCTATTAGGTCCTTCACATCAGTGCCATTTGTACTCTTTTTATTTCTTTTTTGCCTAGTGCGAGAGTAATTTCTACAAAGATCCACAATCTCATCCATATTACGAGTACTTACATCCCCATTTCCCATCAAATCTAATACCTCTCTGGATTCATCTTGTAATCCTCTTAGAAAAATGGTTTTGCACAATTCTGGTTCTCCTAGTCCACACCTTCTTTGAACAAACACAAATCTATCAAGGTAATCTTCTAATGTTTCATCATCTTCTTGTTTAATTCTGAACAACTCATCTTTCCTGTTCCTTACTCGACAATACTCTTGATACTTGTCTAAAAACATAGTCTCCATTTGATCCCAGGTTTGGATGGAATCTGGTTGTAAGCTCATGAACCAGCGTAATGTTGAGTCCTTGAGTGTTGAAGGAAAAACCTTGAGTTTTTGATTATCATTTATATAGTCATAGGTTTGACACACTACTTTGAACTCAAACAGGAACTGATCAGGATCTTCAGATGCAACACCCCGGAAGGTTGGAAGCACTAAAGGTGAGATTGTTTTCATGGGAGAGTTCTATGTGGGATTCAAAAGAATAGGATATTCAAATGTTCTAGGAGGTTGGAGCACATCTTGATCATCTTGATCATTTTCATTATGGACACGACCATGTTGGTCATCCCCATATGGATTGCCTCTTTCTGCCATAATTTCCTGTTCTTCAAAAATAGTTAAACCTATCCAAATTTCTTTCTCAAGAGGTCCAAAACCTTCTATTGATAATGAGTCTGGTAATTTTTCTTGCTCAGGAGATTTTGATGATGATGAAGTTGGTGGTTTTTGTTTTAGTTTTTTTGGTAGTTCAAACACAGGTGATTCACCCCTTAGGCATGAAGATCTTCTTAATGGAATAAGCCAGGGATATCTTTGGATAATTTTGCCTTCTTCATCCCTAGGCCTACTCATTCATGCCTACTCCTTAATGACATAAATTATAAGTCAATAATTGTTACTTAACCAACTGTTATATTCAGATTTTACCCTAAATTTTCACAACTCAGTCTAATTAACAGCTATTGAACTGTTGACACCTTCTAACAACACTCTCCCCGGCAACGGTGCCAAAATGATGCACTGTCGTTAAGCACATCATTAATTCTCAATGAATTTGTCAATCCAGGGTAGTGTACAAGGCTATCTACGAAAGGAGTGAACAGGGCTATAATTTAAGGTCAATTGGGAGCAACAAGTCTTATTGGTGGAACTGATTGTGTGGGGGTTTTTAGGTCTCTTCTACCTCTAAATTGCATAAATTGAACTTTAATCTAATTGCAAGAATGAAGACTAATTGTTGATTACAGAAATGAAACCTTAGTTACAGTTGCAAGAATGAAATCTGATTAAATTGCAGAATTAAAACCCTAGTTATAGTTGCAGAATTGGAAACCTAATTACAATTGCAAAATGAAAGTCTATTTACTCTTGCAATAATGAAAACTAAAATTAAGTCCTGTCAATACTCTGTAATAGAAGGTTGTCAATCTTCTGTGCAGGGGTTGACAACAAAAACAATAATGCAGGAAAATTGCAGAAAACTATAAATTGCTTGGAAATGGAAATTGCAGTAAATTGGAAAGTTGTTGGAAAGCAAAAAGACTAATCAGATCTACTGCTAATCACATCACAAAAGTATCTTGAATAGAAAATAAATTATTAGGACTGAAATGGATGTTAACTACTACAAAAGAATGAAATTGACAAGTTTCACAACTTATTCTACTGCAACAAAATCAGAACAAAACTTGTCTGTTAGTCCTCCTCCTAGGTCTGGAAGTGGCCAACCTCCTTTTCTAGAAGAAGGTATGAGTTCCTCTCTCTCTAAATATTACTCACACTCAAACATAATAGAATGAATAGAAAAACTTGTACTTTATTGATTCAAAACATGATTACAAATCTGCTGCTAAAACCTGTTACAGAACTATAACAGTCTCAGTTTTCTCGCTTATTCTCTATCTATATTTTCTCTACTACTATTTCTACTATTATTATTATTAGCTCAACCTGGATGGGAGCTATCTTTTATAGATGCCTAAAATCTAATTACAACAGAAAATATACTCTGCAAATCAATTCCTGTTATTCTACAGTATTCCCCGGGTTTATCCTAGAAGAGGATCTTTTCCATAAATTGTGGCTTTGGATGGCAAGGACGACAAAGTTAGATGGGAGATATTTTCCTTTAACCTCCTCAGCCTTCTTTCCCTTTTTCCACCATCAAAAATCAGTCAACAGGTCAAAAAGTGCTTTCTGTTCTCAATCCGGAGCTAAGTGGCTCAATCCGAAGATATTCGCTCAATCCGAAGAGACTATATTTCTCAATCCGAAGATCTTTGGAATGACCAACTATGTACTCTTCAATTGATTTCAGCTGCATTTCTCAGGTGGATTAGTCCTCAGGATCATATTGCAATAGCCTTCATTCCTCTTCATGTGTGAATTCCATGCCTTGCCATTCATTGGTAGTTGGCTGGAATTTACACAGGAAAACCAGTTTCTACTGCACAGTAACAGTTCTTTGCACTATTTGCTAAATTCAAAGAAATTAATGCTTGAGAAACATCAAAATAAGAATAGTAAAGTGTTGCTATCAGCCTAAGCATATCCCTTATGTAACAGGTCATGGCAAAGTGACATAAAACTACACAAAAGCTGTAAAAATCAGCATATAATATTCCAAACACATCAATCATGCAAACAATTAATACACAACATATTAGATCAACTTAACTAGTATATAAAGTAAATCACAGAGTTTTAGGCAAGTTTTAGTTGTTCAAAACATGCTATGATGGAGGCATTTCCAGGCCTCATCAGTCAAGATGATGCAGTTTCTCTATTATTTTCTTTGATTCTTGCACTTGATTTAATGGTATTGTGCTTATGTTGTAGGTCGATTAATTCAGGTTATTTTATGATTACCTCATAACTTGGGATTTTGCAGGGAGGATCTTGCTAAACTAATTCAGAATTTGACTTTTTCAGCTAACCAAATATACATTGTTTATTTATTCATTTTCATTAAGTTCATTTTATTTCAAGCATTCAATCATTTCATTCTGGTCCATCCAGAATTTCACTTTCTTTTATTTCCATTCTGGTCCTTTTATCGAATTTTTGCTAATTTCCTTTTAGTTTCATTTCTAATCTGGTCCATTTCCAGAATTGTTAAGCTTTCAAGTTATTTCCATGTTGGTCCTTTTCCAGAATTTTTGCACCTCCAAAATTCATTAATCTAAGATTTCAGATAAAACACATGGTTTATGAGGTATACTAACCTGCGATTTCACATTAAATTAAGATAAGAAATGAAAGCTAATTTTGCTAACATTGCTAACACACTAACTTCTACTAACTAATATTAGGGTAGTGGCATCAACATAAGGAAGATAAAATGAACCCAACTATCTAAAACTTACTTCATCTTAAAGGCACAGACATTAAAATGAAGTGGAAAATTCTACATTTTATCATTTGAAACCTTTTAAGTGAAGATAAAATACTTTACTAACAGGGATTCAGGGTAGCATCAATTTAAAAAACCCTAAAAAAGAACTGCTTTTATTTTACACTGGCTTTTCAGTTAGATCTTTCAATCACTAAGCATTGTTTAGAACCAACAAAGGCCCCTTGTTTATGGTCACATGCATCATTGAATTATTTTTGGAATTATTGTAATATTTTAGATATTTTACCAAAACCTTGGAGAAGTTGAATGTTTTTCATTTGGTTTATTTTCAAGAGAGATTTTTCTATTCAATACTCTGCATGTGGTTGTATTTTGCAATTGGGCAAAATATACACTCAACAGGTAGATGAAGATGCAAAGTTTTCAAATAGTCAACGTAATAGAAGTCATGGCCTAGGTCATGATCAAGGTAAAGGTAAAGGACAAGGACAAGGTTATAACAATGTTCAACATGAGAACTCATGATATCAAGATAGTCAATAACAACATAGTCAAGGGCAAATAAAATAGCCTCGTACATCTCAAAAAATTGGTAACTCAAATATCGTGTGCAAATGTTGTAACAAAAAAGGGCACTATACCACTAATTGCCGAACTGCCACACACAAGATCAAGTAGTTTCAAAAGCATAGTGCACATAATATAAATGAAGATGACTCTAATCTAGATGTCTTCCATAGTGCTCAATTTGTGCATGCCTATATCATCAACATACTAGAACCTATATCACCATTTTTTGACCATACCAAAATATTCATTGAGGCACATTCAAGATATGCTAGCTATGACATTTCTCATCCCACATCGTAACCCATTGGAGTTGCCCAAAATGTAGCCTCCACCAATAGTTTGTGGATCATGGATACTGGAGCCACCCAACACATGACTTACAACAAGGACTTCTTTGAAGAATTTAACTTAGAAGTACTTGGTGTAGTTCACATGGATGAAAAATCCTCTCAACCAGTTGAAGGAGCTAGAACTGTTTGATTGAAACTTCTTAGATTACCTAATTTTTGGCTACTTGATGTTCTCTATATCTTTGATCTAAAGAAAAATCTATTGTCACTATCCATACTCATCTACCCTAGATTTGATTTGAGTGTCACTGCCAAAGATAAAACTCTTTGAGTCATTCATCCACCCTCCAAAATAGTGGTCATGAGCAGTTCCTTAGATGGAAAACTCATCAAACTTGTTAGACATCCTACTTCTAAAGTTCACATTACTGAAGTTGACATGGCACTTAATGCCACCTTAACTCCCAAGAAATTTTTTGTTGATGCATTATGGCATGCTCGCATGGGTTATGTCAAACTTGATCGATTAAGACAAATGGATTCCACTGTCAGGGGACTACCACACTTCTCTTCCAAAACCATGAAATGTGAAGCATGCATCATTGCCAAATCCTCTCAACAATATTTTCCAAAGATTCAATGGAATTCCACAGAAAAACTAGAGCTAGTTTACTTAGACATTTGCAGGCCAATGCCTATTCTCTTATTAAAAGGTAAAATATATTACATCACCTTCATCGATGACTTATCAAAGAAGCTATGGATCAAATTTTTAGAGAAGTATGAATCTTTTGAATTCTTCAATGCATTCAAGGTTCATGTAGAATGAGAATTAGGTTGTATAATAAAGATCTTCAAGAGTGAGAATGGCAGCAAGTACACCTTAAATGAAATCACACAGTACTTGTTCTTACATAAGATCAAATATTAATTGGTAATATCAGGCACACCTTAATAAAATGATGTTGCCAAGTGCATGAATAAGACAATCATGAACATGGCTAGTGCCATTATTATCTACAAAAATGTGCCTCCATATCTTTGGGTTGATGGCACATAGACTGCTATGCATGTACTCAACATAATGAGTCCCTAAAAACCTGGCTCGTCACCTCATAAAAAATGGACTGGACACCCCCCCACCATCAACCACTTCAAAATATTTGGCTCCATATGTTATGCTCATATTCTTCTAGAGCACAAAAAAAAATTGAAGCTTGAGCTATTAAAGACATCTTTGTTGGATACCCTATGGATCATAAGGGATACAAGATATTCATTCCTTCACATTGAAAAGTGATTATGACATGTGATGTTGTATTTGTAAAAATTGAAGAACAAATGGTTACATTGAATACCAGGGGATACAATAGTTAGCCTAGATCAAAATATGTTAACATATATGATCAAATTATAGCCTTTGGGGGAGATGTTGAAAAGTTACTCAAAACTCTAGAATCTGCAAATCAACCCACAAGTCCAAAGGAACCAAAATATTATACTATGCAGATGTCTATATCTTCTGCACCTTTTGCTCCTTCTCACAGTAATGTTGATTATGGTAAAAGTATTTTTTCACATCCATATTTGTTAGTATCCTCTGTACCTAATGATCCATTCCAAGATCATGATGAAAACTTTGAGGTAGGTGAGACATCCACATTGCTCCCCACTTGAGGAATTTATGAAGCTTGCCAACTCTTAAAGGACATCAAACTAGATGAAGTGGGTAAAATGAGCACAAGAGGTTCCCTTAGAGCAAGAGTGCATGAATTATTACTTGTTGAACTAGAACCTGCAAAATTGCACCTTGCTCTAAATAATGAATCTCTCACGTACCAAGAAGCTATCAAACATGCAACTTGGAGATATGGAATGAACCGAAAGGAATAAATGATTAAAAATAGTACTTGGGAGTTAGTTGATCTACCACTTGGAAGAATGGTAGTTTAAAACAAATGGTTTTACAAAAAGAAGTATAAATCAGATGGTACCATTGACAAACACAAGGTAATATTAGTGGCTAAAGGCTTCATGCAAAAGCAAGGTATTGACTACACTAAGGTATTTGCACCTACCACAAAATGGCCCACAATTAGGACTCTTGTAGCCTTAGTTGCACAAGGTTGGAAGATTCATCAATTAGATGTAAAGACTACTTTCTTTAATTATGAATTAGAAGAAGAAATATACATGGCACAACCATAAGGTTTTGATATTGTAGGATAAGATCACAAGGTATGTAGACTCAGAAAGTTTTTATATGGATTGAAGAAATCCCCTCATGCTTGGTTCAACAAGCTATCATATTGGATGGAGCAACTTAACTTTGAAGTGTGTGATTACCAAGACATTGATGCAAAATTGTTCATCAAGTACAACAAAGATAAAGTCACATGCCTCATAGTCTTTGTGGATGACATGCTTCTAATAGGTAACAATGAACACATCATCAAAAAAAAGAAAAAGGACCTTGGTAACTCAATAAAATGGTAAAATATTCTTTTGATAAAGGACTTTTGATATATTTAATCTAGGATTGATGAAATTCTATTTGGGCATAGAAATAACTCAATAAAATGGTAAAATATTCTTTTCCCAAGAGAAATACATACATAAAAAATCTTCTAGATAAGTTTCAACTCAAAAATGCATACCCTATGATAACACCAATGGAATAAAATATGAAATTTACCACAAATGATGACACACAAGACGCAGATGCAACACTCTATAGAAGGTTGGTTTGTAGTATCATATATGTTACTAATACAAGGTTTGGCATCACTTATACAGTGGGGATTCTAGAAAGGTACATGATCAAGACAAAGGAGAGTCACTGACAAGCGATAAAAAGAGTGTTGAGGTACCTAAAGACAACCTGCAATTATGGCCTATTGTATGAAAATAATATATATTTCAAACTCATTGCATACACAAAATCAATTTTTTTAGGAGATAAAGATATTACGAGATATACATCTAGGTACTTGACATTTCTTGGCTCAACACCAATTTCATGGAGATCAAATCAACAAAATACTATAGCATATTTTTAGTAGAAGCTGAATATATTACTATAGGTGAGACAAGCAAAGAAGTGGTATGGTTGAGAAAGCTATTATATTTTTATGATATCATTCAAAAAGGTCATACAAGACTACATGTGGAAAATAAATCAACAATCCACATGGCAAAGAATCTTGTGTTTCACGATAGAACCAAACACATCAGTACACAAGTCCACAGGATTTGAGAACTTGTTCAAGATGGAATAATACAAATGTACTACTATGTAATAGTAGATCAGATTGCTGACATCTTCACCAAGCCAGTCTAGAGGGTGAAGTTTGAATATTTTAGATAGTAGATAGGCTTGAGAGCCTCCATATCCCCTTGACAAGGGAGATGCAACATGACCAACAAGGCTAATACTTATTCGTAAAACCATCTTCATGTGGGAAAAAAGTATTGGTCGATCTCTGCTCTATCCCATTCATGAAAACCCCTTGTGGGTGTGAAAGGATAAGGGTTGTACTAGTTTTAGAAAATAAAAACCTATGAAAACCCAAATGGCCATGGGGATGACCAAATGGTATACGAAGACCCAATGGATTGTAGCCACATTTCATGTATAATTGGCTAATCGGCTACATAAAGAGCCACTTAAGCCACTCATCTACTAAAATAAAACAACCTTCTACCATTAAGGGGGGATTGAAGACATGTTAATGCTACAAGGTCATTTTTATTAGTTAGGTTTCAAATTAATTGTTATATGGCTTAAATAAGACCTCATTAGAAGAGGTTATTTTAATGTGTAATTTTATTTCATGTTCATTTGAATTTCATGTAATATGGATTTGGTAACCCTAAACCTAATCTCATTTTTTTCAATATATATTTCCATAACACAAATGGAGATATGTGATTTTTCATTCTCTATTGTCTGAAATCTTCTTCTTTTTTATTGTTTCATGTGATTGACCTTGGGCACATAGCATTAATCATTGCTACATACCATACCCTAAGAAAATTCCAATGAAATCATATGTAGAAAACCATAAGAGAAACTTACAAATGGAAATGGATGATAACGGTTTTCAATTTCCATAAAATAGATATAGATAAATGAAAGCAAATAAACAATTTAGACTAGTAAGGAAGGATATGTAATAAATAACAACTCTTTTGAGGCTTTAGCCTATGAAGAAAAAGTATATCAAATATTAGAGGACATAGTACAATAGGTTCAATTTATTAACAAGGAACTATCTATTCAGTCTGATCTTGATTTAGGGATGAACATTCTCGATGAACCTAAGGAATGTGTCAAATAAGATTTTGAATACTCTATTGAAGTACCATGCACCATTCAAGAGAAAAAAAATGGTAAAGAAAATGCAGTGTCAAATGTTAATACATCTACCATTAAAAAGGAAATACCAGAAAATGAGTAGGACAAGTCAAAATCTTCCATAGTAGAGTCAAGAGAGGATAATCTGAGGAAAAAAAAGTTGTAAAAGTATATTAAGAAATAGAATAATAAAACCTACTCTTGATACATGATAGGTTTTGAGGTATTACACTTAATGTAAATCTAACATGAAAGTAACTATAGGATCTAAATGAAGTTGCAATATAAAAAACTCAATAATGAACATAATAACTGTAGAAATAACTTAGAAATACTCACATAAAAAAGCATACGAAAATAATGAAAATGATGTAGAATAAAGTTCTACTAATGCATTCTATGTGCTATACATTTTTGATATCAATTACAATGCTTTATCACAAATATATAATAGTATGTGACTCTTCATATGAAGCACTCTTGACCTTCACTCTTCTTTGAAACTCTTCACTTTCCTATTCTAAGGACACATGCACTCTTACATAATGGACACTTGTACACATCCACACTCACAACACTTGCACACTTAATTGCTACACATTATTACATTACATAAAATATAATCTCACATAGAAGACACACACCTAATATAATATTGTACCAAAGTGGTATATTGGCATGTACCAAATAATGTAATATTCTCCAACACCCCCCTGTATTACATTATTTGGTTATTGAAGACTTTTATCTTCAATACAGTCTTTATCCTTCAAACTTCAATCTACCTCCAATAGATTAATATTTGGATTCTTTATGTAAGAGTATTTAACACAACCTTCAACTTTCATATGATCTTGGATCTTATATTTCCCTTGTTCTCTTTTTGTCTTTTTATGAGTTTTATGACCTCCTTATTATCCTGGCTTGATATTATCTTTGGGTTAAGGTTTTCTATTGTTATTGACATGATTCTTTCTCTTTATCTTTCTTCTTTTCTTTTTTTATAAATTCACTTGTGATATATCTGATGGTATACCTTCTAAGCATTGAGTTAGTAAATCATCACAATAATATGACTTTGTTTTCAATGATTCTTCTTTGATACTATCATATGAATCATTTATTTCAACTTGTATCTTCCCTTGAAAAAGTTCAAAACTAATTAATGAAAGATACATCATTAAAAATTATTTTAAAGTAAATATAATGGTGTTTTGAGAATCCCACCATGACATAATTTTTTTTCATGAAGATAACCTATAAGAGTTGTAAATATTCCCTCTTTAGCTTCTTTAAAAAATAAAATCAATTTGTCTTTTAGATCATCAAATATTTGATTTTCTCCATCGAATTTTATTTATTAAGTTTTGTGAGTAAAATCTAAGAGCATGCAACATTCCTTCACTATCTTCATTAAATGCATCCTTAAAATTTTTATCCATGAATATCCTTTTATGTAGTCTACCTTATGTCTCCCTAAGTTTTTGAATAAAAAATATATTTTTCTATATAAAAATTGTTGTTGTAAACCTTATGGCTCCCTAATTGAATAGAAACTAGAATGTTTGCAAACTTATGAATTCCTAAATTTTGAGTAGAATTCCTTGTCTCTCCATAATTAAATTGTTGCAAATATTCTATGATTTTTGAATTTCAAGGAATAATAAAGCTTTCAAGTAAGAATTAGCTTAAAAAAAAAAACTTCAAATTAAATAAAGCCTACTTATCACTCCAAGAAGTAGTTAAGGCATTAATTTTTCTATTAAACTACTTATCTCTCCATTAGACCTTTTTTTAACCTTAGCAAAGAAATAATAACTTATATACTCCTTATTTCTCCTTTCAACCTTAGGGAAAAATTAATAAACTTAAAAAACCCTAATTTACCTCCTCAAGGCATGTAGCTTGGAAGATGATCTCTAACACTATGTTAAGTGCTTCCCTTGATTTATTGACTATAATCATGCAAGGATTTGATGCATTAGTATTATTTGCATGGAACACCATTAAAGGCTTCTCCAAAAACATTTTGAACTCTGCCCATTCAATTCCTTCTTATCATGTGGTAGAGTGCATAGAAAATAAATTCACTCTTGATTTTTGTTTCAAACCTTCTAACACTTAGGTGAAGGTAATGCTTCACTACCCTACTACCACCTAGTACATGTGGAAAAAAACTCTTCCATTGCCTTCTCTTTCACGCTTGATGTTAGACTAGCATGTATTTTCTCCTTTACTACAAATAATGCAAATGATTTATCTTCTCTTTGTCTATCTCTTGTTCTTCCTATGTCATTTGCAATGCTTCTACAATGGTAGTGCTTCTCTATAGCACTATGTTTCTTAGAATGGTGCTTTGTCACCTTTGATTCCACGTTGTTCCTATCAATGCTTTGTTGGTTGCCTTGTTGGAACTATTCCCTATGAAAAAACATTGTTCAATTGGCATTATGTTTGGCTATGGCATTGGTTGTTTAGTGAGCGTTGGTTACTTTACTTTGAATGATCTTGTCTCATTGTACGTTGAGTACTACGAGTGTTATTGCACTTCCTTAATGGTTTTCTATTCTCTATATTAATTTAGCTTTTTTTCTAGGTTTAGGTAATGTTAAAGATGCACAAAATCACATTTAACATATTATAATATGTGCTATCATGGCTTTTCTTTTCTAATGACTCAGCTTAGCTACATCTAGGGATAGTTTCCTCTCTACTTCTTGTTGGAGTGCACTTAGTTATTCCTCTGGTGCTGAGTTGCACTCGACTCTTCTTTATTGATGATCTAATGTTAATGCTACCGACATTGATCTTGTTGTTGCTAATGTTCTATGCTAGCCATTGTGGCTTCAAAACTTTGTTGTGGAGCTTGTATCTTAACTCCAACCCTTATCCCAAGAAGGAAGGGCTCCATCAAGAAAATATGAGATCCTCAAGATAGATGATCCAATGGAAGGAGAGGAACTACCGCACTCAAATAAAATAAAAAATATAGAGAAACTGATAGAAGAAGAGGTTCATCATCTGAAACATATAGATACAAAAAATAATAATACGTAAAAGTAATTAGAGGGGTAGAAGAAGGACAATCCATACAAGTACAATTTACATCAACCAAAGAACAATAGATAAAATATAAAGAGCAACCATAACTAGATACAAAAGGAGCTCTAGTACTATAAGATAAAGAGCTACATACATATAAGGAGGTAATTATGGGAATAGCAGAGAAAAACAAATAAAAGCCAACCCTTGGGATAAGCCAAATGGAGAAAAGGTTGAAAAATGTAAATTCTCAAGGAGTAGGTAGAAATACAAACAAAGAAAAAATACAACAAGGAGGTTAAACCCATAGCCAAATTCTACAACATGGGTTCCCAATTATTATACACACATGGAATGTAAGGGGATTAAACTACCACCCCAGATACTTAATTGTTAAATGTATGATATAAGATAACCATCCAAATGTGATTTTATTATAGGAAACTAGAGCATCACTAAAAACAATGCAAACGATATCCAAGAGATGTTGGAGGAATGGAGATTATGAGGCTCAAACTTCCCATGGTTTATCTGGGGAATGGTCACTTTGTGAAATAGAGAAACTTTTTAGTAGGTAGGAGAAACATCAGCTAGAGGGATATTGATGACAAAATTGAGATATAGAGAATCAGAATCAGTCTAGCTGATTATTAACATTTATAGGATGAAGGAAGTGTTGAAAAAAATCCAATTAAAGTAAATCGAGGCTATTAGAGAAGCTTACCCAGAAGATAGGACCCTGGTGGGTGGAGATTTCAATACCAATATGTCTGTGAATGACCAAGAGGGAAACCTAAATTATCTCAATGAGAAGGACAAACTCCTGATTGTCCAAGCTAATAATTTAAATCTAATTGACATTCCACATCTATGATGTGGTACTACTTGGACCAATAAAAGGAAAGGAGACCAAGCAATAAAATCAATATTAGATAGGATATTGATAGAGGAAGAAATTCAACAGTTATGGAGTTGTCATTATGAAATCATAAATCTGTTATATTTTGACCATTTTGATGGAAATATTAAAGTATTGTGTTGTCATTGATGTCAAAGGATTGATGTAGAGATTAGCATGGAAGAAATATTCTCCTATGGTTGGATACTTATGCAAGGTAAGGTTCATATCAAGGCAAGGAAATTGAAAAAAATATAAGGTTATAATATTTATTTCTAAATATTATACACAAGGGAAAAATGTTTGTAAGAGGAAGAAAATAAAAGGTTCATGAAGTTTGATGATAAAAAGAGCATGGTACAAGGTTGGCAAAAGATATGTTCAAGGTTTGATGATAAAAAGAGCATGATACAAGGTTGGTAAAAAGACAAGTTCATGAGGTTTGATGATAAAAATAACATGGTACAAGCTTGGCAAAGGAAAGGTTCATGTGGGTTGATGTTAAAAAGTTAAGGAGTATAATATTTAAATATTATAAAAAGGTTTTAAAAAGGACATGGACCAAGGCTTAAAATATAAGAAGAAAAATATTTAAAAGCAGTGGACCATGGTCTTGTTGGGCACTGAATTGCATCAAGTTTTACTCAATATTGTGGTTTTCTATCTTCCTACTTTTTGTCTAGGCGTACACGTGATAGTCACAACTCAACACTCAAAATTGGATGGACCAAAATAGGAGTTTTCGATCCAACCTCCAAAGTAGGCTGGTTCCTTGTCAACTCAAAATGGTGTTGACACAATTATGCTCACTTAGGGTTATAGATATTAGGGTAAGAAAAGGATTAGGGTTAGAAAATATGAACAAAAGTGGATGGATAGGCTAACAACATTTCACTATAGCAAAAAGCTATGAAAATCCAAATTAAAGACACATTACTCAGATCAACATTATCCCAAATTAAATTTACTTTCATTCATTAAAGAACAATAGAGAAATATTGTAGACAACAATTTCAATATCTAAATAATGATAATCCAAATAACAAAATTTACCAATATCTAGATTTTACAGAAATGCACTCTCTAACAATAAAGATCAAATCCAGAATCACATTTCAATTACCCTAGCAGTTAGTAATCCATTAATTTGACACAAACTAACCATTCAAGTATTCATAGAAATGCAACTAAAGAATTCAAACCTCTAATATTAAAGTATGAAGTCACAAAATTTGAGGTGAAGATCAATGTAATACTCCTTCCATTAGTCCTTAGGAATATTTAAAGTAGCACAAAAAAACACACTAGAGCTGACCCTTTAAAAATGAGGGTTCAACCTCTATTTATAGTTTTGAAAAATTAAAATAACAAAAAACATTACAAAGATGAAATTTTGACAACTCAGCAAAGTGTTCTTGCTGGCATTCTCTTACTGGTTCAACCTCCATGAAATCCGCTGCAAGTGGACTGCCATGACAGCTCTAAAACTATGCAACTTGCTTGTTGTTCAGCCGTAGCTAGAGTTGCTAGAGTTCTAGTCATTTGAGATTGCATATACATTGTCGATATTTCTTGGAAGCCCTCTACCACCGTCGATCTGCAACCGTCTCTGGTTTTAATCTTCTTGAAATCCTTGATGCTTTGGCTTCCTCCTCCAACTGTTTGTTCTGAATTCGATGAGAAATTGCTTTTATATACTTTAGATTTCTTAGCAAAATATCCACCATTGATCTCTCCCATTGTATGGCTATGATTAAATCTGAAATAAGCTTGATGTAATGGTGGGGGAGAACACAAAACCATTTCGCTTTAAAAATGATGACATCACCTTTAATGCTTTAGAAACTGTTGAACACCAATTCGACGTCAAAATGCTTTGAAAATGAAGCGGGATGAAATCCGATCCCGATATTTTGTTTCTCTTCATTGGCGATGAAGCATTCACCAATCCGCACAAAAAATTTGATGATATCATATCTCTTTCAAAACTTCTACGGATTTCATTTCAGACCTAAGCAAGTGCATTATCTTGTGGACATCATTTCGCACTTGTTATAGTGTAAAGTGACTTCTCCTCCATTTCACACTGGCTTCAGAGTATAACACTATTTGTCACCATTTCGAAAGGAAGTTAGTCAAAATAAAACTTAGTCATGAATTCGCATCTCTTTCACTTAGCATTCCACCTTTTGTTACCATTCCAAGCAAAAAATGTTCAATGCGCTCTTTGAAATCAGGCTTTCCAATACTTAGCCACTCACAAGGTATTCAAAATATCAAGCGGTTGCCAATCCACACTTATTTTACATCGACATCATCCTTCTTCAAAAACATTTGTGGATTCAGGATGCATCACCAGTCTGAAGCCAAAAATATAAGAAACTTGTGCAGAATGGCTCCAAGTGCAAAAATTTACTAAGTATTGGGTGGGTTTGTGGCCTTTGTTATGGATCCACTCCAAAATACACTGCAAAGTGTGTGGAATGAGAACTTCATGACTTAGGTAAAATTTTCAAAATTTTCCTAAGTATGTGGCCATTTTGGGCCTACATTATGGCGCATCTCGGGTGGATTTGCTTGCAAAGCCATAGGAATAAGAGTCTTATCCATTAGGTCTTAGGAGTATAAAATGCTCATCTTCAAAAATATGCTTTAAAGAATAACTTCCATACAAAAATTACCCTCTAAAAATCTAACAGTACGTTTAGAGGGTAAAGGTTCATATAGAGATTATGACAAAAACATCATGACTCATCTGCTTATAAGGATATTATACCAAAAATATAGGCCTATCACTGTTATCTTCAAAAATTAGGTATAAATCTACTCTTCTTATAAGGCCTTATTGCAAAAATATCTTTATACAAAATCTGTTGCTCTTTGTGCCTCTCTAGGCTTCATGCCTTTATTGCTTATTTCTGACAATTGTTAGAGCAAAAAACAAAAATGCAAAACTTGTGCATATGTACAAAAAGTAAAACAAAAACAAACTAAGTGTGGGCCTCTTCTGGGCCTATATCAGTTCCATCCTACTCTGCTTCTTCATGGGCCTCTTCCTTGGTCTCTTCTTCATTCTCTTCTTCTTCTTTATTTTCTTCTTCTGGAGAAGGTTGTTTTTGATTCCTTATTCCAAAAGCATCACCAAACAAATGAATCATCAATTTTAAATATTTTAAAGCCTGTTTCTAGGCTACTTCGGAGGGGTTTGATGTTTCTTTGAGCTGGTTCTAAACATGTAATTCTTCAATATCCTCATAATTAGCAATATTTCCCCTACTTACTAGATCTTCTATGATATCTCTTAATCTGGTAAAATTAACAATTAATCGGGTAGCTTGGTCATGGGGTAGTGGCTATTTAAGATAATCAATTCCAGACTCATCCAACAAATTTTCATCAATGCTCTTCTAGATCTCTTCCATAGATAATAAGTTGTGATCCTCCATCCATAGGCCTTTGAAGCCAACTTGAATAATTTATTTATTCACATCCACAACATCCTGAATCACTCCAATTATGTCAAACAATAGCCAGGCTCTTTGAAGTACCCTGTGCTTCTTAACCATGATTATGGCAGCAACTCTAGTGATATTCCATTATTTATTAGAGTTTGGTTTAGTAGAATCACTGAGACTTCTATAAACCAACCTGTACATCTATTCTGCTGAAATCACCATAGGCTGCAACTCTTCGATAATCTGATCTAGATATTTTTGAACATTGGGGAGTAAGCGACTGGTATCATCAAGGTAGTCAATCATAAGCTGAAGCCCTAAAAATTTCTCTTGGACCTCAGAGAGCAGTTATTTTCTAATTTTCTTCAAACTGACCTTGGAAAAACCAGAAGACTTAGCTGTCTCAAGTTGAATCTGCTGACTCAAAATTTGAATTTCTTTTGCTTGTTCTTCATTCAGTTTATTTTGCTCTCCTAGCCGATATTTGAGTTTATTGGATTCTTGGTATTTTTCCTGCTAGCCCTTGGTCTCCTTATTTAGAGTCTTTTCTACTTTCTTTTGATTGCTTAAAGTTTTTTGAAGGTTTTCAATCTATTTCTCCAACTTGCTCACTCTCTCTTTGAATATATCATTTTTTACATAGAAAGTGTCCAAGTGGGCTCTGACTATGATCAACTCATATTCTATAGGAAACTTATCAATATCTTCTATGACCTCCTCCACTCGATAATCTTGGACAATCATCTCAATTTCAGGCTTACTTACGAGTGGAGTCATAGATCTAAATACTCTCCACCTAGAAACTAGATCAAAATACATGCTTCATATTCTGATAGCCATCCTACTGGAAGGCTTAGAAAGCTTCTCTACCTATAAATCATTTACTTTCTATGTGGTTTCCTGCTCTTTTGGCAAAGTGACAGGACTTGAAAAACTAGTAGCTAGGGGAGATGAAGATACTAGAAATGCAAGGGCAGACTAAATTGCTGATAATGGAGGTATGGAAGTGATTACATTAGTTTTTGTAACAATAATGGACTCTGTAACTACTACCATGGTTGTTGTTGATAAAATCATAGGAATTGATGCAAGACTAACAATTGGGTGAATGGTGGCACTTGGAACAGTTTATCCCTTTGATGGGGGTGGTGGTAATAGTGAATATGAAGTGATGGGAGATGATGAAGTGGGAACCTTAGATGATGAAAGTGGAATTTAGGGTGACTTTGGGGAGATGAGGTGACTTGTACTTCAATGATGACCAATGAAACATGGAGTGGACCGTGAGAGGGAGAAGGTACCTTTGACACGTTCTCTTGACCATAAAGTGAGGGAGACTTCTTTATGGATTTAGGAGGATGAATATGAGAAGAGAGATTAGAAACCATACCTTCGCCTACAAATGTAGGGTGCTCTTGTTCCACCTATATTTTATACTATTTTTCATGATGAGTCAATTCTTCTACAGCCAAAATAACTACATCTTTGGCAATCTACTTCATATCTAATATTTGTTTCTTTGAAACTTCTCTTTTCCTTCTTTCTAGATCTCTTTTAGTTCTTATATGAATCAATTGAAAGGAATCCATCTCACTCTCTGAATCTTCCTCTATTTCATCTTCTTGTATTGCTCCAGTGGGATGCAATTCTACAGATACTATAGTGGTGAAAGAAAGGGGGGTGAACCTGAAACTCTCATCCTTCTGTCTCTAGTCAATAACTGTGTTTGGAGGCTATCCCCCTAGAGCTAAGCATTTAGGCCTAGAAACTGCTTCGATGACTAGAGTGTTGACAATTTTTTCATTGGAATATTGCATTTTGCTCAAAATCTAAGATCCTTTAGGAAACTTCTCCACTTGTTTAGTGGTAGGATGAAATTTTTTCAAAACTTTAGCTATTGTTAAAGGAGTTTCCTGATCTATGGGTGGAGAGAGATATTCAAAACTAGCCTTGGAAATTTCAAATGTCAACACTATGTTTCTAATGTCCTTCTACTTCTAGGTTCTGATATTCCATTATTATCCTTCTTCTACTTCTTCAGCAACATTCTCATCAGGCTGAGAACCTTTTTATTTCCAGTTTTCTCTTCAATGTCATGAATGGTGGCTTCTGTAAGCCAATGACTCTTCTTCTTGTCAGGATCAAAATCCACAACTTGTTCATAGAAATCCAACCATGGAGACAGTTGACCCATTTTTGAAATATTCCACTCCAAAAGAGTGGTCTGATCATTGTTTTTGCCTTTTTATAAATGAGCCCTAGGTCTCTGTTGTGGGCCAAACAAGGTGAATGGTTTCCTATTTTTGTCACATGCCCGTGCATTTAATTATCAACCCAGGGAGCTTCGTAAACTTGCGAAGAGTCGAAATTAGGTTACTACAATACCACTGGAGGGTGAATCTGCTAATCCTACGTTGGGGGGTGTTCTTGAGATGGTTGTCAATCATTCCCGCACTCCTCAATAAATTACGTAAGAAGAACAAAAATAAATCTACAGAAATAAATCATGTATATATTCCTAAAAATAAACCTACTGCAAAATACGGGAACTAGTAAATTAATGAACGTTTCTATGAAAGCAATAAACTAATTAAATAAACAAAAAGAAATGGGGAAGAAATATTGGCTTGGAGTGGGCCCAGGCTCCAGCAGATTCCTCCCGATCGAACACGCGCTTAGAACTTCTGGAACTGGAATATATTTATCAACGTATTACAATCTATCTTCTGCAATTCAAAATAGCTCTTTATTAATTATTTCTATATATCTCTCTATATATTTTTAGAATGATCTGCGTGTGTTTATATAACACACCCGCAGAACTTCTGTTACAAAGTGGTTACAATAGTCGATTCTTCCCAGACTAAATTAGAATAGTCTGGCGAATGCAATCGACGTCTGGCATTCTATTCTGAAGGCGGCGTGTTCATTTTGGTTCGTGCTTTGCCTGGCATCGGTAAGACGTTTGGGTACGTTAGGTGCTATCTCCAATTTAGCTCTGCATGACGCAGAGCTGGAACTGCACCAGCCGCTGCCATCCACGTCGTTCAACTCTGGTCAACGGGCAAAGAATCAGTGGCGCCTTTCGGTTGTAGGGAGGCGCTTACCCTCTATTAGCGCCTTTCGGTTGTAGGGAGGCGCTTGCCTTTGGTTGGCGCCTTCCGGTTGCAGGGAGGCGCTTGTCTTTGGTTGGCGCCTTCTGGTTGTAGGGAGGCGCTTGCATTCAGACGGCGCCTTTCGACTACAGGGAGGCGCCTATGTTCAATCGGTGCCTTTCGACTGTAGGGAGGCGCTTGTATTCACTTGGCGCCTTTCGACTGCAGGGAGGCGCCTATGTTCAATCGGCGCCTTCTGACTATAGGGAGGCGCTTGTATTCAATCGGCGCCTTTCGACTGTAGGGAGGCGCTTGTTCCCTTGGCGCCTTTCGGTTGCAGGGAGGCGCCTATGTTCTCTTCATTGACTCCCGATGAAATAAAGTGCCAGGTCCATCGAAAGGACCTCGACTGTTCCAAATCTAACTAAATCAACTGCAATTCCACAAAACATACTAAAAGCACACAAATTAGATAACACGCATAATTATATCAAATATCTATATAATCATTTATAAAAGTATGCAATCCTTATTATACAGCCGCATATTGATCCAAGAAATATGTACAAAATATGAGCATTTCTGGTGCTCATCATCCCCCCACGCCTAACATATGCCACGCCCTCGTGGCATCCAAACTGTAGGTAGCCCTCGAACTTTTCATCATCGCCATCTCTTGGAGGATTCGGCTGCCCCTGCGGCCCGAGTCTATCTTTTCGTGCCGGCATGTGAAGGTGTGGTTCGCCTCTGCCTATGGGAAACTATGGCTGTTAATTGTCCCCTTCTTGTTCTGGCCGCTACTGGTGGTGGTCTAGCCAGCGTTGTTCCTACCGATTGAAATGCAGCTTCGACAGCTTGCCAGAGGTCGTCATCTGGAGGTTTGACCACTGCCAGAGGGATATCCGAGTTATCCTCTCTAGAAGGCACTACTTGGGCCTTGTATAATGCGGCCACTTCAGGGGTAAGCCCTGCATTCTCCTTTGCAATTGCAGCGGCCTCCAATTGTGGGCCATATATTCCCCACCGTTCCAAGTACCTCCTCATCATGGAAGGCCACCCTCGGGATGAACCATAGATGTCCCAAAACTGGTTGTCTTTCGTCGGATTGACGCAGATGCCAGAATCTCCTTTTATCCTCGAGGATGCCTTCCTGGCCGCCTTGGCTGCTTTCATTTCGTTGCACAACCGCTCAAAATATTTTTGCCTTTCGACGAATGGCTGCATGTCCCATTCATCCTCCTCTGACTCGATGAAGGTCACTTTCACCTTCTGTCGAGCCGTCCTGGGCCTCTTTGCCTTGGCCTCTACAGAAAATGTGGCGGCTCGGACAGGGGTCTCTTCTTTCTCTTTTGGGGACTTCTCTTCACTCCGAAGGATCGGCTGTGCCGCTATCTCCGGGGGTGATCCTTTATCCTCCTGTCTTCCTGGTGTCGACCCCTCAGGCTCTTCTCCCTCTTCAGGCCTGGGGAGGTCCTCCGTATCCTCTGGTCTTATCTACTGCTGGAGGCCTTCGTCCTGCTCTGTGTCACTCAGGACAATGACAGGGGGCATCGTAGGACTTCTTTCATTTTCACCCCTAAAAATAGAGGAATCCTCCCCTGCCTCCGGGCTGCTCTGTCGGGCATCCGATCGAATCTCCCCCGAAGAGAATACTCGTTCGATGGATGTGGGAGAGTTCATTGGCACTGCTTCTGCCCAATCAGTCTGAGTGGATGCCTCCTGTCTTGTTGTTCCTCTGTCCTGAAGTATTTGATTTTCCTCCTGCAACTGCCGGACCAGCTGCTCGAGCTGAGCGATTCGTCTATCCTTTTCCTCCAATTCCTTTTGATGCTGGTTCTGGCAATCTTCCAGAATCTGTTGTGCCATCCAGCAATCAGTTTGCCAGTCGAGCGCCTCCTCCAAGGCCGCATCGATCTGGTCGTTGCTCCCAGAAGTTCCCTCATTCCGTGGGCTCTGGTTTGTTAATTCTCGAAGGGTTTGGGCGGCAACGTCTATCTCTGTGTCACTCTGTTCTTCCTCTATCGAGAGGAATCACCGTAGACGTTTCCTCCTGGGAATTGGTTCGTCCTCACCACCCACGAGTGGCGCTCCTTCCTCCTCATACTCGGGCACTAGGGAATGCCCTCTATCCTCTATGTCTGCGGGCACCGGTGACTGCTCTGCTCCTCCTAGAAAATAGGGCAACGCCAATTGCCCAATGTTTGCTATCTCCTCTATAGGGGATGCTTCGCCTTGCCCTAATTCGGCAACCGCATTGTGTTGCCCTATTTGGCCGCCATCTCCCTCTGCGTCGCGGTTCTGTCCTTGTGCTTCTGCATGGCGGACCAATGCCGATATCAGCCCATGGTGGGCTAAGGCGGACGGTGCCCCTTTTTGGTACCGAGCCGCTTCATCTTTCAAAGCACTCGCCAGGTAGAAAGGTATATTCAATTTCCTCCCATGCACTAGGTGATTGAGGAAGTGCACATGATTAAGGTGCAGATGGGTATACTTCCCTGTGCATGTGAAGAATCGAGCAATCTGCTCGAACATCTTTCGCATATTCATGGGGAGGCTATTTTTGAGTAACCCCTCCCTGTCTACCTGCACATTTCCTCTCGATAGCAGTATGTCGGCGTATACTTTTAACACTCCGCCCTTGTATATACATTCCCCCGTGAGAGGCAATCCAGTCGCCTGTGAGATGAACTCAGGGGTGACTGGAATTTCCATCCCTCGTACTTGGGCCGCATCGCCCCTCAAAGAGGTGGCGAATTCTCTAGCTGCCTCTACGTCCTGGCCCTGACTGACCAGGGTGCAGTATTCGAGCCACCCCTCGGCTTCGAATTGGGTCTTTACTGCCCCTCTGATCCCATCTGTGTCACTGGGTTCATTCTTCTTGATCGCGTGATTCTTAGACCTTCCTCCCATGGCGCCTTCTGCTGTATTTTTTCTGTCCTTCCTTCTTCAGGAAGGCGCCTTCTTATAGAAAATGCGCCTAACCCTAGCAGTTATGGAAGGCGCCCTCTCATTGGCACGCGTTTTTGGCTATGGGGGGTACGATCTCTATGACAGCTGTATTTTTTGGTACTACGTATTTATAAACAATTATATAAAAGATTTGATTTAATATGCACGTACCTGATTCGGCATTCCAGTTGTCGTGGTAGCCACTGATTTGCTGACTTGTGACACGAGGGAGGGGTATTTGATATCGCTTATTCGTGCGATGCTTTGTTCCACTCGAGGCATCCGATAGATGTAAATGTTGCACGTGGGAGGCATTCTTTGGTACCTTCCCCATGTGGATGGTGTCCATGTAGCACCTTTCCAACGTTGTCGATGCTCGTCTTCGAACGAATGCGCCTTTCGATGCCTTCTGATTGGTGGGAGGCACTTTTTGACTGCATGCGTCTTCCCAATGTGGGGGCGCCTCCTTCTGGTCCGTGCCTTCCCGATGTTGGAAGGCGTTCGTCTTGATGAATGCGCCTTCCTGATGTTGGAAGGCGTATTCGACTGGATGAATGCGCCTTCCTGATGTTGGAAGGCGTATTCGGGAATGAATGCGCCTTCCTGATGTTGGAAGGCGTATTCGGCTAGTTTTTTTTTTTGGCGCCTTCCTACCACGGAAGGCGCCTATTATATATATATATATATATATATATTTTTTTTGATGGGCACCTTTTGGATGCAATAAGGTGCCTTCTTCTGGATGGGCACTTTTGACTACAGTAAGGCACCTTCTTCTCGATGGGCGCCTTCTAACTGCGATAAGGCACCTTCTTCTGGATGGGCACCTTCTGACTGTAGTAAGGCACCTTCTTCTGGATGGGCGCCTTCTGACTGCAGTAAGGCGCCTTCTTCTGGATGGGCGCCTTTTGAGTAGTAAGGCGCCTTCTGACTGGGTAAGGCGCCTTCTTCTGGATGGGCGCCTTCTGACTGCAGTAAGGCGCCTTCTGGATGGGTGCCTTCTGACTGTAGTAAGGCGCCTTCTTCTTGTCTTGGTGCCTTCTTCTGGATGCAGTAAGGCACCTTCTTTTGGACTTGGTACCTTCTGACTGTGGTAAGGCACCTTCTTCTGGTTTGGGTGCCTTTTGACTGTAGTAAGGCACCTTCTTCTGGACTCGACGAATTGACTGGAAAAAGGGTGATCAAACCTTCCTAGTTTTTCATGCTGCCTAGATTCTATCTACGAGCCGGTGTCGAAATGTTGAGCCGAATCAGGCCTGGTTTCCCAGATACCTATCCTTCGTGCTGTCAGGTCCCCCACCTACAAAAAGCAACCAAAAAAGAAAGGAAAATAAAGGCAGTTAGACGCGTTCCATGCCTGTTAGGCCCTGGATTAGGATGCCTGCAGCTTGCATGCGGGCGTCGTCCCTACAAAAAACACACATTAAAAAAAACTATAACTAACTAACCAAATTGGGTGAGCACTTTCATGCCCACCATTTCACCTGTGAGAGTTCGGTCCAGATCTAGCAAGATGGGGTCTCCCCCATGCCTACTCTGGATTCCACCTGTAATGTTTCGGACGTATTATAGGGGCGTAGTCGGTGGCCATTGACTGTGAACATGGTGTTGCTGCCGTCAATTGTCTTAACGCGCACAACCCCATTCCTAATGAGTTCTGCCACCTCATACGGCCCCATCCACCTCTGCATAAGTTTGCCCTTCCTTTCTTGGAATCGGGAATCGTACAACAGTACCCATTCCCCTACCTGGAACTTCTTCAGCTTGATGTGGTTATCATGCCACTTCTTTCTCTGCTTCTGTATAATCTCTGTCCTCTGCAAAGCATCCAGTCAGATTTCGTCCAGCTGATCTAGCTGGCGAATCCTCTATTTTTGAGCTTCATCCAAGCTCAAATTTAATTCTGAAGCCGTCCTCAGAGTTTTGATTTCGAACTCGATGGGCATCATCACATTTTTTCCATAGACCAGTTGGAAAGGTGTGCATCCTATGGTGGATTTCCACGTGGTGTTGTATGCCCAAACTGCCTCCGGCAACCGTGTGGCCCAATATTTCTTGTGTTGCTGCACGGTTTTGGTCAAGATGTTTTCTATCTCCCTGTTTGTCACTTCTACTTGCCCGTTCACCTGCGGATGGTAGGGCATGGTTTTATTGTGCCGAACTCTATACTGCTCCATCAGCTCCTCAATCAATTTGGAGGTGAATTGGGGCCCTTGGTCTGTTGTTATCTCCCGAGGAACCCCAAATCATGTGAAAATATGAGCAAATAAGAAATCGACGACCGTTCTTTCCTTTGAGTCCCTTAATGCCTGCACTTCCACCCATTTGGTGACGTAATCCGTGCAAACCAAAATAAACCTCCTTCCCATCGAAGGTGGATTAAATGGTCCCACGAAATCCATGCCCCATTTATCAAAAGGTTCCAGATGTACCTGGGGCTGCAGGGGCATTTCATCTCGGTGGGTTGGTCTACCCATCCTCTGGCACTCGTCACACTTGCTGGTATATGCTGCCGCGTCCTTGAACAGAGTGGGCCAAAAATACCCAACCTACGAGGATTTTGTAGGCAGTTCATTTCCCTGCAAAGTGTCCTCCGCATGGCTCATCGTGACATGCCTTGAGCACTTCTGAAAACTCCTGTTCTGCTACGCATCTTCTTATAATTTGGTCCCATCCTATTTTAAATAGGAGACCATCCATCCAAAGGAATGATGCGCTCTTCTCTATGACCGCCTACTTTTCTCTGTAGGAGAGAGCAGGTGAGGTCCTTCCGGTGGCCAAGTAATTGGCTATGTCTGCATACCACGGAGTTTGTTCACTAATAGCGAACAGATGTTCATCCAAAAACTGATCTTCCACTGCTTGATGATCTGTTGGTATCAATCTGGATAGAAAATCTGCCACGACGTTGTCCTTGCCCGGTTTATCGACTATAGTGATGTCGAATTCCTGCAATAGCAACAGCCATCTGATAATTCTGCCACCAATGGCCGGCTTGCTCATCAGATACCTGATAGCCGCGTGGTCCGTATGGACGAAGACCTTGTATCCCGTTATATAGTGATAAAATTTGTTTATTGCATGGACAACTACGAGGAATTATTTTTCTATCACTATATAATTGAGTTCCGCTCCCGCCAAGTTTTTATTGACATAATAGATGGCGTAGAATTCTTCATCGTCTTTCTACCCGAGGACTGCTCCGATTGCACCGTTAGATGCATCGCAGTAAATATGGAACGGTATGGCCCAATTCGGTCCTCTCAAGACCGGTGCAGATATCAATTTTTCTTTTAGCAATTGGAACGCTTCTTCGCAATCTCCCATCCAATTGAACTCTACGTCCTTAGAAAGTAGGGTGTGCAGTGGTTTGGCAATCTTACTAAATTTGGCGATAAATCATCGGTAGTACCCGGCTGATCCAAGGAAACTTCTTACCTCCTTCTGCGTTCGGGGCTAGGTAGGTCTCTGATGACCTCGATCTTCCTCTTGTCTACTTTTATTCCTTCTGCAGAGAGGTGGTGTCCCAACACGATGCCTTCCTGCATCATCATAAAACATTTTTCATTACTTAGGGACAAATGGTTTTCCTTGCTCCTGTCGAGCACTCTTTCCAGGTTTGTCATTGCCTCCTCGAAGGTTTCTCCATAGGCGGTGAAGTCGTCCATGTATACTTCCACCCCGTCTCCTATCATATCAAAGAATATGCTAAGCACCGCCCTTTGAAAGGTGGCCGATGCGTTGCACAATCCAAAAGGCAATACCTTATAGGCAAACGTTCCCCATGGATAGGTGAACGTCGTTTTATCTTGATCTTCTTCCCCTATCTGGATCTGGTTGTAACCACTGAAACCATCCAGAAAGGAGAAGTATTTTCTTCCTGAGAGTGTGTCCAAGACCTGATCGATGAACGGGAGCGGGAAGTGGTCTTTCTTAGTCGCCTTGTTCAACGCCCGGTAGTCCACGTAGATCCGCCATTTCCCATTCTTTTTGGGGACCACCACTAATGGTGATACCCATTCACTGTCAAAAATTGGATATATGAATTCGGCAGATAGAAGTTTGTGCAGTTCTTCTCTGACAATGTCTTTCATTGCTGGGTTCATCCTTCTCTGTGGCTGCCGACTAGGAGTTGCCTGGTCATCTAAGTAAATCCGATGGGTACATATTTTTGGGCTGATGTCGTGCATATCTACGTAGTCCCATGCAAATGCTTGCTGGTGTCTTACCATAAGCTCTTCCAACTTTTCTAGCTGTGTGGGCATCAACCTGCTGTTGACGTTTAATGTCCTCCCTGGCCCAACGTGTATTTTTTGGATGTGCTGATCTTGGGCGCCAGTTAACGGTGATCCAGGTGTGGGGGTGGATGATTCTCCATGGAGAAACTCCATGATAGCACCATCCTCGTCCTCTTCTGCCACCTCCTCCAAGGTCATCACCGGCTGGATTATGGACAACTCCGTAGTTCCATGCTCGGTGATCCTGGGTTCTTCTGCCGAGTCCATAGACTGAGTTGGCGGTGAAATGGTCAGCCTTTTGATGTTTTTCCCATTGGAGATGGTCATTAGCCCATCCCGATAGCTGATGTAAGCATCAGCTATTGCCAGCCATGGCCTCCCCAAAATGAGCGGGTAACCGCCCAGCCTGGTCTTGGTCTGCAAAACTAGAAAATCGGCTGGATATTCCCATGCACTGACTGTTACGATCACATCTTCCAGCATCCCTTTCGATGATACGGTTGATCGATCGGCTAACTACAACACTGTCATGGTTGGCTTCAGGTTCGTGAGCCGCAGCCTCTGCATGGTCTCTTGAGGCATCACGTTGATGGCTGCCCCGAGGTCAACCAGTGTGTTGGACAGGGAATGTCCTCCAATTTTTATGGTCAGCACTGGGCTGCTTGGATCTGCATACTTCGGATGATGTGTTCTACCCATCATTAGATCCACCGGTTTACCCATGACGTTGATAGTCTGGGTAGCTTTTCATCCCGGTCTCCTTAGACACATTTCTCTAATTGCCTTGGTGTAAATGGGGACATCTCGAATTGCTTGAAATAATGGGATTGTCACCGTGAGATTCTTCAAGCTCGACAAGATGTCAAATTCTGGCTGTGTTGTTTTTCTTTGTTCCTACAATCGGCTAGGAAATGGAGCCTCCGCTCTCTCAAGTGCTTTTCCTTCTTCTACCAGAGGTGTCTCCTCTATTTTTGCCTCCTCTTCTACCAGTGGAGGTATCTCTACTATTTCTTCCTCCTCTTCTACCAGAGGCGGAGTCTCTACTCCTAGTTGCCTACCTGATCTAAGCTGAATATTGTACATATGGTACATCTCACCTTCTATGTTGTATGCCGACTGATTTACTCTATTGTTCGGGTTTGCTGTCGGTTGTGCTGGTAGCTGCGCAGGTCTCGCTACTGGCAATGCTGGTAAGTTCTGTTGAATGTGAGCAGGAGCTACATTCTGTGGAGTCTGATTCCATGTATTGTGGCCTCTCCACTGCTGCCCAGGATATGGATATGGCATCCATGGCTGCTGATTCGGGAATGCTGTTGGGGGTGCGTTCGTCCAGGGTGACGGTCCCCACCACCCCATATTAGGTGGTTGAGGGGGTCCTTGGTGCATGTATGACCCTCCCCCATATGTTGGCATTCCGGTTGGTATATTCCCCATGGGGGGCTGTGGCCAACTCTTCCTATTGCCTATGAAATAGGCCTCCGTGCTCTCAGCCGCTTCCTGGTTACTGGGCAGTTGTGGGCACAATCGAGTTTTATGATTCAGCCTACAAACTATGCATACTCTGACCTTGTTTTCTGGGCATGCATTCTTTGCATGCCTTCCTCTACATTTTGGGCAGAAATAGGCTAATGCTGCATCATTTTCTTGTTTCTTCTTTTCTAACAGTAGCGTATCCATCTGCAGTGCTAGAGATGAAAGCATTTCGCTCTTCAAATCCTCCAACATGTTGCCTATCTCTATTTTGGTGACTGAAGTAGTCGCCTTCATGGTCCTGGGGGTGATTTTGCCTCGCCTTCTCGAGTAGTTCTGACATAATTTCCGGATGTCATCCATAGCATGCTGATAGACATCACCTCCAGAGATCATGTTGAGAGCCTCCAGTGACTCATTGGTAAGTCCCCTCAAGAAGATGCTTTTGAGGGACTTATCAGATAGCTTCGAGTGAGGGGACCATTGAAGATTAAAGGTGAATCTCTCCCAATACTCCTCGAGAGACTCATCTTCTCTTTGTGTCATGCTCAGGACCTCCT
Source organism: Wollemia nobilis (assembly GCA_028583015.1). Classification (NCBI taxonomy): domain Eukaryota; kingdom Viridiplantae; phylum Streptophyta; class Pinopsida; order Araucariales; family Araucariaceae; genus Wollemia; species Wollemia nobilis. The sequence goes on along the minus strand of JAQPPZ010001579.1, from coordinate 2,702,412 downwards.
CCCCGGAGTCTCTTGCTCTCCCAAAATCTTGATATTGCTCTAAAAAAGGCTCTTCATCCGTCCCCCCCCCGTGGTGGTGAGGTGTTTGTCCCCCGGACCGATGAACCATCGCCACAGCTACATTCTAATGTAGAAGGAAATAATTTCAACTTCTGCGCATTTGATTTGTAATCCACAGACCTGCACAAAACATCAAACTTGAATAAAAATAGGTCAGGGTCCTCAGTCGGGTGTCCTCTGAAGGACGGGAGGTGAGCAGGGGATATGTTTTTCATTTTGGTATCTCCTACTCCCTCCTCTATTGGGAAACTAAAGCCAGATGAGACTTCATCGTTATCTACCATTTTTTTGGGAAATGTGGTTTCTAATGCAGCGTTTATGGCCTTTCGATCATTTAAAACTTTTTGAGTCAATGCTCTAAGGTTGTCTGGTGAGATCGTCTGATCCTCCACAGCCTTCCACAACAGGGCTTCCTCTAGAGGAGTCCTATTAAACAGGGGATTTGTGATGATTCGTTCTTCCCCTTGTTGATGGGATGAGGTGGCACTTTGCACAAAGTGCGGTTCCTCACTCCAATGGACTGCTGGTAGGTCGAGGCGAGTCTAACTCAAATCCAAAATGCTCGGCTGACTCAGGTCCTGATGGATTAGTTCTTATAAAGTGACCGTCAGGTCCTCTTCTTCTCGAAGAACTCATGCAAGGTCAGATGAAGGTTTCAGGGTATTGTAAGTAATCTAATTAAGACGCTTCCCCGACAACGGTGCCAAAATGTTGCGGGCCAAACAAGGTGAATGGTTTCCTATTTTTGTCACATGCCCGTGCATTTAATTATCAACCCAGGGAGCTTCGTAAACTTGCGAAGAGTCGGAATTAGGTTACTACAATACCACTGGAGGGTGAATCTGCTAATCCTACATTGGGGGGTGTTCTTGAGATGGTTGTCAATCATTCCCGCACTCCTCAATAAATTACGTAAGAAGAACATAAATAAATCTATAGAAATAAATCATGTATACAGTCCTGGAAATAAACCTACTGCAAAATACGGGAACTAGTAAATTAATGAACGTTTCTATGAAAGCAATAAACTAATTAAATAAATAGAAAGAAATGGGGAAGAAATACTGGCTTGGAGTGGGCCCAGGCTCCAGCAGATTCCTCCCGATCGAACACGCGCTTAGAACTTCTGGAACTGGAATATATTTATCAACGTATTACAATCTATCTTCTACAATTCAAAATAGCTCTTTATTAATTATTTCTATATATCTCTCTATATATTTTTAGAATGATCTGCGTGTGTTTATATAACACACCCACAGAACTTCTGTTACAATAGTGGTTACAACAGTCGATTCTTCCCAGACTAAATTAGAATAGTCTGGCGAATGCAATCGACGTCTGGCATTCTGTTCTGAAGGTGGCATGTTCATTTTGGTTCGTGCTTTTCCTGGCATCGGTAAGACGTTTGGGTACGTTAGGTGCTATCTCCAATTTAGCTCTGCATGACGCAGAGCTAGAACTACACCAGCCGCTACCGTCCACGTCGTTCAACTCTGGTCAACGGGCAAAGAATCAGTGGCACCTTTCGGTTGTAGGGAGGCGCTTACCCTCTATTAGCACCTTCCGGTTGTAGGGAGGTGCTTGCCTTTGGTTGGTGCCTTTCGGTTGTAGGGAGGCGCTTGTATTTGGTTGGCACCTTCCGGTTGTAGGGAGGCGCTTGCATTCAGATGGTGCCTTCCGACTACAGGGAGGCGCCTATGTTCAATCGATGCCTTTCGACTGTAGGGAGGCGCTTGTATTCACTTGGCACCTTTCGACTGTAGGGAGGCGCCTATGTTCAATCGGCGCCTTTCGACTATAGGGAGGCGCTTGTATTCAATCGGCACCTTTCGACTATAGGGAGGCGCTTGTTCCCTTGGCGCCTTCCGGTTGCAGGGAGGCGCCTATGTTCTCTTCATTGACTCCCGATGAAATAAAGTGCCAGGTCCATCGAAAGGACCTCGACTGTTCCAAATCTAACTAAATCAACTGCAATTCCACAAAACATACTAAAAGCACACAAATTAGATAACACGCATAATTATATCAAATATCTATATAATCATTTATAAAAGTACGCAATCCTTATTATACAACCGCATATTGATCCAAGAAATATGTACAAAATATGAGCATTTCTGGTGCTCATCGGTCTCTTTTCAAATTTATAAGCTTTTTCTCCATTTAGGGCTACATTCCTTGCAGTGAAAATACCATCAGGGTCATAACTCCATATTTGGGGAATGTAAAATAGACCTAACCTATCAAGGTATTGGTCAATATACTCACTCTACCCCTTCTTTGTGATGGTAATGTCCTCCACAGTGCGGTATGTAAGCAAAGATTTTCTCTTTCTTCCAGAACCATAATTCAAATTGATGTACTCCACCTGCCTCAAATATTCTAAGGCAAAGAGCCTTTCTATGACAAAATGGGGTAGGAGAAAAGGTTTACCCATGAAACCATATAGTCTGATAATTGTGCCCTTAGTCAAAAAGTACCAATATCCTTCCTCAACACCCTCTGCTCTGATAATTTTCTTAGCCAAGGGTGGCAATCTAGGGCACTCTCCATACATTATTTTCAAGGTAGGTCCAAGGAATTCCAAATTGAATCTATAAAAAGACTCACTACTTCTCAAGTGACTTGTCCAATAATAAACTAACAAGGGTTCTCCATCACTAGTTTTATCCCTAACTGGAATCCAAGGCATCTTGTCCTTAATGGTAGCATAAAACATCCATACCAGACTTGAGCAATGCCTGAAACTAGGAGCATCATAGCCCCTTTTCATTCTTACCAACTGTTCATGTATCCTTTATGCAAGAAAGGTTGGCCAATCAAAATAAATCACCCTAGTCCCTCTTTCCTCCATGCCTTCCTCATACATTATTTCATTAGAAATACAATAGGCCACGATAATTTTCCAACCGTACACCATTATGTCAGAATCTAAACCCTCCATACAGGCCAACATAGAGAACAACACAGGGTTTGGAAATTCGTCAATAGGGATTGGGACTTTGGGTAATTTCTTCCTGGGCTTAGCATTGAGCTGCTTATAAACCCATATTTTAAATGACTCACCATCATTGGCTCTTTTCTCTAAAGAGTAATACCCAGCCTGGTCAGTCACCCTAAATTCCTTTGGTCTCACTGATGGTTCTGACCCTAGGGCAAAAATATTATGACAAAAGGAGGCGGTGATACTAAAGAGGGTTTTTCCCTTAGAGGTCTTCACTGCTTTGGCCATTGGGTCATAAAATTTTACTATTGCAGCTATTAATTCTGGATAGGGATGAAAAAAATCACAAATGTAAAAATATAGGTAAGAAAGGACAACGCATCTACCTTCCACAGACAAAGCGACTCTCTTCTTGAATCTATCGTTAATGCTCCTTCTGAGCCTTGTTCTTTCTATGAGGACCATTTCGGTATCCACCACAGCTTCTACTCTATCGATGTATGGAGCCACTACCCTTCTCTCAGGGGTTTCAACTTCCTGGGTATCTTCGGAAGCCATCTTGATAGCAACAATACTATGTTCTCTCTGTAATTCACAGCAAAGCTTTTGAGTACCGTCTCACTCTTCTCTGCTCTATGAATACAATTTGCCACTAAATGAACATTGTTCATGCCTTTTGGTTCTTTTATCTCTTGGTGTGCACGTATATTCCACCATTAATGCGGCTACTACATGATCTACCCATTGGCACACTTTCCAACTTCCACTCATTCCTTTCGATGGCTCAACGGTGGCATTCTAAATTTTCATTGGTCAAAAATTCAAACTGCACTGCCACCTCACTGTGTCTCTTCGGCTACTCTTTGGTTTGAGCATGAGTTTGTTAGCATTGAATGCGGGATTTTTCTTTCCTCTCCACGTGGCATGGTCATGAAATCACTGCTTGGCTCCACCTTGGTTTTGAAATCGGTGAATCAAAGATGTCTTTGATTCCATTGACACTTAATAAATTCCACGCGTGGGTTACCACCTTGGTTCCATTCCGCTATGCTTTAGCTTTGAAAATCTCTAGATTGGAGATGCCTTTACTCTTTTTAAGACTTGGCTCTTTTCATCATGCGGAAAGACAACCCCTGCATCATTCTGCTGGAACTTTAATGTATTTTAGCGTGGATTGGAGATGCTCACCGTTTTGCCACCTTTTACGTGTATTTGAGTGCGGGATGAAACCTTGTTGAATACTTTGTCAACACTTAGCCATTTTTTTGCAAATATTTTTCAATGAGCTTGTACAAAGTGCAGAAAGAAACTGAATACAAAGTGCAGAAAGAAAGGGAAATATAATACAAGGTATATACATATGTTACAATGAGCTCATATTTCAAACGTAGTAGAGTTTGAGGTGAAAACCATTTACTGGAATCGGTTGTATGTTCCCTTCTTGATATTCAAGCTAGAACACATTGGACTCCTTGGCCTCCACTATTTTGAAAGGGCCATCCCAAAAAGAATCAAACTTTTCATGCTTGCCTGGTTTTGCTCTATCAACATTCCACCTAAGAACTGAGTCTCCAACCTAGAATTTTCTGAATCTAGCCTTCTTATCAAACCATGCCTTGATATCTAAGGAATGCTTTTGAAAATTGTCATATGCCTGAGCTCTATTCTCTTCCAGTTGCAGCAAGTGAGTCAACCTGGTCTTCACCAGATTTTCCTCTGACTCTTCCTCTGTATTGACAAGTTTAAGTGCTGGAATTTCCAAATGGATAGGTAGTACTACCTCTTTGCCATACACCAGAGCATAGGGGGAAGTCTTAATAGACTTCTTGATAGTAATCCTATCTACCCACAAAGCTTGGTCTAGTAACAGGTGCCAACTTCTCTTGTTACCTTCAAGTGATCTCCTCAGAATCCTCAATAGATTCTTATTAGTAGATTCAACAAGTCCATTCCCTTGAGGGTAATAGTTAGAAGTATTCTTAAGCATGATGCCATACTTTCTGGAAAACTCAATATACTTGGCTCCTATGAAAGCTGGGCCATTGTCACTCACCAAGGCTTCTGGAACTCCAAACCTTGAAATCAAAATTTTCCATAAAATTGATCACAACTTCCTGATCTGATTTCTTAGTGGGAATAGCCTCTACCCATATGGTAAGATAATCTATGGTAGTCAGGATATATTTGTGCTCTACTGAGGAATTAGGGTTGATGACCCCTATGAAGTCCAACCCCCATTGTTGAAAGGGCTCTTCAACTTGTATGGGTTTGAGGGGGAATGCAGCATTCCTTGTCCTTCCAACATATCTCTGACACTTGTCATAGGTCCTAGTAACTTTGAAAGTATCAACAAATATAGTAGGCCAATAGTAGCCTGCTCTTATGATTTTCAAAGTTATAACTCTACCTGAGCTATGTCCACCAACTGGTCCTCCATGGAACTCTTCAATGACCCTCTTTTTTTGATCATATTTTAAGCATTTTAGAAGAACTCCATCCAAGTTTCTTTTGTACAGGCCTTCTGGTAGTAGTACATATTTCAAAGCATGAAGCCTGTATCTCCTCCTTTGGGATGCATTTAAATTTGTGGGGCATACTCCAGTTTGGAAATACTTGATCATCTGGTCAACCCAATCGGAGTCTACTATTTGTGCTCCTTCCACCTGATCTTCTTCTGCTTGGCAAGTTGTCACTTCTGCTAATGTTGCAACCTCTGTTAGACCTTGGCATAGGGCTCTACCTCTCACCAACTTGGTGGGATGTATCTCTACATCATATTCTTGGATCTTGGTAATCCAACCAGCTCTTTTATCTCCTAGTTCACCCTGAAGGATAAAGCTTCTTACATCTAGATGAACCACATATACTAGGGTCTTGCTCTGCACCAAGTACTACCTAAACTTCTTTAGTGACTTCATCACAACAAATACTTGTCTTTCAATAAAGTTGTATTTGACCTGGTAGTCATGGAGTGTCTGGCTCCAAAAGAATACAAGATGCTCTTCACCTTGATCATCTTTTTGAGTAAGCACTGAGGCATAACTTTCTTCAGCTCCATAAGCATAAAGGATAAAATATTTGCTGAAATCTAGATTTACCAGTACTGGGGCTATTGCAATGGACTGCTTGATAATCTCAAAAGCTTATTTCTTGACCTCAGTCCATTTAAACTCAACATTTTTCTTGAGTAACTCAGATATTGGCCTTACTTTCTGTGCAAAGTCAGAAATGAATTTCTTGACAAAATTGATTTGACCCAAAAAATATTGCAAGGTCTTCTTGTTAGTAGGCAATGGGAGAGCAAGAATGGATCTGATTCTATCTGGATCTATGGCCATACCTTCTTTTGAGACCACATGACCTAGCAACTTTCCTTCGTGAACTGCAAAGAATGATTTCTTAGGATTGAGTGAAATACCAAATTCTCTGCATTTTTGAAAAACTTGCTCTAGGTGTGATAGGTGATCTTGCTTATCATGGGAAAACATAGTCATGTCATCCAAGTAAATCAGAATGACTTTGTTGATCAGTGCTCCAAAGGCATAATCCATGGCTCTCTGAAATGTGGCTCCCGCATTGGACAACCCAAAAGGCATTCTCTGGTAGGCAAATGTGCCCCACTTTGTGGTGAATGTTGTTTTATACTGATCTTCATCTTTCACCCAAATATGATTGTATCCAGAGTAACCATCCAGTAATGAGAACCTCTCTATCCCTACCACTATCTATAATATCTGATCAATCTGTGGGAGGGGATAGTGATCCTTAAGGGATGCTTGGTTAAGATTTCTGAAATCTACACACAAACGAATATCCCCATTCTTTTTCCTCATGGGTACCAAGTTGGCTACCCAGGTTGAATGTTTTATTGGGTATATGATCTTAGCCTTTAATAAATTTAAGAGCTCCTCTCTCATAATGGCTTCGATCCTTGGATTTACGGGCCTTTGCTTCTACCTAAAAGGCTTTGCATCAAGCTCTAGCTCAATAGTATGTTGGATAACTTTTTTGTCATATACCTTGAGGTCTTCATATGACCAAGCCACAATATCTTGGTATTTTAGGCATAGGGCTTTGATATCTTCAGCTTCCTCTAGTGAACATCGAACTCCAACATTGAGCTTCTTTTCAGAACCGACTTCAACTTCTTTATAGATTTTTTCACTGACTTTCATGGTTCTGGTCTTTTTCCTATCCTCATTGTCAAATAAGCTCTCTAGGGTGACCAATCCTCTAGGAATGTGATTGTTCCTTAGTTGAATGACATCTTGTTGATCAATATCTTCTATATTTTCTTCTTGGATAGTGGAGAGACATGCTTCTCTTACTAGAAAGTCAATTATTTGCTCATCACTTTCAAAAACCTACCAAAAAATTTGCTTGTCTGGTACTGCAGGTCTGAAAATCATTTTGATTCCTTTGGCTTTCTTGATTCCATAGTCTACATAAGGGTTGAAGTTAGCTCCCTTTGCTACTAAGGAATCTTCCTGAGTATTCTTTTCTCTGGGAATAAAATTTAAATTTAGGGCATCAAAGGATTCCATCAGATCCCATACCCTGTTTCTATAAGCTTTTAGGTAATGATGCTTACTGCTACACCTGTTTCTTACCTGATGGACTATTAACTCAGAATCACCATATATGTTCAAAATATTAATGCCCATGCTTTCTGCCTACATCAATCCAAGACACAGGGCCTCATATTCTACAACATTATTTGTACATGACCATGTTAGTCTGTAGGCAAAATTCTTTGTCCCCTCTGATTGGGACTGTAAAACCACACCAGCTCCTGCACCATTTCTGCATTTAGCACCATCAAAGTGCATGATCCATGTTTCTTTTTCTCTCAGAGATTGATTAGATATAGCATGGATTTTCTTCTCTGATTCAGCTGAGATACTATATGTTCCCATACCAGTTCCAAACTGACTGTAATATTCTCTGAAGGGCAACTCATCCTCAATATCCAACTCCTCAATATTTTCAACCAGCTCAAATTCTTCTAGGGGGTAATATTGCACATGTCTTCCTCAATATTTTCAATGTGATAAGCTACTAGATTTTTAGGTGTTATCCTTATTCTCTTTCCTTTGAAAGGAATTATCATACTAGAATAATCCATGTACATACATCCACCCAGTTTTGCAGTAAATTCCCTTGAAAGGCATAATCCAAAGTAGGGTTCTAGGTCAACCACAACTATTTCTTGCACTATTGTCACCTCAGGGGCTCTATGCAACCTCATTAAAACATCCTTAATGACTCCAACTATCTTAACAGGTGTCCCATCCAGTTGTAATACTCCAGGACAAGATCGGGTATACTCCATACCCATTTCTTCATAGACTGCTTTAGGCATAACTGTAGTTGATGCTCCTGAATCTATCATACAATTTTGGACTATCCAACCTTCCATCCTTAGAGATATATAGAAAGGAGGAGGTTTATTTTTTAAAACCATAGGGGACATCTCTTTCTTTTCTGATGGCATACTAAGGATTATAGTGGACTGCTTATCTTGTGGATACTTGTTGAGGGAAGCCTTAAGCAGATCTATCTGACCAGGAATGAACAGAGTGTCATATAGGCTGGCTTTTGATGGAATATTTTTCATCTCCTCAATAATATTATACTTAGATTTAGTCAGGGTAGGTCTTTCCAACCTTCTTTCTGGCTCACCATATTTTCTTTTGTACTGTTGAGTGGCCTCTATTCTTTGTCTCTTGGTAATAGAGGGGAATCTAAGCCTTTCTTGAGCCTCATATTTAGATCTCATCCGGTCTCCTTCGATTTCCTTTTCTGACCTCTTAGGAAGATTGTCTATCTTCTCTTTCCCTTTAGCTTGAGGGATGGGGAAAGTATCACTACTCTGAGGAAGGGGATCAATTATTTTTTGAGAAGGGACTTGGAATTGCCCCATATTTTGGGGATCTACTTGCAAGGCTTTCTTTCTAGACCTTGTCATAACAACAATTGAGTTGTCTTCATCCAGCTCTTTCCCAACCATGATTTGATCAGTCTACCATAACATGTTTACTCTCCCTTTTTGATTTCTTTCAGCTTGATCCATAGCTTGTTGGACATGGTGTTGGTACATAACACAAGACTATGAGTCATGAGGGTCATTACATACCAGACACCAGATATTTGCAAGAGTAGTATCTGAAGAACACTCAGGATCCTCATATGCTGCGTTCACTCTGACCCCAATACTATTACTAGGACCAGGTCTCTGATATTTATTTACATATGGGAATCTCCTTTGTTGTGACCTTTCTAGGTCTCTCTTTTCCATCGAATTCATTCTATTGCTCAGATTTTTTAGAGTATTTTGTATATCAAGAATAGCAAAAAACTCTTGAGATGGTTGAGAAGGAAGGGGAGGGAAAGGAACTATAGAGGATGCTGGTTTTGGTTGAGGGATGGCATTCATTTGCGGATATGGGGATGATAAAGAAAGGGGATCCATGTAAGGTGGGTTTGCAGTTTGGCTTTGGCCATTAGTGGCTTCTGAGTTGTAAGGCAACACAGTCTTGGGGGGTAGTCTTCCCACATTAATTAGGATATTCTCAGCATGAACTACTATATTGTAAACTAGGGGGAAGGTTTCTACTCTAGATTTTTGCATCTGCAGGCCTAACTCTGATCCAAGAGCTCTGATATAATACATATAAGCCAAACATGCAGTTGGTCTAGCTGTAGGAGGTATTCTCTTCCATGTTCTGCTAAATCTCAAATTGAAATCAGAGATAGTTTCTTGCTGAGACTTCTGCATGGATGTAAACTGGTTAAGTAGGGAGAAGGGGTCCACAGATTCATTAAACTCTTCCACAAAAGGCTCAGCCAATGCTTGCCATGAAGTAATAGTGTTATCCTCCAGAGTTCTAAACCAATGCAATATCTTTCCTCTGAAGGATAGGGCTAGGATTCTTACAATAATATCCTCCTCTTTTATGTTGTGAATTGATGCCAGATTTAAAATATCCTGACAGTGCTCATAAGTTGTCTTCCCCGATCCATCATAAGTGGGGATAGCTTTAGATACAACCTAGGGAATGGCATTCATTTGGGCTAATCTCAGGGGACCAACTATGTTCCAGCTGGGGTACTTTTGTAATGGCTGATTAGGAGCCACATTTTGTGCCATATTTCCAGATGTAGGTCTTGTTGGAGGGACTGTTGGATTAACTATAGGATTTTCCTCAAGAAGCTCTTCTTCTGAGAGGAAATCTTGATCCAAACTTCTAACAACAACTGAACCTCTATAAGGTAATTCACAATAGAAATAGGAGTTAGGGTTATTCCTTTTGAAAGACCTGGTATACATGAAAGGACACTGGTCTATAGGGGTAATTCTTTTTCTGGGTTTAAGGACCAGGGAGTCGCCAGGTGAATTTGCTCTTCTCCGCTTACAAGGTCAAGACAATTCACCAAATCTTGATTCCTCCGGGTTGAGATAAACAATAACTCATATGATGGGTTTTCATGTTCCTTGTGAATTGGTCCCATCGAGCATGCCAAAAATTGTTGGGCACTGAATTGCATCAAGTTTTACTCAATACTATGGTTGTCTATCTTCCTACTTTCTGTCCAGGCTTGCACCCAATAGCTACAGCTCAACACTCAACATTGGATGGACCAAAATAGGAGTTTTTGATCCAACCTCTAGAGTAGGTTGGTTCCTTGTCAACTTAAATAGGGTGTTGACACAATTATGCTCACTTAGGGTTTTAGAGATTAGGGTAAGAAAAGGATTAGGGTTAGAAAATGTGAACAATAGTGGATGGATAGGCTAACAACATTGCACTACAATAAAAAGCTCTGAAAAACCAACTCAAAGACACATTACTCAGATCAACATTATCCCAAATAAGATGTACTTTCATTCATTAAGGAACAATAGAGAAATATTGCAGACAACGATTCCAATATCTAAACAATGATAATCCAAATAACAAAATTCACCAATATTTAGATTTTATAGAAATGCACTCCCTAACAATAAAGATCAAATTCAAAAGCAGATTTCAATTACCCTAACAGCTAGTAATCCATCAATTTGGCACAAACTAACCATTCAAGTATTCACAGAAATGCAACTAAAGAATTCGAACCTCTGATATCAAAGTATGAAGACACAAAATTTGAGGTGAAGATCAATGTAATGCTCCTTTCATTAGCCCTTGGGAATATTTATAGTAGCACAGACAAACACACTAGAGCCGACCCTTTAAAAATGAGGGTTCGACCTCTATTTATAGTTTTGCAAAATTAAAATAACAAGGAACATTACAAAGATGAAATTTTGACAGCTCAACAGAGAGTTCTTGCTGGCATTTTCTTACTGGTTCAACCTCTAGAGAAATCCATTGCAAGTGGACCACCATGGCAGCTCGAAAACTCTACAACTTGTTGGTTGTTCGATGCTAACTGGAGTTCTGGCCATTGGATACTGTATATGCATCATCGATCTTTCTTGGAAACCTTCTACCACCGTCGATCTGCAACTGGTGGATGTGTCTCATCCTTTGCATAGGAAGTACTGTATGATAGGCCCCTATGTCTCATCCTATTTTTTTGAAGATATTATCGGAGGCGTTGGTGGGATTCCTATGATTGGTGGTTATGGATGGTTTTAGCCCATGATATTCTAATACCATATTGTGGTTTAGGGTTGTAATTATATTTATTGTAATGTCCTAGTACGGGTAAGGTGAATAATAATATAAAAGGAGGTGTGGCTCTTGTTTGCTGGACGTAGCCCATATTGGGTGAACCAAGATAAATCTCTTGTGTTCTATGTGCATGATTTATTGTGAGCTATTATTTTCTTCTGAGTTATTTATTTTTGCTTCATTATTATGGAATAAGTCTATGTATAAGTCTTCAGTTTTGCAGTCCAAGGATGATTGCATCAGTGCCTAAGTAGGAGAGAGCACAACTATATATGTGCCACTTTACAAAATAGTTTTCCTTCTAGGTATAGATCCAACCATATCACTTGTACTCGAAGCCAAAGCCATATTTTCTTCATTTAAACCCATTAGATCCGATTCCTTAGGTTCCACCTCAAGAAGAGATATCTTCTTTGGACCTATTATATCTGCATCAAGTAGTGATGTTTTAGGTAACTCCATGCACTAATCAAGATCATCTAGTATCTCAAAATTATTGAGTAGAGCATATGGTTGGCTATCCTTAAGGGCTCTTTTTACACTTCTTCCTCTATTTTGAGGTTTTATAGGAAAAAAGCCTTCCTTATCCCGATCCCCTTACTTTATCGAGGCTTTTTATTGTAGGCCCAAAATGGCCACATACTTAGTAAAATTTTGTATAATTTTGACTAAGTGATAGAATCATCATTCCGCAAACCTTGCAGTACACTTTGAAGTGGAACCGGGTCAGAAGATATGAATCCGCTCAATAGTTAGTGAAGTTTTCATGTTTGAAGCGATTTCGGGTGATTTCACTCCGGCTCTGGAATGATGGCAGATCTCAAATCCACAAAATTTCCTAAGATACGATGACGTCAGTGGTAAAAAAGTGTGGAATGGCATCTTTGCAAATGATTGAGTATGTTGAATACCTGATTTTGGGAAGATTCTTTTGTTTCTAGCTCCGGATTAGTGCTACCCTCAAATCTACAAAATTTTCAAGGAGATGATGATGTCAGTGGCAAAGAAGTGTGGATTGGTGATTCAGAGAATGAACAAGTGTTTCCTTTCTAGAATGAAGACAAGACGGGATGACGGAGTAATGAAAGTGCGGATTCATGATAGAAGAGTTATGTGACTAGCTCCGGACCTGGATTGGCGATTATAACACAATGCACTTGTTCTATCCGGAATGAAATCTACAAAAGCTATAAGAAAGAGGTGATATCATCAATATTCTAATGTGGATTGAAGAAGATAATGTTGAGTATGATAGATCCTAGAGCGGATTCGATGTTCAGATATCAGAGATCCAGATTGGAGATTCTGTTGCTTCTGATAAGAGAGATGACGTCATCAATTTTAAAGTGGAATGGCATTTAGCTTATGCCGGATTGAATCTGAATCATGCGATGAAGAGAATCAATGGTGGAGGTTAGGCTACCAAATATTGGTTGTTTAAAAGATATTGCTGCATCAAAATTGTAATAGTCAGCTGGAAGACGAAGCATCAAAGGTTTTCTAGAAGATCAAACCAGAGGTGGTTACAGATCGATAGTGGTAATTCACTCCCAAGAAGGATCGATGGAAATGCATGATCTTTAATGGCCTAAACTTCAGTTCCACTGAGCGATCAACAAGTTGTAGAGACCTCGAGCTGCCATGGCAGACTTTCTTTCAACGGAATTCCTGGAGGATGGACCAATGAGCTAATGCCAGCTAAATATCTTTGTTGTGCTGTTAAAACAAGATCTTTTGTATTGCTTCTTGATTATTGTAATTTGAAAAACTATAAGTAGAGGTCGAAACCTCATTTTTAAGGGTCGGCTCTAGCGTGTTTGCCTGTGCCATTGTAAATATTCCTGAAAAGCTAATGAAAGGAGCAATACATTGATCTTCACCTCAAGTTCGCGTTCTCATGCTTGATGTCAGAGGTTCGAATTCTTTAGTTGCATTTCTGTAAATACTTTGATGGTTAGTTTGTGCCTAATTTTGGATTACTAGCTGTTATAAGTAATTGAAATTTGCTTTTGAGTTCGTTCTATGTTGTTAGGAAGTACATTTCTATGAAATCTAGGTATTTGGTGAATTTTGTTATTTGGATTATCATTCCCTGGATATTGAAATTGCTTGCTACAACATTTCTCTGTTGTGCTTTAATATATGAAACAATCTGATTTGAGATAAATGTTGATCTGAGTATGCATCTTTAGTATGGTTTTTTGGGAGCTTTTTATGGTAGTGCAATGTTGTTAACCTATCCATCCACTATTATCTACATCTCTCTAACCCTAACCTTCTCTTACCCTAAACTCCAAACCCTAAGTGAGCATAATTATGTCAACAACTTGCTAAGTTGACAAGGAACCAACCTACTCTGGAGGTTGGATCGAAAACCCCTATTTTGGTCCATCCAATGTTGAGTGTTGAGCTACAGCTATCGGGTGCAAGCCTGGATAGAAATTAGGAAGATAAACAACCATAGTATCGAGTGAAAACTTGGTGCAATTCAGTGCCCAATAGTTTTTGGCACGCCCGATGGGACAAGTTCACAAGGAACATGAAACCCATCTAAAGAGTTATTGTTATCTCAACCCGAAGGAATCAAGATTTGGTGAATTGTCTTGACCTTATTAGCAGAGAAAATAAAGTTCACCTGGTGACTCCCTGGTCAGAAGACCCCAAAAAAGTATTGTAGACTAGTACCCTTTCATGTATACTAGGTCTTTCAAGAGGAACAACCCTAATTATTTCTTTTATTGTGAGTTACCTCAAAGAGGGGCTATTGTTATCAGAAGTTTGGATCAAGATTTTATTGAAGAAGAAGAGCTTCTAGAAGAAAACCCAATAGTTCCCCCAAGAAGACCTACAGCCAGAAATATGGCACAAAATGTGGCTCCTAATCAGCCACTATAGAAGTACCCTAACTGGGATTCAATTGGGCCCCTTAGATTAGCCCAAATGGATGCCATCCCCTAGGATGTATCTAAGGCAATCCCCACGTATGATGGATTTGGGAAAATAGCTTATGAGCACTACCAAGATATCTTGAATCTGGCAACAATCCACAACATAAAGGAAGAAAATATTATTGTCAAAATTCTAGCCCTATCCTTTCATGGAAAGATATTGCATTGGTTTAGAACTCTGGAAGATAATTCTATCACTTCATGGAAATCATTGGCTGAACCATTCATAGAAGAATTTAATGAATCTGTTGATCCCTTTTCTCTACTGAATCAGTTTATAACCATGCAAAAAACCCAACAAGAAACTATCTCAGATTTTAATTTGAGATTTAGCAGAACATGGAAGAGAATTCCCCCCATTGCTAGACCAACTACATGTTTGGCTTATATGTATTATATCCGAGCTCTGGGATCAGAGCTAGGTCTACAAACACAACAATATAGAGTAGAAACCTTCCCCCAAGTTTATAATGTAGTTGTCCATGCTGAAAATATCCTGATCAATGTAGGAAGAATTCCCCCCAAAACCGTGTTGCCCTATAACTCAGAAACCAATAGTAGCCAGGATCAATCCACAAAGCCCTCTTACATGGACCCCCTTTCTTTACCATCTCCATCTCCACAAATGAATCTGATTCCTCGGTCTAAACCTGTATCCTTCGCACCTCCTTTTCCTCCCCTTCCTTCTCAACCTTCTCAAGAATTGTCTGCTATTCTGGATATACAAAATACCTTGAAAACTCTGAGTAATAGAATGAATTCAATGGAAAAGAGAGATCATGAAAGGTCACAATAGAGGAGATTCCCATATGTAAACAAATATCAAAGGCCTGGTCCTAGTAATAGTACTAGGGTTAGGGTGAATGCAACATATGAGGAGCCGAAGTGTTCTGCAGATACCACTCTTGCAAATGTTTGGTGTTTGGTATGCAATGACCCCCATGACTCACAGTCTTGTGTGATGTATCAACACCATGTTCAACAAGCCATGGATCAAGCTGAAAGGAATCATAAGGGGAGGGTTAATATGTTATGGCACCCTGATCAGATCATGGTCGAAAAGGAGTTAGAGGAAGAAATTCCAATTGTTGTTATGACAAGGTCTGGAAAGAAAGCTTTACAAGTAGACCCCTAGAATATGGGACAATTCTAGGTCCCTTCTCAAAATAAAGCTGACTCCCCCTCAAAGTAGTGACACTTTTCCTATTCCTCGAGCTAGAGGGAAGGAGAAGATAGATAGTCTCCCTAAAAATCTGGAAAGAGAAATGAAAGGAGACAGAATGAGATCCAAAGGTGAGGATCAAGAAAGGCTCAGGTTCCCCTCTATTACCAAAATATAAATATTAGAGGCAACCCAACAATACAAAAGGAAATATGGTGAGCTAGATAGAGGACTAGAAAAACTATCCCTGACCAAGTCTGAGTACAACATTGTTGAAGAGATGAAAAGGATTCCATCAAAATCTAGCCTGTATGACACTCTTTTCATTTCGGGCTAGATTGACTTGCTTAAAGCTTCCCTCAACAAAAATCCCTAGAATAGATTGACCACTACCATCCTCAGTATACCATTAAAAAATAAATAAATGACACCTATTGTTCTAAAGAATAAACCTCCCCCTTTCTACATATCCTTAAGAATGGAAGGATGGGTAGTCCAAAATTGTATGATTGATTTAGGAGCATCAACCATAGTTATGCCTAAGGTGGTCTATGAAGATATGGGTATGGAGTATACCCGGTCTTGTCCTGGAGTGTTACAACTAGATGGGACACCTATCAAGATAGTTGGGGTTATTAAATATGTACTGATGAGGTTGCACAGAGCTCCCGAGGTAACAGTGGTACAAGAAATAGTGGTGGTGGACTTAGAACCCTATTTTGGGTTATGCCTCTCAAGAGAGTTTACTGCAAAGCTAGGGGGATGTATGTACATGGATTATTCTAGCATGGTAATCCCTTTCAAAGGAAAAAGGATAAGGATAACACCTGAGAAACTAGTTGCTTATCATATTGAAAATATTGAAGAAGATATGTGCAATCTTAATCCTTTGGAGGAATTTGAGCTAGTGGAAAACATCGAGGAGCTAGACATTGAAGATGAGTTACCTTTCAGAGAAGATTATAGTCAGTTTGGAACTGGTATGGGTACATACAACATCACAACTAAATTGGAAAAGAAACTCCCTACTATTTCTAATCAATCCCTAAGAAACAAGGAAACATGGGTTATGCACTTTGATGGTGCTAAATGTAGAAATGGTGCAGGGGTTGGTGTGGTCCTACAATCATAGTCATAAGGGATAAAGAATTTTGCTTACAGACTGACATGGTCATGTACTAACAATGCTGTAGAATATGAGGCTTTGTGCCTCGGATTGATGCAAGTAGAAAGCATGGGCATCAAGATTTTGAACATATATGGTGATTCTGAGTTGATAGTCCATCAGGTAAGGAATAAGTGCAGCAGTAAGCACCATTACTTAAAAGCTTATAGGAATAGGGTATGGGACCTAATGGATTCATTTGATGCCCTGAATCTAAGCTTTGTGCCTAGAGAAGAGAATCTCCTGGTGGATTCATTGGCAATGAAGGGAGCTAATTTCAACCCTCTTGTAGATTTTGGAACTAAGAAGACCAAGGGAATTAAAATGGTTTTTAGACCTGTAGTGTCGGACAAGCAGATATTCTGGTAGGTTTTTGAAAGTGATGAACAAATTCTAGATTTTTTGATAAGAGAAGCATGCCTCTCAACTGTCCAAGAGGAAGACTTGGAGGAAATAGATCAACAAGACTTTATCCAACTAAGAAACAATCATATTCCAAGGGGGTTGGTCACCCTTGAAATTTTATTCGATAATGAAGATAGAAAGAAGGTCGGAGCCATGAAGGTCGGTGAAAAGATCTATAAAGAAGTGGAGGTCAAAATAGGAAAGAAGCTCAATATTGGGATCCAATGTTCACCTAAGGAAGCAGAAGAGATTAAAAATTTATGCTTAAAATACCAAGACATTGTGGCTTGGTCATATGAAGACCTTAAGGTGTATGACAAAAGGATTATCCAACATACTATTGAGTTAGAGCCTGATGCTAAACCATTCCGACAAAAATAGAGGCCTATCAATCCGAGGATAGAAGCCATTATGAGAGAGGAACTCTTAAAGCTGTTAAAGGCTAGGATAATATATCCAATAAAACATTCCACTTGGGTAGCCAATTTGGTACCCGTAAGAAAGAAGAATGGAGATATACGCCTATGCATAGATTTTAGAAATCTGAATCAAGCATCCCTCAAGGATCACTACCCCCTCCCTCAGATTGACCAGATCTTATAGGTAGTAGCAGGAGCAGAAATATTCTCACTATTGGATGGTTACTCTGGATATAACCAAATTTGGGTAAAAGATGAAGACCAATACAAAACAACATTCACCACAAAATGGGGTACATTTGCCTATCATAGAATGCCCTTTGGGCTGTCTAATGCAGGAGCTACATTTCAGAGGGCCATGGACTATGCCTTTGGTACACTTATAAACAAAGTTATTCTGATTTACCTAGATGACATGACTATGTTTTCTCATGATAAAAATGATCATCTATCTCATTTGGAACAGGTTTTTCAAAAGTGCAGAGAATTTGGTATTTCACTGAATCCTAAGAAGTCATTTTTTGTAGTACATGAGGGAAAACTATTAGGCCATGTGGTCTCAAAAGAAGGTATGGCCATAGATCCAGATAGAATTAGAGCAATTCTAGCTATTCCTTTGCCTACTAATCAGAAGACCTTGCAGTATTTCCTAGGTCAAATCAATTTCATCAGGAAATTCATTTCTGATTTTGCATAGAAAGTGAGGCCTATATCTGAACTACTCAAGAAAAAGGTAGAGTTCAAGTGGACTGAGGTTAGGAAGTGAGCTTTTGAGGTCATCAAGCAATCCATTGCAACAGCCCCAGTCTTGATAAATCCTGATTTTAGTAAATATTTTATTCTCTATGCTTATGGAGTTGAAGAGAGTTATGCCTCGGTACTCACCCAGAAAGATAATCAAGGGGATGAACACCCTGTGTTCTTTTGGAGTCAGAATTTACATGATTATCAGGTAAAATATAACTTTATTGAAAGACAAGTGTTTGTTGTGATGAAGTCACTAAAGAAGTTCAGACAATATCTGGTACAGAGCAAAACCCTGGTGTATGTGGTTCATCCAGATGTAAGAAGTTTTATCTTACAAGGTGACCTAGGTGATAAAAGGGCTGGTTGGATTACTAAGATCTAGGAATATGATGTAGAAATACATCCCACCAAGTTGGTAAGAGGTAGAGCCTTGTGCCAAGGATTGACAGATGCTTCAACATTGGCCAAAATGATAGCTTGTCAGATAACAGAAGAGGATCAAATAGAGATTGTACACACTACAGATTCTGATTGGATCGACCAAATGACTAGGTATTTCCAAACTGGGATCTACCCACCTGATCTGAATCCTTCTCAAAGAAGGAGATATAGACTTCATGCTCTAAAATATGTATTACTACCTGAAGGGTTGTTCAAAAGAAACTTGGATGGTATTCTCCTAAAATGTTTGAAGGAGGACCAACAAAAAAGAGTCATAGAAGAATTTCATGGAGGGTCAACAGGTGGTCATAGCTCGGGCAGAGTTACGGCTTTGAAGATAATAAGAGTAGGCTATTATTGGCCTACTGTGTTCAATGATGCTTTTAAAGTTACCCAGGCTTGTGACAAATGTCAGAGGTATGTTGGAAGAACCAAAAATGCTTCATCTCCCCTGAAGCCTATTCAAGTTGAGGAGCCTTTTCAACAATGGGGATTAGATTTCATAGGAGTTATAAATCCTAATTCTTCAGCAGAGCATAAGTTTATCTTGACAACTACAGATTATCTTACCATATGGGTGGAGGCCATTCCTACAAAGAAGGTGGACCAGGAAGTTGTGATCAACTTTATGGAGAATTTGATTTCCATATTTGGAGTCCCGAAAGCTTTGGTGAGTGATAATGGCCCTACTTTCATAGGAGCCAAGTACATTGAGTTTTCCAGCAAGTATGACATCACTCTTAAAAATACTTCAAATTATTACCCACAAGGTAATGGACTTGCAGAATCTACCAACAAAAACCTATTAAGGATTTTGAGAAAATATCTGGAAGGTAACAAAAGGAGTTGGCACCTATTGCTCGACCATGCTCTGTGGGCAGACATGATTACTATTAAAAATTCCATCAAAACTTCTCCTTATGCACTGGTATATGGAAAGGAGGTAGTATTGCCCATTCACTTAGAGATCCCAATGCTTAAGCTTGTCAGTACAGAAGAAGAATTAGAGGATGATCCAGTAAAAACTAGGTTGACACACTTGCTGCAATTGGAAGAGAGCAGAACTCAAGCATATGATCATTTTCAAAAGCATTCATCAGACATTAAAGCATGGTTTGATAAAAATTCTAGGTTCAGAAAACTCCAAGTTGGAGACTCAGTTCTCAGATGGAATGTTGACAAGGCAAAGCCAGGCAAGCATGAAAAGTTTGATTCCTTTTGGGATGGTCCTTTAAAAATAGTGGAAGCTAAAGAGTCTAATGTATTTCAGCTGGAGGATCTAGAGGGAAACATACAACCAATTTCGGTGAATGGTTTTCACCTCAAGCTCTACTATATGTAAGAAGTGAGCTCATTGTAACATATGTATATACATTGTACAAATATTTCCCCTTCCTTTCTGCACTTTGTATTTGATTTCTTTTCTACTTTGTAATTGGTTCTTTTCAAAGAATTCTAAAAAAAAAGAGAGAAGAAAATTTGCAAGAAATGACTAAGTATTGGCCAAATGCATAGTAATGTTCCATTCCGCACACAGTGCTGTGTAAAACTCTCTGAAATGGCATTCCACCCTCAAATCCGCATTGGAAAATCTAGATATCCATAGAGTGGTCTATCAGTTTCTATCCCACATAAAGAAGGACAAAGAATGATGCTAATCCAGGAACCTCTCAAAGCTGGAGATAGCTAGAGCGGAATCGAGGTAGAGTGTCATGCATGCAAGCTTCAAGTACCAAGCGGACTCGAAAGGTTCTTAAGCCATCGAAGAGAAATCAAGCTGAAGCCGAACAACAAGTTCCAATTTGACACGTGGAGGCTAAAGAGTGCTCCCACATTCAATTATAACCAACTCGCACATGGATCGAAGAGTAGCCGAAGGGATGTGATGAGCTGGCAACGCAATTTGAAAATTTGACCAATAAGAAGATAGGATGCCACCTTTGAGCCATCGAAGTAAATAATGGAAAGGATGGTAAAGTGTGTCAGTAGAGGTATCATGCAACATCTACATTTATGGTGGGTGATACACATGTTCTAGGAGATAAAAAGTAATGAAGTCATGCACGAGGTTCATTTAGTAACCATGAGGCTGTTAAGAAGCATAACAACATTCTGAAGTTCTCCCCATTGATTACAGTGCATAAAGTCCTACTACTACAAGATGGCTCCTAAGAAATCACCCACTGAGGCCGCAGAAGATGTTCTGGAGTTTGAAACTCTAGACAACAAGACGTTGGCGCCTTACCTTGATAAAGCTGAGGTTGTAGCGGACATGAAGATGACCATCATCGAAAGGATGAGACTAAGAAAGAGCATGAATGATAGATACAAGAAGAAGGCTGCTTTATCAGTAGAAGGTAGATGCTCCATCCTTTCTTATCTATCCTTTTACATTTGTAATTCTGTTCACCCATGTCCTGAGTTAATAGCTACAATAGTGAAATTCTATGACCCACTGGCCAAGGTAGTAAAGACCCAAGGGGAGACCCTTTTTAGCATCACTGCCTCTTTCTATCATGAGCTCTTTGCCTTAGGTGCCCCGTAGTAGCACCAAAACCCTTTAAGGTTGTTGAACAAACTAGGTTTTATACCACAAAGAAGCGGGCCAATGATGGTGAGTCATTTAAGAATTGGGTTTATAAGTAGCTTAATACCAAACCCTAGGAAGAGTTGCCTGAAGTCCCCATCTCCATCGACAAGTTTACAAACCCCATTCTGTTCTCTATGTTGGCTTGCATGGAGGGTTTGGACTCTGACAAAATGGTTCATGGTTGGCAAATCACCACTGCATACTATATCTCTAATGAGAGAATGTATGAAAAATATGCGACAAAGAAAGGGACAAGGGTGATTTATTTCGACTGGCCAGCCTTTCTCACCCAAAGAATACATGAACAACTAGTAAGCATGAAGAGGGGCTGCTCCTAGTTTTAGGCATTGCTCAAACTTGGTATGGATGTTTTATGCCATTGTTAAAGATAGAATGTCATGGATTCTGGTCAAGGATAAGACCGATAAGGAAGAACCTATGTCGGTTTACTATTGGATAAATCACTTAAGAAGTAGTGAGTCTTACTATAGATTCAATTTGGAATTTCTTGGACCAACCCTCAAAATTATGTATGATAAGTTCCCCAGACTACCACCCCTGGCCAAGGATATTCTGAGGACTAAATATGTAGAGGAAGGAGACTGGTATTTGTTAACTGAAGGTACGATCATCATATTATATGGTTTCATGGGTAAACCTTTCCTTTTGCCCCACTTTGTCATGGAGAGACTTTTCACCTTGGAATATTTGAGGCAAGCAGAGTACATTGATGTGAACTATGGTTTGGGGAGAAAAAGGAAGTCTTTGCTTACCCACCACACTTTGAGCGATATCACCATCACCAAGAAGGGTAGAGTTAGCAAATTGATCGATACCTTGATAGGTTAGGTCTATTTTATATTCCTCAGAGGTGGAGTTATGATCCTGATGATATTTTCACTACAAGAAATAAAACCCTAAATGGAGATAAGGCCTACAAGTTTGAGAAAAGGCCCAGGGCTAATTTTGAATAGGGAAGAAACAATGATGAGACTACTCTTTTGGAGTGGAATGTCTCCAATATGGATCAGTTACCTCCATGGTTGGATTTTTATGAGCATATTGAAGATTTTGATCCTGACCACAAGCCTAGTCATCAGATTACCGAGGATATGATTGACAAGATTAAAGAAAAAACTACAAATAAAAGTGGGTCCTCCTCCAAGATGAAGTCGGCAAAGAAAAAAGAAATGTTGCCTAAGAAGGAAGTTGTAGAAGAAGGAGAAGAGGAGGATTATAAAGGGCCATGGGATGAAGCCAAGATTATGGATTGGTGGCGTATGAGAGTTGAAATTGGAAAAACTGAATCTAAATTTGGAATGAAAATTGATAAGGAGTTTTCAAAAAGATATAATGAGAATATTGATACTTGGAGACTGAAGGATGTGAGGCACATAGTATTAATGGTTGAAAATCCCTAGGGTGATTCTGAATCTCTCCAGCCTCCTATAGATCAAAAATCTTCTTTAACAACCACTAGAGTGTTGAAAACCTTTAGTCCTACTTCTGAGCAGGTGGAGAAATTCCCTAAAGGGGCTAAGTTGATGAGCAAAATGAGGTATTCTAAAGAAAAGGTTGTCAGTACCCCTGTTATTGAAACAAAATATAGGCCTCCACGTTTAGCTCTAGGGGACAGCCTCAAGACACAGATATTAATTGGAAGAAGAAGGATGAGAGTTTTAGGTTCAGGCCACTTTCTTTTGCTCCTGCAACATCAACTAAATCACAATCCATTACCGAGCAATCATTACTTCTTGGGGTAGTGCAAGGAGATTTATCAGAGGAAGATTTTAAAGATGAGATGGATGCTTTCTGATTAGTTCGTAAAAGGACTAAGAGAGCCCCAAAAATAGAGGAGAGAGAGGTTTCCAAGAAGCAAAAAATGAATATGGAAGAAATTGTTGAAGAGGTAGCTATTTTTACTACAGAAGGGTTAATTGAGCAAGAGCAACAACTGGAGATAGAAGCTGAACAAGAACACCCTACATCTGTAGGTGAAGGTATGGTTTCTAATCCCTCTTCTCCTTTTCATCTCCATGAATCCCCAAAATAATTTCCCTCCCTTTCTAGTCAAGAAGATGTAGCAAATATACCTCCTCCACCTCACAGTTCTTCCCTTGTCTCATCAGTAGCTATGGAGGTACAAGTCAGTTCTATTGTGTCACAACCTCCTCAAAACCCACCTTCCACTTCTGAGATATCCACTTCAATGTCCACCATTATTGCACCCTCATCTCTTTCATTGCCACCATCAATGGGACACTGCGTTCCGAGTTCATCCATCCCTTCTACTATCAGTTATGTACCTATTTCTCTAAATTTACCTGTATCAATAGCAGCGGTAGTCATAGAGTCTACCATTGTAATAGAGGTTGTTATCAATATATCTTCACCCCCACCAACAACAAGTTAGTCTGCCCTTATGTTTTTGATGCCATTATCTCCTTTGGCTGCTAATTTTTCAAAATTTGTTACTGTATCAAAATAATAGGCAACCACTCAGAGCATAAATGACTATTGGGTAGAGAAACTTACCAGGCCTTCCAACAGGATGGTTGTGACAAGAAAAAGTATGTATGTTAACCCTATCACTAGGCAAAGGGTCTCAAGGTCTATGATTCCGCAAGTGAGCAAACCTAAAAATGAAATGACTGCTCAAGATTATAGAGTGGAGGAGATCATAGAAGATGTTGACAAGCTTCCTACTGAGGATGAGTTGGGGATAGCCAAGGCTCACTTAGATACCTTTTATGTGAAAGCTGATATAGCCAAAGAGAAGGTAGATAAGCTGAAACAACAAGTTGAAAAGCTTAAGAAGAGCCTCAATGATAAAAAATAAGTAGAGAAAGCTCTGAGAAAAGAGGCTAAGGGTTGGCAGGAAAAGTTTCAAAAGGCTAATGAGTTGAAAGACCAGTTAGAAGAACAAAAGAAGTTGAATGAGGATCAGGCAAAAGAAATTCAAAATTTAAAGCATCAACTTCAGATTGAGAAAGCCAAGTCCTCAGGTTTTTCCAAAGATGATTTGAAAAGGATAAAGTAGGAGTTGCTTTCTGAAGTTCAAGGAAAATGTTTAGGTCTCCAACTCATAATCGACTATCTGAAAGATGCCAACCAATTGCTCTCCACCATTCAGAAGGATTTGGATCAAATCACTGGAGAGTTACAACCTATGGTGATTCCGATGGAACAAATGTATAGGTTGGTTGGTAGTAGGCTCAGTGATGTTGCTAAACCAATTTCCAATAAGGAATGGAATCTGGCCGGGGTAGCTACCAAAATAGTGGTGAAAAAGCATAGGGCAGTTCAGAGAGCTTGGTTGTTGTTTGATAGGATGGATAGGGGAATTAAAGACATCATTGAAATAAATGAGGAAATGGTTCACATTGGTTTCAAAGGACTCTGGAAGGAGGATCACAACTTGTTATCTATGGAAGAAGCCCAACAAAGCATCAAGGATAACTTACAGGATGAGGCTGGAATTGATTCATTGGAAGAGCCACTATCCCAAGAACAAGCTGCCAAACTAATTATGGATTACACCCGCTTAAGAGATCTCATGGAAGATCTAGTGACTAGAGGGAATGCTGCTAATTATGAGGATGTTGGGGAACTACAATATGTTTATAAGCAGCTTAAAGAGACATCAAATCCCTCTGAGGAAGCCTGGAAATAGGCTCTTCAGTCTTTGGAATCAATGGTCCAGTTGTTTGGAGACACCTCCGATGAGGATAATCAGAGAGTACATGCTCCAGAAGAATAAAGAGAAGAAGAAGGAGAAGATGAGGATGAAGAGGTTGTAGAAGAATGAGAATAATATTGAGCAGTTACAGGCCTAGGAGGGGCTCACGCTTAAGTCATTTCATTTCTATTTGTACATATACATAAGTTTTGTATTTCTATACATCAGTTTTGTATTTCTATTTTTACTCTGACAATTGTCAAAAATAAGCAATAAAGGCATGAAGCCTACAACGCAACATATTTTGTGTGAAGGCATTCTTTGAAATAAAGCCTTATAAAGGAGGTAGAGTTGTGTATAGTTTTTGAAGGCAGTAGTCATACTGATATTATGGACACAGTCTCTAATTGAACGGGTGAGTTCTATGATGTTTTTGGCATGGTTTCCATATGAACCTTTACCCTCTAGGCAGAATTTGAGTTTTCAGAGGGTAGTGTTTGTATGGAAATTATTCCTTAAAACATATCTTCAAATATAAGTATTGTTTTTGACTCCTAAGGCCCAATGGATAAGACTCTGGATTCGATTGGCTTTGCAAGCAAATCCACCCGGGAGGCGCTAGAATGTAGGCCCAAAATGGCCACATACTTAGTAAAATTTTGTATAATTTTGACTAAGTGATAGAATCATCATTCCACAAACCTTGCAGTACACTTTGAAGTGGAACCGGGTCAGAAGATATGAATCCGCTCAACAGTTAGTGAAGTTTTCATGTTTGAAGCGATTTCGGGTGATTTCCCTTCGACTCCGGAATGATGGCAGATCTCAAATCCACAAAAGTTCCTAAGAGACGATGACGTCAATGGTGAAAAAGTGTGGAATGGCATCTTTGCAAATGATTGAGTATGTTGAATACCCAATTTTGGGAAGATTCTTTTGTTTTCGGCTCCGGATTAGCGCTACCCTCAAATCCGCAAAAGTTTCAAGGAGATGATGACGTCAGTGGCAAAGAAGTGCGGATTGGTGATTCGGAGAATGAACAAGTGTTTCCTTTCCGGAATGAAGACAAGACGGGACGACGGAGTAATGAAAGTGTGGATTCACGATAGAAGAGTTATGTGACTAGCTCCGGACCCGGATTGGCGATTATAACACAATGCACTTGTTCTATCCGGAATGAAATCCACAAAAGCTATAAGAAAGAGGTGACATCATCAATATTCTAATGCGGATTGAAGAAGATAATGCTGAGTATGATAGATCCCAGAGCGGATTCGATGTTCAGATATCAGAGATCCGGATTGGAGATTTCGTTGCTTCTGATAAGAGAGATGACGTCATCAATTTTAAAGCGGAATGGCGTTTAGCTTATGCCGGATTGAATCTGAATCATGCGATGAAGAGAATCAATGGTGGAGGTTAGGCTACCAAATCTTGGTTGTTTAAAAGATATTGCTATGTCAAAATTGTAACAGTCGACTGGAAGACGAAGCATCGAAGGTTTTCCAGAAGATCAAACCAGAGGCGATTACAGATCGACAGTGGTAATTCACTCCCAAGAAGGATCGATGGAAACACATGATCTTTAACGACCTAAAATTCAGTTCCACTGAGCGATCAACAAGTTGCAGAGACCCCGAGCTGCCATGGCGGACTTTCTTTCAGCGGAATTCCTGGAGGATGGACCAATGAGCTAATGCCAGCTAAATATCTTTGTTGTGCTGTTAAAACAAGATCTTTTGTATTGCTTCTTGATTATTGTAATTTGAAAAACTATAAGTAGAGGTCGAAACCTCATTTTTAAGGGTCGGCTCTAGCGTGTTTGCCTGTGCCATTGTAAATATTCTTAAAAAGCTAATGAAAGGAGCAATACATTGATCTTCGCCTCAAGTTCGCGTTCTCATGCTTGATGTCAGAGGTTCGGATTCTTTAGTTGCATTTCTGTAAATACTTTGATGGTTAGTTTGTGCCTAATTTTGGATTACTAGCTGTTATAAGTAATTGAAATTTGCTTTTGAGTTCGTTCTATGTTGTTAGGAAGTACATTTCTATGAAATCTAGGTATTTGGTGAATTTTGTTATTTGGATTATCATTCCCTGGATATTGAAATTGCTTGCTACAACATTTCTCTATTGTGCTTTAATATATGAAACAATCTGATTTGAGATAAATGTTGATCTGAGTATGCATCTTTAGTATGGTTTTTTGGGAGCTTTTTATGGTAGTGCAATGTTGTTAACCTATCCGTCCACTATTATCTACATCTCTCTAACCCTAACCTTCTCTTACCCTAAACTCCAAACCCTAAGTGAGCATAATTGTGTCAACAACTTGCTAAGTTGACAAGGAACCAACCTACTCTGGAGGTTGGATCAGAAACCCTTATTTTGGTCCATCCAATGTTGAGTGTTGAGCTGCAGCTATCGGGTGCAAGCCTGGATAGAAAGTAGGAAGATAAACAACCATAGTATCGAGTGAAAACTTGGTGCAATTCAGTGCCCAACATTTATTTATCCAGATTTTGTGCAGATCGAGAGGGCCCAAGATTTGAAGCCATAGGTAGGATAAATTTAGGACATTTTCTTTGTAGGTGGTCATATTCATGATAGATCCAACAATAAAATAGAAGAGCTGTGTAGTCAATTTTTTGAACCCATGTAGATGATCCAAACTATATTTCAATAGAATTTGGAATAGATTTGTTTAAATCAATTTCGACATAGATATGGGCAATAAAAATTACCTTTTTCTCCATCGTCTATTGTGATGGTCCAACTGGCTTCCTAAGAATAAGGGCAATTATATGCAAGATGTCATTTCTATAGAATTACAATGGGAGCCACAGGAGCCAAACCCACACTGGAACTCATGATGGTCGCTCCTATAACAGGTTGAAACCCACATGCCAATGTTTAAGAAAGAGTCCAACTTGGTTATAAAAATAGGGACCCCTTCAAATTCTTTGTTATGATCTGCAAGACAAGATAAAACCACCATAAAATAGCTATTCACACTTAGCATCACCTCCACATCATTGTCAAGGTTCCAAGTCTTTCTAACCCAAGCCTCACAAAGGGAAGAGAAATTTTGATGCCCATAAATTTTCCAATAAGTGCATGCTTGGTTAAATACTCCACATATTCCACCACCGAGTCTGGTTGAACCACTAGAACTAGCCTAGCTTCACATCATTCTAAACATCCATTGTTCTTTAAAAAATGATTCTCGACATGCATTGGAAAATCCTGTTCTTTACAATAATTTTTAGATGAAAAAATATCACAAGCATGCTTGCTCTATGATGGGCTTGATGCCATCACAAAATTCCTCTAGTCCATCTCAATCAATCCATAATCTTGCCATTCTTGTACTAAACCCTAGCTCTTTGAAAACTTGAATCATCCCATCACCTTACCTAAGTTCTGATTTTAAACAAAGATTGATTTCAAATAATATATCAACCTTATATTATAATATTATAACTCCCTTTTTAAAATAAAAGTAAATTGAATGAGAAAATTAAGGCTTTGTACCTTTATGATGTCGGGTAAATATGGCACTAAACTCTCCTTCTTGAGCTCAAATTCCTAAGGTTAAATTCCTCTATGTAAATGCTGGTTGACCAAGAGTATTTTAAACTATACCCAGGTTGTTGAGCAAGTTGCAGTAAAAGTATTGTCATTGTTGTCAACATAGTCAAACAAATCGATTGATGAAGTGGACAGGAGTTCAAAGGTCATTCAGAGTATGTACAGTGAGTTTCCAAGAAGATCGAAGTGCCCCAGTTGCAAAAGATCAAAGAAAAAGACAAGTAAGAAAAGTGTCACGATATCGCGACATATACAGCAGGAAAGAAAAACTATCGTAATTTCGTGACATGTTAGAAGAGAGACAAGAAGAAAGAAAAACTGTCATGATTTCATGACATGTTGGAAGAGAGAGAAGAAGAAAGAAAAACTGTCACGATTTCACGACATGTTTGAAGAGAAAGAGCAAGAAAGGAAAACTGTCACGATATCGTGACATGTTCAGAGAAAAAGCGCAAGTAGCAAAACTGTCGCAATTTCATGACATGTTCGGAGAGAAAGCACAAGCAAGCAAAACTATCATGATTTCATGATATGTTAGGAGAAACAACACAAGCAAGCAAAACTATCACGATTTCATGACATGTTCGGAGAAACACCGCAAGCAAACAAAACTGTCGCAATTTCGTGACAGTTTTGGAGAGAAAGCGCAAGCAAGCAAAACTATCATGATTTCGTGACATGTTCGGAGAAATAGTGCAAGCAAGCAAAACTATCACGATTTCATGACATGTTGGAAGAAAGAAAGGCAAGTAGAAAAAGTGTCATGATTTTGTGACATATTGCAAGGAAGATTGTACAGACGAAAAAGTGTCGCGATTTGGCGACATATTGCAAGGAAGGTTGTACGGACGAAAAAGTGTCACGATTTCACGACATGTTACAGGAGAAAGAGTTCGAGAGAAAAAGTGTCACAATTTTGTGACATGTTGTAGGAGAGAGAGTCCAAAAGAAAAAGTGTCACGATTTCGTGACATGTTGCAGGAGAGAGAGTCCGAAAGAAAAAGTGTCACGATTTCGCGACATGTTGCAAGAGAGAGAGTCCGAGAGAAAAAGTGTCACGATATCGCGACATGTCGAGTTTTCATGACCCGAAGGCAAGAGAAAGCGCTAAGGAGAAAAAGTGTCACGATATTGCGACATGTCGGGTTTTCACGACTCGAAGGCAAGAGAAAGCGCTAAGGAGAAAAAGTGTTGCGATATCACGACATGTCGGGTTTTCGCAATCCGAAGGCAAGAGAAAGAGCAAAGGAGATAAAGTGTCGCAATATCGCGACATGTCGCATTTTCACGACTAAAATAGGAGAGAGAAAGTAAGAAAGCGAAAGTGTTGCGATATCGTGACATGTGTTTTCGCTGGTTGAAGCCGAGAATAATAGCAAGGAGGTGAAAGTGTTGCGATATCACGACATGTGTTTTCGCTGGTTGAAGTCGAGAAGAGTAGCAAGGAGGTGAAAGTGTCACGATATCGCGACATGTTGTGTTTTCACTGGTTGAAGCCGAGAAGAGTAGCAAGAAGGCAAAAGTGTCGCGATATCACGACATGTTGTGTTTTCACGGGTGCAAAGCCAAGAAGAGGACAAAGAGGCAGAAGTGTCACGATTTCACGATAGGTCACATTGGCGCGAGCAAGAAGAGAACCCAATCGAAATAAGATATGTGACAGTTAACTGGAGTTATACGGCAGTTACAGGTGCAGTTGTAGAAGAAATTCATGCAGATAAAATAAGAAGAGTTAACTAAAGTCGTTATGTCAGTTACAGGTGCAGTTACAGTGAAAATGCATGCATGCACAAAAAAGAATACGAACAGTCATGAACAAGAAGACGAACAGTCATGGTAAAGGTATATGTGTCAATACATTGCATGTAACGTGTTTAACGAAATGCCCACTCTAAAGATACAAAAGGAGTGATTAACAAGTGGCAGATGAGAATATGAAAGAAACAGTTACAATTGACAAATGGCATATGAGAAATGAAAGAAGGCATTATAACTGGAGTTACAAAGCAAAAGGACTATTATAAAAGGAGGTCTGCATGGAGAATTATAGGCTGCTAAAAGGGAGAAAAGGTTCTGTAAGAAGAGGGTTGTAGAGTGTCGTAAGAAATAGTTGAGCAGAGCCGTGAGAGCCAAAGAAGTGTAGTAAGCAGAGATTTTAGTGTGTATGGCAGTCTGGTGAAAAGTGAGAGAGGTTGGGTAAGCAATAGACCAGTCAGGGTCTTGAATAAGTGAAGGTATTTTTATGTCAGTCTTATAGCTTAAAATTTGCAATCCAAGTAGGTGCTTGGAATTAGGGGTTGGTGCTCCTTTCTGTGGGTGCAGATAAATCAGGAGTTGGTGCTCCTTCCAGTTGGTGCTAGTAAAGTGATTGTAAAATTGATATTTTGTAAAGGTTGTATTTGGACGTTAATCCAAGCAGTCAATTTTGAGGAGTAGCCAAATTGGTGAACCTCGTTACATCGTGTGTTGTGGAATGCTCTCTTGTGCTACTTGCTTTATCTGACTTAAATATTCATTGTTTCATTATTAAGAGTTGTAGATTTGAATTTTAAATAGCTACATTGATTCACCCCCCCATCTCAGTGTCATTGTGAGACTAACAATTGGTATCAGAGCCAGTTTCCCTTATAAGGCTAAATTAGCTAGGGTTGATCTTGGATTAGTCAAAATGGCAGGTGGCGAAGGATTCTCTTTAAATAAAGCACCATTGTTTGATGGAACAAATTACTCATTTTAGAAACTTAGGATGCAGTCTTATCTGTGTGCTTTGGGTTTTGACATTTGGGAGTCAATAGCCAGTGGGTACACAATACCCACCACTCCTCCAATCGATGTTGTCGATAAAAAAATGTTTGAGAATAAATCTAAAGCCAAAAATTCTATCATGTGTGGTTTAGTGGACAATGAACTGATAAAGATTATGAATTGCAAAATGGCAAAAGACATGTGGGACAAACTAAGAAGCATTCATGAAGGAGACGACAAGATCAAGGAGGCCAAGCTACAAATACATCGAGCTCAGTTCGAAGCATTAAAAATGAATGACGATGAGAACATAGAGGCATACATGCTGAGAGTTAATGGAATCATTAATGCGATTAGAGGACTCGACGAGGAAATAGAAGATGATGTCGTCATGAAAAAGGTACTAAGATCTCTTCCCCAAATATTTGATGCTAAAGTTTTAGCAATAGAAGAAGCTAAATATCTAAACATTTTTAGCATGGATGAGATGCATGGTTATTTGACTGCATATGAAATGAGAATAGGAAAAACTAAACCCACAGACAGAGAAGCTACTTTTAAAGCACACAAAAATATAAAAGTAAAGCAAGAATCCGAAGAAGAAGAAACATCAGATGAAATGGAAGTGAACTTTGTTTGGAAACTAATAAGGGGAAAAGGAAAATATAGAGGAAAGCTACCATTTAAGTGTTTCAACTGTGGAGGCGTTGGACACTTTGTAGCTAAATTTCAACTCAATGAGAAAAACAAAAGTGATGAAGGTTCACATCAAGAAAGAAGTGACTGGAAGAGGAAACCAAATTTTAGAAAAGGCAACTTCAAGAAGAAAAGTTTCATATCCAAGAATGTCAGTCCTTCAGAATATAGCCCTGATGAGGATTCTGAAGAAGAAACGGGTGAAGCTCTTTTTATGGCATTCGAAGAAGAAAAATCGAAGAAAAATAGGAAGGTGATGAAAAATTTGAGGCTGAGGCTGAAGTAGATCTGGAAGGTGAGTTGGTCACTGCACTTCAAGAGCTGAGTATAGAAAGGAAAAAGAATAAGAAAACTTCAAGAAAGCTTGAGGATGCCAATGAAATCATAACCAACTTGAAAGTACAGATAGAAAAATTTAAGAAAATATCTAAAGATATCGAAGTACAATTAACCGTGAAAATAGATGAGTGTAGAAAGCTAGAAGAAGAGATTTTTGGCTTAAGGATGCAGCTAGAAGAGATGAATAAAAAAATGACTTGCTATCACAAACTTGAAGGAATTTCTATGAAGCTGGATAAGATTATAAGCAACCGAAGGTCTACAGGCATCAAATTTGGGTTAGGCTTCGTCGAAGTAGAATCATCGAATGGATCAAAGGCCACAACTATAGAACCCATAAAGAATGAAGACAAGATCAGGGTTGATCAAGAAAAAAATGAAACATTCTAAAGAAAGCAATAATGCCAGGCACGAGAAGAGTATTGACATTGATGGATTCACCAAAGTCACTCATCAAAGGAGAAGAAGATTTATGGTGCCTACTACAAAATGGCAAAGACCATCACCCAGGTTCACTCATTCCTTTTCTGGTTATTTTTTTAAATGCAATGGTTATGGACATAAGATTTCTGAATGCAAGTACAAAGTAGCACAAAGGAACTTTTCCAATAGAAATGTTTTTTCACAATTGATGGATTATGCAGTAGAATGTTATAACTATCATAATTATGGGCACATTGCAAGAAATTGTCGAAGCACATTTGCAACAAATAAAAATTAGGGAAGAAGATTTCAACCAAATGGTTGGAAACAAAAATAGAAAATTTCTCGAAAAAAAGGTATAGGCCATTGACAAAGAAAATTCAAAACAAGTGACCAAACCTACAATCAAACCAGAGAGCAAACAAAAGGAGCAACCCAAGAAAGAAAAGGAATCCTTGATTGTATAGATAACATTTAAGGCACAGAACAAATCTGCACCATGGATACTGGATAGTGGATGCTCCAGTCATATGACAGGGGACAAACAAAAATTTTAAAAGTTACAGAAATATGAAGGTGGTTTTGTAAAATTTGGAAATAATGATGGCGCTAAGATAGTTGGTAAAGGATCAATTAAGATCAGTGATAGAAAAATCAAGTCGAAAGAAGTCCTGTTTGTGATTGGTCTGAAGCATAACTTATTAAGCGTAAGCCAAATTTATGATAGAGGTCATGAAGTAATTTTCAAGAAGCAGGGTTGTAAAGTCAGAACAAAAAATTGTGGAAAGTTGATCGCAAATGGATCAAGGACATCTGGAAACCTGTATACTCTCTCAGAGACTTCAGAAAGAGCATTCTTGATTGGACAGGCAGAAGAAAATCGGCTGTGGCACAAGAGGCTCGGTCATATTAGCTTTGACAATCTAATAAATATCAGCTCAAAAAGGGCAGTGAGAGATATTACCACCATTGGTAAACCTTTAAATAGCATTTGTGCTTCATGCCAAAAGGGGAAGCAAACTAGAGCCACATTTAAAACAAAAGAATACTTCACAAGCAAACCTTTAGAACTAATACATACTAATTTATGTGGACCCATGAGAACACAAAGCATAAATGGTGACAAATACTTTATGTTGTGCATAGATGACTATTTCGGGATGACATGGGTACTATTTTTGAAGCTTAAATAAGATGCCTTTGAAATGTTCAATATTTTCAAAAAACAAGTTGAGAATCAAACAGGAAAAAGAATTAAATTCTTAAGATCAGATAGAGGAGGAGAGTTCATCTCAAAAGAGTTTGCAGAGTACTGTGAAAAGTATGGGATTAGGAGACAATTTTCAGTAGCGAGGACACCTCAGTAGAATGGAGTGGTAGAAAGAAAGAACAGGACAGTGCAGGAAATGACACGGACTATGTTGACTGAGAGAAAAATAGCAGACAGATTTTGGAAAGAGGCAGTCCATACTACAATTTACATCCAAAATATGTGCATGTTGAGGACGCATGAAAGCAAAAATCCGTATGAAATATGGTTTGGTAAAAAGGCAACAAAAAGATACTTTAAAGTTTTTGGAAGCAAGTGTTACATCAAAATAACTGAAGATAATCTTGGAAAGTTTGAAGACAGAGCTGATGAAGGTATTTTCCTTGGCTATTCGACAAAAAGCAAAGCCTACACTTGCTACAACAAGAGGCTAAAGAAAATTGTGGAGAGTGTCAATGTTAAAGTTGATGAAGGTAGGGAACAAGAAAGTAGCTATAAATAAAACTACCCAATATATGAAGAAGTTATTGAAGGAGATGATGAAAAGGAAACCGAAAAGAAAAAGAAAATTGACTCAGATAAGTTAAGTAGTGACTCAGAAGAGGAAGAAAAAAAGAAATTCAAAATAGGCAGCTGGCAGAAAAATCATCCTAGAGAGCAAATAATTGGAGATCCCAAAAATGGTGTTCAGACAAGAAGAAGAGTAGTAAGTAACTACTCTCTATTATCCAAAGATTGAGCCCAAAAATGTTGCTGAAGCAAGCAAATATGAAAGTTGGATGACAACAATAAATGAAAAATTGGATCAAATTGAGAAAAACAAAACCTGGGAGTTAGTACCAAGACCTGTAAATAAAAATATAATCGGTACTAAATGGATTTTTTGAAACAAATTGAATGAAGATGGACAGGTAGTCAGGAATAAAGCAAGATTGGTCTATAAAGGCTATGCACAAGTTGAAGGTATTGAATTTGAGGAAACCTTTGCACCAGTGGCCAGACTAGAGGCAATAAGAATGTTTCTGGCTTTAGCAGTTCATAAGAATTTCAAAGTTTATCAAATGGACGTGAAATCAACATTTCTGAATGGAAAACTTGAAGAAGAGGTCTATATTGAACAGCCAGATGGTTTCCAAATTGGTGATAATCCCAATTTCATCTACAAGTTGAAGAAAACGTTGTATGGCTTGAAACAGGCACCCAGAGCATGGTATGCAATATTAGAAAACTATCTTACTCAACAAGGGTTTAAAAAAGGTATGGTGGATAGCAATTTGTATGTCAAAATAGCAAATGGCCATCTCATTGTCCTTGTTGTATATGTAGATGATATCATATTTGGTAGTAGCAATGATGATTCGTGTAAAGATTTAGCAATTAAGATGCAGAAATAATTTGAAATGTCAATGATTTGTGAACTTTCATATTTTCTCGCACTGCAAGTTAATCAAAATGAGAAGGGCATATTCATTTCTCAAGTCAAATATGTGAAAGAGATGCTAAAGAAGTTTACAATGGAGGATTGTAAGCCTGTTAGCACTCCCATGACGACAGGTTGCAAGTTGAGCAAGCATGACAAATCTCTAGAGGTTGATCAAACCATGTACAGATCAATGATTGGGAGCCTACTGTATTTAATAGCCACTAGACCAGATATCTTGCAGGCAGTTTGCATGGTAGCACGATTTCAGGCGAGTCCCAAGGAGACTCATGTGACAGTAGTCAAAAGGATTCTTCGATATCTGAAGGGTACTATGGAGTATGGGTTATGGTATCCAAAAGGTAAGGACTTCACCCTTATTGCATATTCAGATGCAGATTGGGCAGGATGTGTCGATGACAGAAAGAGTACCAATGGAGGGGAATTTTATCTTGGAGACAGGTTGGTTGCATGGCACAGTAAGAAACAAGAGTCGATTTCTTTATCCATAGCAGAGGCAGAGTATATTGTAGCAAATATGAGTTGTACGTAGGTCTTATGGATGAAAAAATACCTGAAAGATCTTGGCATTAACTTCAGTGAGCCAATTTCAGTTAAGTGTGATAACACCAGTGCCATTAACATCTCAAAGAATCCGGTTATGCATTCTCGCACAAAACATATTGCCATCCGATATCAATTTCTGAAGGAGAAAGTTGCGGAAGGTGAGGTAAAGTTGGATTTTGTTCCAACCATAGAGCAAGTAGTGGATATCTTCACAAAACTACTGCCCAAAGAAATTTTTGAGTACCTTCACAACAAATTGGGAGTGGTTATTCTTCCCACGAACTGACTAGCTATCGGAACCACATTCTCAGGGGGAGCATTTATGTATTTGATTATATTTTTGCTCATATTTGTAATTTTTGCTAACTGTATTAACGTGTGCCTGAGAATGATGTGCACAGACTCAGGGGGAGTTTGCAGTAGCCCTTTGGTATTATTGTCAAAGGGGGAGAAGAATTACAGGAATTACAGGAGATTGCATGAGTGTTGCCAACAATTCCAAAGGGGGAGATTATTGAGCAAGTTGCAGCAAAAGTATTGTCATTGTTGTCAACACAGTCAGATAGATCAGTTGATGAAGTGGACAGGAGTTCAAAGGTCATTCAGAGTATGTACAGTGAGTTTCCAAGAAGACCGAAGTGCCCCAGTTGCAAAATATCAAAGAAAAAGACAAGTAAGAAAAGTGTCGCGATATCGCGACATATACAACAGGCAAGAAAAACTGTCACGATTTCATGACATGTTAGAAGAGAGAGAAGAAGAAAGAAAAACTGTCACAATTTCATGACATGTTGGAAGAGAGAGAAGAAGAAAGAAAAACTATCACGATTTTGTGACATGTTTGAAGAGAAAGAGCAAGAAAGGAAAACTGTCACGATATCGCAACATGTTCAGAGAAAAATTGCAAGTAGGAAAAACTATCATGATTTTGTGACATGTTCGGAGAGAAAGCACAAGCAAGCAAAACTGTCGCGATTTCATGACATGTTCGGAGAAACAGCGCAAGAAAGCAAAACTGTCGTGATTTCACGACATGTTCAGAGAAACAGCGCAAGCAAGCAAAACTGTCACGATTTCGTGACATGTTCGAAGAGAAAGCGCAAGCAAGAAAAGCGTCATGATTTTGTGACATGTTCGGAGAAACAGCACAAGCAAGCAAAACTGTCATGATTTCATGACATGTTGGAAGAAAGAAAGGCAAGTAAAAAAAGTGTCGCGATTTCGTGACATATTGCAAGGAAGATTGTACGGACGAAAAAGTGTCACGATTTCGTGACATATTGCAAGGAAGGTTGTACGGACGAAAAAGTATCACGATTTCGCGACATGTTACAGGAGAAAGATTTCGAGAGAAAAAGTGTCACGATTTCACGACATGTTGCAAGAGAGAGAGTCCGAAAGAAAAAAGTGTCACAATTTCACGACATGTTGCAAGAGAGAGATTTCGAAAGAAAAAGTGTCGCAATTTCGTGACATGTTGCAGGAGAGAGAGTTCGAGAGAAAAAGTGTCGCGATATCGCGACATGTCGGGTTTTTGCGACCTGAAGGGAAGAGAAAGCGCTAAGGAGAAAAAGTGTCGCGATATTGCGACATGTCGAGTTTTCGCGACCCGAAGGCAAGAGAAAGCGCTAAGGAGAAAAAGTGTCATGATATCACATGTCAGGTTTTCATGATCCGAAGGCAAGAGAAAGAGCAAAGGAGAGAAAGTGTCGTGATATCACGACATGTCGCATTTTCACGACTAAAGGAGGAGAGAGAAAGTAAGAAGGCGAAAGTGTCACGATATCGCGACATGTTGTGTTTTCGCTGGTTGAAGCCGAGAAGAGTAGCAAGGAGGCGAAAGTGTCGCGATATCGCGACATGTTGTGTTTTCACTGGTTGAAGCCGAGAAGAGTAGCAAGGAGGTGAAAGTGTCGCGATATCGCGACATGTTGTGTTTTTGCTGGTTGAAGCCGAGAAGAGTAGCAAGAAGACGAAAGTGTCACGATATCGTGACATGTTGTGTTTTCATGGGTGCAAAGCCGAGAAGAGGACAAAGAGGCAAAAGTGTCACAATTTCACGACAGGTCACATTGGCATGAGCAAGAAGAGAACCTAGCCGAAATAAGATATGTGACAGTTAACTAGAGTTATATGGTAGTTACAGGTGTAGTTGTAGAAGAAATTCATGCAGATAAAATAAGAAGAGTTAACTGAAGTCATTACACAAGTTACAATTAAGTGAAAACGCATGCATACACAGAAAAGAATACGAATAGTCATGAACAAGAAGACGAACAGTCATGGTAAAGGTATATGTGTCAATACGTTGCATGTAACGTGTTTAATGAAATGCCCACTCTAAAGATACAAAAGGAGTGATTAACAAGTGGCAGATGAGAATATGAAAGAAACAGTTACAATTGACAAATGGCGTATGAGAAATGAAAGAAGGCATTATAACTGGAGTTACAAAGCGAAAGGACTGTTATAAAAGGAGGTCTGCATGGAGAATTACATGCTGCTAAAAGGGAGAAAAGGTGCTGCAAGAAGAGGGTTGTAGAGTGCCATAAGAAAGAGTTGAGCAGAGCCATGAGAGTCGAAAAAGTGCAGTAAGCAGAGCTTTTAGTGTGTGGCAGTCTGGTGAAAAGTGAGAGAGGTTGGGTAAGCAATAGACCAGTCAGGGTCTTGAATAAGTGAAGGCATTTTTATGTCAGTCTTATAGCTTAAAATTTGCAGTCCAAGTAGGTGCTTGGAATTAGGGGTTGGTGCTCCTTTCTGTGGGTGCAGATAAATCAGAGTTGGTGTTCCTTCCAGTAGGTGCTGGTAAAGTGATTGTAAAATTGATATTTTGCAAAGGCTGGATTTTGATGTTAATCCAAGCAATCGGCTTTGAGGAGTAGCCAAATTGGTGAACCTCGTTACATCGTGTGTTGTGGAATGCTCTCTTGTGATACTTGCTTTATCTGACTTAAATATTCATTGTTTCATTATTAAGAGTTGTAGATTTGAATTTTAAATAGCTACATTGATTCACCCCCCCTCTCAGTGTCATTATGAGACTAAATTGCTTCAAATCCTTGTTGAATTGTGCTTGAACTACTACCAAGCATCTACCATCGATCTATCGAGTCATGCCCAAAATGTTGTCGAGCATCTATCGTTGATCGGTTGAGTAGCATCTAAATTTTGCAAGTATTGTTTCCAACTACTACGCCTACTTTCCACGGTCTAAGGCATCTTCAATATATGATAGGATGAGTGACAAGTGTCACTGCATAAGTTCCTAAACACCTATGGAATATTCAACTCGATTGGTAGAGGTGCCAAACTCACTCCATTGTGAGTGACAAGTGTCACTTTTGGATGTAAATATTTTTATTCTCCCTTGAGCGTTGTCCAAGAAAATGCTCCTTCCTCAACTTCTACAAGTTATATTGTTGTAATGTATGTCAAGTTGTACGTAACACCACTGTTTGCAATATGGGAACCAGTAAATGTAACGTCTTCTTTGTGAGTATTATAGAGAATATCTCATAGGACAAGTGGTAGTTGCATGCCTTTCTCTCTATCAACACTTATTTTAAGACTCTCCAATGCATTTTCCACCTTGATCTTGGTTGTTTTACATAGAAGCTAAAGTATCTCCAGCCAAGCAAAGCTAATGTATGAGGTGTGGTGGAGATACAGTGGAGCTTTGGTCGAGATATGGAGTAGCTTTGGTGGCCCTTGAATGGAGTCTGAATGGAAGTGCTTGGATGAAGAATCCTTGATGCTTTACTCCACTATTAGTTTTCACCTATGGTATAAATGCTTTGATAAGAATGCTCCTTTGCTTTGATGTCTGTTTGATTTATATTCTATTTTGTACACTGCTTGATATTTCCTTATGCCTTCTCTTTTGTAGGTTTGTCCACCCAAGATGAGCCCTTTGAGTGGGTCTTATTGCTTGGGAAGAGTGCTTATGTTCAGCCCTTTATTGGATGCTTTTTCCTATGTTTATAGTACCTTTTTGGGGCACACTCAAATCTACTTTTAGAATATAAAAAACCAAATTAAAATGGTGCTACAAAATTTACTATAGTATGTACATAAATTTCCTTTGATGCACCTTATTTTGCACTCTTATTTCATATCAGAATTCTGGTTTTATGGCAGATTTCTCTCCTACAATATAAGGGTCTTGAGGTTGTATTTAATGAGTAGACATCTTCCCATTTTGCTTGGAAAAAAAGAAATCAACTCCAAGCTTAGATAACAGTAGATAAAAGATTTTATTTTATCCAATTTTATGCAATTTTTTTCTTGTGTTCAATCCTTTAATGCTTTTGGATTTGAGACTCACCAAGTCTCAATATTTAAATATTTTATTTCTATTTTTGGTTAGTTGTGTTCTTCTCCAAGTTTTGGAGGATTCTAACCTTTTTGGGTAGCTTCTTTAGGCCACTATGAGTTGTAGAATTCTATTCTTCAATAATGTCTTTACACACTTTATACAAATCAGATTTTGTGCCCTTCAAGAACATAAACCTAATTTCTTTTGAGAGTAGTGTAAAAGTACAAGTTTTTTTCACTTTTAATGCACTAATATTACACCTTATCACTCCAATCAACTCTCAAATTAATGCACTAAGAATTTACTGCAACTAATCAAGAATAACCTAAAATAAATCTTTAAGAGTTATTCTACAATTTTACTACAACTAATATTGTAAGACTTGGTCTTCTTTTTATTTTTCCAAAATAGATAATAGGTAGTTGATAGAAGCAATTTTGAAATCTAATCAACTCCTAATAAAAGTGCAAATGAGACTTAAAAATAACTTTTTTCTTTTTGCACTTTCAAAGACTATAATCCAATTTTCTATTTGCAACTTTAATCCAAATTCAAGTGCTTCTAACAAATTTGATAGGTAATGAATTAATAAAACTACTTGCACTAGAAAGTTACATACCTTTTTTTATAGTAGCTTTTTTATCGCTTCTGTAGAGGATGTAGATCTTGGAGTCTAGGATCACCAATTTACTACTTTGAGAATATTTCTTGCAGCTCTTTGTAGACTATCTTGAATAGCTCCTTATTCACCAAATGATGGTCTCAACCTTTCTTTTACGAGCCTAGGATTTGATGGTTTTTTATCCTCCTACTACAGATTTGGAGAAGTCTTTATCTCTAAAGTGACGCCTTCTTGCTATGAGAGGTAATCTTCAAATCTTCAATATTTGATGAGCTTGTTCTATCTTCAAGTCATCTTGTCTATTTATGACTTCAAGTAGGATCTTATTATGAGATTTGGTACTCCTTGCCAAATTCTTCTTCTCAGATTTGGTACTCCTTGCCAAATTCTTCTTCACAGATTTGTAACTCCTTGCCAAATTCTTCTTCATGAATTTGGCACTCCTTGATAAATTCTTATTCTCTTGGGCTTGTTTTCAGATGGTGATAATTATCCCAATTCCTTCACTACCAGAGCTTTTTCCTTGGTAGTGGATTTCTCCAAAGAGTTCTCCTTTGATAATATCTTTAGTAAGGCTCTCCTAGACCTTTTCTGGATGCTTGATAAGACCTTCCCAAGGTCTCTGATCTGACAAATTTTGATGGTCTTCCTAGAGACATTTTCTTCAATATTATACTCCTTGAACTGTTGGTGATGAGATCTACTTTTGGATCTCTGATTTTGCTACTTTTGAATTTGAGCAGGACTCACATAGTCCTTATTCTCCTTCTCCTTCCTTGACTGGAAGTTTTGCAATAAGATATTCTCTTGATCTCTTTGATTTTGATTTAGGTGCTGAATTGATTCTAAATAAGATACCCTTCCTAACTTTTTTTTAGGAAGTTTCCCAACTCACTAAATATTCTTTCCCTGCAACAAAGTATTAGTAGTAAAGTATTTAGTCTTCTTCTAAATCAAATATTCTCTTCGAATTTAGGATCAAGGCTTCTATGGCTTTTTTAGTACCAAGGATTTTATGGCCTTTTGATATCAAGGCTCTTATAGCCTTTTTTAGTGCCAAGGCTCTTATGGCCTTTTGGTATCAATACTTCTATGGCTTCTTCTTCAAGGCTCCTGTGGCATTTTCTCCAAGGCTTCTATGGCCTTTTCTCCAAGGCTTCTATGGCCTTTCTATATCAAGGCTTCTATGGCATGTTCTTCAATTTTTTAAGTTCTTTTATTCAATAACGGAGATCTTCAATCTCCTGAATTTACCACAACTCTTCATAATATGTATTCTTCTACAATATTCTTCTCTTGCACAAGGAACCAATATATGAACTATGAGGGCACACCAACCTTTGGGCAATGAACTTGGAGTCTCCTAGATTTCTATCATATAAGTCCTCTAAGAATTAGTTTTCTACAAACAAAAGAAACTTTAAGCACTAGTTAGCAAATTTTAGATATCCTGGATAATCCTCACTGAATGATTTGTCAATCTAGTGGCTTGAATGCTGAGTCCTGGTCTTTATGAGTTTTTCTTGAAACTCTTTTAGAAAGACTCTAATCAATTGCAATCTCAGTATTTCCTAAAATTGAGACTTCTTTTAGTCCTCACTCGTGACTCTCCCTAATCCTACCACCTAGATTCTTCTAAGAGCTTTTGACAGTGGTTGGTCCAATGGTGCATCATTTTGTCAAAATGCTTAGGCTCAATGATAATGGTGGATTTCTTATAGACCTACTACTGTAGCTCTGATACCATTGTTAGATTTTAATGTAG
This sequence comes from Wollemia nobilis, assembly GCA_028583015.1. Lineage (NCBI taxonomy): Eukaryota > Viridiplantae > Streptophyta > Pinopsida > Araucariales > Araucariaceae > Wollemia > Wollemia nobilis. The sequence goes on along the minus strand of JAQPPZ010001579.1, from coordinate 2,659,418 downwards.
TAAGCATGGAGATATAGGAATAATAAGATGTAGAATAATATAAAATAAAGTAAATCTACTAGATGATTGAAATATGCAATAAATAAAAATGATATAAAATATTACAATGTAGCTATGGAGGAAATAAACACTCTAATATAAAGCTACTAAACTACATTGCGCCCATCACTAATGGATGGTGTCACACAAAAATAAGCTATACTATGTCCCCAAGATATCTATGTCTATGACTCTATATCTATCTATCTATGAGGCCATCCTTATATAGGCAAAATAGGATACTTGGCCAACATTCTATCTAGTTGTGCAAGGGATAGCTTGCACATGTACAACTTGCACAATGACACTTGTGCACTTATTACATTGCATGAATTAAATAGATAACTTGCTCCTAAATTAATCTAAGTATGTACCTTGGAAGATATATTTACATAGCCAAATGATGTAATAGACTATATTTCTAGCATGTAGTGTGCTATTGCAGTGTTGGAACTGGGAGCATTTCAATGTGGCTCATCCTATGGGCTTGCCTTGTGAGGAGTGGGATAGGGATCAACCCTATGCTTTGAGGTGGAGGATTTCTAAGGAGGTTCAACCGAGTCATCCTAGTCATAGTGGCTAGGAGTATAGTGATCTATGGGTAGGGCTGACACCATATTAGGTGTGTTGGAGGTCATAGTGGAAGGCTAGGTGGTTGAGTTATAAAGAGTAGCTACAGAGGATTCAAAATGCTAGATGGATGGTTGGACGACATGGGAGTGAGAAGGAGCTGATCCAATTATCACAAGTGTTGTGGTAGTTTGGACTGAGAAAGGGAGTATTGAAGGCTCCAATGCTCTATAGGCATTGAACAAATGAATTGAGCCTACCTTGGATGGAGGAATGGTGGGTAGACTATATGGATGATGAGATAGATCTCTTGGATGTGGATGATGTCTAGACTACATCAGAGTATGAAGCTTGGTTTACCTTATAGCCTTTGTGGGTGTTGTTGAGGTGTGATTTTGTTTGATTACAAATATCACCCAAAAATTAGGATCTTAATCCTCTCTTGCAAAGAAAATATGTTTCTCCAAGGTTCTTTTACATAACATGTTATGAATTTATGTCAATTAAGTGCACAGAACATCTCAGGGATTAACAATCAACTATTAACAAGGGACCTAGTATAACAAATATGTTGATCTTGAAATCATTACTTGCATTTTCATCAGTATAATTTACTTCATAAAAATGAATAAACTTATCTTTTAAAGCTAATATTTGAGAATGTAAATCTATTTTAAAAGATGAACTTTGATTAAAATTGCTTTTAAACTTATATTAAACTTGCATGAATGTTTTAAAGCATTTTAATTCAAAACTTACATTTATTTCATGAATGAAGCTTAAAATTAGATCTAATAAATGATGAATAAAATATAAACCCTTATTATAAAAAGTGAAACACTTTATAATCCCTATGTTTGGGCTTTTAGAATATTCTAAGCTTTATAATCCTTGCTTCTTTTGATAGAATATGAATAATTAACGTGTATGAATTCTAATTATAAAGTTTTGTACTTTATAATATAAAAATTAGAATTCATATAACCTTTTAAACCAAATATTTATTTATTCAAATATTTATTAATTCAAATATTTGAAATAAATAAATATAAATATTTTTTTTTATTGGTAGATAAGATACTATAGCATTAATACCGAGTTTTACAGGTTGACCAAAAACCTTTTACAAAAATCAGCCCAGGGCTATTGATGAACATGTCCTTACTAAGGATCCTATATATGTAAAATCTACATGCCGCCAAAGCCATTACATCCAGTAAGGCACATAGCCTGTTATAAAAAAGAAACTTCCCATACAAAATTTTGGGTATACTCCGAGAAAACACACCTGCATCATAATTACAAAAAAAGAAACAGACATAGATCCCTTCCTTGAAATAGTGGAGAAATAAAAAGCTGCAGACACACATAGCAGAGTACTGAAAAAAACTCCCACAAGCTCTGTATTGATAGTTACTCATAATAATTCTTTGGTAATTGCTTTCTTATGTATATGACATGCTTTAGGACCGCATCCTATCTTGGCCAATCAGCCTTGGAGAAGTGAACCTGTTGGCTAGATTTATGGCGATGGCTATCTGGTGGTCCACGTGGCTCTGGTTTGAAGTCTTATATTGTCATTTCTTTCCTGTCCTATGATTATCAACCAACCTTAAATTACTAAGATGACTAGGAGACATGTTTTTTTGACATGTGACTATCCCCATTAGTCTTTGTGGTATTTCCAAGAAACATCCACCAAGACTGACAACTCGCATAATTTTTATTGTGAGTCCATTTCAAAAAAGAGACGGGAAAACTCATAGCCTTCAAACTTACAGTGCCTTCCCTATTGGTAAACTCGACTATCATTCTTGGCATTCTTGTTGAATAAGCTCCTCTACTTTTCTTGGGACACCGTGTTCCCATTTGAAAATTTCGTCACCATCGACACCCAAATTGGCTAGCTTATCAAAAATTTTGTTAGCTTCCCGAAAGACATGTTGGGCTTTTCTGTCCTGTCTTCCCTGGAAAAGGATCCTAGCCTCTTCAATAATTATTTTAATCCTCCAAGGAGGTGTTTTACAATTATTGAGGAGATTTATAACATGCATAGAGTCTCCTTCTACGATCAAATTGCCTTCTAAGTCTTAAGTCATTTGAAGGCCTCTCCACATAGCTCTAGCTTTAGCTTCGTTGTTCATCCTTGTTCCCAAATATTCAAAAAATGCAAGAATCATACTCCCACTATGATCTCACACAATGCCTCCAGTGCATACTCTACCAGGATTTTCCTTAACCGCTTCATCAAAATTAAGGTTAAACCAACTCATAGGAGGTGGGGACCACTTAACATTGGCTCTGGGGTTGACTACCCTAGGCACAGACTCATCTAACAAGGTTAAGCTTAAATATTGAGCAATCATGGTCTCCTATAGATGAGGTTTACGACTATCAAAAGGGATAAGGTTCACATTCTTGTTGGCAAAGGATAGGATCCTGGCAATGATAGTTTGATGATCATGGATAAACTCATTAAAGACTCTATGGTTCCTTTCTAACCACACCTGCCAAAGATAGTGATTGAGACAAATTTTCCACATGTATCTAAGTCTTTGGCTTGAAAAGGGGCAAGGCCACTAGACGAACAAATCAAGTATGGTGGCTGGTTTAACCCAGGAAATATTGAAGGCCTAAAAAACCCCACTTAGGATAGTCAAGGAAAAAGGGCACTCAAGGAAAATGTGATAAATGGTCTCCCAATTAGCCCTGCATAGATAACAATGATTAGTGATACAAATACCTTTACGCATCATATTATCAATGGTTATAATTCTTCCTTGGATAACCAGCCATGAAAAGACTACAATTTTTGGAATTAATTTTTTTATCCAAACTAAGTCCTTTTGGAGGATAAAATCCTCACCATCAAGCAGAAGCTTGTAAGCTGATTTAACAGTGAACTGCCCATTTTTCGTAGGATCCCAGGTCACTTGATCTTCCTTGGGTATCATGGGGATAAAATATTGCCCGATAATGTTACAAAGATCATTTGATTTCACTTAAAATCCCTGAATCCTTATTTGTTTCCACTTCATTCTGCCTCTATCCTCAACCATATAATCAGAGACTTTTATGCCAATGAGTTTTTCTATGATATCTCTAATTTGGGCTAAGTTAGGATATTGTGCCAGTGATTCATCCTTAGCCCACCTATCATTCCAGCAATTTATCCTCTCACCATTGCCTAAAATCCATCTTAAACCTTTTTTGATGATTTCCTTACAATTGAGAATTGCTTTCCAAAAAGAAGAACCTCTGATTGGAACTGAGTCACTTAGAAATTCCATATTTTGAAGATACTTTTGTTTGATGATAGTTGTCCATTCATTTTCTTCACCATAAATGAGGTGCCACACCTGCTTAACTAGTAAAGCTAAATTCATATGAGCAATTCTCCTCAGACCTAAGCCCCCATTTTCCCTGGGTCTACACACTTTGGTCCATCCTACAAGGTGTATCCTTTTTTTCTCCTACAAGGTGTATAAATAATTAATATGTATGAATTCTAATTATAAATTTTTGTACTTTATAATATGAAAATTAGAATTCACGTAATATTCTTTAATGTGATGTTTATTTATTTTCAAATATATATTAAACTAAATATTTGAAGTACATAAATTTAATCCTTTCAATAGTATACTTTGGACTTTATGATTTGAGATTAAAAATTTTAATAAATCAAACTTAGAAACATAAATAAATCTCAAATTATGGATTTTAAAATTTTATGATATTAAAATCAATAATCCATATAATCCTTCTCTGTCTCTAAAATTTATTTGTCAAATATTTATTAACTTAAATGTTTGACCTAAATAAATTTTACAACCCTTTCTATAAATCTGAATCTTTGAAATTCAACTTAGGGTTTTAATAAAACAAAATTAATGAACTTTATAAACTTTATGAAATTTTATTGGTAATTTGAGTTGTTTTATGTTGTCATTGATGTCACATTAATGTCCCAAGGAACACATTGAGTTTTGATGACCAAAGCATTCATATTTCGGAGAGCATGGATATATACAGGGTTTTTGTGAGAACCAAGGCAGGAAAAATAAAAGGTTTTATTTAAGAAAACCATGGATGGCATATTTGAACTGGGTTTTTCTTGAAATTCAATTTAGGCTTTCGTTTCATCGAAAAAGGTGCCCCGGTGATGGAGATATTTGATTTTGAATATTTAGTTTAAATTTTAATTATTTAAAATTTAAATTTAAATTTTAAAATTTAAATTTAAATTATTGCAGACGTCATAAAGTTCATGCGCTATAAAAGGTAATTATTAAAATAGCACTGACATTTATTATCTCACAAAAGAGATTGCATATATATATGCAAAGGGCTTTTTGTTTTCAAGCCCCTAAGCAAAATTCGAAGAGAAAATTTATTCATAGGCACCGAATTTCCTCGACGTGACAACGTGGTCCAACGATGAGCTTGGGAGTGTTAAGGTTTTTGCTAGCGGATGTGCATGTGTTCGATTCCCACTGACTGCAAATTGCGATGAGTAAGGAAGGAAAGTCTTGGCCCACATTTTGACGTGAGCAAGAGGGCAGCGAGATAAGGGGAGAGTCATCGCTCTCCATCTTATGCGAGTGAGTAGCTCGAGTTATCTTTGGCACTGCGGTTGAGGTGTTGTGTGGGCAACGACGAGGGTTCGATTCCATCTAGAGGCAAGTAAACGTTTTATTAAAACAATTTTTTATTATTGTCTAATGTTGGAGGAATAAGGTGTGGTTGAGGAAAATGTTTGATTAAATAATTTTTATTTAATTGGAAGGAAAGTTTAAGAGTTATAGTGCACTTTTAAAAAAGGAGATATTTCTGGTTTTTCCTTTTATAAAAGTATATCATGTTATATATCATTGGAAATATTATTTCTAGGGCTATTTGATTATCTTTCTTAGAAGGAGAAATAAGGTGTACATAAAGAGATATTTTTGTTTTTGTAAAGGGGTTCAAGTGAAGGTTGTTTTATTCTTTTCAAAGTGTGTTGAGTGTGGCAGATTTCCAAAGGGGTTTCTTCATCTTCATAAAAGGTATGGGCACATTATCCTATTGATTGTTTATGGTGGTTGATTTCTGAAATATCATTGGAGGGAAAATATTGTTTGTGGTTTCCTTTTCGAAAGTGGTTGGTTGAATGCTTCAATGTTTTCTGAATTGAGAGTTGTGTTTAAACCTTGTTTTATAAGCATAGTTTTTGAAGCCCATTGGTTGTGAAAGAACATGAGTTAAAAAATAACATGAGTATCATTGTTATGTGAGATTTGTGGTTGAGAATTGTTGGAAACATTTGAGTTGAGTTGATATTTATTTGGGTTGAGAGTGAGTTTAGAACATATTGAGTCTCTAACAATTCTCTTTATGGTTCTATAAGACTTGAGTTGAGTTGAGATTGATATTAGAACACATTGAGTCTCTAAAGATTCTCCTTATGCTTCTATGAGTTGATTTGAGTTGAGATCATTGTGGATCATTGTTGTTATCCATTGAAGAGTACATTGCCATTCATTGTTGAGTTCATCTTTGAGCTTTATCTTGATAGAGTTGTGGATGAGTTTTGAGTGCTACTTGAGCATGATTGATTGAGACTTTGAAGAAGGCCTTTGGGATAGATTTGTGGATAGACTTGTGGCAGTTTGTGTATGATTGATTGAGCCTTTGAGAAGGCCTTTCTGGACAGTTTTAGGACATATTTGAGGACAATGTTGGGATAGATTTGAGAACAGTTTTGAGGATAAATTTGTGGATAGATTTGTGGATAGATTTGTACAAGTTCTTAGTGAGCTTGTTAGAGAAGATTTGGACAAGTTCTTAGTGAGCTTGCTAGAGAAGAATTGCGCAAGTTCTTGGTGAGCTTTCTAGAGCATATTTGGGCAAGTTCTTGGTGAGCTTGCTTAAGCAGATTTGACAAGTTTTGTGTGAGCTTGTTAATCAGGTTCTATGTGAGCTTATTGAGTAGGTTCTTAGTGAGCATATTGACAGAGCTTTGGAGGTGACATATTATAGAGGACATAGTCTCAGTGGATAGAGATCTAGCAGCCAGCACAGTTGAAGATAGATCCAAGTGAGGAGTCTTCAAGTGGAGAAATATCCACTAGTCAGTGCAATAGAGAGACATAGTCTTCTAGAATATCACATAGCCAGAGCAGAAGAGGAAAGAGTTATCCTATGGAAGAGATCCATGAACTTGAGATTAGGGGATCAACATCTCCTTTGGACAAAGATCCATAAACATTGTAATTGGGAGTGATTCCCAAAGATATTGATTGAGAAAGTTTTAGTAAAATATTTTCTTTGTGGAGTAGCCCACATTGGGTGAACCACGTAAATTATGGTGTCTCTATTGTGTATGGTATTTTGTGCATTTCTTTGATTACTGCTATTGATATTGCTATCTATACACAACATAATATTGAATTGGAAGAAAAAGTAAAAAGTGGTCTTATACTGTTCACCCTCCCTCTCAGTATAAGCTTGTGTTCTTCAAATTTAAAATCAAAAGCTCATTGATTCCCTCCTCTGTGAAATTTATTCACCCAAACTATTTATAGAATTAAATATTTGAGTGATAAATTCAAACTTTAACCTAGTTGTAAAATATAAATTATTTACTTGTTGTGGTGTAGTGGTAAATGCCCTGGGTGCTGGTAGAGGCCGACCCAGGTTCCATTCCCATTGTCTCCATCCCGTAGATATATGGTATAGTTAGGAATGTCCTATGTGCTGGTAGAGGCCGACAAGGCTCCATTCCTCCTATGCCCAACCTGTTGAAAGTGGCACCTCGAAAGGGGTGTTTTCCACTATAAATTAGTTACCCAGGTGTTGTAGGTGAGTTGGAGAGGAGAGGGCAATCCTCCAAGGGAGGTCCCAAGTTCGAATCTCCACCCTACCAAAAAGCTGAATTGGGTACCCAAAATCCAATTGATAATGTTGGTGCGGGCAGGGCTGGGTGCGACTCCCGGGTGACTTTGATGGTATAGAACCCCCTGTTCATGGTCTCTCAGACCAAGGTGGCCTCGTAAGGGGTTTTTCACTTAAATATATATATATATATATATATATATATATATATATATATATTTTATAAAATAAACTAGGTTTTATCTTAAATTTTAATGCCTCAAATAAATTAAAAAGGTCTTAGGGAAAAGAAACAAATTTAAATAAAATGTTCGGACAAACTTGCTACAACATAAAAAAACACAACTTAGAAAACCAAACTCAAGAAGACCAGATTTTACACAATCCTAACACAAATGTGGTGCTATCTTCTACAAAAATTTTAATTAAAAAATTATATCAATCAACTTATAAATTAAAAACACCACAATAGTGCTTAATTTTAATAAAAATTGAATTTTATACAAAATATTAGATCTTACAATGAATCCAACAAAGTCTCTGTATTCATGTGCAAATGTAGCTTCCTCTGCAACTTGGTCTTCTATTTGGCTCCTTTCAATATTTCATCTTTTTCTCCAACCTATCCGACCCCATTCTTGGCTTTTCATTCTCCATTTATAGTTTGAATAATTCGTTACATAGTTGGTTCTTTCCTGTTCCATTATAGTTTCCATACAGTTGAAAAAATGAATTCTTAATGAAACCCTAATATCACCAACACCTTTTCAAAGGATTTAATATTTTTCCTTATTGGCATTCAAAAATTAAAGTTATAATCCTGCAAAAAAGACAAATATTAATTAGAATATAAAATATTTATAAAATAACCTTCTTAAATATAATTAAATTATAGGTCCAAGGTGTAGACCAATTGGTTCATCCAAACCCCATAAGGGGGCGGAGGTCCAAGGTTCAAATCTCGGGCCTCGCCGGACTGAACACTTGTCCCTTTCCTGGTGCTTTCAGTGATGTAAAAGGTTTAAAATGAGTGTGGCATGGTGGTTATAGGGGCGGACTGCACGAAGATCTATGTGGCGGCTTCGGGGCGGACAACGCAAAATACTATGTCGGCCATAAAAACTGGACAACCTACCCGGATTCGTGGCGGCTACCGATTCCACCATGTAAATTCAAAAATATATATATATATAATTAAATTATAAAGTTATAAAAATTTATAATTTAATTAATTTAAAACATATTTATAAAATAACCATTCTAACTATATTAAATTATAAAGTTATAAAACTTTATAATTTAATTAATTTAAAACAAGTTTATAAAATAACCATGTAACATAAAACAATAATAATAACATAACCAAGTAAACCTAAACAAAATAATATAAAATAACTATAAAACAAAACATAACACATACTAATCTTTACCCACACAACATAACCATACGAGAACAAAGAAGAAAAGAATGAATCACGAGATAACATCTAACATTGAAACCAAAACAACAATTATGAATATGGATTCTCAAAATCCAAGGATGAATGAAATCAACCACATATAGATATGAATTTCAAATAACTTTCAAATTTCAAGTGGGTCCCCAAATTTTGGGGTCGTTTTGAAGGACATCACAAAAAATGGTGACTGTGCTAGTAAATGTTCCTGGACATTTCAGACTTAAGAATCCAACTTCTGAAAACAAAAAAAACCCAAATATTAGAATCATGAGCATCGATAATATCTAGATAATGTGAACAGACCAATTCAACATGAAACAATAGAATCATTAGTATTGGTTTGATGTGTGTAAAGTGATTTGTTCTATATCTTTGAAACCGTTCAACCTTCCATTGTCAATTTTGCATTTCAGGCTATGAAAATTTTCTCTTTTGAAGTATACCTCCACCTGGCTCTCTTCAAACATTGCTCTACTACCAGCCAGGCATTCATAGCCCCGATAGAGATTATCTGAATCTCCCATATATTAGGTGAATTTTTGCATTTTGTATTTTTCATTTAAGTCTATACCTATCTCCATTATCATTCAAGTGTTTATAACCCCGGTGAAGGCTATATAGACTACGCTGACCGATTTATCATTATTTTTCTTTGTATTCATCATTTTTTCTCTTTTTTTTCCTTCTTTTTCTTTTATCTAGTAATATGGTACTTTGCAAAAAAAATCCACCTACCATTTGGGTTAGAGATCAGGTAAGGCTGAAAGAGTATATAAGATTTTTCATCTTAATTTGCAAAACTAACAACTTCATACTTCTAGAATTCCAAAAGATATTATTTAATGTGTTTGTAGTACTTGTGAAGCTTTTGCAATATGATTCTAATATTTCAAATTTCCTTATCTTAATTTAGATTCATGAAGATATACACTAATATTTCATTTTCCTTTTTCTTTAGGTTTTACATGTTTTCAAAATAGGTAATTTTATCCTATATGACCTAGGCCCAAATACCAGATAAAATCATCAAATTATTATTGTAACTACCACAACTACCTCAATAGAATAAAACATACCAAAAATCTCACAAACAAAAACATGACAACTTGAATACCAAAATTGTGGTATAAGCCAGTATTATTCAAAAACAACAATGGAAGCACATCTAATGATTTCACAAAACCAAAACATCAACAAACAATAAAATAACAAAATTTCATGAAACAACAAATTATGTACAAAAAAAAACACAAAACCCAAAAAGCTATTTACAAAAATATACACTATGTACAAAATGATAACAAATTTATGCTATCACCTTCCTGGATCCCAAATACGATTGGCACACTGTAAAATACATATATGATTTGCATTCCAAGCTTTACATAAATCCAACCAAAACAAGATTAAGTGAAATGATGCAACCTTCATTTTTCCTTTCACACCCTACTGATTTAATTCAAACTTATAATCAATTCCATGTTTAAAATTTGAACCATTAACCTTACAAGTAAATACATGATCTTCCATGATCTTATGCTTATTCAACAAGATGGGAATTTCAAACTTTGATTCATAAATTTTATTTATTCTCATTTTCACAAGCATAGAAGATTTATTTCAAATAAGAAGAAACTTCTAAAAATTTTAAAGCAAAATCATCATCTATGTTTTTAGGCCAATCATATTCATGTAACAATTTATAAGAATCTAGGATATTTACAAAATAAGAATCATTAAAGTTTTGTATCATAGATTGAATTGTTTACTGTTGTTGAACTTGGTTCAATGATTTAAGCTTATCTTATTTTTTATTTAGAAATGCAATCTTATTTGTAGTGGGAAAAGAAATCCACTTTAATTCTTGATAAACCTCCAATGGCATTTTATTATAAACAACATCTAAATCCAATAAATGATTATACAAACTTTTACCTGATTCTTGGATATTTAAATATAAAGGATAAGATTCTACCTTTTGTACACTTTCATTTACCATTAATTTATGAGCCATTATAGTATTTTATTTTTCTTCATGATCTCTATCATCACCACCATCATTTCGTATTCTTTCATCAATGATCTATTTTTCAGAAGCATCAAAATTAGGCATCCAATCAAGAATATGTCCATATTTTTCAAACCATAAATATTGTTGATCAAACAAAGCAATAGTTTCTTTAGGATGAATAGGAAATTATAACTCTTTTTTAACCATACATGAATTTTCTTCATTTGAATATTCAATACAATCATGAAAATTTTCACTCAAATCTTCAGTATTCGAGAATGAAAGAAAATAATTTACCTCTTCTTCATCTAAAATAGATGAATCATAAGAAACCTTTACCATTTCTTCCATTTCTATTGTAGAAGAATATTCTACAAACTCATGTTCAAAATGGTCAAATCTTGGAACCTTATCTACTTCTGAAATTGACATGTCATCTTCCAATTGGATAGAAATTGCCAAATATTCATGCAAGATAGAGGTTTCAACATCCTGCATATCAAGTGAAATGGAAAATTCATCAGTAGGATAATTAGAAACAAATAATTCCTCATATATTCCCCAAACATTATAATAATCATATTCCTAAAATATTTTATGATATTTCATCCCTTATTTCATTTCTTCTTTATCATTATTTTGAGAATACTAAAATTTTTTATCATCATTTTCAATGATCTCATCCAAATTTATGGAAGGTCCTTATTTATCATGTGTTTCAAAACTAGTCCACTCTAGGACTTCTCCACTTTCTAAAAGAATATCACTTTTAGAATCTTTGATCTTTGTATCATGAGAATGATTTATATAATTATCTAGATATGCATCTTGATGCATTTTTCCCTGTGCTTGATCACTATTTCTTTTAAGCTGTAGAATTAACCTTTGCAACTTGTCCTGCATTTTAGGTGAAGCAAGTACTTAATTAGAAAGAGAGAAAATCATCCCATTTATTCCACCAATAATAATCATCCTCTAAAATTAGAGAGTGATGTTCAACCACTTCTTCGCACTCTGTAAATTCAACAATTGAATGCTTTTCAAGTTCACCTTCATCACTTTCAAAAAATTTATCTTCAATGAAAAACTCATCTTCCTCAAGTAATAAACTTTTATGATCAGTCATAATGAAAGTACCTCTAGAATATTTCAATTTTGGAGCTTTAATTGTTTCATTCAACTCTATGGAAGATTCTATTCTATCATATGTTTCAAAGCTAGTTAGATCTAAAACTCCTCCAATCTCTGAAGACTCATGCATTTCTACATTTTGATAAACTTGATTACTACAATCCTCATTGATGGATATTGGCTTTGAAACTTGCACTTCCTCTTGGATAATATCAAAAGTGGTTGAAAAACTAGGACATTCAATTTCATTTGATGGTGTCGAAAAATGCGTATCATGACTCATAGGTGGTAATTGATTTGAAACCCTAGGGTTGAGTAATGATAATCTACCCACATAAATTCCCTCTAAAATAAACCATTTTTCTATAGCTACTGCCCCACAATAGACGCTAGATAAGGATAAATCTTTAGGAATCTTTTCTAACAACTTAACAGTAAAAGGATCTAAAGCTTCCAAGTGTATTTGAACAACTTCTTTTGAAATGATAAAGTGTATCTCTATTTTAGTATACAACTTATGAAACCTATCATTAAATTGACTCATGGATTCATTAGGTTTTTTATAGATAGAGGAAAATTGATTTGATAACAAATCTGTGTCAACCAATGTTCCAAAATGTTCAAGAAACGTTGTTTCTAGTTAATTCCAAGAAGCGGTAGAACCTACAAGTAAATTGATAAACCAATATTTAGCAACTTCATCCAATGTGTGGAAATATTCTACAGAGAACATCTTCTTGCATAATTTGAAAATGAAAAATAATGTTTTTATATGCCTGAATATGTTCTTCAGCTGTAATCATCCCATCATACTTAAAATTGGGTAAATCATTTTCTACCATTGATATGAAAAATTTGCAAAAAATGAATCATAACCAAATTTTGAATTTATGAAAAATTAACATTAATGCAACATAAATCGAAAACTTTCAATTTTTTTTTAAACTAAGATTTGAAAGACTTCAAATGAAAATAAAATATTTACCTTTTAGGCCCTCCTTCTAGCACCAATTTGTTGAGGTGTGATTTTGTCCGATTACAAATATCACCCGACAATTAGGATCGTAATCCTCTCTTGCAAAGAAAATATGTTTCTCCAAGGTTCTTTTACGTAACACGTTATGAATTTATGTCAATTAAGTGCACAGAATATCTCAAGGATTAACAATCAACTATTAACAAGGGGCCTAGTATAGCAAATATTTTTATTTCGAAATCATTACTTGCATTTTCATCAGTATAATTTACTTCCTCAAAATAAATAAACTTTCCTTTTAAAGCTATTATTTAAGAATGCAAATCTATTTTAAAAGACGAACTTTGATTAAAAATGCTTTTAACCTTATATTAAACTTACATGAATGTTTTAAAGCATTTTAATTCAAAACTTATATTTATTTTATGAATGAAGCTTAAAATCAGATCTAATAAATAATGAATAAAATAAAAACCCTAATTATAAAATGTAAAACACTTTATAATTCCTATGTTTGGGCTTTTAGAATATTCTAAGCTTTATAATCCTTGCTTCTTTTCATAGAGTATGAATAATTAATGTGTATGGAATCTAATTATAAAGTTTTGTACTTTATAATATAAAAATTAGAATTCATATAACATTTTAAACCAAATATTTATTAATTCAAATATTTGAAATAAATAAATATAAATAATTAATATGTATGAATTCTAATTATAAAGTTTTGTACTTTATAATATGAAAATTAGAATTCACGTAATATTCCTTAATGTGATGTTTATTTATTTTCAAATATTTATTAAACTAAATATTTGAAGTAAATAAATTTAATCCTTTCAATAGTATACTTTGGAATTTATGATTTAAGATTGAAAATTTAAAATAATCAAACTTTCATAAACATAAATAAATCTTAAATTATGGATTTTAAAATTTTATGATATTAAAATCAATAATCCATATAATCCTTCTCTATCTCTGAAATTTATTTGTCAAATATTTATTAACTTGAGTATTTGACCTAAATAAATTTTACAACCCTTTCTATAAATCTGAATCTTTGAAATTCAACTTAGGGTTTTAATAAAAAAAATTCAATGAACTTTATAAACTTTATGAAATTTAAAATCAAAAGCTCATTGATTCCTTCCTCTGTGAAATTTATTCACCCAAAATATTTATAGAATTAAATATTTGAGTGATAAATTCAAACTTTAACCTAGTTGTAAAATTTAAATCTTTAGGTCCGAGGTGTAGACCAATTGGTTCATCCAAACCCCAAAAGGGGGCGGAGGTCCAAGGTTCAAATCTCGGGCCTCGCCGGACTGAACGCTTGTACCGTTCCTGGTGCTTTCAACGGCGTAAAAGGTTTAAAATGATTGTGGCATGGTGGTTATAGGGGCGGACTGCATGAAGATCTATGTGGCGACTTTCGGGGCGGACAACGCAGAATATTGTGGCAGCCATAAAAAGTCGGATAGCCTGCCCGGATTCATGGCGGCTACCGATTCCACCATGTAAATACAAAAAGAAAAAAAAAATTAAATCTTTTATAAAATAAACTAGGTTTTATCTTAAATCTTAATGCCTCAAATAAATTAAAAAGGTCTTAGGGTAAAGAAACAAATTTGAATAAAACATTCGGACAAACTTGCTACAACATAGAAAAACACAACTTTGAAAACCAAACTCAGGTAGACTAGATTTTACACAATCCTACCACAAATTTGGTGCTATCTTCTATGGAAATTTTAATTAAAAAATTATATCAATCAACTTATAAATTAAAAACACCACAATAGTGCTTGCTTTTAATAAAAATTAAATTTGATACAAAATATTAGATCTTACAATGAATCCAACAAAGTCTCTGTATTCATGTGCAAATGTAGCTTCCTCTACAACTTGGTCTTCTATTTGGCTCCTTTCAATATTTCCTCTTTTTCTCCAACCTGTCCGACCCCGTTCTTGGCTTTTCATTCTCCATTTATAGTTTGAATAATTCGTTACATGGTTGCTTCTTTCCTGTTCCATTATAGTTTCCATACATTTGAAAAATGAATTCTTAATGAAACCCTAATATCACCATCTTTTCAAAGGATTTAATATTTCTCCTTATTGGCATTCGAAATTTAAAGTTACAATTCTGCCAAAAAGATAAATATTAATTAGAATATAATTTTTTTTTCAAAATAACCTTCTTAAATATAAAAAAGTTATAAATTTATAAAACTTTATAATTTAATTAATTTAAAACAAGTTTATAAAATAACCATGTAACATAAAACAATAATAATAACATAACCAAGTAAACCTAAACAAAATAATATAAAATAACTATAAAAAAAAACATAACACATACTAATCTTTACCCACACAACATAACCATATGAGAACAAAGAAGAAACCCATGAATCACGAGATAACATCTGGCGTTGAAACCAAAACAACAATTACGAATATGGATTCTCAAAATCCAAGGATGAATGAAATCGACCACATATAGAGATGAATTTCAAATAACTTTCAAATTTCAAGTGGGTCCCAAAATTTTGGGATCATTGTGAAGGACGTCACAACATGTGCCAAGTCAAGTGGTTGAGGAGGGTGGTGGAGATGAGGAGTAGGCAATAGCGGAGGAGGTTACCTAATGTCAGAGGCATCATCGGTCTAGCAGGCAGGTGAGGGATGCAACAAATGAGTCTCCCGAGATTGGATGTGATGATGGTGGTAGGGATCATATGAAGGATGTTTTAGAGATACCTTCATGTTAGAGTGAGGAGAAGTGGGTAAGGCTGAAGGTAGAGTAGGACTAGCTTTGATGGGTGGTGGTAGAGCAATATGTAGAGATAGCAGCTCAGGATGCAGTGATAGCAACTCAAGATGTTAATAATGCTCAGCTACGGGTAGAGCTAGAGGTACAAATAATGGTAGGCAAAGGTAAGGATGCAAAAATGAGGCTCTATGTAGAGTTGAGATAGAGGGATTCTCATCAGAGGTACGATGTACTATGCCTTCAATCCTAGGAGGCATATATACAGGTTTTAAAGGATCTATATATGCAACACCACATTGGACTGCTAGTATGACCCTCTTATTTCGTAGTGGATTCTTGGTAGGCATAGTAGCTCTAGGCATAGTGTCTCTAGGTCTAGGGCTCCTTCTGGATCACTGGGGTCCTCATATTGGCATTAGCTAGTGCTTAGATGCATTTTTTGTATATGAGCCTTGATGCTCCATTGTATATAGCCTTTTGGGCATTCATTATACATGCAATTATATATATACATGGCCTTTATTTTTGTGTTATGAGTTTGTGTGGATGTGGCTGTGAATGCATATGTATATATGATGGATGGTAATGTCATGATAATGTGTATGTGTAATGGAAATGAACTAATGCACTAATGATCATTTGTAGTTTAGATTTTGCTTGACCATTATTGATCATTGTTGTTTAATTAGGGGCACCAAAATGGTGGTATGTGAAATGGAAGACTCATGTAATGATATGGATGTTGTTGGCTTATGAATAGCTGATTGTTTTGTAGAGACTCAGACATACTAGTGATTTCAACCATACTTTCTAAGTTCTATCTAATTTCTCTAAGAACAAATGTGTGTGTAGGTGAGTTTATTTACTAAATCATGAGCATGGTAAGGACTCAAGGCAATCAAGAACAAATGTGTGTGCAAGTGAGTTCATTAACCCATCTTGAGTAAATTGAGATAAAACCTATCATGGAGGAGACCAGGAAGCTAGCTTGTCCTTATGTGTGGTCAGAGGTCTCTTAAAGAGAGACGTGTCACCACGCATGAGTGTACTCCACTGCCAATCAAGCATTTATAGCCCTGATGGAGATTAGCTCCATAGTCTAATGATATTATCTTTAAGCTTTGGAGATTCAGAATACCTAATAATATATATTGAAATATAGTTCTATCCTTACAACTTGAGGATCTATGGTGTGTGATGTGTAAAATATTTAGATATTTGAGGAATCGGATTCTCAACCGAAGCGTGATGAGAATTTTATCCTATCCTTACTACTCATTATTTTATTTTGGCAATGTGAGTAGTTGTGAGGACCACTGTTTTTTATTTTAGACTATGTGCATAATGGGACAAGCAAAGATGTCATTTTTTTCTTCAAGGTTCAACCCAATCATGGTGTTATCCCTCTTTGACACAAGATGTTTTTAGTATGTGTGACATGTGGTTGGTTCAAGAGTGTTAGATTCAATCCCAAAACTAAATATTTTATTAGTTAGAATGTGACTTGGTCCTATAGAAAGTTCTACATGTATTTGAGGTTGCTTGAGACACTAGGAGTGGTTGAGTGACCAAAAAAATCTAGGGGTAATCAAGTGATACTACACATGGTATCTTGACTTGTGAAATGGTGTAATGAATATGGATATAAACTTGGGGGTGTCCCTGATTAAGGCAACAAGATTTATTGGATCAATTATTGTCTAAACTTAACAAATGACCCCTAGTATGGTGGATGAAATGCATCGAAATGACAATGAATGTGCTTGTAAAATGCAATTTTTGAAATGCAATGTGGTGTGGATGCCATGTGTCAAAATGCAATGTATGTGAAATGCAATGTGTAAAATGCAATGTGTAAAATGCAATGTGTGAAATGAAATGTGTGAAATACAATGTTTTTTTTTGTGTATTAGCCATGTATATATATACATATATGTAACTCACATTAAGCATGAAACGGTCTCAAGTGGATGATGTTAAGTGGTTCGAGATCTTCTTATCCCTCTATATTGGTAAGTATATATGCTCCTTGATCCATTTTTTGGGGTTCAACCATACATTATGCTCTAGAATTTGATCAAAGAATTTTTTCAAGACACCAATCTGCTCTTGTAAGGTTTTACATTTTACCAAGAGATAATCCACATAATATTTGATGACATTATGCATGTAGTCATGGAATATGTATGTCATGGCATGTTGATAAGTAGTTCCTACATTTTTAAGGTCAAAAGACATCACCTTCTAACAAAAATTCCCCCAAGGTGTAGTGAATGTTGTTTTGTGTTGGTCATTAGGATTGATTCAAATCTGGTTATATCCTTAAAAACCATACATTAATGAAAGCATTTCATGGCCAACACAAGTGTCAACAAGAGTATCAAAGTTTGGAATAGGAAATTCATCCTTAGGACACACTTTGTTAAGGTCTTGAAAGTTAGTGCAAATATGTATCACCCCATTAGGCTTACGAACTGATACCATGTTTGAAAACCACTCAAGATAGTCAATGGGTACAATGAGACCCACATCTAATAGCTTTTGAAGTTCTTTTTTGACCATGAGGGCAATGGTAGGATGCATATTTCTTAGTTTTTATTTGATTGGCTTAGCATCAGGTTGAAAGGTTAAATTATGGAAAAACAAGTTGGGGTCAAGGCCAGGCATGTCTTTGTAGGACCATCCAAATATGCCCTTCTTCTTCTTGAGGAGAGTTATCAATTGCTCTTGTTCATCAACGAATAAAATTTTACCAAGTTTAATAATTTGTGAATTGTCTGCGTCTAAAATAAGGTTCACAACAATGGTATCTTCAATATACATGTGAGAACCTTCCTCAAATTGATAGGTTTTTGGGATTAGATGAATGTCATCAATGACATCATCAAACTCTTCTGACTCAGTCTCCTCTATGTCTACCTAGAAAACCTCCAAATCTGAGGATGAATGCGAAGGTGAGAGCGGTGGTGAAGACGAAGGTGATGAAGAAATTTAAGAAATAGAAGCTCTTAGAAATTCCTTAGAAAGGAAAAATTAGGCAAAGGATGGGGGCAATGAAATTTTTTCCATATAAATGAGGCTAATGTCAATTGAAATTGGTTTTGACAAATCATATGGACTACAGAGTGGGGTGTATAAGTCAACAGGAGTCATGCTGACTTACTGGGGTAATGATGGTTGGTAATGTGAATGGTGGGTTGGTTTTATATACTAAGAATTGGTGAAGGAACCTTGGGAACCTGAACAACAGTAAGCAACATGTGTAAATGCAAATAGAAAAATCTAAGCAAATGCACAATTTTTTTTTTTTAATTTTTTTGTTTTTGAATTTTGATTTTTTTTTTAATTATGTAAATATGTTACAAAATATTTTGATGAGGTGGATCAATGAAGTGGAGGTGGTGGTTCACCAGTTGGTTCAACTCACTCCCTTGGGATAAATAAATAATAAATGGGCTAGTGGATAGGGAACATTCTGAGGTAATGCTCATCATGTTAGGTGAATGGAGTTATGGGTGTCGATTCCTCATTAGATTCATCTAAAGATATCAATATAAAATCATATTCTTCATAGATTTACTCATCCAAGTCATCATTGTGATGGATTTCCTCTTCTAAATTTAAACAAAGGCTTTAGAAATCTTGTTCAAAAGATAAAATTATGGGATGAGAATGATAGCCTAAATCTAAACGATCATGTGCTTCTCAATATGGAGCATCGATAATGTCATGCACACCTTGTTCATGTCGTCCTAGGTCATTTCCTTGCAAATTGACTCGATGAAAGTATCATGAGAAAAAACACGTCATGTGCTCTATGTTGGTAAGGGTAGTTTGTTTTGTTTCATCTAGGTAATATGGATCGAACGATGAATCAATCCCCCCATAAAAAAATTAATTCTATTAGGCATTTAACCCATATTGTACACCACTCCGATGGATAAGGCTGGGTCACGTGGATGATCATAATCCTTAGTAATTTGGATGTTTAGCGGTGTAACAGTGATGTCTTGGACCATGTATTCACCCATGTTAGGATTAGAGAGGTGGACTGCAACTTGGGATGATGTTGAGGTGGATGGAGTGGACGTAGATGTGGAAGGCTCCTGGATGACTTGTGGATTTGGTAGTGGAAGGGGTGTGTGCTAGAATGGCATATCACAATCCACTAAGTCAACTTGTGAGAATCAGTGGGTAAAGATAAATATGGATTTGGTTGAAATATTTTATGGGGGGTTTATTATGTTGATGTAGATGGAATGGTAGTGGATGTTGATGTTCATGATGTGGACAGTGTAGATTGAGTTTGACCACATGTAGTGGATGTTGATGTTCATGATGTGGACAGTGTGGATTGTGTTTGACCACATGTGCATGTGGTCGACTGTGATGAAAGTGGGGGTGTAGAAGTGGAATCCTGATGTGGGTTGGTGATGGGTAGCTCCTTAAGAATGGGATATTTAGATGAAGAAGTGATGGATAGTGTGGTTAATGGTGTTAGGAATAGGTGGGTTGATGGAAGTATGGGTTCATAGGGATTTGAAATAAAATTGTGATACTTAAACGATTTGATGTCCACTGGTATGCAATGAACTTGTCCGTCATGAACTAATTATAAACATTAATGTAGAATGGAAAGGATACATTTCATATCCCTAATCCATGGGCATTTGAGGAGTACATTGTAATCCATGGACCCCTCAAAAATGTAAAACATGGTGTGTAATATTTTTACCCCACTTATATGGGTAGAACGACAGTGCCAACTATGGAACAAAGAGCATCATTGAATGCTCTTAGGGTGAATGTGGATTTGGTTATGTGGGATGGTGAAAGATTAAGATGTTTAAGGACATATGTGGTGATGATATTTATGGAATAACCAATATCAATAAAAACTCATTTAAATGGCTTCCTATCAACTTGAGCCATAATATGTAATGGAGGGTCCATCACTTCTGATGACATTGATTTAATTTCAAAGTCATAAAATGTAATGGAAGGCTCCATGCACATTCAAATAATCCCCAAAAAATTGTTGAAGGCATTAGTGTCTTGGGATTTTAATTATAAGGATTTTAGAATTTACATTAATGCCTCACGATGTGGGGGAAATTTTTGAATTAGCTAATAGATTGATAGTTTGTCTTAAGCCATTTTGAGGCTAGTTGTCAATCGACTACTTAGTGAGATTATGGGTTGTTGTGAATGGTTTAGATGATGAATTGGATGAGATGGATGGATTGTAAGGTGAATTGGTTGGGAAGAATTGAGAGAGAAATGAATGGGTGATGGTGGAATGACAGGTTGTGGTGACATACTTGCTTGAGGTGCTATAGGAGGTTAGACTACCTGATGTTGTTCATGAAGAACACAAGCTTATACTAGGAGGGGTGAAAAGTATAAGACCACTTTTTACATTTCTTTCCCAATAAATATTATTCAATGTATAAATAGCAATATAAAAAATAGTAATAAAAGCAATGCACAAATAACCACACACAATAGAGACACCAATTTTACATGGTTCACCCAATGTGGGCTAGTCCACGGAGAAAATATTTCACTAAAATTTTCTCAATCAATCTCTTGGGATTCCTTTCTCTATTACAATGTTTATGGACCTTTGTCCAAAGGATACACCAATAACCTAATCAAGTTCATGGATATCTATCCATAGGAGAACTCTTTCTCCTTAGCTCTAACTAGTGATCTTCTAGAAGAAATATTGCCTCCACTGCTCTGGCTAATGGATATCTATCCATAGAAGACACATTTCCTCACTACCTTGGCTAATGGATATCTATCCACTAGAGACTATCGTAATCTATACTCAGTCACCTTAAAAGCTCTATCTCAAATCTCCACTAAACATAGTCCTTCGGTCTAGCACAAATATTCTCAATATCTATCTTTGGTTTGGCACAAACCTATTCTCAAATCTACACCAAAATCTATCCTTAAATATGCACTAAATAAAATCCTTTGGTTTAGTACAAATATATCCTCCATATCTATCCTCTGATCTACACTAAACACAGTACTTCGGTCTAGCACAAATCTGTCCTCAATATCTGTCCTCAAGCCTTAACATAAAGCTTGACTTAATATCAAATCAACTCTGCTAGATCTACCCCAAAACTTAACCCAAGGTATGAACAAATCAATAAATCAAATCTGAACTCAAGTCTTCTCAAATACTTATCTCAAATCTACCTTGTAAGCTTCCACAAAATCTCACACTAATATGTCTACAAGTTCTCTCTAGAACTTGTCCAAATCTGCTCAACAAGTCCTCACTATAACTTGTACAAATTTGTTCAATAAGTCCTCACTAGAACTTATCCAAATCTGCTCTCAATCTCTATTCTCAAACTGTATAGTAAGCTTCCACAAAAGCTCACACAAATCTGTCTACAAGTTTTCTCTAAGAATTACGTCAAATCTACTCAACAAGTCCACACTAGAACTTGTCCAATATCATAGAAACATAAAGAGAATTGTTAGAGACTCAACATGCTTCACATTCACCACAATGATCAATCACATTCAATCACTCTTTTGCCATAGATACATATAGATAATTGTTAGAGACTCAATATGCTTCACACTCACAACAATGCTCAATCACTTTGAATCTTTCTTTTTATCACAAAAACATATAGAGAATTGTTAGAGACTCAATATGTTTCACATTCATCAATGTTGAACCTCTTTCTCAACTCAAATCTAAATATAGAATAATTTATTTCATAGAACTTGAACTATCACAACACCGCATCCACTTGACTAGGCTCAACCAACTCTACTCAACCAATCACTCAATGAATTAATCCTTGCCTACAAACCCTAATCCAAGCATATGACAACTTACTCAAATGTTTCCAACAATTCTTATCAACCAATATCACATCACAATGATACTCATGATATTTGCAAACCCTAGTTCAAGTTCACTCAACTAAATCACTCACTTCAACAACAATGCTTATAAAACAATATTCATATAACAATGATACTCATGATCTTTGCAAACCCTAGTTCAAGTTCACTCAACTAATCACTTCAACAACAATGCTTATCAAGCAAGGTTTTATCAACAACTCTTTATTCCATAAAACCTTGAAGCATTAATTCAAAACACACTCAACAATGCTTACAAAACAATCCTTTTCACTCCAACTTTGCATTCACAACATTCAAAAATCACTCACTAGGAATATATGCCCATACCTTTTTGTTTGATGTAGAAGTGCCCTTAGAAAACTTGTCTCAATCACAATTTCCTTCTTTCCAATTTCAATGGTTAGATGACAAAAATATCACTCTTAACACTTTCTCAAATATTCCTTAGATACAAAAATAATCAAATCTCAAATACACCTTATTGCTTCTTCTTGGAATTAACATTCATCAAATCATACATGAAAAAATAATTATTTGGAAACACCTTATAATCTCCAACTTAAAATAATATCCAACACCACAAAACCTCAAACAATATTCCTAAAACACATTACTACCATTTTCAATCATTAAAGCAAATAACACCAAAAAAATTGTTTTGCATCAACCTTATAACTTCCCTTAAACCTTACAAACGAAATAAACTGTGCAAAAATTAATTTTTAATAGCTCAACTAATTCCTCCAAAAATTTTGACGCTCAACTAATGCATACATTTATTTTCTCCCCAAAAGGTTTTTTGTGTGATTCGAACTGCCGTCTCTCCAAGCGCTAAGTGCCTTAGTGCTTTGGTACCCACCATGTGGGCTATAGGTGCCCATGTGAAGGAAGGAAGGCTTCCTTCCTCTTGGTGCCTTCGATCGTCGTCAATGCCTTTAAAGAAAAAAGTCCACACCCATGGATTCGAACCTCCGCCTCATGCTACCACAACATCTTGCCTTCACCGAAGTTGCCAACTATGCTACCAATGCTTGGTGACCAAGGTGCCTTGAATATTGTGTAATCAATGCTTACTTTTCACTTGGTCCTTTAAACACCAATTAACCTTTCTTTTTCTCACTGAACGATTTGCACAATTCACAATAGCATGGAGGTTAAAATCAAATGCATTAATATTTGGCTAAGGTGGAGTCCCCTTTATATATACTTTGATTAATTTTCTCCCACATCTACGCTCGAATTTGAATTCAAAATTCAAATTAATAACCCACCTTAGGGTTATTTAAAATTAACATAAATTAATATATAATTAATATTAAAATTAATTAATAATTAATTATTTTTTTGCTAAGTAACGATATATTTATAGCGGGTTTTTTGTTAAAGGATCCCAAAACCTTAGTTACATAGATAGCCGAGGCTGCAGTTGTGATTAAAAATCGGGGCTGCACCCTTGGGCAACAAACCAAGGCCCAGGGCCCTGTTGCCTACAAAAATACAAACCAATTTTGAAACTAGTACAAAAAAATTTGGCCCGTGGCCCCCAAAATATGACAAAATCGCAAAACGACACATGCCAAAACCGCAAAAAATCACTCGCCACCACTCTGGGAGGCTCCATATCCTGGCCTAGGCCCAACCTAATAGATCAAATCTTCTCCCTATTAGGACCATCATGATCAAGGAAGCCGATTTGGCAGAAGCAATCAAGGAACCAATAATAATGTCAAGGAGAGCTCTGGTCGCAAGGTTCTGCATCTTACTGCCAAAGTTAGAGCTGACTTCAGTGGCCTCCGGGGCCTCCACCTTGGCCTTGTTGGAGCTGCCTGCAGCCCTGCTATTGCCTGGGGCCGAGCCTCTACGGATTGAGCTGGTGCCAAGAGTTGGGGTCCCGCATGGGCCCTGGATCGAAGTTCTACATTTTGGGTGGGCCTGCACCATTTCGAGGAAGGGGAGGCTTTAGGGGAGGGGGTCTCCTTAGATTTTGAAGCTACAGGGGAAGATTGAATGGATTGGCCAGCACACTAGCAAGGGGGGCACTGGGGCCAGTCGTTGTGGTGAAGCAAGAAGGAGAGTCCCCTAACCACTAGGGGGCACGACAATGCAACTTCGGGGCCTCCTCTCGGGGCGGGATAAGCATATAGGCCCTCATCGAAGATAGGATTGTCTTGCAAAACTATTTGGACTAGAACTTTAGGGAAGTTCATGGTCCAGGTGGTGAAGTCTTCTGCTGAGGTGGCCTGGTTAGCCATGAAATCAGCTACCCTGTTGCCTTCCCTGTACACATGCCGAAAGGTGTGGTCAGGGAGTCCTTGGAGGATGGTGAGAGCTTCATGAATGGAGTTGTGAATGTGCCAAGAGCTATTTCTCGGGCTATGGGCGGCTTTGATAATGACTTGGGAATCACCCTCGATGATGACTTTTGAGGAGGACTCCTTGAGGGTGGTCGGCCCACTAAGGAGAGCTGCTGCTTCGATGAAGTTATTGGTCTGAATGCCGAGCGGTGCAGTGTACTCCAAGATCAGGGCCCTGTGACTATGGGTCCGAGATTACCTTTAGAAGCTCTGTCAAAGTTAAGTTTAACCCATATGGGATGGGGGGAAGTCCACCTTGTCTCAGAATGATGAGAGGGGGCAGGGGGGGATCGGGGGGGAAGATGAACTCCGAGGGAGGATAGGAGGGTGGCCTCGACCGGCCGCTAGGGCGCCTTGGTCAAAGGGGTGGAGCAGGAATTCTCAAGGGTGAAGGAAACTGCATTGGTTGCTATACACTAGGGGAATGGGCTGGGGAGGAGAAGGCTCTGCTATTGCACTCAAGCCAGAGCTTCCAGAGCTGGTGAGGAAGGTAGGAGCCCCAAAGGAAGTAGATGAAGGGGTGGTCGAAGGGGTTGGGCCATTGAGACAAGAGGTCAGAGATGGAATTGGGGGCCACCCATTGAATGGAGAATTGGGAAAGGATGAGGCCCAAGGCTTCGAAAGAGAAGGAACATCTAAGAAAGAGGTGGTTAGTGGACTCCCAGGAAATGCAACAAAGGAAGCATCTATTCAAGATCTGGAAGCCCCTCCTGATCAGGTTTTCGATGGTCAGGATCTTATTTTGGATAGCCACCCAGATGAAGTGGCTGATTTTGGGGATCAGCTTCTTGGCCCACACCTAATGGGTTGGAAAAGTGGCCTGGTCAAGGACTCTTTGGAGGTTGTAGGCAGATTTGATAGAAAATACGCCACTGGGGGTGCCGTGCCAAACACATCTATCATTCCCTCTAGAGGACGGGATGACTGTCGCCTTGAGGAGGCGTTGGAGCCTAGAATCTTGGAGCAGGTGCCTGGGATTTAGGATGGGTATCCAAGTAACCTCTCCATGGTTCTAGGAGATATAGGCTGACACTCTGGGACCTCTATCCACCAACCATAGTTTGAGGATGAGGAGATCACTGTCAGCATTTAGGGCCTCATCTTGGATCCACCTGTCTTCCCAAAAGTTAATCTGGGTTTCATCCCCGAGGATCCATCTGGTCCCTTTTCGAATGATGTATTTAGTGGAAATCAAGGATTTCCAGAAGGCTGATCCATCTCTAGGTTAGGATTCACTGAGGAAGGGGTGGTGGTGGTAGTATTTCCTGAGCATGATATTGACCCACTCATAGGGGGCATTGGTGAACATATTATAGGCATGCTTGGACAAGAGGGCCTTGTTCATAAGGGTCACCCGCCTGAGTCTGATTCCTCCCTCACATTTGGGGTGGCAGACCAGGGGCCAAGAAACTAGGGGAATCCTCTTCTTATATTTGATGCTCGACCAGAGAAAGTGTTTCTAGATTTGTTTGATGTGGGCTGCAATGGAGGCTAGGATTCTGAAGATCGACATGAAATAAATCAGAATTCTTTGGAGGACAGCCGATAGGAGGGTGGCTCTGCTAGCCTGAGAGAGGAGGTGGCCTTTCTCGGGGGCCAGATTTCTCTGAATCTAATCCATCATCCCACTCCATAGGCCCTTGGAGGATGCACCTGTAAATAGGGGAAGCTCGAGGTAAGAGGAGGGGAGGGAATCAGGGGTACAACCCAAAATTTGCCCAATTCTAATTTGCCTAGCCATGGGGGTGTGGATGAAGAAGATTTTGCTTTTTTAGAGGTTAATTTTTTGCCCAGCTGCCTCCTCGTACAGGGTCAAGATGTTCTTGAGGGCCTTGGATTGAAGTATCAAAGCTAAAGTGGTGAGGATGTTGTCATCCACAAACTACTAATGAGACATAGGGGTAGGCCCAACATAGGCATGATGCCTAAAATGAGTCCACGGGAAACAACGCTCGAGATGGTATGACCCAAGGCCTCAACTAGGATGATGAAGAGGATCAGGGATAAGGGGTCACCTTGACGAAGGCCTTTGGAGCTGGGGAAGAATCTGGTAGGGGATCCATTGATGATGATCGATAATCAGGGGGAGGACACACAGTTGCTGATGAGCCTGACCTAGGAGGGATGGAACCTAAAATTGAGGAGGACCTTAGAAAGGAAGCCCTAGTCAACCCTATCAAAGGCCTTGTTCATATCTAGCTTAAGCAAGAAGGAAGCCTTCTTGGAAAGGAAGGTCGAGTGGATGGCATCGTGCATGATGATAACTTTATCTGTGATCAATATGCCTTTGACCGAGCTCCCCTGGAAGGGGGCAATGATTAGGGGAAGGATATCCTTGAGGCAGGAGGCCATGGATTTGGTCAAGATTTTGTATAAAACATTATACAAACTGATGGTGTGAAAATATGAGAGGGATCTGGAAGCCTGGGACTTGGGGATCAGGGCAATGAAGGTGGAGTTTATACCTCTAGGGATGGAGCTGGTAGCCTAGAGTCCTGGATGGCTGCACACATGTCTTGCCCAACAATGTCCAAAAAGGATTGAAAGAAATGGGGTGGAAACCCATCTGGGCTCGAGGCCGCCTTAGCATCGATGGAAAATGTGGCAGCATGGATTTTAGAGTCAGACAGGGGTTGCACAAGCATCTCATTTGCCATGGCTGAGACTAAAGTGGAAATATGTTCCAGTATGGAGTTTGCCACTTCTGGGGACATGGGGGGGCTGTAACCAAGGAGCTCCTAGAAGAAGTTGGTGGCTTTAGTCTGAATGTCCTTTTTGTCCTTGATAGTTCTATCATCACTGCTCACAAACTCAGCAATCCTATTAGAGCCCCTATTTTTGAGAGTCGATGTGTGGAAGAACTTCATATTAGCATCACCATCTTGGAGCCATAGGGCTCTTGACTTCTATCTCCAAAAGGTTTCTTCCTTGGCTAATATGTTGTGATACTCACTGAGGGCCAGGCGTTCCTCTTCCCTGATCCCCGGGTCTTGGGAGCCCACCTAGAATCTGAGCTCAAGGTCTTCGAGTTTTTTCTTAACTACCACTTTATTTTCAAAGATGTTACCAAACACCTCTCTGTTCCATACCTTGAGTTGCTCTTTGAGGCATCTCAGCTTCTGGTAGAATTGTTCAGTGGGGTGCCCAGGGACTGGGGAAGCCCACCAGTGGCCAACCTAGGCCCTGAAGTTGGGATGATGCAGCCACATGGACTCAAACCAAAAGGGTCGCTTGGGGGAGGAGCGATGATCGGTTTTGAGGAGGAGGGGGCTGTGGTTGGACCTAATTTTAGGGAGGGCCAGCAAGGTTGCATTTGCAAATAGGGGAATGGATTCCTTGGATAGGAACACTCTATCCAACCTGACCTAGATATGGTTTGCTCTCGCTCTTCTGTTTAACCAGGTGAACCTGGCTCCTTTCAGCCTAATGTCCATGAGCTCGTTGAGGTCGATGAAGGCTCCAAAGTCCTCCATGCTCTTGCTTGGAGCCGTTAAGCCCCCACTTTTGTTAGAAAGGAACATGGGACTATTGAAGTCCCCTTCCAAGATCCAGGGGAGGGGGCCAAAGGCTTCTCTCATCGAGCTAATTTCCTTCCATAAGCTAGCTTTCTCAACCAGGCTGTTAGGAGCATAGATGTTAGACAGGATCCACGAGTGCCTTGACTTCATGCAATGGACTAGAATGTTGATTATTTTGGGAGAAGATGATATGAGCCTCCCCTTGAAATACCAGGGATCCCACATGCATAGTAAGCCCTCGATTATGCCAGTTGCAGGGGTAGATAGGGACTCACAGTTGCACCAAGTAGCTTGGGTGATTCTCTGGGCATCTGCATCATCTATTTTGGTCTCCTGAAGGAGGAGGAAGGATGGGTAGTGATCCTTGCAGAGTTTGCAGAGGATCCTTTTCTTGGGGGCACCATTGAGCCCCCTGACATTCCAAGTGATGAGCTTCATTTGACACCCTTGTGGGGTCGCTTGCCCCCATTCTCGGCCATAGCGGGGGGTTTGGGTCGAAGGGCATCTATTTTGGAGAAGCTTGTGGCAATTTCAGAGAGGGTTTCCTGGGAGCCATTGGCTATGTCATCTTCAGTGATACTTGCTCACTAGTCACCCAGGGTGGGTCGACCTCTCTTGAGTTTGCTGCTAAAGTCTGTGGTGAAAGTCCTACTTCAGGTCATCTTGGGGCTGATCTCATCAGGCCCAGACAAATAAATACCTTCAACCTCTTCGTTAGACCTCTCGAAGCTGCACTCTGAAGGGGGAAGTCCATAAGGGACCATCGAGAGGGGCTAGAGGGGGTCGAGGGGGGGATAGTGGGGGTGGGGGGAGGAGGAAACCCGGACAAATGAATATGATAAGGTGGGAGTCAGTGGGGAAGAGGGCCCGGGTGGCTCACAGACTAGGGGGCGCAAGCAAGGGCCTGCAGGGAGGGATTCGCATCGAGCAGGGGGGAAAACCTAGGGTCGAGGCCTCAAAAGATTTAGGTAGGGGAGTAGGGGAAGGGGAAGCCTAGGGAAGACCATCCTCCAGGCTAGGGACCGCTTGGGATTCCTTTGGGATAGAAGGGGGAGCTTCCATGGTGGTCTAGGCCTGAGATATGTGGTCATCACGAGGGGGCCCTCGGGAGGGGACCTGACCTAGTCGGGAAGGGAGTTAGGGGAGAGGGCCATCGACCTTCTTGGATACAGGGCATTGATGGGGTAGGTGGCCCTGAGTGCAACAGAGAGTGCAGAAAACAAGTTTATTTTTGTAGATCAGAGATTGGCGCCAAAAGAAGGACCCAGAGGAGATGGTCACCGAAGAGGGAATTTCAGATTCTAGATTTGCATTGACATAAAATTTGGCATGAAACATATAGGATCCTGCCTTGGTAGTGGGGTCGAATGCCACAAATTCATCGATCGATTGGGCAATAAGTCTTAGGACGTCTTCATGCCACAAGTGGAAGGGAAGCTCAGGGAGCCGGACCTAGATCGGGGAAACGTTGATGCTTTGGGTGCTGTGGTGGAATTCAGCTCCATATCGCTTGAGGAAGAGGCTTTTACATCCTAGAAACTAGAGCCCACCCAAAAATATCTTTTTAGCGTCATCGTTGTTATTTAATTTGATGATGAAGAATCCCTTGGTGAGGGACACTAGCTGAATATGTCCAAAAACTTTCCATTTGGAAGCTACCCATCCGCGGATGGTTTCCATGTTCGGGCGCCCTCCCAGGAACTTCCCAACCA
Source organism: Wollemia nobilis (assembly GCA_028583015.1). NCBI lineage: Eukaryota > Viridiplantae > Streptophyta > Pinopsida > Araucariales > Araucariaceae > Wollemia > Wollemia nobilis. Next base: position 2,629,086 of record JAQPPZ010001579.1, on the reverse strand, counting down.
GGGAGGTAGAGGATCCAACGATAAAGGAGGAGTAGACCTCCTCTTGAATATAAATGTGGGTGCCCTCGAGGGAGAGCCCTAAATCTAGGGCCCGAGGCTGGGCCTTGGTGCCAGCCAGGATCTTTTGATAGGAGGGTTTGGGCCTGCCTAGGGCAGAACCCTGCCCATGATCTGGAGGCTTTTTACCTAGGCCTATGCTTGCATCGAGCCATGGAGGAGGTCTTGGGCCCAAGATGTCATCCCCACCCTGTTCACCATTCTGCTCAGCCTCTGAGCCTCCTCTAGGCCCACCAAGGGCCTTATGGGCCCGGGTCCGGGCCCTGTAGTGTCTGACCCCGATCTCGATCCAGCTCCCACCTTGGAACTTGCACCAACTTCTAAACCTATGCTCAGTCCTACTCTCGCTCCTGTTCCTGCTCATGCTCCCACCATGAAAAAAGGTTTTAAATAAGGGTCAATTAATAATTAATTTTAATAACATAAAGTTAAGTAAATTAATTAATAAATTAATTTAATAAAATTATATTAATTAATTTATAATTAATTTAATATTCCTTGTATAATATTATAAAGAATTATTATAATATTATTTACTTGGGATTCTTCTTTTCACCTTGGACCTTATCTTGACCTCCTGGAGCAGATTTGATCAACTGAAACTGGACTATCTTTTTGCACTGATTGGAGAACCTAAAACTATCGCTGCCCACTGAAACTGCCACTCAATGGTGTTGAAATATTGACATCAATTACCACTCACTCTTGACATAAATGACAACTTATATACTCAAAATTTCCAACAGTCTCCCCCTTTGTCATTGTTGGCAACCCAAATTCTTTTTACCAAAACTTGACCTTTTTCTTGTTTTGCTCCCCTTGGGAAATTGCTCCCCCTGACTCAATTCTCTCTTCTTGAATAAAATATCCTCCCCTTTGAAATCAATGGCAAAGGGTCACCTTTGGGGCTTAGGGATAAGAATAAGTCTCTTAGCTTAGCCCCTCCCCCACCTCCTCTTGAGGTGGTTAATTCTAGGGTGGTAGTATTTTTACTCCCATCAAGCACTAGTCTTTACCTTTGTCCTCTTTCCTCCTCATATGATCCTTCTGATTCCTTTGTCTATTCCTATTCATGTCCATGTTCCTGTTCCTATTCATGTCCACATTCCTATTCCTATTCTTGTCCATATTCATGTTCTTGTTCATGTCCATGTTCCTATTCCTGTTCATGTCCATATTCCTGTTCCTGTTCATGTCCATATTCTTGTTCCTATTCCTATTTATGTTCGATTCTAAAATGTTTGCTCTAAACCAATTTATTGTATGTCCATCATTATTGCACTTATAAAAATTAATGTTATAATTCCTTGGAGGTGCAAATGTCTTGGGATTTCTCTTGGTGAATCCATATATGTTCCTGTCATGAACCCTGCAATTCATTGCCTTGTCACCAAATTGATTATATGAGTAGCAATACCCATGGAAAATTTGCATGTTCCTAAAATTTCCATACTCCTTTCTTTCATGTGTCCTGCCTTGTGAAGCCATGTGCCCAAATATGTGACATGAGAAACATCATCCATTGAAATTTCCTTGCCTTAACCTCATTGGTCTCTTAGTCTCTTTTTATTTGTATTGGTTCCTATTCCATATGTTTCTTCTTTGTGCATTGTTCCTTTCCTTGTTGACCTTTCTATTATCCAACTATTCCTTAGAAGTCTCACTTTCTCTCACATTGTCTTCTTCTAAAGTTTCTTCTTCTTCAAAATTTGAGGTTGACTCTTCTTCTTGTTTCTTTTGAGCCTGTTCAAAACCAAGACATGTCTTGCTTGATGTAGGCTTTTGTGTCTTGATGATCTTATCCAAATTATTTGAGCTTCTTCCAAAATTATGTAGCTTATCCTTAGACTTCTCTACTTATTCTCTTAGAAGGGCTACTTCTCGTTCTAAATTTTCACATTTTAAGACCTTTGTTTCTAACTTATCCTTGAATTTCTTTGTCTTAGCCATTAACTTGTTTAGATCCTCTACAAGATTTCCTATCTCTTCATCACATTCTTTAAACTGAAACTCAAGTTGGGAGTTTTTCTTTCTTACCTTCATTAAAGTTTTAAGATCATAAATAAGCTCTCCCTCAAGATCAACTTCTCTTTTTTCTGATTCTTCCTCCATTTGTTTGCCTTTGAGAACATCTTCATTCTTTTCTAACTTGTCTTCTGTAGGATAACCTCCTTATTTTTATAGTTCCATTAGAATATTCTCTTTTGGTCCTTCAAGTGTATCTTCATATTCATCATCACTGAAACTAAAATAATTCCTTGTACAACTATCTTCAATATGTCCAAAAATACCACATCTAAAACACTTGAGAATTATTGGTGACCTTTTCTTAACTTCTTATTTTTCTTCTATCAAAAATAAGACTTCATATTTATCATTATCTAAGAAACTATTATCACTATCACTTGATTACTTACTTGACTTGTCTGCATAGTACCTCTTATTTTGTCTTTGAAAGAGATTCTTTCCTTGTTTGCCTTGTCCATCCTTACCTTTCTTTTGGTACCTTTTTATTTTTGATTCTCTATTCCTGTGATCCTGTTTTTCTTCATCATTGTTATTTTTAGCTTCTTGAAAATCAGTTGCATAGTGACCATACTTTCCACAATTAAAACATCTAAAATATTTTGCATCTTTAAATTTTATTGAATTTTTATTCCTTCAGCCATAATTAGATTCTTCATCACTAGATGACTCATTGCTTGAATTTGAATTTTTGTTCTTTGTCTTCTTAGTAGCATTGAAGGTTGCTACCTTTTAGAGATTAGTTTTCTCTTTTGTTCTTAACTCAAAAGTTGTAAGAATACCAAGTAACATATCTCTTGTCAAATAATCACCATATTTTGATTCCTCTATAGTAGAGATCTTTTCACTAAACCTTTTTGGAAGAGATCTTAAGATCTTATCACAAACATCAGATTCTTCAATCTCAATTCCAAGTCCTTGCATGGCGTTAACAACCTCATCTACCCAAAGTAGATAAGTACTAATTTTTTCCTCATCCTTCATTCTTAATTCTTCAAATTGTCCTTTGATATTTTGTATCTTTGCCTTTTTGACACTTTTATATCCTTTATATTTGCTTTGCAACTTATCCTAAATTCTTTTTGCATCTTTACAATGCATAAATTTTATGAATTATATTCTATGCAAACCTCTCAAAATTGCATTCATTGCTTTTGAATTGTAATGTTGTAGAAGCTTACCTTCCTTATCTATATGTGGATCAACTGGTGGTATGTATCCATTTTCAACTGCTTCCCAAATTTCATTTCCAAGTGCCATAAGGTGAATCTTCATTCTCATACTCCAAAATATATAATCACTTCCATCAAACACTGGTGTTGAATTATCTAAGGACCCATTATTAGAATCCATTGTGTTCTTGAAATATTTTTCTTCAAGTTGTTAAACTCTTTCAAAGGAACTCGCTCTGATACCAATTGAAGAATACAAGCTTATACTAAGAGGGGGGGTGAACAATATATGAACATTTTTTACTTTTCTTTCCCAATAAATATTATGCAATGTATCAATATCAACAATAGTAATCAAAGCAATGCATAAATAACCACACACAATAGATACACCAATATTACGTGGTTCGCCCAATGTGGGCTACTCCATAGAGAAAATATTTCACTAAAGTTTTCTCAAACAATATATTGGGAATTATTTCTCTAGTACAATTTTTATGGACCTCTATCCAAAGGAGACACCAATCCCCTAATAAATTTCATGGATATCTATCTAGAGGATAATTCTTTCTCCTTAGCTCTGACTGGTGATCCTCTAGAAGAACTGTTACCCTCATTACTCTAGCTAATGGATATCTATCCACAAAATACACTTGTTCTCGTTGCCCTGGCTAATGGATCTATATCCACTAGAGACTATCATCCTCTATACTCTATCACCTTCAAAGCTCTATCTCAAATCTACACAAAACACAGTCCTTCAGTCTAGCACAAATTTTCTCAATCTCTGTCTCTGGTCTATTACAAACCTGTCCTCAAATTTTCACCAAACTCTATCCTCAAATCTGCACTAAATATAGTCCTTTGATCTAGCACAAATCTGTCCTCAATATCTGTCCTCTAATCTACACTAAACATAGTCCTTCATTATAACACAAATATGTTCTCAATCTCTGTCCTCAAGCCTCAACACAAAGCTTGACATAATCTCAAATCAAATCTGCTAGATTTTCCCCAAACCTTAACCCAAGGTCTAACTAAATCAATCAATCAACTTTGCTCTCAAGTCTTCTCAAAGACTTATCTCAAATATTTATTATAAGCTTCCACAAAAGCTCACACTAATATATCTACAAGTCCTCTCCAGAACTTGTCCAAATTTGCTCAACAATTCCTCACTATAACTTGTCCAAATATTCTCAATAAATCCTCACTAGAACTTATCCAAATATTCTCTCAATATTTTTTCTCAAATTGTATAATAAGCTTCCACAAAATCTCACATAAATCTGTCCACAAGTCTTTTCTAAGATTTACCTCAAATATATTCAACAAGTCCACACTAGAACTTGTCCAATATCATAGAAACATAAAAAAAATTGTTAGAGACTCAATATGCTTCACATTCACCACAATGCTCAATCACTTTTAATCACTCTTTTACCATAGAAACATATAGATAATTGTTACAGACTCAATATGCTTCACACTCATAACAATGCTCCATCACTTTCAATATTTTTTTACCATAGAAATATATAGAGAATTGTTAGAGATTCAATAAGTTTCACATTCATCAATGCTCAACCTCTTTCTCAACTCAAATCTAAATATAGAACAATTTGTTTCATAGAACTTGAACTATCACAAAACCAAATCCACTTGAATAGGCTCAACCAATCACTCAATCAATTAATCCTTGCTTACAAACCCTAGTCCAAACATATGAACACTTACTCAAATATTTCCAACAATGCTTATCAACCAATCTCACAACACAATGATACTCATGATCTTTGCAAACCCTAGTTCAAGTTCACTCAACTAAATCACCCACTTCAACAACAATGCTTATAAAACAATCTTCACATAACAATGATACTCATGATCTTTGCAAATCCTAGTTTAAGTTAACTCAACTAATCACTTCAACAAAAATGCTTATCAAGCAAGGTTTTATCAAAAACTCTTTATTCCAAAAAATCTTGAAGCATTTATTCAAAACACACTAAAAAATGCTTACCAAACAACACTTTTCACTCCAAATTTGCATTCACAACATTCAACAATCACTCACTAGGAAGATGTGCCCATGCCTTTTTGTTTGATGTAGAAGTTCCCTTAGAAAACCTATCTCAATCACAATTTCCTTCTTTCCAATTTCAATGGTTAGATGACAAAAATATCACTCTTAACACCTTCTCAAATATTCCTTAGATAAAAAAATAATCAAAGCTCAAATACACCTTATTGCTTCTTCTTGGAATTAACATTCATCAAATCATACATGAAAAAAGAATTATTTTGATACACCTTATAATATCCAACTTAAAATAATATCCAACACCACAAAACCTCAAACAATCTTCCTAAAATACCTTATTACCCTTTTCAATCATTAAAGCAAATAACACCAAAAAAATTATTTTGCATCAACCTTATAACTCCCCTTAAACCTTACAAACCAAATAAATTATGCAAAAATTAATTTTTAATAGCTCAACTAATTCCTTCAAAAATTTTGGTGCTCAACTAATGCATACCTTTGTTTTCTCCCCAAAAGGGTTTCAATGTGAGTCGAACCACCGTATCTCCAAGCACCAAGTGCCTTAGCTTTGGTGCCCACCATGTGTGCTATAGGTACCCATGTGAAGGAAGAAAGGTTTCCTTCCTCTTGGTGCCTTTGATCACCGTCAATACCTTTGAAACAAAAAGGCCACACCTGCAGATTCAAACCTCCACCTCACACCTCCACAACATCTTGCCTTCGCCGAAGCTGCCAACTACGCTACCAGCGCTTGGTGACCAAGGTGCCTTGAATAGTGTGTAATCAATGCTCACCTGCCACTTGGTCCTTTAAACACCAATTAACCTTTCTCTTTCTCACTAAATGATTCACATAATTCGCAATATCATTGAGGTTAAAATCAAATGCATTAATCTTTAGCTAAGGTGAAGGAGTCCCCTTTATATATACTTTGATTAATTTGCTCTCACGTCGACATTCAAATACGAATTCAAAATTTAAATTAATAACCCACCTTAGGGTTCTTTAAAATTAACATAAATTAATATATAATTAATATTAAAATTAATTAATAATTAATTTGAATAACATAAAGTTAAGTAAATTATTAATAAATTAATTTAATAAAATTATATTAATTAATTTATATTTAATTTAATATTCCTTGTATAATATTATAAAGAATTATTATAATATTATTTACCTGGGCTTCTTCTTTTCACCTTGGACCTTATCTTGACCTCTTGGAGCGGATTTGATCAACTAAAATCGGACTATATTTTTACACTAACTGGAGAACCTGAAACTACTGCTGCCCACTAAAATATTTTATGGGGGGTTGATTATGTTGATGTATATGTAATGGTAGTGGATTTTGATGTTCATGATGTGGACAGTGTGGATTGATTTTGACCACATGTGCTTGTGGCCGACTGTGATGAAAGTGGGGGTGTAGAAGTTAAATCCTAATGTGGGTTGGTGATGGGTAGCTCCTTAAGAATGGGAGATTTAGATGAAGAAGTTGTGGATAGTGTGGTTAATGGTGTTAAGAATAGGTGGTTTTATGGAAGTATGGGTTCATAGGGATTTGAAATAAAATTGTGATACTTAAACGATTCAATGTCCACTGGTATGCAATGACCTTGTTTGTCATGAACTAATTATAAACATTAATGTAGAATGGAAGGGATACATTTCATTTCCCTAATCCATGGGCATTTGAGGAGTACATTGTAAGCCATGTACTCCTCCAAAATGTAAAACATGGTGTGTAATATTTTTACCCCCACTTTTATGGGTAGAATACCAGTGCCAAGTGTGGAACAAAGAGCATCATTGAATGCTCTTAGGGTGAATGTGGATTTGGTTATGTGGGATGGTGAAAGATTAAGATGTTTAAGGACATATGTGGTGATGATATTTATGGAATAACCAATGTCAATTAACACTCATTTAAATGGCCTCCTATCAACTTGAGCCATAATATGTAATGGAGGGTCCACCGCTTCTAATGACATTGATTTAATTTCAAAGTCATAAAATGTAATGGAAGGCTCCATGCACATTCAAATAATCACAAAAAAAGTTGTTGAAGGCATTAGTGTCTTGGGATTTTAATTAAAATAATTTTAGAATTTCCATTAATTCCTCACGATGTGGGGGAAATTTTTGAATTAGCTAATAGATTGATAGTTTGGCTTCAGCCATTTTGAGGCTAGTTGTCAATCGGCTACTTAGTGAGATGATGGGTTGTTGTGAATGGTTTAGAGGATGAATTGGTTGAGATGGATGGCTTGGAAGGTGAATTGGTTGGGAATAATTGGGATATAAATGGATGGGTGATGGTGGAATGACAGGTTGTGGTGACATACTTGCTTGAGGTGCTATAGGAGGTTGGACTACCTGATGTTGTTCATGAAGAACACAAGCTTATACTAGGAGGGGGGTGAACAGTATAAGACCACTTTTTACTTTTCTTTCCCAATCAATATTATGCAATGTATAGATAGCAATATCAACAATAGTAATCAAAGCAATGCACAAATCACCACACACAATAGAGACACCAATTTAACGTGGTTCACCCAATGTGGGCTACTCCACGGAGAAAATATTTCACTAAAATTTTCTCAATCAATCTCTTGGGAATCCTTTCCCTATTACAATGTTTATGGACCTCTATCCAAAGGAGACACCAATCCCCTAATCAAGTTCATGGATCTCTATCCATAGGAGAACTCTTTCTCCTTAGCTCTAACTGGTGATCTTCTAGAAGAACTATTGCCCCCACTACTCTGGCTAATGGATCTCTATCCACTGAAGACACCTGTCCTCACTACCCTGGCTAATGGATCTCTATCCACTAGAGACTATCATCCTCTATACTCTATCACCTTCAAAGCTCTATCTCAAATCTGCACTAAACACAGTCCTTCGATCTAGCACAAATCTGCTCAATCTCTATCTCTGGTCTAGCACAAACCTATCCTCAAATCTACACCAAACTCTATCCTCAAATCTACACTAAACACAGTCCTTCGGTCTAGCACAAATATATCCTCAATATCTATCCTCTGATCTGCACTAAACATAGTCCTTCGGTCTAGCACAAATCTATCCTCAATATTTATCCTCAAGCCTTAACACAAAGCTTGACTTAATCTCAAATCAACTCTACTAGATCTGCCCCAAACCTTAACTCAAGGTTTGAACAAATCAATCAATCAACTCTGCTCTCAAGTCTTCTCAAAGACTTATCTCAAATCTACCTTGTAAGCTTCCACAAAATCTCACACTAATCTATCTACAAGTCCTCTCTAGAACTTGTCCAAATATGCTCAACAAGTCCTCACTAGAACTTGTCCAATTCTCAATAAGTCCTCACTAGAACTTATCCAAATCTCTCAATATCTATTCTCAAACTATATTGTAAGCTTCCACAAAAGCTCACACAAATCTATCCACAAGTCTTCTCTAAGACTTACCTCAAATCTACTCAACAAGTCCTCACTAGAACTTGTCCAATCTCATAGAAACATAAAGAGAATTGTTAGAGACTCAATATGCTTCACATTCACCACAATGCTCAATCACTCTTTTTACCATAGAAACATATAGAGAATTGTTAGAGACTCAATATGCTTCACACTCACAAAATCTCAATCACTTTCAATCTTTTTTATCATAGAAACATATAGAGAATTGTTAGAGACTCAATATGTTTCACATTCATCAACACTCAATCTCTTTCTCAACTCAATTCAGAATATAGAACAATTTGTTTCATAGAACTTGAACTATCACATCAACACATCCACTTGACTAGGCTCAACCAACTCTACTCAACCAATCACTCAATGAATTAATCCTTGCTTACAAACCCTAGTCCAAGCATATGAACACTCACTCAAATGTTTCCAATAATGCTTATCAATCAATCTCACATAACAATGATACTCATGATCTTTGCAAACCCTAGTTCAAGTTCACTTCACTCACTAAAATTACTTCAACAACAATGCTTATCAAACAATCTTCACATAACAATGATACTCATGATCTTTGCAAACCCTAGTTCAAGTTCACTCAACTAATCACTTCAACAACAATGCTTATCAAACAAGGTTTTATCAACAACTCTTTATTCCAGAAAACCTTGAAGCATTAATTCAAAACACACTCAACAATGCTTACCAAACAATCCTTTTCACTCCAACTTTGCATTCACAACATTCAACAATCACTCACTAGGAAGATGTGCCCATACCTTTTTTTTTGATGTAGAAGTGCCCTTAGAAAACCTGTCTCAATCACAATTTCCTTCTTTCCAATTTCAATGGTTAGATGACAAAATATCACTCTTAACACTTTCTCAAAATATTCCTTAGACACAAAAATAATCAAATCTCAAATACACCTTATTGCTCCTTCTTGGAATTAACATTCATCAAATCATACATGAAAAATAATTATTTGGATACACCTTATAATCTCCAACTTAAAATAATATCCAACACCACAAAAACTCAAACAATCTTCCTAAAACACCTTATTACCCTTTTCAAACACTAAAGCAAATAACACCAAAAATTATTTTGCATCAACCTTATAACTCCCCTTAAAACCTTACAAACCAAATAAATTATGCAAAAATTAATTTTTAATAGCTCAACTAATTCCTCCAAAAATTTTGGTGCTCAACTAATGCATACCTTTGTCTTCTCCCCAAAAGGGTTTCGACATGATTCAAACCATCGTCTCCCCAAGCGCCAAGCGCCTTAGCACTTTGGTGCCCACCGCGTGGGCTATAGGTACCCATGTGAAGGAAGGAAGACTTCCTTCCTCTTGGTGCCTTCGATCATCATCGATGCCTTTAAAACAAAAGGCACTCCCATGGATTCGAACCTCCACCTCATCCCCACACGTCTTGCCTTCACGAAGTTGCCAACTATGCTACTATGCTTGGTGACCAAGGCTGCCTTCAATGGGTGGGTAAAATCTTCTTCCCTTGGTCCTTTAAAAAAATTAAACCTTTCTCTTTCTCACCAAATGATTCACACAATTCGCAATAGCATGGAGATTAAATCGAATGCATTAATTTTTGGCTAAGGTGGAGTCCCCTTTATATACACTTTGATTAATTTGCTCCCACATCGATGCTCGAATTCAAATTTGAAATTTGAATTAATAACCCACCTTAGGGTTATTTAAAATTAACATAAATTAATATATAATTAATATTAAAATTAATTAATAATTAATTTAAATAACATAAAGTTAAGTAAATTAATTAATAAATTAATTTATAATAAAAATTATATTAATTAATTTATAATTAATTTAATCTTCCTTGTATAATATTATAAAGAATTATTATAATATTATTCACTTGGGCTTCTTCTTTGCACTTTGGACCTTATCTGACTTCCTGGAACGGGTCTTGATCAACTAAAATGGACTATCCTTTTGCACTGATTGGAGAACCTAAAACTGATGCTGCCCACTGAAACTACCACTCAATGGTGTTGAAAGCTTGACATCAATGACCACTCACTCTTGACATCAATGACAACTCATCTACTCAAAATGTCCAACAATCTCCCCCTTTGTCATTGATGGCAACCCAAATTATTTTTACCAAAACTTGACCTTTTTCCTGTTTTGCCTCCCCTAGGAAATTGCTCCCCTTGACTCAATGCTCTCTCCTTAAATCAAATCTCTCCCCCTTACTCAAATCTCTCCCCTTTGACATCAATGGCAAAGGGTCACCTTTGGGGCTCGGGGCTAAGAATGAGTCTCTTAGCTTAGCCCCTCCCCCACCTCCTCTTGAGGTGGTTAATTCTAGGGTGGGAGTATTTCTACTCCTAACAAGCACTGATCTTTACCTTTGTCCTCTTTCCTTCTCATCTGATCCTTCTAATTTCTTTAATTTCTTATTTTTGTTCATGTTCCTATGTTCATGCTTGATTCTGGAATGTCTGCTCTACACCACTTTGTTGTATGTCCATCATTATTGCACTTATAACACTTAATGTTATTATTCCTTGGAGGTGCAAATATCTTGGGATTTCTCCTGGTGAAGCCATATCTGTTCCTGTCATGAACCCTGCAATTCATTGCCTTGTGACCAAACTGATTACATGAGTAGCAATACCCATGGAAAAGTTACTTGTTCCTGAAGTTCCCATACTCCTGTCTTTCATGTGTCCTACATTGTGAAGCCATGTGCCCAAATCTGTGACATGAGAAACATCATCCATTGAAATTTCCTTGCCTTGACCTCATTGGTCTCTTAGTCTCTTTTTCTTTGTATTGGTTCCTGTTCCATCTGTTTCTTCTTTGTGCATTGTTCCTTTCCTTGTTGAACTTTCTATTATCCAAATCTTCCTCAGAAGTCTCACTTTCTCTCACACTATCTTCTTCTAAAGTTTCTTCTTCTTCAAAACTTGAGGTTGACTCTTCTTCTTGTTTCTTTTGAGCCTATTCAAAACCAAGACCTATCTTGCTTGATGTAGGCTTTTGTGCCTTGATGATCTTATCCAAATTATTTGAGCTTCTTCCAAACTTATGTAGCTTATCCTTAGACTTCTCTACTTCTTCCCTTAGTAGGGCTACTTCTTGTTCTAACTTTTCACATTCTAAGACCTTTGCTTCTAACTTATCCTTGAACTTCTTTGTCTTAGCCATTGACTTGTTTAGATCCTCTATAAGCTTTCCTCTCTCTTCATCACATTCTTGAAACTGAAACTCAAGTTGGGAGTTTTGCTTTCTTACCTTCTTTAAAGTTTTAAGAGCATAAATAAGCTCTCCCTCAAGATCAACTCCTCCTTTTTCTGATTCTTCCTCTATTTGTTTGCCTTTGAGAACATCTTCATTCTTTTCTGACTTGTCTTCTATAGGATCACCTCCTTCTTCTTCTAGTGCCATTAGAATATTCTCTTCTGGTCCTTCAAGTGTATCTTCATATTCATCATCACTAAAACTAAAACCATTCCTTGTACAACTATCTTCAAGATGTCCAAAATTACCACATCTAAAACACTTGAGAATTATTGGTGACCTTTTCTTAACTTCTTCTTTTTCTTCAATCAAAAATAGGACTTCATATTTATCATTATCTGAGAAACTATTATCACTATCACTTGAGTACTTACTTGCCTTGTCTGCATAGTAGCTCCTCTTTTGTCTTTGAAAGAACTTCTTTCCTTGTTTGCCTTGTCCATCCTTACCTTTCTTTTGGTACCTGTATCTTTTTGATTCCCTGTTCTTATGATCCTATTTTTCTTCATCATTGTTATTTTTAGCTTCTTGACAATCAGTTGCATAGTGACCATACTTTCCACAATTGAAACATCTAACATATTTTGCATCTTTAAATCTTCTTGAATCCTTATTCCTTCTACCATAATTAGCTTCTTCATCACTGGATGACTCATTGCTTGAATCTGACTTCTTGCCCTTTGTCTTCTTAGTAGCTTTGAATGTTGCTTCCTTCTGGATATTAGGTTCCTCTTTTGTTCTTAACTCAAAAGCTGTAAGAATACCAAGTAACATATCTCTTGTCAAAGAATCACCATATTTTGATTCTTCTATAGCAGAAATATTTTCACTAAACCTTTTTGGAAGAGATCTTAAGATCTTATCACAAACATCAGATTCTTCAATCTCAAGTCCAAGTCCTTGCATGGCATTAACAACCTCATCTACCCGAAGTAGATAAGTACTAATGTTTTCCTCATCCTTCATTCTTAATTCTTCAAATTGTCCTTTGAGATTTTGTATCTTTGCCTTTTTGACACTTTTATCTCCTTCATATATGCTTTGCAACTTATCCCAAATTCCTTTTGCATATTTACAATGCATAACTTTTATGAATTTTGTTCTATGCAAACCTCTCAAAATTGCATTCATTGCTTTTGAATTGTAATGTTGTAGAAGCTTACCTTCCTTATCTGTAGGTGGATCAACTGGTGGTATGTATCCATTTTCAACTTCTTCCCAAATTTCATTGCCAAGTGCCATCAGGTGAATCTTCATTCTCATACTCCAAAATATATAATCACTTCCATAAAATATTGGTGTTGAATTATCTGAGGACCCATTCTTAGAATCCATTGTGTTCTTGAAAGCTTTTCCTTCAAGTTGTTAAACTCTTTTGAAGGAACCCGCTCTGATACCAATTGAAGAACACAAGCTTATATTGAGAGGGGGTGAATAGTATAAGACCACTTTTTACTTTTCTTTCCCAATCAATATTATGCAATGTATAGATAGCAATATCAATAATAGTAATCAAAGTAATGCACAAATCACCACACACAATAGAGACACCAATTTAACGTGGTTCACCCAATGTGGGCTACTCCATGGAGAAAATATTTCACTAAAATTTTCTCAATCAATATCTTGGGAATCCTTTCCCTATTACAATGTTTATGGACCTCTATCCAAAGGAGACACCAATCCCCTAATCAAGTTCATGGATCTCTATCCATAGGAGAACTCTTTCTCCTTAGCTCTGACTGGTGATCTTCTAGAAGAACTACTACCCCCACTACTCTAGCTAATGGATCTCTATCCACTGAAGACACCTATCCTCACTACCCTAGCTAATGGATCTCTATCCACTAGAGACTATCATCCTCTATACTCTATCACCTTCAAAGATCTATCTCAAATCTATACTAAACATAGTCCTTCGATCTAGCACAAATCTGCTCAATCTCTATCTCTAGAAAATCTATCCTCAAATATGCACCAAACTCTATCCTCAAATATGTACTAAACATAGTCCTTCGGTCTAGCACAAATCTATCCTCAATATCTATCCTCTGATCTACACTAAACATAGTCCTTCGGTCTAGCACAAATATATCCTCAATATCTATCCTCAAGCCTTAACACAAAGCTTGACTTAATCTCAAATCAACTCTACTAGATCTGCCCCAAACCTTAACTCAAGGTTTGAACAAATCAATCAATCAACTCTGCTCTCAAGTCTTCTCAAAGACTTATCTCAAATATGCCTTGTAAGCTTCCATAAAATCTCACACTAATCTATCTACAAGTCCTCTCTAGAACTTGTCAAATCTCAAAAGTCCTCACTAGAACTTGTCAAATCTCAATAAGTCCTCACTAGAACTTATCAAATCTGCTCTCAATATTTATTCTCAAACTGTATTGTAAGCTTCCACAAAATCTCACACAAATCTATCCACAAGTCTTCTCTAAGACTTACCTCAAATATACTCAACAAGTCCTCACTAGAACTTGTCCAATCTCATAGAAACATAAAGAGAATTGTTAGAGACTCAATATGCTTCACATTCACCACAATGCTCAATCACTTTCAATCACTCTTTTTACCATAGAAACATATAGAGAATTGTTAGAGACTCAATATGCTTCACACTCACAAAATCTCAATCACTTTCAATCTCTCTTTTATCATAGAAACATATAGAGAATTGTTAGAGACTCAATATGTTTCACATTCATCAACACTCAATCTCTTTCTCAACTCAATTCAAAATATAGAACAATTTGTTTCATAGAACTTGAACTATCACATCAACACATCCACTTGACTAGGCTCAACCAACTCTACTCAACCAATCACTCAATGAAATAATCCTTGCTTACAAACCCTAGTCCAAGCATATGAACACTCACTCAAATGTTTCCAACAATGCTTATCAATCAATCTCACATAACAATGATACTCATGATCTTTGCAAACCCTAGTTCAAGTTCCTCACTCACTTCAACAACAATGCTTATCAAACAATCTTCACATAACAATGATACTCATGATCTTTGCAAACCCTAGTTCAAGTTCACTCAACTAATCACTTCAACAACAATGCTTATCAAACAAGGTTTTATCAACAACTCTTTATTCCAGAAAACCTTGAAGCATTAATTCAAAACACACTCAACAATGCTTACCAAACAATCCTTTTCACTCCAACTTTGCATTCACAACATTCAACAATCACTCACTAGGAAGATGTGCCCATACCTTTTTGTTTGATGTAGAAGTGCCCTTAGAAAACCTATCTCAATCACAATTTCCTTCTTTCCAATTTCAATGGTTAGATGACAAAATATCACTCTTAACACTTTCTCAAAATATTCCTTAGACACAAAAATAATCAAAGCTCAAATACACCTTATTGCTCCTTCTTGGAATTAACATTCATCAAATCATACATGAAAAATAATTATTTGGATACACCTTATAATCTCCAACTTAAAATAATATCCAACACCACAAAAACTCAAACAATCTTCCTAAAACACCTTATTACCCTTTTCAAACACTAAAGCAAATAACACCAAAAATTTATTTTGCATCAACCTTATAACTCCCCTTAAAACCTTACAAACCAAATAAATTATGCAAAAATTAATTTTTAATAGCTCAACTAATTCCTCTAAAAATTTTGGTGCTCAACTAATGCATACCTTTGTCTTCTCCCCAAAAGGGTTTCGACGTGATTCGAACCATCGTCTCCCCAAGCGCCAAGCGCCTTAGCGCTTTGGTGCCCATCACATGGGCTATAGGCACCCACGTGAAGGAAGGAAGGCTTCCTTCCTCTTGGTGCCTTCGATCATCGTCGATGCCTTTAAAAACAAAAGGCCACACCCGTGGATTCGAACCTCCACCTCATGCTGCCACAACGTCTTGCCTTCACCGAAGTTGCCAACTGCGCTACCAGCGCTTGGTGACCAAGGTGCCTTGAATGGTGGGTAATCAATCCTTGCCTGCCACTTGGTCCTTTAAACAACAATTAACCTTTCTCTTTCTCACCAAACGATTCGCACAATTCGCAATAGCATGGAGATTAAAATCGAATGCATTAAGATTTTTGCTAAGGTGGAGGAGTCCCCTTTATATACACTTTGATTAATTTGCTCCCCACGTCGGCGCTCGAATTCGAATTCAAAATTCGAATTAATAACCCACCTTAGGGTTATTTAAAATTAACATAAATTAATATATAATTAATATTAAAATTAATTAATAATTAATTTAAATAACATAAAGTTAAGTAAATTAATTTAATAAAATTATATTAATTAATTTATAATTAATTTAATCTTCCTTGTATAATATTATAAAGAATTATTATAATATTATTCACTTGGGCTTCTTCTTTTCACTTTGGACCTCATCTTGACTTCCTGGAACCGGGTCTTGATCAACTAAAATCGGACTATCCTTTTGCACTGATTGGAGAACCTGAAACTGATGCTGCCCACTGAAATATTTTATGGGGGGTTGATTATGTTGATGTAGATGGAATGGTAGTGGATGTTGATGTTCATCATTTGGACAATGTGGATTGAGTTTGACCATATGTGCATGTGGTCGATTGTGATGAAAGTGGGGGTGTAGAAGTGGAAGCCTGATGTGGGTTGGTGATGGGTAGCTCCTTAAGAATGGGATATTTAGATGAATAAGTTGTGGATAGTGTGGTTAATGGTGTTAGGAATAGGTGGGTTGATGGAAGTATGGGTTCGTAGGGATTTGAAATAAAATTGTGATACTTAAATGATTCGATGTCCATTGGTATGCAATGAACTTGTCCATCATGAACTAATTATAAACATTAATGTAGAATGGAAGGGATACATTTCATCTCCCTAATCCAGGGGCATTTGAGGAGTATATTTGTAAGCCATGGACCCCTCCAAAATGTAAAACATGGTGTGTAATATTTTTAGCCCCACTTCTATGGGTAGAACGACAGTGCCAAGTGTGGAACAAAGAGCATCATTGAATGCTCTTAGGGTGAATGTGGATTTGGTTATGTGGGATGGTGAAAGATTAAGATGTTTAAGGACATATGTGGTGATGATATTTATGGAAGAACCAATGTCAATCAACACTCGTTTAAATGGATTCCTATAAACTTGAGCCATAATATGTAATGGAGGGTCCACCACTTCTAATGACATTGATTTAATTTCAAAGTCATAAAATGTAATGGAAGGCTCCATGCACATTCATATAATCACCAAAAAGTTTTTGAAGGCATTAGTGTCTTGGGATTGTAATTAACAGGATTTTAGAATTTCCATTAATGCCTCCCGATGTGAGGGAGATTTTTGAATTAGCTAATAGATTGATAGTTTGGCTTCAGCCATTTTGAGGCTAGTTGTCAATCGGCTACTTAGTGAGATGATGGGTTGTTGTGAATGGTTTAGAGGATGAATTGGTTGAGATGGATGGCTTGGAAGGTGAATTGGCTAGGATGAATTAGGAGAGAAATGGATGGGTGATGGTGGAATGATAGGTTGTGGTGACACACTTGCTTGAGGTGCTATAGGAGGTTGGACTACCTGATGTTGTTCATGAAGAACACAAGCTTATACTAGGAGGGGGTCAAAATTATAAGACCACTTTTTATTTTTCTTTTCCAATCAATATTATTTAATGTATAAATAGCAATATCAAAAATAGTAATCAAAGCAATGCATAAATCACCACACACAATAGAGACACCAATTTTACATGGTTCACCCAATGTGGGATACTCCACAGAGAAAATATTTCACTAAAATTTTCTCAATCAATCTCTTGGGAATCCTTTCTCTATTACAATGTTTATGGACCTTTGTCCAAAGGAGACACCAATACCCTAATCAAGTTCATGGATCTCTATCCATAGGATAACTCTTTCTCCTTATCTCTAACTGATGATCTTCTAGAAGAATTGTTGCCCCCACTGCTCTGGCTAATGGATATCTATCCATAGAAGACACCTGTCCTCACTACCTTGGCTAATGTATCTCTATCCACAAGAGACTGTCGTAATCTATACTCAATCACATTCAAAGCTCTATCTCAAATCTGCACTAAACACAATCCTTCGGTCTAGCACAAATTTGCTCAATCTCTATCTCTGGTCTGTCACAAACCTATCATCAAATCTACACCAAAATCTATCCTCAAATCTGCACTAAACATAGTCCTTTGGCCTAGTACAAATATTTCCTCAATATCTACCCTCTGATATACACTAAACATAATACTTCGGTAGACTTAATCTCAAATCAACTTTGCTAGATCTACCCCAAACCTTAACCCAAGGTCTGAACAAATCAATAAATCAAATCTGCTCTCAAGTCTTCTCAAATACTTATCTCAAATCTACCTTGTAAGCTTCCACAAAAGCTCACACTAATATGTCTACAAGTTCTCTCTAGAACTTGTCCAAATCTGCTCAACAAGTCCTCACTATAACTTGTCCAAATTTATTCAATAAGTCCTCACTAGAACTTATCCAAATCTGCTCTCAATCTCTGTTCTCAAACTGTATAGTAAGCTTCCACAAAAGCTCACACAAATATGTCTACAAGTCTTCTCTAAGACTTACGTCAAATCTACTCAACAAGTCCACACTAGAACTTGTCCAATATCATAGAAACGTAAAGAGAATTGTTAGAGACTCAATATGCATCACATTCACCACAATGCTCAATTAATTTCAATCACTCTTTTGCCATAGATACATATAGAAAATTGTTAGAGACTCAATATGCTTCACACTCACAACAATGCTCAATCACTTTCAATCTTTCTTTTTATCACAAAAACATATAGAGAATTGTTAGAGACTCAATATGTTTCACATTCATCAATGTTGAACCTCTTTCTCAACTCAAATCTAAATATAGAACAATTTGTTTCATAGAACTTGAACTATCACAACACCACATCTACTTGACTAGGCTCAACCAACTCTACTCAACCAATCACTCAATGAACTAATCCTTGCTTAAAAACCCTAATCCAAGCATATGAACACTTACTCAAATGTTTCCAACAATGCTTATCAACCAATCTCACATCACAATGATACTCAAGATATTTACAAACCCTAGTTCAAGTTCACTCAACTAAATAACTCACTTCAACAACAATGCTTATAAAACAATATTCACATAAAAATCATACTCATGATCTTTGCAAACCCTAGTTCAAGTTCACTCAACTAATCACTTCAACAATAATGCTTATCAAGCAAGGTTTTATCAACAACTCTTTATTCCATAAAACCTTGAAGCATTAATTCAAAACACACTCAACAATGCTTACAAAATAATCCTTTTCACTCCAACTTTGCATTCACAACATTCAAAAATCACTCACTAGGAATTTATGCCCATACCTTTATTTTGATGTGGAAGTGCCCGTAGAAAACCTATCTCAATCACAATTTCCTTCTTTCCAATTTCAATGGTTACCCCTGCCTCCTTGGGTCTTACTCGAAAGTGGCATCCCTTTTGGGATGTTTTCCACAAATAAAAAAAAAAATCACAATTTCCTTCTTTCCAATTTCAATGGTTAGATGACAAAAATATCACTCTTAATACTTTCTCAAATATTCCTTAGATACAAAAATAATCAAATCTCAAATACACCTTATTGCTCCTTCTTGGAATTAATTATTTGGAAACACCTTATAATCTCCAACTTAAAATAATATCCAACACCACAAAACCTCAAACAATCTTCCTAAAATACCTTATTACCCTTTTCAATCATTAAAGCAAATAACACCAAAAAAATTATTTTGCATCAACCTTATAACTTTCCTTAAACCTTATAACTTCCCTTAAACCTTATAAACCAAATAAATTATGCAAAAATTAATTTTTAATAGCTCAAAAAATTCCTCCAAAAATTTTGATGCTCAACTAATGCATACCTTTATTTTCTCCCCAAAAGGGTTTTGGTGTGATTCGAATCGCCGTCTCTCCAAGCCAAGTGCCTTAGCACTTTGGTACCCACCGTGTGGGCTATAGGTGCCCACGTGAAGGAAGGAAGTCTTCCTTCCTCTTGGTGCCTTTGATCACCGTCAATACCTTTAAAACAAAAATGCCACACCTGCAGATTCGAACCTCCACCTCACGCCTCCACAACATATTGCCTTCTTCGAAGCTGCCAACTGCGCTACCAGTGCTTGGTGACCAAGGTGCCTTGAATAGTGTGTAATCAATTCTCACCTGGCACTTGGTCCTTTAAACACCAATTAACCTTTCTCTTTCTCACTAAACAATTCACACAATTCGCAATATCATGGAGGTTAAAATCAAATGCATTAATCTTTAGCTAAGGTGGAGGAGTCCCCTTTATATATACTTTGATTAATTTGCTCCCACGTCGGCACTCAAATTCGAATTCAAAATTCAAATTAATAACCCACCTTAGGGTTATTTAAAATTAACATAAATTAATATATAATTAATATTAAAATTAATTAATAATTAATTTAAATAACATAAAGTTAAGTAAATTTATAATTTAATAAAATTATATTGATTAATTTATAATTAATTTATAATTAATTTAATATTCCTTGTATAATATTATAAATAATTATTATAATATTATTTACTTGGGCTTCTTCTTTTCACCTTGGACCTTATCTTGACCTCCTGGAGTGGATTTGATCAACTAAAACCGGACTATATTTTTGCATTGATTGGAGAACCTGAAACTACTGATGCCCACTGAAACTACCACTCAATGGTGCTGAAAGCTTGATATCAATGACCACTCACTCTTGACATCAATTACAACTTATCTACTCAAAATGTCCAACAAATCATTTTATCTATTGGTGATTCTTTGACCATGGGTGACTACGTGAATAACCCCCACAAAACTTTGGTACTATTGTACATGATTGACCTAATTAGGAGTCATGGTATTTAATCCCCCTATTATCTATTGTTGTTCCTTATGATGAGGAAGTGGTGTTTGGTATATTTTAAGGTTTTAATTTTGTTGATCCAAAGGAATATCAACCTTGATGGCCCCTAGCTCTATCAAATATTGCACCATGTGTTTAAATAACCAATAGTTGTTAATATTGTGTCATTTTTATCGATGAAAATAACAAAACAAGTGTTCCCTATAGCCCTTGCCTCATTTAACTTGATATTTTGGTTTTATTTTGGGTAAGGTAAGAGCATTGGTGTCATACAACCTATGAAATATGGAGGCATATGATTCAAATAAAGGTGTGAAAATGTAGTCTTTTTGAACATATATTCAATGTTGACGAGTCTCCACAGTTGGCACTATGGCATGAGGTTGGTGAGGTGGAGGAACCACTTGATAATTGATTTGTTGTAGTTGTTATTGCATGGGTTGTTATTGTTGTTGAGTCATTACTAACTCACTTAGAACCACTTTATTTACATGACTAGGCTTTGTCTGGCCAGAATAACTTCCTTTTGATTGTCCCTTGTTTTACCATTATTTATTCTTAGGTTTTATCTTGCCCTATTGAATTTTGATCTCTTCAATGACATAGGCTTGAGCGAGAGCCTCATTGAATATTATGTATTACTGTAGTTATAGTAGCAAAGATATGGGTTTTAAGCATCTCATTGTGAACATTCGGGTTAGTTATTCCATTGGTAGGGAGAATGGCAATTTAGTGATAACTGCCCTCCAATTTTTTTTGAAATAATAGATTGAATCTTCTTCAAATTATCTTAAGTTGTATAGGATACTCAATGTGGTTTTTTTCAAACATTCAGGGAAAATATCTCCAAAAACTTATCTACCAACTATTCAAATGTGAAAATATTGTGATGAAGCAGATTATTATACCAGTCTTGAGCATCTCCTCCCATTTTCTAAGAAAAGGTTCTAAGCATTAAAGCATCTTGATCTTAGATCTAAAAACATGAGTGGATAAATGTGCTTATGTGCTCTCGAGGGTCCTTAGTCCCTTTAAAATTGTCAAATTTTGGTACTGTGAAATTTGTCATATATGGTAGTGATGGTACCAAGAATGGATAGGTTGATTGATGAGTTGTCTTAGTATGGGCTTCTAGTACATCATAATAGGAGTATGTTGAATTTAAGCTATCAATATGTTGTTGCATTGCTTAGATTTTGGGATCTTCCATATATGTTTGAAAGCCCTAGATTATTTGATGATTAAGTGGAGGTGATGTGTGTGAAGGAATGAGTTGTTGTGAAGAAATGTGATGTTGATGGCTTGATGAATTGAAGGGAATTTGATGATGTTGGGTGTTTTGTTGGATTTGATGTTGGAATGATTGATGTTGATGAAGTGGATGTGAAGTTTATGGGATGTGAGTGTTTTGGGTTGTGAGAGTGGTGTTGGTGTGGGTGAATGGAGGTGTGGGTATAACAACCTAAGAAGATGGCGATACCTAGGATAAGTTAGGTGTGAAGTAAGTGTGTTGGCTTGGGATGGAATGAGGTTTGAAATCTATTGTTTGAGGTTGTTGTTGGGGACAAGAATGATCATATTGCTGGCCCATGAGTAGTTGGTTGAGATGTTACCATGCTTGTTGTACAATGTATGGCCATTTTTGAAGCAGATGGTGTGGTTATGGTTTAGGTGGATGTGGGTAAAGTGTTAGAAATATTGATAGATGTTGGTGGAGGGTAAGTTGTGAAAATAATCACAATAGAATAAGGGGTAGTGGATGGCATGGTAGATGGAATGTGTGAAGCTGCATTGACATGTGCTTCATAAAGTGGATTAGTGTAGGTGGTAGTATGGGTAGATGGGATGGAAGGTATTTGGCTATGTTGTGGTGGAGACATGTGATGAGAAGGTGTGGTTGATACCTCAAAAAGAGGATTGGTGTAGGTTTGGCTAAATTTGGGTGGATGTGAGTGGGCAAATTCTTGTTGAAAAGAAGGAACTTGGTTGTGTGGAATGTTAAGTTGTTCTAATAGTGGTATGGTTGGTCTTAGATAAATTCCAACCTTATCCATGTCTATGTATGTGATTCAAGAATTAGTAGGTGTAGAAGGCTTGATCTCTAGGATGGAAGTGTGAATAGTTCTTTCCATCACATATGCATTTGAAGTAAACATAGAATGTAAAGATCTAGCAGAAAAACTAGAATAACTTGTCTGTGTCACACTTGCAATGTTAGCCACAAAGTGGTTGGGAAAGAGGTGATGCACTCCATGGATGAAGTGGGTTTGTTGGTGGATGCTTGACTCATGATTTTGGCTTATCTTCAAGTTGAAACCATAAGCTAATGAGCCAACTAGGGTAGTGAATGTGGGGAATGTGTGTGAAAATATGGAATGAAAATGAAAAGCACACAAAATAAATCAAATAATTAAATCCTATGTCTTGCAACAATATTTTTGTATTTTTTTTTGTATGTGATTGGTGTGTTTTGATGTATGCCTAAACCTAGACTACTATGCAGGGTGGATTCCTAAAGTGGATGGCAAATGAGGATTATTCTAGTGATGAGATCCAAAAAATCACTCATGGGTTGCTAAGGTGTCTATGGGGCAATACAGTGGATGGAGATGAAACCCGCCGTTGCTAATATTTATCAATGGTTGGTGATGAAGTCCAACGCACTGATGTTTAAAGTGATACATGCTCGTGTGTGATTATTTTTATAAAGTTTCAGTTGTCTATATTGTTCATACAATGACAAGAAACCTACTTTTACTCAACTAAGCTAGTGACCAAGAACATTAATACCGAGTTCCCTCAAAAGAACCTAGGGTACACCACTTGAGATCCACCCTGAGTCATCAAGTGACTCCAACAGTGGAGGTGTTGGAAATTTTGAGTAATAAGGTTATCATTGATGTCAAGTGTTTGGTGCATGGCAAAGTCCATTTTGGTACAAGCAAAGTAGTAAAAGAAATAGCTATAATATTTTATATTATAAGACAAAAATGTTGGATAACATTGTTGAAGATAAAATATTATGCCCATGGTTTCAAAGAGAAAGGAAGATATTATAATAATTAAGCCAGGAGGGCTTAATAAAAAGAAGAAAAAGAATTGATGAAAACCCCATGCAAAAGTATTATTTAATACTAGATTAAATAATATAATATTTAACCTAAAGTTAAATATTATATTAATAAAATAATTAAATTTTGAATTTGGCTAAGGTGCCAAAAATTCAAATTTAATATTGGAGGCATATATTTTTGCCAACGTTAATAACACTACCTTGGAGCATATAAAAGGAGGTAACAAAAATCAAATTTATTTGATACTAATGCTTTGTGATAGAAGTGCATGTGAACGAAATCGAATGCTAAGTGTGGAAACACATCGAATGGAGGAGAGAGGAGAAATATGGGAGTTTATCATTTGTTGAATGAGTGCAAAGGAACAAAGAAAGGGTGGCAAGTGTTTTTGTGCACCAAGGGCTGGTAGCCCAAGTGGCAGGTGGGTCCTGTGTTGGTCATTGGCAGAAGGGAGGTATAGGGTTTGATTCCCCCAGTTCCAGTTGAAGGTTTTGTTTTTAAATTTATGGAGGCAACAAGTATATAGTGGACGAGGCTAAAGCTTAGCCTCAACCACTTGGCTAGCGCAAGCGGTCGAGCACTACGCTTGGTGGACTGAGGTCAGAGGGTCGATTCCCATTCATGATAAAGCAAAGGAAATATTTTTTAAAAGGTATGCACCTTGGTTTGGTTTATAAGGTATGCGCTACATTATTGATTGTTGGCTATAGTATATTTGGTGGATGTTAATTTGACCTATAGTTGAAACTTAGGAGATATAAGGAGAAATATTTTTGCATTATTTTAAAGGTTGAATGATATTAATTTTTTGAGATTGGAGTGATAAGTGTGTAATTGGTTTATGTATCATTGTAATTATTTTATCTTTGAAAATAAATTGGAGTGAAAATTATTTTGAAAGAGTGGAGATAAAATGTGTAAGAGTTTTGTCATTTGATTGTAATTCTTGTTTTTACAAAAGGGAGAAATTATTGAGAGAGTTTTTACATTGTTCATGAAAACTAAAGAAGAATTCTAGAATGTTATTTTCAGAATTCTTTGAGCATCTTGTTGAGGAAATATTCATGTGGAGGTTTTGAGATAGACTATTGTTATCTAACCTTGGTGTGGCACAAAAGGAATTGGTTGTGAGTGAGATAGGTTTTGAAGACATATCTCCATCAAAGCAAAAAGGTATGGGCACATCATCTTTTGTTTGAATTTTTTTTTGGATTGAATATTGTGAAACATAAGGTGGAGTGAAAAGGATTGTTTGATGAGCACTGTTGGAAATATTTGAGTGAGTTCTTTTTAGAAATATTGAGAAGCAATATTGAGGCCAATAAACTAGCTATGCAAAGTATCACTGAAAATATCAAGAACTAATTGATTATTCCATGGGATCAACTTTGTATAAATAGAAAAGTTGATCAATGTGAGCCATTGGATTACAACAACTCAACACATATGAACTAGTCTAGACTAAGAGTTCACCTGACTCATGGAAGAGTGGTAACTCAAGTTAGACTATCCTAGTAGAACTTAAGAGAACAAATATTTATTCTAACACCCCCCCTTAAGTGATACTAGGGGTGAATGTAACAATAGGAGATGAGTCCCGACAACAAGGCCTGATGAGGTACTCATGTACAATTTTGGTGCTACCCAAAAAAAATGAGTCTCGATAATATGGCCTTATTAGGTACTCATGTACAATGAACTTACTTAGAGGAGAGATGGTGAAAAAACCACATGGGAAAAAACCATATTCCTAGAAGAAAAAAAAGAAGAAGAAGAAGAGAGGTGAATGAGGCATGTCCTCGGATGGCGAGGATTGTCCTCTTCTGAATTGAGCCTCTCAAATATCTTTAACTGAATGAGCACCCTTCTAATTTAACTACCTAACCCCAAGTTTCTCACGCAACTGAATGTAACACGGAGAAGGAAAGGATTTGGTGAAGATGTCTGCAATTTGATTTTTTATGGGAATGTACTCCAAGTTTAGATCCCCTTGCTGAATATGTTTTCGAATGAAGTGCATGTGAATCTCAATGTGCTTGGTGCGCTGATGCTCAACTGAATTGTAGGAAATATGAATTGTGCTCTGATTGTCACACCAAAGGGTAATAGGTTGGTCATGAAAAAAACCAAATTCCTTCATTATTTGATGAATCCAAAGAGCTTCCTAAATGGAAAAAATTGTTGCCCTATATTCTGCCTATGTAGATGATAGTGCTATTGCTTGTTTTTTTTGCATGACCAAGCAATCAGTGAAGAACCAAGGAAAAAAACATAGCCAGAGATGGAACATCTTTCTTCAACTAAACCTGCCCAATCAGAGTCTGTGTAACCAATGGTATCCATTGATCTATCCTCATATAAAAGCCCAAAGTGAGTAGTTCCTTGTATGTAGCAGAGGATTCTCATTGCTGCTTGCAAGAAGTAGTTAGAGTGACTTCAGACTGAAAGGGAGTTAAAGAAGGCTTGCAATTAGTCATCTTAAACCATTGAAGAAGATCTAGAGTATATTTCTATTGACATAATGAAATTCTTGCATTTGTTTGAGTTATTTGAAACCCAAGGAAGTAATGAGCTAAACCCAGATCAACCATTTCAAATTTCTCAAAAAGAGAGTCTTTGATAGTTTGGATGTGATAAATGGCACTATGGGTTAGTAGTAGATAATCAACATAGAGAACAAGCATGGTGATGTTTTTTTTATTTCTCCAAATGTAGACTGTTGCATCAGACTCACAACGAGAAAATCTTGAGGAAATAAGGAAGGAGTCCATTTTTTCATATCAAACTCTAGGAGTTTGTTTGAGACCATAGAAATATTTCCTTAGTATACAAACAAGTGAGGAATCTTGAGTAAATCCTGTAGGTTGTTCCATGAATATTTCCTCTTTTAAGTCACCATGTAAGAAAGCAATTTTAACATCCATCTGAAAAAGTGGCCACTTTTGGGAAGCAGCAAGTGCAACTACTAGCCTAACAAAATTTATTTTTGCAACTGGTGCAAAGGTTTCAGAGTAATCAATGCCTTCAACTTGTGAAAAATATTTAGCAACCAATCGAGCTTTGTGTTTATCAATTTTTCCATCAGGTCCATATTTTGTCTTGTAAATCCATTTACAGTGAACTAATTTTCTTCCTTTTGATAGAGGGATTGTTGGCATTTTTGCCACATTTATTTGATCATTGATTATTCATGCATGAGTTGTTGCAATTCTAACTTCTCTACAGGTTTTGATGCAAAAAAGACTAAGTCCGAAAGTTGTCACGAAATCGCGACAAAAAATAGCATAGAGAGCCAAGTCGAAAAACCGTCGCGATATCGCGACATGTCGCAAAATCGCGGGTCGGACGAGGAGAGAGAAAATCAATGCAGAATTGGCACGATTTCGCGACGTGTCGCAAAATCACGGTCAACGCAGTCAACGGCAGCAGGTGGGCAAAACCGTCGCGATATCGCGACGTGTTCGATTTTCGTGGCTTGCGATGAGCAAAAGGCGATAAGACTCAATGTCGTAGCGAAATCGTGACAAAAAATGACACAAGGCTCATAAGGCAAAAGACGTCGCGAAATCGCGACGCGTCGCGTTTTCGCGGCATGGGTAGACGAAAAGACTTAAGTTGTAAAATGGTAGCGATTTCGCGACAGTTAGAGGGTGAAGCCAAGCAAAGCAAAGAAATGTAGCGAAATCGCTACGCGTTCCATGGTCGCGGTCCAAGTGAAGAAAAAGAGTCTAAGGCACAAAGGCGTAGCGATATCGCTACACTTTTGAGAAAATAGGCAAGCAAGGCGAAGACGTCGCGAAATCATGACAGAAAGTGAGAACCGTACAGAAGGCAAATGGTAGCGATTTCGTGACACATTATAGGGTGGAGAAACGTAGCGAAATCGCGACAGGGTGAAGTTGAAGACATTCTAAGGCAAAAGTGTCACATTTTTGCGGCTTAAGAGCAAGGCCGTACAGCATGCAAAAATTGGTAGCGAAATCGTGACATGTTAGGATTTCGCGGTGCAGAAGGGAAGATAGAGCCAAAGACAAGAAAGCGTAGCGAAATCGTGCAACGTTGTGTTTTCGCGGTGCAAGGTAGCGAAGGAGATAAAGAAGCCGAATGTGTAGCGATTTCGTGACATGGTTGTTTTTCACGGGTTTGAAGCGGCAGAAGCGTACGGAGCAGAAAGACGTCGCGATTTCGTGACCTATCACGTTTTCGTGACCTGTTGCAGTTTCATGCCTGAAAGCGGTTCAAACGGCCCGATGCTATTTTGTGAGTTTCGATGATTCAAAGCGGTCCAGAATTAAATGTGTTGCTACTTTTCGATGCAGTCAAGCTAGAAGAATGCGCCCAAGCTACCAGAATTGAAGATTTCCAGGATTTTGAAGCTGTTGTTCATGATTTTTCTAACGGTTTCATGCATATTTCCAAGAACATCATTTAATGAAAATGGCCGACTCTTCCATATGGCATTTAATTTCTGATTTCTCCGAAGCTGTTTAAGGATAACATCTCCTTGTTTTCGTTGCATAAATTGTAGATCTCGAGGAGGTCCGTTGCAAGTTTTAAATGCTGCCAAGAGGCAAGACCTCTATAAAAACCAATGTAAATCTCATTAGCAAGTGTCGGGAGTGAGAGATACTTTTGCTGAAAGCTTTTCAAGTGCTTTGCATGAATATAAGACATTCGGCTCTCTGGTTTCGCAAGTGATTTTCTATGTATTTTCCCTTCTGCATTCTGCATTCCTAATTTGTGCTTGGATCTTTTATTTGCTGCTTAGTTTTAATTCTGTATTGAGTTTTAACAATTGCTAGTAAGGGAGTGAGTTCTGGAATGTTATTTTGGAGGTCATTTATGCAAGATTGCGAGTGGATCACGTCATTGTCTTCTATTATTTGTTGTTGCTGTACTTAGAGTTATCTGTTGTTGCTCTTTCTCGATCAGATAAATTCGGCCTACGGCCATATTTCCCGTTTCTTTCTGCATCTTTACAATTTCTTTCCTGCAACTTTGATCTAAAAACAAATTTAGAATAGTAAGGGAACCAGCCCACTCTGGAGATTGGCCTGGGAGACATTTCTTTCTCCCAGCCTTTCAATGTTGGCCGGGTCTAGGGTGCATTTTCTATAAAAATCCTTTCCTGTGGCAGATTCGTGACCAACAGTTTTTGGCACGCCCGGTGGGACAGACTTCTTCTGTCTCAGAAAGATCCCATAGTATTGAAGGTTTAATGTTCACCTTCATACCGTAAAGTTAGAGCATTTGGTGACTCTGCTGTACTCAAAAATCTCTGAACGTGGATGCAGTGAAAGCTGTACTTCATGATCACGAGATCACAGTCTAAAAAAGTTGGAGATCTTGTCGAGTTTTTCGAACTTGACAGCACAAGAAGTGGTGAGCATTCTAGGTTGGTTCCCCCATCATCATCTGCTATATCCACTCAAATCCCTGGTATTGTTACTAGTTTTCCATCTTCTCAATTACATACACTAGTTCCAATGGCCCAGTATCCTCCACCTAGGCAGTTTTTAGCTTGGAATAGCTCAGGGGCCTTGAATCTCCAGGCTCAAAATCTAGTTCCCCAGGCTGCCTTGAAGGCATTGCCAACTTATGATGGTACAGGAAAGACTGCATACGAACATATTCATGATGTAGCTTCTCTGGCAGCTATTCACGACATAACAGATGAAGATGTAATGGTGAAGTTACTAGTGTTATCTTTAAGAGGAAAATTGTTGTACTGGTATAGATCTCTGCAACCAGGCACTATTGCGTCCTGGGATCAGCTAGGAGAATTATTAGTTAAGAATTTTCATGAACAGGCTGACCCATTTTCATTGTTGCACCAGTTTAATGCGATCCAGAGGCATCCGCAGGAGGCAATAGCAGATTTTAATGTTCGCTTCACCAGGAGCTGGCAGCGAGTACCTGAAGGACTTCGCCCTACCCCTGAGCAAGCTACGTTTTACTACCTCCGAGCGTTCAATACAGATATTGGCTTGGCGATCAGGCAGTCCAATGTGATGACTTTCTCGAAATTGTTCGAGCAAGCACAGAAGGCGGAGGCAGATTTGATTGCAATCGATAGGCTTCCCCCAAAGGTAGCAATGCCCATTCTTCCTGATATTCCATAGCATTTATATCCTAGTTCTTTTTCGCAATCTATGTCCACTATGTATCCTGTCCCATCATGGAATTCTAGTGCACCACAAATTGCACCTATCCCAGCTCCTCAGCTGTCTACTTCAGCAAATCTGCAGTTGCCTGCACCCAGCATTTTGCCATTCCCTGCTTCCACCTCATTTCCAGCATTACCGGCACCACCAGCACCTTTGCCCTTACCAGCACCTCCTGCAACTGTAAACCCTGATCCTTATACAACACTCTTGCAAGAGGTAAAATCTGCCAATTCTGCAATAAGAGCAATGGGTAATAAGATCACGCTTATCGAAAGGAAGCAAGCTGAGCGAGATTTCCAGCCAAGGAGATTTCAACCTCCTCCAATTACTAGAGACCAAGCTGCTTCAACAAGCAAAGCTCCTGAGAAAAGCCTGACTGCTTTGGTAAATGAAGATGCAGTTCTTGCTGAAAGAACGTATTGGTGTTCGACTTGCAATGATCCTCATGGAGAAGATACCTGCATGGTCCATCTGAATTATGTGCAGACATTGGCTGCTAGTTCTTCAGGAGGGCAAGTCAATATGATCTCTGAGGCAAGCCATAGCTTAATGACTCCACTGGAAGAGCAAGTTTCTGTTCTCACAAGGACTGGTAAGAAGTCTGTTACAGTGGATCCTGCTGAGTTAGAACCGTTAAAAGTGCCAGCCGATTTGAAGAAGCCGGTGAAAGCGCCTGTGCCAGTTTCAAAACCTGATGCGCCTATTTTGCCGAAGGATCCTGTTTCTCACAGAGTTCAAGAAAAGGTTGCAACTGCACCAGCAAGATCAGAAGCAGAAGAGCAAGCTCGAGAGAAGTTGAAGTATCCTTCATTGACGAAGAGGCTAAGAGTGGAAGCCACTCAGCAGTATCGAAGCAGATATGAACAACCTGTTGAAAAGAAGGACTCTGCTACGGTTGCATACAACATTGTCGAAGAACTGAAGAAGACCCCAGCTAAGGTTAGTCTTTACGATGCATTGTAGTTGCCTGGGCAGGTAGATTTATTGCAGGAATCTTTAAAATCTATGAAGGATAGTGAAAAGGGTCCTACCCAGACAATTTATGCTCAAGCCTTAACCACTTCTGTTACTGGTAAAAATAGACCACCCCCATTTTATCTATCACTGCAAATAGAGGGTTGGATCGTGCATAACTGCATGATCGACTCTGGAGCTGCTACAACTGTCATGCCAAAGGCAGTTTGCGAGGTTATGGGCATGGAATACACATGAAGTAGCCCTGGAGTTTTGCAGTTAGATGGTACTCCTATAAAAATGGTGGGTGTAATCAAGGATGTCCCAATTGTTTTGCATACTATGCCCCGGATTACAGTCATTCAAGAGATTGTTGTGGTAGATCTAGAACCCTATTTTAGTATGTGCTTATCCAGAGAGTTTACTGCAAAGTTGGGGGGTTATCTGGCATTGGATTATTCCCACTTAGAAATTCCTTTCAAAGGTAAACGGCTCAGGATTCAGAATGAAAAACCTTCCTCTTTTCATATCGAGAAGCTGGAAGAAGCAGAAAAAAACATGCAGTCTGTTAACATGCTAACCGAAGAGTCAGAGGGTTCTGATTTGATGCATGAGGTTTTAGATGAACTCCAGTTGGACGATCAGTTTTCTATGCTTGATTTCAATGCTATGCTGGAGACTGAAATCGGCTATTATTCCATCACAAGACCCGAGGGTGGCACAAGGCAGGTATTTCCTAACCAAGCTGATCAGAGTTCTGTCACAGATCAACTATGGAAGTTATATTTCGATGGGGCTAGATGCAAAAATGGTGCAGGAGCAGGTATTGTTTTGATTTCTCCTTCTGGTTTACAAAGAACATATTCATACCGTCTTACTTGGAATTGTACTAACAATGCTGTCGAGTACGAAGCATTATGCTTAGGCTTGAAAAAGGCAAGGAAGTTGGGAATCGAACAACTCCAGATTTTTGGTGATTCTGAGCTTATTGTAAACCAAGTCACAAACAGGTGCATTTCTAAGCAGCATTACCTTAAAGCATACCGCAACCAAGTGTGGGACCTGTTTGAGTTTTTCACAGCTCTAAATATTCAAGCCATTTCTCGAGAGCTAAATAAGCATGCAGATCTTCTAGCATCTCTTGGAGCCAATTTTTCTCCTATTGAGCAGGTAGTGAAGAAACCAAAGACAGTAAGGATGGTGTACAGGCCAAGTGTCCCAGACAAAGATACTTTCTGGCAAGTCTTTGAGGATGATGAGCAGATTGTCAATTTTTTGATTCATGAAGCTGCCACTATCAAAGGGAGAACCTTGGAGCACGAAGAAGCTGAAGGTCTAATTCAGTTATGGAATAATCACATTCCGAAGGGTCTTATAACTCTGGAAAGTTTGTTTGATCAGCATGATCGGTCCAAGAAACATCGGATTGAGATTGATAAAAAAGAATACATGGAGTTGCAGTTGGAACCCAATAAGGTCATTAAGGTTGGAACTGATTCTACTCCTGATGAACTGCAAGAAATCAAGCAACTGTGTCAAGAATTTTTTGATATTGTGGCTTGGAGTTATGAAGATTTGAAAGGATACGATAAACAGATTGTGCAGCATACGATTGAATTGGAAGAAGGAGTCAGACCCTTCAGGCAAAAGCAGCGACCAGTAAATCCAAATATTGAGACTCTAATGAGGGTCGAGCTTGTGAAAATGCTGCAAGCCAAAATTATATATCCAGTTAAGCACTCAACTTGGGTTGCCAATCTGGTCCCGGTTCGAAAGAAGAATGGAGACATACGACTGTGTGTAGATTTTCAGAATCTGAACCGTGCATCTCTGAAAGATCATTATCCTTTGCCGCGTATAGATCAAATACTGCATGTTGTTGCTGGGGCTCAGCGTTTCTCACTGTTGGATGGATTCTCTGGATATAACCAGATTTGGGTTAGAGATGAGGACCAGTACAAGACAACATTTACAACAAAGTGGGGCACTTTTGCTTATCAGCGAATGCCTTTTGGACTATCAAATGCTGGGGCCACATTCCAGAGAGCCATGGACATTGCATTCAAGGAACTCTTGAACAAGATTATTGTTATATATCTTGATGACATGACTGTCTTTTCACATAGACGGGAAGATCATGGTTCGCATCTGAGGCAAATTTTTGGAAAGTGCAGAGAGTTTGGGATTTCCATTAATCCAAAGAAGTCAGTGTTTGCAGTGAAGGAAGGTAAACTCTTGGGGCATGTTATTTCAGAGGATGGTTTAGCAATAGATCCAGCTCGAGTTGAAGCATTGAAAAAATTATCACTCCCTGCAAATAAAAAGGAACTGCAGTCTTTCTTTGGACAGATTAATTTTATCAGGAAGTTCATTTCTGATTTTGCCCAGGTTGTGAAACCTATGACTGAGTTGTTGAAGAAGGATGCAGACTTTAAATGGACAGCTCGAAGGAAAGAGGCATTCCAAGAAATTAAGGATAGAATAGCGCAGGATCCTGTACTGATTAATCCTGATTATTCAAAAGATTTCATTCTGTATGCAGTTGGGGAAGATGAAAGTTATGCTGCAGTTCTCACACAGAAAGGGGACGATGGGAATGAAAGGCCCATTGCTTTCCTTAGTCAGGTTATTTTACCTCATGAGGCAAAGTATAATTTCATTGAAAAATAGGTGTATGCTGTCATGAAATCTCTTAAGAAATTCAAGCATTTCATATCTCAGAGTAGAACAATTGTCTATGTTATACATCCTGATGTAAGAAATTTCATCATTCAAGGAGAGATGGGTGATAAACGCGCTGGTTGGGTCACCAAGATCCAAGAATTTGATGTTGAAATTCATCCGACTAAGCTAGTGCGTGGTAAGGCTTTATGCCAACATTTAGCAAAGATGGCAGCATCTGGTATAGTTGAATATCAAGCAGATGACCTTGCTAGTGATGACAATCTGATGAACCTCTTAGTTCAAGGAACAAGATTGGGCAGATGACCTCATTGATTACTTCACGACTGGTAAATGCCCTTCACAGTTGAATGCCTCACAGCGGAGAAGATTTCGTCTGCAAGCTCTTAGGTATGTTTTGTTGCCAGAAGGATTGTTTTTTAAGAATATTGATGGTGTTCTTTTAAGATGTGTCAAGGAATCAGAGAAGGCTAGACTCCTGGAGGAGTTTCATTCTGGCATATCAGGAGGACACTATGCAGGTAGACCGATGGCTTTAAAAATAATTCGAGCTGGTTACTATTGGCCGACCTTGTTCACAGATGCTTTCAGGATTGCCCAAGCATGTGACAAATGTCAGAGGTATACAGGAAGAGTTAGGAATGCATCACTGCCTTTGCATCCGATTCAGGTTGAAGCACCCTTTCAGCAGTGGGGGTTGGACTTTATTGGGATTATTGATCCGAATTCCTCAGCTGGACACAGGTATATTTTGACAGCGACAGATTATTTTACGAGGTGGTCTGAAGCTATTCCAACCAAGGTTGCGAATCAGAGTGTGGTGATTTCTTTTATTGAAGGGCTAATTACACGCTTTGGCATTCCTGATGCTATTATTACAGATAATGGGACTCCATTTATTGGAGCTGAACTAGCTGAGTTTGCAAACAAGTATGGCATTTTCCTGAAAACATCCTCTAACTATTATCCACAGGGAAATGGCTTGGCAGAGTCCACAAATAAAAATTTGCTCCGGATTTTAAAGAGGTCTTTGGGGGATAACAAGAGATCATGGCACCTTCTACTAAATCAAGCTTTATGGGCAGATAGGATTTCAATCAAGAAGTCTATCAAGACTTCACCCTATGCCCTGGTTTATGGAAAAGAGGCAAGGTTGCCTGTTCATCTAGAGTTGCCAGTATTGCAGCAGTTGCAGGATTTTCAGGATGATGAAACAGACATAAATTCCTTGGATATGCGGTTGGCTCAGTTGTTGCAGTTGGAAGAGCAGCGTTCTGAGGCATATGAAGAGTTTGCTAAACACACACAGGGTATTTCAAAGTGGTTCCATAAACATTCTGCAGATCGTCCACTTAAGGTGGGAGATTTGGTCCTGAAATGGAATGAAAACAAAGCTAAGCCTGGGAATCACAAGAAGTTTGATGCTCTGTGGGAGGGTCCCTTCCGCATTGTCAGTGCTGGTGCAGCAAATTCGTTCTATCTGGAAGACTTGGATGGCAGCCCACTTCCTATTTCAGTGAACGGCTTTCATCTGAAAGCCTACACTTCATGAACTGGCAGTCCAGTATCAACTTGTATATAGTATAAAAAAAAAAAAAAAAAAAGAAAAGAGAAAAAAAAAAAAGTATTGTTTTTATTTTACCACTTCGGCTCTTTTTGCATGCGAGCCGTAGGTGCCTATTTTTTGTTTTCTTTTTCTTCTCCTTTCCCAGCAGTTGGTGGCTTTCTAGCAATTTCTTCCTTCCCCTTCCCTTTTTCTTCCCTTCCCTTCTTCATTTTCCTTCTTCTACTTCTTTTTCTTCTGCAGTAAAGAAAAAGCCACTGTTGTTGTTTCTTTTCCCCTTTCCTATTATTCCCGCTTCTTCTTATCCCTTTCTTCTAAGTTCTCTATTATTTTACGCATTTATTTACAGTTCAGTTCATTCTCATTCCACTTCCATTCCATTATTTCATTTACTTCCATTCCCCTTCCATCGCAGCTGGTAGCACAGAAGCACTCTATTACTGTCTACCGCATTACTTTTTCATTCCATTCATTCCATCATATCACCATTCCATTTGCATTTCACCGCCTGCGCATCCATAGGATCTCATTCCATTCATTTCCATTCCATAATCAGTTGAGCCAAATGCAGGTTCTTTAAGTTTCAGTTATTCAGCAAAAGATGTTGCAGCAGTCCATCGAGATGAACCCCAGCAGCTAGCTTTCTGTTCTAAGTTTTCATGACTCTGTTGCCCAATGGATTCAGGCCTGGGATTCTTGCATACAACAGAACTGTATACCCCACGAGCCACCAAGAATGTTGGCATTTTTGCCACATTGATTTGATCATTGATTATTCATGCTTAAGTTGTTGCAATTCTAACTTCTCTACAGGTTTTGATGCAAAAAATGACTAAGTCCGAAAGTTGTCGCGAAATCGCGACAAAAAATAGCATGGAGAGCCAAGTCGAAAAACCGTCGCGATATCGCGACATGTCGCAGAATCACGGGTCGAACGAGGAGAGAGAAAATCAACGCAGAATTGGCACGATTTCGCGACGTGTCGCAAAATCACGGTCAACGCAGTCAACGGTAGCAGGTGGGCAAAACCGTCGCGATATCGCGACGTGTTCGATTTTCGTGGCTTGCGACGAGCAAAAGGCGATAAGACTCAATGTCGTAGCGAAATCGTGACAAAAAATGACACAAGGCTCATAAGGCAAAGACGTCGTGAAATCGCGACGCGTCACGTTTTCGCGGCGTGGGTAGACGAAAAGACTTAAGTTGTAAAATGGTCACGATTTCGTGCCAGTTATACGATGCAGGCTCACAAGGCAAAAGATGTAGCGAAATCGCTACGCGTTCCATGGTCGTGGTCCAAGTGAAGAAAAAGAGTCTAAGGCACAAAGGCGTAGCGATATCGTGCAACTTTTGAGAAAATAGGCAAGCAAGGCAAAGACGTCGCGAAATCATGATAGAAAGTGAGAACCGTATAGAGGGCGGAGAAACGTAGCGAAATCATGACATGGTGAAGTTGAAGACATTCTAAGGCAAAAGTGTCACATTTTTGGCTTAAGAGGCGTAAATGAAAATGTGTAGAAAATGTCGACATGTAGATTTTCTCGGGGTGGAAAAAGGGAAGATAGAGCCAAAAGACAAGAAAGCGTAGCGAAATCGCGCAGCGTTGTGTTTTCGCGGTGCAAGCTAGCGAAGGAGATAAAGAAGCCGAATGTGTAGCGATTTCGTGACATGGTTGTTTTTCACGGGTTAGAAGCGGCAGAAGCGTACGGAGCAGAAAGACGTCACGATTTCGTGACCTGTCGCGTTTTCGCGACCTGTTGCAGTTTCGCGCCTGAAAGCAGTTCAAACGGCCCGATGCTATTTTGTGAGTTCCGATGATTCAAAGCGGTCCAGAATTAAATGTGTTGCTGCTTTCCGATGCGGTCAAGCTAGAAGAACGCGCCCAAGCTACCAGAATTGAAGATTTCCAAGATTTTGAAGCTGCTGTTCATGATTTTTCTAACGGTTTCATGCATATTTCCAAGAACATCATTTAATGAAAATGGCCGACTCTTCCATATGGCATTTAATTTCTGATTTCTCCAAGGTTGTTTAAGGATAACATCTCCTTGTTTTCGTTGCATAATTGTAGATCTCGAGGAGGTCCGTTGCAAGTTTTAAATGCTTGCCAAGAGGCAAGGCCTCTATAAAAACCAATGTAAATCTCATTAGCAAGTGTCGGGAGTGAGAGATACTTTTGCTGAAAGCTTTTCAAGTGCTTTGCATGAATATAAGACATTCGGCTCTCTGGTTTCGCAAGTGATTTTCTGTGTATTGTCCCTTCTACATTCTGCATTCCTAATTTGTGCTCGGATCTTTTATTTGCTGCTTAGTTTTAATTTTGTATTGAGTTTTAACAATTGCTAGTAAAGGAGTGAGTTCTGGAATGTTATTTTGGAGGTCATTTATGCAAGGTTGCGAGTGGATCACGTCATTGTCTTCTGTTATTTGTTGTTGTTGTACTTAGAGTTATCTGTTGTTGCTCTTTCTCGATCAGATAAATTCGGCCTACGGCCATATTTCCCGTTTCTTTCCGCATCTTTACAATTTCTTTCCTGCAACTTTGATCTAAAAACAAATTTAGAATAGTAAGGGAACCAGCCCACTCTGGAGATTGTCCTAGGAGACATTTCTTTCTCCCAACCTTTCAATGTTGGCCGGGTCTAGGGTGCATTTTTCTAGAAAATCCTTTCCTGTGGCAGATTCGTGACCAACAGGGACTAGATCCCAAGTGTTGTTTTTGATTAAGGAATAAAATTCATTCTCCATGGCATCATTCCACTCTTTTATACCAATTGCTTCTTTGAAGGATTGAGGATCTATGGAAATGGATTGACAGACAAGACTAGAACCCAAGGTGTTGCTTAATCTGGATGATGGAAGGTTTTGGATGTAAGGAGTGGCCTCTTGAACTATGGTGCGGGCCCATTTTGGCATTGTGGAAGGAGTAATGGGTGTGGCAGGATTTTGAGTTGGAGTTTGAAGTATAGGTTCCTCATTTTGGTCATCTAACTCAAGGATGGGATCTTCATTATATTGTGGCTCAAATATTGGAGATGGCTCAAGAGAATTAATGTTGGGAGAAGATGATTGAGGATCTTTATGAGGGAATGTTTCATCAAATTGAACATTTTTGTGAAAAATACCTCATGAGTTGTGGGATCAAGGAGCCTGTAGGCTTTCATTTCCTCACAATAACCAACAAAAATAAGTTGCTTGCTCTTTTTGTCTAGAGCCTTCCTCTTTTTCTTTGGTATGTGTGCCCAAGAAGTACACCCAAAAATTTTGAAAAAAGAGACATCAGGTTTTGAGCCAGTCCATGCTTCTTCTGGAGTCAAGTGGCCAAGAGCTTTATGAGGTGTGCAGTTTTGAATATAGTTTGCACAATTAATTGCCTCAGCCCAAAAAACTGTTGGAAGATCTCTTGAGTGGAGCATACAGTTTGCCATTTCTTTTAAGGTTATGTTTTTCCTTTCTGCAATGCCATTTTGTTGTGGATTATGGGAGACTGAATGTTGATGAATTATGCCATGAGTTGATAGAAATATGGAGAATTCATTACTGAAGTATTCCCCCCCATTATCTGTACGAATTTGCTTGATTTTGCAAGTGGCTTGATTTTCAACTAAGGCCTTGAAGATTTTGAAGTGGGATAGAACATCACTTTTATATTTTAGAAAGTAGACCCAAGTTCTTCTTGAAAAATCATCAATGAAGGTTAAGGTATATTTTGCTCCTTTGAAAGAAGGCTTTGGGAAGACCATCAAGTCACTATGGATTAACTCTAGAGGGGATGAGGCTCTTTGAGAACCACTTGGATGAAAAGGATCTTGATTTTGTTTTCCAAGAGCACATCCAGGACATACTCCATCAATAGAAGAGACTTTTGGCAATCTTGTTACCATTTCATGAGTATTCAATTCTTTTAGATAGCTATAACTGAGATGTCCAAACCTTTCATGCCAAATTTTGCTTTCAATATCCCCATGTGCAACAAAATAGGAGGTCCCATATGAATTTTGGAATCCCTTGAAGTGAAAAAGGTGAGTGTTATGATCAATATCTCCTTTTGCTACGAGAGAGTGTGGTTCTTGAAGATCTCTTATCTCAACTCCTATTGGTGAAAATAGAACTGTTTTGCCCTTTGCAGAAGTACAAATCTGATAGATGGAGAGGAGATTTGTAGCTATATTTGGGACATAGAGAACATTATTGATATAACCACCATCAATGGATATGTCACCTTTTCCTTTGATTGGGATAAAGGATGAGTCACCAACTTCTATGCTAGAAGTTGAGCTTGAGGAGATTGAAGTGAATGACTCATGTGAAGAAGTCATATGATGAGTTGCCCCTGAATCTAGAACCCAGTATTTTGATGGAGTTTTTATAGGTTTACCTTGAACATTTAAGGCTTTCCCTATCTGCTTCTTAATGTCTATTTTGTGATCCTTTATTGTTGCCTCTAGTTGTTGCAGTCTTTTCCAACATTTGTTCACAAAATGACCATCCTTTTTGCAATGTGTACAAGTTATAGGGCCTCTTTCTTTCTTTTTGATTTTTTCTTTAGTGGAGGTGGATGCTACTAATTCTTTTGAGGAAGAGGGAGAGATCTCATATTTTTCAAGTTTTGTTTCCTCTCTAGTTAGCCTATCACAAAACTCCTCTAAAGAGGGCATTTTAAAGCTTGTACCAAGTGCATCTTTTGTAGACAAAAAGGTGGTTGCAAAATTTTGAAATACTCCATTTAACTTAGAAAGAATAAGATAGATGCATTCTTCTTCTGTTTTTTTCTTGCCACTACCTTTTAATTGTGTGAGGACTTCTTTAAATTTGGTGAGGAAGTCAACAATATTGTTGAAGTCTTCAAGAGATAATGTTGTTAACTCTGCTTCTAGTTGCATTGACCTTATTTGATCCACTTTACCAAACAAGTTCTTTAGTTTCTACCAACTCTCAAATGGAGTTTTACATTCTAAAATGTGAAACCATAAGCTTTCATTTACATTTGTGCTTATAATACCCATTGTTTCATACATCTTCCCTTTATGAACAAATATTTCATATTCCTTTTCAAATTCAGGTCGCTTCTCTTCTAGCAAGTGTGTGAGCCCTTTTTGAGAAATGAGATTTAATATTTTTGGTTTCCATGTGTGATAGTTGTGAGGGGTGAGTGGGTCAATTGTATTCATTTTGCCAAAAAAAATTGCAGTGAACCAATATTCCCCCCTTAACTGCAAGTAGCTTGAAGATGATTCAACAAGAAGCAACACCACCAGAAAACCTTTTAAAGCAAGGTAGCAAAAGCCAGACCTTTATACCGAACTCTTCAAAATACCCACCCTTACGTGAGGGAAACTATAAGTAAATGAAGAGTTGGATACGTGGAACATAGGTGTTTTGAAACTAGAATAATCTTCCAGACCTTTATACCAATCTTCTCAATGGCCCGCCCTTACGTGAGGGAGACTATAGGCAAATGAGGAGATTGATACGTGGAACATAGGCCATTATATGAAGGAAATACTACTTTGATTTGAGAAAAAATGCCAAATTTTGATGTGCTTTATGAGAATGTGCCTTCTTGTATTTAGAAACACCAATTTTATGCAATGGCCATTATAATGTGTAGAAGAAGCTCAAAGAAGAAGAGTGAAGCAACAACCATGAAGTAGTGAAGTTAGTGCCACATAAAATGACTCCACCAGTAACTGTCTAGCAATATGGATAGAATATGACTCCACCAGTATAGCAGTATGGACACAAGATAAAGCCTCCCCTCTATGTGAATCCAGCAAAAAATAGGTGCAAGAATGAGCACCAAACCCCCCCCTCCAAAAAAAAAACAATTTTTGTATTTATGAATATTACAATGGGACTCTTCACTTTTATAGCCTCTTTTGAATAGGCTAAATAGAGGAGTAAAAAAAAACTTCAAGTTTTAGAAGAATTAATTTTGGAAGAGGAAGAGCTGACAGAAAAAGGAGAATGACTTTTTGTTGTTAGAACAATTAGAAAATCACTAAGAAGCAAGATTGCTTTTGATGGATTTACAAAAATTGAGCAATAGTAGTCATGAGAGTCCCTCTGATATGCACAGATCTTAGATGCTAATGAGATGGCTTTATTCACTTTGTGTTCTTCCTACCAAGCTTGGATGCAAGAGCAGCGTATACTAGGGGTTATTTTGCTTTAGAATGGTGCCTCCACATCTTAGTAAGAACCAAATAAAACAAATAACTTTTGCTCCACGTAAAAATGAAGATAGAGCCATGCGTCAGAGCTTTCTTCCATGTCAAATCAAAGAGGAGACCTGCATATGAAGACAAAGAAGGCGCACGAGCAAAATGTAAAGGCTGGTGCAAAAAAATAATAGCTATCAGTAGGAGCATTAAAAAAATACAATAGCTTGCATATCGTGCTCTCTGTGAGCTATGTGTCCTCTGCTTTGAATGTCAAAAACTCAGATGGTGCCAAGTTCCTAGTGCAAATCATAGCATCTCCGATAGACAAATTGTAGTGAAAATGTTTTGCAAATGATGAAAAATTGAGAGAGTTTGATGAGCTAAATAGAAGAGTGGCTGAAGGATAGCCATTGTTGAATGTTCTATTTACGCATGGAAGCAAACGACATGGCTCTTCATGGCTTATTTTCCTCAGAATGATCTGTAGATTTGGCAATGGGTGTTTCATCCCTGGTAGCGTGCAACAACAGATGATGGGCTTCCAACTCAGTCATCTTCTCTTCTCCCAATGAATAGGACATGGCAATCAATGCCAATTTGAACGTTTGCCTCAAAAACCACCAAGGTTCGATGTCAAATTTGAGAGATCTCTCAGATATATCTACACTCTTTGTTGTCAGGTGTAGTGTGAACTATGAATGGCGCGAGCTCCAAGATTGGATTGTTAGGCCAATGGGAAGGAGTGCATCAGTGTTGTTGGTGCTTGTCTTCAATATTGGTAGAGCCCACACTTCGAATGGCCAAAAAAATTAAAGCCAATCTTGGCTTTATGGTGGAGCACGAACACAACACGAACCAACAACCGCTTGACATACAACACGAATCACAAGATGAACCACAAGGTTTAGGGCTAGGCACACCATGCACAATATTCAGGGCTGAGTAGCTACGTTCACTATGGATACGCCAACGCAGTTGAAGACGCTCTACATGAGAAGGGTAGGTGTGGCCACTTTGCTTTAGATACACTAAAGCAAATCTTCCTTTAAAGTGATGTACAATACTGTGAAGGAAGCCTTCACATCCAAAAGAGGACACTAGGTATATAAAAAAATACCCTTTTTTTATAAGGGACTGCACAAATTTGTTAGAGGGTAGTGAGATGCAATAATATTAGATAACACCATACATAAAAAGAGAGGTAGCAAAAATAGTAGTTGCTTGTCTTCTAATTTTCATCAGAGAAATAATAACACCCTACTTCTTATCCCTCATAACAATAATAATAATGATGATCTTATATGAAACATTAGTGATTTGACACTATATGAGAGTATAGATCAAAAGAAATATATGATTGTCTAACAACTTCCAAATAAGCTGAAATAGTCAGAGAAGACTTATCCAAAATAGAGGACAAGTTGAACCAGATCTATGAAAAGTTGAATGCTTGCAAAACTAGCCCTACTCTGGTACCATGTTAGAAATATTGAGAAGCAATATTGAGGCCAAGAAACTAGCTATGCAAAGTATCACTGAAAAGATCAAGAATTGATTGATTATTCCATGGGA
Source organism: Wollemia nobilis (assembly GCA_028583015.1). Classification (NCBI taxonomy): domain Eukaryota; kingdom Viridiplantae; phylum Streptophyta; class Pinopsida; order Araucariales; family Araucariaceae; genus Wollemia; species Wollemia nobilis. Next base: position 2,585,901 of record JAQPPZ010001579.1, on the reverse strand, counting down.
TCAACTTTGTATAAATAGCAAAGTTGATCAATGTGAGTCATTGGATTACAACAACTCAACACATCTGAACTAGTCTAGACTAAGAGTTCACCTGACTCATGGAAGAGTGGTAACTCAAGTTAGACTATCCTAGTAGAACTTAAGAGAACAAATATTTATTCTAACAGTTCTATGTGTTTCATTGTTGAATGTTTGGAGACCATTTGAGATAGATATTATGAATTATTTGAGTTAGGTTTTGAGACCTATATTGTGCTCTTTGTTGTAAATAGTGCGAAACACTTGGTTAGGGCTTGTAAGCAAGTTATGCCTCATTGGTTGAATGATTGAGTTAAATTATTGAGCATTGGTTTTGAGTGATATTGAAAGTGAATGTGCAAACATTAGAAATCAGATTTGTGAAAGCGATAGACTTAATGACTAAGTAGAACATATTGATTTTTTGATAGAGTACATAATTATCTATTTGTTCTAGAGATTAAATGAATTCTGAATAGAATATGTCTAAACTTATTCAATTTAAAGGAATTACATTAAATATTAGATAAAATATTTGATAGCATTGTGTGGAATATTTGAGATTGATTGAGTATATTTTGTAAGCTATTTTGAGAATGTGTTAGAACAGATTTGAGCAAGTCTTGGTGAATATTTGAAGGTAGATTTGAGCAAGTCTTGGTGAATACTTGAAGGTATATTTGATCAAGTCATAGTGAATACTTGAAGGTAGATTTGAGCAAGTATTGGTGAATACTTGAGAGCAGATTTGAGCAAGTCTTGGTGAAGACTTGAAGATAGATTTGAGCAAGTCTTGTGAAGACTTGAGACATCATTGAGAGCAAGTTTTATTTTTTCAAGCTTTGTGTTAAGTCTTGGGGAAGATCTAAGCATATTTGTTCAATATTTGTGTTAAGGCTTGGGGCAAATATAAGTAGAGTTGATCAATATTTGTGTTAAGGCTTAGGGATAGATTTGAGACAGAGATTTGTGAGAAAAGTTAGAGTAGATTTGTACTACACTTGGAATAGAGTTTGGTGCATATCTAAGGCATATTTGAGAGAAATATTTGGAGGTGATATATTAGAGGAAAATAGTCTCTAGTGGATAGAGATCCATTAGCCAGGGTAGTGAGGACAAAGGTCTTCTGTGGAGAGATATACATAAGCCAAAACAGTGGGGGCAGAAGTCGTCTAGAAGATCATCAACCAGAGCAGAGGGTAAAGAGTTCTCCTATGTATAGATATCCATGAACCAGAGCAAGGGAAAATAGTTATCCTATGGAGTATGATACATGAACCAATTGGGAAGATAGAGTTCTTCTGTGGAGAGAGATCTACAAACTAGTTGAGGAGATATAGGTCTCCTGGATCAAGTTCCACGAACTAGAGAAAAGGGAAAAGAGTTCTCCTATGGATAGAGATCCACAAATTATATTATAGGGGATTGGTGTCTCCTTTGGACAGAGGTCCATAAACATTGTAATAGGGAATTGATTCCTAAGAATATTTGTTGAGAAAATTTAGTATAAATATTTTCTCCGTGGAGTAGCCCACATTGGGTGAACCATGTTAAATTGGTGTCTCTATTGTGTGTGATGATTTATGCATTGCTTTAATTACTTCTATTGATATTGCTATTTATAATATTGGATAATATTTTTTGGGAAATAAAAGTGAAATTTGGTTGTATACTTTTCACCCCCCCTATCAGTATAAGCTTGTGTTCTTTAGGAGGTTTCACCTAGCTCTTCCACCCTGAACCATCAAGTGATTCAAATAGTAAGAGTATGCTTGAATATCATTGACTGGTTCCAAATTTAAATAAGTAAATGTGGGAGAATTTAGCCTAGAATGTATCTACTTATGCTTCTTTTTTTTATTGTAGGTAGCAAACAGTGTAAAAAGTAGAAACACCACAAATAACAAAAAATTTAAATTTACTATGATGCATATTCTGATGCAACTAGCATGGATGCACAAATGTAAATCTATCCTATGTGTAAACTATATGAAGTGGTATTTGTAAATTCCAAAAATGCAAAAATGTATTACTTTCTAAATAGAAATTAAGTATTTCCTTTTTTTCAATCTCTTTAAAAAGCAAAAGAAAAATGGAGGTAGGGTTTTGATCAAAACTTACCAGGAAGCCTACATTTTTTTTCTTTCCAACTATCCCAGACATTGTGAGGCATCTTATAGACATGGCAAGGCATTTCCCGAATGCGGTAGGGCATCTGTGCAACCATAGATCAAATATTGCTACTTTCAAAAACCCTAGTTTCATGATTTTTGTGCAATCGAATCTCTAAAAACCTATAACATAAATACAAAATGTAGATCATAATATAAGGTAAGTTAAAATATGGAACCCTTTGTGGGTCCCACTGTTATTGCCATTTTGTAAAGTAAAAATTGACAAAACCAATATAGCAATAACAAAATCAACACACAAAATATATTGCACAAAGAAGAAAGGAATGTATTGTATTAATGTGGGGGGAGCCTTGATCTCCAATGTTACAATATAGTGTATATCGATACAATAGTTACAATACAAGGGTTTTAAAACCCTTGTTCACAAATAATAGTAGGTATCTTCTGTGTCTTCTATTGCTCCAAACAAGTTGTAAGTGGGCTTGAGTATCCCTACGGGGCCACCCTAGCTACAACAACTTTTAATAATATAGTTCCTGCACCTATAAATAGATCAACAACACCAAGAGGTCAATAGCATATGAGAGGGCTCCACTATGTGAGTCCCTCTTTGAATTAGATCTATAAACCCTAGTGCTAAAAATGATGAAATACATACAAAATATAGGAAACGTAAGATGTCAAACAATAAAATATTTACCTTGTCAAAGAATATTTGTTGTTTTGATTTGCATTCCTGTTTCTGTGATCTAGAGTCGTACGAACACTAGAAAGTGTTCGAGGGTATGGCGATGGTAAACTGAAAGGTTGGAAGATGCCCAAAAGCATTCGATGATGGTGGTGAACACCCAACAACATTATTGGAATGCTCAACAACATTCATGGGATGCTGGGAGGTGTTTGAGGGTTTCTACGAAGGGTACTGCAAAACCAGATCTGGTTTGCAAGGGCTCAAATGACTAAAAATGAAATATTTAATGGTGACAGTGAGGGAAATGGTAACAGAATGCTAGGGTTTTGTGGAGATGGAAATGAGGTCTTGACAAGAGTGCTTAACCACTTCAAGAATCAAAATACCACTTAGAAATAAAATAACCACTTAACCTCATTCATGAGAATGAGTGACCTTTTATAACTTGCCTTCCATATGCTAGGGTTTCGACGACACCAATGTATGATAAAGATTAAAACATAATGGATGGTTAGGATTATGATATTTGCAATGTGACATAGATGAAGTCAAATGGATGGTTAATATTAAAACATTAATGAGTGACTATAATTTATTTATATATATATATATATATTTATATTATATATATAATATATATATATAAATAATGGATGGATGTGATTGGATGATGTGGATGGAGTAAAAGTGGCTAGGATTTGGTGTCTACACAGAGGTTTCATGAAGCAAGAGGACTAGTAATAAAAAAAATGGCTTGAGGTAATCATTTCTTATGATAACATTTAAAGGTCATAAAAACCATGAAGAGACATCTCCCATGACCAATGAGTGACAATGCAACAAATAACTACACCATCATCGATTCAACCGTATGGGAAAGATTAAGGAGAGAGAAAATTCAAATATTTTTAATGCTCTATTAGCTAGAATTCTATAAAATGAGGGCTCTCGCTCATCACATCTTCAAAAGCCCATACTTTATCTCTAGATTTTCCAAGATTCAAAAATTTTCCTAAGAGACTCTACACCCAAAGGATAAGGTTATTGTTTGTTGGGTTCTTTAACTCCTGCAAGTAGAAGTATCCTATGAGTTACCAAACTATAGTGAAGGTTTCACTACAATGGGATAGACCCTCACCCCAAGGAAAGGTCAAGAAAATTCACTGCAAAAAATAATAAAATGAGGAGCCCTAAAGCTCCATCCATATATCAAGTAGCTAATTTGAAGAAGACACCAACCAACGATAGTTTATGCCAAATATTGTTATCATGCTCTAAGATCCCCTCACCTCAAGGAAAATTCATTCACCTAGATCAAGACAACAAAGAATTTTAGCCTTTTTTATTATTACTATGCCCCATATCATCATCAATATTAACCCCAAAACCTTCTCAATGGTGACTAAAAGGGTTTCCTTGATGATGAGGTTTCCAAGAGCTAGATTCACAAGGACCCACCTGCCTAACTAGTAGAGAGACCCTAAAATTGAGCTACCCTCCTTTGTTAATTGGGTTGCAACACTATATATACCCAAGGATAGTTTCTCAATGGCATGAGAAAAACACCCTAAGGGGGAATCCAAAGGCCTTAGATGAAAAGAATAAGGGGGATGGGATGAGTCAAGTAAGGACTCAGTGAGGCCAACAGACTTTTTTGGTCCTCATATAGATACCCCAAATGCTCAAAGGTGGGAGGGGCAATAATATCATGGAAAATCCACCAGGAATCAAAAGCATACCATTGAACAAGGTCCAGTAGAATCATGTGGAAAGGCACCTTCAAAAAATTAGTTATCAGGAGAAGTGGGGCAACAATAAAATTTGCATTAATAAGACTCAAGGTTGATCGAAAGCATAAGGAGGGAAATCACCAAAGTAACCAAATCATAAAAGGATAGGTCCAACCCAACCAATATCGTAGTTTGATGAGCTAGTACATAGAATATTAAATCATCAAGGTGGGTCAAAGATTGAAGAAGCACAAATCCATAACCACCAACATAGAAATTTATTCTTAGATACTACATCCTAGACTCATATCTTCACAAGGGAAGTTGGGTGCATTAATGATGCCTCTAAGAAGAATATTGTGTCACTTTTGGAGGCATTTATGGTGATTCAAATCCCATAGATAGGTTTTATTTCTTGTAATTTACTTTTTCTTTATTTCCATTTTCCTTGGATAAAAACCTAGTAGAATAGGATAGCATAGAAGAAAAGAGCATCAAAATATTGCACCAATTCAATAAGTTAGCCATGGTAAAAAATCCACAGGTTATCCAAAGGATTTGTGTCCCATGCTCCTTGAACTTCCCAAGACTAGTACCCCACACAAGGCATAGGGCACTAGACACACCCACTCAAAGATATGAATAGCAATATAAACCATAAGGGGTCATGGAACCCAGGTCACAAGGGTCATTTTAGGCACCCAACACTTCCCATACACCATTTTATTCAATATTCAATCTTTGATTCAACTATTCTACTCTTTTAGTTGATGTCACTTTGTATTGGTCTCTTATTGAGGTCTTTATTATCTCACACACTAGGTTAGATATTAATTTTGTTAACCATTTTTTAGGTACATACATGCACCTTACAAGAGTCATTGGATAGTTGCCAAATAAATTCTATGGTATATTTGAGGTACTTACAAGATGGGGGTTCATTATTATGTTGGATATCCTCCTATCTTATAGGGATACTTTGATGTAGATTTAATAGGTGATCTTGATAAATGATGATCTATTACCATATTTATGTTCTATATTGGATCTATACTAGTATGCTGGTGTTTTCATTGGTAGTACACCATATCTTATTCAAATACATAGGTTAAATATTGTGCTACTAATGAGTCCACCAAACATTTTTTATGGATAGTAATGATTCTTGAGTAACTAGGACTTCCTTAGTGATTTCTTATCACTCTTTTCTATGATTATCAAAGTCCCATCAAGATTGTTTGAATCATATTTTTCATCAATGAAAAAATCATATTGAGGTGTGGATACACTAAGTTCCTTGGATTCATGCTTGTGGGATGCTCGAGATAGTTTATGTGACTTCAACATAGTAATTTGCAATTATCTTAACCAATGTTATGTCATAAGTGTCCATGTGCACTTATAGGAGTTTCTTGACATAGAAGAGTGTCTCTTAAGGGAGAATGATTGATAAGAGTCTCTCTAAGTGTCCATAATTAGCTTTAGGGGATACTAGGATAAGTGTTAATATTAACTTGAGGCCATGTTATATTGTGACTACTTATACTATCATATGGACCCGTAAGCACCTTATTAGATGACTCAATTTTATTATTTTATTATTATTCATTGGTCTATTATTCAACCTTCACATTGGGTAATATGTATTATGGTGGTAGTTTTTTTTTTTGAGAACAAGGGGTTGTACTAAGATACCCTACCCTTGAAAAATACAACTCTCTCCTGTAGATCTTGAGATTTTACAAACAAAATCAATTTTCATCTCAATTGAGTTGCTATAGCTAGATACCTATATCATTTTAATAAAATGTATGAATTCTTGATTTTCATTTTTAAGTCATCTTCAATTTTTTTGTGAATACAAATATTCTAGAATTCAACATCCTTCTTGACATTTTCCTACAACCTTCACAATACCAAAAGTCCACCTATATTGTCAATGCTTTGCATCTTAGTAGAGTATATTTCCAAAACATCACACTATCATAGTCTTCTTTACCATATTTGAATTGCTAGTTTTCTTCCTAAAGCATAAGTGCAACCACAAAAATTATAATAAATGGTTTATATGAAAACACATTAATGTTAAAAAATAAAGTAAATATTACCAATGGAAAATATTAAAGTAAATCTTAATCATTAGTTTATTTAGTTAGTCAACATTTTCTTATCATCTTCAACTAAACTAACTACTTCCTCTAACCACATAAAAGATAATTTAATTTTATGATCCTCAATTAAAACCCCTCTATTGGCTAGCCCATATGCACAATTATTTTCTTCCCTTAACATATGTGTAAACCTATTTTCTTAAAACTCTATAGTAAGATGTTGTATTTCCACAATTATCTCTTATATGTTCCACGAAGCCTTTTCTTTCCTCAAATTTGTATTTATTACTATGAGTGAATCACATTCCATCCATACTCTATTCCATTTCATTTGTTTGCATAATTTTTTACCCTTCCAAAGCCACCCAAGCTTTAGCTTAATTATTTGTCTTAATTCCACTATTAAAATCATGATAAGACAAAATATCTCCTCTATTATTTCTAATTATCTCCTCCTCCTACTAGTCCTAGATTTCCTTTAGATGGCCCATCAAAATTCAATTTGACCAACTCCACATATGGTGGTTTCCACTTTATATTATTTGCTTTCTTTTTGTTTATCCTATACCCAATATTATAATTAAATTTGATGTATTGACTCCATCTATCAAGGCTCTCTACTTTCATATTAGGGATTGTATGGACTTATAGGGTTGGTTTAGACTCTTCTATGGTTAAAAAAATCTCCCTTTTCATTGTCTCTAAAAATATTTCCTTTCTTTAAATATTCTTCTATTCCTTTCTAGCCACATATTCCAAAGTATTGTATCTTTTGATATATCCTAGATTGTTTATAAAGCCTCACTTTTGAAAGTGCTTTGCTATTGCTTTAACCATTATTCAATTCTAAAATTCATCACCATGCATTTACAACACATATTAAGACTCCATTTCCATAGTTTCCAAACTATTGAGCAGTGTCCCAAGAGATGGTCTATACTCTTCTCCTCATTTTTACAAATAAGACATTGTGAGGGACCATGAAAACCCTTTTTCATAGGGTTATCCTAGGATAAAATTCTTCTATGACCTACTAGAAAAAAAAACATTTTGATTGTAGGAATACTCAAGCTATCCCAAACATCTCTCTATATTCTTGTAAAATTCTTATTTTTTTGGTGCTTTATATTATATCCACTTCTTGTTGTATATTTCCTAAGTTATTCAACTCCCAAATAAACTTATCCTTGGCTCCCCTTGGAATAATCATTGTTGTTATATTTCTACTCAATTGCCTCCTAGCATAAATGTCTTGTATACTTGTAAAAAAATCTTATTTTCATTTGTATCTTCCTTTCTAATCCTAGTATAAAATGTTTGAAACCCAATCACTATATTTATCTTGAAGTAATCTCATCCATGGTTTCAAAATTAGATCTAGATTGAGTGGTTTTTATCATACAAAGTATCCATACAAATAGAATTTTTTTCTCCACTTTCCACCACCCATATTAGACCTTTAATCACTAGATCAATTGATTTTTTAGAACCATTCAATAGTGTAGAACCATTTGGTAGTGAGAATGTAGTAAATATTAATCTTGGGTCATTGGGCTCAAAATACTTAAAATAATTATTTCCCATTATATTTGACTCTCTTTGTACAATATCCAAATTAATTTTCCCCTAAGAGCTAAGTTTACATTTGTAAGAACTCTTAAATCAATAACTCCCTTAGTTTTATCATCACACACCTTGATCCATTTCACCAAAGGAAATTTCCTTTTATCATGTAAACCTAACCACAAAAATTACTACATAATATAGATTAAACTTTTTTCTATCGATTTTGGCATAGTATACAAGGACATATAATATGTTGGAATGGCTTGTAGGACTGATTTAATTAGTTGAACTCTTCCTGCTAACAATAACCATCTACCTTTCCATGTTGGTAGTTTATTTTGAATGTTACTTATAACTGGATTCTATAATTATATCCTCATTCTCCCCTCAAATAAGGGCATCCCTAGATAATTTGCTAGAAAATTTGCCTCCTCCATTTGAAGTAACTTGCATATCCCTACTTTGATTCTAGTTGGGGTGTTTAGGAAGTAAAATTTGGAATTTGTCCTATTAAATTTCTATCGTAATGCTCTTTTTTATTCCTTTAATAAGTTATGTATTATAGTGGTAGTTATACCCATGTTTCCTAGCCATTTATCATTGACTATAGATGATTATGTTTTTGTTAGTGACATTATTTATGTAAGGGAACCTTTTAAATCTATGTTCTTAATGAGTTGATTCCATTTTTTTCCTATATATATTGTAGGTTCCAATAATCCAAAGTAATAAGAACAAATGATCATGAATAATAATCTCAAGAAAAGGGTAATTCTCATTGTGAAAATTCATGCTTGAATAATATAATTCCTTGATGGATAATCAAACTTACGATGATGTTAATTTTTCTAATTGGCTATATGGGATTGAAATCGGCCCAAGTCATATTACATTCTAAACACATAGTGGTATTACAAAAACTTGGTTATTTTGCATATATTGCTTAACAAGATTTGACTCTGGGTCTCCTCCTTGAAAGTTAAGGAATTTAAAAAATTGATTTAATGTTATTTGATAAGGTATCTTTTTCAATTACCCGAAGACAATAAATTATTTTCTTGCAAATGGATGTTTAAAATCATATTTAAATCTCAAAATAATATTGTGAGCGTAAAGCTAGATAACTTATAAGAGTTTTTCTATCATATTGAAGGAATCAATTATAATTAAACTTCTTATTCTACCACTAAAATGCACACGGTTAAGTTGGTATTATCTTTAGATGCAAAATAAAATAGAAAGTCTACCAAATGGATGTCAAATGTGCATTTTTGAATTGTGATTTAAATGAATATATCTACAATGTCTTAACCTAATGGTTTTGTTACGAAAGGCAATTAAAACTTAATTTATAGATTAAATAAATCTATTTGGTTTAAATAAATTCACTAGAGAATAGTATTCTATTACCAATGATCACTTTAAATATCAAGGTTTTACTAGAAGTAAGAATTATCCTATAATTATTATATATATTAATTATTTTATCATTGCTTATAATTATCCCCTTTTGATTGAAGCTATTAAATTAAAATTTTAAAATGACTAATTTATTTATATTTCATTATTTGTTAGGGAATACAAATTTAGAAAATACCAAACAATTTTTTCATTTCTCAATAAAATTATGCTCAAGATTTGATAGTTAGATCTCATATAAATCATGCTAAAGTTGTTTCTACAACTTTAGAACTTAGAATTAATTTTTGAATTAAATGAATTATCCTCATATTAATTCAAAGATATATGGGCAACTTGTTGATAGTATAATTTATTAGATAAATAAAAGATCTAGTATTGCATTTATTTTAGGTCTGGTATCTAGATTTAAGACAAATCCTCAACAAGCCTATTTTAAAGTTGCTACAAGAATTCTTGGAGATGTGAAAGAAACATCGGGTAATGGTCTTGAATATAAGTATCCATATAATTTCTCTATGTATCTATGGAATTAGAGTAAGATCTCCTAATAATTTCAAATATATTAATTATTATTGTATTTCACTAGGATATATTATTGTTTCTTATAATAGCAAAAAGAATAATATTGTTTTCTTATCTTCAATTGAAGCATAATACAAGGTTACAATAGATCTACGAATAAATCTTTTATCTAAAAAGACTTTTTAAATATTTTGGACTATATTAAAGTTATCCTACAACACTTGCTTATGTTCAAGAAATTGTAATTGAGTTAGCAAAGAATCCTATTTTCTTGCTAGAAGCAAACATATTCAACTTCATCGTCATTTTAATAGAGAATTCTTGATTCAAAGAAAATCATCTATTGTATTATCCCTCAGAGGATTAGGTCACTAAGCCACTATATAACGAGATATTATTTTTATATTATAATAGTTTAGGACTCAGAATTTGGCATTAAGGAAAAATAATACTAATGCCAATATTATTATGATTCCAAAAAATTATTAAAGGGAAGTGTCAGTGAGAATGGTCTTTATTTATCCATAGTTTGTTCTAATCTTGGATAAATATTTATTTTCTTTATAGGAGGAATATTTCTACTAGACCCTCCAAATGAAATATAACTCATTCATCCATAGGAAGTCATCTTGATAGCTCTTATGTAACTCATATGATAAGTGTCATATGAGCATAATTGTAAGATATGTGTTGTGTGAGTTTAATTTAAAGTAGCATATCTTATGTAACTCCAATTTACATATCACTCTAGATTCCCAGTCTATGGAATTTTGGGGCACTTAGACACATACAATTAGGAAGGTAAGAAGCCATGATGTAATGCTTGCATAACTCATTTATTCCTCTTGTTCATTTTTAATTAGGTCTAGGATGTAGGAAGTCTTGAAGATGTAATTTTTATGTGTAAGTTGTGTTAGATCCATTCTATGAAATCGGGAAGGATTGCTATATTACTTTGTTGTAACCTTATATAGAAAGGGTTTGAGCATTTTTCCTTTCTATTTTATAGAGGTTTTTTTCTCCTTGTGGTTTTCTCCTTAAAAATACTTCTCTCAAATTATGTGGTTACTTATTGTATGTGCAAGATAGCAAATAGTATTGTTTTTAGATTTTTTATTTGACCCTAATAATTTCATCGATTTCTACTATATCTTAAATCCAAATAATGATATGCTTATAAAATTTTAGATACTTGTACATAGAACTAATATTTTTACATTATGAAAATATAACCTCTATGGTGTCAAAAATCATGTTTTGACATAACATTATTTTATGTAAGTATAATAGTTATGTTGAAATTTTTGACTTGACTTTCTAAACCCATGATATTACCATTAAGAAGTATTTTATAAAGAACATTAATTAATTTTAATCTCATGGAATCCATATTAATATAAAATTGAACTCGAATTGCATCTTATTCTCTGGTTATCACTAAGTGATTGATTGATATATGAAATGATTTATGGGGACTATTAGTTGAGGAGCTTGGAAAATACAAACTTCTTGAAGGCCCATAACAAATAATTCATTGATGGTTGCAATGATGACATATTATGGAGAGTCATCCCAAACAATAAAAAAATTATTCTAAAAATTTAAAAGAACTAAATGGAATAAATTTTAGTTGAAATTACTTTAAATGCATGAATGTTATCTTAATTTTAATAAGTTATTTTGAAAGAATAACTAGTCTTAGAAATTTTACTTTATTTGGCATAATAATTCTAGTCATCACAATGAAAATTATTGCATTAATAAAGTTGTGGATTACTCTCTAATGGAACATGGTGGGATATTGTTTATACAAGGGTCAATATCTTTTCAAAATGATTTTAATGGATCGTTATTAGATCATTTTAATAACATTATGTACAAATTTCAATTATTGTACATACAATTTTAATTATAGTATGAATTTGACAAAATAAGTATGAAAATAATAATAATAATAATAATAATATATTAATTTTAAGTAGGGACATAGTGATATAAGCTATAGCAACAACCCAACCATTATGTAAAGTGGTCTTGATGGAAAAAAAATTGTATTGGTGAAAGGGATTTTGAAAGGATCTTGTAACATTTTACAAAAATAGGAAAGCTAGGAGAGAATCTTCTAGCTAAAACAAAACAAAAACAATGAAACCTTAGCAAATAGGATCTACGAAAGCAAACAGAGAGGACCATGCAGGGGCAAAGGAGAAATCCTTTAGAGGTGATAAGAGAAGCCCTCACAGGGGTAAAAGAGAGCTTCCTCTATAGAAATAAAACACTTTGCAAGGTTGAGATACAAAAATAGTTGAGTTAGTTTCCAGTGTTACCAACATCATGGTTTGCAGCAGCTCGAACATCTTCACCCACCAGACTTTTAAACCTGTCTAGAATTTTGTGTTGGTATTTGTATTCCTCCAGGATTGCATCTACTTGAATCAATAGGGAGGATGTCATATTAGTAGCTCTGGATAGATATTTCATGATATCATGAAGTTCTTAGAGGTAGCCCTCGCGAGAAGCTAGCATAGGCTGTTTAGGAGAGCATTTTAGGGGGTGGCTTCTTTTGGAAGTAGGAGTGCTCTTTAGCTTAACTTGGAAAGATAAGGAGTCCTCTAATTGATCTTGATTATAGATTATGATGGGTGCCTTACATTTTCCACAATAGACTTGCTCCTAGTGGAGTAACGACGAGGCTTAGACTTCACTATACTTGAGGTTTCCTTTGCTTTCACCTCAAATTCAAGTATGCGGTTGGCTCTTGGGGATGACAGACCAGAATCAACAGTGTCATCCATAGGTGCAACAACTATGATAACCACTATTCTAGCTTCCCTCTTGATCACATTCCTGTATATAACTAGGTGAAGCTCCTAATGAAGGGGAAAGAGAGACTCCTTGTTTAACATTTAGAACAAAGTGATCAATCGGCCTATAGAGGTACTCAAGGATGTTGAATATATTTTTCCCCCTTAGATGATTGAGGAAAGCTAAGTGGAAGCTCCTAAAAATAGCACCAGGACCATCCATCATGAACTATTGTAGCACAGTAATCATAAAAATATCCTAGGGTTTGAGGAGTGTCTAAATTATGATCCCCTCTTTATCTCTACCTAGCTTCTCTTCCTTGTCCTTGAAGATGAAGAGTTCACTATGTAAAGAGTGTTTTTCTCTATGAATAATATCCCCATCATTGGGTAGACCAATTATTTTAGCCAGAATATCAATGGTGATAGTAAAACTTAGGCCTCGAAGGGTGACATGGCCATCATCCCATGTTTGAGCAAACTCCATGGACAAATCCATGTCATTTCCACTTAATATATGTAAGTGAATCAACCCATGATCCCTGAAGATGTCTTACACAAGGGTATCAAGGTGGAGAGATGCAGGTTTGTAATGATAGTCAAAATCCACAATGGATATGGGAAACATGCACAGGGAAGAGAAGGGAAAGAAATCCAAAAGCTTAGAAGTAGAAGAAAAGGTGAAGGTAGAATGTTTTAGAATAGAATTGTTTCTAATAATATAGGCAAGGGAATGTTTCAGGTCTTGATAAGTTAGTCAGGTGGAATGCAACCTAAAGAGAAAATAAGGAGGATGTATTTTCCATTCAATATGGATTGGTAAAATTTACACTTTTAAGGGTTTACTAGTTGTAGAAAAGGAAGAGTGTGGTTCTATCAATTATAGCACAGTACATGTTGAGGTCGTTTATGGAGGAAACCACATGCCAAGGAGAATGAGTCATCCAAGGAGCAAGGCACGATTCAGAGGCAACTCTGAATTCCACTAAGGAGTGGATCTTCCACACATGATCTAGGAAATATAGCCAAAGTCCAATAACATGGTAGTACATAATTCCAAAGTACTTATTCCCATACTTAATGGCACTCCACACAAGACCATTAGTGTCATTGGTATAATAGGAAGAACTACCATAGTGATGATATACAAGCATGTTGGCACTCTGTATTATCGATCCATAATTGAAAATAATTCTTAGCAAGTCCACATGTCACAGAAAGTTAGAAATGCTTCTAAAATCCACCCTGTAACAAATCTTGCACTCGTGGTAGAGAAAAGAAAAGAGGTATCAAATCATAGAAAGGAATAGTCTTTGATCATTTTTGTCACCATAATGTTGAAAATTCACCATGAAGAACCCAATATCCCCCAAAATTTGGGGTGCATGGATGCTACATGTCACCACAGAGTTGTGAGTGTCCTTAAAAATGAGAGTTTTATCACCAATATCATTATCATATTGAACATACACCACCGCGAGCCAAGTATTCCCCAAAATATGAGGTGCATGGAAGCTATGTATCACCACAGAGGTGTGAGTGACCTTAAAAATGAGATTTTGAGCCAACTCATCCACCAGAAAATAGGGGCACCAATACACAGGGGTTTGGGGCCAATTAGAAAAAATGTAGAAGGAGAAGAGATCTCAAAGGTCCAATGAGATAGCGAAAACAAAATAACTTCGAGATAAAAGGCACCAACCCCTCCAAGTCCACAAGTCCAAAGGATAGTCTCAAAGAAAATATGAGGATAGGGAATTTTCATCAACAATAGAAGGGGGGAAGCTATTAGTCTAGATGGTAAGGTTGGGCTCAAATATACCCAAGTTAGCTAAGAGGTCAATGACTTGATTACCTTCTCTAAAGACATGTTGAATGGAGATATTGGTGGAGGAACTAAGAAATGTTTTGGCTTTAGATATCAAATTGGAGATGTTCCAAGACATATATTGGGTCCCTTTGAGGCTCTTAATGATATTCATCGAGTCACCTTCAATAACAATATTAGGAAAATGAATACGAGGTAGAAGAGATAGACCTTGAAAGAGAGCTCAAGCTTTGGCAAAGTGATTGGTTTGAACACCAAGGCATTCAAAAAAGGCTAGGAGGATCTCCCCTGCATGATTTCTAAAAATTCCTCCAAGTACCAGTAGTACCAGGATTTCTCTTTATCACACCATCGAATTTGAATTTTATCCAACCCGAGGGTGGAGGAGACCACCTGATGAGCGAATGATCAACCATAGAACTAGGGGGAGAAATGGGAAAAGAAGGAAGCTTGAGAGACCTGGCTAGATGATCTTCATTCGAGGGTTTTGGGACCCAAATCCCGGAGTGACAGAGAGGTTCTCAATAGAATCATGGATAATTCTAGAAAGGACATAATGAAAATCATGGGTGGAGTTGTTAAATGCTCTATAATTATGTTCACACCAAACTTCCCATAAGAAATGGGGAAGACAAAAGATCCAAAAAATTTTAACGTGGAAGCTTCTAAAAGGGTTGGGCCACTGTAAGCATAAGTCATTCAAGAGAAGTGGGGGCACCTAATAAATTCCAATGGAGGAGAATAATGATTAAATAATATTGTGATAAAATCTATAGGAAATAAAAATGTGTTGGGTTGATTCACAAGCTTGATTGCAAAGGTAACAATAGTTGGGAATAGAGAGCCCACAATGCTAGAGATTAGGAATGGAAAATATCTTATCTTGGACATCTAGCTAGAAAAGGAAGTTATATTTGGGTGTAAGGTACTTATTCTAGATGATATTCAAAGGGAACTAGGGTTGTCCTAGATTTTCAGTAAGGAAGTAGGCAGTTTTAATAGTAAAAATGCCATTCTCACTAGGTGCCCAAATAAGTTTATCTTCTACTAAAGAGTTGGGGATGACATAGAGGTGCAAGATATTGATAAAATAGAGGTAGCTCTTCTTTGTTCCTCATTCAAATCATCAAGAGGGAAGGTATTCTAGGTCCTTCTATTGGTGTCAATAAAATTACACACCTTCAAACCAAATAGGATATCAATTACAAGGTTTAAAGCAAATCGATCAAAACAATTTTGAAGGGGACTATCACCTAACCATCTATCCTCCCAAAAATTTATCTTCTGGCCACTACCAAGTCTCCACTAGATACATCTCCTAATAAGTTCCCTAGACCTAAGAATGGAATTCCAAACTGTAGAGCCTAAAATGGGTAAGGGGTGATCTAGAAATTTTGGTTGGTTCCAAAGATACTTAGCCTTAATAATGTCAACCTAGAGAGAGTTTTCATTCTAAAGGACCCTCCATCCTTATTTAGCTATAAGAGTTGCATTCATGTTTTTAACTTTCCTAAGTCCAATGCCTCCATAGTTCTTTCTAGAGTAGACCTAATCCTAGGAAACCAAATGGAATCTCTGCTTGTGTTTGAAGCTAGACCATAAGAAGTTCCTCTAGATCTGTTCTATCTTATTGCACACTTCAATAAAAATATAGAAAAATGGAAAGAAATAAAATAGGGATGCTCTAGGGATGCTTTGGAGAGAAGCTTTGACTAAAGTGGCCTTCTCATCCTAGCTAAGAAGCCCCCTTTCCACCCGACCAGATTTTTTTAGATCCTTTCTATAAAAAAATTCCATAGATATTTTTTGTAGGTCCATCAAAGAGAGGAAAGCCAAGATAAGTAGTTGGGAGATTTGCAATAGCGCAATCGAGGATGTTAGCTATTTGAGCTAGCCGTCTAATGGGTGTATTGATAAAATAAATTTTGCTCTTGGATAAATTGACCTTTTGACCAATGGTTGACTCAAAGGAGAGAAAATTTGACTTAATGACTTGAGCTTGACGAATAAAGGCAAGGGTGGAAAGAATGGTATCATCAACAAATTATTGATGGGAGATGAGATTAAGATATGAGGTTGGCTAAATACCTAAGATTTTTCCCCTTGGAGCAAGTTGATCTTAAAGTTCTACCCAAAGCTTCAGCAAGGATGATGAAGAGAAAAGGGGATAAAGGGTCACCTTGCCTTAAACCTTTGAAACTCTAAAAGTATCCAACAATAGATCCATTAACAAGAATTAAAAAATTGGTGTTTGAGATGCATTATTTAATGAGGTCAATCCATTCAGAGTGGAACCCAAACCTTGATAGGATAGAGAAGAGAAACTTCCAGGACACTCTATCAAAAGACCTTATTCATATCTAGTTTAAGGAAAATACCATCTTTGTCACTTTTGGATACTAAATGAATAAGTTCATGAATGGTGATGATGTTATCAGTAATGAGTCTCCCTTGAATAGAGCTACCTTGATTAAGGTCAATGATGTGGGGGAGAATCAGTTTGAGTTTGGTAGCCATCACTTTAGTGAGGATTTTGTAAAAGATATTGCAAAGGCTAATTGGTCAAAAATTAGTAAGGGTTTTGGCATTGTCGGTCTTGGGAATGAGGGCTAAAAATGTGGAGTTGACATCCTTGGGAATTTTTTTGTCCCATTGCATTTTTTGAATGGCTAAAACAATATTGGGACCCATAATATCCCAAAAGTTCTAAAAAAATATGGGGGAAACCCGTCAGGTCCCGAGGCTTTCCCACCTTGCATGGAGAAGGCAATAGCATGAATTTCCTCAACAGAAAAAGCCTTCAACAAGATATTATTTTTCTCTTGGGTGACCAACATAGTAATGTTGCTCAAGAGGTTCTCAAAATTTTTTTGGTCACAATATGGGCTAGGACCAAGAAGATATTCAAAAAAAGCAACCATCTCGGCCCTAATATTGGAGATGTCACTTGTGACAGTCCCATCAACCTTGGTGAGTTCCTTGATCTTGTTAGTTCCTTTGTGCCTCAAGGATGGTGGCGTGGAAAAATTTAGTATTAGAATCACCCTCCTTCAGCCATATTATCTTGGACTTCTACCTCCATAAAACTTCTTCACTTTTAAGGATATTATGATATTTTATCAAGAGGATCTTCTTGGAATCTTGTAGACTGGGATCGGGGTCTCTATTCTGAGAAGATATCTCAATATTCATGAGCTGGGATTGAATGTCCTACTTTCTAGAGAATATATTTCCAAAAACATCTTTGTTCCACTACTTAATATTTTCTTTAATAAATCAAAGTTTTTTGTTTACCTGAGAAGCAAGGGATCCAAAAAAATTGTGGGACCACTAGGAAGATATGAGAGGCTTGAGATCAAAATCTTAGAGTCACATTATCTTACATCTAAAGGGGATTTGGAAGAGGAGGCTTGGAGCGAGAAGTCAAGAAGGAGGGAATTGTGGTCAAAACTGATTCTAGGAAGGGAGTGAAGGATAACATCACCAAAGGGGCAGATGGAATTAAGGGATAAAAGGAATCTATCAAGCCTAATTTGGATAAGTTGATCACCCCTTCTATGGTTGCTCCAAGTGAATTTGGGCCCCCTTAGCTGGATATCCATAAGTTGATTATCATCTACAAAAGAGGTGAAGTCTTCATAAGAATTAGTTGTAATTTTGGAACCTCCTTTCTTGTTAGTGGGAAATAGGGGAGAGTTAAAATCTCCAACCAACATCCATGCCTCATTGGAAAAATCCTCCCTCATTTGGCTAAGGGTGTTCTAGAGATGATATCTTCTAGAAGGAGTATTTGGTGCATAGATATTTGTAAGGACCCACCTATAGTTATGATCTTTGCTGAAAAATAGGATGTTCATGAAGTTTTTTGCAATAGACAAGATTCTACCTTC
The DNA here is from genome assembly GCA_028583015.1 of Wollemia nobilis. NCBI lineage: Eukaryota > Viridiplantae > Streptophyta > Pinopsida > Araucariales > Araucariaceae > Wollemia > Wollemia nobilis. The sequence goes on along the minus strand of JAQPPZ010001579.1, from coordinate 2,567,184 downwards.
AACAATATTTGGATCCCACAAGCATAACAAGCCACTAGAAGCCTCATTGGTAGGACTTATGAGGAAATCATAGTTTTTCCATATGTATTTAGAGATGCAGGAAGCATTTTGGATATCCAATTTGGACTCTTGTAGAAGGAAAATGGAAGGCTTTAAATCTTTCCTCATGGACTTAACTAGACATTGTTTGTTATGTCCATTGAGGCCTCTCACGTTCCATGATAGGATCTTCATTTGTTACTTCTGGAGGAGGATATCTTCCCTCTTCCTTGCGAAGAGGGAAATTTAGGTCTATTATTATCTTCATAGGGTTGCCCACTTGGGAGGTTTTATTTTGAGGAGAGGTGCAAGGTTAGTTGGGTACCATTAGCAATCTCTTCTTCACACTCTTTGATTCTAATATCTTGGGTAGAAGGCTAACCTCTTTTCTTCTTAGATCCCACATCGACAATAAGATTTTTTTGGTTCTAGGTAAAGGGGAGGCTTGAGGAGAAGAGGTTTTTAGGAAGGGTTTTACAAGGAGAATGACCAAGGAGGCTTTTGGGAGATGAAGATACATGAGAAGGGCTTTGGAGAAGGTCAAATATGGCTTTCTCATTAGTGGGAAGAGACTCATCAATAGAAATACTAGAAAAGGGATTGGAAATAAAAATAAGAAGGGCATACCTAGTATGAGGAAGAAAGGTCAACTTGCGCCAAAAGTGTGCATTGGTAGGTTGCAGCCTCAAAATAAGCTTGCACCATAAGTTTGCCTTGGTGGGCTGCAGCCTCAAAGGATGACTCCTTCAGAGGGTCTCCCAATGAGCTAGAAGCAGGATCTGGAGGAAGAGACTCTTGAGCCTCAACACTTTTCAAAACCCCAAGTGGGATTTGGGAAGAGGGATTCAAAGATGAAGAAGTAAGCCCCTATTTTGGATTGGCCCCAGTGCCATTGAGAAGAGGCAGGGATTTTTGAGCTGTGGGCATAGTAGAAGTTTTGGGACCTATATTATTTAGTTGTTGTTTCCAAACCCATTCACCATAAGATTTCCTCGATAGGAGGGACCTTGGAAGGTCTTAAGGTCAGGTACTATGAACTGAGGTGGCCTTTCTTAGAATATTTGAAATAAAATGCTGGCTTATTTTCATACTCAATGATCTGGTGCTTGCAACAAAGATCTAAGATTAAGTCAATGGAAGAAGGAAGTTTAGACTCTAAGTTGGCATTGATGCACATGCATGCATAGACCATGCGGGACTTAGCCTTAGTTGTCAGATCAAAATAAATCAACTCGCCAATGGCTTGAGCAATCCCTTTGAGGATTTATTCGTGACATAACTAAATTGGGAGACCTAGAAGGTAAACCCAAATTAGAGCGAGATTAATGTTTTGAGTTTTAGGGTCAAAATCCATAGTCCACTTCCTAAGAAAGATATCTCTTCACTCGAAGAACTAGGGACCACTTATGAGAATATGGCTCGAGTCACTTCGGTTGTTTATCTTGATTATAAAAAAACCTTGGGGAGGGCCACTAATTCTATGGAGCCTTGAGGATTCCAATTGGAAAGGACCCATTGTGAATGGACTCTATGTCAAGGCTTGAGTTGAGAAATTTTTCCACCAAAGAGATAGAATCCCAAGCCACATAGGTGAATATAAGCTTAATCGAGACCCTCAGGAAGCATTGATATGGATGCAAATTAACTCTAGGGAATGGAGGGGAACAAGAGGAAGACTTATTATTCAAATGGTCTGCAAAGAAGTTGGTGGGGGGACTCTGAGTGGGGATCGTAGATTCGACAGTAGTTTTAGAAATGCCAAAGACCATTGATGTCCCACCATCAAGAAATTTGGGAGGGATTTTAGTAGAACCATCAATAACATGGCACATCCCCATTAGAGCAGAGAGTATTGCCATCAATACCAAAAGGGATATTCTTGACAATATCCAAAAGGGGGTCCACAGTAAAGCCAAAAAATATCTTGCTTTTTGTATTTTCCAAAGGGAGGTTCCCAATTAAATCTAACACATTCGCATGACCAGCCAGACCAGGTTGGATTGGTTGGAGGTTATAGTTGTAGTCGTGACTAGATCTAGAAGACCCACCAATAAAAAACTTAAATTTTTGAGGACCATCACCATAACCATCGCTTGTGCTTGCTATTTAACACCATACTATTGGTATTGATGGAAATTGATTATAATATTACTAAAGGATTTTTTTATTTTTATTATAGAATAAAATATTTGGATAAGTATAAACTCTAACAATGTCTACTTAGCTCATGTTCAAATAAGGTAGCATTGGGAAGAGATGACAACTATTAAAAATAGAAAATTTTAGAACTATTTAATTCCTAGCTATGAATTCATTAAAGCACTTATAGATCCAATAAAATGACTAGCTACATTTCAATTAATAAAATACTATTATGGAAAGTCGAAAGTGAGCACGATCTGGGAGGGAGTACGAGCAAATAGGTAGTGTGAGTTAAGATTTAATCATGGTAGAATAGCATTAGGTTCATCTGGAGTGCATCAATGGTTCAAACAAAGGAATATTAGGAGAAATAAGAGAAAGGAGATAGTGGGAACTAAGAGGGAGTGCAAGCCAACAGTGTGTGCAAGGTGGGAGAGAGTTCAATGTAAGAGTGAGTGTGAGTTGAGAGAGAGTACGAGCCAAGAGTGAGCTCCATGAGCTAGTATGGAAGGAAATACATATTTGAAAACACTAATGGGAAGTTAGGATACCCTAGCTAGAAATCAGGATGCCCTAGCTAGAAGTATGGAGGCCCAATTTGGAGATAAGTGAAAGATAAAATACATGGCAAGTTTGATCTAGGTAGCAGATGTTACACCATAAGTGAGTATTAAGGATGAAATTATTGAACATGATATAATGGTTCTTAAAATTAAATGGTTAATATATAAGTTTGAATATCCTTCTCAAGTAAGCATCAATAATCATGCTTGCAACACTACATAAAATCAAGGCTATATGAGATCTCGAATTTTATAATGTAATTTGTGGTTTTCATTTGGATCTATATTATGATTTGAATATATAAATTAAGGATAGAATAATGGAAGTGGTAGCTATGATGTTGTGAAAATTTTATGATCATGGTATGAGGACATTTAGGATTACCCAAAATGTCAAACTTATTTTGGCCATATTTCACTCATCCAAACTTGGATTGAGCTAAAATTTTGAGGGTAGATTCCTAAAAAACCCTAGAATGTCTCCACCAATTTTTAGATAATTTGGAGCAACATATATCCTAGCACATCCCTATGTGTGAATGAGATTTTTGGTAAGCGATTGTGCAAGGGTTTCATCTGGATTGAGTGCAAGCAACACCAGAGGTTGTTTTTCGAGGACTTTAGCCCTAGTGGCCAACATTTTTGTGGTTTTTTCTCAAGATTCTAGTAGGATATGTTGTAGGGGACCCAATATGGGTTAGAAATTTATCTTTCAATATATCATGTAGTGAACTTGATTGACAGTGGCTTCCAATTTGATGCACAAAACAATAGTGAAAAGCATATATTTCCTCGGTGTCTAGGGTATGGATTAAAGATATCACGAAACAAGTTTCAAGCAGCTAATAAAAAAATAGTTTAGATCTCAAGCTAATTTGGTGCTAAGGTGCACCTCCAAAATAAATTCACAGTGGAAACCCCTTTCAAGGGCAATTATTTCCAAGACTCGGCCCCAAAAATGAATTTTAGGGATGTCCTCCATGGTGGACAGCCTCAACCTAATGCTAAAATTAATCTTAGGGCTTCCCATTAACATCTAATAATGTGTAAGATTGTTCTAAGGAAAACTGAGTCAGGATGTCTTAGAGCAGTTGATGGAACTCCTATTGTTAAGCTTGATATGGGTGACATTCAGATTGGCATTGAAGATCTGGAAAAAAGAGGACTAATTTGTCATTTCTTGGGTTTTCATTTGAGCCTATCTGCCTTCAAAGTCTAGGCTGTAAAAAGCTATAAAACTAAAGGTGAGTTACAAATCTCTATTTATCCAAATGATTATTTTCTTGTTTTATTTTCTAATAATGAAGATAGAGAAAATATTTCAAGGGGGTCGTTCTTTGGAAGGGTAGGGCTTTTTATGAAGCCCTGGCATACTAAATTTAAAGTCAAAGAAGAGATACCTTCTATAGGTCCTGTGTGGATTAGAATCTTTGGCCTCCCAATTGAATTCTAGAATTTGACTATTTTTTTCAATTGGAAACTCTTTTGGGACTTTTATGATGACTTTTGATTGTACAAAAAAAAATGAACATATTATTTATGCTCATATTTGTGTTTTAATGGATTTTGACAAACCCCTACCTAAAAATATCACATTACAATTTGGGGAGGACACTTGGGAGCAAGTAGTGGACTATAATAAGATTCCTTTTCATTGTAGAATTTTCCATGAATATGTTCATTTGGTTAGTGTTTGACCAAATAAAATTCTATATCAAAATAAAGAAGATACAAATTCAACAAGTTTCCAAATTCCTAAGAAGAACACAAAAAAAATAGTTATGAAGGATCAATCAAAGTTATCAGCTAATATGTTTAAAATTCTTTCCAAAAATGATACCCTAGGTGAGGAAGAGGAAAAAATGGAAACAAAATCTTAGAAACACAATTTAGATATGAAAGAAATAACTCAGAGACAAACCAACAAATCAAAAGTTTTCAACAAAAAAAAAGGAGAAAATATACACAAGAAAAACAATCTTTTAAATATCAAGACTTCAAATAATATACGTCCCAAGATAGACTCTATTGAACCTTCCAAAAACACTTTGACTTTGTACATGCATTCTTCAAGGTTAGAAGACATCTCAGATTCAATTGGAGTAATTCAAGAAACAAGAAAAAAAACTAAAGATGGATTCTAATCAAAAGGTAGGTCGCAAGACCAATCAATAGTATATGGTAAAAGAAGGTGAAAATATTTTATAGGAAGGTAATATTAGTTCCCTTACAAAATATTTTAGCCCTAGTAAGATTAGTTCCCTTACAATATGTTCTATTTTACCAAAATGTTGCAATATATTAAATCCAAAATCAAGACTTGGAACTGGAAGGAGTTTGGGGATGTTCAACAAAAAAACATGAAGTTATTGCTCAAATTGAAAATTTGAATTAGAAAATTCATTTAGATGACCTCACAGAGAGAAAAAGTATAGAAGAAATTAGACTCACAACTCAGTTAGAGGAATGGGAAAAAATAGAATTCTTATGGAAGCAAAAATCTAGAATTCAATGGCTCAAAGAATGTGATCGAAACACAAATTTCTTCCATGAATCTCTTCTAGCTCGAAGATATCATAATTTTATTTCTTCCCTAAATTTATATTTTGGAGATGTTGTCTACACTTGGGATGGCATGAACTCTATTGTTGTGAATTATTTTTCCAATATTTCTACCACTACTCCTCTTGACTCGGCTTTTCAATAAAATGTTCTTCAAGCGATCCCTTCTCTTATCACTTATGAGGAGAAATCTATTTTGACTACTCTTGTTTCTATTAATGAGCTTTAACAAGTGGTTTTTAAAATGCAAAAAGAGAAAACCCTAGGTCTTGGTGGTATTCCCATTGAGTTCTACCAAGATTTTTGGGATATCCTTCATGTTGATTAGAGGTGGTGGAAGAAGCTAGGAAAGCCAAAGAAACTTTGAAGGTTATCAATAAAACTTATATCACTCTTGTCCCAAAAGCTCAATAGGCTTATCATATCTTAGATTTTAGACCTATTTCTTTATGTAATATTCTTCTCAAAATCATTACTAAGATCATGGTGGAAAGATTGAAGCCTCTTCTGCATAAGATTATTTTCCTTGAACAAGGAGGTTATGTGGAAGGGCATCAAATAGTGAATGATATAGTTATTTCTTATAAAGTCATCCATTCCATGGAAATGTAAAAATATCCTTCTATGTTCATTCATTTGGACTTATCCAAAGCTTATGACAGAGTGGATTGACACTTCCTTATCAAATTTTTGAGGCAATTTGGTTTCTCTCAAGATTGGACGGACTAGATTATGGGTTGTATCTCTTCAGTTTCCTACTCAGTTCTTATCAATGGGAAGCCTTCTAAATGATTCCCAACTTCTAGAGGTATTAGGCAAGGTGACCTCCTCTCCCCTTATTTATTCATCATTCTTGTTGAATGCTTGGGTAGGACTATAACAAAAAATAGAGACAAGAAAACCCTTGAGGAAGTTACCATTGCTCATGGAGCTAGGCCTATCTCTCATATTCAATTTTTTGATGACTCTACTCTATTAGGTAAAGCTATAGTTAAGGAAGCTTCTAAAATTAAGAAAATCATTAGTTATTTTTCTAAGGCTACCGAGAAATTGATCAATGAAGACAAGTCTAAAGTCATTTTCTTTCACTGCTCTACTAGAAATGAATCCATGGTCTTGGATAAATTAATATATAAGAAGACCTTCCTTATGATCACTTATTTAGGCATCCCTATCAATACTCAAAGACAAAAAAATAAATATTGGAATTGGTTGTTGGACAAAGTTAAGAAGAAAATTGGAAAGTGGACCAATAGGTGGCTTTCTTTTGGGGGTAAAATTACCTTGGTAAAATCTATCCTTCAAGCTATACCTATTTATGTTTCTACCATGTTGAATATCCCAAAGGCTATTCTTCAAGAATTAGATCAAATTAATCATTGGTTCCTTTGGAGTGGTACTAAGGAGAAAATAAAATGGGCCTTGGTGAAATGGGACACTTTATGTCTTCCTAAGAATGAAGGGGGTTAGGATTTTGGTCTGCTATTAATAAAAACAAAGCTTTAGCTACTAATTTGTATTGGAGGATTTTACATAACCTAAATACCCTTTGGGCCAATAATATCCATGCTAAATATGCTAAGTACAAAAGTCTTGAAGGTCTTGTTCGCTATCAATTGCCTACCAAAGGTTCTCCCATTTTAGCGGTTCTTAAGACTCGTGAAGATTTTATTAAGAAAAAATTATTTTGGAACATTCATAATAGTAAATAGGCCAACTTTTGGATAGATTCTTGGGATGGTCACCAGCCTTTGATAACTCAGTTTCCTAATTGGAGTCCTTGGATGGAGGAGTGTCACCGAGCTAATTGGATAAAGGTGACTAATTACTATTGATACCATACTTGCAATTCAGAGTTTAGTAGATATTGGAACCTTGTTGAGGACTAGCCTATTTAAATTCTATAAATTCAAATAAAATACATCCAGCGCATCCAACACATCCTGCATATGATATCTCTCTCTTGGTCCCATGATAAAGATTGTTTTTTATGGAACAACACTACTAAGGGTGAGTATTCAGTTGATCAAGGTTATTTGAACTTATGCCATAATAATCCTAACCAATTTTTTGACATATTTTCTCAGTTGTCAGCTCAAAATATTTGGCCTAAGGTGAGGTTCTCTACTTGGATTGTATTGCATCGTAGGGTGCTAACTGGTGAGCAACTTATGAAACATGGTTTTCATTGCCCTTTTAGATGTGAAATGTCTGGAGAGAATGTGGAAACTCTTAGCCATATTTTTATTGAGTGTACCTTAGCCTCTAAGCTATGGAGGAGAATGACCATCTTACTTGGCTTACAGTGGTCTAATTTTTCTACTTTGGAACAACTTTGGAGGGATTGGCCTAAACAGGAGGGTGTTGATAATTTCATTAGGCAGTTAGTTTGGATGGGTTCTACCATTCTACATTGGAAAATCTAGAATGAAAGGAACAAACAAATTTTCAATCAATTAAAAAAGGATATTCACTATATCTGGAAAAGACCATTGCCAACTTAGTTGAATCGGTCCAACATCTCCTAAATCACCCCTAAAACTCCCATCAAAGATGGTATCAAGTGATGCAAATATTGAAGATTAACTCTTCTAAGGGCAACCGGATTAAAGGAAATGTGAGTAATTGCAATATGGAAAGAACAAGGAATTGGTAGCCTCCTCCTAAGGATTATGGAAAAGTCAATATCGATGGAGCCTCTAGGGGGAACCCTAGAAAATATAGTACAGGAGGAATTGGTAGACTTTTAGATGGCTCCCTAGTTTTCACTTTTGCTAAGAATTTGGGTATCCTTTCCAATAACCTTACTGAGGGGTATGGTATCCTCAAAGGCCTTCAAGAGGCTGCTAAGGTTGTATGGGAAAATGTGTTGGTTGAATCTGACTCCCAACTCATGATTAATCTTCTGAAGACTCCTAAGAATCATAACGTTGATTGGAGAATAAAAAGAATTGTTGAAAAGATTCAATTAATCCAGATGGTATTTTTGAAATTCGATTACAATTATGTGGTCAGATAATAGAATATTAGTGTTGATACTTTAGCTAATTGGGCATTGGAAAAGAGTGATCTTACTCACTACGACCACCCTTCCAGATGGTGGGCTTCACAAATAAGGGAAGCTCTACTTTTTATACTTTCTTTGGATGGCTCCAGTACTAGAGATACCTAGTTCCTTTTTGCATTGTTTTTCTTCTGTTGAATCTTGCCTTAAAAGGTCGTAGTTGTGTTTTGCATTTTTTTTTTTTTTTTCCTTTTTTTCAATTTTTCAAGGGGTGTGTATGTTTTTTGTTTTTGTGTTGTTTTTCATGTTTTTGTTGTTTTTGTGTTTTTGTTGTTTTTTATGTTTTTGATTTTTTTAAGTGTTTTTGTGTTTTTTTGTTATTTTTATGGTTTTCTTATGTGTTTTGTGTTTTGTTGTTATTTTTTATTTTATTTTTTATTTTTTTTTAGTTTTTTGTGGAATAGATACCTTTGCCTCCTTGGGACTTACCCAAAAGTGGCATCCCATTTGGGGTGTTTTCCACAAACAATATATATATATATATATATATATATATATATATATATATATATATATATATATATATATATATATATATATATATATATAAAGTTCCATAGATCATGGCCAAGGTTTCTAGAGATTATTTTCTTCTTAAAGGTTTTTTCCTCATCATATTTTCTAGTTCAAAATTTAGGGATAAAATAATGAGTGGTGGCCCATGGTTTAAGGGGAGAGATGCCATTTATTTAAGACCATGGAATGAATTTTTTTTGTTGAGACAAAAACTATTAAGAAGCTTTTGATGTGGATTAAGCTTTTTGGACTTCTATATCAGCTTATCAATAAGGATGTTTTGAATAATATTGGAAATACCCTAAGGGAATTCATCAAGGAAGGACCAACTAGTAAGGATAAAAAGCATGTAATACATACTTGAATATGTGTTGTTATGGATATTTCAAAATGTTTGCTAAAATCCATCAAAATTAAGAGAATGGGATCAACAAGTGGATTATTAAAATATCACATTTCAATGTCAAAATTGTTATAAGATTGAACACATGGCAAGAGTTTGCAAAGTGAAAACTATGAATAAAGAGACAAAAAAATTGATCATTAGATAAACATCAAGATGAAGCAAGAAAATCATATAGTAATAGAAGCTAGATTAGATCAAGGATATTCCACTCCAAAATAAGAGGTAAATAAATCCTATCTACCATGTTTTTTGTCACGAAATCGTGACATTTCGCATTTTCGCGACATGTCACATTTTCACGACATGTCGCATTTTCGCGACTTGTCGCGAAATCGCGGTGTTGCTAAAAAGCGTAGCGCTTGGCCGGTTGCTGTCGCAATTTCGTGACTTGTATCGTTTTCGTGACTTGTCACAAAATCGTGGAGGTGGGGGTTATTGGTGACAGGTGGCTATGGTGCGCCCTTTTGTTTTCTTATCCATAACAGCTCTGTGCTGATTATTGTAAAAGGTTTTGGGTCAACCTAGAAAACCCGTTTGCAATGAAATTGATCCTTAATTACCAAAAAAAAAAATCCTATCTACAACATCATTTGGCAAGTTCAGAAAAAAATAAAGGTGCAAAGGAGGTGGAGGAAAATCCTAAAATAAAGATGGCAGAAAAGGTCAAGTTTATTCCAAGTAAATTATCTTCATTTTCCTCAAGTAGTATAGAATGTTAGAGAACATACATTAGTTGATATATTGATGTGCAGGATATGTACATGTGTCATGCTAGAAGACTAAGAGTTTTTTCATGCAAGTGGTAAGATAAGAATCAAAATGTCATAATCAAAAATTTGAGTTATCTTGTATAGCTATATTTTGGAGACAAAGCTCCATAACTTGTATCAAGTATAGAGATTATTTGAATATTGTACTATCTACTTTTATGAATAATATTATAAGTATATTTTAATATTGTTATCTATATACATTGGTATCTTCATTGTTGATATTTTTGACCTTTAATATTGTGGCTATTTTATATTGGGACCTCTGATATTTTATGTTAGTAAGGCCTAAAAAGCCAACAGTGGTATTAGAGCCATCAAATGACTCTGTCCATTTTGATAGAGTTCATTTTATTAGCCATCATTATCAATATTTAACTTTATCTACTTTTGATAAAGTTAATTTAGAGTCTATCCACTTTGAAGGTAGTGAAGACTTGGACTCTATTTTTAAAGGTCTTATTGAGTAGAATATTGAGGGGACAAGGAATAGTCACCCTGATTTGAATGCTAGGGTCTTTCCACTTGGTTGAAGAAAAACCAATGAATATTAGGACTCAGCTATATTGATAGAAAGGGCCAACTTAGGAGAAAAGTTGGATATTTGATATTGGAAACCAACTCAAAATAAATTTGGATATTGATTGATTGGAAACCAACTCAAAATATAGTTGGTTATTCGGGGACATTCATAGTCACCATGACATTGATATTGAGTTCTCTAAAAAAGGAGAATTATATTTTGTTCTTAGGTGCAACCTAATACATTGAAGATTGTATCTTAGAAGGTTGAGAAGCTTCCTATAGAATATAGAGAAGAATTTTGGCTTCTAAGTTTTTTAAGAGAATCAAAGCTTCCATAGAACAACAGAGCTCTGAGAAAAATAAGAAATACAAAGCTTCTGTAGCAGAAGTTAAGTAGAGCACAAATAAAAGTATTGTAAGCTTTCTAAATCTATTTAAAGGAAATAAGATATTCATTGCATCAGTGAAAGAATAGAAGAAGCTATTATATAGGCTATCTAAGAGCATAACACTATATCTAAGGTAAGCACCAACCAACATTAGAGTGCTAATATATAGTGAATTGTTGCTTCCAAGTCAAGTGCAGGTTTGATATTTATCTTCAATGAAAAAAGAAGACATATATAAGTTTTTGGATAGAAGAAGTAGGATTGAGAACCTAAAAAACAAGGGAGTTAATGCTAAGTGAAAATATAGAAGCACTAATATTACCAAGTCGAGCAACATATGACCACCAACCAAGTAATACTTACAAAAGGAGCAAAATAGAAAAACAAAATGAGCAATAGAAAAAAAGAAATCTCACATTAGGTGTAATCAAATTCCAATGGAGAAAATCACTCTTAGTAAGAAGAATAGAAAATAGAATATCATGCGGATATCCAAAATGCTCACTCATAGGTGAAGAGCATCGATTGAACATCATGTGGCAATTAATCAAGGATCAAAGAGCATATATTGGTCATCACACGACCACCAATGAAGGACTTGACCACTAGCATAAGATTTGACCACCAATGAAGGACCTGAGCACTAGTGATAGAACTGAGCATCAACAACACCAATGTGAGGTATAATTTCAAAGCAAGGAGGAAACTAGTGATTGGACCAATAGAGATAAGGAGATAAACAAATAAAAATATGAGGAGAACAATAGACGAAGAGACTAGTAGATCAATAGACGAGGAGACCAACACATAAGAGATTGGATAGTGTAGAAGATGAAGAGACAAGGAACTAGCATTAAAGTGAAGTGAAACCATTCAATATTTGCATATCACCTAAGATCAAAAACATCACTTACAGGAGTAACGTATTCGAGAAACAAATACCCAAAGTATTATTGCTTACAATTTCTTACAATTGCTTGCAATATTAATGTATTTGGAAAATGAATACATATTATAGCTTACATTAGTTTGTAGGAGTAACGTATTCGAGAAGTAAATACACATAAGACATTATTATCATTTAAACCTAATGTAACATCATTAATGATTTATTAGCATATATGATACATGCAAATTTGAGGTTAATCTTGACACATCTAAGTGAAAGTTACTTAAGCTTGGAGCATAGAGTCATTTTTTCACATCTAGTAATCAAGTGAAAGAAGAATTGAAGTGCAAGGTGACTAAGGTTAGTTGCAATCAAAGTTTTAAATTATTTATTTTTAAAGTTAAGGAATTATAAGGTGATTATAAAGTGACTATAAGTTTAGAATGTGATTATAATGTAATTAGTTGGAGTTATAAGGTTTAGTTAGAAATTTAACGTTTTTGATTTTTTTTTTTTAAGTGTGGAGTGATAAGGATTTCTACTTTAATTGGCTTATTTGATTATTTGAAGTTTCTTAAGATAGAATATTTATGTTAAGTTCTTTAATTGAAATTTAAATATATTAGAAGTTTTTGAAATTTTGTAGATTTAAAATATTTGGAAGTTAAAATGTTTTCTACATCAAAGGTTTAGAAAATTTAGAATTTGCAAATTTCATTAATACATATCAAACTTGGGAGATATAAAATTTACTTTTTCAAATAAACTCACTACAAATTAGTGGTATATTTATTTTGGAGCAAGTAAGCACATGACTAGAAATAAACAATGGTTTAATACCTTTCAAGAAAAAATATGAAAAACCAGTTGTTATAATAGATAGTATGAATTATGAGGTCAAAGGAATAGGAGATGTCTTAATTAAGCTATCAAATGAAAAATAATAATTAATAATATACTATATGTACCTAGATTGATTACTAATCTTCTTTTAGAATCTCAACGGATGGGTCGGAATCTAATATTTGAATTCAAAACTATTAAAGACAAGAAAACATGTCTTATTATCAAAAAAGGAAAATTTATAAGTTCTGGCTCTTATAAAATAGTATGTTTGCTCTAGATACAATGTCAAATATGTCTCTGTTAGCAAGGAATATTAAAAATAAGAGATATTTGGCATAAAATACTAGGACACATAAGTACAAATTCATTAAATGAGATGAGTAAACATCAAATGACTAAAGGTTTACCTAAACTTTCATGGGAATCTATAGTATGTCCAGAATGTCTAACAAGAAAACAACATAGAATACCTTTTGAACTTTGTCAACACATAACTCAAGAACCATTGGAATTAATATATATATTTATGTGGTCTAATGAATGTTACTAGTATTGGAGGACATAGATATTTTCAACTATTTATTGATGATTAATCCAAGAAAATGTGGGTGTATTTTATGAAATTCAAATCCAAAGCATTCAATTGTTTCAAACAATTCAAACTTCTAGTTGAAAAATAATCAGGAAAAATAATCAAGAATCTTCATTGAGATAAAGAAGGTGAATTTTTGTCAAAAGAATTTAACTTATTTTTATAAGCCAATGGAATAAAAATACAACTCACCATAGCATATTCACCACAACAAAATGGTATTTGTAAAATAATAAATAGATCAATTATGAAAATGGTTCATTGTATGCTAAAGGAAGTGCACCTTGATCATCAATATTGGGTAGACGCAATTTAAATAGTTGTATACATACAAAATAGATCACCTACAAGGATACTTAAAAATGTTTCTCCTGAAGAAGTATGGTTAGGAAAAACAATAGTAAAATATGTAAGAATCTTTGGATGTAAGGCATACATGCATGTTCCAAAGAAAAGAAGAAATAAATTGGATGAAAAAACTATGTGGAATATTTCTTGGTTATGATAATAGTTCAATAAGATACAAAATAATTGATCCTACAAAAAATAATATCTATATAAGTAGAGATGTAATATTTGATGAAGTAAACAAAAATATTATTAAAGAACAAAATACTAATTCAAGAATTATTCTAAACTCCTTAGAAGAAGATTCATCAAGTGAAGGCTCAAAATTTGACTTAGATGATGAACAAATAGAAAATAAATAGACTACTACATCACTTCAAAGGAAAGAACCTATATGGATTAGAGATATACTTAAGTATTCAAAGCAAGAACAAATGCAATATCTCACCACTACAAGACCTTAAACTCATAGTTTAACAAGAATAAATAGGGTGTTGATAAGTTCTACAACAAAACCTACAACTACTTCAAATGCTTCAAGTAAACCAGAATAGAAGGTAGCCATGGAATTAGAATATGCAATATTAATGAAAAATAAAAATGGAATTTGTTTGATCTACCACAAAGAAATAAAGTAGTAGGTTATAAGTGGGTCTTTTTTTATAAAATACAAAGCAAATGGTTCTCTTGATATATACAAAGGTCAATGGGTTGCAAAAGGGTATATTAAAAAAAAATAATAAATTATGAAGAAAAATTTGCACCAACAGCCAGAATGACTACAATTAGAACAGTTTATGCTTTAACAACACATCATGGATGGAAACTTCATCAAATGGATGTAAAAAGTGCATTTCTCAATGATGATATTGAAGAAGAGGTATATATGTCACAAATATAAGGATTTGTGATTAGAGGATAGGAACAAAAGGTTGACCAAGAGCATGGTATATAAATATTAATAATCATTTATCATAGAATAATTTTAAAAGAAGTTATCAGACCCAAAATTGTACATGAAAAAGATTATACGTGATAGAATAATACTTATAGTACAAGTTGATGATATGTTAAATACAAGAAGCTCAAAAATTTTGATAGACAAAGTCAAGAAGGATTTAGAAAAGGATTTTGAAATGATAGATTTGGGCCTTATTCATTATTATATTGGTTTAGAAGTCTTTCAAAATGAAAATAATATCACAATTACACAAAAAAAATATGCAAAATCATTGCTTAATATTTAGAAGATGAATAATTGTAAATCCAAAGATACTCCCATGAAGCAAGAATTGTAATTGTCAAGATATGATGAGACACATTGTCTCAACCACTATATATTGTCAATTAATTGGAAGTCTTATATATTTAACAAATTCCAAACTAGATATAGTTTTTTTTGTAAATTATCTTTCAAGGTTTATGCAAGAACCTAGAGAAAGTCATTGGAAAGCTACAAAAAGAATACTACAATATATTAACAAGACTACATAATATGAAATAACATATAAAAAGGATGATGGCAATTTTTATCTATAGAGATATTCATATTTTGATTATGCAAGATCTATAGATGATAGAAAGTCTACGTCAGGATATATTTCCTATCTTGGTTTAGGACTTGTTTCTTGATACAGTAAAAAACAACATGTAGTAGCACTTTCATCTATGGAAGTAGAATATTGTGCAAAAAAATATGTATTCTATGAAGCACTATGGTTGCAGTACATATTATCAGATGTGGAAATCATAAAACTCTTAAAATAATAAATGTGATAATCAAGGAGTACTTGTAGGTGAATTTTCTCATCTACATCCACTATGTGATATAGTTAGACTATGTAGTTCTTTTAATAAGTATGTAGTAGTCCAAGGGATAAATATAAGAGCACTAAAAGAAGCTATTGTAGAAAACCAAGTAGGCCATAAGAGTACAAGAAGATATATAGTGTAAAGAGGTGTTATCGGATGTAAAATTGACCAAGGAAAAGGAAAAAGCACCAAGTGGACAACTATCGAATGATATTTTGAGCCAAGTTATAAAACCTAACATCCAAAAAAAAAAGTAGAGTAGGATGGAATAAAATTTGGTTAAGTATGGAAAACTTATCAAGTATACAAGAAGCTAATACCAGCAACAAGAAAGCAAATGTCTAACATTTGACATTTCTCAAAGTATAAAATGCACAAGACTTGATGTCCGTCAACTGACATCCGACATTCAAGATTGGAGATAAGGTTAACCGAATGAATCACAATGATGATGTCAACAAGGTGGTGTAAAATATCCAACACAATATAAAGCCACATCAAGCAAGAAAATTTCTAAGGCATTGGGCTTGGTACCTGACATCCAACACTGTAACTTGCAAAACCTATAGAGGTGCAAAATTTTAGAAGGAGATGATGTCAACATTAGGATATTAAAATCCTAACAAGCTAGATGCACTCTTGGATGCAATTAATTTTGAGCATGGTAGCCCAGCAAATAAGTAAGCAAGGATCAAATAATTCCTGTCATCCAGCATCACACATGAGCAAGCACAACAGTTGGACTCTTTAGACAATGATCAACAAGAGTAAATTCATCATCTGACACCCAACAAGGATAAGTTCAATTTGATATAAGGATAAAGAGGCAATGCTTAGTTGGGATAGATGCTCGATGATAAGTAGTATACCTCTACAATTTGGAATCATCCATGTTAGCAGATGTGTACATGTCGATCAACTACCAAGAATCATCATTGTAGAAATATATTAAAGACAAAAGCCCTTCAAAATGCACACCTACCTCTATTCATTTGGCTATGCATAATAGAAAGGAGTGGACCATCACTTGATGGTCACAATCCAATGATGTAGTAATATAAGATCTACATCATCCACATAAATAGAGCATGCCTAATGTGGTTAAGCATAGTTTAGTTGAATACAACGACCACTCCCTATGCCTACCCTAAAACCTGCAATATGCTCTAATAGAAATCATTCTAGGATAATTGAATACATTATAAAATCTCTATATATACTAAAATACAAGATATTCTAATGGTCGACTCTTTGGCATTTACAATTGGTATAATTGTATTGATTGAGGACTATATATCTTTTGAATGAAGATTGGATTATTGTTTGAACTTTTTCTTATAGACATGTATGTATGCCTTACTAAGTGCTAATGATTTTTTGTTAAAGCTAGGAATAGATAATTCTATTACAGTTATTATGCATTCTGGATTTCTCCCCGGATTTATCGTTATAGTTCTAGAATTATTTAGCAAACACTCAAAGTTCTTTATGTTAAATATTCTAATAGCATAAGGGATGCAAAGTGTTCTTTTAGGTGGTTCAATATAAGTTTGAATTATGAGATTCTTTGTAGTATTTATCTTGATGTTTCTAATTTCGTACCACTTTTAGCTCAATTGTATAGCCCTTTGCATTTCTTACTCTAGTATACAACCTATTAGAAACTGAAGCATTAGTTTGCATTTCATATTCTTGGAAAATATATAAGATTTACATAAACTCCGTTGAGGCAGTTTGAACCAAGCTGGGCAGTTTCTAAACTGAATAAAGATAACTACGTACCACTCCTATAATGCTGGTAACTTAATTAATGTAATATAAGATATAATAAATATTCTAACATCCCCCCTTATTACATTAATGTTGACTACACATAGCATTGCGGAACAATTCAAATTTGACTCGAGCAAGCGCTTTGGTGAAGATGTCCGCTATTTGCTCATCTGTGGGAATGTAGTGGAGCTGGATATGATGCTTTGGAATCTCATCTCGAATGAAATGACACCTAGTGTCAATGTGTTTGGTGCGATCATGAAAGATAGGATTCTTGACAAGATTCATAACACCTTGATTGTCGCAAAATAAATGTAAAGGAAGTTTCTTTGGAAGGCCCATATTTGTGAGGATGCGACGTAACCATATGATCTCGCAGACTGCTCCACTAGCTGCTCGATATTCTGCCTCAGTAGAAGAGATAGCAACAACATGTTGCTTCTTGCTATGCCAAGAGACAGGACCAGATCCAAGGTGAAAAATATAACCTGCAGTTGATTTTCGGTCATCTATGGATCCAGCATAGTCAGAGTCCGTGTACCCTTGAAGATAGAACTTGTTGTTCTTTTTGTATTCCAAGCCGATATATGTCGTACCACTGACATAGTGAAGAACTCTTTTTGCTGCCTTCCAGTGGCTAACTTTAGGATCTTGCATGAATCGTGAAAGATAACCCACAACAAAACTAAGATCTGGCCTGGTGTTTGTGAGATAGATGAGACTCCCAATCAGCTGACGATAGAGAGTACTATCTATTTTAGGAGATTCATCGAATCGGGATAACTTAAGTCCTGCTTCCATTGGTGTAGCTTTGGGCTTGCAGTCAGTCATCCGATACTTATCAATTAGAGTCTTGGCATATTTCTTTTGAGTAACTTGTATGCAATGCTTGTATTGAGTTACTTCTAGACCAAGACAATAGTGGAGAAGTCCAAGATCTGTCATTTCAAAAGAGGTATTGAGATCTTTCTTAACTGTTTTGATCATACTCTCTAAACTGCCTGTTATGATCAGATCATCCACATATAGTACTAGAATTACTATGTTAGAACCATTGTTCTTGATATATAGATTAGGATCTGCAGGACTTCTTCTAAACCCATGTTGCACTAGGTGACTATCAATTTTGATATACCAAGCTCGAGGAGCTTGTTTGAGTCCATATAGAGATTTGATCAGCTTACAGACTTTTTGTTCTTGCCCTTGAACTACAAAACCTTCAGGTTGAGTCATATAGACTTCTTCTTGTAGGTCACCATTTAAGAAAGCACTCTTTACATCCATCTGATGTAGCTGCCAACCAAATTGAGCTGCCATTGCACACAGAACTCGAATAGTGGTCATTTTAGCAGTAGGAGCAAATGTCTCTTCATAGTCTATGCCTTCTCTTTGTGCATAGCCCTTTGCAACAAGTCGGGCTTTATATTTATCTATTGCACCATTTGCCTTATATTTGATCTTGAATACCCATTTGCAACCAATGGGTTTCTTTCCTGAAGGCAAATTCACTAACTTCCAAGTTTGATTTTTCATTAGAGATGTATGTTCTGCATCCATAGCAGTTTTCCATTGATCTTTCTTGAGTGCATCTGAGGCCGATGTGGGTTCTTTTTCATCTAGTATTGTCGGATAGACTTTTTCATCTTCCATATCTATATCCTCATCTTCTTCTACATTCACAGATAAATCATCAAAATGTTGACAAAGGTCATCAACATCTGTTACTGATGTTGCATCATCTGCTCTTTTGTGTTGAGTCATACTGCGAGTAGCAGGTCGATCTAGAGTTAGATCTGGAAGTGATGTCAATTTTGAATCTTGCAATGTACTAGTATACCATTTAGGAACCTTCTTCTGAGGAGGTCTTTGCTTCTTTCTTAGGTTCATCTTCCTTAAGGTATACAAGTGTGTTATTTGATGTGAAAGTTTCATCAAATACTACATCTCTGCTGATGTGTGTTTTCTTGGTTATAGGATCAATCAACCGATATCCTTTTGAATACTCATCATAACCAAGAAATATACATTTTTGAGTTTTCTCATCTAGTTTCCTTCTTTTCTGTTTAGGAATATGCATAAAAGCTTGGCATCCAAAAACTTTTAGATGAGAAATTGAGGGTTTCTTACCACTCCAGGCTTCTTGTGGAGTTTTTCCTTGTAGAGCCCTTGTAGGTGCTCTATTTAGTAGGTAAGATGTTGTGTTTACTGCTTACGCCTAGTATTGTTTTTCTAAGTTTGCTCCTTTTAACATACACCGACTCATTTCTACTATGGAGCGATTTTTTCTTTCTGCAACTCCATTTTGCTGCGGTGTATATGTTGTAGTGAGTTGTCTCTTAATCCCATGTTTTTCCAAAAATGCTGAAAATTCCTTGGAAGTGTATTCCCCCCCTCGATCTGAGCGGAGGGTTTTGATGGAACAACTTGTTTCCTTCTCAACTTGTCTCTTGAACTGACGAAAGTAGAGAAGAGCTTCTGACTTGAGTGCAAGGAAGGAGACCCATATTTTGCGGGAGTAGTCATCAACAAATAGCTAAAAATACCTCTTTCCACCATGACTGGTTGGGAAAGGACCGCACAAATCTGCGTGGATTAACTCCAAGGGTTTCTTAGAGCGAGAAGAACTAGTCTCAAATGGAACTCGATGTTGTTTCCCTGCTAGACAATCTGAGCATACTGGGAGAACGGATGAAAGCTGAGGAAGCCCTTTGACCATGTCATATTTGCTTAATTCGAGTAAATACCCGAAACTGAGGTGCCCGTATCTTTTATGCCATAAGGAAGTAGCTGCTGTGGTAGTGGCAATGAGGGCAGTATGGGATGTAGAAACTGTATCCAAGATGAATAATCCATGTTTGTAGGAGCCAGTGGCAATGTTTTGACCTTGGTGACTGATGAAACATCTCTTTTGTCCTTTTTCAACTTGAAAAACAACATCCATATTTCTATCTAGCATCTGTGGAACAGATAATAGATTGTTGGCAAGGCCAGGAACATAGAGAACTTTCTCTATGGCACAGTCTCCATCAGGGAGAGTGACTGTAACATCCCCTTCACCTTGTACTTGATAGACTTGATTGTCTGCAATAGTGACAGGTTTGCCTTCTCTTGCGTGAAAGGTTTGAAACCAGGACTTGTTCCCAGTCATATGTTTGCTTGCTCCAGAATCAATATACCATACAACATCTGATTTGGAAGAGGCAGTATGGGTCATGAGCACCTTGTGTGCTCTTTCGGAGTCATTATCTGAAGATGAATTAGAATTATCTGAATGGGAATCTGCATAAGCAACATGACCCTTTTGTTGGTTGCGATTCTGGGGATATTTTTGCTTCCCCTTGCCTTTCTTATGTTGTGAGGGATCATTCTGTTGTTTGTTTTTGAACCAACACCGGTTGGTATCATGATTGTTCATATCACAGATCTTGCAATATTTATCTCGCTGGAGATTGGGCTTGCCTTTGCCTTTGGAAGAAGACCCTCCCTTACGCAACTGTCCTACCTTGTGACCCTTTTGATGGGTGGAAAGAGCAGTGGCAGGTTCCTCATCTTTCTGTACTTGATTGGCTTCTTCAGTTTGAAGCAAATTAACCAATTCAACAAAAGTTAATGTTCTGCCAGAAACATTGAGTGAAGTGATAAAACTTTTGTAAGATGGTGGGAGTGCCCTCAAAATAACAGATGTCAAAAGATCATCATCTATGGGTTTTCCCATAGTATTGAGTTTAGCTTTCAATTCTGCCACTTTGCAGAGAAACAATTCAACAGTTTCCCCCGAATTCATATTGAGATTGTGAAGCTGGGTTTGTAGGTGAAGAATAGTGGAATTATTCTTTCCTTCATACACAGTAATCAATGCTGCCCAAGCATCTTTACTGGTCGTGGCATCACAAATATGAGGTTGGACCTCATCTGTTATGGCAAGTAACAAAAACATAAGGCCCTTCCTGTCCTGATCATCAAATGTATCTTGATCTGTCCCTGCTGTGGTGGGACGAGAGGTAGTGCCACTGACAACATCCCATAATTTTTTGACTTGAAGAATGGCTTTCATTTTATGCTTCCATGGCACAAAATTGGTGCCTTTGAGCAATTGGGCATCTGAAAGATACTTGTGCACTGTAGCCATTGTTTAGGGTTCCTTATAGCGCCAAATGGTCCCCTTTTTGATATACCGTTGCCAGGCCAATTATACCTGAACTGAATCAAAATAATACCCGCCCTTACGTGAGGGAGACTATAGGTATTATGAAGATCAGAACGGTACGTGGAACATAGGCAATACTGAAAAGGATTGCTTTGTTGATGGCACCTACCTTAGAAAGACTGGAAATCGCATGCGTGGGGCGTAACTTCCCCTAAACACTTTGGAGTCCAGGACTTTCATCAGGATTTACGCCTAAACACAATAGCAATAGGGGTAAAAAATTCACTCAAAGAGATGTTAATGACACCTGCCTGAGAATCTTCGGAAGAAGAATAATCAGTTGGAGGTAATTAAGTCAAAAAACAAAACTAGGAGAAAATTAGTGTTGGTGAGAGAACATCAAGTAGATGATCAATGAAGATCCCTGTGCAAAGAGATAACTGCTTTTGGAGAACCTGTGCAACATGTGTTGAGAGAAGTAGTGAATGCTTTGATGTAGATGATTTTTAATTGCAGAAAAAAAATGCAATAATCAAACAAGCATGCTCACAAAAAAACTTCTCACATAGGTGTCGGGTTCAACCGAAAATGCACCCAAATTTGACAAAAGAAGGTGTCGAGTAAAATCGAAAATGCACCTTTGAGTTGCTATCTATGCCTTTTTCTGAGGGTTTGAAAATGTGAATTCCCCCTCTATCTTGTAAGAAGGGAGTGCAAAATAGAGTATATCTCGAAAGGTTCCCAATATGCCTTTTAACAATTGCTTTTGAAGGAAAAAAGAACAATTTACATGTCTTAAAAAATGTCACCAAACCTTCTTGGGGCGTCAACAGAACCCTCGGGGCGTCAAAATGCCTTCCTCGGGCGTCACAGGGCCCTCGAGGCGTCAACAAGACCCGCGGGGCGTCAAAATGCCCTCCTCGGGCGTCATCTTGGCAAATGATGTACCTCGAAGCAAGTGTCTTAAGCACACCACATCTCCGGTGATGCTTGTGTCTTCAAAGACACAACCTTCATCCACGTACACGCAACCCGCCTACTCCACGGCCTGCACATGAGACCTGCGCGGGATCCTCCACACTGCCAATCTGGACATCCACTGGCGCATTCCACGTCACCATCCAGCACAGTGGTTTTAACCGCAAATAGTCCGTTATTAAAAAAAACATGTCAATTTCGATAGCAAGGGGCCTCTAGGAAACTGAGGTCCTCCACGTATCTTATGCCCACGTGAGCCCTCCGACCAATGCCCACGTCGTACATCGATGCCACTTCAGCAATCCGCACAGCACACGAAACACATTCCAAAAGTGGAATCTTGGTTCTCTTCACGCGCTGTGTACCAAAGAAAAAAAATTATTGCAATCTTCGACGATTATTCACAGCTTCTCCGAAAAAAAAAAATTATTGCAATCTTCGGCGATTATTCACGGCTGCTCCTGCGTGCACCAAAAAACGATGGTTGCTGCAGTCTTCGGCTACTCTCACGGCTGCTCCTGTGCGTATCGAAAGATGACTGTTCATGGCTGGTCCTACGCATACAAGCGGTGTGGCCTCACGGCTTCTCCTGCGCGGTCCGACAATGAAGACAATGGTAATGCACCGAGTTCAGTGCTCCTCTGGTAATGGAGTGAATCTAATGGAGTGCGTGAATAGCACATTGCCCATAAAAAAATTCACATTGCCCAAAATCATTCAATGCTCTGATGCCATATTAGAAACTGAAGCATTAGTTTGCATTTCATATTCTTGGAAAATATATAAGATTTACATAAACTCCGTTGAGGCAGTTTGAACCAAGCTGGGCAGTTTCTAAACTGAAAAAGATAACTACGTACCACTCCTATAATGTTGGTAACTTAATTAATGTAATATAAGATATAATAAATATTCCAACACAACCCCCCCATTTAATTAGATTAGCTAGGCACAAGAACTGGTCTTCGCTAAAGGTTGGCTCAGAAACCCTTATTTCCAAGCCTTCCAATCACTTGGCCAAAGTCTTGAGGAAACATTTCATTGATAGGCAAATTTTGGAACCAAAAGTACTTAATCTAATCAAAAATTCAATTATTCATGAAAGAATAAAATACATTGAAGTTCAATATCATTTTATCAAGGATCATGTTCAAAATCATCATATTCAATTGAAACATGTTTCTACTAAAGATCAAATTGCAGATATTTTTACAAAAGCACTTGGTCAAAACAAATTTTAGGTATTCCATAATCATATATGCAAATCAAGAGAAACCCATATCAAATAATGTAATATTAGCAAGTGGATTATAAACATATCACATTTAAATGTCAAAATTATTATGATATTGGACACATGGCAAGAGTTTGCAAAGTGAAAACTACGAAGAAAGAGACAAAATAAATTGGTCATGAGATAAACTTCAATATGAAGCAAGAAAATCATACAATAATAGAAGCTATATTAGATCAAGGATATTCCAATCCAAAATAAGAGGTAAATAAATCCTATCTACAACATCATTTGGTAGGTTCAAAAGCAATTAAAGGTGCAAAGAAAGATATGGAGAAAAATCCTAAAACAAAAATGGTAGAAGAGGTCAAGTTTATTCTGGGTAAATTATTTTCATTTTCATCAAGTAGTAGATAATGTTAGATAATATTACATTATTTGATATATTGATGTGTAGGATATGTACAAGTGTCATGCTAGAAGACTGAGAGTTTCTTCATGCAAGTGGCAAGATAAGAATCCAAAGGTCATAATCAAGAATTTTAAGAGTTATCTTGTATAGCTATATTATGGAGATAAATCTCCATAACTTGTATCAAATATAGATATTATCTGAAGATTGTACTTTCTAATTTTATGAATAATATTATAAGTATATTTCAATATTGTTGATCTATATATATTGGTATCTTCATTATTGATATTTTTAACCTTTAATATTGTAGCTATTTTATATTGGGACCTATGATATTTTGTGGCAGTAAGGCTTAAAAATCCAACATAGAATCCTCTCCTGGTATTAAAAGTGAAAGTGATGTAGATGTTATCCCTTGCACTTTAAGGTTTCAAAAGCAATATAATAAAGAAATGAAGATGGAGGAAATCTCTAATAATTTAGGATTTTTTAGGTTAGAATACTAAGGTAATTACTATGAAAGAGCATCCTTGCACTTTAGGATTTTTGAGGCAACATAAAATAGAATGTGCCTTTGAGGTTATTCCTTGCACTCCAAATCCTTTAGATCAAGATAAACTGTTAGGACCCTCCTAACATAATACAATTATCATCATCTTAATATATTAACTTACAAGGGGTCACACCCTTTCACAAGCACACACTCCTTGGTTGGGTATATTAACCCAATCACTTTTTATTTTTAAGACATCGAAGAATATACATTCATTAATATATAAGGAGTTTACCTTCTATTTTCCAACTGTGATTCTTAATATTTCTTGCGATTCTATTTAAGTCAGAGTCTTCCACTTGGTATCCTAACATCTGGCATCAGAGCCAAAAATCCTGAAGGAATTATTTTTTCCTTCTTTTCTCTCGTTCCCGAATACAAGACGAGGACACTACTGAATGACGCACTCACTATGGACACTGCAAACGGCCAGGTGAAGCACGTGCTGAATACCAAGCACATTTTAAACATTTTAATCATCGTTAAAGGTTCTGTGTGAACAGGTTTTTTGATGACGACAACAGAATCCGGTGGCCTCTCCTTAGCAAAAAAACAAGGCCATATACCCTGCATACCCTACCACTGATCGCACTGTTACTCTTCATCGGCGACGATTACATCAGGATAAACAAAAGCATCAAATTCCTTCAATCAGTGGAAAACAAAAATTTCAGCGCGAGGATACGTTTTTCGGCACCTTACAACAAAACCCGATGGAAAAAAATTAAAAGTATCAAAGTTGGACTAAGGTTTTAATTTTTCGACCGTCAAAAAAATTGTCGATGTCGGAGACAACAAAGGAAGATTGTTTTAAAAAAAAAAATAGACTCAATTTATCCCACATTGGCCCCGAAAGGAACCAAGGGGATAAATAAAAAGAAAAACACACAAGGGTAAAGTGTCTAGCTTGGCTAGACACCCCCGTGCGTACGCGGGAGTAAGTGTCGGTGGTTGGCACATGTCGGGCAGCTGACATCTGTCATGAATCTCCGACCAACCTCTTCCATCGAGCGTCGTTCACCCTCCGCCTCGCTCCTCCGCCACCCGAGCCTCCTGAGCTCCTCTGCCACCCGAGCTCTGCTCCGCCCGAACCTCACCTCTTTGCCATGCCACTCCATCTCTACCACTCTCAGCCCATCCTCCACTCCACCTCCATCAAGCTCAGTCGTCCCTCTGCATGCCCTCTACTTTTGCCTCTGCTAGCCTTGTGCTTACTGGCGGCTGTTCGCCTTACCTTGTACCTAGTTCTTGTCACCTTCCCCTTCATTTGCTACCTACCCGCCTTGCCGTGTCGTGATCAAAATTGAAAATTCAAAATAAAGTGAAACACCAAATTTTGTCAAAAAAGGAAATATAATATAAAACAATTTTTTTTGTTTTTTTTACTAGCAATTTTGGCAATCTCTACCAAATTGGTCAAATTTTTTTTGCAACCCACCTCACGAAGGTATAAAGGTTCCAAAAACCCAACCAACTGCTATGGCCGACGGACGTCGATCACTGGATTCCATTCATGAGAAACATGAAAGGCTCGTTGAAGAAGTTAAACAGGAAAGAGGAGAATACCCATAACACAAGAGAACTCTTCGAGAAAATATTTGCAATGGATGTTAAACTTGATGCTATCAGTCAAAATCAGGCAACAACACATTCAAATTCAACCAACAACGGGTCATCAAACCGAGCAATGTTAGGAGGTCCACAAACTTCCATTTTACCATGGACGACCAAATTAGACTTCCCAAAATTTGAAGGTGGAGACCCTACAAACTGGATCTACCGAGCAGAGCAATATTTCTCACTAAATCAAATTTCAAAAATGCAAAAAGTGCATATCGCCTCCTTCCACTTGGAAAACGATGCCATCCAATGGTACCAATGGTTCGAGAAAACTAACGGCACTCCGACGTGGTCAACCTTTACATAGAATCTATTAGTGTGATTCGGCCCTAGCAAGTTTCAAAGCTTTACAAGGGCCCTCACTAAATTATGCCAAACCACTTCGATAAGCGAATACCAAGCAGAATTTGAAAGGCTAGCTAATCGAACATCCAGATTAGACGCTGCCTTCTTTCAAGAATGTTTTTTCAGCAGATTAAAAGAAGAAATTTGAATTGAGGTGCAAATGTATAACCCTACAAACATGTTAGAGACCATCGGCTTGGCGAAATTAGCAGAAGACAAAATCAAGGCACAGAATCGGTTCACAAAACCAACCTTGGGGAAACCATCAAACACTTATACCAACCCCAAACCAATGCAAAATGGAAGAACCCAAAACTCCTACACAGACCCCAAAATTAACCCTGCTCTACCAATTAAGCGTCTAAGTTTCTAGGAAATGAAGGAAAGACAAGCTAAGGGTCTTTGCTACCATTGGGATGAGAAATTTGACAGAAATCATAAATGTGCCTCATAAAAATTATATATTCTAGATGCCACATATGGGGGGAATTCTACCGAAGAGGAACCTGAAATCGAAGTAGAGGTATTATCCAACACACTTGAAAGTGACGAAGAAAATGCACCAAAGGTTTCCTTCAACGCCCTTGCCGAATTTTCTGCCCCTCAAACAATGCGAGTTAAAGGGTATTTTAAGAAACAAAACCTTATCGTGCTCCTATATTCTGGTAGCACGCACAATTTTATCGATCCAAAGGTGGCTAAGCAAGCAAATTATTTTATATACCCTTGCAATAACTTTGAAGTGATGATTGGAAACGACGGAAAAATTGCATGCAAAGGAAAATGCAGAAATATAAAACTAACTATGGGGGTTTATAACATGAAAGGTGACATGTACGTCCTACCCCTAGGTGGTTGCAACATTGTACTAGGCGTACAATGGTTACGAACCTTGGGCATAGTCCAATGGGAATTTGATGAACTATGGATGAAGTTCACAACAAAGAACCAAACCTATATTATCAAAGGCCTAAAATCAGGACCTTCCCAAATCGTAAGCTCGCATAGAATGGAGAAAATTATCCAAAAAGGAAACAAAGGAATGGTCGCCCAATTATTTTCAATTCAACCTAGTCACAAAGAAAAAGAGACACCAGAGTTACAAAAGATTTTAGACCACCATAAGGTGGTATTCAATGAACCAAAAGGACTACCTCCACAATGAAGTCATGATCACACTATTCCACTACTTCCAGGGCATCAACCTCCTAATATTAGACCTTATCGTTATCCATACCTCCAAAAGACCGAAATAGAGAAATTAGTACAAGAGCTTCTTAAGGCAGGAGTCATTAGACCTAGCAAAAGCCCTTACTCCTCTCCAATTATTTTAGTTAGAAAGAAGGATGGATCATGGCGTTTATGTGTCGATTTTCGAGCGCTTAATAAAATGACCATCAAGGATAAATTTTCTATTCCGGTCATAGATGAGCTATTAGATGAACTCCATGGGGCAGCTTATTTTTCCAAGTTAGACTTACGGTCGGGCTACCACCAAATACGAGTCAACAAAAAGGATATTCCTAAGATGGCCTTTCGCACTCACGAAGGGCACTACGAATTCTTGGTGATGCCATTTGGCCTTACCAACGCTCCTTCTACCTTTCAAAGTCTAATGAATAAGGTATTTCACCCTTTCCTTCGTAAATTTATATTAGTTTTCTTTGATGACATTTTGATTTATAGCAAAACATGGGAAGAACATTTGGACCATGTTAGACAAGCATTACAAATCTTGAAGGAAAATCAACTTTATGCAAAAATATCAAAGTGTTCCTTTGGAAAACAAGAAATTGAATACTTAGGGAATATTGTCTCAAAGGAAGGAGTTATGGTAGATCCTTGCAAAATTGAGGAGGTGAAAAATTGGCCTATTCCAAAAACCTTAAAAGGTCTACGTGGGTTTCTTGGACTAACGGGATATTATAGAAAATTTGTCCAAAATTATGGTAAAATCGTTGCCCCTCTAACAGCATTACTTAAGAAAAATGCTTTCAAATGGTCATCTAAAGCGGATGAGGCCTTTATCACCTTGAAAAATACAATGTGTACCACCCCTGTTCTAGCCATGCCCAACTTTTCTAAACCATTCGTCATTGAAAGTGATGCTTCAGGAATAGGAATGGGAGCCGTACTCATGCAGGATGAAAGGCCTCTAGATTTTATAAGCAAAGCATTTTCTCCTAAGAATCTAGCTTGCTCTACGTATGAAAAAGAGATGTTG
Source organism: Wollemia nobilis (assembly GCA_028583015.1). Lineage (NCBI taxonomy): Eukaryota > Viridiplantae > Streptophyta > Pinopsida > Araucariales > Araucariaceae > Wollemia > Wollemia nobilis. The sequence goes on along the minus strand of JAQPPZ010001579.1, from coordinate 2,538,432 downwards.
GTGATTGTCCATGCTATTCAACATTGGAGGCCTTACCTTATTGGCCAACATTTCATTATACGCACTAACCATCATAGCTTGAAGTATTTTTTGGAACAAAGGACTAATACCCCGGAACAACAAAAGTGGGTTACTAAACTTCTTGGCTATGATTATGAAATTACATATAAAAATGGAAAGGACAACATGGCAGCCGATGCACTTTCTAGAAAATTTGAAGATATGCCTCAAGTCCATGCTCTTTCCTCCCTTATTCCTAAATGGGTAGATGAGGTGCATGAAGAATGGATAAATGATCCTACTATCCATGCCTTAATTCAACAACTTCAACATAATCCTAGTAGCAAACCTCCATACACTTGGAAGGACAATATATTAAGATACAAAGGAAGGATGGTCCTCACCCCAAATTCAACTTATCATGAAAAAATTCTTCATGAGTTACATACCTCACCCACTGTAGGCCACTCTGGTTTCTTAAAAACCTATAAAAGAGCCACTACCTCCTTCTATTGGGTAGGAATGAAAAATTACATCAAAAAATTTGTAAAAGAATGTGAAGTTTGCCAAAGACAAAGAGGGGAGACCCTTGCTATTCCAGGATTACTTCAACCTCTTCCTATACCCACCAAAACATGGGCAGATATTTCTATGGACTTTATTGAAGGATTACCAAAATCAGGAGGAAAAACAACCATTTTCGTAGTCGTTGATCGCTTATCTAAATATGCCCATTTTTGTCCCATGGCTCATCCTTATACCGCTAGCACTATAGCCCACCTCTTCCTAGATAACATCTTTAAATTACATGGTATGCCCTCCACAATTGTTAGTGACCACGACCCAACTTTCACTAGCACTTTTTGAAAGGAATTGTTCAAATTACAAGGTACTCAACTTCGTATGAGCTTCGCTTACCATCCTCAAACCGATGGCCAAACAGAAGTTGTAAATAAATGCTTGGAAACATACCTTCGATGTTTTGTTTCTACTCAACCACTCCATTGGGTAAAGTGGCTTTCACTAGCGGAATGGTGGTATAACACTTCATACCATAGGTCCATCAAAATGACTCCTTATGAAGCATTATATGGCCAAACACCACCATCCCTCACTTCCTATATTCCAGGGACTACAAAATTCCATGCGGTGGAAACGAAACTCGCTACTCGAGATGACATACTACGGATCCTAAAAGAGAACCTACACACCGCCCAGAATCGCATGAAGCAGCAAGCTGATCAACATAGAAGTGAACATATTTTCCACGAGGGTGATATGGTTTTCTTACGTCTCCAACCTTACCATCAATCCTCTCTTAAAAAAAAAGGTTCTCAGAAGTTAGCACCCAAATTTTACGGGCCGTATAAAGTTCTCCAACGTATTGGGACCGTTGCTTACAAACTTGAGCTTCCTCCCTCTTCCAAACTTCACCCCGTATTTCATGTATCTTGCCTTAAGCTCGTAGTTGGAGCCCATATCACGACACAAACCACTCTCCCTAAATTTTTTGATGATGGAGTACTTCTAGTCGAACCATAAGCTATCTTGGATCGCCGCTCTCGTCACCTTCATACTCGTGATATCACGGAAATTTTAATCCATTGGAAAGGTCTACCTTTAGAAGACATGACGTGGGAAACTCTTCACGATATCCAGCAACAATTTCCAAATTTCTAGCTTTGAGGACAAAGCTCTTTTAAGGGGGGTGGCATGTTAGGACCCTCCTAACATAATACAATTATCATCATCTTAATATATTAACTTACAAGGGGTCACACCCTTTCACAAGCACACACTCCTTGGTTGGGTATATTAACCCAATCACTTTTTATTTTTAAGACATCGAAGAATATACATTCATTAATATATAAGGAGTTTACCTTCTATTTTCCAACTGTGATTCTTAATATTTCTTGCGATTCTATTTAAGTCAGAGTCTTCCACTTGGTATCCTAACACAAACCTAAATATGATAAATCTTACTATGACTAGTGTGATAAGAATGGAAGATATGGATGAAGATGAAAGTATTGCTAGGAATGAAAAAAGAGAGGATGACTCAAGAAGCAAAAATAAAGAGAAAAGAAAACCTAGAGGGATATTGATATGGCAAAACAAAAGCAAATACCATAATTTTTAACAAAAAGTGGAGCTAAACCCCCATAAATAAAAACAAAAAATGAAAATAAAAATAATATCTTGAAATTTTAGGGGCATGAATAGGAACCCTAAGAAAATGTATTAAGAAATTTTTAATTTGTTATAGACAAGATATTTATAGATATGGAAATAGGGCAATAAATATTTTAGCCATTAGTGGTATTGAATTTCATCTTGAAAAATACTAATTTAGGAAGTGTTGGTCCAAAATATAACTATGGTAAAATGTGCACCCAAGACTTGGTCAACATTGAATGACCTGTCAAGTTGTAGGGCTTAACTGGGTCAATCTCTAGAGAAGGATGTCTCCTACAAGGTTCTAACTAGCTAAAATATATAATGGGTGGAAAAAGGGTGCAAAAAATAATAAATGTAGCTAAAGCTAGAACTTAATATGGTACTATTAAGAAACATCAAGGAGTGCACAAAGATCATGAAACAAAACAAAAATTTAGACCTCCTAATAGATCAACCATTTTTATTAGGTGTAGAATAATGTTATTCACTAAATTTTCATGCTAGTAGATGCAAATTCCAGAACCAGAGAACAAGTATATGCAAAAATCTGAGAAGAAAAATCAATGCTAATACACATTCATCTACCTAAAATAGAAAAATCCATTCACTCATACATACATATCCTACAAAATGGTGAACCAGAGGTCAAAAAGAAGTCTGAGCTATATTGCTTTCTTCAAGAACTCTTCATACATGCAAATTGTAAACACCTAAGAGCCAACCCCTTCACAAGAGGCCATTTCTCTTATTTATAATCTTCCTATGGTTCAAGTATTTTGTAAATACAATAGAGCTTTTATTCAAAAAAAATGTTACAACAATATGTCAGATGACTAGGTTGGTCGGATGCCATGCAAGCATAACTAATCTAAAATAAGGGAATATGCTTGCTTTTTGGTCATAGATCAACCGTCATCTACATGCAAGAAAATAGTGGAGATGCACTTAAATCTGATCTATTTTTTATTCTTGAAACCATCTACCATCATAGGGTGTCAGTATTTTCACATCCCTTAGGTTGAGGTGTTATGAGACCTATCTCTTCCCAATGTTCATAATCTTGTACTACATTACAAGCCATTATGCTATCCATCAAAGGGAACCTTCCCATTTATCCAAAGTGGCTCCTATCTTCCTCAATCTAGGGTTCATTATGGAATAGGGGCATAACTAGAAACAAAGTTTGATTGCCTTCCCACTCTCCATCACTATCATGTTGTATCTCCTTTTTTGAACCTATATTCTCCCCTACTGTTAGGTAAAAATAGCTAGGTTGATGAAGATGTTGTGTAACTGACCCATAATAATTAAGGTTTTATTTTTTTGAGAGATATATTTCCATGTTTTTAACTTCCTTGACTAGCTTATGAATATTTTCCATTTTTTCTTGCTCTGTTTGATGCTCATTTGCATGGGGATTGGTGAGAACATCACCCTCTATTACTTGATAAGAGCATGACCTAGCCTCCTCGAGGAATAAAACAAAAATGAATTTACAAAAGGTTGGAGAGGATGGGCAGTTTATTTGGGGGGCATTTTTCCTACTTGAATTAACATATTTTTAGCAAGGATGGCCTCCTTGAAAATATGTGGAAATCTCTTTTCTCCAAATTGTTGGATAAGAATGATCATATCAGAGTGGAAAGCACAAATATAATACAGGTATGTCTGGCAAGGGATGGCTAGAAATAATGAGGAATTATTCTCCACATTCTTTTATATTGGACATTGAATTCAAAGATATTTTCATGAGGTGCTTGTTTGATGAATGAGAGTTGAGTGAGCAGCAAATTAAATATCTCTAGAGTCATCAAATGTATCAATAAAATATTTTTCCAGATTGTCCCATGTGCAAATGCTTCCATATTCTAACGATATACCATAGCAACGTTTTATATTTGAGGGAGAGGAAGAGCAATCTAATCATCATATCCTCATAGGCAATATTATACATAGTATCTAGGGAAGCCACATATTGACAATGTTTAAATGCAATCTTTCATATGACATCAAAGCTTGGAAAAGTCTTCAGGATGGCCTTGGGAATGTCGTGTAGATATAGGATATTAAGGGGGCATGTGTCATTCCATTGAGGATAATGTTACTGAGCCATAGACATTAGCGTAACACTGATATTTTCAAATTTCTTGGATGCTTTCCTCATGTGGGAATCACTAGATGAGCATAATTTCTTCGTTGATGAGTTTAAGACTACTCATCAAGTCTTGGGTCCTCTGGGGAAAGTAATATATAACTAAGGTTTTAGAGGTAACCTATCATATATCTAGATTTCATTAATGGTAGAGTCACTAGGTTATTGAGAATAAATGTCACAAAACAAAGTATCATTGAACTCTAATTCATCTAAAATATGGGACTTGGGTCCCATCAGGCATGCCAAAAGTTGTTGGTCTAAAATCTACCTATGGTAAAATATGCGCCCAAGACTTGTCCAACATTGAATGACCTATCAAGCTACAAGGCTTAACCAAGTCAATCTCTAGAGAAGTCTAACTCCTATAAGGTTATAACTAGCTAAAATCTACAATGGAAGGGAAAATATTACAAAAATAAATAAAAGTGGCTAAATATAGAACTTAATATGGTACATATTAAGCAACATCAAGGACTGCACAAATATCATGATACAAGACAATCATTCATACCTCCTAATAGACCAAACAATTTTATCAGGTGCAGAATAATATTCTTCACTAAATTTTCGTTCTAGCAGATGTAAATTCTAAAACCAGAGAATAAGTTTATGCAAAAATATAGGAAGCATAATTAATGCTAATACACATTCATCTAGCTAAAATAGAAAAATGCATTCACTCATAAATACATATCCTACAATATGGTGAGCCAGAGGCCAAACAAAAGTTCGATTTGTATTACTTTCTTCAAGAAATATTCATGCATGCAAATCATAAATGCCTAAGAGCCAACCCCTTCACAAGAGGTCATTTCTATTATTTATAATCTTACTATGGTTGGAATTACAATAGAGATTTTATTCAAAAAAATGTTACAATAGTATGTTGGATGACCAGGATGGTTAGATGCCATGTAGATGTCATTGATCTAAAATGAGAGAACATGTTTGATTTTTAGCCATAGATCAATCATCACTTACATACGTGAAAGTAGTGAAGATAGGTTTAAATCTGATCCATTATTCATTCTTGAAACCATATAACACCATTGATATGTAACAAATATCATCTGGCTAAAATTCCTTTGAATATTTTGTTCTCTACAAGTTTTTGTGGCTACATCATAAGAACATACTGTGATATCTTACCTATTTTGCATCTTCAAATCTCCCAAATGTTTGCACCCATGATATGAATATATATCACGATGTCACAATTTCCTTTTCACTCATAGCTTTCCATGCCTTTGTGGTCATGATGTAGAGACATGTCATGGTGGCACAACATCTCACCGCATTTAGATCTTTCTAAAACTTTTGTCATGGTGTTGTGACACTTCATTTTTTCTTTGGTTCCTTCTAGCTTTTGTAACTATAATGCAACAACACAACATGATTTCGTGATACCTTCACACTTCTAAGTTTCCTAAGATTCCATGACTGCGATGTCATGATATGTCACAATATTTTTTTGTATTAGGATATTCTAAACCATGGTGACCATGACATAGATACATGTCATGATGTTGCATCATATTTGCATTTTTAGATCCTTTCAAACTATCATGATCGTGATGCAACATGTCATGATTTCGTGATGTCTTCCTACCTTAAAATATCTTGGGCTTTTGTTACCATGATGTGGAGCCATGTCATAGTGTTGTGATGTTGTGCCTAATTCAATCCTTGAAAAACCTAGACTCTTTGGAATTCCTCTTCATACTTTTCCACAAACAGTCTTCTTGAACATCTCTACTCGAGCAAGAATGCGTTTAGCTACCGTTGTACTTGCCTCTACCATCTCCGTTTGTAGCATAATATCATCTTACTAAACAAAATTTGGGTGGGTGAGGAGAACACAAAAATAAATCATAAGAAGGCATCTGATATAAAGGATTTTACTGCGGAAACTTAGTAGTTTGAGGAAGATGGAGAATATCTTTGATAGAAAGGCAAATGAAGAATATCTTTGATAGAAAGGATATGGTTTAATTAACTTGTTAAAAATGTAATGAGAGCAATGTAATATTTTTTTTTTGTAGTGGGAGTGGCCCCCAATAGAAGCCACACATAACTTATCAATATATATATGACTTACAATTTAATATTATGAAAATCATGAAAAAATAAAAATATTCACATACTGTTATACTGTAATTTGGAGTCTCAATGTAATTGAGACAATCTAATTTATATTATCTAAAATGAAAAGTAAAAATTTAATGAGCATAAATTTCTCTCATATTCCTTAGATGAATTAAACAAGGATTTATTATTAGTCCCTAAGAGGACTATATCAATCAACTCGATGCACAATTAATAAGTTGGTGGAATGGATAAACCAATAACAATGTAATATTTTAAGTATATATTATTTTTGGCTTTTACTTTTCTAAAATTTCAATTTATTTTATATTATTTATTTGTAGAAATTTCTCTACCATTTCATACGATGTCTTGTAATATATATTATAAAAAATATAAATTTTTTCTTATTTTCTCTTATACAAAGCTCATCTATTGAGTTCTAGAAATATATGTAAAGACCTACTCAAAGTTTTTCTTCGTTCTACCATTATCCAAGCATTTCCTATTTCTTCCCTTGTCGGTTTGCAAAAAAATCTTAAGAATTAACTACTTTAAGGTTTATATATTAAAATTTTAGACTCTTCTTCAAGTATAACTTAATCCATATTGTGGGAAGATCATTCTAGATGAAATGAAGAACAATTTTAGGGCTCACTAATAAGCACATGAATGCATCTAATATGACTCTTCACATGTATAGGAAAACGTCTATAAGTTGTCTATTAAAAAAGTTGACCCATATGGAAGTAAAGAAAAAAACCAAGAAGGGGACTAGATTTAGATGCCACCTTAAGGATTAAATCCCTCCACGGATGTATAAGGATGTTGTGGTGATAGAGGAGGAAATCTATATTGATATATTAGGGGATGTGGGTGTGTTTCAAAAATAAGAGGACTATAGGAGGTATTTAGAAACACATAGAAAATGATAATGTGTCAAAATAATGTGATGATGTGTAGACACCAAATCCTAGCCACTTGTCCACCATCCCCCTTTCCCACCATTCAATTGGCCATTCCATGCCTTTCCCGCCATCCAATGGCCCACTTTAGCCCTTTCCCACCATTTTTTGACCCCTATTTGACTTATTTATATTTATTTTATATTATTTATATTTAAATATAATATTTTATATTATATTTTAATATATTTATTATAAAATATATATTTATAAGCCAAATTAACCTCAACCATCCGATCCGATCTAATCTCAGTCGTCCATCTTCCTTAATCCATGTCACACCTAAAGTTTAATATCAGCCTTTGGATCCACTTTAATATTAGCCACACGATCAAAAGTGTTAAGCTAAAACCCTAAGAAAACCCTAGGCTTGATAATAAATAGGAGCATTCTCAATGCTCAACCCTTAGAAAACTTGAACGTTGGAGCTTTAATTTACTTGTGAGATCTAACCTTGCTGAGAGCTAGTTTCTTGTGAGTAGGTTGTGCCCTAGTCTATCCTTCCCCAAAACCCTAGCTTGCCCTAGGATTTCTTGATTCCAACCATCCTCGCAGCCCATTTCCACCACCACCATTATCGTTCATCCACCGAGCCCTTCGCATCCCTCTAATCTACTTCTGTAGATTTAACCCTAATCCGTAGGTACTATCGAGTGCCTACCTCATCCCACAGGCACTACAGAGTGCCTACTACATTCTACAGGTGCAACACAGCACCTACTATCCCCACAACCACAGACTAGAGCTTGTCGCATAAGATCATCAGGTGCCATCAGGGCACCCTACCATCAATCTACAATGGAGCAACATAACAACAAAGTAAGTATTTTATGCATTTTATTATTTGATGTTATTTAGATTCTGCATGTTTTGTTTACTCAGATCTAGGGTTTTTAGTTTACATTTCTGAGGGTTCACACTATGGAACCCTCATTTTGTTTGCTAATGACTTTATGTTTGTTGTATGTGCAGGATCAGGTAGCATTCATCAAGGATTTTTGAGTAGCTTTTGAAGCTAGAGTGGCTCGATTACGGATAACCAAAAGCCCACTCACCCTGTTGGAAGCAAGATACATTGAAGACACTACTTGTTTTGTAGCTAGGGTTTCGGAGAACCCTAGCATCTATAATTATTGTATCAAAATAATTCTTTTGAACAGATCAATTGTAACAAAGGAGTTTCTCAGCTCCCCCCATTTATTGAATAAAATCATATTTTGTGCAATCTCTTGTTCATTGAAATTATTTTACTTTCATATTTGTTTTAGTGTCATATTTTTGCTTCACAAATGGTGATCACGGTGGGACCCCACAAGGGTTCTACTTTTTGATTTACTTTGTTGTACTAATTTCATTATGTTGTTCCATTTTATAGGGTTTTCTAGAGCGAAAAACCAGCTAAAATCATCGGTTAGGGTTTCTGGAAGGTCTTGTGATAGTTTGCAGATAGGTGCACAGGTGCTCTATGACACCTATTGATCCCCATAGGTGCCCTGTTGCACCTACACAGGTTCCCATATGCACCTACATAGGCACCCAAATGTGTCTAGCAGTAATTTGGAGCAGAGCTTAGGCTTCTAGGTAAGCCCTGCAGTCATTCTATTCAAATTCCTATTTTTACGTATTTCATCATTTCACTATTTATTTTCAGATTTCAAGCTTAAAATGAACATACATTAAGTAATCTAGAAATAAATTCATTTTAGATTGCATCTAGGGCATCTGTGCATTCATTCATCACATATTTTGAGTTTTCTATTTTGAAAAGAATTACAAATTCAAATAATTCTTGCATCTTTTTGTTTGCATTTGAAAGTGAAAAGCATTAATTAGAATTTGCATCTTAGGAGTTAAGGGTTGCTTATTTTACTTATCTAAGTAGGAACAATACTTAAATGCAAAAAGTATTCCTACCCTTGGGTGACTCCTTTGGTAGAGAGGTGGATGAACCCTCTGGTTGCTATCTAGGCAGGGGGTTTTAAGCGGTGTACTTCACACTCTTTAGAAGAAATTTGCATTTATGTGTTGGATTCTAATTTAGATTTGTGAAATTTGTTACCTTTAACATTGTTTGTCCACAATAGAGAACAAAAAAATTTAAAATTAATCACACACAACACATTGCACTTTAAACAGTAGTAACTGGATTTCATCACCAGTCATTGCTTGAGATTTGGTGATGGTGGCAGTCATTTCCATCCACCAATATCTACCCTTAGACACCTTAGGACTACCCCCGAGCAAACTTGTTGGATTTCATCACCAACAAGAATCTCGTTGCCCCATCCAACCATAGTCTTTTACCTTTATTTTTCATTAAACAAGATTAGGATACACCAAACACACAAAACTATCATATCTAAAAGGAATTTACACTAAAAAGAGATAATCAATGAATAAGGTAAGCCACACAAGGTGAAACTTAGGATTGATTATTTTCTTTGTTTCTAAATTCTTTAGCTCTATTTTTAGTTTTGAAGATTTAATTGACAATCCTAAAATTGTATTTTGATTTAATTATTTTATGGTTTTAACTCGAAATCAAACAAAGATATTAAATCAAAATAATTTAATGGAAAATATAACAAACACACCCACTACTTCAGTAGCCAACCCTTCCAATTCTATCCAACCTAGTCCATCTAGGCCCATTTACCCATCTCTCCCACAAGAGGGATCCATTCCCCAAAATATTGAGCAACCATCCATCCAAATTGACATGGACAAGGTAGAGGCCATCTATAGGTCTTATAACTATGTCCTCGAACCCATTAGCCAAGACTATGTTGAACAACTAGAATTGGCTACATCCTGCCCATCCAACCCCACCCAAGGATATCCTAATTCTACTTATGAATATGGTATGCCCTCTTCTCCTAGTCCAACCCAACAAAACCCAAGTGTTTTTAACACTTATCCTCCATCTGGCTATACCCAAACCCATTCCAATCCTTTGTATGAGGAGTATGTTAATGTTGCCTCATAGGTACCAACCTCCCAAGTTGCCACATCAAGTGCAACTTGCCCCATGCCCATTTCCTCCAATCCATCCACATCCATACCTTCATCTTCTAATCTATCTACAACCTTGTCAATTTCTTCTATGTCCGAACAAGAACTTCAGGATATATCGGGTCTCATGAACAAATTGCTTCTACAACATCAAAATGCTAGACAACAAGTTCATGTAAATCCTACACTTCCTGTAGTTTCAACCCAACCAACCATGGCCAACCAAAATTCAACTTGGGTACCCCAATATTTGGTGGTATCCATCCCCAATCCACCTCCAATTCAAAATCCAACCCCTCCAATCATAATTTCTTCTGGCCAACCCAACCAATTCTTCCAAAATCTTCTTCCTCATCAATCTTCTCCTTCTTTCAACCATCAATATTCCCCCCATCAATTTCAAACCAATCAATTCCATCAAAACCATCTAATCACTCCCCAAAATTTTTCTTCTAGTCCATCTCCAAATCATCAGGTTATCCAAGGCTTCCACATTCTTGGGGAAGATCTTAGGATTTAGGCCATGCAAAAATAAATAGATCAGTTGATGCAAAACACTCTTGGCATGTCAAGCCAAAAATCAACTCTAAGCCAATTGATCCATCAACCAATCCATCCTTCGGTACCATCACCGCCATATCCGGTAGACTTTACATTACCAAAGTTTGACAAGTTTAGGGGAACCGAGGACCCTAAGGAGCATGTTAGCTCATTTTTTCATGCATGCTTTCGGATTCAAACCGACAATGCTCTCATGCTCCAAACATTTCCTCAAACATTAGGAGGAGATGCCATAGAGTGGTTTAATCAGTTACCAACTCATAGTATTTATACTTTTGCTCAACTGATTGACCTATTCCTTGAGCGTTTTGTCCTAAACATCAAAAATAAGGTTTCATTATCAGATGTATATGAATTAAGACAATGGGATGATGAACCTATCTATGACTTTGGAAACCGTTGGAGGGCAGTCATTACCAAATTGCCATTCTCCCTCCCAATGGATGAAATCATCAAATTATTTACCAAGAGTTGCTTAAAACCCATCTCTTGGATGCTTCAGCTTCATACCTATCGTTCATTTGAAGAAGCCTTAGCACATGCTAGCATCATTGAGGAGATAAAAATCCAAGAGGGCATAATTAAGCCTAAAAAGAAAGAATGGCAAAACAAGGGCCAATTTAGAAGCAATCAATCAGGCCAAAATAAGTCATCACAAGCCTCTTTGGCTAGTCCATCTAATCAAGTAAATCAAGTGGTGATGAGCCAACCCGTAATGGCTCAACAACCCATGCAACAACCATAACAAATTGCTTATCATGCGGTCCCCTCGGTAACTCAAGCACTCACAATACAAAACACAGTGCCAACTATGGAAAACCCCTCCCATCGACAATACGCTCGACCCCAATGCCAATACACTCCTTTAACAGAGTCGTATTCTTCCATATTTCAAAGGTTGTATGAAACAAACAAGTTGGCTTTGCCATAAATCAAGCCCGATGACCCTACCAAACATAGCAAAAGTTATAAGGAACATCTATTTTACCCATACCATAGGCAAAATGGTCATGATATCAACACTTGCAATGTTTTTAAGAATATTGTTCAAGACCTCATAGACTTGGGGGCCATTAAGGTAGATAACCCCCTAGCTCCACAAAATCAAAATTTGGGAATTTTTCAAACACCTCTTCCCAACCATGAAGAGGCCCAAACTAATGTAGGAGGTAATAATCATCTCACACCTCCTAACCAAGTTAATCATGTTCAACATTATCAAAATTTTGTAGGAGCAGTCCATGTGGTCACAAGAGGTCAAAGGCAAAATCAACAAAATGCCCAACAACCAAATATGTCACAACCTTCAAATCCACCACCCATTCAAACTTCTCCAAATCCATCCCCACCAATCCATCTTTCTAGTCCACCAAATCAGCCCATCCATCATCCTCTAAGGCCAACGGTATCCTTAAGCAGTCGGTTGACTACAAGTTTGAAGATGGCTTCAGCCAAATTGTCCCTATATGAGCTCATCCAACAATCCCCTAGGCATAGAGAAGCCCTAATGGAAATTCTTAAATGCATTGAGTTTGAAGCTCAAGACTCTAATACCTTCAACAACTTTGTAGGGAGCATTAGAACATGCATGGAGCCATCCATCACCTTCTATGACTTTGAAATAAAGTCAATGACCTCAGAATCCATAGATCCTCCATTGCATATCATGGCCCTAATAGACAAGAAGCCATTTAAGAGAGTCCTAATTGATACCAGCTCATCCATCAACATTATCACTACCACTACCCTTAGCAACCTCAAACTTCCACCTTCCCATATTTCCAAGTCATCATTCACCCTCAAAGCATTTAACGATGCTTTGTGTACCATAATTGGCACTATTGTTTTACCCATTGAAGTAGGGGTTAAAATGTTGCATACTATGTTCCACATCTTGGAAGGGGCCATGGCATACAATGTACTCCTTGGTAGACCTTGGATGAGGGAGATGAAATGTGTTCCATCAATTCTCCACCAATGCTTGAAATACGTTCATGATGGTCAAGTCCATTGCATCCCCATAGATGTAGAACCTTTCAAGTATTGCAATTTCATTTCAAATCCCTATGAATCCATGTTGCCTTCCACCCACCTATTCTTATCCCCATCATCTTTGAATCCATCCACTTCATCTTCTAATCCATCCACATCTTCTTCCAAAGCTCCTATTTTTGAGGAGTTACCCATCACCAAACCCCCTCAATCATCCATTTCTTCTTGTACATGTGGTCAAGGTCAATCCACTTTCACCACATCATCCACCTCAACCACTCCTTCTACAACCATTTCTTCTTCATCATCATTGCCTCATCCACCTTCTTCTAATTCCAAGCCATCACCCAATATTTCTCCATCAGCCGATGTTTCACAAGTCAAACTTTTAGATTGTGAAATATTCAACTCCCCACCACCTTCCATGCCCCCTCCAATCCTGAGCCATCCATTTCCACATCATCCACCACCTCATCCCAAGTCGAGGTCCACATCACTAGTCCTGGTATTGGTGAATACATGGTCCAAGATGTTACCATTACCCCTCTTGCCATCCCTACAACCAAGGATTTTGGTCACCCATGTGACCCTCCTTTAACCATAGGTGTTGTCTATGATATGAGTTCTACTCCTAATAGTATTAACTTTGTCTATGGAGGGATTGATTCCTCAATTGAGGCAAATCTACCCAAAGAACCAAAAGAGCCAAGACGTGCCAACATACAAAATATGATGGGATTTCCATCTCGTTACTTCCATATAGTCAATTGGCAAGGTCAAGGTCTAGGTTCCCATGAACAAGGGATACATGACATAATTGATTTCCCATATCGAGGAGCACATGATCATTCAGGCTTAGGATATACCCCACTTTCCACAACCGCTTCCCTTGAGCAAGCCTTCCAAAGGCTTAGCCTCAATGAAGAAGACAAAGCCCCCCTTCCATTTTCCTCAACCACTTCTCTTGAACAAGCTCTTCAAGAGCTTAGCTTCAATGAAGAAGAAGATCCACTAAATTTTTCCTACCCACTTCTATATTCTGATGATGAAAGTTATGAAGAGTATGAACTTATGTCCAATGCTTCTGATGATTCTGAAGAGGAATTTCAGCCCATTGTTCCCCTTACCCAACATGATGAGTTTTACCTCAAACTATTTCCCATCCATCAACCCATATTTCACTTGCTTCTTCCACAAGAACAAGCTGACCCACCTGGTGAACCACCCCCACCTGAGTTCCATTGAGCCATTCAACCAAGCCAAAATTTGTAACATATGTATATAAAAAAAAAAAAAAAAAAAAAAATCAAAATATTCAAAACAAAACAAAATAAAATATTTCTTTGCATGTACATAGCATTTAATTTCATGTTTTGTTGTTGCTATCTAGGGTTAACAAGATTCAACATCGGTTCCTATATTCCACCATCCATTCTTCCAATCCATCTCTTCTCCTACTAAGTCAGTATGAATCCTATTGACTTATTCACCCCACTCCACAATCCATACAATCCGGCTAAGCCAATTCCAATTGACATAAGCCTTGTTGACATGGACCATATTTCTTCCCCACCCTCCTTTTCGGAGTTCATCCTATCCGAGGAATTGTTAAGGGCTTCTGCCAACTACATTCCTCCTTCCCCTCCACCTTCACCTCCATCTTCTACCAAGAATCTCGAGGTCTTTCAGGTAGAGTTAGATGATGATAAGTAGGAAGAGTTGGATGACATCTTAGATGACATTCATCTGATCCCAACACCACATCAACTTGAGGAAGGTTCACATATGTCTATTGAAGATACCATCGAAGTGAACCTTAGTTCAGATCCTGACAATCCCCAAATTGTCAAGCTTGGAAAAAGCCTATCATCCGATGAACAAGAGCAATTCATTGCTCTCCTCAAGAAGAAGAAATATGTGTTTGCATGGTCCTATAAGGATATGCCTGGTCTTGACCCTAGTCTTGTGGTCCACAACCTCACCTTACATCCCGATGCCAAACCGGTCAAACAAAAGCTTAGAAGGATGCATCCTACCGTGGCCCTCTTAGTCAAGGAAGAGCTTCAAAAACTTCTAGATGTCAATTTCATTGTTCCTATTGACTATCCTGAGTGGCTTTCAAACATGGTACCCATTCGCAAGCCTAATGGGTCGATACACGTTTGCACTGATTTTTGAGATCTTAATAAGGCATGTCCTAAGGATGACTTTCCTCTTCCAAACATTGATACTCTTGTCGATACCTGTGCTGGCCATGAAATGCTTTCCCTCATGGATGGTTTTTTAGGATACAACCAAATTCGCATAAATCCTGATGACCAACACAAAACAACATTCACAACACCTTGGGGGACCTTTTGTTACAAGGTTATGCCCTTTGGCCTCAAAAATGTAGGAGCTACCTATCAACGAGCCATGACTTACATCTTTCATGATTACATGCATAAGATTATCGAAGACTATGTGGATGATCTCTTGGCTAAATCTAAAACTCGACAAGAGCACATTAGTGTATTGGAAAATATTTTTGACCGACTTCTAGAACATAAGGTGAGGTTAAATCCCAAAAAGTGTGTCTTTGGTGTTACCTCAGGTAAACTTTTAGGATTCATTGTCTCCAAAAGAGGCATTGAAGTGGACCCAAACAAGGTCAAGGCCATCATGGAAATGCCTCCCCCAACTAACATTAAGGAATTGCGTAGTTTACAAGGAAATATTCAATCAATCCGATGTTTTATTGCACAACTTTCTGATAAATGCAGGCCATTCAATTACCTGCTACAAAAGGGGGTGCCATTTGTATGGACAGATGAATGTCAAAAAGCCTTCGATGACATCAAGCAATACCTAGCTTCTCCGCCAATCTTAGCTCCTCCTCGTTCGGGGGTCCCTTTCTATATTTATGTCTCAACAATGGACTTTGCTTTAGGGACAATGCTTGCACAAAAAAATGAACAAAATCGAGAGCAAGCCATTTATTACATTAGTCAAACATTGGTAAGTTATGAAACCCGATACGCTTATGTAGAGAAGTTGTGCTTAGCAATGGTTTTTGCCACTAAGAAACTTTGACATTATATGCTTAGCCATACAACTTATGTCATAGCTAGAGAAAATCCTCTATGTTATATGATGTCTCACACTTACAATAACACTCGTACCGCTAAATGGATAATGCTCCTTACAGAATTTGATCTCGAATTTATCAGCCAAAAATCCATTAAAGGTCAGGTTATAGCCGATCAACTTGCGGAAGCTCCACTACCTAGTGATCATCCTTTGATTATAGAGCTCCCAGATGATTCGGTATTTTCTATCACTGAATTAGAAGAAGATGTCATTTTGGAGGAAGACGTCGATATCACCTTATTCTTTGATGGATCTAAGTGTGAGAAAGGTCAAGGTGCTGGAGTTGTCTTTCATACACCTCATGGGATACCCATCCCTTTATCATTCAAGCTAGACTTTCCATGCACAAATAACACTGCAGAGTATGAAGCCTTAATATTAGGTCTTCAATCCGCTATAGCTATGGGCATCAAGCGTATTAGGATATTTGGGGATTCTCAACTTATTGTAAAATAGGTAACCATAGAATACCAATGCAAAGAACCTACCATTAAGCTTTATCATGAAGTAGCAATGAAATTGCTCTCAACATTCGAATGGTATGAAATCAACAACTTGCCTCGTTCGACTAATAGATTTGCATATGCGATGGCCTCTCTTGGATCATTGATTCCAAAATATGACTTAGGAGAGGTACAACCCCTAATAATCTCAACAATCTCTAAAGCAGCCATTGTCCATACTGATCCTAAGGATGAAAAAGACATTTTCTTTATCCATTCGAAACCATATGAGTCTTGGTCAAGCCAAATAGTGGACTTTCTAAAATTTGGAACACTCCCATCTGATATGTCTCGGTCTACAAAATGCTCTTTCAAGAAAAAAGTAGCATTTTTTATTCTCTTGGGGGATGTGTTGTATAAACATGGTTATGATGGAATACTTTGTTGGCAATTTTGGGTACTTTGGGTACATTGCCTTTGCTCAAGTGTATAAGTTGTCATTGATGTCAAGAAGCTCTTGAAGGAATTTGATTTGATGTCAAATAATTTGTTTTGATGAAGGTTTGACATGACAGCTTCAAAGGTCTTTTGTAAACCCCAAGTTGGCAGGTTTAAAGATTACAGGTGGATGCATTAGTTTAATGCATTTGGGTCCAGGAGGAAGTATTTATTTAAATAATTAAAAACCTTGTTAAGGTTCCCTTTAATTATTTTTAAATAAATATTAAATTATTGTTTGCAATGGGTTATCCTAACCCATGGCGCTATGTTTTAAGATTGTGGGCGCTAGCCAAGACCTCCGTCGACGTGTTAAACTCCTCGCCGACGTCAAGAGCTTATGGTAAAAATGCATATAAATCTCCCTCGATGAAAATCAAGAATTATCCCATCCGTATTTTGAAAAGAGTTGCTCGCTGTGATTTCGTGATCCGCTGTTCGGATTTCTTCTCCGATTGTGTCTTCGTCGTTTTCGTAAACCTCGTTCGACTGTGTCTTCGCCGTTTTCGTGAATCCGCTGTTCATTTTTTTGTACTCGCCGTTTGTCGTAAATCCACCGTAAGGTTTTCGTCTTCGTGTTCGCGTCAGAAGAAAGGGAGGCACTGTTGTTTTATTTAATCCCTTGCACGAAGGAACAAGGCTAACAAGCGTGAGGTTTAAACCTCACCGGCGCCTTTGGCGCACCGGTAGCGGCTAGGCTGTTGGCGCGCTACCCGAATGGGAGGTTCCGCGTTCGAATAACGTGAAAGGGTTTTTCATCGTGAAGTGGACGCAATGGGTGGTGTTAGAATTCGTGCACAATTTCTCCATAGCATGATTTTTGATGTTGGCCAAGGTATTTTCGAAATTAATTTTTGCTAAGTGTATTTTGTGGATGGAGGAAGTTTATTAGAGGGAAAAATAGCTTAGGAGTTATAAGGAGTTTAAAGCTTGTTTTATTTTGATAAAAGATTCTTTTGAAGGTGTTGTTTGAAATATCTTATTGCATTCTTATGAGAGATAAATTTTATTTTTGATAAGACTATAAGGGAGAAATAAGGTGTATAAGGGATAAATTTTTCTTGTAATGTTGAGAGTGCTTTTGGTTGATTATGGAAATGAAAGCATGATGTTTTAAGGTTAAAATTGCTTCTTGTGTGAAGTTGTGAAACCTTAAGTGGGCAGCTTTGAGATTGACATTTGCTTTCATTAAATTGGTAATAATCAAGCTATTCTTTACTTGGTTAAAGTGTTGGGCTTACTCCTTTGTTGATGATTTGAAAAGTTGTTTTGTGCTATTGTGATTTGAGTTGGTGGATGCTTTTTGTTCAAACAATATTGGAGAGAAAAGGAGTTCTACTTGTTTCCTTTTCTAATGTTGATTGTGAAATGCTTCAAGGTTGTGTTTTGAGCTGAATGGTGTTGATTGAACCTTGTTTGATGAGCATTGTTGTTGAAGCCCTAATTGATGGTGAAAAGAACATGAGTATCATTGTTATGTGATTCTTTGCATAGTTGGCAATTGTTGGGGTTTCATGTTCTTGAAAGAAAGCATTCTATCCTATCCATTTCAGATATTGAGTTGAGTTTTCAGATTTGAGATTGAGTTTGAGCTGAGTTGATTTGAGTTGAGTTTTGAGATTGGGAGTTGAGTATAGAACATATTGAGTCTCTAACAATTCTCTTTATGCTTCTATGAGTTTGAAAAATCACATTGGGTCTCTAACAATTCACCTTGTGATTTCCTACTAAGAAAGTTTTTTTTCTTGGTGAGCTTGCTGAGTTTTGGACAGGTTTCGGTGGGGACTTGTGAGCAGTCTTGGACAGGTTTCGATGGGGACTTGTGAGCAGATTTGGACAGGTCCTAGCAGAGGACTTGTGAGCTGAGTTTGATAGTTCTATCAGAGAACTTGAGGATAGAGGTGCACTGGTTCTTTGAGAAGAACCTAAGGACAGATTTGGCAAGTCTTTGAGAAGGCTTGTGTGCAGAGGATTGATTTGTTCAAGCTTAGTTGGACAGATCTCGACAGACAGAGGAAGACTTGTACTAGACCGACCGACTCGTGTTTGGTACAGGTTGTTGAGCTACTGTGGACGTGATCATAGAAGGCAGAGGTCTCTTAGGCTAAGCATTGAGGACAGGAGGTCTTCGGTGGAAAGGAGTTCCACGTGCCGGCAAGAGGTAGAGGCGCTTGATCTTCCGAGGGATCATTTCCAGAGCAGAGGGGAAGGTATCTCCTTTGAGCAGAGGCTCATAAATTCTGATTGGGGGAAGGTATCTCCTTTGGGCCGAGGCTCATAAACATTGTAATTGGGAAGGATTCCCAAAGAACTTTGAGATAACTTTTAGAGAAAAGTTTTGTGGACGTAGCCCAACCATTTTGGGTGAACCACGTTAAAATTGGTGTCACTTTGTGGATGATATTGTGCATTGCTTTGATATTGCTTTGGGTATATTGCTTTACTATTTTGAAGTATAAAGGAAAAATTAAAAAGAGGTCTTATACTGTTCACCCCCCTCTCAGTATAAGCTTGTGTTCTTCAATTGGTATCGTAGCTGGTGCCTTCGAAAAGTTTAACAGACTTGAAGGAAAAGCTAGTAAAGAACACAATGGATCATTCAAGTGGCAATGCAACACCTATTCTTGATGGGTCGATTTTGGTCTTTGGAGTGCAAGGATGAAGGTTCATCTAATGGCACTTGGGAATGAGGTTTGGGAAGTGATTGAAGATGAGTACACTATTCCTGAACATGGTCCTAATACTAAAGAAGAAAGGCTCCTACATCACAACAATTCAAAAGCAATGAATGCAATCCCGAAAGGCTTATAGAAAGCAGATCTCACCAAAGTGATTCACTACAAGACAACTAGTGAAATGTGGAAACACTTGAAGGTGGTTCATACAGGTGATACAAATGTCAGAAAGGCCAAGTTGAGACACTTCAAAGGTATGTTTGAACAACTCAAGATGAATGATGATGAAAATATTAGTGACTACATGCTTCGTATGGATGAGGTTGTTAACTCCATGAAAGACTTAGGTCTTGAGCTTGCTGAAAATGATGTTTGTGATAAGATTTTAAGATCTCTTCCTAATAGATTTAGTGAAAATATTTCTGCTATTGAGGAAGCTAAAGATTTGGATAAGTTGAAAAAGGATGAGCTCCATAGTATACTTGCAGCATTTGAGTTGAGAACTCAAGTGAAGGTTGATGTCAAGAAAGAGGCAGCTTTCAAGGCTACCAAGAAATCCAAGGGTAAACAACTTCAAGATAGTGATGAGTCTTCTAGTGATGAAGAGGCATATTACAACAAGAAAGGCAAGTTCTCTAGAAAGCACAAAAGTATGAAAAATATAAGATGTTTCAATTGTGGAAAGTTTGGTCATTATGCTACTAATTGTACTGTTCCCAAGAATGAAAGTGATGAAGATAAACAAGATTCTAAGAGCAAGGATTCTGAAAAGCACAAGCATCACAGGAAGAACAAAGATGAGCACAACAATCAAGGAAAGAGGTATTCTCACAAGCACAAGAAGAGTTTCTACCTAGACAAAGCAAGTAAGTGTTCTAGTAGTGATAGTGAAAGTTCTTCAAGTGATGATGAAAATGAGATGTTGTTCATATCCGAAAAAGAGGAAGAACCAAAACATAGATTCATTATCATGAAATGTCTTAGATGTGGAAACTTTGGTCACCTTGAGGATGATTGCACAAATAATGATTTGGTTTCTAGTATGTATGAGGATGCTTCAGAAAACTATAAGGAAGATGCATGTATGGTTTTTGAAAAGGGTAGCACCTCTAGTGATAAGAAATCTAAAAAAGGCTTTGATGATTCAAAAAGCAAACAAATAGAGGAAGATATAGAGGAAGGTGAAGTAGATCTTGAAGGTGAACTTATTAGTGCTCTTAGTGCTTTGAAAAAGGAAAGAAAGAAGAATGCTAGACTCAAGGATAAGTTAGATGAATGTTGTATGGAGAGAGATGATCTTATAGAAAGTCTTGACTTCTCTATAGCTAAGACACAAGAACTCAAGGATGAGTTAGAGTCTAAGGTTCTTGAGTATAGTGAGTTAGAACAGAAAATGGCTTCTTTGAAAGAGGAAACTAAAGAGTACAAGGATAAGCTTTACAGGTTTCAAGATAGCTCCAAAAAGGTTAAGTCACTCATCAAAGGTCAAAGAAAGACAACAGATAAAACAGGCCTTGGTTTTGTTAAGCCACACAAGGAACAAGTTGGAGAGTCTAGTAAGAGACTCCAAAAGGAAGAGAGTTCTGATGAGGAAAGTACTTCAGAAAAGGAGTCCTTGAATGATAGATGCACAGAAACAAAAAACAGAATTCAGAATGAGAAGAAGAAGTTTTCAGAACCTAAGAGGTCAAATAAAGGAAAGTTTCAAGGCAAATGTTTTGCTTGTCACAGGTTTGGTCACATGGCTTCACATTGCATGGCTCAAGTGAAGAAGGTAAATGACAATTTCAGAAGTGCTAGTTTCTTTCAAGGGTATTGCTACTCTTGTCAATAGTTTGGGCACAAGGCAGTTTATTGCAAGGCAAATAACAGGAACAGGTTTGATCAGAATAGGTTTGGTCAGAACAGGTTTGGTCAGAACAGGTTTGGTCAGAAAAAGTTTGGTCAGAACAAGTTTGGTCAGAACTGGTGGATTCAAAGATCAGGTTTACCTTAGAGAAACAACATCGTCAAGTGTTTCAAGTGCAACAATGAAGGTCACATAATCAGACAATGTAGAGCTAAAATTCTAGAATACAGAACAGGAATAATGGCATGATCAGGTCCAAGGATCAAGGCATGGACAAGAACAGGGATGAGAACAAGAACAAGAACAGTGACAAGAATAGGAATATGGACAAAGAGTTCAAGAGAAGGCCCGACAAGGAAGTTATAGACACTGATGATGATCAGTGCCTAATGGGAGTTTTACTCCCACCCCAGAATTAATCACCTCATCAGGAGGTGGGGGAGGGACTAAGCTAAGAGGCTCATTCTTAGTCCCGAGCCCCAAAGGTGACCCTTTGCCATTGATGACAAAGGGGGAGAGATATGAGTAAGGGGGAGAGCTTCAAAGTGAAGAGGAGAGCTTCAAGTCAGGGGGAGCAAAACTTCAAAGGAAGATTCTCAATTGTGGGCACGGTGCTTGTTAGCACAGTTGGTTTCAGTTTTGGCTCTTGAGAAGTGTTTTCAGTAAAGGTTTGCCATCAATGACAAAGGGGGAGATTGTTGGCAATTTTGGGTACTTTGGGTACATTGCCTTTGCTCAAGTGTATAAGTTGTCATTGATGTCAAGAAGCTCTTGAAGGAATTTGATTTGATGTCAAATAATTTGTTTTGATGAAGGTTACGGCATGACACTTTCAAAGGTCTTTTGTAAACCCCAAGTTGGCAGGTTTAAATATTACAGGTGGATGCATTAGTTTAATGCATTTGGGTCCAGGAGGAAGTATTTATTTAAATAATTAAAAACCTTGTTAAGGTTCCCTTTAATTATTTTTAAATAAATATTAAATTATTGTTTGCAATGGGTTATCCTAACCCATGGCGCTATGTTTTAAGATTGTGGGCGCTAGCCAAGACCTCCGCCGACGTGTTAAACTCCTCGCCGACGTCAAGAGCTTATGGTAAAAATGCATATAAATCTCCCTCGATGAAAATCAAGAATTATCCCATCCGTATTTTGAAAAGAGTTGCTCGCTATGATTTCGTGATCCGTTGTTCGGATTTCTTCTCCGATTGTGTCTTCGCCATTTTCGTAAACCTGCTGTTCGACTGTGTCTTCGCCGTTTTCGTGAATCCGCTGTTCATTTTTTTGTACTCGCCGTTTGTCGTAAATCCGTCGTAAGGTTTTCGTCTTCGTGTTCACGTTAGAAGAAAGGGAGGCACTGTTGTTTTATTTAATCCCTGGAATAGAAGGAACAAGGCTAACAATGTGAGGTTTAAACCTCACCGGGTGCCTTTGGCGCACCGATAGCGGCTAGGCTATTGGCGCGCTACCCGAACGGGAGGTTCCACATTCGAATAACGTGAAAGGGTTTTTCATCGTGAAGTGGACGCAACGGGTGGTGTTAGAATTCGTGCGCAATTTCTCCATAGCACGATTTTTGATGTTGGCCAAGGTATTTTCGAAATTAATTTTTGCTAAGTGTATTTTGCGGATGGAGGAAGTTTATTAGAGGGAAAAACAGCTTAGGAGTTATAAGGAGTTTAAAGCTTGTTTTATTTTGATAAAAGATTCTTTTGAAGGTGTTGTTTGAAATATCTTATTGCATTCTTATGAGAGATAAATTTTATTTTTGATAAGACTATAAGGGAGAAATAAGGTGTATAAGGGATAAATTTTTCTTGTAATGTTGAGAGTGCTTTTGGTTGATTATGGAAATGAAAGCATGATGTTTTAAGGTTAAAATTGCTTCTTGTGTGAAGTTGTGAAACCTTAAGTGGGCAGCTTTGAGATTGACATTTGCTTTCATTAAATTGGTAATAATCAAGCTATTCTTTACTTGGTTAAAGTGTTGGGCTTACTCCTTTGTTGATGATTTGAAAAGTTGTTTTGTGCTATTGTGATTTGAGTTGGTGGATGCTTTTTGTTCAAACAATATTGGAGAGAAAAGGAGTTCTACTTGTTTCCTTTTCTAATGTTGATTGTGAAATGCTTCAAGGTTGTGTTTTGAGCTGAATGGTGTTGATTGAACCTTGTTTGATGAGCATTGTTGTTGAAGCCCTAATTGATGGTGAAAAGAACATGAGTATCATTGTTATGTGATTCTTTGCATAGTTGGCAATTGTTGGGGTTTCATGTTCTTGAAAGAAAGCATTCTATCCTATCCATTTCAGATATTGAGTTGAGTTTTCAGATTTGAGATTGAGTTTGAGCTGAGTTGATTTGAGTTGAGTTTTGAGATTGGGAGTTGAGTATAGAACATATTGAGTCTCTAACAATTCTCTTTATGCTTCTATGAGTTTGACAAATCACATTGGGTCTCTAACAATTCACCTTGTGATTTCCTACTAAGAAAGTTTTTTTTCTTGGTGAGCTTGCTGAGTTTTGGACAGGTTTCGGTGGGGACTTGTGAGCAGTCTTGGATAGGTTTCGGTGGGGACTTGTGAGCAGATTTGGATAGGTCCTAGCAGAGGACTTGTGAGCTGAGTTTGATAGTTCTATCAGAGAACTTGAGGACAGAGGTGCACTGGTTCTTTGAGAAGAACCTGAGGACAGATTTGGCAAGTCTTTGAGAAGGCTTGTGTGCAGAGGATTGATTTGTTCAAGCTTAAGTGTTGGACAGATCTGACAGACAGAGGAATACATGTACTAGACCGATTGACTATTGTAGCACCCTAAAATTGGCGCAGTGAAATTGTAATAATTACATTCATCCTAGTAAATAATTTAAATTCAAATTTTAACCTCCCAAACCGCCCGTTAACCATCGGGTAATCCGTTTCCCCCTTTTTCGTGCCATTTTTAGAGGTTGTTTTGACCGTTTGACGATATCGTCGTCGATCAGACGATATCGCCCCGCATCCGACGATTTCGTCTGGCTAGGACGTCCAGACGATCTTGTCGCAAAACTGATTTTGCACAATTAGCTTCTGTTCCAACGGGTCTCTAATCCGGGCGAAGCGTGTCTGCGCCGTTAGGGACCCTCCCCCATTGGAGATCTCCCAAATAGGGATGATCTCCAACCTCCTAACTACTCCCCTAAGCCTATTTAATCCTTAGGACCTTCCCTTCCCAACCCCTGGCTGAATTTCCCTGTAACTTGATTTTGCGTGCATTAGAATACCTAGAGCATCATTTTGCATTTGTTATTTTGAAGTTTTCTTGCAGGGACCTCATTGATTTTCAGCCGGAGCAAGCTCAGATCGTCGCAGACGATCTCGTTCAAATCTCGGACGATCCTGTCACAATTCGAGATGATTTCATTGCTTCCAGATGATTTCGACTGCAATCTGCATTGGGGGCAATCAGTGCCCAGAGTTTGCGCTTTCTCTTATACCTTTTGCTGTTTTATTCTGCATTTAAGTTAGTTTTTTCCTTATTTCTTACTATTTTGCATTTGGAGTTCACCCATATAGCTTAGGTTGCATGATAAGATCATAATTTCTCATTAGAATATCATAATTTGTTTGAATTTCTATTCATAACTATTGTTTAGTATTCATATTGTCATTTTGTGTTGTTTCCCTCTCGTTATCACAGTGGCATTCTTTGTATTTTGCATCTGTTTTTCTGTTTGCGGGTCTCTCGACGAATTCGTCGGATCCGAATTCGATCTTGTCGATCTCGGATGATCTTGTCAAATCGTAGGCGATCCTGACTGCTTCAAACATCAGAATCTCCATCAGACATCCGGATCAGGTATTCTTCTTTTAATATTCTGTAATTTCTCTTTTTTGTCTTAATTTTGTTTTTTGTATTCATTAAATCTGCACTTTCATATAGATTAATTTAGATTCATTTGGCCAAACCTAGGATATGAATGCTTAAGGCTAAAAACGAACACATAAAAACACATTCCAAACCTAGGCGTGGAAACTGCCATTAAATGTTTCCTGGTGAACCCACCATCCGTCGAAAAATCATCAATATACACCTCCCTTGAGAGGCGGGACCTTCGCAAGTCCTCTCAGTCCGAGGTACCGTGACATCCTTTTCCCATCCTCCTTCCGGGCATGGATCCTATAGCCTGAAGGTAAGGATGCGAAAAATTTGGAGCGATACATTTTGGTGAACCCGACGTGAATGCATTATAAACCTTTTGAAAACAAAAACAAAGAAAAAAATAGAACAACTAAGACATAGATGCATTTTAAATCATTTAAGTTTAATATCATGTTTAGATGGTAGCTCCTAAGAAAATATTAGCAGTTACTATAAATGTAGAAAACCAATTGGCAGCCATAGAAGTCAATTCTGTACTTAGTGTGCCTAAAACAGATAGAAATCAACTCTTGTGGGACGAACTTGATAGGAGACTTAGTGTCATTTCATCTAGGTCAACAGAACTTAAACAAATCAAGAGGCTAGTCCTAGATAGAATCCTGGATCCTCATCAACTTGTCTTTTATCATGAACTTCAGAGAGCCTTGCCATAGATGGTTAGCTTATAGGAGAGCTCTTGTATCTTCAAAATTGTTCACCTTCGAGGAATACCTCGAGAACACAGCCATTGTACACCAATTCCTAGGTCTTGTAGAAGACCAAGAGGTTGTTCTTACGATTAGGGAAATATGGAATAGAGTTCCTCGAGCTATGTTATATCGAGAGTATTGCCACGAGCTTTACTTCTATCAACCAGCATCTGAGATAGATAATATCACTATAGCTCTTTTCATTAAATTTTTAAAAGAAAACTTTCAATTTGAAGAAGAACACTTCATGACTCTTGAAGAACTCGAGCCTATTAATGATATTTATAAATTGTTTATAGAAAACTAGATTATTACTTTCAGTCTTATTTCTTGCATTTATTTGTGTTATTTGTTGTCTTTACAATATTATTTCAAAAACAAAAACTAAAAAAAAAAACTAAAAAACATAGCAAAAACTTAAACATTTCATTTCAAATATTGTAGTAGGTATATAGTAAATATATACCTCTTAATCTTGTTGCATATATATATATATATATATATTTATATATATATATATATATATATATATATATTTGCTGAAATCAAAATTAAAGCACCATGCCTAAACTTAGGAATGGTAAAGAAACTTTAGGAGAAGAAGAAGATTGGTTACAAGATAGAACTAGAGACCCAAATGTCCTTCTTGGAGATCCAATTCGGAAGGAAAAACTCTAGATCAATCAGAACATGACCTAGGTGAAGATAATGAACAAGAAGGAAGTGTTAAAGAGGATGGATCCTCATCCCCTAGAGTAGCTCCAGATGGAACTATTGCTTTTGACAACATAGATCATTTCAAGAAATTTCTTGATGATAACATTGACGCCCTTAATGTGGCAGTTCGTATTGATAAAGGGCAAATTAGTAACACTCAAGCAGCCATGGAATATATGTATGATGTGCGCACTAATCCCTTGTCTTTCATTGATCAAGAAAGTGACAAGGTTGGGCCATCCAATACAGACATGGTCACTATGATTCAAAACATGTCAAAACAACAGGTTACCCAACCTCCTAAGGAACCTGTTATTCAACCTAAAATCATTCCCACACAAAAGAAACCTTCCTTCACTACTTTATTTCGCCAAACTATTGAGCAATATGCTTCAAGTAAACAAAAACCTAAAACGAAGCCAAACACCAATTTTCAACAATCTGGAATACATCATAATACAACTTCAAAGTTCCTTCATAACACTTTTCCTACCAACAATTTACACAATAGTAACATGGCATCTAATCTTCATGTCCCTCCATCATATGCCCATAAAACCCATGTCAATGCCCTACCAAACCAATATGGGGGGCAAACTAGTAATCTGGAAGCCATGGTGAAACAATTAGCTTCACGTATGGACCAGATAGATCCCTACCGTCCCTCGTACAATTATCGAGAGATCTGTAGTCAACCTTTGGATCCCATAGTTGTAGCTCAACCATACCCTAAGCATTTTCCCATGCCTATCTTGCCTATATATAAAGGAACCGAAGATCCCATAGAGCATCTTCGCATGTTTAGGATAGCATGTCATGATATATCACATGATGACTTGCTATTACTAAAAATGTTCCCAAAAAGTTTAGGTGGAATGGCATTAGAGTGGTACTATCAATTGCCCACTCATTCTTTGAGAAACTTTGAAGAAACAATTGAATCATTTGTCCATCAATTTAGTGCCTACATCGAGAGGCATGTAACCATTAAAGATTTATACAACTTAAAACAAGACAAGGATGAATGTTTTGCCGATTTCTTAGCTAGATGGAGGCAATTGACAGGAAAACTGCACTTTGTGCTACCTTATAGGGAAATGTTGGACATTTTTATCAATAATTTACAAGAACAAATATCTTATGAGCTATCAATCGCTACTTTAACTACCTTCGATCAAGCTATAGATTTAGCTCGAAGAGTAGAAGATGCCCTCATTAGGAGAGGCCAACTTAGGAAGAAGGATGATGAGAAAACATCCAGAAATCAATATAAAAACAAACAAGTTGTCGGTGATGGAGTCACTGACAGTAGAAATGTTGCTAATATCAATGCAACGAAGACAACAAAAAAATTTATATTGAAACCTCCTGATAAGCCTCCTCGAGAATTTACTAGATTAAATCAACCCTTATCAACTATTTTACCTCAATTACTCGAAAGAGGTTTGATCCAATTACCAGCTATCCGGGAACTTGATCCAACTATACCCGGATACAGAGCTGACTTACACTGTGATTTCCATAGAGGACCTGGACACTCTACCAATGCTTGTAAAAGGTTGAAACATAAAATACAAGATTTGATTGATAATAATGAAATGGAAGTGCAAGCCTTCCAACCTAAACAAAACCCTCCTAATAATACTCAAAAGACCATTCCCCAAAATCAAAATCAAAATGCTAATCAAACATTAGACATATTTCAACACCCTTTACCAAGACATGGTAAAGAGGTAGCCAATCAAATCGAACATCATAATGTTCCCCCTCCTACCCGATATGTAGGAACCATTAGCGGACAATTACCTGTTCAGGATCCTCAAATATTTGACACAACCTTATCCCTGGTTACGACCAGGCCCTTACATAATTTTCAAACTTCTGATTCTAGTGATGTAGAATCAGATAGTGAAAGTGAACTAGACATTACTTCAAACCAATCGAATAGTTCTGAAAATGAATCAGATCCTATTCAACCCATCACAGATGCCATGGTTCCAGAAGAACCATTTCCTAGAAGAGTTACTACTCGACCCTCTTCTAATCAATTCCTTCCTAATGAACAAGCCATAAATGCTAGACCGAGGCCAGTTCAACGTCCTCAATATAACATTGTAGGTACCATTGGAGTCGTTACCCGACAACAGGCTCAAAATTCTCAACAAGAATCAAATCAGAATGATGGATCGGCTCCATTCGTTTTGAAAAATCCCAATAAAGGGAATCATGCTCCTAATGTTCAACCTAAACCCCCTTACAATATTAATGAGCAATTGTCCAATACTACAGCCAGAATTTCCCTTTTGGATTTATTAAGATCTTCTCCCACCCATAGGGATGAGTTGATGCTTACATTAAGCCAAATGATGGTACCTCAAAACATCCAACCTGAAGCTATGGCCAATACTATCATCACTCGAGAGGTTGATTGTATTGACTTTCGGGATAAAGATATCCCACAACACAGTTTACATAAGGACAATCCCTTATACATTACTGCTCTAATTGGAGATGTAGCTATCAAACGAGTCTTGATTGATAATGGCTCATCTCTAAACATTTGCACTTTTGACTTCTACCAAAGATTTGGCTTTAGAAGTGATGAAATGAAGAAAACTGATATGATTATCAAAGCTTTCAATGACGAAACACAAGAAACGTGTGGAGTTATTACCATCCCCTTGCAAGTTGGTCCTAGAACCCTAGAAACAACCGTGTTTATTGTACATTGCCCAACATCGTACAATATACTTTTGGGTCACCCTTGGATCAATGCGATGCGAGCGGTCCCATCAACTTTACACCAATGTGTTAAATTTGAATTTAAAAATCAGTTGGTCACTATCCATGGTGACCCTAGACCCTTTGATATGTGTGCTTTGGCAGAACCTCGTTGGAGTGCAATTTTGCCCCGCTCTCGTCATCCACACATCCTAGTTCTTATTTTTCATCTAAAACTGTGAAACACACACCCATAACTTCACCTATTTCCCCTCCATTAATTTCATCCTCCTATATAGATCAACAATCCTCTAAACAAATCACTCTAGAACCTCAAAAAGATCTTAAATCTACAACCAATCCTTCATGTTCTATCCCTATAATTTCAAAACCTATAGAAACAACTATCATACCTTCCACATCTCAAGATATAGGAAATAATCCTTCTACATCTTATGCCCTTTCCGATGAACTTTTACCAGATTTATCCACAACCTTAATATCAGAAAAGACAAATGCTTTCATGCGAGATTCAATTCTTTTAAATAACTTGCCGCCATCTCCTCGTACTTTGGGCCTCCCACAACCTATGGGAAGTACTTACCAAGTCGGGAGTTGTGCCTTCATTTATAAAGGATATGACTGGGGAAGAATCCCTCGGAATATCAAAACTCATCATGAGGGATACGCTCGGTGTTATTTTACCAATGAATATATTAAAGCTAAACCCATGATGCTTAAAATGGGATATAAAGGGAAAGGCTTGGGACCTTTCCAAAATGGCATGAAAGAACCTTTCGAGGTAGAACCGTGGCCTCGCCCGCTGTGGTGTGGGCCTATTTCCTAGTAAGGGTCAACCCTTTCCTTTTGAAGATGATGATCATCTCATATGTTATCAAGATTATTTGGATAGGTATGATGATTTGCCTCTTAAAAATCAGTCATTTTCATGTAACATGCTATCCATAGCTTACCCTGAAATGATTGTTGACCCCGATGAAGAGTTGGAAGGAGATATCTTCCATGATGTCTCCGTTGAAGAGATGTTACACAATGGATTTTATTTTGATGGTTCTATACCAACTATAGCCCAACTTGAGACTACTAATCCTCAAGATGAATTATCCAAATTAACCTTACAAGAATTACAAGAATTGGGTGTTTCACCCGCCCCACCTAATTTTGAAAGAGATCTACACATGGAGGTAGAAAACGTCATTAAAATTAATATTGGAACTGAGGATAATCCTCACATAATCAATATTGGATCAGAATTAAGTCAAGAAAAACAAGAACAATACATTGCATTCCTTAAAGAGTATGAAGATGTCTTCGCTTGGACATATGAAGATATGCCAGGTCTAGACCCTTCGTAGTCATGCATCATCTAGTGGTCCATCCGGATGCTAAACCTGTTAAACAAAAACTTAGAAAAATGCATCCCAAAGTGGCTCTGCTAGTCAAAGGGGAGTTAGAAAAACTCCTGAATGTTGTCTTTATACAAGCTATTGATTATGCTTTGAATGGATCTCAAATGTAGTTCTAGTCAACAAAAAAGAAGCTACCAAAGTTAGGGTTTGCACAGATTTTAGAGATATTAACGCCACATGCCCTAAAGATGACTTTCCTCTTCCAAACATGGATCAAATCATTGACTTCACTGCCGGGAGTGGGATGATGTCCTTAATGGATGGATTCTCCGGTTATAATCAGATCAGGATAGCTCTTGAAGATCAGGCTAAAACAGCCTTTATTACCCCCTGGGGTACCTTTTGTTGGAAAGTGATGCCATTTGGCTTAAAGAACGCAGGTGCAACCTATCAACGAGCTATGACCTATATTTTTCATGATATGATGCATGATATCCTACATGATTATGTAGATGATATTATAGCTCGCTCTATTTTGCAAGATAATCATTTAGATGATTTGAGAAAAGTTTTTAATCGATTACGAGAATATCTTATTCGATTAAATCCAACAAAATGCATATTCGGAGTTAAGTCCGACAAACTATTAGGGGTTTTAGTTTCTTTACGTGGTATCGAAATCGACCCTCTCAAGATTGCGGCTATCACTGATATGCCCGCACCTACTAATATATCCGAGTTACGAAGTTTACAAGGTAAGCTTCAAGCTATCCGTCGCTTCATCGATAAGTCGTGGGACAAAACCGGTCCCTTTCTTAAACTCCTTAAGAAGGATGTCCCTTTTAATTGGGACAACGAATGTAGAGAAGCTTTTGAACTTCTCAAACAATACCTCCTTAATCCACCCGTGCTTTCACCACCTAAACCCGATCGCCCATTCCTCCTATATATTTCAGCTTCAGATTCTGCCTTAGGGGCTATGTTAGCTCAGCTTGATGATGAAAAGAGAGAACGTGCTAATTATTATATTAGCCGAACCTTCATCAATTATGAAACCCGCTACACAGCATTAGAAAAACTATGTCTAGCAGTCATTTTTGCTACGCAAAAATTATGACATTATATGCTTAGTCAAAAAACTTATGTCATTGCCAAATACGATCCCTTAAGGTATCTCATGAGTCGACCTTATTTATCGGGTCGCACAGCCAAGTGGGTTCTTGCTCTAAGCGAGTTTGATCTCACATTCATAGGACAGAAGTCTGTTAAGGGTCAAATCATAGCAGATCAATTAGCTGCTGCACCCTTAGAGTCTACCCATCCCCTCATCATCGAGTTTTCTGATGAATGCCTTCAATTAGAGGCAGACCATACTGAACAATGGTCCTTATACTTTGATGGAGCCCGATGCATGAGTGGGGTTGGTGCGGGTATTATTTTAATATCCCCGCAAAAACATCTTATTCCTCTGTCCTTCAAATTGACATTTGCTTGCACCAACAATACTGCTGAGTATGAAGCTCTAATCCTTGGATTACGAGCTGCCTTAGCGCTAAAAATTAAACATCTTTTAGTTTTTGGTGATTCTCAACTGGTTATAAACCAAATTAATGAAGTTTATCAGACCAGAGATGATAAACTGCGCCCATATAAGGCCTATGTTTTACAATTAATGTCTCTATTTGATCAAGTTACCTTGGAAGCTATTCCTCGAACTAGCAACCGTGCAACTGATGCTATGGCCGCAGCTGCATCTCTCCTGCCCTTGGAGTTAGATGACGAATATGCCACTATCATTATTCATCGACTCCAGGAACCCGCTTCAAATAAATCATGCTTAGAGCCTTTGGATGTGTTTCTAATCAATGAAACTACTCCTGAACCTTGGTATACGGACATATTTGATTTTCTCCAAAATGGGACTTTCCCTGCCAATTCTAATAGCAACCAGCGTCGGTTATTACGTAGACGAGCAAGTCGATTTGTAATAATTGGCAATACTTTATATAGGAGATCTTTTGAAGGTATCCTATTAAGATGTTTAAACTTAGAAGAGTCTAAATCAGCCTTGAGTGAAGCCCACGATGGATCTTGTGGAGGACACTTTAGTGGTAGTGTCATTGCTAAAAAGCTCCTTCGGATAGGATACTTTTGGCCTACCATGGAAACGGATGCACATGAGTATGTGCGCCATTGCGACAAGTGCCAAAAACATGCTGACCTTGTCCATGCGCCTGCACAAGAGCTGTAGGCTATTTCATCTCCTTGGCCCTTTTCCAAATGGGGCTTAGATATTATTGGCAAAATCAATCTTGTGTCATCTGATGGACACAAGTTCATCATAACCGCCACTGAGTATTTCACGAAGTGGGTTGAAGCTATGCCTTTAGCTTCCTGCACTG
The DNA here is from genome assembly GCA_028583015.1 of Wollemia nobilis. Lineage (NCBI taxonomy): Eukaryota > Viridiplantae > Streptophyta > Pinopsida > Araucariales > Araucariaceae > Wollemia > Wollemia nobilis. Next base: position 2,505,070 of record JAQPPZ010001579.1, on the reverse strand, counting down.
GCACACAAGTCTCTAAATTTATTTTTAATCAAATCATTTGTAGGTTCGGAATTCCTGCAAATCTCATCTCCGACAATGGAACTTGTTTCAAAAATAAAGATGTTAAAAAATTATGCCAAAAATATAAGATTCAACATCGCTGGTCCACTCCCTATTATCCTCAGGGTAATGGTCAAGCATAAGCATCTAACAAAACCTTAATCAAAATTCTCAAAATATTGGTCAATTAAACTGGCCGTGACTGGCACATTCAATTATATCCAGCCTTGTGGGCCTATCGAACTAGTGTTCGAACCCCCACGGGAACTTCACCATTTGTTTTGGTTTATGGTGCTGAAGCAGTTTTTCCCTTTGAATTAGAAGTTCCTTCTTTGGCTCTACTACTTCAAGATACCGAAGTAGGAGATGAATATCGAGTGGCAGACTCGATAACTGGAACTCCTAGATGAAAAATGCATCAATGCTTTGGAGCATCTCCGTGCCTACCAAAACAAGCTTAAAAGATCATATGCTAAAAAAGTGCGTCATCGATCCTTTGAGATCGGCGACCTTGTTTTAAAAGAAAATAAAAAAAATACTAATGCAACTAAGGACCTTAAAGGCAAATTTGAGCCCAACTGGCTTGGACCATACATTATTACTGCTAAATTCGAATCAGGAGCATACAAATTGTCTACCTTAGATGGTAAAGAACTTAAAGAACCCATGAATATTTTGCATCTTAAACGTTACTATGTATAAATTTGGTCATTTCATCCATGTATATATTTGTTCAAAATCACTATCTTGTATTTCTTTCAAATTTATAAATTCAAAAACACCAAAAACATTCATAATCATCAAAATCTTCAAAACTATTTGTTGCATTTATTTATGGCACTTGTTAAATTTTTTGTTCAAAAACAAAAATAAAACCAAAAAAACAAAATAATGATAAAAATATAAAAACAACAATATGCTTGACTCTTTCGAAACCAAAACAATATAAAGAAGAAAGAGAGAGTCAATATTCTCAAAACTTCTCAAAAAGTATTTATATATATTTTCTTACAAATATTGCAATTATATGTTTCAAATTATTTTTGATAAATTAGCATTTATTTGGAATCCCTCACTTGCACACTCACAAAAATAAATATCTTGATTTTATCTGGCATGATTACTAATCTCTCTTATATCAAAGTCCACAAAATTCAATTAAATAAAGTTTGAGCATAGAGAATTGATCTTGTTATTTACTTAAACCAAGCACATCTTTTCACAATAAAATGATTATATTTGTAATTTCCATGTTTTGCTACATAGTAGACGTGATTTCTTGAGCGAAAAGTTTCCCCTGCTATCCTATCATGCACATGGTCTAGAATCTTTGAGAATTGGCAAAAGGACAAGCTCACCCCTACCTGAATAAAAATCCCTTGCTCTACAGCTAATCCGAGCAAGTATCCCTAGCAAAGAAAAAGAAAAGAAAAGTTCAAGAAAAAAGAGAAAAGAAAAATGTTATTTTATATCATTACAACAATATTTCAAGCACTATCTCAAAAATCAAGCAAAAAAAAAATACAAAAAGAAAAAGAAGCAAAGTTCAAAAGAAAAGCAAAAGAAAGCAGAAAGCAAGAAAGCAATAAAATCCCTTTCCCTACCCTTTGAAAAGAAAAGAAGGGTTGATGAGCTTGAATCCCTGGAATTCTCAATTATTCGAAAACTGTGAGGTAAGCCCCATAACAGGTGGTTTGTGCCCAACTCGCTTGGCCTTGGGTAACTCCTAGCGTGGTGATATGTCTGTCACATTAGCGACCTTCTTTTGTACAGACCTATGTCTGCTTATGGATTAGCTAGCTCTTGATAATCCGACCTACATAGTAGTCTAGTATGGTTATATGCATCTACATCATGGTTAATGAACACTTATTTGGTTTCTTCAAATCACTTGTATCATATTATCTTGCTCAAAATCGGTAAATGCACAAAGCAATTGCACACACATTTGTATTTGAGAGATTTTGTGTATCATTATGATAAATCAAGATCGGAAATGAATTCACATATGCACATGGGATTCCTTATAAATCTAACTTTTGTCTTCAAAATACTTTGAAATATTATTTTTGCAACTTGTTTGGAATAATTCAAGTACAGTTGTTTACCATAAAGACAACTATATAATAGAAAAATCAAAAATTTCTTTCAAAACTATACAATCAAAACATATATATATATATAAATTTTGTCGACTTTCGCGACGATGGTATAGTTCCAAAACCAAAATTGGAATTTTATGCCTAGCGCAAGTCCTCATCTTCATATTTTCTGTTTATTAAAAAATCAACCATGCAATAAAACTATCTATTTTTCTTTGATTTTCGCGATGATGGTATAAGTCTATACCTACATATTCTATGCCTAGCGCAAACCATTGTAACAATTTTTATTCCCCATTTATTTAAAAATCATGAAAACCATATGACTTAAATCATTATATTACACAAATTATGCTTTTAAGCATGCACATTTTCATTATTTCATGTCATTATGTCAACCTTCAAATTTTGCAATGATGGTATAATTCCTAAGGAATTATCAAAAAATTATCACACTTAGGAATTTATGCCTAGCAAAAAACATTATTTCATGCATACTATTTTTTATGAAAATCTGAAAAACAAACCATCATCACCATCATTTTCACCATTGCACCAAAGTCTTAAGACAGTCTCTTAAGCACTCTTTTACTTTTAACAATATTTCTATACTGGGATTAGCTTGACGACCGAGTGAGCAACGACTCCATGAAATGGTCTATAATAGCGACAATGTCCTTTGAAATTATTGTTAGAAGTCTCTTTTTATTTTTTATCACATCACATTACAAACAACCAATTTGTTACATCAGATTATTTCATTTAAAATATTACCGCATGACATCAAAATTATAAATTTTCAAAATGACATAATTTCATGAATCCTCAATCCAATTATCAAATCAATCAATCAAACATAAAAGCATCATAAACATACACATAACACAAGTCATATGATCAAAACTATCTCATCTCATATATATATCAATAGTATATATACATCATCAAAACTGGATCGGTATGCCACAATCTGTACCTCGGCATACTCAATCCTCTATCAAAAAATAATAAACCTACATATCAATCTGTACAGTGTAATGCAGTCCTCTAGCCTCGAGAGCCCCTCGAGCTCTCAGCCTCATCTCCTCCCCCACCCTGAGGTGGACGAGGTGGCCCCATCATAGTATGAGTAGTACTGTGAGTCCTAGTCCTCGATCGGGACGAAGTCCTCGAGGACCCAATCCTGATAGGGTCAGCAATGCCGGCTGGCAGCTGTACCCTCTGACCCTCTGGCACCATCTGGAAGTAGATGCCCTGGTAGAACGTGGTCTGAGCAATCGACCGTGCCAGCTCCTGTGTGCTCGCTCCTCCACCCCGTGCCCTGAGGCATGCAATCTCGTCTCTGAGCTGGGTAACCTCAGCTCGGTGGCGTGCAGCCTCATCCTGCAATGTCTGCACCTATGCCCGGAGATGATCTCTCTCCGCTCGAAGAGTAGCTGTCTCGCTACTCTCCCCTATGTCAACACCCTTGCCCTTATCGAGCGATGGTGGCCTCTCTCTCTGTGGAGAAGGGGGTCTCGCCTCCCTCCTCTCCCTCTACCGTGGCCTCTCCTGTGCATGCGGCCTCCTCAGCTCTCTCCCGTCGTGACCCTGGGCCGCCTCCATAGCCGCTTGGCATCGCCTCCCTATCCGATGCACAACTACATGTATCGGACCCTGAGCCCTCGTCATCCGAGGAGGGCGGATGCCTACGTACCAGGCATCGTAGCCATCGGCTACCCCTGCGTCGTCCCCATCCACTGGCTGAATGGGGGCATCGTCCGAGTCCTGACTCCAGAAACGTTGCATGTCTGGAGCCCCGCTCATTGTAGTGTTATCCCGGATAGTCCGAGAAAACTCATAATCCTTGAGAGATGGGATCCCCTGCTACAGACCGAACTATCGCAAAACTCGGTCATAGCGGTGGAGCTCCACCTCTCCCCTCTCCATCCATAGCCAGCACACTCGCCTAACGTGAGCTAGCTCCTGTCCATCCTCGGCCCACCCTGGGTGCTCACGCCATGGCCTCCAGGTGATCTGGTCCGGGACTAGGTCATCTAGCAGTCTCCGGGACATCGAAAGGTCGATCCACCATTGTGACCCTCTTCGGAGCCACCAGTAGAAAACTCGGGGCCTCTCCCCATCAATCCCTATCAGAGGAAGCCCTACCGGCCTCCGCACTGCAATGTGCTCCCAGCACCAAACCTGTAGGAGCGATGTCATCACCAGACATCGGCCGCCCTTGTACACGACCCCATGTAGGATCCTGTACAATCGGCATAGCACATAGCTGCCCCAAGAAAACCTATAGCCATGGTCTCGCATATCGTAGATCACATCTACGAGCATCCATGGCACCCTGCACCCGCTCTGGTGGCACAACAAAAGTCCACCAACTACTCCAGCTAGAACCCGTGTGAGTCTAGATGCCCCAGGCATCTGACGCAGTGCCTCGATGTTAACTCCGCCCTTCTCCAGGGTGAAGCTCGGGTCACCACACAATCGTCCCATAGCATGGCCCTGATTGGCCATAGGAGTGATCAACCGTCCTTGTATGGGGATTCTCAGAATCCTCCATACATCCTCTAGAGTGGGAGTCATCTCCCCTATCGGTAGCCAAAAACATGAAGAACCCGGATACCATCTCTCTGCTAGGGTTGTCAGTAGCCCCATATCTGTAGACACTTGTGGCATCTCTGCCACATGCTGTAAGCCGGCCTGTGCCAGCTGATCCCGCTCTGCCTATGTAAGAGCGGCCAAGTCATCTCTCAAACCTCCATACTTCCATTCCCTACTTTTTAGCAAACCTCTCTGCAACATAAACAACAAAACAACAAACAACCATTAATAACAATTCAAGTAATTAAAAATGCAAGTTAAAATAAGTTCAATTTTATGCAATTGATGATATCGTCCACTATTGGACGATATCGTCCCAAATTTGAGCATAATCGTTTCCGATTTCGCAGGTCGAAATCGTCCCTAATTTGACGAAATCGTCCCCCTTTCGCCGATTTCGCCCTTGGACGAAATTGGCGAAATTGAGACGATTTCGTCGAAATCGGGACGATTTCGTCCCGACGACGTCGACGGCCCAAAAATGGCCGCGATGCTCAAAAATTGATTAAAATTTACCTAAAAAGCATGTAAAATCAAATTAAAGCATTCTAAACTAAGTTTAGACTCTTACCCGTAGCCCGTGCTGGACCTCTGTTGATCTGTGCGTCGTCTCCACCATTTTTGCTTCCAGAGCTCTAAAACCAGTAAAAATGAACAGTAAAAATGAATTAGGGTTTTACCCTATTTTTCTTAATTTTATTCAAAAATAATTCAAAATTAATTTTGCTTTTCCGCGTTTTTACCTCAAACGTTCGATTTGGGTAAAAACACGGAGGGGGCACCATAGTAAGTTGTCGTACGATTCGACCAAGAATCGTCGCCTAAAAATGGGAATAATTTTTGCTTTCTCGTAGATCGAGAAGAACTCATCTTTAACGCATTTTCTTCAGAAAATTCGCTAAAGAGGGGGCAAAATGTAGCACCCTAAAATTGGCGCAGATGAAATTGTAATAATTACATTCATCCTAGTAAATAATTTAAATTCAAATTTTAACCTCCCAAACCGCCCGTTAACCGTCGGGTAATCCGTTTCCCCCTTTTTCGTGCCATTTTTAGAGGTTGTTTTGACCGTTTGACGATATCGTCGCCGATCAGACGATATCGCCCCAGATCTGACGATTTCGTCTGGGCTAGGACGTCCAGACGATCTTGTCGCAAAACTGATTTTGCACAATTAGCTTCTGTTCCAACGGGTCTCTAATCCGGGCAAAAGCGTGTCTACGCCGTTAGGGACCCTCCCCCATTGGAGATCTCCCAAATAGGGATGATCTCCAACCTCCTAACTACTCCCCTAAGCCTATTTAATCCTTAGGACCTTCCCTTCCCAACCCCTGGCTGAATTTCCCTGTAACTTGATTTTGCGTGCATTAGAATACCTAGAGCATCATTTTGCATTTGTTATTTTGAAGTTTTCTTGCAGGGACCTCATTGATTTTCAGTCGGAGCAAGCTCAGATCGTCGCAGACGATCTCGTTCAAATCTCGGACGATCCTGTCACAATTCGAGATGATTTCATTGCTTCCAGACGATTTCGACTGCAATCTGCATTGGGGGCAATCAGTGCCCAGAGTTTGCGCTTTCTCTTATACCTTTTGCTGTTTTATTCTGCATTTAAGTTAGTTTTTTCCTTATTTCTTACTATTTTGCATTTGGAGTTCACCCATATAGCTTAGGTTGCATGATAAGATCATAATTTCTCATTAGAATATCATAATTTGTTTGAATTTCTATTCATAACTATTGTTTAGTATTCATATTGTCATTTTGTGTTGTTTCCCTCTGTTATCACAGTGGCATTCTTTGTATTTTGCATTTGTTTTTCTGTTTGCAGGTCTCTGACGAATTCGTCAGATCTCAGACGATCTTGTCTGATCTCAGACGATCATGTCAAATCAGAGGCGATCCTGACTGCTTCAAACATCAGAATCTCCATCAGACATCCGGATCAGGTATTCTTCTTTTAATATTCTGTAATTTCTCTTTTTTGTCTTAATTTTGTTTTTTGTATTCATTAAATCTGCACTTTCATATAGATTAATTTAGATTCATTTGGCCAAACCTAGGATATGAATGCTTAAGGCTAAAAACGAACACATAAAAACACATTCCAAACCTAGGCGTGGAAACTGCCATTAAATGTTTCCTGGTGAACCCACCATCCATCGAAAAATCATCAAAATACACCTCCCTTGAGAGGCGGGACCTTCGCAAGTCCTCTCAGTCCGAGGTACCGCGACATCCTTTTCCCATCCTCCTTCCGGGCACGGATCCTATAGCCTGAAGGTAAGGGTGCGAAAAATTTGGAGCGATACAACTATGTTTGGTACAGGTTGCTGAGTTGTTGTGGACGTGATCATAGAAGGCAGAGGTCTCTTAGGCTAAGCATTGAGGACAGGAGGTCTTCGGTGGAAAGGAGTTCCACATGCTGGCAAGAGGTAGAGGCGATTGATCTTCTGAGGGATCATTTCTAGAGCAGAGGGGAAGGTATATCCTTTGAGCAGAGGCTCATAAATTCTGATTGGGGGAAGATATATCCTTTGGGCCAAGGCTCATAAACATTGTAATTGGGAAGGATTCCCAAAGAACTTTGAGATAAGTTTTAGAGAAAAGTTTTGTGGACGTAGCCCAACCATTTTGGGTGAACCACATTAAAATTGGTGTCACTTTGTGGATGATATTGTGCATTGCTTTGATATTGCTTTGGGTATATTGCTTTACTATTTTGAAGTATAAAGGAAAAAGTAAAAAGAGGTCTTATATTTTTCACCCCCCCTCTCAGTATAAGCTTGTGTTCTTCATACTTCTTTGTTATCTCAAAAAAAGTGAGGCTCAAAGAGCCATAGTCGAAGCTCATTATGGTACTTATGGTGTCCATTTTAGTGGAATGGCCATTGCAAAGTGTCTTTTACGCATGGGTTATTATTGGCCCACAAAGAAACGTGACTATTGCAAATATGTCAAAAATTGTAAGCAATGTTAAGAACACACTAATTTAACTCATGTACCATCACAACCTTTACAACCTATCCAAAGCCTTTGGCCCTTTTCACAATGGGGCCTAGACCTAATTGGAAAAATTTCACCTCCTTCCTTGGGATAACATACATTCATCATCACGGCCATTGAATACTTCACAAAGTGGGTTGAGGCCATTCCTCTAACCAGTATGATAGGACCTCAAATTGTGGACTTCATACTCCACCATATCATCTGTCATTTTGGTATTCCCTCTAAAATCATTTTTGATAATGGTAAGTCTTTCAAGAACAAGGATGTTCAAGCACTTTGCAAGAAATATAATATCCAACACAGTTTCTCGACTCCTTATTACCCACAAGCAAAATGGACAAGCTAAAGCTACCAATAAGACCTTGATTGCTATTCTCAAGAAACTTGTTAACAAAAATCATAGAGACTAGCATACACAAATATCTTTGGCACTATGGGCTTATCGAACAAGCATCCAAACGCCAATAGGAGCAACACCATTTTCCTTGGTCTATGGAGCTAAAGCTATCATACCTCTTGAGCTCGAGATTCCCTCCTTGCGAATTTCTTTGCAGGAATTCATAGATGATGACACCGCTAGACAAGCACGTCTTGACCAACTTACTCTTCTTGATGAGAGGTGAGTCAATGACACAGAAAACTTACGAGTTTATCAAGACCGCCTAAAGCGTGCTTACAATGCCAAAGTCCATCTTCATGAATTTCAAGTAGGAGATCTTGTACTTAAAGAGAACCAACAAAACACCAATGCTTTGCCACACCTTCATGACAAATTCACGGCTAATTGGTTAGGTCCATACATAATTTCCCAAAAAGTGGGTAATGGTACATATAGACTTGCCGATTTAGAGGGAGTGGAGGAACCCAAACCACTTAATGTTATCCATTTGAAAGTATTTTATTGTTAATATGATGTTTATATGTATATATATACATGGCTAAAAAAAAAAAAACAAAAACAAAACAAACAAAAACAAATCATTCACATAGGCATGTTCCCATTGCATACATCTTGCATTTACATATAGGCATATTTACATGCATTTTTCACATTGCATTCATACATATTTCACACATATTCCATTTGCATTCATTCCACATGCATTCCATTGCATTTTACATCCCACATGCATTCCACTACATTCCTTCATTTTTCAAATTGCATTCATCCCATCCCATGTTCAATGATATTTTATAGTAGTGATGATATGGCCAAATAAAAAAAGTCAAGTTTCCACAATTGGGGGTACCTATTTTTGGCATTTATGCAATTTTCCCCAATATCATAAGCCAACAATCCCATTTGTCAAAAATCATAAACCCCAAGTTTTCAATCACTCAACCACTACTAGTGTGTCTAGCAACCTCCAAAAAGATGTCCAATTTTCTTTAGGACCAAAAACACTTTTTCACATTAAGAAAATCTTGAGTCTTGTCAACTGATTCCAAAAACAATCTTGCACCAACCACACTTCTTCACATCTTAAAAACATTTTGAGTCAAAGAGGGATAACACCATACTTGGGTGGCACCTTGAAGTGAAAAGGGTATTCCTCGCTTGTCCTATCATGCAACATAGTCCAAAATAAAAAATAGTGGTTTTCACCACTATCACAGTTGCTCTCCAAATATAAACACAAAATATAGAGTAGTAAGGATAGGGTCACATTCTCATCACACTTCGGTTGAGAATCCGATTCCCCAAAGCTCTATCCAAAGTTAACAATTTCTATGCACACACCACAGATCCCTAAAGTTATAAGGATCGTACTACATTTCCCTCAGAAAGTTATGTAGTCATCCCCAAGGCCTAAATATCAGATCATTGGACTATGGAGTGAGTCTCCACCGGGGCTATAGATGCTTGAATGGTAGTGGAGTAAGCTCATGCGGGGCGACATGTCTCTCTTCCAAAAAGGGAGACCTCTGACCGCACATATGGACAAGCTAGCTTCTTGGTCCTCTCCATAATAGGTCATGCCTAATTTACTCATAATGGGTTAATGAACTTCACGTGCACACACATTGGTTCTTGATTGCCTAGGGTCATTGTCATGCTCAATATTTGGTACATGAACTTCACTTGCACACACATTGGTCCTAAAGAAAGTTAGACAACCTTTAGTGAGTTTGGTTGATAGCACTAGTCTGTTTGAGTCTCTGAAAATACTTTAGATTCCATATCAACATCCATATCTTCTTCCATATCAACATCCATATCTTCTTCCATATCAACATCCATATCTTCTTCCATGTCAACATCCATGTCTTCATCATGGATCAACCCACATAATGCCACCAAGTTTGGTGCCCCCGATTGCAAAACAATGAACAAAAATGGCCAACAAAAATTTTGAACTTTAAATGATCATTCGAACATCATGCATTCCTCTCATATAGTTTACATTCATTATTTCATATACATGCCATTTCACTTGCATTAATCATCCATATAAACACTATGCATACACATCATGATTAGCTTGCATTAATCATCCATATAAGCACTATGCATACACATCATGATTAGCTTGCATTAGACATGCATAAAACATTTTCATAAAACATGCATTGCATACACATAAAACATTCACACAAAAGATAACACAAATATAAAAATCCATGTATATATATATAAAATATCATATGTACAATGAGTGCCAAAAAGGCTACAATGGAGCACCAAGGCTCATATACAAAAGTGCATCTAAGCACTAAGCTAATGTCCATGAGAGGACCCCTGAGACCTAGTAGGAGCCCTAGACCTAGAACTCTGCCTAGATGTCGTGTGCCTCGATGACTCGGTCCTAGAGGATGATGGAGGATCCGACAAAGGAATGTGATTAGCCATGCACAAATCCTCCAAGGAGTGTGCATAGGTCTCACTAGCATGTAGTCATCGTAAGTCAATCTGATGATGATGCTCTCTCACCAATATCTCTGCCTAAAGCCTCATGACCATCTCCTGATCACCCACACTAGCCTCATCTACTAGCCGCTCTACCTCCATCCGAGCTATAGTAGCTCACAACCCAGCTATGACCCCATCTCATCCTGCTAGAGCCTCCCTATGAGCCTCTAGTGTAGTCTCTCACTCCTCATGAAGCTGCTCCACCTCAGCCCATAGCCTAGCCACCTCAGATATCTCCCCCATATCCTCATCATCCTCCCTCTCATCCTCCACCACCTCCACCTCGGGAGTCTACTGGGCTGCTCCCCTCGATCACCTCTGACTCATCGATCGCTATGACCTCATCCTCTTTGGAGTCATCCTCGACTCCACAGCTATCGCATCCCCACCCATCACCACCTTTGGCACCCATACTGGTTGGGTACCAAACCATGCTACATACTCTAGAGTCACCCTAACATCATCTACATCTAGGACCTCTAGCTGCTCATCATCCTCTATCTACACCCTCCATGGCTCTACACATGGAAGCCCCACCTCATCCCATCGATGTCGGTACAACACTGGCTCATTCGACACACCCTGAGGTAAACCAAACTACCTCAACACCCACGAGTACTAAAAGTACTCCACCTCCTCATCTCTCCTCCCAACCAACCATCATGCCTGCCTCACCCATCATAGCTGCTCCTCATCACCCTCCCACATGGCTCCTCACCATGGCCTCCATATCACCTAAGCCAGAGTCAACCCCACCCACATATCCCTATACCACTGGCTGGTATGCACCTCCCAACTCGACTGCACCTCCTCAGCCACTGCCCATCTCCTAGCATAGGGCTCACCCATCTACCATGCCTAGCAAGGTAACCCCTCCGGCCGAGCCACCCTAAAGTGCTCCCACGCCCAACACTAAAGAAGGAAGCTGCATCCAATCCCCTTCCTCCCTCTCCGTGTAACCTCATAAAGCTCTCGGTATAACTACACCAATAATGTAGGAGCCCATGCATACCCCCTTGGATCGGTGAGTAGGTCACTCACCAATCCCAATAGGTTCCAAGGGAACCTACACCCCATGCTATTAGGGAGCACTATGTTCGCTAACATGAACATGATCAAGGTTGGGAGTGCATCCAACTCCTTAGCCTTGTACATGCTCAAGTAGCATATACCTCCATCTCCCATCCTCACCTCTCACCATCGCTCACCAAACATATTCATCATCTCCACCTTCTTATCATGCCCAACCATCACCTTCTCACCCTCCATTGGCACCTTGAGGATACAATATACATCCTTAAGGGTGACAGTAACCTACCCAGTCAGCAGCTCAAAAGTCCCTCTATCCAAGTCCCATCTCTCTATCAACGATGAGAGATACCCATCATCCGCCCTCACCACATCCAACCGAGCCACTCCCTCCAAACCCACCTCCTTCAAAATATCCCAATCACCCTCCGTAAGCTTCTTCCTCATCCCAGGAATGAGAGGAGAGAACCGATGTCGAGGCTCTATCTCCCTCAACTGCAACAACAAACATTTTACATTAGTATTATTTCAAAAAAAAACTTCAAAATTTTTGCACAAAAAGAACAAAGTGTTTTTCAACATTACCAGGGCAAATCATGCCTCAGCTCCACCAGCAGCATTCGCTCCCTCCATCGCCATAGCTCCCATGCATATTTCCACCAACCTCACTTCCCTCACCAATGCACTCCACTCCTCAGGCGCAACTTCACAAACTCTCAAACGCATGAATGAGCCTCAAAATCCACCCTGCAAGCTATTTATAGCTAATCTAGTGCACTCAGGTGCAGCATGGCACCTACAGTCTGAAAGTACACACGGGCACCTGAAGGCACACCCAGATGCAGTCGAGCACCTACAGGATACCATAGGTGCAGCCGGGCACCTGGTGCCAAAATGACATAAAGACAAAAGGGATCAAAATAGTAGCTTGCCCCCTCAAAATCTCACCAAATTTCACCCACGCATCATGCACATCATAAAATCATGTTTTGTGAAAACAAGAATCATTTTGCACACATATTTTTTGAATACGATGCAAATTTGTAAAATACACAAATCGAGTCACAAAACACATCAAACGATTCCAAATTTTTACAAAACTGACACTCATCTCATCTACTCCATATTCTTCATCATCCCATAAAATTTTACAAAAATTGGAGTTGATTTGACCATCAAATCAATTGTTTCCATCCAAAAAGTGCAAAATCAACCACTAAAAGCTCTAACATTTACAAATCGACTCCAACTTTGGTGATATCATCACATTTCTTTTATCACATTCTTCCATCAAAATTCTTCCACTATCATAATCTACCATCAGTTCTTCCAACACGTGTCAAATTTACAAGTGAATCTCGTATATAGTGGTTTATTCTATATACTTGGTGATTGCAGTGATTTGCATCCATGCAATTTGGTAAGATGAATGAATTACCATAAGAACACTTGGTCATCATCATCATCACTTATCTCCTTGATCGAGATCACAATCACATTTGGTACTTCACATTTTGAGTGAAACATTGCCAAGAACAATTTGCACAAAAGTAGTCATTGATGTCCTTTTCCATGGGGCAAGAAAACATGGATAATTAATATCACAATCACTCATTCATTTGACCTTAGTCACTAGACAGGCAAGCCTAGTAGGTTGATTGGTTCCAATGATGGAATTATTTAAAGAATCTCTCCACTAGTCATTACCTATCCCTATGTTGACTTTGTCATCCTGCATCTTCATAACTTGCATACTCAATGACGCCAATAAGGCATTTTCTTCAACAACATCGAATCACCCCAAATTTGGGGCAACCAAAATTTTATTATGATCCTCCCACGATGGGATACATCTTACATGATCATGACATCTACATTTGACACAACCCCCTTCCACCATTGGGGCAAAAATGGTATCACATTTTACATCATTCATATCATCCACATCATATCACATTTTACATCATTCATATCGTCCACATCACATCACATTTGCATAAAACCCTTCATCCATTAGGGCAAACACATAGACACATCATATCACATTTTACACCAACCCCCTTCACACTATTGGGGCAAAAATGGTATCACATCATTCATCATTTGCACAAATTTTTCAATTGGCTCGTGAGATTCATCCGTAATCTCATTCGCCAATTGAGGGGGTAAGCTACACAAATTCCAAAATTCTTTATTCTTTTGTCTTCAACATTATTGCTCAAAAATCCAACAAGAGAGAGAAGCTGCTTCTGCGCCCAAAGCCCAACCAGGTGTCTCGTATTTTTGCACCATATTGTGTTTCATGCAACATGGTACAAAAAGGGGCATCTGTAGACACCAAATCCTAGCCACTTGTCCACCATCCCCCTTTCCTACCATTCAATTGGCCATTCCATGCCTTTCCCACCATCCAATGGCCCACTTTAGCCCTTTCCCACCATTTTTTGACCCCTATTTGACTTATTTATATTTATTTTATATTATTTATATTTAAATATAATATTTTATATTATATTTTAATATATTTATTATAAAATATATATTTATAAGCCAAATTAACCTCAGTCATCCGATCCGATCTAATCTCAGCCATCCATCTTCCATAATCCGTGTCACACCTAAAGTTTAATATCAACCTTTGGATCCGCTTTAATATTAGCCACACGATCAAAAGTGTTAAGCTAAAACCCTAAGAAAACCCTAGGCTTGATAATAAATAGGAGCATTCTCAATGCTCAACCCCTGGAAAACTTGAATGCTGGAGCTCTAATTTACTTGTGAGGTCTGACCTTGCTGAGAGCTAGTTTCTTGTGAGTAGATTGTGCCCTAGTCTATCCTTCCCCAAAACCCTAGCTTTCCCTAGGATTTTTGGATTCCAGCCATCTTCGCATCCCATTTCTACCATCGCCATTGTCGTCCATCCATCGAGCCCTTCGCATCCCTCTGATCTACTTCTATAGATTTAGCCCTAATCTGTAGGCACTGTCGAGCGTCTGCATCATCCCACAGGAACTGTTGAGCACCTATTGTATTCTATAGGTGCAACACAATGCCTATTGTCCCCACAACCACAGACCAGAACTTACCACGTAAGATCATCAGGTGCCACCGGGGCACCCTACCATCAATTTGCAATGGAGCAACAACACTGATGGACATTTTGAGTGGATAAGTTGTCATTGATGTCAAGAGTAAGTTGTCATTGATGTCAAGAGTAAGTGGTCATTGATGTCAATATTTCAACACCAATCAGTGGTAAATTTGGTGGGTAGCATCAGTTTCAGGTTCTCTAGTTTCAGTTGATCAAGACTCGGTTCCAAGAAGTCAGATATGGCCCAAAGTGCAAAAGAAGAAGCCCAAGTGGATAATATTATAATATTTTTTATAATATTATAAAGGGAAGTTTTAAATTAATTATAAATTAATTAATATAATTTTTATTATAAATTAATTTCTAATTTAATTTACTTAAGTTATTTAAATTAATTATTAATTAATTTTAATATTAGTTATAAATTTAATTTATATTAATTTTTAACTAACCCTAAGGTGGGTTATTAAATTAAATTCAAAATTCAAATTTGAATTATTAAGCGCCGACGTGGGGAGCAAATACCCACATGTGTATAAAAATGGGATTACCCACCTTACCCAAAATTACCATTCCTTCGAATTTTGATTAATGCGAACTTGTGCGAATCGTGCTAAAAAGAGGAGTAGTTCTTGATTTTCATGGGAAGTCAAAGGCACACGAAGGTATAAGAGGAAGGAAGTCCTCCTTCCTTCACGTGGGCACCAATAGCCCACACGGTGGGCTCCCAAGTGCTAAGGTGCTTAGGCTTGGGGAGACAACGGATCGAATCATGTTGAAACCCCTTTTGGGAGAAGTCAAAGGTATGCTTTAAAGTTGAGTGCCAAAAATTTTGGGGATATTAGTTGGGCATTTAAAAATTAATTTTTTGCATATTTATTTGGTTTGTAAGGTTGTAAGGGGAGTTATAAGGCTTATGCAAAATTAAATTTTTGGTGTTATTTGCTTTAGTATTTGGAAAGGGTAGTAAGGTGTTTTAGGAATTTGTGTGGTGTTGGATATTATTTTAAGTTGGATTTTATAAGGTGTATCCAAGTAATTATTTTTCATGTATGATTTGATGGATGCTAATTTTAAAAAGGGAGCAATAAGGCATAATTGAGTTTTTATTTTTATTGTGTCTAAGGAATATTTTGAGAAAGTGTTGGAATGATATTTTGTTATCTAACCATTGAAATTGGACAGAAGAAAATTGTGATTGATACAAGTTTTCTAAAGATACTTTTACATCAAACAAAAGGTATGGGCACATCTTCCTAGTGTGTGATTGTTGAATGTTGTGAATGTAAATTTGGAGTGAAAATGATTGTTTGGTAAGCATTGTTGAGTGTGTGTTGAATTAATGCTTCAAGGTTTTATGGAATAAATAGTTGTTGATAAAACCTTGTTTTATAAACATTCTTTTTGAAGTGATTAGTTGAGTGAACTTGAACTAGAGGTTGTGGAAAGATCATTAGTATTATTGTTATGTAAAGTTTTCAAATATCATGAGTATGTGAGATTAGCATTGTTGTTGAAGCAATTGGCTGAGTGAGGAACTTGAACTAGGATTTGCAAATATCATGAGTATCATTGTTATGTGAGATTTATTGATAAGCATTATTGGAAAAATTTGAGTGAGTGTTCATATGCTTGGACTAGGGTTTGTAAGCAAGGATTAGTTTATTGAGTGATTGGTTGAGTAGATTTGGTTGAGCCTAGTCAAGTGGATGTGTTGATGTGATAGTTCAAGTTCTATGAAACAAATTGTTCTATATTCTGAATTGAGTTGAGAAAGTGATTGAGAGTTTGTAAATGTGAAACATATTGAGTCTCTAACAATTCTCTATATGTTTCTATGATAAAAGAGATATTGAAAGTGATTGAGATTTTGTGAGTGTGAAACATATTGATTCTCTAATAATTCTCTATGTGTTTCTAAAAGAGTGATTGAAAGTGATTGAGCATTGAGGTGAATGTGAAGCATATTCAGTCTCTAAAAATTATTTATATGTTTCTAAAAGAGTGATTGAAAGTGATTAAGCATTGTGATGAATGTGAAGCATATTGAGTCTCTAACAATTCTCTTTATGTTTCTATGAGATTGGATAAGTTCTAGTGAGGACTTATTGAGTAGAATTGGATAAGTTCTAGTGAGGACTTATTGAGCAAAATTGGACAAGTTCTAGAGAGGACTTGTTGAGTAGAATTGGATAAGTTCTAGTGAGGACTTATTGAGTATATTTGGACAAGTTCTAGAAAGAACTTGTGGAAATATTAGTGTGAGATTTTATGGAAGCTTACAAGGTAGATTTGAGATAAGTCTTTGAGAATACTTGTGAGCAGAGTTTATTGATTGATTTGTTCAAACCTTGAGTTAAGGTTTGGGTCAGATCTAGCAGAGTTGATTTGAGATTAAATAAAGCTTTGTGTTAAGGCTTGAGGATAGATATTGAGGATAAATTTGTGCTAGATCGAAGGACTGTGTTTAGTGTAGATCAGAGGATAGATATTTAGGAAATATTTGTGCTAGATCGAAGGACTGTGTTTAGTGTAGATCAAAGGATAGACATTGAGGACATATTTGTGCTAGACCAAAGGACTTTGTTTAGTATAGATTAAAGAATAGATTTCGGTGCATATTTGAGGACAGATTTGTGCCAGATCAGAGGATAGAGATCGAGTAGATTTTTACTAGATCAAAGGACTGTGTTTAGTACAAATTTGAGATAGAGCTTTGAAGGTGATAGAGTATAGAGGACGACAATATCCAATAGATAGAGATTCATTAGCCAAGGTAGTGAGGATATGTGTCTTCAGTTGATAGAGATCCATTAGCCAGAGCAGTGGGGGTAGCAATTCTTCTATAAGATCACCAGTCAGAGTTAAGGAGAAAGGAGTTCTCTTATGGATAGATATCCATGAACTTGATTAGGGTATTAGTGTCTCCTTTGGATTGAGGTCTATAAACATTGTAATAGGTAAAGGGTTCCCAAGAGATTGATTGAGAAAATTTTAGTGAAATATTTTCTCTGTGGAGTAGTCCACATTGGGTGAACCACATAAAATTGGTGTTTCTATTGTGTGTGGTGATTTATGCATTGCTTTGATTATTGTTTTTGATATTTCTATCTATACATTGCATAATATTTATTGGGAAATAAAATTAAAAAGTGGTCTTATACTATTCACCCCCCTCTCAGTATAAGCTTGTGTTCTTCAATTGGTATCATATCGGGTTCCATCAGAAGAGTTTAACAGCTTGAAGGAAAATATTTCAAGAACACAATAGATTCTAAGAATGTGTCCTCATATAACTCAACACCAATATTTTATGGAAGTGATTATATATTTTGGAGTATGAGAATGAAGATTCACCTAATGGCACTTGGCAATAAAATTTAGGAAGTAGTTGAAAATGGATACATACCACCAGTTGATCCACCTAAATATAAGGAAGGTAAGATTCTATAACATTACAATTCAAAAGCAATGAATGCAATTTTGAGAGGTTTGCATAGAACAAAATCAATAAAAATTATTCATTATAGAGATGCAAAAGGAATTTGGGATAAGTTGCAAAGCATATATGAAGGAAATAAAAGTTTCAAAAATGCAAAGATAAGAAATATCAAAGGGCAATTTGAGGAGTTAAGAATGAAGGATGAGGAAAACATTAGTACTTATCTACTTTAGGTAGATGAGGTTGTTAATGCCATGCAAGGACTTGGACTTAATATTGAAGAATCAGATGTTTGTGATAAGGTCTTAAGATCTCTTCCAAAAATATTTAGTGAAAATATTTCTTCTATAGAAGAATCAAAATATGGTGATTCTTTGACAAAATATATGTTACTTGGTATTCTTACAACTTTTGAGTTAAGAACAAAAGAGGAACCTAATTCCCAGAAGGAAGCAACATTTAAAACTACTAAGAAGACAAAGGGTAAAAAGTTAGATTCAAGCAATGAGTCATTCAGTGATGAAGAAGATAATTATGGCAGAAGGAATAAGGATTCAAGAATATTTAAAGATGAAAAAAAAATTAGATGTTTCAATTGTGGAAAGTATGGTCACTATGCAACTGATTGTCAAGAATCTAAAAATAACAATGATGAAGAAAAACAGGATCACAGGAAAAGGGAATCAAAAAGATATAGGTACCAAAATAAAGGCAATTATGAACAAGACAAACAAGGAAAGAAGTTCTTTCAAAGAAAAAAGAGGAGCTACTATGCAGAGAAGGCAAGTAAGTACTCAAGTGATAGTGATAATAGTTTTTCAGAAAATGATAAAGATGAAGTCTTATTTCTAATTGAAGAAAAATAAGAAGTTAAGAAAAGGTCACCAATAATTCTCAAGTGTTTTAGATGTGGTAATTTTGGACATCTTGAAGATATTTTTACAAGGAATGGTTTTAGTTTCATTGATGATGAATACGAGGATACACTTAAAGGACCAAAAGATAATATTCTAATGGCACTAGAAGAATAATAAGGTGATCTTATAGAAGACAAGTCAAAATAAAATGAAGATGTTGACAAAGGCAAACAAATAGAGGAATAATCAGAGAAAGGAGGAGTTGATCTTGAGGGAGAGCTTATTTATGCTCTTAAAACTTTAAAGAAAGTAATAAATCAAAACTCCCAACTTGAGATTTAGTTTCAAGAATGTGATGAAGAGAGAGGGAAGATTATAGATGATCTAAACAAGTCATAGGTTAAGACAAATAATTTCAAGGATAAGCTAGAAGCAAAGGTCTTAGAATGTGAAAGGTTAGAACAAGAAGTAGCTCTACTAAGGGAAGAATTAGAAAATTCCAAGGACAAGCTACACAAGTTTGGGAAGAGCTCAAATATTGTAGATAAGATGATCAAGATACAAAGAAGGTCAACAAACAAAATAGGTCTTGATTTTGAACAGGTTCAAAAGAAACAAGAAGAAGATTCAACCTCACGTTCTAAAGAAGAAGAAACTTCAAAAGAAGATAGTGTAAGAGAAAGTGAGACTTCTGAGGATGAGTTGGACAGCATAAAGTTCAACAAAGAAAGGAACAATGCACAAAGAAGAAACAGATGGAACAGGAACCAACATAAAGAAAAAGAGACTAAGAGACCAATGAGGTCAAGGCAAGGAAATTTTAATGGATTATGTTTCTCATGTCACATATTTGGGTACATGGCTTCACAATGCAGGACATATGAAAGACAGGAATATGGGAACTTCATAAATAGGCAAATTTTCCTTGGGTATTGCTACTCATGTAATCAGTTTGGTCACAAGGCAATAAATTGCAAGGTTCATGATAGGAATAGATATGGCTTCACCAGGAGAAATCCCAAGACATTTGCATCTACAAGGAATAATAACATTAAGTTTTATAAGTATAATAATTATGGACATACAAAAAAGTGGTGTAGAGTAGACATTCCAGAATCAAGTAGGAACAGGAATAGGAACAGGAGTATGGACATAGACATGAAAAAAAACATGAGTATGGATAAGAACAGGAACATGGACATGAACAAGAATAGTCAAAGGAATCAGAAGAATCATATAAGAAGGAAATAGGACAAATGTAAAGAACAGTGTTTGTTTGGAGTAGAAATACTCCCACCCCAGAATTAACCACCTCAAGAGGAGGTGGGGGAGGGGCTAAGCTAAGAGACACATTCTTAGCCCTAAGCCCCAAAGGTGACCCTTTGCCATTGATGGCAAAGGGGGAGATATTTGAGTAAGGGAGAGAGATTTGGTTTAAGAAGAGAGCATTGAGTCAGGGGAAGCAATTTCCTAGGGAGAGCAGAACAAGAAAAAGGTCAAGTATTTGGTAAAAGGAATTTGGGTTATCATCAATGAAAAATGGGGAGATTGTTGGAAATTTTGAGTCAAGAGTAAGTTGTCATTGATGTCAATAGTAAGTTGTCATTAATGTCAAGAGTAAGTGGTCATTGATTTCAAGATTTCAGCACTAGTTAGTGGTAGTTTTGGTGGGCAACATCAATTTTAGGTTCTCCAGTTTTAGTTGATCAAGACCCAGATCCAGAAAGTCAGATATGGCCCAAAGTGCAAAAGAATAAGCCCAAGTGGATAATATTATAATATTTTTTATAATATTATAAAGGGAAGTTTTAAATTAATTATAAATTAATTAATATAATTTTTATTATAAATTAATTTAAAATTTAATTTACTTTTTTTTTTTAAGCGAAAAACCACTTGCGGGGCCGCCTTGGTCTGAGAGACCATGAACAGGGGGTTCTATACCGTCAAAGTAACCCGGGAGTCGCACCCAACCCTACCCTCACCAACATTATCAATTGGATTTTGGGTACCTAATTCAACTTTTTGGTAGGGTGGAGATTCGAACTTGGGACCTCCCTTGGAGGATTGCCCTCTCCTCTCCAACTCATCTACAACACCTGGGTTATAATTTAATTTACTTAACTTAAGTTATTTAAATTAATTTAAATTAATTTTAATATTAGTTATAAAGTTAATTTATATTAATTTTTAACTAACCCTAAGGTGGGTTATTAAATTAAATTTGAAATTTGAATTTGAATTATTAAGTGTCGACGTGGGGAGAAAATACCCACATGTGTATAAAAAGGGGATTACCCACCTTACCCAAAATTACCATGCCTTCGAATTTTGATTAATGCAAGCTTGTGCGAATCGTGCTGAAAAGAGGAGTACTTCTTGATTTTTGTGGGAAGTCAAAGGCGCACGGAGGTATAAGAGGAAGGAAGTCCTCCTTCCTTCATGTGGGTACCAATAGCCCACACGGTGGGCTCCCAAGCACTAAGGCACTTAGGCTTGGGGATACGGCAGATCGAATCACGCCGAAACTTCTTTTGGGAGAAGTCAAAGGTATGCTTTAAAGTTGAGGGCAAAAATTTCGAGGATATTAGTTGGGCATTTAAAAATT
The DNA here is from genome assembly GCA_028583015.1 of Wollemia nobilis. Lineage (NCBI taxonomy): Eukaryota > Viridiplantae > Streptophyta > Pinopsida > Araucariales > Araucariaceae > Wollemia > Wollemia nobilis. The sequence continues at coordinate 2,483,384 of JAQPPZ010001579.1, read as the reverse complement.
AATTTTTTGCATATTGATTTGGTTTGTAAGGTTGTAAGGGGAGTTATAAGGCTTATGCAAAATTAAATTTTTAGTGTTTTTTGCTTTAGTGTTTAGAAATGGTAGTAAGGTGTTTTAGGAAGTTGTGTGGTGTTGGATATTATTTTAAGTTGGGAGAAGTCAAAGGTATGCTTTAAGGTTGAGGGCCAAAAATTTCGGGGATATTAGTTGGGCATTTAAAAATTAATTTTTTGCATATTGATTTGGTTTGTAAGGTTGTAAGGGGAGTTATAAGGCTTATGAAAAATTAAATTTTTGGTGTTATTTGCTTTAGTGTTTGGAAAGGGTAGTAAGGTGTTTTAGGAAGTTGTGTGGTGTTGGATATTATTTTAATTTGGAGTTTATAAGGTTTATCCAAGTAATTATTTTTCATGTATGATTTGATGGATGTTAACTTTAAAAAGGGATAAATAAGGCATAATTAAGTTTTGATTATTCTTGTGTCTAAGGAATATTTTGAGAAAGTGTTGGAATGATATTTTGTTATCTAACCATTGAAATTGGAGAGAAGAAAACTGTGATTGAGATAGGTTTTCTAAAGGCACTTTTACATCAAACAAAAGGTATGGGCACATCTTCCTAGTGTGTGATTGTTGAATGTTGTGAATGCAAAGTTGGAGTGAAAATGATTGTTTGGTAAGCATTGTTGAGTGTGTGTTGAATTAATGCTTCAAGGTTTTCTGGAATAAATATTTGTTGATAAAACCTTGTTTTATAAGCATTGTTGTTGAAGTGATTAGTTGAGTGAACTTGAACTAGAGGTTGTGGAAATATCATGAGTATCATTTTTATGTAAAGTTATCAAAGATCATGAGTATCATTGTTATGTGAGATTAGCATTGTTGTTGAAGCAATTGGTTGAGTGAGGAACTTGAACTAGGGTTTGCAAAGATCATGAGTATCATTGTTATGTGAGATTTATTGATAATATTTATTGAAAACATTTGAGTGAGTGTTCATATGCTTGAAATAGGGTTTGTAAGCAAGTACTAGTTCATTGAGTGATTGGATGAGTAGAGTTGGTTGAGCCTAGTCAGGTGGATGTGTTGATGTGATAGTTCAAGTTCTATGAAACAAATTGTTCTATATTATGAATTGAGTTGAGAAAGTGATTGAGAGTTTGTAAATGTGAAATTGAGTCTCTAACAATTCTCTATATGTTTCTGTGATAAAAGAGATATTGAAAGTGATTGAGATTTTTTGAGTGTGAAACATATTGAGTCTCTCACAATTCTCTGTGTTTCTAAAAGAGTGATTGGAAGTAATTGAGCATTGAGGTGAATGTGAAGCATATTGAGTCTAACAATTCTCTATATGTTTCTAAAAGAGTGATTGAGCATTGTGATGAATGTGAAGCATATTGAGTCTCTAACAATTCTCTTTATGTTTCTATGATATTGGATAAGTTCTAGTGAGGACTTATTGAGCAAAATTGGATAAGTTCTAGTGAGGACTTATTGAGTAAAATTGGATAAGTTCTAGTGAGGAATTATTGAGCAGAATTGGACAAGTTCTAGAGAGGACTTGTTGAGCAGAATTGGATAAGTTCTAGTGAGGACTTATTGAGAAAATTTGGACAAGTTCTAGAAAGGACTTGTGGATAGATTAGTGTGAGCTTTGTGGAAGCTTACAAGGCAAATTTGAGATAATTCTTTGAGAAGACTTGTGAGCAGAGTTGATTGATTGATTTGTTCAAACATTGATTTAAGGTTTGGGGTAGATATAGCAGAGTTGATTTGAGATTAAATAAAGCTTTGTGTTAAGGCTTGAGGATAGATTTTGCTAGACCGAAGGACTATGTTTAGTGCAGATCAGAGGACATAGATTGAGGACAGATTTGTACTAGACCGAAGGACTATGTTTAGTGCAGATCAAAGGATAGATATTGAGGATATATTTGTGATAGAACAAAGGAATTTGTTTAGTACAAATTCTAAGACAGATTTTTGTGTAGATTTGAGGACAAGTTTGTGCCAGATCAGAGGATAGAGATTGAGTAGATTTATGATAGACCGAAGGACTGTATTTAGTATAGATTTGAGATAGAGCTTTGAAGGTGACAGAGTATAGAGGATGGTAGTCTCTAGTGGATAGAGATACATTAGCTAGGGTAGTGAGGATAGGTGTCTTCAGTGGATAGAGATCAATTATCTAGAGCAGTGGGAGCAGTAGTTCTTCTAGAATATCACCAGTCAGATCTAAGGAGAAAGGAGTTCTCCTGTGGATATATATCCATGAACTTAATTAGGGGATTAGTGTCTCCTTTGGATAGAGATCCATAAACATTGTAATGGGGAAAGGATTCCCAAGATATTGATTGAGAAAATTTTAGTAAAATATTTTCTCCGTGGAGTAGCCCACATTGGGTGAACCACGTAAAATTGGTGTCTCTATTGTGTGTGGTAATTTGTGCATTTCTTTGATTACTGTTGTTGATATTTCTATTTATACATTGCATAAGATTGGGAAAGAAAAGTAAAAAGTGATCTTATATTGTGTTGAGAAGCAACACACCCCCACTAAAAAAATGAAATTCCATCCTTGAAAATATTTAGTTTTCACTTTTTCGCAAGGACCCTCTTGATGTTTTTCAGGTTTTAATTCCAAATTTTGCTTGCCTCCTTCTTCTTCAAGTTTTGCATATATCAAAGTATCCAAGTAGGCTTGCATATGGCTTTGATTTCAATTTAGAATTCATTTTTTAAATGTTAGAATCATTATGAGTAAAGAAGATCTTTCACTAATATGTAAAAATGCAGAATACAGATGAATAAATTCATTGGAGTCAACCTACAATTTTTGGAAAATTTGCTAAGTGGAAGTAACTTGAGGAAACGTCGCGATTTCGCGACATATTCCATTTTTGGAAACATCACGATTTTGCAACATATTCCATTTTTAGAAATGTCACGATATCATGACATATTTGGTAGAAAGAGCCAAGTGATGAAAACGTCGCGATTTCGTGATGCATTTGTATTGAAAGAAATCTTGAAGAAAAATGTCGCGATTTCACGACGTGTTTCGTTTTCATGATGTGTTTCATTTGAAAGAGCCAAGTAAAGAAAAACGTCGCAATTTCACGACAAGTTTTAAGATGGAAGCAAAGCTCAAAGAAAACGTCACGATTTTGCAATAGATTTGGATCGGAAGCATCAAGCGATGAACATGTCGCGATATCGCGACATGTTCCATTTTCGAAAGGAAGAAGTGAGAAAAGAGACTAAGTGGGGAAAACGTCATGATTTCGCGACAAAGAAAGCCAAGGCAGAAGCAAAGTGGGGAATGTCATGATTTCGTGATGTGTTTTGGAAGAAAGAGCCAAGTGATGAAAATGTCACGATTTCGTGACATATTTGGATTGGAAACAAACTTCAAGGAAAACGTCATGATATCATGACGTGTTTTGGTAGAAAGAGCCAAGTGATGAAAATGTTGCGATTTCGTGACATATTTTGGTTAGAAGCGAAGCTTGACGAAAACATCACGATTTTGCTACATATTCTGAGAGGAAACAAAGCTTAAGGAAAACGTCACGATATCGTGACATATTCTGGTTGGAAGCATCAAGTGATAAAAATGTCGCGATATCACGACATATTTTGATTAAAGGCAAGCCTTGAAGAAAACGTCGCGATTTCGCAACGTGTTCCATTTTTGGAACCTGTCTCATTTTCGTGAGGCCGTAAGCTTAAAAGAAGTGAAGTATGGAAAACGTTGCGATTTTGCTACATATTCTGAGTGGAAACAAATTTTAAGGGAAACGTCATGATTTCGCTACATGTTTTGGTAGAAAAATCCAAGTGATAAAAACATCTCAATTTCGCGACGCATTTGGATTGAAAGAGCCAAGCGACGAAAACGTCACGATTTCGTGACAGGTTTTGGAAGAAGGCTTAAGTGATGAAAACGTCGCGATTTCATGACATGTTTTGGAAGAAGGACCCAAGTGATGAAAAACGTCGCGATATCATGACGGGTTTTGATTTCATGAGAATAGCAAGGAAAACGTCATGATTTCGTGACATGTCGTGATTTCGCGACATGTCGCGGTTTCGCGACAAAGAGGCCAAGATGGAAACAAAGTGGAAAAAACGTCACGATTTTGCGACATGTCGCGGTTTCGCGAAAAAGAAGCTAAGAAAGGAGAGAAGTAAGGAAAATATCATGATTTCACGACGAAGAAGTAAAGAAAGAAATTAACTAAGGGAAATGTCGCGATATCGCGACATGGTTTAGACAGAAAGAGTCAAGTGAGAAAAATGTCACGATATCATGACATGTTCCATTTTCACAATAATATTAAAATGCTAATCCTTGTCTTTCTTTTGCAGAAAGCGATCTGGTAGTTGCATAATAGCAAAAGTAATGGCGAAAAAGACAAAGATAGGCGCAGATCAAGCAAGGGCCGTCAGATAGAAAGATGAAGATACCTTTACACGTAGCTGCTTCATTTAATGAAATATGTCGACGATTGGTCGAAAAGTGAAAATATCTACACGTAGTTACCAGAATTTGCCGATGGATGCATTTAACGGGAGAATTTATGGTGAAAGTAATGGCATGCAGAGAATTTCAACTCAAAGGCGGCTCTGCGAAGATGAAATGCCAGAGAAGTCAGTGACTCATCCAAATTTCCCAGAGGAATTAATGAGATGCTCCCGGCCGATGCACCAGAAAAATGAAGATATCTACTCATAGTTACAGGTGGATGAAAATAATATCAGATTGTGCCTTCTCCATTTATGGCAAGAACCGCACGAAGATTTTTAGAGTGGTTAGGGTTTATCGAAACTCTATATAAAAATGCCTTATATTGTAAAACCTTGGCGATGGGATTTTATGATAAGATTTAGGGTTTTAGGAGAAGATATTTTTGAAAAGATCAGGGTCTGTCCTGAGTCTATATATACTTCTTTTGAATGTAAAATCAGGAGGTGGAAACTTAGAATAAAAGCTATTGGAGCAATTTCCTGCAAATCTTGTTGAATGCTTTGTTCTGGACTTGGAGTTGGTGTGATTTTTGTTTTCTGTGATAGCGTGGCCAGGAGCCTAATCTCTTTTGGATTGCGATAAGTTCATCTTCTTTTGTTTTCATCTCGTTAAGGTTTATTTAATTTATGTTGTAGATCTGTGTTATCAAGATTGGATATGCTGCTAGGCTTCATTCTTTTTATTGTATGCTAGGGAAAATTATAGATTTAAGGTTCAGGCCTATTCTAATTGCTCTGTCCTCACTGTGCGAGCTAGGCTGCTGGTGAGAGATACCAATTTCAACCGACTTCCCTTCTGTTTATGATTTTCTTTCAGATCTGTTTCATCTCTGTCTTATGCTCTTAGTAGAAGGTGATCTTAGAAAGTTGGACACCTTCCTCTTTGATTTGTTCTATTGTGAAGCTAAATAGTATAACTAAAATTGGTAGTTTTGGTTTTGCAGCTAAGTTAGATAAACTTCTCTTTCTGCCCTACCCTACTCTCTCTGTTCCACCGATTGAATGATCCATTTTTATCTTCTTTAAAATTTGTCTTTTATTTAAATCTGCTAAAGCATAAAGAGCTAGATCAAAGAACTGATTGTAAATCTGAGTGTCCACAAAGATAACCAACTCCTAAAAACATTACTGAACTAAAGGTCGAGCCCGTTGTAAGGTAACAGACAGTCCACTTGAAACTATTCCAGAAGCGAAAAAGAGTGAATAGACATTCGACCCAACTCTGTAACTCACACCTTGGATATCCAACAAGATCCTAAAGTGAGTGGGATTTATCCCTTATAAGTGTTATCGGTATTTCATGCTCATTCTTCATAGGGTGTGTATAAAAGTTGAACCAACATTTAAAATTGGTGCTAGAAGGAGGGCCTGAACTTCGTTCACTAGTTTGTTAAGGATTGTAAGGTTGTAAGTTGCTTGTGAAAAGTTGGATTCTACTTACAGAGTAACAAGGTCCCACTCCAGAGCTGGAGAGCTCCTTGTGCCTGAGTTAGAAACCCCAAGAAGAAGCAGCCTCAGAAGGGCCAAGTCCTTGTCTGAAATAGTTTTATCACCACTTGTAGTTACTCCAACTACAACTAAAAATATCATCGTCAATCAAGTAGTAATGGCAAACTGGTTGGGTTCCATTGCCTTAAATATCCCTGGTGCAGCCCATGATTTGCCCAGAAATCCTGAGAGGTATCTTCCTACTTACAAACATGATGGAATTAGAACAGCAGAAGAACACCTAGTAGCATTTAAAAATGCTCTAAAATTGTTAAATGTACAACATGAAGATGTGGCTTGCAGGTTGTTCCCTTTCACTCTCCAGGAGGGAGCATACGACTGGTTTTTGAATCTCACTAATGATTCTATTACTAGTTGGAATGACCTAGAAAAGGTTTTTGTATCGCAATTTGGTGAAGTGATAGATCCCAGTGTATTATATCAACAATTTTCTGGTATTAAAAGAGAAATAAATGAATCTGTCAGATCTTACAATGTCAGATTTCAAAAGGCTTATGGTAGACTGATGGGTTATTATGTGCCAAATGCAGATCTGGCATTAGAAATTTTTAGGAATTCTCTAGATCCAATGACTTCTATTTTCTTGAAAAGAGATGCCAATGTTACTAATCTAACAGAGGCTTATAGAGAAGCTTTGGTTCTTGAAAGACAATTGGGACCTCAACCTTTGAATGCTCATCAAATTCCTTTTGTTACACAAGGTACCCCTGTCTTGAACCCCATCCCACATCAAATGATGTTGCCAACATGTCAAACTCCACCAATAGGAAATCCATTGACTCTAACACCTGCTGAAAGTGTACAGAATCCAGATAAAGAAACTGATAACACAAGAGTTGAGGAAGTCTCAAAAATGGTCCAAAAGTTGGCAAATGACTTTTTGAGTTTTAAAAGACAAGTGTTCGCTGGAGAAAACTCAAACAGATTTTCCTTATCAAAAAAATAGATTCACTAGACCCCCATACAAGCCCAATAAGGATTATAAAGGTAAAGGGCATGATGTGAATATTTGTGACTTGGCTTTGCCTAACTAGTGCAGGATACATGGCACATCTCAGCACGGGGAATTGGATTGTTTGGAGTTCTGCAATGCTTTTGAAGCTCTATCTGGTGAGTTGGTTTCTCCTGAACATCAAAGAAATGTGGATGGTCCAAGTTCATCCAAGCATAGTACAACTATGGTCTTAGATTCATTTACTTTTCCAAATGAATCAGAGAATGTTGTGGAAATACCTATGGATGAGGTGCAGGCTTTTCAACAATATAGGAGGGACAACTACAACCTCAGGAACAGAAATCTAGAGCCTAATACTGCATCTACACCTCCAGAAAACTCCCATAATGTTCCTCCAGGTCCATCTCCAAACGATAACCCACCTCCGCCCAAGGGAGGAAATCCGAGAGGACCAGATGCATTTGTCCCTCCACTCAATAAGGGATATAATATAGTGGAGGACATGAAGAAGATCAAAGCCAACATCACTCTTCATGAGTTGGCCCAAATTTTTGAACAAAGGGATAACCTGATCAAAACATACTCTGAACCTACTGCCAAACCTCTGGAAAAAGGGAAGAAGATAGCTAATGCGAATATGGCTATGTACAAAGAAAATACTGAAGTTTCGCCTTTCCTACTGACTGTTCGAATATTTGGGAAAAATTTACACAACTGTCTAGTAGATTCTGGTGCTTCAGCCAATGTCATGCCTCTAGCCATCTGTCAGCAGTTGGGTTTGACCCCCATGAACTCCGAGATGAGAGTCGTCCAATTGGATAAGTCTGAGGTTAAAGTGGTAGGTGAACTTCAGAATATACACATCCAGCTAGCATCTGAGCCGAGAGCGCAACACAGAATTGACATTCAGGTGGTGGATATTCCTGTAGGATACGGAATGCTTCCGAGCAAGGATTGGTCAAAATCCTTGAATGGGTACTTGGCGACTGATTTTTCGCATATGTGGTTACCCTGGAATGGTTTTGCAAATCAATTAAGAATCGATAGAGAACCAAGATATAAACTCATGATCATAGAGTATAATGCCAAGAATGAGACTGTTAATCTTGTTGAGGGCTATTATATCGGGGTTTATAATTTGACAACTACTCAAAAGGAGAAACCGGTTAAAGCTCACCAAGATCACGATAATGAAGTTGGAATGCTTCATATTGATGGAGCTAAATCTAAGCAAGGTTTTGGTACAGGGGCTGTTCTTAAAGGACCAAAAAATCAAACCGGTTTTATGTCTTATCGCTTGCAGTTTCCCTGCACGAATAATTTGGCAGAATATGAAGCATTAGTACCAGGATTAAAATTTGCTTTACATTACTTTGATCATGCAGATACAAAAGCTCGTATGTTGGACTTGATTGATTTGCAGGGTGGACGACTTCAAGCCGTGGAGCATTTTAGTCGACACCAAGAGACAGTCAAGCGCTGGCTTGACGAAAGGGCCAATTCGAAGGCCTTCAAACTTGCAGACCTGGTGTTTCTATGGGACAAAGCCCATGAAAAGAAGCGTAAATACACCAAGCTGCAACCTCTATGGATAGGGCCATACCAGATTGCCGAAACCCTAGGTAATAATGCATTTCTTCTACAGGACCTGGAAGGTAATTTTTTGAACCTTCCTGTCAATGGTCAATACCTAAAGCATTATTTCTCAGTTGTTCCATCCAATACATCATTTGAATAAATCACAAAGACGTTGTAAAATATGTATATGTTGTAAATAAAGTTTGAAGTAGTGTGTTTTTGTTTTGTTTTATTTAAAAGTTTAAAGTTCTGTGTTTTGTCTTTTGCAGGAAATTGCAAATTTATCTTTAATTGGTGGCCTTTTTTTCTCTTCTTTAGCTTTTAAATCCTGTTTGTTCAAAAGATTTCCTAAAACAAAGAAAACACAAATCAACATTGAAAAATTGGCCTAGTGTGTTTTCATTTTGTCTCATTCTATTTTAAGAGATAGTCTGCTAGGATTAAAAAGTGGGACTACTTGTTATCTAGAATAAAAGTAGAAAGATAATTGGATTTTGTGTCTTGCTTGCCACAATTATTTTGATTGTGAAGAAATTACTATACTGTTTGGTTGAAGAACTCCCAGGGAATCCAAGAAAAGTTGGTCATGAGAGGGGAATCCGATTCACAAAATTACATCAAAGCGTCCAAGGAGGTTGTTGGTACCTGAGCTGAAACAGTTAGTTGATCAATTGCTCGATGAATAATAAAAATAAAAAGAAAAAGAAGAAGAAGACAAGGCACTCCAGTAATCGGTATCTTTCAAAAGAAAAGAGAGAGATGGTGGAAGTTGGACAAGCCAATATAAAACTGGCACTCTTTCCTGCACATAGCCAAGGCTCCCGAAGGATACATCTCAAACATGTTCACCAAGCTATAGATGCCACCTCATAGTTGTGATCAGGGTCATGAAAATCTAAAGAGTAACTCTGTCGGGGCTGTAAAAGGCTAAACTAGTAAACAGAGCTCTACTCGGTTTCCCCTACACAATCTAAATAGTTGTTCAATCCATAGCAAGCATTTGAAGCCCCGGTCATCCTTGGAAGAAGGTTTATACACTTGTAATCGCACATCAAAATCTTCCTTAAGTGGTTCAACCTAGTATGTCCTTGGGAAATTTTAACAGCCGACGGATAGTAGTTGAGTCATTTTAGAAAATATTTGTGGCAAAGCATGGTACATGGTCTAAATTGTTTTGAAACTAGAGTTCTGGATTCTAAATAGTGCTACTATTTTCCCCGCAGATATCGCCATTTGTTGAGAAGCAACACACCCCCACTAAAAAAATGAAATTCCATCCTTTGAAAATATTTAGTTTTCATTTTGTCGCAAGGACCCTCTTGATGTTTTTCAGGTTTTAATTCCAAATTTTGCTTGCCTCCTTCTTCTTCAAGTTTTGCATATATCAAAGTATCCAAGTAGGCTTGCATATGGCTTTGATTTCAATTTAGAATTCATTTTTTAAATGTTAGAATCATTATGAGTAAAGAAGATCTTTCACTAATATGTAAAAATGCAGAATACAGATGAATAAATTCATTGGAGTCAACCTACAATTTTTGAAAAATTTGCTAAGTGGAAGTAACTTGAGGAAACGTCGCGATTTCGTGACATATTCCATTTTTGGAAACGTCACGATTTCGTGACATATTCCATTTTTGGAAACGTCGCGATATCGTGACATATTCTGGTAGAAAGAGCCAAGTGATGAAAACGTCACGATTTCACGAGATTTGGATTGAAAGAGAAGTGATGAAAATTGTGATTAGAGTGTTTGATTGAAAGAGCCAAGTGATGAAAACGTCACGATTTCGCGACAAGTTTTAAGATTGGAAGCAAAGCTTAAAGAAAACGTCACGATTTCATGACATATTTGGATTGAAAGACAAGTGATGAAAATGTCACGATTTCGCGACATATTTGGAAGAAGATAAGAAAGTGGGAAAACGAGATTTGATTGAAAGAGAGGAGTGGGATGTCAGATTTCATGACGTGTTTTGGTAGAAAGAGCTAAGTGATGAAAATGTCACGATTTCGTGACATATTTGGATTGGAAACAAACTTCAAGGAAAATGTCGCGATATCGCGACAGGTTTTGGTAGAAAGAGCCAAGTGAGGAAAACGTCGCGATTTCGTGACACATTTTGATTAGAAGTGAAGCTTGATGAAAACGTCACGATTTCGCTACATATTCTAAGAGGAAACAAAGCTTAAGGAAAACATCGCGATATCGTGACATATTCTGGTTGGAAGCATCAAGTGATGAAAACGTCGCGATATCGTGACATATTTTGATTAAAGGCAATCCTTGAAGAAAATGTGATTTATTTTGCATTTTGAGGAGAAGCTTAAAAGAAGTGAAGTATGGAAAACGTCGTGATTTCGCTATATATTCTGAGTGGAAAAAAAAATTAAGGGAAACGTCGTGATTTCGCTACGTGTTTTGGTAGAAAAAGCCAGGTGATAAAAACATTGTGATTTCATGACGCATTTGGATTGAAAGAGCCAAGCGACGAAAACGTCGTGATTTCGCGACAGGTTTTAGAAGAAGGCTTAAGTGATGAAAACATCACGATTTTGTGACGTGTTTTGGAAGAAGGACCCAAGTGATGAAAAACATTGCAATATCGCGACGGGTTTTGATTTCATGAGAATAGCAAGGAAAACGTCACGATTTCGTGACATGTCGTGATTTCACAACATGTCGCGGTTTCGTGACAAAGAGGCCAAGATGGAAAGAAAGTGGAGAAAATGTCACGATTTCGTGACATGTCACGATTTCGCGACATGTCACGGTTTCATGAAAAAGAAGCTAAGAAAGGAGAGAAGTAAGGAAAATATCATGATTTCATGACGAAGAAGTAAAGAAAGAAATTAACTAAGGGAAACATCGCGATATCGCGACATGGTTTAGACAGAAAGAGTCAAGTCAAAAAAACGTCACGATATCATGAACATTAGGGTTTAATTTAATAATATTAAAATGCTAATCCTTGTCTTTCTTTTGCAGAAAGCGATCTGGCAGTTGCATAATAGCAGAAGTAATGGCGAAAAAGACAAAGATAGGCACAGATCAAGCAAGGGCCATCAGATAGAAAGATGAAGATACCTTTACATGCAGCTGCCTCATTTAATGAAATATGTCGACGATTGGCCGAAAAGTGAAAATATCTACACGTAGTTACCAGAATTTGCCGATGGATGCATTTAACGAGAGAATTTATGGTGAAAGTAATGGCGTGCGAGAGAATTTCAACTCAAAGGCGGCTCTACGAAGATAAAATGCCAGAGAAGTCAGTGACTCATCCAAATTTCTCAGAGGAATTAATGAGATGCTCCTGGTCGATGCACCAAGAAAATGAAGATATCTACTCACAGTTACAGGTGGATGAAAGTAATATCAGATTGTGCCTTCTCCATTTATGGCAAGAACCGCACGAAGTTTTTCAGAGTGGTTAGGGTTTATCGAAACTCTATATAAAAATGCCTTATATTGTAAAACCTCGGCAGTGGGATTTTAGGATAAGATTTAGGGTTTTAGGAAAAGATATTTTTGAAAAGATCAGGGTCTGTCCCGAATCTATATATACTTCTTTCGAATGTAAGTATAGGGAGGCGGAAACTTAGAATAAAAGCTATTGGAGCAATTTCCTGCAAATCTTGTTGAATGCTTTGTTCTGGACTTGGAGTTGGTGTGATTTTCGTTTTCTGTGATAGCGTGGCCAGGAGCCTAATCTCTTTTGGATTGTGATAAGTTCATCTTCTTTTGTTTTCATCTCGCTAAGGTTTATTTAATTTATGTTGTAGATCTGTGTTATCAAGATTGGATATGTTGCTAGGCTTCATTCTTTTTATTGTATGCTAGGGAAAATTATAGATTTAAGGTTCAGGCCTGTTCTAATTGCTCTGTCCTCACTTGTGCGAGCTAGGGTCTTTGGTGAGAGATACCAATTTCAATCGACTTCCCTTTTGTTTATGATTTTCTTTCAGATTTGTCTCATCTCTCGTCTTATGCTCTTAGTAGAAGGTGATCTTAGAAAGCTGGACACCTTCCTCTTTGATTTGTTCTATTGTGAAGCTAAATAGTATAACTAAAATTGGTAGTTTTGGTTTTGCAGCTAAGTTAGATAAACTTCTCTTTCTGCCCTACCCTACTCTCTCTATTCCATCGATTGAATGATCCATTTTTATCTTCTTTAAAATTTGTCTTTTATTTAAATCTGCTAAAGCATAAAGAGCTAGATCAAAGAACTGATTGTAAATCTGAGTGTCCACAAAGATAACCAACTCCAAAAACATTACTGAACTAAAGTCCCGAGCCCGTTGTAAGGTAATAGACAGTCCACTTGAAACTATTCCAGAAGCGAAAAAGAGTGAATAGACATTCGACCCAACTCTGTAACTCACACCTTGGATATCCAACAAGATCCTAAAGTGAGTGGGATTTATCCCTTATAAGTGTTATCGGTATTTCATGCTCATTCTTCACGGGGTGTGTATAAAAGTCGAACCAACATATTGTTCATCCCCCCTCTCAGTATAAGCTTGAGTTCTTCAAGAATAGCAAAGAAAGTATTTTATGCATTTATTATTTGATGTTATTTGGATTCTACATATTTTTTTTACTCAGATCTAGGGTTTTTAATCTGTATTTCTAAGGGTTAATACTGTGGAACCCTCATTTTTTTTACTAATATATTTATGTTTGTTGTATGTGCAGGATCAGGTAGCGTTCATCAAGGATTGTTGAGTAGTTGTTGAAGCTAGAGTGGCCCGACTATGGATAACTGAAGAACACAAGCTTATACTGAGAGGGGGGTGAACAGTATAAGACCTCTTTTTACTTTTTCCTTTATACTTCAAAATAGTAAAGCAATATACCCAAAGCAATATCAAAACAATGCACAATATCATCCACAAAGTGACACCAATTTTAACGTGGTTCACCCAGAATGGTTGGGCTACGTCCACAAAAATTTTCTCTAAAAGTTATCTCAAAGTTCTTTGGGAATCCTTCCCAATTACAATGTTTATGAGCCTCGGCCCAAAGGAGATACCTTCCCCCAATCAAAATTTATGAGCCTCTGCTCAAAGGAGATACCTTCCCCAATCTGAATTTATGAGCCTCTGCTCAAAGGAGATACCTTCCCCCAATCTAAATTTATGAGCCTCTGCTCAAAGGAGATACCTTCCCCTCTGCTCTGGAAATGATCCCTCAAAAGATCAACTGCCTCTACCTCTTGCCAGCACGTGGAACTCCTTTCCATCGAAGACCTCCTGTCCTCAATGCTTAGCCTAAGAGACCTCTGCCTTCTATGATCACGTCCACAACAGCTCAGCAACCTGTACCAAACATAGTCAGTCGGTCTAGTACAAGTCTTCCTCTGTCTGTCAGATCTGTTCAACACTTGAACAAATCAATCCTCTACACACAAGCCTTCTCAAAGACTTGCCAAATCTATCCTCAAGTTCTTCTCAAAGAACCATTGCTCTTCTGTCCTCAAGTTCTCTGATAGAACTATCAAACTCAGCTCACAAGTCCTCTGCTAGGACCTGTCCAAATCTGCTCACAAGTCCCCATCGAAACCTGTCCAAAACTCTCACAAGTCCCCATGAACCTGTCCAAAACTGCTCACAAGTCCCCACTAGAACCTGTCCAAAAACTGCTCACAAGTCCCCACCGGAACCTGTCCAAAACCTCAGCAAGCTCACCAAGAAAAACTTTCTTAGTAGGAAATCACAAGGTGAATTGTTAGAGACCCAATGTGATTTTTCAAACTCATAGAAGCATAAAGAGAATTGTTAGAGACTCAATATGTTCTATACTCAACTCCCAATCTCAAAACTCAACTCAAATCAACTCAGCTCAACCTCAATCTCAAATCTGAAAACTCAACTCAATATCTGAAATGGATAGGATAGAATGCTTTCTTTCAAGAACATGAAACCCCAACAATTGCCAACTATGCAAAGAATCACATAACAATGATACTCATGTTCTTTTCACCATCAAATAGGGCTTCAACAACAATGCTCATCAAACAAGGTTCAATCAACACCATTCAGCTCAAAACACAACCTTGAAGCATTTCACAATCAACATCAAGAAAAGGAAACAAGTAGAACTCCTTTTCTCTCCAATATTGTTTGAACAAAAGCATCCACCAACTCAACTCACAATAGCATAAAACAACTTTTCAATTCATCAACAAAGGAGTAAGCCCAACACTTTAACCAAGTAAAGAATAGCTTGATTATAACCAACTTAATGAAAGCAAATGTCAATCTCAAAGCTGTCCACTTAAGGTTTCATACTTTCACACAAGAAGCAATTAACCTTAACACATCATGCTTTCATTTCCATAATCAACCAAAAGCACTCTCAACATTACAAGAAAAATTTATCCATTATACACCTTATTTCTCCCTTATAGTCTTATCAAAAAATAAACTTTATCTCTCATAAGAATGCAATAGGATATTTCAACAACACTTTCAAAATAATATTTTATCAAAATAACAACAAGCTTTGAAACTCCTTATAACTCCTAAGCTGTTTTTCTTTTAACAAACTTCCTCCATCCGCAACATACACTTAGCAAAAGATTAATTTCGAAAATACCTTAGCCAACATCAAAAATCGCTTTGGAGAAATTTGCGCCCGAAATCTAACACCACCCGCTGCGTCCACGACGAAAAAACCCTTCTGCGTGATTCGAACGTGGAACCTCCCGTTCGGGTAGCGCGCCAACAGCCTAGCCGCTACCGGTGCGCCAAAGGCACCCGGTGAGGTTAAAACCTCATGTTGTTACACTTGTCCCTTCTGCGTCAGGAAAAATAAAACACAGTCCTCCCTTCCTTCTGACGCGAACTCGCAGACGACAAGCTATACGGCGGATTCGATAAACGATGAGACAAACGAACGAACAACGGATTACAAAAAATGGCGAAGACACAAAACGATCAGCGAGTTACGAAAACCGGTGAAGACACACAAACGATCAGCGGATTACGAAAACCGACGAAGACACAGAAACGATCAGCGAGCAACTCTTCAAAAATTGGATGGGATTCATCTTTGTTTTCACCGAGGGGTATTAATATGAATCCTTGCCATGAGCTCTTTGACGTCGACGGGGAGTTTACCACGTCGACGGAGGTCTTGGGCTAGCGCCCACCGAGTTTAAAACATAGTGCCCACCTAGACATTTGCGCCATGGATTAGGAGAACCCATTGCAAACCATAAATTAATATTTATTTAAAAATAATTAAAGGGAACCTTAACAAGGTTTTTAATTATTTAAATAAATATTTCCTCCTGGACCCAATTGCATTAAATTAATGCATCCACCTAAAATCTTTAAACCTGCCAACTTGGGGTTAACAAAAGACCTTTGAAACTGTCATGCCGAACCTTCATCAAAACAAGTTATTTGACATCAAACCAAATTCCTTCAAGAGCTTCTTGACATCAATGACAACTTATACACTTGAGCAAGGGCAATGTACCCAAAGTACCCAAAATTGCCAACAATCTCCCCCTTTGTCATTGATGGCAAACCTTTACTGAAAACACTTCTCAAGAGCCAAAACTGAAACCAACTGTGCTAACAACTGACCAACTATGCCCACAACTGAGAATCTTCCTTTGAAGTTTTGCTCCCCTGACTTGAAGCTTTCCTCTTCACTTTGAAGCTCTCCCCCTTACTCATATCTCTCCCCCTTTGTCATCAATGGCAAAGGGCCACCTTTGGGGCTCGGGACTAAGAATGAGCCTCTTAGCTTAGTCCCTCCCCCACCTCCCGATGAGGTGATTAATTCTGGGGTGGGAGTAAAACTCCCATTAGGCACTGATCATCATCAGCGTCTATAACTTCCTTGTCGGGCCTTCTCTTGAACTCTTTGTCCATATTCCTATTCTTGTCACTGTTCTTGTTCTTGTTCTCATCCCTGTTCTTGTCCATGCCTTGATCCTTGGACCTGATCATGCCACTTGTTCCTGTTCCTGTATTCTAGAATTTCAGCTCTACACTGTCTGATTATGTGACCTTCATTGTTGCACTTGAAACACTTGACGATGTTGTTTCTCTGAGGTAAACCTGATCTTTGAATCCACCTGTTCTGACCAAACCTGTTCGCCAAACCTGTTCTGACCAAACCTATTCTGACCAAACTTGTTCTGACCAAACCTGTTTTGATCAAACCTGTTCCTGTTATTTACCTTGCAATAGACTGCCTTGTGCCCAAACTGTTGACAAGAGTAGCAATACCCTTGAAAGAAACTAGCACTTCTGAAATTGTCATTTACCTTCTTCACTTGAGCCATGCAATGTGAAGCCATGTGACCAAACTTGTGACAAGCAAAACATCTGCCTTGAAACTTTCCTTTATTTGACCTCTTAGGTTCTGAAAACTTCTTCTTCTCATTCTGAATTCTATTTTCTATTTCTGTGCATCTATCATTCAAGGACTCATGATCTGAAATACTTTCCTCATAAGAACTCTCTTCCTTTTGGAGTCTCTTACTAGACTCTCCAACTTGTTCCTTGTGTGGCTTAACAAAACCAAGGCCTGTTTTATCTGTTGTCTTTCTTTGACCTTTGATGAGTGACTTAACCTTTTTGGAGCTATCTTGAAACCTGTAAAGCTTATCCTTGTACTCTTTAGTTTCCTCTTTCAAAGAAGCCATTTTCTGTTCTAACTCACTATACTCAAGAACCTTAGACTCTAACTCATCCTTGAGTTCTTGTGTCTTAGCTATAGAGAAATCAAGATTTTCTATAAGATCATCTCTCTCCATACAACATTCATCTAACTTATCCTTGAGTCTAGCATTCTTCTTTCTTTCCTTTTTCAAAGCACTAAGAGCACTAATAAGTTCACTTTCAAGATCCTTTATTTGTTTGCTTTCTGAATCATCAAAGCCTTTTTCAGATTTCTTATCACTAGAGGTGCTACCTTTTTCAAAAACCATACATGCATCTTCCTTATAGTTTTCTGAAGCATCCTCATACATACTAGAAACCAAATCATTATTTGTGCAATCATCCTCAAGGTGACCAAAATTTCCACATCTAAGACATTTCATGATAATGAATCTATGTTTCGGTTCTTCCTCTTTTTCTGATATGAACAACATCTCATTTTCATTATCACTTGAAGAACTCTCACTATCACTACTAGAACACTTACTTGCTTTGTCTAGGTAGAAACTCTTCTTGTGCTTGTGAGAATACCTCTTTCCTTGATTGTTGTGCTCATCTTTGTTCTTCCTGTGATGCTTGTGCTTTTCAGAATCCTTGCTCTTAGAATCCTGTTTATCTTCATCACTTTCATTCTTGGGAACAGTAGAGTTAGTAGCATAATGACCAAACTTTCCACAATTGAAACATCTTATATTTTTCATACTTTTGTGTTTTCTAGAGAACTTGCCTTTCTTGTTGTAATATGCCTCTTCATCACTAGAAGACTCATCACTATCTTGAAGTTGTTTACCCTTGGATTCCTTGGTAGCCTTGAAAGCTGCCTCTTTCTTGACATCAACCTTCACTTGAGTTCTCAACTCAAATGCTGCAAGTATACTATGGAGCTCATCCTTTTTTAACTTATCCAAATCTTTAGCTTCCTCAATAGCAGAAATATTTTCACTAAATCTATTAGGAAGAGATCTTAAAATCTTATCACAAACATCATTTTCAGCAAGCTCAAGACCTAAGTCTTTCATGGAGTTAACAACCTCATCCATACGAAGCATGTAGTCACTAATATTTTCATCATCATTCATCTTGAGTTGTTCAAACATACCTTTGAAGTGTCTCAACTTGGCCTTTCCGACATTTGTATCACCTGTATGAACCACCTTCAAGCTGTTTCCACATTTCACTAGTTGTCTTGCGGTGAATCACTTTGGTGAGATCTGCTTTCTGTAAGCCTTTCAGGATTGCATTCATTGCTTTTGAATTGTTGTGATGTAGGAGCCTTTCTTCTTTAGTATTAGGACCATGTAGAGGAATAGTGTACTCATCTTCAATCACTTCCCATACCTCATTACCAAGTGCCATTAGATGAACCTTCATCCTTGCACTCCAAAGACCAAAATCTGACCCATCAAGAATAGGTGTTGCATTGCCACTTGAATGATCCATTGTGTTCTTTACTAGCTTTTCCTTCAAGTTGTTAAACTTTTCGAAGGCACTCGCTCTGATACCAATTGAAGAACACAAGCTTATACTGAGAGGGGGGTGAACAGTATAAGACCTCTTTTTACTTTTTCCTTTATACTTCAAAATAGTAAAGCAATATACCCAAAGCAATATCAAAACAATGCACAATATCATCCACAAAGTGACACCAATTTTAATGTGGTTCACCCAGAATGGTTAGGCTACGTCCACAAAACTTTTCTCTAAAAGTTATCTCAAAGTTCTTTGGGAATCCTTCCCAATTACAATGTTTATGAGCCTCGGCCCAAAGGAGATACCTTCCCCCAATCAAAATTTATGAGCCTCTGCTCAAAGGAGATACCTTCCCCCAATCTGAATTTATGAGCCTCGCTCAAAGGAATACATCAGAATTTATGAGCCTCTGCTCAAAGGAGATACCTTCCCCAATCTAAATTTATGAGCCTCTGCTCAAAGGAGATACCTTCCCCTCTGCTCTGGAAATGATCCCTCAGAAGATCAACTACCTCTACCTCTTGCCAGCACGTGGAACTCCTTTCCATCGAAGACCTCCTGTCCTCAATGCTTAGCCTAAGAGACCTCTGCCTTCTATGATCACGTCCACAGTAGCTCTGCAACCTGTACCAAACACAGTCAGTCGGTCTAGTACAAGTCTTCCTCTGTCTATCAGATCTGTCCAACACTTGAACAAATCAATCCTCTACACACAAGCCTTCTCAAAGACTTGCCAAATCTATCCTCAAGTTCTTCTCAAAGAACCAATGCTCCTCTGTCCTCAAGTTCTCTGATAGAACTATCAAACTCAGCTCACAAGTCCTCTGCTAGGACCTATCCAAATCTGCTCACAAGTCCCCATCGAAACCTGTCCAAAACTGCTCACAAGTCCCCACTAGAACCTGTCCAAAACTGCTCACAAGTCCCCATCAGAACTGTCCAAAACCGCTCACAAGTCCCCACTGAACCTGTCCAAAACCTCAACAAGCTCACCAAGAAAAACTTTCTTAGTAGGAAATCACAAGGTGAATTGTTAGAGACCCAATGTGATTTTTCAAACTCATAGAAGCATAAAGAGAATTGTTAGAGACTCAATATGTTCTATACTCAACTCCCAATCTCAAAACTCAACTCAAATCAACTCAGCTCAAACTCAATCTCAAATCTGAAAACTCAACTCAATATCTGAAATGGATAGGATAGAATGCTTTCTTTCAAGAACATGAAACCCCAACAATTGCCAACTATGCAAAGAATCACATAACAATGATACTCATGTTCTTTTCACCATCAATTAGGGCTTCAACAATAATGCTCATCAAACAAGGTTCAATCAACACCATTCAGCTCAAAACACAACCTTGAAGCATTTCACAATCAACATGAGAAAAGGAAACAAGTAGAACTCCTTTTCTCTCCAATATTGTTTGAACAAAAGCATCCACCAACTCAACTCACAATAGCATAAAACAACTTTTCAATTCATCAACAAAGGAGTAAGCCCAACACTTTAACCAAGTAAAGAATAGCTTGATTATAACCA
The DNA here is from genome assembly GCA_028583015.1 of Wollemia nobilis. Taxonomy (NCBI): domain Eukaryota; kingdom Viridiplantae; phylum Streptophyta; class Pinopsida; order Araucariales; family Araucariaceae; genus Wollemia; species Wollemia nobilis. The sequence continues at coordinate 2,463,112 of JAQPPZ010001579.1, read as the reverse complement.
ACTTAATGAAAGCAAATGTCAATCTCAAAGCTGTCCACTTAAGGTTTCATACTTTCACACAAGAAGCAATTAACCTTAACACATCATGCTTTCATTTCCATAATCAACCAAAAGCACTCTCAACATTACAAGAAAAATTTATCCATTATACACCTTATTTCTCCCTTATAGTCTTATCAAAAAATAAACTTTATCTCTCATAAGAATGCAATAAGATATTTCAACAACACTTTCAAAATAATATTTTATCAAAATAACAACAAGCTTTGAAACTCCTTATAACTCCTAAGCTGTTTTTCTTTTAACAAACTTCCTCCATCCGCAACATACACTTAGCAAAAGATTAATTTCGAAAATACCTTAGCCAACATCAAAAATCGCTTTGGAGAAATTTGCGCCCGAAATCTAACACCACCCACTGCGTCCACGACGAAAAACCCTTCTACGTGATTCGAACGCGGAACCTCCCGTTCGGGTAGCGCGCCAACAGCCTAGCCGCTACCGGTGCGCCAAAGGCACCCGGTGAGGTTAAAACCTCACGCTGTTACACTTGTCCCTTCTGCGTCAGGAAAAATAAAACACAGTCCTCCCTTCCTTCTGACACGAACTCGCAGACGACAAGCTATACGATGGATTCGATAAACGGCGAGACAAACGAACGAACAACGGATTACAAAAAATGGCGAAGACACACAAACGATCAATGGATTACGAAAATCGGTGAAGACACACAAACGATCAATGGATTACGAAAATTGGCGAAGACACAAAGAAATCAATGAGCAACTCTTCAAAAATCGGATGGGATTCATCTTTGTTTTCATCGAGGGGTATTAATATGAATCCTTGCCATGAGCTCTTTGACGTCGACGGGGAGTTTACCACGTCGACGGAGGTCTTGGGCTAGCGCCCACCGAGTTTAAAACATAGTGCCCACCTAGACATTTGCGCCATGGATTAGGAGAACCCATTGCAAACCATAAATTAATATTTATTTAAAAATAATTAAAGGGAACCTTAACAAGGTTTTTAATTATTTAAATAAATATTTCCTCCTGGACCCAATTGCATTAAATTAATGCATCCACCCGAAATCTTTAAACCTGCCAACTTGGGGTTAACAAAAGACCTTTGAAAGCTGTCATGCCGAACCTTCATCAAAACAAATTATTTGACATCAAACCAAATTCCTTCAAGAGCTTCTTGACATCAATGACAACTTATACACTTGAGCAAGGGCAATGTACCCAAAGTACCCAAAATTGCCAACAATAACCAAAAGCCTACTTACCCTGTTGGGAGAAAGATACATTGAAGACACTACTTGTTTTGTTGCTAGGTTTTTGGAGAACCCTAGAATATGTAATTGTTGTATAAAAATAATTCTATTGAATAGATCAATTGTAATAAAGGAGTTTCTATGATCCCCCCCATTTATTGAATAAAATCATATTTTATGCAATTTATTGTTCATTCTGAGTTATTTATTTATATATTTGCTTTAGTGTCGTATTTTCGCTTCACATGATGATAGTGGGTGGAGCATACAAAAATATCCTAAGTTTATCTTTTTATTTAACCCATCTAATAACATCAAGTGAATGTAAATTTTTAATATCATGAAGCATGACATTAGCTTTGAATTGTAGCAAAGGAGGTCTCTCTAGTTGAATGATAGTCTTCATATTCCACCAATCCTAGTGGTACAAATGACTCCAGAAGGTACAAAAGTAGTAGCATAGGATGAGGTGATATCATAATTACATCTATGGATTTAATCTTGGTACACCTCTTTAACATCCTCTCATATTGCATGAACAAAAAAAGAAATCAACATCTAATTTTGTTTATGGAGCTACAACTCATAAGGAATAATGATAGTGATAAAAGTAATAGTTCATTAAGGGGGTTTCCATGTATCACAATAATAACTCCCAATAATTTATATTTTTTCAACCGAGCATAAACACTTAGAGCTAAGATATTATATACAAAAAGGTGCATAGTAATGACTTTAACAATTGTATTATTATATCACTTTTTCCTCAACTAGATTCTCAAATTCCCAGGATGGTCAGTAAACATTACAAATTATTTTCTATTCAATATATATATCTTTTTTATATCCCCATAGTTGTTACTTAGGTTGCTACATTTTCTAAAATTATATTATAAAGGATATTTCAATATCAGTGCTCAAGGTTGTGAAATCCAAATGGAAAAACACTCCACCAACATGGAAGGCTTATGATTCCTATGATGCCCATGGTATTTCCTTTTGTATAGCAATTCAATAATAACTTCATTGTTAGGATGCTTTTAGTTTTTTTCAATTTTTATTTTTTTCTTATTTTTAGAATTTGTCATAACTATCTTAAATTTTGTCAACAAGACATTTTCCAAAATGATATATTAGGAACTTTCATTACTTAAACTAGGTTTCCATATGGCTTACAATATCTATAATTAAACCTTGAAAAAGTAAGAAAAAAAGGTTAATATACATGTTTATGATTACGAAGGTAATCAATTTTAATTATCATGCTCTAGTTTGAAAATTTGCAACACAAATATGAATATGAGTGAACTAGGACCTCTCATAAAAACCTATGTAAACTCATTGAAAAATATTTGTAACACTGGAATTTGTAAATGATATGCCTTTTGTTTAGCAGAAGAGGCTATAAAATAATGATTTAAGTAGAACTTTGAATATTTATATTGAAGTAAGTCTCTACTTGAATTTGATAAACCTTGAAAGCAACCATATCATGGGACCCGATCACAATGGGTTTGTTTATACCAACACTTTGCTATAAGTGGAAAATCTTCTACAAAGAAATTAATTATTTTTTTCAAGACCAACATGCTTTATTAGAAGTGAAATTATCTATTTCTTATGGTTTTTGGTGCTAATTAGTAAGATTCAAAATTGCATGATGTGAGGCAACTCTACCTATATTAAGATATTTGACCTTAGACATAGTATTACAATGACATTCTAAATTGGTTTCTAAAAAATTTCCTTATGGGAGATTTGTGGGAGAAGTCTAAACATGTAAAAAATGAAACCTTTGGAAGAGTTTGTATAGGCATCATTTTCTTTAAAGTTTAAAAAAAATCATGTTAAATTTTAATATTACTATAGACACCAAAATCTAGCCACTTGTCATCCATATGTGTCCTCCAATCACAAACAACCATTATTTATATATGTGTGTGTGTGTGTGTGTGTGTGTGTGTGTGTGTGTGTGTGTAATGACCCAAAAACACACAAACAAAAAAATACAAAAATAAAAAAGTTTTTTTTTTTTAACTAAGGAGAGGGAAACATGAACCCTTCATTAACCCCTAACCCCAACTAACATTTACCTAAAGTTTCAATCCCCTAAGTTTTCCTGGAAGTTGCATCTCACAAAGTACCCTAAAACAAATCTGTCTGTGTAGGCGTATAATGTGTCATTGCAAATAATCCCATCTGTCCCATCATTCTCGATGAGCTATACCTGTCACCCTCAATCCATCGAAGGTATATATGCATCTCCATATCCTACACAAATCATTATATGTAGGTATGCTACGAGTATTGTGAGTTAAGCTATCTATCTCGTATCCATGATGAGCTATCTTAACTCAGATGTAATTCTCTTCACAACTTAATCCTTTATCTCCCTAAGAGGTCTCAATTATCTTAGGTCTCCTATGTTCAGCCTAAGGAGTTCTCAATTCCCTTGGGTTACTTATGTTCACCCTAAGGGGTTCTTAATTCCCTTAGGTCACCTCTGAGTTCACCCTAGAACTCTACACTTAGATTCCTATCATCAAGTACTCAAACGGTGATACATCTATATGCTACAATATCAAAAAGCAATCAAAGAATGATAGAGAGAATAAAACAAGCTCAACACTAAAAGAGAATCTACTACATAACATAACTAAATACATTCATAACGTAAAATAAACTTAACTAATCCAATAAACAATTATCTCATTAATTATTACAGGATAAATCCTTCCTACTCTAAAGAGTATCACATTATCTGTATTGGGGATATCTTCCCACAATTCTAGTCTATTTGATCATAAGTAAATCAACATAAGATACAATTACCTATTCTTTGTTTCCATTGAACTCCTTGCTTCTCCTTGCTTCCCAATAGTTCTTTGAGGGTAGTAGGGGATCAGGATACTCATGGTTTAGGATAGGCATGCCTTTAAATGCATCTATTCATTTACTTTGCCAAATTACAACTATACAAAATTCAATTAAGTTTCTAACCATATAATGCATAATGGATATCATAAAAGAACTCTTACTTTTATTTTCACCTCCCAAGTTCCCTTGGAGAGTCATCCAACATGCACCACTTAGATCAAGGTCTAACTTAAATCAAATTCATTTATGTCTTAAAGCATTAAAGTCTCATACCCTTAACCTTTAAAACAATCCTCTTCTTTTCATTCCTTAAACCAAACCCCATAACTTCAATTTAAAGAATAAATATACATCCCTTTTAATTCACCATTTCCAATCCATCAATTACTTTTTAAAGCATTAAAGTCCCATACCTTTAACCTTTAAAACAATCATTCATTCCTTCCCTAAATTGAAGCCCCATAACTTCAATTCACGAATAAATCCACATCTCAATTAATTTAAAAATCCTAAGATAATCAACATTAATCAAAGGGGTTCTCTTTAAATTAAAAACCTTCAATGCCTTTCATAAAAATCAAAGATTCTTTTTTTATTAAAAACCTTAAGTAAATCTCATATAGATCAAAGGTTAGTTTTAATTAAAAACCTTAAATAAATCTCATATAAATCAAAGGTTCCTTTTAATTTAAAAACCTTAAATAAATCTCATATAAATCAAAGGTTCCTTTTAATTAAAAACCTTAAGTAAATATCATATAAATAAAAGGTTCTTTTAATTAAAAACCTTAAGTAAATATCATATAGATCAAAGGTTCCTTTTAATTAAAAACCTTAAATAAATCTCATATAGATCAAAGGTTCCTTTTAATTAAAAACCTTAAATAAATCTCATATAGATCAAATGTTCCTTTTAATTAAAAACCTTAAATAAATCTCATATAGATCAAAGGTTCCTTTTAATTAAAAACCTTAAATAAATCTCATATAGATCAAAGGTTCCTTTTAATTAAAAACCTTAAATAAATCTCATATAAATCAAAGGTTCCTTTTAATTAAAAACCTTAAATAAATCTCATATAAATAAAAGGTTCATTTTAATTAAAAATCTTAAATAAATCTCATATAAATCAAAGGTTCCTTTTAATTAAAACCTTCATTATATTTTATATAAACTAAGGTTCTTTCTGATTAAAAACCTTAAATATGTTTCTCATAAAACAAAGGCTCTTTTAATTAAAACAAGCCACACAACACCTTCCCTAATGCAAGCTCTACAGCTAGTGGCCAATGCCTTCCAAGGTGGATGCTGAGCAACCACAACGAACCTAGCGTCTAAGCACTAGAACCAAGAATGCTCTCACTAAAATGCTAATTGGTTTCTTCCTAAACCTGCGCTCACTAAAACCTATGGTGGTTTCCTTTACAAAACACTACGCTCACTAGCACAAGGCAGTTCCAATAAACATAGAGCACTCAACGATGCACATGGCAGTTTTCAACTAAAACACAATGCTTCAACCAGCGCAAGGCGGTTTCAATTAAACACAGAGCACTTCATCTAATGCATGGCAGTTTTAACTAAACATAGAGCTCTTCAACCAGCACAAGGTGGTTTTAACTAAACACACAATGCTTCATCTGGCACATGGTAGTTTTAACTAAACACAGAGCTCTTCAACCAGCACAAGGTGGTTTTAACTAAAAACACAGAGCTCTTCAACCAGCACAAGGTGGTTTTAACTAAACACATAGCGCTTCAACCAGCACAAGACGGTTTTAACTAAAAATGTAGAGCTCTTAAACCAGCACAAGGTGGTTTCAACTAAAAAATAGAGTGCTTCAACCCACACAAGGTGGTTTCAACTAAACACAAAGCTCTCAACGATGCACATGGAAGTTTTAACTAAAAATAGAGCACTCAACGCTGTTGTGCAATTTAAAATTGGAGTTAGAGCTTAGAGCAACCCAAGCTTTAAGCTTTCACAAATATGGAATTCTGGTAAATTTTGTTGCCTCCCTTCTCACTTTTGGTGTGTTCTCTTCTTTCTCCATGCCTCTCACATTTTTTCCTCTGCTCTCCATCCTCCCCCTTTCGTTCTCTCCCCTTCTTTTCCTTTTCCTCCTCCTTACGTGCTCGTCCACCCAGGTGGCCCGTCCGCCACCCTATCGAACCCCAAGCCCCCATATTGAGCCTCCTTTCTTCAATACCCGTCCCCTATCCTCTATGCATTCTTCCCATATTTTCGACCTTTGGAAAATTAGTATCATCTTAGGCTATCTCATAGGTTTCACTATATAGGAAAGGGATCATTACATTTTATTTTTTGAATAATGGCTCTTTTAAATTTAAAATATCATTCTCATGATATTTATAAACCTTAAAATATATTTCTTTTATTCACACAATTTAACTATTGTTTTTTTAATAAAATATAACTATTATATATTTATATATTTTCTAAAATGAATTCTCTTTCATTTATTTCAATTAATTAAAGCTTTTTAATGAATTCTCTATTATCATTAAAATGAACACTTTTAATTAATTTAAATGAAAACTCATTTATTTATTTATTTGATAAATAAAATATTCCATTAATACTGGGTTTTAAAGGTTGATCCAAAACCTATATACAAAAAGCATATCACTAAGGAGCAGGATCCTTAACCACCTGATGACCCTCAGTCCTCTAGCCTAACTGGCTATCTTCGGCCTACACTATATGAAATCCTATCAGCCTGAACTACCCCCGACAGATAGAAGTTCACACCCATTAACAAAATTTCACAAAAACCATGAAAGTCCCAACCCACAAAAAGCCCAACCAAACAACCCTTAAGACAAAAACAAAATAAAAAATATCAAACTCTCTACACAGGGCACAAACACAACTTGGCTTCAGATAAGCTTCTAAGGCCTCACCAACCACTATTTATGTGCAGAGTATTGCCTTGCATGGTGCTACTCCTCCTCATCATCATCCTCATTCTACTCATCATCTTTGTCCTCCTCTTTGTCACTAGTCTCTGTATTAGCCTCCACTAGCTTGTTGCTTTGGTACCCTTCATTGAAAAATACCTTAGTTAACGCCTCAAGGATCTCTTGCATTTGATGAATCACATTAGCCAAGGAGGTCAACACAAAGCACTTGAGGACCATAGTTGTAGGATTAGGACCCTCTTCCTCAAATTCAATGTCGAGGGGTTTGGAGCTCCCCTGTGTTTGCTTGTTCTTCAGCCTCAGTGAAGATCTCTTAGGTTCTCTCGGTTCCTCATTTCTCAACTTTTTCTTGGTCAATCCTCCTCTCATGGTCAATTCCACCCCTCTTTTCTTAGTCAGGGATGTAGAATGAGGCTTGGGTAGACTAGGACTATCCCCACCCCTAGAAATTTTTTCATGGTGACCACCCAGGGTTTCGGCTTGAGGTATAGCAGGGGGTTCAGCTTGGGGAGAATTCAACATGACAAATTTATATATGATCTTATACAGACCTTGGTGAAGTGGCATGGTAGAACCTTTCTTGCTCCGGTACGAGTTAATAGTGTAATTCATGGAATTAAGCAGGAATTGGGGTATGCTTATGGGATTGACATCACAGAAAAAATTGATAAACACATAATGGAAGCTAAGGATAACCTTTCCAGGGTCCTTAGTTGTGATGAACTTCATTACATTTTTCATTACAGAGTTCCACGGGGCAGGTAGGTCCACCCTGGTTAGACCATTCTTTGCCTCTTTGAAAATTTTTGGATTGTCCTTAAACTAACATAATTCCACCTCCCAGTTGTTTTTTTCCTGTGGATGGATCTACCTTTTACAGTTTACCCCGTGATGGTAGCTAGTAGTGTAACGTCGATTACAATATCTCTTACCCAAATTTCCACCCTGTCGTCCTCCTATGACTCCATAACAGTAAGGGTAATGTCTTCCTCCACTCCCAAAAATAAGTCAAATAATTGGGTGAATCGTATATCAATGAGGATAGCCTGAGCTGCAGGCTCCATGACCACCATGCTTAGCTCAATGTAAGTCATTCCTTACTTAAACTTAGATCCCTTCAAAGCCTACATGATTTTCTAGCCCCCTTGCAAGATGCTCGACGTCCTCCCACACTTGGAATTAATAGAAAGGTGGTGAGATCTTCGGGTGCCCTCGTGACTTGTAATTGTATCTTTATTATGAGGGGTGCCATGTCTAGGAGTGTGCCACAACCCACCTTCCACCTAGATGACTTGCCATGTGGCCTTTTTTGTCATCAATTTGAATGTTCCAGTGTGCCCCTTCTTGATGCATTTAGGATCCCATCGCTTGGTAATCATGAAATATCTTGATCTCGCTTGCTTGTCATAAAAATGCTATCCTTCCACCACCATCCATCCACTAGGATCGTGATCTAGATTCTCTCATACATTTCGAGACCATGACCAACAATGAATGTCTTTTCTTATAAACCTATTGATTGGTTTCCCATCGTGTCACTGGAACTCATACCTATTTCTCTGAATTTCCATGCTAGCCACTCTCATGAGTTTGGCAGAATGGCTACTCTGAATCTTCCACCTCATATCCTTTCTACATTGGGCATGGTCCCAATATCCAATGGGGATTCTGTAGGGACTCCACTTGCCCATGGTCCACATCAGAAAATTCATTGGTGCTCTTTTTGGATAATCTCTTCCATGTCACGCGGAGTATCTTGCGTCCACGTGAGGAGTATCCTGCGTCCACGTTGAAAACTCATTTATTTATTGCAAATGAAGTTTATGAATGAGCTCCAATGATCCAGACATTATTTACTTAAACTTCATTAATTATTTTAAAGGAATCTTCATTTAGCATATAATTTTAATTTGCTTTCTTTCATAAGGATGATGCTCTACTTTTACTTCAACATGATAGTTTACCTTATGCTTATATATACAGTTTGCATGGGTTCTCATATAGAAAAATCAACATTAAACTACTCAAGCCATGATGCAATAGAGAGAAAACACATTTATACAACAACAAAGAGGGAATATTTCCATCAACCCAATCACCTATCTTAGCCAGATATTTTACGATAGATTCTAGGCTATTAACTAAAGCTCAAGGTGATCAGTCATCGATGATTATCCCTTTCATAAATGCATACCTATATGAAGGTATTTATCCATGTTACCTCCAAGTACCTTAATCATAATTTCCCCTGATCTTTGGTACCCTCATTTTTGGTGGGTGACTATGCCTGTTCCACCTACAAGTGTACCTAATCTTGCACACTTGGCAATATGTTACCAATAACACACCCTTATAAATCAACTAAACATCATATATTTGGTTCAATTATTCAAACTAAGTATCACCACATCATAGGTTAATATAATTTTTCTTGTGCCATAAAGTCATCTAGGGAGGGTCATGACATCCTTTCCCACTAGGATTAAACATCGTCCTCGGTGTTTCTAGTTTTCCTTTTATTTTTAATAGAAAGTAAAATTATTACATCATATAGCTTCAAAATAAAAGGAAAAATGTTTTTGCATAACCTCCACTTTCTCCCAAGTGGCATTCTTCTCAGAGAACTAGTCCCAGTGGACCTTACACTATTTGAGAGTCTGATTCCATAGATATTTAGAATGAAACTCAAGAATATTCATCGGTAGTACTTCAATGGCCTTCAAATTTGCCATCTGCAATTTAGAAACATCCCACATATGTTCAAGGTCAGCAACATATTTCCTAAGCAATGATATGTGGAAGGTGTCATGGATTTTGGACATATTAGATGGTAATGCAAGTTGGTATGCAATCAGACTAATCTTTTCCATGATCTCGAAGGGCCCCACAAAATGTGGATCCAACTTTGTGGATTTGATAACACTTTTATTTGGCTTAACCCTTAATAACACCTTATCTCCAATAGAATACTCTCTTGTATTTCATTTTAGATTTGCATAACTCTTGTGCCTATTCATAGCTTCCTTAAGCCTTTACCTAATTTCTTTTAGCTGCTCTTCCATTACCCTAACCAATTCTGGCCCAATCACAACTCGATCCTATAGGTTATCTCAATACAATGGTGTTCTACACTTTCGTCCATACAAGGCATCAAAAGGTGTCATTCCTAGTGAGGAGTGATATCCATTATTGTAGGCAAACTCTACCAAAGGTAGACAATCTTCCCATTGATATTTATGATCCATTCAGTACATGCAGAGCATGTCTTCCAAAACTTGGTTTATCCATTCCGTTTGACCATCGATTTTAGGGTGGTATGCTGAACTCATATTCAATTTTGTACCACCTGCACTATGAAGGGATTTCCAAATTTTAGAAGTGAATTTGGAGTCTCTATTTGAGATGATTACCTCAAGAAACCCATGAAATCAGAATACCTCTTTGACGAATCTGCTATCCACTACCTGAGCATCATCCTTGGTATTTCTCGATATGAAGTGGGTAAACTTAGTCAATTTGTCGACCACTACAAAGATGGAATCATGTTGGTACCGAGTCTTGGGTAAACTCATAATGAAATCCATAGATATAACCTACCATTTTTGCGTAGGTATATCATGCAGATAAAGTTTTCATGTAGGATGTTGGCATTCTGCCTTAACTTTCTGACATTCGAGGCATCGAGAGACAAAATTTGTGACATCCTTCTTCATTCCTACCCAAAATAAGGCTCTTTTCATGTTTTCTCATATTTTGGATCCTTTCGAATGAGCAGAATAAGGATATCTATGAGCTTCTTGCATTATCAAGTTTCTCAAATCACCCATCTTTGGTATGATGACCCTTCCCTTATAACATAGAAAGTCATATTTCACACTAAATTCCTTATTTCCTTCAGGATCTCTGTCCATATTGACTCGAATTACTTTGCAATACTCATCCTGAGATTGCTCCTATCTCACTCAATCCATCAGGTCCATGTGAATCCTAGTTATGGTTGCTATATATTTCCTTCTACTCAAACATCAGCTACTTTATTCTCTTTTCCTTTTATGTACTCAATCTTGAAATCATACTTAGTGAGGAATTCCACCCATCTTCTATTTCTTGCATTGAGTATTGGTTGGGTGAATATATCATAGACTTTGATGGTCTGTGTTTAATTCAAAGGGCCTTCCCACCAAGTAGTGGCACAAAACCTTTAAAGCATGCACTACTACAACTAGCTTCAAATCATGCATAGTATAATTAACTTCATGCTTCTTGAGCTTCCTTGAAGTATATGCCACTACTAACTCCTCTTGTGAGAGTACCCCACCGAACCTATCTATCGATGCATTAGTGCACACTAAAAATTCCCCTTGAGGATCGGGAACCTTTAGTATTGGTGTGGTAGTAAGTTTATGCTTTAGTAGTACGAAGGTGTTAAACAAAGAACAGGAATTGCATTGCATTAAACTTGTTTAAATAGCGATTACACAGCCGGGAATAGCACCGGCGGAACGGCTGAACAAGAACTGTTACGGAGTTGTAACAGTGTACTAAATGATGTAATACAAATAGAATTAAGTATGCTAACATCCCCCTTTATTACATTATTTGGGTAATGTAATAACTAATAGCTATACTAACATCCCATTACATCATTTTGCAATACAAAGTGAGCTGCGAAACAATTCAAATTTGACACGTCCAAGTGCCTTAGTGAAAATGTCTGCAACTTGAGCATCGGTGGGAATGTGTTGAAGCTGAATTCGGTGCTTTGGAACTTCATCTCGAATGAAATGACATTGTGTGTCAATGTGCTTTGTTCTTTCATGATGGACTGGATTCTTGAAGAGGTTCAGAACACCCTGATTATCACAAAACAAGTGTATTGGAGATTTGGATGGATGGCCCATACTTGTCAGAATGCGATGTAACCATATCACTTCGCACATAGCTTCACGTGTGGCACGATATTCTGCCTCTGTTGATGAAATAGCAACCACATGTTGCTTCTTGCTGTGCCAAGAGACAGGACCGGATCCCAGATGAAAAATGTATCCAAAATTTGACTTGCGATCATCAAATGATCCAGCATAGTCGGAGTCCGTGTATCCTTGCAAGAAGAATTTTTTGTTCCTCTTGTATTCTAGGTCATATTCCATAGTACCACGGACATAGTGAAGAACACATTTTTCTGCTTTCCAATGAGTGGTCTTAGGCTCCTGCATGAACCTCGAAAGATAGTTGACAGCAAATACGAGATCTGACCTAGTATTGGTCAGATATATGAGACTCCCAATCAACTATCGATAGAGAGTACCATCTACCTGAGGTGAATCATCATATCGTGATAACTGAAGTCCATTCTCCATTGGAGTTGCCATTGGCTTGCAGTCAGTCATGCGATATTTTTCCAACAATGTCTTGGCATATTTTTTCTGAGACACTTTGATGGAGTGCTCCTTCTGGCTGAATTCCAGACCAAGACAGTAATGGAGAAGTCCGAGATCTGTCATCTCAAAATATTTGCACAAGTTTCTTTTGATAGTAGAGATCATAGTTTCTGAACTCCCTGTAATGAGCAGATCATCCACATAGAGTACAAGCAACACTATCTCAGAACCTTGTTTCTTGAAATAGAGGTTTGCATCTGACGGACATCTCTTAAATCCATGTTGCATAAGGTGATTGTCCATTTTTATATACCAAGCTCGAGGAGCTTGTTTCAGACCATACAAGGATTTGACCAATTTGCAAACCTTCTGCTGTTGGCCTTCCACTTCAAATCCTTCAGGCTTAGTCATATAGACTTCTTCTTGGAGATCACCATTTAGAAAGGCACTTTTGACATCCATCTGGTGAACTTTCCACCCATATTGTGCTGCCATAGCACACATAACCTGAATTGTGGTCATCCGAGCAGTAGGTGCAAAAGTTTCCTCGTAGTCAATGCCTTCCTTTTGAGCATAGCCCTTTGCAACAAGATAGGCCTTATGCTTATCAATTGTTCCATCTGCCTTGTACTTGACTTTATATACCCATTTGCAGCCAATGGGCTTCTTTCCATGCGGCAGATCAACAAGCTTCCAAGTTTTATTCTTCATCAAAGACTCATACTCTGTATCCATAGCGGCCTTCCACTAAGGCTCACTAAGAGCATCTTGCACTGATGCAGGTTCAAGAATATCTATGGTATACATGAACGTCCTGCTATCATCAATATCCATATCCTCAACTTCTGTACTTGGAGTTACAGAAAGTTCCTCAAAAGATTGACAAAGATCATCAACCTCACCAGTTTCTTTGGCTTCTCTTTCCTTTTGAGCCATACTACGTGTACGAGGTCTATCCAAATTCAAATTGGGAGGAGTGGATAAATTTGCGTCTCTGATTGTATTTGTACACCATTTAGGATTCTTCTTCGATGGAGTTGAAGAAGATGTAGAAGGACCTCCTGTCTGTGTTGATGAAGGAATCTTCTCTTCCTTAGTTTCCACAATATCTTGGTGTACTTTAGATGTGCTCTGTGATGTGAAAGCTTCATCAAAGACAACATCTCTGCTGATATGAATTTTCTTGGTCAAAGGATCTATCAAACGGTATCCTTTAAAGTGCTCAGAATAACCAAGAAAAATACATCTCAGTGTTTTCTCATCTAGCTTCTTCCTTTTCTCTTTCGGTATGTGCATGAAAGCATGACACCCGAAAATACGTAGATGAGATATGGAGGGTTTTCGACCACTCCATGCTTCCTGTGGAGTCATTCCTTTTAGGGCCTTTGTGGGTGCCCTATTCAACAGATACACTACAGTGGTGACAGCTTTTGCCCAATATTGTTGCCCAAGAGTAGCTCCTATGAGCATACAACGAACCATTTCCATGATAGAACGGTTCCTTCTCTCAGCAACTCCATTTTGCTGAGGAGTATAGGCGATTGTTAACTGTCTCTTGATTCCATGCTTATCTAGGAATGCAAAAAATTCATTAGAGGTAAACTCTCCCCCTCGATCTGAGCGGAGGGTTTTAATAGAAGCTCCTGACTCCTTCTCAACGGATTTCTTGAACTACTGGAAGAATGCGAAAGCTTCAGATTTTAGTTGGAGAAAGAAAACCCACATCTTTCGTGAGTAGTCATCTACGAATAACTGAAAGTACCTCTTCCCTCCACAACTATTGGGTGTGAAAGGACCGCATAGATCGGTGTGAATTAACTCCAGAGGTTTTCGTGCTCTTGTAAAGCTCTTCTCAAATGGTACTCTATGCTGCTTTCCTGCCAAGCAGTCAGAGCACACTAGCAATGTGGCAGAAAGGGAAGGAAGACCCTTTACCATATCATACTTGTTGAGCTCAAGTAAGTAGCCAGAACTAAGATGCCCATATCTCTTATGCCATAGGGAAGTTGCCTCCTTGGTAGAGACAGTGATGGCAACATGTGGAGTAGAGATAGCATCTAGTGCAAATAAGTCGTGCTTATAAGAAGCTGTTGCAATCTGCTTACCCTTCCTGGTAATGGTACAACACTTCTTTCCATTCTCAACACGAAAGTTGACAACCATATTTTTGTCCAGGATTTGTGTCACTGACAACAAATTTTTGGCCAATCCTGGAACATAGAGGACTTTGTCAATCTGACACTTGCCATCAGGAAGAGTGACTGAAACTGTACCCTCTCCCCGAACCCCGTAGGTTTTATCATCGACAATGGTGACGAGTTTGCCCTCCTTGGCCACAAATGATTCAAACCATAATCTGTCACCAGTCATATGTTTGCTAGCTCCAGAATCGACATACCAAATAGGATCCCTCTGTGTGGAATCTATGGTAGTCATGAGCACCTTGTGTGCCCATTCAAAATCTGAGTCAGATTCTTCAACAGCAACATTCACCTGGGGTTGCTTGTTTTTATTTTGTGGTTTGTTTTGGCCTTTCTGCTTGTTCTTATGCCAACACCTGTTGGTGTCATGGTTGTCTTTCTCAGAGATCTTGCACCACCTCTTCTTTTGTTGAGGTTGTTTGCCTTTTCCTTTCGTATCCTGTTGAGAATTTCCTCCTTTCTGAAAGTTGCCTCCTTTTTGCCCATTACCTTTCTTCCTAGAACCCTGCCTCTGTTGGTGTATAGGGCTGTATTGGAAGAATCATCCTTGTGAAGTTGGCGTGCCTCCTGTTGTTGAAGCAGATTGACCAACTTGATGTAGGTAATTTGTCGTTGACACACCTGGATGGAGGTTATCAACATATCAAATGAAGAAGGCAAAGCTCTCATCACAAGTGAAATGAGAAGCTTTTTGTCCACAGTATCTCCCAAAGAACTCAATTTCTCTTTCAATTCAGACACTCTGCACAGAAAGAGTTCAAGCTGTTTCACCCGCCTCAAACTCAGGTTATGAAGTTGTTGTTGAAGATGAAGAATGGTGGAATCATTCTTTCCCTCATAGATGGTTTGAAGGGCATCCCATGCCTCTTTACCACTTGCTTTGTCAGCTATATGAGGTTGCACTTCATTTGAAACAACAAACAAAATGAGCACCTTTGCTCGACTGTCTTTCTTGTCAAAAGCTATCTGATCTGCTAAAGGACCTGTGGATCCTGCTGTTGGTGAAGGCCTAGGTGCTACTCCAGTAACAATATCCCACAAATCTTCCATTTGGAGAATTGCCTTCATCTTATGTTTCCATGGTGTATAATTTGGACCTTTCAATAACTGATGTGGATCAGTCATCAACTTTGCAACAACATCCATAGTGAAGGTTCCTTATATCACCAATTGGTCCCCCTTTCGATATACCTTTTGCTAGGCCAATATACCATACAAAATACCTGCCCTTACGTGAGGGAAACTATAGGTATTTAGAAATATCAACAAAAATCACTCGCCCTTACGTGAGGGAGACTATAGGTGAATTTTAGAGATCATACGATACGTGGAACATAAGCGGTACTGAAATGGAATCGCCTTGTTGATGGCACCTACCATAGAATATTCTTCTCATGCGTGGGGCGTAACTTCCCCTAAACACTATGAAGAATACTTCGTCAGGATTTACGCCTAAACACAAGTGCGATAAAGGGTAGTGGATGGAGTAAAAAATGCAAAAATGGCGTACTTATTCCTCCCCGACGATTTATAGAGAACAAGATCAGACGTCATTGTAGCAGCTATATTAGGCGGCAAATACAGTAGCCAAATCACGATAGCTTTACCTGTAAGTGCTGGCCAGAGGTATCACAAATACCGAACGCTGCAGTGCAATAAATTGCACGGATGGGTTTTAATTATTTTGGGGACTTAGGGAGTGTTTTGATTTTAAGTTTTTAATGTTATAGTGCAAAAATGAAATATGCAACATACAACATAAAAAAACTGCCCACAAGAATAACCCACAAGGTGTCGGTCACAACAGAAAATGCACCTTTTACAATTTGCCAAATTGCTATTTTTCGAAAAATTACTCACTATCCCCCTTTGTTTTTTGAAAAAATATCCCCCCTTAAAAGGCTTTCTTTAACAAAGCATTTTAATAATTATTATTTATTTAAAGTTAAAAAATAATAATTTTAATTTATATAGTTTTTAAAACTTTAAAAAATAAATTAAAAATAAATTTTAATTTATAAAGTTTAAAAACTATTAAAAAATAAATTAAAATTAAAAAATTTAACTAAAAATAATAATAATTAAAAAACATTTGAAAAAAAATTTATACCTTGGGGGGAGTCGGCGGGATTTGAACCCCCGACCTGTAGGCTCCCTGAGCCTTACCGCACGGCTCACGACCACGTGAGCCAGTGGGCTGATCCGAGAGGATCAGTCAACCTCCTCCCTTTTCAACCTCGGCCTGCCCGTCCTCCGCTGCTTCCAGCTTCCCGAGCCTCCTCTGCAACTTGCGGCTGCTGCTCTACTGCTCTCGGCACTCCGCAACGTTCCTTTTCCGGCAGTCTCGAAAAACTTTCGCCCGGTGCTCCGCAGGTTTCGTTTTTTTTTTTTTTTTTTTTCGAAAAAACAAACCGAGGGGAGGTGGAGGGCGCGCGCGGTGCGTTTCACGCTGCGTGCAAATGGGGTTTTTTTTGGGGGGGGGGTTTATACCCCTTCAATTCCTACATGGGAGGGAATTTAAAATTCCTGCTCCGCGACGGGGGGGGAGGCTCCTCCTCCCTCTTCCCCGTGGGACGTCGCGTCTGCAGGCCCGTGCGTCTGCGCACGGGTCCCAACGTGCGCGGTCCGCACGAGGGGGGGTTGGACGTCTCGTCCTCCCTCTTCCACGTGGGACATCACGTCTGCGGGCCCGTGCGTCTGTGCACGGGTCCCAACTTGCACGGTCCGCACGGGGGGGTTGGACGTCTCCCTCCGTAGTCCGCCACGTGGACAGACGTCCCCCTGGAGCGGACATCCGAGGGGTGGGGGGGTTTGACGTCCCCCTCGCTCTGTGCGCGCGTTGTGTTCCAGTGACGTAGCGCGCCAAGCTCGGGGGAGGTGCCGTCACCCTTCTTCCCGCCCGCGTCCGTGCGCTTTGCCAGATATCGTGCGTAGACTGCGGACGCTCTGCGCAGGGTCTGCGACTGCTGGGTGTTTTGCGCAGGCTCCAGCAACAGCAAAGATAAAAAAAAAAAAAAATTTAATCCGCTCTGTTGCGTGGCTCTGTGACACAAACAATCACGCCTGCAAAAAAAATTTCGTCTGCCCAGCGACCTTACCGAACTGGCTCTGATGCCATGTTAAACAAAGAACAGGAATTGCATTGCATTAAACTTGTTTAAATAGCGATTACACAGCCGGGAATAGCACCGGCGGAATGGCTGAACAAGAACTGTTACGGAGTTGTAACAGTGTACTAAATGATGTAATACAAACAGAATTAAGTACGCTAACAGAAGGTAACCTCACACTTCTCTGACCACTTGAATTCTTTCTCCTTCATCTGAAAGTTTGTTATGGGTCTAACAATCTTGGAGTAGTCCTTTATATAATGTCTATAATATCCCATTAACCCCATGAAACTTCATACTTCAGTCACATTAGTAGGGGGTGGCCAATTCAGAATAGCCTCTATATTTTTTGGATCCATAGCAATCCCTTTTGCTAATATAACATATCCAAGATATCGTACGTCTGAAACATAGAATTCACTCTTAGCCAGATTCCCATTAAGTTTATTCTTTCTTAACAATTCCAACACAATCCTAAGATGTTTATCATGTTCTTATTTATCTCAATATTATATAAGGATATCATCTAGGAATACCAGGAAAAACTAGTCCAAGTGTCTTTGAAACACACTGTTCATTAAGTTCATGAAAGCAATTGGGGAATTACTCGATGCAAAGGATAGAACCGTAAACTCATAATGCCTATGCCTAGTCTTAAATGTCATTTTGTGAGTATCTTCCTCACGAATCCTCAATTGGTGATACCCTGACCTTAAGTCGATCTTAGTAAACACCTTGGCATCCTTTAGTTGATCAAATAAATCTTTAATCCTAGGTAAAGGATAATGTTTCTTGATTGTAGCCTTATTTAGCATCCTGTAATCAATACACAATCTTAGCAAACTATCCTTTTTCATGAACAAAACTAGCGTGCCCCATGGTGACACACTTGGTTTTATCAAACCCTTTTCCAAAAATCCTTGCAATTGAACCTTTAGTTCTTGCATTTTAGTAGGATTCATCCTATACAGGGATTTATGGATAGGTTCGACTCCTGTCATATGTTCAATTGTGAAGTCAAATTCCTGTACAAGATGTAGTCCAGGTAAGTCCTCTGGAAATATGTCCTGAAAATCCTATAAAATTGGATGTCTTAGTATTTATCCTTTCTCATGGTCCTCCACTTCATTGAGTTTTACCATATACACTATCCCTCCTCTCTTTAGGGCCTTTTTTAGTTGCATAGCGAACAACATTTGAGGTTCAAATACCCCTTGTTTGCTATGAATTCTTAGTCTCTCTATGCCTTCCTCTAAATACTCAATCCATCGATCTTGGAAATTGACTAAGGCTTTATGAGCCTATAGCTAATACATCCCTAGGATCATATCAAATGCATGTAGGGGAGCTACATATAAACAAAATTTTGTAGTCCCCTTATATAGAGTAACTTCTACCATAGGATAACACTGGTTTACCGAGTAGGTCTACCCAGAACCGTACTCAACCTTCCACCCATGAGCCAAATTTTTCAACATAGTCCTTGCTAGGCTAGATGAAATAAAATTGTTAATGGCTCTACTATCTATCAAAATGTTTACTTGCTTATTGAAAACCTTACCTTTCACAAGTAATGGGGTGGCTTGTCCCTCTAGCTTCTGCTTCCCGATTACAGCATAGATCGGATGTTCCAGTTCCTTCCCTTTTGCATTAGTTATGCTAGTTCCTGCTCGATATGGACACTGATTATAATAATGAGATCCTTAACAATTGTAGCACCCTTCCTTGGGTCCTTGTTTTTTTTCAGGTTTCTCATTCCCATTCTTAACTTATGGATTTGGGTCTTGTGACTTCTGTGGTTGAGGTTTCATGTTGCTATGCTTGTTATCCTTCTTATGAAAGTTCTTCTTGAACTTATTCTGATTACCATAAGGTTTCCTCTCAAGATTTTGGGGATTCTTGGAATTTCACTCTTGCTTAGCGTCCCATTTTACAAACCCATTACTATTCCTCTTCTTTATCTCTTGCCATGTTTGCTTGGGTAGAGCTTCATACTTATAATAGAAGTGTGACTTTGCTTTCTCTTAGCCATGCTTTCATTGCATCCCAATCACCCTCTCCATCAAACTTGGAGATACTGATGTTTTTCATGTCCCTATATGTTTTCTTTTTTGCAAAGGCTCTAGATTTTATTTGTTCTACAGTTAGTCCATTATCTAGCCCAATATCTAAGCCGTGAACTTACGAATTCTTATTTGCAGTCAGTTCGAGCAACTATCTTATTTGATCCTACATAACAGTGATCGTAGTAGTGAGGTCTTCTACCTCCCTATTAGGGTTTTTTGGTTCCCCATCCTTGTTTTCTTCTTCGACATTACTTTGTCATGTTTGTCTAGGTTTAGGCATCCCTCTTCTAGTCTTAGGTCGCATCTTAACCTGATTCCATCTAAGAAAGAAGATTAGATTATAGTTTCATCTTAAGTTGTATCTCTAATCAAGTCATAATACAAATTTCTCTTGTTATATGCGTTAATAACCTAACTAGGGTAATATCCTAGGCTAGGATGTACCACTGATACCAAAGCCTATAATAAGATATCCTGAAATCCATGTTCCCTTGGGGTTTCTTCCCGTCAGATTCTAGCAAATAGGGTATCCTATATCATCCCAGCTTTAGCCTTTACCTTAAGCAAGCCTTTATTGGATCCATCTAATTTTCCTTCAACACACATAGAATCTCTATACCCTTATACCTAGAGCTTTGATACCAAATGTAACGACCCAAAAATACACAAATAGAAAAATACAAAAATAGAAAAGTTTTTTTTTTAACTAAGGAGAGGGATACATGAACCCTTCATGAACCCCTAACCCCAACTAAAATTTACCTAAAGTTTCAATCCCTTATTTTTTCTTGGAAGTTATATCTCATGAAGTACCCTAACACAAATCTGTTTGTGTAGGCATCTAATGTGTCACTACAAATAATCCCATATGTCCCATCATTCTCGATGAGCTAGACCTATCACCCTAAATCCATCGAAGGTATACATGCATCCCTATATCCTACACAAATTATTATGTGTAGGTATGCTACAAGTATTGCGAGTTAATCTATCTATCTCATCTCCATGACGAGCTATCTTAACTTAGATGTAATTCTCTTTATAACTTAAATCTTTATCTCCCTAAGGGGGTCTCAATTCCCTTAGGTATCCTATGTTCACCCTAAGGGGTATTCAATTCCCTTAGGTCACCTCTGAGTTTACCCTAGAACTCTACACTTATATTCCTATCATCAAGCAATCAAACAGTGATACATATATATTCTACAATATCATAAGCAATCAAACAATGATAGAGAGAATAAAACAAGCTTAACACTAAAAGATAATCTACTACATAACATAACCAAATACATAAATAAAGTAAAAGAGCCTTAAATAATCCAATAAAAAATTATCTCATTAATTCTTACATGATAAATTGTTCCTACTCTAAAGAGTATCACATTATCTGCATTGGGGATATCTCCCCATAATTCTAGTCTATTTGATCATAAGTAAATCAACGTAAGATACAATTACATATTCTTTGTTTCCATTGAACTCCTTGCTTCTCCTTTCTTCCCAATAGTTCTTTGAAGGTAGTAGGGGATCAGGATACTCATGGTTCAGGATAGGCATACCTTTAAATGCATCTATTCATTTAATTTGTCAAATTATAACTATACAAAATTCAATTAAGTTTCTAACCATCTAATGCATAATGGATATCATAAAAGAACCCTTACTTTCATTTTCACCTCCCAATTTCCCTTGGAGGGTCATCCAACATGCACCACTTAGATCAAGTTCTAACTTAAATCAAATTCATTTATGTCTTAAAGCATTAAAGTCTCATACCCTTAACCTTTAAAACAATCCTCTTCTTTTCATTCCCTAAACCAAAGCCCCATAACTTCAATTTAAATAATAATTCTACATCCCTTTTAATTCATCATTTTCAATCCATAAATTACTTTTTAAAGCATTAAAGTCCCATACCTTTAACCTTTAAAACAACCATTCATCCATTCCCTAAATTTATGCCCCATAACTTCAATTCACGAATAAATCCACATCCAATTTAATTTAAAACTCCTAAGATAATCAACATTAATCAAAGGGGTTCTCTTTAAATTAAAAACCTTCAATGCATTTCATAAAAATCAAAGATTATTTTTTATTAAAAACCTAAAATATATCTCATATAAATCAAAGGTTCCTTTTAATTAAAAACCTTAAATAAATATCATATAAATCAAAGGTTCCTTTTAATTAAAAACCTTAAATAAATCTCATATAAATCAAAGGTTCCTTTTAATTAAAAACCTTAAATAAATATCATATAAATCAAAGGTTCCTTTTAATTAAAAACCTTAAATAAATCTCATATAGATCAAAGGTTCCTTTTAATTAAAACCTTCATTATATTTTATATAAACTAAGGTTCTTTCTGATTAAAAACCTTAAATATGTTTCTCATAAAACAAAGGCTCTTTTAATTAAAACAAGCCACACAACACCTTCCCTAATGCAAGGTCTACAGCTAGCGGCCAACGCCTTCCAAGGTGGATGTTGAGCAACCACGGTGAACCTAGCATCTAAGCACTAGAACCAGGAATGCTCTCATTAAAACGCTAATTGGTTTCTTCCTAAACCTATGCTCACTAAAACCTATGGTGGTTTTCTTTACAAAACACTGTGCTCACTAGCACAAGGCGGTTCCAATAAACACAGAGTACTCAATGATGCACATGGCAGTTTTCAACTAAAACACAGTGCTTCAACCAATGCAAGGTGGTTTCAATTAAACACAGAGTGCTTCATCTAGTGCATGGTAGTTTTAACTAAACACAAAGCTCTTCAACCAACACAAGGTGGTTTTAACTAAACACACAGTGCTTCATCTGGCGCATGGTAGTTTTAACTAAACATAGAGCTCTTCAACCAGCACAAAGTGGTTTTAACTAAAAACATAGAGCTCTTCAACTAGAACAAGGTGGTTTTAACTAAACACACAGCGCTTCAACCAGTGCAAGGTGGTTTTAACTAAAAACATAGAGCTCTTCAACCAGCACAATATAGTTTCAACTTTCAACTAAAACATAGAGTGCTTCGACCCGCACAAGGTGGTTTTAACTAAACACAGAGCTCTCAATGATGCACATGGTAGTTTTAACTAAAAATAGAGCACTCAATGATGCTATGCAATTTAAAACCAGAGTTAGAGCTTAGAGCAACCCAACCTTTAAGCTTTCATAGAGATGGAAGTCTGGTAAATTTTGTTGCCTCCCTTCTCGCTTCTAGTGCATTCTCTTCTTTCTCCATGCCTCTTGCCTTCGTTCCTCTGTTCTTCGTCATCCCCTTTCATTCTCTCTCCTTCTTTTCCTTTTCCTTCTCCTTAAGTGCTCATCTACCCAGGTGGCCCATCCACCACCCTCTCAAACCTCAAGCCCCCATCTTGAGCCTCCTTTCTTCAATGCTCGTCCCCTATCCTCTATGCGTTCTTCCCATATTTTCCATATTTGGAAAATTAGTAGCATCATAGGCTATCTCATAGGTTTCACTATATAGGAAATGGATCATTACGTTTTATTTTTTGAAGAATGGCTCTTTTAAATTTAAAATATCATTCTCATGATATTTATAAACCTTAAAATATATTTATTTTATTCACACAATTTCACTATTGCTTTTTTAATAAAATATATCTATTATATATCTATATATTTTCTAAAATGAATTCTCTTTCATTTATTTCAATTAATTAAAGATTTTTAATGAATTCTCTATTATCATTAAAATGAACACTTTTAATTAATTTAAATGAAAACTCATTTATTAATCACAAATGAATTTTACTAATGAGCTTCAATGAGCCAGACATTATTTACTTAAACTTCATTAATTAGTTTAAAGAAATCTTAATTTAGCATATAATTTTAATTTGCTTTCTTTCATAAGGATGATGCTCTACTTTTACTTCAACATGACAGTTTACCTTATGCATCTATATACATTTTACAGGTGTTCTCATATAGAAAACTCAACATTAAACTACTCAAGCCATGATGAAGTAGAGAGCAAACACATTTATAAAACAAAAAAGAGAGAATATTTCCATCAACCCAATCACCTATCTTAGCCAAAGATTTTACGATAGATACTAGGCTATCAACTAAAGCTCAAGGTGATCAGCCATCGATGATTATCCCTTCCATAATTGCATGCCTATATGAAGGTGTATATCCATGTTACCTATGAGTACCTTAATCATCATTTCCCCTTATCTTTGGTACCCTCATTTTTGGTGGGTGACTCTACTTGTTCCACCTACGAGTGTACTTGATCCTGCACACTTGGCAATATGTTAGCGATAACACACCCTTATAAATCAACTAAACATCATATAGTTGGTTCAGTTATTCAAACTAGGTATCACCACATCGTAGGTTAATACATTGTTTTCTTGTGCCATAAAATCAGCTAGGGAGGGTCATGATAGTATTTGTTTAATATATATTTAAATATTAATATTTTATATATTATATTTATATATATTTAATAAATATATATGTATTTATATAAATTAATCCTAGCCATATGCCATGTTTTAATCTCAGCCATCCATCTAGCTTAATCCATGCCACTTGCTTAGATTTAATCTCCACCCTTATTCATGTTTTAATCTTGGCCACACATTTTGTGTCGTCAAAACCCTAACATGTCTAAGGGTAGATTATAAAAAATTATTCATTTTTATGAATCAAGGTCTTCTTACTAGGTCAATAATTTTTTTAAGTTTGAATTATGTTGATGAACATTCTTAAAGAATTCGCATAAGGTCTAAACCCCCAACAATCTACCCTAGCCACCTCATTGTTACTCTTTCTCTCCATAGTCACCCTCGCATTGTTCACATCCACCACCGCATAACCCGCATAGAACTAGATCTAGTTTTGCGACATTTTCCTTAGCCTTTGAATGCCTTGGTGCATCTATTGTCATCACAAAACATCCCAATGAATCCATCACCATCACAAAAACCCTGGTGCATCCACTGCCATCACAGAACACCTCTGAGCATTTCTCGCAGTAGATCTACAATACCCTAACCCTCGAGTGTCATTCGGGCATCCTTGTGACCAAAACTGATTGAAGCAAAAACTTAAATCACTATGTTGACAAGGTAATAAATTTATTTGTATTTATTTCATGTTCCTGCACTTCAGTTTTTAGTATTACATTCAGCATATCTAGGGTTTAGTTGATTTATCTTTCTGATGACCTCACACTATGGAGCCCTCGTAGGTGCTTCTAACCTCTATTGTTTTTTTTCTATCTACAAGTACAGGATCATATATTTGGAAGCTTTTGAAGCTAGGGTGGCCCTTTTAGGATACACAAGCCCACCCGCAACCTCGTTTGGATTGAAGACAAGCACGAAGACACTAGCTATTATTTTTAACTAGGATTTCGAAGAACCCTAGTAACTATAAAATTGTATCACAAAGGTATTGTAAAACCCCACATTGGGGCACATTTATTGTATCATTTTGATATTCGCCCACATTAATAAAAGCTTATCTATCTTATGCAATCTTGTGTTATGCATTTGAGTATTTTATATTATGTATTGGTGTTGCTTATTTTTTATTTACAAAATGGATATCATGGCGGGTCCCCCAAAGGGTTCTCTATGTTAATTTATTTTTTCACTAAATTTCTATTTTTGTTTTCATTTTGCAGGTTCCAAAAATTTGATCACATGATTTTTGTAAAACTAGGGTTTCCAAAGATTGCAAAAGTTTATTAGAGGTTGTGTGGATGCCCTACAGTGCTCGAGGGATGTCTTGGTGCATTTAGGAGATGCCTTGGTGTGTTTCAATGTCTCTTAGGTGTGTTTCATAGAGTGGAGAAGGAATACATAGGCTTCTTGGTAAACCTGCTCAAACCCTAACCCATTTTTGCTTCATTTTTCCTACTTTTTACAGTAAAATTGACAAAAAGAAAATCATTTAATTTTTATTAAAAGTAGTTACATTTTTTTGTATTTTAGGCATTTACATCCATCATACACATTGCATATAGAGTAAAATTACATTCATGCATTCATTATAGATCATATTTATTTTAGATTTATGTTGTTGTCTGATGTATTCATTCATTATTTCTACATATTATTTTCATGTGAAATTACAAAAGCATAAAATAGTTGCATAATAGGGTTAAAATTTTCCATTTTTACTTGTCTAATTTGGAACAATATCATAATACATAAGTATACTCCCATATTTTGTGATTCAATATGGAATAATTAGAAGAACCCTCCACTATTGGAATCACATGATGATTCAAAGTGGGTCTTAAGCGGTGTACCCTAAGTTCTTTTGAGGAACTTGGTATTATTGTTTTTGGATTTTGATTTAGACCTATGAAATAGGCTATTTTTAACATTGTATGAACACAATAGATAACACATATTTTAAAATGAATCACACACATTGCATGCATCACAATAAATAGTAGTGAGTTAGATTTCATCACCAACCATTATTTGAGATTTGGCGATGGTGGGATTCATCTCCATCCATCAATATCTACCCTTAGCAACCGTAGAAACCCATGAGAAAACTTTTTGGATTTCATCACCAGGGAGAATATCATTTTCTAGCCAACCATATATTTTACCTTGCATTATTTAGATTAGCACATTCATAACACACAAAACTCATTAAAACAAATATATATAAATGAGAGATAAAAAAAAGGAGGTAAGAAAAATTTATTGCATAAACATAGGATTGAATTGCTTGTTTAATTTTGTAAAATTTTATTTGCATTTCTTTCCTGCACAATTCACATTTGATTCAATATCTTATAGTCTTAACGCAAAATCAAACAAAAATCTTGAGTCAAATCTTCATCAATTAAGTCACTTCATCCATGTAGTGTTCAACATCTATCCCTACCACTTCTGTGGTTAACCCCATTAGTGTGATACAGATAAGTTGTTCTATCTGTGGGTCCCTCACATGCTGTGCATACTTCAAATTTTGATGTTTTACATAGAGCCATCCATACATCCATGCTAGAAATAGAACCATCACCCCCCATATATCATAACATCACCCACATAGACATGGCTAAAGTGGAAGCTTTCCAAAGATCCGCTAACTATGTTCTAGAACAAATCCAAATTCCACCCAGGTATAACACTGCTTTTCAACAGGAAATTGCCTACTCTCATCCTCCTAGTCACTCACACCATCAATCATCAAACAAATCGGGGATGCTTAAGGTATAGCACATTCCTCATAAAAATAAAAATAAAAGCTCCAAAGGCACCTAACACCTTTGGTCACATTTCATTTCCAAAAAAAAAGCTCCAAAGGAATCAAAATTTCTTTGGTCACATTTCAATTTAAAAAAAAAAACTCCAAAGGTACCTAATCCCTTTGGTCACATATCAATTTCAAAAGGCTCCAAAGGACCTAATCCCTTTGGTCACATCTCAATTTCAAAAGGCTCCAAAGGTACCTAGCTCCATTGGTCACATCTCAATTTAAAAATGCTTCAAAGGTACCTAATCCTTTTGGTCAAATATCAATTTCAAAAATCTTCGAAGGTACCAAATCCTTTTGGTCACATCTTAAATCTCCAAAGGAATAAAAATCCCTTTGGTCACATCTCAATTTCAAAAGGCTCCAAAGGAACCAAACTCCTTTGGTCACATACAATTCAAAAGGCTCCAAAGGAACCAAACTCCTTTGGTCACATTTTAGTTAAAAAAAAAGCAAAAACAAAAATATCGGCATTGCATTTGCATAATTTTATCATTTGCATATATACACATTGCTTTCTGCTATCTGAGTTCATAATATTTTAGGAGCACATAAGCTTACCAGACTAGGGGGAGTAGAAGAACTCGAGCCACTGAACATCATACACTTGAAAGTGTTCCATGCTTACTATGATTTATATATATGTATATATACATGGTTAATACACAAAAACAACATTGCATTTCACACATTACATTTTACATATTGCACTGCACAACATTGCATTTCACACATTACATTTTTGCACTGCACAACATTGCATTTCACACATTATATTTTACATATTGCACTGCACAATATTGCATTTCACACATTGTATTTTATATATTACATTGCACACATTACATTTCACAAATTTTATTTCACACATTACATTCACACCATCATCTTCATACATTATATTTCATATTAGGGGGTCATTTACTCAGTTCAGATAATAATTGATCCAATAAAATCATGTTACCTTAATCAAGGGCACCCTCACATCATCATCTATTTCATTGCACCATTCCATAAAGTCAAATTATCATTTGTAAACCACATTTCCATAATCCTTAGGTGTTTTTAGTCACTCAGCCACTCCTAGTGTTTCCAGCAACCTCCAATTCATGTCGAGTTTTCTTTAGGACCAAGATACATTTTCACTAAGAAAATATTGAGTTCTAGTAATTGACTCCAAACACTCTTGAACCAAACACAATCACACATCTTAAAAACATCTTGTTTCAAATAGGGATAATACCATAAATGGGTTGAACCTCAAAGTGAAAAGGGTATTCCTTGCTTGTCCCATTATGCACATAGTCCAAAAATAAAAAACAATGGTTTTCACCACTATCATAGTTGCTTCTAAATACAAGAATGAGTAGTAAGGATAGGGTACAATTCTCATCACACTTTGATTGAGAATCCGACTCCCCAAAGCTCAAAATATTTTACATCACACACCACAGATTCTCAAGTTGTAAGGATAGAACTACATTTCTAGTCATACAATTAGGTAGTTCGAATCTCCAAAGCTTAGAGATCAAGTTCTTGGACTATGGAGTTAATCTCCATCGAGGCTATAGATGTTTTATTGGAAGTGGAGTACACTCATGTGTGGTGACACGTCTCTCTTGAAGAGACCTTTGATCACACATAAGGACAAGCTAGCTTCTTAGTCTTCTCCATAATAAGTTTTTATCTCAATTTACTCAAGATGGGTTAATGAACTCACTTGCACACACACTGGTTCTTGATTGCCTCGAGTCATTACCATGCTCATGATTTGGTAATTTAACATTCACTACACACACATTTGGTCTTAGATAAATTAGACAGAATTTAGTGAGTTTTTTAGATACCACTAGTATATCTGATTATCTACAAAACAGTTAGTTTTCCATCCATATCTTCTCCCATATCAACATCCATATCATTACATGAGTCTTCCATTTCACATGCTACCATTTTGGTGCCCCTGATTAAACAATAATTCTATATATGGTCAAGTAAAAACTAAAATATGAATGATTATTAGAGCATTAATTCATTTGCATTCATACACACTATCATTGCATTATCATCCATCACACATATACACATGCATTCAAACAACATCATCCACACAAAAGCATTAAAAAAAAACAAACACCATGTATATATACAATTTACATATACATAAAGTTCTATACAACAACATAACTTGGGGCATTTAAGTTATCACACCATCCCTGCCAATTCACCAAACAACTCAATCACTCAATCACATTCACATAATCAACAAGTCAATTGCCAGGTTCAAAAGATTGCATCCTTTTGTCAAAGGTTGAGCTCTTTGCCTCGCAAACACACATCAAAGTCAAAAATCTCCAAAGGGTCTAACCCCTTTGGTCACATTTCAATTCAAAAGGCTCCAAAGAAACCAAACTACTTTGGTCACATACACATCACATCATCAACAAATCAATTTCTAGGTTCAAAATATTGTGTCCTTTTGTCAAAGGTTGAGCCCTTTTCCTCGCATACACACATCAAATTCAAAAGGCTCCAAAGGAACCAAACTCCTTTGGTCACAATCACATCACATCATCAACAAGTCAATTGCTAGGTTCAAAATTTTGCATCCTTTTGTCAAAGGTTGAGCCCTTTACCTTGCATACACACATCAAATTCAAAAGGCTCCAAAGGAACCAAACTCCTTTGGTCATGTTGTCCTCGAGAGGCAATCCCTATTTTTCCCTTTCCCTTCTCAAAGGTGCATGAGGCAGTGCACCCAATTCCAAGTCCACGTGCTCCACTTTATAGTGGAGCACACAAAAATTCTAAGGGCACACAAGTCTATGTGCCTCAAACCCAGTATGCATGCGCAAAGGTTTCCTTGGGCACACAAGTTCATATGCCCAACTTTGGGTCCATGCACTCCATTGGGGAGTGGAACGCACATAATTTCTAAAGGGTGTACAACTCCACATTCCTAGGTTTGAATCTGCATGCTCTACTGGAGGGTGAAGCATGTGAAGTTTTTAAGGGCACACAACTCTGTGCACTCCAAACTCAGTTTGTGCGCTCCACTTCCTTGGAGCACTTGAAGGTCCTTTCAGGCACATAAGGCTATACACCCATCTTATATTATGTGCACTCCACTGTAGAGTGGAGTGCACGAAGGTCTTAAGGGTGTGTTATTTTGTACACCCCAGTCCTTCCTATGCATTCCACTCCAATGGAGCATGTGATATTTTTTTGGGTGCACAAGTTTCTAGGTTCATGCACTCCACTGGAGAGTGGAGCGCACAAGGGTATTAAGGGTGCATGAGTCCGTGCATCCCATTTCTATCTATGAGGTCCACTCCCTTGGAGTGTGCAAAAATTTTACAGGTGCACAAGGTCATGCACCCAACTCAGGATCTGTGCACTCCACTACCCAATGGAATGCACAAAATTTTTGTGGGTGGATGAATCCGTGTGCTCAGTTTTTTTTTAGGTGTGCAAAAGAATTAATGGCATGCAAATTTCATGCACCCCTTCCAAAAATTTGTGTGCCTCGCTCAAGTGCTTCCTGCCTGAGCCAATCAAAATATGCCACATGGATGGGGATCCCATTTCACCATAACTCAACTAGGTGGGCTAGAAAAGCATCCAATCCATATTTGATGAGGATATTGACGTGGTGTGCTCAGGTTCGTGATATGACTAGTTAAAACTTTTTAGTGAATGAAAAAGCACACACCCCACCTAAATAAATTAATGCCAGCTCTTTAAATAGAAGGTGGTGGACTTCCCCCATAGCATTAACATAAAAGTGCATGCAAAGTACATTCTCCATGAGGTCAAGCATAGTCCTTTAAAGCTCCTTTCTATCCACAAATATGCACTCCCATGGCTTCCACAAGCGTGGTTGCAATTGGAATACCATATTTTAAGGCTCGAATTGGAAGGATAAAGGGGCATGGCCGATGACAAAGAGAGCAGGGAGGGCTAAAGATCATAAGGCATTGGTCGACCCCATGGATAAAAGTAGGGATATCACACCAGACTAGAAGAAGGAAATTAAGGGTATAACAATCTATATTTTTGACCCCACCAAGGAGGATAACCAATGCCACCCTACTTTGTTAAGGAGTCTATTCATGAGGGCGCAATGGGATAGCAGTGAACCAAGCCCAGGATGTAACAAATGGAATACCAACCTGGGAAAATTAACTTTCTTAAGGGTTTACCACTCCTTAGACCTCCTTGCATGGCTGGCAGTAGCATACAACCCCATGAACATAACCATTCATGACCACACAAATCAGGTCGTGGCTAGGTTGACGGTTGATAGAATTAGGCAGGTGTTCAGGTTGCAACAGTCTTGCACATTCTAGATTTCCATATGTTGGCCCTCCAAGCCAATTTCATGTTGAACACTTCATTTCTAGAAATGCTCTTAAAGAGAGGTAGGCACGGGCCTTCTGGTTTCCCAGTTCATATGTTCCTCCTCCTACTACTCATTTTTTATTCACTTGGTCATAGGATAGTTCAACCAATCCTTGGTGGCTCAATTAGGAGTGAATATCACAACCATTTAGGATAGGCTACTTTATGTGCAAGAAGGGTTCTCAAGCTATAAATCCTTCTTTGAAAATGTTCTCCCAGTGGTACACACCCGTTTGTGCAGAAAAGAACCTAATATATTTGGAGTTAGGGTGAGGACCTTTTTACACGAAGCCAGGATAGGAAATTTCTTCTATATGGAGGAATTTTCTTATATCAAGATATATGAGTCTAAATTACCTCCTAAGGCATTATCAAAGCACTTCTTGACCTCAATAGCTATCCTGGAGACAACTCGACATATCATTGAGGAGGTAAAAATAAGATTCCTCAGGAAGAAGGGGAGTGTGTCATGGCTGCCCATTCCTTGCTCTATGGGCCCTTATACATATCTAGGTCATTTTTCAATGTTATGGGCCATATGGAACATGGATACATACTACTTCCTTGAAGTTACATGGAGATCCTATGACCCTGATGGCCATCATAGGTGAGCTATTTCTAACAAGTTCGCTCTCTTGCAAGTCACTCATAGGGGGGATGACTTTGAGGATGATATGAAGAAGGCCATCAAGGAAGACCAATCATTAGAATTGGTGTGTAAAATGGATAGGAGACCTCATAGCAAATTGGAAGAAGTTGGAGATTATGGCTTTGATTTGAGATTGCATATGGAATTATTGGTGGACAAGGTGGTACCACTGGTCCCAGTTGCTCCCCTAGATGAATTCTAGGACCCCACTTTTTACCTTGTCCATCAAGCTACTAAACTACTCAAGGTCATGATGACGATAGTGGATGAAGCATAGTAGGAGAAAGAAAAACTTCCCTCTTCCTCTAGTTCCCCATTGCCAATTCCAAGGGGAAGGAGTTGGTCACTTACTCCTCACAGTATTCATAAAGTCTCACTTCATCAGCTCAAATGTTGATGTGTCCATCTAAGAAAACTAATGTGGCAGTGGGCTAGCCCTCGTTATTCACTACCACCTTGGTAATCAACCAATAAGAACATCCCATTCCCCCAAAGGATCTGAATAAAATACAAGAAGTGAGGGGATTATACATAATACTCAGAGAGTATGAGGTTCAAGAAATAATTCCCTCATAGTCCCCCACCGGGAAGAAAGTCATAACTGAGTCTTCTGCCATGGACACTGAAAATACCACGCTGGTGAGAGTGAGGGACACACTCCATTTCATCGTGGATGAAGAATATCAAATACAATATATGGAGGAGTAAAGGTCCCCCAATAAAGTAGTAAGCAAGCCTCAAGGAATAGTTGGGTAGGAAACATGCGATGTGTCCACCGCTATGTTTGACATCCCTCTACCGTTGAGCCTAAAGGAAGCCACCATTGATATCGGTAAGGGTGTAATAAGGGCATAATTAGACCCAATGGACATGATGAAGTCCCACGTGACCTCCCAAGTGTAGGTGGCAGTAGCAGTGGAAAAAGAGGTGGTATTTTTAAAGATCAATGTTGCAGAAGCAGGACAACTACAACTTAAAATGCAGTAGCTTCAGGCCAAGGTCGATCGATTGAAGCAAATGCCAACTCCCTCCCAGGGTATTGTGACATAGGCCAATGATCGCTTTGGGTTTGTTGAAGAATTTAAATAGTATATGAAAGAGAAGATAATGGAGAATATGGAGGATCTTGCATTCATATTTTATAATATTTATGCCACCAAGCACACTATCGACCTTCTGCATGAACGATTGCAACAAGTTGATCAAAGAGTAAAAAAAATATCTCCTATATATTAGAGGTTCAAGAAGAACTACCTAGAAATCAATGGAATGACAACTACATTGGCAGATGGTTCTATTTTTTCTTTGCATAAGAGTATTCTACTGTTTTTATCTACCTGCAAAACAGACCAAATTGGCTCCTCTGGGATTGAGAAGTTGTCAACTTAGGATAGGAGGTTGAAGATTAACTAAATGATTGTGGACTCAAATTGTATGAGTTCATCCAAACTTTTAACATCAAAGAGTTCATGCTCAATAAGATACAAAACTTTGACTTTGGTCCAGATGTAAAATTATCAAAGCAATTCATAGCTTTGGTACAAATGGTGGATCGCTTATGTGTCTTCATTGAGAATACCATGGAGTGGTCTAGAGAAAGGGTGAAAAAATCCATGCAATATCTTAACCTATTGATATTTGCCTTAACATTCCATGATGAAGTGTGGGGCTACATTGACCAAAGTCTATAGGACCTCAAAAGGGAAGAAGTGGGGCCCAACTCACCAGTGAGAGCATACGATCCAAGTGCATAATAGCCGCCTACCCAGGATAGCAAGAGAGATAGTACATAGCCTCAACCACCATCCAATTAGATAGAAAGACATGGGCTACATACCCATTTTTTATTATATCTTACTTTTGGAGGAAGCAAGATCGGTCCAGCTAGAAGAAACGATTACAACCCTGCTCGAGAAACCAATAGTTTATAAGGGAGACCACTATAGCAGTAGATTTTTTCATCAAACCTATTAGAGAGAATCCTAATTCCAGGTATAGTTATATTTTAAGAATTAGTTGTATTTCACGTTCTGTGGTGATCCCTGTGTCTCTTACACCATCTTTTCTTCTACCATTTATCCAAGAACTATCCAGGATGCTTTGTCTATCGAGATTATTTCCTATGGATGAGCTAGAGTTGGAGGCTCTTACATCACTGCAATCAGGATGGAGAGAAGTAACCTCATGTTATGACATTTGAACTGGGGTTTTATTGTAATCACTATCATATAAGAGTCGAGCATTCTGTCGGTCTCCTCATATGTAAATAATTTCCATATTAATATAAACTCCAACTTTGTTCCTAGCTTTCTTTGTGTGTATGGTTTATGTGTCTTGCTCATTTATGTATTATAGTATTATGAATGTATAAATGGTGCTTTCTCTCGCTAGTTAATCATTTCCATTTATTACATCATTTGAATGAATGTGGACGAACTAGTTTCTCTTCACTACTCTTTTCTTGGTTCATAAAATTTAACTTGCTACAACTACCCAATGGACATGGCACCGGTCTGGTCTTAGTGTGTTTTAACAACATTTGGTTTGGTCATAAAATAACAAAGAACACATAATATCATCGAATCTAGTAGAACATGGATAATCATGGTATATATTTGCACCCGTTGCTTGGGGTTTCCTTACCTAACTTGGTCTATCTAGAGCCCCATAGATAATCTATTATCAGGTCAAAGAGGTAGATCCACCAGAGTCTACAATACTCGTGATTTTTGAGATTCATGTGATGTGACAAAGCTTAAGGGGGTAAGAAGGAAATTCCCACAATAATTTTTAGCACTATTTTCAAATAGGATCCTTTAAATATTTTTGCTATATTACTCTCCTTGACATATTCCTACGTCACTATCTTTGGTGTTGTGAGATTTTTAAATATTGAGCTGAGTAATCTTGGCTAGAGAGCACCTCTTAATTTTACACACCATCTTGGCGACTCTAAAGAACTTAAAACCATTACCAAAAAAGATTTGATCTGGAAAACAAGAGAAGCAATGGAAAAGAACTCTACCCAAAAATTTTGAATCCACAGGTACATTTTAGGTCACACAAAAGCAAAAAGAAAGCTTCGATTTCTATTCCTTCTAGTAATAAGAGTAGTAACAGTATTGCTTTTATTCCCAAAATTTCTCACCTATCAAGTACTATCCCACCCATTGTACCTCCTATATAAAGGGGCCCAATCACACCAATGACTAATACACCTCTAAATAATTGGTGAAATAATACATATGGGCCTTTTATATTACCACCTGCCTTGAACCCATTATCCCAAAAGCCCACAAGTACCTACCCAAATTCCTATGGGATAACATTGTGATCAGTGAAGACCACATTAAAGACTTTTTGTATGCTATGGATACCCTAGATGTGTAGCATGAGGATTTCATCCTTTTATTATTACGTCAAACTCTCTTAAAGGATGTCATAGAATGGTTTAATAGCCTTACAGTAGATACTACTGGCACTTTCCAGGAGTTAGAAACTGCATTCCTCAAAAATTACGAGGAGAAAAATAATGAACAGTATCTGTTGATCAAGTTGGAAACAATAAAAAATAAAGACACTGAGACTGTGGATGATTTTAATATATGGTTCACTAAGCTGAGAAATTGAATCCCTGTGGCTTTGATGCCTAATGATCACCAATCCATATGTTTCTACAAGAATACCTTCCCTGGGGACTTCAACTATGAGCTCAGGTAGCAACCCACACTTGCCATTGATGCTTGTATGGAAATAGCAACAATAATAAAGAGGGATATGATAGATAGTGGGAATATGAAGCCAACCTCAGCAGACCCTAGCTCAAGCTAGGTTTAAAGGAATCCTAAGAAAGTATGTTTCGGCATCTTAAAAAAATTAGAACCTGATTCAATTGAAAAATTGTCAACTCAATCAACAAAAATATTTCATTCTATAAACAATCGGTTGTCTGAGATTGAGAGGGAAAAATTTGATAGTGGAGAACCCTCGTAGCATCATAACGATGGCAAACCCCCTTTTTGAATGAATTTCAACATAAAATACAATAATGAGGGAGGTAGAAAACCAAATAATAATTGGAAAATAAAAGAGGTCTAAAAATATCAAGATATTGTCCCAAACCCCATGGATTTTGTCAATGTGGCCTATGATTTTCCTTTATTATGCACAACATGTGATTCCCCCCATAACTCATCTAATTATGGTGTGTACCTTAGTCTCCACTCTAGCATCGACCTTGAGGAAAAATTAGAAGATGAAATCAGAATAAATTCCTGTTGGACTTGGGATGAGATCATTAAAACTCCATTGACTCAAGAAGAAATAATCCAACATTCTAGTCCCAATAATAGACTTATGACCTTCACCCTTGATGATGTGAATATTCTAAAGAGGCCCCCTCATAACTACTTTGAGCAAATAAAACAAGGCAAGCTAGTCCCCATAGATGAAGAGGTTGAAACTCTAGAAAGGGTCCATGCTACTACGATCCAAAGTAGAACTATACCTAACAAGGACTGATAAAGAACATGCCAATGTAAGGAAACCGAATGATGGCCATCATCACCTTCTTCCCAAAAAGTTAGAGCCAGTTAGCAATGGAACAGAAAATAAGAAGTCTAAATTTGATATAGGACTGGAACTGGAAAAATAAAAAATAAACATAACTTTTGGGGAATTGATGATAGTACCTAAATATAGGGATCAAATTTGTAGGGCCTTCGGACTATTTGAACAAGGATAAGGTCATGTCCTCATTGCTTCAACTTCTAATATACCTGGAAAAACCCTGTCTTAGTAAGGGCCTTTTATATATACCTTTGCTACACATATGGATATGGTGACCTCTATGTGTTACACAATTGCATACTCGATAGCAGGGCATCCCACAACATCATGCCTAAGCAAGTGGTTGATCAGTTAGGATTAATATATACAAAGGATTCCCCTCCTATTTTTATCATGAACAATAGGCAGGTACCTTGTGTAGGGATAATTATAGGCCTCTTGGTCTTCCTAGATCAATATCCTAAGAAGGGGATTATAATGGATGTGGTTGTAGTAGATGTGGACCCATTTTTCTCTCTGCTACTCTCTAGACATTGGGAAAAACAATTGGGTGGGTCAATCCAGTTATACTGGTCATACGCCACCATATCCTTTTCATCCAAGGAATAGACCACCCTGAGGAGAGAACCATTCAATAAATGTCCAGTCGAGCTAATGAGGCCTGATAACACCACTGTCAATCTAGTCAGCTCTATTGAAGAGAAGGAATTGGGTGTTTATTCTATATGGCATACACCTTTAATAAATTAAGTGCCCAATGCAGAAGGGATGTATCCCAAAGTAAAAGTAGCAGTTGATATTGAATCGGATAGGGTCCTAACCACTGAAATATGGATAGTGACATTAGATGGGGAAAAATCACAAATGGGGGTTGGAGCTAGAATTAACTTAACAAACATAAAATAAAATTATTTGGATGTTCCCTACCAATTAGTGTTTCCCTATATGAATAATGTAGTAGAGTACGAGGCACTTTTGCTAGGACTTAGGAAAGCTGAGGAACTAGGCATAAATTACCTTACTATCTATGGAGATGTTGAACTAATTATCCAGCAGATCAAAGTAAAATATCAAACCAAGCACCCCAGGATGAAACAATACAAGCAAGAAGTGCTAGATGAAATTGGTAAGTTCCTACCCTCCAACATATCCCATATACCCAGAGAAAAGAACCATATTGCTAACTTACTGGCTGTGAATGCGTCTGGAGCAAAAAGTCCCAAAATAGATATAGAATACATGGACAAGTTCTAGATTTTCCCTACACTGGCCCTCCAAGTCAATTTTATGTTTAAAAATTTATTTTTAGAAATACTCTTAAAGAGAGGTAGGCACGGGCCTTCTGGTATCCTAGTCCATAAGTTCCTCCTTCAGCCCTGGGTGTAATATTACATGGATATAATCAACCTGGTGTTGGGCACTAAGGATCTGGAGCATATTACGAAGGAGGTCATGTTCCTAATTATCTAGTGTAACAGGATAGATAAGATGCCTCTCTATCAATGGGAGGATGTCATAAGTGACAACATGGATAGGGAATTGGTGAGATTGCAGGAAGCCATACTAGCTGATAAGGAAGAGCTTCCCCCATTCTCCTACTACTCATTTTTTATTCACTTGGTCATAGGGCAGTTCGACCAATCCTTGGTGGCTTAATTGGGAGGAGTGAATGCCACCACCATTCAGGATAGGCTACTCTATGTGCAAGAAGGGTGATCAAGCTACAAAGCCTTATTTGAAAATGTCCTCCCAGTGGTACACACCCATTTGTGTAGAAAAGAACCTGATAGATTTGGAGTCGGGGTGAGGACCTTTTTGCACGAAGCCAGGGTAGGAGATTTCTTCTATATGAAGGAATTTTCTTATATCAGGATATATGGGTCTAAATTGCCTCCAAAGGCATTACCAAAGCACTACCCGACCTCAATAGCTATCTTGGATATAACCTGACAGATCACCGAGGAGGTAAAAATCATATTCCTTAGGAATAAGAGGAGTGTGTTGTGGCTGCCCATTCCTTGCTTGATTGGCTCTTATACATATCTAGGCCATTTTTTGATGTTGTAGGCCATATGGAACATGGTAACATACTGCTTCCTTGAATTTACGTGGAGATCCTATGACCCCGATGGCCATCATAGGTGAGTTGTCGCTAAGAAGCTCGCTCTCTTACAAGTCACTCATAGGGGGGATGACTTCGAGGATGATATCTAGAAGGCCATCAAGGAAGATCAATAATTAGAATTGGTGTGGAAAATGGATAGGAGACCTCATAGAAAATTGGACATAGTTGGATATTATGTCTCTGATTTGAGATTGCACAGGGAATTATTGGTGGACAAGGTGGTGCCACTGGTCCTAGTTGCTCCCCTAGATGAATTCTAGGACCCCACTTTTTAGGTTGTCCATCAATATACTAACCTATTCGAGGTCATGATGAGGATAGTGGATGAAGCACAATAGGAGCAAGCAAAACTTCCCTCTTCCTCTAGTTCTCTCGTTACCACTTCAAATGGGAAGGAGCTAGTCACTTACTCATCCTAGCAATCACAAAGTCTCACTTCATCAGCTCAAGCATTGATGTGTCCATCCGAACAAACCAATGTGGTAGTGGGTCAACCCTCATTGTTCACTGCTACCTTGGTAATCAACCAAGAAGAATATCCCATACCCCCCAAGGCTCTGAATAAAATGCAAGAAGCATGGGGATTATCCAGCATACTCAGAGAGTATGAGGTTCAAGAAAGAAGTCCTTCATAGTCCCCCACCAGGAAGAAATCCAAAACTAAGTCTTCTGACATGGACACTAAAAATTTCACACTGGTAAGGATGAGGGACATGCTCCAGTTCACCATGGACAAAAAATATCAGATACAGGATATGGAGGAGAAAATATCCCCCAGTAAAGGAGTAAGCAGTCCCTGGGGAACAGCTGGGCAGGAAACATGTGATGTGTCCATTGCTACGTTTGACATCCCTCTACTTCCGAGCTTGAAGTAAGCCACCATTGATATCAGAAAGGGTGTAATAAGGGCATAATTCAATCCAATGGACACATTGAAGTCCCACATGGTCTCCCAAGTGTAGGTGGTAGCAACAGTGGAAAAAGAGGTGGCATTTTTAAAGACCAAGACTACAAAAGTGGGACAACTACAGCTTAAAGTGCAGCAAATTTAGGTCGAGGTCGAACGATTGAAGTAGATGCCAGCTCCCTCCCAAGGCATTGCGGCACAAGCCAGTGACCGCTTTGGGTTTGTTGAAGAATTTAAATAGGAGATGAAAGAGAAGACAATGGAGAATATGGAGGATCTTGCATCCATATTTTATAACATTTACATCACAAGGAACACTGTCGACCTCCTACATGAACAATTGCAATAAGCTGGTCAAAGATTAAACATAATATCTCCTGTATATCAAAGGTTCAAGAAGAACTACGTAGAAATCAGTGGAATGACGGCTACATTGGTGGATGGTTCTATTTGTTTCTTTGTAGAAGAGTATTCCAAGGTTTTTATCTACCTACAGAACAGACCAAATTGGCTCCTCTAGGATCGAGAAATTGTCGACTCCGAACAGGAGGTTTAAGATGAACTGAATGATTTTTTATTCAAACTGGATGAGTTCATCCAAACTCCTGATATCAAAGAGTTCATGTTCAATAAGATACAAAACTTTAACTGTGGTCTAGATGTAAAATTATCAAAACAATTCACATCTTTGGTACAAATGGTGGATCGCTTATGTGTCTTCACCAAGAATACCATGGAGAGTTCTAGAGAAAGGGTGAACAAAGCCACACAAGATCTTAACCTGTTGATATTTGCCTTAATATTCCATGATGAAGGGTGGGGCTACATTGAACAAAGTCTAAAAGACCTCGAAAGTGGGGCCCACCTCACCAGCAAGAGCACATGAGCCGAGTGCAGAACAGCCACCTACCTAGGATACCAGGAGAGATAGTACACCACCTCAACCACATCTACTTAGATAGAAAGACGTGGGCTACGTACCCATTTTTTCTTATATCCTACTTTTGGAGAAAGCGAGATCAGGCTAGTTGGAAGAAATGGTTATAACATCGCTCAAGCAACCAACGCTATATGAGGGAGACAACTACAATAGTATATTTTTCATTAAACCTATGATAGAGAAGCCTAAGTCCAGGTATAGTTGTTTTTTAAGTGTTAATCATATTTCCCATTTTGTGTTGATCCTTGTGTATCTTACACCATCTTTTCTTCTGCCATTTATCCAGAAATTTTGTAGGACGCTTTGTCTATTGAGATCATTTCCTATGGACAAGCTAGATTTGGAGGCTCTTACATCACTACAATCAGGATGCAGAGAAGTAACCTCATGTTACGATATTCAAACTAGGGTTTTATTGTAATCACTATCATATAAGAGCCAAGCATTCTTCCGGTCTCCTCATATGTAAATCATTAGCATTCTTTCGGTCTCCTCATATGTAAATCATTTCCATATTAATATAAACTCCAACTTTGTTCCTGGATTTCTTTGTGTGTATGGTTTATGTGTCTTGCTCATTTATGTATTACAGTATTCTGAATGTATAAATGGCACTTTCTCTTGCTAGTTAATCATTTCCATTTATTACATTATTTGAATGAATGTGGACGAACTAGTTTCTCTTCACTACTCTTTTCTTGGTTCATAAAATTTAACTTGCTACGACTACCCAATGGACATGGCACCGGTCTGGTCTTAGTGTGTTTTAACAATGTTTGGTTTGGTCATAAAATAATAAAGAACACATAATATCATTGAATCTGGTAGAACACGGGTAATCATGGTAGATATTTGCACCCATTGTCTAGGGTTTCCTTACCCGACCTAGTCTATCTAGAGCCCCGTAGGTAATCTATTCCTGGGTCAAAGAGGTAGATCCACCAGAGTCTACAATACTCGTGATTTTCAAGATTCCTGT
This sequence comes from Wollemia nobilis, assembly GCA_028583015.1. Lineage (NCBI taxonomy): Eukaryota > Viridiplantae > Streptophyta > Pinopsida > Araucariales > Araucariaceae > Wollemia > Wollemia nobilis. The sequence goes on along the minus strand of JAQPPZ010001579.1, from coordinate 2,421,422 downwards.
GATTTGACAAAGCTTAAGGAGGTAAGCAAGAAATCCCCACAATAGGTCACATACACATTACATCATCAACAAGTCAAAACTCCTTTTCTATTAGGGCAAAAACATAATCAATCAAACACATATCAAAAACCCCTTCATCTGTTAGGGAAAAAACAAAATCATACACATGCCAAAAACCCCTTTTCTATTACGAAAAAATTAGAATCAATCATTCACATGTCAAAAACCCCTTCATATTTTAGGGCAAAAACAGAATCAATCATGCATTTTCAAAAATCCCTTTTCTGTTAGGGCAAAAATAGAATCAATCATACAAAATGTCAAAACCCATTTTTTTGTTAGGGCAAAAATAGAATCAATCATACACATGTCAAAAACCCCTTTTCTATTAGGGAAAAAACAAAATCAATCATACACATGTCAAAAACCCCTTCATTTTTTGGGGGAAAAATATAATCAATCATCTGCATCTTCACAAAGCCCTTTTTTGTTGGGGCAAAAATAGAATCAATCATTTGCATTTTCACAACCCCTTCATCTGTTGGGGCAAAAATAAAATCAATCATTTGTATTTTCACAAACCCCTTTTCTGTTAGGGTAAAAATAGAATCAATCATTCACATGTCAAAAACCCCTTCATCTATTGGGGCAAAAATAGACTCAATCACTTGCATTTTCACAAAACCCCTTCATCTATTGGGGCAAAAACATAATCAATCATCTGCATTTTCAAAAAAAAAAAAAACTTTTCTTGTTGGGACAAAAATAGAATCAATCATTGCACTTTTTATAGTCATTACATTTTCCCATGTCAAAAACCCCTTCATTTTTTGGGGTAAAAATAGAATCATTCATTGCATTATCCATACATCTGCATTCAACATCATCAATTTCATTCATCATTACACTTTCATTCAACATTTGCAAGTACAAGTGAACCTTGTATTTAGTGGTTTATCCTAGTCACCTGGTGATTACAATGACTAGTTATCCATGCAATTCAATAGGATGGGTATATCACCATAAGGACACTTACATCTTCACAAACCCCTTTTTTGTTAGGAAAAAAATAGAATCAATCATACACATGTCAAAAACCCCTTTTTGTTAGGGCAAAAGTAGAATCAATCATACACATGTCAAAAACCCCTTTTTTGTACCCAAGTGTTGTAGGTGAGTTGGAGAGGAGAGGGCAATCCTCCAAGGGAGGTCCCAGGTTCGAATCTCCACCCTACCAAAAAATTTGAATTGGGTATCTAAAATCCAATTGATAATATTGGTGCGGGCAGGGTCGGGTGCAACTCCCGGGTGACTTTGACGGTGTAGAACCCCCTGTTCATGGTCTCTCATACCAAGGCGGCCCCACAAGGGGTTTTTCGCTTAAAAAAAACCCCTTTTTCATTAGGGTAAAAATAGAATCAATCATTCACATGTCAAAAAACCCTTCATCTGTTGGGGCAAAAAAAAACTCAATCACTTGCATTTTCACAAAATCCTTCATCTGTTGGAGAAAAAATAGAATCAATCATCTTACATTTTCACAAACCCCTTTTCTGTTAGGGCACAAACAGAATCAATCATCTACATTTTCAAAAAACCTTTTTTTGTTAGGTTAAAAATAGAATCAATCATACACATGTCAAAAACCCCTTCTCTATTGGGGCAAAAATAGACTCAATCACTTGCATTTTCACAAACCCCTTTTTTGTTGGGGCAAAAATAGAATCAATCATTGCACTTTTCATAGTCATTGCATTTTCTCATGTCAAAAACCCCTTCATCTGTTGGGGCAAAATAGTCATTCCTTGCATTATCCATACACCAACATTCAACATCATAAATTTCATTCATCATTACACCTTCATTCAATATTTTCCAAGTACATTCTCAAGTACAAGTGAACCTTGTATTTAGTGGTTTATCCTAGTCACCTAGCAATTGCAATGATTGGTTATCCATGCAATTTGATAGGATGGGTAGATCACCATAAGGATACTTACATTTTCACAAACCCCTTCTCTGTTGGGGCAAAAATAGACTCAATCACTTACATTTTCACAAACCCCTTATTTGTTGGGGAAAAAACAAACTCAATCACTTGCATTTTCAAAAACCCCTTTTTTGTTAGGGCAAAAACATAATCAATCATCAACATTTTCATAAACCCCTTTTTTGTTAGGGCAAAAACATAATCAATCATACACATGTCAAAAAACCCTTCATCTTTGGGTTAAAAACATAATCAATCATTGTACTTTTTACAGTCATTGTATTTTCCCATGTCAAAAACCCCTTCATCTGTTGGGGAAAAAATAGAATCAACCACTTGCATTTTACAAAAATCAATTTACATCATTCATATCATCCATATTTAACATCATCCATTTCATTCATCATTACACCTTCATTCAACATTTACATTTCAACACCATCAAATCCATCAACAATTGCATTCAATATTTGCCAAGTTCACCTACAATTTCAAGTGAACCTCATATCTAGTGGTTTATTCTATCTCCTTGGTGATTGCAGTGATTGGTTGTCCATGCAATTTGGTAATATGGGTAAATCACCATAAGGATACTTGGTCATCTTCATCATCCAATATATCCTTGTTCAAAAATAAAATTACTTTTGGTCCCTCATATTTTGAGTGAGACTATGCCAAGACCAATTTGCTCAACAACTTTCATTGATGCCCTTTTCCATGGGGTTCCCAACATGGATAATTTTCATCATTTCCTTTGCAATTACATCAGTCTCTAAGGATACAAGCCAAGCAAATTTATTGAGCAATCATTTAGTAATTTCATGTGGGAATTAGCTACAATCATAAGTGATCCCGATGATAGACTATTTTTTTTTACGCATGTGCATCTTTACATTTCAATGATGCCAAAAGGCACTTTTTTCAATAACATGGAATCACCCCAAACTTGGGGTAACCAAATTTAATTCTAATTTCTCACAATGGGATATATTTTACATGATCATGGCATCTACACTTGGAAAAAACCCCCTTTCTCCATTGGGGAAAAAATGGTATCCATTTACATCATTCATATCATCCGCATTTACATCATTCACTCACATTTACACCATACATTTGCACTTACACCATTCAATTACATTTTTCACCGCACAATTCTATCAATTGGCTTGTGAGTCTCATTCTTCACTCATTCACCAATTGAGAGGGTAAGCTACACACATAACTCTTTTTCTTCAAAATCATCTTCCCATTCCAAGGAAAGAAAGTTGCTTCTTCATCAAGCCAAACTAAGTGTCTCGTATTTTTGCACCGCATTGTGTTTCACGCAACGCGATACAAAAAGGGGTATCTATAGATACCAAAATCTAGCCACTTGTCATCCATCTGTGTCCTCCAATCACAAACATCCATTATATATATATATATATATATATTGTGTGTGTGTGTGTGTGTGTATTTGTTTAATATATATTTAAATATTAATATTTTTTATATTATATTTATATATATTTAATAAATATATATGTATTTATATAAATTAATCCTAGCGCTATCTCAGCCATCCATCCACCTTAATCCATGCCACTTATCCAGATTTAATATCCACCCTTCTTCATGTTTTAATCTTGGCCACACATTTTGTGTCATCAAAACCCTAACATGTCTAAGGGTAGATTATAAAAAGTGATTCATTTTTATGAATCAAGGTCTGCTTACTTGGTCCCTGATTTTTTTGAGTTTGAATTCTATCGACGAACATTCACAAAGAATTATCAAAAGGTCTAAACCCCTAACAATCTACCCTAGCCATCTCATCATTACTCTTGCCCTCCATCATCGCCCTTGTATTGTTCACATCCACTGTTGCATAACCTGTGCATAACCAAATATAGTTCTGCAATATTCTCCTCAGCCTCGAACACCCTGGTGCATTTTCTATCATCACATAATGCCTTGGTGCATCTATTGCCATCACATAACACTATGGTGCATCTACTGCCATCACTGAATACCTTTGGGTGTTTCCTATAGTAGATCAGCAATCCCCTAACCCTTGGGTGTCGTTCGAGCATCCTCGTGACCATCATCGATTGAATAAGAAACATAAATCACTGTGTTGACAAGGTAATAAATTTATTTATATTTATTTCATGTTCCTACACTTCTATTATCAATATTACATTCAGCATCTAGGGTTTAGTTGATTTATCTTTCTGAGGGCCTCACACTATGGAGCCCTCATAGGTGCTTCTAATATATTTTGTTGTTTTTCTATCTGCAAGTACAAGATCATATATTTGGAATCTATTGAAGCTAGGGTGGCCCTTTTAGGATACACAAGCCCACTCGCAACCTCATTTGGATTGAATACAAGAGCAAAGACACTAGCTATTATTTTTAATTAGGGTTTCTGAGAACCCTAGTAACTATAAATTTTTATCTCAAAGGTATTGTAAAACCTCACATTAGGGCACAATTATTGTATCATTTTGAGATCCACCCGTATTAATAAAAGCTTATCTATCTTGTGCAATCTTATGTTATTTCTATGCTTTTGAGTATTTTTTTTTTGGTAGGTAAAGTAAAATTTATTTACTTACGGGTTGAAGGGACCCACCCCTATTTACAAGAAGATCATCTTCATTCGAAATGCAGGCAAAAAACACCAATTTACAATAGTTCATCTGCATTCGTAATGCAGGGCAAAAACACCAGCACCACGGTCTAAAACCAACAAAAACTAACAGCTGAGCTAAACCAAAAAAAATTGATCGATGGTGTCGAAGAGACACCTTTTAGGTGGTTAGAACCATCGGTAAAATTTGGCCATTGATGATTGGCCTTTGTGAACATTCTAATAGCATTAGAGAAGAGGCACCCTCCTACTTCGGTAGAGCTAAGTGTTTGATCTTTTGTCATTATCCAGGTTGACTTTCTCGATGACTTTCATGGGAAAGTTGTCTTCCCAAATGGTGAGGGAGCTCTCTTTGATTGCTCTATTTGCCAAGGTGTTGGCCACTTGATTGGCCTCCCTGAACACATGCTTGATCTGGGATTGCTCGCTATTACAAAGGCCTAGCTGGAATTCCTGGATAATGTTCTCTATATTTTTTCCACCCTTGCTATTTATTTGGATGAGTTTGACAATGATCTTCGAGTCCCCTTCATAGATGATAGGGGCTGCCAGGTTTTTGGAAATGTCAATACATATCTAGAGGGCCCTGGATTTCATGAAGTTATTGGTCTGGGACCTTAGATTTTCAAAAAATGCCTTAAGTATTTTTCCACTATGATCTCTGAATACCCCTCCTGCTCCCGCTTTACCTGGGTTCCCTTTGGAGGCACCATTTAAGTTAGCCTTGAGCCAACCTTGGGGGGGAGGGACCCAAGTGACCTGAGATCTATCTTCTTTAGGTTTATGAGACTTACTACAATCCTAGGGAATCTTGAGGGTGGAACAGAGCAATTCTTCAATCCCCAGAGTAGGACTGGCCTGACAAGGGATGAGTCCAAAATTTTTGGTGGTGTATGCAAGGGCTCTGGCAGCTATGTCTTCATAGGTTCTAGGGCCTTTGTGGAAAACTCGTCTATTGCGCTCCAACAAAATCTGCCAGAATATGTGATGGATGAGGACTTTCCATAAAATTTGTAGCCTAGGATGCTTTAAGGGCTTAGGCCATTGGCAAATGAACTCTTTGACAGAGTTTGGCCAGGTCCAGCTAACCTAAAATATTTGGGTGGCTAGAGAGAAAACACTTCTGGAGTAGGGGAAATCCATCAAGATGTGGTGAAAATATTCCCAGGCTTGGAGGCATATGAAATATCTATTCGGCACCATGATCTCTCACTGCATGAGATTATCCCCAGTAAGTATTTTGTTGTGGATGGTCATCCAGTAGAAGTGCACAATTTTGGAAATGAGGGATTTGATCCACACCTTGTTAGTGACCACCTTCTCACATCTGGGGGTGCCCTGGTAAACCATCTTCTAAATAAGCTAGGTCATGGTCTTGATAGATAAATTCCCGTCATTGGTGCCTTTCCAACACTGCTCATCTCTCCTATTAACACGGGGGAGGAAAGTTAATCGTTGGATCTCCTAAATCCCTTTCGGAGCTTCCCTAATGGGTTCATTTCTTATTCTAAAATTGATCTTCTTCCATTCATGGTCTTTCGGGATGGATGAAATAAAGTATATGACCCTGAGCCCGAATTTGCTATCAGTCAAATGCCTGGCAGGGATCAAAACTGGATTGCTAATTCCCAACCTAGGTAATTTCAGCACTAGGCCTTCCTCATTGGCAACTGAGATTTGGTGCAAACGAATACCTCCTTGATCTTTGGGGGATCAAACTTTATCCCAAGCTACTAGGTGGAGCTTTCTTGAGGCTTCTGATCCAGATCAAAGGAACCGCTTTTGAATTTTTTCAATGGCTTCTCCCATCGAGACTGGGATTTTGAACATAGACATGAAATATGTGGGGATGCTCTACAATATGGATTTGACCAAATTTGCCTTCCCTACACTCGTGAGCAGGTCCCCTTTTCACCCAGGTAAGTTGTTATGGATCTTGTCCACCACGTTTGTCCACATGGTTGACCAAGCCCTGCCATGGAACATGGGGAGCCCGAGGTAAGTGGTCAAGAACTCAGAAATGGAACATCCCAAGATTTTGGCAATCTTGCATTGTCTTTTGTCCAAGGTATGGATGAAGAACAACTTGCTTTTAGTGTAATTGATTTTCTGGCCAGTAGCTTCCTCGAAGCGATTGAGAATATCCTTGATCACCTTGGCATCTGCTATCAAATCCTTAGTAGCCATCAACGTGTGATCTATAAACTGTTGGTGAGTGGTGGGGGGAAGCTCGGATGCTACCATGATCCTAAAAAATTGATTGTAGGAGCAAGTCTCCTTGATAGTTCTCCCCAAACTCTCTGCCAGTATGATGAACATAATGGGGGACAAAGGGTCACCCTGCATCAGGCCCAGAGAACTCGGGAAGTAACCTACAGCAGAACCATTTACCATGATAGAAAACTAAGAAGAGGAAATGTAGTTGTAGATCAGGTTTACCCAGGACTCATGGAACCCAAACTTGAGAAGGATTTGGCTGAGGAATTCCCTATTGACTCTGTCAAAGGCCTTATTCATGTCCAGCTTGAGGAAGAATGCAGCCTGTCTGAAACCTGGGCTAAATGGATCAACTAATGGATGGTGATGATCCCATCAAGAATATTGTGTCCTTTGACTGTGCTCCCATTACATGGGTCAATGATGGATAGAATAATGTTGGATAGCCAGGACACCAGGGATTTGGTGAGGATTTTGTAAATGATATTGCACAGGCTGATGGGTCGGTAATCAGAGAGGAATCAAGAATTGACCCCTTTGGGGATGAGAGCCAAGAAGGTGGAATTCACATCTCTGGGAATGGACCTGGAGATTTATATTTCTCTAATTTCATTCGAAATATCCTGCCCCATGATTTCCTAGAAGGTCTGGAAAAAATTGGACGAGAACCCGTTCGGCCTAGGGGCTTTTTTAGGCTTCATGGAAAAGAGGGCCTGGTGAACTTCACCCTGGGAGATGGGACTGAGGAGAAAATCATTTTATTCCTGGGAGATGATGGTGGGGATGATGGCTAGGAGGGATTCCATGGCCTTGGGGGCGTGGGGTAGGCTAGAAACTAGGAGGCTTCTAAAATGATTGATGGCTTCTTCTCTGATTGCATGGATATAGAAAATGGTTGCCCCATACTGCAAGACAATACTTTTGATATTATTGCCACTCCTATGCCTCAAGGTTGAGATGTGGAAGAACTTGGTATTGGCATCACCTTCCTTGAGCCAAAGTTGTATTGACTTCTAGCACCAGAAAGTTTCCTCCTTGGTGAGGATGTTGTGGTACTTAGTGAAAGCATGAGATTTCAGAAATAAAACACCGAGATGCAATAAAAACATAACTAGTTTAATGCATGTAATAACACGGATGTAATCATATCAAAAGGTAAGAGCACCACCTTTTTATATTAATTCCAACTCGGTTACAATAGTCTAATTTTTTTATTACAACAGATGAACATTAATTTCTTTCCGCATGCCCACATGTAAAATGGGCGGGCTGTAGTGTTGCCGCCGCTTGATGTTTAATGAGTCTTGTTAGTCATTGCCTATCTTGCATTCAGCCGCTTACCCTGCATTCAGAAACATGAGAAGAACGTTAGTAGCACCTGTAATAAGAGGGCAGAACCTTCTGACTTTAGCATACATATGAAGATAGATCAGATGCATGAATAAAACAACTCTTTGTGAAACTGCAACTTTTGCCGAGAACAGAGAACAGTATACATTCAAAATGGCATATATCCGAGGATGTAAAACGTAAACTGTTATTTTTATTCTACTTGAAGACAGCACAATACATGAGACATGGACAGTCATTAAAATAATCAACCGATTCTAATGCTATTGCCTGCAAGTTAGCACTTCATTGTGTTGCATGACAATATTCGATAAAACGTATTGCAAGACGCATTCGAGCATATAACGTATGACACGATATATTCTAGAATAAGCTATTTCGATACTGTTAGTTTTTGCAATGTATTTCGAAAGAGAACAGCCTATATTGCATTAACTAGAAACGTTCATGGGCTGCCCAAGCGGGCCACCCCTGGTTTACACTTAGTCTCGATGCCAATCCACTAGGAATGGGCTCGAGATCTAAGGCTGTGTGTTGTCGTCGAATTAGTGGAATGCAGTGATCCACTGTCGGGTGTGAAAGTCCGGTTCACTCTTCTAAGAATCACCCACCAACCTCTATTTGTGAGATATTCTAGATGTAAAGAAGGTGAACTTAGATTGATACAGTCAAATATCCAAATGAGCAGCACTTCGTTCTGTTAACAAAATGCTTTGCAGTCTCTTTTTTTTTTCGTTGCATGGAGGGAGTTTTTTTTCCGAAATCTCATGCTTTCAGTGGCGATCACGGTGGGACCCAGGTCCACAGTTTTATTTTTGGATTAAGTTACTGATCTAAAAATTGCTTTTTACAGGTACGCTATTCGTCTCACCCAGGGACGATTACGAATCTGCGCATTTTTTAGAGAAAATCAGAGACATCCAGTTAGGCAGAAAAGAGGTAGGGGTTTTTATAGCTTCTGTCAAAATTTCTGTTTTTCGGTCTTCTGGTTTTTTTTAGTTTGGACGGCTTAAAAATTGTTTTATACTTTATTTAAATAAGGGTAGAAGAATTTTAATTTTTCTTGCTTTATTTAAATAAGGGTAGAAGGATTTTAATTTTTCTTGCTTTATTTAAAGAAAGATAAGAAGAATTTTAATTTTTCTTGCTTTATTTAAAGAAAGATAAGAGGATTTTTTTTTTAAATTTTCTTGCTTTATTTAAAGAAGGGTAGAGGATTTTTTAATTTTTCTTGCTTTAGTCGTAAACTTTTAATTTTCTACTTGTTGTTTTCCAGTTTGTAGTATATGTCTGGCATAGGGAAAGATTTCTTTTTCGGTTGCTTGTTTCAAATTTGCAAAGTAAAATGAATCCCACACACCACGTGGTACTTTAAACCAAGGCGTTGGTCGTAAAACCCCAACCCTTGAGCAAGACCAAAGGTGGATTCCATTATCACTTTGGCTTGAGATATTGCATCCATTACCTCGATCGCGATCGTTGCTAGACGTAAATCCTGACGAAAGCTGACCGAGTGTTGTCGGGGTGATTCCCATGCACGCGAGGATAAGTCTTCTATGGTAGGTGTCATAAACAGAGTGATTCCCCTTCCGTACCGCCTATGTTCCACGTACCATCTGCTCTCACGTACCTATAGTCTCCCTCACGTAAGGGTGGGTATATAGAGAGGTTGGTATATCGGTCCGGCAAATGGTATATTGAAGGGGCGACCATTTATGGGAGTCATATGAGCCAACATTATGCATTTAAACGTTCTTCCAAAATTGCAAAAACAAAACAAAACACCAAAATGCACTAAACCAATTTAGGACACACTATCAATCCTTAAAAGAGATAATCACGGTTTTGTGTGTGTGTGCTCATTTCTGCTTGGTGTGCACAAAAAGACAAATCATCATAAACGAGATAAAATCTGCTTAGATAGTAGCGAAACATCACAATGGTGTACACTCGTAGCCAAGCCCAATCAAGGGCAGACGCTATGGAAGGTACACAAAGAGAGGGCGCTAGTCGCCTTCGCTTTAGCCCTGAGGACCTAGCCATACCATCTTGGCAGTCTGGCCTACAACAAAGTCCACATCAGGCCACTTCAAGAAGGAACTATTGGGAACCTCCTCATTGGAATACACCCATTCAACACACCCCCTTTCGGGAAGATGGTTCACATGCAGATCTCAATATAAGTAGACAACCGCCTCTTGAGGCTAGGTTTGAATGGCCACAGCGCGATGAAGCGCTAGAGAGGCATACTGTCCATTTGGAGGGGCAACGTGGATATGGCGTCCCTTATTTACCTCCCATCATAACAGAAAAACAACATCCAGAGCGCAGGGCTCTTTACATAGGGCTAGCTAACTCCGCCCGCCCCTCTCACACCCATAAAATGGAGTACGAGGAAGATCATCACATTCCTCGAGAACAACAAACAAAGACGGGAACCTTGTGTTTCTGCACCTGCCGAATATCATGATCACACATCGAGGCCGTAACCTCAAACAAATGTCGCTTACCCCGACAAAGGGAAGCAACCCATTGAAATTTTCGACCATCAAGATCGAGGCAAACACATAGGCAAAACATTCAAGCCTCCTCAACAAAAGAGGGCAGACCCAGTTGACCCGGTAGTCGCCAGACATGCCGCTCGTCAAGCCCAAATCACGCGGCTTAAACAAAGTCATCGGGAGATAGAGTATCTACACCGCTTGGATAGAGAGCGCATGCAACGCGAAGCGGATGAGTTACGCTATGAAATACCTGAGAGGGGGCCAACCCCTCGCATCCAAAGAGCACAACAGTATGAGAGGCACAACCCGTTGGGGCAGGACAGGTCTCCGCGACCTCGTCAAGCTTTGCCTCCGAGACCTTATAGACCCGAAAGGGAGGCCACTCCCCGGAACAATGATGGGTACCCTCAGCGGGGACTCGATCAAGGTCATAGGGCTCGCCCAGAGACTCCTCAAGAGTTTTATGAGGAGTATGAACCAGAAATAGAATGGGTCGACACGCCCCATCAAGGCGGGAGGGCTGCCAATCGGCCACCTCCCCATAGGCCTCCAGGTCTCCCTTGACCCACAACGGGAGCAAACCAAAGAAGAAGAAATAAAATCTTTCGATGCATACAAAGCGCTATTAGAGCGTTTGGAGTCTATGGAGATAAAAGCTTCTGGGCATCAAAAGCCCACACTACGTCAACTCCGTAGTCATCCGGTGCATCCCTCCGTACCCATACCTCTTTACCCCGAACATTTCAAGTTGCCACAATTGGCAGTCTTTAAAGGGGAGGAGGACGCACAAGAACATGTCACGAGGTTCCTGAGTCAATGCTTCAGCATCCAAGACAATGATGAATTATTTCTTAGAACTTTCATAACCACATTCATGGGCCCTACCTCGGATTGGTTTACACAATTGCCCAAACACAATATCAACAACTTAGATCAACTAGTGGATGCATTTCTTGAACGCTTTGCTTTCAACACAAGGAAGAAGGCATCACTAAGTGATTTGGCCAACCTCGAGGAAGTATGAGGAGGAAACAATAGCAAGCATACGGGAACCGATGGAGGGCTTTGCTTTCCAGGCTACCCTACCGTCCCCCTATGTCTGATCTCACTCAGATGTTCGCACGGAGTTGCTTAAAATCAATCTCTGGGCTATTGCTGCTACAGCAATACGATAGCTTAGAAGAAGCCTTGGCGCAAGCCAGAGTCATAGAAGAGATTAAAATAGGTGAAGGCACAATTGCCAAGCCTAAGAAGAAAGAGTGGAATAAAACCACTAAGACTGGGAATACGCAATCACAACCCGCAGCGGTTAATCAAGTTGCAATCAATGTTCCCAAGCTAGTGCAAGACACGCAGCCTCAAAAGGCCAATTACCAGGCAGTGCCTCCTAGTTATGAGAAAGATAACAAGAAACAGGAGCAGAATCAGCAGCGTCACCCTAAGCGACAATTCACCCCCTACACGGAGTCTAGGGACTCCTTATTTGACCGCTTGTCAGCGGAAAATTTAGTAACCCTTCCAGAGATCCCGACTATAGACCCTAACGCTCCTAAACCTAAGGGATATAGAGAGGAACTATACTGTAGATTTCATAGGTGAAGGGGACACGATTTGAATGGATGTTGGAAGTTCAAAGGACTAATCCAAGATTTAATCAAAAATAAAACATTGGTCGTGGACAACCCCATAGCGCCAAACAACCAACAAATGGGGGTATTCAAGGACCCCTTGCCTGCCCACGAGGCACAAGAAAAACCTCTCCAAGTTAATGAGGTGCGCCGTAATCTTCCCATGCAAGGATTTGAGGGAATGATCAGTATAGTGACGAGGAATAAAAAATACTCGGTAGTTGCCCCTGGGATAGCCACAAAGGAAGTTCCGACAACGTCACAGCCTCAACAACACCCTATACAGTCACCTCCGCCTAGACCAAAAATCATGATACGGTCCAAACTCACGCAGAGTTTGCGGACCACATCGGCTAGGTTGTCCATTTACGAGCTTATTCAACAATCAACACCTCATAGAGAAGCTCTTATGGACATTTTAAAAACCATCGAATTACAGCCCCAAGAAGCAAATTCTTTCAACAACTTCGTGGGACACGTAAAATGATGTACTGAGCCGGTCATCACCTTCAAAGAGGATGAAGTCAAAGCAATATCGAATGACGCGATAGATCCACCCCTGCATGTTGTTGCGCGGATCAACGGGATCCCGTATAAGAGAGTGTTGGTAGATACTGGCTCGTCCAGTAATATTATTACCACTGCAGCCCCGAAACATTTGAAGCTGCCAGCCTCTCATATCACAACCTCCACGTACACACTGCGAGCTTTCAATGATGCAATATGCTCGACAGTCGGCACGGTTGTTCTACCTGTCCGGGTAGGACAAAAGACAACACCAACATTGTGCCATGTGTTGGAAGGCGAGATGGCCTACAATATACTGCTAGGGCGGCCTTGGATTTGGGACATGAAATGTGTCCCTTCCATCGCTCACCAGTGCTTAAAGTATGCTTTTGAAGGTGAAATACACGTAGTCCCAATGGACTTGGAACCCTTCAAGTATTGCAATGCGGTACAACTAATGCCTCAGTCGACCCTCCCTTCAACGCATTTGGATTTCCAATTAAATCCATCTAAACAGGGTCCAATACCGCAAGCACCACTGATGACCGAATCACCAAAACCCCAGCCAGGTGAGACTTCATCATCTGCTCCTTCATCATCAATGCCACCCGTCATGGCTACACAGAAGGACAAGGGAAAACAAATCATGGAAGAGGCTCAGCCCTTAGAAGAGGGGTTGCCCACAATATCAACGATATCAACAGAGGAAATATCCAACACAACGGAAGCTGAGACCCCAAACCTACCAAACATGGAATGGACTCAGGAAGGACTCCCGTTCCCTCCCTCCGAAGCATCAACAATCACTGTTAAAATGGCTAGTACAGGCCTGGGGGAGTACATAGTGTAGAATGTTGTGGCAACGCCCGCATTAGAGTCAGTCCAGGATATGGGAAGACCTCGCCTTCCCATAGGAACAGTTGTTCCCCTAGGTCACCCACCCAACCAGACAAATTTTGTGTATGGGGGCCTTGATCATGGTCTTGAACCATGTAAGAAAAAGGAAGCAGACGAAGAACCTTTTGTTGAAAACATCAATTATATGTCAAACCCACAATTTGCCCTCAAATATCTCGGCCAATGCCATTGGCATGGATACGGGCTAGGCAGATATGAGCAAGGGATGCGTCTCCCTTGCCAACCAAGATATCAGATGCCATATGACAAGTCAGGAGTAGGGTTCAACCACCCCCTGGACATCTTGGTTGAAAATATGCAAGACCTAGAAATAGGCAACAAGGGGGGATTGGCACTAGATCTCTATGCCAACCCAAAAATAGAATTTACATTGGGAGATTACCTCCCATGGTCACCAAACACCCTTGGTAACAGTAGTAATCCCTCTCCTTTGCTAGAGAGAGGCGAAAGTTCGGATACCCATCCCCAAAGAGAATATCAATGGTGTCCGGACATCTTTTCGAAGCTGTTCCCCTTAGAGATTCCAGTTGAGTCAGTACAATGTCAAGAGAGTCAAGTCCCTCCACCAAAAGTGGAACAACCGCAATGGGACCAGATTAACTTATTGGAGCAAGGAGAGTCCTCAACATCGCAAGCAATAGTCGCTGAAGAGAATGAACATTTTTGGATCTCCGAAAGTGACTCAGAAGATGAGACTGAGATGGACTATCTCAGACATGCGCGACGACATTATCGTGCTTTAACTCATGAAGATCTAATGGGACAGATGGGCATACGATTAGGGCATGAATGGTGGGTCGACCCAACAGGGTGGGACCTGATCTTGGATCCATGGCTCCACATTCACGATGAGCACCGTCCACCTCGAGACCCTATCATAACAACAAGATGTCGAGGGAAGACCCTGTCCTCCATTTGGCACATAGGGCCGATCCGTTCGTGCCCGTTCCCATAGAGCCAGATCCAGAGTATAGGGAATATCTAGAAAAATCAAGTTATCATACCCATGGTAATGGAGACCAAATTCATTCCATCCACATGATCTCCATTGATTTGACCGCACCCATCCGCAATCCGGCCGATCCAGCATGGTCATTGCATCTAGACATAGATGCCATCGACTGGGATCGTGTCAATTCACCCCTATCACCAACAGAGTACTGGCCTTTCGGTGAAATGCCTCATTTTACCCCAAGGACAACTCAGGATATTTTTAAGCTGAAGAGGAACCTGAGGTTCCAAGCATAGATCTAAATTCAGCTAATGATATCCATTTGATCCCGACTCCACATCGGCTTGGAGGACGGATCCCACATGTCGGCCGAGGAGACGACCGACGTAGACATCGACATGCATCCAAAGAATCCATAGATTCTCAAGCTGGGGGTAAGTCTTTCTCCCAAAGAGCAAGCCGACTACATTGCCCTTCTCAAAGAGAAGAAGGAGGTTTTTGCATGGTCGTACAAGGATATGCCAGAACTAGACCCGCAGCTAGTCACACATAATTTAACGCTTGATCTGACAATCAAGCCTGTAAAGCAAAAATTACGTAAGATGCACCCAACAAGTGGCCTTGATGGTCAAAGATGAATTACAAAAGTTGTTGGATGCACAATTTGTCATCTGCGTGGATTATCCGCCATGGTTGTCCAACATGGTTCCCGTCAAGAAGCCCGACGGGAGGATTCGCATATGCACCGATTTTTGAGACTTAAACAAAGCGAGTCCTAAGGATGATTTCCCCTTGCCCAGCATCGACGCGTTGGTAGACGCTACAAGCAGGTCACGAAATGCTCTCCCTAATGGATGGTTTCTCAGGATACAATCAAATTCGTATCAATCCTGAGGATCAACTCAAAACGGCATTCACAACGCCTTGGGGGACATTTTGTTATAAGGTCATGCCTTTTGGCCTTAAAAATGCTGGTGCCACCTACCAACGTGCCATGACGTATATCTTCCATGATTACATGCACAAAACTTTGGAAGATTACATGGATGATTTATTAGCCAAGTCTCTCTTGCGCTCAAATCATATCGCTGACTTAAGCAAGATCCTCGATCGCCTCATGGAGCATAAAGTCAGACTAAACCCCAAGAAGTGCGTCTTTGGCATCACATCTGGAAAACTCTTGGGTTTCATAGTCTCAAAATGAGGAATCGAGGTGGACCCAAAGAAATTCAAGGCAATCCTTGAAATGGTTCCCCCAACCACAATCAAGCAGCTCAGGAGTCTACAGGGAAAGGTCGCGTCGATTAAACGCTTCATAGCACAATTATCTGACAAGTGCCGACCCATGAACAAATTATTACATAAGGGGGTTACATTTCATTGGGATGACGAGTGCCAGTCAGCCTTTGATGAGATCAAACAATACTTGGCTTCGCCGCCAGTATTGGCACCACCTAGGCCAGGAGTGCCGTTCTACTTATACATCTCAACTACTGAGGTGGCACTGGGCGCCATGCTAGCCCGTAAGAATGAACTTCACAAGGAACAGGGCTACATACTATCTTAGCCGCACTCGGTCGGGCTACGAACTTAACTATGCATACGTTGAGAAACTCTGCTTGGCAAGTGGTGTTTGCTACCAAAAAGCTACGCCACTACATGCTGAGCAACACTACGTATGTTGTGTCTAAGGAGAATCCATTGTGATACATGATGAGTCGTACTTATCATAGTAGTCGCACGGTGAAATGGATCATGTTGTTGACGGAATTTGACATAGAGTTTATTGGACAAAAATCTATCAAAGGACAAGTCATAGCCGATCAACTAGCAGAGGCTCCTCTTGAAGACAATCAGCCTCTGGTCATAGAACTACCCGATGATGGGGTCTTTCATGTCTCAGAATCGCCAGATTCCGATGAGCCTGAGTCACAGGCCGACATAACCCTATTCTTCGATGGTTCTAAGTGTGAGCAAGGTGGTGGTGCAGGAATTGTATTCTTCACACCGCAGGGTGCTCCAATGCCCCCGTCATTTAAATTAAACTTCTCGTGCACCAACAACAACGCAGAGTATGAAGCCTTGCTCCTAGGTCTTCGGACAAGCAATCGCCATGAACATCAAAAGACTGAACATCTTTGGTGATTCGTTGTTAATAGTCAATCAAGTCAAAGGGGTATATCAATGCAAATGCCCAGTTCTGAAGGCTTATAAAGCCCTTGTGGACAAATTCCTGGTAAAACTTGAGTGGTATGACATCGAGGCACTCCCTCGATCATCAAACCGTTTTGCGGATACAATGGCCTCCTTGGGGTCACTAATTCCACAGGACCTTTCTGGTGATATGACAACCATTCAAGTCAAAACCTTATCGCAATCCGCGATGGAGCGTGCAAGCTTAGACTTGACGCCAGGAATCCACATGATACAAATTGAACCATCCTCGGATAGGTTCTCTCGAATCCGAGATCATCTGAAACATGCCAACTGGGGGTCCTTGTTCTCCCCTACTCCCATTAGTAGCAACACAATACTATTCTTGCAGGTTCTATCCCATTCAAGCATTTGCTAGGGATGAACTTCAGGAGGGATTGGTCTGTTCATACTATCGAGGTTTCTGATCAACAGGACTGGTATTTACCCATTCGAGACTACCTCAAGTTAGGTAGTCTCCCACTTGATTTGACTCATGCCGCAAAACGAGCACTCAAGCAGAAAGCGGCTAAGTATGTCTTGATAGGAGACATCTTGTATCGTCGCAGCTATGAAGGAATCCTCCTTCGTTGCTTGGACCAGCAAGAGTCCACTTGGGCAGTCGCCCAAGCGCACGATGGTACATGTGGTGGCCACTTCAATGGAATGGCCATCGCAAAGCGCATTCTTTGCATGGGCTATTATTGGCCATCTTTAGAGCGATATTGTTGCACCTATGTCAAGAAGTGCGTGAAGTGTCAACATCATGCCAATCTAATGCACGTACCTTCTCAGGCCTTGCAGACAGTCCAGTCTTCTTGGCCGTTTTTGCAATGGGGCTTTGATCTCATTGGAAAGATCTCCCCTGCGTCGTCAGGCCGTCACACATTTATCATAACGGCCACAGAGTACTTCACCAAGTGGGTGGAAGCAATTCCGCTTACCTCTACGACAGGACCCCGCATTGTGGAGTTCATTTTGCATAACATCATATGTCGTTTTGGTATTCCATCCAAAATAGTCTCGGATAATGGGACACCTTTCAAGAACAAAGACGTGCGTGCTTTGACCACAAAGTACAAGATTCAGCACAGCTTTTCAACACCTTATTATCCGCAGGCGAATGGACAAGCAGAGGCGTCAAACAAAACGCTAGTTGCCATCCTTAAAAAGACCATCGCAGACAGTCATAAGGATTGGCACATTCAAATCCCACTTGCCCTATGGGCCTATCGCACTAGCATTCGGACGCCCACTGGGGCCACTCCGTTTTTGCTCGTGTATGGCTCCGAGGCAGTCATGCCTCTAGAGTTGGAGATTCCTTCCCTGCGCATATCAATGCATGAGTTCATCGATGATGATTCTACATGGCAGGCCCGGTTAGACCAGCTTACGTTGCTTGACGAACGACGCGTTAATGCTCTCGAGCATTTACGCATTTATCAAGAGCGACTTAAAAAATCTTACAACTTGAAAGTTCACCTCAGGGACTTTCGCGTTGGTGATCTGGTTTTGAAGGAAAATCAACAAAATTCCAGTTTGCCATCCCACCTTAGGGACAAGTTTGCGGCCAATTGGTTAGGTCCATATGTCATTGATAGCAAAATCGGACCCGGGACATACCGGCTAGCTTCTCTTGATGGTATCAAGGAAACAGAACCCTTGAATATCAGTCATTTGTGACCATTTCATATCTAAAGAGAGCCATATCCCACAAATGCTCCAAGGATTATCACAATCGCTTGGTCAATCCCACAAAAGCTCCAAGGATTCTTAAAATCGCTTGGTCACCCCAAAAGCTCCAAGGATTCTTAAAATCGCTTGGTCAACCCCAAAATGCTCCAAGGATTATCACAATCGCTTGGTCAATCCCAAAGGCTCCAAGGATTCTTGCAATCGCTTGGTCAATCCCAAAATGCTCCAAGGATTTCCACAATCACTTGGTCAAAAATCATGAAAATTCAAAAACAACAAAAATCATCAAAAACAACAAAAATTTGCATCTCATTTCTAGGCATACTCAAAATCATCAAATAGAGAATTCTTCTCGCAATTCATCTTCATATTCACCAAAATCAATCCATCAAAAGTACAAAAATATATAGCTGCATCAAAGCATTGCATCCATACATTGCATATTCATGGTCGTACAGGTCAACGGCACCATAGGCTGTAATTGCTCTGCTAGTCCATCTCGTTCCACACTGTTCCATTTTACAAAAACAGCAAAAACACCATGCACTTTACCACACCAGAGTCAGTGGTCTTTTAATGTATCAAGAGTTTTTCGTGATTCAGTCATCATTTTGCTCTTTAGCAATGAAATGTATCAAGTCAAACAGATTTTACGAAGGTAGAGTTACACTTGCAATACACCTTGTTACGTAACATCCCAACACAAATTAAAACACATAAAAATTCCCGAGTTGTGTGAACGAAGGATGAAACCTGCATAGTAATCCAGGTTACCATAAGCGAAATGGTTATCTTGCTCATCCCCCTGTGCGAATGACCCCAAGAATGCTGAGAGTTGGCAAAAGGACAAGCATCCTCCCTACCCAATTCCCTAAGAATCCCAAAGTTGCAAAACATCAAAAATTTGCAAAACGTCAAAAATCAAATATTTGACACCCTACAGTGCACATCTCAAAAAGCACAAAGAATAGTGATTATCGTCACTCCATATCCAAATCCCTTGCTCAAGAGAAAAGAAAAATAAATCAAAATAAACAGTGATTATTATCACTATAACGAGCAAGTATCCCAATACAATTGAAGAAAAGAAGGGAGTTGACCTTGAATCCCCGGAACTCTCAAAGATTCTCGACAGTCATGAGGCAAGCCTCAGTATCGGTTTGGTTGATAGCCTATCGGTCACTAGCGGTAAACTTCTCGCATGACGATATATCTATCACATTAACTTGTGTATAGATCAATATTTGCATGTGGATGAGCTAGCTTATGGTATCCTGGAGAACACCGTAGATTAATCTAACTACATACAACAAAGGAGTTAGTGGAGCTAATTAGGTGATCCTCGATACAAGTTCGGTTGAAAGCCCATCTGGCACTGGCGGTATCCTGACAAATACCACATAAATGAACTCAATTGCACACACAGTGGATGTGAAATAACTTGGTTAAAAACAAGTCCGATTCATACCTTGTTCAAAAGTCTTGTAAGATAAAGTACAATCATGGCTAGTAAGTTAAAACTGTCTGAGTCTCAGAAAACCTTTGCTACATTTCTAAACCAATTGCACTACTTTTCATCCTTGCAATACCACCAGAAAATACAAAAAAAGAAACACCACATTTGTACATAGCAAAATAATGGAGTTCTAAAACAGTCTATGGTGCCATAACCAAATCTCACCAAGTCCATACATCCATTTCATTTCTGCATATCACATGCATTTGCATTCCTCATGCATCCATCAAACTAAATCAACATACAACATTGGTAATTATCATACCATATGCATCCATCCATATCAAGTAGCATGCATCCACCAACATCAATCATTGTGCATAAAATCATGACATATACGTAAAGAAAGAAAATCAAAACAACAAAAACATCACAAAAATGCAACACAAAAAGAAGCAATAAGCATTGTCGGACATGAGTGCTCTTGCACTCAACCTCTTGGCATAGAAAATCGATGTCGAGGGTCAAATTCTCATTCTCCTACTTCCCTAAGAAGGCTATCATAGCTGGACCGCTCCACGGGAAGACGGGTTTTTGATGATTTCACCCCATTATGGCATCACCAAAAGGGTTAACACCCACCAAAAATAGGTCCAAATGTCAAGAAATTGCACGTGCTCAAATGGAAAAACATCTAAAGGCACCCTAACCTAAGTCATCTTGGGTCAAGCGACTCATCGCTTTTCTCACGAAGGTCATTCCCTCATCGATTCGTCGCTTGAGGGGGTAGTCACACTTAGTCACCAATCAACAAGCACACACCCAATCAAGGCAATGACATGCATTCAAAGAATCATTGACAAAGACAATCACGCTCCTGCTTGGGGCAGCAAACAAGCAATCATTAAGTTGATCAAATACTTGGCATTCCCGAAGCATGAACACAAGGTTCCCCCGTGGATAAAAGGTTGCGCCCTTTGCCTAATCATGACTGATCAATGTCCAAGCTCAAGTCACACCTCACCAAAATAGGTTAACACTTGAAATCAAATTCCTTAGCTCGTCGAAGCAAGGATTCAAGAATGCATGCCCTTTCCATACTTGGGGCATTAAAAGTTGGTTAGGTTACCAAGAAACCCTAATCATTAGTGCTTTGGTCGTATATTTTTGCTCAGCACTGCGTCACCCGCAGCGCTTCCCAAAAAGGGGCATCTGTAGACACCAAAACAACACCATTCGATTAAGTGACTACAAACACTGATCACATGCACATACACAGCTTTTAGGGCAGCCCTTAGAGGTCAAATAGTGGTCTTGACCACTCACACAGTAGTTTAAAAGATCAAAAAATGAGCAGAGCAAAGTCGGTCATTCTAGAGCCTTTAACAAACTTCAAAGCCTTCTTAGCCTTCTTCAAAGCCTTCTTCAAGCCAAGCCTTTATCCGCGCCAAGCCTTTTGTCAAAAACCAAGCCCTGGCCGAAGTGTCGCGATATCGCGACACTTTGGGCCCCGACCCAAAGCGGGCCCAAAGTGTCGCGATATCGCGACACTTTGGGTCCCGACCCAAAGCGGTCCCAAAGTGTCGCGATATCGTGACACTTCGGCCAGGGCTTGGTTTTTGACAAAAGGCTTGGCGCGGATAAAGGCTTGGCTTGAAGAAGGCTTTGAAGAAGGCTAAGAAGGCTTTGAAGTTTGTTAAAGGCTCTAGAACGACCGACTTTGCTCTGCTCATTTTTCGATCTTTTAAACTGTTGTGTGAGTGGTTAAGACCACTATTTGACCTCTAAGGGCTGCCCTAAAAGCTATGATATCAATGTGATCAATGTTTGTAATCACTTAATCGAAATGGTGCTGTTTTGGTGTCTACACTTAGACAACAAGGCGCTCTCCTCATCCCTAAGACTGTCACTGCCTTCACCTTTCTGAAAGGACTCCTCAATCTGGATGATTTAGGATTTGACCTATTGTTTGTCTTTGAAGATGTTCCCAAAGGTTTCCTTATTCCACTTTTTCAAGTTCCCTTTGATGCACCTGAGTTTTTGGGTTACATGGTTACTAGCAAACCTCAAGAATTTTTGACTCCACCATGACTGTATCAAGCCCTTGAGATCCTTGTGGTGAATCCACATTGCTTCAAACCTGAAAGGGGTCTTAAACTACAGTCTAGAATATTATTCTAGGATGAGGGAATTGTGATCAGAACCTATCTTTGGGAGGGCTCACAAACTGGCATTCGCAAAGCATGGGAGGGCTTCTTTGGAAAGCAAAAATCTATCTAGGCACTCTTGTATCAGATTGGTGCCCTTCCTTCTGTTGCTCCAAGTGAAGAGGGACCCCTGAAGCTGGACATCCATGAAAGCATTAGAATTAATGAAGTTTCTTAGGTTTGTAGTATCTCTGTGTGTGATGTTGTTCCCTCCTTTTTTGTCCTTGAGGTGCAAATGATAATTGAAGTCCCTTATCAGGATCCAGGGAGTTCCTTCGAAGACCTGCCTCATTGAAGTGAGCATTTTCCACAGAGCTTCTCTGCCCACAAAGGTGTTTGAGACATAGGCATTTGACATAACCCAAGAATTTTGGGATTCAGTATCCTAGAACATGATGTTGCTTACCCTATCGTGGCCCAAAATAAGGTTTTCTAGGAGCTTAGTAGGATTCCAGAGACATAGGAGCCCTCTCGATGTCCTAGAAGCTGGGGAATGAATGAAATCATAGTTTCACCAAATCTTTCTAGCAATGTTATGGGACCATTGATCACCCAATTTTATTTCCTGAATGAGAAAAATGGTTGGATTATGTTCTCTCCTCATGGCTGCAGCCAGTCTTTGTTTGGCTACCCAATTTAGACCTCTCGCATTCCAGGAGAGGACTTTCATTTCAAACTCTTGGAAATTCTCTTGCCCCATTTTCCTTGTTGAGCAGGGGGTTTGGATCTTTGAATTTCATCTTTGGAATTGTTTTTTGTTTCCTAAAATAGTGTTCTTTGGGTTCCATTGGCTATATCTTCAGCCGTATTTTTGTTCCTTATGTTCAAATCAGAGGGTCTTCCTCTTTTTTTTCCCCTCCTACATCCATCATGGATTTTTAGGAGTACTTAGTTATCCTAGGACTACTTTGCTCAGGGGATGACTGGTCCTCGGCTTTGTCATTAGTAGAGACAGATTCTGAGTACACAGGAGAGGCTGGGTCTTTAGGACCCGGGTGGGGGGACGAAGGAGGAGAGAGGGGAGGCGGGCCTTGAGGGATTCTTAGGGAAGTGGGGGCACCAAGGACGGGGGGAGGATTATGTATGGGGGTGGTAGGGGGCAAACCATGGGAGGTCGAGGGGGTGAGAGGATGGTCGTTGCTTCAGAGGTGGCCGAGATCTTGCCTTCCTCACACCTCATTGATAATAAAACTATGAAAAGGATTAAATTTATTTATTAGAGGAATAGAGGTACTTGCCTTACAATTGAGCAGGCCTAGAGGGGGTCTAGAAATAGCTTTTTTGGCCACCAACAAGATAGGTGGGGGTTGATGCTTCATCTTCTTTGACTGGTCCCTGGCAGGTTTTAACTATGGCAGGATCCGTAGTTTGGGGCACTGCGACTTAAGATAGCCCTAGGATTGGCACTCAAGGCAAAAAGTTGACTTTTTTTCATAGAAGAGTGGTTGCTTCCAGTTGAAGTCACTATAGATGAGTTTCAGGTGGTCTGGAATCTAACTTTCCAGGTTCACATTCACGCAAATGCGGGCCTGGGTTAGCCGAGTTCTTACCTGGGTGGCCAATTCGATAGCCATGAGCTCTTCGATCTCCTTAGAAAGACCAAGCAAGGCATCTTCATAGAAGAAGTGGGTTGGGATATCTGGAATTCTAACCCATATGGAGGTGAAATTAATGTTCTGGGAGCTAGGGTTGAAGTCTGGTTGCCATTTTTGAGGAACATACTTTGCCTTCCATAGAACCAGGGCCCTCCGGATAAGATGCGCTTTGCGTCTTCATGGGAATTGAGTTGAATCATGAAAAAACCACTTGTCATCGCCGAGATCTCCAAGTTGCCTAGGGTTTTCTATTTTGAAGCCGCCCATCTACGAATAGCATGTAAGTCAGGTCACCCGCTGATGAATTTGCCTACCAAGGATTTGGTATCCCGAGATTCATAGTTTTCCATGAGGGATTTAGGGAATAGAACATTATTCCCTTGCATGATGAATTTGTTGGTCGTAGATGACATTGGAATTCATTTATTTTTAGCAAGTCAGCAAAGGATGGCTTATCGCCCGTTGTTGGAACCTCACCTGGGATATGGGGCCCTTGCTTGGCCATGGTGATAGGCCTGACAGAGCCCTCGACGTCTCTACTACAACAATTAGGATCTAAGTGCATCGCCATGGGGAGTTCCTACAAGAATTATTTTGCTAGCACGACCCGATTTTGGGAGTCAGGGAAGGCACCTGACTAGCCCTAGGAAGCGACAGGAGGATGGACGAAGGGTAGGAAACAATCTGCCAAGGAAAAACATGGAATCAAAAACCAAAAAAGGAGGGAAACAAATGGTCAAACACCAAACCCCCATATAAAATGCCGAAAGCCGCCAGGAGGTAGACTTTGCTTGCTGTTATGTGGACCTTCGATCGTCATCACCATGGCATTCACTTCTATATCATTGTCCAAAAGCTTATCCTTTTATGAAGATGCTTTTGAGTATTTTATCTTGTGTATTGGTGTTGCTTATTTTTTATTTACAATTACATTTGTTATACTTTATAAAATCTATGATATTGAAATTTAAACATGTTCTCAATTGAAATTGAACATTTTACACATAATTTTCTTGTTTTCATTAAAATTCACTTTACTTGGAATGGTACACCTTGAATTCCAGTTGCTCCAAATTTAGACAATTCCCCTTTGTGTATCTTTACCTTTAAAATTCATATATGATATTTCTTATTTACTATAGTAGTTGATAGGATAACATTATTAAGCATGCAATGCTTATAATTGGATACATGTAGTATATAATGTTTGATCTTATAAGTTGGTTTACTTTTCATGTATACATTTATTGGTTTAAGAATTATTTAAATGTTAAATTTAGCCTAATCCTCTCTTCCATGGAACCTTGAGATTCGATGGTGTGTGTGACTTATAAAGTTTTCCAAACAATATTTTTAGTAATCACTAGTGTTGATGATTTTAACGGTAACAATAATAAGTATGAGAAGACTGAGGGGAACCAAGGTATGGATTCATATGGCAAAATGGATATCATTTTCATCAAGAAAAAAAACCTTTAAAGGGCATGTCATGCAAATTTTGAAGGATGATTTGAAATGATATTATTTTCAAAATGAAAAAAAGTATATTAAAAGTACAATTGCACACAACATTTAATTATTATGCAATATTGAGGGAGATACGACCCTATGAAATCAACCATCCAAAACAAGGGCAACGACGATTTTTTAAGTTGCAAAAAACAAAATTGTAACTATTTGTTATCTAGTGTTCAGATGATGGGAAGAGCAATGAAGGGCTAGGACCTTAGTGAGGCAAGAGATTCTATCTAGACATAAAAAAATTATTTAAGGTTTTTTCCTTCTTTATCTTAGAAATTTTGCATGCAGATTATTATAATTTTTTTATAGGACATTCTAATAAATTTCAATAGATTTTGAGTTTTAGTTTCCTTTCCATAGACCGATTTATAGTTAAATATTTATAATCATATCTAGTGGTAGAGGTTAGTGAGTGCACCTCATAGATATCCTCATTGCTCCAAGATAGGGTAATTTTTGGTAAATTTAATGGGTATTGGCCAGGGGCTTCAAACTTGAGAAAATGGATTGATAGGAGTTGAAAGTCTCTAGGAGTGATTTTATCCTTTATTCCCAAAGGTTTCTTCCTAGCCATTTTTGTTCTAGATAAGAAAGAAAAAAAAATTATAAAAGGGGGTCTTTGGTTTATGGGAAGTGCAGGACTCTTCCATACCCGTTGGTATGAATTTTTTTCACTTGAAAATGTAAATCTATCCCTAGTACTAGTATAGGTTAGGATGTTTTGGTTGCCCCTTGAATTTTAGGAAATAGAACCTTCAAGGAAATAGGAAACACTCTAGGAGAATTCCTTGAGATTTTAGATACTACAAAATATGGATTCTTGGCTATTTATGCTCGGATATTGGTCATGATTGATATAATTAAAGCTTTACCAAAATCAATAATTCTTAAGTATGGAGATAAAATGTGGACACAAATCATAGAATATGAAAACATATTTTTTAGATGTATAAAATGTCATGAGATGGGGCATATTGAGAGATCATGTCATTTTATAAAAAAATGGTAAAAAAAATGTAGTTTTAGAAGTTAATGCTCTGCCATTAATAAGGACATACTAAAAAATAAGTAGGACAAGTCAAAATCTTTTGTAGTAGATCCAGGAGAGGATAAATATGATGAAAAACAAAATTGTGAAAGAATATTGAGGAATATAATAATAAGACCTACTCCTAATATAGGCAAGGTAAAAAGAGGAAAACCCTCAAATTATCAAGCAATATCTAGGGAAGCAAGAGCAAACATAGAGAAAGGAACACAAATTAATTTGGTTGAAGTTATCTTTACCAAACAACAAAATGATATTGGTAATACGTAGACGGGGCCAATAGCCCCTAATAAGACATGATTATCATCTCCTGGTATATAAGGGGTTCTAATGCCCCCTCAAAGCAAAGGCATATTAGGGACCTATGTTTAAGTAATAATCCTGATATTCTTTGTATCCAGGAAACTAAAATAACAAAAGAAGAAGTTTCAAAAACTATGAAAGAAGTATGGGTAAGATGTGAATGGAATGATATTGGATTCTAAATAAGTAGTATGGGGAATTCTAACTTCTTGGAATCCTTCTATAACCTCCTATGTAAACATTCATAAAACTAGGCATTGGATAGCCTCTTTAGTCACTTGCTACTTTGATATATTTGTTTCATCATTATCAATGTCTATGGACCTACAACTCAGTTAGGTAGATTAGAAGTTTGGAGTGGGATTGAAGACTTTATAAGAAGTAAAGACCAAGAAAATTGATTCATGATCATAGGATATTTTAATGCCATAACCAATTTTGATGAAAATTTTGGGGGAATTAGGAAATTAACCCAAAGTATGAGATATTGCTCAACTTTTATTCAAAACAATAACCTATGGGAGGTTGAGTTTGAAGAAGACAACTACACATGGACCAACAATAGGAAATGCCAAAACCTAATAGTAGAAAAAATAGACAGATGCGTACTCTCATATCATTTGCTAGATGAAGGAACTTATGCTAGGAATAAAACCTTAACAAGGATTGGTTTATATCACTAGCCATTAAGAGTTAAAATGGTGGTAAGTGAATTCAAAAAATATCATATTTTAAATATGAGCAAATGTGGGAAGACCATCCTCAATTTTTTGATATGATAGCACAAACATGAAATTCTTCAAGAAATGGTGGGTTGTATGCTCTTCCGAAATAAATTAAATCTATGACATCTAGATTAAAAAAATGGAGAAAGAACACTTTTGGAAATATTTTTGAGAAGAAAGAACTAAAATATAAACTTTCAAAATTCCAAAAAAGTGGTCATAATAATCCAAGATTAGAGGAAAGGAAGTTGCTTAGTGAATATCATAATATTTTGAGTAAGGAAGAGAAATTCTAGAGATTAAAATCAAGACAAACTTGGTTAAAAGGAGATAAAAATATAAAGTTTTTTCACAGGATGGATATAGTACAAAGATCACCATCCAAAATTAGTATAATTAAATCAATAGAATGGGTTTAGATTAAATATCAGAGTGAAATTATAAAAGAGGTAAATTTTTTTATCATAATATTCTAGGATCAAAGGAGACTAAAGTTCTTAATGATAAACTTCTTCAAGATGTACCTTCAATTATAACAAATGAAGACAATAGAAAATTAATGGAGCCTATTACTCTAGAAGAAGTTCATTTAGCTCTTTTCTCTTTTAATAAGGATAAATCCCCAAGTCCATATGGGTTATTTGCAACTTTTAACCAACATAATTGGGATATAGTGAAGGATTCTTTATTGGTAACAGTGGAACAATCTAGGGTAAAACAATACATAACTTATAAAATAGATGCAACATATCTTACTCTAATTCCAAAAGTATGATGAATTGTTTGATTCTTTTAGACCCATAAGCCTATGTAATATGGCTTATAATATTATTTCTAGAGTGATAATGAATCAATTAAGGCCATTTTTAGATAGAATTATTTTAAAATATCAAGGAGGATTTGTGAAAGGGAGATAAATTCTAAATGGGATCATAGCAGCTCATGAAGTTATACATTCAGCAGCTTCAAGAAAAGAGAAAGCAATGATCTTAAATATTGATATGAGTAAAGCCTATGATAGGGTTAATTGATATTTTCTTTTTAAAATTTTAGAAATTTTTATATTCGAGAAGAAATGGTTTATATGGATTAAATCTTGTGTCTCTATAGTTTCTTATTCAATGTTGGTCAATAGGTTAGTAACATAAACTTTTAAAGCCAAGAGAGGTCTTATACAAGGAGATCCTCTATCTCCTTATTTGTTCATTATTATGGTAGAGGTTTTGAGTAGGAATTTAAATAAGGCTACAAATATGGGCTTATAAGTGGACTTAAGGCTAGTAACAACATCGACAACATCACCCATCAACAGTTTGTAGATGATACAACTATTTTTGTAAGTTCAAGAATAATTGAGGCCAGAGATTTGAATAACTTTTTAAAGGAATACGAAAGAGCATCAGGGAAAAAACTTAATAGGACTAAATTCAAATTTTACTTCCTAAACACTCTAGCTAATATCAAAGCAAGAATTTATAGGTTACTTCAATTGGAGGAGGTAAATTTACCAAAAAATTATCTAGGGATGCCTTTATTTGAGGAAATAATGAGGAAAGAGTTATGGAATCTAGTTATTATTAAAGTTTAGAATAAACTACTAGCTTGGAAAGGTATATGGTTATCATTAGTAGGAAGAGTGCAATTAATTAAGACAGTATTACAAGCCATTCCAACATATTATGTCATTGTATACTATGTCAAAATTAGTTGAAATTTTTTTAATTAATTATGGGATCTTTTTTTTGGTCAAGTTTACATGATAAAAGAAAATTTCCTTTGGTGAAATGGAGGAAGGTGTGTGATGATAAAACTAGGGGAGATATTGGTTTAAGATTTCTTATAGATGCAAACTTAGCTCTTAAGGGAAAAGTAATATGGAAATTGTACAAAGAGAGTCAAAGACAATGGAGAAAAATTATTCTATGTTAAGCCCAATGATCCAATTTTAATATTCTTTGCATTATCTATACCATATGGTTCTGTTCTTTGTAATGGTTTAAAAAAAATATTGATTTAATGATTAAAGTTTTAAGCTGGGTGGTGGGAACTAGAGAAAAAAAATTATTTGGATGGATACTTTGTGTGATAAAAAACCACTCAATTTAGATCTAATTTTGAAACCTTGGATGAGATTGATTCAAGACAAATATGGTGATAGGGTTTCAAAAATTTTGTACAAGGATCAATAAGGAAGATACAAATGGAAAGAAGATTTTTTACAAGTATACAAGACATTTATTCTAGAAGGCAATTGAGGAGAAAGATAACAAATTTTATTATTCCAAGGAGATCCAAGGATAAATTGATTTGGGAGTTGAATAGCTTAGGGGAATACACAACAAGAAGTGCATATTATGTAAATCACCAACAAAATAGTAATATCACTAGAATATGGAGAGATATGTGTTAGCTTTTGAAGAGTATAAAATATAGAAAATGCAACCACAATATGTAAAATAAGCAAGCTATAATAACTATATGATAATGGCACTATAATATGCTGGAAAATAATAAGAGAAACTTCTGCAATAACTCAAAAATATGCCATTAATGAAAGCTTACAAAAATAGTACGATGCAGTATAATGGAGGACATGAACACTCCATAAACTATTTTTGAAAGAGTTACATTGTACCACACTACTAATCTATACTATGAACTATCTATATTCTCTCCTCTCTCATTTCACTCACTATGAGGCCTATATATAGGAAGATAAGTTCCTTGGCCCTTACTCTACCTTTGACTCTATCCTATGACTCATGTACATGTGGACTATATGCACATTTACATCATTGCACATTCTAA
The DNA here is from genome assembly GCA_028583015.1 of Wollemia nobilis. Taxonomy (NCBI): domain Eukaryota; kingdom Viridiplantae; phylum Streptophyta; class Pinopsida; order Araucariales; family Araucariaceae; genus Wollemia; species Wollemia nobilis. Next base: position 2,391,167 of record JAQPPZ010001579.1, on the reverse strand, counting down.
CACTTGTGCATTTATTACATTGCTTGAAGTAACTACTTAACTTTACTCTAAAGTAAACTCCTACTCTAGTAATGTACCAAATATGGTACATTGACATGTACCAAATAATGTAATATACTCTAACACCCCCCTATATTACATTATTTGGGTATTGAATGCTTTAGTCTTCAATATGGATCTTTGTCTTGGTTTTAGAATTTGTACACTCCTTCTCTACTCTCTTTATTTTGCCCCCTATCTGTATTTTGTTCAAGTAAGTAGTTAGTGTCTTCATAAAATGCTATCTTTTTTGAGAGAGCTTTAACTTCATATTCCTCTGTAGGTTCTTCTAGTTCTTGAATTTCCTATATTTTGTGAACTAAGTGCCCTTTTTTATTACCTTCTTGATATTGCAATTGAGTATAATTGTATTGGTTCTAAGAACGTTGAAATTGTTGCTGATGTGGATTATACTAATTCTAATTTTGTCTTGTTTGGTTGGCTTCCATATTTTGTCTGATTTCCTTGATACCGATTTCTAGGATTGAATCCATAATAGTTGGTACTATGTCCTTTATTTTTGTATACTTGATAATATCTATTATTCCATGGTCTTCGTCCTTTTGATGATGAGGCAACATTTCCCTATGGATTATCTTTTGAAATTAATGCATTGTTATTCTTTTTATATTTTAACTATATTTTCCACCTCATATTCTTGAATAATGTTGAGTAACTCATTAGGATTTGTAAAGATGTAACTAAGTGCTTGTAGCTATCTGGAAGTGCTCTCAAGGTAAATTGAGCAAGAATTTTATCTTGTCTTTTCTCCTAAGGTTAATAATTTTGATTTTATATTTGCTACCTTCCTTAGGAATAGTTTTATATTTTCACCACTATTTACTTTCATAGAATGTAATTGAGTTTGAATATTTAAGATAGTGGCTTTATTCTTCCCTTCAAATATTTTGGCTTAGGTTTTCCATGCTTCTACAAATGTTCCTGTTGAACTAATTTAGGGTTGTATTTCATCTATCATGGCATAATTTATTATCATTAATGCTTTTGCTTCACTTTCTTCACACTTCTGAACCTCACCATAATCTAAAGTATGTTTAATTTTTGTCCCTTTAACTATATTCCAAAGCTTTTCAACTACTAGAATTGCCATCACTTTTTTTTCCATGATGCATAATTTGGACCTTTAAGTAGTTGGGATTCTATAAGGAAGAATTTGTTTGTTGTCATGATGGTCCTTGTAGGCTACCTTATAACTCCCTAGTTTAGAGTATATGAACTAATTTGATAAAACCTTTCAAGACTTAGGTTTTGTAGAATCCTTATGTCTCCCTAGTGATTAGAATATACTCTAATCTTGGTAAAGTGCTTAGCAAGTAATAGTTCACCTTTTGAGTTGATTTTGTAATGTTTTGAGAATGATAATAATCAACTCCTATTCACCTTATTTCTCCTATTGAACTATGCACTTTTCAATTTGATGGAGTTCTCTATGGTTGGATTTCTTTTATCCCTTTAATGTGACTATGAGACAAGTATAAGCAATAAATTCCAACTCTTTCAAGAAAACAATAATTTTGCTTCTCTATCCTTAAATTTTTCAATGGTTCAATTTTCTAAATTCCAATTAATTAAAGTTTGATGTAGCACTCCTTATATCTCCCTAATTTGGAATTTTAGAAATTGATGATATTTGCAATATAATAATAATTTGTTTTCCAAGTAGAAATCCTTATATCTCCTATGATATTGATTGCAAATATTAATATACTTGTATTTCAATTAATGTGACTTGAAATACTATTTAAGGATATAAACTCCTATTGATTTGCTTTCAAGTTTACTAAGGTTGAGTTTGCAATATCTTCAATGCAAATGATAATGATTTCAACCTTATATACTATGCCTTATCACTCCTTAATGAAAGCAAATATTATAATGTGTGAATCTCAAGCAATTAATACTTCCTTTGCTTTAATTGACTTCTATCTTTTTAAGGCTGATTTTTCAATGCAATAATATATAACTTTCAACCTTATATTAAGCACCTTATAACTCCCTAAACTTAAGGAAAGCAAATATTAAGTAATATACGTCTATTACCTTCCTTGCAAAGTATGATGCATGAGCTGATTGGCCTGTGGTGAAACTCTTTAATCCAGGTGTTGGTCTTCACCTTATATCACGAGCATTAATGCTCTCCTTAAAATGACGCTCCTCTATGACAGACTCATGTTGCACTTTGACTCTGATATCGATGTTGGACTCCTACGTATGGCAATGAGCAATTAATGCTCAATGTTCAAGTACTCATTATCTAATCCTTGACTTTGTGCCTCGAATACTTGCTCAATCATACCTTCAATTCACTCTCAATCACACCTCTTCGATACTCTCTCTCACCTTCATATTGGCCGCTTTAATAGGACCTTTATCCTTCTTGATGCTATGGACAAGTGGTGCATATGTTACTTAGGTAGCCAATGATGGTTGATGAGCATTATTTAGATGCCTCTAATGCTCAAGTCTCCCTCGAATGATATGCAATGATGAGTATACGTTATAACCTTTGGAGTATATCTTTAATGCTTCAAGATAAGTGTTACACTATTCTGAGTGCTTCTTTATCCTATGCAGGCGTTAGAAAGAATGTATGAGCACCTGGTTTGAATATGCCAAGTGGCACAAGATGCCTTGGCTGTAGATTGCAAGTGTCACTCCAATCTCGTGCATGTAGGGCTTCCTCAACGTCTCTTACTCTACATCTATTTCTTGCCAGCAAATGCCCTCTTGTATCTTGTCTTCAATGCTTTCTTTCCAAGTGAATGGTGTTGTGATGAGGTTAGCTCTAGCTATGGTGGTTCTCAAGCATTGCAATGGAGGTTCTATGGTGCATTCCAATGGTGGTTGGTGGTGTGTTCCTCGGTTGGTGGTTCATCCACGTTAGAGCTTGGTAATGCACCTTTGTTTTCACCTTATACCTTGCTTCTCCTTGCTTGCAATGTGCTATCCTTTTAAGCCATGTGCAATGGATAATATCCACCTTATGTAGACCCTTCTTATGTTGTAGGTTGATGTAGCCGTAGGTGCTAGATTTGATAATGAATGTTGGTGTCTTTAGACACCTTGAGTCTTGGCTAATGTGAGCCCTTCGTTGGCTCTCTACCATGCTCAAAGTTTGCTATTGAGATGGCCACTTTGTAGACATGTCTTGTTGGCTATTGAAGTGTCTTTGTGACACTCTAGCTTTGTCCTCTTTTGCTACGTAGGACAAGGAGATTATGGTGCAATAATCTAATGCAAACAACTTTGCAATAGTTAGAATAGAATACTTAAATTTGCACCTATATTTGAGATCTTTAAATCTCCTTTTGCGGCTACTTGTTCTACTCTTTGATAGCAAACTTGAGATTTGATGTTGCCCTCCTTACTAGACAACTCTTTCAATTGCTTGGTTAACTTAGTAATAATGAATCCAAGCTATTAATCATGCAACTTATACACCTTTTGAAAGGTTTAACTTTGCACTAATTTTCACTTTAACTGAAAACTTTAGTGCTCCTTTAATAACTAGTATAGTGCAATAGTAATCTCTCCTTATTACTCCTGTAAATGAACCCTTAAAAGGAACTTAAAATATGCACTATGATCTATGCAACTTGCACTTACGGATATTGTCTTCTTGCTTCCAATGGATAATAGAAAGTTGATATTTTTCTTTCTCTCGAAATATATCTAACTTCTATTTTTAATGTGCAGGTATTATCCCTTATAAAAACTATCTTCTGCACTCCCTTGAAGACTTTAATGTGCAACCTTCTCTATGCAACTTTTAAACTCTAATATGGTGCTTAATGAAACTTAATAATGAACCGAATAACTAAAGTTCAACTAATGAACCTTTTGCACCAAATTTGCTTACCTTAATGATTTATAGATAATGGATGTCTTGGTGATTCGATTCACCAAATTGCTGCCCTTTACTGGATATACTTGCAGCTCTTCTTGGCTGTCTGAAATAACTCTCTAACTCACCAAATTGCAGCTTTGTAACTCCTCTAACTTGTTGCTTGAATCTGTAGTTTGGTGGCTCCAACTCTCCTTCAAGATGTATCCTGGAAATCTAAAACTTAGTAGCTATTGATGTTGCCCAAGTTGTTGCTTTCTTACTATCCTCAAATTTGAAAAAATTTAGATTGCAAAGCAGTCAATATTTCTACTAAAATGTTGTCCTTGAATCTCAAAAATTTGGTATGGAACTCCTCCAAATTGTAGCTAAGATTTTCTCTCAAGAACCCTTCAGTATTCTGCTATAAATTTAGCAAACCCCTATCTCTGAATAAGCCTTCTAGGGCAATCTTCAAATCTCTTAGATTTGGTAGTATCATCTAGCTCCTTTCTCCTTTAGTCTCCTTGTGTCGAATTATGACTTCAATCTAGGCCTTCTTCTCAAGAATCTAAAAGTCTTGAGGTCTTCACCAATATCCTCCAAAATTTGGCAAACTTCTTACCAAATCTATCTCCATTTGGGCTTGTTGTCGGATGGCGATAATTGTCCCAAAATCTTCCTTTATTAGGAACTTCTCCTTGGTGGTAAATTTCTCCAATGAGTTCTCCTAGGAACTCCTTCAATGGCCTTCTCTAAATCTCCTTCAATGAGGCTCACCAAGCCTTCTCCTTGTTTCTCCTTGAGACCACTTCTTTAGGGTCTTCACTCTCATAGCTTCTCTGGTCTTCCCAATGAGACCTTTTCTTCAACCTTCTACTGTGGAAGTTTGGCAATGAGATCTCCCTCTTGGATCTCTAAAATATGCTACTTTAGGAATAGGACTTTTGCTAGTCCTTCTCTATCTCTTCCAAAACTAGAAGTTCTTCAATGGGACCTTTTGTGGGTCTCTTCAACTTCTTCAAGGTGAAGTCTTCAATATTCAATGGAGATCACCAATATCCTATCTTCTCCTGGACTCTTTTCTAGAGTCTCTTCAATCTGCTATTTGTAGTCTTCAATGGAGATCACCAACCTCTAATATTCTCCTAGACTCTTCTCTAGAGTCTCTACAATGAATCTGCAACAAGGCTCCTATGGCCTTTTCTTCTTCTGCTCTCTGCAGGTCTGCAATCTCTAGCAATGGGACCTTTTTTACAGGCCTCCAAATCTTTGCTCTTTTATTTTTTGCTTTTGGTGTTGGATTGATTCTAAAGAAGATATTCTTCCTAGCTCTTTTGTAGGAAGCTTCCCAACTTTCTTTGAATCTCCTTTTTCCTGCAACAAAGTATTAGGACTGTAATGGAAGAAACTCTAAATCTAGAGATAATCAATCTTCACTAGTTGATTTGTCAATCTAGTGGAATTAATGTTGAGTCCTAGTCTTCACAAGTTTTTCTGCAACTCTGTGGAAAGACTCTAGCCAACTGCAATCTCAAAAATTTTGGAAATGAGATTTGCTATCTACTCTCAATCTCACTTGTGGCTCTCCCTATTTCCTATTGATATACGTTGTTAAACTATTTTTTATGAGTATATAATATAGGAAATGCAACCACAAGATGTAAAATAAGCAAGCTATAATAACTATATGATAATGGCACTATAATATGCAGGAAAATGATAAGAGAAACTTCTGCAATAACTCATAAATATGCCATTAATGAAAGCTTACAAAAATAGTACAATGCAGTATAATGGAGGACATGAACACTCCATAAACTATTTTTGAAGAGCTACATTGTACCACACTACTAATCTATACTATGCACTCTCTATATTCTCTCCTCTCTCATTTCACTCACTATGAGGCCTATATATAGGAAGATAAGTTCCTTTGCCCTTACTCTACCTTTGACTCTATCCTATGACTCATGTACATGTGGACTACATGCACATTTACATCATTGCACATTCTAACACTTGTGCATTTATTACATTGCTTGAAGTAACTACTTAACTTTACTCTAAAGTAAACTCCTACTCTAGTAATGTACCAAAGGTGGTACATTGACATGTACCAAATAATGTAATATACTCTAACAATTTGGGATAGCCCAAAAATTCTTAAAGTCAAAATGTTTGTTTAGCTAGTAAGTTATAGAAGAATTTTATCCTAGGATAACCTTATAAAAAGGGAATTTTATGGCCACTCTCAATGTGTTCTTTATAAAAAGGAGAAGGAGAATATAGACCATCTCTTGGGACATTACTCAATAGTCTAGAAACTATGGCAATGGATTCTTAATATGTTTGGTAAATACATGGTGATGAATAGCAAAATTCAAGATTGACTAAAGAAATGGCAGAGCACTTATAAAAGTGAGGCTTTATAGATAATATAGGATATATCAAAAGATACGATACGTTGGACTGAATGGCTAGAAAGGAATAGAAGAATATTTAAAGGAAAGGAAAGTAGTTTAGAGGTAATGAAAAGGAAGATATGTTTAGTCATAGAGGAGTATAAACCAACCCTATCAACTCACCCAATATTTAATCTGGAAGTAGAGAGCCTTAATAGATGGAGTCAAGTCATTAATTGGAATTATGATGTTGGGTACAAGAGAAGCAAAAATAAGGCAAAGAATATAAAGTGGAAACCACCAGATTTGGAGTTGGTTAAATTGAATTTTTATGGAGCATCTAAAGGAAATCCAATACTAGGAGGAGGAGGAATAATTAGAAACAATAAAGGAGATATATTTCCTCATTACACTTTCAACAGTGAATATAAGATAAATAATGAAGTTGAAGCTTGGGCGGCTTTAGAAGGATTAAAAATATGTAAACAAATGAAATGGAATAGAGTATGTATGGAAGGGGATTCTCTTAGTAATAAATGCAATTTTGAAGAAAACAAAGGCTCCATGAAACATACAAGAGAGATGATTGTGGAAATTAAAGATTTTTTTGTTTTTGATGCATAGGGAAGTTGGTTACAACCATACTATTTTTAGTAACTAACAATAATAGGGTTCAAACCATAGGGGCTGATCCCAACAATACTATTCCAACTTTTTTTTGTTGAACTGGCATGAGGGAGAGACCATTGATCACTTAGGATCCATACCATCGTCATGTACTCAAAGGATTCAAATCAGACTACTACCTTTGCAAATTGGCACCCCCAAGATTTGAACCCAAGTCTCTTCTTGGTAAGTGCCTGGCCAGATAAGCAATTACCAATCCACCTAGCCCTTGGGGGAAAAATATTTTATGGTAAACCAGTGATATTTGAACCGAATTTGCGTGGATCCGCACCGTATGAATCACGTCCTTCAATTGGATACCTCACACCAACTTGGCTACGCACTCACCCTTAAAAGGGTTTATGGTAAACCAGTGTTATTTGAACTTAAGTTGCATGGATCCACACTTTATGGATCATGTTCCTCAACTAGTCGCCTCACACCAACTTGGTTAAATATTTTAAATAAATCAAGTTTACAAGATCTAAGCTTTACACATACTTTGGATCATGTTTAACGAGGCGAGGTAGAGGTTATACTAGTAACTCTAAGGATTTAACCTGTGATCGATGACAGCTTCCCCAAGGATTTGACCCTATGACCAGTAGTTAAAAATGAAGGGATGTTACTAATTCCCCTATGTACCAAAAAAACATTATGCATGTATTATTTTGTAAGATTCTAATCTTGGCCTTCTCCTTGAAAATCAAGAATTTAACTAGTTGAACTAATTCCATTTAATAATATTAAACAAGAAATGTTGAAAAGTAATGAAAAATATTTCAGTCATTAAAAAGATGTTATTTTTAATACCATTTTGATTTTTTTTAAATTAGATATTTGAATACAATATTAAATATAAATTTTAAAATGTAATGCAAAACTTAATACCTTACATTATATTATCTTGAATTTTAGTAAACGTTGATGCCAAATTAATTAAGACATAAAGCAAAGATGTAATCATAAAATTATTATTATTTAATAAACTGTGTGTGGCTTCTATTGAGGCCACTCCCATTACAAATTCAAAATATTTTATTACTCTCATTACATTTCTATCAAATTACTTAAACCATATCCAACTTGCCTTTCTATCAAAAAAATTCTTCATTTGCCTTTCTTATCAAAGAGATTTATCATCTTCCTCACTGTTAAGCTTCCAAAATCAATCCTATATATCATTTCATACAGATGTCTTCCAAAATTTAAATTTTATCAAGATAAAATTCAACACCATTAATGGCTAAAAATATTTGCTACCCAGTTCCCATATCTATAAATATAAATATATAGTCTATAACAACTTGAGAGTTTCTTAATATATTTTTTTAGGGTTCTTATTCATAACCCTAATATTCTAAGATTTTACCTTAGAGTGAAGATAAGGACTCTTTAAAATTGTATAATGGAGCGGAGAAGCGGAGCGAAGGAGCAAAACAGCAATGGAGGAAGCAGAGGAGGTATGGAGGTGGTTGGAAGGAACCCCAAATAGGCAGTAGGTGAGGATCTAGAGGTAGATAAGATTGTTGTAGCAAGAAAGGGATAGGATTCCCTATCTGAGAAATTTGAAAAAGTCATAGGGACTGACCCTCCTGACAAATACCTTGATAAAGGAACCCAGTTGGGGGCGGGGGATTCTAGGAAGGGACCGTCCTTTTTGGAAACACTAAGAGGGAAAAGGATGGAGCCCTTTGTATTGCTACCACCTCTAATACTAGAAAACAATAGGATAATAGCTCCTATAGAGGTCATGGAAGGTTTCCTATATTTGGAAGCATCTTCCTTAGTGGGCAAGTTCCTGGGCAGGAGGTCAGATATTGAGACAATACGATCTTGGAAATTGGCCAAATGGAAAACTACATGAAGCTTAGATATTGTGGCCCTTTCTAGGGAGTTTTTCATGATAAGACTCAATAACAAAGTGGATGTGAATCGCATACTTACAGGAGGATCCTGGTTTTTAGGAAAACGTAGCCTCTTTCTTAAGCAATGGGGGAGGACTTCGACCCTGAGAAGCAAAACATTAACATGCCATCCATATGGATTCGTATACCAAATCTTCCAGTGTAGTTCTTTAATGAATATTGGCTCCAAGGAATAGCTAGAGCAATAGGGGAGTTAGTGGCCATAGATCATCCAACCCGAGAAAGGACCAGAATGATGCATGCCAGGATATGTGTGAATGCAAACCTAGACTTTGAACTTATTTCCTTTATGGAACTAGGGTATGGTGAGTACCTGAGGAGGCAACTAGTGGAGTATGATAACAATCCGGCATTCTATAGTGAGTGTAGAACTCAGGGTCATCTCTGGAATCAATGCCCGATCCTAGCAGCCAACAGAGAAGCCATGAACAAAGCTCAATATGGAAATGCAAATGGGAGAGGGGTCCCTAGAAACCAAGGAATACAATGACCATAAAACTTTAGAGGATATAGGCCAATCAAAAAAAATTAGGGTAACCAGGATCCAACAACCTAATCCAAGCTTCAAGAAAAATGAAAACAACAATGCGAGGAAGGCCAAGAACTTCAGGTATGTCCCAAGGTTCCTAGTTTTAAAAAATATGAAATCTTATCCAATATAGAGGTTGAAAAGGAAACTAGTGATGAAAAGAACCACCAAATCTTATTTCCTGAAACCTTAGAGTCCCCTTCCAAGTCATGCTCGTCCATGGCTGTTCCAAAAATCCCAAAAACTCTTCTCATAAAATAAAATAAAATCTTGGCTATTGTTGTCAGAATATAGAAGGAGTGGAGTCAATACTTGATTTGGTAGAATTAGTTGGTTTGACAAGATCTTCCAGCCCTGTGTTACATCAAGTCATCCCCTATCAAGTCAGCCCAAAGAAAATAAGTTACACAATGAGAAGTCCAACAAATAAGGATCATTATTTAGGTGATTTCAGCCAAAACATGGAGGAGGATGAGGATAGAGGTGAAACCCCTCATAATGAGGAAAAGAGATCCAGTCCTAGCTTACTTCAGTACATGCCTCCTCATTTCAATCCAAAATAAACTAGAAGTACAACTAAGTCTCCTATTAATTATGGAAGTGAAAAAAATAGTGTGAATGTCAGCTGTAGAACACTACAAACTTAGAATCAATAATAAAATTGCAAATGGGAAGCACATAACACTCTTACAACAAGTTATCCCCAGTCAGGATGATAGCAAAACTGATAAACCCCCTCAATGCCAAGGAAGGGGGAGAGGGAAAAATAATAAGCAGTCTAAATGAAGGTACTCTCATGGAATGTGAGAGGCCTAAATGGCCCACCAAAGCAAAGGGTGGTAAGATCAATAAGGAAATATTTGAATCCAACAATCATTTAAGAAATAAAGACAAATGTCGCACAATCAAAATTAATAGCTAGGAGAATTTGGAAGCAAGGGGAAGTGGTCTTTCAACAACCGAGAGGAGCGTCAGGAGGACTCATGGTTTTGTGGGATCCGCATAAAATTGAAGGCAGTGTTATCTAGACTGATGATAGAGTTCTTAGTGTGCTATTCCATGATATTGACAATAATAAATCCTAGATCATGTCAAATGTGTATGCCCCAACCTCTATTCAGGGGTGATCAGAGTTGTGGGAGTACTTAATTCATTTGAATCAAGCTTTTAATAACATTCCTTGGGTGATTGCAGGCGACTTCAACACCCCCTATATTCGTCTGATAAAAATGGAGAATTAGGTTTACCATCTAGAAGCATGGAAGAATTTAATGAGTTTATAAATGTGAATGAGTTGATGGACATCGGGATGAAAGGGGCTAAATTCACTTGGAGTAATTGTAGGATAGGGAGCCAACTGATCCAGGAGAGGTTGGACAAATTCTTCCTATCAAAGGAAGCCATTACAACTTTTGGGGATTCTTTGTTGCAGGCCCTTCCCAAAAGTGCTTCAGACCACAGTCCTATTTTTCTTGATGTTATATAAGGCACCCCCTTTAAAAAACCTTTCAGGTTTCAATCAATATGGAAAAAACATTTAGAGCTTAGGGAGCAGGTCAGAAGGTGGTGGCAGCAACCTATTCAGGGCAGTTCTTCCTTTAAATTGGCTCAGAAGCTAAAGATAGTGAAAGATAACCTTAGAATCTAGAATAAAGAAGTATTTGGAAATGTCTTTGAGAAAAAAAAAGTAGTAGGTGAGAAACTAAAACTTATAGAGAGCAAAATCCAAAACGGAATCTATGATGAGATAACCATATCAGAAGAGAAGGATACATTATGTGAATTTCATAACATTCTGGCCTATGAGGAGATGTATTGGAGGTAAAAATCTAGAGCTTTGTGGCTGAAGGAGGGTGATTCTAATTCAAAAAAAATTATGTAACTATCTTGAGGAATAGGAGCAATAACAAAATCATAAATCTAACCAAGGTGGATGGATCCTCAACCCAAGACATTCAAGACATCATATAGGAGGCAGTTGTGTACTTTAGCTCCCTTATAGGTGAAGAAGATCATTGTCATGTACCAGAAAAATATTCACTTATCCAATTCATTCCCCACCTCATTGACGGGGCCACCAATGAATCTCTCTTGGTGCCTTTCTCTGATGAGGAGATCAAAACAGTCATGTTCAGAATGGAACCTGACAAGGCTCCTAGCCTAGATGGATTCCCACCTCGGTTCTATCAAGTGTTTTAGGATATTGTTGGAGTCGAGGTTATGGCTACCATTACGGAATTCCAAACCTCAGCTCATATTCCTAGGGGCTTTAACTCCACTTTCATAGCATTTATTCCCAAAGGTCCAGCCCCAAAGAGTATGGCAAATTTCAGGTTGGTCAGTATATGTAATGTGTCCTATAAAATCCTTACCAAAGTTATAGCTAATCGAATGAAGGAAGTCTTGTCTGTAATCATTGATCCTAGCCAGGGGAGCTTGGTTCAAGGTAGATCAATTTTAGATGGAGTAATCACTGTCCATGAAGCTCTCCATACATTAGCACAAACCAAGAAGGTAGGCATGGCACTAAAATTGGACATGAATAAAGCATATGATAGGATTAATTAGGAGTTCTTGGATGCAATATTATTAAAATTTGGCTTTCATCCTCAATGGGTCAGAATTATCAGGGGGTGTATCTTGAAGCCTTGGTTTTCAGTCTTGGTGAATGGGTCAATAGCAGGATACTTTCAAATTAGGAGAGGATTAAGGCAACGAGACCCTATAAGTCCAATGCTTTTCATCATTGTGGCAGAGGCTTTCGGGAGAACCATTAAATTTGCTTCTGCTGCAGGACTTATATCTGGGATAAAGGCGACTTCTTCAACAAACCCTGTAACCCATCAGTAATTTTTGGATGATACATTGATGCTAATCCTAGCCTATGTGGTTGAGGAAAGAAGAATTAAACACATTCTCACGATGTATGAGGAAGCAACTAGGTAGAAATTGAATTTCAATAAGATCAAACTCTACTTCCTCAACACCCCCATTCCAAGACAAACTAAGATTGCTAGGATCTTGGAGTGTCCTATAGCGAACCTTCCCACCTCATACTTAGGCCTATCCCTTTTTTTTGGGAACCTGAAAGTAGCCATGTGGAATAATGTGTTGGAAGGGATCCAAAAAAAATTGGCTAGATGGAAGGGACATCTCCTATCACAGGTAGGCAAAGCTACTTTGACTATGGCCTCTCTCTAAAGCATTCCAGTTTATTTCTTATCTGTATTTTGAGCTCCAAGTAGGGTTTATCAAAAAATTGAGCAATTTCAAAAAAAATTCCTCTGGTCAGGGATGGAAGTAAAAAAAAGATCCATTTGGTAGGCTGGAGCAAAGTGTGCAAACCCAAAGCTAATGGGGGGTTAGGCCTGAGGAGAGTGTATCATCTCAATGCACTATTGTTAGCTAAACAAGCCTGGTGGTTGTTGACAAATGAGTAGAACGAATGTATAGCCATAGTCAAGAGGAAATACCTTCAAGGAACAAACTTCCTGAATGAGAATATCCTAAACAGGGGTTCAGCTTTTTGGAAAGCAATCTTAACCAGCAGAGATTTGGTCAAGAAAGGGTTTAGATGGATTTTAGATAATGGCCAAAAAATCAACTTTTGGGAAGATAGATGGGCTACACCTGAGGCCTTAGCCTAGAACCCCCACCTTGCTAGGATCAAAGAGCAGACAGATCAATCCATAGGACAAAGGGTGGCATATCTCATAAGGTAGGATAGGTACAATCCTAGATGGAAATATATTAGGGTGTAGGATTTCGAATATGAGTCTGAAGAGCTTCAAAGTATTTTAGATCAGCATATTATCCTCACGAGGGTAACAGAAGACCATCTAGCATGGACAAAAATGGAGAGTGGAGAATTCATGATCAAATATTCTTCCAATTTTCTCCTAAACCTCAAGGATCACCTTATACAGTCGTAGCTGGTCTAGATCAAATTTTTTATTCCCAAAATATCCTTTTTTTCCTGGCTTGTGATCCAAGGAAATATTCTTACCATTGACAACATGCTAACAAAAGGAATGATTATTTCTAATCGGTGTTACATGTGCAGGGTAGGGTGGGAATCTATCCAACACCTCTTTTTATAATGTTCGGTGTCAATAACAATCCTTGATGGACTATTCCAAGCCTTTAGGATTTCTTGGGTTAAACCGGATACAATCATCGAAGTCTTCCAACAATGGCCTAGTCCCTTTGTGAGCCCAAAACTTAAGTTTTTTTGGAATATTTGTTGGCACCACTTCCTTTGGCAAATCTGGTTAGAAAGGAACCATAGAGATTTTAACGAATCAAAGCATAGTCCTAAGACCATCCTTAAGAAGATCCTTGCCTTTGTGAAATAAAATTTTAGTATCTTGTTTGTAGATAATCATGTAGTTCCTCCTTTGGAAAAATAGATTGCTCAATACTTAGGTATCCCTACTGATGAGGTTTCCCTTCATCAAAATCCCAATCCCAGAAGTGGTATCATATGGAAGCCGCCCCCTAGAGACTGGTGTAAGCTGAATTTTTATGATGCATCCAAGGAGAATCCTAGACGGGCAGGGGTAGGAGGAGTGGTTAGAGATCATCAAGGAAACCTTGTGATGGCCTTTGGTGAACCATTAGGATCCAGAACCAATAATGAGGAATAAGCAAGAGCGCTTTGGAGGGGATTGCAAGTGGCCCAAGAGATCCAAGGCAAGTTGATGGTTGAAGGGGATTCAATGATCATAATTAACCTTCTAATTAATGGCAAAAAACCACCTTGGAGAATTGATGCCATCATTCGTGAGGTGAGGATCCTTTTCGAGTCCAGATGTGATAAAATGGCTCAACATGTGTTCCATGAGGCCAACAAAATAGCGGATAAACTAACCAATGTTGGAGTTGATGCTAGTATTTTGACTATGTGGACGTGGGGCATCCCACGTGAAGTGGAATATATCCTTCGTAATGATAGTCAATCCATTGCTTAAGGTGGGAAGTGGAAGGGCATATAACTCCCACGTGGTCCATGATTGTAATAGGGGTTTATTTGCAACACAACTAAATTTGAAGGCTTTAAATATTTGGTCTAATCTGATAGAAATCTTGGGAGGGGCTAGCATGGGAAAATGGAATGTAGAGAATCCAAGACAAGACAAGACAAGCACAGACCCAAGGTAAAATAATCATGACTGAAGATGGCCCCACAGAAAAAGGATGAAGATCATTGGCCACACTCCAGGTGATTATGCAGATAGTTATGACATGCATATTCCCATCAAGTGGAGAATTTCAAACCTAGCCAAGTGTGCAAAGACAACGAATCTAAATCACAATAACAAAGGGCTTTCTGGAATGATGACAAGGCCGACGGGTAAGGCCATATGGCAATAGATCCAAGTGGAGGATTATGGATGGTCCTTTCATATGCATGTAACTCTTAATAAGGAAGGTGTTGTCAAGTATGAAACAAGTGCAAAGATAGCAAACCCAAATTACAATGACATGGGGCTTGTTGGGATGACAAGGCTGACATGTAAGGCCATATGGAAAGAGATCCAAGTGGAGGATGATGGGTGGCCCTTTCCTATGCATGGCACTCTTAACAAGGAAGGCATTGTCAAGTATGCAACAAGAGCAGGGCTGAATGACAATGATATGGGACTTGCTGGAACATTGAAAATGATGATAGGTAAGGCCATATGGTAAGAGATCCAAATGGAGGATGATGGGTGGTCCTTTCCTATGCATGGCACTCTTAACAAGGAAGGGTTTGTGTATCACTCATAATTTTTCGCATCCTTACCTTCAGGCTATAGGATCCATGCCCAAAATGGGGATGCGAGAAGGATGGGACAATACCTCAGACGGAGAGGTGCTTTGAAGGTCACGCCTCTTGGGGAGGGGGTATAAGGGTGAATTTTCGATGGATGGTGGGTTCACCAGGAAACTTTTGAGTGGCAGTTTCCATGCCTAGGTTGAGAATGGGTTTGATGTGTTCATTTTGTACTTTAATCATTCATATCCTAGGTTTGGCCAAGATGAATCTAAGTTATTCTATATGCCAATGCTGATTTATATGGATATAGAAAACATGAATAAGTGCTAAACATAGAAAGTGTGCTAAATAAGACAGAATGTACCTGATTTCGGATGTTTGATGAAGATTCTGAGGTTTGTAGGAGTCCAGATCATCTCAAATCTTACATAATCATTTGCAATGGCACTGAATCATCTCATATCACAGTCGATCATCTGAGATCAGATGATATCTTCGTCGACCTGACGAATTTGTTAGAAACCTGCAATCATAGAAACAGATACCAAAAACCAAAAATGCAACTGCAAAAGCAAGGGGAAATGGTAGAAATAACAGTAAACTTGACTAAATGATAAATCCATATAACAATTAAAGGGAATGCATTAATTTAATAATTTAGTTTAACTTTATCATGCATCTATGCTAAATGAGGTGAACTCTAGGATGCAGAAATAGAATAAACTAAGTTAATTCATAAAGAAATGAAGAGAGAAGATAAATAAATGCAAACTTCGATCTCTGATTGCCCC
Organism: Wollemia nobilis; assembly: GCA_028583015.1. NCBI lineage: Eukaryota > Viridiplantae > Streptophyta > Pinopsida > Araucariales > Araucariaceae > Wollemia > Wollemia nobilis. The sequence goes on along the minus strand of JAQPPZ010001579.1, from coordinate 2,375,207 downwards.
CAATCTGGACTGTAGTCAAGATCACCTCCAATCGTACGAGATCATCGGTGATCTGCGACAGGATCATCCAAAATCGTCTAGAATCACCAACGACGATCCGAGCTTGCTCCGACTAAAAAACAGTAAAATTCCTACAAGAAAACTTGAAATACACAATGCAAACGATGGTATGAAGGTGTTCTAATGCACAAGAAACTAAATTTGCAGGGAAATCAGTCATCTAGGGGGATAAACTGAGAAAATCCTAGTTTATATAGGATTAGGGAGAGGTTAGGAGGTTGGAGATCATCCCAATTTGGGAGATCTCCAACGGGGGAGACTCTAACCGCACAGACACTCTTTTTGCCCAAGTTAGAGAAGTTGTTGAAACAAAAGCTAATTATGAAAATCAATTTTGGGATGAAATCGTCTAGACGTTCTGTACCAGATGAATTCGTCAGATCTGGGATGATTTCGTCTGATCGTCGATGATATCGTCCAACGGTCAAAATAAATCCTAAAAATGGCACGAAAAACAAGGGGAGCGGGTAACGGGCGGTTTCGGGGTTAAAATTCAAATTTTTATCTTTTTACTAAGGTTTAACTACGCCAATTTTAGGGTGCTACATTTTTCCCCCTCTTTAGCAAATTTTTTGAAGAAAATGCGTTAAAGACTTCTTCCCGTTTTACGAGAAAGCAAAAATTTACTCAATTTTTTAGATGATGAGTCTAGGTCGAATCGTATGACTGTTTACTATGGCGCCCCCTCCATGTTTTTACCTAAATCGAATTTTTGAGGTAAAAGCGTGGAAAAGAAAAATTAAAAATGTTGTTTTTAAATAAAATTAAGAAAAATAGGGTAAAACCCTAATTCATTTTTACTGTTCATTTTTCACTGTTTTTAGAGCTCTGCAAACAAAATGGTCGAAACAACACACATATCGACAGAGGTCCGATGCGGGCTATGGGTAAGGATCTAAACCTAGTGAATTATGTTTGTAATTTGATTTGTGTAATTTGCAATTTAAATTTTTACTGTTTTGGGGCATCGCGACCGTCGACGTCGTCGAGACGAAATCGTCCCCATTTCGTCGAAATCGCCCCTAGATCGTCGATTTCATTTGAGGGTGAAATCAGCAGAATAGGTGCGATTCCATCCAACAAGGGGCGATCCCCAAGTTGAGAAATCGGAGACGATTTTGTCCTACAAAGGACGATTTGATTTAATTTAGGACGATATCATCCAATGGTGGATGATATCATCATTTTTTTGAAATTAAGTTTGTTTGAATTGCATTTAATTGACTTTAATAATTGTTTTATTAATAAATTTTATTGTTTTATTGTTTATTTTACAGAGGGAATTACTAAAGAGTCAAGAATGGAAATACAGGGGGCTAATGGATGATGTGGTCACGCTCGACCAGGCAGAGTGAGACCGACTGGCAGAGGTCGAACTATAGCATGTGGCAGAGATGCCACAAATATTGACAGACATGGGGCTACTAACAACCCTAGCAGAGAGATGGTATCTGGGGTCATCCTGCTTTTGGTTACTGATAGGGGATATGGCTCCCACATTAGATGATGTATGGAGTATCTTGAGGATCCCCATACAAGGACGGTTTATGACTCCGATGGCCAATCAGGGCCAGGCTATGATGAGGCTGTGCGGAGACCCGAGCTTCACCCTGGAGAAGGGCAGAGTGAACATTGAGTCTCTGAGGCAAATGCCTGGGGCATCTAGGTTGACTTAGGTTTTGGTAGGGGTAATGGGTGGCCTACTACTATGCCACCAGAGTGGGTGCATATTACCCTGGCTCCTTTCAGATGTGGTCTGCGACATGAGAGACCATAGGTATAGATTTGCATGGGGTAGCTTTGTATTGTAGCACTTGTATAGGATCCTACATGGGGTCGTATACAAATGAGGCCGATGTCTAGTTTTGACATCACTACTAAAGGTATGGTGCTGGGAGCACATCACGGTGCAGAGGCCGGTAGGACTTCCATTGACAAGGGTTAACTGGGAGAGGCCCCGAGTTTTCTATTGGTGGCTACAGAGAGGGTCACATTGGTAGATAGATCTATCGATGTCACAGAGGTTGCTAGATGACCTCATATCAGACCAGATCACCTAGAGGCCATGGAGAGAGCATCCAGGGTGGGGAGAGGACGGACAGGAGTTGGATCGCATCAAGCGAGTCTGCTGGCTAAGGATGGAGTGAGGAGGGGTAGAGCTCCACCGCTATGACCGAGTTGTGTGACAATTCGGTCTACAATAGGGGATCCCATCTCTCAGGGACTATGAGTACTCCCGGACTATTTGGGATAGTACTACACTAAGCGGGGCTCCAAATATGCAATGATTTTGAAGCCAAGACATGGATGATGCCCCCATCCAGCCAGTGGATTGGGACGACATTGGGGTCATTGACAGATACGATGCCTCGTACGTAGGCATTCGCCCTCCTCGAATGACGATGGTACAGGGTCTGATGCACACGATTGTGTGATAGATGGGGAGGCAGCACCAGGCTACCATTGAGGCAGCACGGGGTCATGAAGGGAGAGAGCAACGAACGGTCTTTGTAGGAGAGACGCCCGAGGATGCCATAGGCTCCACAGAGACCGTAGCGGATAGGGAGGAGGGAGGAGGGATTCCCTTATCAGTAGGGGGAGAGGCCACCATCACCTTATAAGGGAAAGGGTGTCAAGTTAGGGGAGAGCAGTGAGACAGCGACTCTTCGAGCTGAGGTAGCCCACCTCCAGGCTCAGGTGCAGACACTATAGGATGAGGCTACACGGCTCAAGGCTCGAAGCAGAGGGGCGAGCATGCAAGATTTGGCAGGGTCTATGGCTCAGACTGCATTCTATCAGGGAGTATATTTCCAGCTGGTTCCAAAGGGCCAGAGGTTACAGCTGCCAGTCGGCATTGCAGAGCCGATCAGGGTGGTATCGTCGAGGACTTCCTTACGATCGACGACGAGGACCCGAGACACATCCTGGACCTCTATGGGACCACCTCCTCCATGTTAGGGTGGGGGAGGAGATGAGGCGAAGAGCTCGAGGGCTTCTCGAGGCTAGCCGCTCACTGCACAGGGATTGTATATATTATTATTATCATTTTTTAGAGGATTGAGTATGCCAGGGTATAGATTGTGGCATACCAGTCCAGTTTTGAGATGATGTACATAATTTATTGATATATATATATGGTATTTTTGATGATATGACTTGTGTATATGTTGTATGATGCTTTAATTTTGGATTTTTTTGGTTGATTATTCATGTAATTATGTCATTGGAGATAAATTATAATTTTATGTCATGCTGTAAAATTTAAATGCAATAATCTGATGTAAACAAATTGGTTGTTTTGTGGTGTGATGTGATGAAAAATAAAGGGACTTCGAACAATAATTTCAAAGGACATTGTCGCTGTTATAGACCATTTCATGGAGTCGCCACTCACTAGGTCGTCAAGCTAATCCCAGTATAGAAATATTGCTAAAAGTAAAAGGGTGCTTAAGATACTGTCTTAATACTTTGTGTTGTGATGGTGAAAATGATGATGGTGATGATTTGTTTTCAGATTTCCATGAAAATATTATGCATGAAATATTAAAAATATGATTTTTTTTCCTAGGCATAAAATCCCTAAGTGTGATAAAATTTTGAACAATTCCTTAGAAATTATACCATTGTTGCAAAATTGAATGTTTGACATAATGAAATGAAATAGAAAAAGTGTTCGTTCTTTTTAAAGCACAATTGTGTAACATAATGATGTAAGCCATATGTTTTTATAAATAATAATGAATGGGAAATAAAATTAGAATAATGGTTTGCGCTAGGCATAGAATTATAGGTATAGACTTATACCATCATCGCGAAATCCAAAAAAGGAAATTGATATTTTAGTTTTATTGCATGATTAATTTTTGATTTTGAGATAAAAAATATATATATATAAATGTGACTTTATTGCTAGATTGTGAATATGTTGTTTGAAAGAATTTTTGGATTTTTGAAAACAATGTATGTAATTTTTTTATACTAAACAGATGTTCTCAAGTAAGAAAATGAAATTATTCCAGACAATTTGCATAAATATTTTAAATTATCTCAAAGACAAAATTTAGATTTATAAGGAACCCCATGTGCAGATGTGAGTTCATTTCCGATCTTGATTTATCATAATGATACAAAAATCTCTCAAATACAAATGTGTGTGCAATTGCATTGTTCATTTACCAATTTTGAGCAAGATAATTTGATACAAGTAATTTAAATTAACCAAATAAGTGTTCGTTGACCATGATTTATATGCATGTAACCGTACCAGACTACTATGTAAGTTGGGTCATCAAGAGCTAGCTAATCCATAAGCCGACATAGGTCTGTACAAAAGAAGGTCGCTAATGTGATAGACATATCACCACGCTAGGGATTACCCAAGGCCAAGCGGGTTGGGCACAAACCACCTGTTATGGGGTTTACATCATAGTTTTTGAATAATTGAGAATTCCAGGGATTCAAGCTCATTCACCCTTCTTTTCTTTTCAAGGGGTAGGGAAAGGGATTTTATTGCTTTTTGCTTTTTCTTTTCTCTTTTGTGTTTTTTTTTTTTTTTTTTTTGCATTTTTTCTTGGAACTGAGACAATGCTGAAATATTGCAACGATGGTACAAAATGATATTTTTTTTCTCATTTTCTTTGACTTTTCTTTTTCTTCCTATACTAGGGATACTTGCTCGGATTGGTTGTGGAGCAAGGGATTTTTATTTGGGGTAGGGGTGAGCTTGTCCTTTTGTCAATTCTCAAAGATTCTAGACCATGTGCATGATAGGATAGCAGGGGAAACTTTTCACTCAAGAAACCATTTCTACTATGTAGCATCATATCGAATTTGCAATGAAATCATTTTAATGTGAAAAGATATGCTTGGTTCAAGTAAATAACAAGATCAGTTCTCTATGCTCAAAAACTTTATTTAATTCAAATGTGGACTTTGATATAAGAGAGATTAATAATCATACCAAATAAAATCAAGATATTTATGCATGTGAGTGTGAAAGTGCGGGATTCCAAATAAATGCTAATTTATCCAAAATAACTGAAAATATAACTGCAATACTTCAAGAATTGACAAGTACGAAAATAAAAGATGTTTTTGAATATTTTGATGATTTTGAAGTTTTTATATTTTGATTTTAATTTATGAATGGAAAGAATAAATACTATTACTGTTGTTTGAAATTTTTATATGGATGACTAAAATGAAACAATATGCAAAATAACAATATATACAATGATGAAATGACCAGATTTATGCATAATAGCATTTAAGATGCATAATGTTCATAGGTTCTTTAAGATCTTTACCATCTAAGGTAGCTAATCGGTATGCTCCCGATCCAAATTTAGCAGTGATGATATACGGTCCAAGCCAGTTGGGCTTGAATTTACCTTTAAGATCTTTAGTTGCATTAGTATTTTTTTTATTTTCTTTCAAGACAAGGTCACCGATCTCAAAGGATCGATGATGAACTTTCTTGAGGTATGCTCGCTTGAGCTTGTTTTGGTAGGCTCGAAGATGTTCCAAGCATTGATGCGCTTCTCATCTAGGAGTTCCAGCTGACTAAATCTGCCAGCACGATATTCATCTCCTACTTTCGTATCTTGAAGTAGTATAGCCAAAGAAGGAACTTCTAATTCAAAGGGAAAAATAGCTTTAGCGCCATAAACCAAAACAAAATGTGAAGTTCCCGTGGGAGTGCGAACACTAGTTTGATAAGCCCACAAAGCAGGATATAGTTGAATGTGCCAATATCGGCTAGATTTATTGACCAGTCTTTTGAGTATTTTGATTAATGTTTTATTAGATGCTTCTGCTTTGCCATTACCCTGAGGATAATAGGGAGTGGACCAACGATGTTGAATTTTATATTTTTGACATAATTTCTTGACATCTTTATTTTTGAAACAAGTTCCATTATTTGAGATGAGATTTGCAAGAATTTTGAACCTACAAATAATTTGATTAAAAATAAATTTGGAAACTTGGGTTCTAGTGCAAGAAGCTAAGGGCATAGCTTCAACCCACTTCATGAAATACTCGGTGGTGGTTATGATGAATTTGTGTCCATCAGATGACACAGGGTTGATTTTTCCAATGATTTCTAAGACCCATTTTGAAAAGGGCCAAGGAGATGAAATAGCCTACAGTTCTTGTGCAGGCGCATGGACAAGGTCAACATGTTTCTGGCACTTGTTGCAATGGCACACATAATCATGTGCATCATTCTTCATGGTAGACCAAAAATATCCTATCCTAAGGAGCTTCTTAGCAATGGCGCTACCACTAAAGTGTCCCCCACAAGATCCATCGTGGGCTTCACTTAAATCTGATCTAGATTCTTCTAGATTCAAACATCTCAATAGGATGCCTTCAAAAGATCTTCTATATAGCGTATTGCCAATAATTATGAAGCGACTTGCTCATCTACATAATAACCAGTTCTAGTTGTTATTACAACCTTCAGGGAAGGTCCTATTTTGAAGAAAATTAAATATATCAGTGTACCAAGGTTCAAGAGTAGTTTTGTTGATTAGAAACACATCCAAAGGTTCTAAGCATGATTTATTTGAAGCGGGTTCCTGGAGTCGACGAATAATGATGGTAGCATATTTGTCATCTAACTCCAAGGGGAAAAGAGATGCAACTGCAACCATAGCGTCAACCGCACGGTTGCTAGTTCGAGGAATAGCTTCCAAGGTAACTTGATCAAATAGAGATAAATTGTAAGACATATGCTTTATATGGGTGCAATTTATCATCTATGGTCTGATAAACATCATTAATTTGATTTATGACGAGTTGAGAATCATAGAAAACTAATAAATTTTTAATTTTCAGTGCCAAGGCAGCTCGTAATCCAAGGATTAGAGCCTCATATTTAGCAATGTTATTAGTACAAGTAAACATTAATTTAAAGGACAGAGGTATAAGATGTTTCTGTGAATATATTAAAATAATACCTGCACCAATCCCACTCATGCATCAGGCTCCGTCAAAGTATAGGGACCATTGCTCTGGATGGTCTACCTCTATTGTAAGACATTCATCAAGAAACTCAATGATGAGGGGATGGGTAGACTCTAAGGGTGCAGCAACTAATTGATCTGCTATGATTTGACCCTTAACAGACTTTTGTCCTATAAACGTGAGTTCAAACTCACTTAGCGCAAGAACCCAATTTGTTGTGCGACCAGATAAGTACGGTCGACTCATGAGATATCATAAAGGATCGAATTTAGCAATAACATACGTTTTCTGACTGAGCATATAATGGCATAGTTTCTATGTAGAAAATACGACAGCTAGACATAGTTTCTCTAATGTTGTGTAGCGGGTTTCATAACTAATTAAGGTTTGGCTAATGTAATAATTAGCACGTTCTTTCTTCTCATCGTCAAGTTGAGCTAACATAGCTCCTAAGGCAAGATCTGAAGTAGAAATATACAAGATAAATGGGCGATCAGATCTAGGTGGTGAAAGCACAGGTGGGTTAAGGAGATATTGTTTGAGGAGTTCAAATGCTTCCTGACATTCTTTGTCCTAATGAAAAGAGACATATTTCTTAAGAATCTTAAGGAAGGGTCCTGTTTTGTTTGCCAACTTATCGATGAAGCGACGAATAGCTTGAAGCTTAAATTTTAGACTTCGTAATTCAGATATATTTGTGGGTGCGGGCATATCAGTGATAGCCAAAATCTTTAGAGGGTCAATTTCAATGTCGCGTAAAGAAACTATAACCCCTAATAATTTGCCAGACTTAACTCCGAGTATACATTTTGCTGGATTTATTCGGATAAGATATTCCCTTAACCGATCAAATACTTTTTTCAAGTCAGCTAAATGATCATCTTCTTTGATGGAACGAGCTATAATATTGTCTACATAATCATGTAGAATATCATGCATCATAACATGAAAGATATAAGTCATGGCTCGTTGATATGTTGCACCTGTATTCTTTAAACCGAATGGAATCACTTTCCAACAAAAGGTCCCCTAAGGGGTAATAAAGGTTGTTTTAGCTTGATCTTCAGGAGCTATCTTGATCTGATTATAACCAAAAAATCCATCCATTAAAGATATCATTCCACTTCCAGCAGTAAAATCAATGATCTGATCCATGTTGGGAAGAGGAAAATCGTCTTTAGGGCATGCAACATTAATATCTCTAAAGTCTATGCAAACCCTAACTTTGGTAGCTTCTTTCTTAGTTACTTGGAACTACATTTGAGATCCATTCAGCATAATCAATGGCTTGTATAAAAATAACCTTCAGGAGTTTTTCTAATTCCCCTTTTACTAATAAGGCCACTTTAGGATGCATTTTTCTAAGTTTCTGTTTAACAGGTTTAGCATCCGAATGGACTACTAGGTGATGCATAACTACATAAGGGTCTAATCCTGGCATATATTCATATGTCCAAGCAAAGACATCTTCATATTCCTTAAGAAATGCAATGTATTTATCTTGTTTGTCTTGACTCAATTCTGATCCAATGTTGATTATGTGAGGATTACCTTCGGTTCCAATGTTAATTTTTATGATGTTTTCTACTTCCATGTGTAGATCTCTCTCAAAATTAGGTGGGGCGGGTGAAATGCCCAATTCTTGTAATTCTTTTAAGGTTAGCTTGGATAATTCGTCTTGAGGAGTCGTAGCCTCAAGCTGGGCTATACTAGGTATAGATCCATCGAAATAAAATTCATGATGTAATAGTTCCTCAATGGAGACATCATGGAAGATGTCTCCCTCCAACTCATCATCGGATTCGGTGATCATCTCAGGGTAGGCTATAGATAGCATATTACATGTAAATGGCTTATTCATTAAACACAAGGCATCACGTTGATCTAAATAATCTTGGTAACATTTGAGTTGGTCATCATCCTCAAATGGGAAGGGCTGACCTTTACTAGGAAATAGGCCCACACCACATCGGGCAGGCCATGGTTCTACCTCAAAGGGTTCTTTCATACCATTCTAGAAAGGTCCCAAACCTTTCCCTTTATATCCCAATTTAAGCATTATAGGCTTAGCTTTAATATACTCATTAGTAAAATAACATCGAGCATATCCATCATAATGAACCTTGATGTTTCTGGGTATTCTACCCCAGTCATATCCCCTATAAATAAAAGCGCAACTCCTGAATTGGTAAATACTTCCCATAGCCTGTGGGAGACCCAAGGTACGAGGAGAGGGCAGCAAATTATTTAAAATAAGGGAATCTTGTATAGCAGCATTCATTTGCTCTGATATAAGAATTTTAGATAAATCGGGTAAAAGCTCGTCAGTAAGAGCATAAGAGGTAGAAGGAACATTTCCTACATCTTGGGATGCAGAAATTATGCCTTTGGTGGATGTAGATGTTGTAGAGATGTCGATGGATGATTCTATAGGTATGGAATTTATAGGAGTAAAACAAGAAGCATTGGTTATGGTTTTATGATCTTTTTGAAGTCCTAATGTGGTTTGTTCGGAATATGGTTGAACTATATGTAGAGGTGGAGTTGATGGAGAAAAAGTAGATGATGTTATGGGTGTGTGTTTCACATGTTTATATGGATGATGATAATTAGGATATGTGGATGACAGAGCAAGACAAAATTGAACTCCAAAAGGTTCTGCCAAAGCACACATATCAAAGGGTCTGGGATCACCATGAATGGTAACCAACTGATTTTTAAATTTGAATTTAACACATTGATGTAAAGTTGAGGGAATAGCTCGCATCGCATTGATCCAAGGGTGACCCAAGAGTATATTGTACGATGTAGGGAAATGTACAATAAACACGATCGTGTCTAAGGTTCTTGGACCAACTTGCAATGGGATAGTAATAACTCCACATGTTTCTTGTGTTTTGTCATTGAAGGATTTTATGATCATATCAATTCTTTTCTTTTCATCACTTCTAAACCCAAATCTTTGGTAGAAGTCAAAAATGCAAATGTTTAAAGATGAACCATTGTCAATCAAGACTCGTTTAACTGCTACATCTCCAATTAGGGCAGTAATATATAAGGGGTTATCCTTATGTAAACTATGTTGTGGTATATCTCTATCCCGAAAGTCAATACAATCGACTTCTCGAGTTATGATAGTATTGGCCATGGCTTCAGGTTGAATATTTTGCGGTACCATCATTTGGCTTAATGTGAGCATTAATTCATCCCTATGTGTAGGAGAAGATCTTAAAAGGTCCAAAAGGGAAATTCTAGCTGTAGTATTTGATAATTGTTTACTAATATTATAAGGAGGTTTAGGTTGAACGTTAGGTGCATGATTCCCTTTATTAGGAACTTTCAAAACAAATGGAGCTGATCCATCGTTCTGAGTTTGATCTTGTTGAGAATTTTGATCCTGTTGTCTAGTAACAGCTCCGATGGCACCTATAATATTATTTTGCGGATGATGAATGGGTCTTGGTCTAGCATTTATGGCTTGTTCATTAGAAAATAATTGGTGAGACGATGGTCGAGTAGTGACTCTTCTTGGAAATGGTTCTTCTGGAACCATAGAACTTGTGATAGGTTGGATAGGATCTGATTCTTCTTTAGAGCTATTCGATTGATTTGAGGTGATTTCCATGTCACTTTCAGTCTCATATTCTACATCACTAAGATCAGGTGTCTGAATGTTATATAGAGGTCTGGTCGTAACCATGGATAAAGTTGTGTAAATATTTCCAAATCATGAGTAGGTAAATGCCCACTAATAGTTCCTACATATCGGGTAGGAGGGGGAACATTATGATGTTCAATTTTATTAGGCACTTCTTTACCGTGCTTTGGTAAAGGATGTTGAAATATGTCCAATGATTTATTGGCATTCTGATTCTGATTTTGGGGGATGTTCTTTTGAGAATTATTAGAAGGATTTTGTTTAGGTTGAAAGGCTTGCACCTCCATCTCATTGTTATCAATTAAGTCTTGTATTTTATGTTTTAATCTTTTACAAGAGTTGGTAGCGTGTCCAGGTCCTCTATGGAAATCATAGTGTAAATCAGCTCTGTATCCGGGTATAGTTGGATCAGGTTCTCGGATATTTGGTAATTGGATCAAACCTCATGCTAATAATTGTGGGAGAATGGTTGATAGAGGTTGATTTAACCTAGTAAATTCTCGAGGTGGTTTATCAGGAGGTTTCAGTATAAACTTCTTTATTGTTTTCATAGAATTAACGTTAGCAATTTTTCTTCTATCAGTGACCCCATCACCCACAACTTGTTTATTCTTATATTGATTTCTGGATGTTTTCTCATCATCTTTCTTTTTAAGCTGACCTCTCCTAATGAGAGCATCTTCCACTCTTCGAGCTAAGTCTATAGCTTGATTGAAGGTGGTCAAGGTAACAGTTGATAACTCATATGATAGTTGTTCTTGCAAATTATTGATAAATATATCCAGCATTTCTCGATAAGGTAACACAAAGTGTAATTTTCCTATCAAATGTCTCCACCGAGCTAGGAAATCAGCAAAACATTCATCTTTGTCTTGTTTTAAGTTGTACAAATATTTAATGGTGACATGCCTTTCGATGTAGGAACTAAATTGATGAACAAAATACTCAATTTTTTCTTCGAAATTCCTCAAAGAATGAGTGGGTAATTGATAATACCACTCCAATGCCATTCCTCCTAAACTTTTCGGGAACAATTTTAGTAATAACAAGTCATCATGTGATATATCATGACATGCTTTCCTAAACATGTGAAGATGCTCTATGGTATCTTCGGTTCCTTTGTATATAGGTAGGACAAGCATAGGAAAGTGTTTAGGATATGGTTGTTCTACAACTATAGGATCTAGAGGCTAACTACACATCTCTCGATAATTGTATGAGGGACGATAGGGATCTATCTGGTCCATGCGGGAGACTAACTGTTTCACCATGGCTTCCAGATTACTAGTTTGTCCACCATATTTGTTTGGTGGTACCTAAGTATGGGATTTATGAGCGTATGATGGTGTTACGTAAGGATTAGATGCTATATTGCTATTATGCAAATGGTTGGTAGGGAGATTATTATGAAGAAGATTTGTAGTAGCATTATGTTGTATCCCAGATTGTTGGAAATTGGTGTTTGGTTTTTTTTGGGCTTTTGTTGATTTGAGGTATGTTGATCAATAACTTGGCAAAATAGAGCAGTGAATGAAGGTTTCTTTTGTGTGGTAATAACTCTAGGCTTGGTAACAGGCACTCTAGGTGGTTGGGTAACCTGTTTTTGTTGCATGTTATGGATTATAGCGGCCATATCCAAATTGGATGGTCCAACTTGATCACTTTATTGATCAACGAAGGACAAGAGATTAGTGCATGTGTGATATATTTCTTCTAGGGTTTCTTGAGTGTCACTAATTTGATCCTTGTCCATATGTATTGCTCTATTAAGAGTGCCAATATTAGTATTGAGGAACTTCCAAAAATGTTCCATGTTCTCGAAAGTAACAGCTCCTCCCGAAGACATTTTAGGGGATGAGGATCCTTCCTCTCTAACAGTTTCTCTTTGTTCATTTCCTTCAACAAACTCTTCTTCTTGTTGGTCTAGGGTTCCTTCTTCCTGAATTGGGTCTTCAGGAAGGACATCTGGTTTATTTACTATTTTTCCTAACCAATCTTCTTCTACTTCAGTCTGTTTTCCATTCCTAAGTCTAGTCATTATGCTTAAACTTAGATTTTAGCATATATATATATCCACGACAATTTTGGGAGGTATATATTTTAATTATATACCTACTATAATACTTAAAAGAAAACGTTTTAATTTTTGTTATATTTTTGTTTTGTTTTTGTTTTTTATGTTTTTATAATAATATTATAAGGACAACAAACAACATACTAAATGCAAAAAATAATAATAATAAAAGAATGACTTAGTTTTCTATAAATAGTTTATGGATATCATTAATAGGATCAAGTTCATCAGGAGTCATGAAATGCTCCTCTTCAAATTGAAAATGGTTTTTCAAGAATTTGACAAAATGTGCTATAGTAATTTGATCTACTTCTGACTCTGACTTGTAAAAATAGATCTCATGGCAATACTCTCGATATAACATAGCTCTAGGAACTTTATTCCATATTTTTCTATCTATAAGATCGACTTCTTGATCCTCTATACGAGCTAGAAACTGATATACTACAGCTGCATTCTCAAGGTATTCCTCAAAGGTATACAATTCTGAAGACACAAGTGCTCTTCTATCGGCTAACCACCTATGGCAAGCTCTCTGAAGTTCATGGTACAAAGTCACCTGATCAGGATCCAGGATTCTATCTAGGACAAACCTCTTAATTTTCCTAAGTTCGGTAGATCTAGATTCAATGATACCCAATCTCCTATGAAGTTCGTCCCACAAAGGTTGAACCCTATTTGTTTGAGGTACTCTAAGTACAGAAGTAATCTCTATGGCTGCTAATTGATTTTCAACATTTATGGTGACAACTCATCTTTTATTATAATCTACCATCTAAATATGATATGCAACTTTAATTGTTTGTCTGATGATTCTAAATGCATTTATTTATATTTTTTGGATTGTTTTCAAAAGGTTTTAGTTTTCATGTTGGGTTCACCAAAATGTATCGCTCCAAATTTTTTGCATCCTTACCTTCAGGCTATAGGATCCGCACCCGAAAGGGGGATGCGAGAAGTATGGGACAATACCTCGGACTGAGAGGCCCTTTGAAGGTCGCGCCTCTTGGGGAGGGGGTATAAGGGTGAATTTTTGACGGATGGTGGGTTCACCAGGAAAATTTTGAGTGGCAGTTTCTACGCCTAGGTTGAGAATGGGTTTGATGTGTTCATTTTGTACTTTAATCATTCATATCCTAGGTTTGGCCAAGATGAATCTAAGTTATTCTATATGCCAATGTTGATTTATAAGGATATAGAAAACATGAATAAGTGTTAAACACAGAAAGTGTGCTAAATAAGACAGAATGTACCGAGTTTTGGATGTCTGATGAAGATTTTAAGGTTTGTAGAAGTCCATATCGTCTCAAATCTTACATAATCATCTACAATAGCACTAAATCATCTCAGATCATATTCGATAGTCTAATATCAGACAAGATCATCGTCGACTGATGAATTCATCAAACAAATTCGTCAGAAACCTGTAATCATAGAAACAGATACCAAAAACCAAAAATGCAACTGCAAAAGCAAGGGGAAATGGTATAAATGACAGTAAACTTGACTAAATGATAAATCCAGATAAAAATTAAAGGGAATGCATTAATTTAATAATTTAGTTTAACTTTATCATGCATCTATGCTAAATGAGGTGAACTCTAGGATGTAGAAATAGAATAAACTAAGTTAATTCATAAAGAAATGCAAACTTCGAGCTCTGATTGCCCCCAATTTGGACTGCAGTCGAGATCGCCTCCAATCATAAGATATCATCGCCGATCTATGACAAGATCATCTGAAATCGTCTAGAATCGCCAACGATGATCCGAGCTTGCTCCGGCTAAAAAATAGTAAAATTCCTGCAAGAAAACTTGAAATACACAATGCAAACGATGGTACGAAGGTGTTCTAATGCACAAGAAACTAAAGTTGTAGGGAAATCAGTCAGCTATGGGGATAAACTGATAAAATCCCTATTTAGATAGGATTAGGGAGAGGTTAGGAGGTTGGAGATCATCCCAATTTGGGAGATCTTCAATGGGGGAGACTCTAACCGTGCAGACACACTTTCTACCCAAGTTAGAGAAGTTGTTGAAATGGAAGCTAATTATGAAAATCAATTTTGGGACGAAATCATCTGGATGTTCTGTTCCAGACGAATTCGTCAGATCTGGGACGATTTCATCTGATCATCGACGATATTGTCCAATAGTCAAAACAAATCCTAAAAATGGCACAAAAAACAAGGGGATCAGGTAACGGGCGATTAACGGGCAGTTTCAAGGTTAAAATTCAATTTTTTATCTTTTTACTAAGGTTTAACTGCGTCAATTTTAGGGTGCTACAGTTTGTTACATGCCAAAAAAACTATAAGCCCCACCACCTTTTTAATATTGGCAAAGGCAACAATTCGTGGAGCACAAGCCAGATTGATATTGAGAGCATTGAGAGGAAGAGGTCTATTAAAAATAGAATGATGTAGGTTGAACCTAGCATGGTCATAATGGAGCCCATCACCCAGGCCATCCTCACTGAGTGAAGGTTCACTCAATTTTTTGATTTATTTTTAGGTGTAGAGGAGGACATCACCCAGGTGGTGATGGAAACATGGGAATATAGGAGGGTGGAAATTTGGGGAAGATATATTCTCATATACATCAACCTTCTCACTTCTGTGACAAGGCAAACGGTAAGAGGACGGTCCATTCATCGACAGAAGCATCACTGGGAGGTTGAGTTGAAGGAATTTAAAGACAACCCCAAAATATTTAAGGAGGCTAAAAATGGGCTGACAAGAATGGATTTTCCCACCCCATGGAATGGGGTCATGAAAAATGTTATGGAATTTGTCACGACGGAGGATCCTAGCAAGACCCTACTAAGCTTTCACTATGCTTTCGTGAATTTCTTTTGGGATGTCAACCCAATAAGCATACCCTAGTTTTTGATGAACTCAATGAATTACATAATCAATGCATGTCATAGCAAGAGGGGGTCTGCTATGTCGATGCATAAGGGTTTGTTTAAAGTCATATACAATTGGGTGTTGGCCATGGCTCCTAATATTGAACCTCTAGTTATTGAGGATGCACCACCTAGCCACCATGCAAAGAGCTCAGGGGCAATAGTAATTCCTAGCACCATCAAGTCTGCATCTGTATCTTTGACAAAGAAAAGAGTGGGGGAGGCAGTTAGTAGAGGAGGAAAGGTGAAGAAGAGGTTGAGGATTGAGTAACGCGTGATGAGATCATCCATGAGGCTGAAGAACAAGCAAATTCAAGGAAGTTCCAAAGTGAGTGTGAGTGATATGGAGGATGAGGAACCTACGATCATGGTCCTAAAATGTTTCATCCTAAAATCCTACACCAACATCATTCACCAAATGTAGGAGGCCCATGATGCCCTGACTTAGGTCTTCTTCAATGAGGGTTACATGTCGAAAGTTGAGGTCAAGGACGATGATGACGATGAGGAGGAAGAGAAGGATGAGGAGCTCAAGGAGGATGTCGAATATGAGGCCTAAGGTTCCTCAGGCCATATCAGTTTTATTTTTTATTTACGTAATGTATAGAGGAAGTTATCCTCTCAAGGCGGATACCTGTTTTGAATACTTTGAATTATGTTTGGGAGTGTTTTGTTTACTTTTGTCTAAACTTTTAGGAGGTAATATTAGTGTTTGCTCTCCCTTGCTGGAAAGGCATTTTAGGAAGTCTAGAAGCAGTAAAGGATAGATAGTCCTTAGTATGACTAGGATCCATAGCGTTAGCATAAGGCTAAGTTTTGTAACAGATTTTGGGTTAACCTGCAAAACCCGGTAGTTAATGAATTTTCTTTCTTACCAAAAAAAAAATTCTAAGATTTGTTTTTGGCTTAGTGTGAGAAAATCCTATGATCAACGCTTAGGGTTAAGCATTCCCATCCCAGCCATGACCCCTCGTAAGGTTGAGATCTATACTTATCAAAATATTATTAACAAATAGTCACACACACACACACATTGTGGTTTGAACATTGGACCTCCCAAAGAAGAGCTAAACTCCAAACCGTTGTGTTGTCCCCCCTAGGCTAATCTTCCAAGATATTATTTTCATTGCTATTTTTTATTTTCATTATGGTTTTAGCCCCACTTCTTGTTAACACTTGCGATATTTTCTTTTGTTTTCCCATATCAATATCCCTCTGTTTTTCTTTTTCTCTTTGTTTTTACTTATTGGGTCTTCCTCTTTTTTTCATTTCCACCAATACTTCCATCTTCAACAACCTCTTCAATATTCTCGCGCTACTCAAAGTAATACTTATCATCTATAGGTTATTTTGTTGTGAAGGATTTGTAGAGCAAGGAATAACCTTAAAGCACATTCTTCTTTATATTACCCTAGAAATATTAAAGTGCAAGGATGCTCTTTCAAAGCAATTACCTTCTTATTTTACCCTAAAAACCCTAAATTGTTACAAACTTCCTCCATCCTCATTTATTTATTATGTTGCTCTTGAAACCCTAAAGTGCAATGGATAACCTCTATACCACTTTCACTTTTATTACTAGGAGAGGATTCTATACTACTTGAGGAAATGAAGATGATTTACTTAGAAACATCTTGACCTCTTCTGTAATTTTTTTTTTAGGATTTTCCTCCACATCTTTTGCACCTTTAATTCCTTCTAAATTTGAACTTATAATTTGTACTTTCTCATCCTGTATATCCTTCTTTGTTTCTTCTAATGGTTGATCCAAGTGAGCTACAATGGTCGTAGCCATAATATGTTGTCATTAGGATTTCTTTACCCCTTCTTTAGGAGTGGAATGTCCTTGATTTGATATACCTTCTATTAATGTATGATTTCCTTGCTTTACCTTGAAGTTTAACTTATGACCAAAAAAAAATTGTATCTTTCTTCATATTTTTCACTTTGCAAACTCTTGCCAAGTGACCATTCTCATAACAATTGTGGTACTGAAATGCAATATTTTCATAATCTCCTTGTTGATCCCATTCTCTTGATTTGGATTTAATTTTAATGGATTGTAGCAAACGTTTTAAAATATCCATAGCAACACAAATTCTAGTATATATAGAATGCTTTTGCTCCTTAAAAGTTAGTCATTCCTTGATGAATTCTCCTATGGTATTTCCAATATTCTTCAAAACATCCTTATTGATGAGCTAATATGGAAATCCAAAAAGCCTAACCCAAATTGAAAGCTTCTTAATAGTTTTTATCTCAATAGATTTTTTTTATTTCATGGTCTTAAATAAAGGGTATCTCTCCCTCTAAACCATGGGCCACCACTCAATATTTTATCCCTAATTTTTGAATTAGAAAATATGACAAGGAAAAAACCTTTAAAAAAAGTTTTTGAGTAATTTGAATTCAATCCCTACTTCCACTTGATCCAATATTGAATCTCCAAAAACCTTGGCCAGGATCTATGGAACTTACATATTAACCCTCTACTTTTCAAAATAATTATATCATGCTCAATCATATCATCCTTGATATTCACTTCTAGTGTAACATCTACTACCTAGATCGAGCTTCCCATATATTTGTTCTTCCATTTATCTTCAACTTGGGCACCCATACTTCTAGTAAGGGCATCTTGAATTCCCATTAGAGCTTTCAAATATGGATTTCCTTTCATACTAGCTAGTGAGTTTCACTATTGGCTTGCACTCCCTCTTGTCTCACTTTCATTCCTAGCTTGCACTCCCTCTTAGCTCACATTCACTCCTAGCTTGCACTTCCTCCCAGCTCTCACTCCTTCTTGGCTCACACTCATTTTTATCCCTTATTTCTCTTAGTGTTCCTTTGCTTTGACAATTTATTAAAAAGAATATTCCTCACATTCATGGAAAGGGTTTGAAGCATTTATATACTCCAAATGAACCCGTTCCTTTTCTACCATATCTAAAGATATCAATATTACAAAATGAAATAAATCTTCCTCTACTCTAAGTAGTGCAAAATCCTCCCATTGTACTCTATAGTTTCTAGGATTTATTGTTTGTAAATTCTCCTTCATTTTTAGCTCTCTACATGATAATTTGACTTTTCAAGCCATATTTTATTTTGCCTTGAACACCTAGGCTCTCTAGTTTGTGCATTATGGCTCCAACTTCACTCGTAATCCTGATTTCTCCAATTTGTGCATCGTGGCTCCAACATAGAGTTATTTTAATTAAATTATATAATTTCAATATTAAATATCAATGTACTAATTTGAATAAAATTAAAGTGTAGATGAATTAAATGGCATTAGCTTAATAGGTTAAATTTCTCAACTTACTATGAATAGAGCAAGGTTCAAATCTTACCAAGGCATACATGCATAAGTGTCAAGTTGTTCTAATACCACTATATGATGATGATGATATAATTTTATTTAAAACTATATATAAATATAATACTAAAGGCAAAAGTTAGAAGATATTCGATCCAAATAGTAGTAGTAGATTTTACCATGATTCCAATTGTAAATATGTTAAATGAATTTCAATATTCTTTTATCAATTACATTTTTAATTTTCTTATCAAATATTTTTTCTTTTTTCTTTTTAACATACTCACACACACCTCGCCATGGTTTGAACTTGGGTCTCTTGGAAGAAAACCCAAGGCCAGTCAAATATTTTTTTAAATAAGTTATATATGTATTTTATTAGGGGTCACTCTCATCAAAATACTAAATAATATGTTTGTTGTTAGGTCAATTAAACCATATTCAGTAGGTCTTTCTATCATAAATATTTTTTATTTTTTCATACAAATATATTCATCTTCCTCAAAGTGCTATGTTTCCATAATCAGCTCCTTAACATCATTTTTATTTTCTTTTCAATAGATGTGATCACATTTCCAATATATTGCTTTCATTAATATATGATGAACATTAACAATAATATCATTTTGTCTCCAATCTCCACATCCATTTTTATTGACACATTATTGATTATTTTTTAATCCCCCTCAATTGAAATATATTTCTAGCTTTTTCAATTACAATTCTAATCCCTATAAGAAGTGCCCTAACCTCTACATACTTTTTAGGTGAAGTTCCATAATATTATGTGTAAGTGAGGAGAATTTTGCCTTTATTATTGTGAAAAATACCACCTCCATTAACTTTTTTTCGAATTTCCTTTAGAAGCACTATCAAAATTAATTTTGATAAATATAATTTTAAGACATTTCTATTTTATCCTAAATAGAATTAGATCCTTCATTTTAATTCCATTATTGTAGATGAATCTTCCATTTATGTTCAAATCCTATAACCAAGTTGTTACCACCTCTTTTTATGTATTTGAGACTTTCCATGATGAAAAATTTATCTATAAATATTTTGCAAAATATGCAATTGGGTATGATTTTGAGATTTATTTTTTAAAATTCTATTATTCGTTTCAACCTATAAATTCTAACAAATAATGGCAGGACCAATCTTCCACAAAATACACAATGCTTTAGCTTTGAAATAATTAATCCAACATTTCATCAACTCTTTAAAAATTGATGGATCTAGCCAATATATTTTCATATTTTTGAAAAGTAACCCCAAATGGTGTAAGCAAAGAAATATTGAAGAAGTACATGGTCTAGTGTTTATGAATTCTTCTCCCAAAAGACACATATGAAAGGTCCATGATATAATCTTCTTTGTAGACTCTCCCTTGTAATAATATTACTTTGAGTTGTTAACCAAATAAATATTGAAGCCTTAGGGAGAGCCTATAGTGACCAAGCATTCTTCAAAAAAAATTCTTTGCAAGTAGAAAATTATGATTGCTCAAAATCCCCATATCCCAACTTGAATGAGTATCTGCCATATTTTGATAAGTTCCAAATCAACTCATCTTTTCATGTAAAAATTAGCAAATAAAACTCTTTTAAAGTACATATGCAATTTATTTGAGTTCCTTTCTTTCAACCAAGTTACTAATAAAAATCCATGATTTGGAGTTGTTGCTCCTATTAATATAATCTTTGACCTTTTGACCTATACAATCTGGGCATGCCCAGACTAGTGGTTGTTATTTTGAGTAAGATATAAGAGTATAAGGATTCAACCAAGCATCAAAATGAAACCAAAAAAATATATAATTCCCATCATTGATTGACCATCTAATATATTTCTTAATCAATTGCAAACTATCTGATATGAAGTTTCAAGTTGATGATACTTTGGGTGGGGTTTGTTTCCTATATAATTTCATTGGATCAAGATAACTTATATATATATATATATATATATATATATATAACATTTTTTTCCAATTTTTTCTTTATCTCTAAATAATATCCACCCAAGCTTTGCCCCTAATTCCAAAACTCATATATATGTATTTTGCAAGCCTACTCCTCCAATATTATTTTCTTTCCAAACCCTATCCTACTTACAAAGAGGAAAACCAATTTTTTTCTCACATCCTTTCCAAAGAAAGTCTATTTAAATTTTATCAATTTATGATGCTATACCTACTAGCAATCTTGAAAGTGACATCATATAAATAAGAACAAATTACAATGTAGTCTTTATGAGTTGTAGTCTTCCCACCATGGTCAATAACTTATCTTTATGATTTGCCAAACAATTTTTCATTATATCCAAATAAGAGACTCAAAACTCCTTTTTTATTTTTTTTATGATACAAAGGAATACCCAAGTAGGTTGATATAAAATTTTCAATTTTAAACCCTGAAATATTCATAGTAATTCATTGTAAATCTTGGGCAATGTTAATAAAAAATCCTAGATTTTATAGTATTGACCAACTACCTAGGAGGATTCTCATAGCATGATAGTTCTAATTTAAACTCCATGGTCTCACAAAATTAGAGGATGGCCTAAAAGAAAAGTATCATCAACAAATTGGAGGTGAGATTCAAAGTAACCATTTTTTTTAACTTGAATACCTTTGATCTTTCCTTCTATATTTGGCTTTGCGAAAGCTATCCCTAATACCTCTACAAGAATAATGAATGATAAGATGATAATGAATCATTTTGGTGGATTCCACACGATGACTTAAAGTAACCAACAAGAGAACCATTAATCAAAATAGAATATTTTGTAGTGTTATAACATGTTATGAAACAACTTCAAGAAATATAGCAATAGAAACCTAATAATGCACAATAAACATTATCAAGTGGTAGCAATAATTTAGATCCAATTTCCAAAAAATCAAATATACAATACTAAAATTTCATATTTAAATTAATACAAATCTTTAGCCATATAGATATGGCAAATTCTCATATCCACTTGGAGAGAGTAAGGTCTCATATGAACAGTAGAGGCAACTACAATTTGAATATGAAAGATGATTTAAATGACCACATAAATCTTCCTATTTATATACTAAATCAAAATTAACCCTAACCCTAATGCTCAAGGGCTAACTATCTAAACCTAGGGCATGAGCTAATAAAAACAAAGATAGTTGACATGGTTATATCGAGCTATTATGTGGCTCCTCCCCTAAAAAATATTTATCCTCAAAACTAGAAAATATTGGAAAATATTCTTAGGCTTCCACATAGCATCATTTTTTAGAAGTTCCTACCATTTAATGAGGAACTCTTGAATCTTTAATGACCATAGAAGAACTCTAGACTACAACGCTACTAGTTGGAGAGTGATTTGTCCTTCTTCATCAAGTATTTGAAGCTCCATTTGGCACTACACCTTCTAGCCAATTACATTTTTTAAATAAAATACATAAAGACAAGATGGATGTGGGAAGACGATGGGAGCTCCAACCGATATGCCACTTCACCAAGTGGCAAACCACCATATAGGGTCCATCAAATCTAAGGTCTAAATTATGGCTAGACTTGATATTCAAGGTAATTTCTTATAGTGTTGCATGCACAAAATACCATATCCCCCATGTTAATTTGTCATTCAAAATGGTGTGAATTCTACTATTACTTCATGTAATTTTGTCCCTATGTCAAATTATCTTTAAGAAGCTAAAGCACAATTTGTCATTCTTGTGACAAATCATCTACGTGGAAAACCTTGGAGGATCTTAACTGATGGAGGTTTTTTACCATATAATATTTTAAATGGGAACATCTTGAGGGAATAATGGTTAGTATTGTACCATATTTTAGCTAATGAAAGCTAATGAACCTGGTGATATTATTTATATTGATAAAAATAACGAACGTAAGTACGCTAACATTTATTAACAATATTTGTTTAGTCATCTGACTGAGGGTGATAAGACGATGATATATTCAATTTAGTACCACTAAAATGAAACAATTCCTTCCAAAAATGATTGTGAATACAGGATCATGATCACTAATAATGGACTTGGACATACCATACAATTTAAAAATAGAATTTAAAAATACCTTGGTCGCCTTACTTGTTGAATAGGGATGTTGTAATGTACATAAATGAGCATACTTGGAAATATGATCCACTACCACAAATATTACAATTTTACCCTTAGATATAGGAAGGCCCTCAATGAAATCCATGGATATATGCTCTCATTGGAAATCAAGGATAGGAAAGGGTTGCAACAATACAGGAGATTTAACTATTTATTTCTTGTTACGCTAACACACCTCATATTAGGCCTTAAAAATATTGACATCTAATTTTAATATTTTCCAATAAAATATCGCTTCACCCTCTAATATATTTTCAAGAATCCATAATATTCCCAAGGGATATGCATGAAATTCTTGGAGGACACTTATCTTAATAATGATGGACTGAGTAAGATAAATGTGATCCTTTTTGTAAGTAACTCCATTATCGTACAAACAACAAGAAGGTAGTGATAAGCCAACATCCACTTCCTAAATGATTCAAGAAGTCTTTGGGTTAGAAATCCAATCCTCTCAAATTTGAGAAAACCATTGTGGAAGAGGACTAGAGATGGCACCACCAACAACATCATCCTCATATTTGTGATACAAAGCACCAACCACTACATTCTCCTTTCCTTTCTTATATTAAATAACAAAACCATACCCCAAGAGCTTTTTCAACCATTTATTTTATTTAGGATAAGAGAGATATTATTTTGATAAATGCTTAAGGTTGTTATGGTTGGTCTTAATGATGAAGTGATGCCCAAATAGATAAGGTCTCCATTTCTCTATAGCATGTAGAATAACTAGCATTTCCTTATCGTAAGTAGATCATCCTATATTCTTTCTAAAAAGCTACTTACTATCACATTTCAATGGATGCCCATCATGTATCAAAATAGATTCAATACCCATGTCAGAAGCATCACACTCAATGATAAAATATATGTAAAAGTCAAATATGGCCAAATAGAAGAGGTACACATAGCCTTCTTTAGCGATTGGAAGGCTTGGGAAGTAGCTTTAGACTCAACAAAGGCATACTTCTTAGTAATATCAATGAGAGGAGTGGCAATATTGTCATAGTTGTAGATAAAATTCTAGCAGTAGCTTGAGTCCTATAAAACTATAAATTTGTTTAGGAGATTTGGGCAAGGGAGAATTTTGCATAGCTTTGATCTTGTTCATATCTATCTTGACTCATTTCGAAGTTACTATATGTCCCAAGTATTCTACCTCTTGGTCCCCAAAGGCACATTTGACCTTTTGACAACGAGTTTTTCCCTTTGTATTAGGTGAAAAAAAAATTCCACATGAATGAGACGATCATCCTAGAACTTGCTATAAATTGAGACATCATCAAAGAAAACCAAGAAGATGATAAAATATAAAGTTCATGAAACTTTCAAAAGTGGAAGGAGCACTAGTGAGACCAAAAGGTATGACTAGGAACTCATAATGACCCTCATGTGTGCAAAAAGCAGTATTAGGGATATCCTCTTCTCTAATTCTAATTTGATGAAATCCAGAAAGCAAGTCTATTTTGCAAAATATCTAGCAACATGTAAATCATCTATAATAGGGATAGGAAACTTATATTTGATAATGATCTTGTTGAGAGGTCAAAAATCAAGACACATGCATCAATAATTTTCCTTGAGTCACATCATCATCACCAGAGAGTAGTATAAATCAATGCTTGAATGGATGATTCCTTGCTCCAAAAAATTTCTAAACTAGCTTCTTAATTTTAGGCTTTTGGGGTTGGGGATAGCGACAAGGATACACATTAGGAGGTTGAATTTTTGGAACAATTTGGATGGAATTATCATGTGTGTGCTTAGGAGGAATATCCATGGACTTACCAAAGACCTCTCATACTGATTAACAATGTTCTACGAGTCCAAAGAAGAGCTAGAAGAAGTGGCTTTGAAGATTGAACCTCCATGCAATTGAATTGGGTAAAGAATCCATGACCACTTTTCTTCAATATCTTTTCCATGCAATGTGAACTAACTACCTTGGAGGGATGAGGATAAATTCCTTTGAAATAAATAAACCTTCCATTCTCCATCCACTTGGCATATAATCTTTGTAGATTAATAGTAACATCATCAAGCTAAGATAGCCATTATGCTCCCTAGTTGACATTTTCACTACCCAAATTCATGGCAAGAGATTTTTTTTATCAAGAATATTCCCCCATTTAAATTTTAATACCCGCACATGAAGCAATACCCCCATTTGAAATTAGTACTTAAAATTTATCCTAATTTTAAGAGAATATACAAGCCCAAGGACTTTGTTATCTTACTATCTATAAAGTTGTGTGCTACCTAAATCAATCAACATATTGATGAGTTGTCATCTAATGAGTCCTTGTACCTTGATAGTATGGTGATATTAGAGTCCCATAAGAGTATTTTTAGAGAGATCCATGGTATTTTTATCTCATATTTTTGTTCATTGCTCCTACTACAATGAATTTTTATCTTTTGATATTGTTGTCTTCACCTTCTACTTGAAAGTTACAAAGTTATTCATAGGCCTAATATTGGGGATGGTGAGAATTGTAACAATCCATGTCTAAGGAGTACCTTAGGTGACATAAGGATTCGAGTGACTTCCATAGGAAATTGGAGGAGACCAGTTGATAATTATGAAATAATGTTAATATCCCTTATTTTTGGTGCTTGATGAATGATCAAATGTTGTTGCTTGATTATTTATTAAGAAATATCATTAAGGGGATACAAAGTAGAGGATATTTTTAGGATGCATTGGATGTTAAGTAAGGACTACCTTGGAAGTAACCATCTTTTATTGATTCTCAAGATAGGCATGTAGACCAGGTTCAATAATATCAGGAATAAGATTACTAGTTTGAGGGGTAGGAGGAGAAATGATAGGGGGAGGGTTATTAGGAAGAAGAGAGAAAGGATAAGAGGATTTATGAGGAGGATAATGCATGGTATTTAAGGAAGAAATAATATTTTGGAGTGTTATCAATCCAATAGTATATAATAAACAATATCCAATTATAAGAATAATTCAAATCCAATTACCAAAAAATCAAATATGCAATAATTAGATTCTAGATTCAAATCAATACAAATATTTAGCCACTTAGAGAGGGCAAAGTATCATAGCAACTTGGAGAGGGAAAAATCTCATATGTGCAACATAGGTGACAAATATTTAAATATGAAAGATTATTCTAACTACCACATAACTCTTCCTATTTATAGTTTAAATCAACATTAACCATAACCCTAATGCTCGAGGGATGAATATCTAAACCTAGGGCCCATGCTAATAAAAATAAAGATAGTTGAAATGGCTATATTGGAGTCATTACACAACATTTTATCCATTCACACAAACTACAATCAAAACCAAATATTTTGAGAGTATCATGTAGAAAACTCTAGAAAAACCTTGTCATATGCTTTGTTCATGTCTAATTTTAAAAACATACCTGGTTTTTTCATAGAATAAAGAGAATTTATGGCCTCTTATGCAATGATTACACCATAAATAATTAATTTACCACAAACAAAACCATATTCTTCCTTAGATATAAGATAATCTAGAATACTCTAGGACCAGTAGGAGGAGGAATAATTAGAAATAATAGAGGAGAGATTTTATCTCATTATGCTTTCAATAGTGGATTTAAGAAGCGTGGGAAACTTTAGAAGGGTTAAAAATATGTAAAAAAATGAAGTGTAATAGATTATATATGGAAGGTGATTCTCTCATAGTAATAAATGCAATTTTGAGGAAAGCAAAGGCTCCATGGAACATACAAGAGATAATTATGGAAATTCAATATCTTGCTAAAGAGTTTGAAGAAATCAGGTTTACACATATATTAAGGGAGTAAAACAAATGTGCAGATAAGCTAGCCAATACAAAGGGTTTTAATTAAGTATCATGAAGTTAAATTCTCCTTTCCATGGTTAGAGGAAGTAGTAAGTTTAGTTGAAGCTGACAAGAAAATGTTGATTGCTTGATTCAATTAATTATTAAGATTTACTTTAATGTTTTCCATTGGTAATATTTACTTTATTATGTAACAATAATATTTTTTAATTTAGAATATTTAGTATAATTTTTGTGGTTGCACTTGTGTTTCAGGAAGGAAACTAGCAATCCAGATTTGATAAAGCGGACTATGATAGTGCGATATTTTGGAAATATTACTCTACTAAGATTCAAGGTATAGATAGTAGAGGTGAAATTTTTGCATTGTGAAGGCTACTATAGGAAAATGTTAAGAAATATACTAAATTCTTGAATTATTATATTCATATAGAAATTTGAAAAGATCCAGAAAATGAAAATCAAGAATTTAGACATTTTATGTAAAATGATGTAGGTTTCTAGCTATAGCATCTCAATTGAAATGAGAAGTGTATTTATTTATAAACTCTCAAGATCTAAATAAGAGAGTTGTAATTTTTCAAGTGTGGGGGAGTCGAGGACAACCGCTTATTATCCAACCAAAAAAAAAAAGATAATCTAGAATACCTTTCATCCTGTTTATCACAATTTTTGAAATTATCTTATAAATCATATTACAAAAACTTATTAGACCAAAAATATCAAAATATTTTATCTCGTATTTCTTAGAAACTATTGTAATAAAAGTGGCATTGATCTCACTTATTGTAGCATTCCTTTTTTAGGCCTATTCAACCGCAACCAACATATCACTTTTCAATAAATCCCAAAAAACTTTAAAGAAATTTGCATGAAATATTTTGGGGCCAGGTGCCTTGTTAGGATGAAAAAAAAAAAATAGCTTCGTGTAGCTCCTCCATGGATATCTTCTTCATAAAGCTTTAATTTTATCCCTATGTAATAATTGATGGAATATTTTGCAAAGGCTTATCTTGTGCCTCTTTATATTACCCAATATCTGATAAAATATGTTTTAAATAATTAGTCGCTTCCTTATATATTCTTCTTCCTTAATATTTCTTCCATTTGGAGTTATAATATTTTTAATTTTGAAAAAAATAAAATTATGTTTTTGCTATAGCATGAAAAAATTACATTTCTATCTCCTTCCTTGAGTCATTTCTCCCTAGATTTTTGGAACCAATATGACTCCTTTTTTAATGCATTATGATAATAAAAAAGTAATTGTTTTTATTTCACTTAAGAATTTGAATCCATTTATTTATTTCTACTATATTTTGTAAAATTTTGGGCTTGGATTCAATTTTTTTTTAATGTTACCAAATTTTTTGGCATTCTAAATCTTGATTTGCTTCTTTAAATATTTCATATTTTAAACAAACTTGTACATATATGATTATTCAACAACTACTTCATCTCACCATAACATAATGCAACGTACCAAGTAAATAAATAATATTTTATTTCAAAAAACCTTGCAACCTGGAGATATATAATCGATGAAGTGATTAAATCAAATCTATTAATGATGAATATGATCAACAAATCCAGCCACTCAGAGAGGGCAAAGTCTCTTAGCCACTTTGAGAGGGTGAACTCTCCTGTAATATACATAAATTAATAATATTATTTGATAATTATAAAACTAAATAACTCTACTCCCATTTATAAATAAAATCGATGAAAAATAAATAAAACTGGAAATATAGCCGACTAGGCTATATTAGGGTTGTTACATGGCTCCCCCTCCGAAAGCTATGTCCTCAAGCTGGAAAAGACTAGAAATTACTCTCAAGCTCCTATGTAGAATCTTCTTCTAGAAGGTCCTACCACTTAATTAGGAACTCTTGAATTTGGTGTGATCAAATATGATGCACTCTGGATCACAATATTGCTTCAGGTTGAAGAGTTATTTGACCTTCATCAAGTAATGGAAGCTCTATCTGGGATTGCATATTTTGGCCAATAACTTGTTTGAGACAAGATACATGGAAAATTGGATGGAGGTGAGACGAAGGTGGAAGCTCCAATTGATATGCTACTTCACCAATGCAACGAACCACTTTGTAGGGTCCATAAAATCGAGGAGCCAAATTTTTATTAGACTTTATCTTCAAGGACAACTTCTTATAATGTTGTAGGCACAAAAAGACCATATCTCCAATGTTGAATTATCATTCTGAACAATGTAAGTCTTGTTGCTACTTCATATGATTCTATACCTGGTTCAAATTATCTTTAAGAATTTTAAGTATCATTTGATGTTGTTGTGACAAATCATCTACCTAGGCTACTTTGGAAGAGCCTGGAACATAGTTTGTGATTGCTAGAGGTTATTGACCATACAACGCTTTGAATGGAGACATCTAAAGGGATAAATGGTAAGTAGTATTATACCACCATTTTGGTAAGCAAATCCATTGAATCTTGTGATATTTTTCTTGGGCAAAACAACAAAGGTAAGTACCCAAACATGTGTTAACGATCTCTATTTGACCATCAGACTGGGGGGTGATATGAAGAAGACATATTCAACTTGGTATCACTAAGGTAAAAAAAATCCTTCCAAAATTTGCTAGTGAATATAGGATCACGGTCACTCACAATGGTTTTGGTCATACCATGTAACTTGAAAATGGAATCAAGAAATACCTTGGCCACCTTACTTGTTGAGTAGGGATGTTGTAGTGCAAAAAATGAGCATATTTAGAAAGACAATCTACTACCACAAATATCACTATCTTACCCTCTGATTTTTGAAGACCCTTAATGAAATCCATGAATATGTGCTCCCATTGGTGGTTAGGAATAGGTAAGAGTTGCAATAGCCCATGGGATTTAACTGTTTCACCTTTGTTACATTGGCATACCTCAAATTCAGCCACAAATATCTTGACATCTAATTTTAAGCCTTTCTAATAAAATGAGTGCTTCACCCATTGGTATGTTTTCAAGAATCCTGAGTGTCTTGCTAGAGGATATACATGCAATTATTGGAGAACCATTGATTTAATAGTGGAATATTGAGGAAGATAGATACAATATTTTTTGTGAAGCACTCCATTTGAATATGAGAAGTAAGAATGCAGTGTTGATCCTATTTTCATATCTTGAATGATTTGAGCAGTCTCTAAGTCAACCAACCATCTTCTTGAAATTGAGACAACCATTGTGGACAAGGGCCCTATTACATAAATTTATTCTCATTAACATAAATCATTCACCAATATGCAGAAATATCAAATAAATCACCCATAAATAATTATCCACAATAACAATCCACAAATGAGAGAGAGATAGATAATACCCTTAAGGTAGGAAAACACCAATAATACTCCTTTAGGAAGGAACCACTCCACAAGTTCTCCCAAGATGAGAGAGCCACTTAAGGAGGTCAAAGTCCTATAAGCCACTTCATGGGCAAAGACGATTACATATGATTCATCTCCTTGATAATTACAATGACAAATATCTCCTCTTTATATATTTATCTTCTTATTCTACTTTGGGGAGCCTACTACTAATATAATATTATATTATAATATAATATAATATTATAATACAATAAACCTTGGGTTATGTATGGCCCATGCCAACCCTTATACAATATAATAATATATCCCCAAATATCTATTCCTAGGTACCCTAAGAAACCCGAGATGGCATTGATGGCTACATCATTCTCGTATTTTCAAGACAAGGCATCAGCTACCCCATTTTCTTTACCTTTCTTATACTCAATGACAAAAGCATAACCCAATAGTTTGGTCATCCATTTATTATGTTCAGGGCATGACAGACATTGTTCTTTGATAGTGATATTGTTGAGAGGACAAAATAATGATACATGCACCATGAGCTATCCTTACAATGTACCATCACCACTGGCAAGGAATAAGAACTAATGTTTGGATGAACAATTCCATGCTCTAATATTTCTTGGACCAACTTCTTAATTTCTAAATTTTGGGTTGTGGATAGCAATAAGGATGCACATTAGGAGGAACACTTCTAGGGATCATATGTATGGCATGATCATGTGTGCACTAAGGAGGTAAACCCTTTGGTTCACAAAAATATTCTTCATATCTATCCACAATATTGTGAATATCTGAAGGAATAGCTAGAAGCGAAGAATCCAAGGATTGAGCCTCAATGGAATTCACTTGGGCAATGAATCCATAACCCCCTTTATTCAATATCTTCTCCATGCTATGTGAACTCATAAATTTGGATGGAGGAGGTTGAATTCCTTGAATAAAAATAACTCTTCCATTCTCTGTCCATTTTATGTATAATTTTTGGAGATAAATAGTAACATCACCAAGCTGAGATAACCATTGTACTCCCAAAATGACATCTGAGCTTCCTAGGTTCATAACAAAGAGAGTACTCATCCATGTATAATTCCCCATTTGGATTTTAATTTTAGATTTTTGACCCACACATAGAGCATTTCCTCCATTTGTAATAAGGACTTAAATTTTATCTTGATTAGATGAATGGATATACAAGCTCAAGGATTTAGTTGTTTTATAATCTATAAAGTTATTTGTACTTGCTTAATCAATTAATACATTAACGCGTTGATGTTTAATGAATCCTTGTACTTTGGTAGTATTATGAGCTTGAAGACCCATAAGTGCATAACCTGAAAGGGCCATCGTGTCATCTTCTTGTGTTTCTTCATTTGCTAGTTTTGTAGATGGCTCTGGTTGAGTTAAATATTTTTCTTCCTCAGCTACTAATGCATCATCATTTTCTAAGTGAAATTTTTGATATGCTACACAAGCTAAATATCTTGGATGATGTGAAAAACATTTAAAGTAGATAAATCTTGTGGAACACTCAAAATTGCAAAAAGGATGATGAGCATTAAATCATGTCTATAGGGAAGACCAACATCTTGTATTTTTTGTTTTGTTGCTTGAGCTATACGTTGTGCATCATCTAGGGTATAGGAATCATGCATGTCAACTTCCTTTTTAATATTATCCTTAAGACCATAACAAAAATAAGAAACCACCACTGCAGGACTTAATTCATGTGTATAGGTGAGTAGACTAGTAAATTCAGATATATAGTCACCTACTGACCCCGTTTGTTTAATTTGCATAAGATGGACCACATATGATGTGGAAGATCCCTTATCAAATATTCTATGAAATATTTCCTTAAATTGAGGCCATAAAATAGGACACCCATTTTTATGAAGTTTCCATAACAACCATTGATACACTTGTGTACCAAGCTTAGAAGCCACAAAAGAAATACGACCTATTTTCGAAATATGGTGCAATCGTATAAGGCCTTCCATTTTTGTCAACCATCCATGAAGGTCTGCACCTTCAAATGTGGGCATGTCAATTCAAGGAACTTGAACATCATGAGGCCATTCCAAATAATTGGAAGCACCACCTACTTTTGGGTCTAAATCATTATCAAAGCCTTGGTTAGAAGTAACCACTTGTCTTGGATGAATGTTTAATGGTTCAGTATTGAGAGTATTGGGGGTATGAGGAGGTGTAGAAGTAGTTAGAGTGGTTTGAATGGCTCTCAGTGTAGTATGAATGTCATTCATAATTGGTTCTTGTTGAGTAATATATTGACGTAAGTGGGGATAAATATTATTAGGAATTGGGATAGATGGGTTAGGAGGATGATTATTGAGAGATGGAGATGAAGGTTGGCATTGTCAGGAGAAGGTGAAGCCATGGAATTTAATGAAGAATAAATGTGTTGGTCAAAACTATTAATATTAATAGGGGTATTATGATGTGTACCTTGATTTCAAGGTTTACATTTATTTCTACTCATAGACACATCATCTGGTCTATCAGTATGTTGTAATATTTCGTCTACTCCTTGATTCCACTCGAGAGTTTCACTCATGCACTTTTTGGTACCAAAATTTGATTTGGTATTCACAAGGACAATTCAAATAGTTCAAATCAATTTCCAACAGTCGAGTGGGCGATAAAAGTTTTAAAATTTTGTATTATTGGTGGAAAATTTTTTGAATTGTTGGTGGAAAATTTTTGAATTCAATGATAATTTCACCACTGGTAGAAACATGATAATTTCACAACTAGTCCACAATGATTAGAAACCTCAATGGTAATTTCACAACTGGTCCACAATGACTAGAAATATGGTAATTTTATAATTGGTCCACAAATACGACACGCGACTCACCAACGAGGGCTAGAAACCTTATGCAGTATGTGGCTCACCAACGGCTAGTCAACAGTGGCTAGAAATGTCACGTGACATGCGGCTCACCAATAGCTATTCAATGTTAGCTACCAATATTTCCATGCATGGACGCATGAAAAGGTGACCACCACAAGGTGGTCACGATAACCTTAGCGTCCCTTGGTGCTTATAAGTCCCAATTTGGCCTTGGTGGGGCCAATATGGGATAATATTTGCACAAAAAAATTAAAAGATACCACCAAAACTCTCTCTTACATCATCAAAAATCTACTATGAATAATTGTTCAAACACCGAGAAACTCCCTTTCACTGGAAACTGCTATTAACTCACCAAATCAATAGTTTACCGACAGATTCTTCTACTACTCATTTAAAATTGCTTGAAATGTTTTTTCTGCTAAGTGTCTTTCAACGATTGGGGGGAACTATTTTAGGGTTTGGATACACATTGATTAACTTAGGAATTAAATTAAATCCACCCGGTTGCTTGAGTTGTGCTAGAAAATCATGTTTATCTGCAAAACATATTCTCACCTCATGAAAAGATGAATGTCTACTATTATTGCCAGTTCAACATTCGAGA
The DNA here is from genome assembly GCA_028583015.1 of Wollemia nobilis. Lineage (NCBI taxonomy): Eukaryota > Viridiplantae > Streptophyta > Pinopsida > Araucariales > Araucariaceae > Wollemia > Wollemia nobilis. The sequence goes on along the minus strand of JAQPPZ010001579.1, from coordinate 2,341,439 downwards.
ACGTAATTTTAATTGTAAATGAGATGATTCACAATGGAGGATCTTTTGATCACTGAAAAATAAACGATAATAATTGGAAGTGCTAGATATTATTTACATAATTGGATTCAACGCTAGTAATGTTAGGACTAGCCAAAAAATGGAAATGGTAAAAAATTCTAGTATCCTAAAATCACCACGTGTCGATGAATGGTGAGGTCATTTTAGGTTTTTGCAACTTGCATTGATAAGCTAGCCTTTAAAATTTTTGATTTAATGATTTTGATTTTACTGCCTTAGCAATTCTACTAAAGTATCTACGCTATCCTCACCGAATATAATCTTCCTTGAAGCAGATATCAATTATGTTATGAACCCTACGATGAAGTCTGAAACCTGCCAAAAACTTTCACTACCAAAAAAAAAATGAGAGTAAAAAAAATTCCGTTAGAGGAACTGAAATCTGTCAGCCATGAATTTCCTTGCTTCGAGACGTTCGGAAAAAATATTTTTTGCGCAGTTTCCAAAATTCAGGCTCCAATACCACTTGCAACGTACCAAGTCAATAAGTAATATTTTAATTTAGAAAACCTTGCAACCTGGAGATATATAATAAATAAAGTGATTAAATCAAATCTATTAATGATGAAGATGATCAACAAATCCAGCCACTTAGAGAGGGCAAAGTCTCTTAGCCACTTTGAGAGGGCGAAGTCTCCTGTGATATACACAAATTAATAATATTCTTCGATGATGATAAAACTAAATAACTCTACTCCTATTTATAAATGAAATCGATGAAAAATAAATAAAATTGGAAATATAGCTGACTAGGCTATATTGTGGGTCGAACCCATATGACTCCTTTTTCAATACATTATGATATTCAAAAAGTAATTGTTTTTCTTTCACTTAAGAATTTCAATCCATTCATTTATTTCTACTATATCTTGTAAATTTTTGGGCTTGGATTCATTTTTTTTAATGTTACCAAAAAATTTGGCATTCTAAATCTTGATTTGCTTCTTTAAATATTTCATTTTTTAAACAAACTTGTACATATATGATTATTCAAAAATTTCTTCATCCCACCATAACATAACCATCTAGAAGAAATTAGGGTCTTGAAGCCATATATACTGGAAGCAAAATGGCTTTGGATGACCATTATTGGATAAATCACAAGTCAAAAGAATGGGTTTATGATCCGATATTTCTTGCAATAAAGTATCGAAAGAGATTGTATACTCTATTTGCAACCATGTGCTAGATAACAAAAACCTATACAATATTTCTACCGTATCAGTTTATCCAATGCATCTATTATCCTATTTATATTAGAAACTTGAAGGACTAACATCCCACAGGCCATTTGAAATGACAAATGAAAAAAATTATAAATTGATTTACACCATCCTGAAGTATCACCCTTATTTTCCAAAGGAGATAGAACTATGTTGAAATCACCCCCAAGAATCCATAGATCACAATTATAAATCATCATTGTGTTTGATAAAAATATGCTAAGGTCCTTCTAACATCTTTCACTAGGAGTGACTATAGTTGGAGCATATACATTTATAACCCTACCTTCAATGTACTAACAAGAACTCACACTCCTAGGGTTTCTAGATCTATAGGATATAAGGTTTATTGATTATTGTCAATTGGCTATGAGATAGCGATATTGGTAATTTAGGGAAAAGATCCACCAAAACAATAATTATTTTGTAGTCTAAGGGACCCTTTTGGGAAGGATCATTTAGGACATACTCTAACTCATTATTGTTTTCATCAGCAATTAGCTTGGGATAGGATAGGATTAGAATATTTATCGTGATAAATCAATTAAATCTAGTGAAGTCAAAATCTATGAAGAGAAATGATCTATCATTATCATCCTTATCCTAATCCAATCCATTTAAAGAAATGTTGTTGTCATGGGATACCCTATCAAGATAGTTGATTTTTATTTCGCTATTGAAAGGAGACAAAGACTTGCTACAAATAGGGATATAACTATTTTATAGCATCCCAACCAAGCTTTAGTCTATAAGGATTATTTGATTCCTTTCTCATATAGACCTAGACCTCTAATCTTGACATTCCATATTGGAAAGAATTTTCTTAGGAATGGAACATGAGTTCAACAAGAAGCATGAAGCATATTGTTGGTTAATCGAGTAAGGTTTATTACCATGAATTTTTCCTCATTGGTAATACCAACACAAATGAAGGATCAATTTCCTATTTGCACTTTTATATCCTTATTGCTAGAGGTTAAACCTAAGATTCAAAGTTATGGAGGGAGCTTGACTAGGTCCAGGACAAGTTGGTTATTATTTGATCTATCATTATTAAGTATGATTGGATTAACGCTCTGATCCTAAAGTTTTTTGTTAGATATATTACTTAAGGTAAGATACCTTAAAGCATTAGTAATAAGAAGTTGTGAAGAGGAAGAAGATTATTTGAGGGATGAATTAAAATAAGGGAAAATATATTCTTTAGGATTTTGACCTCGATCACCTGATAATAAGCAAAAGGTTTGGGGTCAACTAGAATATGATAATTTGTGTCCTTGTACACATAATTAAGACATTGATGAAGATTTGAGGAAATGACTTGTATCTCATGGATCCATGCCTCCCAAGAATAATGTTGTATGTTAAGTCACATGACATGACATAGAAAAGAGTGTTGAGAGTGTGGGATCTAACTCTAAGGGGTAAGAATATAGATATACAACCTCATGTTCCCCATTGTCAAAAGCCTTGATAATAAGATTAGACTTCTCCAAATATTATTTGGTTAGCTTAAAATGAAAGTTGAATTTTAAGCTACAAACATTGAGACTAGAACCATTATCAACTAAGATTCATTTGATGACCATATCACTAATATGGCCTATGATGTATCACTAATAGAGGATTGAGGGATATAATTCTCATTTAATTATATAGTTGTATGGTTAACCCTAATGGATCCTACTATGAAAGTAAGATCATTTAGGTTGAGGTGTTGAAGTTGTTCACTCAAATATTTTAATGTTTGTATGGGTCATAGAAGACAAAAGTTCAAGAAGGGATATTTTGGTTGGGGTACTCTCAAGTTTCCATAGAAAATCAAAAGTTCCTTTAGTCTTGGTTGCTAATTGGATGATTAGAGGGGTTCCTTTTTGTGAAGAAGTTATTTTATACAAAGGACGAAAGAAGCTCTTGAAAGTTGATCTGATGATAGATTTTTGTGTTGTTATCTAGTTATGACACAAATATGAGATATATTATTAGAAGAATGGAACACCCCAACTATCCCATGTTTATAAGGTAGGATATTCTTTTAGTGAATGTTATTTGTTGCATTTTAATTCTATTTAATATTAGGTAGCAGGTTCTAAAATATTCACAGTTCTTGATTGGAGGAAGATTGGAAGTTAAAGCCATTGAGAAAAACTTGACCATTGTCAATTAGACCTTATCTTACATTCCTAATACTCATGTATCTACTGGTCATGTGATTATTGATGCGATGGAAGGCACATTGCTCATTAGGATGAAACCACAAAGTTTTTTCCCTTCCAGCTTCAACAGGTATAATAGGTAAAATCTCTATAATTTTAGCTTTTAAGAGTTGATATAGGATGGTTGAACGAGGTTCATCTAGTCAAGAGTACCTCATTCTATATTTTTGTTATTTGGGATTCCCTTAGGCAAGCTTTCAAAGGTTTTTGATAGCACTAATGTTGTTGGCCTAGCATGAGTCTATGACACCATTACCTACAACATGTTTGTTCTTGGACTACCCCTTTGAGTTAGAGGAAGACATCCTCCTCTTTGTGGGACTTGGTCTTTAATTGCCCTCTTTTGAAAAAGGTGGTATCTCCTCTCTTGGCTATGTCAATCACATCTTCAAATGAAGACACATTGCTCATATCTAAGTAGAAGGTCAGTTGCTCATTAATTTTTCCTATGAATTTCTAGCAAGTCTCTAGGTTAATAAATATACTATAATATCCTCACTACAGTTTGTTATGTTGCTAAGAAGCTGGTAAAATTCTCATCTTTGGATTGTTATAGTTGGTATAGGTTACTAATGGCGATATTTTTCTCAATGTAAACAAATAATTGCTTGATGAACATTTCAACAAGGTCCCTAAAGAATTTTAAAAAATGCCTTGGTATGTGGTAGTACATCTCTAAGGGAGGGACACTAAGGCTCTTAGGGAATATTTTAAGTAGCAATGTTTCATCATAAGAAATATCACTACAAGTTGTTCTAAACAACCTAAGGTGGTTGATGGGATCTTCCTTCTCTAATACATTTTAAACTTAAGGGTTTCAAATTTAGGAGGAAAGGGTGACTATTTACAAAGGGATCTAGGGTTAGTTGTATAAATCGCCATACGAGTACTTGTGACTGGATGAAGACCCTTGGATGATGGCCATTTTTTTTCAATTACTCTAGTTGAGAAGTTAAGGCTTGAAGTTTAGAATAGATAGGATTTGATGATAAATAAGATATGTATTGAGAGATAGAGGGGATTTGTTGATGATTGATATAAGAAGGAGGTTGATATACCTAGGTATACAATGTCAAAGTTGGTATCATATGAATTGTCCCCAGGGTATATGAGATAAAAAAATAAGACTATGAAGGAGAGAAATTTGTGAGGTTAAAATTTTATGTGAATATCATACCCATGTTTGTGGTACTAGAGTGAGGATTATGAGATAAATTGATATGAGGATCAGATATTGGGAGACTTCGTGGTGCACCTTGATTGGGAGTGTAGCTTGTGTCTACCTATTGGGATATGGGACAACTAAAATTACCCAAAAATAAATCCTCAAGAGTATGAAAACATTAATGATGCTCCAATGAAGGTAGGAGGACTTGTCTCCTAGTGTCCATTGATGTGGTAATACTAAGAGGTATTGAATTAATAAAATGATATGTTGATGCATTAAGGTTTATGCTTATATATCCAAAGAATGAATCTAATTGATCCAATAGAAAAGTATTTGAGTAATGTTGTTAGGGATGGTCCATAAGTGAACCATCTCCTATAGAGATGTTTAGGATTTATTGATCTTCTCTAAGGAAGGATTTTTTGGTTTCCCTATGCTTCTATAAGAAATAGGCCATATAAGTATTAGATTAGAAGATCACCTTTTCATATTCATCATGAGAAGGGCTTAGAAAACCTAAAGGTGTGGAAAATTCATCTTCTTGATCGGAGGTAGGATTCTCAAATATGGGTTGATCCCCATGACCCTTTGTAGGAGGATCAAAATTAATGACCAACTAATGGGTGGTGCTATGGATTAGGTGGTATTTTTTAGCCCTAGGTTGAGGATAAAAGGGAAGATTAATTAAATTTTAATTGTTTACAAAGTTAATTGAATAGGGTAAAGGATAAAATAGTTTATAATGTCTATGAGGCCATAGGCCATATAAGATGACATTTGTTTTACCCAGTATATGGTTATCCAATGATACTCTAGTTACAGAAGCATGGAGTACAACCCTACCATGTAGTATTTGAACCTTGAACCTCTATTCAAAGTTCTAAAGTCTCCACCTATGGACTAAAAATATTGCACCCCTTTCCTTCAGGCTAATGGATCCATGCCTAGAAGGGGGATGGGAAATAAAGGGCCTACACCTTAGACGAAGGGTACCTGGTGTCCTACCTTCTTTGGTGATTGTCGATAAATTGGGTGGGTTCACCACGAAACGTTTAAAGATCGTCTATAGTCTAGACAATGTATAATGTTTGATGAGTTCTTTTGATCACATACAACTAAGTTTTAGGGCAAAATGCAGCTAAATTCTATGTTGTATGCAGTTTTAATTTCTTGAAAGCAACACACATAAAAGCATAATGTTTCTAAGCTAAATGCAAGTTTGTTATCCTTTTTTTTATCTTTTGATATTTTTATAGCTTAATGCAGAAACAAAAATAGAAACAAATCAACATCAAAAGAAATAGAAGCTAAAACTTGAAATGAAGAAGATGAGTGCACTTAACTAAACCAAATGGCTGATGCAGGTAAATTTGGTAGCTAACCTCTATTGCAAATTCGGTTGTCGAATTCGCGAAAGCCTACAACTAATAACACAGGGAACTAAAAATGGTTGTTAGTGATTAGGGATCTACTTAGGCCACTATCAAATGAGTCTTGATGGTATGGTAGTCATATCCCCTAGGTTCCTTTAGCAAACCTTGCATGAAAATGGAAAAAGCGTAAATCTTATTGCAAATGAACGAATGACTGAAGATAAATGCTGAAATAGTGCATAATGTAGAGTATAATGCCTATATAAATTACCAAAATGCAAAGTGCAAAGTGTGACGGTGAACATGGAAGCATCATTTTACATCCAACTTGTTTCTATGCAAATTCAGCACTTACAAGCGAATTCGAGAGGCTATAGTAGTGGCTCGAATTCACTTGAGGGTCCCAAATTCACCTAGTATTTCCAAATTCATGGTAACTAGATCCCTATATAGTTTTTTGGCACTTTAGGGGACCAAACATAATCAAAATAGGATATATCTTATACCATTGGAAAACTCTTTTCGAGCCCAATCCAATGGTATAAGATTTGCAAGGAATGGAGATGATTTGATGGGGAAAAGTTAGCTCAAATATGACCTTAATTTTCTAAGAGAAAATATGCTAAATGTGAAATGTAAGTGCAAAAAATGAAATTATGATGCTAAGATGATTGTAAAATTGACTTGCTTACAATGGGGATATCCTTGATTTGATCATTGATGGTTGAAATAGCAATGGTAGCAAAATGGATCCAAGTAGCGAGTAGAAATATTTGAAGTGTTCTTCAATCAACAACAAACTTGCTCTAGCATCTAACCTACAACAAACTTGCTACAACATCTAACCTGCAACAAACTTGCTCCAACATTCCACCTGCAACACTCTCTCTTAGTCCTTGATTTCTTTCAACATAATTGCCTATTCTTTCAATACTTTGCATAATTTTCCCATTAGCTCATTGATTCACTCATTAGCCTCTATGGGAGGTGAAGTGTGCATTTTATAATTTTAATTGATGTGGGATAACCAGTGGTTGCAATATTAAGGGTAACAAATCAAGGTGGTTGGGGTAAAATTGGGAAAATTACCATTTTAGGCGAATTTGGGTGGTTGCGGTAGCCTACCAAATTTGCAAAAAAATCAGATTTACCCAAATTAGATTCAAATCCAAATGGTCCCTAACCATTATAGGCTAGTACACTATTTTTAGTGAATTTAGACAACTATCGCAGCCACCTGAATTCACTAAAAATGGGAAAACGACAGAAAGGGGGTTAGAAAATGGATACACGGGTTTGTGCAAATTCGAACTTGACAAGTGAATTCAAGTGGCTATAGTAGCTTTCTAAATTCTTGGTTCATTTTTGAATTTACAATATCTTGCAAATTCATACCTAACAAGCGAATTCGGGTGGCTATGGTAGCCATCCAAATTCATGGTTCACATTCGAATTCGTAATAGCTAGATCCATGTGCGGTCATTTTGCATTTTGAGGGGTCAAATGGTGTCAAAATGGGTCATATCATATACCGTTGGAAATATCTTTTTGAGCCTGATCTAATGATATAGGTTTTAGTAAATTTAGAGGGGATTTTGTTGGGTAAAATTAATCTCAAATATGACCTTAATTTTTTAGAGGAAAACTAAGGAAAATGACTCATCTTAATGGGTCAATTTTCCATGTCTACATTTTGCCCCCTCTTTGGCGTATTTATGAATAATAAATGCATCAAAGAAATGTGTAGACACTTGAGTGGAGGTGACAATGGTTGAAATGGGCAAAAAGAAAGGGGGGATAGACGATTTAGAATGAATGGTTCAAAAATTAATGTTTAGAAAAATGATTACTGATTTTTTTGGTTAGGATGCCCCCTCGAGTTTCATGAGGAATGCAATATTCCTAATGGAACTTGAAATGACTAATAGAAGAGAAAAGTGTGAAAATGAAGAATTAAATAGAAAATAATGGTGGGTTAAAATGGAGGGTGGGTGTAAAAACCAACTCATTTTTACTGTTCAACTTCCTAGTTTGGAGATCTAGAGAAAAATGGCACTTGCTACCCATAGAGTGGAATTTGTGTGGAGAGACAATGATGAAGCAGCTGGGAGGATCTGGGTAAGTGGTAAATTGATTTGTGTGTAATTTTTTTTTTTGTTGATGTATGTTGTAAATGATCTAAATGGTAATGCATGTGATTCTATTGATTTTGATGCATGTTTTGAATGGTCTAAATATATGATGATTGCATATGTATTTTTTTCTCGATAGTAATACCATACTTCATTTTTATCTCTTTATGTGTTATGCAAATGCAAAATATTTTTTTTGTTTTTGATGATCTTACATAATGATGCTTATGGTCATGTTTGATTTCTAATGCACTTTTTATCATGCTAGTCACGATACAATTGTAGGAGAATGAGATGTGGTTTGATGTAAAGTGATTGATATTTGAAATGTAATGTGATTTAATTTTTGTAGAAAAAGTGTGTTGGGAAATATACCCTCACAATTTTGATCAATCATCAATAGACCTTGAGGATGTGTGCTTGCATATGATCGTAAATGGAGGTTGCCCCTCGCATGTGGTCATGAAGCGGATCTTGTGTGAGATTTTGTTGTTATGTTGTCATCGAAGGGTTATGATCCAAAAGTAGTTTGAAAGTGATTGATTGAATATGACATGGTTGGTGATAAGTAATGTGTGACCTTAAGATTAATTTTGATTAAAACTTAAGGGAAATAAGACATGGTATGAGTGATTGAACATGAATAATGGGATAGAGGGCTTGTGCTAGGCATAAGAGTCCTAGTGTGAAGTAAATTTAAGAGATATTAGTAGGGTTATCTCATGCCATCATCGCAAAGTCCTTATGCAACTACATGACCAAGCAATTATGTATGATCAATGTAAATTTGTGTATGGCAAGCAACCATGCAATATGATGAAGCGAATGACTGAGAATGCATTGTACTAAAGTGGTGTATATGAAATGCAATACTAACTATTTTTTTAGCCTTAATTGCTTATGCTAACATTCATACAGATCCACAAATATATAGACATTAGACAATCAAAATTCAAAGAGAATCTTGGTTATTTATGATATGAAATCAAGTTTACCAAGAATCGGTTTTTTGTGATTCGTGCATTATTTTCCCATATTGATCTTAATTATGATGCAAATATCTCAAGGACCAAATGTGTGTGCTTATGAAGTTCATTTGCAAATTTTGAGTAGGGTAATGATGCAAGCCAATTTAATAACCATTGTGTGTGCAAATGATGAATTCATTTACCTTGATTTTGTACATGGTTGGACTTAACTACTATGTAATACAAGCCACCAAAAGCTAGCTCATCCATAAGCGAACATTGGTCTATACAAAATAAGGTCACTAATGTGATAGACATGTCACCACACATAAGACTACCCCATTTCCAAGCGGGTTTCATTCAACCCATTTTTGTAATGGAGATCATCCCATGACTTTTGAATAATTGAGGATTCCAAGGATTCAAGCTCATTACCCCATTATTTTCTTTTGATTCCTTTTATTGAGGATTCTTGCTCATTTTTTATGATGAACAAGGGGATTTATTTGGTTTGTGAGTAAAAACACTCTTTTTTTTAGGGATACTTGCTCACTTTTGTGGAAGAGCAAGGGATTTTATTGCTTCGAATAGGGGGAGCTTGTCCTTTTGTCAATTCTCAATATTCTAGACCATGCGCATAATAGGATAGCAAGGGAAACCTTTCACTTAAGGGGTAAGGACTACTATGTAGTATCATATTTCCTTATGCAAAATTATATTTAAAATGTGTAAATGTGTTTTGGTTCAAAAGTGGCAGAATCAATTCCCAAAATTCAAAAATCTTCTTAGTGAAGAAAATAGTGGTGTTGGTTCAAGAGAGATTTTTAATCATTATCAAGGATCAAGATTTTATTAAATTATGAATTATGTGAGTGGTTCGAGATAGGCTCTCAATCATTCCAAAAAGACCAAGATTAACTATGAACTTGATAGCATTTGTCTGATATTTAAATAACATGATAATTGGATGTGACTATTTAACATATGAAATTGGACTTAAATAAACTTTGGGAAGTGCAATGCACCTACATGATAGATGATTATGGTTTATGCAATGTAATATAGAAATGAAATGATTGAAATGTAAACTAGATGAGAATGCAATACCTATGCATAATTTTATGTTTTATTTGATTTTTTTTATTTTTTGATAATGGAATTGGTGGTATATACAAGATGATCTATACACACTGTACAATGTGATTCATGCATAACATTTCTAAGGTATATTCAAAATCAAAGGAGGTTTTGAACAAATAAGTTCCTTTATAGAATTTTCTTCAGTAGCCTTTGCACGAAAATCTATGCATTCTTGAACAAAACCATTTTTCTTAACATAAGGGGGTGCAATCCCTAATTTTGTGAGATCTTTGTAAGATAGTGAAGGAGGGTCCTCTCGAGGATCAAAATATACCAAAAATTTATCATATTACAAAATAAAATATCAGAGGGATAAGGGGGTCCCTCATCCTCATCACTCTCTTCCAAGTCTTGATAGGATGGTGAAAGCATATTTGAAAGATGTGAATGGATGCTATGTGGTGAACAAGGGTTATCAGACATAGATGAAGAAGAGTAATTGACAAAAGATGATGATGATGATACAGAGGTAGACTGTGGAGAATTTGGTGATTCGATCATTGAAGAACATCCAAATGGTTTTGGGTCACCATGGATGGTGATAAATTTATTTTCAAATATAAAATTCAAGTTTTGATGAAGGGTGGAAGGGACTATCCTCATCATATGAACCCAAGGGTGTCCAAGAAGTATCTTGTAATGCGCAAGGCAAGACATCACATAAAATAAGGTATCCAAGACCTTGGGTCCAACTCTAAGGGGAAGGATTATAGTGCCATGAGCTTCTTGGGGTTCGTTATTGAAAGCTTTTATGATGACATTTGATTTAGTAAGATCTTCCTCCTTTAATCCATGTCTTTTGAATAATTTATAAGTGCACAAATTAAGAGAGGAACCATTATCTACAAATATACTTTTGATGAATGTTTCTCCAATAAACCTTGTAATGTAAAGAGATGAATCTTCTTGCAAATCTGAGGAAGGAATCTCATCATCATAGAATGAAATATGATTACTCCCAAGAGAACTCACAATACTAGCAATATCTCTAGGAAGGATGTCTCGAGGAACAAACTGTTGACTTAAAATCTCCCGCAAGGCTTCTATATGAATATGAGAAGTTTGCAAAAGTTCTAAAAGAAAAACTTCAGGTTGAGACTTCAACACTAAATATGGGTTTTCTATGCTTGTATCCTCTTTCTGATTATTCTTCAAAATTAAGAGAGGTCTTGAAGATTGGTTGGATGAATAATGTGTCTTATTTTACCAAGTTAAGTCTGTTAAGCTTGACCTTGTTTTCTTGTAGTCTCTATTATGATATCCATAATATTGTTGTGATGAGACACATTATGATGTAACACTTGATTGGTTTCTTGTTGTTGATGATTGAATTGGGAATTTTGGAAGCTCTCCATGTCTTGATCAATTGTAGGTATTTGTTGTGTAAGAGATTGATTGTTTATTTGAGAATTGTAACCGATAGTGAATGGAAAATCCTCTATAGCAAAAATGCCTACATTAATCAAGTCTTGAACCACATATTTTAATTTCTTACATTTTTGTGTCATGTGTACATCCATTCTATGATATTCACAATGTAGCTCAGGCTTATACCAATCTGCTATGGTATCAGGTTGCCTTATGGGAGGCAACTCAATCCTATTTGTATCTAGCAAATTTTTGAGGATTATGGTCAATGGTTTTTTAAGCTTTGTAAACTTTTGTAGTGAAGGTTTTTGAGGAACCTTGAACATTTTTCTTAGGGTATTAGCAATAGCAGGATCTAATGGCTGATTGCCTATTTTTTCATGGTTGTAAGTAGAATTATGATAGGCATATTGTGAAGTGTGATGTGAGTGCATGGTAGGATTTGAAGAAGAAGTATTTCCTTGTTGACATGGATATATCATGTTGAAAGAAGAATTTTGAAATGGTTGTGATTCTAATAATGGTGGAGAAGTGTTGTATGTATCTTAGTTATCAAATTCATTGAATTTTATACATAAAATTCGAAATTCGTTGATTTTAAAACTTTAATGAATAAATTCGATGAATAAAATCTAAATTCGATAAAAAAAATGAACATAAAAAAAATATAAAAACTGTACTGGCTATGAAAACTGTGAAAACATGGATTTCGTGGATACCTTTAGCAAGGACGCGATGAGAGTCCAGGCATGGCGTTTCAAGCCTCCAACCTTGTCCTTTTTCGAATAGCCTCAGAAAAAAAGGATAAGACCAGAATTCTAATGGCTCTTTTTCCCATGTGACCTTTTCTTGTTTTTTTTTTCTCAAACAGCTTCTCTCCTTCAATCCATGTTATTCTCGTGACTCGTATTTTTATTTTTCTTTTATTAAGTCGTATTTTAGATTATGCCAATTGCCAAATGTATGCAGCACAAGCACAGCCATACTACTCATGACTCGTATTTGCTTTTATCGATAATTTCAACGAATATATTATACGGTAAAACCTTTTCCAAACCCCAATAAAAGGGTAATTATGTTTTTTTTTGGCCCAATAAAAGGGTAATTATGTTTGTGCTATGTAAGAGGACACCATGGTGAGCTTATAGAAATTGCTTTTTATAGACATTGCTTTTTAACCTATAAGTTAAGAATGGATAGTAATGATAGTTTTGAGTGATTTTTTAAAATAAATTTATTACTTAATTTTTTATTATAATTAATAAAAAACTTATAATTTATTTTTAAAAAAATATTGATTTAAACGTTTGAAAATCTTCTCATTTATTAAAAAATTACTATGTTTAAATAAAGTTATAAAAATGTTTATATTTTTTAAAATATTTTAAAGTATATATTTAAAAATATATATAAATTAAATATTATAATTTTTATTTTTTATTTTTAAATTTTATATAAAAATAAAAAATAAAATTATTTCAAAAAATATATACACATTTATAATAATTGAATTTTATTTCGAATTTTTACACATGTCAAATTTTTCTCGAATTTCAAGAGTCTCGAACTTGAATATGAACTCGAGCTTGATAACTAAGGTATGTATATTGAAGAGCATGACATGGATGTGTTATGGAAATGATATCATTATTATGAAAAGGTTGAGGTGAATATGTGGTTTGAAAAGAAGAATATGGTAGTGAGTGTGCAAGAAATTATGATAGGAAATATTGTGGAAAGGAAATTTGTGAAGGGATTGGTTGAGAGGAGGAGATCAAATAAGATGAGGTTGTGATAAGGGTAATGTTGAATATGGAAGAAATTGTGAATGGAATTGACCATAATCAACCAATTCAATTGATGGAATTCCCTCGACATTGCTGATCGGGAAAGTGACATAGACAGGTTTGTATTGAATTGGGCTATTTGCAAGGCCCATGATCTCTTTACCATTCCAAAAAGTGGTAGTCATTTTTTTTGTTCTATTTTGTTCTTGTTTTTCTTTTTCTTTTTCTTTTTCTTTTTCTTTTTCCTTTTTCTTTTTCTTTTTGAAAATAAATGCTTCACACAAGAAGATTTTTCTTACTCTAATGATCACAATCACACACAAGCAAGATAAATATTTTCTTTTAATATCTTTAGTAAGGGAAAAAGTTGTTTTTTTGGAATTTATATTTTTTACATACCTAATTTATTTCCAACATTTGATTATGTGATCTTGATTAAGTGAAAAAGAAAGAACAAGTGGTGAAAATAAATATATCCCTTCTAACCAAATTCCTCTCTTCAAACAAGTCCAATGTGGTCTAATCTTAGTTGTATCTAGTTGTCCCAAGAGTAAGAGGTGTACATCACTTAATACCCAACTTTGCAATTTGGGGGGTTCGACCTCAAACTCACACCAAATCTTGACACCACTTGATGCCAATGGTGGGATGAAACTAGAATGATGTTAGTACGGACTATCACTAGAAAATCTTGAAAGGGGAAATATGAAAAGAAGAGAAGAGTGAAAAAATTAAACACTTTAATGTCTTTCATGTCAGGTTCACCAAATAATGTGGACAAAAAAATTTGCATCCCTTTCCTTCAGGCTAATGGATCTATTCCTAGAAGGGGGATGGGAAATAAGGGGTCTACACCTCAGACGAAGGGTACCTGGTGTCATACCTTCTTTAGTGATTATTGATAAAATGGGTGGGTTCACCATGAAAATTTTAAAGGTTGTCTCCATGCCTTGACAAGGTATAATGTTTGATGAGTTATTTTGATAGCATACACCTAAGTTTTAGGGTAAAATGCAACTGAATTCTATGCTATATGTAGTTTCGATTCCTTAAAAACAACACACATCAAAGCGTAATGTTTCTAAGCTAAATACAAGTCGGTTATCCCTTTTTTGTCTTTTGATATTTTGATAGCTTAATGCAAAAACAAAAATAGAAATAAATCAACATCAATAGAAATAGAAGATAAAACTTGAAATGAATTAGATGAGTACACTTAGCTGAACCAGATGGTTGATGCAAGCAAATTTGGCAGCTAACCTCTTTTGCAAATTCGATTGCTGAATTCACAAAAGACCTACAACCGATCATATAGGAAACTAAATTTTTTTGTTAGTTATTAGGGATCTGCTTAGGCCACTATTAAATGAGTCTTGGTGACATGGCAATAAGATCCCCGAGGTTCCTTTAGCAAACCTTGCATGAAAATGGAGAAAGCATAAATCTTATTGCAAATGAATGAATGATTGAAGATAAATGCTGAAATAGTGCAGAATGCAAAGTATAATGCCTATATAAATTACCAAGATGCAAAGTGCAAAGTGTGATGATGAACTTGGAAGCATCAGTTTGCTCCTAGCTTGTTTTTATGCAAATTCGATACTTATAGGTGAATTTAGGAGGCTGCTATAGCAGCTCGAATCCACTTGAGGGTCCCGAATTCACCTAAGATTTTTGAATTCATGGTAGCTAGATCCCTATGTAGTTTTTTGGAACTTTAGGAAATCAAATGGAATCAAAATAGGACAAATATTATACCTTTGGAAAGCTCTTTCCAAGCCTGATCCAATGGTATAATATTTGCAAGGAATGGAGATGACTTAATGGGGGAAAGTTACCTCAAATATGACCTTAATTTTCTAGGAGAAAATATGCTAAATTTGAAATGTAAGTACAAAAAATTAAATGATGACGCTAAGATGATTGCAAAATTGACCTGCTTATAGTGGGGATATCCTTGATTCGATCATTGATAGTTGAAATAGCAATGGTAGAAAAATGGATCCAAGTAGCGAGTAGAAATATTTGAAGTGTTCTTCAATCAACAACAAACTTGCTCTAGCATTTGACCTGCAACAAACTTGCTCTAGCATTTGACCTGCAACAAACTTGCTCTAGCATTTGACCTGCAACAAACTTGCTCTAGCATTCCACCTGTAACACTCTCTCTTAGTCCTTGATTTTTTCAACATAAAAGCCTATTCTTTCAATACTTTGCATAGTTCTCCAGTAAATCATTGATTCATTCATTAGCCTCTATGGGAGGTGAAATGTTCATTTTATGATTTTTTTTAATGTAGGATAGCTAGTGGTTGCAAGATTAAGGGTAACAAATTGAGGTGGTTGGGGTAAAATTGGGAAAATTACCATTTTAGGTGAATTCAGGTGGTTGCGACAACCCACAAAATTTGTGAAAAATCTAGATTTTCCCAAATTGGATTCAAACCCAAACGGTCCCTAACCGTTATAATCTAGCACGCTATTTTTAGCAAATTCGAACAACTATCACAGCCACCCAAATTTGCTAAAAATGGTAAAATGATATAAAAGGGGTTAGAAAATGGTTAGGCAGGTTTGTGCAAGTTCAGACCTGATAAGCAAATTTGGGTGGTTGTGACAGTCGTCCAAATTTGTGGTTCATGTCTAAATTCACAACATCTTGCAAATTCAAACCTGACAAGTGAATTTGAGTGGCTACAACATTTGTTTGAATTTGTGGTTCACATTCGAATTCGCAATAGCTAGAACCATGTGCGGTCTTTTTGTATTTTGAAAGGTCAAATGGTGTCAAAAT
This sequence comes from Wollemia nobilis, assembly GCA_028583015.1. Taxonomy (NCBI): domain Eukaryota; kingdom Viridiplantae; phylum Streptophyta; class Pinopsida; order Araucariales; family Araucariaceae; genus Wollemia; species Wollemia nobilis. The sequence goes on along the minus strand of JAQPPZ010001579.1, from coordinate 2,325,210 downwards.
GGGTCATATCATATACCATTGGAAATATGTTTTTGAGCCTGATCAAATGATATAGGTTTTTGGAAATTTGGAGGGGATTTTTTTGGGTAAAAGTACGCTCAAAGATGACATTATATTTTTTAGAAGGAAAACTAAAGAAAATGACTCATCTTAATGAGTCAATTTTCCATGTCTACACCACCATTAGGCTACTCAAATTGGAATTTTGTATCAACCTTATATCTCCTTCCCTTAATATACCCAATTCAACCTATATACCTTAAGGACATCCCTATTTACTAAAGGTCTTGATATACCCATCAGTGAGTGAGATCTACTTAATAGTGGAATGCTAACAATATGTGGAAGTGACCTCCTAAATAAATGGCCAAGATGGTACATGAGGGGTAATAATATTCCTCTTATGACTCTCACTAACCCATGATAATATGCTCCTTTCTAGGCATAAGGATGCATGAGATCCTATGTGATCTAATAGTGGATCGAGCTCGCTATATACCTAATATAGTCTAGTATCTTAAACGATAATTTCTCGTGTAAAGATACTTAGTAGGATCATAAATTAGATGTGATTATTTTATTTATATTTAGTGTGATATAATCTAATCAAATAATATTAATGGTCTTGATTAAATTTTTGATAAGTTTTATTTTGATTAAGGTTGAGCTTGGTTAAAAGAAATCTTGGGATCTGTGGTGGTATTCATGTTAGGTTCACCAAAATATGAGAAGGTAGGAATGGAAATTTGTGGAAGGCCTCTTAGGGGATCCGTAATGATGCTCCACACTCTTCTTCTTACCTTGATAATAGGCACAATTTATGAGCTTAAGTTTAGGGTTTAGTGGATTAGTTAGAGAACACTTATGTTTCTCCTTAATTTTCCTTATACAAGATTTATTATTTTAATCTAGTCTTAATTAGCTATAAATGCATCACACAATGCAACAAGCAAGACCTAATAACTAAAAGACATTTTGACTTTGATTATAAATGAAAGATTTTTTTTTTTTTTTTATAACAAGGGTTCAAGGATAATGTAGCAAAGAAGCCTAATGCAACTATATACAATTTTGCTTTCAATAATAATAAGAATAAATATGTTCCTCTAATGATTAATGCTGACTAGTTTCCATTATTTTCTCTTTACCTTTAATGAGTAAATAAAAATGTAGAAATAGAAATATACCTAAAATAGATAACAAACATTCTATGGTCTTGTTGGACTAAAATTTGTCATACTTGTGGATAGGCATTGCACCCTAGACTTTAGCCAAAGTATAGAATTGGATGAAATGAGATTGCTCTCTATTTCAACCTCTAGAGAAGGTAAAATCCTTTAATTAATTATATTTTGAGTAAAAAGGGTTAGAAAGGAGTAAGGGTTAGAGAAATATATTGAAAAGTGGATGAGATATAGTGTAACAACATTGGATCTCACTAGATAATATATTATCAAACCAATTACATGATACTTAAAAAACTAGCCATTATCAACTATAATCACATGTTCATTTAGCTCTTAACATTCACTCTAATCATTCCAAGGATTCAAAAAATTAGCAATACCATAGGTGATTTAGACTCACTTTAATAGAATAGACTAAATGTTGAATGTAACAGAAATGACCTAAAGTTATGAATATAATTGCCCTAATCATTCCAAGGACTTCAATTATTAGTAATCCAATAGGCGATCCAAATAGAAGAATTCACTTTAATAGAATAGACTAACAACTAAGTGTAATAGAAATGACTTAAAGCAAAGCATACATATAACCGCAATCGCATAGTAATAGAGGCCAAACAACTATCACTTCATTGATCAACAATAATATTACAAAGCAATACCATGCAAGGACTATAGAGTTGACCCTTGTAATGAGGTCTCTCCGCATATTTATAGTTTACAATTTGAAATTTTTAGTGGATTTTTATAGTTGTAAGGTCATTTAGAGAAACAAAATAGTCTGGCAAGAAACTAAAGTGTTAAGGTGGTAGTCCTAAGCTTCATCTTGTGCATAAATTTGAATTTGATCCATCGATTTGCAACTACCTTCTATAAGTGGTTGGATTATTGGAGTTGCCATTTTCATGCTCTGGTGTCATTAACTAGATTTAGTTGGTGAGCACCATGGCATTTATAGGTCTAAAAGGGATATTTCTTGAATGATTACATAGAACTGGGCTCTTCGTATTGCTTGTAGAGCTCTTTTTTGGCTTTGGTTTGATGACATAATTCTAGCTTTGTGCACATTTTCTTATATGTTATTTTCTTTGTTTGTGTGATCTCAAGCTCTAGCTTGGAAGTGATGACATCATCAACTTGAGAAACCTGATTTTATGTATTTTGGCTTTGTTCACTCACATCCCAATTTTGTGCGTCTTGGACTTCTTTGCACAGTTTCAGTATTAGCTTTGAACATGCTTATGTCATCGTAAAAGGTTTCCTGATCTTGAGCATCATGGCTTTAGGCTCAATCTTTAGAGTTTGACGTGCATGATCCCAAGCTTCTCTTCCTTTTGGCTAATTCCATCACCTTGAGTGACACAATTTTGTGTAATGTGATTCTTATTCATTTGGTTTTTCTTATGCGGTCTTTGGATTTGACTTGGGCTTGCTTATGTCATAGCCAAATATAGCCTGGTTTTAAGCATCGCAACCTTAGGCATTTACTTTTGTGCATTCTCATCTATCTAAGGCTTTGCATTGATGTCATAGATGATGTAATCTTGATTTCAAGCATATTGGTTTCATGCAAGTCTTTAATATTCAACACACTTAGTCATTTTTGGGGATCCAAAACAAATTTCTTCTTTCTTTGCAAATATGGTCAAAAAATTGACCTACAAGTCTAAAATATAGAAATAAAATATTGGTATTGGAAATCCTTATTTTTTACCACAAAGGCAAAAACATTATAGTCCCATAAAAGTGTTACTAGTAAAAGCATTGTCAACGTTATTACTTCGTGATGGCACTTTTGTTCACCTAAAAAACAAAAGTAAAAATGATGGATAAGTAACAAAGGTATCTAGAAGGTATTATTGTACAAAATTAAACAGTAGAGGTTTATTCCACATTGGATTTGGATTTTATGGGATGAGCAACATCTAGGGTTTCAGGTCGGTGCTGAAAAATTCTGTGAAAACCAGCATGTTGGCTGGTGAAAGGTGTGTTGTAGTTTGGGTTTATATATGGTAGCTTCAGGGGGTCCTGGTGACCCCTGATATTTGTCTTTTAAGGATGTTGTTTTGATTAAAGATGCATCTTCTTTTGATCATGCAAATGCCATGAATTTTTTGCTACATGTAACTCTTGATCCTGTTTCTAATTCCTCTTCAACTTCAAACCTGAAGAATAATGGATGTTTGGAGAAAATAAAATATCATTCAATCTTGGTTATCAGTCCTGATTATATTGTGGATTATGTTTTATATTTTCTGAGCATGCGCTCATCTGCAAATTCATGGGTCTCAAAATTTCTATGCCTTTTTTAGAAAAGTGGGTTAGGAGAAATTGGAGCCCTGAAGGTGATCTAGAGATTATTCTTGCAGCTAATGGGTATTTTATTGTGGTGTTCTCATGTATGGAAAATCATAGTAAAGTGTTTGAGGGGGGCCCTTACTTTCACAATCAGTATGTATTATTTATAAAACCCTAGCATTTAGGATTTGATATGATGGAGGAGAGGCCTTATAGGATTCTTGTGTGGGTCTGTTTGCCATGACTCCCTATGGAATATTGGAGGTCGAATATTCTTCATTCTATTGCAAAGATTATTTGGAAACTGGTTGGTTCGTATCGCAAAAATTTGGATAGGAAATTTTCTTCTTTTACATGGCTTTGTGTTGAAATAGATCTGAATAATCCATTGCCTAAAACATTGGAGATTAAATTGGGAAACATGTCCAACAGTTAGATTATGAAGCTCTCCCATTTCGATGTTGTATATGCCATGAATATGGGCATCTTCAGAGAAACTGTAAGAAAGTAAATTCTCAGCCTTAATCCTCTTCATCTGAATTTTAAGATGCATCTACAAAGGCAAAAGGAAAAGCTCCTATGGTTAATGAGATGCCCAGTTCTAATGGATTTATTCCTATTAAGTCACATTCAAGATCTAGGCCTTTTCTTCATCAGACTTTAGGTGTTGTGAAGGGAGGTTTTGGTAATAGATTTGATTTTCTTAAGACTTTTGAGAGCAGCATGTTGAGGAGCAAGTCTAGAATGGAGGTGATATGGATGCTTGTATTCAAGATCCAGGTACTTGTTCTTTCCTAAATTCTTCTTTTGAAATGTAAAATTTTGATAAGAAAGAGGTGGTGCCTAATAACCCTCTTGTAGAAAATGAAGATAAGTCCAAAAAGGTGTTGGATTGTCTTGATAAATTTTTTGATCATTCCCCTTTGGCTGAAAAATTGATTGAGGGAAATGAGGATGAGACTAGGTTTGAATCCTCCCAGGATAGAATTGTCAGAGAGGAAGGGAAAAAGAAAGTTTCTTTTGTGTTAGGTATTCACCCAAAAACTATCAAAAAAAGTGGGTTGGAGAAGGTGGTAAAAGCAGGAAGAAAGAAGGATAAAAAAAGAGAAATTGATACGGGAATCCTTAGTTGAGTCTGGTGTTGTTAAGACATTATATTCTCACTTCTTTATTCCCCCTAAATTAAAGTGATATATTGGAATGTTAGGGGTTTGGGTAGCTATCCTAGATAAAAATCTACTCAAAATTTGATCAAATGTCATAGACTTGATATTATTTTCATCAAGGAAATAAAATTATCTTGTGAAGATATGGTTAGAATTGCTTCTAAGATATGGAAAGGTGGTCACTGTCTTGCTATTGGAGCCCAGGGTTTGGCGGGTGGTGTTGCATATTTATGGGATCCACAAAGCTTAACTCCCTCTTTGTGGGTAGATAGTAGGAACTTTCTCTCTGTGGTTGCTACCTGCTTCTCGTCTAGATCTTCTATTCTTCTATGTAATGTGTATGCCCCTAGTGATTTATCAAGTAAAATCCTCTTATGAAATCATCTTATATTCATTCGATCTCTTGCTCTCAATTATCCTTGGATTGTGGCTAGGAATTTTAATTCTATCATGTACCTAGAGGAGAAGAATGGTGGTGGGGATTGTTTTGGCCCTTCTTCTACTTTGATGTGGGACAATATTTCTTTCCTTAATCTTGTTGATGTGAAGCCTTGAAATGGGCTCTTTACTTGGACTAATAGAATATGTGGAATGGATTTTATTTTTGAAAGATTGGATTGGTTCCTTACTTTAGATAGTTGGTTTGATGATAGCTAGACTTCGTTCTCAGAGATTCTAGGCTAGAGGGGCTCTGATCACTGTCCCATTCTCTTTTAGTCCTTGAGATTCTCATTGCCGAGAAATCTGCTTTTTAAATTTTAACTTATGTGGCTCAGGGATAAGGATTTGAATGAATATGTGGAGAGGTGGTGGGTCAAAGGGAAACCCAAATTTGGCATTGCTATGTTTACTTTTTTCAAAAGCATCCATTTTTTCAAATTCAAACTCAGGCAATGGAACAAATTTTCTTTTGGAAATATTTTTTAGAAGAAAAAACAACTATAGGATAGCCTGGAGGAAATCACTTTTTAAATTAAATATGAAGGATTGACCTAGGATCTATTGGAAATGGAAGCTTCCTTTTCTAGTCAGCTTGCTGAATGGGAGTTTTGTGAGGAGATTTTTTGGAAGAAGAAATCTCGGATTGACTGGTTGTTGGAAGGGGATGGAAACACATCATTTTTTCACAATTCAGTTAAAGACCGCATAAATGGTAATGTTATAGTCTCACTTACTTCTGATCAGGGGTAAACTCTCTCATCCTTTGAGGATATCTCTAATGAAGTAGTCAGGTTCTTCTCCTCTCTTTTCTTCAAGCAGGGTCCTCATGATGCTATTAATATGAGGCTTATTTTGGATTGTATTCCTAGGTTTGTCTCTAATGATATGAATAAGATGCTAATGGACCCCATCTCGATGGAGGAACTGAAAATGGTGGTTTTTCAAATGAAAAAGGTAAAACACCTGGACCTGATGGTTTCCCTATAGAATTTTTCTAATAATTTTAGGAAGTGTTATCTTTTCATCTGCTAAAAGTTGTTCAAGAATCCCAAGTTAATAAGCAAATGCTTAAAGCTATTAATTCAACCTTCCTTGCTCTTATTCCCAAATCTAAAAATGCTAGCTCATTGGGATATTTCTGTCCTATTTTCCTATGCAATGTTAATTACAAAATTATTACCAACATTATTATGGATCGGTTGAAAAAAGTTCTTGGTTTTCTTATTTCTCCTGAGCAAGGTGGGTTTGTTAAGATTCATTATATTTTAGATGGTGTGGTGGTTGTTGCTGAAGCTATTCACTCTATGGATATCTCTAAGGAAAAGGCTATTTTCATTAAGCTTGATATGTCCAAGGCTTATGACAGGGTTAGTTGGCCTTTTTTGTAGAACATCCTTCAAGCTTTTGGGTTTTCATATAATTGGATTGAATGGATCATGAGTTGTGTAAATTCAGCCTCCTTTGCATTTTTAATCAATGGCTTATCATCCGCTTTCTTCTCGATATCTAGGGGGATTCTTTAAGGAGATCCCTTATCCCCCTATCTTTTCATCCTTATGGTTGAATGTTTGGGCAGACTTATCAAGAGTTTTCATTATTGTGGTGCTATCCAGGGATGGTCTTGGGTGGAGAATTCTTTATCCCATTCTCATATTTAGTTTGTTGATGATATTGCTCTGATGGGGAGGGCAAAAATAGAGGAAGCAAAGAATTTTAGGAAGGCTTTAGATATCTCTGGTCAAATGATTAATGAAGAGAAATAAAATATCTTCTTCTATACGGATGGACGGATTCAATGTAGGATTGCTAATATTCTATGTTTTCAGGTGGTCTGTTTGCCAGTGGAGTATCTAGGGATTCCTATTTCTTCTAAAAATTTTGGAAGAGCTTACTGGAAAATTCTTTTGGATAGATTTTGTAGACACCAAAACAGCACCATTTCGATTAAGTGATTACAAACATTGATCACATTGATATCACAGCTTTTAGGGCAGCCCTTAGAGGTCAAATAGTGGTCTTAACCACTCACACAACAGTTTAAAAGATCAAAAAATGAGCAGAGCAAAGTCGGTCGTTCTAGAGCCTTTAACAAACTTCAAAGCCTTCTTAGCCTTCTTCAAAGCCTTCTTCAAGCCAAGCCTTTATCCGCGCCAAGCCTTTTGTCAAAAACCAAGCCCTGGCCGAAGTGTCGCGATATCGCGACACTTTGGGCCCCGACCAAAGCGGGCCCAAAGCGTCGCGATATCGCGACACTTTGGGCCCCGAGCAAAGCGGGCCCAAAGTGTCGCGATATCGCGACACTTTTGGCCCCGGCCCGTGATATCGACGAACTTTGGGCCCCGAGCCAAAGTCGGCCCAAAGCGTCGCGATATCGCGACACTTTGGGCCCCGAGCCAAAGCCGGCCCAAAGTGTCGCGATATCGCGACACTTTGGGCCTCAAGCCAACACCGGCCAAAGTCAAAAGCAGACACGTCACCAATCAAAAGCATACATTCGACCATCCAAGGAACGACCGCCACGTGGCACCTCTACGTGTCCCTTCTCGAAGAGACCCCATGGCTCGTAGAAACGGCGGACTTCACCCAGCTGACAGTAATGAGACAAGCACTCTCAACAATAAATCCGACTCGAGGCCATGCCTCATAACTCGGTGCGAGCCATGCCTCATAATGACCCGATAAGGATCAAATTTGAGCGGCGCCTACGAATTTAGGGTTTTGAACATTAATGCTCTCAGAGGCCGAACCCTCTATAAAAAACCGGCTCGATACAATATAAGAGAGACTGCGAAGCATTTTGTTAACACAACGAAGTGCTGCTCATTTGGATATCCGACTGTATCAATCTAAGTTCACCTTCTTTACATCTAGAATCTCTCACAAATAGAGGTTGGTGGGTGATTCTTAGAAGAGTGAACCGGACTTTCACACCCGACAGTGGATCACTGCATCCCACTAATTCGACGACAACACACAGCCTTAGATCTCGAGCCCATTCCTAGTGGATTGGCGTCGAGACTAAGTGTAAACCAGGGGTGGCCCGCTTGGGCAGCCCATGAACGTTTCTAGTTAATGCAATATATGTTGTTCTCTTTCGAAATACATTGCAAAAACTAACATTATCGAAATAGCTTATTCTTTACGTTGTTCAAATAAACTTTACGTTAGAATATATCGTGTCATACGTTATATGCTCGAATGCGTCTTGCAATACGTTTTATCGAATATTGTCATGCAACACAATGAAGTGCTAACTTGCAGGCAATAGCATTAGAATCGGTTGATTATTTTAATGACTGTCCATGTCTCATGTATTGTGTTGTCTTCAAGTAGAATAAAAATAACAGTTTACGTTTTACATCCTCGGATATATGCCATTTCGAATGTATACTGTTCTCTGTTCTCGGCAAAAGTTGCAGTTTCACGAAGAGTTGTTTTATTCATGCATCTGATCTATCTTCATATGTATGCTAAAGTCAGAAGGTTCTGCCCTCTTATTACGGGTGCTACTAACGTTCTTCTCGTGTTTCTGAATGCAGGGTAAGCGGCTGAACGCAAGATAGGCAACGGCTAACAAGACTCATTAAACATCAAGCGGCGGCAACACTACAGCCCGCCCATTTTACGTGTGGGCATGCGGAAGGGGATCATTGTTCATCTGTTGTAACCGAGAACGTGTAACTGAAGAGAGATACTATAACCGAGCGGAATTACATTAATAAAAAGGGTTGTGCTCTTGTTTTTAATTTAATTCTATCTGTGTTATTTTATGCCTCGATTTAGTTCTATTTTATTTGCATCTCAGTGTTTTATTTCCGAAATCTCATGCTTTCAGTGGCGATCACGGTGGGACCGGTTCCCATATTTTTAAAAATGAAGTTAATTAAACTTGTTGTGCTCTTGTGCTCAGGGTGATTACTTCTTTTTTCGGAGGAATCGGAGACATCAATTAGGCAGAGAAAGGAGGTAACGATTCTAGCCGTCCATATCATTTCTGTTTTTCGAAGTTTCGGTTTTTTTATTTTGACATTTTAATATTCTTTTAATTATTTAAATAAGGGTAGAGAAATTTTTTAAAAGATTTTTCTTGCTTTATTTAATTATGTAGTTATTTGCGTAATTATTCTTTTTATAATTAAATAAAGATAAGAGAATATTTAAAGAAAGGTAGAAAATTTCTTTGCTTTAAATTTTAATTTTCTACTTGTTGTTTTCTAGTTTGTAGTATATGTCTGGCATAGGGAAAGATTTCTTTTTCGGTTGCTTGTTTCAAATTTGCAAAGTAAAATGAATCCCACACACCACGTGGTACTTTAAACCAAGGCGTTGGTCGTAAAACCCCAACCCTTGAGCAAGACCAAAGGTGGATTCCATTATCACTTTGGCTTGAGATATTGCATCCATTACCTCGATCGCGACTGTTGCTAGACGTAAATCCTGACGAAAGCTGACCGAGTGTTGTTGGGGTGATTCCCATGCACGCGAGGATAAGTCTTCTATGGTAGGTGTCATAAACAGAGCGATTCCCCTTCCGTACCGCCTATGTTCCACGTACCATCTGCTCTCACGTACCTATAGTCTCCCTCACGTAAGGGCGGGTATATAGAGAGGTTGGTATATCGGTCCGACAATGGTATATTGAAGGGGCGACCATTTATGGGAGTCATATGAGCCAACATTATGCATTTAAACGTTCTTCCAAAATTGCAAAAACAAAACGAAACATCAAAATGCACTAAACCAGTTTAGGACACACTATCAATCCTTAAAAGAGATAATCACGGTTTTGTGTATGCGTGTGTTCATTTCTGCTTAGTGTAGACAAAAAAAGACAAATCATCATAAACGAGATAAAATCTGCTTAGACAGTAGAGAGCACCACGATGATGTACACCCGTAGCCAAGCCCAATCAAGGGCGGACGCTGTGGAAGGTGCACAAAGGGAGGGCGCTAGTCGCCTTCGCTTTAACCCCAAGGATTTGGTCATACCACCTTGGCGGCCTGACACACAAGGTAGTCCCCTCCACACCTTAACAGATAAGGACTATGGGGGTACCCCTTCTGAGAGCACTCCTATTCAGCATAACACTCGACACACACCCTTCCATGAAGGGTACAATCATAGGAGAGCTCCCTTAGATGCTCGTTATGAGCGGTCACCGTGCGATGAAGCGCTGAGTCAACCTAGGGTTCGACGAGAGGAACCACATGGTTACACTATCCCTCTTTCAACCCCTCCAGTTGTCAGGACTACAAGGACAAATTCAGAGCACAAGGCTCCTCAGGCAGGCCAAGCCAACTCCGTCCGCCAAATCGTGCTCACTTATGAAAGAGAGCATGAGGAAGATTCCTACCTTCCTCAAAAACAATACACATCGCGGGAGCAATACGCCTCCGCACCTGCTAGATATCATGGTCACACTCTGAGGCCAGCACCTCAGATAAATGCCGCTACCCCCATCAGAGAGAGATGGCCTCTAGAGATCTTGGATCACTACGACCAAGATAGATATGTCAGAGAGGCGTCTAGGCCTTCTACACATGAGGCGACAAGACCAACTATCTTAGAATCTATCAAACATTTCGCACGTCGGATGCAACTCACGCAACTTGAGCAAGAACAACAACGGTTAGAGCAATGGTATCTTCTAAATAAAGAGCACCTTCAACACCAGGAGGAGGAGTTGTTCCAACACACTGTGCAGGAGAGGACTCCAACCCCTCACACACATAAAACAAAACATTATGAGAGGCACAAATCCGAACCTCTTGAGCAAAATAGGGTAGACCACATCGACCCGGCAGTCGCCAGAAAAGTCATCCGCCAAGCTCAAATAACGCAGGTTGAACAAGGTCGCCAGGAGTTAGAAAACTTATACATGCAGCGCAAAGCGGATAAGTTGCGCTATAAACTACCTGAGAAGGCGCCAACCCCTTGCATCCAAAGAGCACAACAGTATGAGGAGCACAACCCCCAGGTGCGAGACGAGTCTCTGCGACCTTATCAAGCATCACCCCCAATGCCTCCTAGACATGAGCAGGAGGCTACTCCTATAAACAATGACGAGTGCCTTCCTCAGGAACCCACTCAGGTTTATGGGCCACCCTTAGAAAGTCACCAAGAAGCCTCTGAGGAATCAGAGCAAAGAGAAGAGCTGGATGAACTGCCCTACCAAGACATGGGGGTGCTATTCAGCTACCCCTCCATAGGTCCCCAGTTTCTCAACACGAACCAATCAAAGCGGAGGAGCTCAAATCTCCCGATCTATGCAAAGAGCTAGAGCACTTAGAGTTGGTGGAGACCAAGATTTTGGAGCTCCCAAGGCCCAACTTACATGAGGCTCTTTTCGAAGAGGATCAACCTCTAACTGTACTCACTGATGATGCAGTCCTCCATATCTCAGAATCTCTAGATTCTAATGAGCTATACACATTGTTCGAAGGTGAGGATGAAACAGAGATAGCCCACAACAATCACATACGGCAGCATCGACACCCTGTAAATATCGATGAAGCATGTCAAATGATAAACATAATACTAGGGCATGAGTGGCGCATAGACCCAGCCTACCGACATCACATGTCGATCCCACTCCTTGGGGAAGGTCGCGAGCAACTTCCACCCAGAGATATCATAGCACCATCAGTGTCGAAGGCAGACCCTGTCCTCCTATCCGTGCATAAGGCCGATCCATTCGTGCCAATTCCTACAGAGCCAGATCCGGTGCACAAAGATTGTCAAGCTGGGGGTACCTCTATTCCCTGAAGAGTAAGTGGATCACCCCAAATGCTCCAAAGGTGCTTACAAACCCTTTGGTCACACCAAAATGCTCCAAGGATTATCGCAATCGCTTGGTCAACTCAAAAAGCTCCAAGGATTATCAATCTCTTGGTCACCCAAAAGGGCAAGGATTTAATTTGGTCACCCAAAAGCTCCAAGGATTATCGCAATCGCTTGGTCAATCTCAAAAAGCTCCAAGGATTATCGCAATCGCTTGGTCACCCCAAAAGCTCCAAGGATTATCGCAATCGCTTGGTCAACCCAAAATGCTCCAAGGATTATCACAATCGCTTGGTCAATCCCAAAAGCTCCAAGGATTCTTGCAATCGCTTGGTCAACCCAAAATGCTCCAAGGATTATCACAATCGCTTGGTCAATCCCAAAAGCTCCAAGGATTCTTGCAATCGCTTGGTCAATCCCAAAATGCTCCAAGGATTATTGCAATCGCTTGGTCAATCCCAAAGGCTCCAAGGATTCTTGCAATCGCTTGGTCAATCCCAAAACGCTCCAAGGATTTCCACAATCACTTGGTCAAAAATCATGAAAATTCAAAAACAACAAAAATCATCAAAAACAACAAAAATTTGCATCTCATTTCTAGGCATATTCAAATTCATCAAATAGAGAGTTCTTCTCGCAATTCATCTTCATATTCACCAAAATCAATCCATCAAAAATACAAAAATATGTAGCTGCATCCAAGCATTGCATCCATACATTGCATATTCATGGTCGTATAGGTCAAAGGCACCATAGGCTGTCATGGTTCTACTAGTCCATCTTGTTCCACACTGTTCCATTTTACAAAAACAGCAAAAACACCATGCACTTTACCACACTAGAGTCAGTGGTCTTTTAATGTATCAAGAGTTTTTCGTGATTCAGTCATCATTTTGCTCTTTAGCAATGAAATGTATCAAGTCAAACAGATTTTACGAAGGTAGAGTTACACTTGCAATACACCTTGTTACGTAACATCCCAACACAAATTAAAACACATAAAAATTCCCGAGTTGTGTGAACGAAGGATGAAACCTGCACAGTAATCCAGGTTACCATAAGCGAAACGGTTATCTTGCTCATCCCCCTGTGCGAATGACCCCAAGAATGCTGAGAGTTGGCAAAAGGACAAGCATCCTCCCTACCCAATTCCCTAAGAATCCCAAAGTTGCAAAACGTCAAAAATTTGCAAAATGTCAAAACTTCAAAATTTGACACCCTACAGTGCACATCTCAAAAAAGCACAAAGAATAGTGATTATCGTCACTCCATATCCAAATCCCTTGCTCAAGAGAAAAGAAAAATAAATCAAAATAAACAGTGATTATTATCACTATAACGAGCAAGTATCCCAATACAATTGAAGAAAAGAAGGGAGTTGACCTTGAATCCCTGGAACTCTCAGCATTCTGACAGGTCATGAGGCAAGCCTCAGTACCGGTTTGGTTGATAGCCTATCGGTCACTGGCGGTAAACTTCTCGCATGACGATATATCTATCACATTAACTTGTGTACAGATCAATGTTTGCATGTGGATGAGCTAGCTTATGGTATCCTGGAGAACACCGCAGATTAATCTAACTACATACAACAAAGGAGTTAGTGGAGCTAATTAGGTGATCCTCAGTACAGGTTCGGTTGAAAGCCCATCTGGCACTGGCGGTATCCTGACAAATACCACATAAATGAACTCAATTGCACACACAAGGATGTGAAATAACTTGGTCAAAAACAAGTCCGATTCATACCTTGTTCAAAAGTCTTGTAAGATAAAGTACAGTCATGGCTAGTGAGTTAAACCTGTCTGAGTCTCAGAAAACCTTAGCTACATTGCTAAACCAATTGCACTGCTTTTCATCCTTGCAATACCATCAGAAAATACAAAAAGAAGAAACACCACATTTGTACATAGCAAAGTAATGGAGTTCTAAAACAGTCTATGGTGCCATAACCAAATATCACCAAGTCCATACATCCATTTCATTTCTGCATATCACATGCATTTGCATTCATCATGCATCCATCAAAATAAATCAACATACAACATTGGTAATTATCATACCATATGCATCCATCAATATAAAGTAGCATGCATCCACCAACATCAATCATTGTGCATAAAATCATGACATCTACGTAAAGAAAGAAAATCAAAACAACAAAAACATCACAAAAATGCAACACAAAAAGAAGCAATAAGCATTGCCGGACACGAGTGCTCTTGCACTCAACCTCTTGGCATAGAAAATCGATGTCGGGGTTCAAATTATCACTCTCCTACTTCCCCAAGAAGGCTACCATAGCCGGACCGCTCCACGGGAAGATGGGTTTTTGATGATTTCACCCCATTATGGCATCACCAAAAGGGTTAACACCCACCAAAAATAGGTCCAAATGTCGGGAAATTGCACGTGCTCAAATGGAAAAACATCTAAAGGCACCCTAACCTAAGTCATCTTGGGTCAAGCGACTCGTCGCTTTTCTCACGAAGGTCATTCCCTCATCGATTCGTCGCTTGAGGGGGTAGTCACACTTAGTCACCAATCAACAACCACACACCCAATCAAGGCAATGACATGCATTCAAAGAATCATTGACAAAGACAATCACGCTCCTGCTTGGGGCAGTAAACAAGCAATCATTAAACCGATCAAATACTTGGCATTCCCGAAGCATGAACACAAGGTTCCCCTGTGGATAAAAGGTTACGCCCTTTGCCTAATCATGACTGATCAATGTCCAAGCTCAAGTCACACCTCACCAAAATAGGTTAACACTTGAAATCAAATTCCTTAGCTCGTCAGAAGCAAGGATTCAAGAATGCATGCCCTTTCCATACTTGGGGCATTAAAAGTTGGTTAGGTTACCAAGAAACCCTAATCATTAGTGCTTTGGTCGTATATTTTTGCTCAGCACTGCGTCACCCGTAGCGCTTCCCAAAAAGGGGCATCTGTAGACACCAAAATAGCACCATTTCGATTAAGTGATTACAAACATTGATCACATTGATATCACAGCTTTTAGGGCAGCCCTTAGAGGTCAAATAGTGGTCTTAACCACTCACACAACAGTTTAAAAGATCAAAAAATGAGCAGAGCAAAGTCGGTCGTTCTAGAGCCTTTAACAAACTTCAAAGCCTTCTTAGCCTTCTTCAAAGCCTTCTTCAAGCCAAGCCTTTATCCGCGCCAAGCCTTTTGTCAAAAACCAAGCCCTGGCCGAAGTGTCGCGATATCGCGACACTTTGAGCCCCGACCCAAAAGCGGGCCCAAAGTGTCGCGATATCGCGACACTTTGGGCCCCGACCCAAAGCGGTCCCAAAGTGTCGCGATATCGCGACACTTTGGGCCCCGACCCAAAGCGGGCCCAAAGCGTCGCGATATCGCGACACTTTGGGCCCCGACCCAAAGCCGGCCCAAAGTGTCGCGATATCGCGACACTTTGGGCCTCAAGCCAACACCTGGCCAAAGTCAAAAGCAGACACGTCACCAATCAAAAGCATACATTCGACCATCCAAGGAACGACCGCCACGTGGCACCTCTACGTGTCCCTTCTCGAAGAGACCCCATGGCTCTGTAAAACGGTGGACTTCACCAACTGAAGTAATGAGACGAGCACTCTCAACAACAAATCCGATCCGAGGCCATACTTCATAACTGCTGACACGATTTTCTAGCGAGAATCTGTGCGAGCCATGCCCCATAATGACCCGATAAGGATCAAATTTGAGCGGCGCCTGCGGACTTAGGGTTTTGAACATTAATGCTCTCAGAGGCCGAACCCTCTATAAAAACCAGCTCGATACAACGAAATAGAGAGACTGCGAAGCATTTTGTTAACACAACGAAGTGCTGCTCATTTGGATATCCGACTGTATCAATCTAAGTTCACCTTCTTTACATCTAGAATCTCTCACAAATAGAGGTTGGTGGGTGATTCTTAGAAGAGTGAACCGGACTTTCACACCCGACAGGTGGATCACTGCATCCCACTAATTCGACGACAACACACAGCCTTAGATCTCGAGCCCATTCCTAGTGGATTGGCGTCGAGACTAAGTGTAAACCAGGGGTGGCCCGCTTGGGCAGCCCATGAACGTTTCTAGTTAATGCAATATATGTTGTTCTCTTTTGAAATACATTGCAAAAACTAACAGTATCGAAATAGCTTATTCTTTACGTTGTTCAAATAAACTTTACGTTAGAATATATCGTGTCATACGTTATATGCTCGAATGCGTCTTGCAATACGTTTTATCGAATATTGTCATGCAACACAATGAAGTGCTAACTTGCAGGCAATAGCATTAGAATCGGTTGATTATTTTAATGATTGTCCATGTCTCATGTATTGTGCTGTCTTCAAGTAGAATAAAAATAACAGTTTACGTTTTACATCCTCGGATATATGCCATTTCGAATGTATACTGTTCTCTGTTCTCGGCAAAAGTTGCAGTTTCACGAAGAGTTGTTTTATTCATGCATCTGATCTATCTTCATATGTATGCTAAAGTCAGAAGGTTCTGCCCTCTTATTACAGGTGCTACTAACGTTCTTCTCGTGTTTCTGAATGCAGGGTAAGCGGCTGAACGCAAGATAGGCAACGGCTAACAAGACTCATTAAACATCAAGCGGCGGCAACACTACAGCCCGCCCATTTTACGTGTGGGCATGCGGAAGGGGATCACTGTTCATCTGTTGTAACCGAGAACGTGTAACTGAAGAGAGATACTGTAACCGAGCGGAATTACATTAATAAAAAGGGTTGTGCTCTTGTTTTTAATTTAATTCTATCTGTGTTATTTTATGCCTCGATTTAGTTCTGTTTTATTTGCATCTCAGTGTTTTATTTTCGAAATCTCATGCTTTCAGATTTCGATCAAGGTTTAACCATTGGAATTTTCAATGGCTATCCTTTGTTGGTATATTAATGCTTTTGAAGTATGTCCTTCATTATTTTCTTATTTACAGGTTTTCTATCTTGGCTACTCCTAAGTTCTTTCTCAAAGAATTTGATTCTCTTTCTAGAAAATTTTTATGGGCAAGAAACTTGGACTGTAATAAATAGAGCCTGGTCAGTTGGAATACTGTGTGTTACCCTAAAGAGATGAAGGGTCTTGGTTTGAGGTAATTCAATTTTAATAGTCTTACTTTGGTTGTTAAACTTTATTGGAGGTGGTGCAATAATCCTAATCAAATTTGGGCTAAAATTCTTAGCCTCAAATATTTTGGTGGTGCTTTGGCTGATGTGATTCCGATATTGGAGCTGAGGGGGAAAGGTTCCATTGTTTGGGACATTCTTAAAAAAGGTGCCATGCTTATTAATCAGGGTCTCTTTTGAATTGTTAATAAGGGAAACAATACCTTATTTTGGAAATATTCTTGGGATAATCATGCTCCTATCCTTTCTTCTTTCCCCCACCTTCGTCTTCTTCGAGATATTTTTTCTGATGCGGGCTTGTCTAAGGTGGTTGACTTAAAGCAATAAATTCCTCTTGGTTGTTCTTTTACTCACTTATGGTGGGATTCGTAGGGGTGGCCAGAGGATGGTTGTCCTAAGTATTGTGAAACTTTGGCTTCTATTTTGGCTGAGATACCGTGTTGTTCTATTGAAGACTCTGATATTCTTGCTCGGGGCTATAATTCGAAAGTGAAATACATTTTTGCTCTGGGTTATCAAACCCTTATTATGCAGAGAAGAGAGGAGATTGTTTCCCCCTTGTGGAAGAAGATTTAGAATAAGTTTTTTTGGCCCAAATGTAATTTTTTTCTTTGGCTTCTATGTCATAATAAATTTTCAACTTGGGATAATATTCATAAAAGAGGTTTTCAGGGTCCTTCACTATGTTTTCTTTGTGGAATGAATGAGGAAACCATTCCCCATATTTTCTTCCAATGCTCATATTACCTAGAGGTCTGGAACTTATGGTGGTAAATATTGAAAAGGCCCGTCATCCATGTTACTTCTATTTTTGAGTTTTGGGAAATCTTGGGTAGACCCCCTACCTCTGCTTCATGTCTTCAAACTGCCTGGGATTTTGGTCCTTCCTTCATCTTTTGGAAGATTTGGTTGGAACGCAACCGAAGAGTATTTTAGGGATGTCAACTTGGAGCCTTACAGGTATGGCTCAGATTCAAAAGGATGGTTAAGGATACTATTGAGGCCAAGTGTGTTTTGAGTTCTCCTCTTCCTTCCTTTGACTAATAGATTATCAATAGACTGGAGATTTCTTTATCATTACCAGTTGCAAAAAGAAGCTCTTACAGGGGGATTGGTTCATTTAAGGTCAATAGATCTAGGAAGTGGAGTCCCCCCTATGGGTGTTATAAAAATAAACATAGATGGTTCTTCCAAGGGTAACCTAGGTAATGCTGGTATAGGAGGAATTGGTCGTAATAGTGAGGGTGTGGTCCACCTATTTTTCTCTGTGTGTAAGTAATTCATTCAAATAATCATATGGAAGCATTGGCGATTCTCCATGCATTGGAAACAACTTTTTCTTTGGGATGGAGAAGGGTTATTTATAAATCTAATTTCATGATAGTGGTGTCTCTTCTGAACAACAAGCATTTTCAGGATGCTTCTTGGTTTATGGCTAGAATAGTGAAACAAATTTTGAGCTTGGTTGGGAATTTTGTTGAAATTTCTTTTGTTCATATGCCAAGAGAATGGAATAGAGTGGTTGATTGTCTGGTGAAGTGGACTTCTGAAGGATTACCTTACTGGAAAGATGATAGCTAGAATGATCTTGATCAGGAGAAATCCAGACTCCTTAATCAGTTAATTCATGAGGACCAAGAAAGATAATTTCAAGGTGGAGGAACCCGATTTTCATGGGTTCTTATGTCTTGTCGAAGTTGTCAGAATGATCCATGGATTTCCTTGGTAGATTTATTGTATTTCATATGATGTGTTGGCTTGGATCACTTGGAAATCCTTGTGGAATGTATTGTTTTAGATTCTGAATAATTTTTTTTTCCCAAAAAAAAACAAAGGGATCTACCTAAGTTGGAGGAGAGTATGTTGATCCCTTGGCCAGCATCAGAATCATATTTAGAGATGAGCTAAAAAATAATAAATGACAAAAATAATAATTATGTTATTAGTGGTAAAAGCACCACTAGGTGAGAAATAGCACTATTGGCACTTTTTTTGATTAAAAATACGTTCATTTTATATTATTGTGACTCTATATATGTAATAAAGAGTGATAACGCTATCAAACATACAATTTAATAGTGCTTTAACTTGTGTGAATAGCATAATGATGCTTAGATGATGAATTTAATATTTTTATAAGTGATATGATGAGGTCCCAGACCAGGAAGTGCAAGGGCCTTGATCGATGCAGTATGAAAAAAATATTACTTATGCAAAATGTAAGCTTAGTGATGTAAAAAAAAAGAAAAAAAAAAGACAAGATGACAACTAATGTAAGCAAAGTTAGCAAGCTATGAAATCTAAGATTAGAGAGTTGCAAGATGAATATAATAACAAGAACCAATAATATGAGAGAGCACAACCTAAGAAAATTTGTAGCTCCAAGATGCCAACATTGATTTCCCCTTATGTTGATCAAGTTGATTAGAATTTGCTTGTTATTTAAGAGCTTGAGACACTTGGAATATTGAGATGCTTGAGAGCTTGAGGGTTGGTTGCCTTCACAAGATTATGATATAATTTTGATAGAGTTTTGACAATACTTTGAAGAGTGATTGCTATGAATTTTAATATAGTTTTTTTATGCACAAGATCATGTTATGAATTGGGATCCCCAAGCACTAACTTTATAGGAAGCCATGGCTCCTTGGAAGATGGTTGTATTGAATATTATAGGATTGGCAAAGGAAATATTTTGAAATAATTTTAATATAAAATCTATGAATGGAGGGTAGAAAATGGCAAATCTTAGGCTTTGGATTTCTGCTAGTGCTATGGATTAGACTGATGTGATTAGGTCCATATTTGGCAAGCAAATTGGAAGGTTCTAATTATTAATATTTTGTCTTTTGGGGTCTAATTAGGAACACTATAGGCAATAGCATTGGTGGTGCTAATGCCCCAAAACTTTTGTTGAGATGATCGTTTCTAGTCAAATTAGGTAGGAAAAGTTGAAATATTCAAATATGCACAAAAGTAT
Source organism: Wollemia nobilis (assembly GCA_028583015.1). Lineage (NCBI taxonomy): Eukaryota > Viridiplantae > Streptophyta > Pinopsida > Araucariales > Araucariaceae > Wollemia > Wollemia nobilis. The sequence goes on along the minus strand of JAQPPZ010001579.1, from coordinate 2,305,198 downwards.
TTTCAAGGAAAAAAAATGTTGCTAGAACTTTTGGTCATGTCTGAGTGCTTTAGCTTCTAGAGTAATAGTTGCTCCTAATTTAAGCATATGGATAATTATTTTAGTTTGGATGCTTGATTGAATGATTGATGAAGATGTTGGTAAGTATGAAGATAATGATGATGTGGTCAAAATTGGGTATCTATAAGAATTATACCTTCTTTTTTTATTGGGTCAAAAAAATGGGTTTTGAAAGGCTCCCCCAAACCTTTTACAAAAGGTACCCAAAAACTACCAAAATACAATCACAAAGAGCTTCCAAGAGATCTGCTAGAAACTATTACCAACAACTATTAATCTAAAATCTCAGACAAGGAAAATAGGTCGTTGATAGACTTAAGAAAAGAAAACATAATAAATTCAAGATTCAAATTTGAACTACTAAAGTTGGGCACTACATAAAATGATAATAGATCGAGAAAATCAAAAATTCGAACAACTATAAAGAAAGAAATAAATGGTTCGTAAACTTTTGAATCATAGGCAAAGAGCCGCACATATTTGAAAATTTAATTTGAATTTAGAACAGCCCACTCGATTCTCACCCACCAACTAGATATCCATCTCAAACAATTTGTCATCATCTTTCACCCCCAGTCTTCTGGCTAGAGGATGGTTGAATGGATTTCTTATCAAGCTTAGAACTGGTTCGAGGAGCTCTTCCTTTACTAGCTTGTCCTCTTGTTTTCAAGCCAAGAATTATTTCCCCTTGAGAAGATACAAATCAAAATTATTGGTAATCTTTAACACACCCAAAAGCATTAAATCCTCAAAATTTTTTGCTTCTGACATCAGACAGTCAAATAAGTTAGAAAGAAGAGGTTTTGAATCCAAATTAGGGGGAGACTCCTTAGGAATATTGAAATAAGAGATCACAGGAACAAATAATTGGATGGATGACTTCCCAATTGGCTATCCCTTTTCCTCTCCTCCTCTAAGATAATCTCCTCCTTGCAAATATTTTCCTTTTAGGGAACGATAAGCCTATGACTCTTTTTGTGCATTTGGAATGCTCATGACCATGATTACTATAGAATTAGCAAAACAAAAATTTGTTCTCATAGATCAAATGTTGAACCCTAGATATGATCTTTGACAAGAGTTTTTTGTTGCTGGTAAGCTCACAATATAAATCCATCATTATCCACATTCGAGAAAAAGCCATACACGATCTGGATCTAGTTGAGGAATCAATCAAGACTAGATCACCCAAAAATTTTGCAATCCCTTTTAAAACTGATTTGTGCCAAAAGTGGAGAGGAAGGCTAGGGAGCCATACCCAAACAATAGCTATATTGATATTTTGTATATCAAGATCAAAATCGGTCCTCCATTTGCGCAAAAAAGAGGCTTCTTCAACCGAAAAACCATGGACCACCTCCCATAATGTGTTGACAATCCTCCCACATGGAAATCTTGATGAGAAAGAAGCATTTTAGCAAAGCAACCAACTCTATATACCCTTTAGGTTCCCACTTTATGGCTTCCCATCTCCTAATTGAGTCAAGATCTGGTTGGGAGTTACCTAAGAATTTCCCAACAAGGGAATTCTCACCTTCTTCCATGGTTAATTTAACCAACTCGTAAGGCACTGATAAAGAGTTTTGCATAGGATTGAGCTTGGACAAGAACTGTGGAAGAAGAGTCTTCAAAAATTTCCTTGAAACAACTACAACATATGACTTTTTGAAAACCAAACCAATCTCCAAATATGGATAAGGTCCCCCCAAGAGAACTTCCAAAAAAATTCCCATGCCATCTTGGCTACTCGAAAGTTTATCCATGCCATCTGGGTAGGTTTGAATTGAGTCAAAGATTAGATCCACCATAGTTGCTAACACCTGGCCCACGCTAAGGCCCATATCCACAATTGGTGTCTGATCCACAAAATTCAAGACACCTAAATTCTTGACCATGCCTTTGTACTCTCCACTAGTAGAGAGACAAAATGTAGAATTTTTGTCCCTCTTAGGCTCCAACTCAATTTGTGGAGGCTAAAATTCCATAACAAGATCATCGGTAAAACTATTTTCAAAGCTAGTCACCACAGATTTTTAGGGCCTATCCCCCCCACAGAGGGATTATTATCTTCTTTAGACATTACTTTTTGAGACATCTATTGAAGGTAAGCATATTCACGAGGAAGACTAAGCTCCACAACATAATCTTGACAAAACACACCACCAAACAAAGGACTAAGATTCAAACCAACTTTATAGTCATCCTATTTTGAAGCAGGACTTACTGATATTGTAGAACTAACAACTAATCCTAACGAGAGAACACAATCTCCAGAAGAAGGCTTAAGAACAATACCAATGCCCATCAAAACCAAGCCAGCTTGCAAAGCTTTCTCATGATGATAAACCTCTATGCATTCATCTTGGTATTTTTTCTAGTCATAATTAGGGTTGACATATGTGATTTCAATAGGCTAAATCTCCATCAGTCTCCTGGTATTCAATCTCCCCCAACCTCTCACACTAAAGCTACCCCTACCTCTACAAAAACCTTTGCCCCTCCCTCTCATGTTTATTATACATATTTAAGGATATATTATACATTATTATTGTGATTGAAGACCATTTTAATATTTCATTTGTTAAATAATATTAGTGTGGTTACTATTAATATTGAAAATATATTACTTGGTTTATTTAATTAGACATATTTATTGTGTAAACCCTAGGTGCAATCAAGCAATGGAACAAAGAGACAAATTTGGCCACAGTCATCATGAAAGTGGTGTAAACCCTAGGTGCAGTCAAGCGATGGAACAAAGCAATAAAATTCACTACAGTATTTGTGAAAGGGATGCAAACCCTAGGTGCAATCAAGAGTTGAAGGAAGAGGGTTTTTCGTAGACCGTCTCTTCAGTCTGTGAGAAAGCCTCTTTCGTTAGAATAAATATCTCTCAGGGATATTTGGGTTCGCGGGTGGATGAACCTTTGCCCTATATTAGGATCTCAAAGGATGAATTTGGATTGTATTTGATTTATCATGAAGCCCAAACAATTATCTACAAAATCAAGGGCAAAATACCAGGTTTGGAGGAGCTCAAAAGATACATTAAAGATTGGTAGACCAATACAAAATTCCAAGTAACTCTCCTACCCAAAAATTTATTTTCTATTTCCTTTTCTAATTTAGCGGATAGAGATAGGGTAATGGATTATAGATATAATTGGTTTATCATACAAAGGGGTGTCTATATAAGACCTTGAACTCCTAGTTTTAACCCATTTACAGAAGAATTCAATGGCTTCCCAGTTTGGGTGAATCTTTATGCTCTCCCTATGGAGTTTTGGGGAGAGAATATTTTCACCAAATTGCTAATGGCATTGGTGCATTCCAGTATATGGATGCCCAAATAGAGGAAAATTTGTCTAGTAAAATTAATATGAGTAAATCAAGATTGGTTGTTTGGATGGATTTTTTAGTTCCTAGACCTCAATCCATTACTATCTCCTCAAGCAAAGGGGAATGGATCCAAAATATTGAATATGAAAACTTCTCCCTAAGATGTTATGGTTGTCAGCAATATGGCCACTTGAAGAAGAGATACCTGATCATCCAATCATGCTTTGATTCTTCCTTGGTGGAGGAGAAAGCTCTACATGTGAATGATTCAAAACCTTCAAATATCCCAGTTCAAAAGAAATAAGCTCATCCTCCAGATGCACCAATTGTCTAGTAGGAATCATGCGAGCAATAGAAGACTCAACCCCAAAAGGAGAATTTGAATCAAATCATTGATAAAATCCAAATGGTTACTAAAGACCATTTAGATGGTTCCATGGAAAATATTAGCACCTCAAATGGTATTGTTGAAGCTAATTATGAAATAATTGATGACGATCAATTTTCTAAAAATGAAGATCCTACAAAATGTGTTACAACTAGATATTACCTCAAGAGCTTGAAGTGTAAAAATGCATTCTTAGATCTTGCCACTCTAAAGGAGGAAGAACCTCTGCCATAAAAGAAAAATAATTGAACTAAGTTCCTTTTATGAATGACTATTATGTTTGTTTTCCTTCTATTTTTTGGAGTTATGTGTCATGTAAGGGTTGTTCTTGTTGTTAGTTCCTTCCAAAAAAAAGAGTTGATTATGGAAACTTAGCAGTTTGAGGAAGAAGGATAATATCTTTGATAGAAAAGCAAATATGGGTATGCTTTAATTAACTTGTTAGACATGTAATGAAAGTAATGTAATGTTTTATTTTTGTAATGGGAGTGGCCACCAATAGAAGCCACACATATATTATTAAAAAAATGAGACATCTTTATCAATAGCTTATTTTCATGTATATTATTAAATTTAGGAATATGTTTGAATCAATAACTTTATATTTCACATTTGAGTTAAATATTTGATGTTATACGAGCCAAAAACAAGTATGAATAGGAGAGAGCCCCATGTTTTTATTGTTTTATAGAGTGAACGAATGTTATGAGTGTAAGAAGGAAGCATGAGCAGGAAGCAAAGTGCAAGCAAGGAGCAAGGACCACTTCTTATTCCAAAACTTACGAGAAATTCAAAAACTAAAGGATTCATGTAAATCTAGTTAACATGGCAAGAAGTTATTTTTTAAAGTCCTTACTAGAAGTAAGGATGCCCTATTTGGTTGGATGGATAGCCTAGTTAGTGATAAGAGGAAGAGAAAATCTATTACAAACCTTATGCAGGTGGTAAATACTATACTAGAAGTTATTATTAAGGATGAGATGATCAAGCATGCTATAATGGTTCTTTAAACCAAAGGGTTAATATGTAAGTTCCATGGTTATTGTTCAAGACTTTTGGAGATTAAAAATTGGATCAAGTGGAAGTGGGGATTGAATTCAAATTACTCCATAAAGTCTATTAAGGTAGGTTTTTTAATTATTATCTTCTCCAATCCAAAAATAAGGGATTAATAATTAATGATGGCCCTTGGTTTTGGGGTAAAGATGTATTATATTTAAGACCAGGAAATGAAAAATTTTGTATAAAAAAAGACTATTAAGAGGCTTTTGATGTGTATTAGGCCTTTTGAACTTTCTCATTAGCTCATAAATAAGGAGGTTTTGAATAATATTGACAATACTCTAGGGGATTTTATTTAGGAGGGGTGAAATATTAAGGAGAGATGGCATGTTGCATCCTTTACCACAATCCATTAGGATTAAATATGAATAAAGATAATGGGATCAACAAGTGAATTGTAATTACATTGTAGTTCGATGTCAAAAATGTTATGAGACCAAACATATGGAAAGAGATTTCAATGTTGAAATGGTCAAGAAAGAGATGGCAATTTTTGGGCATAAAGCAAATTTCATTATGAAACAAGGAGATCACACCATTGTAGAAGCTAGGTCAAATAAAGGATTTTCCACTCCTAAGAAAGTGGTTAAAAAAACCCTCTCATTATCAAAAATGTAAAGGCCATTACAATTCACTCGAATCAGCGATTAGAAGAAGAAAATGATACAAGGGGATGAGGAAATATAATGTGCAATTTCAAATTCAAAATAATTTAGATGTGCAAAGGAATATGGGGAGACAAAGTTTAAAGTGAATGACATGAAGGAGATCAAAGTTATTCTAGGGAAATCCTCTTCATTTCCTCAAGTACCATAAAACATTCTCCTTGCAATAAAAATGAAAGTTGTACCAAGTCTATCCATTGCACTTTAGTGTTTCAAGAGCAACATAATAAAGAAATGCATATGGTATATCCATGAAAATTTAATATTTTTTGGGCAACATAAGAAATTAATTACCATGGAGGATCATCCTTATACTTTAGGGTTTCTGGGGTAACATAAAGAAGAAAACTTTATGACAATACTCCTATAATTTCAAATTCTTTAGAGCAACATAAATATTTAGAAGATAAATCACATTATGAACAATATGGAAAAATATAAGAGATTGGTGAAGATGAAAGTGTTGGTGGATGTTAGCTTTTGATGCTATATATTAAAGGAAATGCAACCACAAAAACTAAAGGAGCAAACAATATTAACTATATGATAATGACAATATAATATGTAGGAAAAACTAATGAGAAACTTTTACAATAACTCATAAAACTACCATTAATGAAATCTCACAAAAATAGTACAATGTTGTATAATGGAGGTCTCAAACACTCCATTGTTCATACATGCTCTACATTGTATCTACTTTCTCTACTCATATCTATTCTTTACAATTCTATATATTCACTCTCCCTCTATCAAAGTCCTATATATAAAGAGATATGTCTCTTGACCTTTCACCTACCTATGACTCTTCATATTCCTATTCAATGACTCGTGGACATGTGGACTACATGCACATTTACATCATCAAGTACTTTGCACATTCTAACACTTGTGCATTTATTACATTGTATAAAATAAATACTCAAATCCTAATCTAAGATAAACTTCCTAATCTAAAGATGTACCCAAGGTGGTATATTGACATGTACCAAATAATGTAATATATTCCAACACCCCCCTGTATTACATTATTTGGTTATTGAAGACTTTAGTCTTCAATATGGATCTTCATATTTCAAATGTTCTTCAACTCGATCAGGTTCTTCTTCTTCTCATTCAATCTTCATTTTATTCTTAGAGCTCATGTTATCTTTTCTTGTCTTCTTCATTCCACTGCTTCTCTATATTTCAAAGTGGTTGATAATATCTTCGTTCTTGAATTTATTTAAGTGTCTTTGATGAAAAGGGATCTCATTATTGTTATTTTTTATGAGACGGTAGTGTAGGGAATACAACCACAAGATGCAAGATGACTAATATGAGATAACTATAAAATAATGGTACAATATTATGCAAAAAAGTAATGAGATGAACATCTGCAAATAAATCATAAATATGCCATTAATGAAAGTGATGAAAATAGTACAATGCTATATAATGGAGGACATGAACACTCCATGAAAGGATATGAAGGACTACATTGTACCACACACTCTCTATACTTACTACTACATATGCTCCTCTATGAAACACTCACTATGAGGCCTTTATATAGGAAGATAGATTCCTTGCCCCTTACTCTACCTATCTAACTGATGTACAAGTGGACTCCTTGTACATTTACAACTTGCACATTTGACACTTGTGCATTTATTACATTACTTGAAGTAACTAACTTTACTCTAAAGTAAACTCCTACTTTAGTTATGTACCAAAGGTGGTACATTTACATGACCCAAATGATGTAATATACTCTAAGAATTATCTTGCAAGTCCTTAGTGGATCAGAATTGTTCCATTTTCTTTCCTTTTGCTGATTGAATGACCTTTCTTTTTTTTCTTCAGAAACTTCAAACTTGAACTCAATAATAGTAGATGCCTCAAAAATTAGAACTAGAAAAATACAATCTAATATGAATATCAATATTTCTTCAAATCCTCTATAGTACTTATTGTGAATGCAAAAATGAAACACCAATGCAATAGATAAATAAAATCAATACACAATATGTTGCACAAAAGAGAGAATATTTTATTGATATAAATGGGGGGAGCCTCAAATCTCCAATGTTACAACATGCTTTGATATTGATACAAATGTTACAAGTGTTACAAATCTAGGGTTCTCCGAAACCCTAGGTCAATAAATGGTGGTGTCTTCAAATTCGTCTTTGATCCCAACAGAATGATTGGGCTTTTGATATCCTATGCAGGGCCACTCAAGCTTCAATAGTTGCCAATAAATATTTTTCCACATATATACACAGAAAACAACAATAAGAGTTAGCAATACCTATGAGGGCTCCACTGCATGAGACCCTCAAAAATAAAATTACTAAAAACCCTAGTTGTAGAAATAATGTTGTAAATAGATCTAATAATACTAAAAATGAATGCAATGAATAGTTTACCTTGTTTATGTTGACTTGTTGTCTTCTGATCTTCGTCGTTGTTGTAGAGCCTGGTGCGTAGATGCACTAGCGACACCCAAGGGGTTGTAGGACTATAGAACTAGGAATATGAATGCTTGCAAGTGCTCAGTGATGGCAAGAAATGCCCAGAGGTGCTCGGTGATGGTAGGAAGTGTCCATAGGTGATTGGTGATAGCAAGAAGAACCTAGAAGCACTCGAGGAACTTGAAGGTGTGTTCAAGGATTGAAGCAGAAGCTATAGAAGCAGATTTGGTTCATCAAAGTGGGTGACGACGGATATAGAGATGATGGTGAGAAATGGAAGATGGAAGTAGCGAGGATGCTTGGATGCTTGAGGACTTAGGGTACAAGGGCTCAGGAAACTCAAGAAAGCTTAGACTTTCAAAACTTGTAACTTAGGGTTTGAGTCATCAAAATGACTCCTCTTTATAATCTTCTCTTAGGGCATGTTAGGCTTTCAACGACATAATTTGTATGGTCAAGAATAAAACATGACAGAGGGTGGAGATTAAATCTGGGAAGGTGGCATGGATTAAGATGGATGAATGGCTAGGATTAGATCATGATGGATGGCTAGGATTAATTCATATAAATACATATATTTATTAAATATATATAAATAAAATATATAAAATATTATTATTTAAATATATATTAAATAAATATATATAAATAATGGATAAATATGGCGGGAAACTATGGATGGACGACAAGTGGTTAGATTTTGGTGTCTATAGATGCCCCTTTTTGTACCGTATTGTGTGAAACACAATGCGGTGCAAAAATACAAGACACTTGGTTTGGCCTGATGAAGACGCAGCTTAATTTTGTTAGAATTGCAAAGATGAACTTGAAGACAAAAGAATTTTGATTGTGTAGCTTACCCCATCAATTGGCAAATGAGTGACGAATGCATCTCATGAGCCAATTGACATATTTGTGCAAATGATTGTGTGAAATGTATGGTGCAATTGTGGATGATATGAATGATGTAAATGTGATGTCGTTTTTGCCCCAACGGTGGAAGGGGGTTGTTGAAATATGTTGGTGATTTATTCTATTTTTGTCCTAACAGAGAAAAGGGGTTTTTTTGCCAAGTGTTGATGCCATGATCATGTAAGATGTATCCCATTGTGGGAGATCAAAATCAAATTTTGTTACCCCAAGTTTGGGGTGATTCCATGTTGTTGAAGAAATTGTCGTATGGCATCATTGAAATGCAAAGTGATGAATATGCAAAATATCAAGAACCAATCACCCTAAGATCAGATGATTGCTAGGAAGCATATCCTAGTTGACTCTATGCAATTCTTGATTGTTAAGGAGAATGATGTATTAAAATTTATCCATATTTCAGGTCCCACAGACAAGGCCATCAATGACAGATGTTGAGCAAATTGGTCTTGGCATAGTTTCACATGAAATGTGAAGTACCAAAATTGATTTTATTTTTTATCACTGAGATATTGGATGATGAAAGTGGCCAAGTGTCCTTATGGTGATTTATTCGTCTTATCGAATTGCATGGACACAAATTGTTGCAATCACCAAGGAGATAGAATAGACCACTAGATACGAGGTTCATTTGAAGTTGTATATGACTTAGAAAATGTGTAAATGCAATTATTGGAAAATTATGTGTTGATGAGAAATGAATTGATGATTGAATTGGGTGATTTTGTGAAATTTTGTATTGATTTGGAGCATTTTTGAAGCAATTTTAGATAATTTTGTGCCTTGTGAGCGCAAATAAAAGTTAGTCATCCAAATAAATTCATATTATCACAAAATTGAATGCAATGATGGAAGTAATTATGAGAATGATGAAAATGGTTGTTTTGTGAAAATTTTGACCATTTTGAAGCATTTTGTGACTTATAATATGATTTTACGACTTTTAATTGCAAGCAAAAATTAAGAATCCAAATCGATTTTGGTTTTCACAAAACATGAAATTGTGATAAAATTGATGTATCAATGCAATTTGGAATTATGTGGTGGAGGTAAGCTATATTTCTGGATTAGTTTATTCTTTTTGTTAATGTTGACATCAAACATCGATAGGCTCTTATTGCTTGCACAAACACCCACTAGAGTTTGGCATTTTCCAAATGTAGGAAGGTGTTTCAATGTGTCAGGAAGCACCCATGGACATTTCAATGCACCTAAAATAGCTATAAGTAGTCTGTAGAGGGAAATCAAGATCATTTGTGCATCCACAAATTTTAGAAGCTATGTCTAAGGGAGTGGAGTGGAGTGGAGTGCATAGTTGGTGTGCTGCAAAAGCTATGGTGATGGAGGGAGTGGATGTGGCCGTGAGAGTAGGTGTGCACTTTTCTAAGGTAAGTGTATTTGAAGATCTTTATGTTTTTGTTCAAAAATTTCCTTCTCTTTTTTGTTTTTGTACTATGCAATGTATTTTACATTAATGTGTTGTGTTGCAGTTGAAGATTTTGGAGGCTCAGCATCGATTTTTACCTCTCATTACTAGGGTGAGGAAGGTATTGCAGGATGATGAGTGGGATTGGATGGAGGTTGTGGGGCTAGTTGGAGTGGCCTGGATAGATGTGGTGAGGTCTGATGAGGGGTATCTCTTTGCCTTGGAAAATATATGGGATCTAGATAGGGGGACATTTCAGATCCCTACTAGAGAGATGACTATGACACTTGAGAATGTATACTGCATCCTCAAGTTACCCATGGAGGGCTTACGTATCAAGGTTAGATACAATAAGAAACATAAGTTGAGCCACATGTTCAAATATGTGTGGGAGTATGTGGAGCATATACGATGGGTGCGATAGGCTAGGTGGGTGGTTAGGAGGCACATGAGTGAGGTGGATCTGATCCAGTTCTCACAAGTATTGTAGTAGTTTGGATTGAGGCAGGGATTTCCTAAGGTTCCAGTGCTCTATAGGAATCATCGAGATGATACGGGTCTCCCTTGTACTGAGGCATGGAGGATGACTTATTAGGATGATAAGAAGATGGATCTCCCTGATGTGGATGATGCAAGGACTACTATAGAGTATGATGCATGGTTCGCCACACCACCCCTATGGGTACCGAGTTTGATAGTATATGGGGGGAATGGGGATGGGGATGAGACTGAGGATGTCGATGAGGCTCCTAAGCACCAGAGGCACATTTGAGCTAGCAGTCGAAGGAGATAGACTAGGGGTACAACAAATTAGGCTTCCAATTTTGGGGGATATGGAGAGGGTACAGAGGATAGGGAGGAGGTTCTAGATGGACCTCTTAGTTGGAGTGAGGAGTATTGGGTGAGATTGGAATAGCTAATGGTAGAGCAGGATGCTATGATAGCATATCAAGACATAGAGATAGCTCGATTGTGGGATGGGGATATGGCTTATGGTGTAGAGATAGCTCGGTTGCAAATGAAGCTAGAGGTATGGCCAACTGCAAGTGGAGGATAGGATAAGATTACGAGGCTCCAGGAAGAGTTGCTAGATAAGAGTCACTGACATAGATATGATGTATAACACCTTCAATATCGAGATGGATATATTTGTTTGCTGGAGGATTGGTTGATGGAGAACAACATTGGGTTTCCATATCCTCCCTCCTCATCCATATTCGGGTCTATTAGGTCTAGTGAGTCTAGGCATAGCTCTAGGTCTAGGGTTCCTTCAGGGTCACAAGGGTCCTCTTATAGGCATTAGCTAGTGCTTAGATGCACTTTTTGTATATGATCCTTCGTGCTCCATTTTATATAGCCTTTGGGTATTCATTGTACATGTGATATTTATACATATATATATATATATATATATATAAACATGGCTTTACTTTTGCATTATGCTTTTATGTGAATATTTTTATGTGGATGCATGTGTATATGGATGATTAATGCAATTGATAATGCAAATATATATGGATGATAAATTCAAGTGATAATTTGAATGGATGCAAAATTTCTAATGATCATTCATAGTTTATATTTTACTTGGCCATGTTTTATCATTATTGTTTAATCAGGGGCACCAAACTGGTGGTATGTGAGGTGTAGGACTCATGAAATGACATGGATGAAAGAAGATATGGATGTTGACATGGAAGAAGATATGGATGTTGATATGGAAAAAGATATGGATGTTGATATGGAAAACTTACTATTTTGCAGAGACTCAGACATGCTATTGGTATCAAATAAACTCACTAAATATTGCCTAATTCCTCTAAGACCAAATGTGTGTGTAGTGAATTTATTTACTAAATCATAAGCATGGTAATAACTTGAGGCAATCAAGAACCAATGTGTGTATAAGTGAGTTCATTAACTCTTCTTGAGTAAATTGGGTGAAACCTATTATGGATGAGACCGAGAAGCTAGCTTGTCCTTATGTGGGGTCAGAGATATCTTTAAAAGAGATGTGTTGCCATGCATGAGCATACTGCACTACCAGTCAAGCATCTATAGCTCTGGTGGAGACTAGCTCCATAGTCCAAGAATTTGATCTTTAGGCTTTGGGGATGACTACCTAATCGTATGATTGGAAATGTAGTACTATCCTTACAACTTGAGGATATGTGGTGTGTGATGAAATATTTAGAGCTTTGGAGAATCATATTCTCAACCTAAGTGTGATGAGAATTGTACCTTATCCTTATTACTCTATATTTTGTATTTGGAAGCAATTGTGATAGTGCTTAAAACCACTATTTTTGTGTACTATGTTGCATAAAGGGACAAGAAAGGAGTACCCTTTTCACTTTGAGGTTCAACCCAAGTATGGTATTATCTCTCTTTGACACAAGATGTTTTTAAGATATGTAGTTGTGTTTGGTTCAAGAATGTTTTGGAGTCAATTCCCAAAACTCAAGATTTTCTTAGTGAAAATGTGTCTTGGTCCTAAAGAAAACTCGACATGTATTTGGAGGTTTCTTAAAATACTAGGAGTGGCTGAGTGATCGAAAACACCTAGGGATTATAGACATGTGGTTTTTCTAATGACAATTTAGCTTTATGAAATGATGCAATGAAATGGATGATGTTTTTAAGGTGCCCCTAATTAAGGCAACATGACTGTATTGGACCAATTAATATCTGAACTGAATAAATGATCCCTAATATGAAATGGAATATATGAATGCAATGTATGAAATGCAATTTGTGCAATGGAATAAGTGTAATGTAGCTTGTGAAATGCAATTTTATGAAATGAAATGAAATGAAATGTGTTTTATGCAAATGTGTGAACTGAAATGTGTGCAAAATGCGATGTATGAAATGCAATTTTGTTTTTGTGTAATAGCCATGTATATGTATATATATATATATATATATATATATATAATATATATATATATATAAATCACATTATGCATAGAATTATTTTAAATGGATAACATTAAGTGGTTCGGGCTCTTCAACTCCCTCTAGACTGGTAAGTCTATAAGTTCCTTTACCCACTTTTTGAGTAACAATGTATGGACCTACCCAATTAGCCATGAATTTATCATGAATATGTGGCAAAGCATTGGTATTTTGTTTATTCTCTTTAAGAACAAGATCTACTACTTGGAATTTACGTAGATGAACTTTGGCATTGTAAGCATGCTTAAGGTGGTCTTGATAAACTCTTAAATGCTCCAAAGCATTGACTCACATCTCATCAAGAAGTGTGATTTGGTCAAGATGTGCTTGTCTAGCAGTGTCATCATCTATGAATTTTTGCAAATAAATTCATAAGGAGGGGATCTCAAACTCAATATGTATAATTTCTTTGGATCCATAGACCAAACAAAATGGTGTTGCCCCAGTAGACGTGCAGATGCTTGTTCAATAAGCCCATAATACCAAGGGAATTCCTGTATGCAAATCTCTATGATTTTCTTTAACAAGTTTCTTGAGAATAGCAATTAAGGTCTTATTGGTTGCCTTAGCTTGTCCAATTGCTTGTTGGTAATAAGGAGTCGAGAAACTATGTTGGATATTATATTTCTCGTAAAGTGCTTGAACTACCTTTTTCTTGAAAGACTTGCCATTGTCAAAGATGATTTTTGAGGGAATACCAAAATGACAAATGATATGATGAAGTATAAACTCTACAATTCTTGGTCCTGACATACTGGTTAGAGGAATTGCTTCAACCCAATTTGTAAAGTATTTGGTGGTTGTGATTATGAATGTATGTTGTCCCAAGGAAGGAGGTGATATTTAGTCAATCAGATCAAGACCCCATTGTGAAAAGGACTAAAGACTTTGAATAGGTTGTAATGCTTGTGATGGTACATGAGTTAAATTAGCATGTTGTTGACATTGCTGACAATGCTTGACATAAGTGCAACAGTCACGTTCCATGGTGGACCAATAATAACCCATGTGTAGAATATGCTTTGCAATGGCCATTCCACTAAAATGACCACCACAAGTACCATCATGAGCTTCATATATGGCTCTTTGTGCCTCAGCAAACTCGAGACAACGAAGGAGGATTCCATCATAACCACGTCTATATAACACGTCCCCTAAGAGAGTAAAACGAGTTGTTTTTTTCTTGAAAGTGTGTTTAGTAGGTCATGATATATCTAATGTGCGTGTTCCAAACTTGAGAAAGGCTACTATTTGGTTTGACCAAGGTTCATATGGCTCTAAATGGATAAAGCAAACATCATTTTCATCCTTAGATTCAGCATGGACAATTGCAAATTTAGAGATTGTTGTGATAATGAGGGGTTGTACCTCTCCTAAGGTATCCTTTGGAATCAATGATCCAATAGAGGCCATCACATCTAAAAATCTATTAGTCGAACGTGGCAAACTATCAATTTCATACCAATCAAATTTAGAGAGCAATTGCATCACTACTTCATGGTAAAGCTTAATAGTAGGCTCTTTGCATTGGTATTCTATGGTTACCTGTTTGACAACAAGTTGAGAATCACCAAATATCCTAATACACTTAATGCCCATAGCTATAGCTACTTGAAGACCTAAGATTAAGGCTTCATATTTTGCATTGTTTTTTGTGCATTGGAAGTCTAGCTTGAATGATAAAGAAATAGGCACCCCCTGGGGTGTATGAAACATGACTCCAACACCTTGACCTTTTTTGCACGTAGAACCATCAAAGAATAGTGTGATATCAATGTCTTCCTCCGAAATGACATCTTATTCTTGTTCGGTGATAGTGAATACCGAATCATCTAGGATCTCAATAATAAATGGATGATCACTAGGTAGTGGAGCTTCCACAAGTGGATCGGCTATGACTTGACCTTTAATGAATTCTTGACTTATGAACTCGAGATCAAATTCAGTGAGAAGCATTATCCATTTAGCAGTGTGGGTGTTATTGTAAGTGTGGGAAATCATATAACGCAGAGGATTTTCTCTAGCTATGACATATATGGTGTGACTAAGCATGTAATTTCGGAGTTTCTTAGTGGAAAAAACCACTGTTAAGCACAATTTTTCCATGTAAGCATATCTGGTTTCATAGCTAACCAATGTTTGATTAATATAATAGATAACTTGCTCTCAATTTTTTTCATTCTTTTGTCCAAGCATTATACCTAATGCAAAGTTCATTTCTAAAACATAAATATGGAAGGGGACCTCCAGTGAAGGAGCTAAGACTAGTGGAGAATCCAGGTATTGCTTGATATCATCAAAATTTTATTGGGGGAGGCATCTCCATGATGGCCTTGACTTTGTTTGGGTCCATCTTAATGCCTCTTTTGGAGACAATGAACCCTAGTAGTTTGCTAGAGGTAACACCAAAGACACATTTCTTGGGATTCAACCTTACATTGTGCTCTAGAAGTCGATCAAAGACTTTTCCAATACACCAATGTGTTCTTGTCGAGTTTTGGATTTTACCAAGAGATAATCCACATAATCTTCGATGATCTTATGCATGTAATCATGGAAAATGTATGTCATGGCACGTTGATAAGTAGCACCTGCATTTTTAAAGCCAAAGGGCATCACCTTGTAACAAAAAGTTCCCCAAGGTATAGTGAATATTATTTTGTGTTGGTCATAAGGATTTATTTGAATTTAGTTGTATCCTAAAAATCTATCCATGAGATAAAGCATTTTGTGGCCAGTGCAGGTGTCGATAAGAGTATCGATGTTTGGAAGAGGAAAATCATCCTTAGGACATGTTTTGTTAATATCTCAAAAATCGGTTCAAATATGTATCGTCTCGTTAGGCTTGCGAACGGGTACCATGTTTGAGAGTCACTCAGGATAATTGATAGGAACTATGAAGTTCACATCTAAAAGCTTTTGAAGCTCTTCTTTGACCAAGAGGGCAACAGTAGGATGCATCCTTCTAATTTTTTGTTTGATCGGCTTAGCATCAAAGTTTAAGGTGAGATTGTGGACAACCAAATTAGAGTCAAGACCAGGCATGTCTTTGTAGGACCATGCAAAAATATCTTTCTTCCTCTTGAGGAGAGCAATTAATTGCTCTTGTTCATCTGTGGATAATATTTTTCCAAGTTTGATAATTTGGAGATTGTCTACGTCTGAACTAAGGTTCACATCGATAGTATCTTCAATAGATATGTGAGAACCTTCCTCAAGTTGATGGGGAGTTGGGATTAGATGAATGTCATATATGATGTCATCAAAATCTTCTGACTCAACCTTGTCTATGTCTACCTGGAAAATCTCAGGATCTGAAGGTGAAGGTGAAGGTGAATGTGAATATGAAGGTGGGGGTGATATAGAAATGTAATTGGCTGAAGCCCTTAACAATTCCTTGGATAGGAAAAACTCATAAAAGGATGGTGGTGAGGAAATCCAATCAGACTCATTTCAATATGAATTGGCTTTGCCAAATCGTATGGATTACGAAGGAGGGTGAATAAGTCAGCAGAATTCATGTTAACTTAAAGGGAAAATGGATTGTTGGCCAAGGGTAAATGGATGGTTGGATCCTGTTTGGTAAAACCAATGCCAAAAAATTTTTAAAACCTGGACAGTAGCAAGCAACACAAATAAATACAATGTACATGCAAAATGATTTTTTTTTTTAATTTTGAAATTTGTTATTGATTTTTTTAAAATTTGTTTTTTTATTTATTTTTATTTTTTTTAATTTGTTTTTTATTTTTTATATTTTTTGAATTTATGTACATATATTACAGGTAAAATATTTGGTGATGTGGATCAATGATATGGAGGTGGTGGTTCATCGGTTGGATAAGCTCGTTCTTGTGGAAGAAGCAAGCGAATGATGGGTTGATAAGTGGGGAACGTTCTGAGGTAAAACTCATCTTGTTCAGTGTGTGGAATTATGGGTTCTAATTCCTTTTCAAATTCATCAAAAATAATTGACATGAGATCAAATTCTTCATATATTTCATTGTCAGAATCATAGGGGTGATGAATATCTTCTCTTGAATTCAAATTAATATTTTGAAAAGCTTATTCAAGAGAAGAAGTGGATGAGACTGGATGATAGCCTAAACCTGAATGGTCATGCATTTCTCAATATGAAACATTATTAATTTCATGCATTCCCTATTCGTGTCGTCCTAGGCCATGTCCTTGCTAATTAACAATGTGAAAATATCTGGATGGAAAACCCGACATATGTTGTATGTTAGCAGGTGTGGGTGATTTGGCTTCATCTGGGGTAACTAGATTGGATGATGAATCAAGCCCCTCATACACAAAATTAATGTTATTAGGCACTGAACCCATGTTAGATATCGCTCCTATAGATAAGGGTGGATCACATGGGTGACCATAGTCCTTAGCAGTTTGAATGTTGATCGGTGTAATTATGATGTCTTGGACCACATATTCACCAATACTCATATTAGTGAGGTGGACCTCAAATTGGGATGATGTGGATGGATTGGATGTAAATAGAATTGACTCATGTTTGATTGATGGTATCTCACAATCCATCATTTTGACCTGTGAGACAATGGCTTATGGGGATGGAGATAAATTTGGCTGGGAGGATTGTTGAATTGGCAATAATGTGGAAAGAGTAGTGGAAGATGTTGATGTTGATGATATGGCTAATGTAGATTGAGTTTGACCACATGTGCATGTAGTCAATGGTGATAAAGATGGGGGTATGGAATTGGATTTTTGTTGTGAAGTAATGATGGGCAGATCCTCTAGAATAGGAGCTTTAGATGAAGATATGAATTGGGTGTATGATGAAGTGGTTGATGATGTGATGAAAATATGAGTGGAAGGTAACATGGACTCATAGGGGTTTGAGATAAAATTGCAATACTTGAATGGTTCAACATCCATCGATATGCAATGTCCTTGTACCTCATGTACATATTTCAAGCATTGATGTAATATTGAAGGAACACATCTCATTTCCCTCATACAAGGTCATCCAAGTAGTACATTATACGCCATGGACCCTTCCAAGATGTGGAACATAATATGTAATATTTTGACCCCCACTTCGATGGGAAAAATATTAGTGCCAATTGTGGAGCAGAGAGCATCGTTAAATTATTTCAAGGTAAAATAGGATTTGATGATGTGATCTAACGAAAGCTTGATATGTTGAAGGGTGGATGTGGTGATGATGTTTATGGAGGAGCCGGTGTTAATTAAAACTCTTTTGAAAGGTTTTTTTTCAATTTGAGCCATGATGTGTAATGGAGGGTCCACTAATTTCGATGATATTCGTTTTATCTCAAAATCATAGAAAGTAATGGAAGGTTCCATACATGTTTGAATATTCCCCATAAAATTACTAAAGGCATTAGGATATTGATATTGGAGTTCAATGGATTTTAAAATATCCATTAATGCTTCATGATGTGGAGGAGATTGTTGAATCAGCTCATAAATGGACAGTTTGGCTGAAGCTATTTTTAAGCTTGTGGTTAACTGATTGCTCAATGAGATGATTGACCTAGATGGACGATTTGAAGGATGAATGGATTGAGATGGATGGGTCAAAATATGGATTGGCTGGGAGGGATTAGCAAAGAATTGGATGGGAGATGATGATGTGGTTGGTTGAGACACACTTGCCTATGGAGGTATGGGCGGTTGAACAGACTACTACTGAGCATTTTGTTGATTGATGTGTTGTTGTTGACCTCGGGTTACTACATGAATAGCACCCACAAAACCTTGGTATTATTGAATATGATTAACCTGATTAGGATAAGTCTTGGTATTTTACCCTCTTGTTGTTGGTTGTGCTTCCTCATGATGAGGAAGTGGTGTTTGAAAAATCCCAATATTTTAATTTTGTTGAGCTAGAGGACTGTCAAGCTTGATAGCCCCTAACTCAATAAGGTCTTGCACTCTATCTTTGAATTGATGGCAGCTATTGATATCATGCCCATTCTGTCTATGATAAGGATAAAACAAATGCTCCCTGTAGTGTTTACTATGTATATCAGGATCATCAGGTTTGACCTCAAGCAAAAGAAGTTGATTTATGTCATATAACCTATGAAAAATAGAGGCATAAGATTTAGCCAATGGGGTATATTGACGGGGTTGTCTGACAGATTATCGATAAGGTCAGTTTTCCATAGCTGGCACTGTGCTTTGACTTGATTGAGTTGTTGAGGGAACCACATGATACTCAATTTGTCATGGTTGTTATTGCATAGGTTTTTGTTAATCCATTATCGGCTGGATCATGACCACTTGATTTACTTGATTGGATGAATTGGTTGGATTGGCCTGATTGGATTTGGATTGGCAGAGTAATTTTCTTTATATTGGCATTTGTTTTGCCATTCTTTCTTCTTAGGCTTAAGCATGCCCTCTTGGATTTTTATCTCCTCAATTGTGTTGGCCTGGGCAAGAGCTTCATAAAATTATCTATATTGTTGTAATTGCAATAGCCAAGAGATGGGTTTTAAGCAATTCTTAGTGAACAATTGGATCAGCTCCTCCATTGTTAGGATAAATGGCAATTTGGTGATAACGACCCTCCAACGATTATCAAATTCATAGACAGACTCATCATCATATTGTTTTAGATCATATATATCAGATAATGAGACTTTCTTTCTTACATTAAGGGAGAATATTTCAAGAAATTGGTCAACCAATTGCTCAAAAGTATAAATACTATGGTTGGGAAAATGGTTGTACCATTCTACGACATCTCCCCCTAATGTTTGAGGGAAATTTCTAAGCATTAGAGCATCATTGCTTTGAATTCTAAAGCAGGAATGAATAAATGAGCTCATGTGCTCTTTAGGGTTCTCAGTCCCCTTAAATTTATCAAACTTTGATACTGTGAAGTCTATCGTATATGGTGGTGATGGTACCGAAGGATGAATTGGTTGATTGATCAGTTGATGTAGGGTAGGCTTCTAGTTTATCATGCCAAGAGTATATTGCATCAAACTATCAATCTCTTATTGCATAGCCTAGATTCAAGGGTCCTCTCCAAGAATGTGGAAACCTTGAATCACTTGATGATTTTGTGATGGCAAGGTGGAAAGATGTTGAGGTGTAATGAGGTGATGATGACTTGGTAGAGTGGATTGATGTTGATGATAATGGGGATGATGAAAAAATGATTGTAAATGAAAATATAAAGATGATGTATGAGGGCTTTGGATGGGTTGGCTAATGGGAATAGAATGGGTATGGGTTGGTGACGATGTGGGAATGGAAACCATAGAAGAATGTGGTACCTAAGATGGACTTTGATTGATGAAGATTGGCTTAGTGGAAATAGGTTGAGGTTTAGGGTTGGTCACCTAAACTTGTTGTTGAGAGTTATGTCACTTCTTAAACAATTTTTTGAGGTGTTCCCATGCTTCATGTATTTCCATATCAGAGGTTTATGGAATGGGTGTGGATGGGATTGATGAGGCATGGCCATGTGAAATGATTGTGTAGGTGACACAGTGTGTGAGGGACCCGCAAACAAATCTAAATGACTTACCTGTATTACACTAGGGGGATTGATCATGGAAATGGTGGTGGAAGATGATGATGAACACTCCATTGCTGAAGTGGTTTGATTGGTGGACATTTGATTCATTATTTTAGATAGATTTCTTGTTAATACCATAAAATAATGAACCAAATATAAAATGTGTTGGAATATAAGATGCGGAATGAAAAACTCATAAAATCAAATAGGTAATACAATCATATGTTTATACAAGAAATGTGTCTTACCTTCTGTTCTTTTTCTTTTATCTCGTTTTAATGTATTTCATTTTTTTTTTGGTTTTGTGTGTTTTTATGAACTATTCTAAATTTAAACAAGTAAAAACTATGGTTTGGATGGGCAATGAGATTCTTACTGGTGATGAAGTCTAGAAAGTTTGCTCAAGGGTATCCTAAAGTGTCTAAGGGCAGATATTGGTGTATGGAGATGAACCCACCATCACCAAATCTCAAGCAATGGTTGGTGATGGAATCCAACACATTACTACTTAAAGTGATACGTGTTGTGTGTGATTCCTTTTAATATTTCCAATTTTTTATGGTATACACACAATGTCAGGAATGACTAATTTCACAAGTCTAAATTAGAATCCAACACCGGAAATATTAATTTCCCCAAAAGAAGTAGAGTACACCGCTTAAGATCACTCTCTAAATAGAGGAGGGTTCATCTACTCTTTTGCCTTGAATCACCAAATGTGGGGGTACTTTCAATATACTAATGTTGTTCCTACTTAGACCAACAAAAGGATAAATTTCTAACCCTAAAAATGCAAACTATTTCATGCAATTAACAAATCATATGAAAACAGAATACAGGGTTTTAATTTGTAGCACACTAGAAAATCATGAAACTTTAATTGGAAATATGAAATGTGTCAATGAAGATGGATGCAAAAACTATTATAATGCCTAAAATGCAGATTAAACATGATTGTTTTAACAAATATTTAATGATGTTATTTTTAATACTAAATCTAAAAAAAAAAAACGTAAAACAAAGGGGTTAGGATTTTTAGGTAGAATTACAGATAAGCCTACGTATTTTTCCTCCTCTCTTTGAAATGCCTCTAGGCACCTTTGAAACGCACCTAGGCATTTCTTGTATGTACCATGAGCACCGTAGGGCATCTACGCACCTTCTGCAACTCCTCAAAAACCTTGGTTCTGCAAGATTCGCGTGATCCATTTATCTGAAAAAACCACAAGTTAGTTTCAAGATAATATAAAATGTAGAACCTTTTGTGGGTCCCACTATGATCGCCATTTGTGAATGCAAAAATGAAACACCAATGTAGTAGATAAATAAAATCAATACACAATATGTTGCACAAAAGAGAATATTTTATTGATATAAATGGGGGGAGCCTCAAATCTCCAATGTTACAACATGCTTTGATATTGATACAAATGTTACAAGTGTTACAAATATAGGGTTCTCCTAAACCCTAGGTCAATAAATGGTGGTGTCTTCAAATTTGTCTTTGATCCCAACAAAATGAGTGGGCTTTTAATATCCTATGCAGGGCCACTCAAGCTTCAACAATTGCTAATAAATATGATTCCCATATTTGCACACAAAAAATAGCAACAAGAGTTAGCAATACCTGTGAGGGATCCACTGCGTGAGACCCTCAAAAATAAAATTACTAAAAACCCTAGTTGCAGAAATAATGTTGTAAATAGATCTAAGAATACTAAAAATGAATGCAATGAACAGTTTACCTTGTTTATGTTAACTTGTTGTCTTCTGATCTTCGTCATTATTGTATATGCTAGTGCGTAGATGCCCTAGCAACACCCAAGCGATTGCAGGACTGTAGAACTAGGGTTGTGAACGCCCACGAATGCTCGATGATGGCAAGAAGTACCTAGAGGGGTTCGGTGATGGCAAGAAGAACCCAAAGGCACTCGGGGAACTTGAAGGGGTGTTCGAGAATCGAAGCAAAAGCTACAGAAACATATGTAGTTTGTATGAGATGGGCAATGACAGATGCGGAGGCGATGGCGAGCGATGGAAGATGGAAGTAGCGAGGATGCTTAGATGCTTGAGGACTTAGGGCGCAAGGGCTTAGTGAACTCAAGAAAACTTAGATTTTCAAAACATGGAACTTGGGGGTTGAGTCATCAAAATGACTCCTCTTTATAATCTTCCCTTAGGGCATGTTAGGGTTTCAACGACACAATTTGTGTGGTCAATATTAAAACATGATGGAGGGTGGAGATTAAATTTGGGTAGGTGGCATGGATTAAGGTGTATGAATGGCTAGGATTAGATCATGATGGATCATTGGGATTAATTCATATAAATACATATATATTTATTAAATATATAAATAAAATATATAAAATATTATTATTTAAATATATATTAAACAAATATATATATATATATATATAAATAATGGATAAATGTGGCGGGAAACTATGGATGGACGACAAGTGGCTAGATTTTGGTGTCTACACTTATATTTATAGTAACAGAAGCAATATGAGTGAGATTTTCCTCCACAATATTTACATGGATAGAAAGTCCAACGGTTTACTTTCTCATGACCTATCTTGTTGCAATAAGTACATTGTGAATATATCCCTGCTCCTTTGGTACTTGTCTTTGGGAATTCAAGTTCATCCATTTCCTTGATAAAATGATAAAACTATTTGTATGCAATTGAAGCTACTTTTCCTTTACTTCTTTCATAGATTTGTAGGATGTCTTTCTGATCAATATTATCTTCTACCTTTTGAGTATGTTTTTTATTCTATTCCCAATATCTCCATTAATATAGTTGTCATAAATTCCTTTCGTCGTGTCATTGGAAGATGTTTCTATAGAATCTACTTTTGCCAACCTGTTAGCTTGTGATTCTCAAAAATATTTCTATGTCATATTGGTTCTTCTCTTCTAATTTCATCTTTCTTGTTATCATTTATAGAATCAAGCATGTCTTTAAACCATTTCGATTCCTTGAATCCCATATACTTAATAAGCTTTTCCATAGTTCCTTTTAAAGTAATCTTTCTTGTAACTCTTTGATTTAAAAAGAAAAATTAAAAACTTTAAACCTTTAAGGTTGACTACCTTATGACTCCCTAGTTTTGAGTATATGATAAGATCTTTCCAATTCTTAAATTTTGTAGAATACTTTGTATCTCCCAAGTGTTTTGAATGTACTATGGTCTTGATAAAGTGCTTGGCTTTATTTAGATTTCCTTTGAGTTGAATCCCTTTTATCTCTCTAATGTTCAACTACTATTTTTCACCTTATATCTCCCTATTTGTGAATAGAAAGCTAAATATAATTTTAATGCACTTTCAATTGATGAAATTTTCTATCTTCAAGACTTTAGAGCTGGATTCTTTTTGTCTCATAAATTTGAGCAAGAGAGTAATTCCAATTTAGGTTTCCACCTTTTCAATACTTTATGTTTTTCTTCCTACATATTTTAATTATCAATGATATGGTTTCTAAATTTCAAGATATATAATTTGGTGTTGAACTCCTTATAACTCCCTAACTATAAATTTAGAAAATAAGGATATTCGAAAAATTTATGCTTTTTTTTTTTAGGTAAAATTGATTAAGTACGGGGTTTAAATGGGCCCCAAACCCAAGTACATAAACTAATAGCTAAACCAATAGCATAATATGACACAGGCCTGCATATTGGCCAACAACAACCTGAAGAAAAAGGTCCAAACAATAGCAGAGAAGGTTGGATGGATGCCTAACGTCAAAAAAACAAAAATGTAGTTCGAGCAATAATGCTTTAATTTCAATGTAGAAAACCTTATTCCTCCTAGTTAAATTATTTACAAATATTTCAATACTTGAATTTCAACTAATGCAATTTTAAAAAAGCTCTCAAGTTATATTCTCCTTACTTCAATAGTCTTTCTAATCCATCAATAAATCATCTAAGGTTGTAATTTATCAATTTATTTTCTTATATCACCATGAACTTAACCTTAGAAATGATAAACCTTATGCCTCCTTAAACTTAATGGAATACAAATAATAATTGAATGTCAATATACCTTCTTGGAGGTGAGGCTCTACGTATTGATTGGATTCTCCTTTGACTACAATTTGCACGCTAATTTGGGCATTGTTCTCTTCTCAATCTTCAAGGCTTGGCAATATTCTTCCACTGCATTTATTGTTCCTCCTTTTTATGGCGCTCTCTTCCACTTTTGACTATCCTTCTTATGCTTCTTCAACGTTCTTTGACTTGAATGCTTAGTATGCACACTCTCTTATGGTTTGGGCTTTTAATACTTGATTATATCATTTTCCTTGCATGCCACATGGCATTCAATGTAAACTTTGTACGTTACTTCTTGTTGCTATTCTTTGTTAGGTGGTGCATGCATTACTTTATAACAGGTAGGCATTATTCCAATCTTGGACAACGTAGATATTATTAGATAACGTATTCCCTTCTTTCTCAATGAGCACTCGTTTGAGATATTATTAAAGATTGTTGGTGTTGTTATCTTTTGTGCCAAGTGGTATATGATCTCTTTAACCACCATTATAAGTGGTGGATCCACTCTTCTTTTGCATGTAACCTTTCTTTTGTGCTCAACGTTCATTTCTTTTTCTTAACATTTTTTGCCATATCTTTGCAAGTTGTTTGGTCTTCCTTTTGCAACTGTTGAGTGCTTCTTGATTTCCAATGTATGGTGGTGGCTCTTATCCTTCAATGTATGCTCCTCTTCAATTATGGTGGCTCCTCCTTTGGTGGTGCTTAAACGCTTATTTCCTTGGTGACTTTTTCGCTGTTGTTCCTCCAGATGTTCAAGCCTCTTTTGCTTGGGTAAAACCTTATTAATTGCTTACTACTTGCACCTTTTTATTTTTGTTTTAGCTCTTTCCTTATTTTATATTTGTCTTCTTTATATTGTTGTAGGTTTTGATCCAATGTGGGCACTACCTTCTTGGAGTTTTAGCACCCTATTTGGTGTCTTTAGACACCTTGAATATGTTAGCTTTGAGCCCTTATTCGGATCTTTCTTCTTCACTATGTGGCTTCTCCTTTTTCACTTGGTGATCCTACCACTAATGGCTACAAATTTTTGTGCCCCTTTAGTGTCTTTAGGCACTTCAACTCTTGCATTTCTTTTGCTACTTTAAAAAACCAAATATGGTGCTTTTAAAAAACTATAAATGTTTTAAACTTAGATAAAATACCTTTATTGCACCAAAATTTTGAGACCTTTTAAGTCTCATTTTGTAGCTTACATTCTTGACTTTATCCAATGGACATTCTTCATTTTAATATGGTGGCACCTCCTATTTCTCTTGGTGGTTTTACTACTCCTCTGGTGACTCCTCTTCACCAAGACTTGTTGCAACTTTTACCTGTGTTTTATGGTGTCTTTGAACACTCTAACTCAACCTTGTTCTTGTGCATTATATGTTCTCCTCTTGCTTAATAATATTGCACATTGATATATTTTTAAAAAAACATGCATTAATCACTATCTACTTCTTATTTATTCTTTCAAGAAACTTTTAACTCAATCTTGTGTTGATGTATTTTGCAGGTTTCAAGATGATAATGCTACCTCCTTTCTTGACTTGAATACCTTTAACTTAAACTCCTTTATGCTACCTTTAATAACTTTAATATGATGCTTATGTTCAAATTATGAACTTTTATAGCACCAATATTGCATACCTATTCACCTCCTTTTTGTAGCTAGTCTTCTAGGTGATTTGGTTCACCTATTTGCTACCCTAAATCTGTAAACTTTGCAGCTCTCCTTTTTACTTAATTGTTGCTTCAACCTTATCAATTGTGTAGCTTCAACTTCTTATGCTTTGTTACCCTAAACTTGCTAATATTGTGTCTTCTAATGTTGCCCTTATTTATTCTTCAACTTTATTCTCTCAGACTCTAAAATTTGTAGCTATTAGTGTTGCCTATAATGGTTCCCTCTTTTTGTCCTAAACTCTCTCGAATCTACTAGGAAAATCCTCTAATTCATAGCTCTATGCCACCTTTAATTTTTTGGTCTGTGACTCTTTGATTTTTATTGCAAAATTAGCAATATTCTCTTTTGCAAATCAGCCTTCAAACTTTTAACTGTAGTCCTCAAATTTCTCTACTCTGGTGGTCTCTTTTAGCTCCTTTATCCTCCAATCTCCTTATCAAATTCTAAATTTAAATTTGACCTATTTTTGGGCCTTCTTCTCAAGAATTTGAATGTCTTGAGGTCTTCTAGAATCCTTTCCAAAATTTGGCAAACTTCTTACCAAATCCTTTTTTCTTTTGGGCTTGTTGTCGGATGGCGATAATTATCCCAAATTATTTTTTTTAGGAGCTACTCCTTCTTGCAATATTCTCCCTTGATATTTCTTCAAATATCCTTCAATGGCCACTTCTTCAACTTTTCAAGAGGGCTTGTCTAGCCTTCTTCTTTCTCCCTTCAACTTTCCTTGAGACCTCTTCATTTGGGTCTTCAAATTATGTAGCTTCTCAAATCTTTAGCATGACTTTTCCTAGTCCTTCTCTATATTCAATCTTCAATCTTCTATCTTCCAAATCTAGAATTTCTTCAATGGGATCTCTTTCTTGGGTCTCCTCCTTCTAGAGTTGCTTTCTACTTTCTTCAATATGCAATCTTCAATCTTCTATAAGAACCTTCTTCTTGGGTCTCCTTAATCAATAATCTCCAATATTCTTTGGAACTCTTTTTCATGATTCTCCTCTTCCTTAAATCTTCAATAGGGCTCCTTTGGCCTCTTTATCTCTTCTCAATATTCAATCTGGAATCTTCAATATTCAACTTCTTGCTTCAAGTACTGGATCAATTCTAAAGAAGATATTGTTCCTAGCTATTATAGGAATCTTCTCAACTATCTTTGAATCAACTCTTCCCTACAACAAAGTATTAGAAAACTATAAAGGAAAATCTTTAAATCTAAAGATAATGAACTTCACTAGTTGATTTATCAAACTAGTGGAATCAATGTTGAGTCCTAGTATTCATGTTGGAATTATGAGCAATATTTGTTGTCATTGATGTCAAAAGTTTGTTTCAGTGAGCAGTGCAAGAGGAAGGATTTCAAGAGCCAGTTTTAGAAATAAGAAGGTGATCATATAAGGTCTACAGGAGAAGTTAGAAGGCCCAAGAAAAATAATTTCAAGAGTTGGTTTCAGAAATAATAAGGTGATTAGATAAGGTCTACATGAGAAGTTAGAAGGCCCAAGAAAAATAATATTATAATATTTATAATATTAAATGTCTAATGGAAATACCTAAAGTAATTAAATTAATTATAAATTAATTATAATAATTTCATTATAAATTAATTTGTAATTTAATTTAATTAACCCTATGGTTATTAAATTAATTATAAGTCATCTGCTTGTTGTGGTGCAGTGGTAAATGCCCTGGGTGCTGGTAGAGGCCGATCGAGGTTCCATTCTCCTTGTCTCCATCTTGCAGATATATGGTATAGTTAGGAATGTCCTATGTGATGGTAGAGGTCGACAAGGCTCCATTTCTCCTATGCCCAAACTGTTGAAAGTGGCACCTCGAAACGGGTGTTTTCAACTATAAATTAGTTTATTGGGGATATTAAACAAGAAGTTAGAGGTTTCCTCGATGAGACATTTTTTGTAGGACTTCCCAAACTGCCGAACTCATTTTGGCCATATCTCACTCATTCGAACTCGCATTGAGCTAAAATTTTGAGGGTAGATGCCTGAAAAACCCTAGAACGTCTCCACCAATTTTTATATCATTTGGAGCAACACATATCCTAGCACATCCCTATGTGTGAACTACATATTTGGTAAGCGACTATGCGAGGGTTTCATCTGAGTTGAGTGCAAGCAGCTCCAAAGGTTGGTTTTTAGGGCCTTCGGGCCCTAGCGGCCAATATTTTTGTGGTTTATGCTCAATATTTTAGCAAGAAATATTGCAAGGGATATAATATGGGTTAGAAATTTGTCTTTCAATAGATCATATTGTGAACTTGAGTGACAACGGATTCCAATTTGCTGCACAAAAGAAAAGTGAAAATCATACCTTTCCTCGACATCTAGGGCAAGGATTAAAGAGATCACAAAACAAGTTTCAAGCAGTTGATCAAAAAATGGTTCATATTTTAAGTGAATCTGGTGCTAAGGTGCACCCACAAAATAATTCTACTATGAAAACCCCTATCAAGGGTAAGAATTTTGAAGACTCGATCCCAAAAATGAATTTTAGGGATGCCCTTCATGGTGGACAACCTCAGCCCAATGCTAATATCAATATTAGGGCTTCCCATAAACCTCTAAGAATGCCTAAGATTGATCCTAGGAAAACGGAGTCAGGATGTCTTAAAGAAGCTGATGGAACTCCTATTATTAAGCTTGATATGGGTAACATTCAGTTCGGCATTGAAGATTTGGAAAAAAGAGGACTAATTTGTCGGTTCGTGGGTTTTCATTCGAGTCTATCTGCTTTCAAAGTCTAGGCTGCAAAAAGCTGGAAAACTAAAGGTGAGTTACAAATCTCTATTTATCCAAATGGTTATTTTCTTGTTTTATTTGCTAATAATAAAGATAGAGAGAAAACTTTTCAAGGGGATCCTTGGCTTTTCATGAAGCCCTGGCATACTAAATTTAAAGCCGAAGAAGAGATGCCTTCTATAGCTCCCATGTGGGTTAGACTCTTTGGCCTCCCTATTGAATTTTGGAATCCTATTATTTTTCCTTCAATTGGAAACTCTTTAGGAATTTTTATGATGACTACTGATTGTACTCAAAATTTTGAACATATTATTTATGCTCGGATTTGTGTTTTAATGGATTTTGACAAACCTCTATCTAAAAAGATCACATTACAATTTGGGGAAGACACTTGGGAGAAAGTAGTGGACTATGAGAACATTCCTTTTCATTGTAGAATTTGCCATGAATATGGTCATTTGGCCAGTGCTTGCCCAAATAAAATTCCTGATCAAAAGAAAGAAGATAAAAACTCAACAGGTTTCCAAATACCTAAGAAGAAGAACACTCGAAAAAAAACTAGTTATGAAGGATCAATCAAAGTCATCTGCTAATATGTTTGAAATCCTTTCCACAAATGATGTCCCAAGTGAGGAAGAGGAAATAATGGAAACCGAAATCTTAGAAACACAATTTAAATATGAAGGGAAGAACTCAGAGACAAACCAACAAATCAAAGGTTTTCAATAGAAAAAAAAAGGAGAAAATTTACATAAGAAAAACAATATTTCAAATGTCAAAACTTCAAATAATGCAGGTCCCAATATAGACTCCGTTGAACCATCTAGTAAAATTTTGGCTGTGTACGAGCATTCTTCAATATTAGAAGCCATCTCAGATTCAATTGGAATAAGTCAAGAAACAAGGAAAAAAAAATTGAAGATGGATTCTAATAAAAAAGTAGGTCACAAGACCAATCAATATCATATGGTAAAAGAAGGTGAAAATTTTGTAGAGGAAGGTAAGATTAATGCCCTTCCCAACTTTTTTATACCTGGTATTAATGAAGATCATCACTTGGAATATTAGAGGACTCAAAGGGAGTCTTTCAAAACAAAATGAAATTAGAAGAATGATTTAGGTAAATCATCCACATCTTGTTTTCCTTCAAGAAACAAAGATGTCAATGGAGGATATGGACATAATTGCCAGTAAAATTTGGCCAGCTGGAAAAGTGGTTTCCCTCAGTTCCCAAGGGACTTCGGGTGGCATTGCTTTTCTTTGGGATCCAAAAGAGGTAGTTATTCACCATATGGTTGGCAGTTGGGGTTTGTTGGCTATAGCTATTTAAAGTAGACATTCCAACCATATTATGCTCTGCATTACTATTTATGCTTCGACTTCTTTGGAGGAAAAAAGAAGACAATGGAAGGATATTGCTCATATTATCTCTCATTTTCCTAAATCTTGGATCTTGATCGGAGGAGATTTCAATACCATCCTCTCTTTGGATGAGAAAAGGGGGGAAATAGAAATTTGGACAAAAGCACTGACCTCATGAGCAAATATATTGCAAACCTCCATCTTGTGGATATCCAACCAGATAATGGCCTTATGACTTGGTCTAACAGAAGGCAAGGCTTAGCTTGTATAATGGAGATATTGGATAGGTTTTTGCTCTCTGAAAATTTCTTAATCCATGGTCACATTCCTAAAGTGAAGAATCTTAATAATGCTGTTTCGGATCATTGGCCAGTCATGGTGGAAATGTGGAAAACCAATGTGATTTTCTCTCCTTTTCCTTTTTAATTAATGTGGCTTAGAGACATTTCCTTCAGACCTCATGTGCAACAATGGTGGAAGGAAGGTAAACCTAGGCATAGGACTAAGATGTTCTATTTTGCCAAAAGACTGCAATACATTAAATCCAAAATCAGGGACTTGGAACTGGAAAGAGTTTGGGGATGTTCATAAAAAAAACATGAAGTTATTGCTCATATTGAAAATTTGAATAAGAAAATCCATTTAGATGGCCTCACAGAGAAGAGAAGTGTAGATGAAATTAAACTCACAACTCGGCTTAGAGGAATGGGAAAAAAGAGAAGAAATCTTATGGAAGCAAAAATCTAGAATTCAATGGCTCAAAGAAGGAGATCGAAACACAAATTTATTCCACAAATCTCTTCTATCTCGAAGATCTCACTTTATTTCTTCCCTAAAATCAGATTTTGGAGATGTTTTTTATACTTGGGATGGCATGAACTCTATTGTTGTTGATTACTTTTCCAATATTTTTGTTGCTACTCCCCTTGACTCACATTCACAATATAATGTTCTTCAATCAATCCCTTCTCTTATCACTTCTGAGGAGAACTCTATTTTGACTACTCCTATTACTATCAATGAGCTTCAACAAGTAGTTTTTAAAATGCAAAAAGGAAAAACCCCAGGTCCTGATGGTTTTCCCATTGAGTTCTACCAAGAATTCTGGGATATCCTTCATGTTGATTTATTAGAGGTGGTGGAAGAAGCCAAGAAAGCCAAAGATATTTTGAAGGTTATTGTTGGTCATAAATATGCCATAGGAAAAGGATTTTATATGCATATGCGCCCTAGACTTGGCCAACATTGAAAGGCCGAGAAAAAGAGATGTCTCTTGGGCCAATCTCCAGAGAGGGTTGGTTCCCACACTAATCTAAACTAGTTTCAAGACTAGAGATACAGGAAAGAAATGGGAAAAAATGTGGAAAGAAATGGAAAATAACGGAAAGGGATGTAAATATGGCCGAAGAAGATCGTTGATGGGGAGAACAACCTTGAACAGTAATAACTTCAACTAGATCCTAAAGCTAAGCAGCAACTTACTCTTAGAATACGTACACAAAAACTGGATCACGCATTAGCCATGAGTTCGCTTCCAAATAAACTTCAAACATTCAAATGCGAATACAGCTAAATTCAACACAGCAGAATTTAACTGATATTACACTGGACTACACATAAGTAAATCACATAGAAAGCTAAATATACACAACAAATTAGATCACCAACTCCAAAAGACACTAAGAATGGAAGCAATTGCATCTAGGATTTCTATTTCAAATTTTGCAACAAGATCCTCCTCCCTTTGCTTGAGGTTTACATTGGTATTTATAGATGTCTGTCCTCTTCCTTTTGTATTATAGCATTTAATACATGAAACAGATTTCGAAGAAACAATCCCCTTAATCTGCCTCGAAGAAATGACAGTCCCTGTTTTCAATGGATTACAACCGAGAATGAAATAGAAACAAGGGCCCATATCTCTTCATCAAATGACCATTATCAAGGGAAGCTGAAAGTTTTTAAGAGATCACGAACAGGAACTTTGAATATTGGAGGCATCTTTAATTTTGGCGACATCGAAAACTGCCTCAGGTTCTTCCATATTGCACACCTCGGTAATCAGCAGCATTTAATCTTGGAATCGCTTCTTTGACCACGATCTGAAAACCGTTGGAGAGATTTTAACTGATCCTTATCTCCTCTGCATGTTCTCCTATTCAATCCTGAAGAAAAAATGCAACAGAACTGTATCGGGCCTTTGTTGTTGCTTCGGTCGCAAAAACGAGACAAGTCACGAAAATGTGACATGTCACGATATTGTGATGTTTTTACCTTGATGCCTTCTCTCTCCGCCACCAGTCACGAAAACATGACATGTAGTGAAATCGTGACATCTTCTTTTCTTTTGGCTCTTCTCTATGATATGTCACGAAATCGCGACAGTCACCTCTACTTTGGCTTCTTTGCTACTCCTTATCGCGAAAATGAAACATGTCGCAAAATCGCGACATCTTTCTCTTGCGCTGTCTTTTCCTCCTTACCTGCGAAAATGCGACAGGTCACAAAAATGAGACATGTCGTGATATCGCGACACTTTTTCATTTGGTTCTTTCATCTTCAATATGTCGTGAAATCGTGACACTTTCTGTCTTCTTGCACTTTGATGCTTTTAGGCCGCAAAAATTTGACATGTCACGAAATCATGACATTCCGTACAATCTGGCCGCCTCCTTGCTTCTGCCTTGTGAAAATGTGACATGTCACGAAATCGCGACATTTTTCTACACTTTACCCTTCCTGCCCAATATGTCGCGAAATCGTGACATTTCCTTGCTTTCTTTAGTGTTGCTGCTTTCTGTCGTGATATCGCAACGTCTTCCATGCCTTATGCTTTTCTTTCAACCTTGCCGCGATAACGCGACATGTCGCAATATCATGACATTTTCTACATTTTGCTCCTTGTTCACTTTTCTGTCGTGATATCGCGACAATTTCTCCATTACTCTTCTTTACTAATTTTTGTCGCGATATTGTGACATGTTGGAGTTTCACGGTCAACGCAGTCAACAGAAGCACTAAAATGAAGTTATCGCGATATCGCGACATGTCGCGTTTTCGCAACTTCAAACAATTTTATCCCCTTGCTATCGTTGACTGTCTTGACCGCAAAAACGTGACATGTCGCGATATCGCGGCAGTTTACTATGCTTAGCTCCAACACAAAAACTTGCAGAGATTTTTACATTTGCCCTTTCAAAATGCTTGAAGGAACAACATAGGAGTTAATATCTCTACAACTTATGCATTCTTTACATTAACAGTAACAACAAAAACAATGTGGCAAAAATGCCAACATTCTTGGCGGCTCGCGGGGTATACAGTTCTGTTGTATGCATGAATCTCAGGCCTTAATCCATTGGGAAATAGATTCAAAAATCTGGAGGAGCAGGAAGTGAATTTTGGTTGATGTTGGACGCGTCGACGAACTGCTGCAACAATATCTTGCTGGTACTCGGCTCTCAAAATAGGACCTTCAACAAAAATTTATGGGAGAACAGAACTTCCTTTATTTCTGAATGACTGCATTTTTCCTAGCTCGGTTGAGCTAGGTAATCACCAGGTGTTGTGCAAGGATCTCCATGGCAGTAGTGAAAAATTACCTATGTTACAAAATAGAAATGAATGGAATGGATGACCGGCTGATGCGCAGGTCATGGAATGGGAATGGTGAATGGAGAAATATGGAGGGATGGAAGCGGTAGATACAGCAGCAGGGTGCTACTGTGCTACCAACTACGAGATTTTATGAAAATAGAGAATGAAAATAGAAGTGAATGGAATGAAGGAGGTGGTGGGAAGTGTGGCTGTGGAAAAGCACTCAAAAGACAAAGAATTAGAAGAAAGGAAAGTGAAGGAAAGGGGACATTAGAGAGGGGAGTAGAAACAACAGTAGTGGCTTGATTATTTGTAGAAGAAGAAGGGGTAGAAGAGGAAGGGAATGGAATAGAGGGAAGTGGAAGAAAGAAGTAGAAGGAAGCCACTATCTTCTGGGAAGGGAGAAAGAAAAATAAAGAGAAATAAACATACCTGCGGGCTCGCGTGCAAAAAGAGCCGAAGTGGAAAAACATTTTTTTTTCTCTTTTTTTTTTTTTTTTTTTTTTTTACAAGGTAACCCTGAGTTAGCTGTGAACTCTCAAGAGAGACACATACACAAGCATGGATGTATGATATCCTGGATCCCAGACTTTGGACAGACACTTAGTGGTCTCCTGAGTGACAATCAGCTAGGAGTCATCAAAGATTTGTGACTATTGCGCTCCAAATGTCTCACCGTCTTGAAACCTAAGCATAAAACTTCATCCTCTATGGTATTATCTGTGCAGCTCCAGGTCAAAGTACAAGAAGGTAATACTAGAATAGCCCCAGTGCTAGCACCATTTCTACATTGTGCTTCATCAAACAAAAGCGGATCTTGACTTCCATCATTCTATTCTTGAGCCTTTTCAGTCTTGAGAATCGAATAACACCCAATATCAGTTTCCACCATGGCATTAAAATCAAGCATTGAAAACTCATCCTCCAAGTGAAGCTTTTCCAAGACTTCATCCATCAAATCAGGATCCTTCAATTCTTTAGTGATCATGTGGACAGAATGTGTGGACTTTTCTTCCTCTTCTATATTCTCTATATGAAAAGTAGAAGGCTTCTGATTATAGATCCAGACTCTTCTTCCTTTGAAAGGAACCTCCAAGTGAGAATAATCCAGAGAAAGGTAGCCTCCAAGCTTGGCAGTGAATTCTCTTGACAAACACATACTGAAATATGGTTCCAAATCGACCACAACTATCTCTTGAATTACTGTAATCTGAGGCATACTATGCAGAGCAATAGGAACATCCTTAATTATGCCCATTATTTTTACGGGAGTCCCATCCAACTGCAAGACACCAGGGCTGCTTCTTGTATACTCCATACCCATGATTTCACAAACCGCCTTTGCCATGACAGTTGTCGCAGCACCAGAATCAATCATGCAG
This sequence comes from Wollemia nobilis, assembly GCA_028583015.1. NCBI lineage: Eukaryota > Viridiplantae > Streptophyta > Pinopsida > Araucariales > Araucariaceae > Wollemia > Wollemia nobilis. Next base: position 2,269,544 of record JAQPPZ010001579.1, on the reverse strand, counting down.
TTGTGCACAATCCAACCCTCCATTCTGAGTGACAAGTAAAATGGGGGTGGTATGTTTTGTAAAATTCGAACGCAGTCAAACAAACAAAAAATATTGCAGAGGACAAAAAATTAAATCATTTATTTAATTTGAAGCATCCAACCCTATAACAAATGTATATTCAATAATATATAGAGTAGGGAATAGGAAGAAAGTCGGCAAAGGAGAGATAAGGGGAAAATGGAGGATAAGAAGGGATAAGGGAGTTGGAGGGATAAGGGGGAAGAAGGATTAACGGAGGGATAAGGAGGAGGGAAAATAGGAGGAAGATAGGAGGGATATTAGGAGAGAAGTTAAGGGAATTTACCGACAAAAAATTGTCGACAAATATAGGGAGATTTCACACTGAAACTTAGAAAAGAGATTTTTCTAAGCCAGTTTCGAAACAACCCTATTCACACTTGTAACATTCTCCCCCTTAAAGTTGAGAGGACTGACTACACAGTCTCTCATCTTTACAAATTGAGCTTTAGTCATCGTTTTGGTGAAGATATCAGCGACGTTCTCCAAAGTGTGATAGTATTGAAGCTCAATAATTTCATGTTCCACCATATATCTGATGAAGTGATACTTCATATCAAAATGCTTGGTTCTGCTATGGTGGACAGGATTATATGCCAAATGAATGGCACTGATGTTGTCGCAGTAGATTCTGGTTGGACCACTTTGTTGTTCTCCAATCTCTTCTAGTACTTTCCTTAGCCACAAGGCTTGAGTACTTGCATAAGTAATTGCTATATACTCTGCTTCTGTTGAAGATAGTGCTACTATTGTCTGCTTTTTGGAACTCCAAGTTATTAGTCCTGATCCAAGACTAAAACAGTTTCCTGATGTTGACTTCCTATCATCAATATTGCTACCCCAATCACTATCACTAAAGCCTACAAGCTTGATAGTGTTACATTTATGGTACTTGGATTCCAAAATCCAATGTACCCTTCACATATCTCAAAATTCTTTTAGCTGCTCGAAGATGCAGCTCAGAGGGGTTAGACATAAATCTAGAAACAAGAGATACAACATACTAAATATCTGGTCTGGTGTTGGCGAGAAACATCAAACTCCCAACCATGCTTCTGAAAGTGGTCACATCAACTTTTGGTGCTCCATCATCTTTGCTTAATTGGATCCCATGTCCAACTGGAGTTGCAACTGGTTTGCAATGCTCCATAGCAAACTTCTTGATCATATCTTGAGCATACTTATGTTGACAGATGAAGATCCCTTTATCTGACTGATGAACTTCCATTCCAAGGTAATAGTGCATTAAGCCAAGATCCTTCATCTCAAACTGCGTCATCATGGAGTGTCTGAACTCCATATTCATTTTTTCATCACTACCCATAAAAATGAGATCATCCACATACAAGCAAACTATGAGGATGTCATTACCTTGCTTTAGGTAGTAGAGTGTGGGTTCATTTTTGCTCCTTGTGAACCCATATTCTTTGAAGTACCCATCAATGCGTGAGTACCAAGCTCTTGGTGCTTGTTTGAGGCCATAGAGTGCCTTCTTCAATCTGTAAACAAGGTGTTCCTTACCTTGCACTTCAAATCCCTGTGGCTGCTCAACATACACTTCTTCTGTCAAGTAACCATTGAGAAAAGCACTCTTGACATCCATGTGTTGGACTTTCCATCCTTTATGTGCAGCTAAGGCAAGAACTGTTCTGATTGTCTCCTGTCTGGCTACAGGAGCAAAAGTCTCTTCATAATCTATTCCATATTTCTGAGTAAAACCCTTTGCCACTAATCTTGCCTTATGCTTCTCAATGCTTCCATCAGCATTAAACTTGGTCTTAAAGATCCATTTACAGCCAACACATTTCTTTCCTTTCGGAAGCTTCACGAGCTCCCAAGTGTCATTGTTTTTTATAGAGGTTATCTCCTCTTTCATAGCATCTTGCCAAATCTTCTGAGTACATGCCTTCTCATAACTAGAAGGTTCAAGTTGTGCACTAGTTAACAAAGCATAGTTAACTTGATCTCCTCTGGGTTCTTGTTGGGATTCATCATCACCATACAAGTGCATACTTTCTAATCTGTGTAAAACAGAATCCATTTCACTAGCCTGACTCCTAGTATATCTTCTTGAAAAATTTTTATCCAACATCTGAGAGGATGGATGATACTGTAAAGTTCTCTTACCTTTGGATGGAACATCAATATCCATTGGTGAGGAACTTACTGATCGATGTGGAGAAGGACTTGGTGAAGCATTTGAATCAGAATATGGACTTGGAGGATGTGTGGGCGGAGACTGCTTTCCTTTCTGTGGGAGTTGCGGTTGCACCTGCTGAGCAACTACATCAGTGGCTTCAACATCACTGAATATTTGGGGCTTACCCCACTCTCCCCCTTCATCAAAAATCACATCCCTTGAAATCACTATCTTTCGAGTTGTAGGATTGTAGAGTCTATACCCTTTTGTGTTTTCACAGTATCCTACAAAAATGCAAGCCTGACTCTTTGGATCTAACTTCTTTCTCAGCTCATCAGGAATGTGAGCATATGCCAATGAACCAAATACTCTGAAATACTTTACATTTGGTTTCTTACCATACCAGGCTTGGTAAGGTGTTTTCCCTTTCAAACTCGAAGTAGGACTTCTATTCAAGATGTGAACACTAGTCCTTGTTGCATCTCCCCAATATGCATTACTCAAATGCTTTGTCTGAAGCATTGATCTTGCCATCTCCACAATGGTGCGATTCTTTCTTTCTGCTACACCATTCTGTTGTGGAGTGTAGGCAGTTGTGAACCGCCTCTTGATGCCATGATGTTTACAAAAATTCAAAAACTGATTAGAGGAGTATTCTCCTCCTCTATCTGATCTAAGACATTTTATAGAATATCCACTCTCACTTTCAACTTTTGCTTTAAAATCAACAAAGCATGCAAATGCTTCATCCTTATGTTTCAAAAAATATATCCAACACATTCTTGTGCAATCATCAATGAAAAGTAGGAAGTAAGAGTGATTACCAAGACTCTGCATCGGACCACAGATGTCTGAATGTACCAACTGAAGAGGATAGCTGGCCCTCCATGCTTGTCCATGAGGAAATTTTGATCTGGCATGCTTGCCCAAGGCACACCCTTCATAGACTTCCTTACTGTCTTGAACTTTGGGAAGTCCAGTCACCATTGCTTGTGAAGTTAGCATCTTCAAACTTGCTGAATTCAAGTGACCATATCTCAAGTGCCATAGGACACTTGGATTGGTAATAGCTACATTTGCTAACTTATTTCCTCCTGGCTGGCCAAACTTCAAAGGGAATAATCTATTTTTTGACATTGGCACTTGTGTAATGATTCTATTACTATTGTTTTTGTCAAAAATGGTGCATTTACCCTCATCAAAAATCAACTTATAATTCTTTTCAAGCATTTGACCAACACTTAACAGATTGTGTTGAAGATGAGGAGTGTAATAGATATCACTTACATGCTTGATGCCTTCTTTTGTTGGAACCTCCATGGCTCCAATGCCTTCAACTACCAATGACTTGTCATCTCCCAATCGGATGCTGGATTTGTATGAGGAGTCTAACTTAGCAAAGAATTCTTCTTTGCCACTCATGTGATTTGAACACCCTGTGTCCAAAATCCATGTATCATTCATATTTTGCTCTGTCTGGCCATAAGAAAGAAAGAGATTTGAGGACTCTTCCTCTTCTCCAAAATTCCCAAACTGACTTCTCTAGTTGTTGCTGCTTCCTTGCAAAGTCTTTGACCAACAATCTCGAGCATAATGGCCAGGTTTGCCACAATTGTAGCAAACTTGTTTTGACTTGTCTCCTCCTTTTCCTTTACCAGATTGTTTCCCTCTATATTGTTGTTGTCCTCCTCTATTCTGGTTTCCACCTCTGTTGGATGATCCTCCTCTGTTAGGAGTTCCTCCTCTTTGATTATTCCTGCCTCTGCCTCTTTGTTGACCTCTGCCATGGCCTCTACCTCTTCCATCATGTGTGGTAAAAGCTTTGTCATCTCCTCCATAGCTGGTGGTAGGAGTTTCCTGTAACCTCTCTTCATGTGAGATAAGTGAACCAGTTAATGCATCAAAAGACAATGTGGTTGAGTCTTTTGATTCTTCAATAATTATTGCAACGAATTCCATTTTGGAAGAAGTGTTCTCAACACTTTCTTCACCATCATCTCTGGCTTAATATCCTCCCCTAGTGTGACCATTTTGTCGACTATCGCTTTCACTCGCACGCAGTAATCATCGACTCTTTCATTCTCTTGCATTTTGAGATTCTCAAAATCTCGTTTCAAAGTTTGCGCTTTACTCGCTTCACTTGGTCACTGCCTCTATAGCTTTCTTTTAAGGCATTCCATGCATCTTGTGCAATTACATAAGATGCAACCCTAGGGAAGATAGTTTTATCTAAGGCAAGCATGAATGTGATATAAGGCAAAAGCATTATTCTTTTGTGCTTCTTTTCTTGTCTTTTTATCGGCATTAGAAAATGTTGCCCATTCAAGCAATAGCTTGGTTCTGTATAACCTTCTTCAACTACATCCCAAAGACCTTTTCCTATCAACAAGGTCTTCATTTTTATAGACCAGTATTCATAGTCACTACCATTAAATTCAGGGATTGGTAGACTAGTGTTTGCAGCCATTGCAGAATAAAAAAAAACCTTTATTCGAAGCAAACAAGTACTTTTATTGAGGCAAACTGGAAATACAAAGTAGTACAGAATGATTTAATGATTTAAATCAAATCTCGCCTTCTTAGTACATTCATGTTCTGCTTCGGAACTGCTGCTAATGATGATGATCTCAGGTTTCACGTCCTCTGAATCTGCTTCTGCTTCCTCTTCGTCTTCTTCTTCTTCTTCTTCTTCCTCTTCTCTGCTTCTTCTTCTTCTTCTTCTTCTTCTTCTTCTTCCTCTTCCTCTTCTTCTGCTTCTGCTGGTTCAGGTTCAGGCTCAGGAGAGCGCGGTGTATAGCCCTCGCTCAATTCATCTGTTGGTACACCTAGTGTGTAACTGGCACCAGTTTGTACGTCCGAAACAAATTGCACGGTTTTGGATTCTTCAATTCTCTGTCCGAAGATATTATCTTCGGACTCTGCCTCGTATCCTGAATCTGGATTTCTTAGGTGAGCTATCACCTGATTCTCAAGCTGACAAAACACAGTATGCAGACTAGTTCGACGAACCCTTTCATCAAAGGATTCCGGTGTCTGCCTCTTCAAAATTGACAGTAGTGCATTATAGCACCCTTCAGATCGAAACATCTATCATTTCCATGAGCACATTATTTCTCCTTTCACAAATTCTCTTTAAAGGTTTTCTAAAGGTTTTTTAAATAAATTTAATAACCTTTTTTTTATTTTTAAATTACCCTTTTTAAAAAATAAATTTATTTAAAAAAGATAATTTTAAAAATAAATAATATAAAAAATTATTAAATAAATTTAAACCTTTAAAAAAAACAAATTAAAAAATTTGTACCTTTTTCCGTCGCGATTCGATCTCGCGACCTGCAGTCTGCGCGGCGGACACCTTAGCCGTGTGACCACGCGGCTTCCTTGAAGCAAAAAATGCACGACTTGCCTCTTAACTCGAACCCCGACGCGAATTTAAAAAAAAAAAAATTGTTTAATTTCCTCCGACGAAACTCGAACCCCGGACCGCCGCACAGCCAACAAACAACTTTACCGCCACGCCAATCGCGTCGGTTGAGAAGAAAGGGAGGGCGGATGGTTTTAAATCGACGGCGAGCGATGTTTTTTTTTTTTTTTTTTAAATCGTGTGGGATTATCCCACATGCGCGATGCAATCACGCAGCAAGGGTTTTTAACCCTCATGCCGCATAGTAGAGTTCGACTGCCTTCGGGCAGTCGATTCTCAACCGATGCCCTTTCACCACTGCTTCAACCAATCGTCGTTCGCCACCTCACTGCCACGACGAATCGCCACGTGGCAAAATTTTGCTCACTCTCTGCCAACCAAACTGCCAATCGCCCTGCGCCACGTGTCGTCCAGTCACTGCCTCGACTATCGTGTTGCTGCCACCGTCACCTCGGGAGTCGTGCCACTGCCACGTGTCGCCTCGCCTATGCACGATCCGCCTCGGGATCCATGCTTGAATTGCCTCGAGATCCGTGCCCGAGCTTGCTCGTGATCCACCTCGGGATCCGAGCCCTACTGTGACCTGCTTCGGGATGCGTGCCCACCTCAGGAATCGTGCTCACTCTGACCTCACTTTGCCTCGGGAACCGTGCCCGCCGGATGACGAAGTCTGGCTCTGATACCAGATGTAAAATCCGAACACAGTCAAACAAACAAAAAATATTGCAGAGGAAAAAAAATTAAATCATTTATTTAATTTGAAGCATCCAACCCTATAACAAATGTATATTCAATAATATATAGAGTAGGGAATAGGAAGAAAGTCGGCAAAGGAGAGATAAGGGGAAAATGGAGGATAAGAAGGGATAAGGGAGTTGGAGGGATAAGGGGGAAGAAGGATTAACGGAGGGATAAGGAGGAGGGAAAATAGGAGGAAGATAGGAGGGATATTAGGAGAGAAGTTAAGGGAATTTGTCGACAAAAAATTGTCGACAAATATAGGGAGATTTCACACTGAAACTTAGAAAAGAGATTTTTCTAAGCCAGTTTCGAAACAACCCTATTCACACTTGTAACATGTTTTTCCCAGTGGCTGAAGAAGTTAATGTTTGAGCAAAAATCATCTGGGTAGGATTCTTCTCGTTATCTTTCATAGACTTCAAGGATTCTTGTAGCAGACCAACTTGCCCAGGTAATTGTAATGCATCATAGAGACTAACCTTGGCCAGAACCTTCTTCAATTCTTCAACAATGTTGTAAACAGATGCACCAGACTCCCTCTTTTCACTAGTTTCCTCATCTTTGCTCTGATACTGCTGGGTAGCTTCTACCCTCAGCATTTTAGTCAAAGATGGGTATTTGAGCTTTTCTCTAGCTCTGTATTCTATTTCTGCTCTTGTCTGCGAAGCTGAGGCTTTTTATTGTAATCTTTCCTTTGCTTGTGGTGGCAAAAGATCTTTTAACAGAATAGGTGGATCTGGCTTCGATACTAAAACAAGAGCTTTCACTTGTACTTGTTTCCTTTCATTCTGCATCTTTGGATCAGTCGGTACCCTTAACGGTTCCATTTTTGCTGGATCTACAGCGACTGACTTCTTCCCAGTTCTCATGAGAACTGGGAATTGTTCTTTAGATGGAACCATAAAATTATGATCTACCTTAGAAATCATATTAACTTGTCCTCCAGAAGAGCTAGCAGCCAATGTTTGCACATAGTTCAGATGAACCATACAAGTGTCTTCTCTGTGTGGATCATTACATGTAGAGCACCAATATGTTTTTTCTGTAGGGCCATCATCCTCATTTGTTAGCATAGTTAGGTTATTTTCTGGCACCTTGCTTGTTGAAGCCGCTTGTTCTCTCGTGATCGACGGAGGTTGAAATCTCTTGGGTTGGAAATCTCTCACGGCCTGCTTTCTTTCAATGATCGTAATCTTATTTCTCATCACTCTTATAGCTAAATTAGTAGATTGTACCTCTTGTAATAGGGTTGCAAAAGGATCATGATTTGAGGGCGCAGGAGGTGCTGGTAGAGGTAGAGGTGCTAGCGGTGCAAGCAATGCTGGGAATGAAGTGGGCATTGGTAATCGAGGAATGCTCGATGCAGGCAACTGTGGAATAGTTGGAGCTGGGAGCTGGGGAACTGGAATGGGTGCGATCTGAGGTGCACTTGAGCTCCATGATGGAATAGGATACATGGGAGGCATAGGCTGTGAAAATGAACTAGAGTACAAATACTTAGGAAGATCAGGTAATATGGGCATTGTTACCTTTGGTGTAAGCCTACCTATAGCAATCAAGTCAGCTTTCGCATTTTACGCTTGTTCAAAAAGTTCTGGAAATGTAGTCACGTTGGACTGCCAAACAGCCCAACCGATGTCTGTGTTAAATGCTCTGAGGTAATAAAATGCAACTAGCTCATCAGCAGGACGAAGACCATCAGGAATTCTCTGCCATCTTCTGGTAAATCTAACATTGAAGTCAGCTATCTCTTCCTGCGGGTGCCTTTGAATTACATTAAATTGATACAATAAGGAGTATGGATCAGTTTGTTCATGAAAATTTTTGACTAACAATTCTCCTAATTGATCTCATGATGTAATAGTGCCTGGTGGCAACGTTCGGTACCAATACAACAATTTACCTCTCAATGATAACACCAACAATTTAATCATTACATCTTCGTCTGTTATGTCATGGATGGCTGCCAAAGAGGCTACATCATTAATATGCTCATAAGCAGTCTTACCAGTACCATCATAGGTCGACAAAGCTTTCAAAGCAGCTTGAGGAACTGGATTTTGTGCCAATAGGTTCAAAGCTCCCGAACCATTCCATGTCGAGAACTTCCTTGGTGGAGGATGCTAGGCCATTTGGACTTCTAGATTTGGATGCAGCAAGCTCGTAGCAGTACTGGGAGGAGTCGAGGATGGCACAAACTGACCTACAGCCTACGATGAAACAGCAAATGATGGATTCATAGGACTTACCAATATTGGGCGCTCCCTCTAGTTCTAAACATCAATCTCGAAGAATTCGACTAGATCTTTCGATTCTTTGGCACTTGATCTCGTGATCATGAAGCAACGATTTTCACCAACTTCACAATGAGAAATTTCTAGGTACAATCACCTTCAGCAGAATCACCAGATGAACTTACAATCTTTGCTTTGAGGTCAAGAAAGTTCATCAAAATCTTGATTCCTCCGGGTGTGAGCTTTGAAATAATGCTTGTCCCACCGATTGTGGATCTTTCGGAGACAGAAATAGTCCGTCCCATCGGGCGTGCCAAAAACTGTTGGTCACAAATCTGCCACAGGAAAGGATTTTATATGTATATGCGCCCTAGACTTGGCCAACATTGAAATGCCAAGAAAAAGAGATGTCTCCCGAGCCAATCTCCAGAGAGGGCTAGTTCCCACACTAATCTAAATTGGTTTCAAGACTAGAGATGCAGGAAAGAAATGGGAAATAAATGGGAAATAATGGAAAGGGATGTAAATATGGCCAAAGCCGATCGTTGATGGGGAGAACAACCTCGAACAGTAATAACTTCAACTAGATCCTAAAGCTAAGCAGCAACTGACTCTTAGAATACGTACACAGAAACTGGATCATGCATTAGCCATGAGTTCGCTTCCAAATAAACTTCAAACATTCAAATGCGAATATAGCTAAATTCAACACAGTAGAATTCAACTGATATTACACTGGACTACACAGAAGTAAATCACACAGAAATCCAAACATACACAACAAATTAGATCACCAACTCCAAAAGACACTAAGAATGGAAGCAATTGCATTTAGGATTTCTATTTCAATTTTTGCAACAAGATCCTCCTCCCTTTGCTTGAGGTTTACATTGGTATTTATAGAGGTTCATCCTCTTCCTTTCATATTATAGCATTTAATACGAAACAGATTTCGAAGAAACAATCCCCTTAATCTGCCTCGGAGAAATGACAGTCCTTGTTTTCAATGGATTACAACCGAGAATGAAATAGAAACAAGGGCCCATATCTCTTCATCAAATGACCATTATCAAGGGAAGGTGAAATTTGTTAAGAGATCACGAACAGGAACTTTGAATATTGGAGGCATCTTTAATTTTTGCGACATCGAAAACTGCCTCAGGTTCTTCCATCTTGCACACCTCGGTAATCAGCAGCATTTAATCTTGGAACCGCTTCTTTGACCACGATCTGAAAATCGTTGGAGAGCTTTTAATTGATCCTTATCTCCTCTACATGTTCTCCTATGAAATCCTGAAGAAAAAATGCAACAGAACTGTATCAGGCCTTTGTTGTTGCTTCGGTCGCGAAAACAAGACAGGTCACGAAAATGCAACATGTCGTGATATCACGACGTTTTTACCTTGCTGCCTTCTCTCTCCGCCACCAGTCACGAAAACATGACATGTCACGAAATCGTGACATCTTCTTTTCTTTTGGCTCTTCTCTATGATATGTCATGAAATTGTGACATTCGCCTCTGCTTTGGCTTCTTTGCTGCTCCTTATTGCGAAAATGAAACATGTCACGAAATCACGACATCTTTCTCTTGCGTTGTCTTTTCCTCCTTACCCGTGAAAACGCGACAGGTCACGAAAATGAGACATGTCGCGATATCGCGACACTTTTTTCATTTGGTTCTTTCATCTTCAATATGTCGTGAAATCGCGACACTTTCTGTCTTCTTGCACTTTGATGCTTTTAGGCCGCGAAAATTAGACATGTCGCGAAATCGTGACATTCCATACAATCTGGCCGCCTCCTTGCTTCTGCCTTGCGAAAACACGACATGTCATGAAATCGTGACATTTTTCTGCACTTTGCCCTTCCTGCCCAATATGTCATGAAATCACGACATTTCCTTGCTTTCTCTAGTGTTGCCACTTTCTGTTGCAATATCGCGACGTCTTCCATGCCTTATGCTTTTCTTTCAACCTTGTCGCGATAACGCGACATGTCGCGATATCGCGACGTTTTCTACATTTTGCTCCTTGTTCACTTTTCTGTCGCGATATCACGACAATTTCTCCATTACTCTTCGTTACTGATTTTTGTCGCGATATCGTGACATTTTCTCATCATGTTGCTTTGTTGCCTTTGGAAGTCGCAAAAACACGACATGTCGCGATATCATGACAACTTCATTTTAGTGATTTCGTTGACTGCGTTGACCGCAAAAATCCAACATGTCGCGATATCGTGACAGTTTTATCCCCTTGCTGTCATTGACTGTCTTGACCGCTAAAACGCGACATGTCGTGATATCGCGACAGTTTACTGTGCTTAGCTCCAACACAAAAACTTGCAAAGATTTTTACATTTGCCCTTTCAAAATGCTTGAAGGAACAACAGAAGAGTTAATATCTCTACAACTTATGCATTCTTTAAATTAACAGTAACAACAAAAACAATGTGGCAAAAATGCCAACAGTTATCAATAAAACTTATATTACTCTTGTTCCAAAAGCTCAAGAGGTTGATCATATCTCAGCTTTTAGACCTATTGCTTTATGTAATGTTCTTCTCAAAATCATTACTAAAATCATGGCAGAAATCTTGAAGCCTCTTTTGCATAAGATTATTTCCCCCGAGCAAGGGGGTTATGTGGAAGGACGTCAAATAGTAGATGAGATAGTTCTTGCTTAGGAAGCCATCCATTCCATGGATATGCAAAATTCTCCTTCCATGTTCATTCGGTTAGACTTATCCAAAGCTTATGACAGAGTGGATTGGCACTTCCTTATCAAAGTTTTGAGGCAATTTGGTTTCTCTAAGTATTGGATGGATTGGATTATGGGATGTATCTCTTCAATTTCCTACGTAGTTCTTATCAATGGCAGACCTTCTCAATCTTTCCTAGCTTCCAGAGGTATTAGGCAAGGTGACCCGCTATCCCCTTATTTATTCATCATTCTTGTTGAATGCTTGGGTAGGACTATAACCAAAAAGAGGGAAAACAAAACCCATGATGGAGTTACCATTGCTCATGGAGCTATACCTATCTCTCATCTTCAATTTGTGGATGACTCTACTCTTTTAGGTAAAGCTACGATTAAGGAAGCTTCTAATATTAAGCAAATCATTAGCTATTTTTCTAAGGCTATCAGGCGGTTGATCAATGAAGACAAATCTAAAGTTATTTTCTTTCACTGCTCTGCTATACAGGAATCCATGGTCTTGGATAAACTAAGATATAAGAAGACCTCTCTTGCAATCACTTATTTAGGTATTCCCATAAATATTCAAAGGCAGAAAAATAAAGATTGGAATTTGTTGTTGGAAAAAGTCAAGAAGAAAATTGGAAAGTGGACCAACAAGTGGCTTTCTTCTGGGGGTAGAATCACCTTGGTAAAATCAGTCCTTCAAGCTATTCCTATTTATGTTTCTTCTATTTTTAATATCCCAAAGGTTGTTCTTCGAGAATTGGATCAAACCAGTCATCGTTTCCTTTGGAGTGGTACTAAGGAGAAAAGAAATTGGGCCTTGGTGAAATGGGATACTTTATTTCTTCCTAAGAGTGAAGGGGGGTTAGGATTACGGTCTTCAATTAATAACAACAAAGCTTTAGCTGCTAAATTATATTGGAGGATGTTGCATAACCCCAATGCTCTTTGGGCCAATAATCTTCGTGCTAAATATGCTGAGAACAAAAGTCCCGAAGACCTTGTTCGCTATCAACTTCCTACCAAAGGTTCTCCCATTTTAGCAGTTCTTAAGACTAGTGAGGATTTGATAAAGAAAAAATTATTTTGGATCATTCATAATGGTCAACATGCAAATTTTTGGATAGATTCTTGGGATAGTCACAAGCCTTTGATAACTCAGTTTCCCGATTGGAGGCCTTGGATGGAGGAGCTTCACCGAGCTAATTGGATAAAGGTGGCTAATTATTGTTGGTACCATACTGGTAATTCAAAGGTTGGTAGATATTGGATCCCTATTGAGGACTGGCCTATTCAAATCCCAGAAAGGCAAAGACAAGATATCCAAGGCATCCTTCATATGAGATCCCTCTCTTGGTCCCATGAAAATGATTGTTTTGGATGGAACAACACTACTAAGGGTGAGTATTCAGTTGCTCAAGGTTATTTGACCTTATGCAATAATAATCCCAACCATTCTTCTGACATCTTTTCTCGATTGTGGGCTCAAAAGCTCTGGCCTAAGGTGAGGTTCTTTAATTGGTTGTTATTGCATCGTAGGGTGCGTACTGGTGAGCAACTTATGAAGCATGGTTTTCATGGCCCTTTTAGATGTGAAATGTGTGAAGAGAATGTAGAAAATATCAACCATATTTTCATTGAGTGTACTTTAGCCTCTGAGTTGTGGAGGAGAATGGCCACTTTACTTGGCTTACAGTGGTCCAATTTTTTTACTTTTGAACAGACTTTGGAGGGATTGGCCTAATCAAGAGGGTGTTGATCATTTTATTAGGCAGTTAGTTTGGATGGGTTCTACCATTCTTCTTTGGAATATTTGGAATGAAAGGAACAACTAAATTTTTAATAAATATAGGAAGGATATTCACTATACTTGGCAAAACACCATAGCCAACTTAGTTGAATCAGTCCATCATCTCCTTGATCACCCCCAAAACTCCCACCAAATATGGGATCAAGTGATGCAAATATTGAAGATTAAACCTTCTAAGGGCAACCAACTTAAAGGGAATGTGAGTATTAGTAATATGGATAGGAATAGAAATTGGCAACCTCCTCCTAAGGATTTTGGAAAAGTCAATACCGATGGAGCCTCTAGAGGGAACCCTGGAAAAGCCAGTGTGGGAGGAATTGGTAGACTTTCGGATAGCTCCCTAGTTTTTACTTTTGCTGAGAATTTGGGTATTCTTTCCAATAACCTTGTTGAGGGGTATGGTATCCTCAGAGGCCTTCAGGAGGCTACAAAGGTTGGATGGGAAAAGGTGTTAGTTGAGTCTGACTCTCAACTTATGATTAATCTCTTGAAGAATCCTTCTAAGAATCATAAGGTGGATTGGAGAATAAAAAGAATTATTGAGAAGATTTAGTTAATCCAGATGGGATTTTTGAAAGTTGATTACAATCATGTGGTTAGAGATTAAAACAAGAGTGTTGATGCTTTAGCTAATTGGGCTTTGGACAAAGGTGATCTTACTTGTTATGGCCACCCTCCTATATGGTGGGCTTCTCAAATTAGGGAAGCTCTTCTTTCTATCATTTCTTTGGATGGCTCCAGTTCTGAAGGTACCTAGTTTCTTCTTGTTATTTTTTTTTTTTTGCTTCTCTTTGGTTCATTCAGCTTTTTTTAGTTCCCTAGCTCATTCTATTCTTTATTTTGTTTCCTCTGTTGATTCTTGCCTTAATAGTCTTCTGGTCTAGATAGGTCATTGTTTTGTTCATTTTTTATTTCTTTTTTGTTTTTTGTTTTTTTGTTTAGTTTTTTAAGGTGGGTGGGTTTTTTTATTTTGTTTTGTTTTTGTGTTCTTTGTATTGTTTTTTGTTGTTCTTGTGTTTTTGTTGTTTTGTTTTTTTTTTATGTTTTTTGTTATTGTTCTTTTGTTTTTTTCGTTCTTGTTCTTGGGTTTCTCTTTGTTTGTGTTATTTCGTGTTTTTATGTGTGAGTGTTTTCTATGTTTTTTGTTTTTGTTTATTGTCTATTGTTGGTTGTTTTTTATTTTTATTTTTATTTTATTTTTTAATTTTTTAGGTTTTGGTTGTGTTTATTTTTCATGTTTTTTTTTGGGTTATGTCTTTGTAGTGTTCTGTTGTTTTTGTCTTGTTTGTGTTTTGTTATGTGGTTCTTGTGTTTTTCTATGTGGTTTGTGTTGTGGTTTCTTTTATCTTATTGTGCATGTTTGGTTGTGCTTTTGTGCGGGTTTGGTTGTGCTTTTGTTTTTGACACACTCAAGGAGCATGTTTTTTATTTTATTTTATTATTTTTGTTGTTATTTACTTATTTTTAAATTGGTTTTGTGTGTTTGTTTGCTCCTTGAGTATGTCAAAGGTGGTAGGTCAGGTCCGAGTCCTGGGCGTTTTTGGCGGAATGGATACCCCTGCCTCCTTGGGTCTTACCCGAAAGTGGCATCCCTTTTGGGATGTTTTCCACAAATAAAAAATAAATAAAAAATTAATTATAAGTTTTTTTTTATTTGTGGAAAACATCCCAAAAGGGATGCCGCTTTTGGGTAAGACCCAAGGAGGCAGGGGTATCCATTCCACCAAAAATGCCCAGGACTCGGACTGGCCTACCACCTTTGACATACTCAAGGAGCAAACAAACACACAAAACCAATTTAAAAATAAGTAAATAACAACAAAAATAATAAAATAAAATAAAAAACATGCTCCTTGAGTGTGTCAAAAATAAAAGCACAACCAAACATGCACAATAAGATAAAAGAAACCACAACACGAACCACATAGAAAAACACAAGAACCACATAACAAAACACAAACAAGACAAAACCAACAGAACACTACAAAGACATAACCCAAAAAAAACATGAAAAATAAACACAACCAAAACCTAAAAAATTAAAAAATAAAATAAAAATGAAAATAAAAAACAACCAACAACAGACAATAAACAAAAACAAAAAACATAGAAAACACTCACACATAAAAACATGAATTAACACAAACAAAGAGAAACCCAAGAACAAGAACGAAAAAAACACAAGAACAATAACAAAAAACATTAAAAAAAAACACACAAAACAACAAAAACACAAGAAGAACACAAAAACAAAACAAAACAAAAGAACCCACCCACCTTAAAAAACTAAACAAAAAAAAACAAAAAAGAAAATAAAAATTGAACATAACAATGACCTATCTAGACCAGAAGACTATTAAGGCAAGAATCAACAGAGGAAACAAAAGAAAGAATAGAATGAGCTAGGGAACTAAAAAAAATTGAATGAACCAAAGAGAAGCAAAAAAAAAGCAAGAAGAAACTAGGTACCTTCAGAACTGGAGCCATCCAAAGAAATGATAGAAAGAAGAGCTTCCCTAATTTGAGAAGCCCACCATCTAGGAGGGTGGCCATAATAAGTAAGATCACCTTTGTCCAAAGCCCAATTAGCTAAAGCATCAACACTCTTGTTTTGATCTCTAACCACATGATTGTAATCAACTTTCAAAAATCCCATCTAGATTAATTGAATCTTCTCAATAATTCTTTTTATTCTCCAATCCACCTTATGATTCTTAGAAGGAGTCTTCAAGAGATTAATCATAAGTTGAGAGTCAAACTCAACTAACACCTTTTCCCATCCAACCTTAGTAGCCTCCTGAAGGCCTCTGAGGATACCATACCCCTCAACAAGGTTATTGGAAAGAATACCCAAATTCTTAGCAAAAGTAAAAACCAGGGAGCCATCTGAAAGTCTACCAATTCCTCCCACACTGGCTTTTCCAGGGTTCCCTCTAGAGGCTCCATCAGTATTGACTTTTCCAAAATCCTTAGGAGGAGGTTTCCAATTTCTTTTCCTATCCATCTTACTAATACTCACATTCCCTTTAAGTTGGTTTCCCTTAGAATATTTAATCTTCAATTTTTGCATCACTTGATCCCATCTTTGGTGGGAGTTTTAGGGGTGATTAAGGAGTTGATGGACTGATTCAACTAAGTTTTTCAATGGTATTTTTCCAAATATAGTGAATATCCTTCCTATCTTGATTAAAAATTTGCTTTTTCCTTTCATTCCAAATATTCCAAAGAAGAATGGTAGAACCCATCCAAACTAATTGCCTAATAAAATGATCAACACCCTCTTGATTAGGCCAATCCCTCCAAAGCTATTCAAAAGTAAAAAAATTGGACCACTATAAGCCAAGTAAAGTGGCCATTCTCCTCCATAGCTCAGAGGCTAAAGTACACTCAATAAAAATATGGTTGAGAGTTTCTACATTCTCTTCACACATTTCACATCTAAAAGGGCCATGAAAACCACGCTTCATAAGTTGCTCACCAGTAAGCACCCTACGATGCAATAAAAGCCAATTAAAGAACCTCACCTTAGGCCAAAGCTTTTGAGCCCACAATCGAGAAAAGATGTCAAAAGAATGGTTGGGATTATTATGGCATAAGGTCAAATAACCTTGAGCAACTAAATACTCACCCTTAGTAGTGTTGTTCCATCCAAAACAATCTTTTTCATGGGACCAAGAGAGGGATCTCATATGAAGGATGCCTTGGATATCTTGTCTTTGCCTTTCTAGGATTTGAATAGGCTGGTCCTCAATAGGGATCCAATATCTACCAACCTTTGAATTACCAGTATGGTACCGACAGTAATTAGCCACCTTTATCCAATTAGCTCGGTGAAGCTCCTCCATCCAAGGCCTCCAATCGGGAAACTGAGTTATCAAAGGCTTGTGACCATCCCAAGAATTTATCCAAAAATTTGCTCGTTGACCATTATAAATGATCCAAAATAAATTTTTCTTTATCAAATCCTCACCAGTCTTAAGAACTGCTAAAATGGGAGAACCTTTGGTAGGAAGTTGATAGCGAACAAGGTCTTCAGGACTTTTGTTCTCAGCATATTTAGCACAAATATTATTGGCCCAAAGAGCATTGGGGTTATGCAACATCCTCCAATATAATTTAGCAGCTAAAGCTTTGTTGTTATTAATAGAAGACCAGAATCCTAACCCCCATTCATTCTTAGGAAGACATAAAGTATCCCATTTCACCAAGGCCCATTTTCTTTTCTCCTTAGTACCACTCCAAAGGAAACGATGACTGATTTGATCCAATTCTCGAAGAACAACCTTTGGGATATTCAAAACGGAAGAAACATAAATAGGAATAGCTTGAAGGAATGATTTTACCAAGGTGATTCTACCCCCAAAAGAAAGCCACCTGTTGGTCCACTTTCCAATTTTCTTCTTGACTTTGTCCAACAACCAATTCCAATATTTATTTTTCTGCCTTTGAATATTTATGGGAATACCTAAATAAGTGATTGGAAGGGAGGTCTTCTTATATCTTAATTTATCCAAGACCATGGATTCCTGTCTAGCAGAGCAGTGAAAGAAAATAACTTTAGATTTGTCTTCATTGATCAACCGCCTAAGAGCCTTAGAAAAACAACCAATGATTTGCTTAATATTAGAAGCTTCCTTAATTGTAGCTTTACCTAAAAGAGTAGAGTCATCCACAAATTGAAGATGAGAGATAGGTCTAGCTCCATGAGCAATGGTAACTCCCTCAAGGGTTTTTTTTTCCCTCTTTTTGGTTATAGTCCTACCCAAGCATTCAACAAGAATGATGAATAAATAAGGGGATAACGGGTCACCTTGCCTAATACCTCTAGAAGTTGGGAATGACTGAGAAGGCATGCCATTGATAAGAACTAAGTAGAAAACTAAAGAGATACATCCCATAATCCAATCCATCCAATACTTAGAGAAACCAAATTGCCTCAAAAATTTGATAAGGAAGTGCCAATCCACTTTGTCATAAGCTTTGGATAAGTCTAACCGAATGAACATGGAAGGAGATTTTTACATATCCATGGAATGGATGGCTTCCTGAGCAAGAACTATCTCATCTACTATTTGACGTCCTTCCACATAACCCCCTTGCTCTAGGGAAATAATATTATGCAAAAGAGGCTTCAACCTTTCTACCATGATTTTAGTAATGATTTTGAGAAGAACATTACATAAAGCAATAGGTCTAAAAGTTGAGATATGATCAACCTCTTGAGCTTTTGGAACAAGAGTAATATAAGTTTTATTGATAACCTTCAAAATTTCTTTGGCTTTCCCGGCTTCGTCCACCACCTCTAATAAATCAACATGAAGGATATCCCAAAAATCTTGGTAGAACTCAATGGGAAAACCATCAAGACCTGGGGTTTTCCCTTTTTGCATTTTAAAAACTACTTGTTGAATCTCATTAAGAGTAATGAGAGCAGTCAAAATAGAGTTCTCCTCGAAGTGATAAGATAAGGGATTGCTTGAAGAACATTTTGTTGTGAAGTCGAGTCAAGAGGAGTAGCAACAGAAAATATTGGAAAAGTAATCAACAACAATAGAGTTCATGCCATCCCAAGTATAAACAACATCTCCAGAATCCGATTTTAAGGAAGAAATAAAGTTGTGAGATCTTCGAGCTAGAAGAGATTTGTGGAAGATGTTCTAGGGTTTTTCAGGCATCTACCCTCAAAATTTTAGCTCAATCCGGGTTTGGATGACTGAGATATGGCCGAAACTAGTTCGATAGTTTGGGTAGTCCTGCGAAAAACGTCCATCAACCTAAATTAATTATAATAATTTTATTATTAATTAAATTATAATATAATTTAATTAACCCTAAAGTTAGGGTTGCAAGGCAAAATTAAATGCACCGACGTCATGAATAAATACCTCCATCGATGTCTAATGTTGTGGTGGCATAATGGTATAAGTACCATATGCCTTGCCGGCAAAGAACTTACCTTCGTTCGAATTACTCTAAGCCTGCGATTTATGCAATTTTCATGCAAGGAAGAAGACAAGTTTTTTTTGTCTTGTGTGCGCTAGTGAAAGGAATAAGGTTGATGAGGCTCTAAGCCTCATATCCATCCGACGGGTTGGCCTGGTGGCAAGGGGCGATGACTTAGGTCTTTGGCAAACAGGAGGACCAGCATCGAATCTCGACGATAGTTTTGGTGAGAGTTTTTTTTGGGCACCAAAGGAAGCAGCGCATTCTTTTTTGTTTAGGTGCCAAGAGGGAAGGATATAGAGCATGTGGTGCTCTTTGCTAATAAAGTGAGCGCCTAGCTCACACGACAGTTGGAGTCACGGCTAGGGCGCTAGTGGAAGCGCAACGTGGGTTTGATTCCCACCAAGGGCAAAAGGTATTTAAATTTTGAAATTTAATTTTTGTCCTAAGGTTATTTGGCATAAGATTTTAGGAAGATATAAGGTTTGTGAAATTTGATTTTTATATTGTGATTTTTGGTGATTAGAGTGTTGAATGGAGTGATAAGGCTTTAGATGGTTTTGAATGTTATTTCAAAATAAAGTTTTATTTTGTTTAATATTTGAAAGGAGTAATAAGGTTAATTGAGTTCTCATGTTTTTAATGGTGAAAATAATTTGTGAGAAAATTATTGATTAAAATTATGAGAAGGTTTTTGCTACCTAACCCTTAAATTTGGCAAAGAGAGTAATTGTGATTGTTACAAGTTTTTAAGGGCAATTATTCATCAAAAAAAAAGGTATGGGTACATCTTCCTTGTGAGTGATTATTGGATGTTGTGAATGCTAATTTGGAGTGAAAAGGGTTGTTTGATAAGTATTGTTGGGTTTGATTGTTAAAGGTTTTTCTGAGTGAAAGTTGATGACAAAAACCTTGTTTGATAAGCATTGTTGGAAATATTGAAGTAAAGCTTTCATATGCTTGAACTAGGGTTTTTGCAAGATCATGAGTATCATTGTTATGAGAAGTTGAGAACTATCTTGAACTAGGGTTTGTGCAAGATCATGAGTATCATTGTTATGTGAGATTGTTTGATAATCATTGTTGGAAATAATTGAGTGAGGATTCATATGCTTGGACTAGGTTTTGTAAGCAAGGAGTGTTTCATTGAGTGATTGATTGAGTGGAGTTTTATAAGCCTAGTCAAGTGAAAGTGTTGAAGTGATAGTTCAAGTTCTGTAAAACAAATTGTTCTATATTCTAATTTGATTTGAGAAAGAGATTGAAAGTGATTAAGCATTGTTGAGTGTGAAGCATATTGAGTCTCTAACAATTCTCTATATGTTTCTATGAGATTGAACAAGATTCTATGTGAAGCTTATTTGTGTGATTGAAGAGTATTTTGTGTTAGATTGAGTTGATTTGAGTAAGCTTTATGGAAGCTTACAATATAGATTTGAGGTAAGTCTTGGTGAAGACTTGTTGAGAAGATTTGAGACAAGTTCTAGTGAGGACTTGTTGAGCAGATTTGAGGTAAGTGTTGGTGAAGACTTGTTGAGTAGATTAGACAAGTTCTAGATAGGACTTGCATGGACAGATTAGTGTGGGATTTTGTGAAAGCTTACAAGGAAGATTTGAGATAAGTCTTTGAGAATACTTTTGAGCAGAGTTGATTGATTTATTTGTTCAAACCTTGGGTTAAGGTTTGTGGTAGATCTAGTAGAGTTGATTTGTGATTCAGTCAAGATTTGTGTTAAGGCTTAAGGATAAATTTGAGGATAGATTTATGCTATACCGAAGGACTATGTTTAGTGTAGATCAAAGATAGATATTGAGCAAATTTGTGCTAGACTGAAGGACTGTGTTTAGTGCAAATCAAAGACAAATATTGAGCATATTTGTGCTAGATCGAAGGACTGTATTTAGTGTAAATCAGAGATAGATATTGAGTAGATTTGTGCTAGACTAAAGGACTATATTTAGTGCAGATTTAAGACAGAGCTGAGAGAAATCTTTGGAGGTGACAGGGTATAGAGGACGATAGTCTCTAATGGACAGAGGTCCATTAGCCAGGGTAGTGAGGATAGGTCTTCTGAGTGAGGGTAGGAGTCTTTAGTGGATAGATATCTATAAGTCAGTGTAGTGGAGGCAGCAATTCTTCTAGAAGATCACTAGCCAGAGCAGAAGAGAAGGAGTTATCCTATAGATAGATATCCATGATCTTGATTAGGGGATTGGTGTCTCCTTTGGACAGAGGTCCATAAACATTGTAATAGGGAAAGGATTCCCAAAATATTTGTTGAGAAAATTTTAGTGAAATATTTTCTTCATGGAGTAGTCCACATTGGGTGAACCACATTAAATTGGTGTATCTATTGTGTGTGGTGATTTGTGCATTGCTTTGATTACTGTTGTTGATATTGCTATTGGTACATTGCATAATATTGATTGGGAAAGAAAAGTAAAAAGTCGTCTTATATTGTTCACCCCCCCTCTAAATATAAGCTTGTGTTCTTAAATTGGTATCAGAGTGGGTTCCTTCGAAAGAGTTTAACAGCTTAAAGAAAAAGCTTACAAGAACACAGATGGATTCTTAGAGTGGGTCCTCAAGAAATTCAGCACAATTGTTTGATGGGAACAATTATACACTATGGAGCACAAGGATGAATTTTCATCTAATGGCACTTGGAAATGAAGTATGGGAAGCAGTTGAAAATGGATACACACCACCGAAAACTCCACCTACATATAAATATGGTAAGCTTCTACATCATTACAATTCAAGAGCAATGAATGCAATTCAAAAGGGCTTGTGTGAAAAAAAGTTTATAAATATTATGCATTACAAATCAGCAAAGGAAATTTGGGATAAGTTGCAAGGCATATATGAAGGAGATATAAATGTCAAAAGGGCCAAGTTGCAAAATTTCAAAAGAGCATTTGAATATCTAAAAATGAAGGATGAGGAAAACATTTTTGCATATCTACTTCATGTGGATGAGGTTGTTAACTCCATGCAAGGAATTGGGCTTGAAATAATAGAACCCGATGTGTGTGATAAGATTCTAATTTCACTTCCAAAAAGGTTTAGTGAAAAGATTTCAGATATAGAAGAGGTAAAAGATATTGAACTTTTGACAAGAGATGAATTACGTGGTATTCTCATAGTTTTTGAGATAAGAATAAAAGAGGAACCTATTTCCCAAAAAGAAGTAGCATTTAAAGCCACTAAGAAGACTAAGGGTAAGAAGTCATATTCAAACAATGAGTTATCAAATGATGAAGAAGCAAATTATGGCAGAAGGAACAAGGACTCAAGAAAGTATAAAGGTACGAAATCAGTTATATGTTTTAAATGTGGAAAATATGGTCACTATGCATTTGGTTTTCAAGAAGTTGGAAATAGTAGTGGTGATGATAAATATGATCATAAGAATAGGGATACAGGAAAGCACGGGTACCAAAAGAAAAATAGGGATGGACAAGGTACACAAAGAAAGAAGTTTTTCCAGGAAGTACTCAAGTGATAGTGATGATATTTCCTCAAATAATGATAGATATGAAGTTCTATTTCTGGAAAAAGAAAAATAAGTGGTTAAGAAAAGGACACCAATAATCCTAAAATGTTGATTTTACTCATAAAGCAGAGAGGGTAGGGCTCTGGTCCCTTCCCTGCTCCCCCTCCCCTAGATCCTGGATCCTGCCCAGTCGCTGGCTCAACCCAGGTCATCCCTCCCTGGGAGTGGTTGTTTGCAGATGATCTCCTGGGGGGAGATCCTTCTCCATTTTCTGCACCCCTCCCAGCGGGCTCGGGATTCCTTGGTTGTTCTGGTGGCCTGGTGCTTCCCAGGGATCCCTGTTTGTTTGGGGATCCCTTCCCTTTTTTCCCTCAGGCTTCCCCTTGGGGTTTTTTTTGTAGGTTATTCGCATGGATCTGGTCCCCTACGTTTCTCTGAGCGGTGGAGGTGATGGTTTAGGGTTTGACAGCTTCCTAGGGTCTCCCTTGAGGTCCTCATAGCTTTGGGGGTGGTCTGGGGGGGCCTCTTTCCTCCTTTGCTTGTGAATCCTCGGCGGGATCCTATGGCTGCTGTTCTTCCCGCGTGGAGGCTTCTTCGTGCTGGTTCTGCTCCTTGGTGGACACCCTGGGCATCTAGTTTGGCCTTGGGGGGGGCTTTCCTCTGCCTGGGCTATTCCCATTCCCAGTCCCAGTTCCCTGAAGCTGCTTCTGTGCTTGGACGGGATCCTTGGTCCCTGCTGCTGGGTTCCTATGGTTTTTGCTGCATGTTTCTTTCTTGGGGGGGTCTGATCTATGCATGCAGACCTTAGATCCCACTTGTATGGCTCCTTGGGATCCTTTCCCTGTGACTATTTTCCTCTTCCCGCTCGGGATTCCCAGCCCCTGGATCCCTATTTCCTTAACCTACTTTCCTTGCTGTTTTCCCAGGGCGAGATCCTCGTGGTGAAGTTGTTTGTGTGCTTCCCGCTAGGCCGGATCCTGGCTCTCGGCTTCTTGCTGGGCGGGATCCCCCTGTCACTGGGCGGAATGGCTTCTCGCTGGGCGGGATCCGCCTTTTCCGCTAGTTTTTCGCTGGGCGGGATCCGCCAAATCCGTTGGTTTTCCCATTGGGCAGGATTTTCACCTTTTTGCTGGTTTCTCGGATGGCAAGATTTTCCTGGTGAAGTTTTTTTGATGCTTTCCGCTGGGCGGGATCTTCTCTGAGGTGGGTTTAAGCTGCTTCCCGCTAGGCGGGTTTCTCTCTTTGGTGGTTTCTGACTGCTTCCCGCGAGGCGGGATTTTATTGTAACAATTTTTCTATGATTCCTGCTGGGCGGGATCTTCTCATTGGTGGTTTTTGGCTTCTCCCCGCTGGGCGGGTTCTGTTTTATTATTTAATTGTCTTTGGTGGGATCGTCTGCTATGTCAAAAAAATTTGTAATTCGGTCTGAGATGTGGTTTCCTGTCTCAACCTTGCAGCCCTAAAGGTGCTCTCCTTCTATTGTTATAAGGTTTTGGGATCCTCTTAAAAAACCCGCTATGTATATAATGTTACTTACCAAAAAAAAAATAATCCTCAAATGTTTTATATTTGGTAACTTTGGTCATCTTGAGGATAGTTGTACAAGGAATGGATTAAATTTCAATGATGATGAATATGAATATACATTTGAAGGACTAGAAGAGAATATTTTTATGGCACTATAAGAAGGAGGTGATCCTATAGAAGATAAGTCATAAAAGAATGGAAATATTTTCAAAGGCAAAAAAATAGAGGATGAATCAAAAAAGGGAGAATTTTATCTTGAGGGAGAGCTTATTCATGCCCTTGATGCATTAAAGAAGGTAAGAAAGCAAAACTCCCAACTTAAGCTTCAATTTTAAGAATGTGATGAAGAGAGAGGAAATCTTATAGAGGATATAAATAACTCAATAGCTAAGACAAGGAGATTTAAAGAGAAGTTAGAAGCTAAGGTTTTAGAGTGTGAAAGGTTAGAGCAAGAAGTAGCTTCACTAAGGAAGGAAGTAAAAGAGTCTACAGATAAGCTACACAATTTTGGGAAAATCTCAAAAACCATAGACAATATTATCAAGGTATAAATACGATCAACAAAAAAAATAGGTTTTGGTTTTGAACAAGTACAAAAGAAACAAAGAGAGGAGTCAACCTCAAGTTCTAAAGAAGAAGAAACTTCAGAATAAGAGAGTGTAAGAGAAAGCGAAACTTCTGAGGAAGAGTTGGATAACAGAAAGTTCAACAAAGAAAGGAACAACGCACAAATGAGGAACAGATGGAACAAAAACCAGCACATGGTAAAAGAAACTAAAATATCAATGAGGTCAAGGCAAGGTAGTTTCAATGGATGATGCTTCTCATATCACAGGTTTGGGCACAAGGCTTCACAGTGCAGGACACATGAAAAACAGGAATATAGAAGTTTCAACAACAGACAACTTTTTCAAGGGTATTGTTACTCTTGTAATCAATTTGGTCACAAGGCAGTGAATTGCAGGGTTCATGACAGGAATAGATATAGCTTCACCAGGAGAAATACCAAGATATTTACACCTCCAAATAATAACAACATTAAGTGTTATAAGTGTAATAATTATGGACATACAACAAAGTGGTATAGAGAAGAAATTCCAGAGATAAGCAGGAACAGAAATAGTCAGAGGAATCAGAAGGATCGGATGAGGAGGAAATGGATAAAGGAAAATATCAGTGCATGCTAGGAGTAGAAATACTCCCACCCCATAATTAATCACTTCAAGAGGAGGTGGAGGAGAGGCTAAGCTAAGAGTCTCATTCTTAGCCTCAAACCCCAAATGTGACCCTTTGCCATTGATGACAAAAGGGGAGAGATTTGAGTTAGGGGGAGAGCATTCAGTCAGGGGGAGCAGTTTCTCAAGGGGAGAAAAAACATAAAAAGGTAAAAGGAATGGTAAAAGGAAAATGGGTTGCCATCAATGACAAAGGGGGAGATTGTTGGAAATATGAGCAAGATTTGTTGTCATTGATGTCAAAAGTCTGTTTTAGTGAGCAGTGCAAGAGGAAGGATTTCAAGAGTCAGTTTTAGAAATAAGAATGTGATAAGATAAGGTTTATAGGAGAAATTAGAAATCCAAAGAAAAATAATTTCAAGAGTCAATTTTAGAAATAAAAAGGTGATCAGATAAGGTCTACTAATATTAAAGGTCTAATGGAAAGACCTAAAGTAATTAAATTAATTATAAATTAATTATAATAATTTCATTATAAATTAATTTGTAATTTAATTTATTTTTTTTTTTTTTATTTGTGGAAAACATCCCAAAAGGGATGCCACTTTCGGGTAAGACCCAAGGAGGCAAGGGTATCCATTCCGCCAAAAACGCCCAGGACTCGGACCTGGCCTACCACCTTTGACATACTCAAGGAGCAAACAAACACACAAAACCAAATTAAAAAAAGTAAATAACAACAAAAATAATAAAATAAAATAAAAAACATGCTCCTTGAGTGTGTCAAAACCAAAAGCACAACCAAACACGCACAATAAGATAAAAGAAACCACAACACAAACCACATAGAAAAACACAAGAACCACATAACAAAACACAAACAAGACAAAAACAACAGAACACTACAAAGACATAACCCAAAAAAACATGAAAAATAAACACAACCAAAACCTAAAAAATAAAATAAATAAAATAAAAATAAAAACAACCAACAACAGAAAATAAACAAAAACAAAAAACATAGAAAACACTCACACAAAAAAAATGAAATAACACAAACAAAGAGAAACCCAAGAACAAGACAGAAAAAAACACAAGAACAATAACAAAAAACATAAAAAAAAAAAACAAAACAAAACAACAAAAACACAAGAACAACAAAAAACAACACAAAGAACACAAAAACAAAACAAAACAAAAGAACCCACCCACCTTAAAAAACTAAACAAAAAAACAAAGAAGACAAAAGAAAAAAAATGAACAAAACAATGACCTATCTAGACCAGAAGACTATTAATGCAAGAATCAACGGAGGAAACAAAATAAAGAATAGAATGAGCTAGGGAACTAAAAAAACTGAATGAACCAAAGAGAAACAAAAAAAAAAAACAAGAAGAAACTAGGTACCTTCAGAACTGGAGCCATCCAAAGAAATGATAGAAAGAAGAGCTTCCCTAATTTGAGAAGCCCACCATATAGGAGGGTGGCCATAACAAGTAAGATCACCTTTGTCCAAAGCCCAATTAGCTAAAGCATCAGCACTCTTGTTTTGATCTCCGACCACATGATTGTAATCAACTTTCAAAAATCCCATCTGGATTAACTGAATCTTCTCAATAATTCTTTTTATTCTCCAATCCACCTTATGATTCTTAGAAGGAGTCTTCAAGAGATTAATCATAAGTTGAGAGTCGGACTCAACTAACACCTTTTCCCATCCAACCTTAGTAGCCTCCTGAAGGCCTCTAAGGATACCATACCCCTCAGCAAGGTTATTGGAAAGAATACCCAAATTCTCAGCAAAAGTAAAAACCAGGGAGCCATCTGAAAGTCTACCAATTCCTCCCACACTGGCTTTTCCGGGGTTCCCTCTAGAGGCTCCATCAGTATTGACTTTTCCAAAATCCTTAGGAGGAGGTTGCCAATTTCTAGTCCTATCCATCTTACTAATACTCACATTCCCTTTAAGTTGGTTGCCCTTAGAAGGTTTAATCTTCAATCTTTGCATCACTTGATCCCATCTTTGGTGGGAGTTTTGGGGGTGATTAAGGAGTTGATGGACTGATTCAACTAAGTTGGCTATGGTCTTTTGCCAAATATAGTGAATATCCTTCCTATCTTGATTAAAAATTTGGTTGTTCCTTTCATTCCAAATATTCCAAAGAAGAATGGTAGAACCCATCCAAACTAATCGCCTAATAAAATGATCAACACCCTCTTGATTAGGCCAATCCCTCCAAAGTTGTTCAAAAGTGAAAAAATTGGACCACTTGTAAGCCAAGTAAAGTTGCCATTCTCCTCCATAGCTCGGAGGCTAAAGTACACTCAATAAAAATATGGTTGATATTTTCTACATTCTCTTCACACATTTCACATCTAAAAGGGCCATGAAAACCACGCTTCATAAGTTGCTCACCGAGTAAGCACCCTACGATGCAATAAAAGCCAATTAAAGAACCTAACCTTAGGCCAGAGCTTTTGAGCCCACAATTGAGAAAATATGTCAGGAGAATGGTTGGGATTATTATGGCATAAGGTCAAATAACCTTGAGCAACTGAATACTCACCCTTAGTAGTGTTGTTCCATCCAAAACAATCTTTTTCATGGGACCAAGAGAGGGATCTCATATGAAGGATGCCTTGGATATCTTGTCTTTGCCTTTCTGGGATTTGAATAGGCCAGTCCTCAATAGGGATCCAATATCTACCAACCTTTGAATTACCGGTATGGTACCGACGAGTAATTAGCCACCTTTATCCAATTAGCTCGGTGAAGCTCCTCCATCCAAGGCCTCCAATCGGGAAACCGAGTTATCAAAGGCTTGTGACCATCCCAAGAATCTGTCCAAAAATTTGCATGTTGACCATTATGAATGATCCAAAATAATTTTTTCTTTATCAAATCCTCACCAGTCTTAAGAACTGCTAAAATGGGAGAACCTTTGGTAGGAAGTTGATAGCGAACAAGGTCTTCGGGACTTTTTTTCTGAGCATATTTAGCATGGAGATTATTGGCCCAAAGAGCATTGGGGTTATGCAACATCCTCCAATATAATTTAGCAGCTAAAGCTTTGTTGTTATTAATTGAAGACCGAAATCCTAACCCCCCTTCACTCTTAGGAAGACATAAAGTATCCCATTTCACCAAGGCCCATTTTCTTTTCTCCTTAGTACCACTCCAAAGGAAACGATGACTGATTTGATCCAATTCTCGAAGAACAACCTTTGGGATATTCAAAATGGAAGAAACATAAATAGGAATAGCTTGAAGGACTGATTTTACCAAGGTGATTCTACCCCCGGAAGAAAGCCACTTGTTGGTCCACTTTCCAATTTTCTTCTTGACTTTGTCCAACAACCAATTCCAATCTTTATTTTTCTGCCTTTGAATATTTATGGGAATACCTAAATAAGTGATTGGAAGAGAGGTCTTCTTATATCTTAATTTATCCAAGACCATGGATTCCTGTCTAGCGGAGCAGTGAAAGAAAATAACTTTAGATTTGTCTTCATTGATCAAGCGCCTGATAGCCTTAGAAAAATAGCTAATGATTTGCTTAATATTAGAAGCTTCCTTAATCGTAGCTTTACCTAAAAGGGTAGAGTCATCCACAAATTGAAGATGAGAGATAGGTCTAGCTCCATGAGCAATGGTAACTCCCTCAAGGGTTTTGTTTTCCCTCTTTTTGGTTATAGTCCTACCCAAGCATCAAGCAAGAATGATGAATAAATAAGGGGATAGCGGGTCACCTTGCCTAATACCTCTGGAAGCTAGGAAAGACTGAGAAGGCCTACCATTGATAAGAACTAAGTAGGAAACTGAAGAGATACATCCCATAATCCAATCCATCCAATCCTTAGAGAAACCAAATTGCCTCAAAACTTTGATAAGGAAGTGCCAATCCACTCTGTCATAAGCTTTGGATAAGTCTAACCGGATGAACATAGAAGGAGAATTTTGCATATCCATGGAATGGATGGCTTCTGAGCAAGAACTATCTCATCTACTATTTGACGTCCTTCCACATATCCCCCTTGCTGCGGGGAAATAATCTTATGCAAAAGAGGCTTCAACCTTTATGCCATGATTTTAGTAATAATTTTGAGAAGAACATTACATAAAGCAATAGGTCTAAAAGTTGAGATATGATCAACCTCTTGAGCTTTTGGAACAAGAGTAATATAAGTTTTATTGATAACCTTCAAAATTTCTTTGGATTTCTTGGCTTCTTCCACCACCTCTAATAAATCAACATGAAGGATATCCCAGAACTCTTGGTAGAACTCAATAGGAAAACCATCAGGACACAGGGTTTTCCCTTTTTGCATTTTAAAAACTACTTGTTGAAGCTCATTGATAGTAACGAGAGCGAGTCAAAATAGAGTTCTCCTCGAAGTGATAAGAGAAGGGATTGCTTGAAGAACATTTTGTTGTGAAGCTGAGTCAAGAGGAGTAGCAACAAAAATATTGGAAAAGTAATCAACAACAATAGAGTTCATGCCATCCCAAGTATAAACAACATCTCCAGAATCTGATTTTAAGGAAGAAATAAAGTTGTGAGATCTTCGAGCTAGAAGAGATTTGTGGAAGAAATTTGTGTTTCGATCTCCTTCTTTGAGCCATTGAATTCTAGATTTTTGCTTCCATAAGATTTCTTCTCTTTTTTCCCATTCCTCTAGCTGAGTTGTGAGTTTAATTTCATCTGCACTTCTCTTCTCTGTGAGGCCATCTAAATGGATTTTCTTATTCAAATTTTCAAGATGAGCAATAACTTCATGTTTTTTTTTATGAACATCCCCAAACTCTTTCCAGTTCCAAGTCTTGATTTTGGATTTAATGTATTGCAGTCTTTTGGCAAAACAGAACATCTTAGTCCCATGCCTAGGTTTACCTTCCTTCCACCATTGTTGCACACGAGGTCTGAAGGAAATGTCTCTAAGCCACATTAATTGAAAACGAAAAGGAGAGAAACTCACATTGGTTTTCCACATTTCCACCATGGTTGGCCAATGATCCGAACCAACATTATTAAGAGTCTTCACTTTAGGAATGTGACCATGGATTAAGAAATTTTTAGAGAGCAAAAACCTATCCAATCTCTCCATTATACAAGCTAAGCCTTGCCTTCTGTTAGACCAAGTCATAAGGCCATTATCCGGTTGGATATCCACAAGATGGAGGTTTGCAATATATTCGCTCATGAGGTCGGTACTTTTGTCCAAATTTCTATTTCCCCCCTTTTCTCATCCAGAGAGAGGATGGTATTGAAATCTCCTCCGATCAAGATCCAAGCTTTAGGAAAATGAGAGATAATATGAGTAATATCCTTCCACTTGTCTTCTTTTTTCCTCCAAAGAAGTCGGGGCATAAATAGTAATGCCGAGCATAATCTGGTTGGAATGTCTACTTTGAATAGCTATAGCCAACAAACCCCAACTGCCAACCATATGGTGAATAACTACCTCTTTTGGGTCCCAAAGACAAGCAATGCCACCCGAAGTCCCTTGGGAGCTGAGGGAAACCACTTTTCCAGCTGGCCAAATTTTACTGGCAATTAAGTCCATATCCTCCATTGACATCTTTGTTTCTTGAAGGAAAACAAGATGTGGATGATTTATCTGAATCATTCTTCTAATTTCATTTTGTTTTGAAAGACTCCCTTTGAGTCCTCTAATATTCCAAGTGATGATCTTCATTAATACCGGGGCTAAAAATGTTGGGAAGGGCATTAATCTTACCTTCCTCTACAAGCTTTTCACCTTCTTTTACCATATGATATTGATTGGTCTTGCGACCTACTTTTTGATTAGAATCCATCTTCAATTTTTTTTTCCCTGTTTCTTGACTTATTCCAATTGAATCTGAGATGGCTTCTAACCTTGAAGAATGCTCATACACAGCCAAAATTTTACTAGATGGTTCAATGGAGTCTATATTGGGACTTGCATTATTTGAAGTTTTGACATTTGAAATATTGTTTTTCTTGTGTAAATTTTCTCCTTTTTTTTTCTGTTGAAAACCTTTGATTTGTTGGTTTGTCTCTGAGTTCTTTCCTTCATATTTAAATTGTGTTTCTAAGATTTCAGTTTCCATTATTTCCTCTTCCTCACTTGGGACATCATTTGTGGAAAGGATTTCAAACATATTAGCAAATGACTTTGATTGATCCTTCATTACTAGTTTTTTTGAGTGTTCTTCTTCTTAGGTATTTGGAAACCTGCTGAGTTTATATCTTCTTTCTTTTGATCAGGAATTTTATTTGGGCAAGCACTGGCCAAATGACCATATTCATGGCAAATTCTACAACGAAAAGGAATGTTCTCATAGTCCACTACTTGCTCCCAAGTGTCTTCCCCAAATTGTAATGTGATATTTTTAGGTAGGGGTTTGTCAAAATCCATTAAAACACAAATTCGAGCATAAATAATATGTTCAAAATTTTGAGTACAATCAGCAGTCATCATAAAAGTTCCTAAAGAGTTTCCAATTGAAGAAAAAATAGTAGGATTCCAAAATTCAATAGGGAGGCCAAAGAGTCTAACCCACACGGGAGCTATAGAAGGCATCTCTTCTTTGGCTTTAAATTTAGTATGCCAGGGCTTCATGAAAAGCCCTGCCCTTCCAAAAAACCAAGGACCCCCTTGAAAAGTTTTCTCTCTATCTTCATTATTAGCAAATAAAACAAGAAAATAACCATTTGGATAAATAGAGATTTGTAACTCACCTTTAGTTTTCCAGCTTTTTGCAGCCCAGACTTTGAAAGCAGATAGACTCGGACGAAAACCCACGAACCGACAAATTAGTCCTCTTTTTTCCAAATCTTCAATGCCTATCTGAATGTTACCAATATCAAGCTTAACAATAGGAGTTCCATCAGCTGCTTTAAGACATCCTGACTCCGTTTTCCTGGGATCAATCTTAGGCATTCTTAGAGGTTTATGAGAAGCCCTAATATTGATATTAGCATTGGGTTGAGGCTGTCCACCACGAAGGGCATCCCTAAAATTCATTTTTGGGACTGAGTCTTCAAAATTCTTACCCTTGACAGGGGTTTTCACAGTAGAATTATTTTGTGGGTGCACCTTAGCACCAGATTCACTTGAGATATGAGCCATTTTTTGATCAACTGCTTGAAACTTATTTTGTGGTCTCTTTAATCCTTGCCCTAGACGTCGTGGAAAGGTATGGTTTTCACTTTTCTTTTGTGCAGCAAATTGGAAGCCGTTGTCACTCAAGTTCACAGTATGATCTGTTGAAAGACAAATTTCTAACCCATATTGTATCCCCTGCAACATTTCTTGCTAAAATATTGAGCATAAACCACAAAAATATTGGCCGCTAGGGCCCAAAGGCCCTAAAAACCAACCTCTGGAGCTGCTTGCACTCAACCCAGATGAAACCCTCGCATAGCCGCTTGCCAAATATATCATTCACACATAGGGATGCGCTAGGATCTGTGTTGCTCCAAATGATATGAAAATTGGTGGAGACGTTCTAGGGTTTTTCAGGCATCTACCCTCAAAATTTCAGCTCAATCCGAGTTCGGATGAGTGAGATATGGCCGAAACGAGTTCGGAAGTTTGGGCAGTCCTGCGAAAAACGTCTCTACCATTCAGCTCAATTCTTCATCTCATGAATCTGGGACCCCTCATAAAAACTAGTGTAAACTTAAATTTTTCCACTCTTGAAATCAATGACAACTCATTTCTTGTAATTTAATTTAATTAACCCTATGGTTATTAAATTAATTATAAGTTAATTATAATAATGTTATTATTAATTAAATTATAATCTAATTTAATTAACCTTAAATTTGGGGTTGCAAGGCAAAAATAAATGCGCCAACATCATGAATAAATCCCTCCGTCGACATCTAATGTTGTGGTGGCATAATGGTATAAATACCATATGCCTTGGTGTCAAAGAACTTACCTTTGTTCGAATTACTCTAAGCCTGTGATTTAAGCGATTTTCGTGTGAGGAAGATGATGAGTTTTTTTGTCTTTTGTGCCCTAGCAAAAGGAATAAGGTTGATGAGGCTCTAAGCCTCATATCCATCTGGAGGGTTGGTCTAGTGGCAAGCGACGGTGACTTAGGGCTTTGGCAAGTGGGAGGACGTGTGATCAAATCTTGGCGATAGTTTTGGTGAGAGTTTTGTTTGGGCACCAAAGGAAGTAGCACACTTTTTTTGGTTTAGGCGCCAAGAGGGAAGGATATAGAGCACGTGGTGCTCTTTGCTTCTAAGGTGAGCACCTAGCTCATGTGGCGGTTGGAGCCACGGCTAGGGCGCTGGTGGAAGCGCAGTGTGGGTTCGATTCCCACCAAGGGCAAAAGGTAATTAAATTTTGAAATTTATTTTTTGTCCTAAGGTTGTTTGGCATAAGATTTTAGGGAGATATAAGGTTTGTGAAAGTTTATTTTTATATCATGATTTTTGGTGATTAGAGTGTTGAATGAAGTGATAAGGCTTTAGATGGTTTTGAATGTTATTCAAAATAAAGTTTTATTTTGTTTAATATTTGAAAGGAGTAATAAGTTTAATTGAGTTCTCATGTTTTTAATGGTGAAAATAATTTGTGAGGAAATTATTGATTAAAATTATGAGAAGGTTTTTGCTACCTAACCCTTAAATTTGGCAAAAAAAGTAATTGTGATTGAGACAGGTTTTTAAGGTCAATTCTTCATCAAACAAAAAGGTATGGGCACATATTCCTTGTGAGTGATTGTTGGATATTGTGAATTCTAAGTTGGAGTGAAAAGGGTTGTTTGATAAGTATTGTTGAGTTTGATTGTTAAAGGTTTTTCTAAGTGAAATTTGATGATAAAAACCTTGTTTGATAAGCATTGTTGGAAATATTGAAGTAAAGCTTTCATATGCTTGAACTAGGGTTTATGCAAGATCATGAGTATCATTGTTATGAGAAGTTGAGAACTATCTTGAACTAGGGTTTTTGCAAGATCATGAGTATCATTGTTATGTGAGATTGTTTGATAAGCATTGTTGGAAATAAGTGAGTGAGGATTCATATGCTTGGACTAGGGTTTGTAAGCAAGGAGTGTTTCATTGAGTGATTGATTGAGTGGAGTTGTATAAGCCTATTCAAGTGAAAGTGTTGAAGTGATAGTTCACGTAATGTGAAACAAATTGTTCTATATTCTAATTTGATTTGAGAAAGAGATTGAAAGTTATTAAGCATTGTTGAGTGTGAAGCATATTGAGTCTCTAACAATTCTCAATATGTTTTTGTGAGATTGAACAAGATTCTGTGTGAAGCTTGTTTGTGTGATTGAAGAGGATTTTGTGTTAGATTGAGTTGACTTGAGTAAGCTTTTGTGGAAGCTTACAATACATATTTGAGGTATGTCTTGGTGAGGACTTATTGAGCAGATTTGAGACAAGTTCTAGTGAGGACTTGTTGAGCAGATTTGAGACAAGTTCTAGTGAGGACTTGTTGAGCAAATTTGAGGTAAGTCTTGGTGAAGACTTGTTGAGCAGATTGGGCAAGTTCTAGAGAGGACTTGTGGACAAATTAGTGTGAGCTTTTGTGGAAGTTGTTAGAGTTAAAGTGCACTATGCCTTCACCTTGACACTTGTCAGTTTCTCTTGACAAGTGTCATGTGTTGAATATAGGCTTATGCCTATATATTGTAACCATTTTTATCAATAAAATTAATTTATTCTGTTTCAGTCCCAACATTTGGTATCAGAGCAGGTTCGCTCTCCTACCTATGAAACCCTTGAGGGAGGATTTCCCTCATGGAAATCCTCCCTCTCCCCATTTTTTTTTAATTTTTTATCGAGGGAGTATGCTCTCCATAATTTGATGGATCAAAAACCAGATGGTAAGATTTTTAATTTAGGGAGAATTTTTTTTAGTTTTTTAGGGTTTGCAGATCCATGGAGGTAGCCACGCGGTGTGGGCATTTGATTTTTTCAATGGATTTGATGGCTCACCCTTTGCTTTTGTTTTCTTGTTGACCATGATTCGGACGTGCTAAGTCCCAAATGAGTGTGGGGTTTCGGAAGGAGCACAAGCAATTTTTTTTTAAGAGAACATATGGCAGCAGCAAACCGTGAAGTGCCATTCAAATATTTAGCTGTGTTCTATTTTGTTTGCTGTTCTTTTGTTCTATTTTTTTGGCCCCCTGAATCTAGAAATGTCTTTTTCCGGGCCGGAGCTGGGATTAGATGCACCTTGTTTGCGCTGCAAACCCATAAATAAACAACAATGAAGACTGTAGATCCTGTGCTGCCGAAGAATGAAAATGGACAACCTAAAGTGTTAATGCTGTCTAAACCACATTTAGATATATCTGACAATGGAACTATGGAGGAACTCAAGCCTGTAGAGTTGCCTGGTATCGGATACATTGTTATAGGCACTAAATGTCAAACTCAGCCTTAAGAGATCGCTGAGCAAATCAATAAGGTTGTCCTTGCTGAATGGCGCCAACGTCATTTTTGCCTCTTGAGCACGGGACTTGCAGTTGGTTTTATTTTTTCCATTTTGAATGAGGTGATTGGGTGTGAGGATCATATGGGGTAGCACCTGCTACATTTTAGGGCAGGTCCGATAACCCTCTTTCAGCCATTCCTAAATGTACGCTCGTTCGTACGTCTGTCCAGAAGCCACTACGACGGGATCCCTCATGAGCTCAGACGAGATGGGTATGGCGAAAGCACAGAAAATGCGTCGGTATTTATGCCTCACATTCACCGAACTCAAGCTGTAACCGAATTCCATGACTTTCTCGTGCAATTTCCCGCACAATAATCTCCTCGCCCTCTGTAGATCATGAACAGTGGCGTCAAGGGTTCGAATCACGCCAATGAGATTGTTGTTCTTACAAGCGTCAAAAGTTCTAATTTTTTCCCTTGTTCCTTTGGTTCTCTCGTGAAGATATGTGAGCTGAACTGAGCTGTGAAGAATTTCGACGGGAGAGGAACCAATGGACAGCTGAGCTGAGCTTTGAAGGATTTTGACGGGGGTAG
Organism: Wollemia nobilis; assembly: GCA_028583015.1. Taxonomy (NCBI): domain Eukaryota; kingdom Viridiplantae; phylum Streptophyta; class Pinopsida; order Araucariales; family Araucariaceae; genus Wollemia; species Wollemia nobilis. The sequence continues at coordinate 2,233,297 of JAQPPZ010001579.1, read as the reverse complement.
AGGAACCATTTGAAAACCTAAATTTGGCCGAACCAAAGTGTTTACAGGGAGTTTTTCCAAACCGAAAGTATTCCTGTTGGTGCTTCACCAAGTTCAGGAGGGAGGAGCCTTCAATACAGGTATAAGTGCAGAGCTTTCTATTGCAAAACACAGTTAACCTCAGTGGTGGTGTCATATTGTAATTTTGAGGCTATTTCACTTCACTTTTTTAGCCTCAGTTTTTCTACCTTGGAGTGCACTCTTGATTGTACCCGACACTCCCAAGGTAATTTTATATGTGATCCTTGTACCTAGTGATCTTTTCTATACACTTGGTGAATGCAGTGGCTGGTTACCCATGCATTTTGATGGGATGACATGGTCACCATAAGGACACTTATACTAGGGACTACAGACAAAGACACCCTAGACTCTATCCGAGGCTTTTTTTTTTATCTACTTCTGAAGACTACAAACGAAGACACTTTAGAAGATTCTCTTCTTTTCTTATTTCTTCTCCTCCATATTTGGATCTATGGCTCATTTTATTGTATTGAGTGCATTTTCGATAGAGACCGACACTCTTATATGGCTCGTTTTTCCTTTGTATTAAGGTGCATTTTTGGCAGAGACCGACACCTTCTAGATTGAGTTCACCATAAGGAGGGATTTGATATTTATGGTGGGGCTATTCAGTGACCTTTGAGAGGCAACATCATCTGAGGATGACCTACAGAGGCAACAGACCTAGAAGTGGCTGACCCTGAGGCACCCATGATGACCCTGAGGCACCCATGATGACCCTGAGGCACTTAGATGGCTGACCCAGTGGTAACAGACCCGTGGAAGTGGCTGACCCAGTGGTAACAGACCCATGGAAGTGGCTGACCCTGAGGCAACAGACCAAGATGTATACACAGTGATCTAGCATTATTCATAGTTGGAGAGCCAAGCACAAAGAGCATGAGCCTAGACCAAATCAGCAATAAGAGAGGATGATAGGTTATTTTCTAGAAGTCAACATTAAGGGGGAATGTTACCTAATGTTGACTTGTTTTGTTTCTTCTTTAGTTAGGATAGTGCACTTTAAGGGGGAATGTTAGAGTTAAAGTGCACTATGCCTTCACCTTGACACTTGTCAGTTTCTCTTGACAAGTGTCATGTGTTGAATATGTTGACTTGTTTTGTTTCTTCTTTAGTTAGGATAGTGCACTTTAAGGGGGAATGTTAGAGTTAAAGTGCACTATGCCTTCACCTTGACACTTGTCAGTTTCTATTGACAAGTGTCATGTGTTGAATATAGGCTTATGCCTATATATTGTAACCATTTTTATCAATAAAATCAATTCCTTCTGTTTCAGTCCCAACAGAAGCTTACAAGGCAGATTTGAGGTAAGTCTTTGAGAAGACTTGTGAGTAAAGTTGATTGATTGATTTGTTCAAACCTTGGGTTAAGTTTTGTGGCAGATCTAGCAGATTTGATTTGTGATTGAGTCAAGCTTTGTGTTAAGGCTTGAGGACAGATTTGAGGATAGATTTGTGCTAGACCGAAGGACTATGTTTAGTGCATATCATAGACAGAGATTGAGTAGATTTGTGCTATATTGAAGGATTGTGTTTAGTACATATCAAAGATAGATATTGAGCAAATTTGTGCTAGACCGAAGGATTGTGGTTAGTGCAGATCAGAGATAGATATTGAACAGATTTGTTCTAGATCGAAGGATTGTGTTTTGTACAGATTTGAGATAGATCTGAGAGAAAACTTTAGAGGTAGAGTATAGAGGATGATAGTATCCAGTGGATAGAGGTCCATTAGCCAGGGTAGTGAGGATAGGTCTTCTAAGTGAGGGTAGGAGTCTTCAGTGGATAGATATCCATAATCCAGTGCAGTGGAGGTAGCAGTTCTTCTAGAAGATCACCAACCAGAGAAGAAGAGAAGGAGTTCTCCTATGGATAGAGATCCACAAACTTGATTAGGGGATTAGTGTCTCCTTTAGATAGAAGTCCATAAACATTGTAATAGGGAAAGTATTCCCAAAATATTTGTTGAGAAAATTTTAGTGAAATATTTTCTCCGTGGAGTAGCCTACATTGGGTGAACCATGTTAAATTGGTGTCTCTATTGTGTGTGGTGATTTGTGCATTGATTTTATTACTATTGTTGACATTGCTATTGGTACATTGCATTAAATTTAATGGGAAAAGAAAAGTAAAAAGTGGTCTTATAATGTTCACCCTCCCTCTCAGTATAAGCTTGTGTTCTTCACTTCACAAGTTTTTTTGCAACTTTGTGGAAAGACTAGCCAAATAGCAATTTCAAAAATTTTGAAACTTTTTGAAATAAACTCTCAACTCCTCTCAATATCTCGTGTCTTTCTCTATTTCCTATCAATATACCATGTGCTTTGATACCACTATTAGATTTTGATGCTCTATATTAAAGGAAATTCAACCACAAAAACTAAAATGAGCAAACAATATTAACTATATGATAATGACAATATAATATGTAGGAAAAACTAATGAGAAACTTTTGCAATAACTCATAAAACTACCATTAATGAAATCTCATAAAAATAGTACAATGTTGTATAATGAAGGTCTCAAACACTCCATTATTTTTACATGCTCTATATTGTATCTACTTTCTCTACTCATCTTTATCTCTACAATTCTATATATTCACTCTCTCTCTATCAAAGACCTATATATATAAAGAGATATGTCTCTTGGTATTTCATCTATCTATGACTCTTCATATTACTATTCTATGACTCATGGACATGTGGACTACATGCATATTTACATCATCAAGTACTTTGCACATTCTAACACTTGTGCATTTATTACATTGCAGAAAGTAAATACTAAAATCCTAATCTAAGATAAAATTCCTAATCTAAAGATGTACCCAAGGTGGTACATTGACATATACTAAATTATGTAATGTATTCCAACAGTGGAAAGGGAAAAAGGAGGGGAAATTGGATAAAATCCAAAGAAAGAGAAAAATAAAAAGGGGTATAAATTTGGGAAGCCAAATAATAATATCACAGGTGTTAGAAATATAATGGGGTTAAACCCACTAATAAAAATAAAAAGTGATGATGAAAATGGTATCATGGAATACTAAGGGTATGAATAAAAATAGTCACTAAGGAATTAAAAGTTTGTTATAGTCTTGAGTTTTATTTTAATACAAGAAATAAAAAGTAGTGAGGAATGTAAGGATACTTTTAAAAATATTTAAAAGATAGGGGATTATCTTACAATTTCCTCTAAAGGAGCTTCAGGTAATATTGCAACAATATGGAACAAACACAAATGGACTGGACAATTGTTAGAAGTAAAAAGCAATTAGCTTGCTAGAGTATTTTGTGAGAGGAAAACATCAAAGTTGGGTTTATACACATATATGCTCCAACTATGGTTACTCCTCATGAAATATGTTGGAAGGACCTTAGCATATTTTTGATAAATACAGTGATGGCTTATAATTGTGGTCTATGGATTCTTGGGGTGACTTCAATATAGTTCTCTCTCCTTTGGAAAAAAATGGGTGGTACTCCTAGATGATCTAAATCAATGCAGTATTTTACTTTATTTTCCAATTCAAATGGTCTATGGATGTTGTTTTAGAGTTTAAATATGGTCCCCAACCCTAGTGGGCTAACAAATAGCAAAGGTACCATGGAAGGGAATGCATGCAACAATGGCTCCAATAAAGCATCCAAGGAAGTTTGTCTTGAAGGTGGTCCATGAGGTAACTCTTCCTCCCTTGATGTTGTTCTTCCTTTACCTAATTTTGATAGTGCATGCAAGTGGTTGGAGTATTATACTTTGGTAGGGTATTTTGTTGGTCGTATCCCCAATGAAGCCCTTAGGGATTGGGTGAACTCATCCTAGAATCCCCATGGGTTCAAGCTAGAAATGATTCAGAATCTCACCAAGGAATTTTTTATTTTCTGCTTTGCGAACTCCACCCATACAAAAGTGATCTATGAGCATAGCTCATAGTACATGTGGATTTCATTGCTCATATTTTTCCCATGGACCCGAGATTTCTTTGTTTCTGAAGAAAGGACTATTAAAGTCCCTATTTAGGTTGAATTCCCTAGTCTTCCCCTCCCCCTTTGGATATTTTTGACCCGCATAACAACTCCTTTGGGTTGGGTTATTCTTGTCAAGTAAGATAAGTTTTTTCAATGCACACCCTTAGAAGTGTGTGTTGAAGTTGATATTTCTTGGGACCTCAAATAAATAATGGAGATTCAAGTTGACGATCCTGTGATTTCATAGTGGGTCTTATATATCAACCTATCCAACACCTATTTTCATTGCCAATCATCCAACCATAAGGTCAAAGACTATCCCCCATAATAAGTACAACCAAAACCTTAGCCCATCTAGTGTGCCTACCCCTCAAGCTAAGAAGGATAGGTGGATAACTATTGTTGGATAAAAAAATGCATGCTCTGTAGCCTTTGAGGTATCACAGCCAAATCCAATTATGATACCTGCATCAAAGCCTTCAAAGTAGGTGAAGGGAAAGGATAAGATTGGTCCTCAAACTACATAAATTGCAAACAAAGAAGTGTCTAATATTTTACAAAATTGCAACCTGAAGGCAGTGACATTGATTGTTTTTTCAACCTGCTACTAAAGCTAGTTTACCTCTATGCTCCCCCCTGACAAGCACATGACGCTTTCGTAATATGCATCATAAGGAGATATAAGGTGACTTCAATATACATAAAACAATGCATTTGTCTAACATTCATTTGGTAAGTTTTTATCCAAAATCCTTTAATAGTTATAGTGCATTAGAAAACCTCAATGACAAGGATATGTTAGACATTTTACCTCAATGAACTTCCTTTCTTGGAATGTTCAGGGTCTAATGGACTCTAAGCGACAGTTTGTAGTGCAAAAAGTTTAGCAATTTTTTTTGAATTTGGGTATTTTGTGTCTACAAGAAGTGAAATTTATAGGTTTTTTTTTTTCCTTAGTGTCTTATACCATTTTGCTAGAAATTCACTTCCTTCATAGCAATCATAATCTAGGTGGAGGTGGTGTTACCACCTTCATTGTGCCACACTAGATACCCCATCCGGTAGCTCATGGATGTGACCCCACCTATAAAGCATTATGGGTAATATTCAACATTAGTAGTCATGTATTAGGGGTTATTAATGTTTATGCTTCCAATTATTCCATAGAACAAACCCACTTATGGCTTTGAATTGCAAACTCTTTACCATCTACAACATGGATTATATGTGGCAATTTTAATATAGTTGAAACTGCTTTAGAAAAGAAGGATGAGCACTACATGCATTGGATAATTGATGAAAGAGCTACATGGTCCTTTCTTCACCATAAACATAGATTTTATGATCTCAATATCAACCAATACCAACCTAACCTTCCTTGGTATACATGGTCCAACATGTAGTTTGGAACTAATAGAATCATCAAACGGTTTGACAGATCAATGTTATCAAGGCAAACCACATTTAATTTTGGCAACTACTTTGCTCTTTCTATGGAAATACTGCACAATGTAGTCCTCTTATACCACTCCCCCATACGCTTTTGCATTGAATGGCAGAATGACAGGAATGTCTCTCTAAGTAGTCAATTCTATCTAGACATGTCACTCCCAAGTAACATGATGAAGGTGATGGATCTAGCTGGGCATCCATTCTTGAGGATCCTGATTCACATGATGGTTGGGATAATCACATAGATAAGGACCTCCTTCCTTTGGTTGGATCCATTCCCATAGTAACTTGATTGGTGGGTTCCTGTCTTTTATGTTGTTCTACTAGTTTTCTTGTAGATATTCTAGGACCAAAATGTTTTGGGATGGGTCTATAGTATAGGCTTTATGGGGTGTGCTTCCATGCCACACATTTTTTTGTTAATAGTGTATTCTATTATTTTTTTTAATAATATCAAGTCACTTTCAACAAAAAATATATATACATGGGATAATAGACACATTGGGCAAACTCATAAAACTGAAATATGGATAGATTCTTATAATCCAACACATGATTGCAAACAGACTATACAATCTTTTCAAATATTTTATCTTGAGTAGGATCAAATCACAAACCCATTCTTTTGACTTGCAATTTACCTAATAGTAGTCATTCAAATCCATTTTTCTTTCAATCTATGTGGTTTCAAGATTTTGATTTCTTCTAGATAGTTATATTATGGTAGGATGAAATAGAATTCAATGGATCATGTATGTATAGATTTTTTCAAAATATGAAATATCTAAAGGAGTAAATGAATATTTGGAATGCCAAATCTTTTGGTAACATTTTTAAAGAAAAGAAATAAATTGAATTCAAACTCAAAAATTTACAATATATAGTACAAATCAATAGAATTGACCTGGATTCTTATGTGCACTAAAAACAGTTACTTTTTAATTTCAAAATGCATTATAAAAAGATTCATATTGGTTCTAAAATTTTAGGGGAAATGGGCTTAAGGAAGGAGATAAAAACACTAAAAAAATGCATGATACAACAAAAACAAACTTTTATTTTCATTACATCAAAAATATTTTAACCCCAAATAGAAGAAATATTGAGGAAGAAGAAGATATTAAGAAGGAAGCAATTAACTATTTCAAAAATATTTTTTTAGATATTAAGCATGCTAAGGAGGAGCAAGATAAGCTTTTGCAAAATATTCCATAAATTATCACACAGGGACAAAATGAGATCTTTTTGAAGAAGATAAGCAATTTTCTCTTTCCATCCTAATAAGGCACTTGGCCCCAATAGATTTTCCAAACATTTCTTTCATTTTTTTTGAAATTTATTGAAGAGTGATATGTTAGTTGTGATTAAATAAGCCTAAAAAAGGAAGACTATAATAAGTGAGATCAATGTCATTTTTATTTTGTTGGTTTCCAAGAAAGGCAAGATAAAATATTTGGGGATTTTCTGCAATTTTCTTTCAAAAATTAGGATTTAATGAAGAGTGAAATGTTGGTTGTGGTTAAAGAGACCCACAAAAGGAAGGATATAGTAAGTGAGACTAATGCCACTTTTATGACATGGGTACCCAAGAAATGTAATACAAATATTTTGATCATTTTTGTCCAATAAGCATTTGCTATATAATCTATAAGATCATTTCAAAAATTATAGCCTATAAGGTTGAAAAGTATTCTATATTATGCTATCTCATATGAATGAGGTGGTTTTATTCATGGTAAACAAATTCTTGATGGTGTAATCATTGCACAAGAGGCCATACATTATCTTAATTCCATTAAATTAGGTATGTTTATGAAATTAGACATGAACAAAGCATATGATATGGTTTGCTAGAGTTTTCTACATTATATTCTCAAAAAGTTGGTTTTGATAAAGGTTGGTGTAAATAGATTAAATATTATTATAGCACTCCAAAATATTCTATTTTGATCAATGGTTATCCTACTAGTTACTTTAAGTCATCTTGCAGACTTGACTAAGGTGATCTACTTTCTCCTTATTCGTTTATTATTCTTGGGAAGACATTAGGGAGAGTTTTCTCAAAGGCAAAAATGGAAGAAGAAATCAAAGGTATTTAGGTTGTAAAAATTAATTCCTTTGAATCTCATCTCTAATTTATTGATGATACTTTTCTTTGGTCCATCCCTCAATTAGTGAGACCTTCTTAAATTGTTATTATTGTACTCAGAGAAGTCTATTGGACAATTGGTTAATCTATTAAATCCAAGAAAATTTCCATTAACATTGCACTAGATTTAAAACGAATTGTTATGGATATTTAAGGATTTTAAATTGAAAAAATTCCATCAATCTACTTGGGTATTCCTTTGTCTCATAAAGAAAATAAAAACAAACTTTAGGTCTCTTGTTTATATAGAACGAAAGCTTGGTTAGCATGTTAGAAAGGTAAGTTTCCAACCATGGCAAGAAGGCTACATTGTAATCCATCCCTATTTATATGATGTCACTTTCAATATTGCTAGTAGGTATAGCATAAAAATTTGATAAAATTCAAAGAGAATTTCTTTGAAAGGATATCAGGAAAATTTAGGTTTCTCTTTATAAGTGGGACAGGGTTTGCAAAGGAAAGAATATTGGAGGAGTAGGCTTACAAAATTACAAACTTATGAGTTTGGCATTATGGGCAAAACTTGGTTGGAGATTATTCTGAGATCAATAAAATATTTGGAAAAATATTACTTCTCTTGATGTAATGTAATCATTTAGGAAAAGAATCCTAGTGAAAATATTGTCAACATGGAACTTCATATCAGATAGTTTCTAATTGATCAATAAACATATTAGATAGTCAGTTAATGAGGGAAATTATGGAAATTTTTGGTTTGATGCTTGGTTGAAGCCTTGTTCTATTATCTCCAATTGAAAATTATAACCATTGGCTCAAGAATCCCTTGCTTGTAAAGGTCCAAAGGTCAAATATTATATTAATGTGAGCAACAACTCTAGATCATGCATTTCTATTAGTAACCTAGTTGAAGGAGAGGAACTCAAACAAATTGAAGATGAGATTTGAAAGATGTTGTAAGAGTTTTATTTGCTAATTTTTTAACGAAAGGATGAGTTAGTTTAGAATCTATCAATAGATGGTGGATACTTAGTCAAGTTGAAATATAAGTATTTAGAGCGATCGAAATTTCCTACTTCCAAAGATATCTCTTGGAAGAATTTTTGGTCACTTGAGGCTCTACATAAGGCCTCAACATTCCTATGGTCAATAGTTCAAAGTAAGAATCTTACATGAGAGAGTTTACAAAGAAGAGGATATATGGACCTTTCAAATGTGACTTATGTGAGAAGGATTTAGAAACATCTGACCGTTTACTTCTTCATTATCCCTTTACTCACACCATTTGGGGATACTTAAAATTGTGATAATATACTGGGTAAATCCATCAACATTGAAAGAGTTGATGAAATGTTGGATTAATTATTTCAAAACTAAAGCATTATGTATTTTATGGGAGATTGGTCCTATCATTATTCATTGGAATAAATGGCTTATAATAGAATTTTTTAAAATAAATCTCAAAACCATGCCCAAGTTTGGAATCGTATGATTGTCTATCTTATAGAATGTTTACGAATAAGGTGCTCATCATGGGGAGTATAAAGTATGAAAAAAGAAGTGCTAACAACTTGGTTATAGAATTTGAATATACCAGTCATTCGTGATAATGACCTTAAAACAAAGGATCTGCTTCAATCTATGGTAAAATAAAAATGTCGAGAAATTATGTTTATCAAAATTAATATTGATGTTCCAAAGGAAATATGAAAAAAACTAATGGAAGTGGATTTTTTTCAAATTAATGAAGGCAAAATTCTCCTTACTCACTCATAATCATATAGAAATTCAACTAAAAACTATGCAAATACTAAGACGCATCTTGTTGGGATTAAAATTGCAACTAAAAAATGATGGAAATGTATTTCAATTAAGGGGGATTCATAAATTATCATTAATGCTATCAATAAAAATGAATGTAGGGATTGGATATATATATACAGGGGTTGTGCTCAGGTCCCCCACCCTTGATAAATCATCAACTCTCTTTTATAAATCTTGAGAATTTATAAACATATTCAATTCTCATCTCAATTGAGATGTTATAACTAGATATCTACATCTTTTTTCACAAAAAGTTTGAATTTTTTATATTCATTTTTTGGATCTTCTTCAATTTTTTTTGTAAATACAAATATTCAACATCCTTTTTCTTGATAATTTCCAATATTTTTCATCCATCCATCCAAGTGAAATCTTGATTAGTGATGGTCTTTGATGATGCCAAGTTGTCATTGTGCCACTTGAATATCCATAATTGCTTTGTTGGCTCCATGCTTTTATTGCTCTACTTTAATATTTCAAATGGTTGGTCCTATTGTTCCCTAATGTTGCTACACCCCTTTGATATCTATAAATATTATGCTTTTTCTATCAAATAATGTCATACTTTATACCTTTCTAAATCCATGTAGATCTAAAATATTGATACCTTAAGCCATGCATGTCGCTTAGGGTGTTGTAGGTGTCTATATGTTGCAACCTTAACCTGACATTTTGTTTCCTTTGATTCTTCAATAATTTGTGTTCTAATTTTAAATTCTTCTTCACAATCTTCTCTCTTCCACCTTTCTTTTGGTGCATCCTTGTGTACTTCTGACAGGGCTTCCTTAGACTTTATTGTTGCTTCTTCCATGTACTCTATTGTTGTCGCTACTATAAATCTAGATTTTGAGTTTTCTAATGGTTCTTCAATTTTTTCCCTTTCCATAGTTGCTTCTTGCTTCTCCTTGAATCCTTGCTTCTTAAGATTTTTCTTTTGAATATGGCCATGAACTTGCACATAGTCATCTATATTATTTCCATCTATTATATCCTCTTTATTAATTTCTTTTAGTTCCCTTTGAAGGCTTTTTATTTCTTCTTCATATCCTTTGATGGTCGCCTTCAAATTAGCTATCTTTTTATATGGTCTCCACTAACTCAAGATTGCATGCTCCACTTCATACTAAGTGAAACTATGATTCCTTTCCTCAGCAATAATTGCTCACCAATCATGAGCTTCCTCTTTTAAAAAAATAGTAAAGTTTGCAAGTTCAAAAATGGTCACTAGAATATAGAGATACAATCTTCATCCACAATTCTTAAGCATCAATGTCATCATTTCCAGTGAAATTTGGTAACTCCATGATCTCAACCCAAAAAAAATCCAAAAGCAGCTAGGGTTTTGTAAAAATACTAGGGTTCTTCAATTTTTTTAAATCTCCTCTAATCCTTGCTATCACTAACAAAACAATTTAAATGTAAAATAGTTTTCATGAAAAAGGAATGCAATCGTCCATTACGAATTTGCATTAATCCATTACCAAGCTTCTCCTCTAAAGGGTTCAACACTATTGCATAGACTATTGTTGCTATTGCAAAGAAGCATGGACGACTTCAATGGCGATGCAATTCTTCTCAATGGTGACAGTGACAATACTAAAAAACTATTTTATTGGTAAAATAGATATTTCAACTAAAACTCAAATTGCTTCTCTTTGTCGGTAATATTCAATTTGCTTCTCTTTGTTGGTAAACTTATCGGTAATATTCTCTTCCAGTAATATCCTCTTTCACAAATCTCATCTTCTGCAAATATCTTCTTGCCCTTAATCTTCTCTAGAATTTTTTTTCCAAAAGAGATAGGGCGATCGTGGGCTGCCCTGGTTCGATTTGGATACAAATAATATTATTGTTGATATTCAACATCTATTATCAGAGACAATATCTTGGAAATGTGAGCATATCTATAGAAAAAAACAAGTAGCAGATAATTTAGTTAATCGTGGTGTTGATCCTCATCTTGGTGAAATTCAAATTTTAGAAGGCAACTGGCCATGTGAAATTTATCTCTTGGTAAAAATGATGATAAGGAGTTGATTATGAAAACATCACTTTGAGGAATATGAAGAATATATTTGATAAAAAAGGAAATGAAAAATATCTTTGATAAAAAGGTAAGCTAGATATGGTTTAATTGACATAACAACAAACATAATATTTTGATATTTTGATTAGAGTGGCCCCCAATAGAAGCCATATCTATCTTGTTAAAAATATGTATTTGATGGTATGTGAGTGTTCCCTTAAGGAGAAGACACTGTAAGAAGAGACATGTGTCAATCCCTAGTTGAAGATATGTAATTTCTAATTGTAGATCATATAAAAGAAAAAATATATATATTTTTCATTTTGTTTTTGGAAATTTTTGAGAGAGAGAGGAGGGTGTTGGAATATGGAGTGTTAAGCTTAACTTGAGACCATAGCCAAATTTGATATTATATTTATTGTATACCCTTAGGTACTTTATACACCTCATGTATGTGAGGTTGTTGTAGTATTTTATTAAAACATTAAGGTGGATTATTTAACCTTGACCTAAGGTTACATGTAGTTGGGTATTTATATTCCTTAAGACCAATCATTTCTGTATTAGAGAGTATTTATTCTTCCTTTGGTGATATTATTTTAGTTTTTACTAACACCCTTCATGTTGGATTGTTTATTTCTATGGTTCATTGATTTATCATAGATAATGTGTTGATTTTGTTCATTTCTAAAAAATATTGATAAATCCAACATAGTATAAGACTAGGTATAAATCTCCATAACTTGAACTCCATTTTTCTACAATCCCTCTTCTATAAAAGTTCCAAAAGTAGTGTAATTTATTGGAGATAGTCTATGGAAGTTTTGTATACTATCAACTATTTTCTAGGGTTATGTTCCAAAGCCCAAGGTGGACTTAGATCATGAGGATCTTATTGTCTCACAACAATATATTTTGCTTAAGGGGGAATATTCACCGATAAGTTCCTCTTTCCTATCTTAACATTCAATTCGCTTCAATTTTTTCTTAACTAGATGGATGCCTTTGTTGTTGGATTGAATTTGTAGAGGATGTTGAAACCCTAATTTTCTTGTACATTTTTTCAAAAAAAATCATTTCCTTCTCTTATTCAGATTTTTTGGCATTGATGCAATGTAAATGAGAGTTTAGTCTACATTTTTTTTACATGGTAGAATCAGTAGCTGCCACGATGATCCCGAAACACTATCCATTTTTATGGTTGGCACAATATTCTACATTATCCGCCTTAGAAGTCACCACACAATACTCGCACAATCCACTCCTATAACCACCATCCCACAATAATTTTAAACCTTTTACGCCACTGAAAGCACCAAGAAAGGGACTAGAGTTTAGTCTGATAAGGCCTGAGATTTGAACCCTAGACATCTACCCCCCTTACGAGGTTTGGCCGAACCAATTGGTCTACACCTCGGACCTTATATTTTAGTCTACATTATTACAAGAGAAAAGAAGAAGTTGAATATTTTTTTACTACTCCTATATGCCAAAAAAGTCATGGGTAGACTCTTGTGTATGGTGAAGGCCTTTGAGTTGTTTGAAAAAGTTGTAAAAATGATTCGACAAATTTTTATTTGTTGCACTCATAAGAGAGAATGGCTTAATTGGTTGCACTCCAAAAAAGGTTTTATAGGGAAAACCATGACATCTATGGTTGAACCATTAGTGTTTCTAGATTCTTTGTAAAATTTTAGTGGGGGTCCCAATTCAATAATTTTTATCATTTTAACTACTTGTATTTTACTTTTTGTGTAAAATAATTCACATTTTTCATTTCAATTTTAAAAATTTGAAATCTGGGATGCAAATCTTCCCATGAATATTCTATGTTTGCAATGTAATTTTGTAGAGGTCAGGTGATGTTTGGATGTACTATATTTTAGCATGGACATTATACTGAAAACATCTCACCTCTAATATCATTGGTGGTTGTGGTTCAATAGCACTCTCTTGTTGAGCCAAGGCACTCTCACAAGATGGTTGCAAGTTTAAAACTTCACTTTGATACAATATTTGTTTTTTTGGTAAGGCTAAGATAAGTTCCTAGAATGTCAAAAAAGTTTCCTCCCTTGTCTAGATTTGATGCCTCAATGGTGTGTTGGTTTATAGATTTAGTGCTAGGGATTTGCTTCCCTTGGGGCAAGTCCCATCCCCAATATTTTGATAGACCAAGTATGCATGTTTCTCAGAAGGAGTGGGGGAAGTTTTTAAAGATTTGACTAGTTGAATCCCACTTATATGTCAGGTGCTTATATGCTCAAGTGATTTATTGGGTTCTTTTCTAGTGGAGAGTGTGCTAAGGATTTTTGCTCTAGAGGTCAGTGGGTAAAATCCATTGCATGTAATTTTAGTTGATTATAACCCTTCCTTGGATTTCTAATGGTCAATATAGCATAGTTGGATGATGTGACAATCACAATATGGGTCCTAGGTCCTATTTTAATCTATAAATATGAGATAAACTAATAATTTAATTATATCAACAATGAAGGAGAGCGAAGGAGGATCCAGCAAGAGGATCTGCATGGTGGAATGCGGGAAAGGATATGTCCCATCGATAGGAGGCAGGAATACCAATGAGGCAGACGGAGGTCGGAGGGGATCCAGCAAGGATGAATCAGTGCACCCGATAGCATAAGGTCAACAGGACGGATCGAAGAAGAAAGACAAGGACCCCCCGGACAAAGGAGGCCAAAGGGGGGCCCCCAACCCTAATGCGAGAGGATCCTATGCCCACATGGTGGTGAGCCATGCAACCCCAGATAACTTCTTTACCCAGGAACTATTTCCATTTGGCGAGGATTTGGACATCTCGATGAGGTCCTGAATAGTTTTCTGGAATTCAAAAAGTTTATCCTAATTGGCAAGTTCATAGGATGACGCCCAGACATGGAATCCATCCGCAAATGGGATCTCTCCAAGTGGCGAATCTTTAGAAACATGGGTATTATGGTACTAACCCGGGGTTTCTTTGCCATCATCCTGATGAGAGGACCATGGTTCTTGGGGCGCAGGAGCCTCTTTATTTAGAAGTGGGGAAATGACTTGAACTCAAATACCCAAAACATCAATATTTCTCTATTTTCGATAAGGATTCCCAGCATTCCTCTTCACTGTTGGCATGAAAATGTTATTAGAGGGATAGCACAGTCCATTGGAGAATTGGTCTTCATTGATCCCCCTACTAAATCCTGGTCCAGACTGACCCAGACTCGGTTTTGTGTGCTAGCGGACCTAGACTCCAATCTCCCCTCCTTCATCAACCTACGGTCAAGATCAACCTTCATCAAGATACAGGCCATCGAGTATGATAACAGACCCGCATTTTGTTCTCACTGCCACACTCAGGGGCACCTCCAGAATCAATGTCCAACTACCAGGAGCCAACAAGTGGAGAAGCTAACCAAAGGACCCACATACCCTCGAGACTCGCAGCTAGTGATGGGGGAGAAACATAAGAGGAATCCTCCTCCCATTGACCAACTCTCGATGAAGCCCAAACCTGACTCGGACAGACAATAAGCTCAAGAGGAGGAACAGGATGGGTCTGTCAAGCAACCGAAGTAAGGTTTGCAGCAAGGAGGAAACTCCCTTCAGGAAAAGGAGCATCGAGAGGCGGGTTCAAGCCTTCCACCCCAAGATGAAGCAGAGGAACCGAATTCCCAGGTACAAATCTCTCCTATCACTAACTCCCCACAATCCCTCATGGAAGATTATTTGCTAGGTAATAAGAAAACCTCACCCCATCCAAAAAAGGGGGAGTTTCCTTATCATCATCATGAAAAAAGGGGATCCTCCCTATCAGGAAGGGTCAGCCCTAGGAACACCAGAAGCAGGAAATAATCAATGGATTTTGGTAATGAGAGGAAAAGAGGAAGACCTCCTGGCAAATATCGAAGAGACAAAGAAACAACAGAGGATGTGGTGAATGGGACCCAACTGTTGTTGTTTTGGATGATTTGGACACTCAGTGGGATGAAGCACAAGGAACCAAACCCCCCTTCTAGATGGTGAAGGGAGGCAAGAAAACCTCCAAATCGTCAAGATGAAGGTTCTCTCATGGAATGTGAGAGGACTTACCGGAGCAGCCAAGCAGATGATGGTTGCGAACCTCCAAAAATGATCAAATCCCTCTATCCTTATCCTCCAAGAGACCAAGGTTGATGTGGTCTCTACTAAAAAAGTAGCGAAAGCTATCTGGGCCAAAGCAGAGCTCCTGTTCAGTCCAGCTCAAGGATATTCAGGTGGACTCATGGTCTTATGGGACCCAACCCTTGTAGAAGAAAGTTTACTTTCTTCATCCAGCAAGATTCTCAATATCCTCTTTCATTCTAAGATAGGCAATTGGTCGTGGATCTTGTCCAACATCTATGCCCCCAACTCGATCATTGAGAGGGCTGAGATGTGGAAGACCATCACCCAGATGCAAAGGAATTTCAATGCCCTCCCCTGGATAATAGGGGGGGACTTCAACTACCCTTTACATCCTTTCAAAAAAATGGAGGATCTGATATTGGTTCCAAAAGCATAGAAGACTTCAGAGATTTTGTTGACACCAACAAGCTAGTTGACATAGAGCTCAAAGGTTCCTCTTTTACTTGGAGCAACAGGAGAATAGGGAGTGGGCTTATCTAGGTCAAGCTAGACAGGTTCCTTATCTCCTAGGAGGCTATTCCCTTCTTGGGGGATGCGACCCTCCTAGCTCTTCCTAGGATCGGATCAGACCACAACCCCATCCTTCTTGAATCGAGCGAAGGGCCTAGTTTCAAAACACCCTTTAGGTTCGAATCTATGTGGACCCATCATAAATATTTTAGAGCACAGGTAGTGGGATGGTGGAAGCAGGAGACAAAAGGATCCGCCTCAAAATGCCTAGCCCTGAAGCTTAAATCTGTCAAAGAAAACCTCAAGATCTGGAATAAGGAGGTCTTTGGCATCATCTTCGAATCCAAGAAAGCCATATCCGAAAGCCTCAAAAACTTGGAAAGAAGGTTGGAGGCAGGTGTCTTCAGAGAATCTAACAGAAACGAAGAGAGAATCCTCTTGGCAGACTTTCACACTATCCTGGCCAGGGACGAGACCTTCTGGAGAAAAAAATCTAGAGATCTATGGCTAAAGGAAGAAGACTCCAATAACGGGTTTTTTCATGCTTCTACCCTCCGGCATAGAGGTTCCAACAAAATCAAGGAAATTTGGCGAAGTGATGGTACGACTACCAAGGACATTATTGAGATAAGAACTGAAGCGGTGGGCTTCTTTCAGGATTTGCTAGGATCCTTCCCTGAAAGCGACTTACAGGCCCAAAGAGATATTTTGGCAAAAATCCCCTCTGGTATCCCAAGAGGCTAGCCTCCGGCTCCTGGATCCTTTTTCTTCTTTCGAGATCAAGGAGGCCTTGCTTTCTATGCAACCTGACAAAACCCCAGGTCTAGATGGGTTTCCTCCTCGCTTTTTCCAAACCATGTGGGAGGTTGTGGGGAATGATGTTTGTGATGCCATCCATGAGATACAAGCCTCTGGATCCATCCACCCCAGTATGAATGCCACCTTATTAGCTCTTATTTTGAAAACCTCTGCCTGCAGGACCTTCTCGGACTATAGACCCATCAACCTTTGCAATGTTTTCTACAAGATCCTGACCAAAGTCTTAACTAACAGGTTGAAGACCATCTTGCCCTTTCTCATTGACCCTTGCCAAGGCAGCTCTGTGAAAGGTAGAAACATCCTTGATGGTGTCATTTCTATCCATGATACTCTCCACTCTACATCCTTGTCTAATAAGGTTGCCCTCTTTCTCAAGCTTGACATGAACAAAGCCTTGGACAGGGTGGATAGGGGTTTCCTCTATGCTATTCTCCTGAATTTTGGTTTCCCTCCCTCTTGGATCGACTTCATCCAAAGCTACATATCCACCTCTTACTTATCTATCCTAATCAATGGGTCCCCCGTAGGCTTCTTCCAAAGTGCCAGAAGGCTCAGGCAAGGAGACCCCCTGTCCCTCATTCTCTTTAGAATCCTGGTAGAGGTTCTAGGCAGAACCCTCAAGGAGAGCCTTCGAAGACAGAGGATTTTGGGCATCATCCCCACCTTTGGAGTGGAAGCAGTCACCCACCAGCAGTTTGTGGATGACACCCTCTTATCTACTATCGCCTCTATGTACCAGGCTAGACACATCAAGAGGATCCTCTCCCTTTACGAGCGAGTTGCGGGCCAGAAAGTAAACTACACCAAGAGCAAGCTTTTCTTCCTGAATACTCCCCAAGGGCGGTAGATTCACATTACCATAATCTTGGGATGCACGATCGAATCCCTCCCTACCGCCTACCTCGAGCTTCCCCTCTTATGCAACGGCAGGGCCAAGGATAGCATGTGGAATATGGTGGTGGAGTGAATTCACATGAAGCTGGCCTCTTGGAAAGGCAAGTTTCTATCCCAGGCAAGTAAGGCTACCCTCACCAAAGCTTGCCTCTAAGGGATCTCGACCTACTTCATGTCAGTATTCAACCTCCCAATGTCTGTCCACCGCAAGATCGAACAGATTCAAAGGAACTTTCTGTGGTCTGGGAACGAAGATAAATCTGGGATCCCTTTTGTGGTGTGGGACAAGGTGTGTAAAATCAAATACCAAGGTGGGATTGGGCTAGGGAGAACTAGTCTGATGAACCTGGCCCTCGTGGCCAAGCATGCTTGGAGGATCTTGACCAATGAGCCTATGGAGTGGGTCAAAATCATCAAGAAGAAATACCTCACCAAATGCTCCTTCTTGGATGCTGAGACCCCCTCTGCTGGATCCACTTTCTGGAAAGCAGTCCTCCAAGCCAAGAAGCTGCTCAGCAAGGGATTCTGATGGATTTTATGAGATGGGTAGACAATCAACTTTTGGAAGGACATATGGGCCGAAGAATATCCTCTATCTCAGAAGGTTGAACTTTCCCTCCTCAAATCCTTGGTGGACCCAAACTCCCAGTAGAATGCAAAAGACTACATTGTGAGGAAGGATGGTATCCCTCAATGGAACATCCCGACCCTCACTGGTCGTGAAGCTGAAGTCTCCTCTCTAGATAATATCCTCCAGGGCATTACCATCTCGACTGCCAGAAGACCCGACAAGATGATCTGGACGGGCACTGACACTGATGTATTCTCGGTTAAGACAACCTACGAGATCCTTTCCAAGGAGGCTGAGGGGGATTTCCCGTGGTAGATATTCTGGCGAAAAGGATTGATCCCAAAGGTAAATTTCTTTGCTTGGATTATTCTTCAGAATAAAGCTCTAACCATGGACAACCTCCACAAAAGGGTTTGCCTTCCCCAGTAGGTGTTATTTGTGCATGGCAGATTACGAATCTGTAGATCATCTCTTCCTTCACTGCCCGTTCACCACCATGGTGTTCGACGTGATCCTCTCCTCCTTTCAGGTCCTCTAGAGTTCTCCCAGGACAATCAAGGAAGCCTTTGCTCAATGGCCAAACCCATTCAGAAATCCTAAGCTTTGGTTCCTTTTTTATGCATCCTTCCATCACATCCTTTGGCAGATTTTGGTTGGAGAGGAACGAAAGAGTCTTCGGTAATCCTCCAAGAGACCCCCCTTCCACAGCCTTTAGAGCTCTTGCCTTTGCAGTAGAAAATTCAAAATTCACTCCTAGTCCCCTCCCCAGGATCCGGTCGGAGGAAACTGTGTTCAAAAGGATGAACCTCAAGGAGGATCCATACCACCCTAACATCTTTTTTCCCAGGCTCAAGGTCAAATGGAGAAACCCCCTGGAGGGTTGGCTTAAGTTGAACTTTGATGGCGTTGCTCGTGGCAACCCGGGGCCAGCAGCTGCAAGAGGGGTGGTCAGATATCATAGGGGGAGGATTGTCCTCAACCTGGGTATCTAATCTAATCACAGTGCGGAGGCCAAGGGTGTCCTCAGAGGGCTTCAGCTCCTCTCAGAGGATCCTCACCCTTTGGTCATCGAAGGTGACTCTTTGAATATCATAAGGTATTTGTCGAATGGCAAAGATCCTTCATGGAAAGTTTTCAATATTTTCTCTGAGGCAAGGATCCTCCTATCTAGATGGACCAATGCCCAAATCAATCACATCTATCGGGAGGGTAATAGGCTGGCAGATTACATGGCTAATAAAGGTTTTTTGACCTCTGTGTTGGTAGTATGGAGGTCGTCCTTTTTGGATGAGGTGGAGAAGATGGCCAAATCAGAGTTTCCTCATGAAGACACATAAGCATAAAGGGAAGGCGCTCGGAGGTGGCGCATCCTCTCGGCCACCAATTCTCTGATCAATATGTTGACCAGGATCAAGGAGCAGAATGTTAAGGATGACCAGGAGGATTCGAAGTAGTGGAGGATCCGGGCCTGCCTTCCTTATGGTTTTTTCTTATTTTTCCCATGGTTGTCTGTTGCTTCCATTTTAGTTTGCTTCATATTGGTTTTTTTTTGCCGATCCTCTCACGAAAAGGCCCCTTTGTAAGCCCTGTGGGCAATTTTGAATCAATTTTAGTTAGATTTTGCAAGTCTGTTTGATCCTAGCCCTTGAGGCCTGTAAGGATAGAATGAGCTCAGCCCTATTTTTGTACATAAGGTTTTGGGATCCTCTATAAAAACCCACTGTTAATACAATAAATCTACCCAAAAAAATAATTTAATGATATTATATGGTTTAGCCTACACTTAACCCAAACCAACCAACAACAAGCATGGTGTACAAGTGTTTTTCACATAAAAATATGACACATGGTTGTCATCAAAACCTTATCCAATGGCCTTCATAACCAATATCCCAATGGCACCTCCTTTTCCAATTCAATAACGCTTAGCGATAAATGTTTTGTTGAAGTACTATCTAGTTAATAGACCACTCAGTGCATAGTTGAAACCCCTTGGCTACCTAGTCATCAATACATATCATCCGGTTCATTGAAGCTATATATTTGAAAGGTTTTGGTGGTATTTTTATGATTTTTGGGCCAAAATTTTGAGGTCCATCACTTTTGCATCCAAAAGTGTTATGTGCCTATTTTTTTAAATTATATGACATTTTTTATCTTTTTGTAGTGGAAGTACTATTTTCATCACAATTATAAATAAGATATAACATTTTTGCAATTATTCCATGGATAAACATGTGTTCTTGCTCAATGGACCTAACTATACCATGTAGAAAATCAAGATTGAAGCTCTACTCTAGAGTAAGGAACTTGAATATGTGAATGAGGACCCTAAAAACACTATTTATAATGAGAGAAAGTAGGTATATGAGTATGAGAAGGATGACACCCATGGTTTGATCCCCCCACATGTTGAAAATATCTATGATAATCACATCAATAAAATTTTAGATCAAAAGAAGCTATTAGACAATTTCTAGTAGATGTTTGACTGCATCGACTCTACACTAATTACTAGATTGGAGGTAAAGCTTAACACTTTAGACATGGATAGTTTTGTTTTATTGATGAGCATATTAATTAGTTAATAAATACAATAATACTTTCAAGAAGTTGGTTTGCAACTTCTAAAATAAGGAAGTACACAAGGCAAAATGTTGTCAATTACGAATTAAGAAGCTTAAAGAGACAACCAAGATGGGATATTGATGTTACTCTCTTTTTTGGTTGAGGTGAGGATGACCATGATGTTGAGTCTTAATAGGAACATGTAACATTCACTTAGCATATTAGACACCCATCTCCTCTGAAGAGTGGTTTGGATATTCAATGACAACTTGACACATGATTCAGCATCACCATATTTTGCATGACTATAGTGGACAACATTCTAGAAAGAGTGTGGTCATTGGTGATGACTCATATTTATAGCTATCTAAATGTGGTGAGGTGGAATTCATTCCTCCTTATTTTATAAATTTATTCATGTTCTAGGTGTATGTCCTAATCCCTTTTCTATTTATCACATCACTCATACAAATAAAAATGTTGAGTTTTGGTCTAATCAATGGATGATTAAGGACATTGATGATGGTTTTAAGATAGTTACCTTAGGATATTGTAATTAGTCTAATTAAATGTATAATATTGGATAGCATCCTTCTTATTCCTCTTTCTCTAAGAAGAAATACTTTGTGGTTATGGTAGCACGAGCAAGTGACACTAGCAAGCGATAACATCGTAGACTTGGGAACATTGGTTATAGATACTTGAGGTATATGATTCAAAATTAATTGGTTTTTGGCCTTCCTCCTACTCATCCTCATAATTGTGTTTGGGAGGAATTTATCTGAGGGAATAATAATCAAAGTTCCTTCCCAAAATGGACCACTAGGCATGCTACATAACCATTCGACCTCATTTATAATGGTATTTGTGGGCCCATGGGAGCACCCTATCTTTCAATTAATACACATTTTCTCACATTTATTGACAATTTCTCCTAGTATGTCTAGTTGTACGCCATTCATTCTAAAGATAAAACCTTTGGTAAGTTCAAATACTTCAAGGATATTAGGAAGAACAACTTGAAAAGAAGATCAAGTGCTTATGCCTCAACTCAAAGCGATCGTGGATCCTGTCCAACGTCTACACTCCCAACAGTCCTGTTGAGAAAGCAAGGCTTTGGCAAGAAATCAGTTCGATGAGAGAAGCCTTCGCTCCCCTGCCCTGGATCTTGTCCGAGGATTTCAACAGCCCCCTGTTTTCCTCTGACAAATGTGAGGGCTCGGAGGTCAGAACCAAAAGCATGGACGACTTTGGGGCCTTTACTGCCCACAATGAGCTCATGGATGTCAGCTTGAAGGAAGCCCGGTTCACATGGTCCAACAAGAGAGCGGGACCCAACCACATCCAGGTAAGGTTGGATAGAGTGTTCTTGTCTAAGTAAGCCCTCCCCATTTTTGCCGACGCCTCCCTCCCCGGCCCTCCCCAAAATTGGGTCTGATCACGACCCCCTCCTCCTCGAGACCGATCATCGCCCCCCAGGAGACCCTTCCGGTTTGAGTCCATGTGGCTTCACCACCCCGACCTCCGGGCCCAGGTCGGCCGCTGGTGGGCTCCCCCTGTCCCTGGCCGCCCCGCCGAACAAGTCTTCCACAAGCTGAGACGCCTCAAGGAGCACCTCAAGACTTGGAACAAAGAGGTGTTCGATAACATCTTTGAAAGCAAGGAGGCTATCAAAAATAAACTCGAAGAGATTGAGTCCAGATTCCAAGTTGGCTCTCATGAGCCCGGACTCAGGGAAGAGGAACGCACCGCCCTCAGCGAGTACCACAATATCCTAGCTAGGGAAGAAACCTTTTGGAGGCAGAAGTTGTGTGCTCTGTGGATCCAAGATGGCGATGCAAACACCAAGTTCTTTCATGCCTCGACCCTCCGAAACAGGGGTTCCAACAGAATTGTCGAGCTGGTTGACAGCAATGGTAGTATCATCAACAAGGAAGAGGACATCCAAGCCGAGGCAGTCCACTTCTTCCAAGAGCTCCTGGGCGACGGACCTCCTATGTCCTCGGAGGCGGTCGAATCCCTTCTGGATCACATCCCGACGTCCATCCCGGCCATGGCTAATGCAAAGTCGGTTCGAGCCCCGTCCGACTCGTAAATCCATGTCGCCACCTTTTCCATGAAGGCTGAAGCGGCCCCGAGCCAGGACGGGTTTCCTCCCCGCTTCTTCCAGTATTTTTGGGACATCGTGGGCCATGATGTGTGCGCTGCCATTCGAGACCTGCAGTCTGCTAGATCCATCCCCAGAGGCATCAATGCCACCTTCATAGCCCTGATCCCGAAGACTCAGGCGGCAAGATCCCTGTCAGACTTTCGCCCCATCAGCTTGTGTAATGTCCTCTATAAAATCCTGACCAAAGCCATGACAACCCGCCTCAAAGACATTCTTCCCCTGATCATTTCCCCCTGCCAGGGAAGCTCCGTCAAAGGCAGGCTAATTACAGACGGGGTTATAATCATGCATGAGGCCATCCACTCAGCTGTCCTATCTAAAAAGGCCCATTTCCTGCTCAAGCTTGATATGAACAAGGCTTTTGACAGGGTCGATTGGAGCTTCCTGTCCAAGGTCCTCCTCAAATTTGGGTTTCACCCCTCCTGGTTCCATCTCATCAACAAGTGCGTGTCCTCCCCCTAGTTCTCAATCCTTGTCAATGGGTCCCCGATCGGGTTCTTCCCCAGTTCCAGAGGTCTCCGCCAAGGTGATCCCCTATCCTCGATTCTCTTCATTATCCTGGCCGAGGCCCTGGGTCGAACCATTTCGAACGTTGTTTCTCGCGGTCTCATCTCGGGCATCAAGCCGACATAGGACCTCCTCCCCGTATCCCATCAGCAATTTGTGGACGACACCATTCTTGCCTCCTCGACCTCGATCCCTCAAGCCAAGGCCCTCAAGAGCATCCTTACTCTGTATGAGGAGGCAGCTGGGCAAAAAATCAATCTACAAAAAAGCAAGATTTACTTCATCAACACCCTCGTGGCTAGGCAAATCAAAATCGGGTGGATCCTGGGCTGCTCCCCCGGCTCCCTCCCTTCCTCCTACCTCGGGCTTCCACTGTTCACAGGGGCATCTTCTAAGGTGCTATGAAATGGGGTGATTGAGCGGATTCAAAGAAAACTCGCCCCCTGGAAAGGCCACCTTCTCTCTCAGGCCGGCAGAGCCACTCTCTTGGCGTCTGTACTCCAAAGCATTCTGATATACTTCATGTCGGTCTTCAGAATTCCTACCTCCATTGCTACTCTCATTGAGCAAATTCAAAAATGATTTCTATGGTCGGGAGGTGATGACAAGAAAAGGATTCCCCTGGTCTCCTGGCCCCTGGTCTGCCGCCCCAAAGATGAGGGAGGGATCGGGCTCAGACGGGTGGTGCCCATGAATAAGGCTCTTCTATCCAAACATGCCTGGAAGGTTCATACCAACACCCCTGACGAATGGGTTTGCATTGTGCATAGGAAGTACTGCTACAATCACCCCTTCCTCGGGGATACCCAGCCCCACGACGGTTCTACCTTCTGGAAGGCCTTACTCTCCACCAGAGATATTATTCAGCAAGGGACCAGATGGATTCTTGGAGACGGTGCCAAGATTGACTTTTGGGAGGATATATGGATTCTCGACGAAGCCCTGAGCTTGGATAGAGAACTCCTTCTTCTCAAACCTTGGCTAGCAGCCCGTGGGCCCAGAGTGTCTAACTACATGACTCAGCGCCAGGGGCGGATCACCTGGAAACCCATCCTGAACCCCAGGTTCCCGCTTCAAGCTGCCAGACTTCAGCGCATCCTCAGTGCGACAGTCATCCCTTCTTTTGGAGACAGTGATAGATGCGTGTGGCATGGCTCTCCCAGCGGCATTTTTTTAGTCAATTCTGCTTACCATATTCATAGAACCCCGAGAGCGACCACCTTCCCGACCCAGATGGTCTGGGCCAAGAAATTGATCCCCAAAATTAGCCATTTCGTGTGGGCGGTCGTCCAAAACAAGATCCTCACGATTGAGAATCTGATCAAGCGAGGCTTCCAAATTCCCAACAGATGCTTCCTCTGCCATACCGCTTCGGAGTCATCCAACCACCTTTTCTTGAACTGTGCCTTCTCTTTCGAAGTTTTGGGCCTCATCCTCTCCCATTTCTCCGTTCAGTGGGTGGCCCCCAATTCCATTTCTGACCTCCTGTCTCAGTGGCCCACCCCCTTTGCCCATCCCTTTCTTCGCTTCCTCTAGAAGGCTTGCCTTCCCCACTTGCTCTGGCAAATTTGGCTTGAGTGTAACAGGCAAGCCTTTTCCTCCCCGGCCTGCTCCCCCCAGTGGGTAGCGACCAAAGCAGTCTCCTTTGCCTCCAAGAATTCCTGTTTCATTCCCCTTTCTGTGGTACCCAGGCGGTCGAGCGAAGCCTCCCTTCTCTCCTCCCTCGGTTTCCAGATCTCCCCCCTGCTTCCCCTCTCGCCCCCTCCCGACGATCCCTGATCAGGTGGACTCCCCCCCCGGGTGGCTCAAGCTCAATTTCGATGGCGCCTCCAAAGGCAACCCCGGGCCCTCTGGGGCTGGCGGGGTTATCAGAGATGGTTTTGGGAATCTAGTCACTGCCTTCGTCGTTCACTGGGCAGGCAAACTAACAACTTTGCCGAAGCTGTCGGCCTGCTCAGTGGGCTGTCGGCTCTCAAGGGCTCCTCCCCAAAAATTATTATTGAAGGCGATTCCCAAGTCATCATCAGAGGCGCCAGCAAGCCCGAGTCCTGTTCTTGGTGATTCCAGAATTCCATTCGAGAGGCCCTCTTCCTTCTCCAGGGCTTCCTCGATCACTCCTTCTAGCATGTTCTCAGAGAAGGCAACAGGGCTGCTGACTTCATGGCAAATCTAGGCATTACCGTTGGAGAACTCACCACCTGGACCTCGCACTTCCCTACAGGCCTAGTCCAAATTGCGTTGCAGGACCATCCCGACCATGTTGTTTTCTCGGGCGTCTAGTCTTCCCCGTGGTAGGGCGGCGAAGTCCCCCCGGCGTGTGCATCTGCTGACCAGTGCTTCTCGCCCCCGTGTCAACCCGTCGGCTCGCCACCCTGTCTGCGAGAGGATCACCCCGGCCCTCCTCACGACGACCTGTGCCCCTTGCCTTGTCAGATGCCCGCGTTGGCCAGCTGTCAGCCCTGGCAGCCCCACTCTTTTATGCATGGCGAACCTCCCCATCATTCCTGCTTTGATCTCTGTGCCGCCTGATTCCCGTGCCATGCCAACCCGATCGAGGTCAAGTCCGGCGCGGCCCTCTCCCGGCGTTCCTCCGCTCAGCATCCGCCAACTGGCGCTTGGCAATGGGCCTTTCCCATCCTCGTGTGTCAGCAGTCGGTGCGCCCCCTCAGCCCCCTCCCCGTCGTGTCGATCCCAGCCGCATGTGCTACTTTCCAAAGTTGGCGATGCTCCCCCTTCTCAAGCCCCCGCACAACCTTTATATTCCCCTCGCTGTCCCACCCCGCTGTCGCATTCTCCTTCCCCTATTCTTTCTTCCCCGGTCTGGCACTCTCTGCCCCCTTTGTCCTCACCTTGCCAGCTCATCCCCCATGGTGTCCAAAGTTGTCTTTCTGGAGCCCCCTGTCCTTGATTTGAGCGGTCCTGCTCGCTTATTCTCCGACGATAAGAAATTCATGCCATTTTTTAGCAAATTCGCTGGCCATGACGACGAGATCACCCAGGGGTTCCTGGAGATGTGGAACGGCGGGGAAGTTGCAGTCAAGGGTTTACACTTCAAAGTCTCCAAGGACTTCCTCACAGAGGTCACCGGCCTCCACCACGAAGAGAAAGGCCGTGTTGTCAGGCGAGACAAGCACAACTGGGAAGAGGAGCTCTCCCGCTTCCCAGACCACCAGTGGGACAAAGCCAACCTGCTCCGCTCCCACCTCCCGACGTTGTTCGACAAAGCCATCATCCCGGTAATGCAATATATTACCTGCAACGATCCTGAGCAGCGGCTGTATAGCTTCCATCTAAGTTATTTTAACCACCTCCGAGGAGCTACTCTCATCAGCACCCCGCGCTTCCTCTTTTACTCCTTGGGTCTGACCATTGAGCGTGCTCGCAAGAACCATTCCCGGCCCATGCACCGTGGGCTCATGGCTGTCCTCTATAGACATGCCCTAGCCAACCAACCCCAACCGCAGAGCATTCCCCCCTCTCTTTGTCCCGCCCCCGGCGTGACATTTCTCCCCTTGGTTCCCCTGTCGACAAAGGCTCCCCCGCTCTAGACGATTCTTCTTCCCTGAAGCGTCACAGGCCTATGCGCAAGTGCAGAGCATCGAGCAAAGGCCCTGACGGGGCCCTTCCTCCAAGTTCAAGCCGCAAAAGGGCTTCCCCCGGGCCCACCTGGGCTGCGAAAAGCTCCAAGAAGGTCAAACCAGAGAACCCGAAGTCCACTGTGATCAGCTCCGAGTCAGATGATGCTTTGCAGAAGCTGGCACTCCACGGCCTCCTGGATACTGCGGTCAGTTCTCTCAACACAGCGGCCCAAGCCGCGTCTCATGCCGCCAAGGCGTTGTCCGAGCTCCGTCGCAAGCTGGAGGAAAACTCTGCCAAGGTCCAACAGTAGTCTGAACGGGCCGAGGACGGCTCAGGGCCCAGTTAACTAGGCCCCTGGCTTTGTCGTTTCATTGTGTCTTGTTTTTGGGGTTGTTCTTTTTGGAGAATCTCGGTTGCAAAAGTTTTTTGGGAGGGTTTTGTTTTCTGTAGTTTCCAGGGCCCCGGGGCGGGGACGTTATTTATGTTTTCTTTTTCATTGCTTTAGCTACTACTGTAATTAAGGTTTTGGGATCCTATTTAAAAAACCCGCTGTAAATATACTGTTACCTATCAAAAAAAAAAAGATCAAGTGCTTACAAATAGATAGAGAAAGGTTCATTGAGAACCCTAGTTTCGAGATTTGGTGACAAATTTAGTCTAAGATCTTTTGAGCTCTAGTACTCGTAGTTCAAGATAGATCATGGTTCACAAACCTTGATCTAATATTTTGAGCTTCCTAGTGGTAGAAACCCTAAGACGAGGATTTTGTTGTTGGTCATGGTGTGGGCTTGATTCTTTGAATTAGTTTCTAAAGGAACATGAGAAGGAAGGGAGAAAAGGAAGAGAAGGCCCAAGCAAATTATATATATATATATATTTATTTATTTATTTATTTATTTATTTATATTTAATTTGTTAATTAATTGTATCATCATTTCAACGTTTTTAGAAGCCCTAATTTGATTTCACCTTTAAAAATTGTTCTTTAACTTGAAAAAATTATTATTGTATTTTTATTACTTGAGTAGAGACATCCACCTAAAAAAAAGTTAAAGAAAAACTTATCATGGCTATATAATATAAATATAAAAGGACAAAATATTATGAATTTGTACATATTAAAGGTTATTTTATAAATTTTGTCAATTTAAAAGAAAAATTATTGCCATGGATTCTAGAATTTTGTCTTGAATATATGACTTAACAATAAGCTCAAATGATGCTCAAAAATTTAGAGTTATATAAAGGAGCAACTTCAAACCAAGAGCGAGTGCAAGCTAGAAGCAAGCCTCACCTTTTCTTGCTCTAGATCTTTGAAAAATTGAAATAAAAAATTCATATAAGGAAAAGGTCGGTAGCAAGGAAGGAAAACAACATTTGAAAGTCCTAATTGGAATTAAGGATGTTGTATCTAGAAGTATCAATTCCCGATTATAAGGGAAGAGGAATATAAACATATTACATGTCCATACAGGTAGTATATGCTATAACAAATATGATTATAAAGGATGAGATGGTCGAGCATGGTATACTAGTATTTAAAAGCATAAGGCTAATATGTAACATCCATGGAGGCTGGCTAGAGAGTTTAGATTATTTAAAATTAGACTAAGAGGAATTGGGTATTGAATTCAAATTACTTCATGATTTTCTTCCTAAAAGTTATTTCTTCATCGTATTTTCTAGTTTGGAGATCAAGGATACAATAATGGGTGGTAGCCCATGGTTTAGGGAGAGAAATACCAATATTTAAGATCATGAAGTGAATATTTTTCTATCTAGATAAAAACCATTCAAAAACTTCCACCGTGGGTCAGGATTTTTGGACTTATGTATTAGCTTATCAATAAAAGTATTGAGAATAATATTGGCATAAATAACCTAGATTTATGTTGTTATGGGTATTTCAAATTTTTTTTTTTTTACAATTGATTCATATTAAATCTCAATCAATAGAAAGCGGTCAAGTAGTATAAATGAAATCATAGCATTATGATGCCACATAAATTATGATATTGGAGATATAACAAGAGATAACAAATTGAAAATGATGGAAAAAGAGATAATAAAATTTGGTCATGAGATAAACTTCAGTATGAGGCAAGGATATCATACTATAATGGAAGCACTAGATGATAAAGGCCATTATTATTCACTCTAACGAATATTTAGAAGAAAAAAATAAGGAGAAAAGGGATGAGGAAGTCCAATGTGCAAGTTCAAATTCAAAAGGAACTAAAAGTGTAAAGGAATATGCAACATAAAATTCTAAAACAAAGGGGACAAAGGAGGGAGATTTTATTAAAGGAAAGTCGTCTTCATTTTCCTCAAGCAACAAAAAATCCTCTCCTTGGAATAGAAATGAAACTAGTATAAAGGTTATCTCTTGCAGTTTAAGATTTTTAGAACAACATAATAAAGAAATGAGGATGGAGGATATCTATAGCAATGTAGGGTTTTTAGGATAGCATGAAAAAAAAACTATAAAGGAGGAATTGCCTTGCACTCTAGGGTCTTTAGGTAACAAAATACAAGTGGCTTTAAAGTTATTCCTTATAACTCGGACCCTTTAGAGAAAGATAAACCCATGCATGATAAGTCCCATTATGAGAATTACAAAAAATATAAGATATTGTTAGTGGGATCTAAAAAAGGAGAGGAAGACCCAAGAAGCAAAAGTAAATATAAAGGAAAACTTACAGGTTTATCAGTGTGGGAGAACAAGAGCAAATATCTCAAATATTAACAATAGTTGTGACTAAGGCCACAAATAAAAACAAGCATTGATGATGTAAATGATATCTTGGATTATTAAGGACATGAATGAGAGCCCTAAGGTGTTAGAGAATTGATAAATTACCTTAGATAATATATTTATAAAGAAGGAAAGCAGGTAGAAAATATTTTAGCTATTTATGGTTTTGATCTTTGTCTTGGTAAAATTCAAATTTTGAAAGGCATGTGGAGAAGTGAGATTTCATCTCTTAATAAAAATGATACGAAGAAATTGATTGTGAAAACATAGCAATTTGAGGAATATGACGAGTATCCTTGATAGAAAGGCAAATGAAAAACATATTTGATATATAGGAAGGGAGAGTATCTTTGATACAAAGGCAAGTTGGACATGGTTTATTTAACCTTGTAGTAATGTAATGTTTTGTTGACCCCAAATAGAAGTTATACATTTCTTATTAAATAATAATAATAATAAACTCAAATGAGGAATACCCTATGTGAAGCCAAAGCTTTAATTTTTAATGCTTTTGTAAGTGTGGCATCAATACTTAATTGTTGTTGAAGTTATTTTTTTTTAACTACAATAAAATAAATAATAGTAATCAAACGACATTAGCTCAATCAATTATTTTTTTTAACTTTTAAGGAGGAGACCTAGGTTCGAATCTTACCAAGCTAATTGCAAGTTATTGTAATACCACAATGATGTGATCATGATGTTAGGGCCCATTTTAATTCCATACAACCAATTTTTTTAATAAGTTATGTGTGGCTTCTATTGGGGGCCACTCCCATTACGAAAATAAAATATTACATTGCTTTCATTACGTTTCTAACATGTTAATTAAAGTATATCCAACTTTGTCATTCTATCGGAGACATTCTTCATTTACTATTCTATCAAAAATATTCATCTTCCTTAAACTGCTAAGTTTCCACATATCAATTGCCTTCAAAAGTTTAAATTTTGTCAAGATGAAATTCAACACTGTGAATGGCAAATATTTGTTGCTCAACTTTGATATCCAAAAATATATTGTCTATAACAACCTCACAATTTCTTAATACCTTTTTTAGGGTTCTTATTCATTCCCCTAATATTCCAAGATATTATTTTCATTGTTATTTTTTTTTTTTTGTGGGTTTAGCCCCACTTCTTGTTAACACTCGTCATATTTGCTTTTGTTTTCCCATATCAATATCCCTTTGTGTTTCTTTTTCTCTTTGTTTTTGCCTCTTGGGTCTTCCTCTTTTTTTTCATTCTCAGCAACACTTTCATATTCATCAATCTCTTCAATCTTCTCACACTGCTCATAGTAAGATTTATCATCTTTAGGTTTACCTTGTTCTGAAGGATCTAAAGTGCAAGGAATAACCTCAAAAGAACACTCTTATTTATATTTTCTTGGAGACCCTAGAGTACAAGGATGCTCTTCTATAGCAATTACCTTATTATTCTACCCTAAAAACCCTAAATTGTTATGGGTTTCCTCTAACCTCATTTCTATATTATTCTGCTCCTGAAACTTTAAAGTGCAAGGGATAACATCTTCACCAATTTCACTTTTATTACTTGAAAAGGAGTCTATACTAGTTGAGAAAAATGAAGATGATTTACCTGGAATAAATTTGACCTTTATTGCTATCTTTGTTTTGGGTTTTTATCTCCACATCTTCTTTTACACCTCTAATTCCTTCTAAACTTACCAATTGATATTGTCAATAGGATTTCTTTGCCTCTTCTTTTGGAGTGGAATATCCTTGATCTGATCTAGCTTCTATTATTGAATGATTTCCTTGCTTCATCTTGAAGTTTATCTTATGGCTAGAATTATTTATCTCTTTATTCATAGTTTTTACTTTACAAACTCTTGCCATGTGTCCAATCTCAAAAT
Organism: Wollemia nobilis; assembly: GCA_028583015.1. Taxonomy (NCBI): domain Eukaryota; kingdom Viridiplantae; phylum Streptophyta; class Pinopsida; order Araucariales; family Araucariaceae; genus Wollemia; species Wollemia nobilis. The sequence continues at coordinate 2,201,504 of JAQPPZ010001579.1, read as the reverse complement.
AATTTTGGCAACGAAATGCAATATTTTCATAATCTACTTGTTGATCTCATTCTCTTCATTTAGATTTAATATTAATGGATTGTGGCAAAGGTTTTGAAATATCCATAGCAACACATATTCAAGTATATATAGTATGCTTTTGCTCCTTAGTTTTTAGTACTTCCTTGATGAATTCCCCTAGGGTATTTCCAATATAACATCATTATTTATAAGCTGATATGGAAGTCCAAAAAGCGTAACCCACACTGGAAGCTTATTAATAGTTTCTATCTCAACTGAAAAATTGCGTTCCATGGTCTCAAATAAAGTGCATCTCTTCCCATAAACCATGGACCACCAACCATTATTTTATCCCTAATTTCTAAACTGGAAAAGATGATGAGGAAAAAACCTTTAGGAAGAAAAGTCACAGAATAATTTGAATTCAATCCCCACTTCCACTTGATCCAATTTTGAATCTCCAAAAACCTTGGCCATGATCTATGGAACTTACATATTAGCCATCTACTTTTAAGAACCATTATATCATGCTCAATCATCTCATCCTTGATACTTACTTCTGGTATACCATCTGCTACCTAGATTGAACTTGCCATGCATTCGCTCTTTCATTTATCTCCAACTTGGGCCTTCATACTTCCAACAAGGGCATTTTGATTTCTAGCTAGGGCATCGTGACTTCCCATTAGGGCTTCCAAAAATGACTTTCCTTCCAAAATAGCTAATGGGGCTTGCTCTTGGCTTGCACCCCCTCTCTGCTTGCACTCGCTCTTACTCCCAGCGTTCCTTCGCTTCAATAATTTTTTGGAAATAATGTTCCACGCATTCATGGTAGGTTTGAATCATTGATGCACTCTGGATGAACTTGTTGGTCTTTAGCCATGATTGAATCTCGAATTGTACTTCCTCTTAATTTGCACTCCCTTTTGGTGTTAGAATTAAAGTGCACTATGCCTTTGTTTTGACACTTGTCAGTTTATATTGACACTTGTCAGTTTATCATATAGGCCTTCTGCCTATATATGTAACTCATTTTTATCAATAAAATAATCCCATCAGTTTCAGTCCCAACATTTGGTATCAGAGCTCCAGGCTTTCTCTGGCCTTGTGAGCTTGAGGGGGGATTTCCCTCGAGAAATTCCCCCCTCATCCTTTCCCCCATTTTTCATTTTTTCATTTTCCCCCATTTTTTTTCAAAACAGGGAGTATGCTCTCCATTGTTTACAATGGATCAGAAACCAGAATTTTGGAAAAATCATGGCTCCCAAATTTTTTTTAGTGATCCATTTTTCCCCATATGTATCCGTCCATAGAATCTGGGTTTCCATTTAAAAAAAAAAAAAAATTGAAGAGAGGGTGCAACCACCGGGACTTCCCGGATGGTCACCCATCCCAGTTCTATTCTACCTTGGATGCTTAACTTGGGAGTTCTACTGTTTTTCAAGGCCATCACAACCAATAGACCTGGCTATTTTTCATTGGGGAAAGGAAGCCCTATGCCTTAAAATATTAATGTCGCTTGATAGGCTGAAGAGCTCTTGCATTTCGGAGTCAGGGCTCGAGAGTAGGGAGACTAGCAACGGTATCGCAGATATTTGTCAGTAGGCATATTTGCATCACTGAAGTAGAACTCCACCTGTTTCACGATTCTTTTCTGCAATTCATCGGTGAGAACCGATTTGGACGATGACGTGGAGACCGTCGCCCCGACGTCCTCCGTCTCATATAGCTAGACATCCTGCTGCTCGAAATACTACGATGTCGAGGGCAGAATCGATGACGACGACATTGGCGTGTACACCATGAGGCTTAGAAAAGCAGGCCCGACCTGGAGCGGGGCAACGACTATTTGAGCCTGAACTTGAACTCTACCCGGAATAAACTCGGGAGCCTGGGCATTCAGCTTGCTCGACAACAAACTCTTTTCAATACCAACGGATGAAGCAGAAGACGAAAAATAAGAAGATGGCGGCACCGCCCCCTCTGCGTTCGCATTCAGATCGTCTTCTTTTAGGGTTTCTTCCAAAAAATATTCTCCAAGGATTTCCTTTTCGTCCTCCACAGATTCAGAATATTTGGGCATGCCATGTTCCGTCGACGGTTTCGCCATGATTTTGTAAAGATCGTGTGGAAGAGTTGCACTATTTTTTCTAGTTTCTTCCCAATGATTATAGGTGGAGATTTCATATTGAAGTTGTTTTGCATGCCATCCGATGAAGTATCATGGAGCAGACAGAAAGTACAAAACAAAAATTATTGCCAGTTTGGTCTAGATGCGCAAGTTGGAGAAATCAATCATCGCCACCACTGCCCAGATCGAAATCATCTGCATCCTCGAAGATTTTTGGACTTACAACCCCGATGGACCAGAATAGTCGACGTTCTGAACTTGGAGAAGTTGCATTTTTTCACAAAGAGCTTCATCGATGCCTCGTTGTCTTTCTTCATCACCATGTTTGTGTACTCTGCTCCATTTTTCTTTAACTAGCGTTCCTGCGACTGGACCAGTTTTAAGCCTATACCCAACCTGTGGGATGGGGACAACCAAAGGCCAAGAATGTAACCGACCTTGCTATATTTTGGAGCCGCCTATTTTTTTGAATTTTTTATGCTTCTGACAACCATGTACCCTCCAAAGTTTATCGGGTTGAAGTTGTTGGTATCGAAAATGTTGATGGTAAGAAGGCTGATCTCATCCACCTTGGGCCTGAAAATCGTAGCCCTCAACGTATCAGATGATAACGCTAACCGCGAGTCGCAGGGTGAGAGCTCCACCTTGGACGAGGAAGAACCCGTCGCATAATAAAAAATTTCTTTGGTGGAGAAGGCAATGCCGAACGTAAAGCCATACTTCTTCTGCACCAGCGTGTCTGAGCATGGACTAAACACATTGTTGTTATCTCTCGCGTTCGCGAATTCGATCACAAATAGCAGCACCGTCTTCAGCTTTATCATCATCGACGATGTCGTTGACGCCCACAACGAACTCGAGGTCCATCATCGACACTGTTAATGGCTCCCATCACTTCACCATCAATGGCTACTCACCATCAACTGACATCAGGCTCAAGCGTGGCTATCACACGATGTTTCCCACCACCTCACTGCCACAGCGTGCCCGACAGGTGGTCGACGATTCGTTGATCCGTTCACCCACCTCTCTGTAGGCCCCACACATGGCGACACCGCAAGACACAATGGTAAAGAGAAGTTTAATTTCATATCTGAAAATCGCCAGTCGTATAGTGGGTAATGTCACTATATTATAAGTTTTAAAAGCCCCACAATTATCGTTTATTAAAAACATGTGGGGATTGGGTCCCTCCCCTGCTCCCCCTCCCATGGCTCCTGGTTTCTGCCCAGTCCCTGGCTCAACCCAGGTCATCCCTCCCGGGGAGTGGTTGTTTGCAAATGATCTCCTAGAGGGAGATCCTTCTCCACTATCTTCGCCCCTCCCGGCCGGCTAGGGTTTCCTTGGTTGTTTTTTTGGACTGGTGCTTCCCAGGGATCCCTGTTTGGTTGGGGATCCCTTCCCTTTTTCCCTCAGGCTTCCCCTGGGGTTTTTTGCAGGTGATTCGCGTGGATCTGGTCCCCTGCATTTCTTAGTGCGATGGAGGTGACGATTTAGGGTTTGGACATCTTCCCCATTTTTCTTGTGAATCCTCGACAGGCTCTGTGCTTGGACGAGATTCTTGGTCCCTGCTACTAGGATCCTCTTCTGTTTTCCCGGGGCGGGTTCCTTGTGGTGCAACTCTCTGGTCACTTCCTGATGGACTGGATCCTCTCTGTGCTGGTTGTCGGCTTCCTACAGGATGGCTCTCGTTGAACTGAATGTTTTCCCGATGGGCGGGATGGTTTCTCCATAGGGCGGGATCCGCCAAATCCGTCGGTTTTCCCGCGAGGCGGGATCCTTTCTTTTTTGCTGGTTTCCCGGATGGCGGGATTTCCCTGTTGCTTCCCGCTAGGCAGGACTGTTTGTGGTGGTTTTGACTGCTTCCCGCGAGGCAGGATTTTATTGTAACGGTTTTTCTTTGCTTCCTGCTGGGCGGGATATTCTCGATGGTGGTTTTTGGCTACTCCCCGCTGAGCGGGATCTCCAAAACTACTTTTTTTCTTATTTGTTTGTTTCCCGCCGAGAGGGATTGTTTCATGCTTACTGTTATCGCTGGGCGGGATTTCTGTTTTGGTGTTCAGTTTCAAGGGATTGATGCCCTAGGCCCATTGCTTATGTAATCAGGTTTTGGGATCCTTGTTAAAACCCGCTATAAATACAAACACATAATTATCAAAAAAAAAAAAAACATGTGGGGATTAATATTTACAATGTGGGGGCCATTGCTAAAAAGGGACCATTTTTCAATTGTATGGGGGTTATTTATTTAAAATAATGATGGTGAGCATACTTATTTTAAAAGTAAGAGGGGCATTTATTTTAATTGGGAAGTGTCCATGTGTATTTGTCGCCTAGATGGACTTATTTAATTGGGAAGTGTCCATGTGTATTTGTCGCCTAGATGGACTTAGGGGACAATTTTTTTTAATGGGCCAATCATTTGTTTTCACATGGAAGTGGAAGTGGAAGGCCCTCATGGCCTCTTATTGTATTTTTCAGAGAGATGATGGCCCTAAATGTCCCATGTAATTCCCCTGCGAGGGAAATTGATGCTATTTTTTCCGCCTGAGAGCGATGCCGCCATTGAGCGATGTTGTCTATTTTCTGCCTTAGATAGGCATGATGTTTTTTCCAAATGATGAAGGCCCCTTTGATGGTGGAATATAGGGGTATTTATAGTCGTTGGAAACGATTTTCCACGACGGACACAATGGTGGTGTCATATTGTAATTTTGAGGCTGTTTTAATTTAGCTTCAAAGTTTTTCTACCTTGGAGTGCACTCTCGGTTGAACCCGACACTCCCAAGGTAATTTCATATGTGATCCTTGTACCTAGTAATCTTTTCTATACACTTGGCGAATGCAGCGGCTGGTTACCCATGCATTTCGATGGGATGACATGGTCACCAAAAGGACACTTATACTAAGGACTACGATACAAAGACACCCTAGACTCTATCCGAGGTTTTTCCGGATCTACTTCTGAAGACTACAGACGAAGACACTTCAGAAGATTCTTTTCTTTTCTTCTTCTCTCCTCCTATTTTGATCTATGGCTCATTTTATTGTATTGAGTGCATTTTCGGCAGAGACCGACACTCTTATATGGCTCGTTTTTCTTTTATATTAGGTGCATTTTCGGCAGAGACCGACACCTAGATTCAGTTCACCATGAGGAGGGACTTGATATTCATGGTGGATCTAGTCAGTGACCTACGAGAGGCAACATCCTCTGAGGATGACCTGCAGAGGCAATAGACCCAGAAGTGGCTGACCTTGAGGCACCCATGATGACATTGAGGCACTTAGACGGCTGACCCAGTGGCAACATACCCATGGAAGTGGCTGACCCTGAGGCAACAGAACAAGATGTATACACGGTGAATCTAGCATTATTCATAGTTGGAGAGCCAAGCGCAAAGAGCACGAGCCTAGACCAAATCCGTAATAAAAGAAGATGATAGGTTGTTTTTAGAAAATTCAACATTAAGGGGGAATGTTACCTAATGTTGACTTGTTTTTTTTATTTAGTTAGGATAGTGCACTTTAAGGGGGAATGTTAGAATTAAAGTGCACTATGCCTCTGTTTTGACACTTGTCAGTTTATCATATAGGCCTTCTGCCTATATATGTAACTCATTTTTATCAATAAAATAATCCCATCAATTTTAGTCCCAACATTTGGTTCGCACTCTCTCCTGCCTCACACTCTCTCCTACCCCGCACTCACTTCCAACTTGCACTCCCTCTTGGCTCACAATTGCCTTTGTCTCTTCTTTTTCCCAGCGTTCCTTGGATTCAACAATTTTTTGGAAATAATGTTCCACACATTCATAGTAGGGGTTTGAAGCATTGATGAACTCTGGATTAACCTTTTGCTCTTCTGTCATGACTACTACACTTACTCCTAGTTTGCGCTTGCACTCACTCGCACTGGCTTTCGGTTGCACTTACTCAAACTTGTTGCTGCACTTACTCCCCGATTGTGCTCACACTTATTACTGCACTTAGTCTTGGCTCGTGCTCGTACTTACTATTGCACTTACTCCCAGCTCGCGCTTGCACTTGCTACTGCACTTACTCTCGGCTCGCGCACTCGCACTCGTTGTTGCAATTCCATACAACCAATTACAAAAATAAATAATAGTAATATCAAATGAAATAAGCTCAACCGGTTATATTTTTGAACTTTCAAGGATGACACCAAGCTTGAATCTTGCCAAGCGAGACATGCATAATTACCAAATTGTTGTAATACCACTATGTGGTCATGATGTAATACAGGTGGGGCCTATTTCAATCCCATATTACTAATTAAAAAAAGCTATTACAAGTAAACTTTAGATGATATGTTGCACTATGTTCTAAAAGGATCATTTTATACTAAAGTCAATTGTTTATAGCATTATTGGCAAAGTAGTACAAAATATTTATACATGAAATTGAACATAGTTGTGGTCATGAGTCAAGGATTTTACAAGAAGTTTTTCTTCTTGTAGGTATTATGGATTGTCATATGTATGCACTCTTTATAAGAGACACACTTAATAAAACATGTTTCACCATAATTCATAATTAGGAATGAATGATCACTAGAGTGGTTACATCTATTCATTTTCATGTTTTTTGAATAATAAATGCAAGAGTACCAATACGTATAAGAGCATGAAGAAAATACTTCTACAAATTTCCTCAATTTAGCATTATATTGAGTATGAATTCTTAGTTATGAGTATACACACCATATATTAGATATGTTGTTCTTCAAGAAAAAGTGCAAGGCCTATGTTAGAAAATATTTCATGCTAATAGGACTCTTATATGTGTAATGTGATGTATAACTATGAAGTAGATTTTAACTTAAATTTATCAACTCGACTTTGGACATGTATGTTTTATTTGAAGTAAATATATATGGCAAGGCCTAATCACCACAAAACCAGTATGTAAGAAAGGAATATTACTTTAAGCAACTTTAAATAAATAATATGCAAGGTCAAATATTTAGATGTTAAGGTTATATGCATGTAGAATGTTAAATTGATTTTGATTCCTTCCAAGCACTACAGGCCTTGATGTCTTCTTGTCCATTCTCTGTGTAAGCTTAGGTCCTATTTTCATCTTGTCCATTCTTTGTGTAAGCTTGATGGTCAATAACATTAGCTACTCCATGTTATGTTCTTGATATATAAAATTCACTTGTAGAACATATATCAATATATGCATTAGGTCTAAATAGGCTAAAATAAGGTTTGGTTACTAAATAGGATTCAAATATATTTCAAATGTTTCCTCGTATGGAAAACTTCACTTGTGGAGAGGAAGCATGTACTTTCACATTCAATTCTAACAAATTAAGAAATAAGGCTACTTTTCTACAATTTTTTGAAGTTTACTTGAGTTCTTAAGAGTCTCCAATAACATTCCTAGGAGTTTCCAAAAGTTTTCAATGCTTTTCATTTCTAAATTGTTGTCTTCTTAATAAGTTTATCCTAAATATTATATTTATTCTTGTCCTCACCATCTTGCCTACATATTCTCTATGTGTTTCAAAAACTTTAGTGGTGATTTCCAATTCATTGAATAACATAGAATTGAAATAATGTGGTCTCATGTAGTTCACAATGTTCAATTAAAAACAAACCAAACATACATATCTTTTGAATATATCAAATATATGTAGCATGGTATATATTTTGATTTAGTTTGTTAATCAATTTGGGATATTTTATGCACTTGCTATGACTAAGAATCAACATGATATTTCTCTAATGCTAAAACAAATGAAAGTTTGTCATATTTACTTAAGAGCAGTATTTTATTGAAATGATTGCGATTTATACAAATTATATTAATAAGGCGAATCTAGAGTTAAGTTTATGTTCAACAAGAGTGGTAGGTTTCATGTTGTACAACACATAAGTAGGTTTTATGGCATATGTTTTTTTTCAATTGGTTATATGGGATTAAAACGGGCCCACCCATATTACATCATCACCACATCGTGGTATTACCACAAAGCTTGGATATTATCCATATATCGCTTGGCAAGATTTAAACCTTGGTCTCCTCCTTAAGTGTTGAGGAATCTAACCTGTTGAGATAGTGCCACTTTATTGGTTTAATGACATATGTTACTTGCTTCTAAATACCTGATTTCAATAACCATAGGATAGAAATCAATTATTTCTTAGGTTAAGAGGCTAAATAATATATATTACTCTATTTGGGTTAATGTATAAAAGTTGTCTTGCCATCGTGAACATTATTGTTGAGCAATATTTAAAAATATATGACCTATGACTTTAATGGCCTTTTTAAGTGTGGAAATTAATTTCCTATATCATTACTATTGGGTCTCGTATGGTAATCCATCTTGCCTGTTAATTAATACAAAAGTGTATGTTTTAGATGCCATATATCCCATACATATCCCTAGTCATTATGGTATTTCTTAAATTTGTTCTTATGTTGCATAAAGATAAAGGCTTATCCATTCCAATGGTTTGTATAGTGCAATGGTTAGTAGTCCATGTAGTTTTATACACTTAAATTTTAGAATACCTTGATGAGAGGGTGTTGGAGGCCCAAAGTATTTTTTTAGTGTGCTAAGTTTTAAGAAGGCCTCATAGGCTAATTATGGCAAAAAATAAAGAAGTGTACAAACTTTATCCTTTGAGTCTTTAGGTCATTTATGATTTTGTTATATTAACGATGGTTTCAAGCTTATTAGGATACTCTTCCAAGCCCTTCAATTTTATTTTGTGTGTAAGTTATTTCAAACTTTATTTTCAAGCTTCCAAGAATGTTGGGTTTAGATGGAAACACATTGTTTAAGGGGTAATTATATTGAGACTCGATATAATTGTTTTTACTTACAAGTCCAAAGACATTGAAACTTTTGAAGATCAAGCTTTTCCCTTAGGATTGGTTTTCATACATTTGATTCATCTTAGTTCAAATTTGTAACCAAACAAACACCTATATAATTCTAATAATGACATGGTTAACAATTTTAAAACTTGGGCATAGATCTTTAGTAATCTTTATTTTAAACATTGCAATGAATTTGGGAGTTATTTCCATGCACTACTTGAAGTGTTTATTTTAAACATTGCCATGAATTTGGAATGTTTTTTATGCACTACTTGAAGTGCCTCAAGTGTCATGTACATAGTTACAATCAACATTTTCAAGTAAAGTCGATCGAGACAACAAGACTAGGGCTTTTATTGATGCAACTATATCAAACAATAGTAATAAGACAAAAAATAAGAGTTGATTTTTTTATATTATCTTGAACAAAGGTTAGTGGCATCATGTATTCCCTTTCTCATTGCCAACAATATGATATACATGTAATCTTTCAAGAAGTATAGTCAACAAGATTAGACCTTTTGTTGATGCAACTATATCAAAACAGTAGCAATGAGACATCAGAAAGAAGAGTTGAATTTTCTATATTATCTTCAACAAAGGTTAGTGGCATCATGTATTCCTTTTCTCATTGCCAACAATATGACATACATGCAATCTTTCAAGAAGGATAGTCAACAAGATTAGGGCTTTCGTTGATGCAACTATATCAAAACAGTAGCAATGAGACATTAGAAATAAGAGTTGATTTTTTTATATTATCTTCAATAAAGGTTAGTGGCACCACGTTCCTTTTCTCATCACCAACAATATGACATACATGTAATCTTTCCAGAAGGATAGTCAATTTGTACTACAATTTGTTAGGTTACTATCTAAGAATTATTTGAACTCCTATGAAGGCAATACTTCAAAATGTAGTAATCACAGCTTTTCTTGACTTGAGTCTTGGAAATGAAGAATCTAGACATGTTTTGAAATTCTTTCCTAAACTGGCATAACAATGAAGTTAAAATTATAATTGCTCTTTTTCAATATCTTGTTAAATAATTTGTTTGGTTTCAAAGTGCATGTAGCTTTGATTAGTACCCTAATCTATAGTAATCCATACTTTGTTAATATATATTTTAATAGTATTGGTACACCTTTACTAATCATATGGAAGCTTTTTTCATTAAAAAGATTTTGATGACTAGATCTTTAGTGGTTGAAAAGAGCATTTGTGCGTTCACAAAGATCATTCGTGTATAAATAAGTAAAACATAGATTTTTTGGGTATGGAAATTGTTTTTTCAAAACCCTTTTAATGATATTCAAGAAAATATTATGATAATTACCATGTTATAAAATAATAATATAACCTTGTATTTTAATTATTTTTGAAAATAAAATCATATTTTAAAACTTTTTTTTTTGATAATGAGGTTTTTTTCCACGTGGCCTGTATCGGTAAGTATTTACTCCAATGAGGGGGACTTGGAGGGGCTCGGAATTAGAACCAAAAAACATAGTTAAGAGAATTATATATTGAGTTTGATTGTGTAAGAGCATTCAATTCATTAGTAAAGTTAAATTTAACACTCGTTGTTTACAATTTCTCTAGAGATTTCGTAATCTAATAACCACATATTTTTGTTTGTAGTTAATTAAGTCAAATTGTTTTATATTAAGATTACCACGAAGGTAGCAACAAAAGAAAACAATCTTAAATTTTTAGAATGCCATCTTTATATTTTACTTTTAGTAATTGTATTGATACATCATTCAACATTTGAATAAGTGTAGGGACACCCAATCTTTATATTTTACTTTTAGTAATTGTATTGATACATCATTCAACATTTGAATAAGTGTAGGGACACCCAACGAAATGTCATTGGGGTGTCATCTCAGTAACCTAAGTTCAAATCATGGAGGGAGCCCCCCTGTTGCTGTGCCCTTGTCGAGTGTGGCCTCCAACTGTACCACCCGTTGTACTTCACATTACTTAAAAAAAACATTTGAATAAGTCATTTCAAAGTTATTTTTTCCCTTTTATACTTCATTTGCGAATTTTGAACCAATCTGTCTAGAAAGGTAATTATTTTCTTTAAACTTATTCATTTTATAGATTTGAATATAACAAATTATATTTATGTTGTTAATTTGGATAATTGATAACCACTTTTTTATTACATTTGTCATTGTTGTTTCTATGAAAATGGTTTCCAATTTTGCAATGCTTCTGCACTCACAAAGACATCGCAATGACGAAAGATATTAGGGCTCTCCTAGAGGAGACCTAAGTTCAATTCACCAGAAGGATGGCCCCTGATGTGGTCCCAACTTTTCAACCTTTTCATTTTGTTTTTTGCAATGACATTACTATAACTCCTTCCCACTAGTGTTTATGGAGAAGCCAAATGGTGGTTGCTCGCTTGCATACACTCAAGACTCAAATGACATTAGAACCAAATCATGATTGCTTCTTGACATACGCTCACCACTTTAGATCAACATGATTACTTTGTTGGCATACACTCATCTCTTTAGATCAACATGATTGCTTGATGGCATACACTCATAATTTTTTACTCATATCTTTAGATCAACATGATTGCTTGATGGCATACACTCATAATTTTTTTTTTGCAATGTTGCTACTATAACTCCTCTTCACTAGTGTTTATGGAGAATCCAAATGATGGTTGCTAGCTTGTATACACTCAAAATTTAAATGACATTAGAGCGAAATCATGATTACTTCTTGACATATACTTGTCATTTTAAATCAACATGATTACTTGTTGGCTTACACTCATCACTTCACTTTAGATCAACATAATTACTTATTAGCATACACTTATCACTTTAGATCAACCTATCTTTGACGGAATCACTTTAAATCAACCTATCTCCAATAAAATTTAAACATGTCTTTAAAGATTCAAACCTTAAACTTTTATCTAAAATTTGAAGGGCTTCCTTAAACTCACTCATATGACGAAGACATACAAAATTTTAAATGCAAATATCTTTATAATCGCAAGAACTCATCGTTAAGGTACACTTGTTTAAGAAATTTCTGCACACCCACTCTTGGCAAAGTAACCTTCCAAAATTATATAAAATTGGAGCCGTTCAAATTAGGTTCCTTCGGTGCTTATCCCTCACGGGTGACGTGTCCTGCAGCATACCGCCTCTTGGCCAACCCTAACGGCGCACGTGGCACCACATTCTGACGATGGTCCACACGGTCTCCTCAGACAACGTCGCGTTCTGCCGTCTCGAGGCACCATCGGACGGGAATGGGGAACCGTTCGGCGGTGGGGCCCGCCGGAGCGTGGGCAGCCGGTGCCGGCAACGTCATCTTCCACTCTCCCCTCCTCCTCCCCCGTTAAAACCCCGCCCTCACGCCGATCGTCAGAACAAACGAACCGAGGACCGGAGAAACATCAGACATCAGACACGAAAGCCCCCAATATCGTTTTTCTGGTGCCGGAAGAGGCCGGAGGCCGGAGATCGGAGATGGAGGACGCCGAAAGGGCTCACCCTCACCCGGTGCCCGTCCTTTCCCAGCCCCTGACCCTGGGCCTCCCGTCAAATAATCACGACCACCACCACCCAAACTACCTCCAGCCCGGCAATGGCGGCGGAGGCGGAGGCGGCGGCGGCGGCGGCTCTGGCGGGCGCGATGAGTGCTGGAGCGAGGGCGCTACCATTACCCTGATCGACGCCTGGGGCGGCCGCTACCTTCAGCTCAACAGGGGAAACCTCAAGCAGAAGCACTGGCGCGAGGTCGCCGACGCCGTCAACGCCCGCGCAGGCGGAAAGATTCGGAAAACTGACGTCCAGTGCAAGAATCGGCTGGATACCCTGAAGAAGAAGTACAAGGTGGAGAAGGCGAAGGTCCTGGGCGGCGGCGCCAGCTCCTGGCCCTTTTACGCCAGACTGGACGACCTCATAGGACCGTCGCGCAAGCACCAGGCGCTCAAGGTTGAGCCGCCGCCGCCGCTGCCGCCTCCGCCACAGCAGCAGCTCCAGGCGCATCCTCTCCAACCCCAGGCCCTAAGGCAGGTTCTGCCCGAGGGCGAGGGTTTCGACCCGGCGACCTCGGGATCCCGCGACACGACCGAGAGCTGCCCGAACCCGGCCACCGCCGCGCACGTGGGCAAGAGCGGTGGCGGCGGCAAGAAGCGCAGCAGGTCCCCGGCGTCCGGCGCCGCCGCAGCGGAGAGCCCCCTGAGAGAGCTGGCGCAAGCGATTTTGAAGTTCGGGGAGGTTTACGAGCGGATCGAGAGCACGAAGCAGCAGCAGATAATGGAATTGGAGAGGATGCGCATGGAGTTTACGAAGGATTTGGAGATCCAGCGCTTGCAGCATTTCATGCAGACGCAGATCGAGCTCGCCAAAATGGAGCGCACCAAAAATGGGAGCACAGGTAGAACTAATTTAAAATTTTGCCCTTGAAATCAGTTGGATTACTGCGCAATTTAGTTTAATTTGGTATGGCATTGCAAGGTGGTTATTTCTCAAGATCTAGGAGGATTTCCCAAAACCCTAGTTTTTATTTTATTTTATGTCCTAGAACCATTTCGCAGAACTCCAGGGATATTTTCAGTGTTTAGGGATCTTTTCCAAAACCCTAGGATTTTCTCCAGGTTTCAGGAGCGCCTCGGCCACGCACATGTTAATTTTTTTATAACATCTTAAAGGTCAAATTCGCGTAGGACTTGTTTAGGTATGTTTATGTTTGTTTCCCTAGAAGATAAATTACGCAGAGTGTTGAGCTATATGACGATTTTTCCATTCTGATTTGGTTGATTCCTTATTTAATGTATTGAATTCTGCTTGCACATAGTTACAGCTGATATTGTTGTAGGATGGACAGTAAAAAAGAAGATGTTCTGCATCGTCTATTTGATTTAACATACATGATTTGCATACTTTGTTTTCTAACGAGTTTCTCAATATGTCGATCTACCTACTGATTTCACTGAGCAAATTAGGGAGTTGTTTTTTGTTTTACTATATTAGCAATAAAAATTTGCAGATTCTGTTTTCCTTACGAGCATCTCAATATGTCGATATCCGTACCGATTTCGTTGAGCAAATAAAGGAGTTGGTTCTTCTTTTACTTTTTTATCAATCAAAATTTTCTATTTAAATGGCAGCAAGGGAATGATTCAGATGGTTCATTTAAAAGGTTAAAGTATTTTTGTTTTTTCCATTGATTGTTTAGTTGAAATTGGAGATTTCAGATTAGTTAGATTGCAGTGCGATTTGGAATGCAAATTTTATGTAACTTTGTTCCTGTAGGGCGTTTTTTTAAGACCCTGGGGTTTCTGAGTTATACGGCGGTTTTGCAAAACCCAAGGAATCTCTTAAGGTTTTCAAGGGATTTTCCAAAACCCTAGCTATCTCTTCTTGTTTTATGGCAGTGTCGTCTAATATTGAATTAGCTAAAATTGGATTAGGTAGATGACTATGCCAAAGGAAATTAAGTTTTTCTATGGTAATTCTGGAGATTGTGTAGTTTGTTCTACTTTATTTTTGTAAATTATCAAGAAATATAGGAGACAGAGATCTGTTTGAAGCATGTCAAAGTAGATACTGGCCATTGCAGAGGGGTCTGCCTAAAATCTCCTAAGGGGTGCTGCTGAAAAAATTTAGCAGATTTTTCTGGGAAGCTTGTCATAGGAAAATTAGTTTATTCTGATTGTCTCGATGTATCAGGAGATATTTACTAAGAAATGACAAATCAAACAGAGATTGTCACTTTGCAATAAATTACATACAAAGTACAGTAGTCTGTGAGCCACTTCTCTGCAGTATCTGCAGAAATTTTCACTCTACACTGAGATTTTTCTTGGAAACATTTTGTTTTCCCTCCTTTTCTCTGAAATAATCTCTACAGCATCTGCTGAAATTCTTGCTCTCCACTTTGATTTTTCTTGGGAACATTTTATTTCCCCCCTTTTCTCTGAAATAATCTCTCCAGCATCTGTTGAAATTCTCGCTCTGCACTTTGATTTTTCTTGGGAACATTGTATTTTCCATCATTTTCTCTTAATTAATGAGGTACTATGACCACATTGTCACAGTATTTCAACAAACTATACTATTGTGGTTTTATAACAAAATTGTATTGCCATGGAACACTGCATTATCATGGTATTTGAAGAAATCACATTATTGTGGTATTACAATAAACCTTTTTTTTTTTATCACAAGCCACCTTCCCGATTGAGTGTCCATCAGAATGTGGAGATTTGAACTCAGGCTGTGCTCATACGATTTCAACCCATTTACCTTTGCTTCACAATGCCTGCGCAGGTAATTATAGATATAATTTTTTTAAATTGGTTATATGGGTTTGAAATAGGCAGGATTTGTACCCCGGTTGCGTCTTTGAAAATTGAAGAATTTAACTGTTTGAGCTAATGCCATATTATAGATAATTATAGATAAATTGCCATACATGTAAGGAGTAAATTTATTGATCACTGTTTGATATAATTTTAGAAAGAGTTGGGTGACTACTCTTGGTCACAGCTTTTAACAGTTGAAGCATGTTTCACTTTTTGCAAGTCCATATCAAGAAGATAACATAGACTGCCAGGAAACCTTGAACTGCAAAGTGAAAATTGTGTATAGACTAATAGATGGATTCACTAAGCCAGAAATTTATGTTAGAGGGGATTTATTGATTATGAAATTTGATCTTGTAAATGCTTTGAGTCCAGCCAAAAATCTGCTGTAAAAGCTGCAAATGTTACAAAATTTTGAAACTGAAACCAAATAGATTAAGTTTTAAGCAGAAATCCAAAACTGATGGCAATTATAGAATTACTACTGATAATGACTTAAATCTCAAGCCAGAAAAAGTTAGAAACCAAGCTTATTTCTGTTTCTTTGAAGATTCAAAAATTTAAATATCTAGGAAAGAACAAATTTTGGCCAAATAGTAGTCAGATTGTTAAGACTGGAAAGGAACGAAACTGTAGTATTGATTGAAAAAGTAAATTAAACAGTATGGAAGAATTAGATAACTATCCTGAGAAGGTACAATAGGTGGGTTTAACTAAAATACTTTCTTGATTTGTGCACACAAACCACTTCAAACAAGTTTAAGGCCAAAGGACCTCTTTGAAGCTACCTTCCCTTCAAATTCTTGTTCCCCTGTGCACATGGGAAGATTTGTTTCACATAAAACCTTTTTAACTAAGAGAGGGGTACAACTAACTAACTAAGAGTATGTTTCCCCAGAGTACTTGCAATGCTAGATGTTGCAGTACATCGAGGCCTTTCCATGCCACATCTTAAGTGAATGTCTTTCCATTGCATGAAACATTTTATTCAATACTGTATTCCCTAGTTAGTTACTAGAGTGGCCAAAGTATATTCTAAAACCGTGATAATATGATATTCATCACGAAAAGGTGATGTGCACTTTTTTTTTTCTTTTAAAAGATTATTGGCAGTGCAAATTCATCACGGAAGGGTGATGTGCACTTAAAAAAAAAACATTGCCAGGGTATGTTAAGCTTGTTCAACATGTGGCAGTACCTTGTGAGGTCCGTAGTAAAGGGGACTCCTCTGTTCCTTTTGAGATACATTTGCTTATAGTCTTATGATAGCTTGCGTGATTGCGGGAAAAGTCTCTGTAATGAGGAGATCATGTTTCAATAGTGAAAGACATCGTTGGAAACTTGCTATTTGTAAAATTAGTAATTAGAGAGCCGAAATTGTGAAGTTTGGAAATGTGCCCATTGTGGAATTAGAAAGTTTGAAATTTAAAAGTGAGGTTCATAGCTCCCACATAAAAAAATGTTTATACACTGTCAAAGAAAAGATATATATGTTTATATGTCTGTAACTTGAAAAAAAGTCAATTACCTATGTTTATATGTCCTGTAATTGAAGAAAAGTCAATTACCTGCCTCAAATAACCTGTTCCTTCTATGCTGGTTTTGTTGGAACTTCACCTTATCTTGGACCAATTTGAGGTTCTCCTTTAATAGTCTAAAAATCTGCTGGCTTTCTTCTGGGAAATAACAGACGGCTGGAACTGAGGTGTCTTCCTGGGTCACTGGATTCAGTGAACTTCAAGGAGGTTTGAAAATTAGCAGTTTTGATGAAGACCAGAATAAATTCATTGAAATGAATGGTATAAATACATCCTGCACCAGAACACTTGGTCAAACCTTAAATCATCAATTACGGCACATTTGCAGGTTTTTGTTGGTTCTAGAGAAAACATGGAAGATAAGTGAATGTGCATGAATGAATTGTCCAATCACCTGTCCTTGCATTCACTTTTGTCACTGGTCGTTGTCTTCTACAAAGCCTTCAACAGCCATAAGGGTAACAACATTTGCCCATGAAAAATGCTAAATTTCTTTCTCCAAGATGAAAACTTCTTGCCTGACTTTGAGAATGCTGTGGGCAACTTTTTCATTAGAACTAACAACAAGCTCTTTATTGCCAGAAACTTGGCCTTCAGCAACACTCTACTGGTGGCCAATGCAGGAGACTGTCATGTCATGTCAGGGCAAGGCTCTTGAAATTTCCATAGACCACAATTCTCGACAGACAACTTGTAGATGTAGGGTGTAGCACAGTTTTATTTCCAATTTGCTTTCTGTTTGGTTTTAAATCTTTAGCTTTAAGCCATAGGAATTTGTATTCTCTTCAAAGCTTTCTCTTTTTTTTTTTTTTTCAATTAATTATATGGGATTGAAATGGGCCCCACCCCTATTATATTGTCACTATGTTATCACGGTATTTCAACAAACCGCATAATGATATTACAACAACATTTTGGCAATTATGCATGTATAGCTTGACAAGATTCGAACTTGTGTCTACTCCTTGAAAATCAAGGAATTTAACTGTTTGAGCTCATGCCATTGATCTTTGTTATTTTAATTGGTTATATGGGATTTAAATGGGCCCTACCCGTACTACATTGTGACCATGTTACCATGGTATTTCGACAAGCCACATAGTGGTATTACAACAACTTTTAGGCAATTTTGCTTGCATCACTTGGCAAGATTCAAACCTAGGTCTCCTCCTTAAAAGTTGAGGTATTTAATTGGTTGAGGTCATGCCATTTTATTATTAAGGTTCATCCACAAGATTGGAATCTTAGATGATGGTATGAAAGTATTCACTCGCAGCCAGTTGCTCTAAACTTGTGGATAAGATGTTAAGGTTCACCCATGAGATTTGAACCTTTGTTTAAAGTAAAATTTCTTACTCTCCACCAATTGCTGTACACCTCATGGGTAAACTGTT
Organism: Wollemia nobilis; assembly: GCA_028583015.1. Taxonomy (NCBI): domain Eukaryota; kingdom Viridiplantae; phylum Streptophyta; class Pinopsida; order Araucariales; family Araucariaceae; genus Wollemia; species Wollemia nobilis. The sequence goes on along the minus strand of JAQPPZ010001579.1, from coordinate 2,183,233 downwards.
AAAGTTGTGAATCTATGTGTATTTTGAGTTTTATAAAGTCAATCTCATAGTAGAAAAATATGTCAACTTAAAAAAAAAATTAATTCATTTGTTAATTTTCTGTTGTTGACTAAGTTTTTGTGAGTTTAAGTTTGGTTATTATGATTTGTATGGGGATATGTTAATCACGAGTCTAGTTTTTTTTTAATAAGTTATATGTGGCTTCTATTGGTGGCCACTCCCATCAAAATACCAAAATATTACATTTACTGTTAGGTCAATTAAACCATATCCAGCATGCTTTTTATCACAAATATTTTTCATTTCTTTTTCTATCAAATATATTATTCAACTTCCTCAAAGTGCTATGTTTCCACAATCACCTCCTTGACATTATTTTGATTAAGAGATAAAATGTCACTTGGCCAGTTGCCTTGTAAGCCTTCTAAAATTTGAATTTCACCAAGATGAAAATCAACACCGCAATTGGCTAAATTATCTCCTACCTGATTTCCTTCTTCATAAATATGCTCACATTTCCAAGAGATTGCCTCCAATAATAGATCGATAAACATTTGCAATAGTATTATTCTTTATCCAATTCCCACATCCATTTTTGTTGATAGCATTAATGATAATTTGTGAATCACCCTCAATTAAAATATATTTCCATTCTTTTTTTATTTCAATTTTAATCCTTGTAAGAAGTGCCCTAGCCTTTGCATAGTTGTTAGTTGAGGTTCCATATGATTTTGAGTAAGTGAGGAGAATTTTGCCTTCATTATTTTGGAAAACACCACCTCCACTGGCTTTTCTCGGATTTCCTTTAGAAGCACCATCAAAATTAATTTTGATAAACCCAATTTCTAGACATTTTCATTTTACCCTGGATCGAAGTAGATCCTTTGTTTTAATGCCATTATCAAATAGGACTCTTCCATGTATGTTCAAATCCTGTAACCAAGTTGTTACAATCTCTTTTTTTGCACTTGAGACTTCCCATGATGAACACCATATTTGTAAACATTCTGCAAGAGACAATAATATAGTTCCAAACTTGGGCTTCATTTTGAGATTTGTTTTTAAAAATTCTATTAATCCTTTCAACCCTTAAATGACATGCATGTTCAAACTTCAAATCCTTAACTAGGTTGTTACCATCTCTTTTTTGGCACTTGAGACTTCCCATGATGATTTTGAGATTTATTTAAAAAAATTCTATTATGTTTTAAACCATAAATTCCAACAAATAATGGCAGGACCAATCCTCCACATAATACATAATGCTTTAGCTTTGAAATAATTAATCCAACATTTCATTAACTCTTTCAATGTTGATGGAGCTACTTAATATATTTTCATATTTTTAAAAAAGTAATCCCAAATGGTGTGAGCAAAGGGACAATGAAGAAGTAAATGGTCTAATGTTTCTAAATCCTTCTCACGCAAGGCATATCTGAAAGGTCCATGATATCCTTTTATTTGTAGACTCTCTAGTGTAAGAATCTTTCTTTGAATTACTAACCAAAGGAATGTTGAGGCCTTAGGTAGAGCCTCTTGGAACCAAACATTCTTCCAAAGGAAAATCTTTGGGTGTAGGAAATTTTGATTGCTCTAAATTCTTGTATCCCAATTTGACCAAGTATCCACCATATTTTGATAGATTCCAAACCAACTCATCCTTTCGTGTAAAAATCGACAAATAAAACTCTTGAAGCATCTTTTGAAGATCATCTGCAATTTGTTTGAGTTTGTCTCCTTCGATCAGGTTACTAATAGAAAGAAGCATAGGCCCTAGATGACTGCTACCCTATGCTTCTTCTTCTGATTTGTTTAGAAAGAAGAAGCATAGGCTAGCAGTCATCTAGGGCCTATGCTTCTTCTTTCTAAACAAATCAGATCTGTAATTTATTTAAGACAAAACAGTTTCTAAGCATGCAACAATCATACAATGGCTGAAAATGAACAGCGGAAGCAAAATATATATCTGAACCTATAAGTATTACAGAATAGAGGAGGCTACAGCTACAGCAGGACAGCCTGCTCTCTTGCTGCCTTTTTGGCCAGCAATTTCACTGTTCTTCTCCTCCTAAGCTTGCAGTTTTCCTTCAGCAATCTGCTCTTCTTCTTTTCTTTCTGTTATGTAAAACACTCTTGCCCTTTTCCTTTTATCCTTGAAAAAAAAACCCTAATCTCTCTAATCCTAATCTCTTTAGATGTATGGTCAAGATTAGATCTTATCTCATCTTGAGATGTATGGTCAAGATTAAATCACTTAAGTGAATTACAAAATAGAATTATCACTTTACAAATAATGAGAGGAAATGGACTAATAGGAAATCTAAACCTAAGACACAACTCCAAGTGCCATGTAGATTCTCCCACTCTCCGTTGTGGGTCCCACTATGCCATATCATCCTCGAAATGTCTCGAACCACTTCTAGCACGTTCATACTGAAGCCTGTGCAAGAAGTTCCTGTCTGAGCTACATTTCTCAACATTATAGACACTCGTCTTGTTAAATTTTGTTCTGGATGGCCCTATGTATATTAGTCTAAAATGACTTAGTTTTGTCAACTTTGCCTGCTGAATCCATCAAAAGTCACTGGATCTTAACGTGTGCAATTGAACTTATCCAAAGACAAATTAAATAAGGGTCAATAGAGATGTAGGTTAGGAAAATTGTAGGTTGGAACATGAGATCTTGTAAAGTAATATTGTTAACAAGTAGTTGACTAAACAAGAATGCCTGGTATCATACTAGTCAATCTGTAATCTACTTATCAGAGAGGCATGCCTTTTGGCATTCATAATATGTTTGTCTTTACTTACTACTTGTACTGAAGGATAATATGTCCACTGGATGAAGTTCTTTTTATCAGTAGAATTCATTTTTGGTTTACTTGGAATGATGGAGCAGAACTTTATGCAATTCACATGAACCTTTTGTCAGTTAACAAAGTTGCTTTTCAGTTTTTTGTACAAAGTTACAAATTTGTGTATTGAAATAGTGGTCTTTAGGATTCCGACAGGCATTTGTCTTTGATCATGCAAGTTGAATTTGATTAAATCTGTTTTTGTTCCTCTTTTCTGAATGTATAACAATCTACTCCAATGACTTGGTTGGTGATTAATTAATTTGTTTTAAAGTACTTGTGAAAATTTATTTGGAGTTATAGGTGCTTTCCAAAATGATTCAGTATTCAGTCTATCTAAAAGTTTAAAATGACCTTTGCATGGATAATCATAGTACTGTCAAGATCTAAAAGTACATGGAGGAAATGGGAAGAAAGCTATATAATCATCCCGACAGAGGTATAGAATATGCTACATGGACAATTGTGGGCTGTAGAAATATGGTTTGTCACTTGTTGGATGCCTTTCCCCGTGGCTGGATCAGTTGACATGGTAGGTATTTTGGTGAAGCTCGTAATTAATTAATGCACACAGACATATACATCATTGGTCTTATGAATCTAGCAGGATGGCTTGCGAGTTGCAGAGTCTATGACAAACCTAGGCTTAATTTTAAATTCTATTTTCAAGTATAGGACTGCATCTCTCTTTAGTCAAATTTGCTTTAAGTATTCTGCTTTGGAAGGCTTATTAGGAGAAAATATTATGTAACACATAAAACTTAGACAGTTTGTTAAGGAGAATTGCTTCATTATTATAATAGTGACAAAAGACCTATACTAAACAGCAGCACATAGTTAGCAGCCATGCACCCCTCAGGCATTAAAGTTTTAAACATGTTGTCAAGACTTGGATTTGTCTTGGACATGATAAGCCTGTTATTTTTTGAGCTGGACTCAGGTTTGGGGCAGGGACTCAACAAATAAGAAAGGTATAAAATTTAGAAGATTTTACGGAAAGAGATTTGTCCATGGTCAAAAGACTCGCCTAAGGGCCACCCAACTCAGACCTGCAAGCACTCAAGGGACTTGCAAGAATGTCTTAATTAGGGTTTTAACATTTATATTTATCATATCCCAGGGATTATGGAATGCTGATGACCCTCTATTGCATGGTCCTGTGGTAAAATTCTTGTCAAAAAACCATCTCTCAATTTGTTTTTGATAAGTTAAATTGTATCAAAGTCAACCTTACTATATTACATTTTGCTTTTGCACTAGGTCTCTCTCTCTCTCTCTCTCTCTCTCTCTCTCTTTTAAAGCCCACTTTCCTTTTCTTGCTTTTTGCTTTCTTGTCCCACCTTATCATACTTTCTGGCATGAGTATGCATGATCTTTGTGTTAATTGACTTTTAATGTGCGTGTTTTTCTACTAACAGCCTTCTATGCCTGTCTTTCACATTTTTTAACTGCTTTTAAACTCTATAGGACATGCATGACTGTCTTTTATGTGCAATACCAAATTTTATGCTAACTGAAAAAAGTAAACCATCATTTTTTTGGGCAAGCCTTTGTTTTGCCTTTGAACTTCGTGGAACCATTTGATGATGCAATTTATATATCAGAACTCAAAGGCAAAAGATTCTGAGTAGGAGAGGGGCTCCTATAATCCTATTTTTCCTTAGTTATAATTTTTTGTGCACCTCTTCTAATGGGGCATCTTGTTTTCTTGACACCTTAGAGGTTTTTTCCATATCTTGATACGTGCTTCAACTTTCCCCTAATTATTTTGGAGAAAGACAGATTTCATCGCTACCAGAATTTGCCATCCCTTGAATGCTAGGCACAACATAATTATTCTTCTTTGAAGTACCATTCCACTATATTGTCTTTTGCTTCCATTTTCATTGCAGCACTTCAAAATTCTTATCAGAAGAGAACATTTTTTTCAGATTTCTTTGGATATGATTCTTTATGCATGGACATGAATTCACTAGATGACCGTATTTAGAATAAACATTGTCTGTATCTGAAAGCAATGCTTTCATAATTCACTTTTGGTGTTCTTATTGAAGAACCCGTGCAGCTAGGAGGCCTTTGGTTACTTCTGCCTCCACACATATGGGTGCACAAGTTTTTGAATTTCCCCTTTGTTAACTCATACAAGGAAATGAACTTTCAAATGGTATTTTTAATGTGTTCTAGGGTTAGTGGCATTAGAAAATGCAAACTTAGCAAACTAACCAATACTGGGACAGAGAGAAGAGTTTCAATTAGAAGGTCAAAATTTGAATACTAGGGTTTCATAAATAGCCTGATCCCCTTATGAAATAAATGCCTTCCTAGTCCATCATTTCTTGAAAAAAGCATAATGGAATACAGTTGGGCACAATGGTGAATTTTTATCTCAACTGAAATGAGAGGAGACCAATTTTGACCTGTCTACTTGTAGCAGGAAAAGTGGGCCAAAAACCAGTAAACCTACATTAAACCTCTCTCATTGAGTCTAGAAGCAAAATGGACGTGTTTTCACTTTCTGGATAATAGAAAGGGTTGAAGATGCTTTGTCAGTGGTAAATCCTTGCCTATGAGTGGGAAGGGAAGGATTACCTGAGCTAGACAGATCTTTGAATCTATTCAAAGAGGCTTGGTCACCTTTAGAAACCTTGCATGTTATCTTGGGTAATGGTTTTGGTGAATCCTTGTTGGAAGAAATTGAATATTCTTGAGACGGACCCCACAATATTTCCCTACAATCTTTTTCATTGGTTATATGGTATTGAGACGGACCCCACAATATTACATCATGACAATGTGACCACAGTATTTCATCATACAACATAGTGGTATTTTACAATAACATTTTTCAGCAAGTATGCAGACATCTCCTGGCAAGATTTGAACCTGAGTTTCCACCTTCAAAGTATATTTTTAACCACTTGAGCTCATGCCATTTGATAACCATCACCCTACATTATGTAAGGCATAGGAGTATGCTTTTCACAAAATCCAATCATACTTTTAAACAAATGAATCCACAAATAGATAGAAACTTTGATAACTGGTTCATGATTGAATTTTGTGCTAATGCTGATTTGACTCCCAAGAAAAGAAAAAACAAAAGCATAAATTGTAATCCAGATATACTTAAGCTTTTGTGCTTGGGATTAGTTAGTTTTTCATTTCTGCAAAGCAACCAACCCTTTCACTTGCATCTTCTGAAAATATATTATTTACTTGCATTAAAAAGTAGTTAAACAGGTTGATGAAAAGTAAAAACTGTATCTTCTGGCCAAAGCCATTTGTTTTTCATATGCCAAACAGAATACTCATCTTGGGAATTATTTTATTTGGTTTCTAATCACAGTTGCTCTCAGTAAATTGTAAAAATGTACTTTTATAGTTGATTAAGGCACAGATACTTAGTGCATGTTGTAAACGATAGTGCAATTCAGATGCATTGGATAAAATTACTTTATCTTTGAATAATTCGAAAGCAATCTAAAGCCCGATTTAAATGAGTCTCTTTAGGTTACATAAAAGACAAAATCCAGTTGAATATATAGTGTGAATGGAAATATTAACAGACCTCATATCATGTGAAACGATGTAGAGGAAGTCTTCATTCTTAAGCAAACAAAAAGCATGCATATGTACATAATTCGAAGATTTAGGAGCTGCATTTCGATGAAAATGGTTTTAACTGATTGTGATAAATTTCAGGAAGTGTGTGTACACACATATTAGATTGTTTGTTGTTATATGCTAAAGAGTGAAGAAAAGGAAACCAAGGAGAAAGTATAGTGGGTGCTTGCCTCTTTAATGCAATATGTCATGTTGCCTTTTGTTCATTTCAGAAAAAGTGTTCTGAGTTTAAAATATTCTGATTTTTTATTATCTTGCTGCAGAGCACTATTTGTAGATTTGCTGTTGTTATAAAAGATTTACAATGAGACAAATATTTGACTGAGGCAGAAATATAGCATGGAAACAAGGCTAATCAGCCTCCCAATGAAGCTAAGCTGACAACAATTACATGATCTTGGAGCAATTAATCATTGATAAAATAGCCCCTGTACAGTGTTGTTGCAATTGCACAATCCAGGAGAATCAGAGAAGCTTGTACAGCATTGGTCAAAATTCAGGTTTGGAGTTTGCCAAGCCATTTAATTGTCCTCTCAAGCATTGAAGCTCTGAAATTTGTATCAATGGATAATGTTGCTCAGAAGTAGGCAAAGCTTCTGCATGTGCTTCATATAATGCAAAATGTTTTTCAATTTTTTTTTTTTTGTTTTTTTTGATCAAGAGCTTTCATTTTTGCGTTGCATGCAGGCTTCTGCAAATATGCTATTTTTAAAATTTAAGAATCCCATTTTATTACAATTGCTGTTATGTAATCTATTTGTTTTATGTAATTGTTCAAAATTTGTTTGCCTATTATGATATCTTAGTCTTTCTTCTCGCTGCAATTTTATGAGATGATGAAATTATGTTGTGGCTGATTCTTATGATTGCATGATTATTGCAATACATAGAAGGCATGAGATTATCAAGACTGTTCCAAAATAGATTGTCCATATTATCTGTGGACGTCCATTGCCTTGTTGATTTCAAATTAACTAATTTTGTTTATATCTATGTCCCATGGGTGCACATCCCCGGCTTTGGGAGTTGTCTTGGAGACATGTTCAGATGTCCCAAAAAGCCCACTTGACAGTCTGGAATCGTGTGCTGATGTCGCCCAGTATCTCTGTCCTGGAAACTTTGTGGAGCATAGGTTTATATCCTCTTAACTGTAAGTTTTTCATGGTTGATTAAATTCAATATAATCTTCCATGTGCACTGCTTTGATCAAGACAAAAGGGAAAATGATTGATTTTACTCTCAGAGAAAAGCACTGGGTGAAATATGCATCCCAAGGCATTGTCAAAAGACTCAAAACCTTTTGTTCCAACTTCCAACAACCTTGAGAGTGATGAAATGCAACAAGGTTATCCTTAAATGGTTTTGGGTATTTTCTTGAGAGCATGTGATGGATTTAGCTGTAGATGGGCTCTGGCGATAAAATACAGCTGTGAGCACTTCATGGTCTTTCATGTATTATGGCTTATGTACCTATTATTTAGGCATAGCCTCGGGACTTGGAGAATCTTGAGGTGTATGCAGAAATATAAGAAGCTTGAAAATTCTACGCTATATGCAGAAACCTAATATGCCTGAAAATTCTATTGGACAGTGGAAACCCAAAGCAGCACATTCCGTGAAAAATTCTAGATGTACATTCGTAAGTGAAAAGCAGATGTGCATTACCACCAAACCCATCAAAAATCCTAGATGTACATTCCTCCTTGAAAACTAGTAAGTGCACATTACAACCAAACATATTCTTGAAGTTCCCTTAGTGTTTACATGCATGCCACTTCCTATTGTTTTAGAGCCATTTGAAAATATAATGGTATTTGCAGAAACCTAATACACTTGAAAATTCTATCAGATAGTGGAAACCCAACGCAGCACATTCCATAAAAATTCTAAATATACGTTTCTTAGCGAAAACAAGTAGATGTACATTACCACTAAACCTATTGAAGATCCTAGATGTACATTCCTACTTCATAAATAGTAAGCGTACATTACCACCAAACATTTTCTTGAAGTTCCCTTAGTGTTTCATGCATGCCATTTCCTAGATGCATGCCATTGACTAGTAAGCGCACATTACCACCAAACCCGTTGAAATTCCTACTTCATAACTAGTAAGCGTACATTACCACCAAACATTTTCTTGAAGTTCCCTTAGTGTTTCATGCATTGAAAATTCTAGATGTACATTCCTACTTCATAACTAGTAAGCGTACATTACCACCAAACATTTTCTTGAAGTTCCATTAGTGTTTCATGCATGCCATTTCCTATTGTTTCAGAGACATACATGCTTATTTTGACGTTCAACAACCATGGGAGTAATGAAATGCAATAAGTTTAGGCCTTAACTGTTATTTTCCTGAGAGAACGCTGGAGTTAGATGTAGGCAGATACTGTCAATAAAATGCACCTGTGAGCACTTTATGGTCCTCATGTATTGTGGATCAAGTACTTACAATTTAGGGATATCCAGGGGACTTGGAGAATCTTGAGGTGTATGAAGAAACCTAAGAAGCTTTAAAATTCTATCAGATGGTGGAAAACGAGCCTTGGACATTTCATGAAAATTCCTTGTGAATGTACATTTTTAATATTGTAGGATGCGAAGTACAATTGGGTGGCACAACAGGAGCCACTCCCCCATGATTTGAACTTGTAAATGTACATTACCTTTGAACACTTTCTTGCCCTTCCCTTTCTGTTTCATGGGTTCCGTTTCCTATTGTTTTCCAGATGTATATGCTTGTTTCCTACTCCACCTAGACCTTGGGGATCTTAGTTTCCTGCAACCAATTTCAAATTGGAATTCTAAACTCAATTTCTCTATCCTTGCAACACAAAGCATGTGATAAGTGTTATATTTCTAGAAAGCCTATAAAAAGTAAAAAATCCATTACTATGCTTTGCATACTTGACAAATTGATGGATACTAATTTAAAATTGCATCTCTATGTAATGTAAAGGATACAAGAAATGTTATAAAATCCAATACTATGCTTGTCATACTCTAGATATTAATGGGCACTAATGTAAAACTTTTCTCTATGTAATGTAGAGGGAACAAAAAATATTATATAACTATTGGGAACAACTCTCTTCTTTAGAGCATGAGAATTTACAAACAAATTCAATTCTCATCTCAATTCAGTTGGTAAACCTAAAAACCTACAACAATTTACATAAAATGTTTGAATTCTGGATTTTTACATAAAATGTCTAAATTTTTGTGTGAATACAATTATTCCAAATTTCAGCATTCTTCTTGACATTTTCCTACAGCAGCCTACACAATATCAAAACTTCACCTCTACCATCTATGCATTGCATCTTAGTAGAGTACTATTTCCAGAGCATCGCACTATCATAGCCCACTTTACCAGATTTGGATTGCTAGTTTCCTTTCTGAAGCACAAGTGCAACCACAAAAATTGTAATAAATAGTATATATGACAGCACATTAATGTTATAAAATAAAGCAGTTATTACCAATGGAAAACATTAACGTAAATCTTAATCATTATTTGATTAGGCAGTCAATATTTTTTTGTCAGCTTCAACTAAACTTACTACTTCCTCTAACCAAGAAAAAGAGAATTTAACTTCATGATCCTCAATTAAAACCCCTCTATTGGTTAGCCTATCTGCACATTTGTTTCCTTCCCTTAACGTATGTGTAAATCTAATTTCTTCAAACTCTATAACAAGGTCTTGAATTTCCACAATTATCTCTTGTATGTTCCATGGAATCTTTGCTTTCTTCAAATTTGCATTTATTACTATGAGAGAATCACCTTCCATCCATACTTTGTTCCATTTCATTTGTTTGCATATTTTAAACCCTTTCAAAACTATCCAAGCTTCAACTTCATTATTTGTCTTAAATCCACTATTGAAAGCATAATGAGACAAAATCTCTCCTCTATTATTTTTAATAAGTCGTCCTCCTCCTCCTGCTGGTCCTGGATTTTCTTTAGATGCTCCATCAAAATTCAATTTGGTCAAATCCACATTTGGTGGTTTCCACTTTATATTCTTTACCTTCTTTTTGTTTATCCTTTTTCCAACATCATAATTTCATTTGATGACTTGACTCCATCTATCAAGGCTATCTGCTTCTAGATTAGGGATTGGGTGAGTTGATAGGGTTGGTTTACACTTCTCTATGGTTAAACAAATATTTAACGATGGTTTAGACTCCTCTATGGCAAAACAAATATTTTTTTTCATTAACTTTAAACTGCTTTCCATTTCTTTAAATATTCTTCTATTTCTGTTTAGCCAAACAGTCCAAAGTATTGTATCTTTTGATATATCTCAGATTGTCTGTAAAGCGTCACTTTTAAAAGAGCTCTACCATTGCTTTAATCATTCCTCAATTTCCAGACTATTGAGCAGTGTCCCAAGAGGTGGTCTATACTCTCCTCCATTTTACAAAGAACACATTTTGAGGGGCCATGAAAAACCCTTTTCATAAGGTTATTCTAGGATAAAATGCTTCTATGACCTACTAGCCAAACAAAGATTTTGACTTTAGGAATGCTGGGGCTATCCCAAATATCTCTCCATATTCTTGCGATATTACTGTTTTGATGGTGCTTTATATTATATCCACTTTTTCTTGTGTATTCTCTTGAGCTATTCAACTCCCAAATCAACTTATCCTTGGCTTCCCTCAGGAAAAATCATTGCTGTTATCTTTTTACTCAACTACCTCCTAACATCAATGTCCTGAAAAAAATTTTCTTTTCATTTGTATCTTCTTTCTGACTTTCATGATCCTTGTACAAAATGTTTGAAATCCTATCACCATATTTGTCTTAATGTAATCTCATCCATGGTTTTAAAATTGGATTTTGATATTGAATGGTCTTTAACACACCAATTATTTTTTTGTATTTTAATACTTAAAAAGACTCATTTTTATATGTGAACAATTCTATAAATACAAATGTTTTTTTTTGTCCTTGATCCAAACTTGAGATTTCAATCGATTGAACTATGTTACTATGCATTAAGGAGTGGCAGATGGACTATAAGGGTTGTGAATATTTTTATGTAGTGTAAACTTTTTTATATTTATAGTTGGTTTTTTTGAGATTGAAATAGATCTCACTCAGATTACATCATTGACCATATAGTTGTATTACAAACTTGGCAATTATGCATGTATCATTTGGTAAGATTCGAACCTTAATTTTCTCCTTAAAAACCCGTTCGTTTGAACTAATTCTATTTGATTATAACCAACATATTATTAATTTATAAGTCTTCTAATCAATATACTATTAATATTAAAAAAATGCTATTGCCTATGTTCTATGAGGATTTGTCCATTGCCTATGTTCTATGAGGATTTGTCCAGGGATTTGGGAACTGTCTTGATGTTCAAAACAGTCATCCCACCATGGTTTATTTCGAAGTAATTATTATTGCCTATGTTCCCTGGGACTTGTCCAGGGATTTGGGAACTGTCTTGATGTTCAAAACAGTCCTCCAAACATCCCCATCTTGGAATCTTGTGGAATATGGTTTATTTCTAACTAATTACTATCAAATTCGCGGTGTTTAGTAGTCAACATATTAATTTACAAGGTTTATGGTCGATATATTATTAATATATATATAATTTTAAACGAAAAACCTCTTGCGGGGTCGTCTTGGTTTGTTCTACACCGTCAAAGTCACCCAGGAGTCACGTCCGACCCTGATTGCACCAACATTATTAATTAGATTTTGGGTACCCAATTCAACTTTTTGGTAGGGTGGAGATTCGAACTTGAAGTCTCTTAAAAAATTGCCCTCTCCTCTCCAACTCACTTACAACACCTAAATTACTATTAATATTTAAAAAAAAATTTTGTAGTTAATTTATTGCCTATATTCTATGGAAACTTGTCCGGGGATTGGGGAGCTGGCTTGATGTCCAAAACAGTCATCCCAACATCTCCATCTCAGAATTTTGTGGAACATAGTGGAACAGTCATCCCAGCATCTCCATCTCAAAATTACTATTATAGTATATATATCTATTCAACATCGATACATATCAAACTCCAGATGTCTATTTTAAGCATAAGATAATCTTTATATACTTAAATATCTAAGCACTCTCATAAAAATATATTCCAATGCAGTGATTAGTAAACTAAGTGGCCTGTTATGCGTATAATGATAATATGGTACTATCTTTTACCAACGTTAAAGGTGAACTTCATGGTATTGAACTAGTGCATTTGTGTATAAATATTGTTGTCTTGTATTTAGAGGTAAAGATGACTGTTGGGAGGTCTATGTAGTTCATTTGGGGGTTGAAGGTGGTTTTACATGGTTTTATCTCTAATCTCCTAGAACACCTAGAAGAGTAATGTTCTACAAGTTGATATTTGTATGGCCTTTACAAGATATTAAATATCTAATGTTTATGTTTTGATATTCAATAACAAACAAACAATCATCTCTGTATACTTGATAGTGGGCATGACTTCAATATATCATTGACTTTCTCGCATAGACTGTGTATTGGATCTTGTAGTAATTGATAAGGTGCACAAATCATGTAATTATCTAAAGGGGAGGAATCCAATTTGGCAAGAGGATTTTTTCTATGGAGTTGAGTTATGCTAGATTTTATTTATTATGCTGTTGTTTTTTATGGATAGGGATTTATTATGTTGTTAGTTAAGCAGAGGATGTTTAGCAATAGCAATTAGATAAATCATTTTAATTTGGTAGTTGGTGTTTAGATAAATCATTTTAATTTGGTAGTTGGTGTTTATAAAAGATTGTCCCGTTTTTTCACCATTTAACACAACTATTGAAAATGTACCACGCACCTTAATGTATTCATGAAAGCCATTGATTATTATTATGAAATAAATTATAATCATTGACAATTAATGTTAATGCTGTTTTAGATAACTAAGTAAATTCTACTAGTATCTTATTGTTCTTATATGTGTGTGAGAGCATTAACCTTAGGTGCACATTCAAAGCATCTCCAGATTACTTCGAGGTAATTGTGCTTCCATCGTAAAGTAGAAATGTCTTGAAAATTTGAGAGACCTTATCACTACAACCCTTGGTTTTGAAGATCATGTTTATGATTTGGTATCAAATCCTTTAAAGTTGAGGGTATGTATATGCACAATTATTTTTGGCTTTTAATTAACTGAATTGGAATTTTGACTTTTTATGTTTTTAGGAAAATAATGTAAAGATGGATTTTCCTCGTAAAAAGGACCATCCAAGTGGGGCATATTTTTGATAAAATTACTATGACATGGTATGAAAATTAATAAATTACATGGATTAAGTTAAAGGTAATGCGAGGAAAATTGGAGAACTTGTTATGATTAGTTAAAGCATTACAATGATATCATAAATGAAGATTTGATCTAGGTGCATGCAAATGCTAGGAAAATTGATAGATTACATGGATTAAGTCAAACGTAATGCCAGGAAAATTGGAGAACTTGTTAAGATTAGTTTAAGCATTACAATGATCTCATAAATGAAGATGAGGTCTTGGTGCATGCAAATGGTATGAAAATTGATAAATTACATGGGTTAAGCATGCTAGGAAAATTGGAGAACATGTTATGATTAGTTAGAGCATTACAATGATCTTATGAATGAAGATTTTTTCTTGGTGCATGTAAATGGTATGAAAATTGATAAATTACCTGGATTAAGCATGCTAGGAAAATTGGAGAAGTTTTGATTAGTTAAAGCATTACAATGATCTCATAAATGAAGATTAGGTTTGGTGCATGCAAAAAGTGGAGATCAGTTGATTGAATTAGGACCATAGTTTTGGACCATAGTTTTGAAAGGTATATTTTGATTTATCTATTAGCCAGCAATTGTAATAAATAATTACTAGATAATAAATAGACTTCTATGTAGCCTAATAGTCATTTCCTTCTAAAATTAGCTTAGACATTATGATCACAATAGAAGGCATAATTATATGGAGTGTAAACAAAACATGTAAATCTGAATGTTTTTTTTTTAAAGTTGGACTAAAGTATGAAGGTTCAAATTTATTTCTTATTGAAAAGGTTTAGGTTTCAAGCCTCTCATGGTCTCAAATCCTTGCAAAGGAATGCTATATATATATATATATAGCTGACAACTAAATGTTTATTATGAAATGAAATAAAAGGAAAACCAAATATATATATATAGCTTACAACTAAATGTTTATTATGAAATGAAATAAAAGGAAAACCAAATATATATATATAGCTTACAACTAAATGTTTATTATGAAATGAAAAAAAGAAAACCAAATATAAATTTTATGTTTTCAATAAATGATTGCTGGTAAAATATGAAATATTTACTTAAACTAGAGTAAGTATGTATATAAACCATACTTGGGAGTACAGTTAGCAATAAATAAATTTCAGAAAATATAAAATCCCTCTTCTACTCTAAAGAAACCCTTTTCTAGTTTTGTATAAAATGACTATTTTAAAAAAATCCAGCTAAATTCTTACCATCATAATTACTTTCACAAATGAATTTGATGCTGGATGATAACTGTAAGACCTTTACATCTATGTGCAAGGAATTTCACTTCCTCCATAAATCTTACAGATCTGCACCCTATCTAGATTTGATGATGACATCTCTGTTTTCCCATTTGTATTTGGCCCTAGAGATATTCTCAAGTTCTTATAGTATAGTTTCAAAGGACTACTTATTTTCTTTACAATTTGAACAACAACTACTATTTGGGTAAGTGCAGGTTTCTTAACCTACTATATACAAGAGTTTACTGTTTCAGGTATGATTGTCAAATTTTGAAGGTGCCATATTTTCATGATTCAATTTTACTTCTTGAATAGCATAAGGTTTCACAAATACAAGCACAATAAAGATAAAATATAACAACCAAAACACAATCTTTATTTCAGTTCTAAGCCAACTCATCATTAACATGATAGTCATCGATCAAGGATACTAATTAATTTCTTACAATTGACATTCATAATTCCAATCCCACTGATCATTAACAATGATAGTCATCAACCATTCATTTTTCGTAATATATATTTGTAAGGATACATTATAATCTCATCATAATATACAACTTCATCTCAAAACTTTCATCTATAAGAATGCATCAATAAAAGCATTATATAGTTTGATTCAGATATACAACATAAATATTTCAGTTCCAGACTTCTTCTTGAGCTAATGTTTGGAGGAGAGAAAATATCATATAAATGTTTTACCACCCAACCAAAGTGACATTCTACGAATGTTCCTGTCTCATATTCACTACTCGAAGCTCCAATTCTTCAAGAAGGAACAAATACATAGAACCATCGAGCGAGAGGGATCACATTTGCAAAATGTTTAGTGTATTACTTCCATGATTTCACAGGTATATACCTATGACTAATATTGGATTTTCAATTCATTCATCAATTGCACTTTGTAAAAATGCAAATACTGTGTATATACTTTCCCACATTTATGGTGCATCAATTTATTTGCCAAACCATGGTTCTATGCAAACCAAATTCTCACCATATCTTAGGTGTTCATGCACTTGATTTATCAATCAAACATGCATCTCTAGCATCCAAGCAATTAACAATTTTGTTACATATCATAACTTATTCCTATGATGGGGTATACATGATATTTATATTTGAATTGATATTCATCAACTTACGTTCTTTAAGTGCAGTTATAATATGACAATCATAGTTATTAATTCATTTGCTATATTTTCATTACAAGCTAAAGCAAATATTCCATTTCATAAATAGTTGCCTCGCAGTCGTGCAAAATATTATATATAGGGTGAATTCATATGACAGTTGTATAAGTACAATAATACACTTTGCCAGTTATTAAAAGCACACATATTCATAGTTCATGTTATATCGAGATTCTTTGGTACATGTAACATGACACGATTTCTTGATCATAAGGTTATACAACAGGGTGTTGGTTCCCTTTCTAAAATCAATCATAAACAATATTCAAATCACAAAAGGTACAATGCTATATAACACGTCCCTTTTTCATCAAACTTTCCTAATAGTGTACCAAAAATCCTTTTTATTGAAATGTATATATAACACAACAATTATTATGCTTGCAACCAACTAAACACAACAAACATTATATTTGTTCCACATTGCAACCAATCCATTTATCTGTCATAATGCTTGGTGCATTCAATTTCATATAAACAATCATTATGGTGGTGTACAACCAACTTTGTTTAGTAGTCATAGTACTAATGTATCCTCAACCATGTTTAGCCACAACAATGCAGTCAATGTCTTTTCAAGATACATCAAGTTCTACACAATAGTCATAATGTTAGGGTATGCCCAATCATATTCAACCATATATAGGCAAAGCGACCATAAAATTGTTCAATCAATTATATTCTTGGTCAAGGTACAACCAATTAACAATTATACAAGGTATCATCCAAAGACACCATCTAAGACACTTCAGTCAATAAAACTTTGTTGATGGATTTCTACAATCATAAGAGTATATTCATGTGCAACCATTCCAAGTTTGCCATAATGTGGATCATAAAGATCTTAGCAAGAAGCATGTTCAACTTTTATCCTAAGAAGATAGTACACTTAACTTAAATTATCCCCATCCACTAGATATAATAGTATAACACATTTTCATTTCCTTTCACTTGATAACAACCATTGTTTTTTCCATACTAGGTTATAGGTAATAAGGGAGAAGTATAAAGGAGTGTACTTCCTAGAAAACCCCTCAATACTCAACGCACAACCTAACTCAACCTATTGCACTAGCACCCACATTCCCTACTACCAGCATTTCAAAGGACTACTTTGAGAACGCTCAGTAGAAAGATTCAACTCAAATTCCATTTTTTTCTTTTGTATAATCCAACCTAGAAGAAGTAAAGGATTCCATTTGACTACCCAAACACATTAAAGCACAAGCATTTAGAAAAAAGTTTGTTTTTCCTACATATAAAGGTATATAATCCATTATGCTTTTGGCCTAATTTAACGTTTAAAATAAATTTACGAACAAGGAAAATACAACCAATGATAGGGTTCTATTTTTTTTTATAGAGGAATACCATTTCACAATGCATTACTCAAGCATAAAAAACATCACACATTTTTTCTATTCCATTCCCTCTTTTGGGTTTTGTTGGCAGTTTTGTCACTTTGCCACATTAAATTTTGATTGTAAAATTTTTAAGGATGATTGATGAAAAATGCCATAGTTTTAATCATTTTTGGTTCGTTGTAATTATTTTTATTATTTCGTTCTTCTCTTTTTGATTCCGAAATAATATTACTGTAAATAAAAATCAAAGATAGAAGCAATCTGTAATGGAGGAATGTGCTATACAATGTTTTAAGGGACAAAAGAATCGATAGAAAAATGGTTAAAAGGAAAAGCGCCAAGAAATGGAAGAGTAAATTAGTTTCGCCCCTAGTGAAGGGCGAAAGTCCTTTTCGCCCCTTTTAGAGGCGAAGCACAACAAAAGGGTGATTTCACCCGAAATGAAGCAAAGGCAATGAAGAAGTGCTTGGTTTTGAATTGGTGATGAAATTATAAGGAAAAATGACAAATTTTAGTGTTTTCACCCCAAGCTTTGCTTGTAAAGGGATTTCACCCCAGAAAGAGGTGAAAGTCGTAACTCAATCCAAGAAATAAAAGGAGGAATAGATTAGTTTCACCCCAATTGAGGGGCGAAAATCACTTTCGCCCCTCTTGGAGGTGAAACGTAATAAAAATTAGTGACTTCACCCCAACAGAAGCAAAGGGGTGAAAGTCGTAAGTTTAAAAAAAGGGGAAAAAATTTAAAAGGAAGGAGCAAAATGCTTTCGCCCCAAGTGAGGGGCGAAACTCATTGTCGCCTCTCTTTGGGGCGAAAAGGCAATATTAAAAATATTTTCAAAGCAAGTGATAAGTAATGATGTGGGGCCCTCTTTCAATACATTTGGTGTTTTCGCCCATGATGGTGCAAAAATAAAAACAACGCTTGGTGCGAAGCTAAAGGCATGGTCAAAGTCAAAGGCACCCTTGTTGAGAGGCGCCATGTAGTTTCGCCTCTCCAGAGGGCGAATTGAGGTTTTCAAATGAACTTAGGTGAAAGAAGGTTGCAATGCACACCCATCCTGAAGCAAAATAGTCAAAGTCAACATCACCTCCCAGAGGGGGCGAAAATCCCTGTCGCCTTCCTTTGGGGTGAAATCAATTAATTTTGCTACTATTCAAATTGCAATCGTATTTCTATCCTTTTCGACGACGAAATTAAAATGCAAGCAAATTCCAAATGAAAACGAAGGTGTTTTCTTCCGGGCATAAGAAGATGATAAGAGGAAGAAGCATTTGGGGGCGAAATCACCAAGACGTTGGTAAGAAGCCAAACAAATTGTTGTTGTCTCGAAAAGGCTTTTCACCCCATTTTTGGGTGAAATCAATTTCTTGCATTTATTCCCAGAGACGTTCCTTCCCAAAGCGCCATTCTTGTGGATATTCTCGTAGAAAGCCTGGGATTGAGCGAATTTAATTCTTGAAGCAATGTAAAGACAGTTCCAAGATTTCTGTAGGATTAAGTGCTACATTCTTGTTCATTTCCAATGCACCGCCTGTCAACTTTACCTCTTTTCAAGATAAAATTAATACTCAGTGGACTTTCTTGGCGAAGGTGGAGTTCCAAGGCGCAAGGGTAACACAGATTCAACGACCAAGCTCCCAATCTTCAGGCAACTTCATTGCATCCCAATGCACCGACGCTCAAGGTCGCTTTCCATCATTTAATCATGCTGATTTCCCATGTGATTCTCCCACCAAAGCAGGATCATTGTTTCCATGAAGAATATTTTGACTGGAACATCACTGATGCCGAGGAGGAAATTATTCACGTTGGTTTTTGATCTACCAACATTTTGTTTGTATGTGCATTAAATGAAAGAGGTGCAATCCTCTATAAATACTAATCATTTTCATGTAAGAAAGGAGGATGGACACTCTGTAGAAAAATACTTCAAGTTTTCTACATCAATAGAAAGACTTTGGCTTCTGGTTCTCTGAATGGTGTTGCATTTGATGATTTTTTGTATGTCATTTCTGAATATATTCATCTCCATTATTTGTTGTATTTAAATTCTGCATCTGAATTTAATCTTTGCTGGTGAGGGAGTGAATACTGAGATGCTCTTTGGAGGTTGTCTTTGCAAAATTGTAAGTAGTTCCTGTGCTTTCATTTCTATTGTATGCTAATCGTTACTTGATTTGAATTTTGGTTATTAGTCTATCCCCATCCTACACTTTCGGCTTATAGCCATATTTCCCCATTTATTTCCTGTTACCCTAAGATTTAAATCGAAGTAGATTAGAAAGGGAGCTAACCCTCTCTGGATATTGGCTCGAAGGACATTTCTCTCCTTCGACCTTTCAATGTTGCATGGGTCTAGGGTGCACAAAATGTAGATTTTGTAACTAGGCAGATTCGTGACCAATAATTTTTGGCATACTCGATGGGACTCTCAAAAGGTTCCACTTTCAATAGTATTGAGGTTTGATGTTCACCTTTGTACTGTATGATTAGAACATCTGGTGACTCAGCTCTACCTCGGAAATTAGAAGATCCCATTGAGTTTTATGAACTTGACACCCAAGTGCTAGGAGAACACCCTAGGTTAGTTACTCTAGCTGTCCCATCAAGTGTAACATCTTCATAGTTAGTTGGTGTGTTTTCTGTTCCTTCGAGTCCTGCTAGTACAACCACTAGTTTTCCACCTCCCCAACCACACACACTAGTCCACATGGCTCAAAATCCACCACCATAACCACCAAGGTAGTTTCTAGCATGGAACCACTCTGGACCTCTAAATCTACAAGCTCAAAACCCGATCCCACAAGCGATGATGAAGGCTTTGCCAACTTACGATGGTATGAGGAAGATGACCTATGAGCATGTTCAAGATGTAGCTACTTTGGCGATAATTCATGGCATCACAGATGAGGATATAATGGTAAGATTGCTTGTTCTCTCTCTCCGAGGAAAATTGCTTTACTGGTACCGATCGTTACAACCTACCACCATCACCACCTAGGACCAGTTGGTTGAACTACTAATCAAAGGGTTCAATGAACAAGCGGATCCGTTCTCCCTACTGCATCAGTTCACTACTATTCAGAGGTATCCATAGGAGGAAATCATGGACTTCAATGTCAGGTTCACCCGAACTTGGCATAGGGTTCCTGATGGTCTCCGATCGACTCTCGAACAAGCAACCTTTTACTACCTCCGAGCTTTCAACTTCGACATCAGTATGGCCATCCGATAGTCCAATGCCAATACATTCCCTGATCTGTATTCTATGGCACAAAAGGCTGAAGCTGATCTGATTGCTATCGGTAAGCTTCCACAAAAAATGGCCATGCCTATTTTCCCTGACCTTCCATAGTATTTGTATGCTAATGCATCTTCTCAACCTTTGCCCATGTCACCCATGTATCCAATTCCTTCATGGAATCCGAGTACATCCCAAACCACGATGACAGTCTCTGTCCCTCAACTCCCTGCTCCAACCATTCCGCAGTTACCAGCCCCAGTTCCATTCCCGACACTGCCATCTCCACCTATTCCATTACCATTACCAGCTCCCCCAGCACCCTCAAACCTCGATCCACAAGACAAGGTGTTGAAGGAGTTGTAGTCCATGAATTCGGCCATAAGAGTGATGGGTAATAAAATTATGGTGATCAAAAGAAAGCAGGCTAAAAGTGATTTCAGACCAAGGAGATTTCAACCACCACCGATCACTAGAGAACAAGCAGTTACTCCCAACAAAGCTCCTAAAAGGGGTACTACTATGCTTGCAAATGAGGAAGTTGGCCCATCAGAGAGAACATTCTGGTGTTCTACTTGTAATGACCCACATGGTGAAGATACCTGCATGGTTCATTTGAACTATGTGTAGACACTGGCGGATAGCTCTTCTGGTGGTCAAGTCAACATGATCATGGAAGTTGATCATAACTTCATGGTCCCATCTGTTGAACAAGTTTTAGTTCTCACAAGATCTAGAAAAAGCCTATCACTGTAGATCCAACTGAAATGGAGCCATTGAAGGTACCTGCTAAGCAGAATATGCAGAATGAAAAGAGGTAATCTCAAGCGAAAGTGCCTATGCCGACACCTAAGGTAGATGAGCCCATCTTGTTGAAGGATATTTTGCCTACACCAATGAAGGATAGATTGCAAGAAAAACCATCAACTTCGCAACCTTCGACTGCACAAACATAGATAGAAACGAAAGAGCAGGTGAAGGAGAGGCTCAAATACCCATCCTTGACCAAGCATCAGAGGGTAGAAGCTACACAATAGTATCAAAGCAAGTACGAAGCTGCTAGTGAAGGAAGGGAGCCCAATGCATAGTCATACAATATTGTCGAAGAATTGAAGAGGATTCTCACCAAGGTGAGCCTCTATGATGCGCTGCAACTACCTGGACAAGTGGACCTATTGCAAGAATCATTGAAATTTGTGAAGGATAAGAGGAAAAACCCTATGTAGATAGTGCTAGCTCAAATGCTACCCACTTCTACCATGGGAAAAAATAGACCTCCCCCATTCTATCTATCTCTCAGGATGGAGGGTTGGATCGTGCACAATTGTATGATTGACTCTAGCGTAGTGACAACTATCATGCCAAAGGTAGTTTGTAAAATCATGGGTATGGAATACACAAGAAGCATCCCAAGCATCTTGCAGTTGGATGGCACTCCTATCAAAATGGTGGGGGTGATCAAAGATATCCCGATTGTCTTACACAACATGCCCTAGATAACTATCATTCAAGAAGTTGTTGTGGTAGATTTGGAGTCATACTTCAACATGTGCCTATCAAGGGAGTTCATAACCAAGTTAGGAGGCTATCTATCTCTGGACTATTCTCACCTAGAGATTCCATTCAAAGGGAGGAGAATACGGATTTACAATGAGAAGCCCTCCATGTATCATATTGAAAATATTGAAGAAGAAGAAAAGGTTGTAGATTTGATCAATATGGTGACTGAAGAACTAGAGGAGATGGATCTGATGGAGGAAGCTCTAGATGAGCTTCATTTAGAGGATGAATTTTCAATGCTTGATTTCAATGCAATGATGGAGATCAAAATCGGTTGTTACACCATTACTAAGCTTGAGAAGGTTGAAGCGAAGGTGTTTGATGATCTAGGTTCCACCCTTGACCAATTGTGGAAAATGTACTTTGATGGTGCTAGATGCAAGAATGGTGTTGGAGCTGGAATAGTCTTTATCTCTCCTTCTAGAATTTAGAAGATATATTCATACCGGTTGACTTGGAGTTGTATGAACAATGCCATCGAGTACGAAGCACTGTGCTTAGGCCTGAAGAAAGCAAAAAATCTTGGGATCAAACAATTATAGATTTTTGGATATTCTGAGTTAATTGTCAACCAGGTGACTAACAAGTGCATTTCAAAGTAGCACTACTTGAAGGTATACCACAACAAGGTATGGGATCTATTTGAGTCATTTATCGCATTGAATGTTCAAGCGGTTTTACGAGAATAAAATAAACATGCAGATATTCTGGCATCCCTTGGTGCGAACTTCTCTCCTATTGAGCATGTGGTAAGAAAGCCTAAGACTGTAAGGTTAATCTATAGACCTTCAGTCCCTGACAAAAATATCTATTGGCAAGTTTTTGACAATGATGAGCAGATTGTGAATTTTTTTATTAAAGAAGCTAGTAGTGTGGAGGGAAGGATGTTGGATGAAGATGAAGTTGAGGGTTTAATCCAACTCAAAAATAATCACATCCCAAAAGGATTGATTACTCTTGAGAACCTCTTTGATCAGAATGATAGAGTAGAAAAGCATAGGATCAAAGTGGATGAGAAAGAGTATATTGAGCTGAAGTTGGAACCTGATAAGATAATCAAAGTTGGGATAGATTGCTCTCTAGAGGAGCTCAAACAAATTAAGGAGTTATGTTTTGAGTTCCTAGATATTTTTCCTGGAGCTATCATGATCTTAAAGGCTACAACAAAGATGTGATCCAACATACCATCGAGTTGCAGGAAGGGGTAAAACCCTTTAGACAGAAACAATGACCTGTTAATCCAAATATTGAGGTACTAATGAAGGTGGAGTTACTAAATATGTTGGAGGTAAAAATCATATATCCTATCAAGCATTCAACTTGGGTGGTGAATCTAGTCCTAGTGCGAAGAAGAATGGAGACATTCACTTGTGCATGGATTTTCATAATTTGAATCAGGCATCACTGAAAGACCATTATCCCTTGCCACAGATCGACTAGATCCTTCATGTAGTTTCCGGAGCACAAATATTCTCACTGCTAGATGGTTTCTTCGACTACAACCAAATCTGGGTGAAGGATGAAGACCAACACAAAATGATGTTCACTACCAAGTGGGGCACTTTCGCCTACCAATGAATGCCTTTCGGTCTATCAAATGTCGGTGCTACCTTCCAGAGAGCAATGGACGTAGCTTTTGGTGAGTTTTTGAATCATATTATTGTGATATATCTGGATGACATGACTATTTTTTCTCATGATAGAAAAGAGCATGGTTCTCACCTGAGACAGGTTTTCGAGAAATATCATGAGTTTGGAATTTCTATCAACCCCAAGAAATCAATTTTTGTTGTTAAAGAGGGGAAACTCCTAGGCCATGTGATTTCAAAGGAAGGGTTAGCCATTGATCCTACCAGAGCTGAAGCTCTCTTGAAGTTGCCACTACCAGCCAATAAGAAAGAACTACAATCATTTTTTGGATAAATTAATTTTATTCGAAAGTTCATTGCAGACTTCACTCAAGTCGTGAAGCCGATGATCGAGCTTCTTAAGAAGAATGCATATTTTAAGTGGATAGAGCAGAGAAAGTGAGCTTTCCAGGAAATCAAAGAAAGAATTGTCCAAGCCCCTATCTTGATCAATCCAGATTATTCAAAGGATTTTATCCTTTATGTTGTGGGTGAGCAAGAAAGCTATGCAGTTGTGCTCACACAAAAGAGAGATGATGGAGATGAACAACCAATTGCTTTCCTGAGCCAAGTCATCCAACCATGAGGAGAAGTATAATTTTATTGAGAAGCAAGTCTATGCGGTTATGAAATCTCTGAAGAAATTTTGGCACTTTGTTTCGTAGAGCAAGACAATTGTTTATGTCATTCATCCAGATGTCAAAAGTTTCATTATTTAGGGTGAACTTGGTGATAAGAGAGTTGGTTGGGTTTCCAAAATCTAGGAGTTTGATGTAGAGATTCGACCAACTAAGTTGGTTCATGGTCGAGCACTCTACCAAGAGCTTGCTAAGAGCATCGCTTCTCAATCAGTTGATCTCAAGTCTGATAATACACTAAGTGAGAGTAATCTCACTAATCAAGCTTCGATTGGTCGTGATTGGATAGAGGACCTTGTTAAATATTTTAACTCGAGGAGATGTCCATCACACCTCAACTCCTCATAGAGAAGGAGATTCATATTGCAAGCCCTCAAGTATGTGTTGTTGCCAAGTGGCTTGTTCCACAAAAATATTGATGGAGTCCTTCTCAGATGTGTTAAGGAGATAGAGAAATAGAGGATTCTAGAGTATTTTCACTCCAGTTTATCAGGCGGCCACTATGCAGGAAGGCCCATGGCACTTAAGATCATCAAAGTAGGCTATTTTTGGCCTACTCTTTTTTAGATGCATTCAAAGTCAGTCAAAATTGTGACAACTACTAGAGATATGTTGGTAGAAGTAGGAAGGCATCTTTACCCCTTCATCCCATACAAGTCGAAGCACCATTTCAACAATGGGGCTTAGACTTTATCGAGGTTATTGATCCCAATTCTTCTACCCAACACAAGTATATTCTGACTGCAATAGACTATTTCACCCGATGGATGGAGGCCATTCCGACTAAGAAAGTAGATCAGGCCATAATTATCTCCTTTCTGGAGGGGTTAATCACCCACTTTGGCATCCTAGATGCAATTGTGATAGATAATGGGACCCCCTTCATTGGCGCTAAAATCAGTGAATTCACAAGTATGGAATTTATCTAAAAATATCTTCTAACTACTATCCGTAGGGGAATGGTTTGGCCGAATCTACAAATAAGAACTTGTTGAGAATTTTAAAGAGGATCCTTGGAGACAACAAGAGGAGTTGGCATCTACTGCTGAACCAAGCCTTGTGGGCAGATCACATCTCGATCAAGAAATCAATTAAGGCTTCCCCTTATTCTCTGGTGTATGGTAAGGAGGTAGTTTTACCTATACACATTGAGTTGCCTATCCTTCGAACCTTGCAGATGCTCATTGATGAGGATGATGAATTTGACCCTATGAGCGCCAGACTAGCACAACTCCTACAACTAGAAGAAGAAAGAGAGAAGGCATACAATGCTTTCATGGAACATGCCAGGATGACACATAAATGGTTCAACAAGAAGACATCTGAAAGGGCATTCAAAGTCGGTGATCTGGTGTTAAAATGGAATGCGGATAAAGCAAAGCCTAGCAAGCATCATAAGTTTGAAGCTATATGGGAAGGTCCATTTCAGATTTTGGGGGTGAACTCAGTTAATGCCTATTATCTTCAGGATATGGATGGTCGAGAATTGTCGATTTTGGTAAATGGTCTTCATTTGAAGGCCTATTATCACTAAAATTTTCAAGAACAAGTATGTATATATGTACATATGTTATTTTATTTTTCAAGTATTTTATGCTTATATAAAAAAAAGAAAAAAAGAGTGATCTTATTCTACCCCTAACAAGTGATTTCGCCCCAAAAGCACATCCTCAGTGGTGAAAATTAATTTTACCCCAAAAGGGTTTTCAAGGCTTCATTTTTAATTTCGGGGTGAAAATCATTAAAATAGCTCTTTGGCAAAGTGAGTTCGGAAGAAAAGTGAAATTATTTTATTAATGGAGTGAAAAGGGGGGAATAATCATATATATATATATATATATATATAAAAAAATAAATAAAAAAGAGAAGAAATTTAATTTTTCCTAAGTTTTAATTTTACCATGTATTTTTTTTGGGAGTGGAAATGCTATTTCGGAGTGAAACTCCTAGAATGAAAAAGCAAAATAAATAAAAATCTCATGCTTTTTAAAGACTCCCAGTTTGAAAAAGATATTTTGGCAAAAGAGGGGTGAAATTAATTTTTAATTGCTTTTTGGATTAAAGCTCTGGCAGTTAAAAGCTTATTTTTTTAGCAAGGCACTTTTTGGGGTGAAATTAGAGAAGAAGAATTGTTTTAAAAGGGCATCCAAGCTTATGAATTCACCAAGCAAATAGGGAGGACGATTTTTGAGCGTGTTGAATAAAGAAGCAAGTTGCGGAGTTGTTTTCATAATTGGAGATGCTTTTGTACAAGATGATTTTGGAGCGCTCAAGTGATGTTTTCAGTGGAAGGGTGCACCCAAGAAGATTAATTTTATCCATTCACCCTAGATTGATGATTTGACGTCCTCGAGTGGTAAAATTGATTGATTTTCATCCCAAAGGGCGTCCATCATTGACACATGGTATTTATCATTCTTAGTATTAGTCGTTGACATCCAGGTTGTGCTTTTCAAGATTAAAGGTGGCCAAGCACAAGGTTCGAGGAAGATTTTGGGTGAAAAGGAAGTTAATGATAGTTAAAAAATTATTAAAAATCATGCCTGGTGAGAGAAGCACGTTCGCCCAACTTCTTCAAAAATTAGCACATGCATTAAATCCGGTAGTTGAAGGCACAATTTATAAATTTGGTGCATCCATGGCTTGGAGGTAAAATTTTTATATATTTTCTGGAGCATTGCCGCATCTGGTTGCTTGATTGCAGGAATTACAGGGTGCCTAAGAGTTGTTGAATATGGGGAGAAAAACTGCAGAGCCAAAGAGCATCGGAGCCAAAGAAGGTGCATAAGAAAGTTGAGGGAGGAAAGAAGTCCAAAAAATCTAGGCGAAATGAAAATATTGACCTGGATCCATATTCTGACATGCTAGCTCAGGTTGGAGATTGCATTATTTCGAATAAAGGCATTGAGAAATTGTGCCAGGATGTAGATGTTGCAGTCAGACAGGGGTTGATGCTAGAAAGCCCTCTCACTATCGCATATCATGCTCAACTTTTCTGGTATTTGTGCACACCGGTCCATTTTTACCTAGAGTTGGTGGAGGCAATTTCAAAATTTTATAATCCCGACACTAGAGCTGTCCAGAATGCAAAAGGAGAAGTATTATTTACTATTTCATCCGATGATGTTCGAGAGGCATTTGCTTGTGGGATTAAACCTCCTTCCGATTTTATTTTTAAGAGATTGCATCTTGGAGAATAGGAGGAGAAGTATCAATCGATAGTAATATTGCATCGGTTTATGGAGACCCAATTGATAAAGATGCCCCAACATGGTGAATTACCGACTTTATCAAAGCCATTAATAGATTTCAAGAGTCTAGATTTATTTTCTATGGTGGCTTGGGTTGTGGGTCTCCCGACTGATTCGATAGTGCATAAGTGGTAGGTAGCATTGGTGTAGTGCATTTCTCAGGTTGAATTCTATGCCCCTACTACAATGACGATGAGGACAAACCCCATTTTCTTTGATTGGGCTGACTATATTGCTAGAAGGATGCATACCCAGCTGGAGAAAATGTAGAGTGAAGAAACCATGGCATTCAGGCACACATCATTCTTAATATGGTATTTCTTCTTTCACATGTATCAAAAATTTTCCTTCATAGCAGTTAGGCAGGTTGATAGAGAAAATAGGAGATTGCTAGTATATTTGTGGACCTCTAGCTTGTCAAGAAAATAATCATTTTATAATTTTAACCGCATGTTTGTGGGCCCTACCCTGGAGCTAATTTTTGGCAAATGTGAGAGGGTACCAAGGGTGATGAGAGAGGAAATCATCCCAAAGGAGAAGGGTGATATATTTTTGCTAACGCAGGGTGTCGTTCTACGTATTTTTGGCTATACTGGCAAGCCATTTCTTCTTTCATATTTTGCCATAGGATACCTTTTTGCGTTGGAAGTCATTCGCCAACATGACTTTATCAATGATGTTTATGGGGTAGGATGAGGAAAAAGAACCATGTGCACTATGCCTTTTCACTTCGGAGGCATTGAGGTGAGCCAGGTGGGCTAGAATCAGTTAATTATCGAAGCCCTCTATGACATCGGTATGGTGGAGTTGCCACAATGGTGGAAGTATGATCCTTTGGGTCACTTCATGGTGCTAATTAAGGCCAAGAATTTTCATTGTTGCCCTAGGCTAGATATTGAGCGACACTAAAATAATTTGGAGGGGCATGATTTGGAATGGCATATGGAAAATATGATGTCACTCCCACCATGGCATAACTTTTATGAGATGGAGGTCGAGTACAACCCTATAGTGCATAAGCATCAGATTCCTCCTCCAGGGTTATTCAGTTAGATGAAGGAGCAACTTCTCGATTGGTCTGAAGAGAAGATTACTAACTGGTGGATTATGAGGGCCCATCGAGGAAAATTGGGTCACCATATGGCCTGGTGATGGATGAAATATTTTCAGATATTTATGATGAGTTTTACACCAGTTATCAACCGATCACTTTCATTGGTATTGTACCTCAAAGTTTTCAAAAATCTAGTAGTGAGGAGAGTGTGGCCAAAAAAGAACAACTCATGGCCCAAGAGGCACCACTTGTAGAAGAGGAAGAAGGACAAGTGTCAGAGGAGCCATTGCAGCATCGGGTGAGAAGTAAGTGGGAAAAGCTACCCATTATAAATATCTCCAAGAAGTTGAGGATTGGTGTAGTTTCTTCAAACCCTCCTGTAGTTTTGATTGTACAGATAGAAGTGTTAGAGGCTATCCCCTTGGTCCAGATAGAGCCATTGGGCCAAAGTGTTAAGATTATAAATCTTGAGGAGGAAATTGTGGTGGAACCAAAGGACCAGGTGAAAAAGGAGCTAGTGTCACAACCACTTTCATCCTCATCGGCTCAAATGGTGTTGAAGCTCAAAGGTATATTTTCTCTCTCTTCTCCTATTCTCGAGTAGTTGGTGACTATCATTTCTCATCCTTTAGTTTCTACTTCTATTTCACCTCCATTCGGTATGCCTTCCACCTCAATTTCACTTCCTATCTCTCAGCCACCAATCACCAATGCTCCCTCTTCTTCTATTCTCATTTCTTCTACTTCCCTTTCTTTCAGTTCTTTTGCATCCACCTCGAACCCATTTTTGCTTCCTGTATCTTCCATTCTAGTAACCTCCACTATGATTGTAAGCACACAAGCTCCTCCTCGAGTGAGTGTGACCATAGTCGAACCTCTTGCTTCCATTCCCATGACCACCTCCATTTCATCAACCATTCCCACTATGCCAGTTTCCACTTCCCTCGAGTCGAATCCACAATAGGCTCATTTCCCTTTTACCCTATTTTTGGAGCTGTAGGTGTTGCCTGAATCAGATATGGAGGTTGTACTAGAATAACCTATTGCAGCGAAGATCAGCCAAGCTCACCTGAGTTCATCATAGTGGTTGAAGAGCCATAAAATAAGGGAGGCTCTAGCACCAACAAAGCCATTGAAGAAAGTTGCTTTTGATCCTAACACTATGGAGGCCCACATAGTGAAAATGTTCCCCCAGGTCCAGAAGCCTCAAGGAGAGATGGCTCCGAGTGACTACACTTATGAGCTCATCATCGAGGACCTTACAAATATCGACACTATGGAGAATATGGGGAACATTCAAGTAGATACGAGCTCCCTGTACCTGCATGGTGAGCACTATAAGAAGTGCTTTTTTGAGGTTGAGGCTAAGATCATCGAGTTGGAGGAGACTTTGGCTAAAAATCGAGCACAGTTGGAATCTGCAAAGTCCAAGGTGACTCTTTGGTAGAAGAAGGTGGAATATTTGGAGAAGATAGTTCAAAAGCACCAGGAGGCCAAGGAAGGAGCAGAACAATAGGTTCAGGCCTTGGAAGGCCAACTCTAGAGTTTGCAGGATCAGTTGGCCATGAAAGCAACACAAGTGATTGTTTTGACCAAGGAAAAGGTTAAGGAGGCACACAGCCAGTTGCTTGTTGACTGTAAAACCATGGCGGTGAAGGTGACACAGGTCCTCATGTACCTTCAGGAGATACATACAGTCATCTCGTATGGTCGACATGTAGTGGAGTATGGCGAAGAGCACCTGGAGCCCATCCTAGTAAAGGTGATGCAAATTCAGGCGCTGGCTAGATCAGATCTCAGATTCCATCCCATGAGCAACATGGCCCGAGCTTGGGCAAATGCTAAAGTTATACTGCACCAGTATTTTTCTAAGTTGGATCAGGTTAAGGAGGCTCGTAAGCTACTCGATGTGTTTGAGCAGGAGAAAAGAGTTTCAACACTCTACTTTAATGTAGTGGTCGATAATGGTTTCCCTAGTTTCACTGATGATAAGGGGAACATTCTATCAAAGGAGGACCTAGAAGTAGTATGGGAAATTTTTGTTGATGATGCCTCAGAAATCGATGATTGGGATGAGCCTCTCACTGAAGACCATGTGCTGCCCTTGATGAGGAAACTTACATGCATTGAATCTAGTTTGTTGGAGCTCAACCAATGGGTAAATTACATTGATATGGAGCAAGTGGAGACTTTTAGGTACCTTGTGGATTCACTTAATGGCCTGGAGCTGATCAGTGGAGATGCTTGGTTCGAGGTCATTGTAGTGTTCGAGGCTACATTCATGCATCTTTCAGAGTAGGAAGAGGTTGCAACAAAGGAGGTCGAGGAGCAGAATGTCGAAGCAAGCAATAAGTAGTCTGATGCACCAAGTGGAGCTGACACCTGAGCCCAATGGATGAAGGCCTAGGGTCGATTGCATCCATGCGAGTTGGATACCTCGAGAGCCACCAAAAATATTGGCAGTTTTGTCACTTTGCCACATTAAATTTTGATTGTAAAATTTTCAAGGATGATTGATGAAAAATGCTATAGTTTTAATCATTTTCTCTTGTAATTGTTTTTATTTTTTTTTCTCTTTTTTTAAATAATATTACTTGTAAAATAAAATGGAAGTTATAAGCAATTGTAATGGAGGAATGTGTTGTAAATGTTTAAGGGATAAAAGAATCGGTAGAAGAATGGTTAAAAGGAAAAGATCCAGAAAATGAAGGAGTAAATTAGTTTCGCCCCTAGTGAAGGGCGAAAGTCCTTTTCACTCCTTTTAGAGGTGAAGCATAGCAAAAGAAGTGATTTCACCCGAAATGAAGCAAAGGAATGAAGAAGGCCTTTGGTTTTGAATTGGCGAATTATATGGAAAAGAAAACTTTAGTGTTTTCACCCCAAAGTGATTTTACCCCAAAAAGAGGTGAAAGTCGTAAAAAGAGGGAAATTAAAAGGAGGAATAGATTAGTTTCACCCCAATTGAGGGGTGAAAATCACTTTCGCCCCTCTTGGAGGTGAAACGTAATAAAAATTAGTGACTTCACCCCAAATAAGAAAGGGTAAAGTCGTAAGTTTAAAAGAAAAAGTTTTAAAAAAATGTAAAGGATGGAGAAAATGCTTTCGCCCCAAGTGAGGGGGAAACTCATTGTCACCTCTCTTTGGGGTGAAAGGCAATATTAAAATATTTTAAAGCAAGTGAAAGATTGATGTGGGGCCCTCTTTTAATATATTTGGTGCTTTCGCCATGGTGGGAAAAATAAAAATAGCTTGGTGTGAAGCTAAAGGCATGGTCAAAGTCAAAGGTGCCCTTGTTGAGAGGCGCCATGTAGTTTCACCTCTCTAGGGGGCGAATTGATGTTTTCAAATGAACTTTGGTGAAAGAAGGTTGTAATGCGTCCCATCAATAAGTCAAAGTCAATGTCACCTCCTGAAGGGGAAAAATCCCTGTCACCTTCCTTTGGGGGCAAAAGTAATTAATTTTGCTATTATTCAAATTGTAATTTTTTAATTTTTTGAGGAGAGTGATTTGGGTGAAATCACCAAGACGTTAGAAGCAAATTTGTTGTCACCCATTAATGGGCTCCGAAAAGGCTTTTCACCCCATTTTTGGGTGAAATTCATTTAATCTCAGAGGCGTTGCTTCCCAAGGCACCATTTTTTACAGATTCTCTCGAGAAGGGTCGAGGAATGATGGAATTTAATTCTTGAAGCAATGTAAAGATAGTTCCAAGATTTCTGCAGGATTAAGTGCTACATTCTTGTTCATTTCCAATGCACCACCTACCAACTTTACCTCTTTTCAAGATAAAATTAATACTCAGTGGACTTTCTTGGTGAAGGTGGAGTTCCAAAGCACAAGGGTAACACAGGTTCAATGACCAAGCTCCCGATCTTCAGGCAACTTCGCTGCGTCCCAATGCACCGACGCTCGAGGCTGCTTTCCATCATTTAATCATGCCGATTTCCCATGTGATTCTCCCACCAAAGTAGGATCGTTGTTTCCATGAAGAATGTTTTGACTGGAACATCACTGATGCCAAGGAGGAAATTATTCACGCTGGTTTTTGATCTACCAACATTTTGTTTGTATGTGCATTAAATGAAAGAGGCGCAATCCTCTATAAATACTAATCATTTTTCATGTAAGAAAGGAGGATGGACACTCTGCAGAAAAACACTTCAAGTTTTCTGCATCAATAGAAAGACATTCGGCTTCTGGTTCTCTGAATGGTGTTGCATTTGATGATTTTTTGTATGTCATTTCTGAATACATTCATCTCCATTATTTGTTGCATTTAAATTCTGCATCTGAATTTAATCTCTGTTGGTGAGGGAGTGAATACTGAGATGCTCTTTGGAGGTTGTCTTTGCAAAACTGTAAGTAGTTCCTGTGCTTTCATTTCTATTGTATGCTAATCACTGCTTGATTTGAATTTTGGTTGTTAGTCTATCCCCATCCTACACTTCCGACTTATAGCCATATTTCCCCATTTCTTTCCTGTTACCCTAAGCTTTAAACTAGAGTAGATTAGAAAGGGAGCCAACCCTCTCTGGAGATTGGCCCGAAGGACATTTCTCTCCTTCGGCCTTTCAATGTTGCACGGGTCTAGGGCGCACAAAACGTAGATTTTGTACTAGGCAGATTCGTGACCAACAGTGTATATAAACAAAAGTAGAGTAGTACAAAAACTACTCTTTCTATAAATTCATGGAAAAAATAAGTAACCTAATTTACAATTATTTTCCATAATTTTTGTCACGTCCCCCTTTGCATTTCCTTCAATCCTCCTTTTTATGCTACCCTCCTTTGCTTGCTGACATAACAAACCCTACAATAGAGATCTCTTTTTCCTTTCTCAAAGTTATGCGGAAAAAAGAAGCAAAACAAGGAAAACAAGATCCATTTCTTGCGAACAAGGCAAAATTTAGGTTTTATCATTTCCAAGGCATCTTTCGTGCCCCCATTAGTTAAAGTACAACAACTTTCCCCACTCTACTACATTTGGTGTCTCTACCCACAAACTCTCCACATTCCTCCATTTTGCACATTATAACAACTCTATAAAATAAAAACCCCACTCTACTACATTTGGTGTCTCTGCCCACAAACTCTCCACATGCCTCCATTGTGCACATTATAAAAACTCTATAACATAAAAGATTTTAAAAATTTTAAGGAGGGCAATGCACAAAATTAAACACCACTCTTCACATTGTAATTAAATTAAAAAACTTTCTAATTTTCTAAGGAAAAGAACAAGGTATAAAAACCAACCGATATACATTTAACCCATGCTTACTCTTTTATATAAATGAGATCAAAATAAAATAAACATATGCATTCATCCAATTTCACACAAATTCCCAATGCACTTTGAGTTATTTATTGAAAATGGAAAATATGCGTTTTCTTTTGTTTTGACAATCCATCATATAGATGCAAATGCAAACACTCATAAATTATATTTTAAATTTTGGTGTGTGTCCATGATCCCTCTCCTCTGACTGCTTTTGTAGATTATTTGCCCTCTCTCATATGATATCTTATGTCTTTTGTCTTCTCGAGGGTAACCTGCCAATACTTGTCAATCAACAAGTCAATCAATTTTATAAATTTTGGTGATTCAATTCATCATTTTAATTACTTCTAATAATTAATTTATAAAATCAAGTAATCTTAAGGTTGTGACATATAAAATGAATTTCAACCATTATACAAAATAAGTAAACTTTGTTGATATTCTACAAAATGTCTTAATATTATCTTGAGATAACTACTCTTTAAACATAGAATATAATGATCGCAAATAACAAACATATTTATAACTGCAAATTAGAGAGTTTGTTTCGAAGATGTTTTATTTTTATTTTTTAAAATAAAAAATATAACTAGACATAAATATTGAGTAGGAGGGAATGCGAGTAAAAAACAAGCCTCATCTTCAAAGTTCTTATCCCATATATTTGCATAATTTTGAGGAATGAAGGATTTTGAGGAGAAAAGCTATGGAGCAAGGAAAGTAAGTCATTTATGGAGTCCTAACTAGAAATAAGGATGTCCTAGTTATAAGCTTAGTTATCAAGTTCGAGTTCGTATTCGAGTTCGAGACTTTTGAAGTTCGAAATAAATTTGACATGTTCAAAAATTTGAAATAAAATTCGACATAAAATTCGATATATTATAAATGTACATATATCCTTTTTTTTTTTTTTGGTAGTTGTTACCAAGAGCCTTACACATGTAATTCCGATCACAACCATAACCAATCACTAATTAATGTCATTCCATTAGTTGCAGCACCCAATTAGTTTGGGTTGTTCCTCTATCAATCCAATTATCTGGAGTTATATTCATTTATTCGTTTCTTATTTACTCAGACAAGAATTGGTATAAATCTGCGATTGATATGTTTATTTACTAATTGTGGCATTACTTGTGGCATTACTGTTTGGGTTTACGCCAATCATAATATTTTCAAACCTAGGTGTTGTAGAGGCTTGAAGTTTGGTGTTGTGGATCAAATTTATCACCTTAATTTTATTTTATTTTTAAAAAGTAATAACCGTTTAATTTTGAGTATCCAAACTACCAATACACAAATCAAAATAATCTTGTTTAATATTTTACTTAACATTAAATATTATTTATATATAATAGTTAAGGTTGTGGGCTTTTTATGAGACTGATTCAAGGTTGTGGATCATTTCCGTTAATAAAATCCACAACGACAAAAGTGACCTGACCCGATTGTTTTAAGGAGCCATACATGAAATACACCATTTGACCCGTCGCAATTGGTTTTTACATACGGATTCTCATTCGTGCCAGACATGAACAAATTAAATTACAACACTACACTTTGAGCAACGGTTCATGATCGTAAATTCATATGGCTCCTTTTTTCGCCCTTGTAATGTTGTGCCGATTTTACATTGTACATACCTACATTCAGAAATAATAAATAAAATGACTTACCCTGTGCCAATGCTAAACTGAGTATGGTCGCATGTAGAACGAGAAGATGACCGCATATAGAACGAGAAGATGACCGCATATAGAACGAGAAAAAAAAGAATTTCTGCCTGTTTTTTTTTCCACCAAATTTAAGGTAGGTTTGTTCGTCGAATTTATTCGTCAGGGTTTTAAATTCGACGAATTTCGAATTTTATCTCAAAAATTCGACGAATTTGATAACTAAGGTTATAAGTAAGGATACCATAATTGGAGAAAAATGAAGAACAAATCTATGGTAATCCTTGTCTAGGAAGAAAATGTTTCACTAATAGTGATTAAAAAGGATAAGATGATCAAACATGATATAATGTTCCTTAAAAGCAAAGGGTTAATATGCAAGTTCAATGGATACTTGCAAGATTTTTCTTTTCTTTTTTGAGATTTAAAAGTGGATTAAATAGAAGGTAGGGTTGAGTTCAAATTATTCAATGAATTTCCTTTTGAAAGGACTTTTTTTTCCCATATTTTCAAATTTAGAAGTTGGGGATAAAAAATAGGTGGCAACTTATCATTTAGAGAGGAGAGGTGTATTTAAGAGCATTGAGTGAGATTTTTTTTGTTAAGATATAAAATATTAAAAAACTTGTAGTGCGGGTATGTATTTTTGGACTTCCATATCAACTTATCAATAAGAAGTTTTTAAAGAATATTGGTAATACACTAGGGAGTTCATCTAGGAAGGGCCATTTACTAAGAAGTGAAAGTATTTTGTGTAAGATATTGGTTTCCATTGATATTTTAAAATCTTTACTAAATTTCACTAAGATTAAATCTAAATCAAGAGAATAAGAGTAAGGGGATTATGAGAACATTATAATTTAAAGTGCAAATATTACGAGATGGAACAAATGATGAGAGATTGTAGAATGAATACAATTAAGAAAGACAATAAAAGTTTTGTTCATGAGACAACTCAAAACAAGAAGTAAGGAGATCACATTGTAGTAGAAATTGTTGGCAAAGAGCAAGAACATAGAAAGACATCAAATAAAATTTAATTATGATCACATCATGCATAACATTTTTAATGTACAATTAGTTCGATATATCAACCTCAGTACGAGAATGAACCTCCATATGAGAATGAATGAACACATTAACCATATGCTCAAACATTGTTTGTTATCTCAAATAGTATATGGAAATAATGTAATAGGTTATGCTAACATCCCCTCTTATTACATTATTTGGTATAGTAAATAAATATGACCACCCCCTTTAATTTTGACTTTCTAAGATGGTAGAATGAAATTGTGGTCTGGCTCTTTCTCTGGATTTGACATTAGCTCTGGATCTGGCATTGACTTTGGTTCTACCTTTGGATAATCTCCACTAGGTTTGCCTCTGTGGTCTGTCTCAGGATCTATGTTTGGGTTATTGTATGGGATTGTTACCCAAGGTTACCTCTATGTCTCTTCCTCTGGGTTGTTACCTTCTAGGTTTTCACTAGACTAGGTCGTTGCCTCTAGGTCATCTCTAGGTATCTGCCTTTGGGTCATTGTCTTCTAGGTCACCACTAGACTAGGTCATGGCCTCTATATCACATTATACTTTACCTTTGGCTCATTTCCTCGGGGTTAATATTACCTCTAGGTCACCTCTCTAGGTTATTGCCTCTGGGATATCATCATTTTTGGAAAATCATCCACACCCTCAAAATTTTCCACATAAGAATTTATCTAGAGGTTCCTCATCACTACATGGCTTTAATCATAGCTTGGATCACAAACTTCTATAGGTCTTATCATATTCTTCTATAGGTCCTATCATTGCAGGCTTTTGAGCATTGCCTAGGTCATTTGCTGATGCAGGATATGCATCACAAGTTTTCCAAGATTACATTTCTTCATGGGAGAACTTACATTTTGTTATTTCAACAAACTTGGTCTTCTTTTGTAGAATCCATTCAACATTTCTCTTTTTTATTCCATTCTGTCACATTTATCTGTCTATAATTTACATGTATTTTATTATTTCTTCTTTCATCTTTATATCGACACCTTCTTTGAGAATGATTATTACCTTCATAGATCTTACAAGAATGGAGATTCCAACATTTTTAAGGCACATCCTATTTTTCCAAACTAGCTACAACTGATTACTTTATTATCTTCACATTTTGTTCTTGTAGATTTTGTAGTACTAATTCATTACACAAATTTGGAATCACTAGTCCTTGTCACAATTTATTATCACTTATCACAAATTTGGTATTATTGGTTCCTGACACAATTTTACTGTCATCTGCTTGTCCTGTATATCCAAGACCTTCATTATTTGGCCTTCTATAGGATACTATGGGCTCTTTCACACCTTGCTCATGTCTTCCCAATCTTGTGCCATTGATGATGTAGATTGTTGAATTTTAGCAACTTGTTTCTCTCCTTTTTCACTTGTTGATGAGGAATGCAAATGTATGCTTACTTATTTACTTGTTTTCTTTTTGCCTTTCCCATGTTATGTTGCTTCTTGAGAGAATTTGGTGGCTTGGCCCTCTTGACCCAATAAATAAATTCTTCTTTGCCTTTGATGTTCTATATTTGCAAAATATGGACACTTAGACAACTAAAATTTTGTGAGTAGAAATTTTTAGGTAGACATGGCAAGGGTCCCTTATATCTTTAAATGCCCCCTTTTCTATATACCACCGATTCTATATATCAAACCTTTTGATATACACACCCTTCCTATATACCTGATAGTATGTGGAAGAAGCTAGTCCTCTCTATATACGTAGTCGTATGTGAGAGAGACCTTAAGGTATGTGAAAGAATTTGATACTTGATACCAAGGTGATATGTGAAAAGGATTGATCTTGACTATGACAACTACTTAAAAATATTTCCTCATATGTGTAAGCCCAAAATGGCCACATCCTTAGAAAACATTAAAAATTTTATTCTAAGGCATGAAATATCTATTCCAATGAAGACATAGAACATATTAGAGCGGATCACAATAAGAATTCTCCAATCCGCTCAACACTTAGTGTTTTCTCACCTTAATGAGCTAAAGTTTCATTCCGCTTGGTGCTCAGTGTATTTAAGTAGCGAATTTTGATTTCGCAAAACTTTTGAGCAAATATGACATCAACGCGATAAAAAATACGAAATGGTGATTGTTGTTTGTTTTTTGGATGCTCCAATGACTAAGTGTCGAAAAAATTGATTTCGCTGAGTTCCAAGAGTAATATGGTGTGAAATGATGACATGAAGGCCAAAAACATTGAAAAAGCCATGGAATGACGATAAAAAGCTATTTTACACTACTTCTAGTGTGTATTAGTGATTCTGCTATTCAAACTAAGTCAAATTATGATGTCAGCATACTTTTTGTGTAGATTACAATTTGATTTACGCTGTAGAAGATAGAAAGAAGGCCAAGCAGCAGATTGAAAACGAACTCTATTATGCTCGCACCTTAGTGAATTTCATGTTGGAATCTGATTTCGCATAACTAAAGCTACTAAAGGTGACTTCAGCATTTAAAAGGTGTGGAATCGCATTTTTTTCCTTTCCAACCAGTTTGTAGAGAATTTTTGAAGTTTCAATCGCCACCATTCATCGAAAAACATCGAAAGCTGAGAGGACACTGACATTGTCGAAGCATTTAAAGGTAGATTCTCATCAGATCAGAGAACAGTCAGTTGGAAGGCAAGAAGACAAAGCGTCGAGGGTTTTTCAAGATCAAGAACCAGAGTAGTCGCAGATCTACGACGGAGTGAGGTTTTAAATAAATATGAACATATCAGATGTGGTCTCCAACGACCTGAACTCCAACTACCATCAACTAACTAGCAAGTTGCAGAGCTAAGCAACCATGGCAGATTATTCACAACGGATAATAAGATAATGCCAACAAAGCTCTCTACTAAGCTATAAAATTTTAATCTTTGTAATGTCTTCTCAATATTTTTTTCATTTTACAAACTATAAATAGAGTCCGAACCCTCATTTTTAAGGGTCGACTCTAGTGTGTTTGCTTGCCCTACTATAAATATTCCAGCAAAATAATGGAAGGAGCATTACTTTGATTTTTGACTCAAATTTTGTTATCTTTGCTATCTTTTGTGCAAGAGGTTCAAAGTTGTGAGTTACATTTCTATCAATAATTTAGTGGTTAGTTCATTCCAACTTATTGGATTACTAGTTGTTAGAGTAATTGAAATCTATTCATAGTTAGATTTGTGTTTTTAGGAAGTTTATTTATGTTAAATCTGACTATTGGTATATTTTTCTAATTTGGACTATCAATATTAGATATTGGAATTGCTTTTTGCAACATATCTCTGTTTATGCTTTAATGTATGAGGTTTGGGTGTTGTTAATCTTGAGTAATGGGACACCAAAAATAGTTTGTAGGAGTTGTCTATTGTAGATGCCATTAATGTTAGCCTATCCGACCACTTTTTGTTATAAGTTCTTTAACCCTAAACCTTTTTTATAACCCTTTTATCAAAACCCTAATTGATATTTAATTGTGTCAAAAGTATGCTAAGTTGACAAGGAGCCAACCTACTCTAGAGGTTGGATTGAAGTTGCCTTTGGTCCATCCAATGTTGAGTGTCAAGCTGTGACTATCGGGTGCATTCTTGGACAGAAAATTGGAAGATAGACAGTCATAGTGTCAAGTAAAACTTGATGTCAATTTGACGCCCAACAATATGTAGGGCATAACTTCGCTAAAATACTTGAAGAGTTTGAATTTTAGGTTTTATGTCAAACGACACTAGTGAATAAGGTGAATGATGGAGTGAGTAGAGAAACACATAGGTTTTTCCTTATCACTCCTTGATGATTTATAGGGATAGACCCCAAACTACGTTGTTGTAACTATATTAGGTGTTAAGTGCAATGGCTAGTCATGACAACATTACCTATAAATGACCGTTATGGGTATTGTATATACCAAACGCTGCTTCAAACCTAAGCTTTTATTAAAGGTTGGTTGTTTATGAACAAAAATTAAAAAACATACCCTTGATAAAGAAACTCAATTTTGATTTTATTTTGCTTTCAATTGTCTTGTTTACATACAAAATTTTTCTTATACACCTTATATCTCCTAAAATTGTTTTTGCTTTTCAAAAATATATTATTCTATAGTTCATAAATTAAGAATATAAGTTATTATGATTCTCTTTTCTTATTATAACTATAAAAAATATGTTAATATCCTTTTTCAATTAAAATTACTTTGAAATAAAGAATAACATTAACAAAAATCGAACCTAGGTTGCTTTGTTCATAACACACAAATAAATATGCATTATCCACCAAGGCACCACCCTTCTTTAGAGCTTGAAATGAATTGTAGGAATATTTATTTTAAAGTGATAATTCAATCTCCAATGAGACATCCATATGAATTTTGATTTTGTTGACATGAAGGCAATAGTGCTAGGGTTTTGTATAAAGAATTTTGCGAAGACGCAATGCTCATATTTCTCACATGACTTTTGAATTTATTCTCAAAATATGTGCTTCTCCAACCAAAAAATGTGAATATCTTCTCTCACAAACACGAGTGTTTTTTTTCTGATCGAGTGAGGTGTCTTTTTGGTTATAACTTCCTCTTTATGGAGAACATTTTATTTCTTTATCTTCCAAGGAGAGTGTAGTACATTCATATTATATTTTGGTTTGACGTTCTCTTCTGATGATGTCTAATTGACATTAGCATCTTTATCATGATAAAATTTAATAATGCATGGGCTTGATCACTTACTATTTTGACATCTTCTGCTAGTGCAATACAAACACCTTAGTTTTGGCTTCGCTCAATCCATACCAATTATCCATTAGAACCTTCCAGCATAATGTCTAAAACATCACTCTGGGTTGATTTGGTTCCAATGCATAATGATCATGATCTAACCACCCTAATGCACTCAGGCACATTTTCTATTCACACATTCTCTTAAAATTAAAATATGATGATATTTTGCTTTAAGATTAGACACAATCTTCCAACTTTTGTACAAACTTTTACTTTGGTTCAAATATTTTGCATTTATTTATCTCTGAACATTCTACTTGACATTTTAAATGTGAATCTATTTATAGTTCAAGGAAAATACTATCCATTCTCCTTTACTACTTGCACATAAACTAGATGACATTCTTCTCTTGTAGTTGATTATTGCAACTTTATATTCTCCTTATGACAATGAAAAATCATATTGGACTTGAGACGATGGAATATGCTGACCTTGATTATTTAGTCTTCTAATTTTCTTTGAGAAAATAATGACTGCATCTTGTTTTTTTCTTTGCTTGAACTATGCTAACCGTATCTTCTAGCAAACCTTCAAAAAAGCCTGCTTTGATAACACATGTTGGCAAAGAGCAAGAACATAGAACAATATCAAATAATTTCATTCCAATTCACATCATATACAATATATTTAATGTAGATTCTATCTAGTACATCAATCTCCATACTGAAATGAACCTCCATACTTGAATGAACAAATGCATTAACAATATGATCAAATAATGTTTTTTATATCAAATTAAGTATGTAAATAATGTAATAGGTTATGCTAATTGAAACTAGCCTAGGTCAAGGATTTCACTTCCCTAAAAAATGGACAAAAGTTCCTTTGTCTCATTATATGGAAAAGACTTTCATAGTTCATTTGCCAAAAACATTAGAAAAAACTGAGGATATAAGGAAATGAAATGTGCAAGTTCAAACTTAGAAAGAATTAAAGGTGTGAAGGAAGTTGTGGAGGAAAATATTAAAATGAAGAAAGTGGAAGAGGTCAAGTGTATTCCAAGAAAAGCATCTCGATGGTTTTCAAGTAGGAGGAATCATATCCTTGAAATAAAAATAAAAGTAGTATAGAATATATCCCTTGAAATTTTATTGTTTAAAGGACAATACAATAAATAATTGACTATGAAGAATATTCATTGTATTTTATATTTTTTAAGGAAATATTTAAGAAAGTAAATAATGTGGAGGATGGTCCTTTCACTTTAGGGTTTCCTAGGGCAACATATATAAGAAAGTGTTTTCAAGGTTACCCATTACACTTTAGGATCTCCAAGGTAGAATAAACTTATAAATAATAAGTCAAATTATGAACAATCTAGAAAAAATTAAGAAATTAATGAAGATGAAAGCATTGGTGGGAATGACAGAAGGAGAGGAAGACCCTCAAAGTAGGAACAAAGAGAAAAATAAATCTAGAAGAATACTGATTTGGGAAACCAAGAACAAATATCACATGAATTAACAAGTAGGGC
Source organism: Wollemia nobilis (assembly GCA_028583015.1). Classification (NCBI taxonomy): domain Eukaryota; kingdom Viridiplantae; phylum Streptophyta; class Pinopsida; order Araucariales; family Araucariaceae; genus Wollemia; species Wollemia nobilis. Next base: position 2,140,031 of record JAQPPZ010001579.1, on the reverse strand, counting down.
TAAGACCACAAATAAGAATAAAAAATGATGATGAAGATGGTATCTTGGAATTTTTAGAGTATGAATAAGCCCCCCAAAAAAAAGAGTTATGAAGGAATTAATAGGTTGTTAAAGTCCTAAGATTTATGAAGGAATTAAGAGTTTCTCCTATGAGAGCTTCAAAATGTATCATAAATATACGAGATAATTATAAGTGGGATGAACAATTTCTAGAAGTAAGAGAGTAACTAGATTGTTGGGTTTTATACATAAAATAGAAATATATCAAAATTAGAGTCATACATATATATGATCCAATTACAATTACTCTTTGATATTGATGTTGGAAGGGCTTTAATTTATTTATATCAAATTTAATTATTTTTTTTTGGTAAGTAACAGTATATTTACAACGGGTTTTTTGTTGAAGGATCCCAAAACCTTAGTTACATAGGAAGCCGTGGCTACAATTGTGATTAAAAACTGGGGCTGCGCCCTTGGGCAACAGTCCGGGGCCCAGGGCCCTGGTGCCTACAAAAAGACAGACTAGCTATGAGACCAGCACTACAAAATTTGGTCTGTGGCCACCAAAACATGGAAAAACCGCAAAACAACAAACGCCAAAAATGCAAAAACCTGCTCGTCGCCGCTCCGGGAGGCCCTGTGGCCGGGCCTGGCCTGGACGGGGCCCGACCTGACAGATCAGCTCCTCTCCCTGTCAGGGCCATCGCCCAGCCTGCGACGGAGTTCGGCCAGGGCATTGGCCGCTGAGGAAGCCGCTTTGGGAGCCAATCGTAATGTCAAGGAGGGCCCTGGTCGTCAAATTCTGCATCTTGCTACCGGAGTCAGAACTGACTTCGATGGCCTCCGGGGCCTCCACCTTGGCCTTCTTGGAGCTGCCAGCAGCCCTGCTACTGCTTGGGGCCGGGCCTTTGCGACTTGAGCTGGCACCAGGAGTCGGGGCCCCGCCTGGGCCCTGGACCGGAGTTCTGCATTTTTGGGTGGGCCTGCGCCTTTTGGGGAAGGGGAGCCTTCGGGGGAGGGGGTCTCCTTGGATTTGGAAGCTGCAGGGGAAGCACGGGGCGCGACCGCGCATCTTCGGGGCCCCAACACGGGGCGGGCTAAGCGCCTGGGCCCTCATCGATGCTGGAATTGTCTTGCGATACTATTTGGGCCAGAGCTTCAGGGAAGTTCGTGGTCCAGGTAGTGAAATCTTCTGCTACGGTGGCCTGGTTGGCCATGAAGTCGGCTGCCCTGTTGCCTTCTCTGTACACATGCCGAAGGGCGTGATCAGGGAGCCCTTGGAGAATGGTGTGGACTTCCCGGATGGAGTTGTGAATGCGCCAAGAGCAACTTCCCGGGCTGCGGGCGGCTTTGATTATAACTTGGGAATCGCCCTCGATGATGACTTTTGGGGCGGACTCCTTGAGGGCAGTCAGCCCGCTGAGGAGAGCTGCTGCTTCGATGAAGTTGTTGGTCTGGATGCCAAGCGGAGCAGCGTACGCCAAGATCAGGGCCCCGTGACTGTCACGGATGACCCCGCCCGCACCAGAGGGCCCGGGATTTCCTTTAGAAGCTCCGTCAAAGTTAAGTTTGACCCATCCGGGAGGGGGGCAGTCCACCTGGTCGTAGAACGGTGGGAGGGGGTGGGGGGTGCGGGGGGAAGCTGGATTCCGAGGGAGGAAAGAAGGGTGGCCTCGCCCGACCGTCGGGGCGCCTCGGTCAGAGGGATGGAGCGAGAATTCTCAAGGGCAAAGGAAACCGCCTTGGTCGCTATCCACAGGGGGAACGGGCCGGGGAGGAGAAGGCTCTGCTGTTGCGCTCAAGCCATAGTTGCCAAAGCAAGTGAGGAAGGCAGGAGCCCCAGAGGAAGCGGATGAAGGGGTGGGCGAAGGGTTTGGGCCACTGAGACAGGAGGTCAGAGATGGAATTGGGGGCCACCCACTGAATAGAAAATTGGGAAAGGATGAGGCCCAGGACTTCAGAAGAAAAGGGGCATCTGAGAAAGAGGTGATTAGTGGACTCCCAGGCAGCACAACAAAGGAAGCATCTGTTCGGGATCTGGAAGCCCCTCCTGATCAGGTTCTCAATGGTCAGGATCTTATTTTGGACTGCCGCCCAGACGAAGTGGCTGATTTTGGGGATCAGCTTCTTGGCCCACACCTGAAGGGCTGGGAAAGGGGCCTCGTCAGGGACTCTTTGGAGGTTGTAGGCAGATTTTATAGAAAAGACACCGCTGGGAGTGTCGTGCCAAACGCATCTATCGTTCCCCCCGAAGGACGGGATCACTGTCACCTTGAGGAGGCGCTGAAGCCTGGAGGCTTGGAGCGGGTGCCTGGGATTCAGGATGGGCTTCCAAGTAACCCGCCCCTGGTTCTGGGAGAGATAGGCCGACACACTGGGCCCTCTGCCCGCCAGGCCCGGTCTAAGGATGAGGAGATCATTGTCAGCAGTCAGGGCCTCATCTTGGATCCACCTGTCTTCCCAGAAGTCGATCTTGGTTTCGTCCTCGAGGATCCATCTGGTCCCTTTTCGAATGATGTCTTTAGTGGAAATCAGGGATTTCCAGAAGGCTGATCCATCTCTGGGTTGGGATTCACTGAGGAAGGGGTGGAGGTGACAGTATTTCCTGAGCACGATACTGACCCACTCATCAGGGGCGTTGGTGAACACCTTCCAGGCGTGCTTGGACAAAAGGGCCTTGTTCATCAGGGTCACCCGCCTGAGCCCGATCCCTCCCTCGCCTTTGGGGCGGCAGACCAGGGGCCAGGAAACCAGGGGAATCCTCTTCTTATCTTCGTTGCCCGACCAGAGAAAGCATTTCTAGATTTGTTCGATGTGAGCTGCAATGGAGGCCGAGATTCTGAAGACCGACATGAAATATACCGGAATGCTTTGAAGGACTGCCGACAGGAGGGTGGCTCTGCCAGCCTGAGAGAGGAGGTGGCCTTTCCAGGGGGCCAGCTTCCTCTGAATCCGATCCATCATCCCGCTCCACAGGGCCTTGGAGGACGCACCTGTAAACAAGGGAAGCCCGAGGTAAGAGGAGGGAAGGGAATCAGGGGTACAGCCCAGAATCCGCCCGATTCTGATTTGCCTAGCCAGGGGGGTGTGGATGAAGAAGATTTTGCTTTTTTGAAGGTTAATTTTCTGCCCAGCCGCCTCCTCGTATAGGGTCAAGATGTGCTTGAGGGCCTTGGCTTGAGGGATCGAAGCTGAAGTGGCGAGAATGGTATCGTCCATGAACTACTGATGGGACACAGGAGGTAGGCCCGACGTAGGCCTGATGCCCAAAATGAGTCCACGGGAAACAACACTCGAGATGGTTCATCCCAGGGCCTCAGCCAGGATGATGAAGAGGATCGGGGATAGGGGGTCGCCTTGGCGCAGGCCTCTGGAGCTGGGGAAGAACCCGACGGGGGATCCATTGATGAGGATAGAGAACCAGGGGGAGGACACACAGTTGTTGATGAGCCTGACCCATGAGGGGTGGAACCCGAACTTGAGGAGGACCTTGAAAAGGAACTCCCAGTCAACTCTGTCAAAGGCCTTGTTCATATCCAGCTTGAGCAGAAAGGAGGCCTTTTTGGATAGGAAGGCCGAGTGGATGGCCTCGTGCATGATGATAACTCCATCTGTGATCAGCCTTCCTTTGACCGAGCTCCCCTGGCAAGGGGCAATGATCAGGGGAAGGATATCCTTGAGGCGGGAGGCCATGGATTTGGTCAGGATTTTGTATAAAACATTGCACAAGCTGATGGGGCAAAAATCAGAGAGGGATCTGGCTGCCTGAGACTTGGGGATCAGGGCAATGAAGGTGGAGTTAATACCTCTGGGGATGGAGCTGGCAGTCTGGAGGTCCCGGATGGCTGCGCACACTTCTTGACCAACGATGTCCCAAAAGGATTGGAAGAAGTGGGGGGGAAACCCGTCCGGGCCCGGGGCCGCCTCAGCCTTCATGGAAAACGTGGCAGCATGGATTTCAGAGTCAGACAGGGGCTGCACGAGCATCTCATTTGCCAAGGCCGAGACTGAGGTAGGGATATGTTCCAACAGGGAGTCTGCTGCTTCTGGGGACATGAGAGGACTGTCACCAAGGAGCTGCTGGAAGAAGTTGATGGCTTCGGTCCGAATGTCCTCTTCGTCCTTGATAATTCTGCCGTCGCTGCTCACCAACTCGAGAATTCTGTTGGAGCCCCTATTTCTGAGAGTCGACGTGTGGAAGAACTTCGTATTAGCATCGCCCTCTTGGAGCCATAGGGCTCTCGACTTCTATCTCCAAAATGTTTCTTCCCTGGCCAGGATGTTATGGTACTCGCTGAGGGTTGAGCGTTCCTCTTCCCTGATCCCCGGGTCTTGGGAGCCTGCCTGGAATCTGAGCTCAAGGTCTTCGAGTTTTTTCTTAACTGCCGCTTTATTTTCAAAGATGTTGCCAAACACCTCTCTGTTCCATACCTTGAGTTGCTCTTTGAGGCATCTCAGCTTGTGGTAAACTTGTTCAGCGGGGCGCCCAGGGACTGGGGGAGCCCACCAACAGCCAACCTGGGCCCTGAAATTGGGATGATGCAGCCACATGGACTCAAACCGGAAGGGTCGCTTGAGGGAGGAGCGATGGTCGGTTTCGAGGAGGAGGGGGCTATGGTCAGACCCAATTTTAGGGAGGCCCAACAAGGTTGCATCGAAAAATAGGGGAATGGCTTCCTTGGACAGGAACACTCTGTCCAACCTGACCTGGATATGGCTTGCTCCCGTTCTTCTGTTTGACCAGGTGAACCTGGCTCCTTTCAGGCTGACGTCCATGAGCTCGTTGAGGGAGGTGAAGGCGCCAAAGTCCTCCATGCTTTTGCCTGGAGCCGCTGATCCCCCACTTTTGTCAGAAAGGAACAGGGGACTGTTGAAGTCCCCTGCCAGGATCCAGGGGAGGGGGGCAAAGGCTTCTCTCATCGAGCTGATATCCTTCCATAAGGCGGCTTTCTCAACCGGGCTGTTAGGAGCGTAGACGTTAGACAGGATCCACGACCGCCTTGTCTTCACGCAATGGACCAGAATGTTGATTATTCTGGGAGAAGAAGATATGAGCCTCCCCTCGTAAGACCGGGGATCCCACATGCACAGCAGGCCCCCGGCTGAGCCAGCCGCAGGGGTAGACAGGGACTCGCAGTTGCGCCAGGTAGCTTGGGCGACTCTCTGGGCAGCGACGTCATCTATTTTGGTCTCCTAGAGGAGGAGGAAGGACGGGCGGTGATCCTTGCAGAGTTGGTCGAGGATCCTTTTCTTGGGGGCACCATTGAGCCCCCTAACATTCTAGGTGATGAGCTTCATTTGACACCCTTGTGGGGTCGCTTGCCCCCCTTCCCGGCCTGAGCAGGGGGTTTGGGTCGAAGGGCTTCTATTTTGGAGAAGCTCGCAGCAACGTCGGAGAGGGTTGCCTGGGAGCCATTGGCTATGTCGTCTTCAGTGATCCTCGCTCTCTGGTCGCCCAGGGTGGGCCGACCTCGCTTGAGTTTGCTGCCAAAGTCTGTGGCGAAAGTCCTGCTGCGGGTCATCTTGGGGCTGATTTCATCGGGCCCAGATGGAGAACTGCCCTCAACCTCTTCGTCAGACCTCTCGGAGCTGCACTCTGAAGGGGGGAAGCCAGCAGGGACCACCGGGAGGGGTGGGAGGGGTTCAAGGGGGGGATAGCGGGGGTGGGGGGAGGAGGAAACCCTGACAGAGGAAGGCGGGAAGGTGGGAGCCGACGGGGAAGAGAGCCCGGGTGGCTCACAGGTCTGGGGGGGCGCAAGCAGGGGCCTGCAGGGAGGGATTCGCATCGGGCGGGGGGGAAAACCTGGGATCGGGGCCCCGAAAGAAGACCCAGGGAGGGGAGCAGGGGAAGGGGAACCCTGGGGAAGAGCGTCCACCAGGCCAAGGCCCGCATGGGGTTCCTTTGGGACAGAAGGGGGAGCCTCCTTGGCGGTCCAAGCCTGAGATCTATGGCCATCACGAGGGGGCCCTCGGGAGGGGGCCCGACCTGGTCGAGAAGGGAGTTTGGGGAAAGGGCCATCAACCTTCTTGGATCCAGGGCATTGGTGGGGGAGGTGGCCCTGAGTGCAGCAGAGAGGGCAGAAAGCAGGTTTGTTTTCGTAGATCAGGGATTGGCGCCAAAAGAAGGACCCAGAGGAGATGGTCACAGAAGAGGGGAGTTCGGATTCTAGATTTGCATTGACGCAGAATCTGGCATGAACCATACGGGAGCCTGCCTTGGTAGCGGGATCGAAGGCCACCAGTTCCTCGACCGACTGGGCAATAAGCCTTAGGACGTCTTCATGCCACAAATGGAAGGGAAGCTCAGGGAGCCGGACCCAGACCGGGGCAAAGTTGATGCTTTGAGTGTTGGGGTGGAAGTCAGCTCCATAACGCCTGAGGAAGAGGCTTTTGCGTCCCAAAAACTAGGGCCCGCCCGACAGGATCTTTTTAGCGTCATCGCTGTTATTCAATTTGATGATGAAGAATCCCTTGGTGAGGGCCACCAGCTGAATATGACCAAAAACTTTCCATTTGGTAGCCGCCCATCTGCGAACGGTTTCCATGTCCGGGCGCCCTCCCAGGAACTTCCCAACCAGGGAAGCAGAGGATCCAACGACAAAGGAGGAGTAAACCTCCTCTTGAATGGAGATGTGGGTGCCCTCAAGGGAAAGCCCTAAACCTAGGGCCCACGGTTGGGCCCTGGTACCAGCCAGGATCTGTTGGTAGGAGGGTTTGGGCCCGCCCGGGGCAGAACCCTGCCCAGGATCTGGAGGCTTTTTCCCTAGGCCTGCGCTTGCATCGAGGGAGGGAGGGGGTCCTGGGCCCAAGATACCATCCCCACCCTGTCCGCCAATCTGCTCAGCCTCTGAGCCCTCCTCTGGGCCCGCCGAGGGTCCTGCGGGCCCGGGCCCGGGCCCCGACGTGCCCGACCCCGATCCCGATCCAGCTCCCGCCCTGGGACTTGCACCAGCATCTGAACCTGTTCCCGCTCCCGCTCCCGCTCTCACTCCCTCTCCCGCCATCATCTTCATATCAAATTCAATTATTATTCATAATTTTGATCTCTAATTTTCTAGTAGGGACTTGGCGTAAAATTTGCCTTGTCTATGAAATGCACCCTAGACTTTAGCCAACATTTTAGATGAATTAGATTTCTCTCATTCAACCTCCAGAGGAGGCCGAATCCTTAGTATACTTGTAAACTAAAATTAAGGTTTAAGCTTAGGGTAAGAAAAAGGAAGGGTTAAGAGAAAGTAAGGGTTTAATAAAATGAGTAAATGGTGGATGAGATATAGCGTAACGACATTGGGTAGACTTGTAAGAACCTAATAAAATCAACTAACAATGATGCTTAACAGACCAACCATTATCAAGTGTAAAACAAAGTTAGACAATTATGAGTTATATGCTTTAATCATTCCAAGGACTTTAATGAAGAGTAATCCAACAATGATCCAAATAGCAAAATTCACTTTATGTAACATAAAAAATTAAAACATGAATTTATTCATAAAAACCTATAAAAATACCAATAATGGAGGCCAAACAACTATCTCTTCTCATTGATTAGTAGTCGAATTAATACCAAATACACCCAGGCAAATGCCACAGAGTTGACTCTCACTTAGAGTTCTATCCTTTTATTTATAAGTTGCTCTTAAAACTTGTAGCAAAATATTTACAATGGTAGTTATAGGTCTGTTATAAAAATAACCTAGTAGAGAAAACTCATGTTGTCAAGGTGGCAATATTAGATTTCACCTTGCATTTGAATTTGAATTTATCTACAATCCAATTTTTTGATCTACAACTATATTTTATAAATTAATGTGCAACTCCAGTTTATATATTGGAACTATCACTTTCATGCTCCAATGTTGTTAGCTTAAACAACTGGAAGGCATTGGGATGGTTGTAACTCTAAAAAGGACATTTTAGAGCACTTCATTTTGAAGTTAGGTTTTGATATGCTTGTAGAGAACTTATGGATATTTTTATGGCATCTCCTTGGGATAAGTCTTGGCTTTGTGCATATCTTAGCTTGGTTGGCACTTCAACATCATCTGGTTCCAGTTTTGTTCAATTATGATATCTTTTGCATGATTTCAGATTTTGATGCTGGGGTGTTGATGTGATTGCTGAAAATTGCTTGGGATTGTCATACTCTGTATTTGTACAAAAGTGTATGCTTTGACCGATGCTGAGAATGTGTTATCTTTTTTTAGAGGCTCAACTTCCTTCAGGTTTGGCTTTGTACATTTTGGCTTTGTGTATTTTTAGATTTTGTGATGTCGTGCTGACGTCATCGCCAAAAAAGATCTGGAATCGTTATGTGTCATCTTTGAGCAATCCTAAGATTTTTTTAAAACACAACCGATTTTTGAAGAAAGGAATGGCTTCTTGCATTGCTTGGGGATTCCTTCCCTTGGTGATATTTTGGGCATTATTTTAGGAAAAAAAATATTTTTCAAATGAGATCATGAATTTGACCTACATTCTTAGCACCTCATGGGGATTTATACTTGCAAAAATTTGAGCTTATAGGGCCATTGAGTACGAAGTCTAAAAATGATTTTGAAAAGAAATTTTAGTGAGATTAGTGTGATGGGGAGATCCTTCCAAAAATGAGAGGTGTGATGAGTGAGTGGTTTTGAACGACATGGAAAAGTGTGGATGACTTAAGATATGAAGTGGAGTGGTTAATAAGGATGTTGTGATGGGATAGATGTGGACTATATATTTTCATGGACTTTCCAAGTGGCCTTTCCTCTTGAGATGACTCTCCTTTAAAAATTACTTACCTAAATAGGTTGCTTTCCTTTGTGCTTCTCCTTTTTGGGCAACCGATGATTATTTACTGATGAGCCTTTTCTACTTTTAGACACTTTGCACTTTATTTTCACTTCCATGGTGCTAAGATGTCATGCCTTGGTTGCTCATCACTTTAACACTGCTCTTTGTGTGCCAAGTATCTCTTGAACATCCTTTGTCCTTATAGATTTAGTGGTGTGAGCCTCTACCGTTAGTCTCTACTTCTCCTTGCTCATTCCTTTGATTTTATTCTTCAGCTAAGACATTCTCTACTCTCTGGAGGACTTGGTAGACCATTGTCCAAATTTTTGGGGTAGGATTTTTGAGTTCCATGATTTTCTTATGTATATTTCTCAATTGATAAGACTTTTTTTAAGAAGGATCTAGGTATCTTTTGGCCATTTATTAAATCTTAGCTTGTATCATAGACATTTTGCTTAGAAACCAAAGTAGTTGCAGATCTATGGTGGAGCGAGGTTTTAAATAATGATGAATGGATCAGATGTAGTTTCCAATGGCCTAAACTCCAACTACCATCAACTAACCAACAAGTTGTAGAGCTAAGCTGCCATGGCGGATTACTCACAATAGATTTCTCGGACTTCACCAACCAATGAGATAATGCCAACAAAGCTCTCTATTGAGCTATAAAATTGTAATCTTTGTAATGTCTCCTCAATATTTTTTCATTTTACAAACTATAAATAGAGGCCAAACCCTCATTTTTAAGGGTCGGCTCTAGTGTGTTTGCTTGCCCTACTATAAATATTCCTTGCAAACTAATGGAAGGAGCATTACTCTGATTTTTGACTCAAAATTTGTTATCTTCGCTATCTTTTGTGCAAGAGGTTCAAAGCTGTGAGTTGCATTTCTATCAATACTTTAGCGGTTAGTTCATTCCAGCTTATTGGATTACTAGTTGTGAGAGTAATTGAAATCTGTTCATAGTTAGATCTGTGTTGTTAGGAAGTTTATTTATGTTAAATCTGATTATTGGTCTATTCTTCTAATTTGGATTATCAATATTAGATATTGGAATTGCTTTCTACAACATATCTCTATTTGTGCTTTAATGTATGAAGATTTCATGGGTTTGGGTGTTGTTAATTTTGAGTAATGGGACACTAGAAATAGTTTGTGGGAGCTTTCTATTGTAGATGCCTATGTTGTTAGCCTATCCGACCACTATTTTTTATAATATCTCTAACCCTAAACCTTTTTTCTAACCCTTTTCTCAAAACCCTAATTGAGCTTTAATTGTGTCAACACTCTGCTAAGTTGACAAGGAACCAACCTACTCTGGAGGTTGGGTTGAAGTTACCTTTGGTCCATCCAATGTTGAGTGTTGAGCTGTGACTATCGGGTGCATGCCTGGATAGAAAATTGGAAGATAGACAGTCATAGTGTCAAGTAAAACTTGATGTCAATTCGGTGCCCAATAGTTTTTGGCATGCCCGATGGGACCAGTTTACAAGAAACACGAAAACCCATCATATGATTTATTATTTTATCTTTACCTAGAGGAATCAAGATTTGGTGAATTATCTTGACCTTGCTAAGTGGAGAATAGCAAATTCACCTGGTGACTCCCTGGTCTTTAAACCCAGAAAAAAGTGTTATCCCTGTAGACCATAGTTTTTCATGTATACCAGGTCATTCAAAAGGAATAACCCTGACTCCTTTTTCTATTGTGAGCTACCTTATAGAGGGTCTACTATTATAAGGAATTTAAACCAATATTTTCATTCAGAAGAAGAGCCTCCTGAGGAAAATCCTACAGTTAATCCAACAACACCTCCAATAGGAGCTACACCTGGAAACATGGCATAAAATGTAGTCCCAAATCAGCCCTTGCAGAAGTACCCCAGCTGGAACACAACTGGCCCCCTTAGACTAGCCCATATGCATGACATTCCTCAAGTTATGTCTAAGGCTATTCCCACTTATGATGGATCTAGAAAAATTGCATATGAACACTACCAAGATATTTTGAATCTGGTAGCAATCCATAATATAAAGAATGAAGATGTTATTGTCAGGATTCTAGCCCTATCCTTTAGAGGAAATATTTTACATTGGTTTAGGACTCTTGAGGATAATACCATCACCTCATGGGTAGCATTGGCTGAGCCCTTTGTGGAGGAATTTAATGAATCTATTGATCCTTTCTCCCTCCTTAATCAGTTCACATCTATGCAGAAACATCAACAAGAAACTATCTCAGATTTTAATTTGAGGTTTAGCAGAACCTGGAAGAGAATTCCCCCTACAGCTAGACCAGCTACAAGCCTTGCTTATATGTATTATATCAGAGCTCTTGGATCAGATTTAGGCCTACAAACCCAACAATCTAGGGTGGAAACATTTCCACAAGTTTATAATGCAGTTGTTCATGCAGAAAATATCCTAATTAATGTGGGGAGATTACCTCCAAAAGTTGTGCTACCTTACAATTTGGAAACCACTAATGTCCAAATCCAAGCTACTACTTCATATTATATGGACCCTCCTCCATTGTCATCCCCATTCCCATATATGACTCCCATTCCTCAGCCAAAAGCACCATCTATTGCAATTCCTTTCCCTCCACTTCCTTCTCAGACTCCTCAAGAATTTTTTGTCATCCTTGATATACATAATACTTTGAAAACTCTTAGCAACAAGATGAATTCAATGGAGAAGAGAGAAATGGAGAGGTCTCAACAAAGGAGATTTCCATATGTGAATAAAGATCAAAGACCTGGTCCTAGTAATAGTACTAGGGTTAGAGTAAATGCAGCATATGAAGAGCTTGAGTGTTCTTCAAAGACAAGTCTGGTAAATATCTGGTGTTTGGTGTGTAATGATCCTCATGATTCACAATCTTGTGTTATGTACCAACACCATGTTCAACAAGCTATGGATCAAGCAGAAAGAAATCAGAAAGGAAGAGTGAATATGCTCTGGCAACCTGACCAGATCATGGTTGGAAAAGATCTTGATGAGGATGGACCTATTGCTATCATGACAAGGTCAGGCAAGAAAACACTGCAAGTAGATCCATAGAATATGGGTCAATTTTAGGTCCCCTCTCAGAAGAAGAGTGATCCACCTCCCCAAAGTAGTGACACTTTCCCTATTCCCCAAGCCAAAGAAAAATAAAATAGTCTTCCCAAGAGATTTGAGAAAGAAACTGAGGGAGACAGAATGAGGTCTAAGGATGAAGCTCAAGAGAGGCTTAGATTCCCTTCTATTACTAAAATATAGAGAATAGAAGCCACTCAACAATATAAGAGAAAATATGGTGAGCTAGAAAGAAGGCCTGAGAGACCCACCTTGGCTAAGTCTGAATACAATATTATGGAAGAAATGAAGAGGATACCATCCAAAGCTAGTCTATATGATACTCTCTTCATTCTTGGTCAGATTGACCTACTAAAAGCTTCCTTGAACAAGTATCCATAAGATAAGTAGGCCACCACAATTCTTAGTATACCCTCTGAAAAGAAAGAAATGTCCCCTACTATTTTAAAGAATAAACCCCCTCCTTTTTATATCTCTCTAAGGATGGAAGGTTGGGTTGTCTAAAATTGTATGATTGACTTAGGGGCATCTACTATAGTTATGCCTAAAGTAGTTTATGAGGATATGGGTATGGAATATACTAGATCCTATCCTGGAGTTCTACAATTAGATGGGACACCTATGAAGATAGTGGGAGTGATAAAAGATGTCTTGATGAGGCTACATAGAGCACCTGAGGTAACTATAGTACAAGAAATAGTAGTGGTGGATCTAGAGCCTTATTTTGGCTTATGTCTTTCAAGAGAGTTCATTGCAAAGTTGGGTGGATGCATGTATATGGACTATTCTAGCATGGTTATTCCTTTCAAAGGAAAGAGGATAAGGATAACACCTGAGAAGCTTGTGTCTTACCACATTGAAAAAATTGAAGAAGACATGTGCAATCTCACCCCTCTTGAGGAATTTGAATTTGTGGATAAGTTTGAGGAGTTGGAAATTGAATATGAACTACCTTTCAGAGAGGATTATAGCCAGTTTGGGATAGGTATGGGCACATATAGTATTTTTGTAGAGATAGAGAAGAAGGTTCCTGCTATATCTAATCAGTCTCTGAGAGAAATAGAAATATGGACCATGCACTTTGATGGTGCCAGATGTAGAAATGGTGTTGGTGTTGGTGTGGTATTATAGTCCCAATCAGAAGGGACAAAGAGTTTCACCTATAGATTAACATGGTCATGCACTAATAATGCTATAGAATATGAGGCTCTATGCCTTGGACTGATGCAAGCTAAAAATATGGGCATTAAGATCTTAAACATATATGGTGACTCTGAATTGATAGTAAATCAGGTAAGAGAAAGGTGCAATAATAAGCACCATTACCTAAAAGCATATAGAAATAGGGTATGGGATTTGATGGAATCCTTTCATGCCCTAAACATAAATTTTATTCCCAGAGGAAAGAATACTTTGGTAGATTCCTTAGAAGTAAGGGGAGCTAACTTCAACCCTTCTGTAGACATAGGAGTTAAGAAGGACAAAGGGATCAAAATGATTTTTAGGCCTACGGTGCCAGATAAGCAAATTTTTTGGCAGGTCTTTGAAAGTGATGAACAAATCATTGATTTTATAGTGAGAGAAGCCTGTCTATCCACTATTCAAGAGGAAAATCTAGAGGATATTGATCAACAGGATGTCATTCAACTTAAGAACAATCACATACCTAGAGGTTTGGTCACTCTAGAGAGCCTGTTTGATAATGAAGATAGGAAAAAGATCAGATCCATGGAAGTCAATGAGAAAATCTATAAAGAAGTTGAAATAGAAAAAGAAAAGAAGCTCAAGGTTGGAATCCGATGTTCTCCAGAGGAAGAGGAGGATATCAAAGCTTTATGCATAAAGTACCAAGACATTGTAGCTTGGTCATATGAAGACCTCAAAGTATATGATAAGAAGGTTATCCAACACACCATTGAGCTAGAGCCTAATGCAAAGCCTTTTAGGTAGAAGCAAAGGCCTGTAAATCCTAGGATCGAAGCCATAATGAGAGAAGAGCTCTTGAAGTTGTTAAAGGCTAAGATCATTTATCCAATAAAACATTCAACCTGGGTAGCCAACTTGGTACCTGTGAGGAAGAAGAATGGTGATATTCGCCTGTGTGTAGATTTTAGAAATCTTAATCAAGCATCATTAAAGGATCACTACCCCCTCCCACAGATTGATCAAATATTATAGATAGTGGTAGGGGCAGAAAGGTTCTCATTGCTAGATGGTTTCTCTGGATATAACCAAATTTGGGTGAAGAATGAAGATCAGTATAAGACAACATTCACCACAAAATGGGGAACCTTTGCATATCAAAGAATACCTTTTGGGCTATCTAATGCAGGGGCCACATTCTAGAGAGCAATGGACTATGCTTTTGGGGAACTAATTAACAAGGTCATTCTGATCTATTTAGATGATATGACTATGTTTTCCCACAACAAGCAAGACCACTTAGCACACCTAGAACAAGTTTTCCAGAAGTGTAGAGAATTTGGCATCTCCCTCAATCCTAAGAAGTCATTCTTTGTAGTCCATGAGGGAAAGTTGCTAGGTCATGTGGTCTCAAAAGAAGGTATGGCCATTGATCTAGATAGAATCAAATCCATTCTTGCTCTTCCACTACCTATGAATAAGAAAGCCTTGCAATATTTCTTTGGTCAGATAAACTTTGTCAGGAAATTCATCTCTGACTTTGCTCAAAGGTGAGGCCTATATCAGAACTACTAAAGAAAGATGCAGATTTCAAATGGACTGAGGTAAGAAAGCAAGCCTTTGAAATCATCAAGCAGTCCATTGCTACAGCTCTAGTGCTAGTAAATCCAGATTTTAATAAATATTTCATCCTTTATGCTTATGGAGTTGAGGAAAGTTATGCATCAGTGCTCACCCAGAAGAATGATCAAGGAGAGGAGCACCCTATATTATTTTGGAGCTAGACTCTTCATGAATACCAGGTTAAGTATAATTTCATTGAGAAACAAGTATTTGTTGTAATGAAATCATTGAAAAAATTTAGGTAATATTTGGTTCAAAGCAAGACCCTGGTTTATGTTGTTCATCCGGATGTAAGAAGTTTTATTCTACAAGGTGAACTAGGAGATAAGAGAGCTAGTTGGATCACTAAAATCCAAGAATATGATGTGGAAATCCATCCTACCAAGCTGGTAAGAGGTAGAGCCCTATGCCAAGGTCTAATAGAAGCAATAGTATCAGTAGAAGTGATAGCTTGTCAGGCAATAACAGATGATCATATTAAAGAATTATAGTCAAGTGAATCTGATTGGGTAGATCAGATGATTAAGTACTTTCAAACTAGGGTATGCCCTCCTGATATTAATGCATCATAGAGAAGAAGATATAGACTATAAGCTTTGAAGTATGTCTTATTTCCAGAAGGTATACAAAAGGAACCTTGATGGAGTTCTCCTTAGGTGCTTAAAATATGATCAACAACAAAAGGTCATAGAGGAGTTCCATGGAGGACTATCTGGAGGACATTTCTCAGGTAGAGTTACAACTTTGAAAATTATCAGAGTAGGCTATTACTAGCCTACCATATTTTTTGATACCTTCAAAGTCACTAGAGCCTGTGATAAATGCCAATGACATGTAGGGAGGACAAGGAATGCTTCATTCCCCCTTAAGCCAATTCAAGTGGAAGAACCCTTTCAACAATGGGGTTTGGACTTCATAGGAGTTATCAATCCACATTCCTCATCTGATCACAAGTACATTCTGACTACTACAGACTACCTCACCAGATGGGTAGAAGCTATTCCTACAAAGAAATCAGACCAAGAAGTGGTGATAAATTTTATGGAAAGCTTGATTTCAAGGTTTGGTGTTCCGAAGCCTTGGTGAGTGATAATGGACCAACATTCATAGGAGCCAAATATATTGAGTTTTCTAGTAAGTATGGCATCACCATAAAGAATACTTCAAATTACTACCCTCAAGGGAATGGACTTGCAGAATCAACTAACAAGAATCTATTAAGGATTTTGAGAAGATCACTAGAGGGTAATAAAAGAAGTTGGCACCTAATGCTGGAGCAAGCTTTGTGGGTAGACAGAATTACTATTAAGAAGTCCATCAAGACTTCTCCTTATGCCTTAGTTTATGGCAAGGAAGTAGTGTTACCTATCCATTTGGAAATTCTAGCACTCAAGTTGATAAACATAGAAGAGGAATCTAAGGAAAATCTAGTGGAAACAAGGTTGACACACCTACTGTAGTTAGAAGAGAAGAGAACTCAGGCATATGAGGATTTCCAAAAGCATTCAGTGGACATCAAGGTATGGTTTGACAAGAAGGTAAGGTTTAAGAAATTCTAGGTTGGAGACTCTGTACTCAGGTGGAATGTTGAAAGAGCTAAACTAGGACATCATCAAAAGTTTGACTCCTTCTGGGATGGCCCTTTCAAGATAGTAGAGGTTAAAGAGACCAATGTTTTCTAGCTTGAAGATCTTGAGGGAAACATACAACCGATTCTGGTTAATGGTTTTCATCTTAAACTCTATTTTGATTGAAATATAAGCTCATTGTAATATATGTACATACTTTGTATCATATTATTTTTGCATTTTATATCAAGTTTTGTTTTGATAAAATGTTAAAAAAATATAAATAAAAGAAAATAAAAGTTGCAAAATAAGCTAAGTGTTCCCAAGGGTGCAACAAGTTTCCATTCCGCACTCAAATGTACTAAGGAAGCAGTGGAATGATGGGTGAGCTCCAATCCACACTCAAATGAACTAAAGCACCAATGGAATGCCGCATGCATTATATTCCATGCTTAAAAGGTCTAAGGTGGCAGTGGAATAATGAAGGTTTCTAATCCACTAGATTTCAAGTCTATTTTGAGTGAAAAATGAATTTTACATCATGCCACTTCCTAAAAGGGTAAATGTTCATGAATTAATGCTCAAAGTTTCTCATGTCACTCCAATAAAAAAGGAAAAGGATAAAGCGATGTCATGAGGGTATGGAGGATGTTTGAATTTTGGCCAATCAAAAATTAGAATGGTACCTCCAAGCCATCAAAAGGAATGAGTTTAATTTGAAAAGTGTGCCAATGGGTAGTTCACATAGTGGCCGCATTAATGGTGGAGGGTGTGCATGCATGGGAAATTAAAAGTGCTAAAATATAGAATCTACTCATTTGACAAAGAGCAGCAAAGAGTAAAATGTTAGCTGAGCATTATCTATGAATTCTAGAGAGAACATTTTAAAAATTGCTTGTGAAAATGGCCTCCAAAGACACCCAAGAAGTTGAAACATCGATGAAAGAGGTAGTGGGGCACTATATCGACAAAGTGGAGGCCATGGCAGACATCGAGCTAGCCTTCATAGAGAGAACGAAGCTTAGAAGGAATATCAACAACATATTCAAGAAAGGAGTAGCTTTTTTACCCAAGGTAGATGTGTTATAAATCTCTTCTTGTTTTTTATATTTGTGATTCTGTTCATCTTCGGAGTTGATAGTGGCTATCATAAAATTTTATGACCCTAGGGCAAAAGATAGTAAAAATCCTAGTGGCATAACCACTATTTAGTATCACTATAGAGGCTTTCATAAGTTTTTGCCCTAGGAGTGAGTCCACTCTTAAGGCCAAAAGAGTTCAAAATGACCAACCAAGCTAGGTATTACTCTTTGTAGAAGTGAGCTCATGATGGTGAACCTTTAAAAAAATGGGTCTATAATCAATTCAAAGACATTAAACCCAAGAAAGGATTACCCAAAGCCCCAATTTCCATTGAGTGGTTTGTCCACCTAGAGCTATATTCTATGTTAGCTTGTATGGAGGGTTTGGATTCTGATCAAATGGTGAATGATTGGAAAATAGCCATTGCATATTGCATTTCCAATGAAAGGATGTATGATGAGGATGTAGAAAAGAAGGGCATTAGGGTTATTTTCTTTGATTGGTCGACTTTCCTTGCTCAGAGAATACATGAGCAATTAGTGAGAATGAAAAGAGGTTTTGATGCACCTTGCTTTCGACATTGCTCAAGCTTGGTCTGGATGTTCTTTGTTGTTGTAAGGGACATGATGCCCTGGATTTTGGTCAAGGACAAGAATGACCAAGGAGACCCCATTCCTATTTACTATTGGACTTCTCATCTGAGAAGCACTGAGTCTATGTATAAATTTAACTTGGAATTTTTAGGGCCAGCATTGAAGATAATGTATGGGGAATGCCCTAGGCTACCACCTCTGGCCAAGAAATTGTTAAGAATAGAAGGTGTCGAGGAAGGATATTGGTACCTCCTAATAGAAGGCACAATCATTAGACTGTATGGCTTCATTGGTAAGCCTTTTCTGCTACCCCATTTTGTTATAGATAGATTATTCACCTTAGAATACTTGAGGTAAGCAGAATTTATAAATTTGAACTATGGTTCTGGGAGGAAAAGGAGGTGTTTGTTGACTTACCATAATGTTGATGATATAACCATTACCAAGAAGTGGTAAGGTGAACAAATCGACCAATATCTTGATAGGTTGGGCCTATTTTACATTCCCCAGAGATGGAGTTATGACCCGGATGATGTATTCCACAAGAGGAACATAGCCTTGAATGGAGAAAAGGCCTACAAATTTGAGAAAAAACCTAGGCCTCATTTTGAATAGGGTAGAAATAATAAGGAAAATGCTCTTGTGGAGTGGAATGTTTCCAATATGGAACAACTTCCTCCATGGTTAGACTTCTATGAACAAATTGTTGATTTTGATCTAGACAATAATGCAAAACATCGGTTGAAGGAGTCTATCATCAAAGAAGTTGAGGATAAAATAGATAAGAAAAAGGAAAATCAGTCGCAAGAGTCTACCATCGTAGGTGGTGAAAGTAAAAAGAAATGGAATGAAGCCAAGATAGCAGATTGGTGGAGGATGAGAGTTAAAATTGGTAAAGAGAA
Source organism: Wollemia nobilis (assembly GCA_028583015.1). Taxonomy (NCBI): domain Eukaryota; kingdom Viridiplantae; phylum Streptophyta; class Pinopsida; order Araucariales; family Araucariaceae; genus Wollemia; species Wollemia nobilis. Next base: position 2,121,260 of record JAQPPZ010001579.1, on the reverse strand, counting down.
ATCCAAGTTTGGATTGAAAATTGATGATGAATTTTTTGATAAATATGACAAGAATGTCACAACTTGGAAAGAAAAAGACCCAAGGAATATAGTGCTAATCTATAAGAAGTCACAAACAGGGTCAGATTCCCCATCCTCACCCTCACAAGAAGAAGTTCAAGAAGAAGAAATTGATACTCCATTGACTGTTGCTGAAGTTTTGAAGATATTTCAGCCTTCAACTGAACAAATAGAGAAATTTCCAAAAGGGGCATAGTTAATGAGTAAGATGCACTATTCTTATGAGAGGGCTATTAGCACACCAGTCATCGAGATAACAAGTAGGCCCAAGTGCCTAGCCTTGGGTGGACAGCCCTTAGATATAGAGATAGACTAGAATCAGAAGGATAAGGACTTTGTGTTCACACCTGTAAGTTTCACCACTGTAGCAATAATGGAATTAAATCCTATTTTTGAAGAGACATTACAGGAGGAACCACTATAGGAAGGATTGTCTGAAGAAGACATAGAAAATGAGAAATCAGAAGCCTTGCAAGTCTTCTAGAGAAAGGCCAAAAGGGCACCAAAAAGAGCTAAGAAGGAGATTTCTAAGAAATAAAAGTTGGATAAGGAGAAAATTGTTAAAGAAATCCCTATTTTAGCTGTAAAATAATTGATACAACAAGTGCAACAATAGAATATAGAGACAGCTCTAGAACACCCTACATCAGTAGGTGAAGGTATGGTCTCTAACCCCTCTTCTCCTCCTCCTCTTGAATTCCCTAAGAAATCTCCCTCCCTTTCTGAGCAAGATATTGAAACAAAGGTGCCTTCTCCCCCTCATAGTTCACCCCTTATTTCATCAATCAATATTGAGGGGTAAACCAACCCATCTCCTCCAAGGTCACCTCAAATTCCTTCTTCATCATCTAAAATTCCCCCTTCATCATCTCCCATAGTTCCATCTTTGCCATTGCAACCACCTCCATCATCTGAGAAGCAAATTATTTTAAGTACACCCACTCACCCATCTATGAGTTTTGCTTCAGTTTCCATGAGTCTACCAATTGCAACAAATAGAATGGTCATAGATTCCATTGTAGTTACTTCTTCCCAACTATTATCAACTATTGATACCACTCTTTCATACCTTGTAGCCTCTTCTCCTCTCCTAGTGAGTTATCCTACCCAAGCAATTTTGCAAAAGGAGCAGGAAGCTACATAGAAAATTCAAGATTTTTGGGTAGAGAAGCTATCCAAACCTTCCAAGAGGATGGCCACAAAGAGGAGAAGCATGTTTGTTGATCCAGTTTCAAGGTAAAGAACATCTAGATCCATGATTCCTCTTGTGAGTAAGCCTGAAACTGAGATGACTGCTCAAGACTATCGTCTAGAGGAATATACAGAAGATATTGAGTAGCTGCATGTAGAAGATGAATTGGTCATGGCAAAAGCTCACTTGGACACTTTTTATGTCAAAATTGATATATACAAAGAAAATGTGGACAAGTTGGAAAAGAAAATAGAAAAGCTTCAAAAGACCATTGATAATCAGAAACAAGTGGAGAAGGCTCTTAAGAAGGAAGCAAAGAACTGGAAGGATAAATTTCAGGAGGCTAATAAGCTCAAGGAGCAAATAGAGGAACATAAGAAGAAAAATGAAGAACAAGCTAAGGAGATACAGAGTTTGAAGCAACAACTTCAAATTGAAAAGGCTAAGTCTTCAGGTTTCTCTAAGGTTGGGCTAAAGAAAGTGAGGAAATAATTGCTCTCTAAAGTTCTAGAAAAATGCTCAGAGCTGTAACCTATTATTGATTATATGGATGATGCTAGTCATCTACTTCAAAATGTTCAGAAGGATCTGGATAGTTTCACTGGAGAGCTACAACCCATGGTGATTTCGGTTGAGAAAATTTACAAACTGGTAGATAGTAGGCTCAGTGACTCTGCTAAGCCTATTCCTAACAAGGAGTGGAATATTGCTAGAATTGCTACCAGAGTTGTGGTGAAGAAGCATAGAGCCCTCCAAAAGGCTTGGTTATTATTTGACAAAGTTGAAAATATGATCAGGGATGTAGTGGATATAAATAAGGAAATGATTCAGAATGGTTTCAGAGGTCTATGGATGGAAGATAACTCTCTGTTATCAGTAGAAGAAATTAATAAGAGTATTGATGAGAGCTTGCAAGATGAGTCTGAGATTGATGCTCTGGAAGAGCCAATTGACTAGGAGCAGGCTTCACAGATGATTATTGATTTTACCAGGCTCAGAGATCTAATGGAAGACTTGGTAAACAAAGGAAGTGCTGCAAACTATGAGGACATTGGTGAGCTATAGTACATTCATAAGCAGCTAAAGGAAACTTCCAACCCCTCTGAAGTAGTTTGGAAATAAGCCCTACAAACCCTGAAGCTGATGGTGCAGTTGTTTGGAAAGGATGTAGAAGAGGAAAATAAAGAGCAAACTTCACCTGAGGAAGAAGTTGAGCAAGAAGAAGAAGAACTAGATAGAGCTACAGAACCTGAAGGGACACAAGCTTAGCATTTTTGTTTTGTACATTTTGTAGTCATGTAGAAGTTTTGTATTTTGTTTGATTCATTTTTACTCTGACATTGTCAGAAGGAAATAATAAAAGCATGAGGTCAGAGAGATGTAGAGAACAATAGTTTTGTGTGAAGGCATTCATATCATTTGTTGTAAGAAGGCTTTATAAGGAGAACATAGCTGTGTTTTTTGCTTAAGCATTGGAGCAGTTTTGAAGGAGTGGCAGAGATATTATTGTTTCTAGCATGGTCTCGATATGAACATTTATCCTCTAAGATGTTCATAAAGTTTTCAGAGGGTAGTGTTCATATGGAAATTATTCTTTGAAGCATTCTTTTGAAGATAAGCATTTTTGACTCTTGATGCCCAATGGATAAGACTCTGAGTTCGATGGCTTTGCGAGAAAATCCACCTAGGAGGCACTAGAATGTAGGCCCAAAATGGCCACATCCTTAGAAAACATTGAAAATTTTATTCTAAGGCATGAAATCTCTATTTCACTGAGGACATAGAGTATTTTGGAGTGGATCCACAATGAGAGTTCTCCAATCCACTCAACACTTAGTGTTTTTATTAATGAAGCTAAATTTTCATTCCTCTCGATGCTTAGTGTATTTGGTAACGAATTCTTGATTCTCATTTAAAACTTTTGAGCAAAGATGATGTCAGCACGATAAAAAGTGTGGAATGGTGATTGTTGTTTGTTTTTGCATGCTCCAGTGACTAAGTGTCAACAAGTTTGATTCCATTGAGTTCCAAGAGTATTCTGGTGTGAAATGATGACATGAAGGCCAAAAACACTGTAAAGAGTGTGGAATGGTGATAAAGACTATTTTACACTACTTCTAGTGTGGATTGGCGATTCTGCATTCCAACTAAGTCAAATGATGATGTCAACATATTTTTTGTGGATTACGATTTGCTTTATGCCATAGAAGAGAGAAAGAAGGCTAAGTAGAGGATTGACAATGGACTTCATTCCACTCGCTCCTCAGTGCATTTCATGCTAGAATCCGATTTCGCATAACCAAAGCTACTAAAGATGACGTCAACATTTAAAAAGTGTGGAATGGTATCTTGTTCCTTCCCTACCAGTTTGTAGAGCATTTTTGAAGTTTTAATCACCACCATTCACCAGAAAGCATCAACGATTGAGAGGTTGCTGACATTATTGAAGCATTTAAAGGTAGATTCTCACCAGATCAGAGAGCAATCAGTTGGAAGGTGGGAAGATGAAGCGTCGAAGGGTTTTCAAGATCAAGAACCAGAGTAGTTGCAGATCTATGGTGGAACAAAGTTTCCAAGAATGATGAATGGATCAGATGTAGTTTTCAACCGCCTGAACTCCAACTACCATCAACTAACCAACAAGTTGTAGAGCTAAGCTGCCATGGCGGATTACTCACAATGGATTTCTCGAACTTCACCAACCAATGAGATAATGCCAACAAAGCTCTCTACTGAGCTATAAAATTGTAATCTTTGTAATGTCTCCTCAATATTTTTCATTTTACAAACTATAAATAGAGGTCGAACCCTCATTTTTAAGGGTCGGCTCTAGTGTGTTTGCTTGCCCTACTGTAAATATTCCTGCAAACTAATGGAAGGAGCATTACTCTGATTTTTGACTCAAAATTTGTCATCTTCGCTATCTTTTGTGCAAGAGGTTCAAAGTTGTGAGCTGCATTTCTGTCAATACTTTAGCGGTTAGTTCATTCCAGCTTATTGGATTACTAGTTGTGAGAGTAATTGAAATCTGTTCATAGTTAGATCTGTGTTGTTAGGAAGTTTATTTCTGTTAAATCTGACTATTGGTCTATTCTGCTAATTTGGATTATCAATATTAGATATTGGAATTGCTTTCTGCAACATATCTCTATTTATGCTTTAATGTATGAAGATTTCATGGGTTTGGGTGTTGTTAATCTTGAGTAATGGGACACCAAAAATAGTTTGTGGGAGCTTTCTGTTGTAGATGCCATTGTTGTTAGCCTATCCAGCCACTATTTGTTATAATATCTCTAACCCTAAACCTTTTTCTAACCCTTTTCTCAAAACCCTAATTGAGCTTTAATTGTGTCAACACTCTACTAAGTTGACAAGGAACCAACCTACTCTAGAGGTTGGATTGAAGTTACCTTTGGTCCATCCAATGTTGAGTGTCGAGTTGTGACTATCGGGTGCATGCCTGGATAGAAAATTGGAAGATAGACAGTCATAGTGTCAAGTAAAACTTGATGTCAATTCGGTGCCCAACAATATGTAGGACATAACTTCGCTAAAATACTTGAAGAGTTTGAATTTTAGGTTTTATGTCAAACGAAACTAGTGAATAAGGTGAATGATGGAGTGAGTAGAGAAACATGGGCTTTTCCTTATCACTCCTTGATGATTTATAGGGATAGACCCAAACGACATTGTTATAACTATATTAGGTGTTAAGTGCAATGGCTAGTCATGACAACATTACCTATAAATGATTGTTATGGGTATTGTATATACCAAACGTTGCTTCAAACCTAATATTTTATAAAAGGTTGGTTGTTTATAAACAAATATTAAAAAAACATACACTTGATAAAGAAACTCAATTTTGCTTTTATTATGCTTTCAATTTAGTCTTGTTTACATACAAATTTTTTCTTATACACCTTATATCTCCTAAAATTGTTTTTGTTTTTCAAAAATATATTATTCTATAGTTCATAAAGGAATAATATAAGTTATTATGATTCTCTTTTCTTATTATAACTATAAAAAATATATTAATATCCTTTTTCAATTAAAATTCCTTTGAAATAAAGAATAACATTAACAAAAATTGAACCTAGGTTGCTTTTTTCATAACACACAAATCAATATGCATTATCCACCAAGGCACCACCCTTATTTAAAGCTTGAAATGAATTGTAGGAATCTTTATTTTAAAGTGATAATTCAATCTCCAATGAGACATCCATATGACTTTTGATTTTGTTGACACGAAGGCAAGAGTGCTAGGATTTTGTAGAAAGAATTTTGTGAAGACGCAATGCTCATATTTTTCACATGAATTTTGAATTTATTCTCACAATATGTGCTTCTCCAACCAGAAAATGTGAATATCTTCTTCTCTCACAAACATGAGTCTTTTTTTCTGATCGACTGAGGTGTCTTTTTGGTTATAACTTCCTCTTTATGGAGAACATTTTATTTCTTTATCTTCCAGGGAGAGTGTAGTACATTCATATTCTATTTTGGTTTGACGTTCTCTTCTGATGATGTCTAATTGACATTAGCATCTTTATCATGATAAACTGTAATAATGCATGGGCTTGATCACTTACTATTTTCTGCTAGTGCAACACAAACACCTTAGTTTTGTCTTCGCTCAATCCATACCAATTGTCCATTATAACGTTCCAACATAATGTCTAAAAATTCACTCTGGGTTGATCTGGTTCCAATGCATAATGGTCATGCTCTAACCACCCTAATGCACTCAGGAACATTTTCTATTCACACATTCTCTTAAAATTAAAAGATGATAATCTTTTGATTTGAGATCAGATACAATCTTCCAAATTTTGTGCAAAATTTTAATTTCGTTCAAACATTTTGCATTTATTTATCTCTAAACATTCTACTTGAAATTTTAAATGTGAATCTATTTATAGTTCAAGGAAAATACTATCCATTCTCCTTTACTTCTTGCACATAAACTAGATGACATTCTTCTCTTGTAGTTGATTATTGCAACTTTATATTATCCTTACAACAATGAAAAATCATATTGGACTTGAGACGATGGAATATGCTGACCTTGATTATTTAGTCTTCTAATTTTCTTTGAGAAAATAATGATTGCATCTTGTTTTTTTATTTTCTTTAACTATGCTAACCCTATCTTCTAGCAAACCTTCAAAAAAACCTGCTTTGATAACACATGCTGGCAAAGAGCAAGAACGTAGAACGATATCAAATAATTGCAGTTCAATTCACATCATATACAATATATTTAATGTAGATTCTATTTGGCTACATCAATATCCATACTAAAATGAACCTCCATACAGGAATAAAACAGTCAGTTTGGTACATCAACATCCATATAGGAATGAACCTCCATACATGAATGAATAGAAGCATTAACAATATTCTCAAATAATATTTGTTATATCAAATTAAGTATGTAAATAATGTAATAGGTTATGCTAATTGAAACTAGCCTAGATCAAGGATTTCACTTCCCAAAAAAATAGACAAAAGTTCCTTTGTCTCATTATATGGAAAAGGCTTTCATAGTTCATTTGCCAAAAACATTAGAAAAAACTGAGGATATAAGGAAATGAAATGTGCAAGTTCAAACTTAGAAAGAATTAAAGGTGTGAAGGAAGATGTGGAGGCAAATATTAAAATGAAGAAAGTGGAAGAGGTCAAGTGTATTCCAAGGAAATCACCTCGATGGTTCTCAAGTAGGAGGAATCGTATCCTTGAAATAAAAATAAAAGTAGTATAGAATCTATCCCTTGAACTTTTACTTTTTAAAGGACAATACAATAAATAATGTACTATGGAGAATCTTCATTGTATACTATAGTTTTTAAGGAAATATTTAAGAAAGTAAATAATGTGGAGTATGGTCCTTTCACTTTAGGGTTTCCTAGGGCAACATATATAAGAAAGTATTTTCAAGGTTACCCATTACACTTTAGGATCTCCAAGGTATAATAAACTTATAAATAATAAGTCAAATTATGAACAATCTAGAAAAAATTAAGAAATTAATGAAGAAAAAAGCATTGGTGGGAATGACAGAAGGAGAGGAAGACCCTCAAAGTAGGAACAAAGAGAAAAAAAAACCTAGAAGAATACTGATTTGGAAAACCAAGAACAAATATCACATGAATTAACAAGTAGGGCTAAGACCACAAATAAGAATAAAAAATGATGATGAAGATGGTATCTTGGAATATTTAGAGTATGAATAAGCCCCCCCCCCCAAAAAAAAAGAGTTATGAAGGAATTAATAGGTTGTTATAGTCCTAAGTTTATTTTAATATAGAAAAACAAAAATAGAAAGTGAGGAACATAGGGATGCATTCTAAAAAAATTAGAAGATGGAGTATTTTCTAGTGGTTTCTCCTATGAGAGCTTCAAAATGTATCATAAATATATGAGATAAGTATAAGTGGGATGAACAATTTCTAGAAGTAAGAGAGTAACTAGATTTTTGGGTTTTATACATAAAATAGAAATATATCAAAATTAGAGTCATACATATATATGATCCAATTACAATTACTCTTTGATATTGATGTTGGAAGGGCTTTAATTTATTTATATCAAATTCAATTATTATTCATAATTTTGATCTCTGATTTTCTAGTTGGGACTTGGCATAAAATTTGCCTTGTCTATGAAATGCACCCTAGACTTTAGCCAAAATTTTAGATCAATTAAATTTCTCTCATTTAACCTCCAGAGGATGTCGAATCCTTAGTATACTTGTAAACTAAAACAAAGGTTTAAGCTTAGGGTAAGAAAAAGGAAGGGTTAAGAGAAAGTAAGGGTTTAAGGAAATGAGTAAATGGTGGATGAGATATAGCATAACAACATTGGGTAGACTTGTAAGAGCCTACTAAAATCAACTAACAATGATGCTTAATAGACCAACCATTATCAAGTGTAAAACATAGTTAGACAATTATGAGTTATATGCTTTAATCATTCCAAGGACTTTAATGAAGAGTAATCCAACAAATATCCAAATAGCAAAAGTGACTTTATGTAACATAAAAAATTAAAACATGAATTTATTCATTAAAACCTATAAAAATACCAGTTTTGGAGGCCAAACAACTATCTCTTCTCATTGATTAGTAGTCGAATTAATACCAAATACACCCAAGCAAATGCCACAGAGTTGACTCTCACTTAGAGTTCTATCCTTTTATTTATAAGTTGCTCTTAAAACTTGTAGAAAAAGATTTACAATGGTAGTTATAGGTCTGTTATAAAAATAACCTAGTAGAGAAAACTCATGTTGTCAAGGTGGCAATATTATATTTCACCTTGCATTTGAATTTGAATTTATTTGCAATCCACTTTGTTTTTTTTTTTTGAATTTACATGGTGGAATCGGTAGCCGCCACGAATCCGGGCAGGCTATCTAGCTTTTTTATGGCCGCCACAGTATTCTACGCTGTCCGCCCCAGAAGCCACCACACAAATCTTCGCGCAGTCTGCCCCCATAACCACCATGCCACAATCAGTTGAAACCTTTTATGCTACTGAAAGCACGAGGAAAGGGACAAGCGTTCAGTCCGGTGAGGCCCGAGATTTGAACCTTGGACCTCCGCCCCCCTTATGGGGTTTGGATGAACCAATTGGTCTACACCGCACAGTAACAGTTTGCTTGCACTGTTACCAAATTTAGGTAAAATAAATGCTTGATACATATCAAAACATGATTAGTGAAATGCTGCTATCAACCTAAGCATATCTCATTTAACAAGTCATAACAAAATAACATAAAACTTATACAAAAAGCTATAAAAATCAGAATATAGTATTTCAAATACATTTATCATGCAAATAATTAATACACAACATATTGAATTAACTTAACTAGCATATTAGATTAAACATAAGAGTTTGTATGCAATTTCAGCGTTCAAAACATGTTATGATTGAGGCATTTCCAGGCCTCATCATTTTCCCCCCAACTTATATTGATGCATGTCTTCATGCATTCTATTGGGCTATGGAATCACATATGTCCATGGTCAAGTTCCATGACCTATAGAACAACTTCTTGCCTATATAATATCCCCTGTTCTCTTGAAGGTTCCTGAGCCATTCTTCAAACTGTTCATCAGGTTGGGCATCTTCTTCAAAGTAGAATGGAACTGGAGTGATGATGGTTGGAGGTCTAAATCTGAGACCTATCCAATTATGTTGCATTATTTCAATCAACTGTATTACTCCTTCTGCCCTTCTTCTGGACCATTCTAAGTTGATGGGGGAAATGGGTTCTCTTTTCTGTAAAGACATGGAAATTTCAGCCCATCTGTTCCTACATACTGATAATGCTAGCACAAAATTGTCATTACAAAAATTGTGGAATCTGGTCACACAATCCCTCAATTTTTTCAAGTACATTCTCTTTACATCATCCCTGTTCATCATGGTGAAGTGTTGTCTGGTGATAATTGGGTGATTTGGTTGAATTGCTCTAACTAACAATTCAGCTCTTGTTTCAATTTCTTTATTCTGTATTTTCTCTTGGTCCCAATAAAACTGATTCTGCAAGGTGGACATGAATGCCCTCAATTGAAAATCTCCAATGTAGATTTGAGGATGAAATTCTACTTCTTTTGGAATAAAGAAGCTATGTAAAAACAGTTCACATAGGAGATTTTTCTGCTCAATAGGGCTATAAAAATATGCTTCCAAGAAATCTACAGTTGTGTCCAATTTATAGAGACCTGAGCTAATCCTCATGACTTGCCATCTGAGGTATTTCTTCTTTAGAATAAGACTATAAAATCTGGCTGGCCGTTTGAATTGGACTAAAAATTCAGCAATTTGACATAAATCAGACACCTTTTCTTTCAATGCCTGAATCTCTGTTTCCTTGGCCTCTAGTTGTTTTCCTTCCAATTTGAATTTTTTAGTATTAGTGGCAAGCTTCTCATATCTAATCACCCAACTGGCTATGTCTGCATTGTATTGTTCTAGGGACATAGTATTAGGTGGTCTGAATACAGGTGGAACTCTAGGTAGCAGATCTACCTGAAACCCTTTTTTTGCCACTTCTACTGGTTGATCATCTATCAATAATTCTACCTGTAATCAGACAGTAATTCCACTTGCACCTCCTTATCATCAGACAATAATTTCTATTGGGTTGTCATCAGACAGTAATTCCACTTGCACCCCCTTATCTGCTATTTCTACTGACGATGTAACAGTTTGAAATACAAGGACATCAATAAAAGTACTTACTTGAACAGTTTCATGCTGCTGCTTGGACTGTTCCTATACTGGTGATTCATCTCCAATATTTTTTGCTATGTTCTTTGCCAATTCTAAAGCATCTTCAAAATGAGAAGGTAATGCTTCAGAATGAGAAGGCACATCTTCAGAATGAAAGGGTGCTTCTTCAGAATGAGAACCTATGTCTGTCTCAATAGAGTCATCTACCCTAGATAAATTCACAAGCAATTGAGCCAAATCGTCCTCATAAATGGATACAATTGGTTGTTTTTTAGACTGTGACAACCTTTCTCTCAATTCTGCCACTTCCTGCTGTAACTCTACAATTTTTCTTTCCTGCATCTCAATGATGTTTTATCTCTCTGCAATCCATCTGGTTTGTGTTTTGAAAACACTCCTTGCTACTCTCAGCTGCTCTGTGATGTCTTCCTCCTCTGTTTCTACTTCAAAATCTGATGTAGACAAGTCACCTGTAGTTGGTTGCTCAATAGCTGTCCCTTCCTCTGCAACATCTGTCTGCTCTTGTTTAGGAGGCTCTATGAAACTGTTTATAATTGCATCTACCATTTCTGTGGCCTGTTGAACTGTAGCCACCTCCAAGCTATCCTGCCCAACCTCTTCCTCATTTATTTGTTCAGGCAATTCTGGAAAATTTTTAGGGGCTGGTTGTATTTCTGTGACATCTGGACTACTTTGGCCACCTTCTTGTTCTATGACCTATTCTGCCATTTCCCTCAAGTGGAGTCTTGTAGACCTCCTAGTTCTAGATGCAAACTTCTTCTTTTTGCTTTATTTTTTGGTGACATTAGGGGTTGTGGGGACAGTTTCAGATGCTTATGTTTCCCTTGTTGTTTCTTCCCCTGTTGGGCTAGGTGCTTCACTTCCCTGTTATGACAAATCAGTTACAACTTAAAAAAAATGGACCTTCTTCTATTTTTCTCGTTCACGCTGCCAGTTCCAGACCCTCTTTTCTTTTGCTTCTTGGCTCACGAAGTTGAAGGTTCTAGAGCAAGGTGTTCTGTTGCTGCTGTTGGGTGTATTTATTTTTTTGCAACAGCTTCTACAGTAGTTTCTGTTTCATCTTCTGCAATAGCATCTGCAACAGCCGTTTCTTCTTTTGCAATAGCATCAGCAGTATCTGTTTCTTCCTCCTCATCTTCATCTCCAAAAATTACATCATTTAAGGTAGAGTAAAACCTATCAAAGCTCTTAGGGTTTCCTCTAAAATGGTGCTGGCAAACTAGTTTGATGAGACCATGGTGGCGAAGGCTCCCTTTTCCTTCCTGATATATTTTTGCCATGTTTTTCAATTCTTGGTGCAGATACAGGGGAAGATTTACCCTAACATCTGGTTGTTTCCTACCATGTCTGAGATGGTTTAAAATTTTTATATGATGCCCTGACAACAGTACATACTGCCATTCACAGGCTAGAAATTTGATTACCCATGTGGCCACTTCATCCCAGGGTTCCTATATGCTGGCCCTTTTTACTCCCTTGCATGTGCTATTGTGTGTTAAATATTCTGGCTCCCTATCATTTTCTTCCAGAAATTGATTAACTATATTTACCAATGTATATTTTCCAGACCTAGAAATTGGAAGACCTTCTAATGGTAGCTCAGTAATTTGACTCAAAACTTCAGGGGTTACCTCAATGGTCATGCAGTTAACGTGTGCTCGGTTGTTTCTGAATGTGTGGGCGAACATGCCGACCAAATCTTCAGAGGACCCATTAAACTTATCCAAAAATGGCATAAGCCCTCCATCTTCAAAAATCTGTAGCACTTTTGGATTTTCTCGAAGGTGGGTGGTATCCGTTGGTTCCATTTTCATTTTTTGCCCCATTTTCCTGTCTTGGTACGTTACAAACCACTCACTTCTGCTGCTATTCCTTTGCTGTATCTCTGGTTTCTAGTGTTTGCAGATTTGCAGGGTTTGGTTCCAAGTTTTCAATTGCCCTGTTTTTGTTCTTCAAAATGAACCGTAATCTGAGCACTATACCTCGTAGTCATTTTGCACTAGCAAATATGTCTTCGGAAAGAAGGGTGGCACGTGTTTCTATTTTTGCTTCGAACACATGTCCATCAATGGTTGCACAGATGTCATTGCCGTCAGATCCACCTTACTCATTTTTAGTTTTTCTGTTTTGCCTGCAAACTTTCACGTGCATGTTTATTAGCATCAAAAAATGGTGGCATACTGTTGGTCACGTCCTCCGTGATTTTGGTACTTTCTAAATGGGTGCAAAAACAAACCACATCCTAACTAACACGTGTTCATTTATCGTATGCAGCCAAAAGAATTTTTATTTGATCGTATTTATTTTCTTCCTTGGATGCCACGTGGAGATGTTATATTGAATTCTCTTTTCGAAGATTATGATCTATTGAAAAAACAAAACCTCATTTCGAAGATTATGATTTCATTCCGAAGATAAGTCTTCATTCCGAAGATCATGCTTCTTTGCGAAGTCAAATATTCATTCCAAAGATAAATCCTCATTTCGAAGACAAATCCTCTTTCCGAAGATAAATCCTCATTCCGAAGATAAATCCTCTTTTCGAAGATAAATCCTCATTCCAAAGATAAATCCTCATTTCGAAGATCAGGCTGCATTGCAAAGGTAAATCGTCATTCTAAATATAGAACTTCATTTTGAAGACAAATCCTGCTGCATTCCGAAGACAAATCCTGCTTCATTCTGAAGACAAAGCTTCATTCCGAAGATGATGCTTCATTATGAAGGCAAATCGTCATTCCGAAGACAAAGCTTCATTCCAAAGACAAATCGTCATTCCGAAGACAAAGTTTCATTTTGAATACAAAGTGCAACATTCATTCTGCTGTCATTCCGAAGACAATTTCAATCCGAAGACAATACAACAATTAATCTGAAGAAGATAGCAGACACTGTTTTTGGCATTCTTGTTCCAAAGATTAGGCAGAAATCAATATTCTCATTCTCAAAACATATTTTAAGTATGCCAACTCTTATGGATACCTTTTATGCTAATGGTTAATTGTTATATACTATATATCAATCATTTACAATGAAGAAATGTAAGAAATATATACCTGATTAAAACAAGTTAATGCAAGTTTTTGAATAATGATTGCCTTTTTTGATGTTGTGCTGAGATTTTCTGCAATATTTCAAAATAAGTATAGTTGGTGAATTTGTACAATGATGGTTCAAAAATTTTCAAGGTTATGCATGCCAGAAAACTGGTTTTCATGCATACCAACCCAGTAGTGCCTTGGAAAAGGTTTTCACTGCTGAGTTATTCATTTTTCTCTTTTTTTTTCTTGGTTTTCGTTTTTTTTTACCTCTCCTTTTTTTTTTTTGATTCCCTTTTTTTCTTGATTCTGACTATGCCCATGAAGGAATTCATGATTTCCCTGAAATCATGCCCATGAAGGAATTCATAATCAGAATTTATTCATCTTTTTGTTTTCTACTTTTTTCTGATTTTTTCTTGAAATCAATGATCATGCTGATTGTTTTGAAGTGGAAGAGGAAATTTATTCCACCTATTGTGTATCCAAGCTGTCAAGCTACTGCAATAATTCTTCTTTAGTTAGAGGTGTATGGTACACCCTGAGGCAATGTCCATTCACTACAAACTCTCTCTGTGACCCATCAATAGGAGATAAACGAGCTGCTCCATTGTCAAATACCTCTTCAATCCAGTAAGGTCCAAGCCATCTAGTTCTCAGCTTTCCAGGGAAGTCCTCATAGCGAGAATCAAATAGTAAAGCCCAATCTCCTTGTTGAAGTTTCTTCTGCTGAATGTGACTTGTCATGCCACATCTTCCTCTATTCTCGAATTACTTGAGTTTGGTGTAGAGCATCCAACCTAAGTTCATCCAATGCATTCAGCTGTAGAATCTTGTCTGTCTGTGCCTGTGACAATTCAATTCCAATTTCCAATGCTATGCGCAGTGTTAGTAGCTCAAATTCAATAGGTAAGAGGGGCTTTTTATCAAAGACTAGTTCATAAGGTGTGAATCCAGTAGTGGATTTCCAAGTAGTATTGTAAGCCCACACCGCTTCAGGTAATTTATCTAGCCAATTTCTCCTATGAAAAGCTACTATTTTTGTTAAGATTCATTCTAGTTCCCTGTTTGTTACCTCAACCTGGCCATTTGCTTGTGGGTGATAAGGTGATGATTTTCTATGTTTGATTTTATATAATTCTGTAAATGCCTCAATGACTTTAGATGCAAATTGGGGTCCTTGGTCTATGGTGATAGACCGGGGAGCTCCAAATATTTGAAAAATTTGAGTATACAAGAAATCAACAACCTTTTCTTCATGAGCATGTTTGAAAGCATGCACCTCTACCCAATTTGTCAAGTAATCAATGCATACAAGAATATGCACCTTTCATTGAGAAGGTGGATCAATAGGTCCTACAAAATCAAGCCCCCACATCTTAAATGGCTCTAAAACCAATTGAGGCTGCAGTGGCATTTCATTTGTATGAGTGGGTTTCCCCATTCTTTGGCATGCATCACAATGCCTGATGTACTTTTTCACATCCTTGTGAAGAGATGGCCAATAATATCCTGTCCCTAAGATTTTCCTAATTGTGCTTTTTACAGATTAGTGTTCACCTGAGGGTTCATCATGAAAAGCCCTAAGGATATCATAC
The DNA here is from genome assembly GCA_028583015.1 of Wollemia nobilis. Lineage (NCBI taxonomy): Eukaryota > Viridiplantae > Streptophyta > Pinopsida > Araucariales > Araucariaceae > Wollemia > Wollemia nobilis. The sequence continues at coordinate 2,106,099 of JAQPPZ010001579.1, read as the reverse complement.
ACCTCATCCTTTTGGATGCACCTACGTAACACATTGTCAAGAATGCACTTAAAAACTATACCCTTGATCCATTCAAAAGAAGAACTCTGTTTGATCAATTGTTTTTTCTATTTTGAAGTGAAATGTGGAGGAACTTTCCCTGTGACCAAGTAATTGGCTATATCTGCAAACCAAGGTGATTGGACTGATATAGCAAATAATTTTTCATCGAGAAAGGTGTCTTCAACTAATTCCCCTTCATCCGTGTTCTATAATCTGGACAAGAAATCTGCTACAACATTAGCTTTTCCTGGTTTGTTGATTATAGTGATATCAAATTCTTGTAGCAATAGTAACCAACGAATAATTTTTGCACTTACCATAGGCTTATTCATCAAATACTTAATGGTTGTGTGATCTGTGTGAATAAATATTTGATAACCTATGATGTAATGCCTGAATTTCTTGATGGCATAAATTACTGCCAAGAATTCTTTCTCAGTTGTGGTATAATTTTTCTCGGCTCCTATCAAATTCTTGCTAATGTAGTAGATGGCATAATGTTCACCATTGTCAATTTATCCTAATGCTGCTCCAATTGCAGTATTGGAAGCATCGACCTGTATGTGAAATGGTAATGTCCAATTAGGTCCTCTTAACACAGGTGGAGTTACTAATTTCTCTTTCAAAGCTTCAAATGATTCCTGACACCTTGCAGTCTAGGAAAATTTAGAATCTTTAGTCAATAAGGCAAACATGGGATTGGCTATTATGCTAAAGCTGGGAATAAACCTGTGGTAAAAACCAATGTGTCCTAGGAAGCTTCTGACATCAGTTTGAGTTTTAGGAGGAAGAAGGTTCTTGATAATTTCCACCTTCTTTGGATCAACTTGGATCCCTTGAAGAGAGATGTGATGACCAAGAACTATTTCTTCCTTCATCATCATAAAACATTTTTTTGGATTCAAGGATAACTGGTATGTTTCACAGCGAGTTAAAAAATTGTCAAGGTTTTCTAATGTAAAGTCAAAAGTCTATCCACATATTGTGAAATCATCCATGTATATCTCAACACTGTTGGTAGTCGGATAAAAAAAATTGCTAAAGCTGCTCGCTAAAATGTTGCTGGGGCATTACACAAACCAAAAGGTAAAACCCTATAGGCAAATGTTCCCCATGGACAGGTAAAGGTTGTTTTCTCTTGATCTTCAGGTGCAATCTGAATTTGATTATATCCACTAAATCCATCAAGAAAACAAAAGTATTTCTTTCTAGCAAGGGTATCTAACACCTGATCTATGAAAGGTAATGGAAAATGGTCTTTGTATGTTACTTTATTCAGCTCTCTATAGTCTACACATACTCTCATTTTTCCATTTTTCTTAGGAACTATAACCAATGGAGAGACCCACTGGCTATTAGAAATTGGGTAAATGAATCCTACCTCCAGAATTTTTTCAATTTCTTCCTTTACAATATCCCTTAGGGCAGGATTCAGTCTTCTCTGGGGTTGTCTTACTGGCTTGACTTCTTCAATATAAATTATGTGGATGCATATATCAGGGTGAACTCCTGACATATCTTTATAGTCCCAAGCAAAAGCATGAACATGTTTTTGCAAGACAACTATCAATTTTTCTTCCTCTTCCCTAGTAAGCCAGTTGTAAATGTTCAAAAATTTACCTGGCTAGACTTCTATTTGTTTTGTATTTGGAAGGACTGAATTTACTTCTTCATACTTGGTGATTAGGGAGTTAAGAGGACATTGCTGAGATGGAAGAAAATAAGAAGTTTCTATTTCATTATTTCTTGATGGAAGCATATCCTGTATGGAACAACGAGAAGGAAAAATTAGGTGATGGTGCCACCCATGTGGTAGTGAAACAGAGTTTTCCCGTGAGAGTACAAATGGTTCACCTTCATAGTTTTGGTTCTCCTCATTCCTTAACAATTGTTGGATATTTACTGCTTCCTCTTCTAACCCTTGTTCATGCAGAACATTCATTAGGATAGTTTCATTTTTTGAATTTTCTGTGTCATGGAGGTCTTTTGTGTGTTCCCTTACTACCAAGGTGGCTAGTGTGGAAATAACTTCCTTTGATTCTTCATCCGAATCAGGAAACCATAATTGACCTAAAAATTTTCTAGATGGTTTTGCAGGAGGATATAGAGAGATCTGTTTTAGATCAATACCATTTGAAATAGTCATTTTTCCAGACCTACAATCTATGAAGGCTGCTGCAGTTGCAAGCCAAGGTCTTCCCAAAATTATGGGATATCCATGTGCTGAATTCCTTGGCTGTAAAACCAAAAAATCTGCAGGGAATTCCCAAGAAGAAACTTCTATAGGAACATCTTCAATGATACCTTCAGGTTTTGCAACTGATCTATCAGCCATTTCTAAAACTGTAAATGTGGGGCTGAGATGTTTGAGCTGCAATTGTTTCATTATATCCTTGGTCATGACATTTATTGCAGCTCCTAGATCTACTAAGACATTTGATATTGGCACTGAATCTATGGTAACTGTGATAACTGGACTTCCTGGGTCACTATACTTTGGAGGTACTAGTTTTCCAGACAAGAGATCAGCTATCTTTCCTTCAACATGAACAGTCTTGGGAAATGCTTTCTTTTTTCTTCCTACTCTTTTAATGCACAAATCTCGAACAATACTTCTAATCACTGGTATATCCTTAATGGTTTGCAATAAGGGTAATGATATAGTTAACTTTCTAAGTTCCTTGACCAGGTCTGACTCAGAATTTTTTGCTGTGGTATTGAATCTTTCAGGATATGAAATTATCCTTGATGAAGGTAATTGTTCTGCCTGTGGTTCTATTTTTTCTTCTTATTTTTCTATTGTTGGTTTAACTGGTTCCAAAGGTTCTTGCTCTTCATTTTCCTTGATTTTAGTTGGAGCAGGTTCAGGTATAACTTTTCCTGAACGAAGTTGGATGTTACTACAATCAATAATATTTATTTCAACATTTTCTTTAGCTTCAGCCACATAGACAGGGGATGCCTGTCTCATGCTGTTTGGATTAGTGACTGATTGATCTGGAAGTTGAGGTTGTTTCACCTATTGTGTTTGTTGTGGTTGGTTTTGTTTTTCTTGAAAATTTTGATCAGGTGCAGGCAGCAAATGCTGATTTTGACCTTGATTTCTTTGTTGCCTTGGAAAGGACTGGTATTGCTGACTCCACTATGGTTGATTTTGCATCCAATGTGGATTAATCGAATTCTGATTCCAGGATGGGTTGTTTTGATTCCATGATGGGTTATTCTGATTTTTATTCCAGGCTAAATTACTCCAATTTATTTGTGGCCATTCTTGGGAATTTTTCCATTGAGGATAATTCCAAGGACGTTGGGGTGGTTCTAATTGTCCCCAAGGCATATTCCAAGTATTATGCCCCCAAATTGTAGGAAAATGAGGGAGATTTTGGTATTGAGAGAAATTTCCCCCTTATTTTGGTCCAACATAGTTGAGTTCCTCAGTCTGATTTTCTAACACATTTTTGAGTTATCGTAGCAAGTGGCATTTATTAGTTGAATGCTTCTTTGAACAGATACTACAAATGGTTGAGATAGATGTTTTATTCAAAGGACATTCCTGCAAAGCATGTTTATTTCTACATCTTGGGCAATAAATTGCCAAAGGTTCTATGGTTTTTTCTTTTGCAGACATTTCCCCCAAAGTTGTGTTTAATTGCACTAGGATATTAGTTTTAAAATTTACAAGTTCCTCTATTAGGTCATTTACATTAGTGCCATTTGTACTCTTTTTTCTTCTTTCCTGCTTATTGTGAGAGTAATTTCTGCAAAGACCCACAATTTTCTCATTACTGAGAGTATTTACATCCCATTTTCCCATCAAATCCAATACTTCTCTGGATTCATCTTGTAATCCTATCAAAAATATGGTTTTACATAACTCTGGTTCTACAAGTCCACATCTCCTTTGAACAAAGGAGAACCTATCAAGATAGTCTTCTAATGTTTCATCATCTTCCTATTTAATCCTGAATAACTCATCTTTCTTGTTCCTTACATGGCAATACTCTTGATATTTGTCTAAAAACACAGTTTCCATTTGATCCCAAGTTTGGATGGAATTTGGCTCTAAGCTCATGAACTAGTGTAATACTGAGTCCTTGAGTGTTGAGGGAAAAACCTTAAGTTTCTGATTGTCATTTACATAGTCATAGGTTTGACACACTACTTTGAATTCAAACAAAAACTGATTAGGATCTTCAGATACAACACCTCGGAAGGTTGGAAGTACTGAAGGTGAAATGGTTTTCATGGGAGATTTTTGTGTTGGATTCAAACGGATAGGATATTCAAATGTTCTGGAAGGTTGGGGCATATCCTGATCATATCCTTCATTATGGGCATAGCCATGTTGGCCATATCTATCTAGATTGCCTCCCTCTGCCATAGTTTCCTGTTCCTTGGGAACAGTTAAACCTATCCAAATTTCACTCTCAAGAGGTCCAATATCCTTTATTGATGATGAGTCTGATGATTCTTCCTTTTTTAGATGTTCTAATGATGGTGAGACTGGTGATTTTCCTTTCTTAGAATGTTCTAATGATGGTGAGACTGGTGATTTTTCTTTCAATATTTTTGGTAATTCAAACACAGGTGATTCACCCCTTAGGCGTGAAGATCTTCTTAATGGAACAAGCCAGGGATCCTTTTGGGCAATTCTACCTTTTTCATCCCTAGAATTAATCATTCATGTTTACTCCTAAATGACAAAAATTATAGGTCAATAGTTGTTACTTTAACCAGCTGTTCTATTTAGATTTTATCCTAAATCTTCACAGCTGTCTAATTAATAGCTATTGGACTGTTGTCACCTTCTAGCAACATAATTTCCCAACAACGACACCAAAATGATGCATAGTCATTATACACATCATTAATTCTCAATGAATTTGTCAATCCAGGGCAGTGTACAAGGCTATCTACGGAAGAAGGGGTGAACAGGGTTATAACTTAGGTCAATCTGAAGCAACAGGTCTTATTGGTGAAATTGATTGTGTGGGGGATTTAGGACATTCCTATCTCTAAATTGCATAAATTAAACCTTAATATAAGTTGCAAAAATGGAAACTAATCATTAACTGCAGAAATGAAATCCTAATTACAATTGCAGAATGAGACCTAATTATGTTGCAGAAATAACAGTTGCAGAATTAGAAGTCTGATTATAATTGCAGAAAGAAAATCTATTTACTTTTGCAGCAATGGAAACCTACTTATAGAATGTAAATGAAACCCTGTCAAGGCTCTATAATATAAGGTTTTCAATCTTCTGTGCAGGGGTTGACAACAAACACAAAATGCAAGAAATTACAAAAAATAGTAAATTTTGGAAATGACAGTCTGCAATAAATTGAAAGCTTTGCTAAAAGTGGAGATTACAACCAAACCATTAATCAAAAAACATAAAATAAGCTAAGATTGCAAATATTATTAGTTGTTTATAAAGAAATGAAATGACAAGTTCTACAACTCATTCTCTGCAACAAAATCAGAATAAAAACCTACTGTTAGTCCTCCTCCTAGGTCTGGAAGTGGCCAGCCTCCTTGTCTAGAAGAAGATATGAGTCTCTCTCTCTCTCTAGATCTTACTCACCCTCATTTAAAAGAAATATGAAATAGAAATAGTACACTTTATTTATTTAAGAACATGATTACAATAATTCTACTGAAAACCTGTTACAGGACTATAATAGTCACTTTTCTGATTATTGCTTATTTTCTCCTATATTTCTCTACTCTCTACTTTCTCTATCCTCTACCTTAACTCAACTTTAATGGGAGCCATATTTATAGATGTCCTAAGATCTACTGACAACTAAGAATATCTCAAAATATCTTATCCCATTATGCTGCAACAATTCCTAGTTTTATCCTAGAAGAAGATCAAACTTGATCTTTCCATAAATGGTGGCTTTGGTCGGCAAGGACGACAAAGTCAGATGGGAGATATTTTCCCTTACCCTTTTCAATATTTATTTCCCTTTTTCTAGCGTTATAAATCAGTCAACAAGTCAAAAAGCACATTCTATTTTCATTTCGAAGATAAGTGGCTCATTCCGAAGATACTGCAATTCTCATTCCGAAGATCCGCTCATTTCGAAGACACTGTGTTTTCTCATTTTGAAGATATCTGTTCATTCCGAAGAGACTTCGGAATGAACAAATGTGTGCTCTTTAAATTATTTCCTCTGCATTTCTCATGTGGGTTATTTCTCAGGATTAGATTCCAATGGTCTTCATCTCTTTCCAAATGTGAATTCCATGCCTTGCCATTCATTGGCAACTGGTTGGAATTTACATGGGAAAAACCAGTTTTTTGCCGCATAATGAGTTTGCTTGCTTGCATTGCCAGATTTAGGTAAAATAAATGCTTGAGAAATATCAAAACATGATTAGTGAAATGCTGCTATCAACCTAAGCATATCTCATTTAGCAAGTCATAACAAAATAACATAAAACTTATGCAAAAAGCTCTAAAAATCAGAATATAGTATTTTAGATACATTTATCATGCAAATAGTTAATACACAACATATTGAATTAACTTAACTAGCATATTATATTAAACATAAGAGTTTGTAGGCAATTCAAAACATGATATGATTGAGGCATTTCCAGGCCTCATCACTGACGTGATCACCAAAACAAGTCTGGAATCGTTATGTATCGTCTTTGAGCAATCCTGAGATTTTTTTAAAACACAATTGATTTTTGAATAAAGGAATAGCTTCTTGCATTGCTTGGGGATTCCTTACCTTGGTGATATTTTGGGCATTATTTTAGGAATTTTTTTTTTGCAAATGAGATCATGAATTTGACCTACATTCTTAGCACCTCATGGCGATTTATACTTGCAAAAATTAAGAACTTAGAGGGCCATTGAGTACGAAGTCTAAAAAGGGTATTGAAAATAAATGTTAGTGAGATTAGTGTGATAGGGAAATCCTTCCAAAAATGAGAGGTGTGATGAGTGAGTGGTTTTGAATGACATGGAAAAGTGTGGATGACTTAAGATATGAAGTGGAGTGGTTAATAAGGTGGATGTTGTGATGGGATAGATGTGGACTATACCTTTTCATGGACTTTCCAAGTGGCCTTTCCTCTTGAGATGACTCTCCTTTAAAAATTACTTACCTAAATAGGTTGCTTTCCTTTGTGCTTCTCCTTTTTGGGCAACCGACAATTATTTAATGATGAGCCTTTTCTACTTTTAGATACTTTGCACTTTATTTTCACTTCCATGGTGCTAAGATGTCATGCCTTGGTTGCTCATCACTCTAACGCTGCTCTTTGTGTGCCAAGTATCTCTTGACCATCCTTTGTCCTTATAGATTTAGTGGTGTGAGCCTCTACCATTAGTCTCTACTTCTCCTTGCTCATTCCTTTGATTTTCTTCTTCATCTAAGATGTTCTCTGCTCTTTGGAGGACTTGGTAGACCATTGTCCAAATTTTTGGGATAGGATTTTTGAGTTCCATGATTTTCTCATGTATCTTTCTCAATCAATAAGCCTTTTTTTAAGAAGGATCTAGGTATCTTTTGGTCATTTATTAAATCTTAGCTTGTATCATAGATATTTTGCTTAGAAACCTGAGCACTTAGGCTTCATCAATAGGTTCTTATCATTGATTTATCTCTGTCTCATCATTGGCTATAGATCCTATTTGGGTCTGAAGATCCTCTCCAATGCGTTGTTGAGACTCTTCATCCCAAAAGCCTAAAAATCCTAGATCCTTAGCTTCTCTTATTGGATCCATCATTATTTTTGCTCTTAGCTAAAGCCTATCCACCATCCCTATTGGACTAACTTGTATATTTTTATTATGATCTAGGAGATGCACATTGCTACATTCCATTGGTTGTTTGCTATAGATTTTGTAATTGGTTAAATTCTTCTCCCAACTAAAATTATTAAGTTTCTTGCTTGTTCCACTTTATTCTCCAGTTCAACTTTTGCTTGTGTTAAGTCCCTTTTGCAGCTTATATGACTTCTGCATTGAAGTTCAGGTAGTCAACAACTAGGTAAGCTTTGAGAGTGTCCTGAAGGATTTTATTCTAGCTAATTTTTCTTACTTGCTTCAATGCTTCCTGAGGCTCTATCCAAATGCTTTTGTAAATATTGATTTTGCTTTGTTAGCACTTGGTTCCTTTATTTCTTTTCTTACATTTATTGAGGGGTCGAGAGTCTCATAATTATTCTCTTTTTGCTTTTCATTTTCTAGGGACTTTTTGAAATTTGTTCTTCTTTTTCCATTATTTCCAAGTTCTTTACTCTTTTCTCCATTTTTTTACATATGAATCTTGCCTTACCACCTTGCAAGTAGATGGTGCTGACATGGGCATGTGCATTGAATAGTGAATCTTCCAATGGCATCTAGGTAATACTATTTGCATTTCCATTGGTAATCATCTAGCGTCATCTTAGCTTCTAGCTTGTCAACCTTTAGGGTGGCTGTGATTCTCAATTGTTGGTAGGTAGATGGGTCAACTATGGTCATTAGCATGGAAGTATCTTGCTATTCTACTTGCATGGGTGACTTGTTTTTCCATAAATATTGCTCATTTTGACTCATCTCTTTGAGTCTATTGATAGTAACCACGAATGGATTATCAAGCAATGGTAATGTTGGGAATATGGATTGCAGGATGGGGAAGGGAGATGGAGGCATTTTGTGGATAGTTGAAGTACCAATGTTTGTGTTTGTGGAGTGGATATGGTTGAAGGGGGTTTAAATATTGTGGTATATTTAGTGTTTGGCCTTAGTGGAGAACTTTTTGGTGATTGAGAAGGGGAGGGAACATCAATGGAGATTATAGGAGTAGAAGAGGTAGTTATAGGGATTTGAGAAATCATACCTACCCTTGTTTGTGATTGCTCTTTTATTGGCTTGGTCACTAGTCTAATTATCGGGGGTGGTCCTTATATATTGAATTTTTTGTTGGCCCTTTCTTGTAATTTTCTAATAGGATTGAAATTTTTTTTGCCCACCCCTTTTTACTTCATTGGAGTTGAGTGATTGGAAAATGGAGTTCTTGGAAATTATTGTAGATATGACCTTATATTCATGTCAAATCCCTCATTATTGTCAATGGGATGATATGGCACTTGTGTGCTCTCCATTGGTATTTCTTGTTCTTGGGGGCTTTGATGTTCTATCGATCTAGGATAAACTTGTGCTTAGGCCTGAGTGGGGAATCAGGTATAGGTCATTGGATCCTCTTCCTTTTTACTTCTAGAATAGGGTACTTAGGAAAATGTGCTCCTAGAGCTAGATTTTGAGATCATGGTTGTACCTTTATGAGCTTTTGTGACCCAGTGGCATCTTTACCTAGACCTCCTTTAGTGTATCCCATTTTTCCTATACTTTGGGATCCTTTTGAAAATATTTCTTATTACAATTCGATTGGGACAAATATTAGGGCTTGTTGATTTGATTTTGGGGCTTTCTTTGTAGGTATTTGGTTCTTTGAGCTTATCATAGTACTCCTACCAACTTGTCCTCCTCTCAATTGTGTGTAGCTTCTATTATGCATTCCTCCTTAGAGGCTACTTGTTCGACTCCTATTTCATATTTTTCTTATGTTGACTAATCTTCTTCTTGTACTTTCTCATCTTCATTGTTAATAATTTTAGCCTTAAATTGCTCTTCCCAAGGCTTCCAAGTTTTTATATTCTCATCATATTTATGAGAAAATGTTTTGTCCATCAATAGTGGGTACCTAGACTTTTGAGTGTCGTACTCACATCTAAAGATCCACCAGTCTATGATCTTGGATTATTCTCATAATGCCTTATCAGCTATAGTATCTATTTTATCTTGGATTAATTTATGATCTTTGTACTTATTTGGGTCATAGTTGCATTTTGGCTCATAGAAATCCCTCCAAGGAGGCAACTCCTGCATCTTGCCAATGTTTCAATTTAAGTCGTTCTCCTTGTAATTTTTGGAGTTGTTCGATGTTGGGTTGGCTGAGCTTCTTGAATGCTAGCAACTTGCATTTGTTTAAGTCTATTATCTTGTTCTTGAATTTATCTTTGGGGTCATACTTCCATTTATGTGATATTGCACATAATCCTAGTTTCTCAAGTTTATTTCTTAGAATTTCCTCTTGTCCTTTCGTTGTTATTGTAATGGGTTCAAAAGTAAAAGGATACTCACAAGTGGTAACTTTATTTATGACTAAGCCAAAAGCTACATTTATATCATCTATTTTTTGATAATATTACATGGCGAACACTTGGTCAGTAACATAGTATGGCAATATAAAAGGATTTTTCACAAAATCATATAATGTTATCATGGTTCCCTCTATCAAGAAATACCAGTCTCCTTATTCCATTTGGGGGTTTTGCAGTGTTGCAATTGCTGCTCAGGGAAATCGAGGTATTTCTTCATATATGAGTCTCAATGCTAGTTCTAAAAATTCTCTATTAAAATCATAGTAGGACACATAAGCCCTAATTAAGGTTGTCAAATCCACTACTGCCATATTTTATCCTTGATATTTTTTTCTATTCACACCTATCCATGGCATAATTTCTATTGTGCTATACAAGAATAGCTAAGATAAATGTGAAGGATACTAGAAAGTGCTATTTTTTTTAATTTGTAACTGTATGATCTAATCATGTAGGATTTTTCATACGAATTTAACCCAATTGAAGAAACATAAGCCTTAATTGCTACTCAGGGAAATCGAGGTATTTCTTCATATATGAGTCTCAATGCTAGTTCTAAAAATTCTCTATTAAAATCATAATAGGACTCATAAGCCCTAATTAAGGTCGTCCAATCCACTACTGCCATATTTTATCCTTGATCATTTTTTCTATTCACACCTATCCATGGCATACTTTCTATTGTGCTATACAAGAATAGCTAATATAAATGTGAAGGATACTAGAAAGTGCTATTTTTATAAATTGTAACTATATGATCTAATCATGCAGGCTTTTGCATACAAATTTAACCCATTTGAAGAAACAAGGATTATCAGACTGGTCAGAGCGAGACTCATCATAATAATATGAATTGTAAATGGCTTGTACCATGGTAATTTGGTAATCATGGACTTCTTAGTCAAGGGTTGAATTTAGAGATGAGAATTGGGATGCTAGGGAGATCATTACCAAATGGAAGGTTGTGCAGTTGTTGGTTTAAACAAATTTTGAAGAACTTACCCCCTTATTTATGCCTTCTAAGGTCATAGTATTTTCTCTGTTCTTCAATAATGAAAGACTTGGTGGGATCCTGGGCTTAACCCCTAAGGCGAAGGTATTGGTGAAGAGATAAGGAGTAAGATGAAATACTTTTTGACCTCTACTGTTTTGGAATGTCCTCATTTATGAGATAAAATTGAGCAACATATAACACTAATTTGGGGTAGGGATGAATAGACTTGTGGGTGTAAGAAGACAAGAAATAATTTCATGCAAATGCACCTAGGCATCTGGGCGACATCCCTTTTGTTCACTATTCTACGACTTCTCGAAGGTGCTTCTATTTTGACTTGAGGGTGATTTCTATATCCCCAATTCTATAAGTATGGTCTTGTAGCACTTTATTTCCATTCTGCATTCTCTAAGTGCTTGTTGCTTGATTAGTAGGGGCTTTCATATTTTTGGCCATTATTGTCCAATTCACGCTTAGAAATCCTTTTGTTTTGCACTTTGTGAATCATTCCCATTGCTGGTTATGTAATTCTTGCTCAAGATATTTCCTTGGCTTGAGAGTTTCTTTTCTTAGCAACTTCGTAAACTAATTTCTTGTTGAAATATTTATTTTATTGGTACTAATCTAGCCATTGCATAGTTATTGTGGTAGTTGATATGCCTACTTATTTCTCTTAAATATTATCTTTTGTATTTTGTAAGGTTAGGTAGGATATTTGCATGTTAGTTAGATTACAACTGTTATGACTATCTAACGAATGAATGCACATGATTTTAAAATTATTATCAACTAATTTTAGCTTCAATTAATCTATTTCTTACCTTATTTCAAAATTCTTGTGACTTATTTACTTTTTGTGTTTCTATGTACATATGATACAAAGGGTGATGACACCCTAAAAAAGTGCTTTAAGTGTTAGTCATTTATTGGTGTCGAAAAAATTTAGCCATTGGTGTCTCATAGCTCATATGCATTATGTTCATATTTTGAAATGATGTGGTATGGTATGGACCAAAACAAATCAAATTGTTGATGGTTCCCTAGCTTTGATTTGTCCTCATCCCATTAAGTATAAGGTTATCGATTTGATAATCATGAAAAGTGGCCCTCTTGTCAAACCATTGCTTTATTGCAGCTGAATGTTTTTGGAAATTATTATAAGCTTTTTCTCTCTATTTTTCTAAGAGTATAAGTTTTGTTGTTCAAGTCTCTATTGCTTCCATATCGCGAAGTTCCCCTTGGTCTATTAATCTCATCGTAGGAAACTCAAGATGTAATGGAAGAATGGATTCCTTTCCATAAACCAAGGAATAAGGCAAAGTTTTTAATGCTTTTTAACTATTATTCAGTCTACCCATAATGCTTTGTTGAGTAATATATGCCAACCCTTTGTTTTTTGCCAATGGTTCTTTTGATGATTTTAAACAATCTTTTATTAGTGGATTCAACCAATCCATTCGCTTGAGGGTAGTAATTCAATGACGTTTTAAAGTAGATACCATATTTTCTAGAAAAATTCATGAATTTTATCCCTATAAAAGTAGATATATTGTCATTTACCAAGGCATATGGAATACCAAACCTCATGATTATCTTTTCTTGGAACTTAATTACTATATCTTGATTGGTTGATTTCGTGGTTGTTGCTTCTGTCCACCTAGTGAAGTAATCAATTATTGTTAAAATATACTTATGTCCTAGTGATAAGTTTGGATTATGAATCTGATAAAATCTAATACCCATTTCTGAAAATACTCTTTTGCTATAATTGGTTGTAGTGGAAGCATAGGATTTTTGTTTCTTTTGATAAATTGTTGGTATTTTTCACAAGCCTTGGCTACCTTAAATGCATCTGCATATATGGTGGGCCAATAATATTCAACTTGAAGGATTTTTATGATGGTAGTTTCTCCTGAGTAATGTCCTCTGGATAATCCCGTGTGGAACTCTTTCAACACTTTTTCAACTTGTTTTGATTTTATACAATAGAGTAGAACTCTTTCAATTTTTTTGATATAATCCTTTTGGTAGTAGGACATATTTTAATACCTACAATATATATCTGCACCTTTGTGAGGCATTTAACCCTCCTGGGCATCTTCTTATTTGGAAGTAATTTATCAATTTATCTACCTAATCAGTCTCTTTCATGTGTTGCTCATTTTTGGGGCCTATCCCAATGCTATCTTCTATACACACATTGTAGTCATGTTTCAAAGTGATGACCAACTGTTGACATAAGGCTCTGCTTTTTGCCAGTTTATTAGGGTGTATCTCAATGTCATATTCTTGTATTTTAGTAACCCACCCAACTCTCTTTTCTCCCAATTCTCCTTGAAGGACGAAATTCCTGAAATCTGAGTGAACTACATAGACTATAGTTTTCCTCTAAGATATATAATATCTGAGGTTTTTCAATGACTTCATCATGGCGAACACTTGCTTTTGTATAAATTTCTTTTGATAATCATGTAACATCTGACTTAAGAAATACACTAGATGTTCTTCTTGATTATCATCTTTTTGAGTCAAAACTACGACATAGTTGTCTTCAAACCCATATATGTATAAAATGAAGTCTTTACTAAAATTTGGGTTGATCAAGATTGGAGCTTTTTTTATAGCTTATTTGTGTTTGAATAATTTTCTCCTCTTAGGGTTCCATTTGAATACTACATTTTTCTTTAGGACTTTCCTCATAAGTTTGACTATTTACACAAATTTAGAAACACATTTTCAAACGAAGTTGATCTGTCCAAAGAATGTTTGGAAAGCCTTCTTATTAAGGGGGAGCAATAAGGCTAAAATAGCCTAAATTATTTTTGGATCAATGTCCATTCCTTATTTAGAGACAACATATCTTAGGAGTTTCTCCTCACGTGCAAAAAAATATTGATTTTCTTGGATTTAGTGATATTCACACTTCTGAAAGACCATCTCTAGATGCTCTAAGTGCTTTTGCTTGTTAGAGAAAATTGTCATGTAATCTAAGTAAATGAGGATAATTTTTTTAACCAACTCATGAAAGTGAAGTTCATCGTATGCTAAAAGGTAGCTCAGACATTGAATAAACCAAACGATATTCTTTGGTACACGAATATCCCCTAGTTGGTGGTGAATGCTCCTTTGTGCTGATCTTCATATTTGATCCATACTTGATTATATCCTAAAAAACCATCGAGGAATGAAAATATTTTTTCTCCTACTATATCTTACAATATTTGATCGATCATTGACAAAGGATAATGATATTTCAATGAAGCTTTGTTTAAATTCCAAAAATCAATGCAAAGGAAGATATCTCTATTCTTCCTTACTATCACCAAGTTGGATGCCCATGTAGAATGTTTTATTATATATATGATATTGACATTTAATGATTTGAGAAACTCTTGTTTCATTATTGCTTCTATTTTAGGATTAATCGACCTCTACTTTTGCTTGAATGGCTTGACGTCAGGTGTCAACTCTATGGTATGCTAGATAACCTTCTTGTCATAAACCTGAAGATCATCATAGCTCCATGCTATTATGTCTTCTTATTATTTCCATAGCATCATAAATTTGTCTACTTCTTTCATAGGGCAGTAGATCTTGAACTTCATACTTTTTCCAGGTTTAATTTGCACCTCTTTGTAAGCTATTTTTTTTGTTTTCATATTTTGTCCTATACTTCGGTCATTATTGTCAAACAAGCTCTTTAAAGTGATTAGTTATTTTGGGATATTATTGTTCTTTAGTTGAATAACTTCTTCTTGGTCAACTTCTTGTAACATCTCTTCTCGTTGTACTGCATAGATTACCTCTTTTGTTAAGAAATTAATAATATGTTGGTCATCTTCAAACACCTTCTAGAATATTTCTTTATTTGGAATTTCTAGGTTGAATATCATCTTTAATTTATTCATTTTTTTACCATAATTGGAAGAAGGCACGTAATTTGCTCCATAAGAAGCTAGTGATTCAACTAAATCATTTTGTACCCTAGGAATGGATTCTATGCTTAAGGCTTAAAAACTTTCCATCAAGTCCCACACCCTATTATAGTATGCTTTCAAATAATAATGTTTACTTGATTGACCACAAGTTCAGAGTCATAATAGATTGAAATTAATTTAATGTCCATTATTTCTACCTAAATAAAGCTAAGACATAAAAATTCATATTCGACTACGTTATTAGTGTAGCTCCATGTTAACCTATAGGATAAAATTTTGATTTCTTTCAAAGGAGAAATTAGCACTATCCCAACTTTGATCCCATTATTTCATCTAGCTTAGTCAAAGTAAAGCTTCCAAAGCTCTGTTTCTCGAAGTTCTTATTTTGTTATGGTTGGGACTCTTGCCTACTTTGGATTTATTATAGGATATGTACCAACTTTGTGTCATTATCCACCTTGGCAAGACTCATTTATGATATGGACTATGTATTGATTGGTTGTTTCAATGCTTAGTACTATCTACAATATGGATGTCTAATTGAAATTATTATTTTATTTATAATTTATAAGAATATAGTACTGACCAAGTACTCTCATGGGTGGACGAGAAATTTGACCACCAAGAATGAGATACCGAAAAAGGAAAATGATGTTCAAATTTATTAACAATGGCTCAAGCGTAGGATTTACCTCATATAGTTGCATCTTCATATTGCATGTTTGAAATCGTACCATGGGTAGGGAAGTTGCTATAAGCAATGGAGTCACTTTTAGAAGAAGTCGATAACCTGGAATTTATCGATAAATATTCTGCATATATGGTTGAAAAATACTTGTTTTTTGTGTGCTTGTGATTGGATTAATATTTATCTTCTTCGGATTTGTGTTTGAATTCTTTGAAAATATAAATAACCTCTCTGATGATATATCAAACTGCAATGAATGGTTTGAAAACCTTTGAAGTTTTCTTATGTTTGTTTATAGTTTGGTTGGATCTAGCAAAGGGATATGTTAGAGAAAGTATTATTAAGCAAGAGGGTTTAATAATATTTTGTTGCAAATATCATGGCTAGTTATTGATATTAGCTTGCGATATTCTGTAGAAGCAATGATATTAGTTATTTGTTTAATTTAATTACCATTTCATAATATTAATAAGTAAACTTTAAGGTAAGAAAATGAATTAGTATGAAATGCATTTATCATGTAGTTTAGGAGAAAATCTATGAATATTTTACGTTAGTTTTTTTGTTAAACTAAAAGAATGCATATTATAAAGTTCATGGTCTTAATTAAAAGGGATGTGCTTCTTGAAGCTCTGTATTAAAAAAAAAGATAAAATATTGCAAGGGAAGTTGGAAAATTTGGTTGGGTAGTTCCTTCTTGTTCTTGAATCCAAGAAAAGAGGGGGGCAAAAATAGGGAAGGCCGAGGAAAAAGGAGAGTAGGAAAAAATATACGAGAGTGGGTATGGGAAAAGAAGGACCAAAGGATTTTGGATGCAGACAAGTGAAGGCAAGATTACCTTGTGCATTTTATTTATAGGAGTTTAGGAGATAAAGGTAATCTCCAATTCTATTTTTTTATATGGATATGGTTTAAAAGAAAACGTTTCAGCTCTTTGAATTAAACTGTGCATCATTTTGGGATTCTGAAGTGTATTTAGAGGAAGCTTGGCTTTCCTTTAGTTTATCTTTATTTTTTTGAAAGTTTTGGTTTAAATTTTGTGCTTCATTTTGCTATGACGGGTGAAGCAAGCTTTCCCTATGAAGACTCTTTATCTTAGACGTTCTTTTGTTTAAACCTGCAACCTTAAGTGGCTATATGATAGTTGGTAGGCTGTGTTTTTTTGTTTTAGATGTTATCTAGGTTCAGACAGATCTACAGAGATTGTGTATGTTGTAGTTTGTCATGACATTGCTATTTACAGGCTTTGATGTTGTCAGTAGATTAAGATGTTGGACACCTGACCTTTGCCATTCTATTCTCTTCTATGTGCCAAGTGTAAATCGAAGCCTCTATTATCTTGGAAGCCAAGCTTGGTGAGGTTTTAACATATGTATTCCAAAGTTCAATAATAATATTTATTAATTATTTTGCTTAGCAATGGTTTATCTATGCTACGTACCTTTTTATATATATTTAAAAAAAATTAATCTCTTCTTGAACTTAAAAAGAAAGGAAAAGTTTTATATGGTTTTGATCGTGCGCCTGTGTGGAAGATATTTTTAAGGATTTTATATTTTGATGAGCCTCAAACTTTAGTATTATAGATATATAGAGAAATATTAGTCTTCTATCTGAAAAGAACGATTAGCTTGAAGTATGGAATGAGTTCACCCTAGGTTTCTTTTAAAACTTTAAAGAAGGATTCATGTTTGATCCAATGATTTAATATACTCTATACTAGGTTTTACTTTATAATGCTTTATGTAGAAAAAGTTTATTATATTTATTTAACTATCCCTGTTTTAGTTTTAAGATTGAATACTTAAATATATTGGAGTTATGTTGAATTGTTTTAGAGAATAAAGTAATATTTTTAAGTGCAAGGTAGATTTGTTCAAATGTTACTATGGGTAATGGGATTCTGGGTATGTGAAATTTGTAATATTTACTATTAAAAAAGAAATGATTGACTTTTTATTATTTGAGTAATCGACCCTTTTAGAAGTTAGGTTTTTGTTTTATTGAAAGAAGGTTTGGAATTTAAGGGATGGTTGTAAGGTAAAATTTTTCAATTATTGTTCTTATTTTGAAAATGGGTAGGGAGACTTAATTGATTTAAAGGAATTATGGGTTCCTTTTTGTGTGCATTTCTTTTGAAATACAAAAAATCTAATTTGGACGTGGAGTCATTTTGGATGAAGAAATTTATGGGGATTTCTTCTTGTGATTGATATTAAATTGAAGCAGAAATATAATGAGATATTTCTACATGAATTACTCTATGTAATGAGTGAATTATGTAGAATTTTTTATGTTATTTCTATATGAATTGTTTGATACATTGAATATGAAAGGGCATTTAGGAGTGAATTGTCATAAAAGAGTTGTTTTGATCCCTTAATCCAACTAACTCTCAATGGAGCTCAAAGAATTTTGTGAACAAGATTGTGTATAGAAGAATTCTATCAAGCTTTTACCAGTATTTCTATTGCTTAAAATATAATGTAACTCAAGTCATTTGTTTAAATGAGATGTAAAGTAGTAGTTATAAATATTGATCATGAGAATGATCCTATGAATGTGAGGATTTTGTATTGCTAAGAAATGCCTTGTTACTAAATCTCTTTATCATGAAAGGATTTGATTATGGAAGATTAATGTAAAGCTATTATTGTTTACAATTCATTTTTAAAGTATATGATTATAGTACTTATTTTAGAAAAATGAGATGTTTTCTATGAATGGAAAAAAATTGTAAATAGATGGGAACATATTTTCATTAAATATTCATGCTTATAATATAAGTGTTATTCTAGTAATATGTTTATGCTTATGGGATAGATGTTAATTTATTAAGATGTTAAATGAATGAACTTGCTTAGAAATGTTTTAAGTCATTTTCTTCTTAGTAAAGGGAGCATGCTTTATTTTCAAGAGAGAGAGAGAGAGAGAGGGAGTTTCATGATTATTATCTTTGGGTTTGGGGGTTCTATGGGGTACTCTATAGGTATCCATGTCTATAATCCCTATAAGATGAAACTAAACTTGAGGTAGTTGGCAACACTTAGGTTTCTTAGCAATGGGTACTTCAAGTAGGGAACTCGAAGGTGAATCCAAATATGGGAGGATTTTGTATTGCTATGAATGTGAGGATTTTGTATTTCTAAGAAAGGCCTTGTTACTAAATATCTTTATTTTGAAAGGATTTTATTATGGAATATTAATATAAAGCTATTATTGATTTCAATTCATTTTGAAAGTATATGATTATAAGACTTCTTATTTTAGAAAAATGAGATGTTTTCTATGAATGAGAAAACAAATTGTAAATAAATGAGAACATATTTTCATTAAATATTAATTATTATGAAATAAGTGTCATTATAGTAAGATGTTTATGCTTATGGGACAGATATTTTATTAAGATGTTAAATGAATGAAATTGCTTAGAAATACTTTGTATTTTTCTTCTTAGTAAAGATAACATGCTTTATTTTCAAGCAAGAGAGAAAGAGAAAGCTAGTTAAGGTTATTTCAGGATTATTATCTTTGGATTTGGAGGTTCTATAGGGTAATCTATAGGTATCCATGTCTAGAATCCTTATAATATGAAACCAAATCTGAGGTAGTTATAGGGAGGAAACACTTAGGTTTCTTTGCAAGGGCACTTTGTATGGGGAACTCGAAGCTAAATCCAAAGAGGAGTAATATTTGGATGAGATTTTAAGTGGTGAAACTTGAATCTCACTTCCAATCGTAGAGCATTAAAACTCATATACAAGGGATTATGTGATGGCACCTTGGACAGGTAGGCTTAGGTGTCCATGTGAAACTAACACACAGAGTGATAATCACCTTAGCTAAACCCATCACGAATGTGAAGTAGTTAAGCACTGAAGATTTAGTAGTTCCATTATGGAGGTGCAATTGACTAATATTAAAGGTATTACACCTAAAGGAACCATCATAGACTAACATATAAATGGTAAGGGAATTGGTGTCCCTCTTCTCTAAACATTGGGAAGGGTTAATCCCAACATTGTGGTCAAGAATTTTTATATTCACTGAGAATGTAAGAAATATGGGATGACCATTTGGAGCATCCCATAGAGGTATACAAGGTGTTCTCCAAAGAACTACAGGATATTTACATCTCTTGTCCACTCGAGAAACATTTGCAATGCTATAATATTAAAATGTGGTAATGCCTTGATGACTTTAATCTTATTGGAAACATCTTTAGTGAACCTTAACTATGATATTTACTCGATGAAAAAAACCTTGCTCCTGGGTTAGTTAGAATTGGGTTGTTATAGTTGTTATTTGAGCTCTAGGTCATAGGACTAGAAGCTTCCATGAGTAAACTTATGATTGGTTGACTTGATGAGTGAATTTTTGAAGAAAATATCTTCCATTGGGGATGGCATCTTACATGGAGTAAGAGTGACCATCAATATTATCAATAGATGATAATACTATGTTGTTAGTTCACATGGATGATGTAACTAACTAGGGGTTAGAAGTACAATTTGAAGAAGAAATTATAACCTAACTTGACCTTTCTTTTGTGTGGCTAGGTAATATGGTACCAAACTTGAGAAGAGGAAGAAGAGTATCTTCCCAAATTCCAAGGTGGACTAGCTAGGATAGTGTCAAGGCTAGACCCTAAGGAGAAAGTTTGGGGAATTCAAACAAGGAGGTGGGGAATCTCACTATTTTTTTTATCTCTATTACTAGAGAAAATAGAGTAGTAGAGGGAAAAATGAACCAACAGAGGGAACACATGAACCAACAAAAGTAGTTTTTGGAAACTATAGTGATTCAGAGTTCACAGAATAGAAATCTTGAGGTTGGACAAGAAGGAAATCTTGCTTCAAGAGAGAAGGAACTCAATACCTTATAGAGGTAGAACTAGATAAGGATTTGAAGAATTTGAAGACCTCCAAATTCACTAGAAAATATGGGGGTGATTCATTCGAGGCTTGGCTGAATGAATTGGATACCTACTTCTCCATGAAAAGCTACTCCTTAGTGATGTAAATAGTTTAGACCACTCTTCATTTACATGAGATAGGATTGGGATGATGAAACACTTTTAAAACCAAATAGAATATTTAGGCAATAATCTAACTTGGGAAGGTTTTTTGAAAGCCTTTAAGAAGATGTTCCTCGTAGAACAACACTATGTGGAGAAATTCAAGGAATTTTGCACACTCTTCTAAATAATAAAGATGGTGGAGATTTATTATTAGAAGTTTGTAAATTTTCTTAAGTACGTACCATTATATGAGAAGGATGAGAATATGAAGGTACATAAATTTATCTTAGAAGTGTATCGTAACATAATATCGGTAGTAAACATGCATAATATTGAGACTACAAAAGGTGTATAACCTAGCTCAACAAGATGAGTCCAACCTCCAGTTAAATAGGACTTACTCTAATTTTATAGAGTTGTTAGAAGAGGATCAATAGTCCTTGAGAAAAAGGAAAAGTGTTGGTTTTATGAAATTGGAACAAGAGCAAAGCAAGAAAATAAAAGGTAATCCAAAGTTTGAAATGACAATAAACAAGGGAAATTCAAGAAGAAATTCTAAAAGAGAAAAAATAATAGTACTCCTCAACTTTAGAGGCAACTAGAACCATCACAAGTAGAGCATACAAGGGAGAAAAAATAGGAAAGACACCTAGGTCCCAAGGATGGTTTCTATGATTGTGGAGGACCACACTATGCAAACCAATATCCAAATTGGTTAGGACCAAGCAAAAGGGTAGAGGAACCCAACCACAAGATCTATGCAAAAACTAGAAATCAAAATCTAGATGGCTAAGCCACACCTATGCTCCTGAATGGTAAAATATTTGATAAGAAAGTAAATATTTTAATAGATAGTGGAGCCATTGATAGTTTCATTTCTTCTAATATAGTCAAGGATATTCCAGAAAGATCGATATTTTTGGTACAAGGATGGAAAGTTGAGTATGAACCTAGACAAACCTGCTTAGTAGATCAATATTTTCTCATAGCTGAGATCACCTTACCCAATGGCTCTACCATTTGACACCTATATGTAGCATCGCTACATGCATTCAACATCATCTAGGGAATGAATTGCTTAAAGGCTTATGGAGCCCTAATTAATTTTCAAGATATATGTTTAGACTATACATATAAAAACAAGTAGAGACTAAGAATCTATGGTGAGCAAAGGTCATTTCAACCTAAGTTGATCTCAAAATGCAACTAAAGAAAGATATGAGAAAATATGAAATGGTCTATGTCATTAAGTTGAACCATAAGATCAAGGATGATAAAAAGGAGGAATTATTTAGGGATCACCCAATTTTGCATGAGTTTGGATATGTATTTCATGAAGACCTCCCTATGCTACCACCTAAGCTTAAATTTGATTTCACTACAGAACTAATTCTAGGTGCATAACCCATTCATAGAACTTCATATAGGATGAATCCTATTGAGATGTAGGAGTTAAAAGTGCAACTTCAAGATTTTTTGGAAAAATAGTTGATTAAACCTAGTGTGTTACCATGGGGTGCTCTTGTTTTATTTATAAAAAATAAATATGGTTTGCTAAGGTTATGTATAGACTACAAAATTTTGAATAAATTGACCATTAAGAATAGGCATCCCTTACCCAGGATTGAAGATATGTTTTATCAACTTAAGGGTACCACCATATTCTCAAAAATTGACTTGAAGTCATGATACCATAAATTGAGGATCCGAGAGGAGGATACTCACAAGACTACTTTCAAGACCAGGTATGGAAATTATGAGTTCAAAGTACTACCTTTTGGGATAACCAATGCAGCAAAAACATTCATGAATCTAATGAAAAATGAGTTCAAGGAGCATTTGGATAAGTTTGTCTTAATATTTTTGGATGATATTATGATATATTCCCAAAATATGGAAGATCATGATAGACATTTGAGAATTATGCTCGATTTGTTGAGAAAGAACCAACTCTATGGGAATTTGTCAAAGTGTGAATTTTATGTTCCAGAGGTACAGTATCTAGTACATACCATATATGTAGAAGGGATAGTTATAGATCCAAAGAAGATAGAAGTAAATTTGAGCTGGTTGTTGCCTATTAATGTGCCTGAAGTGTAGAGCTTCATGGGATTGATAGGATACTATAGGTATTTTTGTAATGGATTATTCAAAAATAGCCTACTCCATAACTAACCAACAAAGAAAAGAAAAATAATACAAATGGATGATAAGTGTAAAGCCACTTTTGAGTTACTGAAGTAGAAGCTTATTACTGCACTTGTTCTTAAGATTTAAGATCCTCAAGAGAAATTTTTAGTATGCACTAACACTTCTTTGGAAGAATTTGGAGGAGTTCTATCCTAGGATGATTCAGTCATAGCATATGAGTCAAGTAAACTTAACAAACATGAGGTAAACTATAATACACATGATTTAGAGATAGCAACAATTGTGCACACTCTTAAGATTTGGTGACATTACCTGCTAGGAAAACATTGTGAGGTGGGGACCGTTCATAAAATTTTGATGTATATCTTTACTCAGCCAATGCTTAATGCTTGGCAAAGAATATGGATCAAGTTCCTAGTAGAGTATGACTTTGGTATAAATTACATCAAAGGTAAGGAAAACAAGGTTGTTGATACATTAAGTAGAAGATATATAACTATATTGATCAATATTCAAGTGGAATTAATGGACCAAGTCAAGAAAATGCAATCTCAAGACCAGTATTGTTGTGAAATTCGAACCAAAATGGAAAAAAATCCTAGAGAGAACAAGGATTTGGCATTAAATATGATATTTTTTGCTTTAAAGATAGGGTAATTATACCTAAAATCGATGATTTGAGGAGACTTATTATGTAAGAGGTGCATAGATCTCCTTACTCCGCTCACCCTAGAGGGGCAAAGATGAGGGAGAACATGGAAAAGACATTCTACTTGTCAGGTATGAAGAGAGATATCACTAATTTTGTTTCTTGATGCTTGGAATGCCAAAAAGTGAAAGTTGAGCATGGACATCTGACAAGACAATCTACACAATATACCAATGTAGAAATGGTAGGTCACATCTATGGACTTTATTTTTGGATTACCTAAGAATAGGTACCAGCATGACATAATTCTTATGGTGTTTGATAAGTTGACTAAGGCTATGCACTTTAAAGGAGGGAGTACCAAGGATGGTGCTCTAGTGGTGGAAAATAGGTTTCCCAAGGAAATTTTTAGGTTACATGTATTTCTTGAAGTGATTATTTTAGATAGGGACTCTATATTTACATCTAATTTTTGGCATGCTCTTCATTGTGCAGATGGCACAAAGCTAAACTTAAGTTTTGCATACCATCTAAAAATAGATGATTAAACTAAAAGGGTAAACCAAGTCTTGGAATACATGCTTCGCATGTACTGCATGGACCAAAAGTCTTGATGGAAAGAATTTTTACATTTGGTAGAGTTTGCTTATAATAATGGTTATCATGCTTCCTTGAACATGCCTCCATTAGAAGCCTTTTATGGTAGGAGATGTATAACTCCTCTATCTTGAGATAATTCAGAGGATTGGGTTGTCATCAGACCGAACACAATTTGAGTGGTGGAGGAACAACTCAGGATGATCAGACAAAGGCTTAAGGAAGTCACTAATATTCATAAAATTTATGTTGATCTAAAAATATCACCAAGAGAATTCATTGTGGGATAAAAAGTATTCTTAAGAGTAAAATCCATGAAGAGTGTCATCAAGTCCACTAAGTTGGATCCATGATATGTTGGACCATTTGAAATCATTGAAAGGATAAGTCTAATAGCTTTCAGAGTCGCCTTGCCACCCAAACTATCAAAGATCCATGATAATTTCCATGTATACCTACTTA
The DNA here is from genome assembly GCA_028583015.1 of Wollemia nobilis. Taxonomy (NCBI): domain Eukaryota; kingdom Viridiplantae; phylum Streptophyta; class Pinopsida; order Araucariales; family Araucariaceae; genus Wollemia; species Wollemia nobilis. The sequence continues at coordinate 2,081,385 of JAQPPZ010001579.1, read as the reverse complement.
GGAAGTACATTACTAATCCTAATCATGTATGAGATATTTCAAAGTTGTATATGGTAGATCCTTCGATCATTGATGTGAAACGAGTGAAGATTCTAGAGTTGCGTTTCAAAATGATGAGCAAACAAACTCTAGAACGGTGCAAAGGTCCAATGGGGCATATATTCTAAGAAAAGTTCCACTTGGGAAAAGTGGATGAGATGAAAAGATATTTTCCTTATTTATTTGAATAAAAATGATATGTAATTTTTATTGCAAGAAAAACACTAAGGATTGTGTTTAGTCCAAGGGGGTAGTTTGTCATGACCCACCTTGGTAGGACTCGTTTATGAGATGGACTATGTATTGATTTATTATTTCAATACTTAGTAATATTTGCAATATGGATGTCTAATTTAAATTATTGCTTTATTTATACTTTATAAAAATATGGTACTGCTAATGTTATACGTGTTTGCAGGACTAGGCACTCTCGTGGGTGGGTGAGGAAGTTGACCATTGAGAATGAGATACCAAAAAAGGAAAATGATGTTCATATTTATTTACAACAGCTCAAGGGTAGGATTTACCCTCATATAGTTGCATATTCATATTGCATTTTTGAAATCTTACCATCGATAGGGAAGTTTCTATAAGCAATGGAGTCGCTTTTAGTAGAATTTGATAACCTGGAAGTTATCGATAAATATTCTATGTATATGGTTGATAAATACTTGTTTTGGTGTGCTTGTGATTGGATTAATATTTATGTTCTTCTCATTTGTGTTTGGATGCTTTGAAAATATAAATAACCTCTTTGATGGTATATCAAACTGCAATGAATGGTTTGCAAACATTTGAAGTTTTCTTATGTTTGCTTATAGTTTGGTTCCATCTAGCAAAGGGATATGCTAGAGAAAATATTATTAAGCAAGAGGGTTTAATAATACTTTATTGCAAATATCATTGCTCGTATTTGATATTAGCTCATGATATTACGTAGAAGCAATGATATTAGTTATTTGCTTTATTCAATTGCCATTTCATAATGTTAATAAGTAAACTTTAAGGTAAGAAAAGGAATTATTATAAAATGCATTTATCATGTGCTTGAGGAGAAAATCAATGAACGTTTTACGTTAGTTTTTTTGTTAAACTAAAAAATGCATACTATAAAGTTCATAGTCCTAATTAAAAGGGATGTACTTATTAATCTCTGGATCTTTTAAAAGAAAAAAATAAAGAGAAAATATTGTGGGGAAATTTGGAAAAGTTGGTTGGGCAGTTCCTTCTTGTTCTTGAATCTAAGAAAATTGGGGGGAAAAAATAAGGAAGGCCGGGGAAAAATGAGAGTAGGACAAAACGTACAAGAGTGGGCATGGGAAGAGAAGGACCAGAGGAGTTTGGACATAGACAAGTGAAGGCAAGATTACCCTATGCATTTCCTTCATAGGATTTAGGAGATAAAGGTAATTTCCAATTCTTTTCTTTATATGGATATGGTTTGAAGGAAAACATTTCAGTTCTTTGAAATAAACCACATACCATTAAAGACTTCGAAGTTTATTTAAAGGAATCTTGGTTTTGCTTTATTTTATCTTTATTTTATTGAAAGTTATGGTTTTTAAATAGAATGTCATTCGTGTGCTTCATTTTTCTATGCCAGGCAAAGCAAACTTTCCCTATGAAGACTCTCTGTCTTAGACATCCTTTTGTTTAAACCTGCAAGCATAAGTGGCTATATGATAAATGGTAGGTTATGTTTTATTTTTCTAGATGTTATCTAGATTTGGAAAAATCTATAGAGAGTGTATGTTGTAGTTTACCGTGACATTGTTGTTTGTATGCTTTGATGTTGCCAGTAGATTAAGATGGTGGACACCTTACCTAGTTTTACCATTATATTCACTTATGTGTGCCAAGCATAAACCAGAGCCTCTATTATCTTAGAAACCGATCTTGACGAGGTTTTAAACTATGTATTCCTAAGTTAAGTAATAATATTTATTGATTATTTTTCTTAGAAATGGTTTATCTATGCTATGTACCTTTTTATATTTCATTTTTAAAAGAAGTAATCTCTTATATGGTTTCGATCATACACCTGTGTGGAAGAGTTTTGTTAGTATTCTATATTATTATGATCCTTGAACCTTAGTCTCATTGATATATAGGGAAAGGTTAGTCTTCTACATGAAAAGAATGATTAGCTTGAATTATGGAATGAATTCACCCTGGGTTGCTTTTAAAACTTTAACGAAGGATTCTTGTTTGATCCAATGGTTTAACATACTTATACTAGGTTTTACTCTATAATGCATTGTGTAGCAAAATTTTAATATATTTATTTGACTATCCCTTTTTCAGTTTTAAGATTGAATAATTAAATATATTGGAGTTATGTTGAGTTGTTTTAGAGAACAAAGTAATAGTTTTAAGTGCAAGGTAGCTTTGTTCAGATGTTACTATGGGTAAAGGGATTCTGGGTATGTGAAAGTTGTAATATTTACTATTAAAAAGAAAATGTTTGACTTTTGATTATTTGAGTATTCAACCCTTTTGGAAGTTAGATTTTTGTTTTATTGAAAGAAGGCTTGGAATCTAAGGGTTGGTTGTAAAGTGAAAATTTTCAAATATTGTTCTTATTTTGAAAATAGGTAGGGAAAGGAATTATAGGTTCCTTTATATGTGTATTTCTTTTGAAATACAGAAAATCTAATTTGGACATGGAGTCCTTTTGGATGAAGGAATTTATGGGGATTCCTTATTGTGATTAATATTAAATTGAAGTAGAAATATAATGAGACATTTCTACATGAATTACTGGATGTAATGGGTGAAGAATGTAGAATTATTGATGTTATTTCTATATGAATTGTTTGATGCATTAAATATGAAAGGGCATTTAGGAGTGAATTGTCATAAATAGAGTTGTTTTTATCCCTTACTCCAACTAACTCTTAATGGATCTCAAGGAATTCGATGGACAATATTCTGGATAGAATAATTCTATCAAGCTTTTACCAGTATTTATATTGTTTAAAATATAATGTAACTCGAGTCATTTGTTTAAATGAGATGTAAAGTAGAAGTAGTTAGAAATATTGATCATGGGAATGATCTTATGAATGTGAGGATTTTGTATTGCTAAGAAAGGCCTTGTCACTAAATCTCTCTATCATGAAAGGATTTGATTATGGAAGATTAATGTAAAGCTATTAGTGTTTACAATTCATTTTGAAAGTATACGATTATAAGACTTATTATTTTAGAAAAATGGGAAGTTTTCTATGAATGAGAAAACAAATTGTAAATATATGGGAACATATTTTCATTAAATATCAATACTTATGAAATAAGTGTCATTCTACTAAGATATTTATGCTCATGGGATAGATGTTATTTTATTAAGATGTTAAATGAATGAACTTGCTTAGAAATACTATCTTTTTCTTCTTAGTAAAGACAACATGCTTTATTCTCAAGCAAGAGAAAAATAGAAAGTTAGTTAAGGTTATTTCACGATTATTATCTTTGGGTTTGGGGGTTCTATGGGGTAATCTAAAGGTATCCATGTCTAGAATCCCTATAAGATGAAACTAAACTTCAGGTAGTTGCAAGGAGAAAACACTTAGGTTTCTTTGCAATGGGCACTTTGAGTGGGGAACTCAAAGGTGAATCCAAAGAGGAGGAATATTTGGATGAGATTTTAAGTGGTGAAACTTGAATCTCACTTCCAATCGTAGAGAATTGGAACCCATATATAATGGATTAGGTGATGGCACATTAGGCGGGTAGGCTCAAGTGTCCATGCGAAAATACCGCATGGAGTGACAATCACCTTAACTAGACCCATCGTAAATATGGAGTACTTAAGCACTAAATATTTAGTAGTTCCACCACATAGGTGCAATTGACTAATATTAAAAGCATTACGTCTAAATAAATCATCATAGACTGACATATGAATGGTAAGGGAATTGGCATCCCTCTTCTCTAAATATTGAAAAGGGTTAATCCCAACACCGTGGTCAAGATATCTTATACTCACTAAGAATGTAAGAAATGTGGGGTGACTATTTAGAGTATTCTTTATGTCGTTGAGGTATACAAGGTAAAATCTTGTACCTTTATGAGCTCTTGTGACCCAGTGGCCTCTTTACCTAGACCTCATTTAGTGTATCCCATTTTTCCTATACTTTGGGATCCTTTTGAAAATATTTCTTATTACAATTCGATTGGGACAAAGGTTAGGGCTTGTTGATTTGATTTTGGGGCTTTCTTTATAGGTATTTGGTTCTTCGAGCTTATAATAATACTTCCACCAACTTGTCCTCCTCTCAATTTTTGTGTAGCTTCTATTATGCATTCCTCCTTAGAGGCTACTTGTTCGACTCATGTTTCATCTTTTTCTTATGTTGAGGAATCTTCTTCTTGTACTTTCTCATCTTCATTGTTAATAATTTTAGCCTTAACTTGCTCTTCCCAAGGCTTCCAAGTTTTTTATATTTTCATCATATTTATGAGAAAAGGTTTTGTCCATCAATAGTGGGTACCTAGAATTTTGAGTGTCGTACTCGCATCTAAACGTCCACCACTCTATGATCTTAGATTCTTCTCATCCTGTCTTATCAACTATAGTATCTATTTTATCTTGGATTAATTTATGATCTTTGTACTTATTTGGATCATAGTTGCATTTTGGCTCATATAAATCCCTCCAAGGAGGCAACTCCTGCATCTTGCTAATGTTCCAATTTAAGTCGTTCTCCTTGTAATTTTTGGAGTTGTTCGATGTTGGGTTGGCTGAGCTTCTTGAATGCTAGCAACTTGCCTTTGTTTAAGTCTATTATCTTGTTCTTGAATTTATATTTGGGGTCATACTTCCATTTATGTGATATTGCACATAATCCTAGTTTCTCAAGTTTATTTCTTAGAATTTCCTCTTGTCCTTTCATTGTTATTGTAATGGGTTCAAAAGTGAAAGGATACTCACAAGTGGTAACTTTATTTATGCCTAAGCCAAAAGTGACATTTATATTATCTATTTATTGATAATATTCCATGGCGAATACTTGGTCAGTAACATAGTATGGCAATATAAAAGGATTTTTCACAAAACCATATAATGTTATCATGGTTGCCTCCATCCAGAAATACCAATCTCCTTCTTCCATTTTGGGGCTTTGCAGTGTTGCAATTGCTGCTCAGGGAAATCGAGGTATTTCTTCATATATGAGTCTCAATGCTAGTTCTAAAAAATCTCTATTAAAATCATAGGAGGACACATAAGCCCTAATTAAGGTCGTCAAATCCACTACTACCATATTTTATCCTTGATCATTTTTTTCTATTCACACCTATCCATGGCATACTTTCTATTGTGCTATACAAAAATAGCTAAGCTAAATGTGAAGGATACTAGAAAGTGCTATTTTTTATAATTTATAATTGTATGATCTAATCATGCAGGATTTTGCATACAAATTTAACCCAATTGAAGAAACATAAGCCATAATTGCTACTCAGGGAAATCGAGGTATTTTTTCATATATGAGTCTTAATGCTAGTTCTAAAAAATTCTCTATTAAAATCATAATAGGACACATAAGCCCTAATTAAGGTCATCCAATCCACTACTGCCATATTTTATCCTTGATCATATTTTCTATTCACACCTATCCACGGCATACTTTCTATTGTGTTATACAAGAATAGCTAAGATAAATGTGAAGGATACTAGAAAGTGCTATTTTTTATAAGTTGTAACTATATGATCTAATCATGCAGGCTTTTGCATACGAATTTAACCCAATTGAAGAAACGGGGATTATCATACTGTTCGAAGTGAGACTCATCATAATAATACGAATTGGAAATGGCATGTACCATGGTAATTTGGTAATCATGGACTTCTTAGTCAGTGGGTTGAATTTAGAGATGAGAATTTGGATGCTAGGGAGATCATTACCAAATGGAGGTTTGTGCAGTTGTTGGTTTAACCAATTTCTGAAGAACTTACCCCCATATTTATGCCTTATAAGGTCATAGTATTTTCTTTGTTCTTCAATAATGAAAGACTTAGTGGGATACTGGGCTTAACCCCTAAAGTGAAGGTATTGGTGAAGAGATAAAAAGTAAGCTGAAATACTTTTTGACCTCTACTATTTTGGAATGTCCTCATTTATGAAATAAAATTGGGCAACATCTAACACTAATTCAGGGTAGGTATGAATAGACTTGTGAGTGTAAGAATACAAGAAATAATTTCATGCAAATGAACCTAGGCAGCTGGGTGACATCCATTTTGTTCACTATTCTACGACTTATCGAAGGTGCTTCTATTTTGACTTGAGGGTGATTTCTATATCCCCAATTCTATAAGTATGGTCTTGTAGCATTTTATTTCCCTTCTGCATTCTCTAAGTGCTTGTTGCTTTATTAGTAGGGGCTTTCATATTTTTGGCCATTACTGGCCAATTCACGCTTAGAAATCCTTTTGTTTTGCACTTTGTGAATCATTCCCATTGTTGGTTATGTAATTCTTGCTCAAGATATTTCCTTGGCTCGAGAGTTTCTTTTCTTAGCAACTTCGTAAACCGATTTCTTGTTGAAATATTTACTTTATTAGTACTAATCTAGCCATTGCATAGTTATTATGGTAGTTGAGATGCCTACTCATTTTTCTTAAATATTAGCTTTTGCATTTTGTAAGGTTAGGTAGGATATTGCATGTTAGTTAGATTACAACTGTTATGACTATCTAATGAATGAATGCACACGATTTTAAAATTATCATCAATTAATTTTAGCTACAATTAATCTATTTCTTACCTTATTTCAAAATTCTTGTGACTTATTTACTTTTTGTGTTTCTATGTACATATGATACAAAGGGTGATGACACCCTAAAAAAGTGCTTTAAGTGTTGGCCATTTATTGGTGTCGACAAAATTTAGCCATTGGTGTCTGATAGCTCATATGCATTATGTTCATATTTTGCAATGATGTGGTATGGTATGGACCAAAATAAATCAAATTGTTGATGGTTCCCTGGTTTTGATCTGTCCTCATCCCATTAAGTATAAGGTTGTCAATTTAAAAATCATGAAAAGTGGCCCTCTTTTCAAAACATTGCTTTATTGCAGATGAATGTTTTTAGAAATTACTATAAGTCTTTTCTCTCTATTTTTCTAAGAGTAGAAGTTTTGTTGTTCAAGTATCTATTGCTTCCATATCGCAAAGTTCCCCTTGGTCTATTAATCTCATCGCGGGAAACTCAAGATGTAATGGAAGAATGGATTCCTTTCCATAAACCAAGGAATAAGGCAAAGTTTTTAATGCTTTTTAATTATTATTCAATCTACCCATAATGCTTTGTTGAGTAATAGATGCCAACCCTTTTTTTTTCCAATGGTTCTTTTGATGATTTAAAAAAAAAAAATTATTAGTGGATTCAACCAATCCGTTCCCTTGAGGGTAGTAATTCGGTGACGTTTTAAAGTAGATACCATATTTTCTAGAAAAAATCATGAATTTTATCCCTATAAAAGTAGAACCATTGTCATTTACCAAGGCATATGGAATACCAAACCTCATGATTAGCTTTTCTTGGAACTTAATTACGATATCTTGATTGGTTGATTTCATGGTTGTCGCTTCTGTCCACCTAGTGAAGTAATCAATTATTGTTAAAATATACTTATGTCCTGCTGATAAGTTTGGATTATGAATCTGATAAAATCTAATACCCATTGCTGAAAATACTCTTTTTCTATAATTGGTTATAGTGGAAGCATAGGATTTTTGTTTCTTTTGATAAATTGTTGGTATTTTTCACAATCCTGGGCTACCTTAAATGCATCTGCATATATGGTGGGCCAGTAATATTCAAATTGAAGGATTTTTATGATGGTAGTTTATCCTAAGTAATGTCCTCTGGATAATCCTGTGTGGAACTCTTTCAACACTTTTTCAACTTGTTTTGATTTTATACAATAGAGTAGAACTCTTTCAATTTTTTTGATATAATCCTTTTGGTAGTAGGACATATTTTAATGCCTACAATATATATCAGCACCTTTGTGAGGCATTTAACCCTCATGGGCATCTTCCTATTTGGAAGTAATTTATCAATTTATCTACCTAATAAGGCTCGTTCATGTGCTGCTCATTTTTGGGGCCTATCCCAATGCTATCTTCTATACACACGTTGTAGTCATGTTTCGAAGTGATGACCAACTGTTGACATAAGGCTCTGCATTTTACTAGTTTATTAGGGTGTATCTCAATGTCATATTCTTGTATTTTAGTAACCCACCCAACTCTCTTTTCTCCCAATTCTCCTTGAGGGACAAAATTCCTGACATTTGAGTGAACTACATAGACTATAGTTTTCCTTTGAGATACATAATATCTGAGGTTTTTTAATGACTTCATCATGGTGAACACTAGCTTTTGTATAAATTTATTTTGATAATCATGTAACATCTGACTTAAGAAATACACTAGATGTTCTTCTTGATTATCATTTTTTTGAGTCAAAACTACGACATAGTTGTCTTCAAACCCATATATGTATAAAATGAAGTCTTTACTAAAATTTGGGTTAATCAAGATTGGAGCTTTTGTTATATCTTATTTGTGTTTGAATAATTTTCTCCTCTTAGGGTTCCATTTGAATACTAAATTTTTCTTTAGGATTTTCCTCATAAGTTTGACTATTTGCACAAAGTTAGAAACATATTTTCAAACGAATTTGATTTGTCCAAAGAATGTTTCCAAAGCCTTCTTATTAAGGGGAATCAATAAGGCTAAAATAGCCTAAATTATTTTTGGATCAATGGTCATTCCTTATTTAGAGACAACATATCTTAGGAGTTTCTCCTCACGCACAAAAAATATTGATTTTATTGGATTCAGTGATATTCCAAACTTGCAACAATTCTGAAAGACCATCTCTAGATGCTTTAAGTGCTTTTGCTTGTTAGAGAAAATTGTCATGTAATCTAAGTAAATTAGGATAATTTTTTTAACCAACTCATGAAAGTGAAGTTCATCGTATGCTAAAAGGTATCTCAAACATTGAATAAACCAAACGATATTCTTTGGTACATGAATATCCCCTATTTTGTGGTGAATGTTCCTTTGTGCTGATCTTCATCTTTGATCCATATTTTATTATATCCTAAAAAACCATCGAGGAGTGAAAATAATTTTTCTCCTACTATATCTTGCAATATTTGATCGATAATTGACAAAGGAAGATATCTCTATTCTTCCTTACTATCACCAAGTTGGATGCCCATGTAGAATGTTTTATTGGATATATGATATTGGCATTTAATGATTTGAGAAACTCTTGTTTCATTATTGCTTCTATTTTAGGATTAATCGACCTCTACTTTTGCTTGAATGGCTTGACGTCAGGTGTTAGCTCTATGGTATGCTAGATAACCTTCTTGTCATAAACCTGAATATCATCATAGCTCCATGCTATTATGTCTTGGTATTGTTTCCATAGCGCCATGAATTTATCTACTTCTTTCATAGGGCAGTAGATCTTGAACTTCAAACTTTTTCCAGGTTTAATTTGCACCTCTGTGTAAGCTAATTTTTTTTTTTTCATCTTTTGTCCTATACTGCAGTCATTACTTTCAAAGAAGCTCTTTAAATTGATTAGTTATTTTGGGATATGATTGTTCTTTAGTTGAATAACTTCTTCTTGGTCAACTTCTTGTAACATCTCTTCTCGTTGTACTGCATAGATTACCTCTTTTGTTAAGAAATTAATAATATGTTGGTCATCTTCAAACACCTTCTAGAATATATCTTTATTTAGAATTTTTGGCCTGAATATCATCTTTACTTTATTCATTTTTTTACCATAATTGAAAAAAGGCACGTAATTTGCTCCATCAGAAGCTAGTGAGTCAACTAACTGATTTTGTACCCTAGGAATGGATTCTATGCTTAAGGCTTAAAAACTTTGCATCAAGTCCAACACCCTATTACAATATGCTTTCAAATAATAATGTTTACTTGATTGACCACAAGTTCAGAGTCATAATAGATTGAAATTAATTTAATGTCCATTATTTCTACCTAAATCAAGCTAAGACATAAAATTTCATATTCGACTATGTTATTAGTGTAGCTCCATGTTAACCTATAGGATAAACTTTTGATTTCTTTCAAAGGAGAAATTAGCACTATCCCAAATTTGATCCCATTATTTCATCTAGCTTAGTCAAAGTAAAGCTTCCAAAGCTCTGTTTCTCGAAGTTCTTATTTTGTTATGGTTGGGACTCTTGCCTACTTTGGCTTTATTATAGGATATGTACCAACTCTGTGTCATGATCCACCTTGGAAAGACTCATTTATGAGATGGACTATGTATTGATTGGTTGTTTCAATGCTTAGTACTATCTACAATATGGATGTCTATTTGAAATTATTATTTTATTTATACTTTATAATAATATAGTACTCACCAGGTACTCTCATGGGTGGACGAGGAAGTTGAGCACCAAGAACGAGATACCGAAAAAGGAAAATGATGTTCAGATTTATTAACAATGGCTCAAGGGTAGGATTTACCTCATATAGTTGCATCTTCATATTGCATGTTTGAAATTGTACCATGGGTAGGGAAGTTGCTATAAGCAATGGAGTCACTTTTAGAAGAAGTCGATAACCTGGAAGTTATTGGTAAATCTTCTGCACATATGGTTGAAAAATACTTGTTTTTTGTGTGCTTGTGATTGGATTAATATTTATATTCTTCGCATTTGTGTTTGAACGCTTTGAAAATATAAATAACCTCTCTGATGATATATCAAACTGCAATAAATGATTTGCAAACCTTTGAAGTTTTCTTATGTTTGTTTATAGTTTGGTTGGATCTAGCAAAGGGATATGAGAAAGTATTATTAAGCAAGAGGGTTTAATAATATTTTGTTGCAAATATCATGGCTAGTTATTGATATTAGCTCGCGATATTCTGTAGAAGCAATGATATTAGTTATTTGTTTAATTTAATTACCATTTCATAATATTAATAAGTAAATTTTAAGGTAAGAAAATGAATTAGTATGAAATGCATTTATCATGTAGTTTAGGAGAAAATCTATGAATATTTTACGTTAGTTTTTTTGTTAAACTAAAAGAATGCATATTATAAAGTTCATGGTCTTAATTAAAAGGGATGTGCTTCTTGAAGCTCTGTATTAAAAAAAAAAAGATAAAATATTGCAAGGGAAGTTGGAAAAGTTGGTTGGGCAGTTCCTTCTTGTTCTTGAATCCAAGAAAATATGGGGGAAAAATAGTGAAGGAAGAGGAAAAAAGAGAGTAGGAAAAAATATACGAGAGTGGGTATGGGAAGAGAAGGACCAAAGGATTTTGGATGGACATAAGTGAAGGCAATCTTACCTTGTGCATTTCCTTTATAGGAGTTTAGGAGATAAAGGTAATCTCCAATTCTATTTTTTATATGGATATGGTTTAAAAGAAAATGTTTCAGCTCTTTGAATTAAACCATGCATCATTTTGGGATTCTGAAGCGTATTTAGAGGAAGCTTGGCTTTCCTTTAGTTTATCTTTATTTTTTTGAAAGTTATGGTTTTTAAATTTTGTGCTTCGTTTTGCTATGTTGGGTGAAGCAAGCTTTCCCTATGAAGACTCTCTATCTTAGACGTTGTTTTGTTTAAACCTGCAACCATAAGTGGTTATATGATAGTTGGCAGGTTGTGTTTTTTTTTGTTTTAGATGTTATCTAGGTTCAAATAGATCTACAAAGATTGTGTATGTTGTAGTTTGTCATGACATTGCTATTTATAGGCTTTGATGTTGCCAGTAGATTATGATGTTGGACACCTGACCTAGTTTTGCCATTCTATTCTCTTCTATGTGCCAAGTGTAAATCGGAGCCTCTATTATCTTGGAACCCAAGCTTGGTGAGGTTTTAACCTATGTATTCCAAAGTTCAATAATAATATTTATTAATTATTTTGCTTAGAAATGGTTTATCTATGCTACGTACCTTTTTATATATATTTAAAAAAAAAAAGTAATCTCTTCTTGAACTTAAAAAAAAAGGAAAAGTTTTATATGGTTTCGATCATGCACCTATGTGGAAGAGATTTTTAAGGATTTTATATTTTGATGAGCCTCAAACTTTAGTCTTATATATAGAGATAAATCTTAGTCTTCTATCTGAAAAGAACGATTAGCTTGAAGTATGAAATGAGTTCACCCTAGGTTGCTTTTAAAACTTTAAAGAAGGATTCATGTTTGATCCAATGATTTAATATACCCTATACTAGGTTTTACTTTATAATGTTTTATGTAGAAAAAGTTTATTATATTTATTTAACTATCCATGTTTTAGTTTTAAGATTGAATAATTAAATATATTGGAGTTATGTTGAATTTTTTTAGAGAATAAAGTAATAGTTTTAAGTGCAAGGTAGATTTGTTCAAATGTTACTATGGGTAATGGGATTTTGGGTATGTGAAAGTTGTAATATTTACTATTAAAAAGAAATGATTGACTTTTTATTATTTGAGTAATCGACCCTTTTAGAAGTTAGGTTTTTGTTTTATTGAAAGAAGGTTTGGAATTTAAGGGATGGTTGTAAAGTAAAATTTTTCAATTATTGTTCTTATTTTGAAAATGGGTAGGGAGACTTAATTGATTTAAAGGAATTATGGGTTCCTTTTTGTGTGCATTTCTTTTGAAATGCAAAAAATATAATTTGGACGTGGAGTCCTTTTGGATGAAGAAATTTATGGCGATTTCTTCTTGTGATTGATATTAAATTGAAGTAGAAATATAATGAGATATTTCTACATGAATTACTCTATGTAATGAGTGAAGAATGTAGAATTGTTGATGTTATTTCTATATGAATTGTTTGATGCATTGAATATGAAAGGGCATTTAGGAGTGCACTATCATAAAAAGAGTTGTTTTGATCCCTTAATCCAACTAACTCTCAATGGAGCTCAAAGAATTTTGTGAACAAGATTGTGTATAGAAGAATTCTATCAAGCTTTTACCAGTATTTCTATTGCTTAAAATATAATGTAACTCGAGTCATTTGTTTAAATGAGATGTAAAGTAGTAGTTATAAATGTTGAAGAAAACGAACATATTTCCATTGATTAGAAACAATATAAATAATACATTTTAGAGCCCAGATTAGCTCGTAACCATAGGATCTAATCAACAACTTAGGTCTAAAATAAAATAACAAAATAGACCCAATATTATATACGCTAACAATAGCGTAACTAACCTAGGTAGTTAACTAACTACCCTAACAACATAAATAAAGTAATAATATAGAATTACTATAGTAACTCTAACATCCCCCCTTATTACATTATTTATGTAATTTAAGAACTACTAGTTGTACTAACATCCCCCCTGATTACATCATTTGGCAATACAAAGAGAGCTGCGAAACAATTCAAATTTGACACGTGCAAGTGCCTTAGTGAAAATGTCTGCAACTTGAGCATCGGTGGGAATGTACTGAAGCTGAATTCGATGCTTCGAAACTTCGTCTCGAATGAAATGACATTGTGTGTCAATGTGCTTTGTTCTTTCATGATGGACTGGATTCTTAACTAGGTTCAGAACACCCTGATTGTCGCAAAACAAGTGTATTGGAGATTTGGATGGATGACCCATACTTGTCAGAATGCGACGCAACCATATCACTTCGCACACAGCTTCACGTGCGGCGCGATATTCTGCCTCTGTTGATGAGATAGCAACCACCTATTGCTTCTTGTTGTGCCAAGAGACAGGACCGGATCCAAGATGAAAAATATATCCTGAAGTTGACTTGCGATCATCAAATGATCCGGCATAGTCGGAGTCCGTGTATCCTTGCAAGAAGAATTTGTTGTTCTTCTTGTATTCTAGGCCATATTCCAAAGTACCACGGACATAGTGAAGAACACGTTTTGCTGCTTTCCAATGAGTGGTCTTAGGCTCCTGCATGAACCTCGAAAGATAGTTGACAACAAATACGATATCTGGCCTAGTATTGGTCAGATATATGAGACTCCCAATCAACTGTCGATAGAGAGTACCATCTACCTGAGGTGAATCATCATATCACGATAACTGAATTCCTGTCTCCATCGGAGTTGCCATTGGCTTGCAATCAGTCATGCGATATTTTTCCAACAATGTCTTGGCATATTTTTTCTGAGACACTTTGATGTAGTGCTCCTTCTGGCTGACTTCCAGACCAAGACAATAATGGAGAAGTCCGAGATCTGACATCTCAAAATATTGACACAAGTCTCTTTTGACAGTAGAGATCATAGTTTCTGAACTCCCTGTAATGAGCAGATCATCAACATAGAGTACAAGCAACACTATCTCAGAACCCTGTTTCTTGAAATAGAGGTTTGCATCTGATGGACATCTCTTAAATCCATGTTGCAGGAGGTGATTGTCCATTTTTATATACCAAGCTCGAGGAGCTTGTTTCAGGCCATATAAGGATTTGACCAATTTGCAAACTTTTTGTTGTTGGCCTTCCACTTCAAATCCTTCTGGCTGAGTCATGTAGACTTCTTCTTGGAGATCACCATTCAGAAAAGCACTTTTGACATCCATCTGGTGAACTTTCCACCCAAACTGTGCTGCCATAGCACAAATAACTCGAATTGTGGTCATCCGAGCAGTAGGTGCAAAAGTTTCCTCGTAGTCAATGCCTTCCTTTTGAGCATAGCCCTTTGCAACAAGATGGGCCTTATGCTTATCAATTGTCCCATCTGCTTTGTACTTGACTTTATACACCCATTTGCAGCCAATGGGCTTCTTTCCTTGTGGCAGATCGACAAGCTTCCAAGTTTTGTTTTTCATCAAAGACTTATACTCTGCATCCATAGCGGCCTTCCACTGAGGCTCACCTAGAGCATCTTGCACTGATGTAGGTTCAAGATCATCTATTGAAGACATAAACACCTTATCATTATCAATATCCATATCTTCTGTATCTCTCTCTGGATCTACAGAAAGTTCTTCAAAAGATTGACACAGATCATCAACCCCAGTATTCTCTGTTGCAGCTTTCTCCTGTCGAGCCATGCTGCGAGTACGAGGCCTATCCAATGTCAAATCTGGTGGAGTGGATAGCTTAGAGTCTTTGATTGTATTTGTATACCACTTTGGATTCTTCTTCTGAGGTGTTGAAGAAGATGAAGAAGAACCTCCAACCTTTGATGAAGGAGATTTATCAACCTTAGTTTCCACAAGGTCTAGGTATACATCTGATGTGTTTTCTGATGTGAAAGCCTCATCAAAAACTACATCTCTACTAATGTGTATCTTCTTGGTCAAGGGATCAATCAAACGATAACCCTTAGAGTGCTCATCATAGCCAAGAAGAATACACTTCAATGTCTTCTCATCTAGCTTCTTCCTTTTCTCTTTTGGTATGTGCATGAAAGCTTTACATCCAAAAATGCGTAGATGAGAAATGGAGGGTTTCCTACCACTCCATGCTTCCTGTGGAGTCATTCCTTGTAGGGCCTTTGTGGGTGCCCTATTCAACAGATATACTATTGTGGTGACAGCTTCTGCCCAATATAGTTGCTCAAGACTAGCTCTTGTGAGCATGCAACGAACCATTTCCATGATGGAACGATTCCTCCTTTCAGCAACTCCATTTTGTTGAGGAGTATAAGCAGTAGTTAACTGTCGTGTGATCCCATTTTCTTTCAAGAACTCAAAGAATTATTTAGAGGTGAACTCCCCCCCTCGATCTGAGTGGAGGGTCTTTATAGAAGTCCTTGACTCCTTTTCAATAGATTTCTTGAATTGCTAAAAAAAGCCAAATGCTTCAGATTTCAGTTGAAGAAAGAATACCCACATCTTTCGTGAGTAATCATCCATGAATAACTAAAAATACCTCTTACCCCCACAACTGTTGGGAGTGAAGGGACCGCACAGATCGGTGTGAACCAACTCTAGAGGTTTCTTTGCTCTTGTAGAGCTCTTTTCAAAAGGCACTCTATGTTGCTTTCCTGCCAAGCAGTCAGAGCAAACTGGTAAAGTGGTAGAAAGGGAAGGAAGACCCTTTACCATTTCATACTTACTTAACTCAAGTAAGTAACCAGAACTCAAATGTCCATATCTCTTGTGCCATAGGGAAGTTGCCTCCTTTGTAGAGACTGTCATGGCTACATGTGGAGTAGAGATAGCATCTAAGGCAAATAAGCCATGCTTATATGAAGCAGTTGCAATGTTCTTACCCCTCCTGGTAATAGAACAACACTTCTTGCCTCCCTCAACACTAAAGTTCACAACCATATCTTTGTCCAAAATTTGTGTGACTGACAACAAATTGTTTGCCAATCCTGGAACATAGAGAACTTTGTCAATCTGACACTTGCCATCAGGAAGAGTGACTGAAATAGTACCTTCTCCCTGAACCTTGTAGGTTTTATCATCAGCAATAGTGACAGGTTTGCCCTCTTTGGCCTCAAAAGACTCAAACCATGATTTGTCACCAGTCATGTGCTTACTGGCTCCAGAATCAACATACCATATAGGATCCGTCTGCTTGGACACTGTGGTAGTCATGAGAACTTTGTGGGCTCTCTCAGAATCCGTGTCAAATTCTTCAATAGCAACATTCACTTGTTGTTTGTTCTTTTGTGGTTTGTTTCGGCCTTTCTGTTTTGATTGTTTATTCTTATGCCAACATCTGTTTGTATCATGACCTTCTTTGTCATAGATCTTGCAATATCTCTTTTTCTGTTGAGGTTGTTGAGTTTGTTTCCCTTTTGAATCCTTTTGTGAATTCCCTCCCTTCTAAAAATTACCCTTCTTCTGGTTCTGCCCTTTCCTGTTGATGTAGAGGGCAGTGTTAGAAGAATCATCTCGCTGTAGTTGGCGTGCCTCCTCCTCTTGAAGCATATTAACCAATTCTACAAAAGTAACTTTCCGTTGCGATACCTGAAGGGAAGTGATCAACACCCGATAAGAATCAGGTAAAGCTCTCAATACAATTGAGGTAAGGAGCTTGTCATCAATTGGTTCTCCTAAAGAATTCAACTTTGCTTTCAATTCAGACACTCTGCAAAGAAAAAATTCAACTGTCTCCCCCTGCTTCATGCTTAGACTGTGTAATTGAGATTGAAGAAATAGAATAGTGGAATCATTCTTTCCCTCATATATAGTATTAAGGGCATCCCATGCCTCTTTACTATTTTCACAATCAGCAATATGGGGTTGAACTTCATCAGACACAACAAGCAAAATGAGCACTTTTGCTTTGTTGTCTTTCTTGTCAAAGTCTTTTTGAGCAGTAGATGGAGCTGTAGCACCAACAGTAGATGAAGGTCTTGTTGTTGCTCCAGATACAACATCCCATAAGTCATCCATTGCTAGGATGGCCTTCATCTTGTTTTTCCATGGTGTGTAATTAGGACCTTTCAACAACTGATGAGAATCAGTCATTAATTTTGCAGACATGGTGAAGGTTCCTTATAACACCAATTGGTCCCCCTTTCGATATACCTTTTGCTAGGCCATTATACCGTACAAAATACCCGCCCTTACGTGAGGGAAACTATAGGTATTTAGAAAGATAAAAAAAATCACCCGCCCTTACGTGAGGGAAACTATAGGTAATTTTTAGAGATCATACGATACGTGGTACTTAAGCAGTAATGAAAGGGAATAGTCTTGTTGATGGCACCTACCATAGAAAGTCTGCAATCCTCATGCGTGGGGCGTAACTTCCCCTAAACACTTTGGATTTTAGAACTTTCGTCGGGATTTACGCCTAAACACAAGAACTATTAGGGTAATGGATGGAGTAAAAAAATGCAAAATGGCAAACTTATCTCTCCCCGACGATTTATAGAGAACAAGCTCAGACGTCATTTTGGCAGCTATATTAGGCGGCGGATACGATGAGCGCAATCACGACAGACTTTACTTGTAAGTGCTGGCCAGAGGTATCACAAATACCGAACGTTGCAGTGCAATAAATTGCACGGATGGGTTTTAATTATTTCGGGGACTTAGGGAGTGAATTTGTTTTTTTTTTTAACTTTTAATGAAGTAGTGCAAAATAGAAAAAAATGCAACCTACAACATAAAAGTGCCCACAGGAATGACCCACTAGGTGTCGGGCGCAGCCGAAAATGCACCTTTACAATAATGCCAAATTTGCTTTTCAAAAAATTACTCACTTTCCCCCTTTGATTTTTTGAAAAAAAAATACCCCCTTTAAAAAAAAATTCTCTCAACAAAGTATTTGATAATTATTTTATAGTTTTAAAGTTAAAAAAAATATTAATTTTAATTTATATAGTTTAAAAACTATTAAAAAATAAATTAAAATTAAATTTTAATTTATATAGTTTAAAAACTATGTAAAATAAATTAAAATCAATTTTTTTTTAATTTTAACTAAAAAAATAATTAAAAAAAACTTTAGAAGAAATTTTTTTTTACCTTTTTTTCAAGAGGGGGTCGACGGGATTGGAACCCGCGACCTGCGGGCTCCCTGAGCCCTACCGCTCAGTCCACCACCAGGTGGACTAGCGGGCTGATCCGAGAGGATCAGGGACCCCCTCCTATTTGAGGAGGGTCCCGAAAGCCCGTCCGCCTCGCGACCGCATGGCCGCGGCTTCCTCCTTGGCTGGCGGTGGCAGCGGGTCGTGGCTACCGCTGCTGCAAGCGGCGGTAGGTGGCCGCGGCTGCCTCTCTGCGGCGGTGGCAGGGAGGGGAGGGGGGGGCGGGGAAGCCGCGACGTCGCGTGGGAATCGCATGATGTGGGGGGGGAGGGTGGTCCGCGACGTCGCGTGGGAGTCACGCGATGTGGGGGGGTGGTCCGCGGGAGTCGCGCGACGTGGGGGGTGGGAGACTCGCACAAAAAAATGTGCATGGGAGGGCGTGTTGAGGAGGGAAAAATGCACAGAAAAATGTGCATGGGAGTGCATGCACAGGGAGATAAAAATGCACAAAAAAAATGTGCACAAAAAAACTGAGTGTTGCGGCCTCAATGCTGCGGTGCTGGGAAGAAAAATTTAAAAAAATAATTTTTTTTTTCTTCACTCCGTTTTCCAGCAAGCTTTCGCTGCGCAATATTTTCCTCAGAGCAGCTCTGCAAAAAATTATTGCTGCCTCCTCTCTCTCTCAGACTTCTGGCTCTAGGTCTGACTTTAGGTCTGTCTCTGGGTCATTATCTCTAGGATTGCCACTAGGTCTGTCACTGGATTTACCTCGGGGTCTAACATAGGTTTTACCTTTTCGGTAGAAGCCATACAACATTTCTTTCATCATGGTCCATTGTGTGAAATCTGTCCATCCACAATCTATATGAACCTTGTTGGCCATTTTCAATTTGTACCAACAACTGGAAGAAGAGTGATTCGTACATCCGCATGAATCACAAAGATGTAATCTCCAACACTTAGCTACAACATGTCCTGTCTTTCCATAGTGACTACAACAATGCTTTTTAGGAGTTGTAGGAGATTTAGGTTTTACAAACATAGAATTACTGGTACTTGCATGTCCAGTATAGCCAAGGCCTTCATTCTTTGCCCTGACATTTAGCATTATAGGAGTTTTAATGCCTTGTTCCTGTTTACCTAATCTCTCACCATTGAATCCCATTTTCTTCATCATTTTGGAACCAAATCCTTTGGTGTGTTTTTCAAAACACCCAATTTCATCATCTTCATCAATGCTTTTAACAATATTGCATTTGTCGCTATTGATGAGAGTATGGAATTCATTTTTAGGAGGTTCAATTTTTAAGTCACTAGTGTCACAAGCAAAATCTGCTACTGTGATGAGATCACCTGTGCTACAACTGATATCTGTCATCATAGGCATGATGTCGCTTGTATCACAACAAGCATTGGCCATCATGGGCTGAAGGTCACTCATGTCACAACAAGCATTCGCCACAATGGGTTGAAGGTCACTCATGTCACAACAAGTGTTTGCCTTTAGGACCTCGCTTTCCTTATTTATTTCTAATTTACATTGGGCATGGTCAAGTGCAACAAATACCAGGTATATGCCCCATAGAACGCCAATAGTAACTTGAGCACCATTTGTCTGAAGGTCTATACAAGACTCAGAATCATCGAGGAGAGCTACTAAACCATTGTTTAGTGTGAGGAATGTGCCCTCCTCATAAAAATACAACCCATCCATCTCTGGTGGAAAGTATGGGTCTTTAACTAATTTAGCAACATCAGTTTTTAGGGCTATCTTTTTCTTTGATCTACCCATTTTTAAGGTGTCGGTCACTATCGAAAATGCACCTTTTACAATGAATTTTGCAAAATAATTTTGACTAAGGTGTCGGTCACTACCGAAAATGCACCCTTATAAGTCTTTCCCCCCTTTTGGTTTCAAAATTATAATGTATTTGGAGAAAAAATAATAAATATCCTCCCTGAATGCAAAAAATTCCCAACAATAAAGCCTCTTGGGCTTTTGTGTGATAAAGCTTGCCTCTTAAGCAATTGGGGAAAAGTGTCCCCCCTTAATGCTTCTTTGCAAAGGTATTAAAAACTTAAGTTTGAATTTTGAAAAAATAATTTTAATGAAAACAAAACTTTATAGCAATTAAATATAATTATTCTTAATTAATTTCAAAAAATAATTAAGAATTTAAAAATATTTAATTAAAACAATAAAGTTTTGAATCAAAAAAATAAATTTCAAAAAATAACAAACTAAAGTAAAAAAATAAAAATTTTACCTTGCTCTCGAGGGGAATGGAACCCTCAACTCCTTAGCGGGCAGGGTCTTAACGCTTGGCCTAACAGCCAACCGGGATACCACTGCCCGTGAGAAAATAAGGAGAAGATTCTCCTTTTAACCCTTTTCAATACCGCGAGAAGAGATGTCACGTCGACTGGCCCTTTCTCCACGGGCAGCGATGCTGCTCCCTCTGGGTGGCTATGCGGTGGTGGCATTGGTCTGTGGTGCTACCACACAGCTATGAAATTGATCGTCCAACGATCTTCCTACTGACGTTAACGAACCAATAGGTAATTTAAATATCCCACATGTTACGAAGTGCATCATCTACATGATCTCTCCCTTGGAGTCTGCAAAGCCAAAGCACAGTGCTGCCAAAAAATAATAGGTAATGGCGCTGTCGAGCTTCTGCTACAATCAGTGACATCCGCAAAAAAATCAGCTTATACCGAATTCAAACTGTGTATGTTTTGAATTGCCTTCACGACAGCGCCGTCTCCAGGCTACGTAGCATGCTAACAAGTCGTCACCACACGCCCATAGAAAATCGCAACATCTCGATGTTCGATCAGGGTCGTCGTCGCTGCGTTCTAAACTACCCGGGATAGATATCCCACATGGGCTACGACGCAACTATTTTAAGACTTTAAAAATGGAAAGCCTTAAACAATAAAATGTCTACCTTACGGTAGGCTATACCCGACTACACGCATACGTAAAATATGTTTGCTTCTAAATTTTGTCTCCTTAGCTCCACGTCTTGCAATTAGGTGCAGTCTAGTTCTACCGTCTAGGGTCACCTCCCTTAGATTCCACGTAGGCAAGTGGTCACTAGATGTCGCGTCAGGTAGGGTCCCTGTAGGGTTTTCGCCTCCCATTCGCTACGTCTAAGTCATATTAGACGTGGAGTTGTCTAAGTCATATTAGGCGTGGAGTTCTCTGGACCAATGGATCACTCGACCCGTCACAGTCACAAAAGGATCTGCAGTCACTGCACAGTGCTGACAAAAATTATCAAATAGCCTCGTCCCCCTCAGCTGAATCGCCATTAACCAGACCCGCTCTCAAGCTACAATCGATGAGCCGAGAGCATCTCTTGGGCTCTGATACCATGTTGAAGAAAACGAACATATTTCCATTGATTAGAAACAATATAAATAATACATTTTAGAGCCGAGATTAGCTCGTAACCATAGGATCTAATCAACAACTTAGGTCTAAAATAAAATAACAAAATAGACCCAATATTATATATGCTAACAATAGCGTAACTAACCTAGGTAGTTAACTAACTACCCTAACAACATAAATAAAGTAATAATATAGAATTACTATTGTAACTCTAACAATAAATATTGATGATGAGAATGATCCTATGAATGTGAGGATTTTGTATTGCTAAGAAATGCCTTGTTACTAAATCTCTTTATCATGAAAGGATTTGATTATGGAAGATTAATGTAAAGCTATTATTGTTTACAATTCATTTTTAAAGTATATGATTATAGTACTTATTATAGAAAAATGAGATGTTTTCTATGAATGGGAAAAAAATTGTAAATAGATGGGAACATATTTTCATTAAATATTCATGCTTATAATATAAGTGTTATTCTAGTAATATGTTTATGCTTATGGGATAGATGTTATTTTATTAAGATGTTAAAGGAATGAACTTGCTTAGAAATGCTTTAAGTCGTTTTCTTCTTAGTAAAGAGAGCATGCTTTATTTTCAAGAGAGAGGGAGAGAGAGAGTTTCATGATTATTATCTTTGTGTTTGGGATTTCTATGGGGTACTCTATAGGTATCCATGTCTAGAATCCCTATAATATGAAACCGAACTTGAGGTAGTTGGCAACACTTAGGTTTCTTAGCAATGGATACTTCAAGTGGGGAACTCGAAGGTGAATCCAAATATGGGAGGATTTTGTATTGCTATGAATGTGAGGATTTTGTATTGCTAATAAAGGCCTTGTTACTAAATCTCTTTATCATGAAAGGATTTTATTATGGAAGATTAATGTAAAACTATTATTGATTACAATTCATTTTGAAAGTATACTATTATAAGCCTTCTTATTTTAGAAAAATGAGATGTTTTCTATGAATGAGAAAACAAATTGTAAATAAATGGGAACATATTTTCATTAAATATTAATTATTATGAAATAAGTGTCATTATAGTAAGATGTTTATGCTTATGGGGTAGATATTTTATTAAGATGTTAAATGAATGAACTTGTTTAGAAATACTTTGTATTTTTCTTCTTAGTAAAGATAACATGCTTTATTTTCAAGCAAGAGAGAAAGAGAAAGCTAGTTAAGGTTATTTCACGATTATTATCTTTGGATTTGGAGGTTCTATGGGGTAATATATAGGTATCCATGTCTAGAATACTTATAATATGAAACCAAATTTGAGGTAGTTACAGGGAGGAAACACTTAGGTTTCTTTGCAATGGGCACTTTGTATGGGGAACTAGAAGGTGAATCCAAAGAGGAGGAATATTTGGATGAGATTTTAAGTGGTGAAACTTGAATCTCACTTCCAACCGTAGAGCATTGGAACTCATATACAAGGGATTAGATGATGGTATGGACTTAGGTGTCCATGTGAAACTAACGCACAGAGTGATAATCACCTTAGCTAGACCCATCACGGATATGAAGTAGTTAAGCACTAAAGATTTAGTAGTTCCATTGTGGAGGTGCAATTGACTAATATTAAAGGTATTACACCTAAAGGAACCATCATAGACTAACATATAAATGGTAAGGGAATTGGTGTCCCTCTTCTCTAAACATTGGGAAGGGTTAATCCTAACATTGTGGTCAAGAATTTTTATATTCACTGAGAATGTAATAAATGTGGGATGACCATTTGGAGCATCCCATAGAAGTATACAAGGTGTTATCCAAAGAAATACAGGATATTGGCATCTCTTGTCCACTCGAGAAACATTTACAATGTTATAATCTTAAAATGTGGTAATGCATTGATGACTTTAATCTTATTGGAAACATCTTTAGTGAACCTTAACTATGATATTTACTCGATGAAAAAAGCCTTGCTCCTGGGTTGGTTAGAATTGGGTTGTTATAGTTGGTATCAGAGCTCTAGGTCATAGGACTAGAAGCTTCCATGAGTAAACTTATGATTCATTGACTTGATGAGTGAATTTTGGAAGAAAATATCTTCCATTGGGGATGGCACCTTACATGGAGTAAGAGTGACCATCAATATTATCAATAGATGATAATACTATGTTGTTAGTTCACATGGATGATGTAACTAACTAGGGGTTAGAAGTACAATTTGAAGAAGAAATTGTAACCTAACTTGACCTTTATTTTGTGTGGCTAGGGAATATGGTACCAAACTTGAGAAGAGGAAGAAGAGGATCTTCCCAAATTCCAAGGTGGACTAGCTAGGATAGTGTCAAGGCTAGACCCTAAGGAGAAAGTTTGTGGAATTTAAACAAAGAGGTGGGGAATCTCACTGTTGTTGTATCTCTATTACTAGATAAAATAGAGTAGTAGAGGGAAAAAATGAACCAACAAAGGGAACACATGAACCAACAAAAGTAGTTGTTGGAAACTATAGTGATTCAGAGTTCACATAATAGAAATTTTGAGGTTGGACAAGAAGGAAATCTTGCTTAAAGAGAGAAGAAACTCAATACCTTATAGAGGTAGAACTAGCTAAGGATTTGAAGAATGTGAAGACCTCCAAATTCACTAGAAAATATGGGGGTGATTCAGTCGAGGCTTGGCTGAATGAATTGGATACCTACTTCTCCATGAAAAGCTACTCCTTAGTGATATAAATAGTTTGGACCACTCTTCATATACAGGAGATAGGATTGGAATGTTGAAACACTTAAAAACCAAATAGAATATTTAGGCAATAATCTAACTTGGGAAGGTTTTGTTAAAGCATTTAAGAAGATGTTCCTCATATAACAACACTATGTAGAAAAATTCAAGGAATTTTGTACACTCTTCCAAATAATAAAGATGGTGGAGATTTATTATTAGAAGTTTGTAAAGTTGCTTAAGTATGTACCATTATATGAGAAGGATGAGAATATGAAGGTACATAAATTTATCTTAGAAGTGTATCCTAAGATAATATCGATAGTAAACATGCATAAGCTTGATACTACAAAAGGTGTATGACCTAGCTCCACAAGCTGAGTCCAACCTTCAGTTAAATAGGACTTACTCTAATTTTATAGAGTTGTTATAAGAGGATCAGAAAAATGAAAAGTGTTGGTTTTATGAAATTGGAACAAGAGCAAAGCAAGAAAATAAAAGGTAATCCAAAGTTTGAAATGACAAAAAACAAGGGAAATTCAAGAATAAATTCTAAAAGAGAAAAAATAATAGTACTCCTCAACCTTAGAGGCAACTAGAACCATCACAAGCAGAGCATACAAGGGAGCAAAAATAGGAAATACACTTAGGTCCCAAGGGTGGTTTCTATGATTTTGGAGGACCACACTATGCAAACCAATATCCAAATTGGTTAGGACCAAGCAAAATGGTAGAGGAACCCAACCACAAGATCTATACAAAAACTAGAAACAAAAATCTAGATGGCTAAGCCACACCTATGCTCATGAATGGTAAAATATTTGATAAGAAAGTAAATATTTTAATAGATAGTGGAGCTATTGATAGTTTCATTGCTTCTAATATAGTCAAGGATATTCCAGAAAGATCGATATTTTTGGTACAAGGATGGAAAGTTGAGTATGAGCCTAGACAAACCTACTTAGTAGATCAATATTTTATCATAGCTGAGATCACCTTACCCAATGGTTCTACCATTTGACACCTATATGTAGCATCGCTACATGCCTTCAACATCATCTTGGGAATGTATTACTTAAAGGCTCATGGAGCCCTAATTAATTTTCAATATATATGTTTAGACTATATAGATAAAAACAAGTAGAGACTAAGAATCTATGGTGAGCAAAGGTCATTTCAACCTAAGTTGATCTCAAAATGCAACTAAAGAAAGATATGAGAAAATATGAAATGGTCTATGTCATTAAGTTGAACCATAAGATCAAGGATGATAAAAAGGAGGAATTATTTAGGGATCACCCAATTTTGCATGAGTTTGAATATGTATTTCATGAAGACATCCCTAGGCTACCACCTAAGCATGAATTTGATTTCACTATCGAACTAATGCTAGGTGCATAACCCATTCATAGAACTTCTTATAGGATGAATCATATTGAGATGTAGGAGTTAAAAGTGCAACTTCAAGAGTTGTTGGAAAAATAGTTGATTAAATCTTGTGTGTTACCATGGGGTGCACTTGTTTTTAAATATGGTTTGCTAAGGTTATGTATAGACTACAAAATGTTGAATAAAGTGACCATTAATAATAAGCATCCCTTACCCAGGATTGAAGATATGTTTTATGAACTTAAGGGTACCACCATATTCTCAAAAATTGACTTGAAGTCATGATACCATCAATTGAGGATCTGAGAGGAGGATACTCACAAGACTACTTTCAAGACTAGGTATGGACATTATGAGTTCACAGTACTACCTTTTGGGCTAACCAATACAGCAAAAACATTCATGAATATGATGAAAAATGAGTTCAAGGAGCATTTGGATAAGTTTGTCTTAATATTTTTGGATGATATTATGATATATTCCCAAAATATGGAAGAGCATGATAGACATTTGAGAATTGTGCTCAATTTGTTGAGAAAGAACCAACTCTATGGGAATTTTTCAAAGTGTGATTTTTATGTTCCAGAGGTACAGTATCTAGTACATATCATATATGTATAAGGGATAGCTATAGATCCAAAGAATATAGAAGTAAATTTGAGCTGGTCGTTGCCTATTAATGTGCCTGAAGTGTAGAGCTTCATGGGATTGATAGGATACTATAGGTGTTTTGTAATGGATTATTCAAAAATAGCCTACTCCATAACTAGCCTCCAAATAAAAGGAAAAGAATACAAATGGATGATAAGTGTGAAGCCACTTTTGAGTTACTGAAGGAGAATCTTACTACTGCACTTGTTCTTAATATTTCATATCCTCAAGAGAAATTTTTAGTATGCACTAACACTTCTTTGGAAGGATTGGCAGGAGTTATATCCTAGGATGATTTAGTCATAGCATATGAGTCAAGTAAACTTAACAAACATGAGGTAAACTATAATACACATGATTTAGAGATAGCAACAATTGTGCACACTCTTGTGACATTACCTGCTAGGAAAACCTTTTGATGTGAGGACCGTTCATAAAATTTTGATGTATATATTTACTCAGCCAATGCTTAATGCTAGGCAAAGAATATGGATCAAGTTCCTAGTAGAGTATGACTTTGGTATAAATCACATCAAAGGTAAGTAAAATAAGGTTTTTGATACATTAAGTAGAAGGTATATAACTATATTGATCCATAGTCACGTGGAATTAATGGACCAAGTCAAGAAAATGCAATCTCAAGACCAGTATTGCAATGAAATTCGAACCAAAATGGAAAGAAATCCTAGAGAGAACAAGGATTTGGAATTAAATGTGATCTTTTGTGCTTTAAATATAGGGTAGTTATACCTAAAATCTATGATTTGAGGAGACTTATTATGTAAGAGGTGCATATATCTCCTTACTCTTTTCACCCTAGAGGGGCAAAGATGAGGGAGAACATGGAAAAGACCTTCTACTTGTCAGGTATGAAGAGAGATATCACTAATTTTGTTGCTTGATGCTTGGAATGCCAAAAAGTGAAAGTTGAGCATAGACATCTGACAAGACAATCTACACGATATACCAATGTAGAAATGGTAGGTCATATCTATGGACTTTATTGTGGGATTACCTAAGAATAGGTACTAGCATGACACAATTCTTATGGTGGTTGATAAGTTGACTAAGGTTATACACTTTAAAGCAAGGAGTACCAAGGATGATGCTCTAGTTGCAGAAAATAGCTTTGCCAAGGAAATTTTTAGGTTACATGTATTTCTTGAAGTGATTATTTTAGATAGGGACTCTATATTTACATCTAATTTTTGGCATGCTCTTCATTGTGCAGTTGGCACAAAGCTAAACTTAAGTTTTGCATACCATCTAAAAATAGATGATCAAACTAAAAGGGTAAACCAAGTCTTGGAAGACATGCTTCGCATGTACTGCATGGACCAAAAGTCTTGATGGAAATAATTTTTACATCTAGTAGAGTTTGTTTATAATAATGGTTATCATGCTTCCTTGAACATGGCCCCATTTGAAGCCTTGTATGGTAGGAGATGTAGAACTCCTCTATCTTGGGATAATTCAGAGTATTAGGTTGTCATCAGACCGAACACAATTTGAGTGGTGGAGGAACAACTCATGATGATCAGACAAAGGCTTAAGGAAGTCACTAATATTCATAAAACTTATGTTGATTTGAAAAGATCACCAAGATAATTCATTGTGGGATAAAAAGCATTCTTAAGAGTTAAATCCATGAAGAGTGTCATCAAGTCCACTAAGTTGGATCCACGATATATTGGGCCATTTTAAATCATTAAAAGGATAAGTCTAATAGCTTTCAGAATTGCCTTGCCACCCAACCTATCAAAGATCCATGATAATTTCCATGTATCCCTACTTAGGAAGTACATTGCTAATCCTAATCATGTATGAGATGTTTCAAAATTGTAGATGGTAGATCCTTCAATCATTGAAGTGAAACCAGTGAAGATTCTAGAGTTTCATTTCAAAATGATGAGCAAACATATTCTAGAATAGTGCAAAGGTCCAATGGGGCATATATTCTAAGAAAAGTTCCACTTGGGAAAACTGGATGAGATGCAAAGACATTTTCCTTATTTATTTGAATCAAAATGATATCTAATTTTTATTGCAAGAAAAATACTAAGGATTGCATTTAGTTCAAGAGGGTAGTTTGTCATGACCCACCTTGGTAGAACTCATTTATGAGATGGACTATCTATTGATTGATTATTTCAATACTTAGTAATATTTGCAATATGGATGTCTAATTGAAATTATTGCTTTATTTATACTTTATAATAATATGGTATTGCTAATATTATACGTGTTTGCAGGACTATGCACTCTCGTGGGTGGGTGAGGAAGTTGACCATTGAGAACGAGATACCAAAAATGAAAAATGATGTTCATATTTATTTACAACAACTCAAGGGTAGGATTTACCCTCATATAGTTGCATATTCATATTGCATGTTTGAAATCATACCATCGATAAGGAAGTTGCTATAAGCAATGGAGTTATTTTTAGTAGAAGTTGATAACTTGGAAGTTATCGATAAATATTCTATGTATATGGTTGATAAATACTTGTTTTGGTGTGCTTGTGATTGGACTAATATGTATGTTCTTATAATTTGTGTTTGGATGCTTCGAAAATATAAATAACCTCTTCGATGGTATATGAAACTGCAATGAATGGTTTGCAAACCTTTGAATTTTTCTTATGTTTGCTTATAGTTTGGTTGCATCTAGCAAAGGGATCTACTAGAGAAAATATTATTAAGCAAGAGGGTTTAATAATACTTTATTGCAAATATCATGGCTCGTATTTGATATTAGCTCATGATATTACGTAGAAGCAATGATATTAGTTATTTGCTTTATTCAATTGCCATTTCATAATGTTAATAAGTAAACTTTAAGGTAAGAAAATAAATTATTATAAAATGTATTTACCATGTAGTTGAGGACAAAATCAATGAACGTTTTACGTTAGTTTTTTTGTTAAACTAAAAATTGCATATTATAAAGTTCATAGTCTTAATTAAAAGGGATGCACTTATTAAATCTCTAGATCTTTTAAAATAAAAAAAAAAATAAGAGAAAATATTGTGGGGAAATTTGGAAAAGTTGGTTGGGCAGTTCCTTCTTCTTGTTCTTGAATCTAAGAAAATAGGGGGGGGGGAAATAAGGAAGGGCAAAGAAAAAGTAGAGTAGGATAAAACGTACAAGAGTGGGCATGGGAAGAGAAGGACCAGAGGAGTTTGGACACAGGTAAGTGAAGGCAACCTTACCCTATTCATTTCCTTCATATGATTTTGGGAGATAAAGGTAATTTTCAATTATATTCTTTATATGGATATGGTTTGAAGGAAAACATTTCAGTTCTTTGAAATAAACCACACACCATTAAATAAGTAACTAACTAGGGGTTAGAAGTACAACTTGAAGAAGACATTATAACCTAACTTGACCTTTCTTTTGCATGGCTAGGGAATATGGCACCAAACTTGAGAAGAGGAAGAAGAGGATATTCCCAAATTCCAAGGCAGACTAGGCAGGATAGTGCCAAAGATAGACCCCGAGGAGAAAGTTTGAGGAATTCAAACAGAGAGGTGGATAACCTCACTACTTGTTTATTTATATTACAAGAGAAAATAGAGCAATAGAGAGAACAAATAAACCAACAAAAGGAGCAAATGAACCAACAAAAATAGCTATTGGAAACTATAGTGACTAAAAGTTCAAAGAATAGAAATCTTGAGGCTAGATAATAAGGAAATCTTGCTTCAAGAAAGTAGGAAGTCAAGGCACTTATAAAGGTAGAACTAGATAAGGATTTGAAGAATATGGAGACCTCCAAATTCATTGGAAAATATGGGGATGGTTCAACTGAGTCTTGACTGAATGAATTGGAGACCTACGTATCCATGAAAAAATACTCCTCAGTGACTCGAACTATTTGGTCCACTCTTAATTTACAGGAAATAGGGTTGGAATGGTGGAATAATTTTAAAGTCAAATAGAATATTTAGGCAGTAAATTTAATGTGGCAAGTTTTTGTTAAAGCCTTTAAGAAGAGGCTCCTCATAGAACAACACTATGTGGATAAATTCAAGGAATTGTCCATACTCCTCCAAATAACAAAGATGGTGGAGATTTATTATCAAAAGTTTGTAAAGTTCCTTATGTACCA
This sequence comes from Wollemia nobilis, assembly GCA_028583015.1. Lineage (NCBI taxonomy): Eukaryota > Viridiplantae > Streptophyta > Pinopsida > Araucariales > Araucariaceae > Wollemia > Wollemia nobilis. The sequence continues at coordinate 2,050,674 of JAQPPZ010001579.1, read as the reverse complement.
TTATATGAGAAGGATGAGAATATAAAGGTACATAAATTTATCTTAGAAGTGGATCCTAAGATAATATCCGTAGTAAACATGCATAAGCATGAGACTCTGCAAAAGATGTATGACTTGGCTTGACAAACTGAGTCCAACCTACAATTAAATAGGACTTACTTTAATTATGTAGAGTTGTCAAAAGAGTATCAACAGTCCCTAAGAAAAAGGAAAAGTTCTGGTTTTATGAAATGGAAATAAGAGCAAAGTAAGAAAAGTAAAGGTAATACGAAGTTAAAGAAGAAATGATTAAAAATAAGAGAATTTCAAGAAGAAATTCCAAAAGAGAAAAAAATGTAGTACTCAACCTTAAAGGTAGTTGGAACCATCGCAAGAAGAGTAGACAATGGAGTAGAAACAAGAAATACACCTAGGTCCCAAGGGTGGTTGCTACGATTGTGGGGGTCCACACTATGCAAACCGATGTCCAAATCGATCAAGACCAAGCAAAAGGGTAGAGGAACCCAACCACAGGATCTACATAGCAAATGGAAACCAAAATATAGATAGGTAAGCCACACCTATGCTCCTAAATGGTAAAATATTTGATAAGAAAATTAAAATTTTGATAGAATGTGGAGCCACTCATAGTTTCATTTCTTATAGTATAGTCAATGATATGCCAGAAAAAACCAATATTTTTGGCATAAGGGTGGAAAGTTGAGTATGGGTCTAGATAGACCTACTCGGTGGATCATGTTTTCCCACAATTGAGATTACCTTACTCAATGGATATACCATTTGGTACCTATATGTAGCACCACTACATGCCTTCGACATCATCTTGGGAATGGATTGGTTAAAGGTTAATGAAACCCTAATTAATTTTTAAGATAGATGGTTAGACTATACATATAAATATAAGTAGAGACTAAGAATCTATAGTAAGCAGGGTTTATTTCAACCTCAATTGATCTCAACAATGCAACTAAAGAAAGCTATTAGAAAATATGGAATGGTATATGTCATTAAGTTGAACCATAATACTGGGGATGATAGAAAGGAGGAATTACTTAGGGATCACCAATTTTGCATTAGTTTGGAGATGTATTTCCTAAAGACCTCCTTGGACTACCACCTAAGTGTGAATTTGATTTCACTATCGAACTAATACCAGGTGCAAAACCCATTAATAGAACTTCATATAGGATTCTTATTAAGATGTAGGATTTAAAATGCAACTTCAAGGGTTGCTGGAAAAAGCATTGATTAAACCTAGTGTGTCACCATAGGGTGCACCTATTTGTTTTATCAAAAATAAATATGGTTTGCTAAGGTTATGTATAGACTACAAAATGTTGAATAAAGTGACCGTTAAGAATAGGTATCCCTTATGTAGGATTGAAGATATGTTTGATCAAGTTAAGGGTGCCACCATATTCTCAAAAATTGACTTGAAGTCATGATACCATCAACTAAGAATTAGAGAAGAGTATACTCACAAGACTGCTTTCAAGACCAGGTATGGAAATTATGAGTTCATAGTACTACCTTTTGGCCTGACCAATGCACCAACAACATTCATAAATTTGATGTACAATGTGTTCAGGGAGCATCTGGATTAGTTTATCTTAATATTTTTGGATGATATCCTTATATATTCCCAAAATAAGGAAGAGCATGATAGAAATTTGAGAATTGTGCTCGAGTTGTTTAAAAAATACCAAATCTATGGTGCATCAAGGACCATACCATCCACAAATAAGCACAATAAAGAACTCACTTCTATTATATATTGTAATGTCACAACTGTAAAAATCAGAAATTATACCTGGAATGAATATTGAGGATTTTCTATGCCTTATAAATCAGTCCTCGAGTGATATATTTGATATTTGGCTATAAATAAAGGTAGAGCATAGTTCCCTCCTTTGTAGAAGGTAACAAATAAATGATCAATGGCTTTGGTTATACCTACATAGAGAAGGTTGTGTATCATGGTAGTAATAAAGGAAAAAATATTGAGAGCATAATTTGCAATAATCATCAATAACAAGTGAATGTATGATAACAAATGAAAAGGATAACTTTTGTTTCTAAGCTTAATGGTTGAGTTACATAATTTTTAGAGCTATAAAGTTACAATTTTTAATCCAAATCATGAGTCATCTTAACCTTGATCATAAAAACATACCAGGATAATGACCACATATCAAAAACCCTAAAATTTAATTAATTACCATGATCACCACTTAAAGTGGTAATTTGAGCACTATTGATCTTAAGGATGCATGCTTTAGGGGACACATGTAAACATGTCCCTTAATCATAATTATATCCTTATTTTACATTTTTGAAAAAATTAACAAATAGAAATGGTAAGAAAAGTGGCAAAAAGATGACAACTAGGTGATAAAGGGTAACTAAAACCATCAACCAATATGGCTCACTGTCGTTCTACCTAAGGACTAACAAAGTTACTCCACCCTTGTCTCACATGTAAGAGGACAAGGCTCTCCACCACTTGCAAAGTAGGTTTTAGTGATCTTTTTACAAATATAAGATCCTACTTGGTTGATGGATTGTGATACGTTTAGCAAGGATTGAGATGATTGAGGCATTTTGTATAAAGGATTTATAATCATATTGGTAATGGTGGGTCTAATGGACATCCAAATTTGATTAGAATTGAGAAAGGTAGTCAAAATTTGGGTGATGATCAAGGATTTTTATCACTCCTAATCATAAATGGGGTGTAGATAAAGGATTCTAACCTTAATTGGATAGATTAAGCATTAAACCTTTTCCATTTGGGACGTTGGATTTGGATTTGATTCAATTTTTTCCTCTTTGCATATCCACACAATGGTTTGCTTCTTTTTTCCTTTCATACTCTTTTCTTTAGGACAATATAAGTTCAATTAAACAAAAAAATTTACCTGATTGTTGCATCTTTAAGCATGTATTCATAAGTCTAGATTACCTTAAATACATACCTTAGCAGACAAAGTTGTCAGGTTAAAATATATAGTTTTTTATTAGAGGAATGAATCACTTTATGGAGTGGAGTGAATTGTTTCCAAAATACTAAATTTTTTAAATGAAAAATAATGGAACAAATCTCTCTGAGAATTTTGTTTCTAAATTTTGAGAAAATTGCTCTTCCAATTAAATTTCTTTTATCTTTCTATGGGTGAATCACTCTTTATATTGAAACTTAATAAAACTCTTCCAAACTTTGGTAAATCACTTTTTGTTGATGGCTTAATTTTTATATTGAAACTTTATAAAACTCCTCCAAATTTTGGCAAATCACTTTTTGTTGATGGCTTAGTTTAATTTTATGCCAAAATTGAGGAACCTTGATGAATCTTCATGAAATTTGATGTTGCTTTGCAAATAATTAAGAAATTTGTTAAATTTTGAAATGGATTCGTCATCCACAAAGCAACTACAAAATCACATAAAATTTTTTAAATATATACAAACTTAATTCAATTTAGATTTTAAAACAAGATTGTGCTCAATTTCAATGTGGAAATCAAATCCTTTGTCTCACAAGGTATGCTAAAAGATATTATTGATAGGGGAATTATCTAACTTCTTATGTGCCTCACAAATTTGTCAATATTGAAGAAGGGATATTATAACCCCTTAAACCTCCATATTCAGGCTAATTTTCCACTATCCTTACTAAACTGATATTAGGGAAAATAAATGTGGTAATTTAAATGTTTGAATATAAGGGTGCAAGACATTAATGCAAATTGCATAAAAATAAAATACGATCATAGTTATAGTTAGGGGAATGTGTGATCAATCAACACAAGAAAATTAAATAATAATAGTGTGTTCCACATATGAAATAGAAATAACAAGGAATTACAATAAGGCAAAAGGGCAATGCCACAGTCACAATGCATCCCAAAATCCAAAAGAGCAATGCCACAAATAGAAAATAAAAAGTCTTGCACAATCTCTTTATTATTTCCTATCATTAAAGCAATAATAATATGGGTTTCATTGAGTGTAGATTTGATCTCCTCAAGGTTAAAGTATGCTTACTTGTAAAGTAAAAATGACAACACCAAGATAACAATAACAGAACCAACACAAAATATATTGCACAATGAAGAGATAATATTGTATTAATATGGTGGGAGCCTTGATCTCCAATGTTACAATATAATATGTATTGATACAATAGTTACAATCGAAGGGTTTTGAAAACCCTCATTCACAATGAATATTTGGTGTCTTCTTGAGTCGTCTTCACTCCAAACAAGTTTGTGGGTGGGCTTGAGTATCCCTACGGGACCACCCGAGCTGCAACAACCATAAATAAAAATGTATTTTGTACCTATAACCTACACACAGATCACAACAAAAAATAGTTTAATAGCATATGCGAGGGCTCCACTATGTGAGACCCTCTACATAAATCCTGACCTGTAATGATAAAGGAATACAAGGTGAATATAGAAAACTTGAGTTGCAAATGTAATAATACCTTTTACCTTGTTAGAGATACATGATTTTTTTAATCCACACTTTTATTTCTACGATCTAAAGGTGCATGAACACCAGCAAGCATTCGAGGATTTTATGATGGTAAACCGAAGGTTGGGAAACACCCTAGAGCATTCTAGAAGGGTTGTGAACGCCCTGCAACATTCCCTGGAATGCTCAACAACGTTCATGGGATGCTAGGAGGTGTTTGAGGTGATGGGGAAGTGTTGTAGAACCTTAGATCTGGTTTACAAGGGTTTGGTAATGACAATGATGGAGGATATGATGGTGGTGAGGAGGGGATATTAGCAAAATGCTAGGGTTTGGATGATGATGGATGCAAGGACTCTAATGTTCTCTAATCAAACCTTTAATTGATCGATCACTTAACCATTTAACCCTCATTCACAAAAGTGAATGATCTTTTATAACTTACCTTCAACATGTTAGGGTTTTGATGACACCAATGGGCGATCGAGATTAAAACATGATGAATGGCTAAGATTATAACTTTGATGTGTGACATGGATCAAGTTATATGGATGGTTGAGATTAAATCATGATGAATGGCTGTGATTTATTCATATATAAATATATATATATATATATATATATTATATATTTTTTTTTTTTATATTTATATTAAATAAATAAATATAAATATATAAAATATTTATATTTATATATATAAACATAAATATATATATATATATATAAATAATGGATGGTTGTGATTGGATGATGTGTGGATGACAAGTGGCTAGGATTTGGTGTCTATAGATACCCCTTTTTGTATCGCGTTGTATGAAATACAATGTGGTGCAAAAACAAGAGACACCTGGTTTGGTGAAGCAACTTTCTTTCCTTGGAGTGCAAGAAGATCTTGGAGATAAAGAATGTTGGTGTAGCTTACCCCCTCAATTGGTGAATGAGTGAAGAATGAATCTCATGAGCCAATTGATAGAATTGTGGGTGATAATGTGGGTGTAAATGTATATGAATGATGTATTATGAAATGTGAGTGATGTAAATGAATTCTATTTTTGCCCTAATATAAAAGGGGTTTTGGAAATTGTGGATGATATGAATGATGTAAATGAATTTGAGTGACATAGATGATGATGCAATGATTGATTCTATTTTTTCCCTAATAGAAAAGGGTTTTTGTCAATTGTGGATGATAATGTGGATGTAATGTATTCTATTTTTGCCCCAACTGAAGAAGGTTTTTGCCAATTGTGGGTGATAATATTGATGTAAATGTATTATTATATTAATTTTGATAATATGTGGAATGTGTTGATGTATTTGAATTTTGTTTTTGCCCTAGAAAAAAAGGTTTTTGACATTGTGGATGATATGAATGATGTAAATGGTGATATATTTTTAATAATTTGATTATGTGAATGTATGAATGATGTATCTTGATGTGGGAAATCAAAATCAAATTTGGTTACCCCAAGTTTGGGGTGGTCCTATGCTATTGAAGAATATGCCTTTTGGCATCATTGAAATGCAAAGTGATGAAAATGCAAGATGACATGGAGGAATGTGATCGTATAGTGACTGTTGAGAAATTCCTTCAATTGGAACCAATCATCCTATTTGTTTGTATCCTCGATGATTGTGGGTGTAAAAGAGATGATGTAATTGAATTTATCCATGTTTCAAGCCCCACGAACAAGGACATCAATGATAAGTATTTGAGCAAATTAATCTGAGCATAGTCTCACTCAAAAAATGAGGGACCAAATAGATTTTGATTTTGAACAAGAGGATGTTGAATGATGATATGAGCAAGTGTCCTTATGGTGATTTACTCATCCTACTAAATTGCATGGATAACCAATCACTGCAATCACCAGGGTAATAGAGTAAACCACTAGATACAAGGTTCACTTGAAAATGTGAGTGGAATTGGAAAATGTTGAATGGAAATGTAATGATAAATGTAATTGGAAAAGTGGAATGATGATGTATGATGTGGAATGGATATGGAGATGCATTGATGAGTGAATTGGATGATTTTGTGAAATTTGGAATTGTTTTGGAATATTTTTGAAGCAATTTTGGATAATTTTACGACTTTTGGTCATAAACAAAATTTAACCACCCAAATCAATCCATGTTATCACAAAATGTGATGAAATGGTGTGATGAATGATTGGTATGATGAATGTGGTAGTTTTGTGAAATTTTGGACCTTTTTGAGGCTTTTGTATATGATTTTGGCATTTTCATGACTTTTGGTCGCAAACAAAAATGAAGCATCCAAATCAATTTGTATCTTCACAAAATATAATGGGATGATGAAATGGATGTATGGATGGAATTTGAGGTGATTTTATGGAGGTAAGCTATATTTTTGAGCACTTTTGGTCTTTTTACAACATTCTGGAGCTAGATGTCGACCAACGTTCGCATCAAGCATAGATATGAGAGAGCGTCTTCCATGTGGTAGATGTAGGAGAGCATTTGAGTACATTCTAGGATGCCCTAGGAGTGTGCCAAAATAGCTATAAGAATGTTTGTAGGGTGAATTTGGATTCATTCTTGCATTTATGAGTTTTAGAAGTAGTCTGAGGAGAGTGAGTGAGTGAGTGAAGGAGTGTGAAGGAGTGTAGTGATGGTGATGGAGGGAGTGGATGCGATAGTAGGTGTGGAGGTATAGGTGGTTGAGGTAAGTGCCCTTGGCACTCTTGTTTGGATTTTTGCAATTTTTTTTTTTTGCAATGAATGTGCTAGTAATGTATTTGTTATTGTGTTGTGTTGTAGTTGAGGATCTTGGAGGCTCGACATCGATTCTCACCTATTATACTAGGGGTGAGAAAGGCCTTGTAGAAGGCCCATTGGGATAAGTTGGAGGATATGGGGTTGGTTGGGGTAGCATAGATTGAGGTGGTGAGGGTTGATGAGGGGTACCTCTTAGCTTTGGTTGAGAGGTGGGATCTAGATAGGGGGACCTTCTAGCTCTTGATAAGGGAGATGATAGTGACATTAGAAGATGTATACCACATCTTTCGAGTTTCGATGGAGGGGTTGCATGTCCAAGTTGGGCATGATAAGGAGTATGAGATGAGGTAGATTTTTGGAGATGGATGGAGGGATGTGAGTATTTGAGGTGGAGGGATAAGGTATTTGACCATGTATGCAAAGGAGTTGGAGGTATTACCCACCTTGATCATGTTCTTATTGGCCAATATATTGGTGCCTAACAACATCGAGTGTCGGTTTCCATGGAACATGATTAGGCTAGTGTATGATATGATCGATGAGCCTCGGGTATATGCATGGGCACCTATTCTACTAGTGTAGATGTATATGGAGTTGTATGAGGTGAGGAGGTGAGGGTGAAAGGGGTTGGGTTGTAGTGTGTTGTTGCAGTGTTGGGGTTGGGAGCACTTTAGTGTGGCTCATTTTGTGGGCCTACCTTGTGAGGAGTGGGATAGGGATCAACCCTATGGTTGAGGAGGTGTAGTCGAGTCATCTTGGTCATAGTGGCTAGGAGTGTAGGGATCTATGGGTAGGGTTGACATTTGATCAGGTGTATTGGAGGCCATGGTGGGAGGCTAGGTGGCCTAGTGATGGAGAGCAGTTGTGGAGGATTTGATAGGCTAGATGGGTGGTTGGGTGACATGGGAGTGAGGTGGAGCTGATCTAGTTCTCATGGGTGTTGTGGTAGTTTGGGTTGAGGTAGGGAGTACTTGAGGCTCCTAGTGCTCTATAGGCATCGATCGGATGAGTCGAGCCTACCTTGTGTGGAGGAGTGGTGGGTGGATTATATGGATGATGAGGAGATAGATCTCCTAGATGTGGATGATGTTGGGACCATGATGGAGTATGATGCATGGTTCACTTCACAGCCTCTATGGGTACCGATTTAAGTGGTTGAGGAGGGTAGCAAATATGAGGAGGAGGTAGTAGAGGGTGTAGATGAGGCTCCTCATAATCAGAGATATCATCGGTCTAGTAAGAAAGTGAGGGATGTAATAGAGTAACCTCTAGAGATTGGAGGTGATGATGGTAGTAGGGATGATATGGAGGAGGTTCTAGAGAGACCTCCAGGTTGGAGTGAGGAGGAGTAGGCTAGGCTCGAGGTAGAGTGGGACCAACTTTGATAGATGGTGGTAGAGTGAGATGTAGAGATAGCTTAGTTGTAGACAAGGCTAGATGCATGGGTGGTGGTAAGTGGAGGTAAGGATATGATAGTGAGGCTCTAGGTAGAGCTAGTATAGAGGGACTCTCATTAGAGGTATGATGTACTACACCTTCGATCTTGGGATAGGTATATCTAAGATTTAGAGGATCTACTCATGCAACACCATATTGGGCTACCAGATTGACCTTCTTCCTCCATAGTGGGTTCTATTAGGCATAGTGACTCTAGGCATAGTGTCTCTAGGTCTAGGGCTCCTTCAGGGTCATAGGGGTCTACCTATGGGCATTAGCTAGTGCTTAGATGCACTTTTTGTATATGAGCCTTGGTGCTCCATTGTATATAGCCTTCGGGCATTCATTGTACATGCAATTTTATATATATACATGGATTTTACTTTTGTGTTATGAATTTGTGTGGATGTTTGTGTGAATGCATATGTATATGTGATGGATGATAATGTAATGATGATGTGTATGAATGTAAATGAACTAATGCTCTAATGATCATTTGTAGTTTAGATTTTTCTTGACCATTGTTGATCATTGTTGTTTAATCAGGGGCACCAAAATGGTGGTATGTGAAATGGAAGACTCATGTAATGATGTGGTAATGATATGGATGTTGTTTTGGCTTATGGATGGCTAATTTGGAATTGTTTTGTAGAGACTCAAACATACTAGTGATTTCTAACAAACTCACTAAGTTTTGTCTAATTTCTCTAAGACCAAATATGTAGTGAAATGTTCATTTACCAAATCATGAGCATGGTAATGACTCAAGGCAATCAAGAACCAATGTGTGTGCAAGTGAGTTCATTAACCCATATTGAGTAAATTGAGATGAAACCTTATCATGGAGGAGACCAAGAAGCTAGCTTGTCCTTATGTGTGGTCAGAGGTCTCTTCAAGAGAGATGTGTCACCACGCATGAGCATACTCCACTACTAGTCAAGCATCTATAGCCTTAGTGGAGATTAGCTCCATAGTCCAATGATATGATCTCTAAGCTTTGGGGATTCAGACTACCTAACCATCTGGATGGAAATGTAGTTCTATCCTTACGACTTGTGGATCTGTGGTGTGTGATTTGTAAAAGAGTTAGAGCTTTGGGGAATCAGATTCTCAACTAAGGTGTGATGAGAATTTTACCCTATCCTTACTACTCATTCTTTTATTTTGGAAGTGTGAGTAGTGGTGAAGACCACTATTTTTTATTTTGGACTATGTGCATAATGGGACAAGCAAAGATGACCTTTTTTACTTCGAGGTTCAACCCAATCATGGTGTTATCCCTCTTTGACACAAGATGTTTTTAATATGTGTGAGATGTGTTTGGTTCAAGAGTGTTAGATTCAATCCTATAACTCAAGATTTTCTTTAGTGAAAATGTGCCTTGGTCCTAGAGAAAACTTGACATGTATTGGAGGTTTCTTGAAACACTAGGAGTGGTTGAGTGATCGAAAACACCTAGGGGTAATGAAGTGATAGTGCAAATGGTAAATTGACTTGTGAAATGGTGTAATGAAATGGATGTGAACTTGGGGGTGCCCCTGATTAAGGCAACAAGATTTATTGGATCAATTATTATCTAAACTTAACAAATGACCCCTAATATGGTGGATGAAATGTGAAATGAAATGTGTTTGTGCAATGTGGATGTATGCAATGCAATGTGTATGAATGTAATGTGTATGTTTTTTTTGTATTAGCCATGTATATATACATATATGTAAATCACATTAAGCATAGAATACTCTCAAGTGGATGATGTTAAGTGGTTCGGGCTCTTCTTCTCCCTCTAGACTGGCAAGTCTATATGTTCCTTGACCCACTTTTTGGGTGATAATGTATGGACCTAACCAATTAGCCATGAATTTATCATGAAGATGTGGTAATGCATTGGTGTTTTGTTGATTTTCTTTGAGGATAAGATCTCCTACTTGGAATTCATGTAGATGGACTTTGGCATTGTAAGCATGCTTGAGATGATCTTGGTATACTCGTAAATGCTCTAAGGTATTGATTCACCTTTCATCAAGGAGTGTAAGTTGGTCAAGATGTGCTTGTCTAGCAGTATCATCATCTATGAATTCTTGCAATGAAATTCACAATGAGGGGATCTCGAGCTCAAGAGGTATGATTGCTTCGGCACCATAGACCAATGAGAATGGTGTTGCCCCAATAGGCATGCGGATGCTTGTTCGATAAGCCCATAATGCCAAGGGGATCTGAGTGTGCCAATATCGATGATTTTCTTTGACTAGTTTCTTGAGAATAGCAATCAAGGTCTTATTGGTTGCCTCAACTTATCCATTTTTCTATGGGTAATAAGGAGTCAAGAAACTATGTTGGATATTATATTTCTCGCAAAGTGCTCGAACATCCTTGTTCTTGAAAGACTTTCCATTGTCAGAGATGATTTTTGAGGGGATACCAAAGTGATAGATGATATGTTGAAGTATAAACTCCACAATTTTAGGTCCTATCGTATTGGTTAGAGGAATTACCTCGACCCACTTTGTGAAGTATTCAGTGGTTGTGATGATGAATGTATGTTATCTTGAGGAAGGAGGTAAGATTTTACCAATCAAGTCCAAACCCCATTGTGAAAATGGCCAAAGACTTTGAATAGGTTGCAATGCTTGTGATGGTACATGAGTTAAATTAGCATGTTGTTGACATTGTTGATATTTCTTGACATAATTGCAATAATCACGTTCCATGGTGGGCCAATAATAACCCATGCATAAAATGCACTTTGTGATGGCCATTCCACTAAAATGACCACCACAAGTACCATCATGAGCTTCTGATATTGCTCTTTGGGCCTCTATAGGCTCGAGATAATGAAGGAGGACTCCATCATAACCACGTCTATACAACACGTCCCCCAAGAGAGTGAAATGAGTTACCTTTTGTTTGAAAGTTTATTTAGTAGTTCATGACATGTCATATGGGAGTGTTCCAAACTTGAGGAAGGATTTTATTTGGCTAGACCAAGGCTCATATGACTCTATGTGGATAAAGCAAACATCCTTCTCATATTTAGATTCAACTTAGAAAATTGTAGATTTAGAGATCGTTGTGACAATTAATGGTTGTACCTCTCCTTCAGAGTTCTTTGGAATTAATGATCCTAGAGAGGCCATCACATCTACAAATCTATTAGTCGATCTAGGCAAGCTATCAATCTCATACCAATCAAATTTTACAAGCAATTTCATTGCTACTTCATGATAAAGTTTTAAGATTGGTTCTTTGCATTGGTATTCTCCATTTACTTGATGAACGACAAGTTGAGAATCACCAAATATCTTGATACACTTTATGCTCATAGCTAAGGCTACTTGAAGTCCTAATATTAAGGCTTCATACTCTACATTATTGTTTGTGCATGGGAAATCAAGTTTGAATGATAATGGAATCGGTACCCCTTAGGGTGTATGAAACATGATTCCTGCACCTTGTCCTTTTTTGCACTTAGAACCATCAAAGAATAGTGTGATATCAACATCTTCCTTAGGAATGACATCTTCTTGTTTAGTGATGGTAAATATCGAATCATCTGGGAGCTCAATAATCAAGGGTTGATCACTAGGAAGTGGAGCTTCCACAAGTTGATCGGCTATTACCTGACCTTTAATGGATTTTTGGCTAATGAACTCAAGATCAAATTTTGTTAGAAGCATTATCCATTTTGTGGTGTGGGTGTTATTGTAAGTGTGAGATATCATGTAATATAGAGGATTTTCTTTAGCTATGACATATGTAGTGTGACTTAGCATGTAATGTCTGAGTTTCTTAGTGGTAAAAACCATTGCTAAGCATAATTTTTCTACGTAAGCGTATCTAGTTTCATAGCTTACCAATGTTCGACTAATGTAGTAGATAACTTGCTCTCGATTTTTTTCATTCTTTTGAGCAAGCATTGTCCCTAAAGCAAAGTCTATTGTTGAAATATAAATATGGAAGGGGACCCTTGAATGAGGAGGAGTTAAGATTGGTGGAGAAGCCAAGTATTGCTTGATATCATCAAAAGATTTTTGACATTCATCTATCCATGAAAATGTCACCCCCTTTTGTAGCAGGTGATTGAATGGCCTACATTTGTCTGAGAGTTATGCAATGAAATGATGGATCGATTGGATATTTCCTTGTAAACTATGCAACTCTTTCAAGTTTTTTGGGGGAGGCATCTCCATGATGGCCTTGACCTTGTTTGGGTCCACTTCAATGCCTCTCTTGGAGATAATGAATCCTAGTAGTTTGCTTGAGGTGACACCAAAGACACACTTCTTGGGGTTCAACCTTACATTATGCTCTAGAAGTCGATCAAAGACTTTTTCCAAGACACCAATGTGCTCTTGTCGAGTTTTAGATTTTTCCAAGAGATCATCCACATAATCTTCAATGATCTTATGCATGTAATCATGGAAGATGTATGTCATGGCACGTTGATAAGTGGCACCTACATTTTTAAGGCCAAATGGCATCACCTTGTAACAAAAAGTCCCCCAAGGTGTTGTGAATGTTGTTTTGTGTTGGTCATCAAGATTGATTCAAATCTGGTTGTATCCTAAAAAACCATCCATTAAAGAAAGCATTTCATGGCCAGTGCAAGTGTCAACAAGAGTATCGATGTTTGGTAGAGGAAATTCATCCTTAGGACACACTTTGTTAAGGTCTCAAAAGTTAGTGCAAATGTGTATCACCCCGTTAGGTTTACGAATGGGTACCATGTTTGAAAGCCACTCAGGATAGTCAATGGGTATAATGAAACCCACATCTAATAGCTTTTGAAGCTCTTCTTTGACCATGAGGGCAATGGTAGGATGCATCTTTCTCAGTTTTTGTTTGATCGACTTAGCATCAGGATGCAAGGTTAAATTATGGACAACCAAGTTAGGGTCAAGACTAGGCATGTCTTTGTAGGACCATGCAAATATGCCCTTCTTCCTCTTGAGGAGAGCTATCAATTGCTCTTGTTCATCAATGGATAAACTTTTTCCAAGTTTAATGATTTATGGATTGTCCACATCTGAACTAAGGTTCACATCAATGGTATCTTCAATGGACATGTGAGAACCTTCCTCAAGTTGATGGGGTATTGGGATCAGATGAATGTCATCAATGACATTATCAAACTCTTCTAACTCAGTCTCTTCCATGTCTTCTTGGAAAACCTCAGGATCTGAGGGTGAAGGTGAAGGTGAAGGTAAGGGTGATGGAGGAATGTAAGTGGTGGAAGCTCTTAACAATTCCTCGAAAAGGATAAATTTGACAAAGGATGGTGGTGATGAAATCCATTCCATATCAATGAGGCTAATGTCAATTGGAATTGGTTTTGCCAAATCATATGGATTACAAAGTGGGGTGAATAAGTCAATAGAATTCATGTTGACTTAGTGGGGAATGGTGGTTGGCAATGTGAAGGGTGGTTTGGTCTTGTCTCCTAGAATCGATGAAGGAACCTTGGGAACCTGAATAGCAGCAAGCAACACTTGTAAATGCAAATGACAAGACCATGCAAATGCAATGCAAATATTTTTTTATTATGTACATATGTTACATGATGTTTTGGTGAAGTGGATGATGTGGAGGTGGTGGTTCACCAATTGGCTCAGCTCGCTCCCTTGGAAGAAGCAAATAAAAAATGGGTTGATGGATGGGGAACATTCTGAGATAATGCTCATCCTATTCAATGAATGGAGTGATTGGGACTGATTCCTCTTTGGATTCATCTAAATCTATCGACATGATATCATATTCATCATCGAATTCCTCAAAGTCATCATTGTGAGTGGTTTCCTCTTCTAAATTTAAATGGAGATTTTGAAAAGCTTGTTCAAAAGAGGAAGTGGAAGAATGAGAGTGGTATCCCAAACCTGAATGGTCATGCACTTCTCGATATGGAGTTTCAATGATTTTATGCATGCCCTGTTCATGTCATCCTAGGTCATATCCTTACCAATTGACTTGATGAAAGTATCATGAAGGAAAACTTGTCATGCGCTCTATGTTGGCAAGGATTAGTTGTGTAGGTTCATCTAGGGAAGGTGGATTGGATGATGAATCAACTCCCCCATATATAAAATTGATTTTATTAGGTGTTGAACCCATATTGTACACCACTCCTATGGATAAGGGTGGGTCATGTGGATGATCGTAATCCCTAATAGTTTGGATGCTTAGCGGTGTAACTGTGACATCTTGGACCACGTATTCACCAATGCTAGGATTGGTGAGGTGGACTACAACTTGTGTGGATGTGGGAATGTGGATAGAGGTGATGTGGAAGTGGAAGGCTTATGGATCAAATGAGGGAAGGGATGTATGGTGAAATGGCATCTCATAATCTATTAAATCGACTTGTGAGACATCTATTGGTGTGGATGAAGATGGATTTGGTTGAGGGGTTTGATGGATGGTTGATGATGTTGATGTGGATGGAATGGTAGTGGATGTAGGTTGGATGGGTGATGATGAATGAGTGGTGATAATGGGTGATGTTGATGTTGATGATGTGGATGATGTGGATTGGGTTCGACCACATGTACATGTAGTCGATTATGATGAAGGTGGGGGTGTGGAAGTGGAAGCTTGATGTGGGGTAGTGATGGGAAGCTCCTCAAGAATAGGAGATTTGGATGAAGAAGTGGTGGATGGTGTGGTTTATGGGGTTAGGAATAGGTGGGTGGATGGAAGTGTGGATTCATAGGGATTTGAAATGAAGTTGCAGTACTTAAATGGTTTGATATCCACTGGTATGCAATGGATTTATCCCTCATGTACATATTTTAAGCATTGATGTAGTATGGAAGGGACACATCTCATCTCCCTAATCTAGGGGTATCCAAGGAGTACATTGTAAGCCATGGACCCCTCCAGGATGTGGAACATGGTATGCAATATTTTTACCCCCACTTCTATGGGTAAAATGATAGTGCCAACTATGGAACAAAGAGCATCATTGAATGCTCTTAAGGTGAAGGTGGATTTGGTTATGTGTGATGGTGAAAATATTGAGATGTTGAAGGGTAGATGTGGTGATGATGTTGATGGAGGAGCCAATGTCAATTAATACTCATTTAAATGGCTTCCTATCAACTTGAGCCATAATATGTAGTGGAGGGTCCACCGATTTTGATGAAATTGATTTAATTTCAAAATCATAGAATGTGATGGAAGGCTCCATGCACGTTCGAATACTCCCCATAAAATTGTTGAAGGCATTAGTGTCTTGGGATTGGAGTTCAATGGATTTTAAAATTTCCATTAATGCCTCATGGTGTGGGGGAGATTGTTGTATTAGCTCATAGATAGATAGTTTGGTTGAAGCCATTTTGAGGCTAGTTGTCATTCGACTACTTAGTGAGATGATGGGTCTTTGTGGATGGTTTGGAGGATGAGTTGGTTGTGATGGATGACTTGGAAGGTGAATTGGTTGGGATGAATTGGTAAAAAAATGGATGGGTGATGATGAATTGGTAGGTTGTGGAGACACACTTGCTTGAGGTGCTATAGGAGGTTGAACTACCTATTGTTGTTCATTTTGTCTATTGGTGCTTCTTTGACCTCGGGTGACTACATGAATAGCCCCCATAAAACCTTGGTATTATTGTACATGGTTGACTTGATTAGGAGGAGTCTTAATGTTTGACCCCCTATTGTCTGTTGTTGTTCCTCATGATGAGGAAGTGGTGTTTGGTATATACCAAGGTTTTGGTTTTGTTGGGCCAAAGGACTATCAAACTTGATGGCCCCTAGCTCTATCAAATCTTGCACCATGTGTTTAAATGACCAATAGTTGTTAATGTCATGCCCTTTATGTCGATGAAAAGGATAAAATAAGTGCTCCTTATAGCTCTTGCCATGTTTAACTTGATCTTCTAGTATGATTTTGGGTAAGGCAATAGCATTGGTGTCATACAACCTATGAAAGAGGGAGGCGTATGATTTAGGCAAAGGTGTGAAGATGCGGTCTTATCGAGCAGATTGTTGATGTTGGTAATTTTCCATAGTTGGTATTGTGTTATGAAGTTGTTGGGGTGGGGGAACCACTTGATAGGACACTTGTTGTGGTTGTTGTTGCATTGGTTGTTGTTGTTGTTGAGTCATTGTTGGTTGACTCAGGACCACTTGATTTACTTGACTTGGTTTTGATTGGCTAGAATAATTTCCTTTTGATTGGCCCTTATTTTTCCATTCTTTTTTCTTTGGTTTTATCTCGCCCTCTTGGATTTTTATCTCTTTGATTACATGAGCTTGAGTGAGAGCTTCATCGAATGTTCTGTATTGTTGTAGTTGTAATAACAAAGAGATGGGTTTTAAGCAACTCCTTGTGAACATTCGAGTCAATTCTTCCATTGGTAGGGAGAATGGCAACTTAGTGATAACTACCCTCCAATGATTTCCAAAATCATAGACTGACTCTTCTTTAAATTGTCTAAGGTTGTATAGGTCAGTCAATGTGGTTTTCTTGTGAACATTGAGGGAAAATCTCTCCAAAAATTTATCTACCAATTGTTCAAATGTGTAAATGTTGTGGTGAGGTAGATGATTATACCAGTCTTGAGCATCTCCTCCCTAATGTCTGAGGAAAATTTCTGAGCATCAAAGCATCTTGATCTTGAATCTAAAAGCATGAGTGGATGAATGTGCTGATGTGCTCTCTAGGGTCCTCAGTCCCTTTAAATTTATCAAATTTTGGTACTGTGAATTCTATCGGATATGGTGGTGATGGTACCAAAAAATGAATAGGTTGATTGATTAGTTATCTCAGGGTAGGCTTCTGGTACATCATACTAGGAGTATGCATAATCAAGCTATCAATATGTTGTTGCATTGCTTGGATTTTAGGGTCTTCTCCATGTGTGTAGAAGCCCTAAATTATTTGATGATTGTGTGAAGGTGGGGTATGTGGAGTGGTGAATTGTTGAGATGGAATGTGATGTTGATGGTTTGATGGATTGAAGGGTATTTGATGATGTTGGGCATGTTGTTGGGCTTGGTGATGGAATGATTGTTGTTGATGGAGTGGAGATGAGGTTTGGGGAATGTGAATGTGTTGGGTTGTGGAAGTGGGGTTGATATGGGTGAATGGGGGTGTGGGTATAGCAACTTGAGAAGATTGTGATACCCAAGATGGATTTGAGGTGAAGAAATTGTGTTGGCTTGGAATGGAATGGGGTTTGAAATCTACTATATGTGTTTGCTGTTGGGAATAAGAATGAGCATCTTGTTGGCCCATGAGCAATTGGTTGAGGTGTTGCCATGCTTGTTGTATGGCAATTTTTGAAGTAGATTGTGTGGGTGTGATGGAGGTGGATGTGGGTGAGGTGTAGGTGTTTGCAATGTTGGTGGATGTTGGTGGAGGGTAAGTTGTGAAAGGAATCACAATAGAATGAGGGGTAGTGGATGGAATGGTAGATGGAATCTGTGAAGCTGCATTGACATGTGCTTCATAGAGTGGATTGGTATAGGTAGTGGTATAGGTAGATGGGATGGAGGTGATTTGGCTATGTTGTGGTGGGGACATGTGATGTGAAGGTGTGGATGATGCCTCAAAGAGAGGGTTGGTGTAGACTTGGTTGAAGTTGGTGGGATGTGAGTGAGCAAGTTCCTACTGAGAAGAAGGAACTTGGTTGTGTGGGATGTTAAGTTGTTCTAAGACTGGTTTGGTTGGTCTTAAGTAAGCTCCAACTTTATCCATGTCTATGTATGTGATGCGGGTATCAGTTGGTGTAGAAGGCTTAGTTTTTGGGATGGAGGTGTGAATGGCTCTATGCATCACATCAATATTCAAAGTGAATATTATGTGTGAAGGTCCTATAGATAAACCAAAATAGCTTGTCTATGTTGGGTTGGCTAGGTTAGCCATAAAAGTGGTTGAGGAAGAAGTGGAACACTCCATGGATGAAGTGGGTTGGTTGGTAGATGCTTGACTCATGGCTCTAGCTTGATTTTTGGTCAAAACCATAAGCTATGAGCAAGCAAGGGTAGTGGATGTGAGGGATGTGTTTGGAAATGTGTAATGACAATGAAAAGCACACATAATCAAACAAACAATTGAATCCTATGTCTTGCAACAATGTTTTATTTGATTTTTTTGTGGTTTGTGTGTTTTGATGTGCCTAAGCCTAGACTACTATGCAGGATGGATTCCTAAGGTGGATGGCAAGTGAGGATTTTTCTGGTGATGAAATCCAAAAAAATCACTCATGGGTTGCTAAGGTGTCTATGGGGTGAGATAGCGGATGGAGATGAAGCCCACCATCATTGATCTCGATCAGTGGTTGGTGATGAAGTCCAACTCATTGATGTTGAAAGTGAAATGTGCAATTGTGTGTGATTATTTTTAAATTTTTTGTTGTCTATGGTGTTCATACAATGCCAAGAAACCCTCTTTCACTCAACCAAGTTGGTGACCA
The DNA here is from genome assembly GCA_028583015.1 of Wollemia nobilis. Taxonomy (NCBI): domain Eukaryota; kingdom Viridiplantae; phylum Streptophyta; class Pinopsida; order Araucariales; family Araucariaceae; genus Wollemia; species Wollemia nobilis. The sequence goes on along the minus strand of JAQPPZ010001579.1, from coordinate 2,031,598 downwards.
AGAACACTAATACCAAGTTCCTCAAAAGAATCTAGGGTACACCTCTTAAGATCCACCTTGAATCATCAAGTGATTCCAATAGTGGAGGGTTCACCTAGTTCTTCCACTCAGCAAGTGATTCCAACAATGGGAGTAAGCTTGAGTACCAATGACTTGTTCCAACTTAGAAAAGTAAAAAGTGAGAGACTTTAGCCTAAAGTGCAGCTACTTATGCTTTTTTTTTTTATTGCAAACAACACACAAGGTAAAAAGTAAAAACACCACAAAACAACAAAAACTTGAATCTAGTGTAATGAATGTTCTAATGCAACTAAGATGAATGCACAAGTGCAGATCTATCCTATGTGCAAACTATATGAAGAGATGTTTGTGAATGCCTAAGATGCAAGATGTGTTGCTTTTTAAATAGAAAGTAGATATCTTCTTTTCAATCTCTCTTTAAAAAGCAAAAAAAATGGAGGTGGGGTTTGATCAAGACTTACCAAGAAGCCTACGTATTTCTTCCCAACTCTCTTGGACATGGTGTAGAGTCTCCTGGATGTGGTGAGGCATCTCCTAGATGTGGTGGGGCATCCCTCGAATGTGGTAGGGCATCCGTGCGACCACAAATCGAATCTTGTTGCTCCTAGAAACCCTAGAAACCCAAAATCAAGGCTAATAATATATCAAATAACATTCATTAATAAACAACAATATGAATGTATAAATAGCTTGAATCATACAATATAATAAGACTTACAATATTAGTTGCTCAAATGTATGCAAACTTTATTACTCCTCTTTCTCTTACAAATGTATCATGAAACTCTCATACAATGACAATCCTCACTATGTAGACAATGTAAGCTTTGTAGGCTCTATAGGCTATGTAAGCTATGGAGTAATATATAACCATAGTAGAATGACTCTTTGGTTACTTGATTTTTATTCTCCTTATGCCAAGTCTCATGACTCTTGGCTTCTCTACTTGACACTTGCATACACATGACTTTATCTTGTATGAACACTTGGACATGACTCTTCACATAACACATCCTAATCTAAGAACACTTATGCACACTTACATATGAGACACTTGTGCACATCTACACATATAACACTTGCACACATGACACTTGTGCATTTCCTACACATTATTACATTACATAAAATATTTACTCACACTCTAATCTAGGACACAACCTTAATCTAATATTTACAAGATGTACCATGAGGGTACATTAGTATGTACCAAATAATGTAATATTCTCCAACACACCCTTGTATTACATTATTTTATTATTAAGACTTTAGTCTTCAATCAAGATCTTCATCCTTCATCTTCAATCTACCTCCTTCAAATCAATATCTGAACTTTTAATATGGGATTCTTCTTTGTCTTTGAATTCATATTTTCTATTGCCCTTCTTGAAGTGATTTCTCTTCTTGTTTTTTCTTCTTCTTCATTTTTGCATTTTCATTTGAGATATATCCAATGATATATCTTCTAAACATTGAATCAGTAATTCTTTCTTGATTCCAATGATTCCTTATTGAAACTAACATAAGCATCTTTCTCTTGTTTCATCCCTTGAAAAACTCAAAGCTAATTAATGATAAATATATCATTAAGCATTCTTTTGAAGAGAATATAATAGTGTTTTGAGAATTCCACCATGTTTTGAAGAGCTTTTCATGAAGATAACTTATTAGTGTTGTAAAAATTTCTTCTTTTGCCTCCTTAAGAAACAAAGAAATTTTCTCTTTTAAACCATTAGGCATTTGTATTTTTCCATCAAATCTATTGTTGGGATCCGAATTAACATCAAGTAAACTGGATACTGTAACTGTATATCTTCCATATTTTTTATTAGGATTGCACCCACTAGTCACAGCTCAGAACTCAACATTGGATGGACTAAAGATTACTCTAGCCCAACCTCCAGAGTAGGTTGGTTTCTTGTCAATTGATAGAGTGTTGACTCAATTAAGCTCGGTAATGGTTTAAAGATATAGGGTTAGAAAAGGGTTTAGGGTTAAGAATTTATGAGTAAAATAATGGTTGGATAGAGCTAACAACACAGGCATCCATAGGGAAAACCTTTTAGTAAATTATTTCCAGTGTCCCACACTCAAGATTAGCAACACCCAAAATAGAGTAATCTTCATACAATAAACACAAAGTAGAGATATGCTCCAAGAAGTAATTTCAACATCCACAATACTAACAATCCAATTTAGCGAGAATAGATTAGTATCTAGATTTAATAGAAATAAACCTCTTGCAAGCACAGATCTAACTATGAAAATATTTCAATTGCTTTACAACTATTAATACAATATCAGTGGAATGAACTAACCATAATAGCATCTGTAGAAATACAATTCATAGCTTGAACTTCTCAATACAGATATCAAATATGATAGTTCTTAAGATAAAAATCCAAGTAATGCTCCTTCCATTAATTTGCAAATTATGTTACACAGTAGGGCAAGCAAACACTCTAGATTCGACCATGAAAATTGAGGGTTCGAACTCTATATATAGTTTTACAATGAAAGAAAATAGGTGGAACATTACAAGGATTTAGATCATGCCAAATCAGTAGATTGTTGTGGTGGTATCTTTTCATTCAACTGCAAGGTTTCAAAAATTTGCTCGATGTCACATGCCATGGCAGCTTGGCTCTGCAACTTGATGATTCTGTAATAGCAGTTAGACTCCAAGTCATTATAAATAGGATCTTAGCCATTCATCTTTCTTAAGGACTTCATCCTATCATAGATCTGCAATTACCCAGGTTCTTGGTTCTTGGCTCCATGGACGCTTCGTCTACCTGCTCAAACCAAATGGTTCTTGTTTTCCAAGAATTTGTCTTTGTATACTCAAGAAAATATCAGCATGATCTCGATCATTGATGCACTCATGAACGGCCATGATTAAACTCTAGTAAAGCTCTGCAGATGAGTGACATAGAACACGTCACAAATCCACTCTAAAAAGAATGCTGACATCAACTTGGACTACTTTGGCTAGCGGCGTGGAACATCTATAAAAAATACACTAAGTACTAAGCAGGATGGAGCATATTGCCAAGTTGCTTAGTTCTTCAAACTGCTTAACTTCACTTTTGCATCCATGGTATAGAACATACATCATAATCCACTCCTCGATATTTGCTCCTCAAGCTTTGACCCAAGTTGATCACAGGATGGAGCATGTCACCAACATGCTCAAGAAATAGTGTAAAATATCACTTTGCGATGTTCTACTCCCTTGTACTTCTCTCTGGGTATTTTGACCTCTTTGACCAATGGCGTAGAGCATGTCACTAGGCCACTCTAGAATAGACATGGAACTCAGCGACGTGGAACATATTTGAAACTTAGTCACTTTAGTGCATGAAATGAGACAATGTGCACTAATCCACTCTTTGGAGGATGTTGATATCAGCTTTGACTTGGTTTGACAGTGGCATGGAACATCTAAACTAGGCCACTACAAAATGCATTAAGTACTAAGTGGCATGGAAAACCTTGCATTGGACCGCTTGGAAATACACTATGTCCTGAGTAGTTAGGAGCATCTTCGTTTCGTAGAAAATATTTTCAAAAATTTTACTAAGGATGTGGCCATTTTGGGCCTACATTCTGGCACCTCCCGGGTGGATTTGCTTGCAAAGCCAACGAACTCAGAGTCTTATCCATTGGGCATCAGGAGTCAAAAAATACAAATCTTCAAGCAATGCTTCATAGAATAATTTCTATATGACCATCACCCTCTAAAAACTTTGTGAAGCCACCCAGAGGATAACGGTTCATATGGAGATCATACTAGAAACAATGATATCCATCACTCCTTCAAAACTACTCTATGTCAAGCAAAATATAGCATTGTTGTCCCTTATAAGCCTGATCAAAATGATCAAAATATCTTCATGAAACTTTCATTCTTTGCTCTTTGGCCTCATGCTTTTATTATTGTCCTCTGATAGTGTCAGGATCAAAAATAAAAATACAACACTTTTTCATGACTACAAAAATGTTGAAAATGGAAAAATTTACACTTGTGCCTCTTGAGGGTCTTCAGCAACCCTATCTGGTTCTTCCCCTTCCTAATGAGCTACTTCCTCACCATCCTCTTCTTGCTCTTGGTCAACCTCTTCTTCTTCTAGTGAGTCTTGCTCCTTATCCTTTTTCTCAACATTAGTCCCAAACAATTGGATCATCAGTTTAAGAGTCTGCAAGGCTTGGCTCCAAACTACTTCAGAAGGGTTAGAAGTCTCCTTAAGTTGCTTATGAATAAACTCCAATTTGGTGGTATCTTCATAATTTGCAGAGCTTCCCTTGTTCACCAAGTCCTCCATCAAATATCTGAGTCTAGTTAAATCAATTATCATCTTGGAGATTTGTTCTTGATCGATTGGCTCCTTCCAGGCATCAACCTCAGATTCATCCTGGTTGTTTGAAGCTACACTCTTCTTGATATCCTCTTCTAAAAAAAAAGTAATTATTCTTAAGCTAGAGTCCTCTAAAGCCATATTGAGTCATTTCTTGGTTGATGTCCACCACATCTCGAATTGTGTTTTCCACTTTATCATATAACAACCAAGCCTTCTAAAGTAATCTATTCTTCTTCACTACAACTGGCAGCCAATCTAGAATGTTCCATTCCTTGTTGGGGGTTGGTTTAGTAGTCTCACTAAGCCTTCTATTTGAAAATTTGTAATTTTGTTTTGCTGGAACAACCATGGGCTACAACTCTTGAGTGAACTTGTCCAGGTCTTCTTGAGTATTCTGGAGAAAATGGCTAGCATCATCCATATAATCTATTATGGGCTGTAGTTCAGAGCATTTCTCCAAAACTTTGAACCACATCTCTTTTCTTACCTTCTTCACTCCTACTTTTGAGAATCCTGAGGACTTGGCCTTTTCAATCTGAATCTGATGCTTCAAGTCCTGTATTTCCTTGGCATGTTCTTCATTTTTCTTTTTCTGCTCCTCAACTTGGTCTTTGAGCTTAATGGCCTCTTGATATTTGCTCTTCCAACTTTTAACTTCATTCTTGATAGCCTTTTCTACCTATTTTTGGTTGTTGACAGTCTTCTCCAACTTTTCTATTTTTTGCTCTAGCTTTCCAACTTTCTCCTTGTAGATATCAATCTTAACATAGAAAGTCTCTAGGTGAGCTTTTGCTATGACCAGCTCATCTTCGATAGGTAGTTGCTCAATGTCTTTAGTATACTCCTCTAGATGATAATCTTGCATAGTCATCTCTGCTTCAGGCTTACTCACCAAAGGAATAATAGATTTGGATGCTCTTTACCTTGTGACTGGATCAAAAGACATTGTGCTCCTCTTCATAGCCATTCTTTTTGAAGGCTTGGACAGATTTTTTGCCCAAAAATCCTAAATCTTTTGAGAAACATCCTTTTCCTTCTGCAAGGAAGCCAATGTGGGATAACTTGTAGGAGGAGGAGAAGCTATAATATATGGAAGGGTAGACTCAATAGCTGATGGTAGCGGAGTGGTAGTGACCATAGTTGAGTCTGTGGCTATTGTTGTGGTTGCAATGGGGAAAGACATGGGAACTAAAATGAAACTCAAGGAAGGATGAGTGGGTGTGGATGAAACAATTTATGTTTCAGATGATGTTGGGGGTTGTGATGGCAAAGGTGGAATGACCGGATGATGATGAAACTAGAATTTCATATGAACATGGAGGAGATGGATTGGTCTGGCCCTTTGTATTAGCTAATGAGATAGGTGGTGAATTATGAGGGGGAGAGGGCACCTTTGTTTCAATATTTTCTTGAGAAGGAAAGGATATTTCTCTGGGGAAAGAGGAGGAGAAGGAGAAGAAGGGATAGTAATCATACCTTCACCTACAGATGTAGGATGTTTTGGAACCACCTCTGCACTTTGGTGTTGTACTTGTTGTACCAATTTCTCTACAACTAAAACAAGGGTCTTCTCAACACTCTTCCCCTTATCCACTTTTAATTTCTTACAAACCTCCTTCTAGGTCTCTTTCGATGCATCTTTGGCCTTTCTCTTAAAAACTCAAAATATTGTTGGCTTATCACTCTCTGTATCCTCCTCGAATGGCTCCTCCTGCAATACATCTTCACATAGAGGGTTTGGTCTCAAGCTGTGGTTGTGGTAGTGAAACTCACAGGTGTGAACACAAAGTCTTCATCCTTTTTATTCCAATCTATATTAGCCTCAGGGGGCTCTCCACCCAGGGCTAGGTGCTTGGGCCTACTAATTATTTGAATGACTTCTGTGTTTACTATCCTATCATCATAATAATGCATTTTACTCATTAGTTGGGCCCCTACAAGGTATTTCTCCAGTTGTTCCATTGAGGGCTCAAATGTTTTAGGAGCTTTAGCAGTAGCTAATTGAGTGTTAGTCCTTCTCTCCTGAGTTTCCTCTTGTGAAGGTGGGGAAGGAGAATTTTTCCCTACTTGTGTCTTCTTATAAATCAATACCAGATTCTTAGGGTCTTTAGCTTTCCATGTTTTAATATTCTTGTCATATCTCTCAGAAAACTCATCATCTATTACTCGACCAAATCTAGATTTATCTGTGCTAGTTTCTACTCTCATTCTCCACCAGTCTACGATTTTGCCTTCATCCCACTTCTTCTTATTTTCAAGCTCCTTGATCTTAGACTCCTTCAACTGGTGGATTTCATTGTTATCTGGATCAAAATCAACTATCTGCTCATAGAAGTCTAGCCACGGGGGAAGTTGTTCCATTTTGGCAACATTCCAATCCAATGGGGCATTTTCTTTGTTATTCCTCCCTGTTCAAAATGAGGCCTTGAGGTCTTTTCAAACTTGTGGGCTTTCTCTCTGTTAAGGGCAATGTTCCTCTTTAGGAATTTGTCATCGGGGTCATATCTCCACCTCTGTGGGATGTAAAATAGGCCCAACCTATCCAAGTATTGAGTGATTTGTTCACCCTGGCCCTTTCTAACAATAGTTATATCGTCAACATTACGAGAGTAAGTCAACAAACATTTTCTCTTCTTACCAGAGCCATAATTCATGTTAATGAAATATGCTTGCCTCAAATATTCTAGGGCCAACAATTTGTTAGTGATGAAATGAGGTAGCAGAAAAGGCTTACCAGTGAAGCCATAGAGTTTGATAATTGTGCCCTCTATGAGAATATACTAGTCCCCTTCTTTGGTGCCTAGAACTCTTAACAATTCTTTGGTCAGATATGGTAACCTAGGGTATTTCTCGTACATAATTTTCAAAGTTGGCCCTAGGAATTCCAGATTAAACCTATAAAAAGACTCTGTGCTCCTCAAATGAGCGGTCCAATAATATACAGGGATAGGGTATCCCTTGTCATTTTTCTCTTTCACTAGAATCTAGGGCATCATGTGCCTTACAGTGGCATAGAACATCCAGACCAAGTTCAAACAATGCCGGAAAGAGGGTGCTTCTAAATCTCTTTTCATCCTTACCAACTGCTCATGCATTCGTTTGGCAAGAAAAGTTGGCCAGTCAAAGTAAATGACCTTGATACCCTCCTTCTCTACCCTAGGTTTATACATTCTCTCATTCGAAATGTAGTAAGCAGTAGCTATTTTCCAATCCCTTATATATTGGTCAGAATCCAAACCCTCTAAACAAGCTAACATGGAGTAAAGTTCTGGGTTGGTGAACTGTTCAATTGGAATTGGGGTATTGGGCAATCCTCTCCTAGGTTTAATGGTTTTGAATTGGCTATAAACCCACTTCTTAAAAGGTTCTCACTTATCATAAGGTCATTATCATTGTTTTTTGTTGGTGGGTTATCCTGCCTTTTTTTAGTTCCCTCATGGGTATCTTTTGGGATTAATATTTAGCATGCTCAGATACACAAAAAACTTTAGGCCTTAAAAAAATGGGTGGTTCTACCCCTAGAGCAAAAATATCATGACAAGCTTTGGTAGTGATGTTAAACAAGACTTTACCCTTAGCTGTCTTTACTGCTTTTGCCCTAGGGTCATAGAACTTTACAATGGTTGCTATTAACTCCGAACAAGGATGAACCGAATCACAGATATAAAAAGACAAGAAAGAGCGAACAACACAAGTACCTTGGACTGTCAAGTTTTTGCCTCTTTGATATTTATCATTGATGTTCTTGATCTTAGTTCTCTCTATGAGAACCAGTCTAGTGTTAGCCACTGCTTACCTTTGTCAATGTAATCACCTAGCTCTTCATTCGTTGATGGCTCTGTTTCTTGGGTCTCTTCGGAGGCCATTTTTTGTGAAAATTCTTAGAGCATTCTTTCCCTTTGGTATTTGCAAATAATGCTCTACTACTCCCTTGCTCTTTCTGCTAGGTCGATTTTGCTTTTGCTAAATGAATGAGCTTCACACTTTGAACCACTTTTAAATATCTTTTGCATGTACACCTTTCACCATTAATGCAGTCACTATGGGAAACTATTTGTTTGCATGCTTTTCAATTCAAACCTATGCATCTTGGTGGTTGGAGACGTTATGTCGATCAATGATTGGTTATGGCATGCAAAGCACTTTGCTGAACTTGCAATGCCTTTCATCATCTTTCTTTCCCTTGGAGCGGCATGGGAAACTCTTGTCACAACTCGCGGGTCCTTCATTCATCGAAGAGCGACATAGCGCAAGTGTTCGATTTCTGCTCTAGAATGGTCATGAACTTGAGTGGTATGGAACACATGTTGAGATCCGCTACCACCTTAGCTTATTTAAGAGCAACCTGGGATACATATTGTATTTCGCTATCATCTTAGCTTATTTTAGAGCGGCATGGAACACATGTTGTATTCCGCTACCACCCTTAGTTTATTTTGCAACTTGTAACTTTTGAAATAAATTTTTTCTCTTTTTCTTTATAACACTTTACAAAAATGAAAACTTTGAACAAAGGAAAAGAACATAATAATACAAAATATGTACATATGTTACAATGAACTTATATCTCAATCGAAGTAGAGTTTAAGATGAAAACCATTGATCGGGATCAGCTGCATGTTTCCTTCAAGATCTTCAAGCTGGAAAACATTGGTCTCCTTAACCTCTGCTATTTTGAAAGGACCATCCCAGAAGGAATCAAACTTCTGATGGTGCCCTGGTTTGGCTCTTTCCACATTCCATATGAGGACAGAATCTCCAACTTTGAATTCTTTGAACCTGGCTTTCTTGTCAAACCATGCCTTGATATCAAATGAGTGCTTTTGGAAATCCTCATATGCCTGAGTTCTTTTCTCTTCTAGCTGCAACAAATGTGTCAACCTATTTTCAACTAGATTTTGCTTAGAGTCATCTTCTATGTCTACCAACTTGAGGGCTAGAATTTCCAAGTGAATAGGTAATATTGCTTCTTTACCATATACCAAGGCGTAAGGAGTGGTCTTAATGGATTTTTTTATGGTGATCCTATCTGCCCATAGAGCTTGTTCTAATAGTAGATGTCAGCTTCTCTTGTTACCCTCCAATGATCTTCTCAAGATTCTTAGTAGATTTTTGTTAGTTGATTTTGCTAATCCATTCCCTTGGGGGTAGTAGTTAGAGGTATTTTTTATAGTGATGTCATACTTAATGGTAAACTCAATGTATTTAGCCCCTATGAATGTTGGTCCATTGTCACTCACTAAAGCTTCTGGGACACCAAACCTTGTGATTAAGCTTTCCATGAAGTCTATTACCACCTCCTGGTCTGATTTCTTTGTGGGGATGGCCTCTACCCATATGGTGAGGTAGTCTATGGTAGTCATAATGTACTTGTGCCTACCAAGGAATTTGGATTGATAACCCCTATGAAGTCCAACCCCCATTGCTAAAAAGGTTCTTCAACTTGAATTGGCTTGAGGGGGAATGATGCATTCCTTGTTCTTCCCACATACCACTGGCATTCATCATAAGCTCTTGTAACTTTGAAGGTGTCAGCAAATATGGTAGGCCAGTAATAGCCTGCCCTAATGATCTTCAAAGTTGTGACTCTTCTTGAGAAGTGTCCTCCAGATAATCCCCCATGGAACTCCTCTATGACCTTTTGTTTATGATCATATTTTAAGCATCTTAAGAGGACTCCATCAAGGTTTCTCTTATATAGACCTTCTAGTAATAGGACATACTTCAAAGCCTGAAGCCTATATCTTCTTCTCTATGATGGATTAAGATTAGAAGGACACACTCCAGTCTGAAAGTACTTGGTCATCTAATCCACCCAGTCTGATTCTCCTTACTATAGTTCTTCAGTCTGATCTTTTGTTGTTGACTGATAGGCTATCACTTCTACTAAAACCGTTACTTCTGTCAAACCTTGGCATAATGCTCTACCTCTGACCAACTTGGTAGGATGAATTTCCACGTCATATTCTTGGATCTTAGTAATCCAACCAGCTCTTTTATCTCCTAGTTCACCTTGTAAAATGAAACTTCTAACATCTGGGTGAACCACATAGACCAGGGTTTTACTTTGAACCAAGTATTGCCTAAATTTTTTCAATGACTTCATCACTACAAATACTTGTTTCTCAATAAAATTATACTTGACCTGATATTCATGGAGGTTATGGCTCCAAAATAATATGGGATGTTCTTCTCCTTCATCATTCTTCTGGGTGAGCACTGATGCATAACTCTCTTCAGCTCCATAAGCATAAAGAATGAAATATTTGTTGAAGTCTGGGTTGACTAGAACTGGAGCTATAGCAATGGATTGCTTGATGATTTCAAAAGCTTGCTTTCTCACTTCAGTCCATTTGAAATCTGCATTCTTCTTCAGCAGTTCTGAGATAGGTTTCACCTTCTAAGCAAAATCAGAGATGAATTTTTTGATAAAATTTATCTGACCAAAGAAGGACTGCAAAGCTTTCTTATTCATGGGTAGTGGAAGAGCAAGGATGGATTTGATTCTATCTGGATCAATGGCCATACCTTCTTTGGAGACCACATGGCCTAACAACTTTCCCTCATGAACTACAAAAAATGACTTCTTAGGATTAAGAGAGATGCCAAATTCCTTGCACTTCTAAAATACTTGCTCTAGATGTGCCAGGTGGTTTTTCTTATCATGGGAGAATACAGTCATGTCATCTAAGTAGATTAGAATGACTTTGTTGATCATCTCTCCAAAGGCATAATCCATTGCTCTTTGGAATGTGGCTCCTGCATTGGATAGACCAAAAGGCATTCTTTGATAGGCAAAAGTGCCCCATTTGGTGGTGAATGTTGTTTTAAATTGATCTTCATATTTCACCCAAATTTGGTTGTAGCTAGAGAAGTCATCTAATAGTGAGAACCTCTCTTCTCCCACCACAATCTACAATATTTGATCGATCTATGGGAGGGGATAGTGGTCCTTTAATGATGCTTGATTGAGGTTTCTAAAATCTACACACAAGCGGATGTCACCATTCTTCTTCCTTACCGGGACTAAGTTAGCTACCCAGGTTGAATGCTTGATTGGATAGATGATCTTAGCCTTCAGCAGCTTCAATAGTTCTTCCCTCATTATGGCTTCGATTCTGGGATTCACAGGCCTCTATTTCTGCCTGAAGGGTTTTGCATTTGGCTCTAGCTCAATTGTATGTTGGATGACCTTCTTGTCATATACTTTAAGATCCTCATATGACCAAGCTACAATGTCTTGGTATTTCAGGCATAGAGCTTTGATATCCTCTTCTTCTAGAGAACATCGGACTCCAACTTTGAGCTTCTTTTCCTTTTCAATTTCAATTTCTTTGTAGATATTTTCATTGATTTCCATGGATTTGATCATTTTCCTATCTTCATTGTCAAACAAGCTTTCTAGAGTAACCAACCCTCTAGGTATATGATTGTTCTTAAGCTGGATGACATCTTGTTGGTCTATCTCTTCTATATTTTCCTCTTGAATAGTAGATAGACAATCTTCTCTTACTAGAAAATCAATGATTTGTTCATCACTTTCAAAAACCTACTAGAAAATTTGCTTGTCTGGTATTGCAGGCCTAAAAATCATTTTGATCCCTTTGTCTTTTGTAACTCCTATATCTGCAGAAGGGTTGAAATTAGCTCCCCTCACTGCCAAGGAATCAGCCAAGGTGTTCTATCTTCTGGGAATAAAATTAATATTTAGGGCATCAAAGGATTCCATCAAATCCCATACCCTATTCCTATATACCTTCAGGTAATGGTGCTTACTGTTACACCTCTCTCTTACCTGATTGACAATCAATTTAGAGTCACCATATATATTCAATATCTTGATGCCCATGCTCTCAGCCTACATTAGCCCAAGGTATAAAGCCTCATATTCTATAGCATTGTTAGTGCATGACCATGTTAGCCTATACGCGAAACTCTTTGTCCCTTCTGATTGGGACTACAATAGTACACTAGCACCAACACCATTTTTGCATCTTGCACCATCAAAGTGCATGGTCCAGGTTTTTGTTTCTCTCAAGGACTAATTAGATATAGCAGGGATTATTTTCTCTATCTCTATGGAAATGCTATATGTGCCCATACCTATCCCAAATTGACTATAATCCTCTCTGAAAGGTAGCTCATCTTCAATCTCTAGCTCTTCAAAACTATCCACTAGTTCAAATTCATCTAGAGGAGTGAGATTACACATGTCTTCTTCAATTTTTTCAATATGATAAGACACAGGCTTCTCTGGTGTTATTCTTATCCTCTTCCCTTTGAAGGGGATCACCATGCTAGAATAATCCATGTACATGCATCCTCCCAATTTGGCAGTGAATTCTCTTGAAAGGCACAAGCCAAAATAAGGCTCTAGATCCACCACCACTATTTCTTGCATGATGGTTACCTCCAGAGCTCTATGTAGCCTCATCAGAACATCTTTTATTACCCCCACTATCTTCACTGGTGTCCCATCTAACTGTAGAACTCTAGGGTAGGATCTGGTATATTCCATTCCCATATCCTCATAGACTGCTTTGGGCATAACTGTGGTGGAAGCCCTTGAGTCGATCATGCAGTTGTGGACAATCCACCCCTCCATCCTCAGAGAAATGTAAAAGGGAGGGGGCTTGTTCTTTAAAGTAGCAGGGGACATCTTGTCTTTCCTAGAGGGCATGCTGAGGATTGTGGTGGCCTACTTTTCTTGTGGATATTTGTTTAGAGAAGCTTTCAGCAGGTCTATTTGGCCAGGAATGAAGAGGGTATCATATAAGCTAGCCTTGGAGGGTATTCTCTTCATTTCCTCCACAATGTTATATTCTGACTTGGTAGAGGTGGGTCTCTCAGACCTTCTCTCTGGCTCACCATACTTTCTCTTATACTATTGTGTGGCCTCAATTCTCTACCTCTTAGTTATGGAGGGAAATCTAAGCCTCTCTTGAGCTTCATTCTTGGATCTCATTCTATCTCCCTCATTTTCTTTCTCAAACCTCTTGGGAAAACTGACCTCCTTTTCTTGGCCTTTAGGGACCATGTCTCTCTTTTCATTGGCCTGGGGGATAGGGAATGTATCACTGCTTTGGGCAGGTGGATCCTTCTTCTTTTGAGAGGGGACCTAAAATTGACCCATATTTTGTGGATCAACTTGCAATGTTTTCTTGCCTAACCTTGTCATGACAGAAATGGGTCCATCCTCATCAAGATATTTTCCAACCATGATCTGATCTAGTTTCCAGAGCATATTCACTCTTCCTTTTTTATTTCTCTCTACTTTCTCCATAGCCTATTGTACATGGTGTTGGTACATAACACATGATTCTGAGTCATGGGGATCATTGCACACCAGACACCATACATTCACCAGACTTGTTTTAGAAGAACATTCTAGATCTTCTTGCATCGCATTTACTCTAACCCCAGTGCTATTGCTGGGACCAGGTCTTTGATCCTTGTTGACATAAGGAAATATCCTTTGTTGAGATCTCTCTATCTCTCTTTTCTCCATTGAGTTCATCTTGTTGCTGAGAGTTTTCAAAGTATTCTGAATATCAAGGAGCATAGAGGATTCTTGGGGTATCTGAGAAGGAAGTGGAGGGAAAGGAACTACAACAGGTGATACTTTTGAGTGAGGAATGGGGGTCATCTACGAAAATGGAGATGACAAAGGAGGAGGGTCCATATAAGATGATGTAGCTATCTGACCTTGGACATTGGGAGTTTCCAAATTGTAGGGCAACACAGCTTTAGGGGGTAATCTTCCCATATTGATGAGGATATTCTTAGCATGGACAGCTACATTGTAGACCTGTGGAAAGGTATATACTCCAGCTTGTTGGGTTTGTAGACCTAACTCTGATCCAAGGGATCTGATATAATACATGAAAGTGAGGGTTGAAGTAGGTCTAGCTTCAGGAGGAATCCTCTTCCAAGTCCTACTAAACCTCAAGTTGAAGTCTGAAATGGTTTCTTGCTGATGCTTTTGTATGGATGTGAATTGATTGAGGAGGGAAAAAGGATCAACAGACTCATTGAACTCTTCCACAAAGGGTTCTGCTAATGCTACCCATGAGGTAATGGTATTTTCCTCTAGGGTCTTGAACCAATGTAGAATCTTTCCTCTAAAGGATAGGGCTAGGATTCTAACAATAACATCCTCATTTTTTATGTTGTGGATCACTGCCAGATTCAGAATATCTTGGCAATGTTCATATGCAGTTTTACCAGATCCATCATAGGTGGGAATGGCCTTAGACACAACTTGAGGAATGTCATGCATATGGGCCAGTCTAAGGGGACCAACTGTATTCCAGCTAGGATACTTCTGTAAGGGCTGATTTGGAACTGCATTTTGATTTTGGTTTTGGGCCATGTTCCCAGGTGTATTTCCTATTGGAGGTGGCCTTGGGGGTACTACAGGATGTACCTCAGGAGGAGTTTCATCTGAATGAAAATACTGATTTAAATCTCTTATGATAGTAGACCCTCTAAAAGGGAGCTCGTAGTAGAAAAAGGATTCTGGGTTATTCCTTGTGGATGCCCTAGTATTCATGAAAAAACTACAAGCTACAAGGATAATTTTTGGTTTTGCAGACCAGGGAGTCGCCAGGTGAATTTGCTGCTCACCGCTTAACAAGGTCAAGACAATTCACCAAATCTTGATTCCTTCGGGAAAAGATACAGATAATAAAGAATAAGATGGGTTCTAGTGTTTCTTGTAAATAGGTCCCATCGGGCATGCCAAAACTATTGGGATCCAAATTGACATCAAGTAAACTTGATACTACAACTGTCTATCTTCCAGCTTTCTGATTAGGCTTGCACCCACTAGTCACAGCTCAAAACTCAACATTGGATGGACTAAATATTTCTCTAGCCCAACCTCTAGAGTAGGTTGGTTCCTTGTCAATTGATAGAGTGTTGACTCAATTAAGCTCAGTAATGGTTTTAAGAGATAGGGTTAGAAAAGGGTTTAGGGTTAAGAAGTTATGAGTAAAATAGTGGCCAGATAGAGCTAACAACATAGGCATCCATAGGGAAAACCTTTCAGCAAATTATTTCCAGTGTCCCACACTCAAGATTAGCAACACCCAAAATAAAGTAATCTTCATACAAGAAACACAAAGTAGAGATATACTCCAAGAAGTAATTTCAACATCCACAATACTAACAATCCAATTTAGCAGAATAGATTAGTATCTAGATTTAATAGAAATAAACCTCTTGCAAGCACAAATCTAACTATGAAAATATTTCAATTGCTTTACAACTAGTAATCCAATATCAATGGAATGAACTAACCATAATAGCATTAGCAGAAATGTGATTCATAGCTTGAACCTCTCAATAAAGATATCAAATATGATAGTTCTTGAGTCAAAAATCCAAGTAATGCTCCTTCCATTAATTTGCAAAAGATGTTACATAGTAGGGCAAGCAAACACTCTAGATTCGACCCTAAAAATCGAGGGTTTGACCTCTATATATAGTTTTTACAATGAAATAAAATAGGTGGAGCATTACAAGGATTAGACCATGCCAGATTAGTAGAATACTATGGTGGCATCATTTCATTCACCTGCAAGGTCCAAGAAATCTGCTCGATGCCGCACGCCATGGCATCTCGACTCTACAACTTGTTGGTTCTGTAATGGTAGTTAGACTCCAGGCCGTTAGAAACAAGATCTAAGCCATTCATCTTTCTTGAGGACTTCATCCTATCGTAGATATGCAACTACCTAGGTTCTTGGTTCTTGGCTCCATGGATGCTTCGTCTACCCGCTCAAACCAATTGGTTCTCATTTGCCAAGAATCCACCTTTGTATACTCAAGAAAATGTCAGCATGATCTTGACCGTTGATGCACTCGTGAATGACTATGATTAAACCTTAGTAAAGCTCTACAGATGAGCGACGTAGAACATGTCGCCAATCTACTCTAAAAAGAATGTTAACATCAGCTTGGACTACTTTGACCAGCGGCGTGGAACATCTGCAAAAATACACTAAGTATTGAGCGGAATGGAGCATGTCGCCAAGCCGCTCGCTTAGTTCTTCAAACTACTTAACTTCACTTTCGTGTCTGTGACATAGAGCATACGTCGTAATCCGCTCCTTGATATCCACTCCTCAAGTTTTGACCCAAGTTGACCATAGAATGGAGCATGTCACCAATCCGCTCAAGAAATAGTGTAAAATATTGCTTTGCGTTGTGCCACTCCCTTGTACTTCTCTTTGGGCATTTTGACCTCTTTGACCAGCGACATAGAGCATATCATCGTGCTCTAGAATAGACATGGAACTTAGTGGTGTGGAACATCTTTGAAACTTAGTCACTTTAGTGCGTAAGATGGGACAATGTGCGCTAATCCACTCTTTGGAGGATGCTGACATCAGCTTTGACTTGGTTTGACAACGACGTGGAACATTTGTGTTGGGTCATTGTGAATTGCATTAAGTACTGAGTGACATGGAACACCTTGCGCTAGGCCACTTGGAAATACACTATGTCCTGAGTGGTTGGGAGCATCTTCATGCCTTAGAAAATATTTTCAAAAATTTTACTAAGGATGTGGCCATTTTGGGCCTATAACTATCTATTAAGTTTTGAGAATAAAACTTAAGTACATACAATATTTCTTTACTATCCTCATTAAATGCATTCTTAAAAATTTCTTCCATAATATGCAAAATGATGTCAAGAATATATTTCCTTTGATGTAGACTACCTTATGTCTCCCTAGATTTAAGGAATTTAAAGTTTCTAAATTACAAACTTATAAAGTAGAATTCCTTATAACTCCCTAATATTTAGAAACTAAGAAAATATGAACTTTGCAAAATTAATTTCCTAAATTTGAGGTTGAATACCTTTTGACTCCCAACTTATTTAATTTGTAAAAGTTCAATAATCAAATTATTTCAAAAAATCAAATAAAGCAAATTAATCTTAAAAACTTATAACTCCAAATTTAATAATTCTTTAATCTCTACTTATTTCTCCACTATAAAAAATCAATCCTTCTAATAAACTACTTATCACTCCACAACTTAATTAAATATAAATTTCTAACTTTATAACTTTCAAATATTAAAACCTTATACCTCCAAATTAAACTTAATTTAAATTTCAAATTCAGAAACCCTAAATATTTTTATTTAGCTCCCTTCAAATCTGTGCAAGTGCTTGTGCTCTTTATCTAGCTCCTTTGGTTCGTTAGGCTACTACAACTAAACTCTTTTGACAAACCTTTCTACTGCACACTCCTCTTTAAACCACACTCTCCACAAATATTTCAACTACTAATGCACACCATACATAGCAGGTGGTGTAGGTGTAGATTACATTACATAGTGTAACATTCCTAAAGATGCTTAACGTGGATTATCCTTTGAATGGCTCTCTTGGTTGGCTTCCTAATGCTTATCATTATGAGGAATGATTATTCGCTTCGAGACAAATCATTTAACCTTCCCTTCTTAGGTGTCTATTCGTATTCTTCATTTCATTCACATTATAAGATGATTTATGTTGGCATTGTGTTCAATATGTCCTCGTTTTGCATTCTAAGTGCTATTGATCATTGTTCTAGCTTGAGTGGCTTGAACACTAAGCAATATATGTTTTTGGTCATGTGCTATGATCGGTTTCTTATTGGATATTTCTCTAAGTTGGTTAGGGTGGTTTCGTATTTGAGCTGGCTTGGATGCTTCTATACCTGAGTTGGCTTGGGTGCTTTTGCACCTAAGTTGGCTTAGATTCTTTTGTATCTGAGTTGGCATGGACACTATTGTATGTTAGCTCAGTTGCTTCTATACCTGTGTTATTGGTTCATCTTGAGTGCTAGCTAAGTGCTAGTTTGGCTTGGCTACAAGCTGAGCATTGGCTTGGCTTCATCACAAACTGAATGTTGGCTTGTGCACACCCTAGAGTAAACCTCCTCTAACTTTACTAAGATTTTTACCTTTTATTTTAATATTATTCTCTTGATATAGGTATATCTATCTACACTCTTGCTTTTGCTCTTCAATATTCCTCTTTAATATGTAGAGTGCTTGCAAGTAGCTCTGTACTCTCCTTTTTTAGACGATATTGAATTTGGCTTCAGTTGCATCAACTTAACGATGCTCATGTTGGCTCTTTAGACAATGCTCATGTTGCCTCTTTATTTTGTAGTGAATACTCACAATATTTCATAGTCTATATTACAATCACCAAACCAAATAGTTTATACCCTTTGTATAGAATGTTGTGCTTTCTATTCTAATAACCTTTAATCTTAGTGCTCGCAATATTTTTATATTTCTTATGTAGAATAGAAACCTCAACCTCTCTTTCTTCCTTATGTAGTTGGTCGTGTAGTGAATCTAATAGATTCCTTTACTCTGCATCATGATCCTTTTATCTTCTATAATCCTTATTCAACTCTTATGAAGGCCTATTTTCTCAATGGGTCTCCTTTATGACCTCTTGGGTCTATATCCTCTATATCAACTCTAAAAACTTATCTTTTATCAAGGCCTCTCTTTAAGACCTCTATATCAATCTCAATGTCAAGGTATGCCTTCAAGACCTAAAACTTTCTTTTTCAAGGTTTGTCTTCAAGACCTAAAACCTCAATAACCTATAACTCAAATCAATCCCTGCTTGATGAAAGCTTTTTGCCTTCTCTTGCACTTGAATATGAAAGTCTTCTCTATTTATTGTAGGAAGCTTCTCACACTTTTGGTGATCAATTTCTGCTTGTAGCAATGTCTTAGGTTGCTTTCTTGGATGCAACCTAAGAATCCAATATGATTCTCCTCCTTACTATAGAATCCAATATCAATGTCAAGGTGACTATAAACTTTCCTGATGCTCCAAACAAGATAGCTTGATTGTACCAACTTCTTCAACTTTCTTCTAAGTGTTGATAGAAATCAGTTGTCATGAATTTGTCTATATCCTTGAAAATCCTTTATTAATGTCAAGGTTGACTATTGTTTCGAATAATCAATTGTCTTCAATTTGATTCACCTAAATATGGGTCATATTCTTCGCGGGTTATTCTTCAACCTAGTGGAAAGACCCTATCCACTGCTTACTTTGATCTTACAATAGATTCCAGGTCTATCTCCCTTTAAAGTAGACAAACCCTCACCAAATTTGTCACACTAGACAAGAATCGGTTTTATATGCAGCTAAAAAAATCAACCCTTTGTAAGAAATTTATTGTTGTAGCTCTGATACCATTGATGACTTTTGAAGCCTTAATATCAATATGAAACTCATAAGATAATTTTCATAGGATCAAATATATGATAACCACAATATAGTAAGATCAAGATAATAATGTAACCAGAATAATATGAATCAACTAATATGTAAATCAAGGCTAATAATATATCAAATAGCATTCATTAATAAACAACAATATGATCAAGTGATATTATCTCAACCAGTTAGATTTTTTAATATTTAAAGAGGAGACCAAGGTTCAAATCTTGCCAAATGACACATGGATAATATCCAAGCTTTGTTGTAATACCACTATATGGTGATGATTTAATACATGTGGGGCTTGTTTCAATTCCATATAACCAATTAAAAAAAACAACAATATGAATGTATAAATATTTTGAACCATACAATATTAGTTGCTCAAATTTATACAAACTTTATTACTCCTCTTTCTCTTACAAATGTATCATGAAACTCTCATACAATGACAATTCTCACTATGTAGATAATGTAAGCTTTGTAGGCTTTGTAGGATATGTAAGATATAGAATTATATATAGCCATAGTAGAATGAATCTTTAGTTACTTGAATTTTCTTTCTTCTACTTGACACTTGCATACACATGACTCTATCTTGTATGCACACTTGGACATGACTCTTCATATAACACATCTTAATCTAAGAATACTTGTGCACACTTACATATGATACACTTGGACACATCTACACACATAACACTTGCACACTTGCACACATGACACTTGTGCATTTCCTACACATTATTACATTACATAAAATATTTACTCACACTCTAATCTAAGACACAACCCTAATCTAATATTTACAAGATGTACCATGAGGGTACATTAGCATGTACCAAATAATGTAATATTCTCCAACATAAAAGATGAAATATCTAAAGCAACAAATGAAGATTTGGAATGTCAAATATTTGGTTAACATATATAAAACAAAAGAAGAAATAAACTTCAAACGCAACAATTTATAAGAGATAGTAAAAATCAATGGAATAGACTAAGATACTTATTCACAAGAAAAAAAATTATTTTTATGTTTATCATACCGTACCAAAAAGGAAAAGTCATATTTGTCCCAAAAATCTAGGAAGACATGGCTTAAGGAAGGGGACAAAATTACTAATTTTTCATGTTATAACCAAATTATATTTGTCTTTTTGTTGAATAAAAAATATTTCAACACCATGTGGAAGAAGTATTGAGGAAGAAGAAGATATCAAGAAGGAAGCAACTAATTATTTCAAAGATAATGCTATCAGAAGTTAGGAAAGAAAAGGACACTCAAGGTAAGATTTGTAAAATATTTCATCAAATATCACAAAAGGATAAAATAAAAGCTTAATGAGGAAGATCTCTATGGAGAAACTACATGTGGTAATTTTTTTCATTCCACCCTAATAAGGCACATGGCTTTGATGAATTTTCTATAGTTTTCAATTTTTGGGGATTTGTTTTTAAAAAAATTAAAGAATTACATGTTGGTTGCAGTTGAAGAGGTCAGGAAAAAGAAAACTATAATAAGTGAGATCGATGGCATTTGTATTGAATTAGTTCCTAAGAAAACATAAAATATTTTAATAATTTTCTTCTAGTAGGCCTTTGTAATATGTTTTAAAAGATAAATTCAAAAATCATGGCAGATATTCTGAAAAACAATTTTGATTGTGTTATCTCAAAGGAACAAGATGGTTTTTTTTATGATAAAAATTCTTAATGGTATAATCATTGTAGAAGATGTCACGCATTCTTTTCATTCCAGTGAAAAAACCAAATATGCTTGTAAAATTAGATATAAACAAAATAAATAATAGGATTTGCTAGAGTTTTCTACATGATATTCTTAAAAAAATTGGTTATCAAGTTTAAATAAATATTATCATGCTATGAGAAGGATCCTAGATAGTTGATTTGGAACTTGCAGTCGAAAAGAGAAAAATAGCATGTGAAGGGAAGGACATTTTTTGTAGGACTGCCCAAACTACCAAACTTGTTTTGGCCATATTTCACTCATCCGGACTCGGATTGAGCTAAAATTTTGAGGGTAGATGACTGACAAATCCTAGAATATCTCCACCAATTTTTAGATCATTAGGAGGAACACAGATCCTAGCGCATCCCTATGTATGAATGAGATTTTTGGCAAGTGACTATGTGAGGGTTTCATCTAGGTTGAGTGCAAGCAGCTCCAGAGGTTGTTTTTCGGGACCTTCGAACCCTAGTGGCAAATTTTTTTGTGGTTTTTTCTCAATATTTTAGCAGGATATGTTGTAGGGGATCCAAGATGGGTTAAAAAAAAATTCAACAAATCATACGGTGAACTTGATTGACAATGGCTTCTAATTTCCTGCAAAAAAAAAGTGAAAAGGATACCTTTCCTTGATGTTTAGGGCATGGATTAAAGATATCACGAAAAAAATTTCAAGCAACTGATCAAAAAATGATTCAGATCTCAAGCAAATCTGGTGCTAAGGTGCACCCCCAAAATAAATCCATAATAGAAACCCCTTTCAAGGGTAAGGATTTCCAAGACTCGACCTCAAAAATAAATTTTAGGGATGTCCTCCATGGTGGACAACCTCAGCCTAATGCTAACATTAATCTTAGGGCTTCTCGTAAACCTCTAAGAATGCCAAATATTGATCCGAGGAAAACTAAGTCATGATGTCTTAGAGCAGTTGATAGAACTCCTATTGTTAAGCTTGATATGGGTGACATTCAGACTATCATTGAAGATCTAGAAAAAAGAGGACTAATTTATCATTTATTGGATTTTCATCCAAGCCTATCTGCTTTTAAATTTTGGTCTACAAAAAGTTGGAAAACTAAAGGTGAGTTACAAATCTCTATTTATCCAAATGGTTATTTTCTTGTCTTATTTGCTAATAATGAAGGAGAGAAAACATTTCAAGGGGGTCCCTGGTTCTTTGGAAGGTTAGGGATTTTTAATAAGCCCCGACATACTAAATTTAAATCCAAATAAGAGATGCCTTCTACAGGTCTCGTGTGGGTTAGACTCTTTGGCCTCCAAATTGAATTCTGGAATTCAATTATTTTTTCTTCAATTGGAAACTTTTTGGGAATTTTTTGATGACTGTTGATTGTACTCAAAAAATTGAACATATTATTCATGCTCGAATTTGTATTTTAATGGATTTTGACAAACCCCTACCTAAAAATATCACATTACAATTTGAGGAGGACACTTGGGAGCAAATAGTGGACTATGAGAACATTTCTTTTCGTCATAGAATTTGCCATAAATATGGTCATTTGGCTAGTGTTTACCCAAATAAAATTCTAGATCAAAAGAAAGAAGATACAAATTCAACATGTTTCCAAATACCTAAGAAGAAGAACACTTAGAAAAAACTAGTTATGAAGGATCAATCAAAGTTATCAGCTACTATGTTTGAAATTCTTTCCACAAATTATGCCTTAGGTGAGGAAGAGGAAACAATGGAAACAAAAATCTTAGAAATACAATTTAGATATGAAAGGAATAACTCAGAGACAAACCAACAAATCAAAAGTTTTCAACAAAAAC
Organism: Wollemia nobilis; assembly: GCA_028583015.1. NCBI lineage: Eukaryota > Viridiplantae > Streptophyta > Pinopsida > Araucariales > Araucariaceae > Wollemia > Wollemia nobilis. The sequence goes on along the minus strand of JAQPPZ010001579.1, from coordinate 2,008,414 downwards.
AAAGGAGAAATATACACAAGAAAAACAATCTTTTAAATGGTGAGACTTTAAATAATACATGTCCCAAGATAGACTCTGTTGAACCTTCTAGCAATAGTTTGGATTTGTACATGCATTCTTCAAGGTTAGAAGAGATCTCAGACTCAATTGGAGTAAGTCAAGAAATAGGGAAAAAAAATTGAAGATGGATTCTAATCAAAAGGTAGGTCGCAAGAACAATCAGCATTATATGGTAAAAGAAGGTGAAAAGCTTGTAGACGAAGGTAATATTAATTCCCTTACCAACTATTTTTGACCTGGTATTAATGAAGATCATCACTTGAAATATTAGAGGACTCAAAGGGAGTCTTTCAAAACAAAATAAAATTAGAAGAATGATTCAAATAAATCATCCTCATCTTGTTTTCCTTCAAGAAATGAAGATGTCAATAGAGGAAATGGATTCAATTGCTAGTAAAATATGGCCAACTGGAAAAGTTGTTTCCCTTAGTTCCTAGGGGACTTTTGGTGGCATTTCTTACCTTTGGGACCCAAAAGAGGTAGTTATTCACCATATGGTTGGAAGCTGGGGTCTTTTGGCTATACCTATTCAAAGTAGACATTCCAACCAAATTATGCTTTGCATAACTGTTTTTGCTTTGACTTCTTTGGAGGAAAAGAGAAGACAGTGGAAGGATATAACTTATATTATCTCTCATTTTCCTGAAGCTTGGATCTTGATAGGAGGAGATTTCAATACCATCCTCTCTTTGGATGAGAAAATGGGGGAAAATAGGAATTTGGACAAGAGCACTATCCTCATGAATGAATATATTGCAAACCTTCATCTTGTGGACATCCAGCAAGATAATGGCCTTATGACTTGGTCTAATAGAAGGCAAGGCTTATCTTGCATCATGGAGAGATTGGATAGGTTCCTACTCTTTGATCATTTCTTAATCCATGGTCACATTCCTAAAATTAAGACTCTTAACAATGCTAGTTCATACCACTGGCCAGTCATGGTGGAAATTTGGAAAACGAATGTGAGTTTCTCTCCTTTTCAATTTTAGTTAATGTGGCTTAGAGACAGTTCCTTCAGACCTCGAGTGCAACAATGGTGGAAGGAAGGTAAACCAAGATATGGGACTAAGATGTACTATTTTTCTAGAAGGTTACAATATACTAAATCCAAAATCAAGACTTGGAACTAGAAGGAGTTTAGGGATGTTCAACAAAAAAATATGAAGTTATTGCTCAACTTGAAATTTTGGATAAGAAAATCCGTTTAGATGGCCTCACATAGAACATAAGTATAGATGAAATTAGACTCACAGCTTAGTTAGAGGAATGGGAAAAAAAGAACTCTTATGGAAGAAAAAATATAGAATTCAATGGCTCAAAGAAGGAGATCGAAACACAAATTTCTTCCACAAATCTCTTCTAGCTTGAAGATCTCACAAATTTATTTCTTCCCTAAATTTAGATTCTGGAGAGGTTGTCTACACTTGGTATGGCATGAACTCTATTGTTGTGAATTACTTGTTCAATCTTTTTGTTGCTACTCCTATTGACTCACCTTCTCAACAAAATGTTCTTCACGTGATCCCTTCTCTTATGACTTCTGAGGAGAGCTCTATTTTGGCTTCTCCTATTACTATAAATGAGCTTCAACAAGTGGTTTTTAAGGGAAAACCCTAGATCTTTATGGTTTTCCCATTGAGTTCTACCAAGATTTCTAGGATATCCTTCATGTTGATTTATTAGAGATGGTGGAAGAAGCTAGGAAAGCCAAAGAAATTTTGAAGGTTATCAATAAAAATTATATAACTCTTTTCCCAAAATCTCAAGAGGCTTATCATATCTCAGCTTTTAGACCTATTGCTTTATGTAATGTTCTTCTCAAAATCATTACTAAGATCATGGCAAAAAGGTTGAAGCCTCTTTTGCATAAGATTATTTCCCCTAAACAAGGAGGTTATGTGGAAGGGCATTAAATAGTGGATGAGATAGTTCTTACTCAGGAAGCCATCCATTCCAAGGAAATGCAAAAATATCCTTCTATGTTCATTCGTTTAGACTTATCCAAAGCTTTTGATAGAGTGGATTGGCACTTATCAAAGTTTTGAGGCAATTTGGTTTCCCTCAAGATTGGATGGACTGGATTATGGGTTGTACCTCTTCAGTATCCTACTCAATTCTTATCAATGGTAGGCCTTCACAATTTTTCCCAACTTCTAGAGGTATTAGGCAAGGCGACCCCCTCTCCCTTTATTTATTCAACATTCTTGTTGATTGCTTGGGTAGGACTATAACCAAAAATAGATATAAGAAAACCCTAGAGGGAGTTGCCATTGCTCATGGAGCTAGGCCTATCTCTCATCTTCAATTTGTTTGACTCTACTTTATTAGGTGAAGCTACAATTAAGGAAGCTTCTAAAATTAAGTAAATTATTAGCTATTTTTCTAAGGCTACAGGGCAATTGATCAATGAAGACTAGTCTAAAGTCATTTTCTTTCAGTGCTCTACCAGATAGGAATCCATGGTCTTGGATAAATTAAGATATAAGAAGACCTCCCTTCTGATAACTTATTTAGGCATTGCTATCAATACTCAAAGACAGAAAAATAAATATTGAAATTGGTTGTTGGAAAAAGTTAAGAAGAAAATTGGAAAGTGGACCAATAGGTGGCTTTCTTTTGGGGGTAGAATTACCTTGGTAAAATCTACCCTTCAAGTTATACATATTTATGTTTCTACCATGTTGAATATCCCAAAGGTTGTTCTTCGAGAATTGGATCAAATTAATCATTGGTTCCTTTGGAGTGGTACTAAGGAGAAAAGAGAATGGACCTTGGTAAAATGGGATACTTTGTCTTCCTAAGAATGAAGGGGGTTAGGATTTTGGTCTTCTATTAATAACAACAAAACTTTAGCTGCTCAATTGTATTGGAGGATTTTACATTAACCCAATGCCCTTTAGGCCAATAATCTGTGTTAAATATGTTGAGAACAAAAGTCTTGAAGACCTTATTCGCTATCAATTGCCTACTAAAGGTTCTCCCATTTTAGCGGTTCTTAAGACTAGCGAGGATTTAATTAAGAAAAATTTATTTTGGATCATTCATAATGGTCAACAAGCAAATTTTTGGATAGATTCTTGGGATGGTCACTAGCCTTTGATAACTCAGTTTCTTAATTGGAGGCCTTGGATGGAGGAGCTTCACCGAGCTAATTGGATAAAGGTGGCTAATTATTGTCGATACCATACTGGTAATTCAAAGGTTGGTGAATATTGTATCCCTATTGAGGACTGCCCTATTCAAATTCCATAAATTCAAAGACAAGACATCCAACGCATCCTGCATATGAGATCTCTCTCTTGGTCTCATGATAAAGATTGTTTTGGATGGAACAACACTACTAAGGATGAGTATTCAACTGCTCAAGGTTATTTGGCCTTATGCCATAATAATCCTAATCAATTTTACGATATATTTTCTCAGTTGTGGGCTTAAAATATTTGGCCTAAGGTGAGGTTCTTTACTTGGCTTTTATTGCATCGTAGGGTGCTAACTAGTGAGCAACTTATGAAATGTGGTTTTCATGGCCCTTTTAAATACGAAATGTGTGGAAATAATGTGGAAACTCTTAGCCGTATTTTTATTGTGTACCTTAGTGTTAGCGTATATTCTTTTTATTTCATTATAGGGGATATTGGTTATATGGTTATATTGTTGTAACCATGTTGTAACTGGTTCTAATCTTGCCTTCGGTAGTTCCATCTTTTCAGGACTATTCTTGGGGTGAATTAGGCTATATATTATTTCAATACAATTGCAACTATGTTAGTCTTTCTGACATGGTATCTGAGCCAAGTTGCGAGATGTCATCCCCCGTGTTGGAGCCATCGCCATAGGCATAGTGATAACCACAATCTGGACTACAGCTGCTCTGCGCACTCCCTAGGAGCAAGCACTAAGTCCATGTGAGATCGTTGTCGATGTCCGCCATCGCATTGAAGGTGACGATGAGGAGAACTCAACATCAGAGTTTAATAGCTACAGCAGTCAAAGATATTTCAGATCTGAGATCGACAGTTACATGCAGATCGGGTATCGAAGTATCAGTGTTCTAGAGAGAATCGCATTGTGCAGGCTGGAACGAGAGCTCGTTTGTAGCATTATCATAAAGAATATGGAAGTTCTGTTGTTGTATGTTTCCTAATATCAAGGGAAGCAACGAATCACTACTTCCAATCATGGCCAGGCACGACAGCCCGTTGCCTGCGTTGGCGAAGGTGTTTTCTATAGGAAGATCGTACTCCACGCCGCCCTTGAAATTGAACATCACCTTGGCCGCATCTAAATCACTCGTGGAGGCGTGGTAGCAGAGATCCAACCTCACTGAAGATCCGTCTGAAGGGCTCAGCTTCACCGCCGACTGAATCGCGTCCTTCAACAAATCGTACACCGTCGTCGAAAGATAGGAGTTTCAGAGCCATGTCTGCATAGCTTACCCCTTCCATCATTTCCATGCTTGGCTCCAACACGAGGGGCGACATCTCGCAACTTGGCTCTGATACCATGGCTCTGAATATCATGGGGATGTTAGCATATATTCTTATTATTACATTATAGGGGATATTGGTTATATGGTTATATTGTTGTAACCGTGTTGTAACTGGTTCTAATCTCGCCTCCAGTGGTTCCATATTTTTAGGACTATTCTCGGGGTGAATTAGGCTATATATTATTTCAATACAATTGCAACTATGTTGGTCTTTCTGAAACTTAGCCTCTAAGCTATGGATGAGAATGACCATCTTACTTGGCTTACAGTGGTCCAATTTTTCTACTTTTGAATAGCTTTGGAGGGATTTACCTAAGCAGGAGGGTGTTGATCATTTTATTAGGTAGTTAGTTTGGATGGATTCTACCATTCCACCTTGGAATATCTTGAATGAAAGGGTCAACCAGATTTTCAATCAAGAAAGAAAGGATATTCACTATATCTGGAAAAATACCATTGCCAACTTAGTTGAATCAATCCAAAAACTCCTTAATCAACCCCAAAACTCCCACCAAAGATGGGATCAAGTGATGCAAATATTGAAGATTAACTCTTGTAAGGGCAAATGACTTATTGCAAGATGGAAAGATTAAGGAATTGGCAGCCTCATCCTAAGGATTATGGAAAATTCAATACCGATGAAGCCTCTAGGGGAAACCCTATAAAAGCTAGTGTAGGAGGGAATTGGTAGACTTTCAGATGCCTCCTTGGTTTTCACTTTTTTTGAGAATTTGGTTATCCTTTCCAATAACCTTGCTGAGGGGTATGGTATCCTCAGAGGCCTTCAAGAGGTTGCTAAGGTTGAATGGAAAAAGGTGTTGGTTGAATCTAAATCCCAACTCATGATTAATCTTCTGAAGACTCCTAATAATCATAAGGTTGATTGGAGAATAAAAATAATTGTTTAGAAGATTCAATTAATCCATATGGGATTTTTGAAAGTGGATTACAATCATGTGGTCAGAGAACAAAACATGAGTGTTGATGCTTTAGCTAATTGGGCATTGGACAAAGGTGATCTTACTTGCTATGGCCACCCTCCCAGATGGTGGGCTTGACAAATAAGGAAATCTCTGGTTTTTATCCTTTCTTTGGATGGCTCTAGTACTAGAGGTACCTAATTCCTTTGTGCTTTATTTTTTATTCTATTTGGTTTGATCAGGGTATTTTAGTTCCCTAGCTTAGATATATCTTTCTTGTGTCTACTTTATTAAATCTTGCCTTAAAAGTATTTTGGCCTATAAAGGTTGTAGTTGTGTTTTGTTTTTTGTTTTCCTTTTTTTTAGTTTTTCAAGGGGTGTGTGTGTGTGTTTTGTATTATTTTGTTTTTGTGTTGTTTTAGTTGTTTTTTTTTTGTTTTTTCCAAAAAAAATTGTGTTTTTGTTGTTTTTCATGTTTTTGTGTTTTTGGTTTTTTTTAAGTGTTTGTGTGTTGTTTTTTTGTTTTTATGGTTTTCTTATGTATTTTGTGTTTTGTGTTTTGTTGTTAATTTTATTTTTATTTTTATTTATTTATTTGTTTGTTTGTTTTTTTTTGTTTTTTGTTGTTTTTATGTTTTTATGCTTTTATGTTATTTTTGTTTGTTATGTGGTGTTTGTTTGTTTTTTTGTCTTTGTTTTTTATGTTGTTGTGTTTTTGTGTTTTTTTGTTATTATTTTTGTTGTTTTATGCATGCTCATTGAGTGTGTCAAAGGGAGCAGGCCAAGTGCAAGCCCTGGGTATTTTTTGCAGAATAGATACCTCTACCTCCTTGGGACTTACCCAAAAGTGACATCCCATTTAAGGTGTTTTCCACAAACAAACAAAAATAGTTGGTTAATACTATAAATTCTAGCATCTTTGACTTTAACACTACCCTAGATTTACAATAAATTATTGTGGATATTTCAGGATTTAAAGATAGAAATTTGTCATCAACATGTTTAGGTTTTCTTTGTTTAATAAAGGAAAGAAGAAAGAGCTTTGGTATTTAATATTTGATAGAATAAAATCTTTTTTGGAAGGTCGAAAAGTTAACTTCTCAACCATATATGGAAGGCTATATATCATAAAAACTTTATTGTAATCTACCTATAGATATGATATCACTTTCAAGATTGTTAGCAAGCTGACATCCAAATTTAATAGAACTTAAAAAGATTTTATATGGAAAGGATGTGAGGAAAACTTTAGTATTCCTCTTTCAAAATAGGATAGGGTTTTACAAGGAAATAATATTAGAGGGACAAGCTTGTTGAATCATAAATTTATGATTTTGGCACTAGAGACAAAACTTAGCTTGAGATTATTCAAAGTTCAAGGAAAGAGTTAGGCAAAATTATTTAAAAACACATAAGTTCTCTTGATGTAATGAAATTATTTAAGAAATTACCACTACCTAGAAGATCACAAACATGGAATTTCATATTAGATAGTTTGTAATTAATCAAGTAACATACTAAATGGTTAATCAATGAGGGGGACTTTGTAAAATTTTGGTTAGATGCTTGGTAGAAAACTTGTCTACTTATTTTTCAACCTCAAATGGCAACTACTGGCCAAGGCATGTCTAGCTTATAAATATACAAAAGTTAAAAATTTTATTAATATGAGCAATAAATCTAGACAAAGGATTTATGTTACTAACCTAGTTGAAGGAGAGGAACTCAAACAAATAGTGAATGAGCTTCAAAATGTTAGAGAATATATTACATTATTGGATACATATCAATGTACCACCTTTGGTACATTACTAGAGTAGGGGTTTACCTTAGAGTAAAGTTATGTAGTTACTTCAACATGTAATAAATGTACAAGTGTTAGAATGTGCAATGATGTAAATGTGCATGTAGTCCACATGTACATAATTCATAGGATAGAGTCAAAGGTAGAGTGGGTGCCAAGGAACCTATCTTCCTATATAAATACCTTATAGTGAGTAAAATAAGAGAAGCAAGAATATAGAGTGTGGTTATTATATATTATTAGTGTGGTATTATGTAGTCCTTTCATATCAGTATATGGAATGTTCATGTCCCTCATTATACTGCATTGTACTATTTTTGTGAGCTTTCATTAATGGTATATTTCTGAGTTATTGTAGAATTTTCTCTCATTATTTTCTTGCATATTATAGTGCCATTATCATATAGATATTATAGCTTTCTTATATTGCATCTTGTGGTTGCATTTCCTATATCATATACTCATCAAAAGCTAACAAGGGTATCAGAGCACATGGTAGATCAATAGTAAATAGGAAGAGCCACAAATGAGATTGAGAGAAATTCAAAAATATCATTTACAAAATTTATGAGATTGCATTTGGCTAAAGTCTTTCCACGGGGCTGTAGAAAAACTTGTGAAGACTATGACTTAGCAAGGATTCCACTATATTGACAAATCAACTAGTGAATATTTGTCATCTCTAGATTTAGAATTTCTTCCATTACAGTCCTAACACTTTGTTACAGGAAAAAGGATATTCAAATAAAGTGGGTAAGAATCCTACAAAAGAGCTAGGAAGAATATATTCTTTAGAATCAATCCAGCACTAGAAGCAACAAGAGGAAGAATAAATATTTGGAGGCCTGAAGAAAATATCCCAATTCTAGAGATTACAGACCTACAGAGTACGTAAGAAGAAAAGGCCATAGGAGCCTTGTTGTAGATTCAACAAAGAGACTCCATAGAAGATTCTAGGAGAAGATTGGAGGTTGGTGATCTCCATTGAAGACTACAAACAATATATTGAAGAGACTCCAGAGAAGAGTCCTGGTGAAGATAGGATATTGGTGATCTCCATTGAATATTGAAGACTTCACCCTAAAGGAGAAGAAGAAATCAGCCTAAGAAGCTAAAGAGACCTACAAGAGATCTCAAGGAGAAACAAGGAGAAGGCTTGGTGAGCCTCATTAAAGGAGATTTAGAGAAGGCCATTAAAGGAGTTCCTAGGAGAACTCATTGGATAAATTTACCACCAAGGAGAAGTTCCTGATAAAGGAATATTTTGGGATAATTTTCACCATCCAACAACAAGCCCAAAGGAGAAGGATTTGGCAAGAAGTTTGACAAATTTTGGAGGATATTGGAAAAGACCTTAATACTTTTAAATTCTTGAGAAGAAGGCCTTGATTGAAGTTAGAATCTGATAAGGAGATTGAAGGATAAAGGATCCAAACATTACTACCAAACCTAAGAGGTTTGAAGATTACCTTTGAAGGCTAGAAGGCTCATTCTAAGATAGGGGTTTGTTGAATCTTCAGCAGAATACTGAAGGATTCTTGAACTAAAAAATCAGCTACGATTTGGGAGAATTTCCTACCAATTTTTTTAGATTCAAGGATAGCATTTTAGTGGATAGATTAACTACGAAAGGGTAGCAATTAGGACAACATTACTAGTTGTAGAAATTTAGATTTATGGAGAGCATCCTAAAGGAGAATTGAAGTCACAGGGCAACAAGTTAAAGGGTTTTAAGAGCTGCAAATAGGTGAGTTAAAGAGTTGTTTTGGACAACCAATAAGAGTTGTAAGTTCATCCAGTTAAGGGTAGCAATTTGGTGAATCGAATCACCAAGACATCCACCATATTCAAATATCTTAAAGGTAAGCAACTTGGGTGCAAAAGGTTCATTAGTTTAACTTTAGATTTTTGGTTTATTACCCATATTAGTTTAAAATTTGTAAGGAGTGGATTCATTTTAAAGTCTTCAAGGGAGTGCATAAGAGGATTTCTTTTAAGGTAACCTCCCTTGAGAAACCTTATGTGCCAAAAGGTAACCAAAAGCTTTAGCAACAAGAATATAAAGTGAGGGGGTGAGAGGACAACCCTATCAAATAGACCGACCTAGTTGAATGGATTTTGATTGATAAGTATTCAAGGTAAGAGTAGCAGAGGCATCTTGAAAAAGCATGTGAATTGTGCTGATGAAAAGTTGACCAAAGCCCAATGCTTGAAGCATACAAGTAATGAAATACCATTCCATTTTTTCATATGCTTTTTCAAAATCAATTTTAATAAACAAAGCATTTTTTCTTGAGGAGCGGGCCCATTCCATACCTTCCCAAACTGCAAGCACAGTATCTAAAATATATCTTCCTTGAACAAACCTAGTTTGTTTAGGTTTGATTATCAGAGGTAGAAGAGGCCTAAGCTTACGAGCAATAACTTTAGCAATAATATTGTAGATCGCATTCAAAAGGGTGATAGGTATCCAACTGGTAAATAGTTTAGGATCACCATATTTAGGAATGAACTTAACATTCCCTTTGTTGATGATGACTCCTAGAGTTCCACACTGTATGGCTTCCAGGTAAACATTGTGTAAATTTGGACTTAACATGTCCTAAAATTCCTTGTAGAATTTGCAAGGAAATCCATCTAATCCAGGGGATTTATCATTGGCCATAAGGGACAAAGCTTCCTTAATATTGGAGAGAAATCTCATTCATCTTACTTTTATTACTACAAAGACAAGTATAAAATATTTAGGGAGAGAATAATATTCAAATTAGATTGTTTCTTCTAAGTTCTTATTTCAAAAGCATCCACTAACAATGAGTTTAAGCTTGATATTTTTGAAGATAAAGGTAATAGGTCATATAGAAAGCCAAGGAACAGAAATGGAAGAAGTTATGATCCTCTTATGACTTGCAATATTATGAGATCACTAGTTCATCAAGGATACCTAGAAAACTACAAGGTCAAAGACTCCTCCAAACCATAAAAGTCGCTAGGTGGAGGAAATCACACCTCCCCATAAAAAATAGAGTCCAAAAAACATTACTACACGTCGTCGCCAGCAATCATTACACAGACATCCCAAGACATAATCATTAAACAAAGATCAAGGAGCGAGGATGAAAGTTATCTTCCTCGTTGACATACTACCAGCCTCCATCCGAAGAGACTGGGGCATTCCATCCTTCTTCTGCATTACCGCCAACTAGAGTCTATTGAGGAGCGGCAGGTGCATCGGTATGACGAACAACAACCAAAGTAGTAGCAGTGTCACCCCACCCAACAACTAGCTCAGAAGCGACGGGCCGAACATCCCACCCGGAGTTCTAGTGGGAGGAAGGACCAACTCCATCATCCAGGCATCTGCGACACTAAGAGGGTTGGGACCAGTGTCTATCCGTCGGAGAATGGGTGAAGCATCGGGAACCTCGACGGGGCCGAGAATGGGACCTGGAGGAGCTTCTCGGGGAATTGGGAGGGACACGACTAACCGTGCATGGGGTATTACCCCAATGATCCATCAGAGCACGAAGGTGTTGCAGCTCAACGTTCACCTTGTCCACCTGTACAAAAATTTGCATCCAACAGTCATAAAAAATAGCATACTTGTCAGCGAAAGAAAATGTCAGAGTGGAGTCAAGTTGTGTAAAAATCACCTTGCTCCTAGTTTTCCACAAATGGAAGAGAGTACTGATACGAAAAACATTCCACACTAGTTCAAGATTGTCAAAAAAATCAATGGGGTCCCCTAGAAGAGCGTGAGGCCATAAGAAGGGACTCCGCATGAAAGGTTGAAAGAATTCCAGGAGCCATTTCCAAGCAAGAGAAGCCCGTTGACATTGCCAAAAAATATGCAACACATCCTCAGGTTCACCACAAAAAGGACAGGTAGGGTTCTGAACACCTAGTTGCTTAAGTCTATTTCCTAGAGGAAGTCCTTGGTGAATAAGACTCCAAACAAAAAAACTTTGTTTAGGCTCAATATATGAAGCCCAGACTTGGGCAAAACGTAAACTCCACCTTGAGGGTGAGGAGACCAAATCCCATTTAACATTCAACCTATGTGACATGGGGACCTGAGGAGTAAGCCAGTTATACCCAAGTTGGGCTTTGTACTGAATTAGAGGGACCTTCTTAGGCCAGCACCAATCGGACCACCAAGGCTTTTGGAACCTCTTATGTAACTTGCTCCAAAGGGAGAAAGGAATATTATCTATGACAACATCATAGGTCTATTTATCCTCATTTCTGAGACTGTAAGTATGCCTGAAAATATCCCAGGGTATCCAACTCCTGGTTTGACACGAGAAAAAATCCTTCAGAGATGCAATTCCTTTTCTATAAAAATGTTGAGCTCTGACCCATTGAACTTGAGCCAACGACATACCTTGCCATGAAATAGTAGGAGACCACCAGACATTCATGTCCTGAAGAGAGGCCCCTGAATTTTGATCCTTTCCTTTCTAGCATAGCCAGGGTTTAAGCACCTCCCAGGCTTTCCAAATACTCTTGATAACAAAGGAACCCTGAATTTTTATAGGAACAGGGGCAGTAAGAATAGTCTGAAGGCTCAACCCCTTCCAAATTTTTTTCCATAGGGTAAGCCATAAGACAAGCAATGTCGAATGAGAATTTTCCAGTGCTCATTACCTGTGAGGGATCGAGTAATCCATTTAGCACATAAAGCAAAACCTTGTCTTTGGCAATAAAAAAGGCCCATACCTCCATAGGATTTGGGTAGGCAACACACCTCCCATGCCACCCTATGAAAGCCTCTTTTCATAACATATTTTACCCATAGGAAGTCTCGTAAGAGCTTATCCAGTTTCTTATAACAAGCCTTGGAGGGCACCCAACAGGAAGAATAATAAACATGAGTGGTAGCCAAAACCTTAGAACAAATTTGAAACTTTCCTGCCAAAGAAAGTTTTTTTGATGACCAGTAGGCTAACTTCTTCTCAACCTTTTGAGTAACATGTTGCCAAAGTTGTGCAGAAGAGCCAAGAAAAGCAAAAGGGATCCCCAAAAATTTAAATACTTCACCTGGTTGGATCCATCCCCATTGATAATGGTCGAGCCAATCAGGTATTGGATCAGGGGAAGATCTATAGCAGGAGGTTTTCCTCCACTGAATGCTAGAACCAGAGGCCTTACAAAAGACTTTCAAATAGTAAATGGTTGAGGATAGGGACTGCTCATCTTCTTGAATAGTAAAAAAGGAATCATCGACAAAGTGACCATTAACCAGCTGAAGGCTAGAATTGGGGAGTGAGATGCCTCTAAGGCTCCCTTGAGAAACCTTATGTGCCAAAAGGTAGCCAAAAGCTTCAGCAACAAGAATATAAAGTGAGGGGGTGAGAGGACAACCCTATCGAATAGACCGACCTAGTTGAATGGATTTCGATTGACAATTGTTCAAGGTAAGAGTAGCAGAGGCATCTTGAAAAAGCATGCGAATTGTGCTGATGAAAAACTGACCAAAGCCCAATGCTTGAAGCATAGAGGTAATGAAATACCATTCCATTTTATCATATGCTTTTTCAAAATCAATTTTAATAAACAAAGCATTTTGTCCTGAGGAGCGGGCCCATTCCATACCTTCCCAAACTGCAAGCACATTATCTAAAATATATCTTCCTTGAACAAACCTAGTTTGTTCAGGTCTGACTATCAGAGGTAGAAGAGGCCGAAGCTTACGAGCAACAACTTTAGCAATAATCTTGTAGCTCACATTCAAAAGGGTGATAGGCCTCCAACTGGTAAATAGTTTAGGATCACCAGATTTAGGAATGAACTTAACATTCCCTTTGTTGATGATGGCTCCTAGAGTTCCACATTGTATGGCTTCCAGGTAAACTTTGTGCAAATATGGACCTAGCATGTCCCAAAATTCCTTGTAGAATTTGCAAGGAAAGCCATCTAATCCAGGGGCTTTATCATTGGCCATGAGGGACAAAGCTTCCTTAAGATCCTCTAAGGATAAAGGTGTATCACACAACTCCACTTGAGTTGGAGAAAGCTTACAGGGAACAACAGAACAACATTCATCTAATGCCTGTTGACGCTCATCATTAAGAGGTTGAGAAGCAAAAACTCCCTGATAATGATGAACAAAAGCCTTAATGATATCTGAAAGTGCAGTGAACCTCCCTGCTTCCATTTGAATGGCATGGAATTGAGAATGTTGAGCAGGAGGTCGAAGCCTTTTGAAGAATTCCTTAGAGACTCTATCTCCAATTTGAAGCCAATGTAGGCGAGCTCGAAGCTGAGCTCCCTTAGCTTCATACAATTCCTCTTTCTTAAGTTCATGCCTCAAGGCTGCAACATGAGACTGAAGATTTATATTATATGGAGAATTCTCAAGCTTGAGACAAGCTTTATGGAGCTCTTCTTTCAAAGTTGAATTAGCTTGTCTTCTGCATTTTGCAATGTCCACCCCTAAAATATGCAGTATTTTGGTGGTGCGTTGGATAGTAGAGTTCCACCAATTAATCCAGCCCAGAGAGCCCTACGATCGAGGGAGCAAGTTCTAGATTTGAAAGATATGGGCCTTCATGGTTGGACTGTGCAAAAAGGAAACATTAAAGTAGAACTGAGAGGAGTGAACTTTGGGTTGTGTATGTTGCATGTCGATAACAAACAAAATGGGGGTGTGGTCTGAAAGAGTAGTGTCGAGCAAGGCTGTGACAAAAGGGGTCGAGGGCTTGAAATGAGAAAAATAAAAGGAATCACTTTTAGAGACCATCGCCCGATCTAACCTCTCGAGGACCCTGGCTGACTCAGCTTGGAAGTTCGACCAAGTAAACCAGAGCTCCCAAGGAAAATCAGAGGATGTAAAGCAGGAGTTCGGATCAAACAGATGCAACTTATTTTTCATAAAAAACCAGGCCTCCCATTTTCTAGAGCACCAACGTCTTGGAGAGTGACTGATTTTATCTGAATCCTTTTCTACCATGTTGAAATCATCGCAAAAAACCCAAGTGGCTAGAGGCAGAGAGAAAGCTAGCCATCACCAAAGAGAGCTCCTAATCGAAGCATCGTTAGAGGCATAAATGTTGACCACCCCAAATGACTTCCCTCTAATCTCAAGTAAAATCCAAACAACTTGGTGGGATGGGTCAACACCCCAAGTCACCACATGTGGCTACCACTTGGGTGCCAAGATAGTGATAACTCCTCCTTTCCCAGGCAAATGCTTGGTAGAATAAAACATGCTACATGGACTAAGAAAATTACAAACACACTACATATTGAAATCACTTATCTTAACTTCTTGTAGACATAGAAAGTCAAAATCTCCATGCAAATGAGCAGCATTCACTAGCTCACTTTGGACCAGGTATTTATGGATTAGATCCATCAGTCCTCGCACGTTCCATGAGAAAAAAATCATGAGGACTTGTCAGGATTCATAATATCCATGACATCCTCTGAATCACCTAGGCCCTAAAGTGAACTGAAGGAATTAGCACCTCCACTAAAATTACCCTCACCCGAGGATATTTGGAGAACAAACTCATCGCGTTGGCGACGCTTGTCAAAGCTCAGGTCCAAGTTATCCCTCGAGGGGCTTCGAGAATGATGAACTTTAAAATCTTGTTCCTCCACAATCGTGGAGTATGTGGGCATCGTCGATGAAAAATTTGGCATGGTAGTGGGATGAGCCTCCACAACAATCGAGGCGAATGTAGGGCCAGACCAAAGAGAAGCTAAAAAAGGTGGCGGTTGAGTAACTACAGGGGTAGTCGAAGTAGCATTCGGGACCCCTACAACTTGCATGGTGGGTTGCATGTTAACGATAGTCGGTGTGGTGGCTTTAGAAGACTGCATAGAGTTAGTGGGGGCTTGCATAACCTGGGTATCAATGGGCCTGGTTTGAGTAGGCTGCATAGAGGGATTGGCCTACTCAGGTAAACCTAGGAACTCAATCCACACAGGAACTTCCAGCTCAGCTTGGTCACTGGTTGTGAAGTCACGAGTGTAAGATTACAAAATTAACAAGGAATTTCTCACCGTCCAGGGACCTTTGGCTAACACTTTTTGAGCTTGAGCAGGATCAGGGAAGCAAAAAAGGAAATAACCCTTGGTGAGATTCTGAACATTCTCAACTATCACACCATGCGGACCCCAAACTTGTTGCACCCAAGACCTAATGAGGGTATCATTGGGAATTCTACCCAGGAAATACCCGACAAGGGTATGTGACTCAAACCAGTTGCAAGCATTATGAAACTCATGCAAGGGAATGGAAATAGCAAGGATAGTATTCTTACCTCGTGAAACACTTTCGGATAAACTTTCTCGGGTGCTTCCCTAGCGCCATTGCTCTCTCCAACCTGACTCAGTAGCAACTGAGCTAGCCATTAGGGTGGCCGCCA
Source organism: Wollemia nobilis (assembly GCA_028583015.1). Taxonomy (NCBI): domain Eukaryota; kingdom Viridiplantae; phylum Streptophyta; class Pinopsida; order Araucariales; family Araucariaceae; genus Wollemia; species Wollemia nobilis. The sequence continues at coordinate 1,992,763 of JAQPPZ010001579.1, read as the reverse complement.
ATTTAAACAGGATAGAACACCGCCCTAGGCGATGTTAATGCAAATTCGTGACAAGACCCAAGTAATATTTCCCAGCCTTAAATGGCGTGGTATGACATGCAACACCCAAAAGAGCATATGGAATGCAGCACAGACAAGATTTTGATGATTCAAACGCTACATAATGGTATAAATTTTATCAACATTACAATACCAAATTTATAAAATTATACTATGAACTAACTAGTATGTTACGTTTGTTTTGATAAATTTTTGCTAATAAATACATTTGAATGAAACCTCCAATAGTGGTATAAGTATGTATACATGTAAGGATCCACATTGATCTATGATAAAATGGAAATGTCTAATTGTTGGATTCATCAAAATTATTCTTTATGGTGCTTGTAACAAAAACCAAAAAGAAGTTGATGGAGGTGGTATTCTTCAAAAAAATAATGAATGCAAAATACTCCTTACTTATTTAAAATCATTTAGAACTTCAACAAACAACTATGTAGAGGCTAGTGTACTTATACAGATCAAAATTGTTATTAGAAAATGATGAAAACATATTTCCATTGATGGGATTTATAAATTATTATAAATGTTATTGAGAAAAATGAAATAAAACATGACATGTTCGAGGGGACATCGCAATGGTTCGGGATTTGGCTCGTCTTCGGGAGGTCTAAGGTTCAAACCACGGCGTGGGCGAGTGTGTGAGGGGGTGAATGTGTGTTAATTCCCTATTGATAAGCATAACTCTCGACTTTAGGAGGGGTCATGGTTGAGGGGAGCCTGCTTAGTCCTATGCATTGGTCGTAAGGGTTTCTCACACTAACCAAATCAAAAAATAAATAAAATAAAACTTAACATTATTTATTATGTCCATCAATTATTATTGGAGGTAGCATCTTGGAAATGCCAACATATTTTTAGAGAAGGAAATTAGCAAATAAACTAGCCATTTGCAATATCAATATTTGTCTTGATTAAATTCAATTTTAAAAGGCAAGTGGTGCAGCGATATTTTATCTCTTAATATCAAGAAGTTGATTGCAAAGACATAACAACCTAAGAAATATAAAGAATATTTTTGATAAAAAAAATGAATAAAATTTATCATTAATAAAAATATAAGTTAAATATAATTTAATTAACCTCATAACAATATAATATTTTATTATTTTAATGGAAGTGATCCAAATAAAAACTACACATAAATTATTAAAATAATTTGTATAAATGTATCCAAAGGTCCATTTATTAAATCTGAATTTAAAACCTTTATTTTTTTAATGTTACACGTGAACACAAAAACCTCAAACCACAAAAGATAAAGATATTATCAAGTATCCAAAGTACTCAAATTTTTGACCTTCCGACAGCAAGGCCCCTACTCACCTGGACTTTAAAAACAATTAAACTCACCACTCCATCCATCTCTAATGAATAATTCATAACCGGGATCTTAAATTGTTAAGGAGCTTAAAATTTAAGAAAATATTTACCATATCCAACTCAACTTCAACCAGATACTTTCATTATTATTATGATTGTAATATATGCTTTGTGGCATTCCAATTTGACCTGTGCTCTCAAAGGTTATTACAAAACATCTGTTTTTATTTTTTCAGTGAAAGGGATGAATCTTAGGAGCTTCAAGAGACAATGTGCTCTCAAAGATTATTACAAAACATCTGTTTTTATTTTTTCAGTGAAAGGGATGAATCCTTAGGAGCTTCAAGAGACAATGGTTTGTGAGAGATTCTAAATAATGTTAGAGAGAAAACTCCGAGGAAAGCGAAGAAAAAGAAAGCAAGATAATTAAATGCTTTAACATGCCGAGTTGTTTGTATGGGAATGGTATTTGCAATGGGTACTCTCAAGTGTACAAGTAAAATATTCTCTTTGAAATGATAGAATGAATTTTGTATATTTCAGATTCGAACCGCGTATAGGGATAAATGATGGATAGTTTTTTTTTTATAAATTTTTTTTAAAAAGAATAACTTTGATAAAAAAATTAAAAAGTATGATTTAGAAGGGAGAGCTATGTTTATTAATAAGGAATTTAACACACAATCACTATACACCCACCTTCTCACACACTCGTTCACAGCTATGTTTATTAATAAGGAATTTAACACACAACCACCGTACACCCACCTCCTCACACACGCGTTCACATCACGGTTTTGAATTTTGGACCTCCTGAAGAAGAGCCAAAACTCGAACCGTTGTGATGTTCCCCTCGGACTTATTGAAAAATAAAATTAATCATTTTTATATTAATTTTTACTTATATTTAAAAAAATTAAGTTTAACCTATATGGTTAAAGAATGAAAATATAGATCTTTGAATCTTTATGTTTTTTTTCTCAAAAAATAAAATAAAATTGTATTCCAGTACCCACCCTTAACAAATCATAACATTCTTCTTTAGAGTTTGAGAGTTTACAAACAAATTCAATTCTCATCTCAATTGAGTTTCTATAGCTAGATACCTACATCTTTTTTATAAATAGTTTGAATTTTTTTATTTTCATTTCTTAGACCTTCTTCAATTTTTTTTTGTAATTATAAATATTCTAAAATTCAACATCCTCCTCGATAGTAGTCTTGACAATACCAAAACATCACCTCTATTGTCTATGCACTACATCTTAGTAGAGTAATATTGTCGAAACTTATCATAGTCTACTTTACCACCTTTGGACTATTAGTTTCCTTCTTGAAGCATAAGTGCAACCACAAGAATTGTGATAAATAGTTTAGTAGTATGAAAAAGTAAAAAGTTGAAAGTTCATGATTAAATCTTTTCAAGGAATATATGCATAATAATTAAACTAGGGGTCATTATATAGTACAAGTGGAATTCATTTTAATCCCAAATAACAATTAAAAAAACAAATTTTTAATTTTTATTTTGATGAGTTATGAAATGGATCTCATTCATATTATAATAGTGTTTTAACAAATCATAATGGTATTATTTTAATAAATAGTTTAGCAGTCCCAAAAAGTTGAAAGTTCCAATCCATACTCTATTTCATAATCCAACCAACAACCGACAATTCAAACAATCCATTCAACCATGAAGTCCATCTAATCTCATCTTCTTTTGCTTTAGCATATAACACTCACTTCATGAAATCATAGTCCACTTGATCTATAAATAAATCCCTTGAAACATTTTGTAATCCTTTGGAACATTATTTTGAATTTGCTCCTATTATATATTTTTTGTTAGCTTTGTTAAACTTACTACTTCCTCTAACCATGGAAAAAAGAATTTAACTTCACGATCATTTATTAAAACCTCTCTATTGGTTGGCCTAGCTGCACATTTGTTCCTTTCTCTTAATGTATGTGTAAACCTAATTTCTTCAAACTTTGTAGCAATATCTTTTATTTCCATAATAATCTCTTATATGTTCAATGGAGCCTTTGCTTTCCTCAAAATAATGTTTATTACTATTAGTGAATCACCTTCCATCCATACTCTTCCATTTAATTTGTCTATATATTTTTAATCCTTCTAGAGTTGCCTAAACTTCAACTTCATTATTTGTCTTAAATTCACTACTGAAAGCGTAATGTGACAAAATCTCACCCTTATTATTTCTTATTATTCCTCCTCCTCCTGGTCTTGGATTTCCTTTAGAAGCTCCATCAAAATTCAATTTGACCAACTATGCTTTTGGTGGTTTCCACTTTATATTTTTTGCCTTCCTTTTGTTTCTCCTATACCCACCATTATTATTCCAATTGAAGACTCCATTCATCAAGGCTCTCTACTTCAAGATTAGGGATTGGGTGAGTTGATAGGATTGGTTTAGACTTCTCTATGGCTAAACAAAAATTCCTTTTCTTTACCTCTAAATTGTTTTTTTTTCCTTTAAATATTCTTTTGTTCCTTTCTATCCATATAGTCCAAAGTATTGTATTTTTTGATGTATCCCAAATTGTCTATAACACCTCACTTTTAAAAGTGTTTTATCATTATTTTAATCATTCTTTATTTCTACCATTCATCAACATGCATTTACCAAACATATTAAGAATTTATTACCATAATTACTAGACTATTGAGCAATATCCCAAGAGATGGTCTATACTCTCCTCCTTTTTACACATAACACATTGTGAGGGGCCATGAAAACCCCTTTTTCATTAGGTTATCCTAGGATAAAATTTTCCTATGACCTACTAGCCATACAAACATTTTGACTTTTGGAATGTGTTGGCATTTTTGCCACATTATTTTTGTTGTCGAGGTTCAAGCAAAAGAATGCTAAAATTATGAAGACACTTAACACATTTTGTGAAAACGCAAAGGTGTCGCGTTTTCGCGACAATCGCGACCCGTCGCGTTTTCGCGGCGTCCGTAACATACAAAATCTAAGCTCAACAGTTGTCGCGAAATCGTGACTATCACGTTTTTGCGGGGTCCAAACCAAAAAGGTGTAAGCATGGAAATTTGTCGCGATATCGCGACCTGTCACAGTTTCGCGATGCCAAATGCAGAAAAGGGCTAAGTCAAGAAAATGTCACGAAATTGCGACATGTCGCATTTTCGCGACCTGTCGCGAAATCGCGACATGTCGCATTTTTGCGACCTGTCGCGTTATCGTGATCAAAATAGTCAACGGTAGCCAGGGGGTAAAATTGTCGTGATATCGCGACGTGTTGGATTTTCGCGGTCAACGCAGTCAACAGGAGCACTAAAATGAAAGTTGTCGCAATATCGCGAATGTCGCAAAATCGCGACTTGCAGTGACTATGGAGTAGTGTGATGAAAGACGTCGCGATTTCGCCACATTTTTAAGGATGAGGCCGAGCAAGTGGAAGATGTCGCGATATCGCGACAGGAAGCGGCAACAATAGAGAAAGTAAGAAAATGTCGCAATTTCGCGACATATTGGGCAAGAAGGACAAAGTGTAGAGAATTGTCACGATTTCGCGACATGATGAATTTTCGCGGCTGAAAGCAGTAGAGTCCAAGGAGACAGAAAATGTCGCGATTTGGCGACGTGCTGAAGATGAGAGAACCAAATGAAAAAATTGTTGTGATATCGCGACATGTCGTGTTTTCGCGATTGGTGGCAGAGAGAGAAGGCAGCAAGATAAAAGTGTCGCAATATCGTGACCTGTCGCATTTTCGCGACCTATCTCATTTTCGCGATAGAAGCAACAACAAAGGCTCGATACAATTCTGTTGCATTTTTCTCAAGGATTGCATAGGAGAACGTGCAGATGAGATAAGGATCAATTAAAGGCTCTTCAACGATTTTCAGATCGTGGTCAAAGAAGCGGTTCCAAGATTAAATGTTGCTGATTACCGAGGAGTGCAGGATAAAAGAACTTGAGGCAGTTTTCGATGTCGCCAAAATTAAAGACGCCTCCAATATTCAAAGCATCTATTCATGATCTCTTACAGCTTTCAGCTTCCCTTGATAACGGTCATTTGATGAAGAGATATGGGCCCTCGTTTATGTTTCATTCTCAGTTGGAATTCATTAAAAGCGGGGACTATCATTTCTCCGAGGCAGATTAAGGGGTTTGTTTCTTCGAAATCTGCTTCATGTATTGAATGTTGTAACATGAAAGGAAGAGGACGGACCTCTATAAATACCAATGTAAAATTCAAGCAAGAGGAGGAGGATCTTGTTGCAAAAATTGAAATAGAAATCCTAGATGCAATTGCTTCCATTCTTAGTGTCTTCTGGAGTTGGTGATCTAAATGGTTGTGCATGTTTAGCTTTTTGTCTGAGTTTCTTTTGTTAGTCTAGTGTTAACATAAGTTAAATTCTTCTGTTCTGAATTTGGTTGTGTTTACATTTGAATGTTGAAGTGCAATTGAAAGCGGACTCATGGCTACTGCGTGATCTAATTTTTGTATACGTATTCTAAGAGTCAGTTGCTGCTTAGCTTTAGGATCTAGTTTAGGTTATTGTTGTTCAAGGTTGTTCTCCCCATTAACGATCGGCTTCGACTATATTTCCCATTTCTTTTCGCATATTTCCCATTTCTTTCCTGCAACTCTAGTCTTCAACAGCATAGAATTTAGTAAGGAAACCAGCCCTCTCTAGAGATTGGTCTGGGAGACATTTCTTTCTCCCAGCCTTTCAATGTTGGCCGGGTCTAGGGCGCATAGACATAGAAAATCCTTTCCTGTGGCAAATTCATGACCAATAGTTTTTGGCACGCCCGGTGGGACAGACTTCTTCTGTCTCTCAAAGAATCCATAATCGGTGAGACCGATTGTTTCATTGCTTAACACCCGAAGGAATCAAGATTTTTGATGAATTGTCTTGACCTCAAAAGCGGTGATTGTAAGTTCATCTGGCGACTCTGCTGAGCTGAAGATCCGAATTTCTTGATCGTAGACGCCTTTTCAAGCTAAAAGAAGATACCCCGAAGGAATCAAGGTTTTGTGAGCAGCCTTGACCTTACAAGCGGAGGAAAGAATGTTCACTTGGCGACTCTGACTTGGCGACAGTCGTGATCTCGCAGACCACTGCTATAATGGTGAGGGTATGTTGTCCTAGATGGGATGATCCTGGCCCTCTGAATCTCCAAATTCAGCATGAGATTCCCAAAAGTGCCTTGAAATCCCTAACAAAATATAATGGCACCCAAGGAATGGCCCGAGAGCATATTGACGATGTTGCTACTTTAGCGACCCTCCATGATATAATTCATGAAGATGTCATGATCAGACTTCTGGTCTCCTCTCTGGAAGGAAGGGCATTACAGTGGTACAGATTGCTCGGGCGTAAAAGCATCTGCTCATGGGATGATTTAGCGGGAGCGCTCATTACAACATTTGATGGCTCTCAAGATCCCTTCTAACTTTTGATGCATCTCTCCACCATCACGAGAATACCTCAGGAGAGCATCATAGATTTCAACGTCTGATTCTATAGAACTTGGAAGAGAGTTCCAGCAGAGATCCAACCGTCACCCGCCCAAGCCCATCTCTTCTATGTTCGAGCTTTCCATCCGGACATAAGCCTCCTCTTGCTGCAATCAAGCGAACGTAGATTCCCTCAAATCTTTGAGGAAGCATTACAAGCGGAGCACCTTCTGCTCCTATCAAGAAAATTATCGTGGGGAGAAACTCCATTACTTTCTTCGGTAGTTCCTACTCCTATCTGTCCTGCATAGTATTCATCATGGCCGATCCCACATACTGTGCAGAGACCTAAAATGCAGTTGTGTGGAACTCAAGAGGCAGATTTCGTCCAAGGCCAATGATGTGCATATGCAAGCACTGTCCCAGTAATAGATAATATGACTGCTTGCAGTTTCCGTCAAGAGATGGGCCAAGGAAAGAAACAGATTCAAGTTCCAAAACCTGAGCACAAAGAGGGCACAATTTTGCACAGCATGCAAGTATTTAGCTAGAACCCGTTAAGCATGCCTCACCAAAAGGTTGAGCCTGAGGAGATCCTAGAAGCATATTTATCGTCAGAAAGGTTCTGTGATCGCACCAAGGGATTGGAGGAGCCTGTACTCAGCCCACAGCTAGTGGAGTTTTCAAAGTGGTGGTATTGGTTCCGACCACTACAATCGGTACCTGAATAAAGCCCCCATGTGGCAAACCTCTTTGCCACATTACTCATCAATAGCACGGGTACTAGTAAGAATGATAACCTGTCGCATCGCACTCTGTTTGCAACATGGAGAACTTCAGGAAGAAGCCAACCGAACTTCAAAGATCAAGCGAAGTACAATCAGATCTGGTCTGGACACTACAGGTTCACCGGATAGACACCCGAAGTTGGGTTTGTGGTGGCGGCATGCCAATCATGTCGCAAAATTTTGTAAATATTGTACATAGAGAAAAAAAAAGAAAAAGAAAAAAAAAAAGAAAGAAAAAAAAAATTGTTTTAATTTCGGCTCTTTTTGCATGCGAGCCTGCAGGTATGTTTTTTTCTTTTCCTTCCTAGCAGATAGTGGCTTTCTTCTACTTCTTTCTTCCCCTCTACTTCATTCCCTTATTCTCCTACTCCTTCTTCTGCAATTACTCAGCCACTACTGTTGTTTCTACTCCCTTCTTTGATGTTCCCATTTCTTCTTTCCCTTTCTTCTAACTCTCTGTCTTTTGAACACTTTTCTACACTTCCTACCACCACCTCCATTCCCTCCACTTCCATTTCATTTCACAGTAGCTGGTAACACAGTAGCACTCTGTTGTTGTATCTACCATTTTCATTCCCCCATCCCCGTTCCATGGCCTGCGCATCCGCAGGGCATCATTCCCTTCATTTCTGTTTTTGTATCTCAGGTGCTTTTCACTACTACCCTGGAGATCTTTGCATAGCACCTGGTCCTTACCCAGCTCATCCTAGCTAGGCAAAGTGCAGTAGTTCTAAAAAATAAAGGAAGTTATGCTATTCCACACATTTCTGTTGACGATCTTGTTTTTCAGTACTGAGTACCAACAAGAGTTTGTTGCAACAATCTATAGAGATGTCCTGCATCACCCAACAATCTATAGAGATGTCCTGCATCACCCAACACTTACTTTCCTACTTCTCCAGCTTCTTGACTCTGTTGCCCAATGGATAAAGGCCTGAGATTCGTGCATACAGCAGAACTGTATACCCCGCGAGCCACCAAGAATGTTGGCATTTTTGCCACATTGTTTTTGTTGTCGAGGTTCAAGCAAAAGAATGCTAAAATTATGAAGACACTTAACACATTTTGTGAAAACGCAAAGGTGTCGTGTTTTCGCGACTTATCGAGATTTCGCGACATGTCGCGAAATCGCGACCCATCGCGTTTTCATGGCGTCCGTAACATATAAAAGCTAAGCTCAACAATTGTCGCGAAATCGCGACTGTCGCATTTTCACGGGGTCCAAACCAAAAAGGTGTAAGCATGGAAATTTGTTGCGATATCGCGACCTGTCACAGTTTCGCGGTGCCAAATGCAGAAAAAGGGCTAAGCTAAGAAAATTTCGCGAAATCGCGACATGTCGCATTTTCACGACCTGTCGCGTTATCGTGGTCAAAACAGTCAACGGCAGCCAAGGGGTAAAATCGTCACGATATCGTGATGTGTTGGATTTTCACGGTCAACGCAGTCAATAGGAGCACTAAAATGAAAGTTGTCGCGATATCGTGACATGTAAAATCGCGACTTGCAGTGGCTATGGAGCAGTGTGATGAAAGACGTCGCGATTTCATGACATTTTTAAGGATGAGGCCGAGCAAGAGGAAGATGTCGCGATATCGTGACAGGAAGCGGCAACAATAGAGAAAGCAAGAAAATGTCGCGATTTCGCGACATATTGGGCAAGAAGGACAAAGTGCAGAGAATTGTCACGATTTCGTGACATGATGAATTTTCGTGACCAAAAGCAGTAGAGTCCAAGGAGATAGAAAATGTCACGATTTCGCGACGTGCTGAAGATGAGAGAACCAAATGAAAAAATCGTCACGATATCGTGACATGTCGCGTTTTCGCGATTGGTGGTAGAGAGAGAAGGCAGCAAGATAAAAGTGTCACGATATCGTGACCTGTCGCATTTTCGTGACCTGTCTTGTTTTCGCGACAGAAGCAACAACAAAGGCCCGATACAATTCTGTTGCATTTTTATCAAGGATTGCATAGGAGAACGTGCAAAGGAGATAAGGATCAATTAAAGGCTCTTTAACGGTTTTTAGATCATGGTCAAAGAAGCGGTTCCAAGATTAAATGTTGCTGATTATCGAGGAGTGCAGGATAAAAGAACTTGAGGCAGTTTTCAATGCTGCCAGAATTAAAGACGCCTCCAATATTCAAAGCGCTTGTTCGTGATCTCTTATAGCTTTCAGCTTCCCTTGATAACGGTCATTTGATGAAGAGATATGGGCCCTCGTTTATGTTTCATTCTCAGTTGGAATTCATTAAAAGCGGGGACTATCATTTCTCCGAGGCAGATTAAGGGGTTTGTTTCTTCGAAATCTGCTTCATGTATTGAATGTTGTAACATGAAAGGAAGAGGACGGACCTCTATAAATACCAATGTAAAATTCAAGCAAGAGGAGGAGGATCTTGTTGCAGAAATTGAAATAGAAATCCCAGATGCAATTGCTTCCATTCTTAGTGTCTTCTGGAGTTGGTGATCTAAATGGTTGTGCATGTTTAGCTTTCTCTCTGAGTTTCTTCTGTTAGTCTAGTGTTAACATAAGTTAAATTCTTTTGTTCTGAATTTGGTTGTGTTTGCATTTGAATGTTGAAGTGCAATTGAAAGCGGACTCATGGCTACTGCATGATCTAATTTCTGTATACGTATTCTAAGAGTCAGTTGTTGCTTAGCTTTAGGATCTAGTTGAGGTTATTGCTATTCAAGGTTATTCTCCCCATGAACGATTGGCTTCGGCTATATTTCCCATTTCTTTCTGCATATTTCCCATTTTTTCCCTGCAACTCTAGTCTTCAACAACATAAAATTTAGTAATGGAACTAGCCCTCTCTGGAGATTGGTCTGGGAGACATTTCTTTCTCCCAGCCTTTCAATGTTGGCTGGGTCTAGGGCGCATAGACATAGAAAATCCTATCCTGTGGCAGATTCGTGACCAACAGAATGCTTAAACCGTCCCAAATATCTCTCCATATTTTGGTGGTATTCATATTTTGTGGGTGCTTTATTTTATATCTACTTCTTGTTGTGTATTATCCTAAGCTATTCAATTCCCAAATTAGCTTATCCTCGGGTCCCCTCATAATAATCATTGTTGTTATCTCTCTGCTGAACTACCTCCTAGCAATAATGTCTGATATACTTGTAAAAAGTTATTTTTTCCATTTGTATCTTCCTTCTTGAGTCTTGTACATAATGTTTGAAACCCTATCACCATATTTATCTTGAAGTAATCTCATCCATGAATTCAAATTCAAATATAGATTGAGTGGTATTTTTTCACACCAAGTATCCATCCAAATATTTTTTCCTTTAGTTTTCACCACCCATATTAGACCTTTATTCGTTAGATCAATTGATTTTTTAAAATTGCTTCATAGTACAAAACCATATGGTAGTGATAATATAGTAAAGATTAAGTTTGGGTCATTGGGCTCAATGTACTTAGAAGAATTCTTGACCATTGTCTTTAACTATCTTTGTACAATCTTTAAATTTCTTTTTCCCTAGTAGCTAAGTTTGCATTTGTAAGAACTCTTAAACCAAGACCTCCCCTTGTTTTATTATCACACACCTTGCTCTATTTCACCAAAGGAAATTTCCTTTTATCATGTAATCATGACCATAAAAATAACCACGTAATATAGGTTAAACTTCTTTATATCGATTTTGGCATAATATACAAGGGCATATAATATGTTGGAATGACCTATAAGACTGATTTAATTAGTTGCACTCTTCCTACTAACAATAACCATCTACTTTCCCATGCTAGTAGTTTTTTTTTAACTTTACTTATAACTCGATTTCACAATTCTATCCTCATTCTCCCCTCAAATAAGGGCATCCCTAGATATGTTGCTGATAAATTTGCCTCCTCCATTTGAAGTAACCTACATATCCCTACTTTGGTTCTAGATAGAGCGTTCAAGAAGTAGATTTTAGATTTTGTCCTATTAACTTTTTGCCCAAATGCTCTTTCATATTCCTTTAATAAGTTATTCAAAGCTCTAACATCATTTTTCCCTACCCTCCCAAAAAATGTTGTATCATCTACAAACTATTGATGGGTGATGTTGTTGATGTTATTACTAGCCTTAAGTTTGCTTATTAGCCCATATTTGTATGCCTTATTTAGGTTCCTTCCCAATACCTTTGTCATAATAATAAATAGAAACGGTGATAGAGGATCTCTTTGTCTAAGACCCCTCATGGCTTTAAATGATTTTGTTACCAGCCTATTGACCAACATTGAATATGATACTATAGGGACAAAATTTAATCCATCTAACCTATTTCTTCCCAAATCCAAACTTTTCTAATATTGCAAAAAGAAAATATCATTTAATCCTATCATAGGCTTTATTCATATCAAGTTTTAAGATCATTGCTCTCTTTTCTAGAAGTTGTTGAATGCATTACTTCATGAGCTACTACGATCCCATCCAAAATATGTCTTCCTTTCATAAATCCTCCTTGCTTTTTTGAAATAATTTTGTCTAATAGTGGTATTAACCGTTTTTCCATCACTTTGAAGATTATCTTATATATCATATTACATAGGTTTATGGGCCTAAATGAGTCAAACAATTTTGCATCCTTATTTTTTAAAATTAGGGTAAGATATGTTGTATTTATTTTATAAGGTATGTATTGTTTTACCCTAGACTATTCCATTGCCACCAATAAATAATCTTTCACTATTTCCTAGTTATGTTGATAGAATGTTGTAGAGAGTCCATCTAGACCTAGGGATTTATTCTTATCAAAAGAGAAAGGATTTGAATGAACTTCTTCTAGAGTAATAGGCTCCATCAATTTGCTATTGTCTTCATTTGTTATAATTAAATGTACTTATTGCAATAACTTATCATTAAGAACTTCAATCTCCTTTGATACTAAAATATTATGGTAAAGAAGCCCTATCTCCTTTTTTATTTCGTTATAGTTTTCAATCCAAATACCTTCTACTAATTCAATTCTACTAATTCTAAATGTTGATCTCTTTACTATTGCCATTCTATGAAAAAACTTTGTGTTTTTATCTCCTTTTAACCAAGTCCATCTCAATTTTAATCTCCAAAATTTCTCTTCCTAGCTCAACATACTATGATATTCACTACTTGACTCCTTTTCCTCTAAGCTTGGATTATTATGCTTATCTTTTTAGAATTTTGAAAGTATATCTCTTAGTTATTCTTTCTTCTCAAAATATTTTTAGAAGTGTTCTTTTTCCATTCTTTTAAACCATGTATCATTGATTTAATTTATTTTGGAAGTGTATACAACCAACCATTTATTGAAGAATTCTATGTTTGTGCTATCGTGTCAACAATTTGAGGATGGTCTTCCCACATCTACTCATATTTCAAATATGATATTTTTTTGAATTCAACTTGCCACTATTTTAACTCTTATTGGCCAATGATTTAAACCAATCGTTGTCAAGGTATTAATTTCAGCACAAGTCCCTTCATCCAATCAATGATCCGAGAGTATGCATCTAACCAATTTTTTTGCTATCAAGTTCTGGACTATCCTATTGTTGGTTCATGTATAACTATCCTCTTCAAAATCAACCTCTCATAAATTATTGTTTTAAATGAAAGCTAAGAAATCTCTCATACTTTGGATTATTTTTATAATTACCCTAATTTTTCCATCCAACTTAGTTATGGCATTAAAATATCCTATGATCATGAATCAAGTTTCTTGATTTTTACTTCTCATAAAGACTTCAATCCCACTCCATACTTCTATTCTTCTTGATTGAGTTATAGGTCCATAAACATTGATAAGGATGAAATAAATATCGACAAAGCAACATGTGATTAACGAGGCTATTCAATGCCTAGTTTTATGAATGGATTAACATGATGTTCTAACTAGATTTCAACATGTTAGAATTCCCCTCCCACTCCTTCTGAATCCACATCATCCCATTCACATCTTGCCCATACTGCTTTCATAGTTTTGGAAACTTTTTTCTTTGTCATTTTAGTTTATTGGATACAAAAAATATCAAGCTTATTACTTAAAATAGAGGTCCCTGATACACCTTTGCTTTGAGGGGGCATTAACACCCCTTATATTTCATGAGATGGTAATCATGTCTCATTAGGGGTTGTTGGCCCCTCTTGTGAATTACCAATATCATTTTGTTGTTTGGTAAAGATAAGTTCAACCAACTTATATTGTGTTCCTTTCTCTATGTTTGCTCTTGCTTCCCTAGCTCTTGCTTGATAATTTGAAGGTTTTTCTCTTTTTACCTTGCTAGTATCGGGGGTAGGTCTTATTATTTTATTCCTCAATATTCTTTTACAACTTTCATTTTCATTAGATATTTCCTTATTAATGGTAGAGGTAGTAACATCTAACAATGCATTTTCTCTACCACTTTTCTTCTCATGAATGGTGTATGGTTCTTCAAGAAAGTCTTCAAAATTTGATGGGGTACATTCGTTAGTTTCATCAAGAATATTTATCCTTAAATTGGGTTCATACCAAGTAGACAATTTCTTGTTAATATTTAGATCTTGTCACACCATGTCCTCTAAGCTTCGATTTATTTTTTCTTCGTAGGCTAAAGCCTCAAAAGAATTGGTGTTTCTTCCAATGTCCTTACTTACTAGTCTCCACTATTTATTTACTTTTACCTGTCTAGATATATTACTTAGAAATTGAAAACCATCCTCATCCATATCCATTTGCAAACTTCTCTTGTGATTTTCTACATATGTTTTTGTTGAACTCTTCTTAGGGCATGATCTCTCAATATGTACCACCTCATGACATTTTCTACATATGAAAGATATATTTTCATAATACATGCTTTGGGTCCACAACTTACCCCCATACTTAATTATGAATGATTATAGTAAAGGTTTACTGATATCAATCATGACCAATATCCGGGCATAAGTAGCCAAGACTCCATCTTTTGTAGTTTTTGAAATCTTAAGGAATTCTCCTAGAGTATTACCTATTGTCTTGAAGGTATCAATATCCCAAAATTTAAGGGGTAATTCATATATCCTGATCCATATTGGTACTAGGGACGGATTTACGTTTTGAGGTATAAAACCTTAAAACTAGTGGACAAGGAAGAGTCTTGCTCTTCCCATAAACCAAGGATCCCCTTTCAGGATTCTATCTATTTTCTCCCTAGAACATAAAAATGGCTAGGAAGAGGAAGAAACCTTTAGAAAGAAAGGATAGACTCACTCTTGGAGACTTTAATCTCTTATCAATTCGTTTTCTCAAAGTCGAAGCCCCTAGCCAAGGCCCATTAAACATACCCATGATTGCATTACCTTCGAGCAACGAGAATCACTACTTTGTGAGGTCCTCCATAACCTCTACTATTAGGGATGATTCTAAGGATTTAGTTGTAAATTAGTCCATGAAAAGGACGCTATAACTTCCTATAACGATTATATTATTTGAAAATAAACCTACAATAATCTACATGCAAAACTTTGAAGAAAATGAAGGGATAAATGAAAATTAGCTGAAAATTTTATATTTGGATGAAATGTCTTGCCTCGCTGATGTCGTAGCCTTTCATTGCTCCTCCCATCATCTGAACCTTGACTGGACGCTATAACTTCCTATAACGATTATATTATTTGAAAATAAACCTACAATAATCTACATGCAAAACTTTGAAGAAAATGAAGGGATAAATGAAAATTAGCTGAAAATTTTATATTTGGATGAAATGTCTTGCCTCGCTGATGTCGTAGCCTTTCATTGCTCCTCCCATCATCCGAACCTTGACTGACAGATATATGCAATTTTATTTTCTTATGACTTGAAAAATATTATCCTTGTTTCCGATAACTAACTTCCTAAGGTTGTATTTCCCTCAATACTACTCGAATTCCTTCATATGGCCACTAATATTAAAGATATTCAAATTACACATAAATTGGTCTAAGAATCATCTAAATCAGACAACCCTTCACCAACAAATGACTCTTGAAATATGAAACATTTTTTCTAAAAAAGTTTACCCTTGTTTCAGATGACTGTCTTCACATGGATGTATCTTTCTTAATATTGTTTGGATTCTTTCGTATGACTACTCATTTCAAAGCTCTTCAAATTTTGCACAACATGACACCTGAAGTGTCTAAATCAAACAACTCTATGCAAAGACATAACTCTTGAAAGATAAAATGTTTTTCTGAAAAGTTTTAATCTAAATACAATCCTCACATCTTTATATAATAACATTGTTCTAATATTATTTTAAAGGAAATTGTTATTAATCCTTATCCTTAAAAGTGTAATATATTAAATATATTCTTAATCAAACAAAAGTAAAATATTAACAAACTTTTAAATTAATTATTTGTTAAAAAAATTAAATACAAATATTTAAAAACAATGTTATATATGATTAATTTGGGTCTATCCAACTATATAATGATTTTTTTCTTTTTAATACAGAGGAATGACAGAGGGAATGATAACTTCTCTATCATTTTATCCGAGCGGGTGTGTTGGAATTCAATTTGATTATTACTTATATATCTAACTATATTGTTGTGGGTGTGTTGAATTCAATTTAATTAATAAATTTAATTATTAATTATATATCTAATTATATAATCATGTGGGTGTGTTGGAATTCAATTTAATTATTACTTATATATTTAAGTATATAACGATATTATAATAACGACTTAATTATATAACGATATTACAACAACGACTTAACTATTATTTATATATGTTTTAAAGCCCTCTTGAATGAGAGGTTCATGGTTCGAACCTTTACGATGCGAAGGGATATAAAAAATCTTGTGTGACTTTCCTTTAAATAGTGGTATATCGAGATGCCACCACCTAAAAACGATTCTTGAGGTTTCTTTCTAATCTAAAAGTTTATCCCAAGGGTTAGGTGGATTGGTAAGACATTGGGCATTTACCAAGAGGAGACCTAGGTTCAAACCTTGGGGACATATTCAATTTGGACAAAGGTAGTAGTTTGACCTGAGTCCGCTGAATGTACGTCAGCTTGATAGGGGTTATAGTGGTAGCACAATGATTTAACGCTACGATTAGAGGTAATGTGACTTGATCCTGTGACCATTTGTTCAAAAAGAAAATGTAGTTATCGAATCCTCTATATATCAGTGGGGACAATGCAACGCTTGATAGAGGTTATAGTGGTAGCACCATGATTTAACGCTACGATTAGAGGTAATGTGACTTATCGAATCCTCTATATATCAGTGGGGACAATGCAACGCTTGATAGAGGTTATAGTGGTAGCACCATGATTTAACGCTACGATTAGAGGTAATGAGACTTGATCCTGTGACCATTTGTTCAAAAAGAAAAGGTAGTTATCGATTCTCTATATATCAGTGGGGACAATGCAACGATTCGAGCTTTGGCTCTTCTTCAAGAGGTCCAAGATTCAAACTGGGATGTGGGCGAGTGTGTGAGGGGGTGGGTGTGTGTTAAATTCCCTATTGATAATCATAGCTCTGAGCTTTATGAGGAGTCATGGCTGAAAGGAGAGAGGTCCAAGGTTTAAATTGGGATGTGGGCGAGTGTGTGAGGGGGTGGGTGTGTTAAATTGCCTATTGATAAGCATAGCTCTTAGCTTTACAAGGAATCATGGCTGAAAGGAGACTGCTAAAAACTCTCTAAGTTGGCTGAAAAGAGACTGTGTTAACTTAAAATTATCTTAATTGTAAAATTTAAGTTTATTTCAAATAACCATTTAATATATAATATAATTAAATAATTTTTATTTTATTTTCAATAAATAAAAAAGTTAACCAAATATTTCATAAACGATGACTTAAATTCAAATTTCCACTGCTAAAGAAACGCACCAATAAGGTAATTGTTGAGACATAAATAATGCAATCTATATTAAAATTCAAATTCTTATAGCCTTTTAAAAGGCTATTTAAAAGAATAAAAAAAACGATAAAAAAACCATCCTGGAAGGCCAATTCAATAAGATGGTACGTTACGGTAACGTGACTTGTATATCACGTACAATTTAAAATAAAATCAAAGGAACTTCAGGCATAAAGCTTTCTTGCACGTAGCAAGGGGAAAGGAATTCCATCCCACGTGCATATAAAACCCGCCTTAAAAGAAAAGTTGAAGTATACAAGCGCCAATATTCCCATTTGGAGCTTTGCAACATTTGGCAAAGGTTAGTAAATGGGCAGATTGAATATATTTAGAATCAATAAGAGTCCTATTCATTAGGACACATTGGTCCTTTTTCAGAAATTATTATTTTATTCGATGGTGGAGTGTGTTGGGTACTACAAATGGAGGCCAAGGAGAGGAGGAGGCGCAACCCAGAGCTAAAGATCCATTGCGTTCAACATTCATTCGTCTTCGTTGGGGTTGTGAGATAACGGTGTTTTAGCAGGTACCCACCTGGAATTCAAATCAACGAAAGCGAAAAGTTGATCTCCTTCTCAATTTTATGTTGTTGTTTGAGTTACTATTTGTTGGGTTAGTCCTTAAGGATCTATAGCCTGGTGGGTGTCTAAAATCTATATAGAAAAAGAACGGAATGATTGATAGGCTTCATTTGGTGTGAAGATTTACAGGAATTGGCATCTTTGATTTTACAGAGATCAAGGTGGAAGACGAGTTCTTGACATTGCTGCGTTTCCACATGGCCAGAGGAGAGGTAAGCAGCAACACCCATTTCAAGTTTCAAGGAAAAGAAGATAAATCTTATTGGCATTTATTTTGGGTTCCTATTCAATTTTCACCCTCTTGGTTTCATTACAATGGAAGAAAGGAATGAATTCTGTAAATGTTTATTATGATCGAAGTAGGTCAATGGGATTGGACAAATTCCACCCGATTACAATTATGTTTGTGCAGCCTTTTTATACACAGGATAACTTTATGATCAATGGTTTGGTTTTGCTAGCTGGTAGGTATGGAATGGTTATGGACGATTGCAAGCACCCATATGAAATTTCATAAAAGAATGTCAATCTTAGGTCCAATTCGGCTTAGATTTGCTTGAGTTTGTCATCGAGGCTCATTGCTGTTGCAGTGGGCCTCCTCCATTCGGTATAATTCAATGGATAATGGTTAAGTGTTTGAGACTCAGGGCTTAAACTGTGACCCCTGGTAATTTAAGACGCCCAGGTTCAATGCTTGGCTCTATGGAAATTCTATAGCCAGTTTTATGTACTAGGCATCAGAGACCAGGCTATCCTCATAGTCCAGGGATTAACCTAGCTTTCCAAATGTAAAAGCCCATAGTCTTAGTTTTGGGTTTCCAAGCAGACCATTTATCCTATTCAAGTATATGCTGCTTCACATCTGGGTGATTACGGCCACTCACCTCAATTTTCATTTCCATTGATATTTCCTTGACCCTGGTTCACATCCATCCTCTTGGATTTTTTATCAAGGCTCTTTGATTACGTGTCATCTTTAATACAAAATAATTGAACAGTCAACAGGTTCCATTTGCTAGTTGGTAGGTATGGGTTTCATTTGGACGGAGTCAAGTTGAGTATACCTGGGATTTTTTTTTTAAAGTGATGTTTGCATGGATATTTCATGTTAAAAGGTAAAGTGGCCAATTATGCTTTTCTATTCTATACTATTACACTAACTATGCAATAGTGGTATGAATCTCTATTCTCATTAACAATAAATCATTCACAATACGCATGCATCTATAAATAAATTCCACAATAACAATCCACATGTAGGACAACACCAAATATATTCCTTAAGGAAGGAATCACTCCACAGCTACAAGAAAATACTTGATATGCCTTGCTTTTACAATTAGGAGTACGTCTCTCTTTATACAAAAATGTCATGAGGCAGAGATAGATAATACCCTTGGGGTAGGGCAACACGAAATACATTCCTTAAGGAAGTTATCACTCCACCTCCGCTCCACTAGCCAAGACTATTGCAAGAAAATACTTGATATGACTTGCTTTTAGGGGTGCATCTCTCTTTATACAAAAATGTGATACACCTTCCATGAGAAGGTCACTTATGTGGTGATTCACCTTTCATGAGTTAGTGCATAATATTATAATATGACATCATGCTATATATTATATTATTATATGTGACCCATGCCATAATACCCCTATACAATATTATATTATGACTTCACATTCATATCCCTAGGTACCTAACATTCCACTTCCTTTACAAAATGTTTTGTCCTTAAAACATAGGAAGAAACTAAATAATATGATCTTCTAAGCAATGTTGACAATTGGTACCAATCTTGATTATTCCTCCATCCAAGTGAAATCTTAATTGGTGGTAGTCTATGATGATGCCAAGTTGCCCTTGTGCCACTTGAATATCCATAATTAATCCTTGGGTTCCATGTATGTCCATCATAGCTCCTTTGTTGCTCTATGCCATGTCTCCATGATTGTTGCCTCTCATGGTGGTGTGGATGGCGATATACTCCAACCTTAACCTGATGTTCTACCTTCTTTGACTCTTCAACCTTTTGTTCCTCTATTTTGTGCTCTTTTGTCATGCTCCCATCTTTTGATTCATCCTTAGATTCTGTTTTTGTTTCTTCCTTGATCTCTGCTACTACCTCCTCCTTAGACTTTGTTTTATGTTCTTTTGCTTCTTCTTCAATTTGTTTCCTTGCAATTGCTTCTTGGTTTTCCTTTGATCCTTGCTCCTTAAGCTAAGAAATATCTTGCAATGTTATCTTATTTTTCTGTACCATAACTTCATAAACTTCTTTTGCACATTAATGTTAATAGTACCCAAAGAATGCAACCAAGGATAACCAAGAACAATATCAACATCATCCATCTCAATAGCATGAAAATTAGCATGCAAAATATACTTATCCATAGAAAGCTTCAAGTCTTCAAAAATTTGAAATATTTCTCCTTGAAACTGTCCCTCTTTGATACTCTTTGTTGGAACCTGTAAACTGTTAGCCAAGTCCTTGCTGATGAAGTTATGCTTGCTGCTAGGGTTTATGGAGACTATTTTTTTATTTTGAATGCAACCATGAACCCGTAAAATAGAATTTTAGGATTCAAACAAATCTTTTTAACCACTATTTGGCCTGTGTGACACAAAATGTGTGGTTTCCTTAGCCTACACATTATCTTCCTTATCTTTTCCTTTTGCTAATTTTATGAAATTTTCCAACACTCTCTTTAATTCCTTGTGTTCATCGTGGAGCATATCTACCTTTTCATCCTTTTTTTCCAATTCCCCTTCGCTTATAAATGCAACTTCTAATTCTTCCCATGTGTATGTAAAATTTTGGGCACACTAAAAGTTTATGAACCAAGATAAAGCTTTCCCTCTGAAAGAACAAAAAAGCCTACTTCTGCATAAAAAATTGGAAGAATTTAAAGACTTGAAAACTTTTACCATTCCCTAGCATTACTATTCTCCTTTCAAGTGAATATTGGCAACTCCATGATCTCAACCCAAATTAATTTTTTTCCCAAAGCAGCTAGGGTTTAAATAACCGAAAATTCTTGAGAATAAAAATTTTCAAATCTCATATATTCCTTTCAATAAACAATTAGATCCTCAGGTTTTCTTCAAAACAAAACAAATAATGCTTACCTAGATTGGGAGATACGAATTTTTCTTTTCTCTTTTGACGAATTTCCGCATAGCTAAAATACAACATAAATACCCCTACTTCAAAGAGCCATAACTTTGTCAATACTTATCAGATTTTAACAAATGACCAATCATTTTTATAGTACTCAAAAAGATCTACACAATGGTGTAAAAATCTTCTAAAAATGACTACTGAAAAAAAAATATAATATTTTTCTTTTGAGAAAAATTTTGCGCGGCTAAAAAACAACATCAATAACCCAACTTCAAACAGCCGTAACTTCCTCAATACTTATTAGAACTTAACAAATGACCAGTCCTTTTTGTAGTATTCAAAATGATCTACATGTTGGTGCAAGAATCCTTTGAAAATGATGGCTGAAAAACAATATAGCCCCCACAAGATGAGATGTTTTTATAGATTATGTGCCATAGCTTTGCAAAAACAACTTCACTTTTCCAAAATCGCTGCTTTGATACCAATTTTTATGAACCTCTATTCTTATTAACAGAAAATCATTCACCAATATGCAGAAATATCAATCATGCACCCACAAATAAATTACAAAATAACAATCTACAAATTCCACACAAATAAAACAGAGATAATATTTTTGAGGTAAGGCAACACCAGAAATATTCCTTAAGGAAGGAATCACTTCACATCCACTCTACTAGCCAAGACTATTACAGTAAAATACTTGATATGACTTGCTTTTGCAATTGGAGTTTGAAGCAAAAAAGATAAATAAAATCAAACTTCTGTGTAGGTTGGTGCTTCTCCAAAGTTTGGCAGCCAAAACAAGACTCAATAAGGCTGGCATGTTTATTGGGTGAAAGAATTTGAAGTTAGACTCTCTAGATTTCAGTGGACAAGACTTTCCACTATCTCTAGTTGTTAGATGCCTAAGGATATAAATGAAGGGATATAAATTATAATATAATATTGTATATAGGTATTATGGCATGGGTCACACATAATATTATAATATAATAATATATGGCATGGTGCCATATTATAATATTATGCACTTTGGAACTCATGGAAGGTGAATCACAACATTGGTGACCTTCTAACTCACGAAAGGTAAAACAACACATTCTTGTATAAAGAGAGATGCACCCCCAATTGTAAAAGCAAGTCATATCAAGTATTTTATTGTAATAGTCTTGATTAGTAGAGGCATCTCTGAAATCAGGGGCAAAGGGTGCAACTTGCAGATTAAGGACAGAAATCTCCCTCTCCCCCCTCCATTTTAAAGTTCGAGGGCAAGCATGAATTGTTGTATTCTTTTCAGCCGCAGATTTTTTTTCAAAATATCCATATCCATATCTATTCTGTCTAATTTGTTTTCGGCAGTATCGTCAAAAAGACTAGGAGCATAAAGCATTGGATCTTCAGCTTTTTCTTCAAATTCATTTTTCAAGTCATCTCCACGGGGCAAGAAATATCTCAGAGATATTCTTACTAATGGAATATAAGAGTCTGCTGCTAGACTTTACGCGAGCAGTTTCCTGAAAACTCGCTTCTGATAGAAAACTTTGAGTATTCAAAGCGCTTCCCGGGCTTTTGGCCTACAACAATGGCATACATGGAAAGATTTCAAGTGCTGTTTGCACCTCATTTTCCTTGTGTAACCCTAATTGCATGGTAGTTGCACTTGGCTAAGATCTAGTTTTCCACCTACAATCCACACACTACTATACCCCTAATATAAGGCATAAAACTTTTCTATAATGATTTTTTTTGTATTCACATCTTGTCTACATGTGTAATAATTATTTTAATATAAAAACTTTGTCGACTAACTGATTAGTAAAACCAACTAATATAAAACTCTTTTAAGTAATTAAAAGGTACAACTAATAAGTTGAAATAAATAATTGATATAATCTATATCAAAATTTAAATCTTAACTATGATTTTTGGAAGAGAAGCGGGGAGGGAAGAAAGTAGAGAGGGGAGGGCTCTGGTCCCTCCCCTGCTCCCCCTCCCATGGCTCCTGGTTCCTGCCCAGTCCCTGGCTCAACCCAGGTCATCCCTCCCGGGGAGTGGTTGTTTGCAGATGATCTCCTGGAGGGAGATCCTTCTCCACTATCTGCGCCCCTCCCAGCCGGCTAGGGTTTCCTTGGTTGTTTTTTCGGACTGGTGCTTCCCAGGGATCCCTGTTTGGTTGGGGATCCCTTCCCTTTTTCCCTCAGGCTTCCCCCTGGGGTTTTTTGCAGGTTATTCGCGTGGATCTGGTCCCCTGTGTTTCTCGGTGTGGTGGAGGTGATGGTTTAGGGTTTGGACAGCTTCCCACTGTTTTGGTTCCTAAGGATCCCATCCCTGTGACTGGTTCCTCTTCCCGCTCGAGATTCCTAGTCCCTAGATCCCTGGTCCCTTAACCTGCTGTTTCTTTTTGTTTTGCCGGGACGGGATCCTCTTCTTTTTTCCCGGGGCGGGTTCATCGTGGTGCAGCTCTCTGGTCGCTTCCCGATGGGCTGGATTCTCTCTGTGCTGGCTGTCGACTTCCTGCAGGATGGCTCTCGCTGAACGATATGTTTTCCCGGTGGGCGGGATGGTTTCTCCACAGGGCGGGATCCGCCAAATCCGTCGGTTTTCCTGCGAGGCGGGATCCTTTCTTTTCTGCTGGTTTCCCGGATGGCGGGATTTCCCTGCTGCTTCCCGCTAGGCGGGACTGTTTGTGGTGGTTTTTACTGCTTCCCGCGAGGCGGGATTTTATTGTAACGGTTTTTCTTTGCTTCTGTTGGGCGGGATCTTCTCGATGGTGGTTTTTGGCTACTCCCCGTTGGGCGGGATCTCCAAAACTACTTTCTTTCTTATTTGTTTGTTTCCCGCTGAGAGGGATTGTTTCATGCTTACTGTTACCGCTGGGCGGGATTTCTGTTTTGGTGTTCAGTTTCAAGGGATTGATGCCCTAGGCCCATTGCTTATGTAATCAGGTTTTGGGATCCTTGTTAAAACCCATTGTAAATACAAACACTACTTACCAAAAAAGGTACAACTAATAGAAAAATATATGTTATTTTATTCCTAATAAATGGATACTACATAAGACTTTCAAAATTCTAGTACTGAAGATGTTTTTTTTTGTAATGCATCATAATATTAAAGAGGTTGGAAAGTGCATGACCTTTAGTTATCATATATAATTTCATTAACTGAAGTGTCAGTATTTTGATAGAATGAAACTAATAATGTAGTTCTTGAATATTATGACATATCAGAATCTGCCTCAAGATGTGAATTTGAAGATGAATTTCATGCAATTTGTAGCCTTGGAGAATAGATTTTCCTTTGCCTAGATCTAGCGTTTCTCAATATCCATTGCATATGCAATATTATGGCAAAAAGCTTTAGGTTATATGAGTTTTCCATTGTAGAATTTTGTGTTGGTAGGATTTTTATTTTAGTAGAACATGTGGAAATTTTGAATTGGAAGCTTTTGGCTTCTATCAGTTGTACCTTGAGGTGATCCTAGGAGGATCAACCAGGCATCCTCTAGAGGAGTTTGTCTCTTCACTTTAATTTTACATATCTTGCTCATAATAGAGGGTGTTATCCCTCAATTGTACTGTTTGATAAATCATATTCAAGATTTGATCTTAAATGTTTATCAAAGAAACAACTGGTATACTGTAGTTGATAACCTTATCTGTTGGGTGCCATGTTTCTTCCCCAATGCATGTGACATAGATTTAAAAGACGGATAGGACAAGTAGAAGATGAATCACCAGGTAAGTAAAGTGTCTTGAACACTAATATTTACTCAGATTAGTGATAGTGAACTTTTAATCAGGGAACTTGACACTTAATAAAAATATTGATATCACAAATTCAAAATGAAAATTAGAAGCTCAGAACACTTGTATGTTTCAAATTGAATCCTTTTTTTCATTAATTAGAGCACTTTTTACATGAATTGTTCTATTAAAGAGGATTCAAAGAGCTTGTAGACATCTTGATCATAATGGAACAAGAGGTCCATTGACTATAATCAAATTGCAAAGGGAATAATTACAATGAGGAACAAGAGGGCCATCGACTGCAATAAACCGTAGATTCTGATGTTAGAATTTACAACAGGCTGATAATGAATGATAGCTTTAGGAATCTTAATTTTTGCTTTGATCTATGACAAAAGAACTGAAGAGAATAAAAGAAAGATGAACAAAGGCAGCATGCATTGCCAAGCAATGAATTCAATTGATTAGGACGTACTAATTGATGGGAATCGGTTGATTCCCCTTATGTCAAAAAAGGATTCTTTGGTTGATAGCCAATCTATTTTTTTATCCTTGTTGCTGTATAGGAGGAGTTACACTACGTGTAGTGCTACATGTTGTCAATGCTTTGCATGTCTTTCTCTTTCTTGGTGTCTTAATTGAGCTTACAAAACTGTTGGCAAAAAATGATGAGCCGCTTCAGTCATTGCAAGAGTGGGAATTGATATTATCAATCAAAATTCGTCATGACCTTCCATGTGTTGGTTGGAAGTCTTTCCTTAACCATGTCCTTAAAAAATAGTGTGGAGATGAGTAAAGGATGCATGGTGGGCTTGGAGCCATGTTGATTGCTGATTTGTTGGTAGAACTTGTGAGCTTGTGACACTACTAAGAGCTTGAAAAATTCCATTCTGAATACTAGCTTATGATTTAAACATCAAGCTTGCTTTCTTCTTTCTTTTGTTGCCGATGTGCTTGATCGAGAGATATGAAGCTGGCTTTTGGCACAGCTAGTTTGCTTGAATGTGAACTATTGATCAGGTTGGAGGTTTTATGGCCATGCTTTCCATTTGAGCTTAAAAGCTTTGAACATGTGTTTAAAAATGAGCTTTCATTGTGACCTTTTGCTAGAAACTTGTCAATTCTTCTTAGCTTGTGATTTTGAGCACCATCTGAGGAACTTTTAGCACGTGCCTTTAGCCCTCCAAAATTCTTCTTGACTGTTGAATCAGCAATATGTCAATGGCCAAGATCCAATTGTCATCCACAAGCTTAAATAACATAAAGATTAGCTTTTGCTAAATATTTTAGGTCTAGAACCGGTTGTTGTAGGTGAGTTGGAGAGGAGAGGGCAATCCTCCAAGGGAGGTCCCAGGTTCAAATCTCCACCCTACCAAAAAGTTGAATTGGGTACCCAAAATCCAATTGATAATGTTGGTGCGGGCAGGGCCGGGCGCGACTCCCGGGTGACTTTGACGGTGTAGAACCCCCTGTTCGTGGTCTCTCAGACCAAGGCGGTCCCGCAAGGGATTTTTCGCTTAAAAAAAAAAAAAAAAAAAAAAATATTTTAGGTCTAGTGGCCACCATTATATTGCACAATAAGCACCAATATAGCTCCTGGCCTAAATGAGAACCGCATGGTTATGCTAAGATCAACTACAGTGAATTTAGCTTAGACAACTTAGAGCACTTCTCATATATGTGATCCTTAGCTCCCGACCTTGTTTTCAAAATATGTATTTGGCACTGTCTCCAATGTTGGTGGAAACCTGAATCTTTTACAATATTTGCCATGGCTTTAATTTTAATGGATATTGCTAAACTTCACCATTAGATCAGACCTTGATGGATGAAGTAGAAAGCAACTCAGATCGCATAATTTCTTTAATTTGCATATGTTTTTTAGTTGGCATGTTGGATTATGGACCGTCAAATTAGTCCCTAATGAATGGTTGAGATATCAAAGTGCCATTGATTTTATGGAGGTTAGATGGTGCTTGCAGGCCTTGGATATCATGATAAGTTGATTACACCCATGTTGGAGAGGTAGTTCTTTGTCGCGAATTGTTTCATTTCCAAGAATCGAAGATATCTTGAATGCTTGGGTCGTGGGTCTTGATTGGGAATCTGAATATTTTAAGCAACTTGTGCAAGCTACTGTCTTTACCCCTTAGTTCTTCTCTTTATGGCTTGGTTTCTATTCTTGCTCGACTCGGTTCCTTTAGATGTTGCGTTGGCCTTTTGGTTGGGCACCCAGTGTGTTGAGCTGGTTGTGGGGGCTTATTTGCATATCTTGACTACTTGATGAAGTGAGCATGTTTGGAGATTGGAGCAACTATCAATTCCGAGCACTTTTCCTTTGCGCTTAAATTATTACTTGACTCTTTGGAAGCTAGGCCTTTAAGAACACACTAAAGGTGTTAAATCCTTATATCAGGATTTTGACTTCATGCCATGACACTTAGGACCTGGATGAAAACACCATATTTCCCCTTTTTTTTATTTATTAGATTAAAACAGGAAGTTTGAAAAAGGAAGGTGTTGTTCTAAGCTACAACACTTTCCACATTAAAATTTCCTTTGGAGATTCATGCTTACCTCTGTGATTCTAGTTTCTTAGTAAACAAAGGTAATATAGTTTTTAACATTTGCGAGGCTATAAGCCATATGAGACGACCCTCATGGAGGATGTTGTTTACCCAATATATGGTTATCCAAACATACTCCGGTTATCGAAGCATGGTGTACAACCCTCCCCCAATGGAATTTGAACCTTGGACCTCTATTCAGAGTTCCAAAGCTTCCAACTTTAGGCCCACTCAGGTTATCAACCTCTC
This sequence comes from Wollemia nobilis, assembly GCA_028583015.1. NCBI lineage: Eukaryota > Viridiplantae > Streptophyta > Pinopsida > Araucariales > Araucariaceae > Wollemia > Wollemia nobilis. Next base: position 1,964,980 of record JAQPPZ010001579.1, on the reverse strand, counting down.
AACTATGAGTAATCCATACCCCCATGTGATCCTGGTGTGGGCTTGGCATGTGCATGTTGATGGATAGGGCTGTGGGGGTTTATTTGCATATCTCGACTGCTTGATGAATTGGCTATGCTCGAAATTTGGAGCAATTGTCAATTTTTAGTACTTTTGTTTTTGCACTTCAATTAGTTATTGACTCTTTGGAGCCCAAGGTTCCAAAATTGTTGCCTTTGTTATATTATGCATCCGCCTTTAAGAAGACACTATAAAGGTTAAATCCTTATATCAGGACTTCGACTTTATGCCATGCACTTATGACCTAGATGAAAACATGTTAAGACCCTCTCTTTTTGGATTATTATATTAAAACAGGAAGTTTGAAAAAGAGGGGTGTTGTCCTAAGCTACAACACTCTCCACATTAAAATTTCCTCTCGAGATTTGTACTTACCTCGGTGATTCTAATTTCTTAGTAAACAAAGCAACCTCTCAACTATGAGCAATCCATACCCCTAGGTCATCTTGGTGTGGGCTTGGCAAACACATACTGATGAATATGGTAATTTTGCTCTTATTATTCTGAAATGTTTTTCAAAGCTGCCATATGCTCATCTACTTTGTCTTTAGAGGAGAATGTTATGAACAGACAGAGGAGTGGCAATAAGATTGCCACTAGCCCTAGTTATAGGTATCCTCTTCATGGAGGATTTTGAAAACAAAACATTGCATACACACCTGTTAAGAGGTGGTGGGATAGGTTCATGGATGATATTTTGGCAAAAAGGTTCTGTGGACAGGAGGAAATAGAGAGGTTTTTGGCACACTTAAATACCCTCTTAAAGAGTAGTAGAACTGGAAGAACATGTTCGAATATATATTTTTGGATGTTATGATTCATAACACCAAGTGGTACCTTGGTCCATAGTGTTACTGTTCATAGAAAGAAGGCCCGTACCCATTTATACTTGAGAGCATATTCACATCATCCTCCATCTCAAAAGTTGGTGCCCTTAACACTCTAGCAAATAGAGCATGTAGGATCATCCATATTGAACACTTGGAAGAAGAAAAAACATATCTTTTGAATGTCCTAAGGTAATGGATACATGGAGGGTCAAGTTTGCAAGGCTTTTAGAAGAGCAGAAAAACACAAAAAGAAGAGAGATAAAGAAAGACTCATATACTGATTACTTTACTTTATATTCAGTGAACCTAGGAAAGATAGACAAGGATTTTAAAACCTGGAGACTTCTTTCAAACCAACCCTCTTAGAGGGATGTTAGATAGAGCAAAAGATAAAGTAGACCTTAAGCATTGCAAGGGTGTCTATATATTCCCTTTTGTTGAGTTCAATACATAAACAAAACTGGGAGATCCTTAAAAACAAGATTGAAGGAGCACCATGCAGATAGTCATTATAATAGATTTGCAAAATCAACCTTCTCAATATATTCTCAAGAGGGGATATGACATTTATTTGGAGGAAGCAAAATGAGTGTCTGATCCAGGCATGTGACCTTTTCAGGGCATGGCATTATGCTTGAAAATGCCCGAAAATCTATTTTTTTGATCCTAATCGCATTGTTAGGGGCATAACTTTGTGCTTTGGACTCTGTTTTGATCCATTCAAGAAGTGTTGGCAATATTAGACAGAGAACAAGAATTTCAGCAGCAGAGTTGCCGACAACTTTGTGGAAAAGTGCTCTAGAGGCCCTCAAAAATGCAAAACAAAATACTTACTAAAATAAGTAACTTTCTATTTTTAGATTTTTGTAGCCAGAATGCATCTCTAGTTACGTTGACACATCGGTAGAAGACAAAACACAGAAGGACAAGTTATATGCGTAATTTTCGTTTAATATGCACTTTGTAACTCATGGAAGGTGAATCACCACATTTCCATATGGGTGACCTTATAACTTGTGGAAGGTGAACCACCACATTTCTATATGGTGACCTTCTATATTCAATACGGTGCAATTCTTGTGTAAAGAGAGATGCACCCCTGACTGTAAAAAAAAGCATGAGTAATGTATGAAATGTTATAGCTAACATCTATTTTCAAAGATTGCTTGCATTATACTCTGTTTTCTCCTCTGTTTTCTGAGTAATAAAATCATTCTGTTATTTTGCTTATATATCTGTGTTCTGATTTGTTATACTTTGTTATTTCTGAATTGCACTCTTTCATGATCTTCCTTAACTCGAAATTCTGAGTTTCGGATCATTGTCTAAAGAAGATCATGGAATAAAAATGAAGCTAAAGGAGGACTTGAAGAACTCAACAGGGAAGATTAAGGTAAATGTGACCTTGGAGATTGAAAAAAGATCCTTTAACCTCAATAGGGAAGATGGTTTTAAAACTCAGCTCCTCATGGAAATCTCTACTCTAATGTATATAAGAGGCGCATGGTAATAGCCTTGATGCGAGCAAAAACCCTAGATAGTATTTTCTAACGTGTTTTTCTTTTTAGCTTGGCCAGCCAGACTTTATTTTATAGTCATTTAAAATAAATTCATTAAATTTAAATTAAATGAATTCAATTAACCACTAAACTTCAATTGATATTTTTGTGCAAAAAAGAAATGTATCATATTATATTAACGGAAGATATATTACGGACCTGCCTGTATGAAACAGTCTCATTGCACAACATAACCATATGGTCATCAGAACCTAGGTAGGCTTTAAAAGATATCCACCTGTTACAGGCCCTATGTAGCACAGTATGAAAACAAGGATGAAGTTAAACAAAGACCAGTCAAAACAAGCTCCATCAATTTGCTAGCAATGGAGACGTACAATACTTTTTTCATCTTCCGTCTTCTTTTATGAGCTGTCTTGACCCTTGCCAACACAACCTTCATTGATGATCTTTTTTAAGCATTTGGTACAAGAGATTGCTCTAATCCCAATATGTTAGATCATCAAAATTCTCTATCAACAACTGTGGCCGTTCCCACTGAGATCCCTTCTTTGCTAGTAAATCTGCAACATGGTTTCCTTCTTGTTTAGTAATGCTTACATTCAATAGTCCTTATACCTCTTGCAATGATAATTATTTTTGAAAAGAGTTCCATTAACAACCATTGCTTAGCCTTCTCCTGCTTGTGCAAATTCAATCTATTTATAAGAATTTTGTGTTAGACTCAATAATTACAGTTCCAAGCTTCCTTTTTCCAAACTTGAGATGATAGCAGTCTTTATAGCCATTGCCTTTGCAAAATTATTTGTATTTTCTCCTAGGTTTGCAGGAAACCAGAAGACCACCTTGCCTTCATGGTCCTTGCAAATCCCTTCCATTCCAGCTGGGCCTAGTTTTCCCCCTGTAACTCCATAAACATTATTTTTTGAGTGTGCCTTGCCTAGGGTTGTTGGTCCACATGGTTTTATCAAAACTGGATTTCCTTATAATTAGGGTACTAAACTGTACTTAAATTAATTAATATATATTAAATAAAAATCAGATTAATTATCAAATGGTATGAGCTCAAGTGGTTAAAAATGTGGGCTTTAGTACTTACCAAGAAGAGACCTAGGTTCAAACCTTGGGGGAAGCCAACCCTTTGCAAAGGTAGTAGTCTGCTCCGAATCCTCTGAGTGCACGCCAGACCGACGACGACGGTAAATTCCGAGCAACCGGTTGTCCCCATCTCATGCCGGGTCAACAAGAACGAGACAGATAGGTTTGTTGGGAGTAGTCCCTGTGGTTTGAACCTTGCACTGGCCAGTTACTAAAAATAGTGGTTGTAACCAACTCTCCTATGTAATAAAAAAAAAAACTGTGGGCTTTAGTGAGGAAACCGAGGTTCAAATCTTGCCAAGCAATATAATAACATTATGTGGTTCGTTGGAATACCTTGGTAACATGGTCAATGATATAATATGGTTGGGGCTAGTTTCAGTCCCATATAACCATTTTTTCTAGTTCATGATATGGGATTGAAATGAGCCCCACCCATAGTACATCGTGACCACAGCTGTATTACAACAGCTTGACAATCATGCATATGTCGCTTGGCAAGATTTGAACCTAGGTCTCCTCAAAAGTTTAATTTAACCGGTCGAGCTCATGCCACTTGATAATCCCATATAACCAATTAAAAAAATGGATTGATTAATTTAATTAAAAGCAAAATTTAATTAATTACTCTTATTTAATTAAATTTAAATCCAAATACATTGGTTTTAATTTTTTTTTTATTTGTGGAAAACATCCCAAAAGGGATGCCACTTTCGGGTAAGACCCAAGGAGGCAGGGGTATCCATTCCGCCAAAAACGCCCAGGACTCGGACCTGGCCTACCACCTTTGACACACTCAAGGAGCAAACAAACACACAAACCCAATTAAAAATAAGCAAATAACAACAAAAATAATAAAATAAAATAAAAAACATGCTCCTTGAGTGTGTCAAAAACAAAAGCACAACCAAACACGCACAATAAGATAAAAGAAACCACAACACAAACCACATAGAAAAACACAAGAAACACATAACAAAACACAAGACAAGACAAAAACAACGAGAACACTACAAAGACATAACCCAAAAAAAAACAAGAAAAATAAACACAATCAAAACCTTAAAAATTAAAAAATAAAACAAAAATAAAAATAAAAAACAACCAACAACGAGACAATAAAAAAAAACAAAAAATATAGAAAACACTCACCCATAAAAACACGAAATAACACAAACAAAGAGAAACCCAAGAACAAGAACGAAAAAAAACACAAGAACAATAACAAAAAACATAAAAAAAAAAACAAAACAACAAAAACACAAGAACAACAAAAAACAACACAAAGAACACAAAAACAAAACAAAATAAAAAAACCCACCCACCTTAAAAAACTAAACAAAAAAAAACAAAAAGGAAAAAAGAAATAAAAAAAGAACAAAACAAAGACCTATCTAGACCATAAGACTATTAAGGCAAGAATCAACAGAGGAAACAAAATAAAGAATAGAATGAGCTAGGGAACTAAAAAAAACTGAATGAACCAAAGAGAAGCAAAAAAAAAAAACAAGAAGAAACTAGGTACCTTGAAGCTGGAGCCATCCAAAGAAATGATAGAAAGAAGAGCTTCCCTAATTTGAGAAGCCCACCATATAGGAGGGTGGCCATAACAAGTAAGATCACCTTTGTCCAAAGCCCAATTAGCTAAAGCATCGGCACTCTTGTTTTGATCTCAGACCACATGATTGTAATCAACTTTCAAAAATCCCATCTGGATTAAGCTGAATCTTCTCAATAATTCTTTTTATTCTCCAATCCACCTTATGATTCTTAGAAGGATTCTTCAAGAGATTAATCATAAGTTGAGAGTCGAGACTCAACTAACACCTTTTCCCATCCAACCTTAGTAGCCTCCTGAAGACCTCCGAGGATACCATACCCCTCGGCAAGGTTATTGGAAAGAATACCCAAATTCTCAGCAAAAGTAAAAACCAGGGAGCCATCCGAAAGTCTACCAATTCCTCCCACCTTGGCTTTTCCGGGGTTCCCTCTAGAGGCTCCATCCGTATTGACTTTTCCAAAATCCTTAGGAGGAGGTTGCCAATTTCTATTCCTATCCAATTTACTAATACTCACATTCCCTTTAAGATGGTTGCCCTTAGAAGGTTTAATCTTCAATCTTTGCATCACTTGATCCCATATTTGGTGGGAGTTTTGGGGGTGATTAAGGAGATGATGGACTGATTCAACTAAGTTGGCTATGGTCTTTTGCCAAATATAGTGAATATCCTTCCTATCTTGATTAAAAATTTGGTTGTTCCTTTCATTCCAAATATTCCAAAGAAGGATGGTAGAACCCATCCAAACTAACTGCCTAATAAAATGATCAACACCCTCTTGATTAGGCCAATCCCTCCAAAGCTGTTCAAAAGTAAAAAAATTGGACCACTTGTAAGCCAAGTAAAGTGGCCATTCTCCTCCATGGCTCGAGAGGCTAAAGTACACTCAATAAAAATATGGTTGATATTTTCTACATTCTCTTCACACATTTCACATCTAAAAGGGCCATGAAAACCACGCTTCATAAGTTGCTCACCGGTAAGCACCCTACGATGCAATAAAAGCCAATTAAAGAACCTCACCTTAGGCCAGAGCTTTTGAGCCCACAATTGAGAAAATATGTCGAGAAGAATGGTTGGGATTATTATGGCATAAGGTCAAATAACCTTGAGCAAGCTGAATACTCACCCTTAGTAGTGTTGTTCCATCCAAAACAATCTTTTTCATGGGACCAAGAGAGGGATCTCATATGAAGGATGCCTTGGATATCTTGTCTTTGCCTTTCTGGGATTTGAATAGGCCGAGTCCTCAATAGGGATCCAATATCTACCAACCTTTGAATTACCGGTATGGTACCGAGCAGTAATTAGCCACCTTTATCCAATTAGCTCGGTGAAGCTCCTCCATCCAAGGCCTCCAATCGGGAAACTGAGTTATCAAAGGCTTGTGACCATCCCAAGAATCTGTCCAAAAATTTGCATGTTGACCATTATGAATGATCCAAAATAATTTTTTCTTAATCAAATCCTCATGAGTCTTAAGAGCTGCTAAAATGGGAGAACATTTGGAAGGAAGTTGATAGCGAACAAGGTCTTCGAGGACTTTTGTTCTCGGCATATTTAGCACGGAGATTATTGGCCCAAAGAGCATTGGGGTTATGCAACATCCTCCAATATAATTTAGCGGCTAAAGCTTTGTTGTTATTAATTGAAGACCGTAAACCTAACCCCCCTTCACTCTTAGGAAGACATAAAGTATCCCATTTCACCAAGGCCCATTTTCTTTTCTCCTTAGTACCACTCCAAAGGAAACGATGACTGATTTGATCCAATTCTCGAAGAACAGCCTTTGGAATATTCAAAATGGAAGAAACATAAATAGGAATAGCTTGAAGGACTGATTTTACCAAGGTGATTCTACCCCCATAAGAAAGCCACTTGTTGGTCCACTTTCCAATTTTCTTCTTGACTTTGTCCAACAACCAATTCCAATATTTATTTTTCTGCCTTTGAATATTTATGGGAATACCTAAATAAGTGATTGGAAGAGAGGTCTTCTTATATTTTAGCTTATCCAAGACCATGGATTCCTGTCTAGCAAAGCAGTGAAAGAAAATAACTTTAGATTTGTGTTCATTGATCAACTGCCCAGTAGCCTTAGAAAAACAGCTAATGATTTGCTTAATATTAGAAGCTTCCTTAGCTGTAGCTTTACCTAAAATAGTAGAGTCATCCACAAATTGAAGATGAGAGATAGGTCTAGCTCCATGAGCAATGGTAACTCCCTCAAGGGTTTTGTTTTCCCTCTTTTTGGTTATAGTCCTACCCAAGCATTCAGCAAGAATGATGAATAAATAAGGGGATAGCGGGTCACCTTGCCTAATACCTCTGGAAGGCTGGGAAAGAGCGAGAAGGCCTGCCATTGATAAGAACTAAGTAGGAAACTGAAGAGATACATCCCATAATCCAATCCATCCAATCCTTAGAGAAACCAAATTGCCTCAAAACTTTGATAAGGAAGTGCCAATCCACTCTGTCATAAGCTTTGGATAAGTCTAACCGAATGAACATGGAAGGAGAATTTTGCATATCCATGGAATGGATGGCTTCCTGAGCAAGAACTATCTCATCTACTATTTGACGTCCTTCCACATAACCCCCTTGCTCTGGGAAATAATCTTATGCAAAAGAGGCTTCAACCTTTCCTGCCATGATTTTAGTAATGATTTTGAGAAGAACATTACATAAAGCAATAGGTCTAAAAGCTGAGATATGATCAACCTCTTGAGCTTTTGGAACAAGAGTAATATAAGTTTTATTGATAACCTTCAAAATTTCTTTGGCTTTCTTGGCTTCTTCCACCACCTCTAATAAATCAACATGAAGGATATCCCAGAACTCTTGGTAGAACTCAATAGGAAAACCATCGGGACACAGGGTTTTCCCTTTTTGCATTTTAAAAACTACTTGTTGAAGCTCATTGATAGTAACGAGAGCAGTCAAAATAGAGTTCTCCTCAGAAGTGATAAGAGAAGGGATTGCTTGAAGAACATTATATTGTGAAGCTGAGTCAAGGGGAGTAGCGGCAAAAATATTGGAAAAGTAATCAACAACAATAGAGTTCATGCCATCCCAAGTATAAACAACATCTCCAGAATCTGATTTTAAGGAAGAAATAAAGTTGTGAGATCTTCGAGCTAGAAGAGATTTGTGGAAAAAATTTGTGTTTCGATCTCCTTCTTTGAGCCATTGAATTCTAGATTTTTGCTTCCATAAGATTTCTTCTCTTTTTTCCCATTCCTCTAACTGAGTTGTGAGCTTAATTTCATCTGCACTTCTCTTCTCTGTGAGGCCATCTAAACGGATTTTCTTATTCAAATTTTCAAGATGAGCAATAACTTCATGTTTTTTTTATGAACATCCCCAAACTCTTTCCAGTTCCAAGTCTTGATTTTGGATTTAATGTATTGCAGTCTTTTGACAAAACAGAACATCTTAGTCCCATGCCTAGGTTTACCTTCCTTCCACCATTGTTGCACATGAGGTCTGAAGGAAATGTCTCTAAGCCACATTAATTGAAAACGAAAAGGAGAGAAACTCACATTGGTTTTCCACATTTCCACCATGGTTGGCCAATGATCCGAACCAGCATTATTAAGAGTCTTCACTTTAGGAATGTGACCATGGATTAAGAAATTTTCAGAGAGCAAAAACCTATCCAATCTCTCCATTATACAAGCTAAGCCTTGCCTTCGTTAGACCATCATAAGGCCATTATCCGGTTGGATATCCACAAGATGGAGGTTTGCAATATATTCGCTCATGAGGTCGGTGCTTTTGTCCAAATTTCTATTTCCCCCCTTTTCTCATCCAGAGAGAGGATGGTATTGAAATCTCCTCCGATCAAGATCCAAGCTTTAGGAAAATGAGAGATAATCTGAGTAATATCCTTCCACTTGTCTTCTTTTTTCCTCCAAAGAAGTCGGAGCATAAACAGTAATGCAAAGCATAATCTGGTTGGAATGTCTACTTTGAATAGCTATAGCCAACAAACCCCAACTACCAACCATATGGTGAATAACTACCTCTTTTGGATCCCAAAGACAAGCAATGCCACCCGAAGTCCCTTGGGAGCCGGGGAAACCACTTTCCAGCTGGCCAAATTTTCCTCGGCAATTAAGTCCATATCCTCCATTGACATCTTAGTTTCTTGAAGGAAAACAAGATGTGGATGATTTACTGAATCATTCTTCTAATTTCATTTTGTTTTGAAAGACTCCCTTTGAGTCCTCTAATATTCCAAGTGATGATCTTCATTAATACCGGGGCTAAAAAAGTTGGGAAGGGCATTAATCTTACCTTCCTCTACAAGCTTTTCACCTTCTTTTACCATATGATATTGATTGGTCTTGCGACCTACTTTTTGATTAGAATCCATCTTCAATTTTTTTTCCCTTTTTCTTGACTTATTCCAATTGAATCTGAGATGGCTTCTAACCTTGAAGAATGCTCGTACACAACCAAAATTTTACTAGATGGTTCAATAGAGTCTATATTGGGACCTGCATTATTTGAAGTTTTGACATTTGAAATATTGTTTTTCTTGTGTAAATTTTCTCCTTTTTTTTTTGTTGAAAACCTTTGATTTGTTGGTTTGTCTCCGAGTTCTTCCCTTCATATTTAAATTGTGTTTCTAAGATTTCGGTTTCCATTATTTCCTCTTCCTCACTTGGGACATCATTTGTGGAAAGGATTTCAAACATATTAGCGAGATGACTTTGATTGATCCTTCATAGCTGGTTTTTCTGAGTGTTCTTCTTCTTAGGTATTTGGAAACCTGCTAAGTTTATATCTTCTTTCTTTTGATCGGGAATTTTATTTGGGCAAGCACTGGCCAAATGACCATATTCATGGCAAATTCTACAACGAAAAGGAATGTTCTCATAGTCCACTACTTGCTCCCAAGTGTCTTCCCCAAATTGTAATGTGATCTTTTTAGGTAGGGGTTTGTCAAAATCCATTAAAACACAAATCCGAGCATAAATAATATGTTCAAAATTTTGAGTACAATCAGCGAGTCATCATAAAAGTTCCTAAAGAGTTTCCAATTGAAGAAAAAATAGTAGGATTCCAAAATTCAATAGGGAGGCCAAAGAGTCTAACCCACACGGGAGCAATAGAAGGCATCTCTTCTTCGGCTTTAAATTTAGTATGCCGGGGCTTCATGAAAATCCACTGCCCTTCCAAAAAACCAAGGCCCCCCTTGAAAAGTTTTCTCTCTATCTTCATTATTAGCAAATAAAACAAGAAAATAACCATTTGGATAAATAGAGATTTGTAACTCACCTTTAGTTTTCCAGCTTTTTGCAGCCCGAGACTTTGAAAGCGAGATAGACTCGGACGAAAACCCACGAACCGAGCAAATTAGTCCTCTTTTTTCCAAATCTTCAATGCCGGTCTGAATGTTATCCATATCAAGCTTAACAATAGGAGTTCCATCGGCTGCTTTAAGACATCCTGACTCCGTTTTCCTGGGATCAATCTTAGGCATTCTTAGAGGTTTATGGGAAGCCCTAATATTGATATTAGCATTGGGCTGAGGCTGTCCACCACGAAGGGCATCCCTAAAATTCATTTTTGGGGCTGAGTCTTCAAAATTCTTACCCTTGATAGGGGTTTTCACGGTAGAATTATTTTGTGGGTGCACCTTAGCACCAGATTCACTTGAGATATGAGCCATTTTTTGATCAACTGCTTGAAACTTGTTTCGTGATCTCTTTAATCCTTGCCCTAGACGCCGTGGAAAGGTATGGTTTTCACTTTTCTTTTGTGCAGCAAATTGGAAGCCGTTGTCACTCAAGTTCACGAGTATGATCTGTTGAAAGACAAATTTCTAACCCATCTTGTATCTCCTGCAACATTTCCTGCTAAAATATTGAGAATAAACCACAAAAATATTGGCCGCTAGGGCCCGAAGGCCCTAAAAACCAACCTCCGAAGCTGCTTGCACTCAACCCGAGATGAAACCCTCGCATAGCCGCTTGCCAAATATGTCGTTCACACATAGGGATGCGCTAGGATCTGTGTTGCTCCAAATGATATGAAAATTGGTGGAGACGTTCTAGGGTTTTTCAGGCATCTACCCTCAAAATTTCAGCTCAATCCGAGTCCGGATGAGTGAGATATGACCGAAACAAGTTCGGCAGTTTGGGCAGTTCTGCGAAAAACGTCTCCCCAAAAATCTTACAATTTTCTTGGTTTTAATTTAAACCAAATTATGTTAAATTAATTAATTTAAATTATGTGAAGCTTGACCATTAGCTAAATTTATCTTCACACTTGAGTAAGTCTTTGGGATGAAGAAAATTATAAAACCAAGCCTTTACTTAGGCATAATTTTTCACTGTTAACTCAGATCCTGAGGATGGGACATGAATGTTGTCTTGAAACATCAAATGAAAATCCCTCATATGTTATGTATTCCAAAGTTTCTCACACAAAAGACTAGCTTTTATGTTGTTCATTCAAATAAAGCTGTTTTGTTGGAAATATTTTCAGCAATTTTTGGCCAAACAAGTAAATCATAGCATGGCTGCAAAATTATAACTTTACATTTTGTTATGGGAGATGTTCTCAACATTTGGTAGTGAAAGCTTAGCACATTAATTGGATTTGATAAATTGATTACAACCATAAATGAAAAAATTCATAAATTTTCAGTTCGTAGCTCATTCATTGGATTTGAGTACAACCAGAGAAGGAAAAACAAAAAAAAAATCAAAAAATGGGAGGGAAAAAATCCACAGTTTTTTTTTTTTTTTGTTCTTTTTGTTCTGTTTTCTCTTTTGTGTTTTCAGCCATAGGAATACATGGTCTGTTATTTGGACACACTCTAATTTAAATGATTTCTATTTTAAGTTTGGATATGCAGTTTGCCTGCTGCTTGCCCATATCCCCTTCTTGCATTTGCATAGACACAAGACATTGAAGCGTTACCTGCACTATGTACTATCATTCATGATTACCCATCACAATCAATCTTTAAGTTTTCATGCTCAAATGTATTTTATACTTTTTAAACCTGTAGTTTTTCATTTTCTTTGAACTTTGTACCAATGATGACAAGTTACAATGTACATGATTGAGTATGTTTGGGATCAATGAGAACACAGGTTCTATTGATGTACTTGACTCCTGGAAAATGACTGTTTACTACTCGTCCTTGTTTCCCCAGTGATAAGAAGAACTATTTGACTAAATAAGAAATAGTGTGAGTGTTTATCTGCCATGCCAAAGTGGCTTGCTTGGTTAAATACTCAGGAATTTTGCAGAAGAGAAAAGATGTAGAGAACCTTTTTTTGATCAAAGTAAAAGAGAAGTGCTTTCAACCTGCCATCTATTTTCAAAATTGATTTAAACTTGGTGTAGATGCTCGTAATGCATATGTTAATAATGAAGATGAATTGCCCAATTTCTTGACATATAAGGATATCAGATCTACTTTACTCTCATAAGTGGACCATTTATCAATCAGAGGCTTTGGAGAGTAAGGAATAAAAGTTAGGAACAACTTTCTTGTTTGGTTTCAATGAAGTAAGTTGATTGAAAAAACTGATGTAAATCCGTTTCTTTCAGCCTATCAATTTTAACATTCCTGTGTTCTAATAAATTAGTTTAACTTAGGCATTCCTCTTATAACTGGTTGACCCTTGTTTAAAATATATTTACAGTCCTTTATAAGAACTTTGTTTTCTTCGCAAACTCTTCATACTATTAGTGACTATAAATGTGTCTTCTTCCACTAGCAAATCCCTAATATTTATTCTGAGATTGATAATGAAATTCTGCCTTATTAATAGACGCTAGTCAAAGACCTGTATTCTTAGGAAAAGTCTACATTGTGATTCTTGGCCCTATGGACTCCTAATCTGCCTGCAGTGCCTGGATTATATTAAGGCCTTATCAGTGTTCAGAATGAGAATGTCTTGGGACAGATCAGCATATTCCAAAATAGATGTCTCCTCAAGTTGATTGGTTCCTTATTGTGCACAGTCAATTAACAGGCTGCCTAGCATGTTTATAAAAAGTGATTTTATTTCTTTGATGAAAGGTCCCATCTTTCTCTTTGGATCCAATTTCACTTTGTCTTGAATCTGGAGACTAACCTGCAAATTTGTGATGCAGAGGTCTTCCAGGAAACTGATAACAAGAGATGAATGGATGAAAAAGATCAATGATGTCAAGATCCGAAAAGAAGATATGAATGCATTTATAATGAATTTCCTTGTCACAGAAGGCTATGTTGATGCGGCTGAAAAATTCCAAATGGAATCAGGCACAGAGCGTATCCTTTACATTTTCACTCATATCATTTATTTTCTTTTATTCATCCAATATTGTGTTATTCAAATTTGGAATTTGTGGGCTCATCTAATCCCATATATTATTTGCTGAGTATTTGTATAACTCTGACTTCAGTTTTGGCTCTTTGGAACCTAATTCGTATAAGTCTTTTAGGACAAGGCCATTATTGATTTAAGGGACTCCTGCATGAATAAAAGGAATTTAGTCTTGAACAGCCTCAGAATAAATAAGAAATGTTCATGGCCATCTAATTGTTTATTTCTTCAGATATTTGGAGTAGCTATAAAGGTTGAGACATTGTTCATGGTTTTCTTAGCTATAAACAGCAGGTGTGGATCTTCAAACCATAACAGATCGAGTAGCAGTGCGCAGGGATATCCAAGATGGCAATGTAGCAAATGCTATTGAGAAGGTCAATCAGTTGAATCCAGAGGTCAGTTTACTGAAATTCCTTATCTGATATTCAGTTTAGCAGTTTCTGAAACTAGCATTGCACTTACTGTAATATACTGTAATGCCAATTGTTGTCCTTTGTCAACTTGCTTGCCCCGTGGTAGTAATTAGTTTATGTAGCTTTTATATTTATCATTGCAATTGAATAATTTGTCTGCAGGCAATGAAAAGAAAATCATTTTATGGACTTAGGTCTTGAGGGACCAGATACCTACAGTTACATCTGATCTTCTATTTATTATCTCCTCTTTGGTGTGAATCAAAACAAGAAATAGTAAAAATATCATATAAGTGCGCCGCACAAAAGATCTGCACAAGAGATGCATGGTGGCTACTAGTGCATCCAAATACTCTAATATGAAATATTAGAAGAATAATCTTAAGGCAGGGCAGTACCCGTTCTGTGAGGATGTGTCTTGCCCTCTCAGGGGCCTGGTACCACCATCCCCACTATTTTGGGGGATGTGGATGAGGATGAAATGCCCCCCTGCCATCCTGCAGCTTGCTGAAAATGAAAGGGCTGTCCCAGATGGTGGCCAGCCATCCTTGAAATGAGGGGTACTTAGGATGCTCTCTTTGGAATGCTCAGGTGTCCTCGAGATGGCGTGGGAGTGTTGAACACCCTTTTAACTAATTTGAGAATGGGTTGGCATCTCAGATGCCTGGCTGCCTGTTGGGCATTAAAAAAAATGGTGGTGTTGATGAGGGCATCACGTTCATCTCCCTCGGCATAGGTTTATTTCTATAAGTTCCTAGGCTAATATTTATTTAATTGCAAATAATCCACGTGAAAGGTTGTTAGATGCTCTTAGTTGGCTATTAGTTATTAGTTAGCTATTGTTTAGGATTAGTTAGCTGCACTATGTTGATTAGTTAGCTGGCTATTACGTATTTGATTTTATGCCTCCCTATTCATCCTCGTGAGAGATATGGGGTGTATCATGTATTTTGGGCATATTTGTGCCTATTTAACCATTAGCAATTTAATAAACACACACACACACATTAGCACATACCTAATAACATTCGGGAAGGGTAAAGCCTTCAAACCTAGAAGTTATCCATTTGACACATTTGACTCGCTATGACTTACTTCGAGTTATGCATACCACATGTAAGTTACTTCATAACCCTAATATATTTTAAAATGTCATGGACTTACGTACATAATATTCCATCCCTTTTAGAATTCTTTGCCATAACAACATATGAAAAAAGTAAAAAACCAAATATAATTTTCAAATTATTGTCAATAGTTGGTACCAAGCTTGATCATCTTTTCATACTGAAGAGGTCTTCACTATTGATGGCTTTGATGCGATGCTCCATAATTGTGTCTTCTTTGATTTGATTTGCCTATGGCTATTGCTTTTTTGACGCTTCATGACATGAGTGAATGATTGTTACTCCTCATGGTGATGATGGTGTCAATGTATTGCCACCTTTGTAGCCTTAACCTGTTGTTTCATCTTTTCGAGTCATCAACTATTTTTTCTTCATCAAATTTATTTTATGCTATTTAGATGCTTCCTATGTTCTGCTATAGATTCATCTTCTTCCTCTTCTTCATTTTATCTTGTACTCTCTTTTAGATCTGTCATGTTTTATTTTAGATTCTTCCTTCTGATCTTTAGTAGATTCATTTGTAAAATCATACAGGAACTTGTCTGTTGGTTCTTCACATTCTTAAATACCCTATAGTCACTTTTTCCTAATACCACAACTTCATGAACTCCTTTCGCACATAAAATTTATTTGTTTCCAAAGATTTTAACCAAGAATATTGAAAAACAATATCTAAACCATCCATATAGAGAGTAGAATGCAAAAATATGCTTGTCTATAGCAAGTTTCACAATTTCAACATTTGAGCCTTAAAATAATTCAAACACTTAGGCCTTCTTACCGCATACTTGTCTCTCCTTGGTATTCTTAGATTTAATCTACAATTGCTAAGCCCAGTCAATACTAATGAAATTGTATTGCTGTTAGGGTTTATGGACACAATGATCACCTCCTTTTGAAGGCATTTACAAGCCTGCAATATTGAAGCTTTTGTAGTTGGAAATAAAATGCCTGGCCATTTGTTTTTGCTTTTAAGGAGCATTGAGAAAAAAAGTGACAATATTGAGGGTTTGAGAATCAAAATTTCTGTGCATGGCATCTTTGCGATATTCTTGTGGCTAGTGTGTCCTTTGCTGCTATGTCTCATGTTCATGATATTTTCATGGAATTACAGCACAGTAGCACCAGCATTAGCTTGAAGATAGGTCTAAAACAGAATTTAAATTTATTGTGTAGCATATGCCATAATATATTATCTGCTATAGGATATAGCATTTAATAGTATACAATAATCTGTTAGCTACCGTAGGATATAACAGACTGTATATACTATATGCTGTAGCGTATGCTATATATAGCATAAACAATGATTTAGGAATTTGATTGCTTTGAGGCTTTTACAGTGTGGGAAGCTTAAATCTAAGTATTCTGGTTTCACTGTATGTATATCTAGATTTCCATGGTTTTAATGTGTTTTTTTTTTTTAATTTTTAGTCTTCTGGTTTTACTTTCAGTGTGTATATATTTCCATGTTTTAAAAAAAATTGGTTATTTGGGATTGAAATGACACAAACATGTAGATAGTAAATATGTGTAGCTAAGCACAACGAGAACAAAACTAATGTTATTAAGTTCCACAATTTCAAAGTTTATGCTTCAGTGGCAACACAAAGGGTTGGAGGATTTGTTGGACAATTAGGGGCGGTAGTGGTGGGAGTAGTTTAAAGAAGACATATATGGTAGGGGCTATTTTTGAAATGTATACCAGACTACTTGGGGAATTTAGGGAAATGGATGATGAAGCAATTGTTAACCTCCCTATCAAAATAGCCTTACATTCAACATCACTCATTCTCTTTTTTGCAATGAGATGTTTAGGAAGGCTATTGTTGCTATGTTCCATGGGGATGCGTCTCCCTACCCTCCCCTATCTTCTAAGTGACATGTAGATGTCCCCACCAGCGACATATAACCCCAACAAAATGGAAAACTATGAATGAAAATGTTTTTCCTAAACCTAATCAAATTATGGAGGACTCTTTCATTGTTCTTTTGAACATTTTTAGTTCGGTGCATTTCCTTGTGCAAATTTATAGATTGTTTACAGGTATTACAAACCATTAATTCTTGGAGGGGAAATAAATCTATCACTTACCTCAAATTTGGATGAAGTTGATGCGTCTAGAAATTTAACAAAATATCAAAAATATGCTAGTAGATCTCTCAAGAACATCGAGTATGAATCATCAAGAAGTGAGACATACATTAATAATAGCAATGATGGTAAAGATGAGTGGTCTCATGGTATGGAAATTTGGCACAACATGGCAATTTAATATGACAATTGGCATGAGGAAGAAAGCAAAGAAGTGGTAAATTCTCCACTCAAACTAGTTTTAGTATTTTGCTCCTAGGAGGTTTTTATTAGATTAGAATAGATTGCACATATCAAGCCAAAGGCGCTTAAAATATGTCTTAGTCATCGTCCTTGTCATCCCCTTTTTGCTAGGTTTTGGTGATGCCTTCTAGCCTTTCCCTTTTTATGTCCTCATGTTCCTCATCCCCTCCCCCAAAAAGGGTACTTGGTGGAACATAGTATTGTTGTAGGACCTTAATAGAAATCATCATGTGAGAATGAACTTGGGACAATATTATTGGACACAAATTCCCAAAAATCAAGTTGCACATGGATGACATGATATAGTCTCGGACAAGTGCAGGATGTAGTATTATTATGAATGGGTGGAGAAATATTTCCCAATGCCCACTAGAGGACACCATAGTCCCTTCTTCAACATTTTCATTCTTTCAAGCAATTGATCGTAGTGAAATGCTCAAGGATACATTAATCTATTAGCTTCTTAAAGATGCAAGAGAGGATGTCGGACCCTCAAGTGTTGTCCAAGTGGTGACATATGCAAAACATGTTTGTCATGTAGCTAGATAAATGATTGAGTTGGAATACAAGCACATCCACATGCCCTCAATAGTGTGTACAAGGACATCGACAAGATTTCTTGGATCTGTTAGTTGTTTTCAGTTCTAAGATGTGTAGATGTGTATCAATAACCATCACACCTCACTTGGCTATTTTCAAGATGCATGCAACCAAGGAATTCCTCAAACTTGCAAATACTTGCTATGTGAGTTACATTCTTTGTTAAGAGATAATGGTAGATTGTAGTGGGTTGCATTTATGGGCAAAATGAAACATTTTCAAGTCTAAAGGGGAGCAAGTGAAGTCGAAGGTACTTTCTGATTCTCAGTGGGCTGATGTAAAGTATGTGGTTGTTGAAAAATGTGTATTCTGATCTTGTTAGCCAAGGCCAAAAGTGTGAAGAAGTGTTTATGAGCACTATTAATGTAGCCTACGTGCATTTATTATTTATGTAAGTCTACATGCATCTTCATGTAAGCGTAAGGGCACCTTTCACATTTTACCCTTAGCAATATTTGTTAATCCACCTTTATGGTCAACCTTGCTTAAAGGGTATAATTTATTATTATATTGTAAGCTAACCTCAAGGTCAAGTCAATGTCGGCCTCTAGTTAACCACTCATTGAGGTTTTGGTATCACTATAAATACCCCTCAAAGAGCAACCGTTCGTATCATAAGTGTGAATAAAATTTGATATATTAGGGTGCCTACTGGCACCCACATTCTCTCTCTTTCATTTCGTTTTCTATTGCTATCTTCAAATTGCTCTTGCATATTTTCTGGACTTAATGGTGGTGAATGTATGTCTCAACATTTTTTTGGAAAATATTGCAAATTCGAACAGTGGTTGCATTTATCGCCTCACTAGTGGATGTCATTTACTATGCAGGTATAGATTTCCCTAATCTTGGGGAGATATATGAAACATTTCATGGCATCTTAAGACTTTCACGAGGCTTTAATCTATGAGTGGTATCTCAATCTCTATCACATGATTTGTCAAATTTCAGAGACGAAGTTCGAAAATGGGTGATTTTGATAGAAACCTAAACAAATTCTTTGAAATTTGGGATTTAAGTTCACTAGAACCAGTTTCTTTCATAAAACCCTATATTTTTTTGTTCAAACTCCTTGCAACTTTTTAGACCTGTCCAAATATTGTGTAAACACTTAAAATCAGGAAGATAAAATCTGAGAATTTATTGACATCTTAGAAGGTGGTGTTGCTCTCATTCTGTACATCCACAAAATTCTTGACGAGTCCTACTAATGTCATTGCCTTTTTCTGCGGTCAAAGCATATGCTTCGAAGGGATGGTGCATTGACCTTTTGAGCGGTGCCACAACGTTTACTTTTGGAGAGCCTGTTAGGAGGTGAAGTCACTATGCAGGGTTTTAGCCAGCAAAGGCTGCTGCTAGACGTCTAGGCAACACTGCTAGACGTCTAGGCAGCAGTGCTAGACGTCTAGGTAGCAGACGTCTAGGCAACAGTGCTAGACGTCTAGGCAGCAGACGTCTAGGCAGCAGTGCTAGACGTCTAGGCAGCTAGACGTCTAGGCAGCACCGCTAGACGTCTAGGCTGCTAGACGTCTAGGCAACAGTGCTAGACGTCTAGGCACCAGACGTCTAGGCAGCAGTTTGTGCCAGACGTCTGGATGCGGAAGACGAACAGTTTCAGACGCTTTTCCTTGGGAGTGGAAACGAACAGTTTTTCGGAGGCTTCCTTTGGGAGAGGAAACGAACAGTTTCGGTGTCTTCCTTTTCTGCTCTATAAAAGGGGAATGATCCCTTGCATGTGTATGAAGTTGAGAATGTAAAGTTTGCTGAAATCAATAAAAGAAGAAGTTGCCATTGCCCCGTGGTTTTCCTGCACATTGCAGGTTTCCACGTAAAATCTTTGTGTTACTTGTGTTGCTGTTTTGTTCTCTGTTATTGTGTTTTCTACTTGCAGGTATAAAATCTGAAGTTTTTACTAACATCTGGTATCAGAGCCTAAGGTTTTGTGCGAGTGGGAGCTGAAACAATGACAGGAGGTGTAACCAAGTTCGAGATTGAGAAATTTGATGGCAGGAACTTCGCTCTATGGAAGATGAAGGTGGAGGATTTGCTGGTTCAGAATGACCAAGCTCTAGCCTTGAAAGGGGTCGCGAGTAAACCAAGCAGCATGAAAGATGAGGAGTGGGCAACGCTGGACAGGAAGGCGGTCTCTACAATCCGTCTCTGCCTAGCAGACTCTGTCTTGTTCAATGTAGCTGAAGAGAAGACCGCGGAAGCCCTTTGGCAAAAGCTTGAAAAGTTGTATGAGACAAAATCAGCAACAAATAAGGTTTTTCTGAAAAAGCAACTTTATAGCTTGAGGATGAAGGAAAGTTCATCCGTGGCAGATCATTTGAATGAGTTTAATACTCTTATCAGTAAACTGGTTTCAGTCAATGTGAATATGGAGGATGAGGATAGAGCTATCACCCTACTTTGTTCCCTCCCGGACACCTGGGATCATATGGTGATGACCATCAGTAATGCATCATCAGGAACTCTAAAATTTGATGATGTGGTAGCCGCTTTGTTGGCAGAAGAGTTGAGGCGAAAAACGTCTCTGGAACCCTCAACCAATGAAGCCCTATCTGTGAGAGGTCGATCTTTCGAGAGGAGTAAACAAGGTAGATCACGGTCCAGATCTAAGTCTAAAGGACGTAAGCAGAAAGGGAAGTGTTGGCATTGTGGGAAGCCAGGGCACTCAAAGAAGGATTGTTGGCAATTAAAGAATGGTGAAAAGCAAATTCAGCCATCAGCTGAGGCCAATACAACAGATTCAGGAGAGACGACAACATGTGAAGCCTTCTGTATCAGTAACAACAGATCTGTTTTATATACCTGGGTTTTGGACTCAGGTGCATCTTTCCACATGTCTCCCCACAGAGACTGGTTTGACAAATATCAGCCATACTGTGGTGGAATGGTCTACTTGGGTGATGATCATCCTTTAGAAATTGTGGGAAGAGGGGACATAAGGATCAGGTTGGACGATGGTAGAGAAAGGATGTTATGTGATGTGCGACATGTGCCCGATTTGCGGAAGAATTTGCTCTCAATCAAGATGATGGATAAGCTAGGGTATTCTGTCACTTTCGGTAACAACTACTGCAAAATTACCAGAGGAGCTCTTGTAGTAGCAAAAGGAGAATCTTATGGGACCCTATATCGTTTATGCGGTGATACGGTGACAAACCATGCAGCAACAACAACTTCTGTTCAGGATGCAGTAATGCTATGGCATCAACGCCTAGGCCATATGAGTGAAAAAGGTCTGAAAATTCTGCATGACAGAGGTATGCTTTCTGGGATTAAGTCTTGCAATTTAGACTTGTGTGAGCACTGTATTTTTGGTAAACAAAAGAGGGTTCGGTTTATTGCAAGCCCTGGTAAGAGTTCTGATTTTCTGCAACTTATACATTCGGATATATTTGGACCAGTCCCCACTCAGTCCTTAAATGGTGCCATCTATTTTCTGACTTTTATAGATGATTATTCTAGGAGAGTGTGGGTTTATTTTCTGAAGAAGAATCGGAAGCTTTGCAGAAATTTAAAGAGTTCAAAGCACGGGTAGAGAAGAGTTTGGGCAAGTCGATTTTATGTCTCAGGTCAGATAATGGGGGTGAATATTGCTCCAAGGAATTTGATAAATTTTGTACGCAGGAAGGTATTAAGCACCAGAAGATTGTACCATATACTCCACAACAAAATGGTGTGGCTGAGCGGATGAATCGCACAATCATGGAACGTGCAAGAAGCATGCTCAGCGCATCCATGTTGGATAAAAGGTTTTGGGCAGAGGCTGTTAATACAATTGTTTATCTTATTAACAGGTCACCTACAGCTGCGTTGGATGGACAGATTCCGGAGGAGGTTTGGTGTTGTAAGCCAGTTGATTACTCTCATTTGCGTACCTTTGGCTGTGATGCATTTGCCCATGTGCCTAAAGAAAAAAGGTCCAAACTTGACCCAAAGTCAAGCAAATGTGTTTTTCTCGGCTATGGAGATACAGTGAAGGGGTATAGATTGTGGGATCCTACTGCCCACAAGGTAATTATTAGCCGGGATGTTATTGTTGATGAAAAATCCATGCAAAGGAAGGAGGTACAACAAACTCCTAATGTTGTACCAGTTGAAGTAGATATGAATGAAGATGAATATGAAAATCAGCATGCTGAAGTTTTTGATCAGCATGCAGAACAACAAGTAGAGCAGCCACAACGGTCACAAGACCAAGAGCCACAATCAACAGATCATTGGGTTAGAAGATCTACACGTCCACAAAAGTGTCCGGAAAGGTATTCTCATGTTTATCAGTCCTCTTTTGCTTTGTTAACTGATGATGGTGAGCCTAGTTCATTTCAGGAAGCTAGAGAGTCTGAGAATGCAGAAAAGTGGAGGAAATCCATGGAGGAGGAAATCGAGGCACTTCGCAAGAATAAAACGTGGGAACTTGTGGATCTCCCACCTGGAAGAAAGGTTGTTGGAAACAAGTGGGTTTACAAAGTAAAGAAGAACAACGATGGGTTGTTGGAACGCTATAAAGCTCGCTTGGTGGCAAAAGGCTATGTGCAAAAGTCAGGTATAGACTTTAATGAAATTTTCTCTCCAGTTGTGAAGATGACTACTATTAGAGTTTTACTTGCACTTGTAGCAGCACAGGATTTAGAACTGGAGCAGCTTGATGTAAAGACTGCTTTCCTGCATGGTGATCTCGAGGAGGAGATTTATATGGATCAGCTTGAGGGCTATGAAGAAAGAGGCAAAGAGCATTTGGTTTGCAGACTGAAGAAATCTCTGTATGGGTTGAAACAGGCGCCAAGGATGTGGTACAGAAAATTTGACACCTTCATGAAGAGCCAAGGTTTCAGCAGGAGTGAAGCTGACCATTGTGGATACTATAAGAGGTTTGATGATGGCAGTTTTATTATTTTGTTGTTGTATGTTGATGATATGCTGGTTGCAGGCCCCAACATGAAGAAAATCATTGATCTTAAGGCTCAGTTGGCTAGGACATTTGAAATGAAGGATTTAGGAGCAGCAAACCAAATTTTAGGGATGAAGATACACAGGGACAGAAAAGGAAGAAAGATCTGGTTAAGTCAAAAGTCATATATAGAAAAGATTCTGTAGCGCTTCAATATGCAAAATGCAAAACCAGTTAGTACCCCACTTCTTTCACACTTAAAATTGTCTTCCAACCGGTGTCCTAGAACAGAAGCAGAGAAGACAAGCATGTCTCGTGTACCGTATTCATCAGCGGTAGGAAGCCTCATGTATGCCATGGTGAGCACCAGACCGGATATTGCCCAAGCAGTGGGAGTAGTCAGCCGGTACATGGCAAATCCTGGTAAGGAGCATTGGAATGCGGTGAAGTGGATATTTAGATATTTAAGAGGCACTTCAGATGCTGCTATTTACTATGGATCGGAAAATTTGCAAGTTAAAGGTTTTGTGGATTCTGATTATGGTGGAGATAGAGATGGGAGAAAGTCCACTACAGGATATACTTTCACTCTTGCTGGTGGAGCTGTGAGTTGGGCTTCTAAGTTGCAGTCTGTGGTGGCTTTATCAACCACTGAAGCAGAATATATTGCAGCGACTCATGCCAACAAAGAGGCAATTTGGCTAGAGCGATTGTTGGGTGACTTCAAGGTAATGCAGGAGAAAATTACGTTGCATTGTGATAGCCAAAGTGCTATTCAGCTAGTGAAGAACCCAACATTCCATGATCGCACGAAACACATTGATGTCAAGTACCACTTTATAAGAAATGTGGTGGAAGAAGGTAGGATCCTGTTGCAGAAAATCGACACTGAAGTGAATCTTGCAGATATGCTTACAAAGCCGGTCAAGACAGAGAAGTTTGAGTGGTGCAGAACTTCTCTGGGCTTGCTGAAAATATAACAAGGGCAGCATTGGGCAATTGGCACTGGATGAAAAACATTGGTAAAAGAATTCCTGTATACTGACTTCAAGTGGGAGAATGTTAGGAGGTGAAGTCACTATCCAGGGTTTTAGTCAAGAGAGTGTGAGAGTTAGGTGCTAGACGTCTAGGCTGCTAGACGTCTAGGCAGCTAGACGTCTAGGCTGCTAGACGTCTAGGCAGCAGTTTGTGCCAGACGTCTGGATGCGGAAGACGAACAGTTTCAGACGCTTTTCCTTGGGAGTGGAAACGAACAGTTTTTCGGAGGCTTCCTTTGGGAGAGGAAACGAACAGTTTCGGTGTCTTCCTTTTCTGCTCTATAAAAGGGGAATGATCCCTTGCATGTGTATGAAGTTGAGAATGTAAAGTTTGCTGAAATCAATAAAAAGAAGAAGTTGCCATTGCCCCGTGGTTTTCCTGCACATTGCAGGTTTCCACGTAAAATCTCTGTGTTACTTGTGTTGCTGTTTTGTTCTCTGTTATTGTGTTTTCTGCTTGCAGGTATAAAATCTGAAGTTTTTACTAATAGAGCCCTCTTAGTCTTAATATCATTGTGTTGAGGGAGCAATGCAAGGCCCTTGATATTTTTTTATATTGCTTTTGTTTTGTTTATTTTCATTCGTTTTCTTTGTAATAGTTATAAACTTTGGGCCTTTAGATTTTTTTTTAAAATATAGTTGATCCAAAACTCAGAATTTTGAGTTAAGGAAGATCAAGAAAGAGTGCAATTCAGAAATAACAGAGTATAACAAATCAGAACACAAAAATATAAGCAAAATAACAGAATGATTTTATTGCTCAGAAAACAGAGTACAATGCAAGCAATCTCTGAGAAGAGATGTGAGGCTATAACATTGCATCCATTACTCATGCTTTTTACAGTCAGGGGTGCATCTCTCTTTATACAATATTTTGGTGTGTTGGAAATCCACCGTATTGAATATGGAAGGTCACCCATATGGAAATGTGGTGGTTCACCTTCCATGAGTTAGAAGGTCACCCATATGGAAATGTGGTGATTCACCTTCCATGAGTTACAAAGTGCATATTAAATGAAAATTACATACATATGACTTGTCCTTTTGTGTTTTGTCTTCTACTGATGTGTCAACATGGCTAGAGATGCATTTTGGCTACAAAAATCTAAAAATAGAAAATTACTATTTTTAGTAAATATTTTGTTTTGCATTTTTTAGGGCCTCTGGAGAAGTTTTTTAAATTTTTATTCGAGATAGTTGATTGGCATGGATTTTTGACTGAAATTGTTGTTCTCCCTCTAATCTTTCCAACACTTCTTGAATGGATCAAAATGGAGTCCTAAGCACAAAGTTATGCCCTTGACAGTGTGGTTAGGATCAAAAAATAGATTTTCAGGCATTTTCAGGCATAAAGCCATGCCCCAAAAAGGTCACATGCCTGGATCATTCGTCCCTCCTTGAAAAGCAATGGTCCCCATTGCATCAACTTTTGACATCAGGTGCAGAAATTGTTTCTTTATCTGATTTTTTGTGAGCCATTCCCCTTGGTGACCAAGTTGTCCTACCTTGACCACTTTGTACATCTGAATGGACTGCCTTCTGGTGGTCTTAGTCCATGTATCAACAATCTGATCCTCCTCCACTGGTGCTAAACTGTCTGGATTGAGTTCTTCAATGTCCAACTATTCTGCTACTATAGAAGTGTCCAATAGAGGTGGATGATAGGGCTTGAGAAGTTCAACATTGAAGATTGGATGCAAACCAAGATAAGATGGAAGATTCAATTCAAAGGCATTCTCTCCCACCTTCTTGGTGATGGTGTATGGTCCATAGCAAAGAGGTCTGATCTTCCTATGGGGTCCTGCAAGTCTCTCTTTCTGAAGACGTAACCATACCTTATCTCCAACCTTGAATTGATGTGGGACCCGATGTTGGTCATGGCGTTGCTTGTATTTCTGATTTGTCTTCTCCAAGAGGTCATGGACCTGTTGTTGGATATGTTGAATCTGTTCCACAAACTATGCTGCCTTTTTTGCTTCTTTCTGTCCATGAGGTGAGTACTCCATGGGTTGCATAGGGAGAGCTACATCAGTGGGTGCCAAGGGTTGGAACCCAAAACAGACATGAAATGGGTTGTGTTTGGTAGAGCTGTGCAGAGCTCGATTGTACCCATGTTGAATGTAGGGGAGGCTCTCATCCCATGTGCATGGATGCTTGGAATTGTACATTCGAAGAAGATGTACAATCAATCGATTCACAACTTCTGTCTGGCCATCAGTCTGAGGATGGAAGGCTATGGACATGGTCAACTTGGTGTCCATCATGCTCCATAGGGTGGACCAGAAAATGCTCAAAAATCTGCTATCCTTGTCAGAGACAATGGACTTTGGCAAGCCAAAGTTGAGCCACACATGACTAAAATAGAGCTTAGCAGTCTCCTCAGCTGAAATGGATTTCTTACAAGGAATCATGATAGCCATTTTTGAAAAATGATCAACTACTACAAAAACACAATCATTACCATGCTTAGATGTGGGCAAACCTGAGAGGAAATCCATGGAGATGGATTCCCAAGGCTTGGATGGCACTGGCAATGGTGTATACAGTCCCTGCTTCTTGTTGGTTGGTTTGGCAACAATGCAAGGGGTACATGACTTGATGTACCTCTCGACATCATTCCTCATTTTGGGCCAATAGAAGTACTTTTGAAGAACTGCCAATGTTTTCTCCACCCCAAAGTGACCTGCTACTTTGCTGAAGTGTGCTTCCCAAATCATCTTTGAGCGCTCACTAGCTGGTACACAAATATGTCCCATGTGATAGAGGAGGTTATCTTGCAAATAAAAATCAGAAACATGCTTACCCACACGAAGAGCTTGGTATGTATCTGCAAAATCAGAATCTACTTCATACAAGGTGGACCAATTGGAAGTCTCATGCCCACAGGAATCAAGAATGGTGGTGAGTGCTATGATTGGAAGTCAGCTCAAACAATCTGCTGCTGAATTGGCACTCCCTTTCTTGTGCTTGATGATCAAATGAAACTGCTGCAGATATGTGGCCCACTTTTGATGTCTTTCATTCCTTAGCTTACTCTACATCTGAATGAACTCCAGAGGTCTATGATCTGTATGGATGATGGTTTCCTTGCCCAAGATGTAGTGCTTCCATTGTTTACATGCTTGGACAATGGCATAGAGCTCTTTGTCATATGTGGGGTATTTTTGAACTGCTTCATTGAATGTTTCACTATGATAGGCAATTGGATGCCCATGCTGTGTGAGGACAACTCCCAATGTGTACTCTGATGCATCAGTCATTACCTCAAAAGGTTGATGCAGATCAGGTAGGGAAAGTGTAGGAGCTGAAACACAATTGGTCCTTCAACTTCTCAAATGCTCTTTGTTGTGTATCTCCCCAATGGAACTTGGATTTGGCACCTCCTTTGGTCACTTGGTGTAGTGGCCAAGCAATGTGTGAGAACCCCAATACAAATCTTCAATAGAAATTGGCAAGACCCAAAAAGTTGTGAAGCTCTATTAGAGTCTTTGGGGTAGGCCAATCTCTAATTACCTAAATCTTCTCAGGATCAACATGGACTCCTTTGTCAACAATGTACCTGAGGTACTGAATCTTCGTCATGCCAAATAAGCACTTCTCCAAATTAGCATATAGCTTGTGTCTTCGAAGAGTCTAAAGTACCTGTTGAACATGTTGCAGATGCTCCTCCCATGTCTTACTATAGATGAGAATGTCATCTAAGTAGACTACCACAAATGAGTTGGTGTAGGGATGCAGGATGTCATCCATCATCCTCATGAATGTGGCAGGTGCATTGGTCAAGCCAAAAGGCATAACCAGCCACTCAAATAAACCCTCCTTGGATTTGAATGCAGTCTTCCATATGTCAGTGGGCTCGATGGGTATTTGATGATAGTCGGATTTGAGATCAATTTTGGTGAAGAACTTTGCACCATGGAGCTGGTCCAACAAGTCATCTATTCAAGGGAGTGGATAGTAATTCTTCACAATGATTTTATTCAAAGCTTTGTAGTCAATACAGAGTCTCCATGTTCCATCTTTCTTTGGAGCCAAGACAATTGGATTGCCACATGGTGAAGCACTTGGTTTGATGTGCCCTTTCTGAATCAATTCTTAGATCTGCCTCCTGATTTCATCATTTTCAAGGACTGATATACGATAAATAGGTACATTAGGCAAAGGAGAACCAAGAACTAAATCAATGGAATGCTTTACCTCGCAATGAAGTGGAACCCCAATTGGTGACTTGAACAAGTCATCATACTCTGCTTCAATCGAGTCCATCTGCTTATGGCATGTAGATCTTGTGATCAATGTAGCAATAGTCTTCCTTTTGCTTTGTGGTTTGATCATCAACAGAATGAATTTCCTTGTTTTGGCTAGCATTAAGGACACAAAGTTAGGAGAAGATACCTTTCGTATCCTAAAGCATTGACCTTTAATAGTGATGATGACACTTTGGTGCCTAGGCTCATACACACCTGTTGGCAAATATGCCTGATTATCTCACAGGTAAATTTCTCCAGGATCATACAATAATACTCACAATAATAATGCACACAAAATACTGAAAATATTATTAATAAAGTCTACTATAGCATACATGAAGCTATGCTATTTCGATGCTTTTTACAATGCTTTGTCATCAATATATAATTACATGTGACTCTCCACATGCATGTCTCTTGATCTTCCCTCTTCTCTCATAATGACAAAGTATCTCATAATTACATAACTCACACATGACACCTTACATGACTCTTCACTAACTCACACAACTCACACTTGCACTCTTGACACCTCACACACTTCACACCTTGACACATACTATAAACTAAATATTAAACAGACTCACTCATTACTCACACCCTAAACTAGATAAATCACTCTGTAAACAATTACATGACCAAATAATGTAATATCGCCAATACCCCCCTGTATTACATTATTCGGTAAACATTTAACTCAAATTTGAACTTTAGTAAAGTCCAGTTCCACATCGACATCTAGAAATAAATCTTGCTGAATGTGTTTCCCTTTTCTTCTATGGTGCAACCAAGCCTCGTTGCCACTGTACCGGCAGCCTTAAGTGTCCTTGTGTTTTTAAAATTCTCATAGCACCATGTTGCATCTTCATTTTTTGCTTGTAAGTACGGTAGATGTTCATAAGCATAAGGTGATCCTTGTCAATATACATAAAACAGGACTTTGCTTCATCTGCAGCTTCTGGACCTCCCGTGGCCAGGGAAAGCAATTTGGGACTGAAAAAATCTCATCTGAGTAGTTAAATTCAGGGCTGATAACTAGTATCTTCGATATCTGTGGGTCTAATGGAAAGTCTCTCAGCTCTCCTAGCTTCGTCAAATTTCCATCTTTATCCAAAGCACCCAAAAACGCCAATGCATTAATGTTTCTGAACGGAAATCATCGAAATTTTCCAAGTCATCATCATCTTCATTAAAGTAATGTTCCAAAACAGGTAAATCAAAAAATAAAAGAGCTCTTAGCATTGTCTGCCCCAGCGTCTTTAACTTCATGGGTAAGCATGGAATATTTCTGCCTATTGCAAGATATCTCAATTCTTCGAATGACTGTCCTACGAACTTTGACGCTCATGCTGCCTCTTAAACTGAGAATTCTCAATAAGTCGATCACCCACCTGAGCTCCCTTCTTCCTAGCATATATTCTGATTTATTATCGTTATAAAGCCAATCTCTTTGAATGGGTTCCCATCATTAATGTCATTAAATGAAAAACCCACTTCTTCATTATTACCAGATTCAGTCACCATATGCCTCACACTGGTTTCTGTAAATTCATTAACCACTTCCTCCTTGATCATCTCATCAAAAATTAATGTCTTCTGCCTCTACAGAAAACCCTCTGCAGTACCATCTTCCCTGGTAATAGAGATATTTTCATTTGCTCCACCAAATTCATTTAATCCTGAAGCTTCTTCGGAAACCACCGTCTTATCTACAGTTTCATCTAGGATAAGTTTCGACAATGCATTGCTTGCATTATCCACAGTAGTAGCAGTAGGAGGCGCATCAGGTTCCGGTTGAGTGTCTCCGATCTCAGCCAAATAATCGTCAAATCCATGGTTGTTTTCTTCTACAGTTCCAGGCTTTGAAATCTGATAATTGTCATTGTCCAGGATTTTCCAGTTCTGCATCAACAACTTTAATAAACTGACTGCATGTAATGTCCTAGCGTGTATTATTCTTTCCTTTATTATTATTTCATGATGCCTAACACGTTCTTCCACAATTTGGAGGACAACTGGACCAAACTCTTCTTCAATTTTACTGTCTTCCACAGTGTCATGTAAGAGGCTTGCTGCAGTTGTTTCCCAATCTAATTCAAGCTCAATAGTTATGAAACTAGTGGTGAGAAAATCATCTGAAAAAGGTAGGAAGAGGCAACTTTTACTCACACCACTCAAAGCATCATTCTGACTTGTCTAGCGCTCTAATTTGAAGCAACCTCTCTCCCTTTTACTGCCATGCCAAATTTTTCCTCAAGAATAACACCTGTTCCTGTGTATTATCCCTTTATTTCTCAACATCACTGTTGTCTCTCTTCTCTTCATAATGTCTCCTTTTCAAAAATTAAATCTTAACTGATATTTCTTGCATGCAATGTTTGCTTTCACTGCATAATTTTGTCTGCAATACTCTTTTTATTTCTGCAATCTTGTTTTCCAGATTTTCAATCTTCAATCTCTTATTCAATTCAATCAATCAAATTTTATTCTCCTTCACATTTCTTCTTATTACTCCAAAATATCAATTTCAATATCAATTTCTTCTTATTACTCCAAAATATCAATTTCAATATCAATTTCTTCTTCTTCCATTATATTAAATTCTTCATATATCTCCCACAATTTTTTCTTCCTCCAAAAATATTCTTCTTATCTCTCCAACAACAATATTAATTTTTTTTCCTCCAAAAAAAACTTCTTCTCTTCAATATAATAATAGAAATCACTTTCTCCAAATTCAATCTGCCTTGTTAATTCGTCTTCAATCTCTTCTACAATTCTTCTTGTAGCAACTCTTTCTTTGTTCTCACCAATCTTCTTCAATCGTCGTCTTCTTCTAAAATTCACACGACCTTCTCCAATATCAATCTTCTTTGTCCGCAATATCCTCAATCAACAATCTTTCCACATTTGCTTCTTCAATCCAACAATCAACAATTTCTCCACCATAGCTTTGAACCAAGATGAATTTTGCCAAGATGGTTCTGATACCATTGTTGGCATAGGCCTGTTTTATCTCATAGGTAAATTTCTCCAGGATCATACAATAATACTCACAATAATAATGCACACAAAATACTGAAAATATTATTAATAAAGTCTACTATAGCATGCATGAAGCTATGCTATTTTGATGCTTTTTACAATGCTTTGTCATCAATATATAATTACATGTGACTCTCCACATGCATGTCTCTTGACCTTCCCTCTTCTCTCATAATGACAAAGTATCTCATAATTACATAACTCACATGACACCTTACATGACTCTTCACTAACTCACACAACTCACACTTGCACTCTTGACACTTCGTACACTTTATACCTTGACACATACTATAAACTAAACATTAAACACACTCACTCCCATATTAATCACACCCTAAACTAAATAAATCACTCCATAAACTATTACATGACCAAATAATGTAATATCGCCAACAAAACCATGCCTCTTTCACATGAATGGTTGGCCAAAAATCACATCACAAACATCCAAGGGCACAACATCACATAAAACTTCATTTTTGAAGGGTTTGATGGCATAAGAGAGGAGACATATGTCTCTCCCTTGTAACCGTCCAACATTATATGGTTGTGTGTGTGGTGTGACGAACAAATTCAAATCTTTCACAATTTGAGCAAAAATCAGATTATTTTGACTTCCACTATCAACAATGAAATGTAATGGCTTACCCGTGATCCACATTTGTGAGTGAAATAGGTGGTCTTGTTGTTACTCCTCTAGAGCAACATGTGTGGTGGCAATGGTCACATTTGGTTCATCTCCCATGATTTGCTTCCCTCTATACTTAGTTTGTGGATGTGGAGGTAGTGGTGCAGTGGATGTAGAGGATTGCATAAACAATGACTTAATTGCTCAACACTCCTCCCTTGAATGTGGGATAATATTATTCTTTGATGACCTCCATGAAATAATCCCATGTGAAAACTACTTCATCTTCATTGTCCTTCTTCACCTTGTTCTAATATTATTCTCATCAATGAAGCTTTCAAGAGTGCAAAAGCAAACTTTTGACTGTTGGTAAATTTATTTACAAAGAAGTATGAAGATAATTGATCCAACCAATTTTCTAAGGAATCATCATTAATTTTTCCTTTAAAAAATAGGAATATCAATTTTCACCAACACAAAATTTTGGGATCATTGAATGATGCTAGGGTAGTGAGAGGCCATGCAAAGAGGTTGCAGAATTTGTAGAAGGGAGTCATTGAAGAATTTGAGCAAATGGATCCATCATCTCATTTCGTTGTTTCACAAGGGCCTTTTTAATCATCTCCTTGAAAGGATTGACTGTCTCAGTGTCGACTCTTCTAGTTCCCATATGAGATCATTTGGAACAAGGGAGGTAATTATAGGGTTCTTGTGTTTGATACCCAAACTTTCAATATCTGAATCTTGTGTTTACGAATATACACTCAAAAGATAGACTGCCCTGATACCACTGATCCAAAATTCAATTTTGAGTAAAGAAAGATCAAGAAAGAGTGCAATTTAGAAATATTGGAGTATAACAATCCATAACACGGGGTACAATAGAAGCAATCTTTGAAAAGAGATGTGAGGTTGTAACATTGCATCCATTAGTCATGCTTTTTATGGCAAGGGGTGCATCTCTCTTTATACAATATTTGGTGTGTTGGAAATCCACCATATTGAATATAGAAGGTCACGAGTATGGAAATGTGGTGGTTCACCTTCCATGAGTTACAAAGTGCATAGTAAATGAAAATTACATGCGGCTTTGTCCTTTTGTGTTTTGTCTTCTATTGATGTGTGAACATGGCTAGGGATGCATTTTAGCCGCAATTTCTATAAATAGAAAATCGCTACTTTTAGTAAATAATTTGTTTTGTGGAGTGTTTTTTCTAGGTAGTTAGTTGGCATGGATTTCTGATTGAAAGTTCTAGTTCCTCTAAGCTTTCCAATTGTGAATGGATCAAAACGGAGTCCCAAGCACAAAGTTATGTTTGTGACAGTATGGTTAGCACCAAAAAATAGTTTTTTGGGGGCATTTTCAATCATAAAGCCATGCCCTAAAAGGTCACATGCCTGGATCAATAGTTTTAATTAGCTTTCTTTTACTAAGCATAGGGATATCTATCTTAAGTGAATAATTTATTTAAATTTATGTACTTTTAATTTTGAAAATTTAACTTTATTTAAAAAATTTAATAGCTTAAAATTTTCATAGCCATTATTTAACAATCATATACAAGATTATTATTTATTAATTGATTATATGGGATTGAAATGGGCCCCACCTATATTACATCATGACCACATAGTGGTATTACACTAGCTTGGCTATTATAAATATATTGCTTGGCAAGATTCGAACTTGGCTCTCCTCTCTTGATCCAATTGACTACTTGTAGGCCTCTTACAAACATCTCTCTCCTTGTACGTCAACTCTTTGAATGACAAGTCCTTGTATGGTACCTCTTTGTATGGTAGGTCTGCTTGTACGATGTTTTCATTGATATGGCAATTATTCGTACAACAAGGACTTGTACAACACACTTTGTCTACACCACTTGTACGACATGCATTGGTATGACGCTCTTAGTATCTTAGATGGCACTTACTGAAACTACGCTTCCTCAGACGACATCTCCTTGGACGACAACTTCTTAGACGACAACTACTCAAACGACAACTCAAATCACGCCTCCAATGGCAACTTTTTAGTCAACACCTCAGACGACACTTTCTCAGACGGCAGCTCCTCAGGCAGTAGTTTCTCAGACAACAACCCCTTAGACAGCAGCTCCTCAGACGACAATTTCTCAGAGGGCACCTCCTCAGACGATAGTTTCTCCTCTGTCATATGATTGTGGTCTCTTGTCGTCCTAGTTTCATCTGTATGGTGATCTGTAGTGTGGTCGCCTTCTTGATGGTGCTCTATTGTCTAGACTTCTTGACAACAACTTGCTGTCTGGCCTCCTTGTTGATTGAAGTCTACCATTTGGTGACCTTGTTGACTGCACTATGTTGTTTAGTCACCTTGCTGACGGTGCTCTATCATCATACTAGCCTCCTGACGACACTCCACAACTTTGTCTTGCATAGCTTCAACTACTTGCTGGATTTCTGCCTCTTTGATTGAGATCAAATTAACCTCCTCAAATGCAATTAGGTTCATCAAGTTCACCTCAATTGCAATCGGCTTCATCTCCTCCACTTCCTGGCAAGGGCTATAACTCTTTTTCGGCTCTTCAAACTCGCGACGAATCGTTGGTTTGTCTCGCTTTATAGCACTTTGACAGTCACGTGCGAAGTGCTCCCACAATGCATCACCAACATTGCACCATGTGTCTGACCTCAATATCATATTGAATTCTTTGTCTTCTAGTTCTCTGGTGGTTGACACAAATTGCTTCATTAGTGGCATTGTTTCGTTGTACAATTTCCCTTTGTGTTACGTATACCTGTAGCGATGATGTTGCACTCTCCAAGTCACTTATCCTTGGATTCATTGTTCATTTCTTCGGAGTCACTTCCTTCCCTAACTTCTGGACCCCAACATTGGAACGATGAACAACTTATGTTCTAAATTATCATTCTCACTGTCAGATATACTCTTCACATTAGAAGCACTTTCATCCTCAGGGTCACTCTCGTTTGCATTAACATGACAACAATACGTCAGTGATGTTTTTGCATCACTTTCCTAATTCAAGGATTGTTCCAAAGCCTCTTGGTTGTCGGAGGAACCACCCTGATCTTCTTCCTGTATGTAGAAAGAAGTTCGTCTATGAACCATCTCCTCTTCAATGCGTCTGATGGGTCTTCCTCCAAAATATTACATTTGCTATTATGTCAATTAAACCATATCCAACATTCTTTTTTATCACCATTTTTTCATTTTGTTTTTTATTAAATATCTTCTTCACTTCCTCGAAGTGCTATGTTTCCACAATCAACTCCTTGACATCATTTTGATTAAGAGATAAAATCTCACTTGGCCAGTTGGCTTCTAAAATTTGAATATCATCAAGATGAAGATCAACACCACAATTGGCTAAATTATCTGCTACATGATTTCCTTCTCTATAAAAATGCTCACACTTCCATGATCCATTTTTGTTAATAGCATTGATGATAATTTGTGAATCCCTCTCAATTGAAATATATTTCCATCCTTTTTCTATTGCAATTTTAATCCTTATAAGAAGTGCCCTAGCCTTTGCATAGTTGTTAGTTGAAGTTCCATATGATTCTAAGTGAGGAGAATTTTGCCTTCACTATTTCTAAAACCACCACCTCCACCAGCTTTTCCTGGATTTCCTTCAGAAACAACATCAAAATTAATTTTGATAATGGAATTAAAACAAAGGATCTACTTTGATCTAGGGTAAAATAGAAAACTTCCTCGAAGTGCTATGTTTCCACAATCAGCTCCTTGACATCATTTTGATTAAGAGATAAAATCTCACTTGGCTAGTTGCCTTCTAAAATTTGAATTTCACCAAGATGAAGATCAACACCGCAATTGGCTAAATTATTTGCTACATGATTTCCTTCTCTATAAATATGCTCACATTTCCAAGAGATTGCCTCTAGTAATAGGTGATGAATATCAACAATAATATTATTTTTTATCCAATCTCCACATCCATTTTTGTTAATAGCATTGATGATAATTTGTGAATCCCCCTCAATTGAAATATATTTTCATAATTTTTCTATTGCAATTTTAATTCCTATAAGAAGTGCCCTAGCCTTTGCATAGTTGTTAGTTGAAGTTCCATATGATTCTGAGTAAGTGAGGAGAATTTTGCCTTCACTATTTCTAAAAACACCACCTCCACCAACTTTTCCCGGATTTCCTTTAGAAGCACCATCAAAATTAATTTTGATAAACCCAATTTTTGGACATTTTCATTTTCTCTAGATTAAAGTAGATCCTTTGTTTCAATTCCATTATCGCAAATGACTTCCATGTATGTCCAAATCCTGTAGCCAAGTTATTAGCACCTCTTTTTCTGCACTTGAGACTTCCCATGATGAGCACCATATTTGTAAACATTTTGCAAGAGAGGCAATAATACGGTTCCAAACTTGGGCATGATTTTGAGATTTATTTTTAAAAATTCTATTATTCCTTTCAAGCCATAAATTCTAACAAATAATGGCAAGGCCAATCCTCCACAGAATATATAATGCTTTAGCTTTGAAATAATTAATCCAATATTTCATCAACTTTTTCAATGTTGATGGAGATACCCAATATAATTTCATATTTTAAAAAAAGTAACCCCAAATGGTGTGAGCAAAGGTACAATGAAAAAGTAAGTGGTCTGATGTCTTTAAATCCTTCTCACACAAGGCACATCTAAAAGGTCCATAATATCCTCTTCTTTGTAGACTCTCTCCTTTAAGAATCTTACTTTGAACTGCTAACCAAAGGAATGTTGAGGCCTTAGGGAGAGCCTCTAATGACCAAACATTCTTCCAAGGTAAATCTTTGGGAGAAGAAATTTTGATTTCTCTAAATCCCAAATTGACCGAGTATCCACCATCCTTTGATAAATTCCAAACCAACTCATCCTTTCATGTAAAAATCGGCAAATAAAACTCTTGAAGCATTTTTTGAAGTTCAATTTGTTTGAGTTCCTCTCTTTCAACCAGGTTACTAAAAGAAATCCATGGTCTGGAGTTGGTGCTCATATTAATATGGTCTTTGACCTTTGGACCTTGACATGCGAGGCATGCTTGAGTCGATGGTTGTCATTTTGAGTCAGAGATAAGAAGATAAAGGCTTCAACCAAGTTTCAGACCAAAAATTTGCATTACTCGCCTCATTGACTGACAAACTAATATGTTTCTCCATCAATTGCAAAGTATCTGATATGAAGTTCCATGTTGACGATACTGTTCTTTTTCTAAATAATTTCATTGCATCAAGAGAACCTCTATATTTTGGAAGTAATACTTTTGCCTAATTTTTTTCTTGATCTCTGAATAATCTCCACCCAAGTTTTGCCCCTAATGCCAAATTCATCAAGTCTGCAATCACACAATCCTGCTCCTCCGATATTCTTTCCTTTGCAAACCCTGTCCCACTTACAAAGAGGAAACCTAAATTTTTCCTCACAACATTCCCTTAGAAAGTCTCTTTGAATTTTATCAATTTTTGATGCTATAGCTGCAATCTTGAAAGTGACATCATATAAATAAGGATGGATTGCAATGTTTTCTTTATGAGTTGTAACCTTCCTGCCATGGTTAAGAACTTATTTCCAACCTACCAAACAAGCTTTCATTCTATCAAAAAAAGAGATCCAAAGCTCCTTTTTATTTCCTTTATGAGACAAAGGAATACCCAAGTAGGTTGATTAAACTTTTCAATTTTAAACCCTAAAATATTCACAATAATTTGTTGTAAATCTAGGGAAGTATTAATAAAAAAAATCCTGGATTTTGTAGTATTAACCAACTGTCCAATAGCCTTTTCATAGCATGATAATATTGATTTAAACTCCATGGCTTCACTGATTGAAGGATGGCCCAAAAGAAAAGTATCATCAACAAATTGGAGATGAGATTTAGAGGGACCAATTTTTGCAACTTGAATACCTTTGATTTTTATTTCCATTGTTGCCTTTGAGAAGCTCTCCCTAATGCTTCCGCAAGAATAATGAATAGATAAGGAGATAGTGGATCGCCTTGACGAAGTCCACAAGATGGCTTGAAGTAACCAGCGGGAGAAATATTGATCAAAATAGAAAATTTTGCAGTGCTATAACAGCATTTAATCCATTCACACCAACTATAGTCAAAGCCAAACTTTTTGAGAATAGCATGCAGAAAATTCCAAAAACCCTATCATATGCTTTGTTCATATCTAATTTCATAAGTATATCTGGTTTTTTCATGGAGAATGTATGGCCTCTTGTGCAACAATTATACCATCAAGTATTTGTTTAGCACGAACAAAACCTCCTTCTACTGAGATAATACAACCTAGAATGCCCTTCAACCTGTTTGCCATAATTTTTGAAATGATCTTATAAATCATTTTATAAAGGCTTATTGGATGAAAATTATCAAAACATTTTGTCCCGCCTTTCTTGGGAACCTATCTAATAAAAATGGCATTTATCTCACTTTTTATAGCCTTATGATCTTATAAATCATATTATAAAGGCTTATTGGATGAAAATTATCAAAACATTTTGTCCCGCTTTTCTTGGGAACCTATCTAATAAAAGTGGCATTTATCTCACTTTTTATAGCCTTCCTTTTCTAGGCCTCTTCAACCGCAACTAACATATCACTCTTCAATAAATCCTAAAACTTTTGTAAGAAAATTTCAGGAAATCGATCGGGCCAGGTGCCTTGTTAGGATGGAAAGAGAAAACTGCTTCATGGAGCTCCTCCATAGATATCTTCTTCATCAAGCTTTCATTTTGTCCGTGTGATAATTGATGAAATAATTAGCAAAAGCTTATGTTGTGCCTCCTTATCTTGCCTAGTATTTAACAAAATATTTTTGAAATAATTAATTACTTCCTTCCTTATATCTTCTTCATCCTCAATATTTCTTCCATCTAGAGTTAAAATATTTTTGATGTGACGAAAATAAAAAATTGTTTTAGCTGTAGCATGAAAAAAATTGTTTTTCCATCTCCTTGAGCCATTTCTCTCTAGATATTTGAAACCAATATGACTCCTTTTCCAATACATTATTATAGGTAGAAAGTCATTGTTTTTCTTCCACATAAGAATCTTGATACATTCCATTAATTTCTACTTTCTTGTAAAATTTTGAGCTTGGATTCAATTTTTTTCTTTTCTTTAAAAATGTTACCAAAAGATTTGGCATTCCAAATCTTCATTTGCTCCTTTAAATATTTCATCTTTTGAACAAGCTTGTACATACATAATCCTTTCAATTTTGATTCATCCCACCATAACGTAACCATCTGGAAGAAATCAGGTTCTTGGAGCCACATAGAATTGATTAAACTTATTTACTAAACATAGACATATCAATTTGCCTGCCTACATCCTCCTTGGAAGTCAAGGAATTTAACTGGTTGAACTAATGCCATTTGATAATTATATGCAAAATTATTACATATTATTAAAAATATATATATATATACACACACATGCACGCACACACGCGCACTTATGGCGAACTTTATTTCGATTTTTTTTCCATTTTTTTTTTTACCGAATTTCAACCTAAGCTCGAATACACCGGATCTCACTATGGCATTTTCTAGGCAACTCCAAGCAATTATATAGAAAGGTGGGATATGATTAACGCTTCTTCATACATGGCAAATTGGTCATTGAATCCAAAATGTTACATGCTTAAATAGGGCATAATAGTTCCTAATGATAGCCAAGAAGTTAAAAGGACGGATTTTGAGTTGCTATTGCAAATTTTTTTTAACACTTGTTCAACAACAAACTCTTAGATTGATGCCTTCAACACATTGGATGTAAGGTAAGATATGCTTACTATGGTCCAAAAGAATCCAATGGGATGGTAGATGATTCATGGGGATGGAGCTCCACAATTCCAATGACTAGCCATTTGCTTTTTGTCACAAGTTTGAAGGTTTTTGACCCAACACTTTTTCCCGAGAGCACTAAAATCAATAAAACAAAAAGTATTCAGAATTCCATGAAAATTTTAAGGTAAATTCTACTCAATAATGGGTACTATAAAAACTTTATTTCATGGAAAAATACCAACTACAGAAAAAGTTATGAGATCTGCAATGCGTTCTGCAATCTGGGCAGAAAAGACTAAAAACCGTTTTTCAGAGGTGAAAATGAAGTGCTTAACATTTGTGAAATGGGGTATGTGATATATGGATGGAAAGTGCCTAGTAAGAGCTTTCCAACGGTGTATCACATTCAAAAAAAGGAGCAACACAAAAAGAAATATTAAGCTCCAAAGTAGGTTGTGCAGACTTTTTTGTAAAATTTGGACTGCACCATACAAGGAAACGCAACAGGCTGGTAAAAACGGATTTTTCACCTTCAATTCGTGTTTTCACACACTCCAAACTTGTACAATGCAATAGTAATGATATTAATCTATCTTGGAACTCAAACCTAAAGAATCTATGGCAGTTGCAAACAAGGTAACGGTTCAAGACTGTTACAACTGCAATATTCCTACACCTACACTTGTACAAAACTGTTACAAAGTGGTTACATATTCTCTTGTGCCTTCTAATCCGAAAATGCACACATGTCAGCATCATTTTCCAATATTCTCCCCCTTGATGCTGAAAGGGATCACAAGACTATTTCTTAGTTTAAGAAATTGAGCTTTAGCTACACCTTTAGTGAAAACATCAGCCAAATGATCATGGGTGTTGCAATACTTCAACTCAACTAATTTCTTTTCCACCATATCTTTTTTTTTTTTTTTTTTTTTTTTTTAGCGAAAAACCCCTTGCGGGGCCGCCTTGGTCTGAGAGACCACGAACAGGGGGTTCTATACCGTCAAAGTCACCCGGGAGTCGCACCCGACCCGCCCGCACCAACATTATCAATTGGATTTTGGGTACCCAATTCAGCTTTTTGGTAGGGTGGAGATTCGAACCTGGGATGTCCCTTGGAGGATTGCCCTCTCCTCTCCAACTCACCTACAACACTGGGTTTCTTTTCCACCATATCACGAATGAAATGGTACTTCATGTTAAAATGTTTAGATCTTCTATGGTGGACAGGGTTCTTTGTCAACTATATGGCACTCAAATTGTCACCTATCTCCTCCAACACTTTCCTGAGCCATAAGGCCTGAGCACTATTTGAAGTGACAACAATGTAGTCAGCCTACGTTGAAGAGAGTGCTACTGATCCTTGCTTCCTTGAGCTCCAAGTGATCAGCCCAAATCCAAGAGAAAAACAATTGCTGGATGTAGATTTCCGGTCATCCAAGTTGCTGCCCCAATCCGAGTCACTGAAACCAACTAGCTCCATCTCTTCAGCAGGATAGTAATGTATGCCAAAGTCAACAGTACCTTTAACATACCTCAAAATTCGCTTTGCAGTCTTCAAATGCAAGAGAGATGGCTCACTCATATACCTAGAAACAAGTGAGACAACATATGCAATATCTGGTTTGGTATTTGTGAGAAACATCAAGCTCCCAACAATGCTCCTATAATTGGTCACATTCACCTTTTCAACCCCATCATCTTTGCATAGCAATTCACCATGAGCAATGGGAGTAGGGACTGGTTTGCAACTATCCATGCCATACTTTTTCAGCATATCCTTGGCATATTTAGTCTGACAAATGAAGATTTTATCTTTACTTCGATGCGCCTTCATGCCAAGAAAATAGTGCATCAATCCTAAATCCTTCATTTCAAACTCACTCATCATGGCAGCCTTAAATTCATATTTCAACTTGGAACTACTACCCATATAGATCAAATCATCAACATACAAACAAACAAACGAAATATCATTACCTTCTTTCTTGAAGTATAGGGTAGGTTCACTTTTGCTTCTCTTGAAGCCACTGCTGAAAGTATTCATCAATCGTAGAGTACCATGCTCTAGGTGCTTGTTTAAGGCCATACAATGCCTTCTTCAACCTGTAGACATGTTCTTTTTTACCTTTCACCTCAAAACCTTAAGGTTGCTGTACATACACTTCCTCATCTAAGTACCCATTCAAGAAGGCACTTTTTACATCTAAGTGATGTACAGTCCACTGCTTTGGGGCAGCCAAAACAAGTACCATCCTTACTGTTTCTTGTCTAGCTACAGGAGCAAAAGTTTCTTCATAGTCAATTCCATACCTTTGTGTGAATCCTTTAGCTACAAGTCTAGCCTTGTGTCTTTCAATGTTGCCATCACTGTTATACTTAGTCTTATAGACCCACTTAGAACCCACACGTTTCTTTCCCTTGGGCAGTTCTACAAGCTCCCAAGTGTCATTCTTCTCAATGGAATTGATCTCCTCTTACATTGCTTGCATCCAAACCCCATTAATACAAGCTTCTTCATAACAAGAAGGTTCAAAATCAGCAACAATCATCAAAGCATAATTAACATCTCCTTTTGGCTCACCTTCATCTTCATCACCATACATGTGCATCTTCTCAAGCCTTTGAACAACTTGGTCAATTTCTTGAGCTTGGCTTCTAGTAAGTCTTCTATGGAAATTGCTGTCCAAAACCTGATTAGGAGGATGAATTTGAAGTGCCTTTTTCCCCCTTTTGTCTTCATAACATTTGAAAAGATGTTTGGAGAATCATCACTTGAAGAGGGACTACAACTGCTTTGTTTGGGACTGTTTAAAGAGCTGGTTGGTGGACTTGGTGGGACTGATTTTAAACTGGTCTGCACATTAGAAGAACTAGGCTGCACAATAGAAGAACTTCCACCATCGCTGCCATCATCAACATAAAGTTTTTGATGACCATATACTCCCCCTTCATCAAAAATCACATCTCTAGACACCACCACTTTGTGAGTTTTTGGGTTATAAAGCCTATAGGCCTTAGTATTTTCACAGTAGCCAATAAATATACATGCTTCACTCTTAGGATCAAGCTTCTTCCTAAGTTCATCAGCCACATGTGCATAAGCCAAACAACCAAAAACTTTGAAGTGGTTAACATTGGGCTTCTTTTCATACCATACCTCATAAGGAGTCATCTTCTCCAATGAGCTAGTGGGACTCCTATTCAGTATGTAGACTGCTGTACGGACTGCATCAGCCCAATACATATTGGTAAGTGTCTTAGTTTGCAGCATACTTCTTGCCATCTCAACAACTGTCCTATTTTTCCTTTCTGCCACTCCATTCTGCTGTGGAGTATAGGAAGTTGTGAATTGCCTTTTAATGGCAACATTCTTGCAAATTTGTTTAAACTCATTAGAACAAAATTCACCACCATTGTCTGTCCTTAAACATTTAATGCTGCAACCACTCTGATTCTCAACAAAAGATTTAAATTCCTTGAAACAATCAAATGCTTCATCTTTATGCTTCAAAAAATACACCACATTTTAGAAAAATCATCAAAAAATGTAAGAAAGTAAGAGTTGTTACCCAAGTTTTTGGTTTGCATAGGCCCACAAATATTAGAATGGACCAATTGGAGTGGGTATGAGGCCCTCCATGCTTTCCCTTTAGGAAAATTCTGCCTTGCATGCTTGCCCATTGCACACCCCTCACAAACACTTTTATGTTCTTGCACTTGTGGTAACCCATAAACCCATCTCTTGGGAAGTTAATAACTTCAAACTAGTGAAGTGCAAGTGGCCATATCTAAGATGCCACAACCAAGTCTTATCTTCGACAACAACATTAGCAAGGCTGCTCCTTTGACCTCCAAACTTTAAAGGAAACGACCTTTTTGCTGGTCATAGGGACTGTTGTAACAATCCTATTGCTATTGTTCTTATCATATGGTGCATTTCTTATCATCAAAGACTACCCTGTAGTTCTTTTCATATAGCTGCCCTACACTTAACAAATTATGTGTAATAGATATCATGAACATGTTCCTTACCTTCTTTTGTGTTCACTTCCATTACACCTTTGGCAGCCACCTCCAAAGCCTTGTCATCTCCAAGTTTGATCTTGGACTTGAAGGACTCATCCATGGAAGCAAGAAGCTCCCAATTTCCTGTCATATGATTGGAGCAACTAGAATCAAGTATCCAAGTCTCTTGAAAATTCTTATCAGCCTTATTATATGATAAGAACAGATTTTGAACAATAGACTCTTCTTCACCATAGTGGGTTGTCCTGTTTTCTTTTCTAGCCTTTTGTCTACATTCTCTCTCATAATGCCCATACTTGTTGCAATGGTAACATTGCACATTCCTCTTATCATTTCTGCCTCTGCCTCTACCTGCTGCTCCTCCTCTTCTACCACCTCTTCCTCTTGAAGAATTCTGATTTTGGCCTCTTCCTTGGCCATTTCCATGTCCACTAGAGCTTGCTCCATCACCCTTTGAAATTGTAGCTTTAGAAGCAAATGCCTTCTCATCAACTGCAGTAATAGTTTCCCCTAGCCTCTCCTCATGAGACATAAGAGATCCTATCAAATTATCAAACTCAAGAGTAGACAAATCTTTACTCTCCTCAATAATAATGGCTACATGATTCCACTTTGGGGTAAGTGTTCTCAACACTTTCTTAACAACAACCACTTTGTCCAGTGCTTCTCCAAGAGTTGCCGTTTTATTGACAACAACCTCTACCCTTACACAATAATCACCAACTCTCTCAACCTCTTGCATTCTCAAATTTTCTAACTCTTTTCTAAATGTTTGCAGCTTCACTTGCTTGACTTGGTCACTCCCTTGGTAACCATCCTGTAAGGCCTTCCATGCATCAACAACTGTTTTACAGCTTGCTATTATTGGAAAAATACTTTTCTCCAATGCAGATTGGAGATGGTAAAGAGCCAAACAATTCTTCTTTTGAGCTTCCTTCTATGCTGTTCTATCTGCTGCTGCAAGTGTGCTCCAATATGCTGGTTCTGTGTACCCATCTTCTACAATATCCCACAAACCTTTTCCCATCAACAAGGTCTTCATC
This sequence comes from Wollemia nobilis, assembly GCA_028583015.1. Lineage (NCBI taxonomy): Eukaryota > Viridiplantae > Streptophyta > Pinopsida > Araucariales > Araucariaceae > Wollemia > Wollemia nobilis. Next base: position 1,920,338 of record JAQPPZ010001579.1, on the reverse strand, counting down.
TTAATGCTCCAATATTCATAATCAGCTCCATCAAACTCAGGGATTGGCAACGAGTTAGTGTTGTTGGCCATTACACCCAACAAACAATATTCCTGCAAAAAATCTTACAAACAACTTGATAAACTGTTAGCAAGACCACAGGTGACTCTAACCCTCCAACTGAACCTCGCTCTGATACCAAATGAAGTTTTTTGACCTAGCACTTTTTCCCGAGAGCACTAAAATCGATAAAACAAAAAGTATTCAGAATTCCATGAAACTTTCAGGGTAAATTCTACTCAATAATGGGTACTAAAAAAACTTATTTTACGGAAAAATACCAACTACAGAAAAAGTTATAAGATCTGCAATGCGTTCTGAAATCTGGGCAGAAAAGACTAAAAACCGTTTTTCAGAGGTGAAAACGAAGTGCTTAACATATGTGAAATGGGGTATGTGATATATGGATGGAAAGTGCTTGGTAAGAGATTTGCAACGGTGCATCATATTCAACAAACGGAGCAACACAGAAAGAAATATTAAGCTCTAAAATAGGCTGTTCAGACTTTTTTGTAAAATCTGGACTGCACCATACAAAAAAATGCAGCAGGTTGGAAAAAACGGATTTTAACCTTCAATTCGTGTTTTCACACATTCCAAATTTGTACAATGCAATAGTAATGATATTAATCTATCTTGGAACTCAAACCTAAAGAATCTACGACATTTACAAACAAGGTAACGGTTCAAGACTTTTACAACTGCAATATTCCTACACCTACACTTGTACAAAACTGTTACAAAGCGGTTACATATTCTCTTGTGCCTTCTAATCCGAAAATGCACACAAAGTTGCTTCTTCCTCAATCGTCAAGGAAATTAGGTTAGTTTATTGCTTCATCTATTCTATCAAGAGATTAGGCTTACCTCCAAGAGAGTAGAAAATCTAGTTTTTGTCCAATATTATTATTTAACTTCAAACTTGAAAGACTCCAAAATATGAGTAAGAATCAATAGTTTGATTGGTTATAGGCACTTTTAGCCCTAAAGGACACTATACAAATTGATGAGAAGGTCATGCAAATGATCACATTAGCTTGGATGGGCGCCCATTGGATATCTTTTATCTACTTGAATAGGGTAATAGTGATGGCATTGATGAGGTTAGAGACTTGTTGGAGCATTTGGAGGTAGAGGATTGAGGAGAAGCCAAGTGACCCATTTGAGCTTATTTTAGCAAGATGGCAAGCATTTATTATTTTACTTGTCTTCAATTTGATCTCATTGTGTGATATAATAATCTTAAAATCCAAAGTTTGTATAGTGGAAAGTATGAATCTCAAATCATGAACAATGATGCATCATTGTATTTCCATTGTTTATCATTATAATGGAAAAATCAATTATCACCTCCAATTTATGCATTTTTTATTGATTATTAATTTTCTTATAAGATTTTTGTATGATTAGTTTATTATTATACTCATCCTATTTGTTGTACCCTTTTTTTTCCAAAATATAGGGATGTCTTCTAGCTATCTCCTTTGCATGTCCCCTAGTTTTCTTGTCCTACTACCTAGAGGGCATTTGATGGAACTTTGGGTATCTTGTTTGGTAGATGTTGAAGAATATTGTCTGTTTCTAATTATCCTTATTAAGAATCGTCCTACTTTGTGTAATAGGGCAAGCTGTTGCTATATAAAATATCTTGAAGGTGGGCATTTCCATATTCCAAATCTAAGTGAGCCTTATTAAAAATTTTAAGAGCCCTATTTGATAGGGTGTTCAATCCCACCTACATTTGATGATATGGTGGGAGGCAATATGAAGACACTTCTCTATAATGTTTTTTTGTTTCCTTTTCTTCCTGCATACCAAGAGCGAAAGGGAACTATTTACTTTCTATTTGATGAGAACATCTTAAAAGTGTTTATGAAATTCCTTGCTTTTGGGGCGGTTCTTGTGTAACAGTATTCAAACTAGACTTACAGACACTTAGTTTCAAACTTTGTAGCTTGAGATATATAAATCTTATAAATTTCATCCTTATATTTTATAAATAACAAATAGTCTGGTTGATGGCATTGTGGAGCAAATGTTAAATGGGAAGCAATCGTATGTGCATGACCTAAGTTCAAATCCCTACATTGTGATGGACACTTCTGCAACAATGCGGTCCATAGTAACAAAGTTTAATGTAATACCATAACAATGTGGTTCATTGAAATACCGTTATAGTATGATCATGATATAATATGGGTGGGGCCTATGTTAACCCCATATAACCAATGAAAAAAATAACAAATAGGCTGACCCAATATAAAATGATATTCTTCTTGTCTAAATCTATTTATTTAACTCTCATCTTTTTCATGATATATTGAAAAATTGCAACCCAAAGCGTTATGTTTTTTTTAGAATTCTAGATAGGTCCTTTAAGACTGTTATTGCATAAACGTTAACCTATAGTCTTTAATAAACAGGATTGGCCATAAACATGCATTGGAAACATGCTATGGTTCTATTGAACAAGATCATTTGGCTATAAACAACATAGAGGTGTGTTGAATTCTACAGCCTATAGGTGACCGATCTGTTGTAGGTGCTAATCACCAAATTGGAAAAAAAATGAAAAAGAAAAAGAAAAAAAATGCTGCATGTTAGGCCTCTTAATTTCTTTCTTTCTTAGGAGTCATATTTATCATCACACAATTAGGTGCACTCCTTTGCACAACTAAATTTGAGGTTTCAATTTATTTTAAAGGATTCCATAGGGATACTCATGCCCCTATGTTTTTTGACCAAGAGCTTGTCGACTAATAATTCTACTTTAGTTGTAACTATTTAGGGTAAAAGTAGAATAGTTTAAAGGATAGGAATGGGTTTACAAAATGATGCAAGGGATATTGATAATCTCATAATGAAGTAGAAGTAAATAATAATTGTTTTAAGAAGAATATTATTAGAAGTAAAGTGAAATACATAGCAACCAAAGCCTAAGCTTGAAAGTTAACTTGCTGAAGATTTTTAGAAATGTGTTTGAAGGCTTGATGATGTCCAAAAGTGAAGCATTAGTGAAGTGGATTAAATTCAATAAAAAATTACTTCATGCCTAAAAGTATTGTGTAATGTGTTGGAATATACATTAAATGCATCATTGCATTGGTATAATGCAAAGACGAGTTACAACTCAAAAATTTGTTTTTTATAAAAAATTGTCTTAATATCCACAACACACCAAAGGAGGTCATGGGAACTGAACATACAACTAGATATGATAGCTATTCAAGCTTGCTAAAGGGAACATAGAGAAACTAAATATGAAGTATTTAAAACTTAATTTCGAAGGGTGTAGACCTCAAGGATAATCCCTAAGCAATTTGAAATACACAAAAGCTTTAAAAATTGGAAAATTCAAATTGAAAATACATTGATGTCCACAAATGACCACAAATAGGTCAATGGGACTAATAAGAACAACAGTCTATAAACGGTAAGTTTTATCTCCCAAGAAAAAAACCCCAACAAATGAAAGGAAAAAGGAACAATAATATAGAAGGGGGAAAACAAAATGCTAAACCCAAATAGGTTAAACCCTAATGCAAATGTAAGTACAATAAGAGAAAGATAAGAAGATGAAGATGCCACAAGTAGTTGAAAAAACACAATTTGAAACACATGAAGAAGGCTACCTGGAGTTTGAATGGCATTATAGGTCAAAGAGTCGAAGTCATCAACTAGACTGAAAGGACCAATGCAAGAACAAATGATTGGCATAGGGAAGTTCTTAGAGTTGATAAGATAAGATTGGATGATATGTGTGCTGAGGTGTACTTCCATTGGCATGTTGGTCGATAGATTCTAAAAATCTATGACATGGGTTTGAGAGGTTATGTTGCATGTGTTGAGGATGAAAGGGACGTGGTGCTCTATTAGCAACACACATGGAGAGCATCATCTCACAGACATGTCCTCAACACTATGTTATTATCATACTCAAAGTGTGCTCAAGTCTTGCATTTGAGATTAGCTTAAAGAATAAGGGAATCAACTTGATCTACTTAGGAGTCCAAGGAAGGACTTTGCTTTTGAGAGTAAATGTCTCCCAAAGAAAAAATGCCAGACATTTTCAATCAAGGTAATGAAAGAAGGTGACAATAATACCTTCCCTTGATCTCAAAATAGATAGGGCACATAAAATTTAAATGAGTCTCATCTTCCAACTCACAAGTGGAGCAAGGGAAGCATACCCTGTCTTCGCAAAGAATGCAATGGTTAGTCTCAACCTGCAACTAACGTAGAACAAACTCTTAGTTGGTGAAGGGGAATCCTTTGATTGTAGGTCAAGTGCTACCTAAGATAGTGGGGTTGAGTATTGATACCATCTATCATATGCATGAAATGTTTAACATACAATGTCAACTTCCTACCAAAGGTGTTTTGAAGGGGAAACCCAAGTGGCTTGGATGTATTGTCTATAAATGTCCTTTTGAACAACTTTGTGAATCCAGCCTTCTTAGGAAGGAGGTACAAATGGGTATTTTAAGAGTAATTGAAGTATGGAAGTTGATCAATGAAGACATAGTAAGAAAAATTGCTGATTTCTTGCAATTTCTTCGAAAACTTGTGAGAAATTAGAGTCATTTTCTTAGGGTCAAGAAGTTATTGGGAGAAACATCAAGAAATTGTTGAGAAAATGCAGAAATAGCTTTGAAAGGGAGAAACATGTGATTTTTTGCATTTTTTTCTTCTCTCATGCTCTTGAGTCTTGACTACAAATTCATAAGGGCTAACCAAACATTCTCCAACATATTTGGGGAAGGATTTGATGGATTTGACAACTATTCATGAAGATTTTAAACCTGGAGACAAGATTTTAGAGGTAGGGTTTCTGTTTTTAAGCATTTAAAGCATTTATTTTATGGTTTTTTATTTCTCTTCTTTATTGTTCTTACTTCTTAATGTCTCTAAGACCATGTCTTAGACTCTTTAACGCTTACGTTTTTTGGATAAAAGTAAATGGATTCTTTGGGTGAGGACCAAGGAACCGACAATGACCCAAATCCAACAACCTCAAATCCAAGTCATTGGAGGGACCTAATGTGGAAACATGGCATAAAAGGGACTTTGCCAAAGTATGTTGTATTTTGTTGGTTTTTGATGATCATTCATGATCATGAATTGTAATTGTACTCTTTTTATGAAAATTTAATAGAAAATCGACTTCTTGGCTCTCTAATTTTTTTTTAAATTGTTTTATTTTAAATTAAGTTATATGTGGTTTCTATTGGTAGCTACTCCCATAAAAATACCAAACTATTACGTTTGCTGTCAGGTCAGTTAAAGCATATCTAACTTTGCCCTTTTATCAAAGACTTGGCTCTCTAAGTTTTGTTTTAAATAATTTTTTTTTCCTTTTTTGGTTGTGAATTAAATTATTTATTTTCCGATGTATTTTTGTCAAGTTTTTCCCGAGTTTTTCTCTCCACAATCAGGGTGCTGAGTTTTTGTTGAGTTGCGATTTCCCTTGTTATGAATGGAGATGCCAGTAGAATGGAGTGAGCTGACCTTTGCATACCAACAATGTTAACATCCAATGGGATCCAAAGCATTAATATTCTTCTAAGAGTATAAAGCCAAAATTAGATATTACTAATGGCTAAAAGGATTAATATCCCATGCATCATAGTCTTTGCAGGTAGAAGTGAGCTTGAAGATGCTCTTAAGCCAAAGAGTTTGCCAAATGAACCCAACGTACAAGTCCTATGTTTGGGTCCAAACCTTAGATCCATAAAGAGTAGTTGGTTTAATAATGACATCAAAAAGACATCTTTGAAGGGATATCTTGAATGTGGATCTAAGAGCATTGCCACTCAAGGACAAATAATGAAGCAGAATCTTTACAACTGCATGATTGGGTAGCCTTAGTAAGATCAAAGGATGGAACGGTAAACTGGACTCCTGAATAAGTATAGACTGTTGTGATTTCCATAGGTTCTCCTTTCAGGAAGAATCAAAATGTAGAAAAAGCATCTTTAGAGGGGATGAAGATCATAACCATAGTTCTACTAAGGTTAATAACAATTTGTTTAAGCTCATAGAACCGAGCAAGGGCATCAAGATGCCTTGCTAGGATCTTATGAGTATGAGAGAGGAGAACCATTTCACCTGCAAGAGAATCAAGATGGCAATCAAACCATGGTCTAATTTTTGCAATCATAATCAATATGGGTGTGTTGTTGCAGAAAGTCTTCAAGTTCATCAATAAGATGCCAAAGAGAGCAGTTCAAAGAGGGCAAGCGTGCTTGAATAAAATGACACTCTTGATGAAATGTGAAATTCTAAACTGTGTATGAATTTGACCAACCATAAGCTCATAAAGTCTCAAGATAGCAGTAATAACAGAACTCTGATTACCAATGTTATGCAACTTCTATAGGAGTCAGTGCCTAGGCACAAAGTTAAAAGCCTTTCTAGAGTCCACAAGCAACAAAAGCCATTAGAAGATCACTTATGAGACTCCTCAACAATGGCATAGAGGGTGACAATATAGTCAACAATTTGAAAATCCTTTTAGAAACTTGCTTGCCCCTATGCTTTTAGGTTTTTTCTGCTCCAAGTATTTAGAATGCCACATTTTCCCTTTTGTGGTATAAGTCTGGCAAATATGTTCCTAATGATGTTTGTGATGTAGTTCCTTGGATTGGAGTCCTCTTCTGGTTTAGGATGAATGATATATTACAACCATGTAGACGGAAATCCAATGAAAACAAACTAATTAAGTAAATTAGCAATTGGATATGCAAGAGAATTTATGCTTTTTTTGAGGATTTCATTTCCTAGCACCCTCACAATTAGCTGCCTTGTACATAATTTCTGAATATCTTTTTGAATGCCCCTTGGGGAAGATAAGTGTCAAGATAATGGGGCAGACGAAATATGGAGAGCAGGTTAAGTGGGAATACCATACAAAGATTTAGCATAACAGATCCAAGCTTTGGAGTCAATATTTTCTAAGAAAAATTGTGCCAAAACACTTTGGGAGATTGGTGAAGGGCAACAAGGAGATCCTTGCATTCATGGGAGAGAAACGCTTGTTTCTTCTAGTGAAGAGGCCACCTATAGTTCCTATGAGTGAACTGAAGAGAGGAAGATCCATGAGCAAGAACATAGGGAATCCTCTAATGCATGGACTTGCATTCTGCATCAAACCATCAGTTCGTAGGGCAAGAATCAGTATGACAAGATGGTTTAAAACAATGAACTATGGAAGGGAAGGTGACTCCTGCCAAAGGTGTTTTTAAGATTGGCCATGGTAGTTGTGGTAGAAGTTGGGAAGGACAGTTTGCATAATTCAAGGCATACTCCACATCAAAGTGTATAGTAGTGTGGGAGGTAGTGGGAGGATGATATGGCAAGGTAGAAGAGAGCTTTGAGAATTTGCAGACAGTAAAGGGAAGGATGGTTGGCTAGGGGAAGTTGGTCTGACACGAGGAAGTTGTGAATGTGTGGGATCAAAGTGAAGACATAGTCTACCACACTTGCATCTCTTTCATGTAGAAAACTATTAAACTTGCTTGAGCTTTGAAGAAGGTAACTAAGAATACGAAGGTCATGTGACTTTGTAAATTGAAGGAGGTGCCTCCCATATGCTATGATTGATATTGTTTTGTGTGCAGAGGCTCTCTATAGGCCAAAGTCCTTGGTGTCAAGCTCATTAAGGCAAAGTTCATCCTTGTCAAGGTCATGAATCAGACTTTATCTAGTTCCAATGTGAGCACTAAAATTGCCTTTGAGGATGACATCATCAATGAGTAAAAAGTATAGAATCTTAGGACTAAGATCAAGTGATGGGTCACCATCAATGCACACCAAAAAGGATGAAAAGGTTGGAGGAAAGTAGATTAGTTTCTTTGGAATATGAAGCCACATATGCAATTGGATTGAATGTTAGATGCAAGTTGCAATATTTCGTGACGAATATAATCTTGATGAGGCAGGCCACTCCTTTAGACCCTTAAACACCACTAGATTTTCGAGTTGTCAATTGGTTATGGGGATTGAAATGGGTCCCACCTGTCTTACATCATCACCTCATAGTAGTCTTAACAACTTGGCTATTATGCATGTATCGCTTGATAAGATTCGAACCTAGGTCTCCTCCTTGAAAGTTGAGGAATTAAACCGACTGAGCCAATGCCATTTGATGTCTTCTTTCTAAAGGTTGAGACTAAAAAATAACCAATAATAGAAGGGAGGGCTTGTTTTAGGCTTTATGGGTCTCAATAAGGAAGATGAGGTCATGAGAGGGAAGAACATCATAGAAGGTGCTAGGGGAGCACCAAATTACATCATTACTATTCCAGTGAGCAGTGATGAGGCCTCCATCACTTGGTGAGACCCACAAATGCCATCTTTTAGATGACCAAGGGCATGGCCATCAAGAGGGAGGAGAATCACGGATAACTGCCTTGTAATCACAAATCACAACCCACTTGTTCTTCTTCCAAGGTGCCACAACCTGGGCCTGGGCCCTTAAAAGTTATTTTTTTTTGGAGCTGTGTGAGGTCTGCATCTAGATAAATCTTTTTAGGAAGGGAGAACATTTTCTTCTTGGATCTTGGAGGAAACGAGCCTTCCTCCCTGGATCTAAACCTGATGATGAGTCTACCATCCAAAGTAAACCATATCTTATTCAATGTGATACCCTTAGATCTCAGGTGGCATACAAAAGAGTATGGGCAAGCTTGAAAAGTATCAGCAGCTTTTGTCAGGTCCCACTCTCTAAGGTTTAGCTCTTTAGCTTGTCTAGCTTTCTTTTCATTGAATTTGACTTGGATAGCCATTTCAACCACCAGAGGGACTTTTTCCTTTTACCACGTGGGCCAAAATGTTGCGTTCTGCAGCCTTTTTTTGTGGGTTTTTGACATGCAGAGGTCTCCTTCTTCGAATGTTTATGCCGAGAGTTAATATGTCTGCTTATTCTATAATTCTACAACTCCAAGACCATTTCTTGAAGCTGTTCTATACCATTAGTGGAGAATTCAGGCAGCGGAAAGGAGGTAAAACCTTTTGAATCTGAAGCTGATTTTTTGTACATCTGTAATGAGGATTTTCTTTTCCTGGAGCTGTTTTTGAAGCTGTTTGTTATTGTCTTCAAGTTATTTCAATCGGAACACAGAATGCAATGTCTCCAAGGCTTAAAATCATACTAATCAGGGCATTTGCTTGCTTATGGAGACTATGAATTCTTTTATTGAGTTGAAGGTTTTCATTTGGATGATGAGGTGGGGTATTCTTGCCCATATCCCTATGTATATTTGTTACGTGGAATTCCTCTTTGCTTGTTCATAGGCTTTTGTTGTTGCAAAAACAGTTGGGAAAATGAAACAAATTCATTGGCAAAAAAATTCGAGGAGATAGTTATTTCAGACATGCACACTTACAGGCATGTGCAGAGAGGAGTTACAGGCACACAGTTACAAGATGTACAGAGGAGACATACAGGCATGTGGAGGGTTACAAGAGAGCATAGATTTACATAGGAAAAAATCATTAGCTCCATACAGAAGATCTGGGGTCCAATTTGCTGTCTGCAAATTTGAATTTCGGCTGGGCGATGTAAATTCCAGCCATAATGTGAATTCCCTGTAACTGCTGTATGTGCAGATGCTCAAGATAGTCTCAAGTTTGAATCAGGAATTTCTTGTACATATACACAATCGAATCAGGAATTCTGTTCAGAATATAAATCAACCCTATGAAAATAAAATCCTTTATTGGAAGGGAGCATTGAGAAAGCCAAGATAAAGGGGCTGGTGCAGAACAAAGATTTTGTTTGCATTAGAGGAGTACAACAATTATTTTGATCACCACAAAATGGCCAGCACATTAGCCTAGTAACGTCCTCAAGTAAATGACCTGGGCTAAGAGAACTTAATTAAATATTTTTAGGAGGCAAGGTAGTGCTTCCAATGCCTCTCTTAACATCCACAATTGATAGTCGTCTAGGTATAGAGAGAAAATTTACAATGCACGGGAAATAGCCCAATTAGTTAGAGTGCTGGTCCATCACACCTGAGGAAGTGGTTTCGAACCCTGCCCTCGGGGGCGAGGCATTCGGATGGGTAAAGTCGTTAATACGTATATAAAACGACCTGTTTTGAAATAAAAGATTTAAAAGCCAGCCGAGAGCTCTCCTCTCCCCCGATTAACAAAGAGAGATAAAGGAATCAATAAGAAATTTTATGGAATTGGCAGAGGCGATATCTATCGAAAACCGCAAATGAGAAATAATGGATAGACCCAACTCGTTAATACGTATCTAATAGGTGGCCCTTCATTAGACTATTCTCCCCTTCTTTGGGCCTTGCCTTTGTCATTTGGACTGTAAATTTGGTAGGGCAATTGGCCCCCAAATCAAGTGCAAGAGTAAGAAATTTGAGGTTCCTTCATGGTTACTTTTGAAGGGAGATTTCCTCTTTTGGATATACCACCATTTTATAGGTGATTGATAAGAGTAAGGGGTGCTTGAGCCCTCAATGGTTGAAATAGGTTGAAAGAGGGGCTAAGAAAACTTGGTAGATCAATTTTTGGAGGAAGCAAAGTAGTCTCTCCAATTCTTCTCTTAACATCCACAATTGACAATCTTCTAGGCATAGAGAGAATTTATTATGCATCCTTGCCTGTGGTTCTGCCCTTGTAATTTGTGATTTGGACAATAAATTTGGGAGGGTAAGTGGCCTGTACATTAAGTGCAAAAATCAGAAATTTGAGGTATCTTCATGGTTTCTTATGAAGGGAGATTTCCTCTCGGGGATCACCAATGTTTGCGTAGGTGATTGCTATAGCTAATAGGTGCTCGAACCCTCCATGGTTGAAATAGGTTAAAAGAGGGGGCAATCAATATATTGGTCCTGGATGTCCCCTTTAGAGCCCAATGTTCAAAAGTAAATGATGTCAAATCTAGTTGAAGAATAAAATGCAAGAAATGCTAAGCATAGACAATTGCTTTACGATTGAGAGGTTGTGAGGTTGAGATCCAGAAGACCTAAAGATATCGCCACTATATGTCCTCTATGTCAGATCTATCAATCTCCTCCTTTGTAAGAAGAAGTTTGTAGGGGGTATCCAGAGAGTATATTAGGGAGTGAGTTGATGTGTGCTTGCATGTGCATCTTTAATGCTAATGAAATAGGAATTAGGCAATTCCAACTACCTTAGTTTTTCAATACAAAATTTGATGTCACTCACAATTGAATATTAGATGTCATTTATGTTTAAAGCTTGTAAAAGCAATAACTAAGGCTTTGTTACTTTCAACTACAACACATTAATTTACAATTACAAACTGCATGCATTAAAAAAAAGGGTTTCTGAAGATCTATGTAGAATTTAATAAATTGTTGCAACTTCGCCATCCATCATAAAAGGTATGGAAGCAAAGTATAAGTCAGTTTATTGAATAAATAGGTTTCAGACTATTTTTTTAACTGTGTTATTTATAAATATAAGAATGTAATGTTTAAATATAAACATATTATTATTATTATATGTTATGTGTTGGCCTATGTGTTGTTTATAAATATAAGGATGAAACATTAAATTTTTTAATGTCTTAATTTGAGGCCAAGGGTGAGGTTTTGGATTTAAAAGAATTAATGATGGGTTTGTTAGACCATCGTTTATATTAATGTTTGTTCTTTTCAATTTCAAAGTAGAAGTTTATTGTGAAGTTTCTCAACTTATGCAAGGGCTTAAGCATTAACAACACAAACAAGGTTTTTACGTTGAACGAGTGTTTTGCATAATGTTGACTTTTTGGCGTAGTGATCAGTGGCAGCTATGTATGAATGCCTAAAAGTGAACCACATACCAAAGTGCTTAAAATGCAACAAAAATCACCTTACACCTAATGAATTGGTGTGTATGTTAAATATATATTTTTTGCACTAGACGTAGTGCAACAAAAAATTATAATTAAAAAAATGATGTTTTTAGTAAAATAGAAAGAAAGAAATGAAGCTGTTGTATTCATATCTTGAAAGAACTAAAGTGGGGCAAGAACTCTTTAATTATAACCAAATATAAGTATTAATCTGGAGTGTCAAAAGCAGCTCTAGAAAAACTAAAGATAATTTGTCTATAGTAAATTTAGGAGGGTGAATACAAATGAATTAATCCTAAACAAGTTGTAATATACAGAGGATACAAATTAATCCTATAAAAAGAAGCCCGTTGTCAAAAGGAATTGCTTTCGAATCCAAGGGAAAGGGACTAATGGAGAACAAACCTGTAGTCTGCTTCAAAATAAAGAGCAAAAGAAGGGCCAACAACCTCATCAATCATGAGGAGAGGGCCAATATAAGAGTTTGATGATGTCCTTAGGCGATTGACTTGGCATAAGAAGTTCTATTAAACAATCTTGGAAGGAAGCAAGGTACTTATCCTAATGCTTCTTTACATCTATGATCTGAGGTCCTGTAAAGTCTAAACAAAGAGAAAATTGGTAATGGGCCTTATTTTTGTTGTAGTCTAAATTGTTACTAGAGAGGCTAGCTAGCCCATGCTGTTAGCAGAGGAATAAGAAGTTTGAGGTTCCATCAAGGCTTCTTACAAATGGGGATGCTGTCTAATGGATCCATCACTATTTGTAATAGCGACTATTGTAGCTAATAGATACTTGAAATTCCTAATGGCTGTAATACGTTCAAAGGTGGACACAATCAAGATGCTGGTCCTCAAGTCCTTTGTAGAGCTAGAGTTCTAAAAGAGATTTTTTATTGAAGGTAAAGGGCGACACACCTCTAGCCTAGATAATGAAAGACGGAATAAGGGATACTCGAGAGTATCTGTATAAACAAAGACATCTTCCATGGATGTCATAATAGTTAGGATACTTGAAATTAAATTACTATTTTGACTCCACCTCCTAGAGATAGTAAAGATGATGGATTCTATTGCCCCTGGAAATATGGCAATGTATTTTAACTCATAACTAATGAGAACATACTCAATTTTTCTAATGGGGATTTTGAGGTCACGTGGACATGATGCCAAAGATGGTTGGGACATACAATGATGTTACTTCTAGTTTGAATGAAATTTTCAGCATGGACAACCATATTTGGTGGCGCTAAGTTGTGGGGGACAATCCAAATGTCCTAAAAATATTGTTACTATCTTTGACAAATCTATTCATCTCTTCTTTTGTGGATTGAATGTGAAAAGGGGCTTCTAAGGAATACCTAAAGGGAGATCTAGTTGATGGAGATTCTGGTAGATTGAATAAGCAAACTATCTCAATTTGATGGAGCTAGTTTTCTCATTAAATGATAGCAGTCCTTTTGCATTTGTAGAATCGCATTTTTATTGGTCAAAAACATAATTAAGGGCGCAAAAGTCATCATACTCTGAAAAATATTTGCCAAATGGGTGGAAGAAGCCAAAACATGGATGTGTTTACTATAGGTGCTAACAATTGAACGTGGGAAATCTTCTTTCATAAATGGATAGAACTCAAAAAATACAAAATTAAAACAATAACACCAATTATCATCTTAGGATGAAAAAGTTATGGCTTGGGGAAGTTTGCAATTGAGGTTTGCTGTAATATGGGATCCTGAAAAATGATTGCATCAATATGTAGTGCTAAAAATGTTTAGCATAAAAAGCAAAGGTCTTTTGAACTTTAGGGGTCTCGATATGCCTTGACAGTCCTGTAACTTGTAGGTCTAATGACATGATGCTTATGTGGTACCAAGTATGAAGTGGGACTCATTGATACCAATACAATCTTGATGTCAATAGAGGCTAGCGTTAAATCCAATCAAAGGGTCAAGATTCATTAGAGAAAAAGATATTAGATACCATGTTAAAGTTTGCACCCATTCCAAGAGTCCTAGGTCCAAATCAACCTAGCAAATTGGCCTACAAAACACACACAAACACTCAAGTTTTTGGGTTAAAAATGCTACCAACTTTAATTTTAAATCTCAATTTTAAAATTTTAGTTTTAAAAGCTCTTACAAATACATAATTACAATCCCAAATCTCTCTTTATGCTCAAAAATGATTTCTTGAAGCACTTAAATTTGTAATCTGTGTGGGGTAGTTAGGTGAGAGAGATTGCCAACAAAGGACGATTCTCTTCATTTTAAGGTTAAACTTGAGCTGGAGATAAACGAATCTACTCAACTTATTGTTGTAAGGTAGTTAACTACAATTACAAGGCGTGTGGGACTTGGTCAACTCAAAATATCTATGTAGATAGAGATGTGAATTGAGTTCTAATCTCATTCTATAGAGAAAAATCAATTCCTTTATCATATTTATTACCTACAAATTATGGTTGCACAAACAGGCAAATTAATGATCAATTGAATAAACTCAATGTTACCGGTTTGTTTTGGGTTCGGGTTCGAGTTTGAAGAACTCGGTTCACCGGAATGGCAAAGTTTTTTTTCGTTTTGGGTTCGGCCGTACAAAAGTTAATAAAAAACATATATTAATTTACTAAATCAACATTTGCTAAGCATTTCACATTGGTACAAACACTATCACAAATGGGCTGCCAACATTTCTAATGAACCACATCAACACTATCACATATTGAAATATCATTATTAAAAAATAAAAGATTAAAATTATTTATTTTAACCAATAGAATAAAGAAAATCTCTTAGAAAAAAAAAGGAAAAACAAATTACTTTAAGAGAAAGAAAAAACCCTCTCATATTTCATTGAGATGCTTTTATAATTAAAAAAATACGTTATCTTTTATTTGTTACACTTTGGATGATGCTTTTACTTGTTAAACAAGTAAGCTTTTGTTTATTATACATTGTATAGGAAGATGTTGAAAACTTTTGTTTATTATACATTATAGAAAAATGTTGAAAATTGATTGACTTTAATTGTTTTTAAAGAATAATAATTTTTTTAATTATTTATAATATTATAATTATTAATTTAAATTTTAATTTACAACTTTAATAATTAATAATTTTATTATTTTATTTTTTAATATTATTTAATAACATATTATTAACTAATTAGGTTATTTTAAATCTCCTATATAAAAACTTTAAAAAATACCATATAGTAATTTTTTAAATTATTAATTTAATTTATTTAACTTTAATAATTAATAAATACCTGACCGAAACGGAAATTGAAGAAAGGCAGATTTGGAATATACATGGCCTTCCTTGCCATTGGTTGCCCGTTTCAAATCCCAGGGCCCGTCCAGGGTTCTGCGTATCCGGGTCCCCCAGGCAGGCGTTCCGGACCCGAATCCGGACCGGGTACGTCCTGTACCAGGATCCGGGGTCCTAGGGTGCTGTGAGAGACCATCTTTTTACAATAGATTATATATTGCTGCATAATAGTCTGCAATTTCTCAACACTTTCCCAAATCAATAGACCCTAATTCTTTGCTTCATGTAGAAAATCAGGTTTAAAATATGTGTCAAAGAGGTTCATCTTTGAAGGGATATCTTGAAATGTATCCCCAAACACTAATGCCCCAAAACAAAGATGGAGGGATACCTCTTAGAAAGTCGTGATTCAGATGAAGGCCTCAACCTTTAAGTAGGTGGAAGATGATCTTCAGCGGCTTGCTATTTTAGAAGAATTTGTAGTTGAAGAAAGTGTCTCTAGAAATTATGAAGACCAATAATCACTGTTGTGGAAGGCGACAATGGTTAATTATATCCCTCCATGGAAGGGTTTGTTTCAAGAAAAGTCTTATCTTTGAGACACTGAGAATAAGATTGTACCAAAGAATAGCTGATCTTTCTTTCCTTGAAAGATGTAGAGGTTACAATGTTTTGTCAACATTTGCAAGACTTCACCATCACTTGTGTTGTAATAGAAATAAAAGAACTTAGATAAATGCAGTGATTGCTCTGTTTAGATGAGAGTTGCATAATACAAGGAGATTGACAATCACTTGTATAAATTGTTCAAACTGCGTTTGGAATTGTTAATTAGCTAAGATTATGTAAACAACTGAAAGTCAAACCAAGTGACTTTGCGACTGTGGAATCACTTCTCCATTTTATAGCATTTTCTCTTATGCGTCTCAGTGGATAATGGGCAAGCTTTCTCTGCCTTTATAACAATAGATGTTTCAATTTTATTTTTTAATCCATCGTTGAAATTGATCACTAATTCGATTGATTGTATTTAATTAATCAATCTTCTTGTTAATTTCCTTGTAAAATGGTCTCTCTGTGTTGTCATAACTGATGGTTAATATACCAAGGAAAACCATCAAACAAATAGGCCAATTCAGGCGGATATAGGAGACCATTTTGTTTTGGAGGTTTTGTGATGCCTAACATTGTACATCAATTCTAATATATACTTGAGTTTTTCAGACAATTGCTTTACTCTTGTAATTATGAAGGTGGATTTGATGGCAGAAGTGAATGGGTTAATCCCATATATAAAACCACTCACAGTTCTGAAAATTGGGGTTCGCTGGGTTTGCCTTGCTAGTTTCTTCAGTTTTTAGCTATAGTTCTGAATGGAGATAGTTAACATTGGCCTAGTTGAGCTCGAAAGGGCAGTTTTGCTTTGTTTATTAGTCAAACATTCACAATGCCAACATAAAAACAATATATTGATCTCCTGTTTTCCAATTTACATATGTTCATGCTCATTACTTATAAAAGAGCACTGATGATTTTGCCTTTACCCCCTTTTCTTCTCCATTGAAATATGTTATGACTCCACATACATGGAATATTAAATAAGGGCATATGGAGTTACGGTGGAAACTCGTGTTCAACTTGTTATTGCCGAAAATTGGTTCTTTAACAATTGATCTGAGCAAAAATAGTCTTGTGAAACAACCAACTTGAAATTCATCTTATCGAAATTCATTAACTATGTAATTTGGCATGGTTTCATCTTTAAACTAACAAGCAGGAATTTGCTGCAGTATTTATTGCCAAAATTTAGGTGGAACATTAAGTGAAAGGGGGAAAAAATATTTATATATTTTGTCTTAAAGTTATTAATGAAGCTGTGGTTAGTGTGCCAAATAGGTGTATTGTGCATATATACACAACTTTTCTGATCAATTCTATATGAGCTTGATCTTTCTCTTTTGGATCTTATGCAGTTTGTGGATATAGATAAAATATGAAATTTTTGACAGTAACTTTTTCTTTCATATTTATCTGTCTTTTTGTATGTCTTCAGTAGGTTTTTTGAATGGCATGTTCAGTTTCCAATATCAATCAAATATTTCAGCTCAAGAGTTCTGTAGGTTTTATGTTGTTCAAGAATGTGGTCTTGGTTTTAGGGCATGGAGATTGAAATCTTATAAGAACTTTATTGGATTTATATGACTAAAATGTTAGCTTATGGTGTATCAGATTTTGGAAAAAAATCCCCGGCTGTTTTTCCATCTACAGCAACAGAGATTAATAGAACTCATACGCGATGGGAAGGTAGCAGAGGCTCTTGAATTTGCGCAGGAGGAATTGGCACCAAGAGGGGAAGAAAATGTACGAATATTTTCTACTCTACAAAAAATGGACTAAGTCCTGTTCTAACCGTGTACTATCCTTTAGAAATATCAAAGTAATCCTTCAAGATGAGCATGATATAGATGCAACAGCACAAGCAGAAACCTATTTTTTCTGTGGTTTGAAATAGGGCTTTATAAAAATGAGAATGATTTTCAGTTTTGCAAGTCATCATTTAACTAACATTCGTTCCCTAGAATTCTATTGTGCTCCTTTATTGGTCTTTGTAACAGAAGCAACCCATTGCATGCCTAGCTTAGATGCATTTTGGTGTAACTTCTCTGTGGTCATTTAGGTTCTCCCTTTACATGAAAGAGATGCATCTCACTTGATACAGTTTGCGGCTAATTATGGGTTTTTTAATTTGATGAAACGATGATACAATTTAGCTTATTCATTAGACTTGAGAACTGTTGGTATAAGATGGTTCTTGGTTTGAGTTTCTGTTTCCCATTGAATTCGCCCCAAGTAATCATATTTAACATATTATTGCTTTTCTTAAAGCATGTCCTTCAAGAAGAAGTTGAGCGTACTGTTGCATTACTAGGCTTTGAAGACCCATATTCTTGCCCTGTGGGAGAGCTTTTAGACAATTCTCAGCGTCAAAGGATAGCAAGCGAAGTAAATGCTGCGATTTTAATCAGTCAGATGCATGCAAGAAGTATGTATGTTTGTTCGAATGTTTAGGTTGCTAGAATTATGTCTGTTACGCCAGCTTACTCCTTTAATTACGTTACCTTGGCACTTTTATTGGTAGATACTCCAAAGTTATTACACTGTAATCTCTATTTTGGTTTTCTTCTCATTTTACTGTGGAAACTTTGGCAGACTCTCTGCTTTCACATGTTCTGAAGAGGGTGATTTGGGCTCAACAACAGCTTGATGACAAACTATGTTATCCCCATATTACAGATATTGTGCATGCAACACTGGGGGAGACTCTTCCTTAGCCGGCTAGCTTGAAATGGTGCTACTGTTTCTCTTCGTGATTGCATTTTGCCTCACATGCCTACAAGTTCAAAGCTTCACATTTTTTCTTCTCATGTTCTTTCTTGAATGTACCTGTAAACACAAGATTATTTCCTTGTGGCTCCAAGCTGCATGCATTTGTAAAAGAAAATGCTGCATCTTTTTAAATGAATTCCAAATGTGATATTTCATTAAATCCAGAATACTATGTACATAGCAGTATGCAGTTTTTATTAGGAATAAATACTCCTTGTTTGGTTCTGCATGATGATTTTCTCATGCATGTGAGTTTGTAATTTGTGTTGGTTTGGATAGCATTTAATTTAAACACTCAAGAACGAACATGGATAGAAGTTTTTATGAAGTGAGTATATGTCTCTGCCCATTTTTCTTTTTTACATTGTTGACAAGGTAACTGGTTTCATTTTCTTAAAAGATAAGTCTATCTAATTATTTTGCCTATATGGTAGGGACTTGGATAGTTGTGTTTAATAATTCCAGTGGGTTTAACCTAACAATTATCCCCACCAATGATGCATCTTATTGATGGGAAAGGCTTGGGGGTTGTACAAAGAGCGCCAATGGAAACTAGTAGAGACAACAAATTCACAGATCCTTCGGCTTATTCTATTGTATAGACTGTTTCAGGGACTTGAGATAGGTACAAAATTGCCTCTAGTGTAACTCTCCCCTAAGGCATTGTGTCTGTTTTACTTGGTGTGTCCTGCAGACTTGGGGGTCGTTTCTTGGTGTTTGCAGCTGGGGATCCCAAGATATCCTTGGTGTGAACAGAGTCATGAGCCACATCATGAACTACTTCATGTGTTGCACAATTATGTTTCATGTGATCTGGAGTAAAATGTGTCTCATTGTATATACTTGTGTTGGTGTTGTGTGATGTAATAAACATGTATTACATTAGAGTTGCTTCCAATGTTTTGTACATATACAGGTAGTCAGGTTGTTAGGCACGTATGACAGTTGCTCTGGGCCTCGAGCATCAACATGTATCGTTGTTAGTGTTGTACACTTGACTAAGCTTTATTGATATATTGCAGATCCTTATGTACCCAGGCCTTAAGCATCACCAGTTATTGTTTTACACTTGACCAAGCTATCTTGATATACTCCAGATTGTAGAGGATAATGCATGCTTGATCTTCATTACATAGTGTAGTATTTAGTTGCAATTTATTTTCTGTCTTGCTTTATTGCAAATGTTATATTGTGCATAATAATGAATGCTTCTCCATGCTATATTCTGGTGGCGGTGTTGATACTAATTTGTGTTGATGATTCGAGGAGTTGATGAGCTAGAACCCAAACCTCACTTTTGGACAAAGATAGCAATGGCAGTGGGAAGACCATCCCCCTAGAATACAAAAATGAATTGCATGTAGAGCAGACAATGTGGCCGACAAAGGAGCATGTGCAGATCTAAGAAGAAGCTGGGATGTGCCACAAGAGTACCCTTTCCTTGACCAAAAGAAGTGTAGGTGTAACTTCTATAGTGCCCCTTCACAATGAGGGAAGAGAAGCTGTATACATGCTTTTGCTTGCCCAAGTGAGATGTAAAAATGAAAGGTGATAAGCCATTATAGTCATAGAATGTTTTGGCCCTCGGGGAATTCGATTCTCAAAGAGTGAATGCGATTGGCTTTCTCAAGTTGAGAGAAGCCTTTTGCCAAAGGAATATCTTTTCACTTACGAGGAACAAAGTAATATTGATTAAGTTTGGTTTGACTAGAAAGGTTGTTGCTCATAATGGAGAAGCAGATCGAGAATTTAGGTGCAAGCAACTAGGGTCATTCAAGGAGTAAGAATTGTGGGTGACTCAAGTGATGGATCAGGCAGAGCGTTGAGAAGTCCAACTGAAGAAAAGTGTTAAGGGAGTGTGTCTGGTCATGCATGGGATGAGAGTCCAATGTTAAAATAAAAAATTCTTGAAATTGGTATTGAGTTTTAGCAGATATGGGATGCAACTAGAAATGAGTGTATTTAACAATATGTGGAGCAAGAGTGTCTGGTCATGTATGGGATGAGAATCCAATGTTAAAATAAAAAAATCTTGAAATTGGTATTGAGTTTTAGCAGATATGGGATGCAACTAGAAATGAGTGTATTTAACAATATGTGGAGCAAGAGTGCACAAAATCCCATGCCTATATGTGATGAAGGTCAAGGGACTTTTGTAGCAAGAGTAGTGAAAGAGAATCCCATGTCTTATGTGACGAAAGGAAAGGGATCTTTGTAGCAAGACTAGTGAAAGAAGATGCGAGGATAATCAAGAGTGATAAACACTTGTGTAACATACTTCTCCTCGAAACTCATGTTCTAGGCTAGCACCATGGAATCAAACACAATTGAAACAAAGGCAAAATATAAATAGGACATAAATGGAGAAAAAGTATCTTACGTTCTTTGATATAAGACCTAGTTCAACACTATATAGGGGTGTAATATTTGGGCAAGCCAATTGTTAGATCAACATTGTCGATTGGATAATACCCAACATTGTGTGGAATTGTTATTAGTAAATAAAATTGTCCAAGCCACTTGTTACATGGTAAGAGTTGCAGAAAGCATTAAAGCAGTTCAAAATGATGAGATATTTGCAAAAGTTTACAACACCAAGCAAGGTAAGACCGAGAACATGTAATCTTGCAATAAAAGCTTGAAGAAGTTGGTCTACAAGTTGGAGAAGGAACCACTTGGACTAAAGAAGCAATGCCTTATGAAGGGCCTCCAAAATTTGAGAAAAAAATGAATATCATGCCTTCAATTTCAATAAGCTTTTAATAAAGTGGCGAACTTGGAATACGAATAGAAAATGTCAAGAAGCAAATGGGTCGATCTACAAGTAATTATGATAGTGAAAGGGCTTGATAAGGATGTTTTGGGAATTAAAAGGAGAAACCAAGAAGGGTGAGTAGGATATGCATAAAGAGTGAAGGTTGTACTAGTGCCATGTGTCCTAAGAAGGCATTTAGAGATGATTATGATGTAAAGAGATTCCATGACAAAAATGCCATTTTATTATGAAAACCAATCAAAACCAAGAGATGGATGTTTTATGAAAGGGAGGTGCCACTAGTGGTTGATATTGAATATTTGTTGAGTGTAAAGGAAACCAAATGTGAGCCAAGGTGGCATTGCCAATAGTGGTTGAATTCAATACGACACAAACGACAGGTCTATTGTATAATATCTCGAGTTTCAACAGTGATGCCACTTCGCTCGATTGCATGAATGCTGCAATTCAAAATGCAGAATGATGTATAGATGTTTGGTCCTAGGAACGAAGATGATGGTGCCCCAACTAGACACGAAGGGGCAATACCAATGCCAATATTAATAGGGGTTGAAGAGACAATACACACCATAGCTATAACAAGTGTACAAGCAAATAAGAGAGTACCTTGACTTGTTAGTTAAGAAGTAACTATGAAGGGAAGCTTGGGTGGAGGTTGAGCAAACCCTGGTAGATGAGCGAATGACACAAGCAAGAGTCATGTAAATGTTGATGAAGTTGCAACCTGAAAGCATCTACATCTGAGTTGGATGTCATGTGATAGATGCTACAAACACCTATACTTGTAAAGATGGGCTTGTTGCAAAACATCCTCTTGTTGCATGAAGTTGTTGGGGATTTGATACAATTGGCAACATGTGTTGGAGATCACGTATAATTGTCTAAAAGATGAGAGTAGTCAATGAACAACTGGAAACATAAGAAAGAACATTATATTGATTTTGACATTTTGGATGAGTGATGCAAGAACGTTCGAATTCACAATATTTTCTAGAAATGAACGAAAGCAAAAAATTTACTCAAATCTTATATAGAAAACAAAAAAAAAGGATGAAAGAGATTTGGGGCACTTGTAAACACCATAAATAATCACTATCTGTAGATAAGATTGCACAAACACTCCAATGGAAAAATGAGGAGTGTAAGGGGGTATTTATAGCAATACCAAAACTGCAATTACATCATAGAGTTTAACCTAAGTCGACATAATAAGTGGGCTTTAGGTTAATTACAAGTAATAAATAGGGTTTAACCATAACAAGGTTAACTAAGGCCCATTGGGATTACATAATAAAATATTATAAAATAATTAATACATTGTACAATGAAATGCCCTTAGGCCTATCCAATACATTTCACAATGTCAACTCTTGGCCATGAATTTAATTATAATTTCAACACCTCCCATAATATGAATTGAGGGGCCACAGAGACGAGACATTAGTAACAATAATATTAGTCCCCATAATGGATGCTCTAGTGGGCCTCCACATTTTAAGGTGATATCTGGATAATCCTCATCATCTGAAATTTGTTGTTGCAAAAATAATTCTTGCACAAAAGTCTCCTTAGGTTGGATCGTAGTCACCATTGCCATTATTACACTCTTGTACACAACCACAAAACAATTCCTGTAGGACTTAAAATGAAAAAGAAAAGTCAAAATCACCACCTCTAAAGATAAGCTCTTTCAATCTTCCACTGTCATGTAAGGTATGTCTTGAAGGTACAACTTTCTCATTCATGGCATGCCCCTATTTAAAGACTTCCTCTTGCCTCTGGGCCACTTGATTTCAATTACCAAAAGGGGATTTGCATGAACTATTTAAAGGAAGAGTTGTAACAAACTTTCAAGAGTACTTGGACAAAAAATAGAAAGAAGAGATCATGAAAGATTAGATCTTCATGAATAAGATGAATCAATTGCCTAAAGGAGGAAGAGGGATTGACTAAAGCACATCCTAAGTCATTTTCTTGCAAGCATCCAAAATATTAAAAAACTATTGCAAGTCACAAATCCATTTTCATCTCTCGTAAGTCAACCCTTTCAAATTAGGGCAATAGGGCTTGAGGATTGGTCCATAAATTGATGTCACCAATGCATAGAACTTTAAAAAATATGTGATTTAAAAAATATGGGCTCAAAATGCTTTTATATGCCTTTGAAAGTTTTTCCCTAATAGCCATCAAAAAACCAAAAATTAAGAGTTCAAACCTTAGGGTTTCAAGTGCCAATCCTAACTTGCCAATTGACAAGATTCGATTCACTATTACGCTCCAATCTGGATCTGCCACTTCATATTTTCTTCTCTATTTGATCGTTACAACTTGTCTCCACTTTAATGGAGAAAAAATCACCCTTGAATCTGGAAGAAAATATCGGAGGCACCGAATCGTCTTCCTTGTGACCAAGCAATGTTGTTCCAAACCTGCTCTGAAACCATGTTGGAATTCACAATATTTTAGAAACAAATGAAAGCAAAATATTTATTCAAATCTTATACAAAAAACAAAAAAGGACAAAAGAGATTTGGGGCACCTCAGGGTTATGCATAGCGGCGAAACTTCGCCATTTGGGCGAAAAGTACAATTTTTGAAAATTCAAATTTGCAAATTTTGGGGGACCCAGACGTCGGCCATTTAGCCAAAAATTTTTGAAACAAATAAATTTTAGGTGTCGGTTCACCGTGCTTTGATAAGAGTATCATGGTTATTTTTAAAAATTCGCAAGCAATCCCGCCTAAATAAAGTACCCTTTTCACCCTAAAATTTTAAAATTTCTAAATTATCCCACCCAACTCGCCAAGTATACCTCTATATATAATTAACACCCTAGGGATACATTTTCATTTTTGGACCGTGTTCTATACCCGATGAATATACCGACACAATTCTGCACAAGACCAAAACCTTTTTTACGACCGGTCGTAACCAGTTCTACAACCGGACGAAACCTCGTCTGCAACCGTCCGAAACCATTTTTGTAGTCGGATCAGATTCTACAACCATCCGGAACCACTCCTGCAGCAGGAACCACTTCTACAATCGGACGGAACCACTTCTGCAGTCGGACCCTATTCTGCAACCGTCCGAAACAACTTTTGTAGTAGGAACCTCCTCTACAACCGGATGGAACCACTTCTACAGTCGGACCCTATTCTGCAACCATCCTGAACCACTTCTATAGCCGGAACCTATCGTGCAACCGGACGGAACCACTTTTGCAGCCAAACCTTTTTCTGCAATCGGACAAAACCATTTTGCAAGCGGGTCGTGATCTGCATTCGGTCGAAACCATTTCTGCAACTGAAACATTTTTAACCGGATCCTGTTCCGCATCGGACCTCTTTCTACACCAGGTTCTCTATCACTGCTCTGCTTGCCATGTTTTTCTTTATTTTTCCATGTTCTGCATGTTATCCCCTGTACATAATCTTATATTTTTTGACATGTATATTTAATGATTTTTCAATCCTATTCTGCACCACACCAATATCCGAGCCCTCTTCTGCATCCGGAATGTCATTGCTTTGTTCCCATGTTTTTCTCTATTTTGCCCTGTTCTGAATGTTTTAAAACTCTTTGATTCTTAGTTTCTATTCAGATATTTTTTTCCTTGCTAAGATTATACATGTGTAAATGCTTTGGTTCTCTAAAGACACGTTGATGCTCTATTTCTCCGAACACATTTTGATTCTCTGTTTCTAGACCGTTTTGTGCTATAATATGATATTTTTTGACATATGTATCACCAATTATTTTTTGATTAAAGAATAGTTTTCTTAAATTGATTTCAATTTGAATGTTAATTATCTTTGTGCTCTTGTCAGTTAAAGTGCTTTCACCAGAAAATGAACTAGTGGCATAAACTGATAAAATCACAATAAAGAATGGCAGGAAACAAGTATGTATAATCTACCACCCAAACACTTGTTTATTGTATTTACAATATTATCTTAAGGCCTCCAAAAAGTACACACTCATCAACATTTTATTACTCTACTAAATTGAAAAACATTTTTTCGTAACAAGTAAAATGTCACCCAGTGATGGAAAGAAGGGCGCCAAATCTTCTGCTGAAAAGAGTATCCTCAAATATTTTAGCCAAACTTTGAAATGCAATGAGCCAACGACATCCATGCAAATTCAAGGTACAAATGATTTTTGACTTCCCAGTATGTGCTTGATTGACGATTTGAATATTTTTCTATATATTTTTTATCCAAGAATGATAAAAAATATTATGGTATGCTACTATGCAGAATACCCTATCGATCCTGATATGCCTCCACTTGAAGATATTCCCCAACAAGAGATGCCTTCTAATGAAAATATCCTTGACAATGACATCCAACAAACACTTGAAGACAACACTCAAAATGACATCACAATTGAAAATGAAAGTGATAAATCAAAATCATTACAAGCTTCATATGAATCTTCAAGCAAAATTTCCAAAAAAAGAAAAGCGTCTAAATGGATACTTGGAAGGGGATTTAAGAATGAATGGGCAGAAATATTTCCCTGGCTTGAGCCTATCCTGATTGAGGATAACCAAATCGATGAAAAATAATGTAGATGTAAAATTTGCAGTTGGAGACTTGGTAAGGATCATAGGCTTCAAAACAAGATTGATACAATTGAAAAACATGCTGGCAAAGCTTATGTAAAAGTTATAAAAAGTAATGGTGAAGTTAGTAAAGAAGTTAAGTGGAAGGATGCATCAGAATGTCTGCATTTAAGATATGCTATTGAATATGACAATCACTTAAAGCAACAACAATCTCTTATTGAGAAAGGTGGAACAATTGCAGCCCAATTTCATAAAATATAGAAGACTATTTTAGCTTCAAAAAGTATGCAGTTTGCCATTGTTTATAATATTCTCAAGAAAGGTAGACCAATGTCCGATTTTATTGATTATAAGCAGTTGTTACACCTATTTAATGTGCAAAACCTTCCTAGTTCTCATTGGTCAGACCGAAGTGGTTGGGAAATGGCAAAATGTCTATCTTTAGTTGAGAAAGAAGACCTAAGGGAGCAAGTAAAACTTGCCAGATTCATTTCACTTTCTATTGATGAGGTAACAACTATGGACAACACATCTTGGATTTGCATGCATGTGTACACATTTCAAAATCATATTAGAAGGCCTATTTTGTTGGGAATACATAAGATGTCAGAAAGTTCAAATGCAAAAAATATTTATAATGTTGTTGTCAAAAGTTTAAAGAATATTGTGGGAATGAATGATATAGATATAGCAACAAAGTTAATTTGCGTTGGAGCTGATGGAGTTGCTATTATGCAAGGTCACAGGTCTGGTCTTTGTGTTCGACTCCAAACCACAGTTGCCCCATATATGATTCCCATTCATTGTATGGCTCATAGAGTTAATCTTGCATATAAAATTGTGAGCACATTTTCAAATGTTTCTAAAGTGGAAAACCTTATTCGTGAAATTCATTCTTATTTCTCATTAAGTCCAAAAAGGTTTGCAGAGTTTCAACAGTTTGCACTAGGAGTTACAGAAGGAAAAAAATTGTTAAAATATGTGGATACAAGATGGATTTCACTATATCAACTTGCTCAGAGAGTTTTTGCAGAATATCAATCATTGACGGGGTTTATGCATGCAAATCGTAGGATAGTTGATAAGGCAAAAGATATGTTGTTTCGTTTGACTGACTTGGAAACACTTTTGACCTTATGTGGTATTCTTCCAATGTTAAAAGAAATGAACAGATTAATTAATCTTGCACAAGAGAGATCCATCTATATCGTTGATTTTATGAGGATGAGAAAACAAATATGCGTGCTTATTGATACATTATATGTATCTAAAGCAGATTTTATAGAACCTTTGTTTGATAGTTGGAATACATTGATTAACGTGAACAATCCAAAAAGCTTCCTGAAGTTTGACATCAATGATCATCTTTGTATTAATGTTCATGGAAAGATGGTTCCTGTTTATTGTTTTGAAAGGCAATCAAGTATAGTTGTGGAATATTTTGAAGAAGTTCCTGTAACACACAATAGATTTCATGTTATTATACAGAAAACAAAGTGTAATTTGTCAAATATAGCAAAATCATTGACAGGTGAGATAAGAGATTGGTTTCAGAGAGATGAGTTGCTCGAGGCCATGGGTGTGGTTAACCCCATGTTTTGGGGACCTTGTACTGAATACAATTATGCAAATGAGTTGTTTATTAAATATATGGGTAACCTCATTAACCATTTCAGTAAGAGTGTGGAAGTCAATGGTGTTGAAATAAAAGGTATACTCAACAGTGATCTTTTGAAAGAACAATCATCGCATTTTGGAAGAACAATGGTTGTGCAAACATCACTTATGACAGGTGTCCATGAGATTGGTTCCACTGCACGTTTGTGGCAAAAATTGTATCCAAGCACAATCTTACAAGATACAATAAGTGAATACTTTCGTTTATATGAATTATGTGAAACAATGATTTTGGGGTCAGTCGAAGATGAAAGAGTTTTCAGTGCACTTTCTTTTGTTAAATCTAAACTCTGCAACAGACTTGACAAAAATTTAGAAAATTGTTTAAGAATTTATGTGTCTTCATATCAGTTGGATACATTTTCGTATGACAGAGCTTTGGCACACTAGAGTTCCCTGGAAGATAGAAGAGGAACGTCGAATACGATCGATGACTATGATGATGATGCTTTCAGTGATCAGATGGTGGAGACACATATTTCTGCTATGCTTCATAATGATTCTGGACAAGCTGAAATGTTTCAGCTTCCATAATGATAATTATTCCATGATTTCATTGACATTGATAAACACAATAGTGTATTGATTTCACAAACTTCATAGAAGATTTCACAATATTGTTCAAGATTTATAAGATTTTATAGAATTGTTGTTTTATATCACATTCTTGTTTTAAAAATTACATGTTTTATATCTTTTTACAGTTTTTAAAATTGTATGTTTATGTCATGGTGTCTCAACTCTCTTCATTGATAAATATTTATGTTTCATGTTTTAAATTTTCTTATTGGTATATTAATGTTTTAAATTTTAAAAATTCCTTTGTTGTTGAGATGAATATAGTGAACAATATTAGCCAAAAATAAACTCAAATTGCAACACATATTTATAAATGCAAGCAAACTATGAATGATGGAAAACACAAAATGAGATAATGTCATTATCATTAGTTCAAAAAGAAACATATTACATTGTACAAAATTGTTGACTACAATCAACTTGATAGCATATTACATTTTCAAATTTTCAAACATTTGATTGGTGCTTGGTTGCTTCACTATCTGTTGGAGTTGTCGTTTCTTTTCCTTTGTCGACATCTGTGTCACTCTCTTCTAGCAGTGCTCCAACTCTCACCAGGTTATCACGTACTTTCACAATACTTGACACCAATTGCGCTTCTTCTTTGTTTGGATCTTCAAGTATTGTTGGAAGCGTTTCCTTTGTTTTCTCAAGCACCATTTCCGGATCTTCTTTGAGCTTCTCCTTGATGTATTTTTTAAACGATTATTTTCTGATATTTTTGATTGCATTTTCTTTTTCATTTCCATTGCATGATTCAAAAATGTCTTCGCCCTTTTAAGATTGACGTCCATGCTCTTAACCTGTGTTTTTAAGTGTTCAAAATTTGACTGCAAAAACAAATTGAAAACATAATTCAAAAGGG
Organism: Wollemia nobilis; assembly: GCA_028583015.1. NCBI lineage: Eukaryota > Viridiplantae > Streptophyta > Pinopsida > Araucariales > Araucariaceae > Wollemia > Wollemia nobilis. The sequence continues at coordinate 1,891,344 of JAQPPZ010001579.1, read as the reverse complement.
TTATATTGAAATTATTTCATATTTTCAAGAAATATAAAAATTTCACTGCAATAGAAAATTGAAACATAAAATTTTTTCTTACCTCAGCCATATCCCTTGCAGCCTCAACAACTGCAACTTTCTCCTTATCAGAAGCCCACTGGTTATAAAATGCTTGGGCTTCGACATTAATGTTCTCCAATATACCAACAACAACATTCAAAACATCATCATCATAAACAAAATCAGACTTAACAGATCCTGATGTGGCCTGTTTTAGAAGGCCATCAAGCTTTTCTGGTTCAAATTGAACCAAAGAATAAAGAGAATCTCTTTTTACATAATTTTTATATCGGGTATTGATTTCCCTTAAAAGGACCTTTGCCCGATATTCCCATTCCTTCAATTCCTTCAAATATCTTAACACAAACTGATTAATAGTAACTTCTATAGTTTCAACTAATAAAACATTTTCATTAAAATTTACAATATTATCCTCAGTTTGAGGACCCTGAGGATGAGGGTTGGCTCCTTGAGTTGATGGCAATGTTGTCTCCTCAGCTACAGGGTCAGTGGCTTCTGCTTGTTCTCCTTCACCTCTCAGCACATTTGTTGCCTTGAAGCCTTCAATGTTGCCTTGCAAAAGATAATCCTCATCAAGTTGAATATTATCCAATCCCTCTGTAGAAACTTTCGGTGCCTGAGAATTTGTTGAAAATGTAAATTGTGACCATCCATACCCAAAACTTGGTGCTGGCATGTTTGATCTCTATGAGTGTGAAAACCCACACCCAAAACTTTGTGCAGTGCCCCGTGATCTCTGTGAAAACAATCATTTTCCAACACCGATTTGCCCTCGCATAGGCATTGGCGTAGGATGTGCGGGTGCCTATCGCTGATTTGGTGGAAGTGATGGTTGTGGTGAAACAGGTGAGTGTGATGCAACTGGTGGTTGTAATGGAGGTGGTGGTGGCATATGGCCTCTAACTTGTGATTGTACTTGTTGATTTTGAGAATCAACTAAAAACAATCAAAAATATTTTGTTACAATTCTTCTTAAAATAAAAAAATATTTTCTTAATTTAAATTAACTACACATAGATTTACCTGAAGATGATGAAACATGTTGAATTTGTGTTGCAATGGGACCGGGGGAGGGGTTGGCCACACTAGATTCAGCTCGCACATTTTTTGCATACCTAGGTGTATGAGAAACCCCAGGAGTAGTTGCTTGCCTGGTATGTTTGTACGACCTCTACAACGTTGTTGCTTCAGAGCCCGTGTCTTCAAAATCACCAGTTTGTTCCGGCCTGTGACCCCTAGTGGCAGTAATCTATTTACTCCTTGTATTATCTGCCTTACCCTGCATATAGATGAAAAGAAAAATTAAAAAAAGGGAATGTGAAAAACTATAAAATAGTATGTCAAGGTCAAAGATGCAGTTATTACCTTTAATTCCTCTGCTAACATAGCAATAGCCTGTAGTGTTGCATGCACTACAGTTGGTATAGGAGTAGTCTGCAAATTATGAAAACACTCATAATATAAAGCTAAAATAAAATTAACAGTGCCCACAATGGGTTGTGTCTTGCTGGTTGCCATTTGCACGGTGTGCAACTCGGACCTGATTCGATCCGAAATATACGTGCACCAATCGAACTTTTCATTGTGCTCAGACTTAACAATATAAGCAAGTGCCCAAAATAGAATTTTTGGTCTTCCCATAAGAATAAGTCTGGCCTAGAAGAACTCGATAATGGCCTTCAGAGTTTGATGGTTAACATCATTGATTGATAAACCTCTTTTTGATTTGGCAACAAAAGCTGCATAAACAAAATTAGATGTCAATTTACAAATTTGAAACATTGAACATTAATAAAATATAATTAACAAGATTTATACCTGCCAAATCCTTCGATGAGAGACCGTACTTGCTTTCGAGGTGTGCTTTGTCATCTGGAGACAACTGCAACCTCATCGACACTTGAGGAAAACCAATGAATGGAAGACCTATCAATCTGTTAATATCTCCAGGGGTGATGGTGAAAAGCAGATTTCTATTTCGTACTTTAATATTCATCGTAGCCCTGTCATGGTCATAACCAGCTATAATATGTTGCAGGAGGACTTTATCTATTCTGAATTGTGGCATTGAAATGAGGGTTGTTAAACCTGCGTTATTGAGCCACCTAAAGTCCATCCCTAGGGTTGTCATCAAATCTGAAATCAAAGTGCAAGAAAAATTCTTAAATTTTGGTGCAGAGGTGGAAGGGGTGGCCATCGCAAGAAGTTGAAAGTTAAAGAAAAAGTATTGAGAATCGAAAGGATGATTGGAAAGGTTAGCTCTGGTTGCAGTAGTCGTAGAAATGAAATGGAAAAAATGATAGTTGATGCCCTTTTATAGATTGAAGAAATAAGGTTGACATGTGGTAGCATTGTATTGGACATGCGGTGTTGCTGATTGAACGTGAGACACATGGCAACCAAACCAGACATTATTCCGTATGAGACCCACCACCCTAGAACCAAACCTTTTTTTGCATCCGGTCGATGACCGGATCATATTGTGCACTCGGTCCGAGACCGGGTCATATTATGCACCCGGTTGGTGACCGGACCATAGTATGTATCCGGTCCAAAATCGTGTCATATTATGCATCCGGTCCAAATCCAGATCATATTATGCATCCGATCCAAGACCGGATCATAGTATGCATCCGATCGATGGCCGGATCATGTTATGCTTCCGATCCAAAATCGGATCATATTATGCATCCGATCGGTGGCCGGATCATTGTATGCATCCAACAATTGATCGGATCATATTATGCATCCGGTCCATGGTCGGACTATATTATGCATCCGGTCCATGACCGGATCTTATTATGCTTTCGGACCGAGACCGGATCTTATTATACATCCGGTCCGTGATCGGACCATATTATGCATCCGGTCCGAGACCGGACCATATGATGCTTTCGACCCGAGACCGGATCAAGATTTGGAAAGTAGTCGACGTCGCCAAACTCCTTTTTCACCTGGTCCAGTCAGAACTTCGAAATTCACCATTTTTTTTTTTTTAAAATTAAGGTCATTCGCCATGCCATCATACATGCAGTTGGCCAGGATTCATCGGGTTTTTGCAATAGATTAGCCATTTTTTTACAAGTACCTTTCGGGTCCTACCTCTTATGCATAACCCCGGGGTACATGTAAGCACCATATAATAAGTAGGATTTAGGTTAATTACAAATAATAAATAGGGTTTAACCATAACAAGGTTAACCAAGGCCCATTGGGCTTACATAATAAAATATTACAAAATAATAAATACATTGTACAATGAAATACCTCATGCCTCTCCAATACATTGCACAATGCTGGCTCTTGGCCATGAATCAGATTAAAAATTCAACAAAGAAGGCATCCAACCTTACTACATATAAATGTTGTGACATAAGTTGATGCATATGATTGTTGATGGGGATCAAGTATAAATGTGCTTCCAAAAAAGGTAAAAGGAATTGGGGTTGCCAGCATTGTGGTCACTCAATTTTAGATTATTATGAGTCGTCTAGTACAACATAAATGTTAAAGGCATACTGGTATCCCAAAATGTTAGAATTATTGACCAATTGTTTATTTTGGATTTGTTGCCATTATCTTGCATAAGGCAACCTGCAACACTTTGTCGGGTCATGAGTGGTTAAATATGTCAACGGTATATCATAGTTGGGAGGAGGACTACTCAAGAAGATTCATCACAACTATGTTATAAGTTTGGGAATCCACTCCACTTGGTCAACAAGGACATTGCATCCTCTAATGAGTCATATTATTCAAAGTTAAAGGATAAAGAATAAAAGTCATTAATAAGGATTGCATAGAGACAAAAGGAAATGACATGCTTTAATTGGAAGAGTGTTTAGAGGATGAGAGAAACTTGAGCAATATTCTCTTTTAGAAAATATAGGAATATGATATACACCCTCTAGGGTGTTCATGCTTAACAGTGAGGATGAAGATGATTGAGATAAAGGGAGAGGTAAGGTGGTTAATGATTGTCATACCTTTTCAGGTAGGCGAGTCCAACTATTTATCCTTTGAGAATGGAAAAGTTTGCAACTCGGCCTCACCGACATAGAATGCGAACTAAGAAATTCACCTTGACTTCTCAAAATATATCATGAGATGCACAACTTAATTTGAATTTGGTCGATGGTGTGAAAAGCATGAAGTTGTGGAGGGCCTCATTGTAGACAAGTACAAAGGATGAAAGATAGTTCAAGTGAACCTCTAAAACACGAGAAAAAAAATGTATTATTATCAAGGACAATTGGAATCTAGTGCTAAAAGTAGTATCCAAAATTTTCATGCAATAGAAAGATGTCTTTCCATGGATATATAAGGGTTTGAATCGGTTGCTGCCCAAATTATGTTGATAAGATACTTTTTAAGTTTAGGGTTTGTAGCCCAGGTGATGAAGGTTGTATGACATAAACCCAAAATATGAATAAGTAGTGAATGAAGAGATTATGAAGATGTTGAATGTAAATATCATCTTCAAAGTTATGGTGAGCAAGTGTAGATCTCATAGATTGTTATAAGTCTTAAATAAGGAGATGATATAAATTTATACTTGTGATTTTCAAAGTTTGAACTTGATTACTATTAAAGAACCCTTTTCTATCATATTTACATTGTCTCGAAAGATCTCATGGGACATAAAATTTACTCATTTCTCAATGATTTCTTTGGATACAATCAAAGATCAAAATAGTCGAGAAGGATACACTAAAGACCATGTTTGTTGTGGAGAACATCTATGCACACAATTGAGAGCCATTCAAGTTATGCAAAGCATTGACAAAATTTTAGAGAATCATCCTATGTAGATGGTTGTTAGGAAATGTAAGGTGTTTATGGACGATAGATCTATATCCAAGTGAAATGATAATCATTTGAAAGTACTTGAATGCATGCAATTGTGTATTTGAGACTTCATAATACTGAGCACTAAAAGTGTAAGTTGTTTGTTAACTCTAGAGAGTTGTTGGGATATGTGTGTCAAAAAAGGCTAAAGACAAATCCAAATAAGATTCAAGTGATGGTTCAAATGGAGGAACCATACAATATCAACCCCATGAAATAATTATTGAGATATGTCTAATACCCCAAGATAAATCTTTCACTTCCTCGATGTCTTAACACCTAAAGTTGTCCTATTCCTTTGGATGGAGGAACATTAGAGGGCCTTTGAGAAGGCTAAATTCTAATTGATTAGTGCACTAATCTTGGTTTTCTTGGATTGGGAGAAGTTTTATTTACACATTAATGTATCAAAATTTCCCATTGGATTTGATTTATTTCAACAAGAGAGCCATGGTTGGACCATTGATTTACTTCATAATTCAATTAGTGTTAAGAATGACAAAACCATTCAACTTTGATCACCATACATTACTTTATTTGGGTAACATTTGTTCGCTAATCCATTCACCTTTGATCATCATATAGATTCTCCTTGATTAAGTGAATCATTCATGGGTGAGTGAGGACTTGGCTTGTATTGTTGCAAAGAGTTTTTATTTTGGATTGTGGTTATATTGGGGAAGAGTAATTTGATATTTGATCAATTATCCAACATAACCTAACTTGTTGAAGGTAGTGTGTATGACGAATTTTTATGACACCTATTTCATATTAGCATTATTGTCATCTTGTTATGAGCATATTAGGACTTTTATGTCTACGAAATATATTTCATAGAAGAGAAGAACAATAGAGAGAAAACACTATCAAATTTGAGGCATTTTTCATTAATAGAGATTTTTCTCTTTAAGATTAGACTTGACCATAAGTACATATTTTGTCAAGGACGAAGAGTGTGTTGAGGGACATACAAAAAGGTCTAGTAGGTGGTAATAAGGAAGATGATGTAATGATAAAAAAATATAGTTAGTTGAATTGTGATGGCCAACTTTGTTTTTAGATGGAAAATAATGGATTTATTTGTATGATACATGTCAAAGAATAGGGAAGCAACTTAAAAAAAATGTCATTACATCCATATTAATCACAATAACTATTTGAACATTGAGGATTGAATTTTCTAGGGATGTTGAATCCAAGTTGGTCAAGGACAACATACATTATAGTGGAAGAAAAAAATTAATAAAGTGGGTTAAAGTGATAGCCTTGCTTGATAACTATGGACAGAGCGCAACAAGGTTTGTCTATGAAAAAATCATCATGAGGTTCAAAATTCTACTTTAGATAACCAACAATGGGAATTTCATCAATAAAGTGATAAAGAGACTCAAACCAAATTTAAGATTTACCTCACTTTGTTGATTTCACATTACTAAAGCCAAATGGAAAGACGAAACCAAAAGAAGTCCTAGTGTTCATATTCCAAAAGTTTTGCTACATAGAGGGAGTAGATTAGGAAGAATAATAAGCTATATTTTGGGCTTATAGGTTACTTTCAAGGCAATAATAGATCATACAATATTCCAATTGATATGATTAGTGTTGGAATATCTAACATTTCCCTAAGTCTAAGTGTTTAGGATTTATTATTTAGTATTATGGTTTTGATATTATTTGTTATTATTGTAATTTTAGTGATTTTAGGTTATTGGTTTGATTGGTCAAAGACCATGTTTAGTGGGTTTGTTGGTGAGAATATTTTCTCAACCATATATATCTATTATGGTTCTCTCCAAGAACCTATATATCTTTGTAATCTCTCATTCAATAATAGAACATTGAAGTTCTCATTTGGTATCGGAGCGTGTTTGGTTTGACGGGTTAAAGAAAACCTATGGAATTTTAGATCTGCCAATATGGAGGATTGATCACGCCTAAGGAGGGATTCGGTCCTGCCAATTGTGACATGTTATGGATCTAGCCTGTGGATCCTGATCTGGTGCATGCTGACTATTGTTAGATCCACCAAAAGTAAAGAAGAGCGTGAACTGAGAAGAGTTTGATCCTACAAGAAGTGAAGAAGCAGTCTTGGTGGAACGAAAGGATCATGTGTCTATCTCATGGTACATGGAGTTGAGAGCACGTGGAGGCATAAGGGAACACAAGAATCCAGTCATCAATGGAACGGGACGTTGAAGAGATAATTATGGTAAGTGCACCCAAAATGTGTTGGAAAGGAGCGCACCACTAACGACCATAGAGGATGTGGAGATCCACTGCCATAAGAGCCCATAACCTTGGAGAAAATTGCAAGGAGGTTGGTAAGTGGCGAAGTATATGAAGTAGTCGACGAACAAAATGAAGACTTAGCTATTTTTGATAAGCATCAATACGTAACAACTCGTGGGATCTACACCAAGAAGGATGTGATTACCTTCAATCCTATTCTTGCGTAGGAAACATGGAGGCAGAAGATTTGGTAGAACTTGTGAACATTTAGGCGCATGGATTATTAGCCAATGATCATGAGGAAAGCCAACCTTGGTAAAGATGTGAGGGAATCAAAAGTGACATGTGTGCAGAGAAGCGCATCGATGGTGGAGAAGACCTGACGTCGTAAAGTGGACAAGAGCAGAGACATGGTCCATAAAAAAAAAAGTGCTTGGAGGCCAGAAAGGTGAATTGATATGTTCTAACTACTGCTATTGAAAATATTTGATGCTTTTGCCCATGCAGATGTGAGAGCGAAGACCACACGAAGAAGACCCGTAGAGTTGAAAACGGTAGCTAATAGAATGTTGTGGACATGGTGCACCCTGTTAGCCATGTATACAAATTTGGGATCATGCTCAGGGCATGAAATATTGACAAAATGAAGAACAAAACTCACGAAGGAGTTGGCGCTATTGCTCTAAAGGTGTCGAAGAGACTTTTGAGTGGATGAAATTATCGGATGTATAGCGAACTCTGTAACCTTCGACAATCTGCATGTGCCACTGTAGAAGATCATAGAGAAGGCAAGGACGTCCATCAAAGAGTAGTTGAAAAGCTACATCAAATTTTGTAATTGAGCGCAACCTTTATAGACATGTATACGAATATAGAGGTGCATGAGGTGTTGAAGAATAGACAACGTAGTATGAAAGGATATTCACATTGATGGCAAATTGTCATATTGGTGGGACACTGATAAGATTGTATGATTGGAAAAGAGCAAGAAACAAAATACCATCATTGAATATTCGTTGTATTTGTAGAGATCGTTGCTTTTGTTGTTCGTTGTATTTGGTGAGATCGTGTAATGCTTGTTGAGGGGCGTCTTGTTATTGAAAATCCTGTGAGTTGCCCAGGGTGGAGTATCTAATAGAGTAGACATATATTGTGGCAAGAGTTTGTTGGAGAGACGACGTGCATCTGTTGTGGTGGATTTCTATTATGAGACCTTCCTGGAAGAAGATCTCTTACCCAATATTTATGAAGAACCAGTGGGGCAAGTGTATCAATTTTTTAGACACTTGCATGCAGTAACTTGCGTACGTTAAAGGAAAGATTCGTGTGTGAAGGAGTGAAAGTGCTCGTGTACGCCTGGAGGGTGCCATCGTGGAGGCTGTAAAAAATCACAGTCTTCCATTCTTATATTAGAGTCAGTGCAAGTTTTTCCAGACTTCCATAAGTTTGTAATGAATTTGTGAAGCAAGAGTCTTCTGCCATATTTTCCATTCTTTATGCCCGTAAAATCATGGTGCAGAGGGCACTGTATTGCTAGAGTGAACTGTGTAGAAAAGTGCACATTGAGGAGAGCTGTATGTTTTCCTATGAGAAGAGAAACCAGTGAGGGATTTTTCTACATATTTCTATCACTTTGATTCATTGGAGTAGTCAACCCGCAAGCCTGGAGAGCGATCGACCAATAAATCTACCGATTGTGATTATAAAGAAAAAGTAATTAAAGATTACTTTTGCAAAAATACTTCAGGAAGTGATGAAAGCTTTTAATATTTGTGACAAAAATTGATGAAATATGGACATCAGGTTTGAAGGTTTGGAGGTGCCCAAATTTGATGGGTACAACTATTGTTTTTGGAGCATAAGAATGAAGCATTTTTTGATTGCTAAAGGATTATGGGACACCATTATTCAAGGATATGAAGAACCAGTAAATTGGAGTAGCCTTGAAGGAGAGGAGAGAAGGCTAAATAAGGAGGAGCAATATCATAATTGTTTGGATATCCTTGACATCAGAAAAGGTATGAAGAAAGAAGTTTTTCCACTCATAGTAAGCTGTAAAACGGCTTCTATAGCATGGAAAATATTAAATGATTTATATGGATGTGATATTATCACTGATGAAGATTTGTTGAGCAAGGAGGAACCTTGTGAAAATGAAGAATTCCTTCTTGAAAAGGAAGATGTAGAGGGTTTTGATGAAGATTGTTTCAAGAGGGAGCCTTGTTTCCTTGAAGATCCTTTTGGAAAGTATTATTAAGACTCATGTGCAGATTATTATGAGCAACCATGGAAGACTTTCATTGTTGGAGGCATGTCTTGTGAAGGCATGGAAATTTGTAAGTATCAATTCTCTGTTTTAGAAGGAGAATATGATGAAAATTATCAATTATTTCTTTTAGAGGGATAATATGATAATGAAAAGAAAAATTGTGTGAATGAAGTTTTTTGTAATGAAGAAAAATTAGTTGAGAAAATGGCATGTTTGGGAAACATGGACATTGATAATGAAAGTCTCATTGAAGAGACAATGGAGGAAAGATCATTCTATGGGAATGATGCTTATTGTGAAGACCACTCCAAAGTGGATGATGGCTTGCTTGAAGAACCAACCCAAGAGTGTTGGCATCTTGAATATATGGAAGGATGTTCTATTGATGACCATTTCTCAAATATGGAGGAATGTTACATTAAAGAGGAAGGAAGAGAAACACTCACATTCAAGTGTTCCTTGCTTGAAGACCACCAAGGTGAGGTGGATGAAATATGTCTCAAGGAGGAGGCACTACAAAAGCAAATAAAAAGTCAAGAGGAAGATAAAGATGAAACACCCACATTGGGTTGTTGGAAATGGATGAATGAATATGATAACATGTGGCTTACACCTAAATATGATTCATATCATGTATCCAAGACTATTCTCATGGAGGAGAATTGTGAATATTGTATTGAAGATCCAAAACATTACTGGCATGTTGAAAAATACTCACATAGAGTGGAGGAAAAAGAAGAAGCAAATTGAAGATGCAAAGGTAGATACTCACTCATGTGGAGTGAATATTGTTTGTCCTACCAAGACACAAATTGTATGAGATGTTTATCCCCATGACATTGTTGATAAAGAGTAGATGCAAATTATAAGTTGCATGCTCAATAGAGATCACTCATAAAGAGTGACAAATAGAGATGCTTCTTGTTCATCCACCCAAGAAGTTTGTGTGAAGAGAGATTTTGTGAATCTCAAAGAAGAAAATAATTTATGTGAAGAAAATAGCACAAATAATTATCTCATTTGGGAGGTGGAAAGTGAAAGAGCAAATGAGATAGAAACATAAAATAAAAATGAGATTGCTGATTTTATTATTGTAGTGGCAAAGGAAACATCACTCATGAATGATGTTCACTCACTTGGAATGACTACATTGCAGAAAAAGAGTTGTCTTAAAAAGGCAACAATGTATGATTGTTTGAATGAATGGTGTTTCAACAAACCAACATGAATTGAATAAAGGATAACTCTTAGTGAAGAGTTTATGGTTGTTTTTGAAGCAACACAGTGAAAAATATGCCACAAAAAACATTGGGGAGCACCAAATATAATCATATTTGAGGTAATATTTTTGTGATTAATGATTTGTTTTTTGTGAGAAAATATTTGAAGAATGAAGGAGAATGTTTTCCAAAGTTATTATTGAGAGGTTATTGTCTTGTAGAGACATCATTACATGAAGTTCTTTCATTAGAAAATAACATGGATAACATGGCGATGAGAACCATGGATATGTGTTGGTTGTGGTATATCAATGTGAAAGATGTGTGTTGTGCAAATTTTATGTTCAAAATTCCTTAGTTTAAGGAATACAAATCCATTGAGAGGAGTGGAAATATGTGTGAGGAGCAACAATTGTTTGTTGCATTTGTAACTAGCTATTGCATAGCTATATTTTGTTTGAATATCTGTGTAGAGGTATGTGAAATTGTAATATGGAAAAACCATCTACATAAGATGATGCATTATACATACTCAGGAGGAGTATTAGGAGCCGAAATATGGTTTGAATACCATAGAATGAATTATGAAAGAAATTTGCTAGATTGGTTAGTGAGAACCAATATTTGTGACATTATGGGAATTCCATCATTTGAAGGAGCTTTTGATGAAGGGGAAGTTGATCATCAAAAGGAACCCAATTTTATTTTGTTGAAGAAAGAAAACTTAATGGATAGCCCACAAGAAGAGCGGAAGTGTGGTGGGTGCAAACAATTTTTTTTTTTGAGTTCTTGAATTTTCTACTTCAAAATTGGAAGAAGCATAAACGAAGATTAGTTCAACAGTTTGTGATGCTTAAGAACTCTTGGAAGAGTTCCTTCAGCATCAAGGGGGAGAATGTTGGAATATCTAACATTTCCCTAAGTCTAAGTGTTTAGGATTTATTATTCAGTATTATGATTATGATTTTATTTTTTATTACAACCATCCGATTGTAATTTTAGTGATTTTAGATTATTGGTTTGATTGGTAAAAGACCATGTTTAGTGGGTTGTTGGTGAGAATATTTTCTCAATCGCATATGTCTATTATGGTTCTCTCCAAGAACCTATATATCTTTGTAATCTCTCATTCAATAATAGAACATTGAAGTTCTCAATTAGGAAGTGGTCTTCCTAGAAAAATTTCTAGTATAAATCCAAAGAGTGGCAATCACAAGTCTAGAAAAATTCTTAGCTTTGAACATGTTAGATGAAAAAATACTTTTCTAGGTAAAAATTCAAGTAGAGAGACTTGGTTCTCCACTTAAAAGTGAGATCAAAATATTGAGGACCATACAAATTAGGTTTTCTTTTTATGATTTAGAATAAGTGGAAAACATGTCTATGTACCTTGAAAAACTAGATGGAAAACCATGTATGAAGTTGATGAATGAGTCCAAGTTGAAGCCTTATAAGGTGCGTATTGAATATTGATTTATTTATTTTGATAATGAACCTTAATATTATACATTTTGAAGAGTTATTATACATAAAGTAGGCTAAGTTAACAACTCATAAAGGACTAAAGTAGATAAAGAAGAAAGTATAGTGATACCTTTATTAGCACATAACTGAACTTTGTGTAAAGGATTTGCATGTACTCATCATACAAAATGTAGTTAAAGGTTGGGTTCTGAATGTTATCTACAAGTATGTTTGAGGTTTTTAGTGTTTAGTTATTCTATCGCCTATGGTGAATGCTATGCCATTTGCTTGGAAGGTGCTATTGCTATAGGTACTAAATGTGATGTTCTTGTATTTCTTATCATATCGTTGGCACCTATTATGAACATCACTTCCTATGGAATTGCTTGAAAACTATTGCTTTCCCTCTTCCTCTTCTTTTACCTCCCCTTTCCTTTTAAATAGGACAATCTCATGGTGATTGACACTTGTTGCTATTATAGTAAATTTTGTGTGTTGAGGTAAACCCTTTTATTATCTTTTCCTTGACCTTGGGTTTGCCCTTTATGTTGACTAGCCTAGTGAAGGTACTATTTTAAAGCATAAGAGAAAATTGTAGTGGCATGTGATGCATTCGTATCAACTATTGTACTTGAAAATCCAACTATTGTCCATATTTTATTGTGTTCCCAAAAATAATCTTATATATAAAGTATTATATTAATGGATCTTGTATCCATTGGTACCTTTTCACCATGATACAAATTCTCTATGTTTATTAGAACATCTCCTTCATTTAAGCCTTTGTTAAACTTTGCATGATGTATTCTCCTATCTGCATTGAAGTCTATGTCATCCCTATCTTCATGATGTACTAGATTTTTAGGCATTTTCCAAATGAAGTATATTTCCACCAAGATGATGACCCTATAATGAAACATGATGTTCTTCCCCTTCTTCAGGCCTCTTGGTTTTAAGTTTCAACGTTCTAGAAGCATTTGAGAAAAATGTGTGCTATATTATATTTTAGGCCTTTGCATCACCATATCATAGGCAAGTTGGGCACCTATGACGATGATTGAATCTTTTCTATTCTTGAAAAACTACTTTCCAACTAATATATTTTTCTATAAATATGATGCCTTAAAACTTTATTTTATCTATTACAATCACCCTTGAGTTGCGTCTTGTTTAAATTAGCTCAACAATTTTGTCATTACTTCTTGGTTCTTTTCCTTTAGATACTTGTTCATTTCTTTCCATTCATTTAATAGCCCTAATTTTGAAATATGTATTCTATCCTCATTGACCAAGGCTAACATTGTATAATGTAATTTAGTTGTTGAAGCCCATGGGCTAACATTATATATTGTTTAAATGTAGTTCTATGTATTAAGGCTAGGGGACTATAGTCTAACTTTGTAAGGTTAAACTTATAATATACTAACCTTAATATCATCTTAGTGAAGAATTCTTTAATAAAATGTAGATTCTTTAATGATGTATTTATACACCTAAAATGATCCATTGTATTGATATGTGATATTTATATTAATAATTAATTTTGGATGGTTAAAATCATCCTATAATCTCACATGTTATTATTATTATTTTTCGCTCTCTATTTCTCTTACTATAAAATTTGAGTAATGTTTGCTTTGTATGTTTTGACAAATAATTGTTTAAACTGACATAATATTAGAGGTGTGGATTGGCATCACTTGGTCATGCAAATAATTTATTTAGAGCCTCTATTGCTTATTTTAATCACAATGGTAAGCTATCTCCTAGAGTGTCATGACTTAATTAAAACATAAGGAGCAAGGGAGGAACATTATTAATCCATGGACATCAAGATCAAGGATTACAAAACTTTGAGGGGATTTTTTTCTTTTATTTATTTTGCAATAATATTTCCTATTTATAGGTTTAAAGGCATAAGTTGTTCTTGGACTAGGGAAACATACTCCATCGACTTTGTCTTAGGCCAAGCTACCCTTGTTCTCCCATCATGGCATATTAATATTTTTTAATTGGGAAATGTGTCATTTTATTGCATTAGGAATGATTTCAAATCCCTTTACTGGAGATTAGCTTAATTTTTTGGAGTTTACATGAGGGTGATGCACCATTGTCTTCAAGGATCCTAATGCATTATTCTCACACATTGAGCCCATATTGTCTTGTTGGAGCATATTTAATAGACGATTGTGCTATTATAGGTTGTGGGTTCAAAGCCTATAATACTCACATTTTATAATGACTTCTTGACATTGATGTTTTTGACATGCATGGGTATGGAGGATGGCCTTTTCTCCAAGGATCAAGGTGTTTCCTTTCCCTGTTAGCATGAATCATTCAACTATATAGTATAAGGTGGTGTTGATTTCATATTTTGAGGCTTTGCATGATCAAATTGTCTCCCCTTCATTTTGAATTTCCATATGAAGCCACACTTATTCCACTCTTGATTTTTTTTTGTTTTATTCATGAAGGGATACATATTTTTGAGAGTATAGTTTGTTGTGGCATTATGATGAGTGGATAAATACTTTGTTCTTCAGAGGGAGGGGTTATGGGATTGAATTTTATGTCCTATTTTAGTAGTAGGGAGGCCTTTTATCCACATAGAGGAGGATGTCCTTTTGTTCTTGAGAAGTGACATGACCTTCTATCTAGCCTAATGTGTCAACCACTAAGAAGGTAAAATTTTGAATCTCATTGGTTTCTTCTGTGCTTTATTTGTAGTCCTTGGTGGTGATGATGGTCAATACAGTGGTTGATATAAATTTTATTAATATGAAGAACAAAATTTTGTGTATCTATCTATCTATCTATCTATCTATATTATATGAGAGAGAGAGTAACTAACAGATCAGCCATGACTAAATGATATTTACATTAGTTCAATGCACACAATACCATACAAGTTGAAAGCAATCAATGGATGAATCCTTCCAATCCATACACATCAAGTGGAATATTTTAGTTGCAACATATATATTTTTATTATGGTGAAAAGAAGGGTTTTTTGAGAAGGTCCCAACCCATTTTTACAATATCACTCCTCTACATTAAATCAAACAATGATAAATTAGAAAAAATAAAAAGAAACTAAGACATCAACAATCTGCTAGCAGCAAAACAAGACAAGAAGTCACATAGACCCCTTACAGGAAAAAAACAAAACAAGACAATAAGTCACATAGACCCCTTACAAAAAAAAACAAAAATACTTCACTTCCTATGACTACAAGAGGTGAAGAAATATTGCAATGAATGATTAATAATTTAACCATAATTCTATCTATCATAAGCTTGCAAATCCTTATCAACTATACTCCTAAAATCACTAGGGAAATCATTCCTTCATAGAATTGGTTTAGGACTGTCTACACCTTTATTAGCTAACCAATCCACTCTTGGTTGCCCTCTCGATAAATATGCACTATATTAATCCCCTCCAAGGTTTCAATGATATCTCTTGCATATGATATAATATTTGATATGTTCCAACTATCTTCATTATTATCCCTAAGAAACTACTAATATTTAAAGAGTCACCTTCAATAATGACCCTCTTTATATTCAACTACTTCATTAAGCTCATGCTTGTGAATAGGGCCTTTGTTTCTACCATATGGTTGGATTGAATACCATATGATTCCGTAAATGCCACTATGATATTCCCACTTGGATTTTTGAAAATCCCCTCCTATCCTACTAGGGTTTCCCTTAGTTGCCCCATCAAAGTTCACTTTAATCCAACCAAGTTGAGGTGGTTTCTAGACTTTATTCCATCTAGCCAATATTTTGGGGTCAATATCATAATTTTGGCTTGCAAAAAAACCTATTTTAAAGCAATTATGGCTTCCACTACCCTTACTCCATCTTTATGATGAGGTATAATTGTAACAACCCATCCAAACCAACCCTTGAGAGAGTTATTTTTTTTAAAATGTGAAGTTCACAAGTAAGGTTCACAAAGATGTTTCCATATTCTTTTCAATATTAATAAGGCATAACCACATTTTGAGATCTTGTCACTATAGATGACTCTCAAGTGGACAAGAGTGGCCAACATCCCATATTTTTGGGGTTCACCTTTCTATACCTCCACAGTAGAAAGGGTGCTTTCAATGGTCCCTTGACATTTCTTACACTCTCCCCAAATGTAAGACAATTTTACCATAACGTAGGGATTATATATTTTTAGTCCATCAAAAAGGGGATGCCATTTTCCTAACCCTACATAAGTCCATCTATGTAGGATTACTTTGGTGTAATTCCTTAAAGCCTAGTTATCACACCTATGCGATGAGTTAACTTGTGCCTTAGTGCTTAATTACCACACCTCCATGATGGGCTAATTAAGGCTATTACCAGTCCACGTGATAATATGCATGGCCACCCAATCTTCCCTGTTCAATGTACCATCACTATATTGTCTTGTGAATGGATTCCTAATCTCTGCAATAGGAATTATGGTCCAAGCTTAGGATTTTTCAAAAGCCTCCCCACTTTGGGTACACCCAAACCTCATTGTTCAAGGTATAACATTATCAACAACTTGGGTATTGCATCCCCACAACTCCTAGTCATTGGGATTTCATATTATTAAAGGAAATTTTACCTGGTTATTAAGTTTATGCCCCTTTCCAAGATACCCTTTTTAATCCCAAGAATACATCTTTAAAAGACCAAAACTCTCTCTTTGAAAGGAAATGATCTATTGAATTTTAAACATCATAACATAATAATTCAAATGCTTCCATTTTACCTTTTCAACATTTATTTTCCATTTTCTTTATAACAATAATTAAAGAATGTCCAAGAGGAACAACTATAACTCAAATTCATAATTTAATACACCAATTCATACTTGCAAGTAATTAAACTTTCATAATAAATATAGGTTCCTCAATAATCACAAAATACAATACACCATTCTTATTTCCATATATCATAACTGTCAAACTCTTCATATAGAAATCCTTATACAAGGGGAACATTTCATTTTCAAATATAAAATTATGAAATCTATACTTCCCTTAACATCAAATCTGGATATTCCTTCTTTCCAGTGCACAATGGTGATGAAGTGAGGGATCAAGACAACTCATAGATATGTATGCATTCCTACATGCTCTTTCAAAGTATGCAAATGCATCATACAATAAACAAAAGTAAATCATGCATGATAAATGAGAGAATCCCATACTTCTCTCTATATTACTTTTCCCTATCTACACAAGCCTTAGGAAAACTAATATACATGCAAATCCTGATTTCCTTCCATCTTTTCAATACATTGTATCTTATGAGAGAACCCCATAATTCTCTCTATATTAGTTTCCCTTATCTACATAAGCCTCAAGAAAACTAATATACATACTCAACATTATTATTTAGCATTCCCATGTATTACAATAAAACAAATCTTATAGTTCCTTATTTATTCAAATAAAAGAAACTATCTATCCATTATAAAAGTAACCTTTCCATGCTCTTTTTATTTAAAAATAAAACCAACTTCTATTATCTTTCTTATTCCATTATAACGCAAGATCTTAGTTCCACAATTAAACGTATATGCAAGCCTATATGCATCATACAAATATAATCATTCAATAACATTGCAAGATCTTAATATAATGTATATGCAAGCCTAACATGCATCATACAAATATAGACATTCCATAACAATGCAAGATCTTAATTCCATATGTATATGCAAGCCTAGTGAATGATTCGGTGGATTATCTCATACCAATCCACCATTTAGATTCTTAGACCTCACCACAAGGAACATGTTCAAGCCTCATCACTATGGACTTCTCAAAAGTCTCACCGCTTTGGGTACACCCAAGCCTCACCGCTTTGGGTAAACCCAAACCTCACCATTCAAGGTCTATCATTCATAGTACATAGTTATTGTCTCATCGCAACTCAACTAGGATTATTATGGAAAATTGTATATTATTCATATCGAGAGAAGCCCATACTTCTCTCACTCATTTATGGATCTATTGCCACACAAGCCACATCCAAATAAAATCATGCAAGAATAATGCAAGATCGATAAAATTGCCACAACCCAGTTCTACACACCCGGTTGTCAAAACACCAAATTCAAAAATTCATTAAGAACATAAATAAATATCGCATATTTAAGCAGACATACCCAACTTGATATTAGTACTTTGGCATAGAAATACACACTTCAAGAGTATTTACCACTGCAGGTGGTATCTTAAGTGCTTGGGACTGGCCAAATTCCTGCGATAGGTTTCCATCTAGAAAATATTTTGCTCCTCTTTCAAGTTTTTCTTTGATCTTGGCAAGGGGTTGTATTTCCAGGGCCCATAACACCTGGAAAGGTGGATGCATTAATTCCCCATCTCAAAGCATGGTGGACTAGGGTTCTCAACCCTACTCTTGTCCATAATGGTCCTCTGACCTGTCGAATCTTAAAGGTTCATGCCTTGAGCTAGCAAATCTATGCTAGTGCCTAACCATCGAACTTCTACTAAGGTTTAGTTAGGATCTGCCATTGCATGGTTTTTGGAATATATATCTCAATTTCTACTCTAGTTGGGGGTAATTCTGCCCATACCATCTATCGCTAGACCTTCCAACCTCATGGCCAGCTCTTTGGACCTGAGTCATTGTTGGTAATTCCACAGTCGAAGTAGGATGGTGAGTATCCTCACGTATAACTTGTATGTTATCCTAGAGCAATGTCCCATTTCATCACTCTTTACTCTCAACAGTGTAGGACCATTGTCCTTTTAATAGTTGGAGAACGGATAATACTGATTTGCAATAGTCGCCTCCGTGACTATCAGAGTTGGGTGGATAGCATCCTACTTGATGCCATCAATTATTCGTCATTTTCATACCTAGCCACATCATTCCTCTCAAAGGTAAACATATCATTAATTATGATAAAAAAGGTTTTAAACTGCCCCTGTTTATAAACAAGTAGTACACATGTTTTGGGTAGTGTAGTCTCTCTTATGGTTTAAGAGAATATAAAGAAAAAAAAAAAAGAAACAACCCATTTGATTATGTACAAATGTCATACATTAAGATTATAAAGCATCTAATCATCCAAATGTTAATTGAATTGCTATGTTAGAAACTATAAGTTTACACTTACTAAAGCCTACACATTCCATGATATTATTAATCTAAATATTCTAAAAAGAGATTAATCCGACTTCTTTCTTTATACATTGAAAATTATAAAGTATAGAATATTTAAAAATTACTTTATTTAATCTAGATCCGGTTGCTATTATGAGTACTATAAAATTACTCGTATAAAAACTACTCATTCGAGCTTTACTAACTATAAATGACATATATATAAAACAAGCTATATATAACCTTGCTATTTTTTTTAAAAGTTAATTTATAATTTCTAAAGGCTATTTGTTTAATATGTCAAAGTACAGCTATGAACATTATACTTTTCAATCACTCACTACATATTTGCTTTAATCCAGAATTTTTTCACTATAGTAAACAAAAGAAGGCTCAATTCTTCCATACCAAATAGAGAATCATATAAATTCACCATTAAATTAAAATATTTCCTTTGAGTTAGTACAATATTAATTAAATATTTAATAGAATTTGCATTGTACACAATCTCATATACGCCACGAAGAACAACATTGCCTCATTTGATGAACTCTTTATACTATGCTGAGAAATTACGAACCAATTATTCATCATTACTAAAAACTCACACTTCTAGTTTTAGTAGTCAGTGGGTTCTAGGTTATCAGGTGTGATATCAAAATTATTGGTCCTTTTTCGGTAATTTCCAGAGTCAAGGTGAAGGCGAAATCATCTAACAAACTTACCCATGCCCTAATCCTTCAAGGGAAACCCCATAGTTTTATCTGGTGACTCCTAATGGTCTAGCTATTGGTATGTAAGAGTAATACAGATGCATTCTATCACCTTATCCAATTTCATATTTTAATTATTAATAGGTATATGAAAACTGTAACTAACACCACATAATTAATCTATATTTCATTCTACCTAGACTAAAATAAGAATTTTTTACTACCATATCATGTTCTAAAGGAATTATTATATCAAATCAAAAGTTATAAAACTAAACAAAGTTTTTTATATAATAATTCCTAAATACTTTTAAATGTTTCATTTATTTTGGAGATTTTAGTTAGCATGGCATACAAACAATATTTAATTCCTATAATTTTGCTATAAACCCTAAAATAAAAATACTTATATATCTGAATACCTTTCATTTCAACTAGATACGAACCCTAAGCTGTTCGCTGCTTAGCTCAATGTTCTACACAGCTTGGAACCAAGGTAAATCTGTTTTCCAATTTGTGACAATTAGATCTATAACATATATAGCATGGAAACAAACTAATTTCTCTCGATATTCACTCTGGAAATAATACATTTTCCTCATTACCATAGTAGTCTAAGTTAACCTCCGGTATTACGAATTTAGGCTCTTTTATCATTAAGGTTTTCAAGGCATATCTCTCAATAGGTGGCCTATCTGGAAACACATTTTCTCTTCAATAGATAAGTATCTCCCTTTATCTCCATTATAAAACTCCTTCCTATCCTAAACATTCAGAAATAACAGACTCTATCCTATATAATATTTACTAACGGTAGAGGCCAGAGGTTACTCAAACTACACGACTATCATTTAACAATAGAATTTCTCATTGAATAAGAAGATGAGTTTCCAATTCATTTTTTTAAAATAACTGTTTAGTGTCGAAAAATTATGTAAACTGAATTGCAACAATCAAATGAACATGTTATAAAATACTCCAGAAAATATTATTTCAAAATTTAATATCCATATATATAAGGTTTCTGGTTTCCATATTGCCATTTAAAAATAAAACAACTCATTATTATTCCTTTACTGAAAAAAACTAGCACCTAACATAGGCTTCTAAATATAATTTATCAACACATAATTCAATTTAAGGACTGCCTACAACATGGTGAGCTCTCTAAAAGCATCGATTTCAACAGGAAGATTCTGTAAATTCTTAATCCATACTCGCCTTCACAGCGGCAAAGAACAGTGAATGTAGGCCGAAGATTTTGGGTCAACATGGCTCATGATTTACTATTGCACAAACACTCTCTAATGCACAATGCAACCCTAACTTGCAGACTACATAGCAATTTTGTTTAAACTAGTTCTTAAAAATCTCGACTTCACCATGAAAATAAAAAATTAAAGAAGGCACATAGAGCAGAAAAAAAATAAGAACACAAAATTCTAAATCAACATAATCTCCAAGAAAATTCAGAAAGTTAAAAAAAAAAAAGTAACCAAACATGGAGCAAGCGGAACAATCACCTAGCCTTCCTTTAACTAAAGATGAAGCTACCCACTTGAACCGGAGAAACTCTTCCAAAGATTTTTCCAACCGAATGCCCTCCCTTTGCCTGGTGATTTGACTTATAAAGGAAGTGGGTATCTCTCTTTGTTTAACACATAGGCTCTCCATGTTACGTTTGGGAGATTGTTGAGTGTCTACCACAAGACACGACATAGCTTTATGCTCAATCATTATTATATTGTATTATTTTTTTAATTTTATTTTTATATTGTTATTATTTGGAGAGTAAAATTCAGTTCATTTATATTTTCTTATTAATAAATTTTATATTCTTATTTTATATTTGAGTTTTAATTATTTTATTTCATATATTTAATATATTTATAATTTTATATATTTTATAATCATGAATAGGTATTCCATGCACATAATTATTATATATATATATATTAATTTCCAAAACTCAGTCCAACCAATAACCGTGCATTCATCAAATGTGCATTTAATACAACAAGTCAAACAACCATGCATTCACAGTCAATATGCTTCTATATGCTTGTATTTTTAATGAGATTTCATGTATCCATGAGCCATAGTGCATGAGGCACGATATCATATCCCACCTTACCTGATGCCTCCATCCACTGTCTTCGCTAGGGGGTGAGTATTTGCCTTGACTGGTTCCTTTGCTCTAGAGTGGTAACCTGCACCTACAACCATAAACACTTGCAACCGTATCAATTCTTCTAAGTAAAATGTTAACAACTAGTGGGGATGTTACATTCTTCCCCTCCAGGAATCAACATAGTCCCTATGTTAGGGATAATACAAATGCATATTTTCACAATAATTGTTCATATATATAAGTAAATTATGCAATAGCCATATTTATCATATCAAATCTCAATATGCCAAACATATATAAAAAATACAAGTACAATTATATTCAAATTGTCTATTGGTCATCAATTCTCAAATAGGTAAGGAAATTTGTTTTCCATATCAGCAACATGTTCCCAAGTGGTATTTTTTTTTAATAGTGGTCCCACTAGACCCTACACTGCTCCATTGTTATCTTCCTTAGCTATTTTGTTCTATATCCCAAAATTTTAACTGGTTGAACCTCAATGAGTTGCAAGCATGAGGATACGGAAGCAAATAGGCATACCGGGTACGATGCAAACAAAAGCATACGAAATGCTAAGTCCTACTAATGAAGAAGGACTAAAGTGCATGAAAATGGAAAACAAACAAATTGAAACGAGATATAAAGCAAATGTAAAGTGCAGCCCTTTATTTTATTGATTTTTCTTTGATATCAGGTTACAATATATCTCCTTCCTTTTTAGGTACTAGGAGCGTTAGATATAGTTTTGTTGCACCACGGATGGTACGCCCCCCTTCGGGATCTTTCGCGTGCCCACATTTGAAATGGGTGGGCCAAACGTCACCGCCGCTTGCATGAATTTCACTTGTAGTTCCTTGCTACCCATTTGGTGTCGAGATCCTATGTTCAGAGAAACAACAAACGATTAATAGCACCTGCAGATGGAGGAAAACGTGCAATCCCCAAGGCCTCCAGTTAATGCATGCATGAAATAATTAAAATGGTAATCAAAACATGTCAGAATAAGATGAAATTTGTAAAGAAGCATGCAAAAACCATCATGAATACACTACAAAAGTAATAGTCAAGAAATCTTCTATAGATTTCTAATCGCTCCGGGGTGGGACGATTAGGACTGTCATAAAACGTCAGAAAGCAACCTCATAAATGTCCCATCCAAAGACCTTCAAAACACATACAAAGTTGGGGTTAGGAAAAATGGGGCATTTTGAGATGACCTAGAAGGTTGGATTTTGCAGATTCAGCCCCGATCACCCTGTATCTAAAAATGCTCCCTATATGTTAGTGAAAGCGAAAAGCAATGGAAACATAGTCAAAACTCATCAGAATGGCATGAAAATTGAATGTCAACATATATGAAAGACATAAAATAAAATGCAAAAGAAACAATAAGGAAATATACTACAGATTTATAATCACTATAGGGTGGGGCGATTAGGACTGCAACAGTGCGGGGGGCGCCCGGGGGCAGGACGCCTGTCGTTTGGGGCTTGGTTTCGGCACCAATCCACTTGGGATGGGTTCAAAACCTCCTAGGTGGTTGTGTTAGAAAATTGGGTGGGATATTGTGGCAAAATGTTCGGGTTTTAGGTCCGGATTACGCTTCCAATGTTCACCCAATAACCTCCCTTCCAAAAGAGAGATCAAGGATGTAAGAACCACAAGTGAGGGGTGAGGATGTAATTCGGTAGCACTCCGTTGCTCAAAATTCTCCTGCTTTGTCCTTTTTTTGGGGTGATAAGACTCACCATTTTATAGACCTGAGGGTCTCTTGTGAATGAGCATGCAGAGGCACCACTTGGCCATCATGCCTTGTCAGGGGAGAGAAGATTCCTCCTTGATCAAGGGCTCCATGACTGCCTCTTTGAGCTCAAAAATGCTCACTCGCACTCCCATGCATTGAAGGTGGAGTTGAGTGGTGGATCTGAGCTACAATTTGTCAAGGTTTGATATTTTTCCCATCAAAATTGCTATTCGCCGCACCTTGGAGCGAATACTGCTAATCGTCCTGGGATGGGACAAATACCAATTTGTAATCATCCCAAGGTGGAATGAATATGGAGCAAAGTGCCTGAAAGGTGCCAAATTGACCTCTGACCTTCCAAAACTACTGTGGGAGTGGTTAGGACCATTGTTTAACCTCTGGGGGCTGCCCTAGGGGCTATGTATGTCAATTCGATCAATGCTTTCATCACATAATCGGATTGGTGCTCTTTTGGTGTCTACAAATGCCCCTTTTTGGGATGCGCTGTGCATGGCATAGTGCTAAGAAAAAATAGATAACCAAAGCACTAATGATTAGGGTTTCTCAGTAACCTAACCAAATTTTGATGCCCCAAGTATGGAAAAGGCACGCTGTTGTGGCTGCTCCACAACGTACCCCAAAATTGAGGACCCACCTTTTTGCATATTTTCCAAGAAGACCGAAGTGGCCCATATGCTAAAGATCAAAGAAAAAGTAAAACATCGCAAGGAGAAAAAAGTGTCGCGATATCGCGACATGTTGCATTTTCGCGGTCCAAAGCAAAGAGAAAAAGCAAGGAGGAAAAAGTGTCGTGATATCACATGTTGCATTTTCACGGCCAAAAGAGAAGAGAAATAACAAGAAAGAAAAAGTGTCGTGATATCGCGACATGTTGCATTTTTTGCGGCCAAAAGAGAAGAAAAAGAACAAGAAAGAAAAAGTGCCGTGATATCGTGACATGTTGCATTTTCGTGGCCAAAAGAGAAAAGAAAGAACAAGAAATAAAAAGTGTCACGATATCGCGACATGTTGCATTTTCACGGACAAAAGAGAAGAGAAAGAACAAGAAAGAAAAAGTGTCGCGATATCGCGACATGTTGCATTTTCACGGCCAAAAGAGAAGAGAAAGAACAAGAAAAAAAAAGTGTCACGATATCGCGACATGTTGCATTTTTGTGGCCAAGAGCAAAGAAGGGGGAAAAGTGTCGCGATATCGCGACATGTTGCATTTTTGCGGTCCAAAGCAAAGAGAAAGAGCAAGGAGACCTTGGAGAAGTCATTTGTTTAACTTCTTTGCAAGAGGGGATTTGGAACCCAAATCCTAAGGGAGAGTGTACTTTCACAATTGGGTGAAAATACCACTCAACACATGCATTCTTGAATCCTTGCTTCTGAGGAGCTAAGGAGCTTAACTCAAGTGTTAACCTTTTTTGGTGAGGTGTTACTTGATCTTGGACATTGTTCAGTCATGAATAGGCAAAGGGTGTAACCTTTTGTCTATGGGAACCTTGAGTTCATGATTCTAGAATTCCAAGTGTTTGATCAGCTTGTGATTATTGCTTGTTTTCTGCCCCAAGCAGGAGCATGATTGTCTTTGTCAATGATTCTTTGAATGCATGTCATTTCCTTGATTGGGTGTGTATTTGTTGATTGGTAACTAAGTGTGACTACCCCCTTAAGCGATGAATCGATGAGGGAATGACCGAAATGAGAAAAGCAACAAGTCGCTTGACCCAAGATGACTTTTGGTAAGGGTGCCTTCAGTTGTTTTTCGTTGAATGCTTATGCAGTTTTTGAACAATCTGACCTATTTTTGGTGGGTTTTAACCCTTTTTGTGACGCTTATTGGGTCTGAAATTGTAAAAAATCTGTCCTCCCGCGGAGTGGTCTAGATATGGTAGAATTATTATGGAGTAGGATATTGATAATTTGGGGCCCGATGTCGATTTTGCATGCTAGGAACGTTAGGCGCAAAGGCGCCTTTGTTTGGCAGTTTTATTGCTATTTTTGTGTGGGCTTTGACCCTTTTTGTGATGCCTTTTGGGGATGAAATTGTTGAAAATCCGTCCTTCCGCGGAGCGGTCCAGATATGGTAGCCTTCTTAGGGAGTAGGATAGTGACAATTTGGGACCCCAACATCGGTTTTGGATGCCAAGAATCACAGGCGCAAAGGCCCCTTTGTTCGGCAATTTTATTGCTGTTTTTGGTGCATTTTGGATGTAGTTTTGGTTGTTTTTTATTTTCTTGCTCTGTAATCATCCCTGGGTGGGAAGAATACCAATTTTATAATTGTCCCAGGGTGGGACGAGCGCTAACTAGAGCGTTCATCCCAAGGTGGAATGATTACAGGCCTAAAAGCCTATATAAGGGCCAAAACTAGGTTTTGGGCTCATTTGCATTTGTTTTTCTTGGCGATTTGGAGCTGTGAGGAGGAGTTTGAGTCTGCGTAGTGAAGCGTTGTCGAGATTTCATAGATACCATGAGTTCAGAGACCGGATCGTCGAGTGGCGAAGCTGAGGCAAGACTGGTAGGTGCTCCTCTTTATTTTGTTTATTTTTATTTTATAGTTCAAAACCGTAATTTATTTATTATGTATTTCGTTTTTCTGTTAAAACTAAGATTAAAACCCTAGTTTAAGTGTTTTGTATTTGTATTTTGTGTGGCGTTGTTTAAACTAAGATCAAAACCCTAGTTTAGAAAATTGTTTTTATTTTGTTTTTTTTTTATTAAGTTTAAACTAAGGTTAAAAACCCTAGGTTAAAATTTTTGTTGTTATTTTTCTAGAGTTAAAAACCCTAGGTTTAAAATTTTGTTTTTTGTTTAAACTAGAGTTAAAAACCCTAGATTTAAATTTTGTTTTTTTTTTTGTTTAAACTAGAGTTAAAAACCCTAGGTTTAAATTTTGTTTTTTTTTTGTTTTAAACTAGAGTTAAAAACCCTAGGTTTAAAGTTTTTTTTTTTGTTTAAACTAGAGTTAAAAACCCTAGATTTAAATTTTTTTTTTTTTGTTTAAACTAGAGTTTAAAAACCCTAGGTTAAAAATTTTGTTTTTTGTTGTTTAAACTAGAGTTAAAAACCCTAGGTTAAAATTTTTGTTTTATGTTGTTTAAACTAGAGTTAAAAACCCTAGGTTTAAAAATTTTGTTTTTTGTTGTTTAAACTAGAGTTAAAAACCCTAGGTTTAAATTTTGTTTTTTGTTGTTTAAACTAGAGTTAAAAACCCTAGGTTTAAAATTTTTGTTTTTTGTTGTTTAAACTAGAGTTAAAAACCCTAGGTTTAAATTTTGTTTTTTGTTGTTTAAACTAGAGTTAAAAACCCTAGGTTAAAATTTTTGTTTTATGTTGTGTTGTTTATTGATTTTTTTGAATGTTTGTACTGTGCATTTTGTTAATGTTGTTGTACAATTTATTAAATGTTTTTGTTGTACAGTTTGTATACATTGTTGTATATTTTTTTAGTTCTGTATAGTTTTATTTGATGATTTGTACTTTTACTGTACAATTTTTCTGTACTTTGTTTTGCTGGATTTTTTTGTTTTTAGTTTAAACTAAGGTTAGAAACCCTAGGTTGAAAATTTTTGTGATTTGTTTGTTTTTTTATTCAAAATAAGGTTAAAAACCCTAGTTTGCAATTTTGTAATTTGTTTGTCTGTACAGTGTTTTTTTTTTGTGTCTGTATAGTTTATTTGAATTTTAGAATGTTTTTGTTGTACATTTTGTTAATGTTGCTTGTACAGTTTTTTTTGTTGTTGTCATGTTTTAATGTTTTTGTGTTTTTTGTTTTGTAGGTGGTGAAGAGTCGGTATCGTCAGCCGATGGTATTTTCTAAAGCGCGGGAGGCGTTGACTATTGCGGATTGGGAGTGGCTTGATGCCCTTGGGCTCAAGTAGGTGACTCGATTAGAGCCTGTGGTGGGGGATCGGGCATATCTGACTGCCCTGATCAATTTATGGGATCCCCGCACCAACACCTTTCATATCCCAATAAGGGAGATGACGGTGACTTTGGAGGACGTTTATCAGATTCTACGGATTTTGATAGACGGGCTACCCATTCGGACTACTCCTCGTGATCAACGGACGACGGTGCTGACACGGTGCTTTGGGCATGCGACGGAGATGGGGGTGGATGAGGCGGTGGAGAGGGCAGAGGGGGACTGCCTGATTGGCGGGAGTTTGGTGCGATGGTGGATGTAGAAGGGCATTTTGGGGGTGAGGCATGCACTGCTCATGACTATCATCTCCAACATGCTGCTTCTCGACTCCTCAGGTGCAAGGTTCCCTTGGAACCTGCTTGAGGTGGTGTTTAGACTTGTGGAGTGTCTGACCTTAGCACCACTGATTATGAGGTGAGGTCAGACATTACTGGCATAGTTTTATGATGAGATGTACGAGGTTCACTGTTGGAGGTGGAAGGGGATTGGGTGCAACTACCTGTTGTAGTGCTGGGGGTGGCAGAACATAGCTGTCGAGCGGCCACAGGGATTGCCTTGGACCACTTGGGTAGAGATGGTGGACAGGGAGATTGGTTATGCTGATCTATGGTGGAGGTCAAAGGAGCAGGGACAGAGTCGACGGTGGGCAGGTGTCGTAGGGCACTATGCTAATGCCTTCTAGCGTCTTGCTCTAGGGGAGGTGTTCTGGCATCCATATCGGGACTGTCCAGCCTGGCCTGAGGCTGGGGAGTGGCTTCGATGGGCGCGTAGGGGGAGGTGGCTGATCAGGTAGCATGGGACCGAGCAGGAGTACTTCCCGTATGTCTGGGTGAATCGATAGTTTGGGGTGCGCCAAGGATTGCCTGGTGAGCCTTTGATCTATCAACGTCAGGGCGACAAGAGGACTTTGGCATGGTCGATCACTGAGCCGTTGGGTGAGGAGTCGAATGCAGTGATCAATGTCCTTGATGTGGATAATGTTGGGGCGACTATAGAGTACTACCAGTGGTGGATGATGCGGTGATGGCCGGGTGAGGGGCCCCTAGGAGGTTTGGATGCAGCAGCAACGGGTGGTGATGATGCAGAGGCATCAAGGGAGGGTTGGGGTGCTCCGTGCAATGATGCGAATATGGTGGAGGTTGACGACTTGACTGAGGATGACCTAGGGGTTCCAGAGTAGCCGGATATATAGGATGTTCTAGAGTAGTGGGTGCCGAAGTAGCCCACCATCCCAGAGATACCCATACCTCAGGTAGTCCTAGGGGACATGGAGGTAGGTATCATGCTGAGATAACGTGATTGGAGGATCTACTGTGGAGACGAGATGAGGAGCATGGGGAGGTTCTATAGGAGAGGGATCTCCTACAAACTCAGTTGGCAGAGTGGGAGAATGCATTGGATGCATACCACCGACGATATGGGGACACAGATGCTTCGTGAGAGAGGGATCTCCTGTGGACTCAATTGGCACAACACGATGATGCACTGGTTGCGTACTATCAGTGGGAGATGGATTGGGTCTGGCAACAGTTGGAGTTGGAGGCAGAGATTATTCGCCTCGGTGGGCAGTTACCTGAGCTCACTAGAGGTGGATCTTTGCATCGAATGAGAGACAGTGAGACTGAGCAATCTACTTCCTCTCATCGTAGGCGGGTGGGTGAGGGTAGCGCTAGTGGGCATGATGCGAGGGCTGGCAGTAGCCGCCCTGAGAGGTCCCATAGGACCCATACCATTGGGGGTAGTTCCAGTCACACCGATCCTACGTGATCATGGTGGCCGACTCCCTAGGCTTGGGGTTTTTGAGTTTTTGATGTTTTTGTGAGGTCAGAGGACCAACTTATTGTAGCCTACGGGCATTTTGGTGATATATATACATGACTTTCTTTTTTATTATGCACTTGTCATGATTTAGCATTTATTTTATGCACATTTAGTTAGTTGATGTATGCATGGGTTATTATGAATGCGATGTTTCTAATTATATGATGTATGCATATGGAATGGATGAAATGATTTGTTGATAACTTGGTGGTGGCACCATAGACTGTATAGGATTTTTTGGCTTTCTGTACTATGTGATGACTTTGCGTGTGTAATATTTTTTGTTTGTTTTGTATTTTTTGATGGTGATGCAAGAATGGACATGTACAACATTTTTTTTAGAATGTAGTTAAGGTTTTTTTGAGATTCAGATGTTTTAACTAACTAGCCAAGACTGTACATTTATCTCACAAGAATTTTGAACAAGGTACGAATCAGACTTGAGTTTGACCAAGTTATTTCACATCCCTGTGTGTGCGATTGAATTTATTTATGTGGTATTTGTCAAGATACCGCCAGTGCCAGGTAGGCTATCCACTAAACCTGTACTGAGGATCACCTAATTAGCTCCACTAACTCCTTTGTTGTATTTAATAAGATTAATCCACAGGACAATCTAAGGTACCATGAGCTAGCTCATCCACATGCAAACATTGGTTTGCTCACATGCAAAGCTAATGTGATAGACATATTGTCATGCATTTAGGATACCGCCATTGCCAGGTAGGTTGTCCACCAAACCCGTAATGAGGATCACCTAGATGGTTTTTCGAATGCTGAGAATTCTAGGGATTCAAGCTCAGGCGTATTTTGGTTGCTCAACTTGTTGGGATACTTGCTCTCTTACATAGTGATGAAAATCACTGTTTGTTTTGCTTTTTTTGTTTTTCTTGTTGAGCAAGGGGTTTGAGTAGTGGTGATAACCACTGTTATTATTTTGATTTTTGATTTTGCATTTGGATTTCAAAGGTGAGCTCGTAGGTTGTTGGCTTGTGAATGGCATTGATCCCGTTTGGCTTTGGGGATGACTACCCATCATGTTTAGGGAAGTGTAGTACGAATCCTTATAACTTGGGGGACCAAAGGTGGTTGGGGATATTATTATGTAATGGCATTGATCCTTTTGGCCTTGGGGATGACTACCCATCCTGTTCAGGGATGTGTAGTACGAATCCTTACAACTTGGGGGACCAAAGGTGATTGGGGATATTATTATGTAATGGCATTGATCCTTTTGGCCTTGGGGATGACTACCCATCCTGTTCAGGGACATGTAGTATGAATCCTTACGACCTTGGGGATCAAAGGTGTTTTGGGATTTTTGTTAGTGGTGAAAACCACTATTTATTATGGGGAATTGGATGGGGAAGAGCGTGTCCTTTTGTCAATTCTCAGCATTCTCGAACCATTCGCATAGGGGGATGAATAGGCTAACCTTTCACCTATGATACCCTAAATTGCTTTGTAGGTTTCATCTTTCGTTCACACAACTTGGGAATTTTTATGTGTTTTAACTTGTGTGGGGATACTACGTAACAAGGTGCGATCCAAGTAAAATGTTAGCTTTGTTAAATATGTCTGACTGTGTACAGATTTTGATTAGAAATCTAAAGACAGCTG
The DNA here is from genome assembly GCA_028583015.1 of Wollemia nobilis. Classification (NCBI taxonomy): domain Eukaryota; kingdom Viridiplantae; phylum Streptophyta; class Pinopsida; order Araucariales; family Araucariaceae; genus Wollemia; species Wollemia nobilis. The sequence goes on along the minus strand of JAQPPZ010001579.1, from coordinate 1,860,157 downwards.
AATGATGAAAAACCCTAATGACCTTAGCAGACAACTGATTATAATATGGTGAAAATGTGAAGGGCATTATTTTGGATGGGTGCTGTTTACAGAATGGACTGAATGTGGAAAATGATAGAACTGTCGAGCAATTACAGTCTATGGTGCTTGTGACATGTGTGACCAGAAAATATGCAATGTATGTATGCGATGCCTAATGCAATTTATTATTTTTTTATGTTTTTATTTTTAAGAGTATGCATGGAAGTGAGATGCAATTTTTTTTTTTATTATTTTTTATTGTTGTTTGTTTTTGAATATTTGTTTTTGACCAAGCGATTGTGGGAATCCTTGGAAATTTTGGTTTGACCAAAGAGTTTATGGATACCTTTAGGACGTTTAGGGGTTTACCAAGCGATTGTGGGAATCCTTGGTGCTTTTGGTTTGACCAAAGAGATTATGGGCACCTTTGGGGCGTTTTGGGGTTTACCAAGCGATTGTGGGAATCCTTGGAGTGTTTTGGGGTTGACCAAGCGATTGTGGGAATCCTTGGAGCGTTTTTGGGTTGACCAAGTGATTGTGGGAATCCTTGGAGCTTTTGGGGTGACCAAAGAGTTTATAGATACCTTTGGGGTGTTTTTGGGTTGACCAAGCGATTGTGGGAATCCTTGGAGCTTTTGGTTTGACCAAAGGGATTATGTGCACCTTTGGGGCATTTTGGGGTTGACCAAGTGATTTTTGGAATCCTTGGAGTGTTTTTGGGTTGACCAAGTGATTGTGGGAATCCTTGGAGCGTTTGGGGTTGACCAAGCGATTGTGGGAATCCTTGGATCATTTTTGGGTTAACCAAGCGATTGTGGGAATCCTTGGAGCTTTTGGGTTGACCAAAGGGTTTATAGATACCTTTGGGGCATTTTTGGGTTGACCAAATGATTATGGGAATCCTTGGAGCTTTTGGTTTGACCAAAGGTATTATGTGCATATTTGGGGCGTTTTGGGGTTGACCAAGCGATTGTTGGAATCCTTGGAGCGTTTGGTTTGACCAAAGGGATTATGGGTACCTTTGGGGCATTTTGGGGTTGACCAAGTGATTGTGGGAATCCTTGGAGCGTTTGGTTTGACCAAAGGGATTATGGGCACCTTTGGGGCATTTTGGGTTGACCAAGCGATTGTTGGAATCCTTGGAGCGTTTGGTTGACCAAGTGATTGCTAGAATCCTTGGAGCTTTTTGGGTTGACCAAGCGATTATTGGAATCCTTGGAGCTTTTGGGGTGGGCTATGGCTCTCTAAATGTGGAATGGCCTCAAATGACTGATGTTCAAGGGTTCTAGTTCCTTGATTCCTTCAAGAGAGGTGAGCCGGTATGTTCCAGGTCCTATTTTATTGTCAATTACATAGGGACCTAACCAGTTTACCGTGAACTTGTCCCTTAGATGGGGCGATAAGTTAGAATTTTTCTAGTTCTCTTTTAAGACCAAGTCACCAACCTGAAAGTCCCTCAGGTGAACTTTCATGTTGTATGCTTTCTTAAGTTGCTCTTGATAGATACGTAAATGCTCAAGAGCATTGATGCGTCGTTCGTCGAGCAACGTAAGCTGGTCTAACCGGGCCTACCACGTAGTGTCATCATCGATGAACTCTTGCATTGATATGCGCAGGGAAGGTATTTCCAACTCAAGAGGCATGACTATCTCGGAGCCTTACACCAGCAAAAATGGAGTTGCACCAGTGGGTGTTCGAATGCTAGTGTGATAAGCCCAAAGAGCAAGTGGGATTCGAATGTGCCAATCCTTATGACTATCTGTGACCATATTTTTAAGGATGGCAACTAGCATTTTGTTTGATGCCTCTACCTGCCCATTTTCCTGCATAGATAATAAGGTGTCAAAAAATTGTGTTGAATGTTGTACTTTGTTATTAAAGCACACACATCTTTGTTCTTAAATGGCGTCCCATTATCCGAGATGATCTTGGATGGAATACCAAAACGACATGATATTATGTAAAATAAACTCCGCAATGCGAGGTCTAGTCGTAGAGGTAAGCGGAATTGCTTCCACCCACTTGGTGAAGTACTCTGTGGCCGTTATGATAAACGTGTGATGGACTAATTATGCAGGGGAGATATTTTCGATTAGATCTAAGCCCCACTGTGAAAATGGCCATGTAGATTGGATCGACTGCAAGGCCTGAGAAGGTACGTGTGTCAAATTAGCATGGTGTTGACATTTCATGCACTTCCTTACATATGCGCAACAATATCACTCTAAAGATGGCCAATAATAGCCCATGCAAAGAATGCACTTTGCGATGGCCATACCTCTGAAGTGGCCATTGCATGTACCATCATGCGCTTGGGTGATTGCCCAAGCAGAATCCTACTGGTCCAAGCAATGGAGGAGGATTCCTTTGTAGCTTTGACGATACAAAATGTCTCCTAGCAAGACATGTTTTATCGCTTTCTATTTGAATGATCTTTTCATGGCATGCATCAATCCAAGTGGGAGGTTACCTAGCTTGAGGTAGTCTCTTATGGGTGTGTACCAATCCTGCTGATCAGAAACCTCGATGGTATGAATTGCCAATCCCTCTTGAAGTTCATCCTTAGCAAAACCTGAGCGAGAACAAACTTGTAAAAATAGTGTTGTGTTGCTATTAAGAGGGGTTGGGGAGAAAAAGGACCCCCAATTGGCATGATTCAGACTATCACGATTTCAAGAGAACTTATCCTGAGATGGTTCAATCTGGATCAGGTGGATTCCTAGTGTTAAGTTAGAGCTTGCATGCTCCATCATGGATTGCGATAATGTTTTGACTTGAATGGTTGTCATATCACCAGAAGGGTCTTGTAGGATTAGTGACCCCAAGGAGGCCATAGTGTCCGCAAAATGATTCGATGATCGAGGGAGTGCCTCGATGTCGTACCATTCAAGCTTTTCCAAGAATTTGTCCACAAGGGATTTGCAGGCCTACAAAACTGGGCATTTGCATTGGAATACCTCTTTTACTTGGTTGAAAATTAACAGCGAATCACCAAAGATGTTCAAGCATTTGATGTTCATGGCGATTACTGTCTGAAGACCTATGAGCAAGGCTTCGTATTCGACATTGTTGTTGGTGCATGAGAAATCTAGCTTAAATGATAGAGGCATTGGAGCCCCTTGCGGTGTGAAGAATACAATTCCCATGCCACCCCCTTGCTCACATTTAGAACCATCAAAGAATAAGGTTATGTTAGCCTGTGACTCAGGCTCATCAGAATATGGCGATTCTGAGACATGGAAGACCCCATCATCAGGTAGCTCTACGGTCAGAGGCTGATCGTCTTCGAGGGGAGCCTCTACTAGTTGATCGGCGATGAATTGAACTTTGATGGACTTTTGTACAATAAATTCGATGTCAAACTCCATCAACAACATGATCCATTTTGTCGTGCGGCTACTATGATAATTACGACTCATCATGTAACGTAATGGATTTTCCTTAGACACGACATACGTCGTATTTCTCAGCATGTAGTGGTGTAGCTTTTTGATAGCAAATACCACTCCTAAGCATAGCTTCTCGATGTATGCATAGTTAAGTTCATAACTGACCAAGGTGCGGCTAAGATAGTAAGTAGCCTGTTCTTTATGTAGGTCATTTTTTTGGGCTAGCATGATGCCCAGTGCCACCTCAGTAGCTGAGATGTATAAGTAGAACGACACTCCTGGTCTAGGTGGTGCCAATACTAGCAACAAAGCCAAGTATTGTTTAATGTCATCGAAGGCTGACTGGCACTCATCATCCCAGTGAAATGCTACTCCCTTGTGTAATAATTTATTCATAGGTCGGCACTTTTCAGATAATTGTGCTATGAAGCTCTTGATTGACACGACCTTTCCCTGCAAGCTTTTGAGCTACTTGATGGTGGTTGGGGGAAGCATCTCAAGGATTGCCTTGAATTTATTCGGATCTACCTCGATGCATCATTTTGAGACTATGAAACCCAAGAGTTTTCCAGATGTGATGCCAAACACGCACTTCTTGGGGTTTAGTCTAACTTTGTGTTCGATGAGGCGATCAAGGATCTTGCTTAAGTCATCGAGATGATCTGGGCGCCAAAGAGATTTGACCAAAAAATCATCCATATAATCTTGCAAATTTTTATGCATGTGATCATGGAAGATGTATGTCATAGTGCATTGGTAGGTGGCGCCAACGTTTTTAAGGCCAAAGGGCATGACCTTATAACAAAATGTCCCGCAAGGTGTTGTGAACATTGTTTTGAGTTGATCTTCGGGATTGATACGAATCTGATTGTATCCCGAGAAACCATCCATAAGGGAAAGCATTTCATGGCCTGTTGTAGCGTCTACCAATGCATTGATGCTAGGCAAGGGGAAATCATCCTTGGGAATCGCTTTGTTTAGATCTCAAAAATTGGTGCATATGCGAATCCTCCTGTTAGGCTTCTTGATGAGTACCATGTTGGATAGCCATGGTGGGTGCATCCAACAACTTTTGTAGCTCGTATTTGACCATTAAGGCTACTGTTGGGTTCATCTTACATAGTTTTTGCTTGACTGGCTTGACTGTCGGATCAAGCGTTAGATTATGCGTGACTAGTTATGGGTCTAGCCCCGGCATGTCTTTGTAGGACCATGCAAAAACCTCCTTCTTCTCTTTGAGAAGGGCAATGTAATCGGCTTGCTCTTCGGGGGATAGACTTACCCCTGACCTTGATGATTTGTAGATTCATTGGATCGGAGCCGATGTCTACATCAGTCATCTCTTTGATCGACATGTGGGACCCGTCCTCCAACTGGTGTGGAGTTGGGATCAGGTGGATATCTGTTGTTGAATTTAGATCTATGTTTGGAACGTCGGGTTCCTCTTCAGAATGGAAGATATCCTGAGTTGGTCTTGGGGTGAAATGAAGCATCTCACTGTAAGGCCAATACTCTGATGGAGATGGTGGCACGTTAGCGCGATCCCAGTCTATGGCATCTAGGTTCAGATACAATGGTCATGCTAGATTGGTTGGATTGCGGATGGGGGTGGTTAAGTCAATGGAGATCATGTTGATGAAGTGAATTTGGTCTCCATTACCGCGCGGGTGGTGACTCAGACATCCTTGGTGATATTTGTGCTCCGGATCTAGCTCTATGGGTATTAGAACAAATGGATCGACCCTATGTGTGGATAAAAGGATAGGGTCTACCCTTGGCACTGATGGCTCTATAGGGTCTCTAGGCGGAGGGTGCTCTCTGTATGCCTAAAGTGGCGAATGCAACACTTGGTCCAACTGTGCCTATTTTAAATGCCACCTATGCCTTGGCCCCATGTTTAGCTGTTCAAACATGTTGTCAATGACCATGGGGTATTGCTGCTACCACATATGATTGAGATATGCCATCTCAGTCTCGTATTCATAATCGCTATCAAATATCCATAGGCCTTCATTGGCTCCAACAACTGTTTACGACATGTGAGGCTTGTTCTGCTCGAGCAAGTTAATTTGGTCCCATCGGGGTTGTTTCGTTCTCTACGGGAGGACTTGATTCTCTTGAGGTGGCATTTGCTTGATTGGAGCATTCAAGGGGAACATCACCACGAATTCCTCCTGATAATCATCTATGGGTGTCACTTGTGAGTGATTGCTATCAGACTCAAAAGGGTCCCAAGGTGCTACCTCATACTCTGACTCCTCTTCTAAAGTTCCTTCTTGGCCTTGTCTATATCCCTTTTGGAGGCAAGTTCTTGAACTTTCCCATTTCTCAATCAACGAAAAGGGGTTGTTGAGGCCCACAAGGTTGGTTGTTAAAAATGGGAGATAATCCCCCAATGTGTACATTGTGTTAGGATTGGCATTTGGATCTTGTGCCAACCCGTCCTTGTTTCTTAGCCTTAGACCTTGCATGTTCTCTACCAAGATGTCAAGGGGCAGAGGGTGGTTGAACCTTGTTGGTCCGACTTTCATACACACCCCGTGAAGAATGAGCAGGAAACTCTGATAACACTTAAACGGGATAAATCCCACTCACTTTAGGATCTAGTCGGTTATCCAAGGTGTGAGTTACGGAGTCGGGTCGAATGTCAATTCACTCTTTTCCGCTTCTGGAATAGTTTTCAATATGGACTATCTGTACCTTACAACGGGCTCAATGAACTTGCTCTGTAATACTCATAAGTTGTCACTTGTTGGCAATCAGATTTTGAAATTGATTCTTTGATCTAGCTCTCATGGGTCAGCAGATTTAAATAAAAGACAAATAAAGAAAATAAAAATGGATCATTTCTCGAAAAAAAAAGAGAAGGTAGGGTAAGGCAGAAAGAGAAGTTTACCAAACTTTAACTGTAAAACCTAAACTATCAATTTCATTTATACTATCAGCTTCATATCAGAACAAATCAAAGAAGAAAGTGTCCAGTTTTCTAAGATCACTTTCAACTAAGAGCACAAGGCAAAGATGGAACAGATCTAACAAAAAATTATAAACCGAAGGGAAGTCGGTTAAAATTGATATCTTTCACCGATAGCCTAGCTCGCACAGTGAGGACAGAGCAATCAAAACAAACTTGAACCTCAAATCTATAATTTCCCCTAGCATACAATAGAACAAATGAAGCCCAACAACATATTTAATCTTGATATGGCAGATTTACAACATATATCTAATAAACTTTAATGGAACGGATAACAAAAGAAGATGAACTTATCACAGTCTGCAAAATATTAGGCTCCTGGCCATGCTATCACAGAAAAACAACAAGCACATCAACTCCAAGTCCAGAAATAAAAATATTTAACAATCTTTGCTAGAAATTGCTTCAATAGCCTTTTATCTCTAAGTTTTCGCCTCTCGCGATTACATTGAGAAGAAGTATTTATAGACTCAGGACAGACCCTGATCTTTTCAAAAATATCTTCTTCTCTAACCGCAAATCTTATCACATTAAACCCTAGGACCCGGGTTTTACAATAAAAAGCCATTTAAAAACAAAGTCTGGATAAAACTTAACCATCCTGCAAATCAGCGCAGTCAGCTGCCATAAATGGAGAAGATAGGATTCGAATGCCACTTGCATTCACCCGCAACTATGAATAAATGCCCTCATTAATTCCTTCGGGTAAGCTGGATGAGTCACTACTCCTCCGACAGTTCATCTCCGCAAAGCCATCCCTGAGTTGAAATATCTGCACTCCATTAATTCTGCCATAAATCTTCATTAAATGCATTCACCGGCAAAATCCGGCAACTGTGTGCATATATTTCATTTCCCGGCCAAATCCCGACATATTCCATTATGGGCGGCTGCTTAGTCACCACAAAGTCTCCTTGCAGCCGGATCTGGAAAAATTGGATGACACAGCAATTTTCGGCATCTTTCCTTTCAACATGGTTGTCCTTGATTAATTTGCATTCGACTTTGTCTTTATGGTTCCTTCTCCGTTATCCCGCAAGTGACAGATGGCCTCCTGCATGAAAGACAAAAAATGGATTAGTATTTTATTAAATCAAAGCTTAAACTACTAAATCAGATTAAAAACCCTAATGTTTACTTGCATGTCGGCCTCATTTATCTGATACGTGCTTTGACACGTGTCACAAAATTACGACACGTGTCTGTTTCCAGCTGTTACGCATTGTTTGCTGCTTTTCTGGCAGGGTCACGAAAATGCGACATGTCACAAAATCGCGACATCCCAGCGCTGCGCAACTTTCGCCCACGATGGCCGCGAAAACGCGACATGTCACGATTTCGTGACATGTCACGAAATCGCGCCTCCTGCTGGCCATCGTACTACTTTCTCTCCTCATGTCGCGATTTCGCGACATGCTCCTGCCTTGGCCTCTTCCTGCGTTTCTTGTCGTGATTTCGCGACCTTTCTGGCACTTGTATTTTTCTTCCTCCTTCATGACTTCATCCTTCCACCATGTCACGATTTCGCGACATGGTGGCTTCTCTTGCCTCATCTTCCCACCATGTCACGAAATCGCGACATGGTGGCTCGCTTGCGTTGCAACTTCCCACCATGTCGCGAAATCGCGACATGGTGGCTCCTCTTGACTTCAACTTCCCTTGTGCTGCGCAACTTTTCTATTTTGGGAGCGTCGCGATTTCGCGACGTCACGATTTCGCGACACCTTCTGGTTTCGGGCACTTCATGAGTTTCTTTGTCACGATTTCATGACGATTCTATGCCTTAAACTTTTCTTCAACACGATTCCTCTTGCTCCCTTGCTGGCTTTGACTCGGACCTGTCACGATTTCGCGACATGTCACGAAATCGTGACAGTCCGTACACCTCGGGCTCACTCTGCCAGTTTTGTCACGATTTCGCGACGTCTTCCTGCTTCGGGCCTCTTCTGCCTATTTGGTCGCGATTTCGCGACGTCGCGATTTCGCGACAGCTTTCCCACTTGGCACTTTCATCCGAATTTTGTCACGATTTCGCGACATCTTTTGCACTTGGCTCTTTCTTTCCAAAACGTCGCGATTTCGCGACATCTTTCACACTTAGTCGATTTTCACTCTTGCAGCCTTTCTTCTCTCTCCAGCCACGAAAATGCGACATGTCACGATTTCGCGCCTCTCCGTACGATCTGGCTTTTTCTCTCTTTTTTGGTAGCGATTTCGCGACATTTCCAAAAATGGAAATGTCGCGATATCGCGACATTTCCAAAAATGGAAAGTGTCACGATTTCGCTACGCTTCTGGGACTTGGCGGATTTTCTGAAAACCTGTCGCGATTTCGCGACATTTCCATAAATGGAAGTGTCGCGATATCGCGACATTACCAAAAAAGGAAAGTTTTGATTTTCATGTATTTTTCTATCTATTTTCTGCATTCTTTTCGTACCGGTGTAAGATTTTCTTTAAGCATGAATGATTCTAGCATGTAAGAAGTGAAGTCTGAGATAACAAAGCTAGAATGCAAGAAAAAGCACAACTTTAAAAAGGAGGCAAGCAAATTTGGATTTAAAACCTGAAAATATCAAGAGGGTCCCTACTGCAAAAATGGAAGTTCAAAGTTTTCAAAGGATGGAAATTGATTTTTTTTTCAGTGGGGGTGTGTTGCTTCTCAACAAATGGCGATATCTGCGGGTAAAATAGTAGCATTATTTTAGAACCCAGGACTCTAGTTTCAAAACAAAAAGACCATGCATCATGCCTTGCCACAGACATTCCTCACAATAAATTGACTACTAACTGATAGCTGTTAAAATTTCCCAAGGACATACTAGGCTGAATTACTTAAGGAAGATTTCTGATGAGCAATTACAAGGGCATAAAACTTTCTTGAAGGAAGACTGGATCGAATGTTGAACTCTGGACTGATCAACTTTTCTAGATTGTAAAAAGGGGAAACCGAATAGAGCTCTGTTTACTAGTTTAGCCTTTTACAGCCCCGACAGAGTTACCCTTTAGATTTACACGACCCAAGTTTACAACTGTAAGGTAGAATCTACAACTTGGTAGAAGAAGAACATCTTTTGATATCTTGGCTGTCTCTTTCATTATACAACTCTTTTCTTTTCCTTTTTTTTTTTTTTTTTTTTTTTTATATATATATTGGAAATAACAGGGTGCTAATCCAACTTTCATCTCTTTCTTTTGAAGTACATCAAACTTCTTCACTGGCACTGATAGCCTTTGTGGATACTCAAATAATTACATGAATCATAGTCCCCTCTCATAACCAACTTTTCTTGGATTCCCCGGGAGTTTCTCCAACCAAACAGCATAGCAGTTTTTCTATAATTAAAACAACTGTGGCAAGCAAGACACAAAATCCAGTCATCTTTCTACCATTGTTCTAAATAACAAAATAGTTCCACTGTTCAGTTTAAGCAGACTATATCATAATTATGATAATGAATATTCGGATTGTGGATTGATCACTCAGAATAAAGCAATTTTTAGAGGGCTGACTTTTTCATTGATGTTCAGGCAAGGCCAAAGAACAGGATCTCAAAAGCTGAAGAACTTTGCACAGACTTCCAAGGGCAGACACAGGCCTCAAAACAAAACAAAAATAAAACTGTACAGACTTGAACACAAAAAATGTACAGGCAACAAATAAAACTGAAACAAAATAAAACTGCAGAGCTCCTTAAGGAAACAAAACTGCACAGACTGCAAGGAAAAGAAATAAAACAACACTAAGAACTGTACAGACATCTAGAATTAAAATAAAACTAAAAAAAATTGTACAGGCAATTAAAACTAAAACTAAAACAGAAAAACTGCAAAGTTATTTACAATGCATACACATGTTACAACTTCTTTATGACTCATTCAAATGATACATTGGACGGAACAACCGAGAAATAATGTTTCAAGTATTGACCATTAACAGGGAGGTCCAAAAAATTACCATCCAGGTCTTGTAAACGAAAAGCATTGTTACCCAGAATCTCAGCAATTTGGTAGGGGCCTATCCACAGTGGCTGCAACTTCGTATGCTTACCCTTCTTCTCATGGGCCTTGTCCCACAGAAGCACCAAGTCTGCCAGTATGAAAGCTTTCACTTTGGCCCTCTTGTCAAACCAACGCTTGACAGTTTCTTGGTGCCTACTGAAGTGCTCCAGGGCTTGGAGTCTTTCATCCTACAAGTTAGTTAGATCTAAAACACGGGCTTCTACATCATCTTGATCCTCAAAATAATCTAAGGCAAACTGGTAAGTAGGTAACTTCAGAGAGATGGGAACAATTGGTCGGGTACCATACAACAAAGCAAAAGGAGAAGTCTTAAGAGCAACCTTATATTTTATCCGGTCAGCCCAAAGTGCATATTTCAACAATGTATGCCATCGCCTGGGTTTGTCTCGTGCAGATTTCTTAATGGCATTCATTAAATTCTTGTTTGTGGACTCAGCCAATCCATTGCCTTGGGGATAATAGTTGGATGAGAATCTGATAACTATCCCCATATGGTATGCCCATTCTGCAAACTCCAATGATTGGAAGGCTGGTCCATTGTCACACACCAAATTCAGAGGAACCCCAAACCTAGTTATGACATTTGATTCAAGAAAATCAATCACTTCCTGAGCTGTACTTCTTGTGGTGGCTGCTGCTTCAACCCATCTTGTGCAATAGTCAGTAGCTGTTAGAACATATTTATGCCCTGCTGAAGAATTTGGATTAATCACTCCCACAAAATCAAGTCCCCATTGCATGAAAGGTTTGTTTATCACAACAGGTTGCAATGGGAGAGCCCGGTTGGCCTCTTTGGCTGCAAAAGTCTGGCACTGATGGCAAGTTCTTACATGCTGATGTGCATCTTTAAATAGTGTAGGCCAATAATAGCCTGCTCTCAATATTTTATGCGCAGTAGCAGATCCTGATGAATGCCCCCGCCCCTAACTTTTCATGAAAACTGGACATGACTTCACTGACTTCACTGGGAGAAATGCATCTCAAGAAAATGCCAGCATAATTCTCTCTGTACAAATTACCTGCCTTGAGGAGATAATGAGCAGCTTTCAATTTTAATGCTCTCCTTTGGGTTCTGTTCAAATGGGATGGGCAAACTCCAAATTGCAGCAGATGAATAATATCCCCATACCAGTTATCAGACTCAGAATTTAACTGATTAACTTCTTCCCGTAGAGGCACTTCGGCAATATGTCGGGACAAACCAAGTCCCCTGATCAATTTAGCAGGCCGAATCTCCAAGTCATACTCTTGCAGCCTAGTAACCCAATTGCCTCTTAGTTCACCCAACTCATTCTGACTTAGAAGGTACTTCACAGCTGGGTCTGGAACTATGGCATGAATTTTGCTTCTCAGTATATAGTGCCTGAACTGCTTCACTGCTCTTACCAAGGCATAAGCTTGTTTGTCTAAACGAGAATATTTCAGTTCAGCTCCTTTTAAATTGGTACTCTTGAAAGCAATTGGATGTTCTCCGGTTTCCCTCCGTTGGGTCAGAACTGCAGCAAGTGTATGTTCTGAAGAAAAAGTGTATAGATAAAAATCTGCACTGAAGTCTGGGCTTACCAGAACTGGTGCTTGTTTAATGGCTGTCTTAATTTCTTGGAAGGCTGCCTTAGCTTCGTGGTCCAGAAAATCTGAGCAGTTTGCTTTAGCATGTCATTCATTGGCTTGACTATCTCAAAGAAATCCGGAGATGAACTTCCTGACAAAGTTTATTTTTCCAAAGAAGGACCTCAACTCTTTCTTGGAGTTGGGAAATGGTATGCCAGATATGGCTTCAACTCTGCCTGGATCCATTGAAATGCCATATTTTGTGACCAAGTGCCCAAGGAGCTTTCCTTCAGTTACACCGAAAATGCACTTCTTTGGATTCAAGGAAATGCCAAACTCCCTGCATTTGTTAAACACTGACTCCAAGTGGTTTACATGGTCAAACCGAGATTTGGAGAAGACCGTTAAATCATCCATGTAAACAACTATACATTTTCCCATAAGCCCCTTGAAGGCATGATCCATTGCTCTTTGAAATGTAGCTCCGGCGTTTATTAAACCAAATGGCATCCTCTTGTAAGCAAAAGTTCCCCACTTAGTTGTGAAAGCAGTCTTCATTCTGTCTTCTTTCTCAACCAATATCTGATTGTAGCCTGAGAAGCCATCCAGGAAAGACATCATCTCTGAACCATTGACAATCTGCAGGACTTCATCCATAGAAGGCAGAGGATAGTTATCCTTTTCAGATGCCTTGTTTAAATTCCTAAAGTCCACACACAGGCGGATCTCTCCATTTTTCTTCCTGACTGGCACCAGATTGGCCACCCAAGTAGAATGCCTGATGGGAAAAATAATTGCCGCACTCAAGAGCTTTTCCACTTCTTTCTGGATGAGGGGTTCTAACAGAGCATTGACATGCCTCTGTTTTTGTCTGAAAGGCTTGCAAAATTCTTTTAAAGGTATTATGTGAGTGTAAACTTTAGGATCAAATACCTTCAAGTCTTTGTATGACCAGGCCATTACATCCTTGGACCTGTGCAGAAAATCAATCATACTTCTCTTTATTTCTGGATCACAGTCCTTTGCCAACTTGATGTGCCTGGGATCTTCTTCAGTCCCTATGTTCAGGTCTTCAGTCCCACTGTCTGTGGCAGCCACATAATCCTCAGAATTCACCTTTTGTTTGATCTTGTCAACATCAAATAGCCGCTCCAGCTCCACCATTCCTTTTGGAATTCTCGTTGTCCTTCAACCTCATTATTCCCTCGTCATCATCTAACTGCTCCAAGCAGGGTGTCTCTTTGGCCCTCATCAATTATAGCATTCTCAAAGGTGTTAGTACTCGTAAAAAGTTTACAATCTGTTGATCATCAGAGAAAACTTGAAAGCTATCTATATTGTTTGGAACCGAAGGACAAGGGACTAACTCAATTGAAAACTTATCCCATTTAAATTCTTCCAATGGTTTTAAACTTGCAGCTGAAGAAGCCAAGATATCTGCATGTGAATTTTGTTCTCTGGGTATGTGTATCAGATTAAATGCATCAAAACCTTCTACAAGATCCCAAGCCCGGTGTTTGTATCCTTTCAAATAAGAAGCTTTACACTGGAATTTACCCTTGACTTGACTTGCCACCAATTCTGAGTCAGTGAAAACTTGAATATTCCTCACACTTCTATCCAAAGCAAATTTTAAACCTAAAATCAGAGCTTCATACTCTGCTAAATTGTTTGTACATGGGAACTGTAGGCGGTAAGACATAAAAAATGTCTGACTTTCAGGCCCTTTGAGGACTGCCCCTGTTCCCGAACCCTGTTTACATCTGGCCCCATCCACATGAAGTGTCCAGACTTCATTAGTATGTACAGGATGAGCTTTATTAAACTTGTTACTCTGCCCAGTTGTTAAATTGTAGACACCAATATCTACCTCTGCAATATTTACGGTTTCATTTGCTGCATTGTACTCTATAATTGTATGCTTGTACCTGGGTTCTCTATCAACCCGCAATTGATTTGCCACTCCTTTCCACGGCAACCACATGTGTGAAAAATCTGTTGCCAAATATCCGTTCAAAGACCTAGACCAATCCCTACTCAACAACATCCCGTACCCCACTGGGATATCCACAACCTGGATTTCAATTTTATGTTGAGCCCTTGGCTCAGATGCCAATTGGATATGAATATTTTGAAGCTCTCCAACAACTTTGACCTCTGATTTGTCCAATCGGACAACTCTCCTTTCGTACTTCATTGGGGTCAGTCCCAACTGCTGACAAATGGCCAGAGGCATAACATTAGCAGATGCACCTGAATCTACCAAACAATTGTGCAAGTTCTTCCCAAAAATACGGACAGTCAGTAAAAGGGGGGAACTTCAGTTTTTTCTTTGTACATGGCTAGATTGGCATTTGCTATTTTCTTTCCTTTGTCCACAGGTTTAGTAGCAGGACCGGAGTATGTCTTTATCAGATTGTCCCTCTGCTCTGAAATCTGTGCTAACTCATGCAGAGTAATGTTGGCTTTAATCTTTTTCATATCCTCCACTATGTTATATCCTTTGTTAAGTGGAGGGACAGAAGCATCTGGTCCCCTTTGACCTCCTCCCTTTGGTGGGGATGGATTGTTGCTTGGAGAGGGATCCGGAGGAACATTGTGAGAGTTGTCCGGAGGAGTTGATGTAGTATTAGGCTCTGGATTCCTGTTTCTCAGATTGTAGTTATCTCTTCTGTACTGCTGGAAAGCCTGTACCTCATCCATAGGCATTTCAGCTACATTCTCGCATTCATCCAGGAAAGTGAAAGAATCCAGGACCATGGCCGCACTCGTGGCCGGATGAACTTGGGCCATCACCAGCTTCTTTGATTTTCGGGGAGATCAAATCTCCGGACAAGGCTTCAAATGCATTACAAAATTCCAGCATACCCAACTCTCCTCCTTGGGAAGTGGCCCGAATGTTCACATCATGAGCTGGTGTTACCCTTGTAATATTTATTAGGCTCATATGGGGGCTTGTTGAATCTGTTCGGTTGATATGAATATCTCGTTGGGGTTGTCCCCAGTAGAAACTTGCCTTTTAAAACTCAAGAAATCATTTGCCAGCCTTCCGAACAATCTTTGAGACTTCTTCAACTCTTGCATTGTCGCCCTCTTTGACTGGGTTCTGTACATTCTCAACAGGTGCCACAGCCAATGGTGTTGCTGATGGTAGAGTCTGACAAACTGGCAGCATCATCTGATGTGGAATAGGATTGAACACAAGGGCAGCTTGTGCAATCAGAGGAATTTGCTGAACATTTAGAGGCTGGGGTCCCAACTGTCTTTCCAGAACCAAAGCTTCTTTATAAGCTTCTATCAAATTAGTAACAATGGGATCTCTCTTCAAGAAGACAGAGGTCATGGGATCCAGGGAATTTCTAAAGATCTCTAATGCTAGGTCAGCATTCGGTACATAATACCCAGTAAGTCTACCATAAGCTTTCTGGAATCTAACATTATAGGATCTGATGGATTCACTTAATTCTCTCTTGATGCCAAAAACTTGTTGATATAAAATACTAGGGTCTATCACTTCACCGAACTGTGACACAAAGACCTTTTCTAAGTCATTCCAACTGGTGATAGAATCATTGGTGAGGTTTAGAAACCAGTCATAAGCTCCCTCCTGGAGAGTGAACGGGAAGAGTCTGCAGGCAACATCTTCATGCTGCACATTTAATAATTTCAATGCATTCTTGAATGCAACCAAATGTTCTTCTGCAGTTCTTGTCCCATCATGTTTATATCTGGGGAGATATCTTTCCGGATTTCTGGGTAGGTCATGGGCTATACCCGAAATATTCAAAGCAGTGGAGCCTAACCAATTTGCCATTACTACCTGGTTGACAGTGATATTCTGAACTGTGGTTGGAGTAACTATCAACGGTGATAAAACTATTTCTGACAAAGACTTGGCCCTTCTGAGGCTACTTCTTTTCGGGGTTTCTAATTCAGGGACAAGGAGCTCTCCGGCTCTGGGGTGGGACCTTGTTACCCTGTATGTAGAATCCAACTTTTCACAAGCACTTACAAACTGACAATCCTTAACAGAGTACTGAACTTGAGGTCTTCTCTTCTGACAATTTTAAAAACTGTACTGACAAATTATAATACTGACCGGAGTTCACTGGGCCACTTTTAAATGTTGGTGTTAAGTCCCGCTGTTCAGGCAAAAACTCAAACAACAAAATTTAACAGCATTTGTCAAGTACCACATACAATCAGATTTCTCAACTCAAGTGCACTAAGAACATAAGTTCTGCCCTCCTTCTAGCGCCATTTTTAAATGTTGGTCCGACTTTCATACACACCCTATGAAGAATGAGCAGAAACTCTGATAACACTTAAACGGGATAAATCCCACTCACTTTAGGATCTAGCTGGTTATCCAAGGTGTGAGTTACAGAGTCGGGTCGAATGTCAATTCACTCTTTTCCGCTTCTGGAATAGTTTTCAATATGGACTATCTGTACCTTACAACGGGCTCAATGAACTTGCTCTGTAATGCTCAAAAGTTGTCACTTGTTGGCAATCAGATTTTGAAATTGATTCTTTGATCTAGCTCTCATGGGTCAACAGATTTAAATAAAAGACAAATAAAGAAAATAAAAATGGATCATTTCTCGAAAAACAAAGAGAAGGTAGGGTAAGGCGTAAAGAGAAGTTTACCAAACTTTAACTGTAAAACCTAAACTATCAATTTCATTTATACTATCAGCTTCATATCAGAACAAATCAAAGAAGAAAGTGTCCAGTTTTCTAAGATCACTTTCAACTAAGAGCACAAGGCAAAGATGGAACAGATCTAACAGAAAATTATAAACCGAAGGGAAGTCGGTTAAAATTGATATCTTTCACCGACAGCCTAGCTCGCACAGTGAGGACAGAGCAATCAGAACAAACTTGAACCTCAAATCTGTAATTTCCCCTAGCATACAATAGAACAAATGAAGCCCAACAACATATTTAATCTTGATATGGCAGATTTACAACATATATCTAATAAACTTTAATGGAACGGATAACAAAAGAAGATGAACTTATCACAGTCTGCAAAATATTAGGCTCCTGGCCATGCTATCACAGAAAAACAACAGCACATCAACTCCAAGTCCAGAAATAAAAATATTTAACAATCTTTGCTAGAAATTGCTTCAATAGCCTTTTATCTCTAAGTTTCCGCCTCTCGCGATTACATTGAGAAGAAGTATTTATAGACTCAGGACAGACCCTGATCTTTTCAGAAATATCTTCTTCTCTAACCGCAAATCTTATCACATTAAACCCTAGGACCCGGGTTTTACAATAAAAAGCCATTTAAAAACAAAGTCTGGATAAAACTTAACCATCCTGCAAATCAGCGCAGTCAGCTGCCATAAATGGAGAAGATAGGATTCGAATGCCACTTGCATTCACCCGCAATTGTGAATAAATGCCCTCATTAATTCCTTCGGGTAAGCTGGATGAGTCACTACTCCTCCGACAGTTCATCTCCGCAAAGCCATCCCTGAGTTGAAATATCTGCACTCCATTAATTTCGCCATAAATCTTCATTAAATGCATTCACCGGAAAAATCCGGCAACTGTGTGCATATATTTCATTTCCCGGCCAAATCCCGACATATTCCATTATGGGCGATTGCTTAGTCACCACAAAGTCTCCTTGCAGCTGGATCTGGAAAAATTGGATGACACAGCAATTTTCGGCATCTTTCCTTTCAACATGGTTGTCCTTGATTAATTTGCATTCGACTTTGTCTTTATGGTTCCTTCTCCGTTATCCCGCAAGTGACAGATGGCCTCCTGCATGAAAGACAAAAAATGGATTAGTATTTTATTAAATCAAAGCTTAAACTACTAAATCAGATTAAAAACCCTAATGTTTACTTGCATGTCGGCCTCATTTATCTGATACGTGCTTTGACACGTGTCACAAAATTACGACACGTGTCTGTTTCCAGCTGTTACGCATTGTTTGCTGCTTTTCTGGCAGGGCCGTGAAAATGCGACATGTCGCGAAATCGCGACATCCCAGCGCTGCGCAACTTTCGCCCACGACTGCCGTGAAAAGGCGACATGTCACGATTTCACGACATGTCTCGAAATTGTGCCTCCTACTGGCCATCGTACTACTTTCTCTCCTCATGTCACGATTTCACGACATGCTCCTGCCTTGGCCTCTTCCTGCGTTTCTTGTCGCGATTTCGCGACCTTTCTGGCACTTGCATTTTTCTTCCTCCTTCATGACTTCATCCTTCCACCATGTCACGATTTCGCGACATGGTGGCTTCTCTTGCCTCATCTTCCCACCATGTCGTGAAATCGCGACATGGTGGCTCGCTTGCGTTGCAACTTCCCACCATGTCGCGAAATCGCGACATGGTGGCTCCCTTGACTTCAACTTCCCTTATGCTACGCAACTTTTTTGTTTTGGGAGCGTCGCAATTTTACGACGTTGCAATCGCGACGTCGCGATTTCGCGACACCTTCTGGTTTCGGGCACTTCATGAGTTTCTTTGTCACGATTTCACGACGATTCTATGCCTTAAACTTTTCTTCAACATGATTCCTCTTGCTCCCTTGCTGGCTTTGACTCGGACCTGTCACGATTTCGCGACATGTCACGAAATCGCGACAGTCCGTACACCTCGGGCTCACTCTGCCAGTTTTGTCACGATTTCGCGACGTCTTCCTGCTTCGGGCCTCTTCTGCCTATTTGGTCGCGATTTCGCGACAGCTTTCCCACTTGGCACTTTCATCCGAATTTTGTCGCGATTTCGCGACATCTTTTTGCACTTGGCTCTTTCTTTCCAAAACGTCGCGATGTCGCGACATCTTTCACACTTAGTCGATTTTCACTCTTGCAGCCTTTCTTCTCTCTCCAGCCGTGAAAATGCGACATGTCGCGATTTCGCGCCTCTCCGTACGATCTGCCTTCTCTCTTCTTTTTTGGTCGCGATATCGCGACATTTCCAAAAATGAAAATGTCGCGATATCGCGACATTTCAAAAATGAAAATTCCTTCCACATTTATAATTCCATTCCACTTTCCAAATATTCCATTCGCGACACATCCTTTCTACCCTCATCTCCACTTTCTGAAGTAGCGATATCGCGACATTTCCAAAAATGGAAATGTCGCGATATCGCGACATTTCCAAAAATGGAAAGTGTCACGATTTCGCTACGCTTCTGGGACTTGGCGGATTTTCTGAAAACCTGTCGCGATTTCGCGACATTTCCATAAATGGAAGTGTCGCGATATCGCGACATTACCAAAAAAGGAAAGTTTTGATTTTCATGTATTTTTCTATCTGTTTTCTTGCATTCTTTTCGTACCGGTGTAAGATTTTCTTTAAGCATGAATGATTCTAGCATGTAAGAAGTGAAGTCTGAGATAACAAAGCTAGAATGCAAGAAAAAGCACAACTTTAAAAAGGAGGCAAGCAAATTTGGATTTAAAACCTGAAAATATCAAGAGGGTCCCTACTGCAAAAATGGAAGTTCAAAGTTTTCAAAGGATGGAAATTGATTTTTTTTTCAGTGGGGGTGTGTTGCTTCTCAACAAACCCTACTCCTGATTTGTTGTACGACATCTGATATCTTGGTTGACAAAGAACGCGCACCCCTTGTTCATATCTGCCTAACCCATATCCATGCCAATTACATTGGCCAAGGTATTTCAAAGTGAAGTTTGGTTTGGACAGATAGTTGAAGTTCTCGGCAAAGGGCTCTTCATCCTCTTCCTCTTGTAGGTAAGGTTCAATGCCATTGTTGAGGCCCCCATATAAAAAATTTGTCTGGTTTGGTGGGTAGCCCAAAGGGACAATAGTGCCGATGGGGAGGCCAGGTCTCCCCATGTCCTGCATGGACTCAAGCGCAGGTGTTGCTACAATGTTCTGCACTAGATATTCCCCCAGGCCCATATTGTCCATCTCAACGGTGATTGTTGGTGGTTGAGGGGAAGAGAACGAGAGTTCTTCCTGAGTCCACTCCATGTCGGGTGAACTAGGTGCCTTGAATTCCATTCGGTTAGGCACCTCTTCGGTAGATATGGTTGATACTGATGGTGATGCCTCTTCCAGGGGTTTTTTTCCATTGTTCTTCAGTGTGGCCACCTTAGGTGGCATTGTTGGTGAAGGACCAGATGATGAAGATGGACCCAACTGGGGATTTGAGGTACTTAATAGTGGGGATGTATGAGGAATCAAACCCTTTTTGGATGGATTCAACTGAAATTCCAAATGTGTCGATGGAAGGGTCGATTATGGCATCAGTTGCACCACATTGCAATACTTGAAGGGCTCTAAGTCTACCGAGACCACATGCACTTGCCCTTCGTATGTGTACTTTAGGCATTGATGGGCTATCGAAGGGACACACTTCATGTCCCTGATCCAAGGCCGGCCCAGTAAAATATTGTAGGCCATATCACATTCCAGGATGTGGCACAACATAGGAATAGTATTTTGTCTCACTTGGATGGGCAGGAAAATTGTGCCAACCGTCAAGCATATCGCATCATTAAATGCTTGAAGGGTATAGGTGGAGGCCACAATGTGAGATGCTGGCAACTTGAGGTGTTTCAATGCTGCTATTGTGATTATATTACTGGATGAGCCAGTGTCCACTGACACCCTCTTAAATGGAATCTCGTTGACCCATGCAATGATGTGCAGGGGTGGATCCGCCATATCACCAGTCACTGATTTTAGTTCATCTTCTCTAAAGGTGATGACTGGTTCTATATATCGTTTTACATGTCCCACAAAGTTGTTGAAAGAGTTTGTTTTGTGGAGCTACAGCTCGATGGCTTTTAATATCTCCATTAGAGCCTCCCGATGAGGCGGTGATTGTTGGATGAGCTCGTAGATGGAGAGCCTAGCCGACGTGGCCCTTAAAATTTAGGTAAGTTTAGTATGAATTGTGGCCATTGGTCTAGGCAAGGGAGGTTGTGTAGGGTGCTGTTGAGGTTGTGACGTTGATGGAACCTCTCCTGTAGCTGCTGTGGGGGTAGCTATGCTTGGGTACCTCTTGTTCCGAGTCATTATGCTTATCATCCCTACATACCCCTGCATGGGGCAGTTCTGTGTCATCTCATTGACTTGAAGAGTCTTTGCTTGCGTATCATGGGTAGGCAGGGGGTCTTTGAAGACCTCCATCTATTGGTTGTTTTGTGCTACAGGATTATCCATCGCTAGCGTCTTGTTGTCTATTAGGTCTTGCACTAAGCTTTTGAACTTCCAACACGCATAAAGGTCATGTCCTTTCTGCCAGTGAAATCTACAGTACAAGTCTTCCCTATAGCCCTTGGGTTTTGGCACGTTGAGGTCTACGGGTCAACATTTTGGTAGGTTTATCAGGTTTTTCATGGACAAGCGGTCAAACAAGGTGTCTTTAGACTTTGTGAAGGGTGTGGATTGTCGCCTAGGGCGACGCTGCTGATTTTGCTCTTGCCTATAATTTTCCTTTCATAGGTGTCAAGAGGAACTGCCTGGTAATTAGCCTTTGGGGGTTGTGTTGCTTGTGCAGGATTAGGTATGTTTATAGTAACCTGATTGACCGTGATGGGTTTCGGTTGCGTTGACCTAGTTTTAGTATTTTTGGACCACTCTTTCTTGCATGGCTTGGCAATCTCGCCATCCTATATCTTGATCTCCTCAATGATTCTGGCTTGCGCCAGGGCTTCTTCGAGAGTGGCATATTGCTGCAGCTACAATAGCATGGAGATCGACCTTAAACAACTCTTTGAAAACATTTGGATCAGGTCAGCCATGGGAGGGAGGTAAGGTATCTTTGAAAGCAACGTCCTCCATCGATTTCCATAAGCCACCATGGTATCATCCTCATACTGTTTGAGGCTAGCTAGGTCACTTAACGATGCCTTCTTATTGGTATTAAAAGTGAAACATTCGAGGAACGTATCCACTAGCTGGTCTAGGTTGCTGATGCTATGCTTCGGCAACTGGATAAACCAATATGAGGCAGGGCCTGTGAACGTGGTTATAAATATTCATAGAAGCAAAACATCATTATCCTGAATGCCAAAGAATTGGCTTAGGAATCTTGTCACGTGCTTTTGGGCATCCTCATCCCCTCTAAAGATTGCCAATTAAGGAATTTTAAAGTTTTCAGGGTATAGGGGTGTAGGCACTGAAGGATGCACAGGGTGACTGCGAAGCTGGTGTAAAGTGGGATTTTGGGGCCCAAAAGTCTTGGTCTCCACAGACTCTAAGCGCTCTAGCAGCACTTTGTATGCATCAAAATATTTGATCTCTTCCTATTTGGTTTGTTCCCGTCGTGAATTGCGGGGAACTTGAGGCCTATGGAGGGGTAGCCGGATAGCACCCCCACTGCCTTGGTAGGGCATTTTGGCCCGCTCTTATTCTTGCTCAAATTCCTCATAGGCTTCTTGAGGAGTTCCTGGGCATGACCTATAAACATGGGTGGGTGCCACAAAGGGTGCCCATCATTGGATCTAGGGATGGTCTCCTGCTCAGGTCTAGGAGGTCTTGGAGGTAACATTTGATAATGTCGTGGAGACCTGTATCGCACCAAGGGATTGTGCCTCTCATACAACTTTGTCCTATGTGTGCAAGGGGTTGGGACCCTCTCAGGCATAGTGTTCTAGAGCAACTTATCTATCTGACGCTGAATGTGCTCTTTGTTAAGGTGATACAAGTGCTCTAATTGTTGTTGATATTGCTCAAGCTGCGTGATTTGCGCTTGATGGGCGGCATGTTTGGCAAATGCCAAGTCATTTTTTTTTGTCGTCTTGAGTCTAGGAGGCCTAGATGCCTCTCCTACACATCTATCTCGATCGTGGTGATCCGAGATCTCTATAGGTCTCTTCCCTCTAATAAGGTTAGCGGTATTCACCCGAGGCTCTGGCCTCAGTAGGTGATCCTGATAAATAGCAGGTGCGAAAGCGCATTGTTACCGCACTGTGTATTGCTCTTAAGGAATGTAGTGGTATTCCTCATGCTACCTTTCATATATGTGAAAGGGGCGGGCAGAGTTGGATCACCCTATCTGAAGAGCCTTGCACTCTGGATTTGGCCTATTGTTTTTGACAGTAATAAGGGGTAGAGGAGGGATGATGTAATCATGTGGCCCCTCCTTATGGACCCTATGCTGTTCTAGCACTTCATCACACGGTGGCCACTCATAACTAGTGTCTAAGGGAGCCTTCCCATATATGTTGAGTGCCACGTGTAAGGACTCCTCCTGAAAGGGTCTATGTTGAATGGGAGTGCCCCTCGAAGGGGTGCCTCTATTGTCCCATTCCGTCATGGTATGATGTGGACTATTTTATGGGTCAGGCCACCAAGGTGGTATGACCAAGTCCTTGGGGCTATAGCGGAGGTGACTTGTGCCCCCTTGTACACTTTTCACAACTTCTTCCCATGATTGGGCTTGGCTACGGGTGTACACCATGGTGGTGTTTCTCTAAAATATGTGTACGTTTTTATCTTCTTTATGATTTTTTTTTGCTACACTAAACAAAAGGGACCACACAATCAAAGCAATGATTATCTCATTTATAGATTAAAGGTGTGCCCTAAATCTGGTTTAGTGTGTTTTGATTTTTGTTTCGAAAGCCTTGTAAATAAAATTCTATTGTATATGCAATATGAGGGCTCTTATATCTCCCAAAATGGTCGCCCCTTCAATATACCACTACCAGGCCGTTATACCGAACCTCTCAATATACCCGCCCTTATGTGAGGGAAACTATTGGTACGCGAGAGCATAATAGTACGTGGAACATAGGCGGTACGGAAGGGGAATCACCCTATTTTTGACACCTACCATAGAAGACTTATCCTCATGCACTGGGAATCACCCCAGCTACACTTGGTCAGCTTTCATCAGGATTTATGTCTAGCAATAGTAGCGATCAGGGTTATGCATGCAAAATTCAAGCCAAGGTGGTGATGAAATCCACCGTTGGTCTTGATCAAGTGTTGGGGTTTTACGACCAACTCCTTGATGTTTATATTGTCATGTGGTGTGTGTGGTTCTTTTCACTTGTGCAAAGAAAGAAACATGCAGTAAAATTTTCCATGCAAGCAAAGAAACAGAAAAATCACAGAAACAAGGACAAAAAATTACAGAGGATGTTCAGAAGACCTACCTCTTCTCTGCCCAAATCGGATGTCCATGAGTTTCTACTCAAAAAATGCATAGAGAGCTAATCGTCCTGGGGTGGGATGAATAGTAGATCTGTATTAATCACAGGGTGGGACGAATGCCTTATTCGTCCTGGGGTGGCATGAATTCCAGTTTGTATTCGTCACAGGGTGGCACGAGCAGCAGTCCAGTGCTTCAAGGATTAACACCTGCAAGCAAAAACACAAAGTTTTGATACCAAAATCAGGGGACAAGGTCCCACCGTGATCACCACTAAAAGCACGAGGATATGAAAGCAAATAGACGTATCGGGTGTGATGCAAACAAAAGCATGCAAAACGCTAAGTCCTACTAATGAAGAAGAAGGACTAAAGTGCATGAAAAAGGGAAAACAAATGAACTGAAATGAGATATAAAGCAAATGTAAAGTGCAGCCCTTTATTTTATTGATTTTTCTTTGAGATCAGGTTACAATACGTCTCCTTCCTTTTTAGGGACTAGGAGTGTTAGATATAGTTTTGTTGCACCACAGATGGTACGCTCCCCTTCGAGATCTTCTGCGTGCCCACATTTGAAATGGGTGGGCCAAACGTCACCATAACTTGCATGAATTGCACCTGTAGTTCCTTGCTACCCATTTGGTGTTGATATCCTACATTCAAAGAAAAAAAAAACAATTAATAACACCTACGGATGGAGGGAAACGTGCAATCCCCAAGGCCTTCGATTAATGCATGCATGAAATAATTAAAACGGTAATAAAAACATGTCAGAATAAGATGAAATTTGGATAGAAGCATGAAAACACCATCATGAACACACTACAAAAGGAACAGTCAAGAAATATGTTGTAGATTTCTAATCACTCCGGGGTGGGACGATTAGGACTGTCATAAAACATCAGAAAGCAACCTCCTAAATGTCCCATCCAGAGGCCTCCAAAACACCTGAAAAGTTGGGGTTAGGCAAAATGAGGAATTTTGAGATGACCTAGAAGGTCGAATTTTGTAGATTCGACCCCGGTCACCTTGTATACGAAAATGCTCCCTATATGTTAGTGAAAACGAAAAGCAATGGAAACATAGTCAAAACTCATCAGAATGGAATGAAAATTGAATGGCAGGATATATGAAAGACATAAAATAAAATGCAAAAGAAATAGTAAGGAAATATACTACAGATTTCTAATCGCTCCGGGGTGGGGCGATTAGGACTGCAGTAGTGTGGGGGGCGCCCGGGGCAGGGATGCCCACCGTTTGGGGCTTGGTTTCAGCACAAATCCACTTGGGATGGGTCCAAAACCTCCTAGGGGGTTGTGTCAACAAATTGGGTGGGATATTGTGGCCAAATGTTTAGGTTTTAGGTCCGGATTGCGCTTCCAATGTTCACCCAATAACCTCCCTTCCAAAAGAGAGATCAAGGATGTAAGAAGCACAAGTGAGGGGTGAGGATGTAATTTGACAGCACTCCGTTGCTCCAAATGCTCTGCTCTATCCTTTTTTTGGGGTGAGAAGACTCACCATTTTATAGAACTGAGGGTCTCTTGTGAATGAGCATGCAGAGGCACCACTTGGTCATCATGCCTTATCATGGGAGAGAAGATTCCTCCTTAATCAAGGGCTCCATGACTGCTTCTATGACTGCCTCTTTGAGCTCAAAAATGCTCACTCACACTCCCATGCATTGAAGGTGGAGTTGAGTGGTGGATCTGAGCTGCCATTTGTCAAGGTTTAACCTTTTGCCCATCAAACCTGCTATTCGCCCCACCCTAGAGTGAATACTGCTAATCATCCTGGGGTGGGATGAATACCAGTTTGTAATCATCCTAGGGTGGAACGAATATGGAGCAGAGTGTCTGAAAGGTGCCAAATTGACCTCTGACCTTCCAAAAATGCTGTGGGAGTGGTTAGGACCACTGTTTAACCTCCGGGGGCTGCCCTAGGGGCTATGTATGTCAATTAGATCAGTGCTTGTTGTCACATAATCAGATTGGTGCTATTTTGATGTCTACAGTTAGCAATAATACAAATGCAGGTTTCACAATAATTTTTCATATATATAAGTAAATAACAAAAATTATGTAATAGCCATATTTATCATATCAAATATCAATATGCCAAACATATATAAAAAATACAAGTACAATTATATTCAAATTGTCTATTGGTCATCAATTCTCAAATAGGTAAGGAAATTTGTTTTCCATATCAGCAACATGTTCCCAAGTGGTATTTTTTTTTAATAGTGGTCCCACTAGACCCTACACTGCTCCATTGTTCTCTTCCTTAGCTATTTTGTTCTATATCCCAAAATTTTAACTGGTCGAACCTCAATGAGTTGCGGGTCCAACGTCTACAAATGAGATACATCCAGAACATGAGATGGGTTAGCTACATATTTGCGAAGGAGGGACACATGGAAAACACTATGGATTTTAGACAAGTTTGGTGGCAAGGCAAGCTTGTAGGCAACAAGACTTATTTTGGCAATAATGTCAAAAGGACCAACAAATCTAGGGCTTAATTTGGTAGACTTAATGGAGCTTTTGGTTGGCTTGACTCTGAGGAAGACTTTATCACCAATGACAAATTCTTGAGGGGTCTATTTTAGGTCAGCATAACTCTTCTGGTGATCAACGACTTCACAAAGTCACTAGCAAATCTCTTTAAGTTGGACCTCCATTTTATTAACAGCTTCAGGATCGATCACTTCTCGATCATCCAAATTGTCCCATGTTAATGGTGTCCTACACCTACGCCCGTATAGGGCTTCAAAAGGGGCCATGCCCAACGTGGTATGATAGCTGTTATTATAAGAAAATTCCACTAGGAAGAGATAATCTTCCCATTTACTCTGGTGATCCATGCAATACATGCGTAGCATGTCTTCTAGCACCTGGTTGACCCTCTCGATCTGTCCATCCATCTCAGGATGATAAGCGGTGCTGATATTGAGCTTTGTTCCCCAAGCTTGGTGCAAAGCTTGCCAAAACTTAGAAGTGAATCTCAAATCTCTATCCGAGATAATTATTTTGGGAAAACCATGCAACCTCACGATTTCCCATGCAAAATTTTGTGCTATAGCAGGTGCATCATCACGAACATTGCTCGGTATAAAATGTGCCACTTTGGTCAACTTATCCACAACCACAAATATTGCATCATGCTGAAATCATGTCTTAGGAAGGCCAACTATAAAATCCATAGAAATCACTTGCCATTTTTGTTCTGGTATCTCAAATAAGTGTAGTTGTCCCCCAGGATGTTGATGCTCAGCTTTGAACTTCTAGCATTCCAGGCACTTTGCAATGAATTGAACTACATCCTTCTTCATTCCGGGCCAAAAGTAGTCTTTTTCAAAGTTTCCCTCATCTTAATTACCCTTGGGTGGGCAGAATATGGTGCATAATGAGCTTCCCGTAGGATGGTTCTTTTAAGCTCTTCATCATTAGGTACTATTATTCTATTTCATAAATACACTAGATCCTACTTGATATTATAATCTGTGTGCCGACCCGGTTCCTGCTCAACCTTAATACGACATTGGTTGTAAAACTCATCATTTTTTTGCATTTCCTTGATCTGCTCCTTTAGACCATACTGAAATTTTGTAAGAGTTGCTATATGCCTTCTTCTGCTGAGGGCATCTACCAGTTTATTTTCTTTCCCTTTGATATATTCAATACCAAAGTCATATTCAGCCAGGAACTCCATCCATCTTCGTTGTCTGGCATTTAGCAGAGGTTGAGTAAAAATATATCTCAAACTTTGATGATCGGTTTTAAGCTCAAAGGGCTTTCCTAGAAGATAGTGCCTCCAAATCTTAAGAGCATGGACTACAACAACCAACTCTAAATCATGTGTAGCATAATTTATTTCATGTTTCTTGAGCTTCCTGGACTCATATGCTACCACTGCCTCATCTTGCATCAAGACTCCACCTAGTCCCTCTAGTGAGGCATCAATACACACCGTAAATGATTTATTGGGGTCAGGTATCCTTAGTATGGGTGCGGTTGTCAACTTCTCCTTAAGAATTTTGAAGGCTTCTTCACACTGTGTTGTCCACTTAAATGCTTTTCCCTTTTCTTTGTAGGTTGGTAATAGGAAATGCAACCTTTGAAAATCCCTTAACAAATAACCGATAATATCCAGCCATCCCCATAAAACTTCTTACCTCAGATACATTGGTGGGGGCTAGCCAATCTATTATGGCTTCAATATTTTTAGGGTCTATGACTATTCCTTCAGCTGAAACAATGTGCCCCAAATACTGAACTTGTGGAGTATAAAACTCACACTTAGACAATTTCCCATACAACTAGTTTTTCCTAAGGACTTCCAACACTATCCTCATGTGTTGGTCATGTTCTTCCTTATTTTGGGAGTAGATCAAAATATCATCCAGGAATATCAACACAAATCGATCTAGCTGTTCCCTAAACACGTTATTCATCAAATTTATAAATGCAGTTGGTGCATTTGTTAACCCAAATGGTAATACCGTGAACTCATAATGTCCATAGCGAGTTCTAAAAGTAGTCTTGTATGTATCCTCTTCCCTGATTCTCAACTGATGGTAACCTGACCTAAGGTCGATCTTGGAAAATATTGTAGCTCCTCTCAACTGATCAAACAGATCATCAATTCTGGGTAAGGGATACTTATTCTTAACTATCATCTTATTAAGCATCCTATAATCAATGCATAGTCTCAGGGATCCATCTTTCTTTTTAACAAATAACACTGGTGCTCCCCATGGTGACACACTAGGTTTAATGTGCCCTTTTTCTAGCAAATATTGCAGTTGAGTCTTAAGTTCTTGCAACTCAAGTGGTGTCATACGATAAGGGGTTCTGACTACTGGAGTTGCTCCTGGCATGAGCTCAATTGAGAAATCAAACTCCCTTTTTGGAGGTAATCCAGGTAGATCTTCAGGAAAGACATCCCTAAATTCATTTAATATTGGATACTATTGAAATAGAGCAGAGCTTGACTCAGTTTCTTCCTTTTTGTTTAATTTGACCACATAAAGTCTACATCCCTTCCTTAAGGCTCTTTTGACCTGCATTGCGGTCATCAAGTGGGGTTCAAGAGATGTTCGATTACAGTGGATATGGATTCATCGATTAGCATCATCCGTAAAATCCAACCACCTTTCCTCAAAATTTAGTAGGGCTTTATGGGCTTTTAACCAGTCTACTCCTAGGACTATGTCAAATGCATGTAAAGGAGCCACATATAGGTGCCAGTTAATTTTTCCTTGAGGTATATCTATTTGAGGGTCAAATAGACATTGGTTAACCATGTAGGTTTGTCCTGAGCCATACTCGACTTGCCACCCTTTTGCCATGATCCCAGGTTTAACAGGTATGTCCCTCAAAATACTAGTTGAAATAAAACTATCTGTTGCACCACTATCAATTAAAATATGTACATCTCTCTTGCCTAGTTTTCCTTTAATAAAAAATGGAGTAGCTTGGCCTAAAAGGTTAGGTTTACCTGTGGCAACAAATATTATGTGGGGCTTCTTCAGTGGGATTCCTTTGATCAACTCTATTTAGACATTGTCTAGCAAAGTGGTCTAAGGCTCCGCATGCATAGCATGCATTTGGACCCACATTATTTTGTTTATCTCCTTCCTTACCCTGATTACTATTTCCACCCTACTCCCGATTGTTGTTCTTCTTTTCCTGGTAGTTCCTCCGATCTGGCTGCCCTTTGTTGCCTTGGAATTTACCCTTGTTCTTATTATCATTTCTGTATCATCCACCATCCCTGAACTTCCTCTGCTGATCTCTACCCTTATTTTTCTTAGGGTATCTCCTTTTCTTGGAATTCTCTCTTTCAATTTGTTGGTAATAAGCCTTTACTTCCTTCTGGATTACTTCCTCATACCGAGCAACGTCATAGGCAACTGTTAATGTTTTAGGTACTTTTCTCCCAACTAGTTGACTGTATTTTGGATGTAGCCCCATTACAAATTTATGAGCTTTAAATTTTTCTTGACCATCATATTTTGGGGCGTACTTCAGAAGTTGCACAAACCTCTGATAGTACTCAATTATAGTCATATTACCCTGATGTAAGTTAGTGAATTCTCCATGCTTTTCAATATAAAATTGAGGTGTAAGGAAGCGATCCTTGAATTCCCTTTTAAACTCTTCCCATGGAATATTTGCGGCTTCTTTTTGTGTGATCTTCTTATATGTGGTCCACCAATCTCTTGTTGGACCTTCTAGATGTGCCACAACCCATGTTGTTTTGGACTCTGAGCAAAGTGGTTGAATTGAAAAATATCCCTCGACTTCACTTAGCTAGTTGACGGTTGTTTCACCATCTCCTCTACCATAAAATTTGGAAATATCCAACTTCTTAATTTCCTTTTGCAGTTCTACACCAACTTTCCTTCTTGAGGAACCTTCTGGAAACTCGCTTACTTTTTTGGTTTCCTTTCCCTTAGACAAATTCTCAATGAATTTTTGCTGCTGGGTGATTATTTCTTACTGTTGGGCCATTTGTGCCCTTTCTTGCTCCATGTGCTCAGACATATGAGCCTTCTGGATCTCCATTTAATCATGTTGTTGATTCAGTTGATCCTACATTAACTAAATCATTTGAGCTATATTTTCATCATTGTGTGTAGCCCTTGCAGCTACTGGCCCTTTTTCTTTCCTAACCACCCATCGTGGTACTTTAGTAGCTTGCACCCTTTCAGACTCTCTTACGAGTCACCTTAATCCCTTTCTTGGGACTTCTGCAATTTCCTCTTGTAGGTTAACACTGGTCCTCCTCGAGGTCCCTGCCATACCTGGCATCAAAAGAGTTATGTTAGAATAACTATTCATGCTTAATAGCCTAAGGTTTCACAACCTAGGCTCTGATACCAACTGTCACAACCCAAGTCTACACACCTGGTTGTCAAAATATCAAATTCAAAAAATCCATTAAGAACATACATAAATATCGTATATTTAAGAAGGCATACCCAACTTGATATTAGTCATTTAGCATAGAAATACACACTTGAAGAGTATTTACCACTATAAATGGTATCTTAAGTTCTTGGGATCGACCAACTTCCTGCGATAGGTTACAATCTAGAAGATATTTTACTCCTATTTCGAGTTTTTCTTTTATCTTGTCAAGGGGTTGTCTTTTTGAGGCTCATATCACCCAGAAAGGTGGACGCAATAATTCCCTATCTCAAGGCATGGTGGAATTGGGTTCTCAACCCTACTCTTGTCCATAATGGTCCTTTGACCTATTGAATATTATAGTTCATGCCTTGAGCTAGAGAAGCTATACCAGTGCATAACGATTGACCTTCTTCTAAGGTTTATTCAGGATCCGCCATTGCATGGTTTTTGGACCAGATATCTTAGTTTCTGCTTCGATTGGAGGTAATGCTTCCTATACCATCTATCGCTGGACCTTCCAACCTCATGGCCAACTCTTTGGACCTGAGTCATTGTTGGCAATTCCATAGCTGGAGTAGGATCGTATGTTATCCTGGAGCAACGTCCCATTCCACTGCTCTTTACTCTCAATAGCGTAGGACCATTGTCCTTTTAATAGCTGGAGAATGAATAATACCGATTTGTAATAGTCACCTCCATGGCTATCAGAGTTGGGTGGATAGCATCCTACTCGATACCATCAATTATTCCTTGTTTTCATACCTAGCCACATCATTCATCTCAAAGGTAAAAATATCATTAATTTTGATAGATAAAGGTTTTAAATTGCCCCTGTTTATAAACAGGTAGTACACATGTTTTGGGTAGTGTAGTCTCTCTTATGGTTTAAGAGAATATAAAGAAAAAATAATAATAAAAAACCCATTTGATTATGTACAAATGTCACACATTAAGATTATAAAACATAGTGTAGTCTCTCTTATGGTTTAAGAGAATATAAAGAAAAAATAATAATAAAAAACCCATTTGATTATGTACAAATGTCACACATTAAGATTATAAAACATCTAATCATCCAAATGTTAATTGACTTGCTATGTTAGAAACTATAAGTTTACACTTACTAAAGCCTACACATACCATGATATTATTAATCTAAATATTCTAAAAATAACTTAGGTCGACTTATTTCTTTATACATTGAAAATTATAAAGTATAGACTATTTAAAAATTACTTTATTTAATCTAGATTCGGTTGCTTTTATGAGTACTATAAAATTACTCGTATAAAAACTACTCATTCAAGATTTACTAACTATAAATGGCATATATATAAAAAAAGCTATATATAACCTTGCTATTTTATTTTTAAAAAGTTAATTTATAATTTCTAAAGGCTATTTGTTCAATATGTCAAAGTACAACTATGAACATTATACTTTTCAATAACTCACTACATATTTGCTTTAATCCGAAATTCTTTCACTATAGTAAAAAAAAGAAGGCTCAATTCTTCCATACCAAATAGAGAATCATATAAATTCACCATTCAATTAAAATATTCCCTTTGAGTTAGTACGGTATTAATTAAAGATTTAATAGAATTTGCATTGTACACAATCTCATATACACCACGAAGAACAACATTGCCTCATTTGACAAACTCTTTATACTATGCTGAGAAATTATGAGCCAATTATTCACCATTACTAAAAACTCACACTTCTGGTTTCAGTAGTTAGTGGGTTCTAGGTTATCAGGTGTGATATCAGAATTACTGGTCCTTTTCCAGTAATTTCTAGAGTCAAGGTGAAGGCGGAATCATCTAACAAACTTACCCATACCCTAATTCTTCAAGGGAAACCCCATAGTTTTATATGGTGACTCCTAATGGTCTAGCTATTCGGTATGTAAGAGTAATACAGATGCATTATATTACCTTATCCAATTTCATCTTTAAATTATTAATAGGTACAAGAAAAACTGTAACTAACACCACATAATTAATCTATATTTCATTCTACCTAGACTAAAATAAGCAATGTTTACTACCATATCATGTTCTAAAGGAATTATTATATCAAATCAAAAGTTATAAAACTAAACAAATATTTTTAATATAATAATTCCTAAAGACCTTTAAATGTTTCGTTTATTTTGGAGATTTTAGTCAACAAGGCATACAAAAAATATTTAATTCCTATAAGTTTGCTATAAAATCTAAAATAAAAATACTTTTATATCTGAATACCTTTCATTTCAACTAGATACGAACCCTAAGTTGTTCGCTGCTTAGCTCAACGTTCTACACAGCTTGGAACCAAGGTAAATCTGTTTTGCAATTTTCTACAATTAGATCTATAGCATCTATAGCATGGAAACAAACTAATTTCTCTCTATATTCACTCCAAAAATAGTATGTTTTCCTCATTACCATAGTAGTCTAAGTTAACCTCCGGTATTACAAATTCAGGCTCTTTTATTATTAAGGTTTTCAAGGCATATCTCTCAATAGGTGGCCTATCTGGAAACACATTTTCTCTTCAATAGATAAGTATCTCCCTTTATCTCCATTATAAAACTCCTTCCTATCCTAAATATTTGAAAATAATAGACTCTATCCTGTCTAATATTTACTAATGGCAGAGGCCAGAGGTTACTCAAAATACACGGCTATCATTTAACAATGGAATTTCTCATTCAATAAGAAGATGAGTTTCCAATTCATATTTTTTTTAAAGAACTGTTTAGTGTCGAAAAACGATGTAAACTGAATTGCAATAATCAAATGAAAATGTTATAAAATACTCCGAAAAATATTATTTCAAAATTTAATATCCATAAATATAAGGTTTTTGGTTTCCATATTGCCATTTAATAATAAAACAACTCATTATTATTCCTTTGCTAAAAAGAACCAGTGCCTAACTCAAGCTTCTAAATATAATTTATCAACACATAATTCAATTTAAGGACTGCCTACAACATGGCGAGCTCTCTAAAAGTGCCAAGTTCAACAGGAAGATTTCGTAAATTCTTAATCCATACTCGCCTTCACAGTGGCAAATAACAATGAATGTAGGCCGAAGATTTTGGGTCAACATGGCTCATGATTTGCTATTGCACACACTCTCTAATGCACAATGCAACCCTAACTTGCATACTGCATAACAATTTTTTTAAAACTAGTTCTTAAAAATCTCGACTTCACCATGAAAATAAAAAATTAAAGAAGGCACACGGAGCAGAAAAAAATAAGAACACAAAATTCTAAATCAGCATAATCTCCAAGCAAATTTAGAAAGTTTTTTTAAAAAAAAGTAACCGAACCTGGAGCAAGCGGAACAATCACCTAGTCTTCCCTTAACTAAATATGAAGCTACCCACTTGAACCGGAGAAACTCTTCCAAAGCTTTTTCCAACCGAATGCCCTCCCTCGCCTGATGCTTTGAATTATAAAGGAAGTGCGTATCTCTATTTTTTTAACACATAGGCTCTCTATGTTACATTTGGGAGATTACCAAGTGTCAACCGCAAGACACGTCAGAGCTTTATGCTCAATCATTATTATATTGTATTATTTTTTAAATTTATTTTTATATTGTTATTACTTGGAGAATGAAATTCAGTTCATTTATATTTTCTTATTAATAGATTTTATATTCTTATTTAATATTTGAATTTTAATTATTTTATTTAATATATTTATATATTCACTTTTATAATCATGAATAGGTATTCCATGCACATACTTATATATATAGATATATAAATTTCCAAAACTCATTCCAACCAATAACTGTGCATTCATCAAATATATATATATATATATATATATATATATATATATATATATATATATATATTCCAAAACTCATTCCAACCAATAACTGTGAATTAATCAAAAGTGCATTTAATGCAACAAGTCAAACAACCATGCATTTATAGTGCATTTATAGTCAGGATGCTCCTATATGCTTGTATTTTTAGTGGGCTTCCATGTACCCACGAGCCATGGTGCATGAGGCACGACATCATATCCCACCTTACCTGACGCCTCCATCCATTGTCTTTGCCAGGTGGTGGGTATTTGCCTTGACTGGTTCCTCTGCTTTAGAGTGGTAACCTACACTTGCAACCATAAACACTTGCAACAGTATCAATTATTCCAAGTAAAATGTTAACAAGTAGTGGGGATGTTACAAAAATCCCATACTTCTCTCACTTATTTATGGATCTATTGCTACATAAGCCACATCCAAATAAAATCATGCAAGATCGAGAGAATCCCATACTTCTCTCACTTATTTATGGATCTATTGCTATATAAGTCACATCCAAATAAAATCATGCAAGAATAATGCAAGATCGAGAGAATCCTATACTTCTCTCACTTATTTATGGATCTATTACTACACAAGCCTCATCCATAAATAATTTTTTTGAAAAATACTCATCCATAAATAATTAATTGATAAATAAACACATTATTTAATCAAGGTCTTCTATTTTAAATCAATAACTTTTAATCCTAAAACTATTGATAAAATAATCAAACGTAACATTACTTAATAAAAATCTTCCATTTTAATCAATAGATTTTAACCCTAAAACTATTGATAAAATAATCAAATGTAACATTACTTAATAAAAAATTTTCTATTTTAATCAATAGCTTTTAACCCTAAAACTATTGATAAAATAATCAAACGTAACATTACTTAATAAAAATATTTCATTTTAATCAATAGCTTTTAACCCTAAAACTATTGATAAAATAATCAAATGTAACATTACTTAATAAAAATATTTCATTTTAATCAATAGTTTTTAACCCTAAAACTATTGATAAAATAATCAAATGTAACATTACTTAATAAAAATATTCCATTTTAATTTTAATCAATAACTTTTTTTTTGCATAATAAGGGGTTGTACTCGGGTCCCCCACCCTTGAAAAATTACATCTCTCCTTTAGAGCTTGAGAGTTTAAAAATAGATACACTTCTCATCTCAATTGAGATGCTATAGCTAGAAATCTACATGATTTTACATAAAATGTCTAAATTCTCGATTTTATTTTTTGATCTTTTCAAATTTCTGTATGAATATAATTAATCCATAAATTAGGAACTTTCTAGACATTTTCCTATAGTAGCCTTCACAATGCTAAAAATTCACCTCTACTATCTATGCCTTGCATGTTAGTAGAATAATATTTCCAAAACATCGTACTATCATAGTCCGCTTTACCAAATCTAGATTGCTAGTTTCCTTCCTGAAACACAAGTGCACCCAAAAAAATTATAATAAATAGTCTAAAATAAAATACATTATTGTTACAAAATAAAGTAGATAATACCAACGAAAAACATTAAATTAATCTTAATCATAAATTGATTCAAGCAATCAACATTTTTTTGTCAGCTTCAACTAAAATTTCTACTTCCTCTAACCATGAAAATGAGAATTTAACTTCACGATCCTCAATCAAAACCCCTCTATTGGCTAGCTTATTTACACATTTGTTTCCTTCCCTTAATATATGTGTAAACCTGATTTCTTCAAATTCTTTAGCAAGATCTTGAAATTCCACAATAATCTCTTGTATGTTCCATGGAGTCGTTGCTTTCCTCAAAATTGTATTAATTACTATGAGAGAATCAACTTTCATCCATACTCTATTCCATTTCATTTGTTTACATATTTTTAACCCTTCTAAAGCTATCCAAGCTTCAACTTCATTATTTGTCTTAAATCCATATTGAAAGCATAATGAGACAAAATCTCTCTTCTATTATTTCTAATTATTCCTCCTCCTCCTTATGGTATTGGATTTCCTTTAGATGCTCCATAAAAATTCAATTTAATCCACTCATCTTGTGGTTTCCACTTTATATTCTTTACCTTCTTTTTGCTTCTCTTGTACCCAACATCATAATTCGATTTAATAACTTGACTCCATATATCAAGGCTCTCTGCTTCCAAATTAGGGACTGAGTGAGCTGATAGGGTTGGTTTAGACTCCTCTATGGCTTAACACATCTTATTTTTTATTACCTCTAAATTGCTTTCCTTTCCTTTAAATATATTCTATTCCTTTCTATCCATATAGAACAAAGTATTGTATCTTTTGATATATCCCATATTATCTGTAAAGCCTCACTTTTATAAGAGCTCTGCCATTGCTTTAATGAATCTTCAACTATGCTATTCATCACCATGCATTTATCAAACATATTAAGAATCCATTCCCATAGATTCCAGACTTTTAATAAATATCTCAAGAGATGGTCTATACTCTCCTCCTCCAGGTTATCCCATGATAAAATTCTTCTATGACCTACTAACCAAACAAACATTTTAACTTTAGGAATATTTGGGCTACCCAAATATCTCTCCACATTCTAGTGAAATTATTATTTTGTTGGTGTTGAACATTATATCTACTTCTTGTTGTGTATTCTCTTAAGCTATTCAACTCCCAAATCAATTTATCCTTGGATCCCCTTGAAATAATCATAGTTGTTATCTTTCTATTCAATTGCCTCCTAGAATAAATATCTTGTATACTTGTAAGAAAATCTTCTTTCCATTTGTATATTCCTTCTCAATCCTTGTACAAAATGTTTGAAACCCTATCACCATATTTGTCTTGAAGCAATCTCATTCAAGGTTTCAAAATTGGATCTAAATTGAGTGGTTTTTTATCACACCAAGTATCCATCCAAATAGAAAATTTTTCTCCAGTTCCCACCACCCATATTAAACCTTTAATCATAATATCAATAGATTTTTTTAAACCATTCCAAAGAGCAGAACCATTTGGTAGAGAAAATGCAATAAATATTAAACTTGGGTCATTGGGATCAACATACTTAGAAGAATTCGTGTCCATTGTCTTTGACTCTATTTGTACAATCTCTAGATAACCTTTTTCCTAAGAGCTAAGTTTACATCTATAAGAACTCTTAAACCAAGACCTACCATAGTTTTATCATCACACAACTTGCTCCATTTCACCAAAGAAATTTTTATTTTATCATGTAAACCTAACCATAAAAAGGATCACATAATATAGATTAAAAAATTTTCAACTTATTTTAGCATAGAATACAATGACATATAATATGTTGGAATGGCTTGTAAGACTGACTTAATTAACTGCACTCTTCCTGCTAATGATAACCATCTACCTTTCCAAGCTGGAAGTTTATTTTAAAATTTACTAATAATTAGATTCCATAAATCTATCCTCATTCTCCCCTCAAATAAAGGCATCCCAAGATAAGTTGTTGGTAAATTTACCTCCTCCATTTGAAGCAACCTGCAAATGCTTACTTTGATATTAGCAAGAGTGTTAAGGAAGTAAATTTTGGATTTAGTCCTATTAATTTTTTTTCCCTAAATATCTTTCATACTCTTTTAAAAAGTTATTCAAAGCTCTGGCCTCATTTATCCTTGCATTTCCAAAAAAGGTTGTATCATCTACAAACTGTAGATGGATGATGTTATCAATGTTATTACTAACCTTAAGCCCACTTATAAGCTCATATTTGTAAGCCTTATTTAAGTTCCTACTCAAAAATTTTACCATAATAATGAACAAATAAAGAGATAGAGGATCTCCTTGTCTAAGGCCTCTCTTGGCTTTACAATATTCTGTCACTAACCCATTGGCCAACACTAAATAAGAAATTGTAGAGACACGATATTTAATCCATCTAACCCATTTCTTCTCGAAACCAAACTTATCTAAAATTGCAAAAAGAAAATCCCATTTAACCCTATCATAGGCTTTACTCATATCAAGTTTTAAGATCATTGCTTTATCTTTTCTTGAAGTTGCTAAATGTATAACTTCATGAGCTACTATGATCCCATCCAAAAATTTTCTCCCTTTCATAAATCCTCCTCTCTCTTCTGAAATGATTTTGTCTAACAATGGCCTTAATGTATTTGCCATCACTTTGAAAATAATCTTATATGCCATATTACATAGGCTTATGGATCTAAAAGAATCAAACAATTCAACATCCTTCTTTTTTGGAATTAGGGTAAGATATGTTGCATTTATTTTATAAGGTATGAATTGTTTTACCCTAGACTATTCCACTACCACCAATAAAGAATCCTTCACTATATCCCAATTATGTTGGTAAAAAGTTGTAGAGAGCCCATCTGGACCTAGGGATTTATCCTTTTTAAAAGATAAAAGAGCTAAATCAACTTCTTCTAGAGTAATAGGCTCCATCAATTTCGTATTGTATTCATTCATTATAACTGAAGGAATATCTTGAAGAAGTTTATTATTAAGAATTGCGGTCTCCTCTGAACCTAGAATATTATGATAAAACAACTTTACCTCTTTTGTAATTTCACTTTGATCTTTAATTTAAAACCCTTATATTTATTTAATTCTACTAATTTTGGAAGTTGATCTATGTACTATAGTCGTCCAATGAAAAAACTTTGTATTTTTATCACCTTCTTTTAACCAAGTCTATCTTGATTTTAATCTCCGGAATTTCTCTTCCTTACTCAAAATATTATGATATTCACTAAGCAACTCCCTTTCCTCTAAGCTTGGATTATTATCATCACCTTTTTGGAATTTTTAAATTTATTTTTTCTCAAAAATGTTTCCAAAGGTGTTCTTGTTCCATTCTTTCAATCTATATGTCATAGATTTAATTTGGATTGGAAGAGCATACAACCCACAATTACCTAAAGAATTCAATGTTTGAGCTATCATATCAAAAAATTGAGGATGGTCTTCCCACATCTACTCGTATTTAAAATATGATATTTTTTGAATTCACTTACCACCATTTTAACTCTTATTGGCCAATGATCTGAACCAATCCTTATTAAGGTATTAATTTTAGCACAAGTTCCTTCATCTAGCCAATGATATGAGAGAATACATCTATCTATTTTTTTTGCTATTAGATTATGACCTCTCCTATTGTTGGTCCAACTATAGTTATCTTATTCAAACTCAACTTCCCATAGATTATTGTTTTGAATAAAAGCTGAGAAATCTTTCATACTTTGGGTCAATTTTATAATTCCCCAATTTTTTTATCCAGCTTGGTTATGGAATTAAAATCTCCAATGATCATGAAATGAGTTTATTGGTCTTTACTTCTCATAAAGGCTTCAATCCCACTCTAAAATTCTAATCTTCCTGACTGAGTTGTAGGTCCATAGACATTGACAAGGATGAAACGAATATCTGCAAAGTAGCAAGTGATTAAAGAGAATATCCAATACCTAGTTTTATAAATATGTACACAAGATGTTCTATAAGGATTCCAACAAGTTATAATTCCCCATGCCACTCATAAAGAATCCATAGCATCCCATTCACATCTTGCCCATACTGCTTTCATAGTTTTTGAAATTTCTTCTTTTGTCATTTTAGTTTCTTGGATATAGAGAATATTAGGTTTATTACTTAAACATAGGTCCCTAATACACCTATGCTTTGAGGGGGCATTACCACCCCTTATATTCCATGAGATGATAATCATATCTCATTAGGGGCTTTTGGCCCCTCCTGCGTATTACCAATATCATTTTGTTGTTTTGTAAAGAGAAGTTCAACCAACTTAGTTTGTGTTCCTTTCTCTATGTTTGCTCTTGCTTCCCTGGATCTTGCTTGATAAATTGAGGGTTTTACTCTTTTTGCCTTACCTATATTAGTAGTAGATCTTATTATTCTATTCCTCAATAGTATTTCACAAATTTTTCATCATATTTATCCTCTCTTGGCTCTATTATAGAAGCTTTTAACTTGTCATGCTCATTTTCTAGTATTTCCTTATTAATGGCAGAGGTATTAACTTCTAAAGCTGCAATTTATTTACCAGTTATTTTCTCTTGAATGGTGCATGGTACTTTAAGAGAGTCTTCAAAATCTGATGAGACACATTCTTTAGGTTCATTGAGAATGGTCTTCCTTAAATTAGGATCGTTTTGAATAAATGATTTCTTGTTAATATGTTGAAATTATTGTATTGTGTCCTCTAAGTTTTGATCTACTTTTTCTTCATAGGATAAAGCCTCAAAAGAGTTGGTATTTCTTCCAATATCCTTCCTTATTGGTCTCCACTATTTATTTTCTTTTATTTTTCTAGATATTTTTTTTGGAAGTTGAAAACCATCTTCATCCATAACCATTTGTAAGCTTCTCTTGCAGTTTTCTACAAATGATTCTGCTAGGGTCTTATTAGGGCATGATCTCTCAATATGACCCACCTCATGACATATTATACATCTAAAATATATGTTTTCATAATATGTAGTTTGGATCCACATATTATACCCATACTTAAAAATAATTGATACTAGTAAATCTTTACTTATATTAATCATGACCAATATTCGAGCATAAATAGCCAAAAATCTATCTTTTATCGTATCTAAAATATCAAGGAATTATCCTAGAGTGTTGCCTATTTTCTAAAATTCAATGGTTAAACCAAAAATCCTAACCCAAACTGGTACTAGAGATAGATTTACATTTTCAGATGAAAAGCCTTCATACCAGTCGGTAAGGAACTAAGGACCCATTTTTAGGATTCTTTCTCTTTCTCCCCTAGAAAAAAAATGGCTAGAAATAAACATTTGGGAAGAAATGATAAAATCACTTATGTATACTTCCAACTCTTATCAAACTGCCCTATCTTGGAGCAACGAGGATCATTCTGAGGTGCACTCACTAACCTCTATCACTAGAGATGATTCTAAGGATTTAACTATAAATATTTCAATGTAAAGGAAATTGAAACTCAAAATCTATTGAAATTTATCTGAATGTCCTATAGCAAATATAATATTTGATAACAAATTTATAAATTTTTCATGTACAATTTCTAAGATAAAGAAAGGGAAAAAAAACTTAGCTAAAAAATTCTTTGTCCAGATAGAATGTCTTGCCTCACTGAAGTCCTAGTTCTTCATTGCTCTTCCCATCATTCAAACCCTAGTTAGAAATTATTTGCAATTTTATTTTTTGTGACTTGAAAAATTGTCACTGCCCTGGTTCCAAATGGTTGACTTCATAGGGTTGTATCTCCCTTAATATTGCTTGGTCCACTCATATGGTTGGAATATTTAAGAGGTATTTAATATTGATTGTATATGACCACTGATTTTAAAGTTATTCAAATTTTACACAAGTTGGTCCAAGAATCAACTGAATCGGATAACTCTTCGCGAAGATATGGCTCCTAAAAGATGAGATATTTTTCAGGAAAAAACCCTAATCCTTCGCACTTCACGACCTATGGGACATGAGTTGTTAATTTATGAGGAAGATTTTACTCAAGAGAATCTTAACCACCATAAATTCTAGATAGAATGCCTTACCTTGTTGAAGAACTAGCTCTTCTTTGCTCTTCCTATTGTTTGAACCCTAGCTAAAAATTATTTGCAATTTTATTTTTTGACTTGAAAAATTGTCACTGCCTTTATTTCGAATGGTTGACTTCATAGGATCATATATCCCTCAATATTTCTCAGATTTTTGCACATGACCACTCATTTTAACGCTATTAAAATTTTGCACAAGTTAGTGCAAGAATCGGCTAATCGGTACAAATTAATAAATAGCTTTTAACCCTAAAACTATTGATAAAATAATCAAACGTAACATTACTTAATAAAAATATTTTATTTTAATCAATAGATTTTAACCCTAAAAATATTGATAAAATAATCAAACATAACATAATAAAAATTTTCCATTTTAATCAATAGCTTTTAACCCTAAAATTATTGATGAAAAATCAAACGTAACATTACTTAATAAAAATATTTCATTTTAATCAATAGCTTTTAACCCTAAAACTATTGATAAAATAATCAAATGTAACATTTAGAGGATACACTCATACAACACACAACAACAAGGTAATTCATTTAAAGAGTAGAGTAAGCAGAAAGGGATTATTCCACATTTTCATGGATGAAGACAAAGACTCACTTTTCAAACTATATATAACCAAATGAGATTACCTCTTTTGAAGATCCAGTGAAAATATCTCGTTCATCTGAAAGTTCAAGCCTTTCTTCTTTTATTCCAAAATATCATTCTCTTTTTCCTCATTTTTTTTTCACTTCCCCATTCTTCTTTACTACTTGCCTTGTTCGTTATGAGAGAAGACAATGGTTTATTTTCAAAGCTCACATTAAAAATGAATTTACCAATATTATTATTATCATTATTCCTCCATTTTAATAATAATAATAGCTTTGGAGAACCAAAATGAGTTGGTGTGAGCATGAGATGGGAGTAAGTGCCGAAGTGAGTGTGAGTGTGAACCGAGACTAAGTGTAGTAGTGAGTGAGAGCATGAGCCGAGAATAAGTGCAAGTGCAACAATAAGTATGAGCATGATTTGGGAGTAAGTGTAGCAACAAGTGTGATTAAGTGCAACTGAAAGCGAGTGTGAGCGAGTGCAAGCACAAGTCAGGAGTAAGTGCAACAATGAGTGCAAGTTCAAGCTGGGAGTGAGTGTGCAAGCCAAGAGTGTATGATATCAGAGAGGGAGTGTGAACCAAGAGGGAATACGATCCAAGATTTAGTCATGGCAGAAGAGCAACAGGTTCATCCAGAGTGCATCAATGCTTCAAACCCTTACCATGAATACATGGAACATTATTTTTAAGAAATTGTTGAAGCCAAGGAATGCCGAGAAAAAAAAAAGATAAGGGCAATTGTGATCCAAGAGGGAGTGCAAGATGGGAGTGACTAAGGTAGGATATATTGCGAACCAAAAGGGAGTGCAAACTAAGAGGGAGTGTAAGCTAGGATTCAATCATGTAAAAGAGTGGTAAGTTCATCAAAAGTGCATCAATGCTTCAAACCTTTACCACGAATGTGTAGAACATTGTTTCCAAAAAAATTTTGAAGTGAAGAAACACCAAGAAAAATAAGAGACACGAGAAGTTGTGATCCAGGAGGGGGTGCAAACTAGGAGTAAGTGTGAGGCAAGAGAGAATGAAATCTAGGAGCAAGAGCGAGTGTGAGTGCGAACCAAGAGGGAGTGCAAGCCAAGAGCAAGCCCCATTAGCTATTGTGGAAGGAAAGTTATTTTTTAAAGTCCTAATGGGAAGTCAATATGCCCTAGCTAGAAATAAAAATACCCTAGTTGGAAGTATGAAGTCCCAAGCTGGAGATAAGTGAAAGAGCGAATACATGGTAAG
The DNA here is from genome assembly GCA_028583015.1 of Wollemia nobilis. NCBI lineage: Eukaryota > Viridiplantae > Streptophyta > Pinopsida > Araucariales > Araucariaceae > Wollemia > Wollemia nobilis. The sequence continues at coordinate 1,815,948 of JAQPPZ010001579.1, read as the reverse complement.
TTCGATCCAAGTAGCAGATGGTACACCAAAAGTAAGTATCAAGGATGAGATGATTGAGCATGATATAATGGTTCTTAAAAGTAGAGGAATAATATGTAAGTTCCATAGATCATGGTTAGGGTTTTTAGAGATTCAAAATTGGATCAAGTGGAAGTGGGGATTGAATTTAGGTTATTTTGTGATTTTTCTTCCTAAAGGGTTTTTTCTCATCATCTTTTCCAATTAAAAAATTAGGGATAAAATAATGGTTGGTGGCCCATGGTTTAAGGAAAGAGATGCACTTTATTTGAGACCATGGAATATAATTTTTTCTATTGAGTTAGAAAGTATTAAGAAGCTTCCAGTGTGGTTTAGGATTTTTGGACCTCCATATCAACTTATAAAAAGGGATATTTTGAAAAATATTGGAAATACCCTAGGGGAATTCATCAAGGAAGGACTAACAACTAAGGAGAAAAAACATGCTATAAATATTCGAATATGTGTTGCTATGGATATTTCAAAACCTTTTCCACAATCCATTAAGATTAAATCTGACTCAAGATAATGAGATCAACAAGTAGGTTATGAAAATATTGCATTTCGTTACCACAATTATTTTGAGATTGGACACATGGCAAGAGTTTACAAAGTAAAAACTATGAAGAAAGAGACAAAAAAATTTAGCCATGAGATAAACTTCAAGACGAAGCAAAGAAATCATTCAATAATAGAATCTAGATCAAATCAATAATATTCCACTCCAAAAATAGAGGTAAATAAATCCTATCGACAATATCAATTGGCAGGTTTAGAAGGAATTAAGGGTGCAAAAGATGTGGAGATAAAACCCAAAACAAATACAACAAAAAAGGTCAAGTTTATTCCAAGTGAATCATCTTCATTTTCCTCAAGTAGTATAGAATCCTATTCAGGTGATAAAAATGAAAGTGGTGAAGATGTTATCCATTTCACTTTAAGATTTCAAGAGTAGAATAATATAAAAATGAGGTTGGAGGAAACCCATAACAATTTAGGGTTTTTAGGGAATAATAAGAAGGTAATTGCTATAGAATAACATCCTTGCACTTTAGGGTCTCTAGAGAAATATAAAGAATATTGTGCTTTTGAGGTTATTCCTTGCACTTTAGATCCTTCAGAAAAAGGTAAACCTAAATATGATAAGTCTTACTATGAGAAATATGAGAAGATTGAAGAGATTGATGAAGATGAAAGTATTGCTAAGAATGAAAAAAAGAGAGGAATACCCAAGAAGCAAAAACAAAGAGAAAAATAAACACAAAGGGATATTGATATGGGAAAACAAAAGCAAATATCACATGTGTTAACAAGAAGTGGGGCTAAACCCACAAATAAAATAAAAAAATAACAATGAAAATAATATCTTGGAATACTAGGGGAATGAATAAGAATCCTAAAAAAAGGTATTAAGAAATTATGAGGTTGTTATAGACAAGATATTTTTGGATATAGAAGCTAGGCAACAAATATTTTAGCCATTCACGGTGTTGAATTTCATCTTGATAGAATTTAAAATTTTGAAGGCATTTGATATAAAAGAAGTTGATTGTGGAAACTTAGCATTTTGAGGAAGATGAAGAATATCTTTGATAGAAGGGTAAGTGAAGAATATATTCGATAGAAAGACACATTTAGATATGCTTTAATTAACTTGTTAGAAATGTAATGAGAGTAATGTAATAATTTGTTTTCATAATGAAAGTGGCCCAAAATAGAAGCCACACATAGCTTAATAATAATAATAACTTCAATATATGTTTTTTAATAATAAATGGAGCCCACCTCCTTTTGCAAGTTTAAGATATTTGCAATTTGATTTCATCATCAATAATTAACTTAATCCTTTAGAGATTAAATTAAATTTTGCTTTTCATTTTCTAATGTTAACATAACATTAGGAAAATATGGCAATTAAATTAATTATTCCCTTAATTAATATCATTAATATCTAATGTTAATATTAATTATTAACATTGATATTAAGTATTTAGGTATTAATAAAACCTCTATATTTATTAATACCTTCTTTAATGAATCCTTTGCTAGACTCATTTCATAAAATAAACACACATTTTAACAATAAATGCTTATAAACCAAACAATTGCATTATACCACCTTTTGTCCTTAAGTAGCATGTTTTATGATGATTGCCACATCATCACCTATCTATTAAGAACTACTTTTTTGCTCAAGCAATCTCCCATATGATGGTATAATTATAACCAAACACATAGTTATAAAATGCAATTACATGAGTGTATTTAGTTACCCTGGAGTTGTCTATGAATATATCATCTGCTATCATTTCCTTTTTTCATCTCTCAATTTTGATGGTTGTACCATACCAATCTACCCTCGAGAGTACCTAGTATTGCAACCATAGATTCCATCAGTAGTACCATATTCTAGCATAATATAAACAAAGTATAAAATATAATTAACCACAGAAAACAAGATTAAGCATTAGATGTCCACTCATCAACACATAATAAAATCTCAATAATAAGTCCTGCCAAGGAGGGTCATGATAATAACACATAGATTATCCTTAATTGCAACCAAAATTCTATTGAAGGTTGAGATTTCATTCCTGTACATTTCCTTAAATATTTTGTTATTCCTTTCCTTCCAAATACCCCAAAAAATGTGAGGCAAGGCTAGCTTCCAAGCTTGAGATAACCCTAAATTGGAAAAGGGAGATTTCCATTGTTCTAATAAATTTGTAACATCCTTTGGCTTCACCCACTAAATTTCAAATTCCTTCATCATCAATTCAAAAACCCTTGAAGAGAAGGGACACTCCATAAACATATGCTTGACTAATTCTTCACTTTTAAGACATAACACACATCTATTAGGGAGAGAAAATCCCCTTCTCATTAAATTATCTAGTGTTAAAATATTATTTTGTACGACCAACCATAGGAAGAAGGCAATCTTTGGAATTAAAAACTTGCTCCAAATATTATTTGCATCAAAGCTACCTAGGGAGGGAGAGATTTGGGATTCATATCCTAATTTAACTGAATAGCTACTAGAGGGATTGGGAGCCCAAATAATAGTATCTATGTCCTTATTTTGGCTTAAATGATATCCTTGTAGCAATTGATTTATCTTCATAATTTCTTGTTGAATGTCCCTCGAACTAGAATGCCTATCGATATTTTTCCATTGCTTGCCATCAATTCCTCTATTTATAAAATATTTGACTTTTGTTCTAAAGGAATCAACCAAAAGGTTTCTAGCAAGATTCAACTCATCAATCAGCCCTAGAGGAGTATCCATGAGCCACGAGTCTTCCCAAAAATCAATCTAGGAGCCATCTCCAACCTTCCACCGAATCCCTTTCCAAAGAAGCGGTCTCATCTTAACCAAATTATTCCAAAGAGAGGAACCTAGAGGAGGGTTTGCACATCTTAGAAAAGAGTTATTATTCTCCAGATATTTAGCTTTGATTATCTTTATCCATAAGGTCTCATTCTCTTGAATCAACCTCCATCCAATTTTTCTAACCAAGGCTTTATTAAACCCTTTCATTTTTCTTAGTCCCAATCCTCCTTCCTTTTTAGGATTACAAACCCTATCCCAAGCTACCAAGGATATTCTTTGTTTTTCCTCTATACCAGTCCATAAGAATCTCCTTTGAATTTGTTCCAACCTGTTTGCTACTTTAGCCAACATTTTAAATAAAGACATGTAGTAAATAGGTAAGCTTTGCAGAGTTGTCTTCACCAACTGAAGCTTCCCAGCTTGGCTTAAAAGCACCCCTTTCCACCTTGCTAGTTTTTTTTAAATTTATCCAGAATAGGATTCCATAATTCTTCCTTCATTCTACCTTTAAACATGGGCATCCCTAAGTACAAGGAGGGCAACTCCTCTACTCCATAGTTGAGAAGTCTAGAAATTCTTTGTTGCTTCATTATCGGAGTATTAATGAAGTAAACCTTGCTCTTAACAAAATTGATCTTCTGATTAGAAGCATGTTCATAAGTTTCAAGAATATCTTTTATCTCCCTCACCTCAATTACCGAAGCTTGGCCCACTAAAATGGTATCATCAACAAATTGTTGATGAGTAACTACCTCAAGATTTGAAGTTGGTTTAAAACCCTTAAGCCTTGCAGAAACCCTAGTTGCAGAGAATGCTCTCCCTAATGCTTCTACCATGATAATAAAAATATATGGGGAGATAGGGTCTCCTTGTCTTAAGCCTCTCTCACTACTAAAATACCCTATAGGTGCCCCATTAACAATTATCGAGAACATGGCAGAAGAAATATAGGTCCCAATCCATTGTCTCCAATGGTCATGAAAGCCAAAATTTTCCAATATTTTGTTGAGGAAGGACCATGAAACCCTATCATATGCTTTATTCATATCCAATTTAAGGATCATCCCAACATTTTTGCTTTTCTCCATGGAGTGAATAACTTCATGAATAGAAATTACTCCATCCAAAATTTGCCTTCCCTTCACAAACCCTCCTTGCTATTGAGAGATCACTAGAGGGAGGAGTCCCTTTAATCTATTGGCCATCAGTTTGGTTATAATTTTATAAACAATATTACAGAGACTGATCAACCAAAAATCCTTGAAATTGTTTGCCCCCTATTTTTTAGGAATTAAGACCAAAAAGGTAGAGTTAATATCTCTTGGAAGACTACCTATAACCTGAAATTCCCTTACAACCACACTAACATCTTCTCCAATTATATGCCATAATGCTTGAAAAAACCAACTGGAAATCCATCCGGCCTTGGAGCCTTATCCTTTGGCATCCCAAACACTACATTCTTCACTTCTTCCCCTGAGAAGGGTCTTAAGATATTTTCATTAATTTCTTCTAAAATGACCCTTGGAATATGTAGTAGTTCTACTTGCTTGCTCATTCATCTCCTATTCCTTAGAGAGTAAGTTTTTGAAAAATAGGACTACTTCATTTTGGATTTCTATTTCATCTTTGGTCAAGCTGCCATCATCCTTAATTATTTCTTTGATTTTATTCGCCCTCCTGTGGCAAAGAGTAGAGAGGTGATTTTTTTTTGAATTTTTATCACCTTCTCTAAGCCAAAGAGCCCTAGACTTCTACCTCCAAAAGACTTCTTCTTTAGCCAGGGTAGAGTGAAAATCTGATAATAACAGTTTTTCTTTCATTAATATTTCCTCTGTCATTCCCTGCACCTGAATTTGGGTTTCTATATCCTTTAAATTCTGGACCAAATTTTCTTTCTACTGTAGAATATTGCCAAAAACCTCCCTATTCCATTTTTTAGATTATATTTAATATTTCTTAACTTCTTGGAGACCTTGAACATGGATGTACCTGGAGTATCAACATTCCACCATTCTTTAATTTTTCCCTCCAACCTAGAATGGAAAAGCCACATTAATTCAAATATGAATGGGCTTTTGAAACTTTTCTTATTATCTTCAATTTCCAGCAAAAGAGGGTTATGGTCTGAGCCAATCTTAGGAAGCATCAATAGGCAAGCATTACAATTCCCTGCAAACTAGTCTTGAGTAACCAAAAATCTATCCAATCTGATTTGAATAAGACTTTCCCCTAGTCGCCTATTAGACTAGGTATACTTGGCTCCCCTTAAATCCAAGTCTAGTAGCCCACATTGAGAAACAAAATTCCCAAATTCTTCCATACTATCTAAAAAGGCTTGATTCCCTCCCTTCTTGTCACTAAAAATAAAGTTGTATTGAAGTCACCCACAACCATCCATGGGATATCTAATGAGTTTTGTCTAACCTAGATGAGTTCCTCCCATAATTTCCTTCTTTCAACCAAATTATTTGGGGCATACACATTAGTCAACAACCACTTATAGTTCCTATTCTTTGAGAAAAAATCATTGAGATAAACCTGCAATTCTTAACCAAACAAGCTCCCTCGACCACTTCTGGATTCCACATTACAAAAAGACCTCCAGAAGCACCATTTGCACTACTAGCTACAAAATCCAATTTTTTCCACACAAAACTTTTAACTCTGGAAAATTTACTATCATCAATTTTTGTTTCTTGGAGTAAAAATATATCTGGTTGGTTATCCTTTCTCAAGGATTTAACCACCCTCTATTTTGAAGGGGCATTCATGCCCCTTATATTCTAGGAGATGATTTTCATTTTTTACCCCTCGTGGAAGTCTTCCTTCCACTCAAATTCAAAATTGTTTGTGTTCCAATTGCAATTTCTCTCGTTGCTTCTTTGTTTTTGAGCTCATTATTAGTTGGTCTACCTGGTTTGGCTTCAACCCCTACATTTGCTATTTTTCTAGTATTCCTAATGAGTCTCACTAAAATGTCATCTTGTTTAGAGGTCAAGGGTTTATTTTGAGCAGATTTTTTTGACTCATACAGAGAGCAAGGAACATAATCAACATTTTCCATACCTTGGCTAGGAGCATCCTCTAGCTGAGATTCTACTTTAGACTCTTGTGGCTTTGTTCCCATAGAAATTGGGGTTTCCAAAATTTTAGTCACCTCCTCCTCCATTACTTTTGGCTGCTCCACATTGTCTTCCTATTCTTTCAATTTTTCATCTTCTCCCCCTAGGGCATCCTTCTAGGAATTTTCCCCCTATCTCTCTTGATCCTCCTCTACAAATTCTCCCTCCTCAGGGGTTTTAGCAATAATACTAAACTTATTTGCATCTGAGGAAGGGAACTTAGGAGGCTCCTCTTCCATTGTATCCTTTTATTTTGGTTGCTCTTTCCTCCTCCATACCTTATTAACCATTTTTTGGATGGGCAATTTTTTGAAAAATATCTCATTCTTTTACAAACTTTGCAAAGTGTCGGAGAATTTTCATATTCAATCGGTTGATCCCAAACCTGATACTCAGACACTAGCCTAATAGAGGTTGGGAGCTCCTTCCCCAAATCAACATTAACATAGAATTGGGTGAATATAAATCTAGTTTTTACCTTTGTTTTTTTTTTTTTTTAAATAAAGGGGAAAAAATTTATTGATAAAAAGTCTGGATTACAAAGTACAGCTGAGCCCCCACCCAGGACTCAAATAAGCAACAAGACAAGCTAAATCACCAGACAAGGTCAACTCCCAAAGAAAACCAAAAAAAAAAAACAAACCACATTAAGTCTGAACATCCTTATGGATCAACTCCCGTAGGTGTTGAGAATCCCCAGATGGGAGACTCACCCGATTATCAATACTCCGTCTCGAATAAAAACCATATCCGGAGAATGAACACGAATCAAATCACGAACAACTTTTTTTCTCGGGGATGCTTGTTCAACCCCCTTACATTCCATGAAAGTATAATCATTTTTGGGGGTTATAAAAATGGGAGTCCAATGTTCTCACCAAACCTGACTCTACCAAAGTCTCCCCCATTAACTTAATTTTATCTTGGTCTTTCTTTCGACCCACCTTCATATTCTTATCTGAAGCATTTTTTTTAATTATTTAATGCTGCAATCCCAGCACCGTAGGAGTTTTACAGTCCATGGATGACTGCATCAGTGCTTGGGTAAGAGAGGGCACATCAAAATCTGTGCCATTTTCTAAGATAACTTCACTTCCAGGGCTAGGGCCAACCATATCACCTATACTCGAAACCAAAGCCCTTTGTTCTTCATTTAAACCCCCTGTATCTGGTTCCCTTGGTTCCACATCATGAAGAGACAATCGATTTGGTCCTCGTTATATCTATAACAGGTAGCGCTATTTCGGTATCTCCATGCACCGATCAAGATTCTCTAGAATTTCAAAATGATTGAGTTGAGCATCTGGTCGGTTATCCTTAATGTCTCTTTTTGCCTTTCTTCCTTTGTTTCGAGGTTTTACCATAACAAAGCCTTCCTTATCCTGAGCCCCCTCATTTATCGAGGCTTTTCCTTTATCCATATTTTATACAGCTTGAGAGGGCCCAGGATTTGAAGCCACAGGCAGGACAAACTTAGGGCATTTTCTTTGTAGGTGGCCATATTCATGGTAAATCCAACAACAAAATGGAAGAGCTTCATAGTCAAGTTTTTGAACCCATATGGTTGATCCGAACTGTATTTCAATAGAATCTGGAATAGGATTGTTTAAATAAATTTCAACACAGATACGGGCAACAGAGATTACCTTTTTATCCAGCGTTTGTCCTGACGGTCCAACCGGCTTCCCAAGTAGAAGGGCAATCATATGCAAGATGTCATTTCTCCAAAATTCCAATGGGAGCCACGAAAGCCGAACCCACACCGAAACCCGTGACGGCCGCTCCTCTGATGGGTTGAAACCCACATGCCAGGGTTTAAGAAAGAGTCCCACTTGGTTACAAAAATAGGGACCTCCTTCAAATGCTTTGTTACGATCCGCAAGACAAGAAAAAACCACCATAAAATAACTGTTTGCACTCAGCATCATCTCCACATCACCTTCAGGGTTCCAAGTCTTCCTAACCCAAGCCTCCACAAAGGGAAGAGAAATTCGGATGCCCATAAATTTACCAATAATGTTTGGTTAAATACTCCACATCTTCTACCATCGAGTCTGGTTGAACCACTAGAACCGGCCTGGCTTCACATCATTCCAAACATCCATTGTTATTTAACAAGCGATCCTTGGCATGCAATGGGAAATCCTGTTCCTTCCAATCATTTTTAAAAGAAATACCATCCCTAGCATGCACGCTCTGTGACGGACCTGATGCCATCACTAAATTCCTCCAGTTGTTCATACCTCCTCCAAAAACTGCTGCCATCCCCACAGAGCCCACCAGATAGGTCTCAAAAAAATTCCAGCAAAGCAGCTTTCCTCATCAAACCCTAGCCAATACGAACTTCCTTGTTTTTACCTTTGTTGTTGAATTGAAAGCTATTAATTATCCCATCACTTTAGCTATACTTGCTAGAATATCTTCATCCCAAAATTCTAATGAAATCCTTGGTAGGAAAACCCAAAGTGGAGCTAAATTTATATTTTCAAAAATCAAGTTAAAATATGGTCTTCACTACCTAATAAAAAGACCCCTCTTCCCATAAAACCAAGGGCCTTTTGTTAGGGAATAACCTAAGTCTTAATAATCCCAAAGGAAAAAATATAAAACCCTTTAAACGAGCTGCAATATCAATATGCCCATTTGGCTTCTATTTATCAACAACCTATTTCCTTTCCATATCTAAATCTGACTAGGCCCCAATAAATTGTTGGAACAAATAATCCAATTTTGGGATTATATTGTAAATTCACCTAAGTATAAAGGTGAATAATAAAATTAGGCATCTAGGCTTAAATATAAATTAAATAGATAAGTATTTAATTTATATTTAATATACCTAGGTTAGACTAATATATATTAAGGTATATAAATAAAATAAATATATAAATATTTATTTTATTCTAGTCAACTCAAGGTCAAAAGTGACATGGCATGAGACTTGAGTGTGGTGGCATGTGTGGGGCACATAATGGCATGTGGCATGAGTGGTGGCATGTGACACACACAAAGGTTTGGATGAGGACATGTGGCCTCAACTTTGAGTGGTGGCATAGAGGTGGAGTTTCATGAGACACTTGTCTCATACACTCCACATTGTGGAGTTTTTCCTCCACGTCTATCTTCCAATAGGAGGATAGCCCAAATTATATATTTGGGCTAACTCCTTGCTTCCGTGTTGTTGATCATTGTGTCTTATGAAAATTGATCAGGTATTGATTGTGAGAAAAGGGCATGTATATTTTGCTAAAAATAATACAAAGAGGAGATATGTTTTGGCCGTGGTTTTCCCTTCACTGGGTTTCCATGTAAAATTGGTGTGCCTTATGTGGTTTTTTCATCTTGATCTTATCTTGAATTAGTTTTAATTTAATATTCTTGATTTTTATATTAAGTTTTTTTTTAATCCCTCCATAAATTTCCCAATAAGGCTATTCCATTTTTGGTTCACTAGTCTATCTGCTAGTTGTTTTGGGATTCTTAAGCAAAGTTTCTCATCTATATCCTTTGGAGCAAATATAAATTTTTTTTCTTCTATTGAATATCATCACCCAAGAGTTATATCTCCAAGAAATATCTCCAATTCTTCATCATTATCAACCTTCATTGCTCCTAGACTGTTTCCAAACCGCTCTCAGATCGCTCTCAGACCACTATGCTTTCAAATTGCTCCTAGACTACCGTGCTCTTAAAATACCTTGCTTTTAGACTTTTGTGCTTTTTGTTATATTTAATTTTCCCCACCTGGGACAATCGTACCTAATATTGGAGTGACACAATGAACTACAACTAAGAGCACATGGTTTGACTCAATTGGGGGACCTTTGAGAGTTTTTACAAGATTGACTCCTTGCTAAGATGAGATATTCAAGGCATTAGTTGCTCAACAAAGGAAAATGTGTAGACACCTAAAACATGTCATATTGAGGAGACTACCTATATGGACTCCCTGAAGACCATATGACCCACCTTGGGCAGCCCTAGGGCTTAAATAGTGGTTTTCACCACTCAAACAAGGGATATTTCCCTTTACAACCCTGGTCATCCCTCCAAGGGATGGCCTCTAGAGGTCATCCTACCAAGAGATGACCCCCAGTCAGGGCCATCCCACCCCGGGATGGTCATGCCAGAAGAAAAATTAAAAAAGAGTAGGACATAACTAGTAGTCGAAACTACTAGTTAAACCCATGCATGAATTCACACCACAATTTTACGTGTGCATGAGCCCGAATTAGATAAAAAGCATGATGCAATTAGTTTGCATGAGATTTTAGAGAAAAAGCATTCATTTTCTTAATGTGAACTGATCCTTCACTTTTTCATGCATAGGTTGGCACTATTATTAGATTCCTTTCAAGGAATCTATATAATAGTGCTCACCCCTCTTTTGAAAATATATAGAGTTCTCAAATTTCAAACAATGAAGTGTTGCTTGATTTTGACCAGAGATCCAACAAGCTTTCATGAGAATCAAAGTGTTATCATCTTAACTCCCTAAGAAATCCATGTTGTTGGATTTATCCAAGGGATAGAGGTGTGCATTTCCTTCTTTTGCTCGACCTCACATGCTTTCTTCGAATACCGATCCAGACCCATCAAGTTGCTTCCATGGAGTGCACCAATCTGCTAAAAACACCATAGATCGAACTTAGAGTCACCTCTGCATCATCCTCAAGAAAAGGATCTACAAATTAGTGGTTATATCACTAAGATATTGCCCATAGGTACGACCATCCTGCATAGAGATGACCTCTAGGGTTCAGATCTTTTTCTTTATTTTTTGTTTCAATAGATTTTAGTAGTTTTCTTATTTTACATTTTAGCTTAGTTAGATTTCATTTCATGCATGCATTTATCAAATTTTAGTTATTTATCACTTTTAGTTATCATTACATCCACACATGCTATTACCCACATTTGTTTTCTTTATGTGCAAAATACATGTTTTGTGTGAGGAAGGAAGAGTGCAAGAATTCAAATATTATCACCCCTTGCAGAGGTCACAAAGAAACCCTCTTCAAGATGGTTTGTGGATGTGAGAGAACCCCAAAAGTGTACCAATTCCATTCCAAGAGAAGAATCAAACCCTTAGTCAATTATTGTATTTTATTGTATCAAAATAGTGAAATCCCTTAAGGGGATGTAATTATAACCGTATTTTGAAGGAATAAGCTACTATTAATAAAATGGACCCATCTCCATATCTTTTCTTGTTTTATCACGATGTTATAGTTACATGATTTTACTATTTATAGTTAGTTTACATTTTATGGTTTTGCAATCATACATTTTTATGATTTTGACATTTTAGTGGCGATCATGATGAGACCAAGTCCCTAATTGTTATTTATTCAGCTGATTACTATTTATTTTTTGTTTGCAGCTTATAGTTCTGACCGTCTGCTACAGAGATGACCCCTGTTCAGTGACCATATATTACATAGATAACCTCTGTTCGACAATCATCCCTCAAGAAGATGACCTCATATCAGAGAGAAAAAAAGGTAGACAGCTGGATCTTCGTCAAATGTAGGCTTTCAAGGTGAGTACGTATATTCTATCTCTCTGTGTTTTTGAGTAAAAATTACAAATTTGTTCTAAGCTGTAGATATTAGATATAGGAATCATAAGTGTCGGGCTTTTTTTGTGACCATCTCTGGTCTAGATGACCCCTATCTGCAACCATCTCTCTGTGAGATGACCCCTACTAGTGATCATCCCTGTGCAGGATGACCCCTATCTGAAGCTATCTCTGTGAGATGGCCCCTTTGTCTACTGCTCATTGGTTTGATTGCTTGTTGCCTGACCCCAGGCTACTCATGTAGGGTTCTGCATCTTATAGATTTCTGAAAATTAAACATTCATTATTTAGAAATCTGAATTTGAAATATTATTTTTATGCATTAGTGAAAGAGCATGGAGTGCTTTGTGATTTTACTTTCTTTTGCATAAAAATAAAAAGAACCCCACACACCACGTTTCACTTTAACATTAATGAGTTGGATTTCATCACCAACCGTTAATCGAGACCAATGATGGTGGGCTTCATCTCCACCCATTGGCTTGCACCCTAGAAACTTAGTGGTAAAAATCGAGTGGCTTCCTAGACTTCATCACCAGGAGGTCCCCTACTCTTGGGTGCACCCAGAGTAGGAAGGATTAGTAACACCCTTTTACCATGGGGATTAATAAAACATGGAATGCAACTGTGGTTTTTGTCCAAGCTCAACTGAGAGTGAAGCGAAAGCCTGTGGGGTATTACTCCAGGTATTAGGCAAGTAGCAGGACTCGGATGATGCAACCTCCCTCTTGGAGGTAATTTTAATTCTTTAGGGTTACCCTTGAGCCAATATCCAATAGGAAGCCACTTTTTTCCATTTGGGTTACATTCTCTGATAGGGGGTGTGCTCAAACTACCTTTTAGTAGTTTTCTATTTTGTTTACCCTTAGTTTCATAGGAGATAGGGGTTTTCAACATCAAAATGCACTCAAATAGTATAGGGACTCACACTTAAAACTTAAAAGAGATAATCACATTGTTTGCTTGTGTGTTTATTTGTTGTTTAATCAAGACCATGGTAACCATATGTGGCCAAGCTCGATCAAGGGCTAGCACCATAGAAAATTTTCAAGGAGGCATGGAATACCTCCGCATCAGTCTAGAGGATATGGCCATTCCTGAATGGCATCCTAGTTTTTATAGAGAGTCTGACCTAGAGGAAGTCCCCATTTAGGATGCATCTATCGATCCTCGATATGATCAAAGTGATGACCTCCATGGTCAAGATACTTTTTGTGCTTTCCATAGATAAAACCTTTAGCATGGAGAGGGTCCTAGTAGGTCGGTGCCATGAGTTCACATTCTGACTCGCTCTATGCACCAGTTAGAGCATGATCAGGAGTACACTCCATGGATGAGGTTAGATGATCAAGCCACTCTACTTGACCATCCATGGATGAGTCGACAATATGCCCATTTAGATAGGTATGACACTCATCATCCTACTCAAACAGCCATGTCGACTCATACAATCCTTGTCAATGAGGAGGAGGGAGATTTTGATAATCCTCCTACTCCTCAAGTAGAGTATTCTGATCAAGCATGTTGTACCTCTACACCACTTGAGTACGTCGAGCTTACATATAAGCCTAGATACCAGGTCAACATGGCTTCCCTCGATCATGGGAAATAGATAGCTTCTGGGGCTACAGAGTAAGCCAAGTCCCTTCATATTAATATGAAGGTCAATCGACCCCACACTACTGACCAACTAGATCAGGCCCTTAGGAAGAATGTTGATAAACAAGTATTGTTGAACTAGTTATGATTGGATAAACAATGCTTGGATGAGCAATATCTATTGAGTCAGTAAAGGCTACAAGAGAGATTACAGAAATCCATGCATGAGGTGGTTCCTACATCGAGTACATATAGGCAGTAGATCCATCAAAAGTGCATTGTGCACCATCAAAAACTATCACCTAGACCTAATCAGAACCATCCTCCTTGTGCACCCCTCAATACATAGGCCCCAACAACATCAACCAAATAATGCTCAATAGGAGCATGAGGCCTATGAGGACTTAGGGTCAGAGTATCAGGATCAGGGGTACCCCAAGTCACTTTATGAGGATATGGTTGATGACCACAATCAACCACCTCACCCCATTAGACATCTTCCACCTCCCCCTCCTCGAGGGCAAAGGTGAGGAGATGAGATCATTTCATCTGAAGCTTACAAGGTGCTCACTGAGCGCATTAGATCATTAGAAAAATAAGCTTCAAGGATGGGTTACAAGAAACCCACACTGAGTCAACTTTGTAATCAATCACTCCATCCTTTTGTCCCATCTCCCCCATATCTAGAGCATTTTGAAATGCCCAAGTTAGATAAGTTTAAAGGGGATGATGATGCATAGGAGCATGTCACTAGTTTCATGAACCTATGCTTTCAACTTTAGGATGATGATGCCTTGTTGCTGAGAACCTTCTTGATAATGCTCTCGGGCCCAACCCTAGAGTGGTACAATCATTTACCAAGGCACAACATTCATAGCTTTGAACAACTTGCAAATGCATTCTTGGAATGCTTTTCATTTAGCGTAAAGAAGAAAGTAACCTTGACTAATTTATATAATCTTCACCAATTTGATGATGAACTAGTCTTGGACTATGGTAATAGGTGGTGAGCAATCATTTCAAAGTTATCATTTACCTTGCCTGTGATAGAGCTAACTCATTTATTCACAAGGAGTTGTTCAAAATAGATTTCATTATTGTTACAACTCTAGCAATATCAGACATTCGAGGAAGCCCTAGCTTAGGCCAAGGTTATAGAGGAGATTAAGGTTTAGGAAGGGGAAATAAAACTTTGAAAGAAGGAATGGAACAAAAACCCAAAAGGCAACCATGCTCAACAGAAACCCTCAATGGTTAATCAAGTTGTCTTGAATGTTCCAGGGCCTATAAAGCAAAATCCACCACAACAAACCAATTATCAGGCCCAACCCCCTCCTACATAGTACAATCAGCCTCAATAAAATTAGGGGCAAAGGCAACAACATCGCCCACCTCACAATTATACGCCATTGCCTGAGTCTTTGGCATCACTCTTTAATCGATTATGCAAGGCCAAGGCTATCAACTTGCTAGAGATCCACCCCTTGGATCCTAATAAGCCCAAACCTAAGTGGTATCGAGAGGACCTGTACTATCCTTATCATCAACTAAATGGTCATGACATTCAGTCATGTATCACATTTAAGAACAAAGTACAGGATATGCTTGACAAGAATGAACTTCAAATCGACAATCCTCTCATGACCAACAATCAACATATGGGTATATTTAAGGATCCACTACCTACACATGAGGTGCCGGTAGATCAAATCTGATAGGTAAATGAAATCCATACAACCCCACCCAATCAGGGGTTTGTAGGGATGATTAATATTGTGATACGAAATAGGAGGTATCCAAATCAAGTTGCACCACCTGTAGCTCCAACAAATACTCCTTCCACATCATAACCTTTACCACCAATAAATCCTATCCAAGGTCCTCCACCTCACTCGATGGTGACAATCAGAAGTAGGCTTACCCAAAGTCTATGGATGACATCAACTAGACTCTCCATGTATGAGCTCATACAACAATCGCAACCACACAGAGAAGCTCTAATGGAGATTTTGAAATCAGTTGAATTGTAACCCCAAGATCCCAACTCTTTTATCAATTTTGTGGGGCACATTCAACATTGTAGAGAGCCTATCATTACATTTCATGATCACGAGATCAAGGCAACTCCCACTACTAGGCCCGATCCTCCACTGCACATCATTGCTAGTGTGAATTAAATTCCCTACAAGTGGGTCTTGATCGACATAGGCTCCTCCATAAATATCATTACAACTGATGCACTACACCATATTAGTCTTCCAACCTCACATATTGTAGCATCTACATTCACCCTCCGAGCATTTAATGATGCTTTATGCTCCACCATCGACACAATAGTCCTTCCTATTTAGGTTGGGCTAAAGACTATTCCTACATTGTGCCATGTCTTGGAGGGTGCAATGCAGTATAATATATTGCTTGGAAGACCTTGGATGAGGGACATGAAGTGTGTCCCATCCATTTTGCATCAGTGTCTTAAGTATATACATGAAGGGCAAGTTCATGTGGTTCATGTCGATCTAGAGCCCTTCAAGTATTGCAATGTGGTGCACCACCCACAAGAGTCTACCTTGCCATCCACACATCTAGACATCAGACCTAATGATCCCATCAAGATTCTAGATCCAGCACCATAGTCAGCCATTGAACCATCTCCATATCCACCATTACCATTGGTTTCTCTCGATATCCCTTCTTCATCCTTGAATCCTCCGAGCGAGAAAAAGTTGAAGGAGCCAATCGAGGAGATCTCGCCATCCATTTCCACCATTTTAGTAGAGGATATTCCAACTCCTATGGATGAGGAAGAATCATCTATTGCTATGGATGAGTCATATCAAGCCACACCCCCATCATCCTCATCCACCCCATCGTAGGTCATGGTTCATTTGGCCAATCCTAGACTCATTGAGTATCTAGTGCAAAATGTCATATTCACTCCACTCATTGAGTCCGTGTAGGACATGGGCAGGCCTCACTTGCCATCACTACCCATTGGTACCATTGTGCCCTTGGGGGTGCCCTTAAACCAAATAAATTTTTTTTATGGGGGTTTTGATGATTCTACAAGTTTATCCCCTATGGTGGTGGATGATGATGAGCCATTTTTAGGGAATGTCAATTATCTATCAAACCTAAATTTTACCCTGCAATACTTTTATCATTTCCATTGGCATAGGAATGGTCTTGGTTAGTATGAATAGGGTCTTCGAACACCTTACCAACCATAATATCAGCTCCCTATAGATAAGTTTGGCTTAGGGTATTCCATGTGTATGTTGGATGAACTCCTTGTAGACTCCCTCCAGTGCTTGACCATAGGATTTGAGGATGAGATTGATGAGAATGATTACGCTGATCTAGACTATTTTCATCTACTAGGAGATCATATTCCCATCACAATGGTTTTTGTTGAGCCCTCTGACTCTTCTAGTGAGGTATCTGAAGAAGATGAGGATGAGATAAGTTTAGCATGTCTAGCGTATCTCGGTCCTCACCACATTTAGTGGCTTAATGATCAGGTTTGCATGAACTCTCTTTCATCCTCTAATCGAGAACACATAAGTGGTTGGATCTCTGATGCAGAAGAAGATACCAATGAGCAAGAAGAGTCTGGCCTAGCCAATGACCTTGAGAATGATTGGATCAAAGAGGGTAGTGGATCCACTCAAGATCATGATGACATGTCCATTGATTCATCTTACCATGAGTTTGATGCAATATCCATTGCTTCAGATAGCTTAGAAGATGAATCAATTGCTATTGAGCCCCTCAATGATCTTGATGAATTCTACCTTCATCTGTTCCCTAGGAGGATACCCATTTTATGATAGCTACTACTTCCAAAAGATCCAATCATCTTAGCTCCTCCTAGGCCTCATCCAGTCATTCCACCTCCACCTTAGCCACCTCCGGTGCACTTGAGGCCACCCATATTTGATAGGCTCTTTCCACCTATGAATGGAAACCATCCACCATCCATCAATATGGTTTCCATTGATCTGACCATGCCACTTCATAATCCCAATGACCCTTCAAAATCTTTGCACCTCAACCATGAGGCCATTGATTTTGATCATGCTATGATTCCCCCATCACCCATAGAGTTCTTCCCTTGTGAAGAGATGTTACAACCATTTCATTTCTCCCAAGGGCCATCTAAATATGTTTGTCAAGCTGAGATCAAACTTGATGAAATGATTGATTCTTCAAATCTATCTGACGACATCCATTTGATCCCTACACCTCATCAGCTTGAGGAGGGATCCCACATGTCAGTTGAGGAAACAATTGATGTGGATATCGACATCGATCCCATAGTTCCTAAAAATATCAAGTTGGGATACAGTCTATCCCCATAGGAACAAGCCGATATCATAGCTCTCTTGAAAGAAAAGAGAGAAGCCTTTGCTTGGTCTTATAAAGATATGTTGGGTCTTGACCCAAGTTTGGTCATGCACAATCTGATGCTCGATCCAAAAATTAAACCATTCAAGCAAAATCTTAGAAATATGCATCCAATAATTGCATTAATGGTTAAATATGAACTTCAAAAATTGTTGGATGTAGGGTTCATTCAACCCATCGATTATCCTGATTGGGTCTCCAACATGGTACCCGTAAGAAAACTCGATGGGAGGATTCACATATGCATAAATTTTTGAGATCTTAATAAAGCAACTCCTAAGGATGAATTCTCCCTTCCTAACATTGATGCTCTAGTCGATACAACTATAGGACATGAAATGTTATCCCTCATGGATGGTTTCTCAAGCTACAATCAGATTTGGGTCAATCTCAAAGATCAACCCAAGACAACCTTTACCACACCTTGGGGGACTTTCTATTACAAAGTCATGCCATTTGGCCTCAAAAATATTGGTGCCACATATCAATAGGCCATGACATACATATTTCATGACTACATGCACAAAATCCTGGAGGATTACATAGATGATTTACTAGCTAAATCTCTATTGCATCACGAGCACGTAGATGTTCTAAGGAAGGTCTTTGATCGCCTCATTGAGCATAACGTTAGACTTAACCCCAAGAAGTGTGTCTTTGGAGTTACATCTAGAAAAATCTTGGGTTTTATAGTCTCAAAATGAGGCATCAAAGTTGATCCCACCAAAGTCAAGGTGATACTCAAAATGCTTCCCCCTACCAACCTTAAGTAGCTTCACAACTTACAAGGGAAGGTAGCATCTATCCGATGCTTCATAGCGTAACTTTTGGATAAATATCGACCAATGAATCATCTATTACAAAAGGGGATCCCATTCAATTGGGATGATGAGTGTCAAAAGGCCTTTGATGAGATCAAACAATACCTAGCATCCCCACCAGTTTTAGCTCTACCTCGACCAGGTGTGCCATTTTTACTATACATATCAGCTACTGACTTTGCTTTAGGGACCATGTTGGCCCAAAAGAATGAAGCAAATAAGGAATAAGTTATTTATTACATCAGTCACACCCTGGTGAGCTATGAGCTTAAGTACACATACATTGAGAAGCTTTGCCTAGCAGTGGTATTCACCACTAAGAAGCTACACCATTACATGCTCAATCAAACAATGTATGTCATGTCTAAGGAAAACCCTTTGTGGTACATGATGAGTCGAACGTACCATAATAGTCGTACCACAAAGTGGATCATGTTGTTGATAGAATTTGACCTTGAATTCATAAGTCAAAAATCCATTAAAGGTCAAGTAATTTTTGATCAACTAGTAGAGGCTCCTCTTTAGGACAATCAACCTCTTACCATTGAGTTGCCTGATGATGCAGTTTTTGCATTATCCAACTCGCCAGAACCAGAAGAACCTAAAAATAAAGCTGATATGATGTTTTTCTTTGATGGTTCCAAGTGTGAGCAAGGGGGTGGCATAAGAATCATGTTCTTCACACTGCAAGGGGCTCCTATGCCCCTATCATTTAAACTCGATTTTCCATGCACCAATAATAATGTTGAATATGAGGCCCTCCTTTTGGGCCTTCAAGTAACTATCGCCATGAAAATTAAGAAGCTAAATATCTTCGATGATTCCTTGCTCATTGTTAACCAAGTCAAGGAAATCTACCAATGTAGGTGTCCAATATTGTAGTCTTACAAAGTTCTTGTGGATAAGCTATTAGCTAAATTGGAATGGTACAACATTGAGGCAGTCCCTCATTCATCTAATCATTTTGTGGATACTATGGCTTCCTTGGGATCCTTAATTCCGTAGAACCCTTCAGATGATATTACAACCATTCATGTCAAAATACTTTTGCAATCAGCGATTTCATGTGAGGCTTCAAAAGATGATGAAGTTATCCACATGATTCAGATTGAACCGTACCAAGAACGGTTCTCTCACATACATGAATTTTTGAAACATGCTTCCTGGGGGTCTTTGATCCCAAATAGTCCTTTTGATAACAACACAACAATCCATCTTAAGGTTGTATCCCAATCGACATTCATGAGGGATGAATCTCAAAAGGAACAAGCAGTTCATTCAGTCGAGACTCAGCAATATCAAGATTGGTTTGCCCAACTCAAATATTTCTTAAAGCTTGGTAATATCCCTTCGGGATTGTCGCATGCTGCAAAATGAACATTCAAGAAAAAAGTGATAAAATATATCTTGTTAGGAGACATCTTGTATCATCGAGGCTATGATGGTCTTCTCCTTCATTATCTAGAGTCCCACGAATCTGCTTGGGCAGTTTTGTTGGAAATTTTGAGTAAGTTGTGTTCTCATTTATGTCAAGAGTCAGTGTCAGTGATCAGTGCAGGATTTGGCAAAAGGAGGGTTAAAATATTTTATTTTAAGCCCAAAATATTTGGTTTAAGAGCTTCACATGATTGGTCAAAAGGATGGTTAAATACCCTAAAGGAAAGGGATACCTAGGCCTAAAGGAAATAATATTATAATATTTATTATTATAATATTAAATAAGGTCAAAAAAGGCCTAAGGGTGAAAGAGAAAAATACCTAGGCCTAAAGAAAATAATATTATAATATTTATTATTATAATATTAAAGGAGGTCAGAAAAGGCCTAAGGGTGAAAGATAAAAATACCTAGGCCCAAAGGAAACAATATTATAATATTTTTTATTATAATATTAAAGGTTAAAAATAAAGCCTAAGGTCATTTATAAATTATTTATAATATTTATATTATAAATTAATTTATAAAATAATATTATTTAACCCTAAGTTAGGGTTGGGCGCAAATTTGTTTAATAATTCTTCCTCCCCGTCGACGTTCGAAGGTGATTGGCATATGGTATAAATACCATAAGACTTACCAACTAAATGCAAGTCTTCGAATTATTGCATGTGAGAAAGGACAAAGGATTTTGATTGTGAAATTCGTGAGCATAAGACGAGGAAATTATTTTTTTGAAGGGCAGCCAAAAAGCGTGATGGATAAGTTGACCAAGGCTTAAATCCTTGTCACCAATCGACTAGTTGTACTAGTGGCAAGTGGTCGGTGTGTAAGGCGTAGGGAGAGCGGAGGTTCTGCGTTCGAGTCTCGACGGTTGCGTAGGGGTAAAGATTTTTATTTTTTGGTTTTGGCACCGATCGAAGGAGCATAGTGCACAAGGAACTTTTCCCTCACAAGTGAGCACCTAGCTCACGTGCTAGCTAGGCCATGGCTAGGGCCCTGGCAGCAGCGCGATCGGGGATCGAATCCCACCAAGGAGCATGCAAAGGTACTTTATTTTTTATTTTTTTATTGTTTATGTTGAGCGTGTGGTCTAAGGTCTAAGGTTGCATAGTGAGCGCCTAGGGAGATATAAGGGTTAAGGTAAATTTTATTTTTACCTTAGATAAAGGTGATTAAGATAAAATTTATTTTTACCCTAGGTAAAAGTGGTGAATGTTTTAAAATTGATTTGAAAGTGTTAAAATGTGAATTGCATTATTTCTGGAGTGTGATATTAATTATTTTTGAAATGCATTTTTTTGAGTAGGAAGATTAAGTAAGCAAGTTGGATTATCCTAGGCATTAAATTTCTGAAAGATGTTATTGTGAAAGTAAGTAATTAGAATACTTGTTTGAGAAGTTTGAAGATTATAAGGTGTACTTGAGACTTGTTATTTTTGTATAGTGAAATAAATATTGAGGAGAATTTTTGAGTGGAAATTTTGAGATAGATTGTTGCTACCTAACCTTGAAATTGGCAAAGAAGATTTGATTGTGATTGAGACAGGTTTTGAAGATATATCTCCATAAAAACAAAAGGTATGGGCACATATTCCTTATGAGTGAAATATTATGAAATGCAAAGTTGGAGTGAAAAGGATTGTTTGATAAGCATTGTTGAAAATGTTTGAGTGAGTTTTCATATGCATGATTTAGAGTTTGTGAAAGAACATGAGTATCATTGTTATGTGAAGTTGAGGACTATCTTGAACTAGGGTTTGTGAAAGAACATGAGTATCATTGGTATGTGAGATTTGAGAACTATCTTGAGCTAGGGTTTTTGAAAGAACATAAGTATCATTGTTATGTGAAGTTGAAATCATATTGATTCAAGGTTTGAGTTCCATAGTGTGAGTTGTTGAAAGTATGGTGAAACACTTGGTTAGGATTTGAAATCAAGTTTTTTTTCATTGAGTGATTGATTGAGTGAAGTTTTTTGAGCATTATTGATTGAAAGTATTGGAGTGATAGTTCTATGAAATAAATTGTTCTCTATTCTTAATTGATTTAAAAAAGACTTTGGAAGTGATTAAGTGTATTTGTAAGTGTGAAACATATTGAGTCTCTAATCATTCTATATATGTTTCTATGGCTAAAAAATATTTTGAGTGAAACTTTTTTGTGGTCTTGAAGAAGTTTTCTGAAAGAGATTAAGTTGAGTTTTGTATGCAAGTTTTACAATTGTTTTGAATAAGCTTTTGTGAAAGGTTGTGAGAAAATTTGAGTAAGTCCTAGAGGGGACTTAAGGACAAAGTTAAGTAAGTTTTTGTGAAATCTTAAGGACAAATTTGTGTGAGATTTTTGAAATATTACAAGTAGATTTGAGGTAAGTCTTGGTAAGGACTTGTTGAGCAGATTAGGCAAGTCTTAGTGAAGACTTGTTGAGCGGATTTGATAGGTTCTAGAGAGGACTTGTTGAATAGATTTGAGGTAAGTATTTGTAAATACTTGAGAGTAGTTTGTACAAGTTCTAAAGAGGACTTGTTGAGCAAATTTGAGGTAAGTCTTTGATAAGAGTTGAGAGCAGAATTGATTGATTGATTTTTTCAAGCTTTGCATTAAGGCTTGGGGCAGATATAAGTTGAGTGTTAGTCTTACAATGGCAATGAGAGGGGGGGGTGAATCAGTGTAGCTAATTAAAAACTTAAATCTTCATCTCTTAATTTAGAACTAATGAATGCTTAAAACTAGATGCAACAAGTGTAACAAGATAGCAACACAAAACACAAGATTTAACGAGGTTCACTAGCTTTGGCTACTCCTCAAAAATAGACTGCTTGGACTCCCATCCAAATCTAGCCTTTGCAAAGAACCAACTTCACAATCGGTTTACCAGCACCCACTAGAAGGAGCACCAACCCTTGATTTATCCGCACCAATAGAAAGGAGCACCAACCCCTGATTCCAAGCACCAACTTGGACTTCTATTTTAAATCTTGATTGACATAAAAAATGCCTTCTGTGT
The DNA here is from genome assembly GCA_028583015.1 of Wollemia nobilis. Lineage (NCBI taxonomy): Eukaryota > Viridiplantae > Streptophyta > Pinopsida > Araucariales > Araucariaceae > Wollemia > Wollemia nobilis. The sequence goes on along the minus strand of JAQPPZ010001579.1, from coordinate 1,792,620 downwards.
TACAAGACCCTCACTGGTCTATCTTAACTCAAATCAATCTCATGGAAGCATAAGGAGAATTGTTAGAGACTCAATATATTCTATTTCTAACTCTCAATATCAACTCCCTATCCATAAAGCATACACTCTTTTATAGCTCTACTTACTGCACACTTACAGCCATTTCTTATGGCTTACTCTTGCAGCTCTCACAACTCTATGCTTCTTACAACATTCTTCCAGCTTTATAACAGCCCACAACACTATCCCTCTATTCAGCAACACACTGCTCTCTATTCTCGCATGGAGCTCAACACTCTCTTACAACACACTTTTTCCACCTACTTTTCTCAGCACATTTATTCTTTCATCAACGACACCTTCCCTCTTTATGGCGGCACACTTTTCAATTATGAGCAGCACTTTTCACTTCTGCACGCAACTGCCCTCATGGCACATTTACTCTTTTCGGAAACACTCTTTTCAAATATGAGCCTTTTTCTTCTGCATGCAACTGCATTTTATAACAATATTTTCATCTTGAAACCCTAAGTCTTCTGTTACTGCCATTAACCCGCATGCAGCCTATTCATAGCTACTCCTGTGAGTAACTCCTTTCTGACACACTATTCTTATATGCAACTTATTAATGGATTTTTCTCTTATTTCGGACTGACAGTATAACCGCTGCTCGATGGTTTCACTGTGACACGTGCCCTGTAACTGCTGTTCTTCCTTTAATGCTTTGTTCTTATTTTAGCTTGCATGATTTCTATCTGTCACTGCACCTGTAACTGTTGTACTAACTCCAGTTAACTCTTCTTATTTGGGCTGCATGATTTTCCTCTGCAACGTCCCTTGCAACTGCTGTAAGACTTCAATTAACTGTCACATATCTTATTTCGGTTGGGTTCTTCTTCTTTCAATATGCCAAAGTGACCTGTCACGAAATTGCGACACTTCTATCTCTTTGTACTCTTCTCGCCTTTTACCCGTGAAAACATGACATGTCACGATATCGTGACACTTTCTGCCTCCTTGTCCTTTTCTCAGCTTGCACCCGCAAAAATAGAACATGTTGCGAAATCATGACACTTTCGTTGCCTTGAGCTCTTCTCTATCTCTTGCCCACGAAAATAGAACATGTCATGAAATCATGACACTTTCACTTCCTTGCACTCTTCTCTGCTTGCACTAGCGAAAACATGACATGTCACAAAATCGTGACACCTTTCACTTTCGTACACTCTTCTCTACAAGCACTAGCGAAAACATGACATGTCACGAAATCGCGACACCTTTCGCTTCCTTGCACTCTTCTCTGCTTGCATTAGCGAAAACATGACATGTCACAAAATTGTGACACCTTTCACTTCTGTACACTCTTCTCTGCAAGCACTAGCGAAAACATAACATGTCATGAAATCGTGACACCTTTTGCTTTCGTACACTCTTCTAGGTTTGCACCCACGAAAATAGAACATGTCACGAAATCGTGACACATTTTTCTCTCTCCTCTTTCTCTTCGCTTTGGACCGCAAAAATGAAACATGTCACGAAATCGTGACATCTTTTTCTCTCTCCTCTTTCTCTTCGCTTTGGACCGCGAAAATGAAACATGTCGCGAAATCGTGACATCTTTTTCTCTCTCCTCTTTTTCTTCACTTTGGACCACGAAAATGAAACATGTCACGAAATCGCGACATCTTTTTCTCTCTCCTCTTTCTCTTCGCTTTGGACCATGAAAATGAAACATGTCGTGAAATTGTGACACATTTTTCTCTCTCCTCTTTCTCTTCACTTTTAACCGCGAAAATGAAACATGTCGCGAAATTGCGACACCTTTTTCTCTCTCCTCTTTCTCTTCGCTTTGAACCTCGAAAATGAAACATGTCGCAAAATCGTGACACCTTTTTCTTTCAGACTCTCTCTCCTGCATTATGTCGCGATATAGCGACACTTTTTCTCCTTAGCGCTTTTCTTCTCATCGGATCGCGAAAACCCGACATGTCACGAAATCGTGACATTTTTTCTCCTTAGTGCTTCCTCTTGCAAATTGTCGTGAAATTGTGACACTTTTCCTTGCAAGCTCTTTCTCTCAAACATGTCATGAAATTGTGACACATTTTCATCCGTACTGCCTCTCTTGCAGATTGTCGCGAAATCGAAACACTTTTCTTTGCGAGCTCCTTTTCTCAAACATGTCGCAAAATTGTGACACATTTTCGTCTGTACTGCCTCTCTTGCAGATTGTCATGAAATCGTGACACTTTTCTTTGCAAGCTCCTTCTCCCCGAACATGTCATGAAATCGCGATAGTTTTCTTTGCTTGTGCCTTCTCTCCAAACATGTCGCGAAATCGCGACAGTTTTCTTTGCCTGCGCCTTCTCTCCAAACATGTCATGAAATCGCGATAGTTTTCTTTGTCTGTGCCTTCTCTCCAAACATGTCATGAAATCGTGATAGTTTTTCCTGCATGCACTTCTTCTTCAAACATGTCACGAAATTGTGACAGTTTTCTTACTTGCCTTCTTTGCTTCCAACATGTCACGAAATCACGACAGTTTTTCTTGCGCTTTCTCTCTCTTCCAACATGTCACGAAATCGTGACAGTTTTGCCAACATTTTCTCTCTCCTCCGATATGTCACAAAATCGTGACAGTTTTGCCAGCATTTTCTCTCTCCTCCGATATGTCACGAAATCGTGATAGTTTTACCAACATTTTCTCTCTCCTTCGATATGTCGCGAAATTGTGACAGAAAACATGTCGCGATATCGCGATAGTTTTCTTACTTGTCTTTTTCTTTGAGCTTTTGCATATGGGCCACTACATTCTTCTTGGAGAATCATTGTACATGCTCTGTATGACCACTAAACTCCTGTCCATTGCATTAACCGATCTATTGTCCACTGCATCAACCGATCTCCCTGACTGTGTCCATTGCATCAACCGATCCTCTGTTTGTGTTGACAACAATGACAATACTTTTGCTGCACCTTGCTCATCAATGAACTCCTGTCCATTGCACTTTGGCTGCACCTTGCTCATCAATGAACTCCTGTCCATTGCATCAACTGATCAACCTGACTGTGTTGACAACAATGACAATACTTTGGTTGCACCTTGCTCATCAATATCCCCCTTTGGAATTTTTGGCAACACACGTAATTGTGTGCAATTACCTGTAATTCTTCTCCCCCTTTGACAATAATACCAAAGGGCGGTTGAAAAAATCCCCCTGAGTCCATGCACAACATTCTTAGGCAAAAATTATTACGGTTAGCAAAAAGCATAAACATGAGCAATATGATAAACAGATGCATAAATGCTCCCCCTGAGAATTTGATCCCGATGGCTAGTCAATTCTTAGTATATTCTTGGGAATATGTGACCACTTCATTTCATTATTTGACAACATCATGATAAGCATAATAGGCATCAACAATATCAATAATGTGAGTAGCAGTAATAACCAATGAATGACACCATCACCGTTAATTTCACCAATATAACATGTGTAATAACATGACTGGACCACTGTCTTCTATGCAACTACCCTATGTTGCTTTGCAAAATCAAACTTGTCCACTGTTAGTGAAGCCATACAATAATATTATATAGCCAAATTTTTGTTCTGCAATGCCAACAGCATCTACATACATCTCCACCATGCATCTTGGAAATTCTCAACAAGCTTGCACCTAATGACAACTGTTTGTCTCTCTCTGCAGTGAGAATCCAGCAGGCTACCTCAATCCATTTTATACTTACAACTTGATCTATGTTTTCTACAGTTACTGCAGGTCACACCTTACTTTCAACTGTGCAAATCAAGAGAAGACATTTTGTCAAACACTTTATAGCCAACCATAGTGCCCCTTACTCAACCTCATACTTCTTAACCTCGGATTGGCATTTTATCAACAGTTAAAATGAAACTGTCTGTGAATAAAATATTTTTGACCAAGGCATCATGAAAGGTCTAACAATATTCACACCAATGTGTAGTACAAACACGCGCTACTTTTATCGAAACACATATATGCAGCTAGGGCAAACATTCTTTCTACTCAACCAACGTATTTGAACTGTTATACTTCATAGCTTTGAATAGTGGCAGTAAGAATCATCAACAGTACAACAATGACATAAAGCAATTCTACCAATGGTGAGATCTCTCAATTTAATCACCACCCTTCATGGCACATCCACAAACCACTACCTAAACTGAAAACTCACTTTAACAACTATACGACAACTTCCCTGACTACTTGCCTTTCATCCTCAGATACCCAGACAAATACATAGGAGCATTAAAATAAAACTTTAAGATTGCTCCCCCTGAGGATGTGCCACCTACAGTGGCTTAGTGCAATAGCAGAGTAGTCTCCTTCAGTCCAAGGAGACACGATTCCCTTTCTTCTGTCTTTCTCCAGATTTTCTTGAACTTGGGCTTGAGTTTTTCAACTGCATCCCTGTTTTACCCCTGTTCGTGAACTTGAACATTTCTCTTGCGGGTTTGTCTCTTATGCATCCTTGATGGATGATTATTTTCCTTTCTTTTATGCACATGATATGTTCCTTGTCTGTGTTGCACTCTTTGAGTCTGATGAAATCTATGATTTTGCCTTATATTAGATACAGAAGTGTTTGGACAGAACCTTGCTATGTGCCCATGACCATTTCATTTAAAAAATTGCACATGTTTTATTCCCTGTATGTATTGCATTCTGTGTGTATGATGAAATCTATGGTCTTGCCTTAGATTGGATATAGAAGTGCTTGGACAAAACCTTGCTATGTGCCCATGGCCATTACATTTAAAACATTGCGCAGGGTGTTCACTCAGGAAAGTAGATGTGTTTTTATCAGCATAACTTTTTGATCTATTGTTCAGTCCACAATAAATTGCCTTGTGACCATAGCAGTTGTAGCACCCTAAAATTGGCGCAGTAAAATTATAATAATTACATTCACCTTAGTAAATAATTTAAAAATCAAATTTAACCTCCCAAACCGCCCGTTAACCGTCGGGTATTCCATTTCCCCCTTTTTCGTGCCAATTTTAGAGGTTGTTTTGACCGTTTGACGATATCATCGTCGATCAGACGATATCGCCCCAGATTTGATGATTTCGTCTGGACTAGGACGTCCAGACGATCTTGTCGCAAAACTAAATTTGCATAGTTGGAATCTGTTCCAACGGGTCTCCAATCTGGGCAGAAGCGTGTCTACGCCGTTGGGACCCTCCCCCGTTGGAGATCTCCCAAATTGGGATGATCTCCAACCTCCCAACAACTCCCCCTAAGCCTATTTAACTTCTAGGATTTTCCCTCCCCAACCCCTGGCTGAATTTATCTACAAACTGATTCCCTCTACGTCAACACATCCTAATTTTGCTTTTGCACTAGTCCCATAGCCATTTTGTTGCAGGTACATCACTGGTTTTCAGTCGGAGCCAACACCCATCGTCGTCGACGAACCTGTTCAAATCGGAGGCGATCCTGTCGAATTCGAGGTGATTTCATACTGATGCGAGACGATCTCGACTGCAGTCTACATCGAGGCAATCAGTGCTCGAAGTTTGCTCTTCTTAACTCTTTCTCCGTCTTTTTATTCTGCAAATTAGACTATTTATTTAGTGTTTATGCTATTTTGCATTTGGTGTTCACCCATTTAGCTTAGAATGCATGTTAAGTTCATGATTTGCCATTAAAGTACAAGTAATTTGCTTTAATTTCTGTTCTTAAATATTGTTCAGTATTCATATTGCTATTTGGTGTAATTTGCCTCTGTTAGCACAATAGAATTTCTTGTATTTTGCATCTGTTTTTCGTCTTGCAGGTCTCTGACAAATTTGTCTGACGAATTCGTCAGATCTCGGACGAATCTGTCAGTCTCAGACGATTCTGTCAAATTGCAGACGATCCTGTCAGATTGCAGGCGATTCTGTAGAATTCCCGATGATCCAGACTGCTTCAAATGTCAGAATCTTCTTCAGACATCCGGATCAGGTATTTTTCATTGGCATTCTGTAAAATTCTCTGTTTTTTGCTTTCAAATATGTCTGCTGTATTCATGGAACTTGCATTTTCATATAGTTTAATTTAGTTTCATTCGGCCAAACCTAGGATGAATGTTTAAGGTTAAAACGAACTCATTAAACACATTCCAAAAACCTAGGCGTGGAAACTGCCATTAAATGTTTCCTGGTGAACCCACCATCCATCGAAAAATCACCAAAATACACCTCCCTTGAGAGGCGGGACCTTCGCAAAGTCCTCTCGTCCGAGGTACCGCATCATCCTTTTCCCATCCTCCTTCCGGCGCGGATCCTATAGCCTTGAAGGTAGGGATGCGAAAAATTTGGAGCGATACATTTTGGTGAACCCGACGTGAATGCATCGTAAACCTTTTGAAAACAAAAACAAAAAAAAAATATATATATATATTTTTTTTTTTTTTTTTATATATATATGTATACAAGAAAAAAAAAAACAAAATCATCATTTCATGTTTTAGATTCAATTCTAAATAGTAGATGCTAAATATTACTTTTAGAAGCACTAAACAAACCATGAGTTTTTACTCAAATCAATATGAGCCCATCAGTAATGTTGGAAGAATTCAGCTAAATACATTTGTTGATTATGACCAACCTCATCCCTATTCAACACCACCTCCATCACACTCTTCTCATTTTTCATCCATAACCCAACAAAACAATCCCTTTTCCAATCCTCTTCATAATGATATTATCTATTCTCCCATATATCCATATTATGTCTATCAATCCACATATAATCCTCCGCCACCTTTTCAATACTCTTCTTTCAATACAACACATCCATTTCAACAAGAAAATACTTATTCTTCCAATTCTACCATGCACTCACCTCCTACATCGCAATCTTCCTATCATCATTCTACCCATAATAAAGAAAGTAGAGGTGAGAAACCATTAGGTCCTTTTATGATGAAATTCCTAAGGCATTTATCAAAAACCTCTCAAAAACCTTCATCACGTAAATTTACTAAGCTCAATCAACCAATGGATATAATTCTCAAGTATTTACTTGACACAAATAGGATTGAACTCCCTTCCATAAGACAACCTGATACCACATCGGATTGGTTTAAACCTGAGCTACATTGTGAATATCATAGAGTAGATGGACATATGACACAAAATTGTAAAGATTTAAGATGTGCAATTCAAGATTTGATTGATGAGGGTCTTTTTAATATAAAGGAATTACAATCTACAACCGATTATAAATCTCCAGTAAACAATCAAACTCCTACACAACAAATACCAATAATCAATCAAGACATGGGGATCTCCCAAGAACCCCTACTCAATTATCAACAACAAGAAACCAATCAAATATTGCATGTTAATGTGTCCCATCATGATGATATTATTAATATTGTAACAAAAACTACAAATGAGCAACCTCAAGTTCAATCAACTCAATCTGATGTTCAAGATATGGATTCCTTATTTGACCAACCTTCAAAACTATCTTTGGCTCTAGATAATGATCCAAAATGGAATGTAAGCATAGAAAGCTCATATTTAGAATCAAAATCTCAATCTGAAATCCACTTTGATAGCCAACAACAAGTGATTAATCCTCAAGCAAAGATATCCCTTTTAGAAGTATTACAAAGTTCCCATAAGGAAACTTTGTTCAAGATACCTAGACAACAATTTGTTCCTCATCATATTTTCTCTAAGAACATAATTAATGGTGTAAACCCTCTTGAGGTTAACCATATTTCATTCTATGATGAGGAGATTCCTTCCTCTACTCCACAAGAAGACTACTATCTTTACATTACAGGATCTAGTAAAGACACACCTGTTAAAGTTATCATGGTAGATAATGACTCCTCTCTTAATTTATGCACTTATCAATTATTCCAAAAGCTCAAAACAAAGGAAGAAGATCTTAATGAATCAAATGTTCTTATAAAATCTTTTAACAATGAAATTCAAGAAGTTCAAGGTACTATAATGTTTCCCCTCAATATTGGATCCAAGATCTTGGATATTTTATTCTATGTAGGATATTGTCCTTCACCTTACAACCTATTTCTCCAGAGTCCTTGGATTCATACGATGAGGGTTTTCCCTTCCACTCTTCACCAATGTTTGAAGTTTGAAATTACAAATAAAATTGTTACCATACATAATGATCCAACACCATTTGAAGAATATTTAACGATTGAAACATCAAGTTCTATATATTATTTATTATCACAATTCTCTTCTATCCATCACTTTTTTTTATCCATATATGATCATCTTTGTTTACCAAATAACATCCATGCATATCTTTCACATATACTTTCTCTATCTTATCAAGACTTGGAATATAGTGATAAGAATGAAGAACTTTCTTATCCTTCTTACATTTTATTTTGTAACATGATCAATTTTCCACATATAAAAGTCAAATCTTTTTCTACATTATTCTACATTATAACAAAGCTTTTGTTATCACTACCTTTTATTTATCATCTTTTGTCCTTACCTTCACCTCAACCAAATTATCCTTCAAAACCTCCTTTGATTTTGAAGCAACCTTAGACATGTTATACTCAAATAACCTTGTATAGTGTATATAGATCATCTTGTATATACCACCAATTTCAATTCATAAATTAAAATCAAAATACAAAAAAATCAAAATCCTCAAAATAAAAAAAAATACTAATGCAACTAAGGACCTTAAAGGTAAATTTGAGCCCAATTGGCTTGGACCATACATTATTACTGCTAAATTTGAATCAGGAGCATATAAATTATCTACCTTAGATGGTAAAGAACTCAAAGAACCCATGAATATTTTGCATCTTAAACGTTACTATGCATAAATTTGGTCATTTCATCCATGTATATATTTGTTCAAAATTACTATCTTGTATTTCTTTCAATTTATTCAAAAACACCCAAAAACATTCATAAATCTCCAAAAATCTTCAAAAACTATCTATTGCATTTATTTAAAGCACTTGTTAAGTTCTTTTGCTCAAAAACTAAAATCAAAATAAAAATCTAAAAACAGCTATATGCTTGACTCTTTCGAAACCAAAACAATATACAGAAGAAAGAGAGAGTCAACATTCTCAAAACTTCTCAAAAGTGTTTATATATATTTTCTTACAATTATTGCAGTTATATGTTTCAACTTATTTTGGATAAATTAGCATTTATTTGGCATCCCTCACTAGCACACTCACAACAATAAATATCTTGATTTTATCTGGCATGATTACTAATCTCTCTTATATCAAAGTCCACAAAATTCAATTAAATAAAGTTTGAGCATAGAGAATTGATCTTGTTATTTACTTAAACCAAGCACATCTTTTCACAATAAAATGATTATATTTGTAATTTCCATGTTTTGCTACATAGTAGAACTGATTTCTTGAGCGAAAAGTTTCCCCTGCTATCCTATCATGCACATGGTCTAGAATCTTTGAGAATTGGCAAAAGGACAAGCTCACCCCTACCCAGAATAAAAATCCCTTGCTCTACAGCTAATCTGAGCAAGTATCCCTAGCAAAGAAAAAGAAAAAGAAAACAAAAAATTCAAGAAAAAAGAGAAAAGAAAAATGTTCTTTTATATCATTATAGCAATGTTCCAAGCATTATCAAGCAAAAGAAATACAAAAGAAAAATATGCAAAGTTCAAAAGAAAGCAAGAAAGCAATAAAATCCCTTTCCCTACCCTTTGAAAAGAAAAGAAGGGTTGATGAGCTTGAATCCCTGGAATTCTCAATTATTCAAAAATTGTGAGGTAAGCCCCATAACAGGTGGTTTGTGCCCAACCTGCTTGGCCTTGGGTAACTCCTAGCGTGGCGATATGTCCGTCACATTAGCGACCTTCTTTTGTACGGACCTATGTCTGCTTATGGATTAGCTAGCTCTTGATAATCCGATCTACATAGTGGTCTAATATGGTTATATGCATCTACATCATGGTTAATGAACACTTATTTGGTTTCTTCAAATCACTTGTATCATAGTATCTTGCTCAAATCTGGTAAATGAACAATGCAATTGCACACACATTTGTATTTGAGAGATTTTGTCTATCATTATGATAAATCAAGATTGGAAATGAATTCACATATGCACATGGGATTCCTTATAAATCTAACTTTTGTCTTCAAAGTACTTTGAAATATTATTTTTGCAACTTGTTTGGGAATAAATCAAGTACAGTTGTTTACACAAAGACAACTATATCATAGAAAAATCAAAAATTTCTTTCAAAAACATATCATGTATATCGTGTCGACTTTCGCGACGATGGTATAGTTCCACAACCAAAATTGGAATTGTATGCCTAGCGCAAGTCCTCATTTTCATATTTCCTGTTCATCAAACATCAATCATGCAATAAAAATAACCTTTTTTGGATTTTTGCGATGACGGTATAAGTCTATACCTACATATTCTATGCCTAGCGCAAACCATTGTAACAATTTTTATTCCCCATTTCTTAAAAATCATGAAAACCATATGACTTAAATTAATTATGTTACACAAATTATGCTTTTCAACAGCAAACTTTCACATTTTCATATCATTATGTCAACCTTTAAATTTTGCAATGATGGTATAATTCCTAGGGAATTATCCAAAAATTTTATCACACTTAGGAATTTATGCCTAGCAAAAATCATTTTTAACATTATTTCATGTACAAATATTTTTCATGAAAATCTGAAAACAAATCATTATCATCACCATCATTTTTCATCATTGCACCAAAGTCTTAAGACAGTCTCTTAAGCACTCTTTTACTTTTTGCAATATTTCTATACTGGGATTAGCTTGACGACCGAGTGAGCAGCGACTCCATGAAATGGTCTATAATAGCGACAATGTCCTTTGAAATTATTGTTAGAAGTCTCTTTTTATTTTTATTTTTATCACATTTCATTACAAACAACCAATTTGTTACATCAGATTATTTCATTTCAAATATTACAAGCATGACATTCCAATTATAATATATCCACCGACATAATCACATGAAATCAATCAATCAAACATAAAAACATCATAAGCATCACATAAGACAAGTCATATGATCAAAAATAGCTCATCTATATATGTCACAAATATATGTACATCATCAAAACTGGATCGGTATGCCACAATCTGTACCTCGGCATACTCAATCCTCTATCAAACAAAAAAATATATATATAATACAACATCAATGTCCAGCTCTCTAACCTCGAGAGCCCCTCGAGCTCTCTGCCTCATCTCCTCCCCCACCCTGAGGTGGACGAGGTGGCCCCATCGCAGTCTGTGTAGTCCTAGTCCTCGATCGGGACGTGGTCCTCGATGACCCGATCCTGATCGGATCTGCGATGTTAGCTGGCAGGGGTAGTCTATCTACCTCTGGCACCAGCTGGAAGTACAGTGTCTGATAGAATGTCAACTGGGCGATAGCCCGTGTCAACTCTCCAGAGCTCGCCCCTCCGCCCGTGCCCTGAGGCATGCAATCTCGTCTCTGAGCTGTGACACCTCAGCATGGTGTCGTGCAGTCGTAGCCTGTAGCGTCTGCACCTGAGCCTGCAGATGATCTCTCTCCGCCCGGAGAGTAGCCATCTCGCTACTCTCTCCTGTGTCCACACCCTTGCCCTTATCGGGCGATGGTGGCCTCTATGGAGATGGGGGTCTCTCCTCCCTCCTCTCCCGCTGCCGCGGCCTCTCCTGTGCTTGTGGCCTCCTCTGCTCTCTCCCGCCGTGACCCTGGGCCGCCTCTATCGCTGCCTGGCGCCGCCTCCCTATCCGACGCACGACCGCATGGATCGGACCCTGAGCCCTCGTCATCCGAGGAGGGCGGATGCCTGCGTACCAGGCATCGTAGCCGTCAGCCACCCCTACGTCGTCTCCATCCACTGGCTGGATGGGGGCATCATCCGCATCTTGACTCCAAAATCGCTGCATGTCTGGAGCCCCGCTAACCGTGGTGTTATCTCGGACAGTCCGGGAAAACTCATAATCCTTGAGAGATGGGATCCCCTGCTGTAGACCGAACTGCCTCAAAACTCGGTCGTAGCGGTGGAGCTCCACCTCTCCCCTCTCCATCCTCAACCAGCAAACTCGCCTGATGCGAGCCAGCTCCTGTCCATCCTCGGCCCACCCTAGGTGCCCTCGCCATGGCCTCCAGGTGATCTGATCCGGGATCAACTCATCTAGCAGTCTCTGGGACATAGGCAGGTCGATCCGTCGCTGTGCCCCTCTTCGGAGCCACCAGTAGAAGACTCGGGGCCTCTCCCCGTCTACCCCTATCAGTGGAAGCCCTATCGGCCTCCGCACCGCAATGTGCTCCCAGCACCAAACCTATAGTAGCGATGTCATCACCAGACATCGGTCGCCCTTGTACACGACCCCATACAGGATCCTGTACAACCGGCATAGAACAAAGCTGCCCTAGCAAAACCTATACCCATGGTCCCGCATATCATAGATCACATCTACGAGCATCCATGGTACCCTGCACCCGCTCTGGTGGCACAGCAGAAGTCCACCAACCACTCCTGCTAGAACTCGTGTGAGTCTGGATGCCCCAGGCATCTGGCGTAGTGCCTCGATGTTCACTCCGCCCTTCTCCAGGGCGAAGCTCGGGTCACCACACAGCCGTCCCATAGCGTGGCCCTGGTTGGCCGCAGGAGTGATCATCCGTCCTTGTATGGGGATTCTCAGAATCCTCCATACATCCTCTAGTGTGGGAGTCATCTCCCTTGTCGGTAGCCAGAAACAGGAAGACCCCGGATACCATCTCTCTGCTAGGGCTGTCAGTAGCCCCATATCTGTGGATATTTGTGGCATCTCCACCACATGCTGCAAGCCGACCTGTGCCAGATGATCTCGCTCTGCCTGTGTGAGCACGGCCAAGTCATCTCTCAATCCTCCATATTTCCATTCTCTGCTCTTTAGCAAACCTCTCTGCAACATAAACAATAAACAACAAACAATCATTAATCAACAATTCCAGTAATTAATAATGCAACTTAAAGATCAATTTCATGTAATTGATGATATCGCCCACTATTGGACGATATCGTCCCAAATTTGAGCATAATCGTCTCCGATTTCGTAGTTCGAAATCGTCTCTAATTTGATGAAATCGTCCCCCTTTCGACGATTTCGCCCTCGGGCGAAATTGTCGAAATCGAGACGATTTCGTCCCGACGACGTCGACGGCCCAAAAATGGCCGCGATGCTCAAAATTCACCTAAAAATCACTTAAAAAGCATGTAAATTCAAATTAAATCAGTTCTAGATCAGTCTAGACCCTTACCCGTAGACCGCGTCGGACCTCTACAGATCTGTGCGTCGTCTCCACCATTTTGCTTCAGAGCTCTAAAAATAGTAAAAATGAACAGTAACAATGAATTAGGGTTTTACCCTATTTTTCTTAATTTTATTCAACAATAATTTTTTGCTTTTTCGCGTTTTTACCTCAAACGTTCGATTTGGGTAAAAACACGGAGGGGGCACCATAGTAAGCTGTCGTACGATTCGACCAAGAATCGTCGCCTAAAAATGGGTATAATTTTTTTGCTTTCTCGTAGATCGAGAAGAACTCATCTTTAACGCATTTTCTTTGGAAAATTTGCTAAAGAGGGGGCAAAATGTAGCACCCTAAAATTGGCGCATTAAAATTACAATAATTACATTCACCTTAGTAAATAATTTAAAAATCAAATTTAACCTCCCAAACCGCCCGTTAACCGTCGGGTATTCCGTTTCCCCCTTTTTCGCGCCAATTTTAGAGGTTGTTTTGACCGTTTGACGATATCGTCGCCGATCAGACGATATCGCCCCGCATTTGACGATTTCGTGCTGGACTAGGACGTCCGGACGATCTTGTCGCAAAACTAAATTTGCATAGTTGGAATCTGTTCCAACGGGTCTCCAATCTGGCGAAGCGTGTCTGCGCTCGTTGGGACCCTCCCCCATTGGAGATCTCCCAAATTGGGATGATCTCCAACCTCCCAACAACTCCCCCTAAGCCTATTTAACTTCTAGGATTTTCCCTCCCCAACCCCTGGCTGAATTTATCTACAAACTGATTCCCTCTGCATCAACACATCCTAATTTTGCTTTTGCACTAGTCCCATAGCCATTTTGTTGCAGGTACATCACTGGTTTTCAGCCGGAGCCAGCACCCATCGTCGCCGATGAACCTGTTCAAATCGGAGGCGATCCTGTCGAATTCGAGGCGATTTCGTACTGATGCGAGACGATCTCGACTGCAGTCTACATCGAGGCAATCAGTGCCTGAAGTTTGCTCTTCTTAACTCTTTCTCCGTCTTTTTATTCTGCAAATTAGACTATTTATTTAGTGTTTATGCTATTTTGCATTTGGTGTTCACCCATTTAGCTTAGAATGCATGTTAAGTTCATGATTTGCCATTAAAGTACGAGTAATTTGCATTAATTTCTGTTCTTAACTATTGTTCGATATTCATATTGCTATTTGGTGTAATTTGCCTCTGTTAGCACAATAGAATTTCTTGTATTTTGCATCTGTTTTCTGTCTTGCAGGTCTCTGACGAATTCGTCAGATCTCGGACGAATCTGTCAGTCTCAGACGATTCTGTCAAATTGCAGACGATCCTGTCAGATTGCAGGCGATTCTGTAGAATCCTCGACGATCCAGACTGCTTCAAACGTCAGAATCTTCTTCAGACATCCGGATCAGGTATTTTTCATTGGCATTCTGTAAAATTCTCTGTTTTCTACTTTCAAATCTGTCTGTTGTATTCATGGAACTTGCATTTTCATATAGTTTAATTTAGTTTCATTCGGCCAAACCTAGGATGAATGTTTAAGGTTAAAACGAACTCATTAAACACATTCCAAAAACCTAGGCGTGGAAACTGCCATTAAATGTTTCCTGGTGAACCCACCATCCGTCGAAAAATCACCAAAATACACCTCCCTTGAGAGGCGGGACCTTCGCAAAGTCCTCTCGTCCGAGGTACCGCATCATCCTTTTCCCATCCTCCTTCCGGGCGCGGATCCTATAGCCTGAAGGTAGGGATGCGAAAAATTTGGAGCGATACAGCAGTTGCATTTAGAATAATAGCCATTAAAAGCATTATTATTAAAAGAGTGAGAGTGAGAGAACCTCTTTTGTTGTGGTTGCTTTGTTGTAGATCTTCTTTGATATTTTCTTCCTTTTGAAGATTCAACTTCAGACTTTTCTTGCTTCGATCCTTCAACCGTGAGCTTCTTCTTCTCGGCACATTTGGAGGATGAAGGTTGTTCAACTTCATATCCAAGACCAAACTTAGCCGTGGAGCTTCTTTGTTGCTTTATCATTGTATCTAGCAACTCTATGCTCTTCTCAAATTTGAGACTTATATTGGCCTCTTCTAGTTGTTTCTTCAATGAAACAATCTCTTCTTCTTGTTGGCAACAAACAGTCTCTTTCTCATTGATTTGAGACCTGAGAATATCTTCAATCCTTTTGTACTATTCTACTTGCAGCTTTAGATCAACAATAACTTTGTTAGATTCCTCTTTATTTGTGCTGCATACATCATCCTCATCATCCAGGTGTGTCTTCAAAGCTTCTTCTATTTTCTTGGCCTTTTGAACTTGTAAGAAGAGATCTTCAATCTCATCCTCATATTCTTCCAACTTCTTGGACAATATTTTGTTCTTTTTTTGTTCTATACTCAACTCTTCAAGTGCGGCTATCAACTCACCTTCTAGATCTACTTCAATCTCCAGGTTTTCATTGCATACTTCAGAATCCACTTCTTCTACCTTCTCTAGTTCAGTTTTCTCTTCCACAAGAACTAATACCAATTGTTAGTCTTCCAATGGCACTGAGAGGGGGGGGTGAATCAGTGCAGCTAATTAAAAACTTAAATCTTCATCTCTTAATTTAGAATTAATGAATGCTTAAAAATAGATGTAGCAAGTGTAATAAGATAGCAACACAAAACACAAGATTTAACGAGGTTCACCAGTTTTGGCTACTCTTCAAAAATAGACTGCTTGGACTCCCATCCAAATCCAGCCTTGCAAAGCACCAACTTCACAATCAGTTTATCAGCACCCACTAGAAGGAGCACCAACCCTTGATTTATTTGCACCAATAGAAAGGAGCACCAACCCCTGATTCCAAGCACCAACTTGGACTTCTATTTTAAATCTTGATTGACATAAAAAATGCCTTCTATGTTACAAGACCCTCACTGGTCTATCTTAACTCAAATCAATCTCATGGAAGCATAAGGAGAATTGTTAGAGACTCAATCTATTCTATTTCTAACTCTCAATCTCAACTCCCTGTCCATAAAGCATACACTCTTTTATAGCTCTACTTACTGCACACTTACAACCATTTCTTATGGCTTACTCTTGCAGCTCTCACAGCTCTATGCTTCTTACAGCATTCTTCCAGCTTTATAACAGCCCATAGCACTATCCCTCTATTCAGCAACACACTACTCTCTATTCCTGCACGGAGCTCAACACTCTCTTACAACACACTTTTTCCACCTACTTTTCTTAGCATATTTATTCTTTCATCAGTGGCACCTTCCCTCTTTATGGCGGCACACTTTTCAATTCTGAGCAGCACTTTTCACTTCTGCACACAACTGCCCTCGTGGTACATTTACTCTTTTCGACGACACTCTTTTCAAATCTGAGCCTTACTTTTTCTTCTGCATGCAACTTCTCTTTTATAACAATATTTTCATCTTGAAACCCTAAGTCTTCTGTTACTGCCATTAACCCGCATGCAGCCTATTCATAGCTACTCCTGTGAGTAACTCCTTTTTGACACACTATTCTTATACGCAACCTATTAATGGATTTGTCTTTTGTTTTGGACTGATAGTATAACCGCTGCTCGATGGTTTCACTGTGACATGTGCCTTGTAACTGCCGTTCTTCCTTTAATGCTATGTTCTTATTTTAGCTTACATGATTTCTATCCATCATCGCACTCATAATCGTTGCACTAACTCCAGTTAACTCTTCTTATTTTGGCTGCATGATTTTCCTCTGCAACGTCCCCTGCAACTGCTGTAAGACTTCAGTTAACTGTCACATATCTTATTTCAGTTGGTTTCTTCTTCTTTCAATACGCCAAAGTGACCTATCGTGAAATCGTGACACTTCTGTCTCTTTGTACTCTTCTCGCCTTTAACCCGCAAAAACATGACATGTTGCGATATCGTGACACTTTTTGCCTCCTTGTCCTTTTCTCAGCTTGCACCTACGAAAACAGAACATGTCACAAAATCGTGACACTTTCACTGCCTTGAGCTCTTCTCTGTCTCTTGCCCGTGAAAATAGAACATGTCGTGAAATCGTGACACTTTCGCTTCCTTGCACTCTTCTCTACTTGCACTAGCAAAAACATGACATGTCACAAAATCGCAACACCTTTCGCTTTCGTACACTCTTCTCTGCAAGCACTAGCGAAAACATGACATGTCACAAAATCGTGACACCTTTCGCTTCCTTGCACTCTTCTCTGCTTGCACTAGCGAAAACATGACATGTCACGAAATAGCGACACCTTTTTCTTTCGTACACTCTTCTCTGCAAGCACTAGCAAAAACATAACATGTCGTGAAATCGTGACACCTTTCGCTTTCGTACACTCTTCTAGGTTTGCACCCATGAAAATAGAACATGTCACAAAATCGCGACACCTTTTTCTCTCTCCTCTTTCTCTTCACTTTGGACCGTGAAAATGAAACATGTCGCAAAATCACATCTTTTTCTCTCTCCTCTTTCTCTTCGCTTTGGACCACGAAAATGAAACATGTCGCGAAATCGTGACATCTTTTTCTCTCTCCTATTTCTCTTCGCTTTGGACCGCAAAAATGAAACATGTTGCGAAATCGTGACATCTTTTTCTCTCTCCTCTTTCTCTTCGCTTTGGACCACGAAAATGAAACATGTCGCGAAATCGCGACACCTTTTTCTCTCTCCTCTTTCTCTTCGCTTTGAACCGCAAAAATGAAACATGTCACGAAATCACGACACCTTTTTCTCTCTCCTCTTTCTCTTCGCTTTGAACCATGAAAATGAAACATGTCGCAAAATCGTGACACATTTTTCTTTTGGACTCTCTCTCCTGCATTATGTCGCGATATCGCGACACTTTTTCTCCTTAGCGCTTTTCTTCTCATCGGATCGTGAAAACTCGACATGTCACGAAATCGTGACACTTTTTCTCCTTAGCGCTTCCTCTTGCAAATTGTCATGAAATCGTGAAACTTTTCCTTGCAAGCTCTTTCTCTCAAACATGTCACGAAATCGTGACACATTTTCGTCCGTACTACCTCTCTTGCAGATTGTCGTGAAATCGCGACACTTTTCTTTGCGAGCTCCTTCTCTCAAACATGTCGCGAAATCGTGACACATTTTTGTCCGTACTACCTCTCTTGCAGATTGTCGTGAAATTGTGACACTTTTCTTTGCAAGCTCCTTCTCCTCGAACATGTCGCGAAATCATGACAGTTTTCTTTGCTTGCGCCTTCTCTCCAAACATGTTGTGAAATCGCGACAGTTTTCTTTGCCTGCGCCTTCTCTCCAAACATGTCGCGAAATCGTGACAGTTTTCTTTGCCTGCGCCTTCTCTCCAAACATGTCACGAAATCACGACAGTTTTTCCTGCATGCGCTTCTTCTTCAAACATGTCGCGAAATCATGACAGTTTTCTTACTTGCCTTCTTTGCTTTCAACATGTCACGAAATCGCGATAGTTTTTCTTGCGCTTTCTCTCTCTTCCAACATGTCGCGAAATCACAACATTTTTTCCAGCATTTTCTCTCTCCTCCGATATGTCACGAAATCATGATAGTTTTGCCAACATTTTCTCTCTCCTTCGATATGTCGCAAAATCGTAACAGTTTTTCCAGCATTTTCTCTCTCCTTCGATATGTTGCAAAATCGTGACAGAAAACATGTCACGATATCGCGATAGTTTTCTTACTTGTCTTTTTATTTGAGCTTTTGCATATGGGCCACTACATTCTTCTTGGAGAATCATTGTACATGCTCTGTATGACCACTGAACTCCTGTCCATTGCATTAACCGATCTATTGTCCACTGCATCAACCGATCTCCCTGACTGTGTCCATTGCATCAACCGATCCTCTGTCTGTGTTGACAACAATGACAATACTTTTGCTGCACCTTGCTCATCAATGAACTCCTGTCCATTGCACTTTGGCTGCACCTTGCTCATCAATGAACTCCTGTCCATTGCATCAACTGATCAACCTGACTGTGTTGACAAAAATGACAATACTTTGGTTGCACCTTGCTCATCATTGAGTTGATTTGTGATTGGATCAAGCTTTGAGTTAAGGCTTGAGGACATATTTGAGATAGAGTTTGAGAAAATTTGTGCTAGACCAAAGGATAATGTTTAGTGTAAATTTGAGACAGAGATTGAGCAAATTTTTGCTATACTGAAGGACAATGTTTAGTGTATATTTGAGATAGAGATTGATCATATTTGTGCTAGACTGAAGGACAATGTTTAGTGCATATTTGAGACAAAGATTGAGCAGATTTGTGCTAGACCAAAGGATAGTGTTTAGTGTATATTTGAGACAAATATTGAGTATATTTGTGCTAGAACGAAGGACAATATTTAGTGCATATTTGAGATAGAGATTGAGCAGATTTGTGCTAGATCAAAGGATAGTGTTTAGTGTAGATTTGAGATAGAGATTGAGTATATTTGTGCTATATCGAAGGACAATGTTTAGTATATATTTGAGATAGATATTGAGAAAATATGAGAGTAAGATTTGGAGGTGACAGAATAGAGGATAATAGTCTCCAGTGGATAGAGATCCATTAGCCAGGGCAGTCAGGACAAAGGTCTTCTAAGTAAGAACATAGGTCTTCAGTGGAGAGAGATCAACAAGCCAGTGCAGTGGAGGTAGTAGTATTCCAAAATATCATGAGCTAGAGCAGAGGAGAAAGAGTTCTCTCGTGGATAGAGATCCACAAACTTGATTAGGGGATTGGTGTCTCCTTTGGATAGAGGTCCATAAAATTTTAATAGGGAAGGATTCCCAAGAGATTTTTTGAAATTTTTTTGGTGAAATATTTTCTTCGTGGAGTAGCCCACATTGGGTGAACCACATTAAATTGGTGTCTTTATTGCATGTAATGATTTGGGAATTGCTTTGATTATTGTTGTTGATATTGCCATTGATATATTTGATAATATTTTTTGAGAAAGAAAAGTAAAAGTTGGTCTTATACTGTTCACCCCCCATCTCAGTATAAGATTGTGTTCTTCAATTGGTATAATAGCGGGTTCCTTCAAAAGAGTTTCAAATTGAAGGAAAATCTTACAGGAACATAGATATATTCTCAAAGTGGGTCTTTAGGGAATAAGGCACCATTTTTTGATGGGAACAATTATGCATTCTAGAGTATAAGAATGAAGGTTTACCTAATGGCACAAGGAAATGATATATGGAAAGCAGTTGAGGATGGATACTTACCACCAACTACTCCACCTACAGATAAAGATAGGAAGATCCTACAACTGAATAATTCAAAGGCAATGAATGGAATTTTAAATGTTTTATGTGAAACAGAGTTTGTAAAAGTTATGCATTGCACATCAGCAAAAGAGATTTGGGATAAACTAAAAATATATATGAGGGATACAAAAAGGTCAAGATGGCAAAATTGCAAAATCACAAGTAAAATTTTGAAGACCTAAAGATGAAGGATGAGGAAAACATCACTACATACTTACTTCATATGGATGAGGTTGTTAAATCCATGCAAGGAAATGGGTTTAAAGTGGAAGAAATGGATGTTTGTCAAAATATTTTAAGGTCACTCCCTAAGAGATATAGTGAAAATATTTCAGCCATAGAAGAATCAAAATATATTGAAACTTTGACAAGGGATGAGCTACATGGGATTCTCACAACTTTTGAGATGAGAATAAAAGAGGAGTCTATTCCCCAAAAATAAGTAGCCTTTAAAGTTACAAAGAAAACAAAGGGTAAGAATTCATATTCAAGTAATGAGTTATCCAGTGATGAAGAAGCAAACTATGGTAGAAGGAATAAGGACACAAGAAAGTATAAAGGTACAAAAATAGTTAAGTTTTTCAAATGTGGTAAATATGGTCACTATGCATTTGATTGTTCGAAAGCTGGAAATAGCAGTGGTGATGAGAAACATGATCATAATAACAGGGAAACAGGAAAATACAAGTATCAAAATAGAAGTAGGGATGAACAAGGCAATCAAGAAAAGAATTTTTTCTAGAGGTATAAGAAGAGTTTTTATGCATATAAGGCAGGTAAAAGTTCAAGTGATAGTGATGGAATGTCCTCAGATAGTGAAGAAGAAGAAATTCTATTTCTAACAGTATAAAAATAAGATAATAGAAAAAGGGCACCAATAATTCTCAAGTGTTTAAGGTGTGGTAACTTTAGTCATCTTGAAGATCATTGTACAAGGAATGGATTCAGTTTCAGTGAAGATGAATTTGAAGATGCTCTTGAAGGTCCAGAAGAAGAAAGTCTACTTATGGAAATAGAAGAAGAAGGAAGTGCTCCTATTGAAGATGAATAAAAAAGGAATGAAGATTATCTAAAAGACAAAGAATCTAAAAATAAAGAGGAAGGAGAAGTTGATATTGAAGGTGAGTTTATTTCTGCTCCTAAGAAATTAAGAAAGGTAATAAAATATAACTTAAAACTCAAGATTGAATGTGATGAAGAAAAAGGAAATCTTATACAAGATCTGACAGAATCAATAGCTAAGACAAGGAGATTTAAAGAGAAGTTAGAAATAAAAGTCTTAGAATGTGAGATATTAGAGCATGAGGTAGCTTCACTAAGGAAGTAAAAGAGTCTAAAGACAAGCTACATAGGTTTGGAAGAAGCTCAAAGAACTTGGATAAGATTATCAAGGTACAAATATCTTCATCAAACAAGACAAGACTTGGTTTTGAAGAAGAATATAAAGGACGAGGAGAGGAGTCAATCTCAAGCTCCAAAGAAGAAGAAGCTTTGGAAGAAGAGAGTGAAAGAGAAAGTGATACTTCTGAGGATAAGTTGGAAAATAGAAAGTTCAACAAGGAAAGGAACAATGCACAAATAAGGAATAGATGGAACAAGAAACATCACAAGGAAAAAGAGACTAAGAGACCAATGGGGTCAAGGCAAGGGTTCTTCAATGGACCTTGCTTCTCACGTCATAGGTTTGGTCACAAGACTACGTAGTGCATGACACACGAAAGACAAGGATATGGTTTCACCAATAGAAATTTCAAAAATGGGCATCTCTTTCAAGGGTATTGCTACTCTTGTAATAAGTTTGGTCATAAGGCAGTTAAATGTAAAGTTCATGACAGGAATTAATATGGCTTCACCAAGAGGAACTACAAGATATTTGAACATTCAAGGAATCACAACATTAAGTGTTATAAGTACAATAATATTGGGCATATGACTAAGTGGTGTAGAGTAGAATTTCCAAAAACAAGTAGGAACAGGAACATTCACAGGAATCAGAAGGATTAGTTGAGGAAGAAGGTGGACAAAGGTAAAGAGCAGTGTATGCTGGCAGTAGAGATACTCCCACCCCAAAATTAACCACCTCAAAGAGAGGATGTGGAGGAGAGGCTAAGCTAAGAGTCCTATCTTTAGCTCCAATCCCCAAAGGTGGCCCTTTTCCATTGCTGATAAAGGGGGAGAGATTTGAGTTAAGGGGGGAGCAATCAGTCAGGAGGAGCAGTTCTTAGGGGGAGCAATTTTGGAAAAAAAGAAGGAATGGTTAAAGGAAAAAGGGATGTCATCAATGACAAAGGGGGAGATTGTTAGAAATTTTGAGTAAGTTGTGTTGTCACTAATGTCAAGAGTCAGTTTCAGTGATTAGTGCAATATTTGGTAAAAGGAGGGTTAAAATATTTTATTTTAAGCCCAAGAGATTTTGTTTAAGAGCTTCACATGATTGATCAAAAGGATGGTTAAATACCCTAAAAGAAAGGGATACCTAGGCCTAAAGGAAATAATATTATAATATTTATTATTATAATATTAAATAAGTTCAAAAAAGGCCTAAGGGTGAAAGAGAAATATACCTAGGCCTAAAGGAAATAATATTATATTATTTATTATTATAATATTAAAGGAGGTTAGAAAAGGTCTAAGAGTGAAAGAGAAAAATACCTAGGCCCAAAGGAACAATATTACAATATTTTTTATTATAATATTAAAGGTTAAAAATAAAGCCTAAGGTTATTTATAAATTATTTATAATATTTATATTATAAATTAATTTATAAAATAATATAATTTAACCGGGCGCAAATTTTATTTAATGATTCTTCCTCCCCGTCGATGTTCGAAGGTGTTTTAGCATATGGTATAAATACCATAAGACTTGCCAACTAAATGCAAGTCTTCGAATTATTGCATGTGCGAAAGGGCAAAGATTTTTTGATTGCGAAATTCATGAGCATAAGACAAGAGGATATTATTTTTTTAAGGGTAGCCAAAAATCATGATGGATAAGTTGAACAAGGCTTAAAGCCTTGTGACCAATAGACTGGTTGGACTAGTGGCAAGTTTTCGATGTGTAAGGTGTAGGGAGAGAGGAGGTTTTGTGTTTGAGTCTCAACGGCTGTGCAGGGGTAAAGATTTTTATTTTTTGGTTTTGGCACAAGTCGAAGGAACATAGTGCACAAGGTTCTTTTCCATCCCAAGTGAGCGCTTAGCTCACGCGGTAGCTAGGCCACGACTAGGGCACTGGCAATGGTGCGACTAGGGATCGAATCCCACCGAGGAGCATGCAAAGGTTCTTTAATTTTTTTTTTATTGTTTATGTTGAGCGCGTGGTCTAAGGTCTAAGGTTGCATAGTGAGCACCTAGGGAGATATAAGGGTTAAGGTAAATTTTATTTTTACCTTAGATAAAGGTGATTAAGGTAAAATTTATTTTTACCTTAGGTAAAAGTGGTGAATGTTTTAAAATTGATTTGAAAGTGTTAAAAGGTGAATTGCATTATTTCTGGAGTGTGATGTTAATTATTTTTGAAATGCATTTTTTTTTAGTAGGGAGATATAAGTAAGCAAGTTGGATTATCCTAGGCATTAAATTTTTGAAGGAGGTTATTGTGAAAGTAAGTAATTGGAATCTTTGTTTGAGAAGTTTGGATATTATAAGGTGTACTTGAGACTTGTTATTTTTGTATAGTGAAAGAAATATTGAGGAGAATTTTTGAGTGATGAAATTTTGAGATAGATTGTTGATACCTAACCTTGAAATTGGAAAAGAGGATTTGATTGTGATTGAGACAAGTTTTGAAGACATATCTCCATAAAAAAAAAAGGTATGGGCACATCCTCCTTATGAGTGAAATATTATGAGGTGCAAAGTTGGAGTGAAAAGGATTGTTTGATAAACATTGTTGGAAATGTTTGAGTGAGTTTTCATATGCATGATTTAGGGTTTGTGAAATAACACGAGTATCATTTTTATGTGAAGTTGAAATCTATCTTGAACTAGGGTTTGTGAAAGAACACGAGTATCATTGGTATGTGAGATTTGAGAACTATCTTGAGCTAGGGTTTGTGAAAGAACATGAGTATCATTGTTATTTAATTTGGAATCATCTTGAGTCAAGGTTTGAGTTCCTTAGTGTGAGTTGTTGAACGTATGGTGAAAAATTTGGTTAGGGTTTGAAAGAAAGTTGTGTTTCATTTGAGTTATTGGTTGAGTGAAGTTGGTTGAGCATTATTGATTGAAAGTATTAGATTGATATTTCTATGAAACAAATTATTCTTTATTCTTAATTGATGTGAAAAAGAGTTTGGAAGTGATTGAGTATCTTTGTGAGTGTGAAACATGTTGAGTCTCTAATCATTCTCTATATGTTTCTATGGCTAAACAAGATTATGAGTGAAACTTGTTTTTGGTCTTGAAGAGGTTTTTTGAAAGAGATTAAGTTGAGTTTTGTATGCAAGTTTTGCAATTTTTTTGAATAAGATTTTATGAAAGCTTGTGTGCAAATTTGTGTAAGTCATAGAGGGGACTTAAGGATAGAGTTAAGTAAGCTTTTGTGAAAGCTTAAGGACAGATTTGTGTGATATTTTTGGAAGATTACAAGCAGATTTGAGGTAAGTCTTCGTAAGTACTTGTTGAGCAGATTAGGGAAGTCTTGGTGAAGACTTGTTGAGTAGATTGGACAGGTTCTAGAGAGGACTTGTTGAGTAGATTTGAGGTAAATCTTTGTAAATACTTGAGAGTAGTTTGGAAAATTTCTAGAGAGGACTTGTTGAGCAGATATGAGGTAAGTCTTTGAGAAGAATTGAGAGCATAATTGATTGATTGAATTGTTCAAGCTTTGTGTTAAGGCTTGGGGTAGATCTAAAATGAGTTGATTTGTGATTGGATGAAGCTTTGAGTTAAGGCTTGAGAACAAATTTGAGATAGAGTTTGAGCAAATTTGTGCTAGATCGAAGGATAGTTTTGAGTGCAAATTTGAGATAGAGATTGAGCATATTTGTGCTAGATTTAAGGACAATGTTTAGTGCATATTTGAGATAGATATTGAGCAGATTTTTGCTAGACCGAAGGACAGTGTTTAGTGTAGATTTGAGACAGAGATTGAGAATATTTGTGCTAGATCGAAGGATAGTGTTTAGTGCATATTTGAGATAGATATTGAGTAGATTTGTGCTAGACCGAAGGATAATATTTAGTGTATATTTGAGATAGATATTGATCATATTTGAGACAGATATTGAGCATATTTATGCTATAACTAAGGACAATGTTTAGTACATATTCAATATAGATATTGAGTAGAGCTGAGAGCAAGCTTTGGAGGTGATAGAACAAAGGATAGTAGTCTCTAGTGGATAGAGATCCATTATCCAGGGTAGTGAGGATAGAGGTCTTTTTAGTAAGGACATAGGTCTTCAGTGGAGAGAGATCCACAAGCCAGTGTAGTAGAGGCAATAGTCTTCTAGAAGATCATGAGCCAGAGCATAGGAGAAAGAGTTCTCCTATGGATAGAGATCCATGAACTTGATTAAGGGATTGGTGTCTCATTTGGACAAAGGTCCATAAATATTGTAATAAGGAAGGATTCCCAAGAGAATTGTTAAGAAAATTTTAGTGAAAGATTTTCTCCATGGAGTAGCCCACATTGAGTGAACCATGCTAAATTGGTGTCTCTATTGTGTGTAATGATTTGTGCATTGCTTTGATTACTGCTGTTGACATTGCCATTGATATATTGGATAATATTCTTTGATAAAGAAAAGTAAAAGTTGGTCTTATATTGTTCACCCCCCTCTAAGTGTAAGTTTGTGTTCTTCAAGTTTTGTAAGCTCATGATGGTACTTGCGATGGCCATTTTTTTATGTAGGAACTCAATGTGAAGCTGATTTATTTATTGATGCAATGCAATATATAGAAGAAATACAAATAATCTCATGTGGTTAAGTGGTTGTAACAAGTTGCCAAACATGGCCAACCACTTAACTAACAAATAACCATCTGCTAAACAAAGGTGACAACTAACTGCTAGAAGACAAAGAAGATCTCTAACAACTAACTAAACACCCAAACCACTTAACAACCTATTTCTAACATGGGCATACTATGCCTCATGTGAATACAAAGTGCAATGAAATAGGAATAATATAATAATAATAATTAATGAAATATTAACTTAGGCTTAAGTGGATAAGCCTAAGTATCCTCAACACTCCTCCTAACCATAGAAGCATTAGATCCCAATGCTCTCAACAAATGTGGAAAATCATGGTCCATATCATGGTGAGGAATCTAGCAAGCCATGTGTGGAAAGTGACTGCGATGAGTGACAAGGTATGAAGTGGAAGAATCCTATCTAGCGTGATGAGTCTTCATCTCAAAACTCTATCTAAAATGAGTGGAAGTTGATGATCAGGTACCACTACTACTATAGAGCTAAAAATAGGATCAGGTACCAAAAGGGGATCCTAAAATGGTGTCTCTGGAAAGTGACGCTTATCCAAAGGAACCCAAACTCTATCTCCAACCTGTGATGAGTGAGGATTGTGATGCTTACGCACCACTCCCTGTGGAGTATTCTGTAAGTCTTGTGGTATCTTTCCTAGAAGGCTTTGATGGTGTTTAGTGAATGAAGTAACCTTAGCTTACTCCTTCTGTGTGTAATGGTGGGAGTGGGCAAAGAAAAAGGTAACTTCTATGGAACAAGTGGTTGTGTAGCTAGAGGTGTACCCAAAATGATACCAATAGAGTGAATGGCATCTTTCTCATGAGTGAGAATGATGGGTTCCTTAACCACTTGCTCTTGTGATTGTTCATTAGGTGGGAGTGAAACTTCTTCATTTTCATGTGCCTTAGATGGTTCTTGTTCTTCATTTTGTGTGGAACTGATGCTAGTAGGAGCTAAAATGAGTGCTTGAATTAGTGGCTTTCTTACTTACCTATAACTTAAAATCAAATTTAAATTAGGTGTAGTGCTTTGTATCAAGTAGGTTTTATCATGCAATTCCAATGTGTAGGTGTTATTTTTAGCATGATAAATAGCATTCCTATCAAATTGATAGGGTTTACCTAGAAATAGCCCACAACAATCCATATTTGTGACATCACACCTTACTTTATCCATAAAATTATCACCAAAAATCAAAATTCAAGGTGCAAGTGTGGGTGATGTTAGATGTGGAGTCTACATATTTCCAACCAAGTGCATATGGTTGGTGATGTGGCTTGATGGGAAGTTTCAACTTCTCCACAACAACTTCACAATGAGGTTTTTTTGTGATCCGTTATCCATGATAAAATCAACATAGAAATCATGTGTAAGGTGGGATCTAGTGACCAAAAAATGGTCATGATCCCCTTGAGCAAATACATATGACATAAGGGTAACTTTGTTTAGTTTACCCTTTAAAGAAAGATACTCTTCTTCTGTCCTTGTAGCCACAATAGGACCATCATGTGGTTCCTCATATGTAGGCTGTACAAATAGGGATTTCTTCTTCTTAATTTTTTTAAAAGTAAAGCATTTATATTTTACATGACCATGATTTTTACAAAATTCACAATACAATGAAGAAGAAGGATCTTTAGAATGAAAAGAAGAAGAATGTGCTTTAGGAGAAATGGGAGGAGAAGAAGAATGAGGGTAAGAATGAGAGTTGTTCTTCACCTTCTATTGATGCTGATTCCCACCTCGGAAGAGCTCACCTGTGATGAACGAGATTTGTGATATGCACCAAATTTATCCTCTGTAAGAATGGTATGATTGAATGCCACATCCAAGGTGAGGAAAATATTGAACTTTATTTCCCTGAAAATTTGATCTTGCAAGCCATGAGTGAATTTTTTAATTAAGTCCTCTTTTGAATCTTTCACACCAAGCAGTACCCTTAGCCTATTGAATTGGAAAATGTAGTCAGAAATACACATACCATAGGCTTACCTCAATCTATACCACTTTGTAGCGAAGTCAATTTGATATTTTGGTGGGAAGAATGTGTTTTTTAGAATTTGGATTAATTCTTTCCAAGTCATTGTGGCATTATGAATTTGTCTTTCTACAACTAAAAATTTTGCTAAGCCTGTAATTTTGACTGTAGCAAATGCAACTTGTTCATCCTTAGGAATTTTAGCATAAGCAAACCAAGTTTGCATATCCAAAATCCATGTAGATAAGACATCCTAATCCCTAGATCCATCATATAATTTGACCTCACATTTGGCTTTACTTGCATGATTATGATAAATTTTTATATATTCGGGGTTTAATTGCACCACAATATATTTAACCTTCTCTGCTAAAATATCTACTGCAGTAGTAAGGTTTACCATGTTTTATTTGATGTCTGAAGCCATATATTCCCTAGTATATGCCAGACTTAGGAGGATTACAAAAATGAATGCAGGAACTAATCTAGGCTTAGGAACATTTTTCAGTTTCCTAATGCACAAATTTTGCCTAGATTTACAATAATTTTGCTCTCCAAAATTACAAAAATAGGGCTATTTTAAAGTGCTTTTTACAAAAATTAAATCAAATTTTGCAAAAATGAGCACTTAAAAATTACAAAAATTAGCCCTTTTACATGCAACACTTAGTTATGAGGCAAAAATAATGGATAAAATTGTAGAAATTTGTAAAACATTTGGCTGAAATTGAACAAAAATGGAGTTTTTCACCTTGCTTTGCTTGATGTCCTTGTGTTGCAGGTTTTTGGTGCCAAAAGTTAAAATTTGAATTTAAAATTTCAAAATTTCCTCCCCTCACGCGCAAAGAATTCCTTCCCACCAAAAATTGTTTTCCCACTATTTTTTTTTGAAAATATGCCCTGGTCAACTAGGTTGTTGGGCGGTCAACTACCCGATTCAAGTTAGGTAACAAGGTCCACTTCAAGATAGTCAATAGCCCAATAGCTAGCATGCTCCCAACCAACCGGATGTGTGGACCAAGGTCCACTTGGAACCTCAATTGGCGTTGTCTTCTAAGCGGCTCGTGTGAGCAGCGTAAGCTACTCACACTACCCTTAGTGTGGGGAGGTGGTTATAAACCACACTTTACCCATTATGTGGGCAATGTGGGATAAATTTTCCTAAATTAGAATGCTTCATGTGGTCACCGACGGGTCTGCGGTGATCAAAAATTATTTCGATGATCGGTGACACATTTCAACCTTTGAAATTTTAAATTATTTCCATCATTAATTTGTATCTTCATTGGGAAATAGAACCTCGAGCCAAAAATACATGCCAAGATCTGGAACCTACATCATGTCATGGGTGGCGATCAGTGAAAAACAAAAGCTAAGAAGCATATTCATGCCTGCTTCATTTGTGCGGTAAATATCATGTCTTATTCTGGCACCGAAACATGAAATTCCGCCATCGTTGAAAAGTGTTGGGTATCACCAAAAAATTTTATGATGTCAAGAAATTGTTGATCCAGAAACACGATTTTCTTCTACGTTTTCTTGCTTGATATTGAAAGAAATCACCAAAACTCAAGCAAAATTCACCTACAATATTATTTGTACTATCTGCAACTATATAGACCACACAACAATAGTCATCGAAGATTGTCAATTGATCATCGAAAACCTAATTTAGCTGTTGGAATTCCACTCGCTGCGTATGCACATCTGATTGGTCAACAAGATGCTCACTTGCAATTTTAACCTCACTTGCCTTCATCCAAACTGCGATCCATTCTATCAGTATTGCTGGTGCGATCAATTGATTTCACGTCGACTGGTCATGATGGTTGGTGGCCCATAAGACATCGTTTGATGATCGATGGTGCTAGGGGTGGTCGTAGTAAGGTGTTTGAAGGGACGAAGGTTGGTCATAGGCTAATGGGTGGCCGATCAGTTGTCGTTGCTGGTGGTCATTGTTTGATGGCTGCTATGAGGTGGGTCATCGATGGCCAGTGGCTCCACTGGTCATTTTGATGGCCCACCAATAATAGGTGGCCACTAGCAGTCTAAAATAGGCTAATGCCTATGTTAGGAAAATGTACGCTTTTTTTTTTTAATAAGAAAATTAAATATTAATATTAATATAATTTTTTTTATCTTCTCCTTCCACTTGGAGTAAACATGCAAATATCTACTTTTTAGACACAAATTGACCTCAATTAAAGGAACTTCTCCTCAATTATGTGCAACTGATCTTCAAAGCAGACAATTTTTCTTACCCTCTAGTTTCTGCTAGGGATAATTGGTGCAGGGGTAATTTCTACCCTCTACTACCTCAACTTCACCGGATGCTGCGGGTGGCTTCAAGACAATTCCCAACAACACCTACCTAGGATCTTGATGAACTAGTTGTGAAATCCAACTAGAAACCTAGCAAAAAGTGGATCAACTTGCCCTCTTTTTTGCACAACTTGCCTTGGCACTCTGATACTATTGATATAAGAACTCAACATGAAGCTGATTTTTTTAATGATGCAATACAATATATAGAAGATACACAAATAATATCACGTGGTTAAGTGGTTGTAACAAGTTTCCAAACATGGCCAACCACTTAACCAACAGATAACAATTTGCTAAACAAAGGTGACAACTAACTGCTAGAAGACAAAGAAGATTTCTAACAGCTAACTAAACACCCAAACCACTTAATATAATAATACCTCAACATGAATACAAAGTGCATTGAAATAGGAAATTCATATAATAATAATTAATGAAATATTAACTTAGGCTTAAG
Organism: Wollemia nobilis; assembly: GCA_028583015.1. NCBI lineage: Eukaryota > Viridiplantae > Streptophyta > Pinopsida > Araucariales > Araucariaceae > Wollemia > Wollemia nobilis. The sequence goes on along the minus strand of JAQPPZ010001579.1, from coordinate 1,761,351 downwards.
TGGATAAGCTTAAGTATTCTCAAAAATTTTAGTGGCATGGATATTTCCAAGTGCATCCTTTGAATGGGCTATTATTGTCCTACTATGGAGAAATATTGTTGCTCGTATGTCAAGAAGTGCATGAAATGTTAGAATCATGCTAATATTTCTTACATACCTTCTCAATTATTATAATCGATTTATTCGGTATGGCTTTTTTGTAGTGGGATTTTGATTTAATTGGGAAAATCTCACCCTTGTCGTTAGACCATCACATTTTTATCTTAACAGCCACAAAGTAATTTATCAAGTGGGTAGAAGCAATCTCTATTACCACTATGATTGGACCAAGAATTACAGAATTCATACTCCATAATATCATATGTCATTTTGGTATTCCATCCAAAATCATCTCGGATAATGGGGCCCAATTCAAGAATAAATATGTGCAAGCTTTGACTGCAAAGTATAAAATTCAGCACAACTTCTCTATGCCATATTATCCGCAAGCTAATGGGTAAGTAGAGGCATCAAACAAAACTGTCATTACAATTCTTAAGAAAATCATCAAGGATAGTCATAAATATTGTCATCTTCAACTACCTCTTGCTTTATGGTCTTACACAACTAGCATTAGGATGCCCATTGGGGTAACTTCCTTTTAGCTAGTATATGGCACTAAGGCCATTGTTCCCTTGGAATTAGAAATTCATTTGTTTTTTATATCACTCCAAGAGTTCATCGATGATGATACTGTATGATAAGCTTACCTTGATCAGTTGACCATTCTTGATGAACAATGCGTTAATTATCTCAAGCATCTCCACACTTATTAATATTGCATTAAGCAATCTTATGACATGAAAGTCCACCTTAGGGAATTTAAAGTTGGAGACCATGTGCTTAAGGAAAATTAGAAAAAATCCAACTTACCGCTGCACTTATGAGATAAATTCACAACAAACTAGTTAGGCCCATTTATCATCACACAAAAGATAAGGCCTGGGACTTATAGGTTAACTTCTATTGAGGGTGTTGAGGAACTTGAACCTCTCAAAATTCTCCACCTACGGGAATTTTATGCATGACAATGCATACAAAAACAAAAAAAAAAAATCAAAAAACAAAGACCACAAAAACATTGGAAACATCACAAAAAAGCAAAAATATTGCATTTTCATTTGCATTGCATTTCATCATGCATTTCATGTCACTGCATTTATTCACTTCCATTAGGCATGTTCTTCCATTTGCATTAACATCAAGACTATTTTTTTTCTTGCATTCTAGGTTCTGGCACCAAGCTTGCATATCTATCATCTTTATAGATCAACCTTATCCATCATCATCATTTGTAGTCTTTCTTATGAAATTTTACTTATTAAGAGGCCTGTGTAAGATAGGGTAGATACCTGATGAGCATCAACAATGATTTTTAGATGGTCGCTAACTATTTTATGTACACCTTTTAGTTTATAGAAGATCATAGGGAAAACCCCCACATCTACACATCATATCATCCACATTCTCCTTTGTGAGTAACTATGTTTTTCATACAACCAATCAGTCGTTACAGGGTGTTCATTAGGGTTTTTCAATCATTCAACCATTCCTAGTTTTTCTTTCAGATTTTGTATAAATCTATCTTGGATTTTAGAAGGTAGGATTTTTCTTTGGCAGCACCTTGCATATATCAAAATCCCAACCACATTCACATATTAAAATACAAGTTTAAAAAATTAAGGATGAAATTACAACATAGTCCTTACACCTTAAGCGAACAGTTTCCCTTGCTCATCCTATTATGCACATGTTCTAGGATGCTGAGAATTGACAAAAGGACAAGCTCCCCCCTACCTAAATCAATAAATTCCCTTACTCCACAAAAAAAAGTAATAATAAAAAAAATAAAACAATGGTTTTCACCACTAAGCAAATAAATCCCTTGCTCCTCATAAAAAATGAGCAAGTACCCAAAGAAATTAAAAGAAAAAAGGGGGAAATGAGATTGAATTCCTGGAATCCTCAGTTATTCAAAAGTTGTAGGATAATCTCCATTACAACAATAGTTTGAATGAAACCTGCTTGGAAATGAATTAGTCTTATACATGGTGATATGTCTGTCACATTAGCAACCTTCTTTTGTACAAAAAAATGTCAGCTCATGGATGAGCTAGTTTTTGGTGGCTTGTATTTCCTAGTAGTTAAGTCAAACTATGTCTAAAATTAGGATAGTGATGACCATAGGGTGATCCTCATCACAACAATGGGTTGAATGAAACCCACCTAGAAATCAGGTAGTCTTATGCATCATTAATTAACATCACTATGCACACACAGGAATATTGAATATCTGGGTCTTCCTAGCAAATTTGTATCTTTCAAAGACCTGTATAGTCAATATGCATCTTTTGAATTGTTAACTAGGGTGTTTGAGTCTTATGAAAACCATGATGTTTTCCTATAGCATCTTACTGGTCATCCATCCATCATACACATTATTTTCATATCACATATGGTTGGCCTTCAAATGTATGGCTTTTGTGAAAATATTAACATTTTTATTGACGACTTTTATATGTTCTATGGTGCTTACATATAGGATGTTTTGCATCTTAGATTTATTCATTATGTTTTCACATATAAACATAAAAATATATTTTTTGCATCATCATGACATTAGTACATCATATACATGCATATATCTAGGCATACATATATGCACACATACTACAATGTCTAGGCTTACATCCATAACCTACAAATTGTATCCATAAGTGCATCCATGCATCACATAGCATAAAAACATATAATAATCACATGATAGGCCACAATAAAATATATATCATATAAAATATGGTACATATTGATACAAAATTTCCCATAGGCTATAATAGAATGGGTTCTCAGACCTCACACCCAAAAAGAGAGCAATACATAAGTCTAAGTCAAGTGGGGCCTATGCCCCCAGAGTCAACACCACCCTCCAACTCATCTCTATGAGGCTATCCTGAGCCAATGGCTGTTGAAATACCTAGCCTGGTTGTCGATCTAGGAGTTCGTAGCCTCACATAAGGCTATCCTGAATTACTACATCAACTCCACTGAGATCCTCCTACTAAAAAGCGTGTCCACCACCAAGTAGCCCTACCCGATCCTCCAAATCCTAGATATAAGCTCCATCTAATAAACATCGTGCTTTATAGTCACTCAGTAGTGTTTACAATATACCTACCTCAACCTCTAGCCCTACTGCATCCCATGTGGCCTATCCATCTATCCCTTCCTACCTCTAAGCCACAGTCAAAGCTGCCACTTGTGTTTGTAGAGTGTCTTGCACTACTATCACCCTACCCATATGTGAATGCAAAAATGAAACACCAATACAATAAATAGAAGTAACAAAAACACAAGTAAATGACACAAAATTGCATATAATAAATATTATTTTATTGAATGGAGTAGATCTCCTTATTGTATGGATGGCACTTACTGCCTTCTCTATTGATGTTAGTAATTTAATTATTTTTTGCAAATACTAAATCCATGCAATATCCACAACAAGTAAGAACAATAAAAAACACCAATCAATCGATAGAAAAATGAAAGCAATGTTTAAATGAAATCCTACCTCTTAAGGAGGGTTGATCCTCGCCACTCGGAGGGCTCAGTCCCTTGCAATTGCAAATGAATATTCGATGATAAGATAATCAAACTAATTTAAATTCTACCCTATAAATAATAATTAAAAACATATTTTGAAACATAGCCGATGGCTATGTTTGGAGTGTAACATGGCTCCCCTCCTCGAAAAGCTTTGTCCTCAAAGCTAGAAATGTCTGGAAAATACTTTTAGGTTCCCATGTAGCATCTTCTTCAGGTAGGTCCTGCCATTTGATGAGAAATTCTTGGATGTGACGAGATCTCAGCATGCATGTTCTGCTTTGTAAAATTGCTTCAGGCTGGAGATATATACGTCCTTCTTCATCGAGTACTGGTAATTCTGACTGAGATTGTACTTTCTGGCCGATCACCTTCTTGAGATAGGAAACATGAAATACTGGATGTATACGAGATGAGGGAGGAAGCTCTAGTTGATATGCCACTTCTCCAATGCGACGCACTATTTTGTAAGGGCCATAAAATCATGGAGCCAACTTTTGACTGGTCTTGATCTTCAATGACAATTGTTTGTAGGGTTGCAAACGTAGGAACACCATATCACCAATATTGAATTGTCTTTCCGAACGGTGTGTGTCTTGTTGCTGCTTCATACGATTTTGTGCTTGGGCCAAATTATCTTTGAGAATGGTGAGCATTGACTGTCGGTGTTGAAACCAATCATCTACTTGGGCCACTTTGGAAGATCCTGGTACATAATCTGCTATTGTTGGTGGCTTAATTCCATACAATGCTTCAAATGGAGACATCTTAATGGAATAATGGTATGAAGTGTTGTACCACCATTCTGCCAAGGAAAGCCAATGACTCCATTGATATTGTTTATCCTGAACAAAACATCTTAGGTAGGTACCCAAACATTTGTTAACTACCTCAGTTTGGCCATCTGTTTGTGGATGGTATGCAGAGGACATATTTAATTTGGTACCACTAAGTCAAAATAATTCTTTCCAAAAATTGCTAGTAAATATGGGATCACGATCACTTACAATATTTTTTGGCATTCCATGCAATTTGAAAATTGAGTCCATAAATACCTTAGCCACTTTGCTTGCTGAAAATGGATGTTGTAGAGCCTGGAAATGAGCATATTTGGAGAGGTGATCTACTACCATGAAAATTACTATTTTGCCTTCTGATTTAGGAAGACCTTCAATAAAATCCATTGAAATATGTTCCCATTGATGATCTGGAATGGGTAATGGTTGAAGCAACCCTGGTGATTTGACTATTTTGCCCTTATTGCATTGGCATACTTCACATTCAGCCACCCATTGTTTGACCTCTACTTTTAATCCTTTCCAACAAAAGGATTGTTTTATCCGCATATAAGTTTTCAAAAAACCTGAATGTCCTATTGATGGAGAAGCATGTGACTCATCTAGAATCCTTGATTTGATTGTAGAAGTGTGTGGAATGTAAATGTGATTCTTCCTTCTTAACACCTTGTCTTCATAGGAAAAAAGAGGATGCTTGGATGAACCCAACAACAAATCCTGAATTATTTGAGCAGTTTCTGTATTGGACAACCATTCTTCTTGTAGTTGAGATACCCATTGGGAACAAGGACCTGAAATAGCATTAATAACAACTTCATCTTCATATTTTCGTGATAATGCATCTGCTGCCATGTTTTCTTTCCCTTTCTTATACTCGATAATGAAATCATATCCCAACAATTTTGTTAACCACTTGTTTTGTTCTGGATAAGAAAATCGTTGTTCTAGAAAGTGCTTGAGACTACTATGATCGGTTTTAATAATGAAGCGACTACTGATTAAGTAGTGTCTCCATTTCTCCACTGCATGTAGAATAGCCAACATTTCTTTCTCATATGTGGATCTTCCCAAAAAATTTCTTGAAAGTTGTTTACTTTCGAATGCCAAGGGATGACCTTCCTGCATTAATACTACCCCAATACCTATTCCTGAAGCATCACATTCGATTACGAATGGTTTGTGAAAATCTGGAGTTGCCAATACTGGAGTAGTACACATTGCTTCTTTGAGAGCCTCAAAGGCTTGAGTGGCTGCTTCCGACCAATGAAAAGCATCCTTTTTTGTAAGAGCTGTGAGAGGAGCTACAATTTTTCCATAGTTACGCACAAACTTGCGATAGTAGCCGATGAGACCCAAAAAACCATGAAGTTTCTTGATAGTTTTAGGTAAGGGCCAATCCTGAATTACCTTTATCTTATTGGGATCCACTTTAACACCTTCCTGAGAAACTATATGACCCAGGTACTCAACTTCTTGAACACCAAAAGAGCATTTAGAGCATTTGAAAAATAATTTTTCCTTGTGTAGTATATGAAGAACCCTTCCCACATGCAACAAATGATCATTCCATGATTTACTATATATGAGTATGTCATCGAAGAAGACTAGGACAAATTTGTGAAGGAATGGATGAAACACATGGTTCATGAGACTTTGGAATGTAGATGGGGCATTAGTGAGACCAAAAGGCATGACCAAGAATTCATAGTGACCTTCATGAGTGCGAAAAGTTATTTTGGGAATATCCTCTTCCCTAACTCTAATTTGGTGAAACCTAGAACGTAAATCCAATTTTGTAAAAAAATTTGCACCATGTAGTTCATCTAGTAAATCATCAATGACAGGTATAGGGAATTTATCCTTGATGGTGATTTTGTTAAGGGGATAAAAATCCGGACACATACACCAAGAATTGTCTTTGTGATGGGCCAAAACTACTGGTGAAGAATAGGGACTAGTGTTGTGATGGATGACTCCATGTTCTAATAGTTCTTGGACAATCTTCTCAATTTCTATTTTTTGAGGTTGGGGATATCGATAAGGATGACCATTAGGAGGAAGACTTCCTGGAACAAGGTGTATGGCATGGTCATGGGATATTTTGGGAGGTAGTCCCTTTGGTTCTTGGAAGACCTCATCATAGTTGGCCACAATGTTTTGTAGATCTTCTGATTGGATTTCTGGAATATCTTGTGCTTGCTTTTCCATACAATTAATTTGAGCAATGAATCTGTAACTACCTTTTCTTAATATTTTTTCCATGTTGTGCGAACTTACTATCTTTGATGGAGGTGTTGGAATTCCTTGGAGGTGAATGGTCTTCCCATTTTCTTTCCATTCAACAAAGCGCTGCTTGTAATTAAAACCGACCGTGGTGTCCATTTGTTCTAACCATGCGACTCCCAAGATAACTTCTGAATTCCCTAAATTCATAACAAAAAGAGGACCATGCCAAGTATAACTTCCCATTTGCAATGAAATTGAAGATGTTCTACCTATACATTGAGCACTTCCCCCGTTTGCAGTTATAACTTGAAATTTATCTTGATTGGAGGAGTTGATGTGCAAGTTTAATGCCCTGGCAATCTTTGTGTCAATAAAGTTATGAGTACTTCCTGAATCAATTAATACAGTTACCTTCCTTTGTCGAATGAACCCTGATACCTTGATTGTATGGTGAGCTGATAAACCCATAAGAGCATGTACTAAAATTGCCATAGTATCTTCCTCAACTATGGCCTCCTCGGGTTCAATTTGGTCTTCGTTTATGGGAAAATCAGGTGAGTTGGTATCCTCTATTTCTTCATCTTCCTTGTCAGCATATTCGATTTGAAAGTTTTGTCGTGGTACACATGCCTGATATTTTGGATGGTGATTGCGACATTTATAGCAGAAATATCTTGATGGTTGATCATTTCTATGAAAAGAGTTGTTGTGGTATTGAGGTCGACCATAGGAATCACGTCGTATAGATGTCCCAATTTGCACCTTCTTCTCAGCCAACTTGGCAATCCTTATACATGTATCTAAAGAGGATGGATCTTGTAGGTCAACTTCAACTTGAATATTCTCTTTCAACCCATTTCTAAAAGTAGATACCACCACATCGGATGGTAAGTTTCTTGCATAGGAAAGCAGACTAGTGAATTCTGAAATATACTCCATTACAGATCCTGTTTGCTTAAGTGATAACAACCACACCATGTATGAAGATGAGGATCCTTCATCAAATATTTTAAGGAAATGTGTGGTGAAATCATCCCAGTAGATGGTATTTCCCTTCTCACGTTTGAGCCATACAAACCATTGATAAGCTTCAGTACCGAGTTTGGAGGCAGCAAAAGGAACTTTTTCTGAATCTCGAATTCGGTATAAGTCTAAAATGCCTTCCATTTTAGCTATCCAACCACGTGGATCATGACCCTCAAAGGTGGGCATATCAATGCATGGAAAATTGACACCATTAGGACCTCTTGGTTGTTGGTAAACTTCATCTCTATCTTGGTCCTCATTATGCCTATGTCTATGGAAGCGATTTTGGGGACTCTAGTAGGACCTCTTTGTTGTTCATAAACTTCCTCGCTATCCAGATCCTCATTATTCCTTTGTCTATTGAAGTGATTTTGGGTACTACCATTATGACCTCTTTGTTGTTCATAAACTTCTTCTCCATCCTGATCCTCATTGTTCCAGTGTCTATGGAAGCGATTTGGGATAGGAGGGGTTGGTTGGCTTTGTTTTTCCATTAGTTGGGTCACCATTGTGGTCAATTTGTTCATATTGTCTACTAATGTTTGCATGGTCGAGGTGTTGGTATTGGGGTTCCCTATTTCCTCATGTGTGAGGTTCTCATGGGAAGAAGTAGGAGAAGGATTGGATGCCATGGTGTTAAGCAATGGATGATCGGGATCAAAACTATTAATGCGTAAAGGAGAAGTATAATGTGTACCTTTGTTTCTTGGAGGTCTTCTTTGTGACTTTAGGATCCCTTCGTTTGAATTCTCCGAGCTTGTTAATCGACCGTTTGGTCCTTTGGTCCACCTTCCACTCATGCACTTGTCAATAAGTCCTGCTTAACAATTTTGCCTTTGATTTCTACAAAAAAATTTTGGTTAAATTTGGCAAAAATTTGTTTGTTCTCCGCTTCAACTGCCACTCCAACTGTGATGTGGATTGTTTGAGTTTGAACTCAACAACTAGTTTCCTTTTCCCTGATTTCAAAAACTAACTCAAGTCTATGGTCTAGTTTACTTGGTCTATTTTAATGGTTAAATATGACACGACTTACGATTGGTAAAGACGCGATAAGGACACCTGATTGTACCAAATACCCATGACGACCTACATCGTTACTAACATGAATAGACACTAAGCCCAAAATGACGTGAATGACTCGACACGATGCTATAACCCAACTCGAAACTATGCCTAAAATGACACAGAGAATGACAAGGGACCCGCTAACCAAAGTTATAAGTAACTTCGACACGATGCTCAAACGATACGATAGAATACAATGAGAGAAAACTAGACAACGAGAAGACGCGATAGTAAGGGGACACAAGAGGACATGAGGAAGTAAGAAGACGTGACTGCAAGAGGACACAAGAGGAGATGAGGCCATGAGAAGATGTGATAGCAAGGGGACATGAGAGAATGATGCGACAGGAGACAATGAGAGGATGCAATAGCAAGGGGACCAAACTACACAATACAACCCAAAGATAGCTAATCCGAACAACTAGGCAACATAGCAAGGCGACACAATGGAAGGACACACAGAACACTTAGACGAACCACAATACAACACAACATAAGCAGTAACTAGGCAAACCGGTGAGCTAAAGGTTATGTGTGAGCGAGTAATCTAGCTAGTGTGACCGAAGTCATGACTTAATAGATGTGGCCTACTCCTTTTAAACTCCGCCTTTGTCAATTCCACGCTATATGTGGGATAATCACCCTGACATAAATGAAAAAATAATATAATTTTTTTGATAAACTTAAGATTGTCTGCAAACCACCCTTAAATTCTCCACACTGATTGGCCTGCGACTTTCGACTGTGAATGCGCTGGTTTCAATATTTTTCTATGATGGATTGGAATGGGCAATGGAGCGTTTCTACTTCACGTGCTTCCTTATGACCTTTGGCTACCCTTAGGGAGTTTTGGAGGATAGGGTTTGCTTGCGTTTGACAACATCGAATCTTGCGTTCGAAGGTTGGTTGATATCTGAGAAAAAAAACACGGTGCTTGATCTTGTTCATCATGAGAAACTGCTATCAAATCTTGCATCTATCAAACATGTGAGGACAATGGACTACGGTTTCGTCAGAATCGAACCAGATCTAATATCACTTGGAAGGCACTTCCTACCTTCTCTATTGATGTTAGTAATTTAATTATTTTCCATAAATACTAAATCCACATAATATCCACAACAAGTAAGAACAATAAGAAATACCAATCAATCAATAGAAAAATGATAGCAATGTTTAAATGAAATCCTATCGCTTAAGGAGGGCTGATCCTCGCCACTCAGAGGGTTCAGTCTCTTGAAATTGCAAATGAATATTCAATGATAAGATAGTTAAACTAGTTTAAATTTTGCCATATAAATAATAATTAAAAACATATTTTGAAACATAGCCGACAACTATGTTTGGATTGTAGCATTGTACAAATAATGTGCCCCAATGTGGGGTCTTTACAATGCCCTTGATATAGTTGTTACAATGTTAGGGTTTTCGAGGCCCTAATCCAATGAATGGTGGTGTCTTCTTGCTCATATTTGATCCCAACAGAGTGGTGAGTGGGCTTTGGTATCCTATGCAGGGCCACTCGAGCTTCAACAGCTACCAATGAATGTGATTCTTAGACCTACACACAACAAACAATATCAAGAATTAATAATATTTGTGAGGGCTCCACTATGTGAGACCCTCAAAAATGAAATCACTAAACCCTAGTTGTAGAATAAAAACTGTAAATAGATCTAAGAATATGAAAATTATTACAAATGAACTTTTACCTTGTCTTCATTGACTTGTCATTTCTATCTTCGTTGTTGTTGTAGAGGATGGTTACGCAGATGTGCCCTAGCGGCACCCGAGGGTCGTAGGGCTACAGAACTAGGATGGGAAATACCTGTGGGTGCTTGGTGCTAACCAAAAATACCCAGAGGTGCTTGGTAGGCTCTGGTGGGTGCTCTACAGACTCTGACGGGTGCTCGGGAAGCTCTAGTGGGTGTTCGATGGTGAGGGGAAGGTTGCAGAACCAGATCTGGTTCACGAGGTGGACGGTGGCGGATGCGGAGGATGCGAGAGGGAGCGATGGAGGATGGAAGTGGTGAGGATGCTTGAGAATGCTTAGGACCTCAAGAACTTAGAGGACTTAGGGAATTCAAAAACTTAGGGGACTTAGGGGTTGAGTCATCAAAATGACTCCTCTTTATAATCTTCCCTTAGGCATGTTAGGGTTTCAACGACACAATTTGTGTGGCCAAGATTAAAACATGATGAAGGGTGGAGATTAAATCTAGGTAAATGGCATGGATTAAGGTGGATGGATGGCTAGGATTAAAACATGATGGATGGTTGGGATTAATTCATACATATATACATATATTTATTAAATATATATAAATATAATATATAAAATATTATTATTTAAATATATATTAAACAAATATATATAAATAATGGATAATGTGGTGGGAAATTATGGATGGATGACAAGTGGCTAGATTTTGGTGTCTACAGATGCCCCTTTTTGTACCATGTTGCATGAAACACAATGTGGTGCAAAAATATGAGACACCTGGTTTTGGCCTGATGAAGACGCAACTTTCTTTCATTGGAATGCAAAGATGATTTTGAAGATAAAAGAATTTTGATTGTGTAGCTTACCCCCTCAATTGGTGAATGAGTGAAGAATGAATCTCATGAGCCAATTGATATATTTGTGCAAATGATTGTGTGAAATGTATGGTGTAATTGTGGATGATATGAATGATGTAAAATGTGATGTCATTTTTGCCCCAACGGTGGAAGGGGGTTGTTGTAAAATGCAAGTGATTGATTCTATTTTTGCCCTAATAGAGAAAAGGAGTTTTTGCCAAGTGTAGATGCCATGATCATGTAAGATGTATCCCATTGTGGGAAAATCAAAATCAAATTTTGTTACCCCAAGTTTGGGGTGATTCCATGTTGTTGAAGAAATTATCGTATGGCATCATTGAAATGCAAAGTGATGAAGAATGCAAAATATCAGGAACCAATCACCCTAAGATCGGATGATTTCTAGGAAGCATGCTCCTAGATGACTCTACGCAATTCCTGATTGTTGAGGAGAATGATGTATTGTAATTTATCCATGTTTCAAGCCCCATGAACAAGGCCATCAATGATAGTTGTTGAGCAAATTGGTCTTGGCATAGTTTCACTCAAAAAGATGAAGTACCAAAATATGATTTTGCTTTTGAACAATGAGATATGTGATTATGAAGATGACCAAGTGTCCTTATGGTGATTTATTCATCTTACCAAATTGCATGGATGCAAATCACTGCAATCACCAAGGAGATAGAATAGACCACTAGATACGAGGTTCACTTGAAATTGTATATGAACTTGGAAAATGTGCAAATGTAATGATTGATGGATGAAAATGATGTTGGAATGAATATGTGATGATGAGAAATGCATTGATGATTGAATTGAGATTTTTGTGAAATTTTGTATTGATTTGGAGCATTTTGGACAATTTTGTACCTTTTGGGTGTAAATAAAATTTAGTCATCCAAATCAATTCATATTATCATGAAATTGAATGCAATGATGGAATTGATGATGAGAATGATGAAAATGGTTATTTTGTGAAAATTTGGACCATTTTGAAGCATTTTGTAACTTGTAATGTGATTTTGCGACTTTTGGTTGCAAGCAAAAATTATGAATCCAAATCAATTTTGGTTTTCACAAAACATGATATTATGATGAAATTGATGTATGGATGCAATTTGGAATGATTTTGTGGAGGTAAGCTACCTTTTTGGATTATTTTTGATCTTTTGTCAATTTTGACACTAAATGTCGATGGGTGCTTACTAGCATGTGCAAATGCTCGCTAGAGTTTGTTGTTCTCCAAATGTAGGAAGGTATTTCAATGCACTTGGAAGTACCCATGGGCATTTCAATGCACTTGAAATAGCTATAAATAGCCTATAGAAGGGAAAACAAGTTCATTCTTGCATTTGCAAATTTTTGAAGTTGCGTCTGAGGGAGTGGAGTGAAGTGGAGTGAGTGGGTGAAGTGTTGTGGAAGCTATGGTGATGGAGGGTGTGGATGTGGTAATAGGAGTAGATGTGCATTTTGCTAAGGTAAGTGCCTTTGAAGCTCTTTGTTTTTGTGCAAATAATTTTGTTGTTTTTTTTTTGAAATTAATGTTTTGCCTTTATGTATTGTGTTGCAGTTGAGGATTTTGGAGGCTCGACATCGGTTCTCACCTCTCATCTCTAGGATGAGGAAGGTGGTGTGGGAGGACTAGTGGGAGTGGTTGGAGGTTATGGGGCTAGTTGGGGTAGCTTAGATAGATGTGGTGAGGGTGGATGAGGGGTATCTCTCTGCCTTGGTAGAGATATGGGATCTATATAGGGGGACATTTTAGCTCCCTACTAGAGAGATGATTGTGACACTTGAGGATGTATATCACATCCTCAAGCTACCAGTGGAGGGCTTACATGTCGAGGTTGGACATGATAAGGGATATGAGTTGAGTTAATTGTTTGGATATGGGTGGTAGGATGTGGATGTGAAGGGTGGAGGGATTACATACTTGTCCATGTATATGGACAAGAATTTGGATGCCCTTCCTGCTTTGGTGATGTTCATGTTGGCCAACATAGTGGCCTTAAACAACACTGGCTATTGGTTCCCATGGAACCTTATCGGGTTGGTGTGTGACATGATCAACACACCTCGGGTGTATGCATGGGCTCTTAATTTATTGGTGTAGTTGTACCAAGAGTTGTATGAGGTGAGGAGGTAAAGGTAAAAGGGGTTGGGTTGTAGTTTACTACTATAGTGTTGGGGCTGGGAGCACTTTAGTGTGGCTTGACCTGTGGGCTTGCCTACTATGGGATGGGATAGGGAGTAACCCTATGCTATGAGGTGGCCTGTGGTAGAGGAGGTGCATTCGAGTCATCCTATTTGGATGAGTTAGTGGTATAGGGATTTATGGGTTAGATTGATAGTAGCTCAGGTGATATGGAGGCCATGGTGAGGTGCCATGTGGATAGGTGATGGGGAGCATCTATGGTGGGTGTGGTAGGCTAGGTGGGTGGTTGGGAGGCATATGAGTGAGGTGGAGTTGATCTAGTTCTCATGGGTGTTATGGTAGTTTGGATTGAGGTAGGGAGTTCCTGAGGCACTAGTGCTCTATAGGCATCATCGGGATGAGATGGGTCTCCCTTGTGTTGAGGCATGGAGGATGACTTATGAGGATGATGAGGAGATGGATCTCCTCGATGTGGATGATGTAAGGACTACTAAGGAGTATGATGCATGGTTCTCTACATAGCCACCATGGGTACCGAGTCTGGTAGTAGATGAGGGAAATGGGGATGAGGTAGAGGTCGAGGATGTCGATGAGGCTCCTAAGCATCGGAGGCACCTTCGAGCTAGTAGTCAAAGGAGGTAGTCTAGGGGTATAGTTGAGTAGGCTCCAGAGTTTGGAGGTGATGGAGGTGGTATGGAGGATAGGGAGGAGATTTTGGATGGGCCTCTTGGTTAGAGTGAGGAGGATTGGGTGAGGCTGGAGTAGCTGGTGGTAGAGTGGGATGCTATGGTAGTGGCTTGGGACACAGAGATAGCTTGGCTATGGGATGTGGAGATGGCGGCTCGAGATGTAGAGATAGCTTGATTATGGGTGGAGCTAGAGGTATGACAACTATAGGTGGAGGTGAGGATAGGATCATGAGGCTCTAGGTAGAGCTACTAGAGAAGAGTCATTGATAGAGACATGATGTACAATACCTTCGAGCTCAGGATGGATATATCTAGTTATTGGAGGATCGATTGATGGAGCATGACATTGGGCTTCTAGATCCACCTTCCTCATCCATATCTGGGTCTGTTAGGCCTAGTGAGTCTAGGCATAGCTCTAGGTCTAGGGCTCCTTCAGGGTCATAGGGGTCCTCTTATAGGCATTAGCTAGTGCTTAGATGCACTTTTTGTATATGAGCCTTGGTGCTCCATTGTATATAGCCTTTGGGCATTCATTGTACATGTGATATTTATATATATACATGGATTTTACTTTTGTGTTATGCTTTTGTGTGAATGCTTTTGTGTGGATGTATATGGATGATTAATGCAAGTGATAATGTGTATGAATGCAAATGTTCTAATGATCATTCATAGTTTAGATTTTTCTTGGCCATGTTTAGCATTGTTGTTTAATCAGGGGCACCAAACTGGTGGTATGTGAAATGGAAGACTCATGAAATGATATGGATGTTAATGAAGAAGATATGGATGTTGATATGGAAGAAGATATGGATGTTGATATGGAAAATTGATTATTTTGCAGAGACTCAGACATACTAGTGGTATCAAACAAACTCACTAAATACTGCCTAATTTCTCTAAGACCAAATGTGTGTGCAGTGAATTCATTTACCGAATCATGAGCATGGTAATGACTCGAGGTAATCAAGAACCAATGTGTGTGCAAGTGAGTTCATTAACTCATCTTGAGTAAATTGGGTGAAACCTATTATGGAGAAGACCAAGAAGCTAGCTTGTCCTTATGTGTGGTTAGAGGTCTCTTTAAAAGAGATGTGTCACCATGCATGAGTGTACTCCACTTCCATTCAAGCATCTATAGCCTCGGTGGAGATTAGCTCCATAGTCCAAGAATTTGATCTCTAAGTTTTGGGGATGACTACCTAACCGTCTGACTAGAAATGTAGTACTATCCTTACAACTTGAGGATCTGTGGTGTGTGATGTGTAAAATATTTAGAGTTTTTAGGGGTTTTACCCTACTCTTTATTTTATTTTGAAATTTGTGATAGTGGTGAAAACCACTATTTTTGTGGACTATGTTGCATGATGGGACAAGCAAGGATTACCCTTTTCACTTCGAGGTACAACCCAAGTATGGTGTTATCCCTCTTTGACACAAGATGTTTTTAAGATGTGTAATTGTGTTTGGTTCAAGAATGTTTTGGAGTCAATTTCCAGAACTCAAGATTTTCTTAGTGAAAATTGTGTCTTGGTCCTAAAGAAAACTCGACATGTATTTGGAGGTTTCTTAAAACACTAGGAGTGGTTGAGTGATCAAAAACACCTAGGAATTATGGACATGTGGCTTTGCTAATGATAATTTTGGCTTTATGGAATGATGTAATGAAATGGATGATATGTTGAAGGTGCCCCTGATTAAGGCAACATGATTTTATTGGACCAATTATTATCTAAATTGAATAAATGATCCCTAATATGAAATGTGAAATGTGTGAAAATGATGGTGTGAATGCAATGAATGAAATATGATTTGTGAAATGAAATGTGTAAATGAAATGTATGCAAATGAAATGTGTAAAATTAATTTGTGAAAATAGCCATGTATATATACATATATATAAATCACATTATGCATAGAATGCTCTCAAGTGTATAACATTAAGTGGTTCAGGCTCTTCAACTCCCTCTAGACTGGCAAGCCTATAAGTTCCTTTACCCACTTTTTGAGTAACAATGTATGGACCTAACCAATTAGCCATGAATTTATCATGAAGATGCGGTAAAGCATTGGTATTTTGTTGATTCTCTTTAAGAACAAGATCTCCTACTTGGAATTCATGTAGATGAACTTTGGCATTGTAAGCACGCTTTAGGTGGTCTTGATATACTCGTAAATGCTCTAAAGCATTGACTCACCTCTCATCAAGGAGTGTGAGTTGGTCAAGACGTGCTTGTCTAGCAGTATCATCATCTATGAATTCTTGCAATGAAATTTGCAATGAGGGGATCTCAAGCTCAAGAGGCATGATTGCTTCGGCTCCATAGACCAATGAAAATGGTGTTGCCCTAGTAGGCATGCGGATGCTTGTTCGATAAGCCCATAATGCCAAGGGAATTTGTGTATGCCAATCTCTATGATTTTCTTTAACAAGTTTCTTGAGAATAGCAATTAAGGTCTTATTGGTAGCCTCAACTTGTCCATTTTCTTGTGGGTAATAAGGAGTCGAGAAACTATGTTGGATATTATATTTCTTGCAAAGTGCTCGAACATCCTTGTTCTTGAAAGACTTACCATTGTTAGAGATGATTTTTGAGGGAATACCAAAATGATAAATGATATGATGAAGTATAAACTCCACAATTCTAGGTCCTATCGTACTAGTTAGAGGAATTACCTCAACCCACTTTGTGAAGTATTCAGTGGTTGTGATGATGAATGTATGTTGTCTCGAGGAAGGAGGTGAGATTTTTCCAATTAAATCAAGACCCCATTGTGAAAAGGGCCAAAGGCTTTGAATAGGTTGTAATGCTTGTGATGGCACATGAGTTAAATTAGCATGCTCTTGACATTGCTTACAATGTTTGACATATGTGCAACAATCTCATTCCATGGTGGGCCAATAATAACCCATGCATAAAATACACTTTGCAATGGCCATTCCACTAAAATGACCACCACAAGTACCATCATGAGCTTCATCTATGGCTCTTTGTGCCTCAGTAGACTCGAGATAATGAAGGAGGATTCCATCATAACCATGTCTATACAACATGTCCCCCAAGAGAGTAAAATGAGCTACCTTTTGCTTGAAAGTGCATTTAGCAGTCCATGACATATCTGATGGGAGTGTTCCAAACTTGAGAAAGGCTATTATTTGGTTTGACCAAGGCTCATATGGTTCCAAATGGATAAAGCAAACATCCTTTTCATCCTTAGATTCAACATGAATAATTGCATATTTAGAGATCATTGTGATAATGAGTGGTTGTACCTCTCCTAAGGTATCCTTTGGAATCAATGATCCAAGAGAGGCCATCGCATCTACAAATCTATTAGTCGAATATGGCAAACTATCAATTTCATACCAATCAAACTTAGAGAGCAATTTCATTGCTACTTCATGGTAAAGTTTTATGGTAGGTTCTTTGCATTGGTATTCTCCTTTGATTTGTTTAACAAGTTGAGAATCACCAAATATCTTGATATGCTTTATGCCCATAGCTATAGCTGCTTGAAGACCTAAGATTAAGGCTTCATACTCTGCATTGTTGTTTGTGCATTGGAAGTCTAGTTTGAATGATAAGGGGATAGGCACCCCCTGGGGTGTATGAAACATGACTCCAACACCTTGACCTTTTTTGCACTTAGAACCATCAAAGAATAGTGTGATATCGATGTCTTCCTTCGGAATGATATCTTCTTCTTGTTTAGTGATAGTGAATACTGAATCATCTGGGAGCTCAATAATCAAGGGTTGATCACTAGGTAGTGGAGCTTCCACAAGTTGATCGACTATGACCTGACCTTTAATGGATTTTTGACTTATGAACTCAAGATCAAATTTAGTGAGAAGCATTATCCATTTAGTGGTGTGGGTGTTATTGTAAGTGTGAGATATCATATAACGTAGAGGATTTTCTCTAGCTATGACATATGTGGTGTGACTAAGCATGTAATGTCTAAGTTTCTTAGTGGTAAAAACCACTTCTAAGCATAATTTTTCCATGTAAGCATATCTAGTTTCATAGCTTACCAATGTTCGACTAATGTAATAGACAACTTGCTCTCGATTATTTTCATTCTTTTGTGCAAGCATTGTCCCTAATGCAAAGTCCATTGCTGAAACATAAATATGGAAGGGGACCCCTGAATGAGGAGGAGTTAAGACTGGTGGAGAAGTCAGGTATTTCTTAATATCATCAAAGGCTTTTTGACATTCATCTATCCATGAAAATGGCACCCCCTTTTGTAGTAGGTGATTGAATGGCCTACATTTGTCAGAAATTTGTGCAATGAAATGATGGATTGATTGAATATTTCCTTGTAAACTATGCAATTCCTTTAAGTTTGTTGGGGGAGGCATCTCCATGATGGCCTTGAATTTGTTTGGGTCCACCTCAATGCCTCTTTTGGAGATAATGAACCCTAGTAGTTTTCTAGAGGTAACACCAAAGACACATTTCTTGGGGTTCAACCTTACATTATGCTCTAAAAGTCGATCAAAGACTTTTTCCAATACACCAATGTGTTCTTGTCGAGTTTTAGATTTTTCCAAGAGATCATCCACATAATATTTGATGATCTTATGCATGTAATCATGGAATATGTATGTCATGGCACGTTGATAAGTGGCACCTACATTTTTGAGGCCAAAGGGCATCACCTTGTAACAAAAAGTTCCCCAAGGTGTAGTGAATGTTGTTTTGTGTTGGTCATCAAGATTTATTCAAATTTGGTTGTATCCTAAAAAACCATCCATGAGAGAAAGCATTTCATGGCTAGCATAGGTGTCGACAAGAGTATCAATGTTTGGAAGAGGAAAATCATCCTTAGGACACGCTTTGTTAAGATCTCAAAAATTAGTGCAAATGTGTATCACCCCGTTAGGCTTACGAATGGGTACCATGTTTGAGAGCCACTCAGGATAGTCAATGGGGACAATGAAACCCACATCTAATAGCTTTTGAAGCTCTTCTTTGACCAAGAGGGCAATGGTAGGATGCATCCTTCTAAGTTTTTGTTTGATCGACTTAGCATCAAAGTTTAAGGTGAGATTGTGGACAACCAAATTAGGGTCAAGATCGGGCATGTCTTTGTAGGACCATGCAAAAATGCCCTTCTTCTTCTTGAGGAGAGCAATTAATTGCTCTTGTTCATCTATGGATAAAATTTTGCCAAGTTTGACAATTTGGGGATTGTCTGCATCTGAACTAAGGTTCACATTGATAGTATCTTCAATAGACATGTGAGAACCTTCCTCAAGTTGATGGGGTGTTGGGATCAGATGAATGTCATCTATGATGTCATCAAACTCTTCTGACTCAACCTTGTCTATGTCTACCTAGAAAACCTTAGGATCTAAAGGTGAAGGTGAAGGTGAAGGTGGGGGTGATGGAGGAATGTAGTTGGCTGAAGCCCTTAACAATTCCTTGGATAGGACAAACTTGAAAAAGGATGGTGGTGAGGAAATCCGGATCCATATCAATAAGGCTCATGTCAATTGGAATTGGCTTTGCCAAATCGTATGGATTATGGAGTGGGGTGAATAAGTCAATAGGATTCATGTTGACTTAAGGGGAAAATGGATGGTTGGCAAAGGTGAATGGATGGGTGGATCCTATTTGGTAGAACCAATGCTAGAACTCTAGTAAACCTGAATAACAACAAGCAATACAAATAAATGCAATGTACATGTAATGCAAAATGTTTTTGTTAGTTATGTACATATATTACAAGTAAAATGGTTGATGATGGATTAATGGAATGGAGGTGGTGGTTCACCGATTGGTTCAGCTCGCTCTTGTGGAAGAAGCAAGTGAATGATGGGTTGATGGATGGGGAACATTCTGAGGTAAAACTCATCTTGTTCAGTGTGTGGGATGATGGGGTTTGACTCCTCTTCAGATTCATCAGAAGCTATTGATATAAGGTCAAATTATTCATAGATTTCATCTTCGAAGTCATCGATGTGATGGATATCTTCTCCTGAATTTAAATTTAAGCTTTGGAAAGCTTGTTCAAGAGAAGAAGTGGATGAAAGTGGATGATAGCCTAAACTTGAATGATCATGCATTTCTCGATATGAAACATCGATAATTTCATGCATTCCCTATTCATGTCATCCTAGGCCATGTCCTTGCCAATTAACAATGTGAAAATATTGGGATGGAAAACCCGATATATGTTGTATATTGGTAGGTGTTGGTGGTTTGGGTTCATCTGGGGTAACTAGATTGGATGATGAATCAAGTCCCCCATATACAAAATTAATGCTATTAGGCATTGAACCCATGTTATATACCACTCCTATAGATAAGGGTGGGTCACGTGGGTGATCGTAATCCTTAGCAGTTTGAATGTTGAGTGGTGTAACTATGATGTCTTGGACCACATATTCACCAATACCAGGATTAGTGAGGTGGACCTCGACTTGGGATGATGTGGATGGATTGGATGTAGATGTGGATGACTCATGGTTGGCTGATGGTATCTCACAATCCATCATTTTGACTTGTGAGACATTGGCTGATGGGGATGGAGATGGATTTGGTTGGGTGGATAATGATGATTTGGAAGGAATAATTATGGAAGGTGATGATGTTGATGATGTGGCTAATGTAGATTGAGTTTGACCACATGTGCATGTAGTCAATGGTGATGAAGATGGGGGTATGGAAGTGGATGTTTGATGTGAAGTGGTGATGGGAAGCTCCTTCAGAATAGGGGCTTTAGATGAAGATATGGATGGGGTGGTTGATGAGGTGGTTGATGAAGTGAGGAATAGATGAGTGGAAGGTAACATGGACTCATAGGGGTTTGAGATAAAATTGCAATACTTGAATGGTTCAACATCCATCGGTATGCAATGTACTTGTCCCTCATGTACGTATTTCAAGCATTGATGTAGTATAGAAGGGACACATCTCATTTCTCTCATCCAAGGTCATCCAAGGAGTACATTATATGCCATGGACCCTTCCAAGATGTGGAACATAGTATGCAATATTTTGACCCCCACTTCAATGGGTAAAATAATAGTGCCAACTATAGAGTAGAGAGCATCGTTAAATGCTTTCAAGGTGAAAGTGGATTTGGTAATGTGATCTGGTGGAAGCTTGAGATGTTGAAGGGTAGATGTGGTGATGATGTTGATGGAGGAGCCAATGTCAATTAAAACTCTTTTGAAAGGCTTCCTATCAATTTGAGCCATAATATGTAATGGAGGATCCACCGATTTCGATGATATTGGTTTGATCTCAAAATCATAGAAAGTGATGGAAGGTTCCATACATGTTTGGATACTCCCCACAAAATTGCTAAAGGCATTAGGATCTTGGGATTGAAGTTCAATGGACTTTAGAATATCCATTAATGCCTCATGATGTGGAGGAGATTGTTGAATGAGCTCATATATAGATAGTTTTGCTGAAGCTATTTTTAGGCTTGTAGTTAACCAGCTACTCAAGGAGATGATTGGCCTTGGGGAGAGATTGATGGGATGAATGGGTGGATTTGGATGACTTGGAATATGGATTGGTGGTGAAGGATTGGTGGAAATTTGGATTGGTGATGATGATTTTGTAGGTTGAGACACACTTGCTTGTGGTGGTATGGGCGGTTGAATAGGTTGTTGTGCATTTTGTTGATTTGTGCATTGTTGTTGACCTCGGGTTACTACATGAATAGCACCCACAAAACCTTGGTATTGTTGCACATGATTGACTTGATTTGGAGGAGTCTTGGTGTTAGACCCTCCTATTGTTGGTTGCACTTCCTCATGATGAGGAAGTGGTGTTTGAAAGATACCAAGGTTTTGGTTTTGTTGAGCTAAGGGGTTATCAAGCTTGATGGCCCCCAATTCAATGAGATCTTGCACTCTATCTTTAAATACATGGTAGTTGTTAATATCATGTCCATTTTGCCTATGATAAGGGCAAAATAAATGCTCCTAGTAGTGTTTACCATGTTTAGTGGGATCATCTGGTTTAACCTCAGGCAAAGCAAGTTGGTTAGTGTCATATAACCTATGAAATATGGAAGCATAAGATTTGGCTAATGGGGTGTATTGATGAGGTTGTCAAATAGATTATCGATGTGGTCGATTTTCCATAGTTGGCACTATGTTTTGACTTGATTGAGTTGTTGAGGGAACCACATGATATTCAATTTGTCATGGTTGTTGTTGCATAGTTTGTTGTTGAGCCATTATCGGTTGGCTCATCACCACTTGATTAACTTGGTTAGCTTGGTTGGTCGGATTGGCTTGGTTTGATTTTGATTGGCTAGAATAGTTACTTTTATATTGGCCCTTACTTTTCCATTCTTTATTTTTAGGCTTAAGTACACCTTCTTGGATTTTTATTTCCTCAATGATGCTAGCCTAGGCAAGAGCTTCCTCAAATGATCGGTATTGTTGCAATTGTAACAACCAAGAGATGGGTTTTAAGCAACTCTTAGTGAATAGTTTAGTAAGCTCTTCTATTGGTAGGGAAAATGGTAATTTGGTAATAACGACCCTCCAACGGTTGCCAAATTCATAGATAGACTCATCATCATATTG
Source organism: Wollemia nobilis (assembly GCA_028583015.1). Classification (NCBI taxonomy): domain Eukaryota; kingdom Viridiplantae; phylum Streptophyta; class Pinopsida; order Araucariales; family Araucariaceae; genus Wollemia; species Wollemia nobilis. Next base: position 1,738,602 of record JAQPPZ010001579.1, on the reverse strand, counting down.
TTTTAGACCATATATATCGGATAATGAGACTTTATTTCTAACATTAAGGGAAAATATTTCAAGAAATTGGTCAACCAATTGCTCAAAAGTATAAATACTATGGTGAGGCAAATGGTTATACCATTCTACAACATCTCCCCAATGTCTGAGGAAATGTTCTAAGCATTAGAGCATCATTGTTTTGGATTCTAAAGCATGAATGGATGAATGTGCTCACATGTTCTTTAGGGTCCTCAGTCCCTTTAAATTTATCAAACTTTGGTACTGTGAAGTCTATTGGATATGGTGGTGATGGTACCAAAGGATGAATTGGTTGATTGATCAGTTGATGTAAAGTGGGCTTCTGGTTCATCAAACTAGGAGTGTGTTGCATCAGACTATCAATCTGTTGTTGCATAGTTTGGATCCTAGGGTCTTCCCCTAGAATGCGAAAACCTTGAATCACTTGATGATTCTGTGAAGGTGGGGTGGAAAGATGTTGAGGTGTAATAAGATTATGATGATGTGGTGAAGTGGATTGAAATTGATGATAATGAGGTTGGTGAAGAAATGATGGTGAATGTTGAAATGGAGATGATGTATGAGGACTATGATTATAATGATTATTGATGGGAATGGTATGGGTATGGGTTGATGGTGGTGTGGGGATGGAAACCATAGAATATTGTGGTACCCATGATGGACTTTGGGTGATAAAGGTGGGTTGAGTGGAAATAGGTTGAGGCTTAGGATTGACCACCTGAACTTGTTGTTGAGTATTCTATCACTTCTTAAGCAATTTTTTAAGGTGTTCCCATGCTTCATGTATTTCCATATCTGAAGTGGAAGGCATGGATGTGGATGGAACTGATGAGGTGGGTGGATGACAAGTTGCAATAGGAATTACAACTATATTGGTGACATTGGATGAGGTGGATGTTGGCATCTGTGAAGCAACATTGACATGTGCTTCATACAAAGGATTGTTATAGGTAGTGGTGTAAGATGATGGGATGGATGTGCTTGGAGCACATGATGATTGGGGTATGGACCAATGTTGGGAAGGTGTAGTTGATGCCTCAAAAAGAGGATTGTTATACACCTGGGTAAGGCTTGAAGGTTGGGAGGAGATAAGTTCCTACTGGAAAGAAGGATCATGCCTAGGTGAGTTATGGACTGATTCTAAGACATAGTTAGCAGATCTTTGAAGAGCTTCTACTTGGGCCATGTCTATATGGGTGATGTGGTGACCAATGGTAGGTGAAGATGATTCTATTTGTGGAATGGCCATGTGGAATGACTGTGTGGATGACACAATGTGTGAGGGACCTATAGATAAATCTGAATGACTTGCTTGTATCACACTAGTGGGATTGACCATATAAGTGGTAGGGAGGGATGATGAATTATCCATGGATGCAATGTGTTGTGGGATGAAAATTTGATTCAGTGCTTCTTTATTTTTTTGATTTCTAGTTAAGACCATAAGCTAAATGAATCAAATATATGCAATGTGCAATACAGTAATGTAAATAAAAACTTCATAGAAATCAAGTAAAACAACTCAATTCTAAGTTTTACAACAAATGTGTCTTACCTTCTATTTTTTATCTCATTTTAATGTTTTTTTTTTTGTGTGTTTTGATGTACTAATCTGAATTAATGGGTGAAATCTATGGCTTGGATGGGCAATGAGATTCTTCTTGGTGATGAAGTCTAGAAAGTTTGCTCAGGGGTATCCTAAGGTGGCTAAGGGTAGATATTGGTGGATGGAGATGAAGCCCACCATCACCAAATCTCAAGCAATGGTTGGTGATGAAATCCAACACATTATTGTTTAATGTGATACGTGTTGTGTGTGATTCATTTTAAAATTTTAAGTTTTCTATGGTGTACATACAATGTCAAAAATAACTAATTTTCCAAGTCTAAATCAGAATCCAACAATAGAGATATCAATTTCTTCAAAATATGTAGAGTACACCGCTTAAGACCCTCTCTAAATAGAGGAGGGTTCATCTACTCTTCCACCTTGAATCACCAAATGCGGGAATACTTTTGATATCCTGATATTGTTCCTACTTAGACAAGAAAAGAGATATTCCTAACCCTATAATGCAAACTATTTCATGCAATTATCAATTCATATGAAAACAGTATGTAGAATTTTTAATACAATACACCAAAAAGCAATGAAATTTTAATTTGAAATGTGTAAATTTGTGGATGAATATGGATATAAATGATAATTATTCTAAATGATGCAGATTTAATATATTGTTTTTAATATATATTTAATGATGTTATTTTTAGCATTATATCTGTAAAAATGTAAAAATACATAAAATAGAGGGGTTAGGGTTTTGAGGTAGACTTATAGATAAGCCTATGTATTCCTTTTCCCTCTCTATAAAATACCTCTCAGTGCCTCTAAAATGCACTAGGGTACCTTCTAAACTCTGGAGGGCATCCCTCGAGTGTCATAGGGCATCTGCACAACTTCTACAATTCTTTAGAAACCTTGATTCTGTAAAATTTATGTGATCTATTTCTAAAAACTTACAAAATAAAAATAGAAAACCACAAGTTAGTGACAAGATAATTTAAAATTTAGAACCCTTTGTGGGTCCCACCATGATCACCATTTGTGAATGCAAAAATGAAACACCAAATATATAATATATAAAAGTAAAAAAGCATTATAAATGACACAAAATTACACAAAATAAATATTCTTTTATTGAATGTGGTAGATCTCCAATTTTACAATATAATGTCCCTAATGTGGGGTTTTACAATGCTCTTTGATATAATTATTACAATGTACTAGGGTTTTCGAAACCCTAATACCAAATGATTGTGGTGTCTTCTTGCTCGTCTTTGATCCCAATAGAGTGTTGAGTGGGCTTTGGTATCCTATGTAGGGCCACTCGAGCTTCAGTAGCTACCAATGAATATGATTCTTATACCTACATACAACAAACAATGAAAGAGTTAATAATATCTGTGAGGGCTCCACTATGTGAGACCCTCAAAAAAGAAATCACTAAACCCTAGTTGCATAAATAAAGTTGTAAAATAAATCTAAGAATATAAAAATGCTTGCAAATGAAATTTTACCTTGTCTTTGTTGACTTATCATTTTTATCTTCATTGTTGTTGTAGATGATGGTTATGTAGATGTGCCCTAGTGACACCTAAGGGTCGTAGGGCTGCAGAACTAGGATGGGAAACACCTATGGGTGCTTGGTGCTGACCAAAAATATCTAGAGGTACTTGGTAGGCTCTGGTGGGTGCTCTATAGACTTCGACGGGTGCTCGAGAAGCTTTGAGGGATGTTCGATGGTTGAGGAGAAGGTTGTAGAACTATATCTGGTTTATGAGGTGGATGATGGTGGATGCGAAGGATGCGAGAGGGAGCGATGGAGGATGGAAGTGGTGAGGATGCTTGAGAATTCTTAGGACCTCAAGAACTTAGAGGACTTAGGGAATTCCAAAAATTAGGGAACTTAGGGGTTGAGTCATCAAAATGACTCCTCTTTATAATCTTCCCTTAGGCATGTTAGGGTTTTAATGACACAATTTGTGTGGCCAAGATTAAAACATGATGAAGGGTGGAGATTAAATCTGGGTAAGTGGCATGGATTAAGGTGGATGGATGGCTAGGATTAAAACATGATGGATGGTTGGGATTAATTCATACATATATATATATATTTATTTATATATATATAAATATAATATATAAAATATTATTATTTAAATATATATATATATAAATATATATAAATAATGGATAATGTGGTGGGAAACTATGGATGGATGACAAGTGGCTAGATTTTGGTGTCTACACCATATTCTCTTGAGAGCTCTATAGATGTACAGTTAGAATGATCTTATCCTTAGAGAATCCCCCCCCCCTCTATCTCTTCCTGGTCGACTAGCTCTATAGTACTACAATAGTAGTATCCTGCTCTACCAACTATGCCTATAAATACCACAACCACTCACTAAGTTGATCATCCCCACCTTAGGGATCCTCATAATCCCCACTCTCATCCTAAGGCTCATCTCCTCCCCTTAGAGGGCTAACCCTACCCCCCTCCATCCGATGATGCACTCGTCACTCATCCTCGACCTCCATGATGCCCTCATCCCCTACAGTGCTAACCTATCCAACCATAGGTCCCCCTCTTTATCATAGCCAAGTCACCTATCAAGCATCACACTATACCATAGTATCTGCATCCTCTATAATAGGATCCTCTAGAAGTTGATCTACCTCATCCCCTAATGGCTCTACTCGTGGCCACTTCAATTGAGTCTCATCCCCTCAATATTGATAAATAACATCTTGCTAGATATATCCTGATGAACCTTTAACTATCGACAAATGTGAGAATACTAGAAGTACTCTCACTCTATACCATGGCACCCAATCATCCATGCCTAATGCACCTCATCTGATTTGCTACCTTTGTCCATGGTGAGCAGCCCATATAGGGTCACCATATCACCTGCCATACCCACAATCCCTTAAAAGACTCTGTATAATGGAAAATCCTACCTAAGTGAGGTCAACTATGACCCACCTCCTCATCCCACCTCCATCGCATCCCATGTCCAACCTCACAATCTACCATCTATGTTTGTGATGGCCAAGGAAGCCCATCTAGTTTGTCCACTGGGAGGTGTTCCCACACCCAAATTTAAAGTAAGAAGTTGTAGCCCAATTCACATTTGCCCTGCTACTAAATATTATATAGATCATTATATAATTGAGCTAGTAAAGTAGTCCTCCAGACCATGATCAATGTGTGTATTTTATTCTTCCTTTCAACCTCACACATTTAATTCGAAGACCATCCCAAACCCCCACTTCAATGGAGTGAACAAATCCATCGAAAACACTAAAAATTGAACCTAGAGTTGCCTCTGCATCGACCTCAAGAAAAGGATCTAAAAATTAGTGACTGTCTCACTAAGAGATGGACCATAGTTATGGCCATCCCACACAGAGATGACCTCTAGGATTTAGATCTACTTTATTCATTTTTTGTTTCAATATATTTTAACAATTTTCTTGTTTTAAATTTAATCTTAGTTAGATTTCATTTCATGCATGAATTTATCATATTTTGGTTATTTATCAGTTTTAGGCATCATTTCATTCACACATGCTATTAACCACATTTGTTTCTTTGTGTGCAGAATACAGGTTTTGTGCAAGTAAGGAAGAGCGCAAGAATTCAAAGATTATCATCCCTTGCGAAGGTCACGAAGAAACCCTCCTCAAGACAGTTCATGTTTTCAAGAGAACCCCAAAAGTGCACCAGTTCCATTCCAAGAGGAGAATCAAACCCTCTTAGTTATTTATTGTATTGATTGTATCGAAATGGTGAACTCCCTCAAGGGGATGTAATTGTAACTGTATTTTGAAGGAACAAGCTATTATTAATAAAATGGACCCGTCTCCATATCTTTTCTTATTTTATCATGATGTTATGGTTACATGCTTTTACTATTTATAGTTAGTTTGCATTTCATGGTTTTGTAATAATATATTTTTATGTTAAAGGAGCACAAGTTTTCAATATTTCAAAAGGGTGCAATAAAGTAAACAAAATCAAGAAAGGAAATAAAAGGGGGCGATGTACCAAGAGATCCACTAAAATATTATTGCAAAAAAAGGCCTAAATGCTATATGCCAATGGTGAAAACTTCCTCTTCTTGACATAGTGAAGTATGATCGAAATGTACCAGTTATATGCATGCATAAGAAGATGGGTCATGTAAGAGAGCCAAGCTAGTAAGTGACTCGATCTAAAAATAGATGTAGGCCCCTCACACACACATACACTTAGAAAAATCTAATATTTAGGCAAAATATCACAAACACATACACATACACAACAATGGATCTATAGGAAAATGCCAAAAAATAGATATAGGATCCCATGTATATATAAATGCAAGCAAAATATTACAAATATTGTGCTAAAAGTGGGGGTTTAATATTTCCACAAGCCACTTAGGAACCAAAACTATTTTTATAGAGATAAATGAAAGGAAATCCTACAAATGTATACAATTATAAACTTGTTGATCCTTTATAAAGCTAATACTATTGCTATTTATAGATTACATCAAGAGAATTTTCCTCCAAAATTATCTACAACTAGATTTGATAATCCCATCTACTTTTCCTAGGGATTTTGATTATTGAATAATGTACTTCTTTTATCATAATGTTTGATCAGTATGGGACTGTCAGTGCCATACTTCATCTTGAATGAATGTCTAAAAAAATTAATGAGGTTATCTTTTGGTAGTTGATCTTTATGTATTCAATCGAGAAAGTCATTAATTTAGCTCATCTACCTCCATCACTTTTGATTTGACTCAGGCATCCATGTCCGCTTGGATTTTAGGCATCTCTCATATATTGACTAAGAATTTATCTACTATGCTTTATTTTTGATTACAAAACCTCTAATATCAAGACTTATCCCAAAGGGCAGACTCCTCTAGCACTCCTTTGGCTATCTATAAAGACTTTTTCTGAATGAAATTTTGTATAAGTCTTGATTGTTAGAAGTTCTTTTAACTTGTTCTCTATGAGCTAGACAAAAATTTGATCAAGTTATTGAGGTTTTGCCTTAGTCATGAGTGGGTAGTGGTGAACCACTATAGTTTTGGTGGCTCATAGGGGCCTTCTAGATTACTTGAAGGAGAACTCAAAATTACCTTTATCCTTGGGCTCAAAGTCAAAATTTTTATCATTCCTACAAAAGAAAAACACAAAAAAACTAAAAAGGATAGTTAAACAAAATTATGATATTATGTGGAGATTTTAGAAAGTTACCTCTCAATATCTATCCATTATTCATCTAATAGGTATTGAGTGTGCTTGAATTGATCATATAGAATAAGAACTTCATGCTTATCATCTTAGGATAAATTATTTGGTTTGGCTCATTGCTTCATTGATCAACACCTTGAGTTTTGCCAATGGCCCAATAATATGGGCTATCTCTTCTACATAGAGGGGGTAAATCTACTCTTCTAAGCTAAGTGAAAGCTCTTTATTTGATTCAACCATCTTTAGATACTCTTCTTTTAAGCATAACTTATCATTCAACTAGTTCCATGGTGAAGGGAGTCCTACTACTATTAGAGAATCTATTTCTACCTTCAATCTTCCCATAATGTTATATAAGTTATCAACTAAATTTATGCACTACTCAACCATTTTATCTCTTTTGAAGAGGTTGATTACATTTTGTGCCATGTATTCTCTAATTTATATCTTGATAACAACAATTTTAAATTTAGAGGTTTTGGCCAGTAGGGTTCATTATGTTCTAGCTTCTCCTATCTTCATGTTGATTTTGTCTAAGTTGACTTTTGCCTCTTTATCTATCTTGAGGCCCAACAAAGTTATTAAATATATGAATTCAAGGACTAGGAATAACTCTAATGTCATACCTCTGATGTCATCCTAATAAGCATCTCAAGTTTATCTGATAAGATCCTTGGTTTCAAGCAATTGCTTCTCTTTGTTTTGTTGTTTGAGGTCTTCTAGCTCTCTCAATAAGGTATCATTTTCTTGTTCATATTGGACCTATTGCATAGTTAGATAATTATATAATTATTTTAATTATTCATTTTTTTTTAAAATGTCTTCAGACCCTTTTTATTTTAGTTTTTTAATCAATAAATCTATTTGTTTTTTTAGGGCCTTGGCTTCATTTTGTGATTCTTTAAGGGTATTCTTGGTTTGTTCAAGATCCTTCTCCTTTATTTCTATTCTTTGGGTGGTTAACTCATAGTCATGCTCTACCATTCTATTGGCTTCCCTGGTAAGCTTCAACATGTCCCAAGGTTGAGCATCTTTTAAATCTATACCTATTGTTGATGTGTGCTAGTCTTGATCTATCATTTCTTGTATTGGTTTAGCCACCAATGGAATTCTTCTTGAAAGTAATAATGCTCTTCTCTAAGGAGCAAAATGGAAATCCACTTGAGTGGTGGAAATCTATTGATATTGTTGAGCTTACCTCTCTTGATTATATTTAGTTATCTATTGTTTGATCCTTTGAAACTTTTTCCAAGGGGTGAGGACCTCTAGGTTCTTTAATGTCCCTTCTTGTAACCCTAAGGATGGGACAAATGCTTCCATAGGTTTTATTAGCTAAGAAACTACTTTGTGATCCATCAACATAGTTGGGGATGAGGCTAGAGGAGAAATTTTATAGGAAGGAATTATCTACCTCACTTCATAATCAAGATAAGTGACTAAATGTGTAGGGGACAATGCAACTTTCCTAGTCAAGGAATCTTGGGCCCTTTCTAGAGGAAGTGTTTCCCCTAAATTTTGAGATCTTTCCCTAGATGCATGGAGGGAAACATGACTTGATATTAATATTCTACTATTGGATATTTCTTTCATTGTCTTGTCATGCTTTCTCTTCTTCCTCTTTTTAGAACTATCTATGTGTTCCCCCTTTTTGCCCCTCTTCTTTTGGGGTGTTTATTTGGGTGACCTATGCAAATTCTTGTTGTTGAGTTGGTGAAGAAGGTATAGCCCTCTTTTTTTGAGAAATAGGACTTGCAACCTCTCCCAAAGGGTCAAACAATAATTCTAAAATTTCCTCTTGTTCTATTCTTGCCTCCCTTGTTCTCTGGTGTATTTCACCAACTATTCCTTCTTCACTAGATTCTATAGTTGTAAAGCTTTTTGCATCTAAATGTTCCTCATTGTAAAATTCATTGAACATTATATCCTCTTTTATTGAGCTAAATTTAGCTTCCTTTTGTCCACTAAGCTATCTCATCCTCCACCATACCTCTATTTTAGGCATCTTCCAATGTTGATTTCTTAATTCTTCTATATCTTCTTATTTTACTTTATTCCATGGATTGAAGGTACCCTTAATCTCATAAAAGTATTCATAGGATCTCAAGGTAGGTGGAGGTTTGGTCAGTTCACTGAGAGGGTGAGTTGTTGTTTCATCCTTAGGACTTCTAAGTTTTTTAATTTTAGGCCTTTGCTCATGAGTGAACTTTTTCCCTTTTATACCTTTTAGGTATGCAACAAATTTTTGATCAAGGTCATATTCCCATTTGTCCTTTATTAATTCAAGGCCTAGCCTTTTCAATTTACCTTCTTCCAGGGAGGCTCCTCTTTTTTTGTGTATGGTTATTCCCCCTAAACTAAGAGGTTGTAGATAGTATGATGCTTTTTGCTTACCACTACCATGTTTGAAGTCTAAAATATCAATTTGCCTAAAGACTTCTAGGGTAAATATTCAGTCAAGAACATATCTTGGTAGAAGATAGATAGGGTAGCTATAACCATGCATTCTAACTAGGGTCCCTTCTTTAGCAAAAAACTAGTCCCCTAGGACTGCACCTTCTACATTATTTTTACATTCTTCTAATGTTCTAGGGTCTTGAGACCCTTTTATTTTAAAATTAAATGGGGTAGAAAAATAATCTATAAAAATATAATATGAAGAACCTTTCCTTAAGTCTTTGGCCCAATTGTATATTGGGATGTCATTTCCCTTTGAATATTTACATCTTATTCCTAGTTTGGGGAACATGCTTGAATGTTGATACAAAATAAGGTATACCAAAAATGAGTACTTGAATGTTTGCATTGACTAAAAATGCAATAGGCCTTCTCGAATTTGATCTACTATTAGCTCAAAAAATCTAGGTTTACTTCCCCTTATCTCATTCTATACAAAGTATCCAATTGATTCATACTGATGATTTTATCATTTTATCAGCCTAGAAGGAAGGCCATTATGCTCAATGCATCATTTTCAATTTTGTTGAAATGGTAAATGGAAATTAATTTATGCATGAGTGGGTCACTTTGTCTTGCTTTCTCATATTTTAACCTCAAGAAGGCAATTTTATCATTCTGTGAAAGTGTGTTAAATTTTTTATTTTTTTCCTCCTCATCAATGTACACTTGGCCTTCTCGTAACAACAACATTCTCCTATGCTAGGGCCATCAATCCTCACTCTAAGTTTTCCATCCAAGGTTCTAATTTCTTAGGCATTTGGATCATAATATTCTGCACATATGTTTACCAACATGTAGCAAAAATGCATCTTGATCACCATATATTATGCTAAGAAGTTGGTCCATATTTGTGCTTTGAAGCTCAAAGTCCTACTAGCCTAAAATACTTGTAAGCATCCATTATCATTTTTCTAATTCCCTTGCAGACTTTAGGGTTGGAGTAGTCTTCAATTATGTCTATCAGAACCTTGATATTAGAAGAATATGTGGGCATGGGTATCTCTAACATTTATTGCACACATGAGTCCTTTGTCTTCATCATTATGAGCTTGATACTAGATTTTATTTTGATGAATAATGAACTATAGAGGTTTTTGTTCAGGCAGTAAAAATTGTTTCACCTTTTAAAGTTATTACTCCTTTTAACCTTTCTCTTTTTATGGTCCCTATATGCCTTGCATTTATTGCTCTTTCACTTACTTTTCAAAGAATACATATCTTTGAGTAGTGTCTAAATGCATATTCATGCCTTTCATGGTTAATTTATTCCCACAATCTCCCATGTTAGTCCTTGCTTTTGAATAAGATTTTGTTTTGAGGTAGCATTTAATGTAGACTTTCTACCCGACCACTAGCTTTCCTTCCCAAGTATTTTTTGATAAGGAAGCTCCTCAATTTTAAATTTCATCCATTGATATATGGTTTTGCACCTTGGATTGTGTGTTGCTTTGTATTTACTAATATTCCCTCTTTTTTTATTTTTATTTTTACAAGGAGACTTGGTTGTTGACTAGCCGATATCTCAAAAATTTAAATTTAGTTCAACCAGGGTCCCATAACAAGATAAATATTTGGAATTTATGCTTATTAACTATAAATAACCTCAATAAATCTAATTCTTTATTTTGCTCCACCTTTCTTGTTGTTCCCAATATTACAATAGAATAGTTCTGCAATATTTACTTCTTTATAGTATGCAGGTCTTAAGATTTCTCTCCAATACTCTCCCATCCATGGTGGTGTATTTTCATAAACTAGTAAAAGTGAGGAAAATAAATATTTACTTTGGGTTTGTATTAGTTTTGTCTCTATGGCTACCTTATTTCTAATTCCTTCAGCTTCCTAAATTGAGTAACTTTGTATGACTATTTCTTCTATGTTGTTCTAATCTTGTACTTTATCTTTTGATTTGGGAGAACTCGGTTGGTTGCTTTGTTTATCATGATGGGTAGGGGAAATATTTTCCTCCTAGGTTGGCTCATTTTTGGTTTCAACTAACTCCTCTTCTCTTTCTATGGTAAAGTTATTTATGATTAATTAAGCCAATCGTTCCCATTCTATGATTGAATGAGGAGGAAGTATATTCATATTTATTTAGTGCTTCTCCCTTAAGAGATGCCACTAATATCCTTAAGGCCACATCTTTCTCCATAATATTGTGTGTTTGGTATATGAATACCAATTCTCTAAGGTGTTCTAATGGAGTGATTAGGCCTTTGTTAATGTATTTTGGTAGTATTGCCAGTATAGATTTAAGTAGCTTCTTCCATATATTAGGTGGCTTTTGGGGGCTTAGAGGGCTTGATCCTACCTCATCTAAAGGGATATGTGCTAAGGGGCTAGCCATTTAAGATATGACAATAAAATTTAATAACATATTTTATCTACATACCTCTGGGTTTCTTTTGTTGATGTAAAGTCACTAGGTGAATGTGACTTCTTGCTTATAAAAATTAGAGATTGAGGTCTTCACTTGAACCTCAAATTGATATCTTCAATATTGAATTCTTATGGTGTTTGTTATGGATCAGAGTCACCAAGTGAGAAAAATAGGTGCTTCAACAAGAAAGAATAGACCAAGACCCTCACCAAGTCTCAACCCTACTCCTTATTACGATTATGGGACTAGTGATGTATCATTGAGATCCCATCGAGCATGTCATTAAAATGTTGTCATCTCTAGTTGTACTTGCTTGGGATAATCGTGCCTCCAATTGGAGCAACATAATAGACCACAACCAAGAGTGTAGGGTTTAACTCAATTGGGGGGCCTCCAAGAGTTTTTACAAGGATGACTTATTGTTAAGATGTTATCTTCAAGGCGCTAGTTTCTCAACAAAGGAAAAGGGTGTGAGAAAGTAAACAAACACAACAAAGAAATACAAGGGAGCAATGTGCTAAGAGATCAGTTAATATATTACTACAAAAATAGGCCTGAATGCTATGTTCTAGTGATGAACACTTCCTCTCCTCAACATAGTGAAGTATGATCAAGATCTACTAGTTATATGCATGCATAAGAAGGTGGGTCCTATAGGAGAGCCAAGCTAGTAAGTGACTTAGTCCAAAAATAGATGTAGGCCCCTCACACACACACACACTTAGAAAATCCAATATTTAAGCAAAAGATCACAAACACATACACATACACAATAATAGGTTTGTAGGAAATGCCAAAAAATAGACACAAAATTCCATATATATATAAATGCAAGCAAACTCTTACAAATATTGTGCTAGAAGTGGGGGTTCAATATTGCCCAAAAGTTGCTCAAGAACCACAACTATTTTTATAAAGAGAAATAAAAGGAAATCCAACATATGTATACAATTGAAAACTCACCAATCCTTTACAAAGCTAAGACTACTGCTATTTATATATTATCGATGAGTAATTATTTGGCATATATTTTCTGTAGTAAATTGTTTCATTTTTATATTTAATTTATGATTATAATATATTTTAAGTAAGTTATTTCTGCTTATTTCTGTGATTTATCAGTTAAAATATGGATGTAGTTAATCTGACAAATGTGTGCATTTCATGTAAAATACGTCCAAGTTGTGAGTGATTATGCAGGAAAATATTGAAGGATGTTCCATAGGTGCATGATGCAGTAGCACAAGCTTCAGGATACACCTCGGACGTGAGAAGATGGATGTAAGGACAATGGATTAAGGAAGACTCTAGGCACGGTGATAGAACAATGGTTGAAGACTATTACAGAATATGGTAGCTGAAGTATGTTACGGAAGATAGTTACTAAAGTATGTTGCAGAAGGTAGCTACTAAAGACTATTACCGAAGAGAACTTTTACCAATAGTTACCAAAGAAATTTGACCAAGTCAGTTGATCGATGTTGCATGCCACATCAGTGACAACATGGCACTCTTACATGGCAATAAAGGATTACAGTCAACTTAGTTAGTTGACTTGTCACATATTCTTCATGAGGATATTATGATTAATAAAGTTGTTATAACTTTATTCCATAAACATTGTATAATTGGAATATTGTTAGGATGATTAGATTCTCACGCAAGATTGTTATGTCCTTCCCATGATTTAAGGGGCATATAGTTATGTGTTATATCTTGCAAAATGTCTAAGTTAGTATTATTTTGTTATGTTAGTTCATAAAGTGCCACTTGGACCACTTAGGTTGTTTACTGAGTCCAAGTAGAATTAGGAATTGTGTTAGTTTAGATTATTCTCGTTAGTGCATAGTTGTCGCATTATCAAGTCCACAACTCCACATGGAAAAATACATGGAAGAATATTATTTAGAATTGTCCAAGTCACAATATATATTACATAGGGAGACCTTTGAAAAGGTCTAATGTCCAATAGTCTAATGTTGAATAATCTAAGGGAGAATTGAATGTTCAATGTGTCTATACAATTTTTGAAGAAATGCACCAACATGTACATTTGAATTTCTAGCAATAAAAGTAGCACTTCATTCTTCACATATGGTAACTATGTCATTTGTATTTATTGCTTGATTTCTTTTATGTAGTTGTAATTGTAATTTTCCTGCATTCATAGAATAGAATAATGTTAGTAGTAGTTATGCATCTTAGTTACTGAGATAAAGTAGTTTAGGGGAGAAAGACTTACATTATCCTCTAGGAGGTAGGGCCCACTCCTATAGCCAGTCCCTAATCTCTCACCCCTACAATAGGTTAGAAATAGTTAATTAACCTTAGAATATAAAATAAATTAAATTGCATTTTTATAAAATATAAAGTCATAATAGATAATTAAAACTAATTGCATGAGGATCCTCACCAATAGATCAACTCATCAATAGATAATTATTATTAGTTATCCTCATCAATAGATAAACTCATCAATAGGTAATTATCATATTTACTACATAAATCATAAATTGCATTTTATTTTCATTCCTGCACAATTTAATTTTTGTTTATTATTTTTCTACAAAACCTAAAACTAAAAGAGATCTGAATTAAGCTTAGAATTGATCCCCATGGTACAATCTATACTAGATTCCTACTCTTTAAATATAACCTTGATTACCCTTGGATTGATAAAATTAAATGTAAGCTATTATAATCGATCATTTTGGCATCATTGTTAGGGAGAGTAGCATCGTAGTGGTTAATCAAAAAAGTTGTTTGGTAGTGCAAAAAGGTGAGGCTTACTTGTATGTAGGAAAGAGGTACATATGAGTCCTTGGTGTGCATATGAGTTAGAGTGGCATGATATGGTCCCAACAAGCCCCTTTGTTCGATGTTGCTAGGTTAATTTCTCTTGAGGAATCATTTTACTATTTTCTTAATTAGAATTTTATTTCTTGCAAATTTTATTTCTGTAAATTTTCCAGCTTTGGGTGATTATTATTGTTTAGTTTGACTTAGGACCTATGAGAAAAATAGGAAGTAGGTATGGCTGAGTGGCATAATCATAGTGAAACACCCCTGAATATTTAGGACCTGTAAGAAGTAGGAAGTAGGTATGGTTGAGTGACACAACCATAGTGAAACCCTCCTAAATAATCAAACAAACAGTAATAGTTTAACCTTTTATTTCTAGTTAATTTTACTTTTCTAGTAATATTTCCTTTTACTCCTAATGTGCTAAGATTGGATGTATAAATATTTGTAGGAATGTGAGTCACACCTAATTTTAGCAAAATATTAGGATTGTTAAATTTTACTTTTTTAGCAATATTTCATATTACTCCTAGTGTGCTAAGATTGGTTGTATAAAGATTTGTAGGAACGTGAGTCGCACCTAATTTTAGCAAAATATTAGGATTGTTGTGAAATTTTATTTCAATTCTTCCTTCTGTATTAAGGATAGTTATAAATTCATTTGTTGTGATTTGTATCTAAACTTGACAATAGTAGGATTAAAATAGAAAATCAAAATCAAAACCCAAACAAAACCAAAACCAAAGAGAGAGAAAGGAGAATAAAATATAAGTTGCTAGATGGTGGAAAATAGTCTGAATCAGTCTGCACTTATAGACCTTAGAGAACTATTGATAAAACAAGAAGTTAACCTTATTTTTGAGCAAGGAAATAGAACATCTAGTAAGGAGTGGGAGTGTCTGTATGAACGCATTGACATTATTAAAGAGAAATCAGATGAGTTGAAGGAAATCAAAAGGATTGACATAGCAAAAACTCTAGGGACGAACTACCATTCATCTTATCTAGATCTTGGAAGGAGTTGTGAGCATTGGCTTTGGGATAGAAGAGCAATAGTAAATCCAACAATTTACCCTTGGAATCAATATTTTGAAGACTCCCTCATCATTCACAACTTCCTTGTAGACATAGAAAAGAGAGAAGTAGCCCTAGAATATAGCAAGAAATATCACAAGATACCTAGAGTTGTGCGCTTTAGGGAGTTATGTCAAGATTTACGTTGTGAGTTACAATTTGGAAATCTTGACCCCATTCCAACACAAGCTTTTCTTGTTCAATTGATTCAATTAGTGATAGACCACTTTAATTTTGAAGAGGAACACTTCATGACACCCGAACAACTTGATCCAATCAATGATATTCATAGACTATTCAAGGAAGATTAGACGTGTTGCAAAAATAAGAGAACTTAGAAAATTCATGAGCAGACCTAGAGACTCTAAGGGAAGATTTATAAAGATCAACAAATTAGAAGGAAATTTCCAAAGAGACTTTAGTAGGCAGCCTAGAATTTATAAGTTAGAAGAATTTGAAACAACAACATCAACCAATCAAGCTAAAATCCTAGAACAAGATCTCAACTCATATTTATTACCTAAACTAGAATTTGACAATCACATAGATCCTTCTTCTATTTTTTTTTGAACCCATACCCATCTGGTCCAATTCTTGAAATCTTACATTCAGTTATGGCTGACCAACAAAGTGGGTAGGGAGAAGTAGAAGAGAACCAAAGGGGGATGAAAAAATATAGAATAAATACCAAAGAAGAAATGGACAAAGAAAGACATTTGCCTTCCCAATATTACATACAGATGGGACAACAAGAGAACCTAAGTCAATCTCTATTTCTGTATTGCCCACCTTCCATGGGAAACCACATGAAGATCCGGATGCTTTTCTTTTCGAATTTGAAGTGGTGTGCCAAGCTTACTTTTACACCACCGATGAACAAAAGCTAAGGTTGTTTCCCTCTACTCTTAAATATGCAGCTTTAATATGGTTCATGGGTCTAGGAGAAAATATTTGTAATCAATGGGATGGAGAACATGGATTAAAAGAGCTATTCCTTGAATGATATCAAGATTATTGTAGAGTTAGGGATAAGAAAGTTGAGCTATTCCACATGAATAAAAAAGAAGAAGAATATTTGGAGGATTACCTTGAGATATTTCTATTTATTGGGTCTAGAGTAAATATAGACCTTGATGAAGAAATCTTAAAAGAACTCTTTCTAAAAGGACTAAAAGAAGATGTCCTTGAGGTTCTGAACCTTATGGTAAAAGGAGATATCCATATTATGATGTTTGAAGAGATTGTAAACCTTTGCAGAAACTATTCAAGAAATAAACCTCTAAGGAGTAATAAGTATACATCTACAGGAGGAGTGACAAGAGCAAAAATTGGAAACATGTTGGAAGGTTTAAAAACTGATTTGTTAAGTACCTTGACTACATATTTGGATTTAATGGATAGGAAGCCAAAAGAATAGAACAATGAAGAAATCTACTATCACAGATGTAGGAAAAAGCACAACTTGAGAGAATGCCCTCTCAACATTACAAACATTTCCAACATTGCTACTTGTAAAATTTGTGATAAGAATCACAAAACTAAAAACTACAAATATATCTCCATTGTTAAAGCTGCCATAAAGGAACCTGAAGTTGAAGAGGTAGAAGATATTTATTTTGTAGCTCAAATATGGAATGGTCCATTCAATGGACCACCAAATTGGTCAAACCCTAGTTATTCCAACTTGCAAAGGCCTAATCAATGGTCCAATGCACCAAACTAGACAAATTGGAACTCTTATTCAAATAATCAAGACTGGAACATACCCCCATGGGCCCACTTTATGGCCAATACCTATGGAAATCCACCCCCATGGAATCAAGGAATGTCAAGTCAAAATAGTTGGAATACTAATGGCCAATATAACCAGGGAGGATCTGGTTGGTCTCAAAATCCATCACAACAATAGAACTTTCAAAACCAATTTAGGGGACAAGCCCCTCAAAATCCACCTCAAAATAGACTTCTTCCACCTCTAGTTAATAATAATAATCCTCCTAAGCAACCTCCTCTTCTAGCTCAACTAGTCCCTAATCCTAACAACAACAAGAACATTCAACAAGCCTATGAAACTAGTGAGACATGTTCTATATCTATAGCACCTTGTCAACAAATTCAATTGAGATCAGGAAAAGTATTGGAAAATAATGTAACTCTCACAGAGCTTGATAACCCCACTACATATTTGTTCAAAAAGGAGGATAACAATGAAAAGGAAATAGAAAATTCACCAGAAAACATTCCAAAAAAATAGCAAGAGATCCAAATTCCTCAAAGGAAGGAAGTGGAGATACCATTTCCTCAAAGACTAGCAATACCAAAAGAACCATCTAAGCCAACCTTTAACTTCCTTCAGGAGTTAGAAAATGTTACTATCAAGATCCCTTTATTACAAGCTATCAAGGATATACCCATCTATTCCAAGCTCATTAAAAATATATGTACAAATTCAGGAAGGAAAAAGAAGAATGAAGCTCAAACTATTCAAGTCATTGGACAATTGTCTGAGATAATAATAGGAGGTAGGTCATTACCAAAATACATAGATCCTGGAATACCTATACTCATGGTACACATTGGTGACATAGCCTTGCAAAATGTTTTGGTCGATTTAGGAGCCACTATTAATGTCATGACTAAAGAAACAATGGAATATTTAGGGGTACATAAATTACAATCAACTTCTATTGTACTCCAACTCACAGATAGGTCTACTATTAAGCCAGAAGGAAAACTAGAAGATGTTATAGTCTCTGTAAGTTCATGGGAATACCCTGTAGACTTTATAGTCTTACAACCCAAGAAAAAGTTAGGGGGACATCCCTTAATTCTAGGGCACCCATGGCTCGCAACAGTTGATGCTTACATTAGTTGTAGATCAGGAAATATGACTATTTCTTATGGCAAGAATACTAAAGACCTTAGCCTATTCCCTGAATCAACAATAGAAGAAGAATTTCCAAAGCAATTATGGTATGATTTCCCTCATGATTTTGATGAAATCCAAACCTTATCAATCAATGTTCTGAGTGAACATCTTCAACAAGAGGTTGAGGGACCATTACCATTACTGTTAGGAAATCAAAAAGAAGATCAAGGTCAAGATAATGGTTGTTCATCTGAATCTACTATGGCTATTAATGAGGCAAGCACAAGTCAGTCTCAACAAATGATACCATATGACTATTACTTAAATATTCTTGAATATGAGATAATGGGGATAGATGCAAACACCAAAAAATGCAAGCAAATAGATATCACACTAGGAAGAACCTTGAATATCAGTGATGAGCTCACAAGCATACAAGAATCACAATTAATAGATGTGCTTAAGAAATATCAATCAACATTTGCATGGAACTACGAGGATATGAAAGGTATACATCCAAATGTTTGTACCCATCATATTTTTATCCAAGAAGGATGTTATCTAGTAAGACAACCCCAAAGAAGATTGAATCCAGCTATGAAAGATGTGGTTCAAGAAGAAATCATTAAACTCTTGAAGGCAGGATTTATATATCCAATTTTTGATAGTCAATGGGTGTCACCTCTTGTGATAGTCCCTAAAAATAATGGTAAATGGAGGATTTGTGTGGACTATAGGGAATTAAACAAAGTAACAAAGAAAGACTATTTTCCCTTGCCATTCATTGATCAAGTTCTTGATACCTTGGTTGGAAAGAAATATTTCTACTTTTTGGATGGGTTTAGTGGCTATAATCAAGTTTCCATAGCTGAGGAAGATCAGGAAAAGATAACCTTCACATGTCCAGTAGGCACCTATGCTTATAAAGTCTTACCTTTTAGATTATGCAATGCACCTACCACTTTTCAAAGAGTTATTTTAGCTATCTTTGCTGATTTAATAAATGAGTGTGTAGAAGTCTATATGGATGACTTCATAGTCTATGGTAATACCTTTGAAGAAACCTTGTCAAGCTTGCAAAAAGTTTTGGTTAGATGCCAAGAGAAAAACCTCTCTTTGAGTCATGAAAAGTGTTTCATGATGATGAGAGGAGGCATTGTTCTAGGACATTATATATCATAAGAAGGTGTTAAAGTAGATCCTACAAAAATACAAGTTATTCAATCCCTTCAACCTTCGAAAATACAAACAGAGGTGAGAAGTTTCCTAGGACATGCAGGATACTACCGTAGATTCATTAAAGACTTCAGTAAAATCATTGCTCCCATGCTTAAGCTCTTAACTAAAGAAAGTGAATTCAATTGGACTAAAGCATGTCAAGAAGCCTTTGAAGTTATAAAAGATAAATTGATTACTGCTCCAATCCTAAGAGGACCAAATTAGGAATTACCATTCCACATACATTGTGATGCTTCGGGTTACGCAATAGGGGCAGTATTGCAACATGTTGAGAACAAAATACCTTATGCTATCTATTATGTAAGTAAAAATTTGCATGGAGCTGAGCTTAATTACACTATTACTAAAAATAATTTTTAGTTGTAGTCCATGCCATCAATAAATTTAAACATTACATAACAGGGTATGAAGTATTTGTTCACATTGATCACTCTGCCATTAAATACTTAATGAACAAAGCAATAGTAGGAGGTAGAGTGGTTAGATGGCTTCTTTTGCTACAAGATTTCAATGTCACAATCATAGATAAGGTAGGAAAATATAACGTCATTGCAGATCACCTATCTCGTATGCAAATATTTGATGATGATGAGTTAATTCTTGATAATTTCCTAGATGAACATTTGTTTGCTCTTTCTATTTTTACTCCTTGGTATGTTGATATTGTAAATTACTTAGTAATAGGAAAAATACCTCAAAACTATACACCGCATGAGCGTAGAAAACTAATACGTCAAAGCACTCCTTATATGTGGATTCATGGAGTCTTGTTTAGAATATGTCCCGACCAAGTAATTAGGAGATGTGTGCAAGAAGAGGATGTATATGACATCATTCGGGCAGCACATGAAGAACCCTATGGAGGCCATTATGCCACCCAAAGGATAGTTAGTAAAATACTTCAAACTGGTTACTTTTGGCCTACCATGAATAGAGATGTCCATAAATTTGTTGATAGATGTGATGCTTGTCAAAGAGCTAGTAAGCCTACCCCTTCAATGGAGATACCTTTGGTTTCGCAGATAATGTTTGAACCATTCGAGAAATGGAGAATTGAATTTTTTGGACCAATAGACCCTCCAAGTGAAGGTAATAAACACATACTTGTGTGTACATATTATGTTACTAAGTGGGCTAAAGTTAAAGCTTTACCATGAAAATATAAACTGATTTTATTTATGAAAATATTATGCAACGCTTTGGAGCACCTAGAGAGTTAGTTTCAGATCATGGAACCCAATTTCTCTCCAAATTAATTGAACATTTTGTTGACATATATCAAATAAAACATAGGAAAACCTCACCATATCACCCTCAAGCCAATGGACAAGTAGAAGTTACAAATAGAGAACTTGAAAAGATCATTACAAAAATTGTAACTGTTAATAGGGGTGATTGGGCTGAGAGATTGAAAGAAGTTGTATGGGCATACAACACAACTTGGAAAACTACCATAGGATTATCACCTTATGAAATGGTCTATGGAAAACAAGCTATCATGCCCATCGAATTTGAGATAGAAACTCTTCGCACAACGGTACAACTTGACATGAATTTGGACAAAGCACAAAAAGCTAGATTGGAAAAGTTAAACATTCTAGATGAAAGGAGACTAGAGGCATTACATAGGACTGAAATAACCCAACAACAATGAAATAAATGGCATGATAAACACATTGTACCATGTACATTTCAATCAGGAGATTGGGCCTTGTTGTTTGACTCTCGTTACCAAGACTTTCAAGGTAAATTGAGGACAAGATGGCTAGGACCCTATGAAATTAAAGAGATATTCAAGAATGGTACAATCAAGCTTAAGCCTATAGATGATTCAACAAGGAAACTACTAGTAAATGGCCATAGGCTTAAACTTTATAAGAAGCCATTATCTAAGGAGGAATTCATACACCACCTTAAGCAACAAGCCGATTTGCAGTACATCTCTAAACTACAATCAACCACTATTGAATAATAACTTCTCTCTCATAAAAAAAATATTATGCTTCCTTTGTTTCATCATGAAGTTTCTATATTTGCAATATTTCTATCTTATTTTCATCAATTTTCAGTCTCAATGTTTCAAAAATAGCCCAAGAGGATATTTCTTTAAAAGAACTTGTAGGAAAATGGCTATCATATGTTGCATAATACCTTGTTTTCTAGATAAAATCTAGGTGTTTTTCAATTACTCAAACAACACTAGTGTTTTGAGAAAATTTTCATTGAAATTCAAGCAATCTTTTGATGTTGTAAGTTATTCCTAGTCAATCAAACTTTTTCTTGGACTACGCACATTTGAACATATAAAAACATTGTGAGATTTGGAGAGATTAACTCATGAGTTACTATTGCCATAAAGTGAACAGTTTCCCTTGCTTATCCATCTATGTACATGGTCTAGAGTACTAATGAATTGGCAAAAGGACAAGCTCACCCTTCATCCTTTAAAAAAAAATCCCTTGCTCCTCATCTAATCGAGCAAGTATCCCAAAAATATCTTCTTGCTTCCTCTAAAAATAAGCAAGAATCCCAAAAAGCAATAACAATCCCTTGATCCCTCTCAAAATGAGCAAGTATCCCAAGAAAAAAGTCAAAAGAAGGGTAAAAGAGCTTGAATCCCTGGAATTCTTAGTATCTCAAAAACCATGGGGTGATCCTCATTACAACAATGGGTTGAATGAAACCCACTTGGCAATAAGGTATCCTTACGCAAGTAGCACTAAGTCTGGACAAGACCTATGGATGCTCACAGATAAGCTAGCTTGTTGGCATAAGTGACCTTTGTTTTACTCAATCCTTACTCATAATGGGAAATGAATACTCACTGCACACACAGTTGGTCCTTGAGAAGCTTGAAAACATTAGGATAACTTTAACACCATATTGATTTGTGAAATGAATAGATGAATTTGTTTAAAGTCACTAGGATGTTTGAAGTCTTTGAGAAATAACTCTAGAATATCATAAGCAGGCAAAATTCAGAAGCAAATTCCTATGGAAGTACTATAGTTCATTTTCTCCTACAAAAATGTGGCTTGTATCTCTCAAAACTTTGTATCTCTTAGCAAAAGCCATCATAATATCAGAATATCTATTCCATTTTTTTAAGTGATTGAAAATATCCTAAGCCTTTGATAGAAATCTATTTTTGCATACATTGATGACTGATATCAAGCTTTATAATCATTATTTTTCTCTCACTTGGATACTCCTTAATGAAATTTAGGAAGCACAATCACAAAAATTATAATAAACCCCCATAAATAACACTCATTATTATACTATTCACCAATATAAATAAAACACCCTTCATCTTGTTTTGGCTATATAGCCAAAATTATAGTTTGGGGGGAGTAAATAGAGGTATATGAAGTTCACAATACAGTTTGGGGGAAGAAATAGGTAAAGTATTTTCTCAACTTTAACAACTACAGTTTCCATAGATGTCTTCCGTAGGTATCTTCTATAGATGTCTTCCATAGATATTTAGATGTCTTCTATAGATGTCTTCCATAGATGTCTTCCATAGGTGTCTTCTGTAGATGTCTTCCGTAGAGGTCTTCTATAGATGTCTTCTGTAGATATCTTCATAAACACTTTATGTAGATATCTTCTATAATAATCTTCTATAACAATATTTTGTAACAATCTTCTATAATAATATTTTGTAATATTCTGTAAGTGCCATCCATAGATGTTATCCGTAATGCATATCATGAAATGTTCTTAAGTTTCAAAACTTAAATTGGCCTCGGTATAAGAGACACGTGGCAATTCAAAAAATGATAAGATGAGTGATAAAGGTGTGTCAACAAAGATTATAAGGAAAATATGGTAGTAATATTTTAGGAAGAATAAAGGGGAACAAAATAAAATAAATTATTATATATTGATAAAACCTTTTATTAAGTGTGTACACGAAGGTGTAATGAGAAGCCCTCTTATGATGTGTAGCAAAGAAAATGTGCCACGTATTAATTTTAAAATCCCTCTTGAAAGCGTAGATGTTCTCGGGGGCTGGAAATAAAAGTTTCAAAGAATGATGGTCTATTGGAACACATGCATGTAAAAGCAAATAAGTTAGGATGTGGACCAATCTAATTGGTCATAAAATGTAGGCATCAATGATGAGTACCACATGGATGAAACGTGGCATAAAACATAGCAAAACGATAGGAAAGAAGACATGTGGGCTAGTGACATGCTGGAGGACAAAGGAATAAATGTGGTAAATGATTAAAATAATATTTTTAGCCATCGGGGTGATCAAAATGTATTATAACACTTGGCAATAAAAGTCCACCCTCACCATGCAAGGTGGTGGGTAAGTTTTGCACCAAAGGAAGATCGACCACCCTAGAGCCTATGTTGATGAATGACAAGTGGATTCTTTCACCAATCATGGGAGACATCATGGATGGACAATGTTAGCCGTTGATCAAATTTCAAATGGAAGGTTGCGATGGAAGGAAGGAAACCCATGATGAGTCTAGAAACTTTGCCATGATAGCGATGGAGGGAGACGATCATCGACGCATGGCTTTTATCGACCAATCATACATCAGGACATAGATTTAAATTCTTTACCATTGATTAAATCTAAATTGATGAACACGATTTATCGGACTCGATATTTTCTTTACCATCGATGAGAGTTAAAGTGGTCACTATCATCGATGAGAGTTCAAGTGGTCACCACCATTGGATAAGGGTAATCGGATGGTGTAGAACCTCTGCATGGCTAAAACTCCATGCAAAGGAAAATAAACCCTAGAATTATCTTTCCTTTCGTAGAAGGCCGTAAAAAAATTGGAAATTCTCTGCAATAAAAATGGAATTGGAACATTATGGATTTTTGCCAGAAAAACAAGATCGAACCTCGAAATTGCTAAGAGGAAATACGGGTAAAATTTTTTGAAGAATTACGATGTAGGGTGACAAAGTTTTGGCGAGGCGAAAAAGTGAAAGTGACAGGTAATTTTTTTTATTTCAATTTTTTTTTTAGTCGTAGAACCAGATATTTTAATACCCTAATCATTCTGCTACATATGTAATTAACAAATATTTTTTAGGAGTTATGCAGAAGGTTAGGTCAGAATTAAAATTGTTTATGTTGATAAAAGAACCAATCAGTATTTTATGGAGATTAATGGAAATTACTCCTAAAAATTCTATGTTTTCGCTTAATCCTTTATGAAGATAATGAATTATTTTGCAAAAATTGTAAGATGTGTTTTTCTATGTGCGATTGAAATATTTTTGCAGGTCTCTCAACTCCTAAATTTTGAAATTTCTTACCATAAATTCCTATCTACCCTTTACCCTAAAATCCATGCCCCGTTCCATGTTTCAAAAATATAGTGAGCCCCCATCTATCGAAACATATAATCCTAGTGATTCTGTAACAGAGTTGTTTCAAAGAGCTAGGTGGTGGGATGCCCTCACGAAATTTAGAGGGCATGACCAAGGGGTGGCCAAACAATTCATTCTAAATTGTAACCCCACAAAGATGACCACCCGAGTCGGAGATATCTAGTTTGACCTTAACCTGAGTATTATTTTTGAAGTACTAGGTTTACTGGAGGTAGGGCTACCATATTATAAAAACCCCTCTAAAAGCGTCACCTAGCTAGTAGCAAAATTCGGTGAAAAATGCACCATTATTCGAGACAAAGAGGGATGGATTAAGGGTGTTGCTACTTCTTCACTTCCTCTCATGTGGCAGGAAGCCATCATCCTAATTATCAAATTCTTCACTCTAGAAGGATGAATGTCCACCTGTGCAACCTACCATATCCGCATGTTGATAAAATTGAAATTCTTGAAGAATAATGATTGTGTCATCAACCTACCGTATTTTCTATTTCAATCTCTAAAGTCCATTGTTATTCATGTTCAACCTAAAAATTCTCAAGAAAAACCTAAACAACATTTACTTGCACACCATGGCCTTATCAAATTAATAGTCTTGAAAAAAGCACATGAAGTAAAAGTAGCCTGGAATAGAATAGTCGAGGAGTCTAACCTACCAAAATATTCTGAGTCTACCAAAAATGAGCTTGAAGAAGATAGTCCGTCTAAGGAAGATCATGAGTCAGATAGTCAGGAGGAGGAACCTGAGTCCCCAAAATGTAAACATCGACCCACCAAAACTGCTAAACCAACTCAGCCTGCATGAAAGGCTCGACGTTAGAAACACACTCCTGAAACTCATGAGAAAGGAGATATATCAGGGCATGAATCTAACTTACCCACACCTGAATCGTTTGCTGAAACCCTGTCTCACCTTCGGGTACAAAACACTATTTTACAAATAAAAATTGATAAACTGAGGGAGGATTTCGTAGAGCATTCAAAAGTGGTCCAACGAGCCCTTGCTCTCTAGATAGACATGATTAAGCAACTCTCAGTGGATAAGGTGACGAAACCTATTGATTCCATCAACCGACCGCCACCTGTCGATGCTTCCCCCAATAAAAGCTCCACCACCGGTAGAAAGCAAAAAAAGTCTATTAATTTTAGTAAAGCGACCTACACCAACAAGCCCTTTGACTTTTCCAAGCTTCTTGAGGAAGAAAGTTCCCAACCGTTCACTAGTCTAACATAGCAGAATCAACCAAAAAGACTAGATCCTTCCACCAAGATAGGAACTGCACCTGAGAATCTTGTCTTAAATGTCGGGATACCTCCAGATATTAACACAGTAATAGACAACATAGTTGCATCAGTTGAGAAACCTCCGCCTTCTCAAATGCAAGATGCAGTGCAGAGAGAGGATTCCCTCGAGGTTGAACATATCAAAACAATCATGGTTGAGACACCGATTGGTGAGCAGAAGGCCAAAGAGCAGGTATAGAAGGTGAAACAAGAATGCAAATTACCACCAACAAGACCCCCATCGTCAAGAATTTCCACCCGACGGACACAAGTCGGATGAACTAAAAAAATTGTTTAAATATTTCATGATTTTCAGACTTAAATATTTGATATGTATATATTATTATCTATAAAATGTTTAATGTTTTATATCTGTAGATATTTTAGTGACATATATATCTCTGAAATAATATTGTAGATAGTATTTTATGTTTGAACTTGTTCGTATATGCAGTGCTTGATGTTTTATGATCACAGTTTTAGCATAATTATCGTAGTGAAATAATTTGGAGAACTCATTTTTTTGCTAAGAATTGTTATGTTATTGTGCTCTTGTAGGAACTGTTCTCTAAAAACAATTGTAAACAATATATTTTTTGTAGATGATCAGATGTTCTACATTTATTGATGAAATTATTTCTATTACAAGCAATTCCAAAAATCATTATTTTCTGATTCGCTTGATAGTTTCTGAGAAATTTGTATTGTCATAGGAATGATTTGTGACAACTTGGAATATTCTACTTTTAACTATAGATATTAGTACTTTCCAATATGTTTGATAGATTATGTAACATTTATGTTGTCATGAAAATAATCTTTAAAAATCTGAAACATTGTATTTTAGCTGTAGATATCTGATTGGAACTGTGTGCTATATTGTAATATGTTGGCTTATGTTTAAATTATATCTGAAAATATTCGTTTCTTAGTGTTGCTACCAATGATTTTTGGAGATAATATCTGATAACCTATTTGCTTATTCTTGAAAAATAATTGTGATGTCCTATTTCATGAACTTGCAAATGACTTTCTAAAGATAAATCTTGATTGATTTTAATATTTCATTTATTTGCAAAGATCTGGATGATGACATCTGATATATGTGTAATATTTATGTTTGTCTCATTTTCTCCACATGCATGAGGACATGCATATATTTTAGTTTGGGGAAAATGATGAGTGATTATTTGGCATATATTTCTGTAGTAAATTGTTTCATTTTTATATTTAATTTATGATTATAATATATTTTAAGTAAGTTATTTCTATTTATTTATGTGATTTATCAGTTAAAAATATGAATGAAGTTAATCTGATGAATGTGTGTAGTTACCAAAGAGAGTTGACCAAGTCAGTTGATCGATGTTGCATGCCACATCAGTGACAACATGGCACTCTTACATGGCAATAAAGGATTACAGTCAGCTTAGATTAGTTGACTTGTCACATATTCTTCACGAGGATATTGTGATTAATAAAGTTGTTATAACTTTATTTCATAAAAATTGTATAATTAGAATATTGTTAGAATGATTACATTTTGATACAAGATTGTTATGTCCTTTTCATTATTTAAGGGGCATATAGTTATGTGTTATATCTTGCAAAATGTCTAAGTTAGTATTATGTTGTTATGTTAGCTCATAAAGTGCCACTTGGACCACTTAGGTTGTTTATTGAGTCCAAGCAGAATTAGGAATTGTGTTAGTTTAGATTATTCTCGTTAGTGCATAGTTGTCGCATTATCAAGTCCACAACTCCACATGGCAAAATACGTGGAAGAATATTATTTAGAATTGTCCAAGTCACAATATATATTGATGAGCCCCACAAATGATAATTTTTTTGTACCACTTTCCTTTTTAAAACAATGATACTTATTTTATAGATGTACATGTTTTATGAAAATTATATATATATATATATATATATATATATATATGTAAATCCAGCTGCAAGAGGTCAAAAAAAATACCTCCCATTACATAAAAACTACGGTAAATGAAAATAATATGTAAAACCCTCCATTTATATAAAAATTGCAATAAATAAAAATAATCAGTAAAACCCTCCATTCACATAAAAACTATAATACATGGAAATAAACCAATAAATAATTTATTTTCTCATTCCTTGATTCACTTCCCCTTTTACAATGCAATACCAAGGGAATATATCCCCAAATAAACCCTAAAATAAAACCCTAAAACTTGAAGCCCTAAAAGAAAACCCTAAAGCTTAAAACCCTAGAAATAAAAAAATTACTATTTTTGACAAATTATTTTTTCATAAAAAATTGTCTTTTTAGTAATTACCATTTTCGACAAATTATATTTTGCGTCAAATAATTCTATTTTGAGTAATAAAAAATTACTTTAAAACTTCTTTTTAAAAAACCCTCTAAAGATAGGCTCCTGCATCATTCTCCTTTGGTTGAAAAGAACTCTGCTCCTGCGAGTTCCTCTGATCAAACTCATAATCGCTCTCCATAGAGTGTCACACATTTGCAAGTACTCCTCAAAGTACCAATCTTCTTTTGAGGTTTTATATCTCAAACCTCTTGCAAGCACTACACATAGTGCCAATTTATTCCTTCGAGGTTTTAAAATAGCAAACCTCTTGCAAGCACTACACAAAGTGTCAATTCTTCCCTCTAAAGTTTTTAATGAAAAAAATCTCCTACAAACACTACACAGAGTGCCAATTTATTTCTTTAAGGTTTTACAAAGCTTCTGCAAGCACTACACAAAGTGCCAATTTCTCCTTCTGAGGTTTTATATAAAAAAACCTCCTGCAAGCACTTACACAAAGTGCCAATTTCTTTCTCTAAGGTTTTACAAACCTTCTGCAAGCACTACACAAAGTGTCAATCTCTTTCTCTGAGGCTTTTACATAAAAAAACCTCCTGCAAGCACTTACATAGAGTGCCAATTTTTGTCTCCAATGTTTTACAAACCTTCTACAAGCACTACATAGAGTGCCAATTTTTTTTTTTTTTGGGCCTCTTTGCTCTCCTCTCATTTTATTTTTTCTTCTCTTCTCTTTTCTCCTCCCAAAAAGATCTAACTTGCTCTGATACCAAATGATATAAATCCAGCTTGCAAGAGGTCAAAACAAAATACCTCTCATTACATAAAAACTGCGATAAATGAAAATAATATGTAAAACCCTCCATTTACATAAAAACTGCAATAAATAAAAATAATCAGTAAAACCCTCCATTCACATAAAAACTATAATACATGGAAATAAACCAATAAATAATTTATTTTCTTATTCTTGGATTCACTTCCCCTTTTACAATGTAATACCAAGGGAATATATATCCCCAAAGAAACCCTAAAAGAAAACCCTAAAACTTGAAGCCCTAAAAGAAAACCCTAAAGCTTAAAACCCTAAAAATAAAAAAATTACTATTTTCGACAAATTAATTTTTCATAAAAAATTACCTTTTTAGTAATTACCATTTTCGGCAAATTATATTTTGCGTCAAATAATTCCATTTTGAGTAATAAAAAATTACTTTAAAACTTCTTTTTAAAAAAACCCTCTAAATATAGGCTCTTGTATCATATATATATATATATATATATAAAATTTTATTCTACATGTTATTTAATATTTGTCTTTAAGTGTATTTTGTATAGTTTTTATGGAAATTGTTGCATTTTGGCATGTTTTCATCGAGGTCTCACTTGGACCTAGAACTTGCGATTTCATGAAAGAAAAATATTTACGAAACATCAGTGTGAAGTATGAAGTTAGACGCCCAATTTCCTTTGAAGCGCTCGACTCCCATTTGGCACTTAACTTTTAGGCGCCTGCTTCCCGTTAGGCACCTAACTCCCATGTTGGTGTCTGATTCTCGACTTCTATAGACAAGGCACCTGCTTCTCGACTTCCACAGATGAGGCACCTGATTTCCACTAAAGCCAAATTCTAGCATGACTCTGTGGTTAGTAGAACAGAGCAAAAGATCAATAACAAACATAAAAGGAGTTCCAACATTGAATCCGGATAAGGGGTGACGTCAAAGATGACTAGATGAAGGATGGCAATGGTTTATGATGACTATTTCATGATAAATCATTTTTAGTGGGTCAATCACTCAACCTTTACTATGAGATTAGCCTAAATATGGTTCACCTCTATGGCATGCCACTATACATGGAAACCATATAGTCTATGATGGTTTGAACTACTTGATTGTCACTAGATCCATTGGTCGCTATGGCCTACATTGCATCTACATCCCTCTTAGTATTCAGACTTAGGATTGTCTACTACATCACCAAGCTTTGGTGACCTAGCTAGTTCCTTTCCACCATATGAGATACTACATCTGCTTGATTTGGATCCCTCTCTATTGGGCTACTACCATCATGGCCTAAAGTTGAGCCATCTATTGTGCCAACATGTCCTTCTTTTCCTCCATAGTAGATTGAGCTAATGTTTTGGACCAAACCTCATCTATCATGATCATCAACATCGCTAGTGTCATGTCTACTATCACTCCTGTTGTTGATGTTTCCCTTTATCTCATTTGTAGTACTCTTAGTATCATCTCAGTAGTCAATATTCTACTCACTACACCCCCAAGGCTGACTTTATAGCCACATATGCTCACCTATCCTTAGGTAAACTAATATTACCCTGTGTAGAAAATGGTTTGGTACCATTCCTAATAACTAGCACTAACCCTAGGGTCATTACTATTTGGATATAGAATCATTGGATCATCAATATTGGGCTCCAAATAAGAATATGGGTCTGATTGAAGCTCAAACCTCCACCTCCATATTGACCTTCTATTCCACAATCAAACCCATTAGAATCCCTTACTATACACAAAATTAGTGGACTACTTAGTTAAAATAAAATATCTTGTGTTATCCCCATGACCTAATAAACCATCTAACTTGTCTAATGTGATCCAACTGGTAATCATCCTCCCTCCATCCTAGTTTTTATCTAAAAGATAACCAAGCAATCCACTCATCGCTTATCAATCAAATGTTGGGCTACCCCCAAAACATCCCTGTGTGGCCTCCCTTATCCAACCTCAAAATATTGATCCCAATATTTTTCTACTGGTGCCTCCTAATATACCACCTATCCTCAAAATCCTAGTAGCCATAGTACTACTAGATGCTCTAAATCCCATACTTGAAGCAATGTATAGTAGGATAAACTCCTACCTCCTCTATCGACCACTCAATGCAACAAGTGGTATAAATAAGCTAAGATAATTGGATCCCATGCAAAAAATGTTTGTTCCTCGAGAATACATGCCACAACCTCACCCCAAACCTAATGCTCTACTCTCCTATTGGCATCTCTAATTAGGACTCTAGATACTAGTGCACATAGAAGAGTTTTCTAACGATATAGAAAACTCCAGCATAATCAACATTGATGTCAATATTGAACCTTATGACCAATGTACATGTGTATTCATTCTTGTTAGGCTACTCATCTAATCCTATTTCATATGTATAGGTGACCCTCTTACTGAAATTCATAAGATCTATCACAAATCCTCTACTATGATTGTCATCTCTGCATAGGATATTAGGAAGGTATTTGTCTCTGAACACCATTGCTCTACCATGGTAGTCAGTAATGCCCTATCAAACTCTACCATAAGTATTGGTGCTACATGATATAATCCTACTATCACTAATAAAGCATGATCTACATTGTCCAATAGCCCATGGATCATATTTTAAGCATGCAACCACCTCTCTCTATAGTTGAGCATCTAAATAATCTCCTATAATTAGTGAAAAACCATCACCCATAAATCTCAAAATTTGCAAATTTAGTTAAAAAACAAGATAAGAAAAAATTTCATTATTTGGCAAAAGCACCATTATATGGCAAAAGCGTTGCTAGACGATGAAAGCACCACCAATATGGAAAAAATGCTATTGATTGGAAAAAGTACCATTAACTTGCAAAAGCATCACTAACATGTATAAGTGCTACTCTTTCTCTTGGGCATGCTTTTCAAGGCCAAAAACTACAAAAAGAAAAAATAATTAAGGTGACTCCCTAAATATTTTCTCCTCCTCCTATTGTTGGTGATCTCAAACTGTCTACCCAATGTGATAATCTTCTCGCTATGCCATCAAAATATCTACTATAATTAAGGTTCTAGAGATCTTAATTCTCCTTTTCTATGGTAAAAATAACTATCCATTTTATCCCTATCCCATACTACCTAATTTTGGTTGTTTTTCCTCAACATTTCATCATTGTGCTAGTGTGAATCATGGTCAAGTCAAATTTCCTCTGTCCAAATTGAAATTTCCTCCAAAATTTGAGGGGGTAAACCAAGCCATGGTAGCATTTAATGTGGTTAAAAAGGAAAATTTAATATCATTAGTAATCAATGATCAAAAGCATTAGTCATTTTATACCATAAATACTAAGCAATAGTAAATCTATATGTCTCAAAATTAGGGCATAAATATTAGTTCTTTATGCATTCATCATCCAATAAATGCATAAAAAAAGGGTAAATATAGACACCCAATTTTGAGCACATCATAAAATTCTCTAAACTTACCAATATATTCATCAGCTAGCCAATCAAGCATCCAAATCAAGTCAATCATTACAAAGCTTGACTTATGATAATTTTTTAGTCCAAAAGCAAAAGCACTAGGACCTACTCGATAGCACTAATGGTGCTTTTGATCCCTAGCAATACTTTTGTAAAACTTTTAAAATTGCATTGTTTTCTACCCAAAATTATCAGCAATAGTCATTTGATATTAGTATTGGTATCATTAGCACTGTTAGTGTTATTATTTCTAGGGTTACTAACTATTATGTTAGCTTTTGAGGATATATGTAGTGGGAGAGATCTATCATAGGTCCTAATAAGATACCAAAAATATAAAATAAAGTAATTCTACAATATGACTAAAATATATTATAAATAGAAAGTGGTAAAAATACAATGCAGTATGGACTTAATGGTCACTCCATTAATATAAGCTAAATAACTACATTATGCTCCATACAAGAGTTCTACTACTATCTACTACTCTCTACTACAATAAACTTGATATCAGATATGTCTCTATGAGGCCCTTTATATAGGAAGATAGATTCCTACCTAGTTATACAAGGGGACACCTTGCATATTACAACTTGCACATTGACACTTGTGCATTTATTACATTGCTTGAAGTAACTAGCTAACTTCCCCATAAAGTAATATTCTACTCTAACTATGTACCAAATGTGGTACATTTACATGACCTAAATTATGTAATATTCTCTAACTCTAACACCCCCATGTATTACATTATTTGGGTATTAAAAATTTCAATCTTCAAAATGGATCTTTATCTTCAGATGTTCTTCAGGTTGATCTAGTTCTTTCATTAGTTGGATTTGCATTGTAAACCTTCCTTTATCTGGTTCATATTCCTCTTCTTCTTTAGCTTCTTTAGTCTTCATGTTATATCTTCTTTCTTTTCCAATACTTTGTTCGTTGGCATCATATGTCATTGATGAACTAGTTATATCATCATTTTGCATGTCTTAAGCGGATTATAATCGATCCATTTTCTCTCCTTTGAACCTCTGTATGACCTATATTTCTGACCTTCATAAGTATCAAACTTGAGTTCATTGTTAGTATATGCTTCTGGAATAATATTTTGAAAGTACCAATCTATTTTGTGTAGTAATATTTCTTCATGGCTTTTATAGTACTTGTATTTATAGTAGCAAAAGAAAGAAGAGTGATTTTTCCCTTTGCAGTATTTGCATGGATGGTAATTCCAACAATTGATCTTTTCATGACTGTATTGATTGCAATAGGTGCAAAAAAGAGATTTTTTGGCTACTTTGTATTCTATATCAGGGATATCATGTTTATCTATATCCTTGACTAGATCCTTAAACCATATGTGCATAATTGAAGCTATTTCATCATTACTTATTTGTATGTTGTCTCCTTGATCTCCTTTTTGAATGTGTTATTTTATGTTTTCATTGGTACAGTTATCATCAGTTTCATTAGAAGAATCTATTTTTCTATAGCTATTTGTTTCAGAACTTATTTCCCATCTTATTGATTCTTCCTTCCCTTTTGCATTTTCCTTATTGTTATCCATTGTATTATCAATCATGCTTTTAATCCATATTGGTATTTTTCTCATTCCACTTCTAAGTGTATTTCTTAATGTGCTATTATGACTCCCAGATGAATTAAGTACTTGATAAACTTTGAATTAATGCTATTATTATCAAGTTTTGTAGAATGCCTTATGTCTCCCTAGTGATTTTGGATATGTTCTATGAGTTATAAAGTGCTATTGTGAATAG
This sequence comes from Wollemia nobilis, assembly GCA_028583015.1. Taxonomy (NCBI): domain Eukaryota; kingdom Viridiplantae; phylum Streptophyta; class Pinopsida; order Araucariales; family Araucariaceae; genus Wollemia; species Wollemia nobilis. The sequence goes on along the minus strand of JAQPPZ010001579.1, from coordinate 1,703,934 downwards.
CAGTTCAATTTTAGGTTGATTTTGTAAAGTTTTATGAATACCAAAATCAACTTTTATTACTCCTTATTTATCCTATTGAACTAATAAATTTCCAATTTGTTGAGGTTCTAATAGTTAGATTTTTTTTATCCCTTTAATGTAGTTTTGAGACAAGTACACCGATTAATTTCCAACTCTTGATAATTCTTAATAAACCTTATTTTATAACTTTTGATATTTGGTATGTAATATTTCTAAATTCATATATCCTACTTTGGTATAGTAATCCTTATGACTCCCTAATTTGAAATATTTAGAAAATAATAATATATGCAATAATAGATTTTTATTTTCAGGTAGAAATCCTTATTTCTCCTATGTTTTAATTTACAAATATTAAGCTATAATTCTCATTTAATTTTGCTTTCAAATATGGTTGATTTTCTTATGGTTTCAACCTTATATTATACCCTTATAACTCCTACTAATGAAAGCAAAATTGAATAAGGTAATTTCTACCTTTATAATGCTACAAATCCCTACATACTCGGCACTGAATTTTAGATGTAGATTATAGTAGTCCTGTTATTATTCCTCCTGACTGTTATGACCAATGGTAAACTTTATATTCTCTAATGTATGGGCATAGATGAGATCAAAAAATTTTAATACTGGTCTTAAACTCATATGATGCCTGATTTTTTATTCTCTTCTAACTGCAATATTTGGATAGTGGATGCCTCAAGTCTGACTGCCTTGACTAAGAGACTTAATGATATTTCTTTTATTAAACGCTGCTATGAATGCTACTACACATGTTGATATGAATGTACTACAAATGTTGTTATGAATTCACTCCTCCTTGGTCTTTGGCACCTCAAATAAGGACTGAGTCTTGTAGTGGGTGATAAGTGTCATGACAATTTCACTTTAATGCCTGGGAGAGATATAGAACCTTGTAGATGCTTGGAATTATTTTCAAAGTGGAAGGTGAGTGTTACAGTCTTGTATGAGTGCTTATATTCCTCCTCCTATATAACATCTTATTGGGCTTTCCTTCAAGTGAGAAAATAGTGAGCACTCATGTGAGGGTTTCCTTCAAGGTGACAAGTGTCATATTCCCATTTTGCATGGGCCTCGTCTTCTCAACATCTCTCAATGTATACTTTGCAAGGTTTTTTTATCAACGTATTGTGGCTAGATTTTCCTTTGTTGTATGTTTTTTATGATGTTTGATATGAACTAGTTCTAGTTGTAGTAGTGATAAATGCTTTAATGGCTATGGGTAATGCTTTGATGGAGTTTTGAGATACTCCAATGGTGCCCTTGAGTGCTCCTTGTGGATGTACGTCTAGCTGGTATAGCCTCTTTTGTGCTTTGTTTTCCTCATTTCAACCTACTATGTATTTATCTTTGTAGATAATATTTATCCTTCCTTGTGTTTGTTTGTAGGTACCTTAATATGGCTGTCCAAAACCATGGATGATATGAGCTCTTTGAGATGCATTTTTACCTTTCTTGGAGGATGCTTTTACATGGCTGCTTTGATATTATTTCTCCTTATGAAGAATGTGCCTTTGTGGCACTTAAAATCTATCCTTCTTCCTATGTAGGATAGATTGGTATGGTGCAAGATAATGTAAATAAACTTGTAAATATAATACCTTCTTTTTACACCTCCTTTTGCACTCTATTATGTTGGTTTTAATGGTGGTTTTCTTGTAGGCAAGGTCTGATTTGATGTTGTCTCCTTTGTTATAAAACCCTCTCCTTTTGCTTGGTTAATATGGTAATAAACCTAAGCTAATAACCATGTATATAGAAGATTTTTTGGAAGTAATTTTTGCAAAATTTGTTTTTTGTAAATATCCCTTAGTACACCTCAAATCTGAGACTCACCAAATCTTGATTTGTAGCTTCTTTTACTATTTTTGATAATGGCTTTCTTCTCCACTCCTTGGAGGAATATAATATGATCTTGGTGGCTTCTTTGGGACACAAAATGCTATAGGTTATGTGCATCAAATAGTGTCTCTAGACACTTTGATAATCAGTTGGTTTTTTGCCTTTGATCTTTAAAAATCAACAAACACAAACTAACCCTTTTGAGAGTAACTAGTTAAAGATCAACTAGTATAGTGCTAATGGATTAATAATGCACTTTAATGGTAACAATAATTTCACCTTATTGCACTTAATAATATTTGAAAATTTTAGGAGTAATATGTAATGAACCCTTAATGAATATTCTATAATTTTCATTACAATCAATATTGTAGGATATAGTCTTCCTAGTTTCTAGATAGATAATAGGTAGGTGATAATTTTCTTTCTTTCAAAAAATATCCAACTCCTATTTGATGTTTTGATTCACCAAGTTGTTGCCTTGTAATGGATGAATTCATAGCTTCTTGTTGCTATCCTAAACAACTTCTTACTTCACCAAATTGTGGTCTTGAACCTTCTATATTTTGCCTAAGGTTTGGTGGCTTGATCCTTCTAGTGATATTCAATCTTCTGTTGTAGATTTAGAGAAATATTATCTCTGATCTGTGTCTTCTTGTTGTGATAGGTAATATCCAAATATCTTGTATTTGGTAGGCTTATTCTATCTTAATATTCCTTTAATCTTCTTGTTGAATTCTAACTTCAAACAAGATCTTCTTCAATATTTTGAATATCTTGAGGTCTTCACTGGATTCGTCTTTGTTATTTGGCACTCTTTGCAAAATTCATCTTCTCTTGGGCTTGTTTTCGGATGGCAATAATTATCCCAAGTCCTTCACTATCGAGAGCTTCTCCTTGGTAATGGATTTCTCCAATGATTTCTCCTAGAAACTCTTTTGATGATGCTTCTATGAACTCTATAATAAGGATCTCCAAACCTTCTTCTTTTTCCTCCTTGAAACCTCTCCAAGGTCTTCTATATTGCGGCTTCTTTGGTCTTCCAACTAAAACCTTTTCTTCAAACTTCTACTTCTGAAAGTGTTGGTGATGAGATCTTCTCAAATGTCTAAAATATTTTGCTTCTATATTTTGGAATGAGACCTTTCTAGTCCTTTTCTTCTGTAATTTGTAGGCTTTAATGGAGATCACCAATCTCCTATTTTGTGGACTCTTCTTTGAAGTATTTTTTAGGAACTCTTATTTGGAGTCTTCTTTTGAATCAGAAACTCTTTTTCTAAATTAGGAATTCTTCTTTGAATTCTTCTTTAGAATTAAGGCTTCTATGGCCTTTTCTACTTTTGCACTATGTAGGTATTAATATTGAATGAATATCACCAATCTTCTATCTCCTATTTGACTCATATTCTAGAGTCTCTTCTTCCTTGAGTTTGCTATAAGGCTATTGTTACCTTTTCTTTACTTCTATAATTTGTAGTATTTGCAGCTCTTGTAATGAGACCTTTTTTTCAAGGTCTTTGAAATATTCAGTCTTCTCCTTTTTGTTGCAAGTTCTGGAATGATTCTAAGAATATGTTTTTCCTAGCTCTCTTATAGGAAGCTTCTCAACATTTTCCTGAATCTCTTTTTTCTACAAGTTGTTAGAAATTGGAATGGAAGAATTTATAATTATGGATCAAGGCTTCTATGGCCTTTCTTCTGTATCATGGTTTCTATGGCCTTTCTTCTAGATCAAGGCTTTTATAGCCTTTCTTTAGTATGAATTTTTTCAATCTAGCAATAAAGATATGTAATATCCAAACTTCACAAAGACTCTACTCCTGAAGTCTCTTTCATAATGTCTATTTTTCTACAACAAAGAACTTTAGATAATAGTTAGCATGAAAAAATTTAGATCTCTTGAGATTAGTAGTCTTCACTAGTTGATCTATCAAACTAGTGGAATAAATGTTGAGTCCTAGTTTTCACGACTTGTAAATTTGTGGAAAGACTCTAGCCAGATGTAATCTCAAAATTTATGTAACTGAGATGTATTTCAATCCTCACTTGTAACTCTCTCTATTCCTATCTCAATCCATCATGGCTATGATACCACAGTTAGCTTTTGAGGATATATATAGTGGGAGAGATCTATAATAGGTCCTAATAAGATATTGAAAATATGAAAGAAAGTAATTATGCAATATGATTGAAATATACTACAAATAGAAAGTGGTAAAAATATAATGCAATATGGAGGTAATGGTCACTCCATTAATATAAGCTAAAGAATTACATTGTGCTCTATACAGGAGTTCTACTACTATCTAGTACTCTCTACTATAATGCATTTGATATTGGATATATCTCTATGAGGCCCTTTATATAGGAAGATATATTCCTTGGCCAACACTCTACCTATTTGTACAAGGGAACACCTTGCACATTACAACTTTCACATCGACACTTGTGCATTTATTAAATTGCTTTAAGTAACTAGCTAACTTCCACCTAAAGTAATCTCCTACTCTAACTATGTACCAAAGGTGGTACATTTACATGACCCAAATGATGTAATATGCTCTAACTCTAACATATTATACACAAAAAGAGAAAAGGTAGACAACCATAACCTTCTAAGACACCCACAAAAATTCGATATGATCACATCAGTCTAATCCACAATCACAATAGAAATCCAAAGCCCCAAAATTTCCCTTTTCTATATTCCATCAATTAATTACATGTTAAACCTTTTTTCAAATCTTTCCTTCAATTATCCCATCAAATTCATTGCAACCATCCTCCACAGAGCCATGGCTTCCTATAAATCCAACACTAGGGGGAGCCCAATCCTTTGAATATAGCACAGACCTATCAAATTAAATATATCATCTTTTACAATAATAAAGCTCTATCAAATTGAATAGGGGTCTTAGGCAATTGTAAATCTCTCAATCATCTCAAGCAATAAGTGAGCTTATCTACAACATCAACAAGGGGATATCCATCAAGACAATTTGAGGCTATAAGCTTGTTTGATTGTGCTCTCTACCTTTTTGAATTTATCATATCTCTATATTTTATGCTTTATAATAATTTGATCATTGCATGCTAATTGATCTTGTTTATTTAGACAATGTATCTATTTATTATTTTGTTTCATTTATATCATTAGTTGGCATCCTTTTACTATCAATCATGCTATCATACTATCTTCATTAGGACCTCTAAACCTCCTGGTTAGGGATACTCACTTAATCATATAGAAAACCATAAGTCTCTTATCCAAGATACTCCCTATTATATCTACTAGAAAAAATGTTTCCAAATCATAGGTTCAATGACACTATTACACTTTGTCTTTATTGCAATAGAAACTGGGACTTCATAGTCATAGTATACCATAAAAAGCAACAACATTTCCAACTAGAAAAGCATCGATGATGCTATTTTTCATCAAGTGGCCCTTTGACCACTAAGCACATAGTATGTTATCATTTTGTATCTATTTACTTTGATATTTTGAATAGGGGTCTAATGTTGGTCAAGGGAGCCATACACTTTCCACTAGTCTAGGAAAACCCCTTAATTGATAATCATAACTATTTTTTCTCTTTGTTTATAGGTTTCTAAAAAGTAAGAGTCCTAAATGAAAGTATCATTAGGCTACAGTAGTAACAAAAGTATTTTTTCGAGCTAGTGGTGCTTTTTATAAGTAAAAAAAGTGTTGCTAGTGCTTCTACCATTGAGGTAGAAATCAGGTTTGAGATTCCAATTGTTATTTTTAGTCATCCTAAATAAATAAATAAATGTAGTATGTGTGTTCTATATTTTCTTTTATTGTTCTAATTTTTATTTTATCCATTAAAGGGCAAAAAATAAAAGAAGGAACAAGTTAGCATATAGTCATGTTTTTTTTTATTTGTGGAAAACATCCCAAAAGGGATGCCACTTTCGGGTAAGACACAAGGAGGCAGGGGTATCCATTCCGCCAAAAATGCCCAGGACTCGAACCTGGCCTACCACCTTTGACATACTCAAGGAGCAAACAAACACACAAAACCAATTTAAAAATAAGTAAATAACAACAAAAATAATAAAATAAAATAAAAAACATGCTTCTTGAGTGTGTCAAAAACAAAAGCACAAACAAACACACACAATAATATAAAAGAAACCACAACGCAAACCACATATAAAAATACAAGAACCACATAACAAAACACATACAAGACAAAAACAACAGAACACTACAAAGACATAACCCAAAAAAAACATGAAAAATAAACACAACCAAAACCTAAAAAATTAAAATAAATAAAATAAAAATAAAAAACAACCAACAACAGAAAATAAACAAAAATAAAAAATATAGAAAACACTCACACATAAAAACACGAAATAACACAAACAAAGAGAAACCCAAAAACAAGAACGAAAAAAAACACAAGAACAATAAAAAAAACATAAAACAAAAAAAAAACAACAAAAACACAAGAACAACAAAAAAAAACACAAAGAACACAAAAAAAAAAAAAAACAAAAGAACCCACCCACCTTAAAAAACTAAACAAAAAAAACAAAAAAGAAAAAAGAAAAAAAATTGAACAAAACAATGACCTATATAGACCATAAGACTATTAAGGCAAGAATCAACAGAGGAAACAAAATAAAGAATAGAATGAGCTAGGGAACTAAAAAAAACTGAATGAACCAAAGAGAAGCAAAAAAAAAAAAAAACCAAGAAGAAACTAGGTACCTTCAGAACTGGAACCATCCAAAGAAATGATAAAAAGAAGAGATTCCCTAATTTGAGAAGCCCACCATATAGGAGGGTGGCCATAACAAGTAAGATCACCTTTGTCCAAAGCCCAATTAGCTAAAGCATCAACACTCTTGTTTTGATATCTGACCACATGATTGTACTCAAATTTCAAAAATCCCATCTGTATTAATTGAATCTTCTCAATAATTCTTTTTATTCTCCAATCCACCTTATGATTCTTATAAGAAGTCTTCAAGAGATTAATCATAAGTTGAGAGTCAGACTCAACTAACACCTTTTCCCATCCAACCTTAGTAGCCTCCTTAAGGCCTCTGAGGATACCATACCCCTCAGCAAGGTTATTGGAAAGAATACCCAAATTCTCAACAAAAGTAAAAACCAAAGAGTCATCTGAAAGCCTACCAATTCCTCCCACACTGGCTTTTCCAGGGTTCCCTCTAGAGGCTCCATCAATATTGACTTTTCCAAAATCCTTAGGAGGAGGTTGTCAATTTCTAGTCCTATCCATGTTACTAATACTCACATTCCCTTTAAGTTGGTTGCCATTAGAAGATTTAATCTTCAATCTTTGCATCACTTGATCCCATCTTTGGTGGGATTTTTGGGGGTGATTAAGGAGTTGATGGACTGATTCAAGTAAGTTAGCTATGGTCTTTTTCCAAATATAGTGAATATCCTTCCTATCTTGATTAAAAATTCGGTTGTTCCTTTCATTCCAAATATTCCCAAGAAGAATGGTAGAACCCATCCAAACTAACTGCCTAATAAAATTATCAACACCCTCTTGATTAGGCCAATCCCTCCAAAGTTGTTCAAAAGTAAATAAATTGGACCACTGTAAGCCAAGTAAAGTGGCCATTCTCCTCCATAGCTCAGAGGCTAGCATATAGTCATGTTAGGGATTGTCTATTGTGTCATATTCTTGAACCCTTGCTCTAAAATAAAATAGTATTCTCATTTATCATCAAAAATAAAATAAAAAACACTTAGTTTATTAGAGCCAATTTGTTGCATTGATTGATGCATTTGTAGCTAGATAGGACTAGATTAATATTAATCTTTTCAAAGAAAAAATCTCAAAAGATATGCAGGTTTTCTCTAGTTTAATCCACTAAACCCTAGAGTTAGGCTCACAATTTCCCCTATTATTAATGTGGGAGAAACAAGATGTTATAGACTCAATAGGTTTGAGGACCTCATTTCTCATCTCACAACATAACCAGCCCCTACCAATCATAAGTACTAAAAAATAACAATGGATTCTATTAATATTTGAACCATTATCCTCTGGTTTCAAGGGACATAATCTTACCATCCTTCTACAACATATGGATGGAAATAAAAATAGCCTTTCCCTATTAACCTAGAAATGACAAACTTCAACCATAAAAATAACCAAAGTATCAATATTTTAGGTTGAATATATGACCTATCACTTGAGATGGATGCACACTACTATTGGACTCTAGTATTTTGACTAAATACAACATGCCCCCACAACTTACAGTTGTTCCAAATGTATATATTAACACAAGATAAAAATATTATAAATGTTTTTTTCAAACAAAAATTGCATATTGTTGTGCCACGATTTTAATCAATAGGGAATGTGTTGCTTAGCTATTTAAAAATGTACAAAATGCCTTACAAACCCCAAATAGTACACACTTGACCTTTTCCACCGTTGTATCAAAAAATTGAAAGGATATTTGGTATTTGAATTTAAATTTTGGTCCAGTGGAGTGAAAATTTCAACTAAAAAATAGGTGTTAGAATGATATAACCATGAAAAGTGTTGAACCCATACCCTCTTAGAATTTTATAAGAAATCCAATGGAATTGATAGCTCACATATATCTACTATAGTTTTCCCTTTATAGACCTTTTTGTGAAATTGAGAGAAGTTACTTCATTTTGGCAATTAGATATATCACACTTTATATTGAGAGAAGTTACTTTATATCACACTTTGTAGAAATCTCATGAAATATATATTCAACATAATAATTTATAGAAATATAAAAAAAAAAGAGCAATTAGATAAAATAGATAAAGAAAATAGAGAAATTAAGGATAAGGAGTGGGTGCTCATAGGCACCCCCACAATCTCATATTATAATCTAATATAATGGATCATTCATTAGGGGTATTTATAGTGATACCTAATTCCCAATTAAATGCTAACCTCCAGTCGACATAATCTAAATTAAAAATTAATTTTATAAAATAATAAATGTATTAAACCCTCTGATCAAGGTTAACCATAAGGATGGTTTAACCAATAATTTCTAAGGGTGGATACATCAGAGTTATTTTATAGGTTTACATAAAGATGCTCCTCGGCTTACATAGAAGAATGCTCTTAGGCTTACATAGAAATGTGTTGGTAGGATTATATATAGAACACTTGAATGCTTACATAGAACTTGCTTGCGAACTACATCAAGAGTGCCCATAGGTACTTTATCACTATTGACCTTAGCCTTATTTAAACAAAGATGTAATCCAAGAGAGGATCATATCAATCCCATATAACTAAGTTAAAAAATGACCATTTCATGAAAAGTATGCCATTAAATTTTACATCATAGTAGACTCCTAATCAAGGTAACTTTATAAACATGCATAAAATATTTATGTGATATATAATTGGTTGAGAGGGCAAAAGTAATATTTGATCCAATGTAATATTTTTAAAATAAAATTAAAAGAAAAAGGGTCTTTGATCATATTAATTAACAAAAATAAAATACACAAACAAAATATTTTACAATTGCCCAAACCAAAAACAACTTGATTAGAGAATAAAATTAACATCCAAATTTCTATAAGCATTTTGCTTAGCATTCATCCTGTAGTCCAATAAAATACCTAATTGAATATCAGACTTGACTTTAATTAATTGAATATATTCTTAGGGGAGAACTCAACTAGGATTTGTATGCATTGCCACCGTCATTGCATACAAAAGCTTAAATAAGGTGGAATAGGCGTGGAATGCAAGGCTTAGGGTTTGATTTCTTCGTATCAAACATTGTTAAAAAAAGTAGGTAATTTTTATTTTTTTGTTATTTTTTGTTTTTGGAGTAGATTAGGGTTTAGATACCTCTACAACTTTGTCATGGTGGTGATGATGGGGGATCCCTCCTCCAAAACCTTCCTTCTAGGATGTTGTATAATTGAGATGTGGAGGGCACTCGATTAACATCATGACCAATTTTCTTCATGGACCTCTAAGAATGTTGTGCTTAGATCACAAGAAGAATGTAAATGGATGCATGAAAGCGGTCGATGGCCACCCAATAGTTCAACTAAAAAAAATAGACCTTCAAACGAGCATAAAGGATATGGAAAGGAAAGATTTTATATGCAAATTCATAAGTTTTAGACCATAGCTATTAACCTTTAGGGACTGGGCATCTAGAAATTAGTGAACTAAGGGAGACGTTCAAATCATGCTCTATCCCAATGGTTATTTTCTAGTGCTCTTTGAGTGTGAAGAGGATCAAGAACATGTCTTCCAAGGAGGGTTATGGTTTCTTGGGAGAGCAGGATTGTTCATGAAACCTTGGCATACAAAGTTTCAAGTGGAGGAAAAGATACCATATGTGGGCATTAAATGGATTAGGCTATTTGGGTTATTATCTGAATAATAGAACCCCATATCCTTTGCATATATTAGAAACACTCTAGGAACATTTATTATGGTGGATGAAAACACTTCCAATTTTGAATAGATGATATATGATATAATATGTATTTCAATAGACTTTGACAAACCTCTTCCACAAAAGATCACATTACAAATAGAGGATGAAGCATGGAAGCAAAAAGTTGATTATGAAAACATCCCATTTAATGTAAAATATGCTATGAGTATGGGCATATGGCGAGAGACTATCCACATAAGTGCTTAAAGCAAATATAGGTAAAAAATAATATCATAGACTTTTAGGAACCTAAAAAGAAAGAAAATTCAAAGAGAAAAGCATATATGGAAAGCGGTGTGGAACCAAATAACAAATTTTATCCAACTACAAGAGAAGATCATCAAATGGAGATAAAAATGATGGTGGATCCAGTTTTTAAAGCAATTATCTAGTCTAAATCTAGGAAAAAGGCATTGCTAGAAATAGATGACAATCAGATCATTAGGAAAATGGATAAAAACTTGAACCACAAAGGTTAGCAAAGGAAAAATAAGTGAGGAGGAGCCACAAAAGAAGAGAATTATACTTGTGAAACACATAGGATCTATCAGCCTAAAGTAGGAGATACCTCAACCCCCCTTAATATTTCCTTGATGTTATACACAAAGGATCATGAAGCAGGGTTCACCCAAGATCTATCTAATATACAAGAGAAAAAATACAAGAAAATAAAGATGGATACTAATCAAAAAGTGGGATGTAAGATCAATCAACACCACTTAGCAAAATAAGGGTAAAATATTATCTCATAGGGTAAGATAACTCTTATCACCAAACTCTTAGTCCACCCATCCTCAAGAGATTCCTTTCATATAACATGAGGGGGATAAAAGATAGTCCCATAAAACACAATGAAATTAGAATGTTTATTCAAATAAATAAGTCGAACCTAGTCTTTCTTTAGGAGACTAAGTTAACAGTAGAGGAGATGAAGATAATTGCTAGGAAATTATGGCCCACAAATCAATAATAATCTCTTATCTCTCAAGGACTATCAAGTGGGATCTCCTCTCTATGGGATCCAAAGGAATTTGTTGTGCATGCAACTATGGGAAGCTAGGGTATTCTAGGACTTCAAGGACAATGGAGGCAAAAGGACTAGCAACTCCTATGTATTAACATATATGCAACCATTATTATAAAGGATAAACAAATATAGTGGGACTATATCTAGAACCTCAAGCTTTAATTTCCTAGTGATCATATTGTCTTAGAAGAGGATTTTAACATCATTCTCTCCTTAGATGAAAATATGGGAGGGTGAGAATATTAGACACTACGACTAATTTAAAACATGAGCACTTGAGGCATCTCCACCTGACTGATGTCAAGTTTGAAAATGGATTGATGACATGGATGAATAGATGAAAGGGACCCACATGCATCTTGGAGTGCTTGGATAGGTTTGTAATCTCATATGACCTTCTCTCTCTAGGAGTAATTCTAAAATATTTTATCCTTAATAATGAAGAATCATTTCATTGGCCTATTTTGCTAGATCTCTAACAATCTACTAGGAATTACTCACCCTTTAAATTCTAGCTTATGTGGTTTAGAGAAATATATTTTAGGCCATTAGTTTTTCCATGGTGGATGGAAGGAAATCAAAGATACGACACCCAAATATATTCATTTATCAAGAGATTATAGTTCATCAAAACCATAATTAAGGAATGAAACAAACATGAGTTTAGGGATGTCAAGGCTAAAAAGGTAGGTTGGTATTTCAAATTGGAGCAAGTGAATGCTCAAATTCACTCCTTGGGATTTACAAAGAAGTTTAATAAATAGGAAATCCAAGTCTCTTTCATGTTATAGGAGTGGTAAAGGAGGAAGTAGCTCTTATGGAAACAAAAATCTAGGATACAATGGTTGAAAGAAGGGGATAAAAACTCTACTTTCGTACATAAATATCTTCTGGCTAGACAAGTTCCAAACTTTGTGCCTTCCTTGAAGACCAACACAACCAATCTAGGAAGTTCTATATCCCCCATAAATATCCCCTTGAAACCTAGGGCTCAAGAGGAAGTTCTATAGGGAATTCCTCCCCTCATTAAGAAAGAGGATAATGAGGTGTTGACAATGCTAGTTTCTATGGTGGAAGTAAAGGAAGTGGTTTTCAAGATAAAAAAAAAGGAAAAACTCCTAGACCAAATGGCTTCCCCATTGATTTCCTCCAATAATTTTAGTACATACTCAAGGATGATCTACATGTGGTGGTAGAGGAACCATGGGTGGCAAAGTCAGTTTTGAAAGAAATCAACAAAACCTACATTGCACTCACACCTAAGCCCCAAGAGGTAGATCAAATTTTTGTCTTTAGACTACTAACCTCATATAATTTTCTCCTTAAAATCATTACAAAAATGATAGCTCAAAGGTTGAAACCCTTCCTCCCTACAATAATCTTGTCATAGCAAGGAGGAATTGTAGGAAGGAATTAAATTAAGGTAAGTGAACATTATCTTTGATATTGATAATTCATGAAATATATACATGGTCTTAGGCTAAAGATAGCCAAAGATAAACATTACAAAATATCCCTAACCGGATGCTACGTCTAACAATAATTCTAACAAGATATATTCTCTTAATAATAAAAGTATGGTTAAGCGAATAACTAACCTAAAAAAAAAACATAATGTAATAAATAATATACCCTAACATCCTCCCCTTATTACATTATTTTGAAATACAAAGAGTGTTGTGAAACAACTCAAATTTGACACGTGCAAGTGCCTTAGTGAAAATATTTGCAACCTGTTCATTGATGGTAATGTACTAGAGTTGAATGTTGTGCTATGGAACTTTATATTGAATAAAGTGACATTGAGTGTCAATATACTTGGTGCATTCATGGAACACTAGATTCTTGACAAGTTTCAAAATACCTTGATTATTGCAATTCAAGTGGATTGGTAGTTTCTTTGGAAGACCCATACTTGAAAGAATGTGATGTAACCATATCACCTCATACACTACTCGTGCTACATGATATTCTACCTCTATAGATGATAAAGCAATGGGTGTAAAAGTCTCTTCTTAGCCAATGCCTTCTTTCTATGCATATCCCTTTGTAGAAAGGTGGACCTTATGGTTGTCTATAGTTCCATATACCTTATACTTCACTTTGTATATCCATTTATAGCCAATGGGATTCTTTACTTTAGGCAGATCAACTAGCTTCCATGTGTTGTTCTTGATGAGAGAAAAGTGTTCTACATCCATAGTTGCCTTCCACTGAGGCTCACTAAGTGCATCTTGTACCGTGGTAGGTTCATGCTCATCATATGAAGATATAAAAACTCTATCATCATCCACATCCATATCTTCTTCTTTATATTCCTCTGCATCTACAGAAAGTTCTTCAAAGTGTTGGTAAAGCTCATCAACCTCTGAAGTCATAACTTCTACTCTCTTTTAATGAGTCATACTGCATGTACAAGGTTGATATAAAGTTAGATCTGGAGGTGTAGTCATATTCCCTTAAGATCTTTTTTGGATGCTCTAATCAGGAGATACACTGCTATTGTGATAGCTTCCACCCAATATTGTTGCTCTATATGTGATATTATGAGCATTTAGTGAACCATTTCCATGATGGAACAAACCCTCCTCTCAAAAACTCCATTTTGCTATGGAGTATAGGGTGTAGTAAGTTGCCTCTTAATCCCATGTGTACTAAGAAATATGGAAAATTTATGGGAGGTATATTCCCCCCTTGATCTGAGTGGAGGGTCTTAATAGAACGTCCTGGTTCCTTCTCAACATATTTCTTGAACTGCTAAAAAAAAATGAAGACCTTATACTTTAGATGTAGAAAGAAAACCCACATATTTTGTGAGTAGTCATCAATGAACAAATGAAAATACCTTTTTCCCCCATAATTGTTTGGAATAGGACCGCACAGATCGGTGTGTACCAACTGTAATGGTCTTTTGGATCTTGAAGAGCTCAACTAAAATGTTACTCGGTGTTTATTCCCTACTAAGAAATCCGAGTAAACTGGAAAAGTGGATGAAAGGTTGGGAAGACCTTTCACTATTTCATATTTACTCAACTCAAGTAAATATCCTAAACTTAGATGCCCATATCTCTTGTACCAAATAGAAGTGGCCTCTTTTGTGTTTACCACCATGGCAATATGAGGTGTAGAAAGAGCATCTAAAGTAAATAAGCCATACTTGTAAGAACCAGTTGCTACATGTTTGCCCTTCTTTGTGATGAAGCAATGCTTCTTTCCATTCTCAACTCTGAAATCAACCACCATTTTACTATCCAATATTTAAGGTACTAAAAACAATTTGTTTACCAATATTGGAACATAAAGGACTTTTCAATGTGACATTTTCCATCTAGAATAGTGATAGAAACATCTCCTTCACCCTAGACTTTGTAGGTCTTATCATCAGCTATGGTAACTGGTTTATCTTCTTTAGCCTCAAATTTCTCAAACCACTGTTTATCACCATTCATGTGTTTACTAGCCTCAAAATTAATATACCACACAGGATCCTTTTGCTTAGAATCTGTATGATTCATGAGCATCTTGTATGCTCTCTCAGAATTCAATTCTGATTCCTCAATAGCAACATGTCCCTTTAGTTGCTTATTCTTCTTTTGTGGTTTGTTTTTTCCCTTCTTTTGACCTCGGTCATGTGGTTATTTATTTTTGAACCAACACTTGTTGGTGTCATGGTTGTCCATATCACAAATTTTGCAAAACTTATTTTGTCCTTGTTGAGGTTGCTTACCTTTGAAACCTTTGGAAGAATATCCCCCCTTCTGAAAGTTACCTTGTTTCTTTGACCCTTGTTTTGAGTAAAGTACATTATCTAACACCTCATATCTTTGAAGTTGATTTGCCTCTTCAATTTGAAGTAAATTTACCAACTCCACAAAAGTAACTTGTCTCATGGACACTTGAAGGGATGTGATCAACACCTTGTAGAAATTTGGTAAAGCTCTCAAAATGACCGAATTCAAGAGCTTATCCTCTACTATTTCTCCCAAAGCATTCAACTTGGACTTCAATTCTACCACTCTACAAAGGAACAATTCTACTATTTCACTAGAATTCATACCGAGATTATGAAGTTGGGATTGAAGGTTAAGAATTATGGATTGATTCTTCCCTTCATATATGGTAGTTAATGCATCCCAAGCATATTTACCATGTTTAGTATCACAAATGTGAGGTTGTACTTCATTAGTAGTAGCAAGTAAGATAAGCATGAGGGACCTTGTATCATTTTTATCATATGCTTCTTGATATTTACTTGATGTAGTGGGACATATTGTGGTGCCAGTCACTACATCCCACAAATATTCAACTTGTAGAATGGCTCTCATTTTGGTTTTCCATGGAGCATAATTGGAACCTTTAAGAAAATGTGTATCTGAAAGATATTTGTGTATAGTGGCCATTATGAAGGTTTCTTATATCACCAAAATGGTCCCCCTTTTGATATACTACAAAGAGTACATGAAAGGGAATTCACTCAAAATTCTTGGCACTTGCCTAAAAACCCTCTCGAAGAAGGATTAGAAGTTTGAGAAAATTAAGCCAAGCAACAAGAGTGAATTAGGATAATTATGGACTGAATATCAAAATAAAATTGGCTTTCCTTATTTCTCCTTGATGATTTATAGAGAACAATAGCTCAGACATCATTGTTGTAGTTATATTAGGTGTTAGATATAGTATCCCAAAGCATGATAGATTTACCTGTAAGTGTGGGCCAGAGGTACTGTAAATACCAAACGTTTTTGTGTAATAAATTGCACAAAAAGATTTAAAATTTGGGGTCTTATGTGCTTTTAAATTTTAACTTATGATGTAATTGCAAAAAATAGGAAATTAAATGCAACATACAATAAAAAATGCCCACAAATTTTGATATATAGGTGTCGGATTCCACCAAAAATGCACCTATTTTTATAATGCCAATTTTAAGGTGTCGAATACAATTGAAAATGCACCTTTTTACAATAATTTTTGCAAGAAAATTTTGGTTTATGTTTGCAAAAATTGATATTCATAATTCCCCCCCTTGTGTTATAATTTTGTAAAAAAGAATAAATATTTTCCCTCCTTTTGTTTGTAAATTAAACAAGTTTTGGTGGAATTTTGAGATCCCCTTCAGTTTGCAAAAAAATGTGCAATGTTTGTTTTGTATCCCTTCTTTTGAGAAAAAAAAATGCATAGTTTGATGTGAAATTTGCAAAAAAATTGTTGCCCTTTTCTTTTGTTTCTAATTTGCAAAATAATTTCAAACAATTAATTTAAATAATAATGAAATTTTGGCTAAAATCAATTATTAATAAAAAAAAATTAACTAAGCACAAAATTAAATTATTAAAAAAAAAAATTGAAAGAAAATAAAAAATTGCAAAAACAAAGAAAATAATACCTTTTCATCCACTTTGATTTGTTTTTTTTGTAGCAAAAAGGTTATTTTTTTGTTGCATGGGGTTTGAACTCCAACCTCCCATAGAGCACCTTGGCGCTGATCTGATCAACCAGTCGGGCTAGTGCTCTTGATGGGTATTGAAGGAGAGCGTATTGTATTTGTTGATGTATGTGCCAAAGAGCCAGAGAAAACAAAATTATGTGATAATTATCCCACATGCAGCATGTTGCTATATTTTGGAGGGTTTAAAATAGAGTTGTTGCACCTATATTGTTGATTTCCTACAAGCAATAAAAGAATTCAGAGTTGAATGTTACTACCAGAAACAACAAATCACGGAGTGCCCACGTCAGCTAAGTCAGCAACCAATGATACGCCACCACATCAGATGATCATATTGCCACGTCATATGGATCCACGTTAGCTAGCCATGTTAGTGCCTTAGCCATGTCATGTTGCCACGTTAGCAACCCCACCACGTCAACTACGCTCAGATGCCACCACATGCCTACCTCGATCTACGTGTAGCTCTTCAATACTATCATATACCATGTGTCCACCTCGATCTATGTGCATCAAGGTGCTCACATCGACTCCTAGGGATCTATGCCCAAGATTTCAATGGTCCTCAATATCTGTGCTTGGGGATGCATGCAGTAGGGGGTCCACCATGCTTTCACTATGCCACTCTTAAGCAAATAACTAACAAATGTGGTTAAGCGAATAACTAACCTAAGTAGAAAATATAATGTAATAAATAATCTACCCTAACAATAAATTGCAGATGAAATAGTGATTGCTCAAGAATCCCTTCATTCTATGCAAGCACAAATATTTCCCAACCATGTTTATTCCTTTGGACCTCTTGAAGACTTTTGATATGATGTATTGGAATTTTCTTCTTATAGGTCTTGAGGAAGTTTGGCTTCTCCTATGATTATGTGGATTGGATTTGAGGTACTATTTCCTTAATCTCTTATGTTGTGTTGATAAATGGTAGTATGTCTCTTTTATTTACTACTTCCAGGGGACTACACCAAGGGGGTCCTCTTTCCCCCTATCTATTCATCATTTTTGTAGAGTGTCTAGGTCATCTCATCTCTAAGGAAATAAATAATAGATCCATTCAAGGAATCAAATGTGCATCGACAACCCCTTATCTCTCTCATTTATATTTTGTAGATGACTTGACCTTGATGGGTCATGCTACTACATTGGAAGCATATATATTCAAAAGAATTCTAAATCTCTTTACGACAACCATGAGACCACTTATTAATGAGGAAAAGTCTAAGATCATATTTTTCATTGTACTACTAGAGTGGAGACCATGATTCTAAGTATCTTGAATTTTAATCAATCATCTCTTTCAATCTATTATCTAGGAGTTCTATTAAATATGGACAAACAAAAAATAAGGAATGGGAGTGGTTGATAGAAAATATACATAGTAGGTTGAATAACTAGACAAATCAGGGGCTTTCTCTTGCAAGTAGGTTCACTTTGGTCAAATCTATTTTATAATCTATTCTCATCTATGTTTCCTCGATCCTAAGTATTCCTAAGGATGTGTTGAGAAAGTTGGACAAGATTAATCAGAGTTTCTTATGGAGTATGGAAAAATCAAAG
Source organism: Wollemia nobilis (assembly GCA_028583015.1). Lineage (NCBI taxonomy): Eukaryota > Viridiplantae > Streptophyta > Pinopsida > Araucariales > Araucariaceae > Wollemia > Wollemia nobilis. Next base: position 1,685,530 of record JAQPPZ010001579.1, on the reverse strand, counting down.
TGTATGTGGGCCCTAGTGAAGTGGAATTAGCTTTGTCTTCCAAAAAATGAGGGGGGTTTGGGCCTCTAGTGAGTGATAAAAAATAACTTAGCTTTGGTAGTAAAATTATATTGGTAATTAATTATTTCTCCTAATGAGTTATGGGTATAGATCCTAAGAGACAAGTATACAAAAAATTTAGCTCAAGATGTCTTTACTAGATATTGGCTTCCTTAACAAGGATCTCTAGTTCTTGAGGTACTAAGGATAGGGGAGACAATTATCTAACCATAACTATTTTGGATAGTGGAAAATGACCATCAAGCAAATTTTTAGATATATGCTTGGGGTGGGGTTCCTTCATTGTCTCAATAATTTCCATAATGGTGAGACATCATGGAATAACTTGATATTTTAGGATGGAAAAAGATATCACACTCTTATAGAAACTATGGGAAAGGAATTTAGAGGATAGAGTTTGGATTCTAGTAAGGTATTGGATAATCTTGGCATTGAAGGTTGTCAAGGAGGTTATTCATCAAGTTCTTAGAAGTTAGTTGCTATCCTAGTCAAAAGACAAATATAGGCTAGGATGGGACTCATATTATAATGGTATTTATATTGCAACTCTATAACACTCATCCCTTACTCACCATGAGGAAAATTCCCTTAGGGATGTCTTTAATCAATTGTGGTAACTTTTGACATAGCCTAAAGTGAGAATATTTATTTGGCTTCTATTCTACAATATGGTTCTTATATGAGACTAGTTGATGAAACATGGTTTGTCTAGTTCATTCATATATGAGCTCTATTATGCAGAGAATGAGACTTGGGATGATATTTTTCTTCTATAACCTAAGCATTCAATTATGGAAATGGTTTGTAGCCTTTTTAGATCTAAAATTTCTTTAATTCACCTCCGTCAAGTAGGCATGGAGAACTTGGACCAAGGTGAATGGATTAGATAGCTTGATGAAACATGGCCTTGGTTAACATCTCTCTATTACTTTGGAATTTGTGGAAAGAAAGGAATAAAAGAAATTTTAAATCAACTCACCATAATGTCCAAAATATTTAGGAAAATATTGTAGCCTATCAAGGAAACTACCATGCATAATTTGAAGCCCCCTCCATGGTAAATTAGTAGTGGCATAGTTTAATCTTCAAGCTTCAACTCCCTCTGGGTGAATGGAGAAGTATGCACCCACAAATTCAACCTACTATTCAAAGGTATGGACCATGGTAAGCCCCTCATAGAGGTATGGGGAAGATCAAGACTAATGGCACATCAAGAGGTAATCTAGAAAGGGTAAGTATGGAGGAATAGGAAGACTCTTAAATGGTACTCATACCTTTATTTTTGCAAATAATATTGGTATCCTCCCTAACAATCTAGCAAAAATGTGTGCTATCATTTGTGGCCTTAAAGAAGATGCTAAGGTCGAGTGGTCTACAATATGTTGAATCAAACTCATAAGTAACCATTAATCAACTGAAGGTGCCCACCAAGATCTTTTCTTAGGATTAGAAGTTACAAAGGGTGATTGATAATATACATATGCTCCAGTCTATATTCATAATAGTAGAGTTTCTTCACACTCCCCAAGAATGAAATAAGATCATAGATACCATGGCAAATTGGGATTTAAACCATGGGGATCTGACTTGTTATGGAGATCCTCCACGATGGTGGCCGCATAAAACTAGGAAATATATCTACCGTATACTCCATAGCGATGCTAGCAACTTTTATTCATGTATGTATTGACTTAAAACAAAGTCATGGATTCATCTTTCCTTGTATTAGCATAACACAAATAAGACATAATTATTGCTCTTTTGTAAAACTTTGGATGAAGTCTCTATTTGCATTGTAGGGCTGATGATGTAGCCTTCTTACTTGCTTATAAGTAATACAAAAACCTTTTTAACAAAAAAAAATTAATTGAAATTTCAATTAAATTCACAATAGCAAAATGAAATTTATATTATAAACCAAGCAAATTAAAATCAATTTTATAATAATATGAAGGTCAAGAAGCATGCATAATATTTTCAACTATAAGGAAATTAAAACAAACATCATATATTAGCTTTCTTTTTTTTATTGTAGTTTCCATTATAAATTCCATTTTATGATATTTTAATACAATATTATGGGCAGGTGTTTTACATTTAGTGTAAAATTATAAAATTTGTTGGAACAGATAGAGAATGCAAAATATAATTTACGTAGTCCAATAAAATACTTAATTGAATATCAAACTTAACTTTGATTGTTTGAAGTTAATCAATCAAATTCACGACACTATTACGAAATGAAATTTATAATATCAACCAAGCAAATTAAAATAATATTACAATAATAATTTTATAAGAGTATTAAAATATAAGGAAATCAAAACAATCCACTACAAATTTCATTTTATAATATTTTAATATAATATTATAGGTGATTTTTTTACATTTGATGTAAAATTATAAAATAAATATATCTATATATATATACACGAGCCAACCCAACATCATAAATTTAAAATGCATATTTTTTCAAGATGGCTATCAACCGTATAAACAAAATAATCAATGTTACAACTTATGATGTCTCATCTATAATATCATTTATAGTATGACAATATATCATTTCCAAGCTTATGGATACTCTAGGTCAAGATAATATTTTACTTGTCAAAAGATGTAATTTCTTGTAAATTAGATAAAAGAATTATTTAGATTACTAGTTTGTTTTTTATTAAAATTTTCAAAATATATTTACCTCTTCAAAATTATACTCATGATTAAATAATTTAGAGAAGTGAATCTCTATTATACAATTTGTATAACTTGATTGAACTTTGTTTACAATACCAATGTTTTCATGATTTCACACTAGCAATATTTGGAGATATTCATTTTGTATTACGATTAAAATCAAATTTTTAACATTCTTAAGGCCACATGTGGGATTGTAGGATCTATATGGTATGCCACATTTGTCTAGTTATAAGATAATTTCTAGAGGTTTATTATAAATCTTCCATTTTTTATTTTTCTTAGGCTGATTCAAATTTATTATAGAGCTATAAATACAATGTCTATAAAATTATGTCTAATAGTATTATAGAATAGACAAGAAAAAACAATTTTTATTGCATTTGAATTATATATTTTTTCAAAGGATTTATGGGTGTGCACATCTACTATTTTTTCATGTACATATTTTGAACAAGTTCTTAGTTTAACAAAAAAAAATTTATCATTAACCACATTGCTAAGATAAGTAGGATATTGAGTTAAAGAATGGTACAATTTTTGTAATAATAGTCCTTTGTATACCATCCTTCCAAAATTCATTAGCAATTTTTATTGAAGTAAGATTATAATTTATTCATGATCTAGGCAAAATAGGAGTTGCTCAAAGTCCTAAGGAAGATAGTGCTAATACCTTACTAGCTTTTAGAACTTTATACCTATATGGACTCTTCACTAGACAAGCTAGTACTAAGCTAATTTATAGGTTGATGACTTGTATAGCACCAACTCTACCTTGGCTTCCACCTTAGTGGAACTAGCACATAGAATATAATAAATTGATGGTGTCAACCATAAATTTCATTATCTAGCGTAAGAATGACATAGTGTCTTCTAATGTTATATGTCAAACATATTTTTATGTAGGATGATATTAGTCACCTATCCATTTAAATAATAACATCATATATAGAGGAAGCCAATGAAGCAGTTCCTAAATTGTTTTTGAAACTATTTCTTGTTTAGTTGGAAGTCAAAATGTTTCACCTTCCAAATAGTTTCTAATTGTTGCATATATCTTGTATAAAATATAGTGTGGGATCTTCTTGGTTCTTCTTTTGTTCTCACTTTACCCTTTCTCTTCTATAGACATAGGTAACACTTGTCATACAATAAACCAAAGTGTCCTATACCCTACAACTTCATACCCTTGTATTAAACATTTATATAATTGCTTCCTATTTAAAAAGGAGCCTTGTATTCTATAATATCTTTCATTTTCATCATCATATATAATTGTGATCATTATTTAGTATGATTCCTATTTTTTCAATGTTCTAAAAGGAAGATAACTTTTATGCATTACTTCTTATTGCACAACTCTGAAGCATAACATTTAGGTACCAAAAACTAGTTTTAGAAGTAGTTCCATATGCCACCACATCCTTGGCCTTGTGGTGTAGATCAAGTGGTATCCAATATTTTCTTGTTGATTATTTTATTTTATTTTTCATTTTCTTTACAATCATCTTTATCTAGGATAGATTATTTCAATAAGTTTCATTATTGAAGATCTATTCACACATGTTTGTGGTATAAGAAGCTAGGTGTCACACCAGATTCTATGTTTGATTACCCCAAAGTAATTACACCTACATTAAATATCATTAATCTAAAAAACCAATAGCACATGTAGATACTAATACATTGGATGTTAATAATATCATTCAATATTTTTTGGATGAATAAAGGAATATGCTCTTCATGTAGTTATAGGATCTCATGATCAATATGGGAGGCCCTACATACTTGCTAGCCCTATGCCTTTCCAAATATATAACCCTATAAATATGTAGTCCAACATCAATATTTCAATTTTCTTAGGATAGATCAACACCGAAGATTTGGACACTTGGCTTCAATGGCTTGAGACTCTAAAATATTCATAAGCTTTGACAAGACTGTATTTATGGTCCTAAGGATGTTGAAGTTAGAGGAAATCCACTAGTAGTAATCTCATAGAAGTTGGAAATATAGTCACTACATGGACAACATTGGCTCATGAGAGGTTCTATCCCTTATATCACTATGAATATAAATACATGTGACTCTAGTATTTACAATAATGCAAAGACTAGTCAGTTAAGCACTTGCAAGTCTAATGAAATTTTTATTTGACTATTTATGACAATAATAATAAGTAGCTCATGCTTGAATATGTCAATGGGTTGCAATAGAATATTCACTTGGATATGGAATTCCTTCTAGTGGACTATTTGGCATAAGCGTTTCAAAGTTAGGAGATAAATATAATGAGTCAAACTAAAGGGTCTATAATCCCCTAAAAAATATTGATGCCAAATCAAAAGTTGATATTTACATTATCTCCTTTAGAACAATAACTTAAGGGACACACAGTTCCATCTAATCCCAAGTATACTTCAATATAGGACAAGGGTAAACATAAGGTAATTAACTAATTTTGCAATCACTACAACACCTATACTCATAGTGATATAAAGTGTTGAATGTAGCAAAAGATATTAGTGATACACCTAGAGGTAAATAATTCTCTACCATCATCAAAAATGATATTCCACATGCCTAAGCATCAAATAACAACAAGTAGGTAATACCTCTACATCTAACCACTCTAAATAATAAGATCGCCTATTTCACACCCACTATAGGATAAAGGGTAAGCATCTCAATTTCATAATTAACATTAGGAACTAAAATAACATCATCATGAGACACAATCAAGCACCTAGGATTTCATACAATGGTGAACCCATAGCCTTATTGTTTGGTAGCTTAACCTATGGAAAGAAATTGAATTTCAACACCAATATACCCTTGAGTATGACATCAAGTTAATGTGTGATATAGTTACCTTTTATGTGGTGTCATTGGACATTTTTATGTCCTACTAGGAATATTATGCCTCTTTGATTGCCAAGTTGCCTAATAATTCTATCCATGATAGTGATATGTATTCATTAAAATAATTACATATAAAATACTAGAGTGCCTACCACAAAAAAAAGGTAACTTTAGTTTTATCCAAGCAATGTAAAAAGTTCATTTTTCATGTTCAACAGTTTGCTTTTGCTAATGGTTTATCCTAATAACCGTGGTACCAAGATGCTCAACCTTGTTGCACTTTATATAAATTGTTTTGCATAGTCTCAACATATGGATGACCTACTTTGTGTATATTTTGATGCTTTCTAGGATTCAAAGGAATTGGTGTTAAAATATTGAATGAAACATATAATCAACATGGTCCCTAGTTCAACACTTACCAATAATCATATGTACCATTGGCCATTATGGAAGAAATATGAGCATCTATGCTAGATACAAGGTATGATTCATCAATGAAGGATTAGACTAAGCTTGTCACCATTGTTGGCCTTTTAGCTGGATTATTATAGATTTCAATGTTTGGGATCACAATAAATTATGCAATATTTGAGCATTCAATATATATAGCTAGTATTAATAAATAAACATTCATATAAAATAACAATAATATGAAGTAAAATGGCCAATACCATTCATGCAATAACATGAATAAAAATTACAATAGAATTTCTCAAATTGTATACAAGCTTCATTCAATATTCAAATGATTATGTGATTGATTCTTTGATACAATATATGGAGCTTAATATAACCTTAGAAAGGTGAATCTTTGAATTTGTCTATTTGCTCTCCTCACATATCCAAGAGATGTATCCTTTCCTATTCCACATATAAGACAAACCTCTTGTGCCTTTTGGCTTTTTATCTTACCACTTGTATACTTGACTCTTGGATCTATATTTGCACACTTTACTCTATGGTACTTTGCACACTCCTACATCTATACACATGCACACATAATTACATGAAATTTGTGCACATTTTGCACATAGACACATACATAAAGGAAAAATATAAATCATACCCCTAAACTATAGACTCACACCCAAATCAAATATTTACATAATTACATTTTGTACCATTGTACCATATGGTACATTTATATTCCAACAAAATAATGTAATATTCTCCAACACCCCCCCTATATTACAATATCTGGTTATTAAAGACTTTAGTCTTCAATCTTCAGCTTTGTGTTCACGTATAGTTGGGCAATCTTGTATTGTTCTTGATCTTTTATTTGAGATTCTTCTTCATATTATTATTCTTTCTTCAGTTCTTGTGTCTTTGGTTGTTTGCTTTGATCTTCTAGATTTTGTTGTTGGATTGCTTGGGATCCTTCTTTATGATACTAAATATAATGTGAATCATTATAAATTTCTAAATTTTGTGAATCTTTATTATCAATTTCACTACCATATGTTGAATTTAATAATATTTCGTTACATTCTTTATCTGCATCCTAAAATGTATGACATAACTTACTTGTATCATGACCAATGTGTTTATCATTGATTTTATTTTTAGGGTTTTGATCAACTCTTCTTGCTTTTGACTTTTGTCTGTATAGACTTCAAGTGTAAGCAATAGCATATACATTACACTACATATATCAATGGGTATTATAACATTATTTTTAAAACTTTTTAGTGCTTCAACAAGATTTGAGTGCAAATAATATCCAAATATTTCAAATTTTTCATCTATAGCTTCTCTGTAAATAAATCTCATTGCTATGTCTTGTTTCTCATCAAAATTTTCAATCAATTGTTGTATGCCAATTTTTAAGGATTTCAATCTTTCCTTTATTGTTATAGCCTTCAGTTTTTTTCTTCTATGATAATTTCTTTGAAGTTGAAATCCTTAAAAATCCAAAATTTTAAATTTTAATTATTTTCTTCAAATTTGCAGATTCAACAAATCAAATATTTAAAAATATTTTGAAGTAGAATGCCTTATAGCTCCCTAATTCAAATAATTAATTTTATCAATTTTGCAAATAAAAAATCAAATAAATAATTTGCAAATTTTTCAATCAATTCCTTTGGAGTAGACAACCTTATAGCTCCAAAGTTAAATTCAATCAATCAATCGACTTTTAAAATTTTTAAAAATCAAGTTTTTGAAATTAATTTCAAATTTTCTTTTTGGAGTAGACTTCCTTATCTTTCTAATCCTTAATAAATTTCAGTTTTTAAAAAATAAAGTTTTTGAAATAAACAAATTCTTCTAAATGTAGAATTCCTTTTGACTCCCTAATTAAATTTTTTTTTATTTTTCAAAAATCAAGATGGAATTCAATTTCAAATTTAAAATATCCTTATCACTCCAATTAACTTTAATCAATTTTAATAAATTCAAATTTCAACAAGCAGCTTACTAATAACTTTCTCTTGAATTTTACACCTATCTTATATTTGAAATGTCAAGTCAATATTGCATACCTTTTTGTGACACTCATTTTATATTATGTGGCAAAGGATTTTCCTCATGCAATGGATGTTACTTTTGTGAAAACATTACAATTTTAGTCCTACTCACACTCCAATTTTGGCACTTCAATTTGCTTTGCAATGTGAGATTCCTTTCTCAATTATTAGATGGATTTCAATTTGGTATCCTTAGAGACTTCTCTTAATGTATTCTTCAACAATCTGAGACTATTTTCTTGACATAGAGATGCTTTTCTCTGTGCCTTATTTAGCAACAAAGATATTTTTTCTTCACGCCTCCTTTAGCAACAGAGATGTTATTTATTCAAAATATCTTTAGCAATAGAGATAATCTCTATTCACATCATCTTTAGTAATAGATATTATCTTTCTAATATGGCTCTCTATAAATCTTCTTTTATTGTTGTGGCATTCTCATCCAATTATATCAGCTCCTTTTTGTACCTTATCTTTTCTCTTTCCTTTGATAGATTTATCTTCAATTTATGTAGCTTCAATGGTTACCTTTTATCTATTGCTTTACCTCTGGTAATTTCTTCTCCTTTGGTGGCTTAGACCACTTCTATTCTAGTTCTCTTTTCTCATATAAAAACCCTTCTCAATTCAAATGACTTAGATTATTCCCTTATATTCAATTTATTGCCTATGTTAACAACTTCTTTGTTCTTAGATGTTGCCCTATTCTTCTTTAGGTTCTTGCCTAAATTATATTTAGAGTTGGCTCTATCAAACTCTACAATAATATCAAATAATATCAGTGTAAAAAAAATCCTAAAATTTGGTCGATGTTTCCTTCATGTGGCTCTATCAAATTTTTAACTTCTAAATTCACATCAAAGATCTCTTCCCTAATGCTAACTTCTATTCTGAAACTTTTCCAAAATTTAAATTCATACCAAAATCCTTCTCTCATGCTAGATTTCAAATATAACTCCAAAAAATGGATAGAGTGTGGTAGCTCTAATACCATTATTGGAGTTTTAGCCAGATGATCATAGGTTCCAATATTTAGGATCACAATAAATTATCTAATATTTGAGCATTTAATATATATAACAAATATTAATAAATAAGCATTCATATATATAACAATAATATGAAGTAGTCCCTTTCCTGGTGCTTTTAGGGACATAAAAGGTTTAAAATGATTGTGGCATGGTGGTTATAGGGGTAGACTGCGTGAAGAACTGTGTGGAAGCTTCTAGGATGGATAGCGTAGAATATTGTGGTGGCTATAAAAGCCAAACAACCTACCCAAATTCGTGATGGATACCGATTCTACCATGTAAATAAAAAAATAATAATATGAAGTAAAATGGTCAATATCATTCATGCAATAACATGAAGAAAATTTACAATAGAATGGCTCAAATTGTATACAAGCTTCATTCAATATTTAGATGATATTGTGATTTATTTTTCGATACAATACATGGAGCTTTGTCTCCATAATATAACCTTAGAAAGGTGACTCTTGAAATATTTGTCTATTGCTCTCCTCACATATCCAAGAGATGTATCCTTTCCTATTCCACATATAATACAATCCTCTCATGCCTTTTGGCTTTTCATCTTACCACTTGTATACTTGATTGGCTCTCTATTTTCATACTTTACTCTATGGCACTCTGCACACTCCTAAATCTATACACATACACACATAATTACATGATACTTGTGCACATCCTACACATAGATACATACTTAAATGGGAAATATAAATCACACTCTTAAATTGTAGACTCACACTAATCTAATATTTACATAATTACATTTTGTACCATTGTCCTACATGGTACATTTACATTCCAACCAATTAATGTAATAATCTCTAGAAGCCATGTGGTAGTCACCTTGTACTAGCACCAAAGAAGGATGAAATGTGATACATATGTATTGACTACAAAGAACTCAATAAAGTCACAATGAAGAATAGGTAACGCTATTACACATAGATGACCTATTGGACCATCTTCATGGGACATACTTTAATAATATTAACCTTACATCAAGTTATCACCAAGTACAAGCCAACCTCATAAACATATAAAAGTTAACCTTCAAGACTAGAGAAGTATTATATGAGTGGCTTGTTATACTTTTTGGTTTGAACAATGCTCTGATGATATTCATGTGTTTAGTGAACAATATTTTTGTTCCTTCATAGAGTATTTCATCATCATCTACTTGGATGACATCCTTATGTTTAGTAGGACATAGAAAGAGCATTTGTAGCATTTCCATGATATTCTAGATAATTTTTGTCAACATGAGTGATGCGGAAGCAGCTGAGTTGTCAATATATATATATATATATATATATATATATATATATATATATATATATAATATTGGTTTAATACCATGGGTTTGGGACACATGGTTTTTAGACCATGGGTTTTACACATGGCTTTAGACCATGGGTTTTGTACATGGTTTTAGAACATAGATTTTGGCACATGGTTTTTATGCCTTTTATTTTGTGTATCTTTTATAACTATAAATATGTACACAAGTAGAAGGGAGATGAAGAAAAATAAGGAAAGATCATAGAAAAAAAAAATTGGTACTCTATGGAGTACTTGCAAGAGGTATATTGGGTATAACCTCATAAGAACATTACAAAGGTTTAGAGCTAAAGCCAAATATTTGGTACTCTATGAAGTGCTTGCGGGAGGTTTATTGGGTATTGTAACCTTAGAAATGGGGAATTTGTAGAAATATTATGGCAACCATGGATTTAAAGTGCTTGGAACATAACCTATAAATTGGAGTTAAGGTGTTATGTTGCAAATAATTTCATGTTTTTAGTTGCAGATATTTTAATATTGTGTTTGTAGTTCATGAAGCCTTTTGTGTAAGGCTATAATATTGTTAATTGTGTAATTAATTATGTTGTTTTGTTAAGAAGAAGAAGAAATGGTTATTAGTTGATTATTTTATTCTACAATGTTATCTATTATTTTTCTTTTGGGTTGTTGCGTATTGTGATCTAGCAGTGTCAAATATGTTTGTAGAATAAAGTCTTACCAACAACTTAGGTAGACTGCATCAATAAATTTTAATTAAATATAGGTAAGTGTAAACTTAGTAGGATAGATATATTTTATATGCAATATATCATGGACCAATAATGGATACATGTAAATATAGAGAAGATGCACATCATCAAAGAATGAAGAGCTTAGAAGTTTCCTTGTCCTTGAAAACTTTTATTGTAGGTTCACCTTAGGGATTTTACATGTTTCATGGACTTTTAAATAGGTCATGTTGAGAAGGAGAAGTTCCATTAGATTGCAAAAAATAACAAGAATTTGATGAACTAAACTAGCACCTTTGTTCAAATCCAATATTTAGCCATGCCAAACTTCACTTAATTATTCAAGCTTGAAACTATGCACCTGATTATGCACTTGGTACCATCCTGATCTAGAATGAGCATTTGATGGAATATCATTCTATAATTGTGTTTAACACAACTCAATGCTATTCTACATGAGTAAGAGCTATACAAAATTGACACCACTACATCATGGGTAAATTAAAGTAAAATAGATTTTAATATCCACGAGACCTTAGGCCATATGAGATGATCCTAATGGAGGATGTCATTTATCTAATATATGTTTATCCAACTAGAATGTGGATGCTATAGAATGGTGTGCAACCTTACCCTCTTTTAGATTCAAATATTGGACCTATAATTTAGAGTTTTAAAGTCTTCACCATTGGGCCCACTTAAACCATAAGTCTTTTTAGTTTTGAAATTCATTGATAAAATTAAAGTGTTCTAAGCATATGAAATGGATTAATTACTTATATAAATTCCACCTTATGATTAAATATTACAAGAGAAAATAAAATCAAGTAATAGCTTGTCCAAGTTGATGATATATGCAAACTCTATTGTTGGTTCTCAATGTAAGAGGAAATGGAAGCAATTATTGAAATGCATTATACCCCGTAGATGTTGACTTTGTTGACATCCATCATAAATCAATAGATGGTAAGTTAGTGCCTAATCATCACCTCTAGGATGGGTTGATGCATAGTCTTGGAAGCTCTATGTGTCATCTAGTACACTATGATAATTGCTAATATGAGAAGCGCACTACTCTAAGGTAGTTGAACACTTTGGTGTTAACTAAATACTTAAGATATTATAGTAGTTCTTTAATTTGTTGCACATATGCCAAGATATGGATCTATACATTTGTTCCTATGCCTTTATAACATTTCCAAACAAATAAATAGAAAACTAGGGTTTTTGTAGGTTCTTTCCAAACCTTGGAAATCCATCAATATGGACTTTCTTCCAAGGTTATTGACATCTAAGCACCAACATGAGTATATATTCATGGTTGTGAATAGGTTCAACAATATGGCTATCATGGTACCATGCAATAAAATCATTAACATAGTAGAGATCACTCATCTAGTCTTTCAATAGATTTGGATTGACTTTGGTCTACCTAGATCGATAGTTTCAAACAAGAACTAATGATTTCTTAGCAACTTTTAACATCATATCTAAAACTTATTGGACACCAAGCTCTAGCATTCCACAACCTTCCATCTATAGACATATGAAAAAATAAAGGTAGTAAATAGTCCATGTTAGTGTATCTCCATTGGATGTATAACTACCATACTCAAATGTGGGATGAGAGTCTTTCATACATTTAACATTCCTATAGTAGGGTTATTCACACATTCATAATTTACAGTCTATTTGAGGTAATATTTGGTATTTCATCCTAACATCCTAGTGAACATCGCCTTCTAGATGCCAACTCAAGTTAAGGAAGTAGACAAGGTTGAAAAATTTCCATTATAGGTGTATAATATTTAGACTTAGGTTCATGAGATTCTATAACACAAACAATAGAAATACAAAGAGTATCATGATAAACATAGGACTTCATACACTTTTTATGCTGGAGATAAGTTTGGATTCATCTAAAGGAAAAATATTTTTATGAACCACCTTGGAAGATCAAAGCACTACACTATGGTCCTTAACAATCCAATTTTAGGTAGGTCACAATGCTTGTTTTCTTGACTTGTCACTTTATATGGAATGTATCCAATTTTCCATGCAAAACTCCTCAAGCCATACATTCCTTCTTGTTGTTGTGCTTACATAACATACCCTAGTCTACATGGACTGGGGACTTCCTTTTTTAAATTTTGGTAAATTTTCTCTTTTTGCTTGGGCTTGTGTATAGTAGTAAATCATCATAAAACTTAGGTTTTTAGCTCAAATCTTTTAGTCATGGATGCCCAATTTCTACAGTACCTTAAACTTATTTTTATGTTTATTGTTATTATTATGTGTGGTAAACTCTTCAAAATGGCAAAAAACTTCTCCTATTATATCAGGTTTGGAATAAGATTTCAAACAAGTACCCACATGCCTATGTTCCCATAGCCTTAGCACCCCAAACCTACTTAATTTTAGGCACTGCAAACTTGGATTCCCTCCAACAACACAGATGCTCCCACTTATGGGCCTTCTTTATCTCATACTCAATAAAATTTTATGAAACCACTTTTATTAGATTCCTTTCATAGATAACTTTTTGAAAAGTATAAACATTCCTATGTTCCAAGAAGAATTGACCTCCTAAATGGCTTATTTTCATAAATGGCTATTAAAATCAACAACATGTGGAAATTCAAAGGTTTTAACAAAATCTTAAGGGGAAAGTTTTAAAAGTTCCACTCTACAATGTGAAATCTAAGGTTTTTAAAGGGAAGACTTTTTAAAAGTTCCACTAAATGAAAAGTCAGAGGTTTTAAAAGAAAATCTGAAAAGGTTTGTTTTGTTAAGCGAAAAGTTGAAAATTTTAAAGAAAAATCCTAAACAAAAGAATTAAAAAAAAAAGGTCCCATTATACATGGTGAAATATGAAGTTTCTAAAGAAAAGCTTAGGGAAAGCTTTTAAAAAGGTTTGACAAATGGAAAGTTGGAAGTCTTAAGAAGAGATATTTAAAATTCGGGGGATAGACGTTTTTAAAGTAATCTTATAAAGAAAAGCATTAAAGTTTCAACAAAGCTTTAAAATGTGCAATCAAAGGTTTTACCAAGAGGAAAAAATTAAAAGGGTCCAAAAATATGAGGTTTGAGAAAAACATAAAGTTGTAAGTGGAACTTAAAACCTAGCAGATCGAAACCCACCAGATAAGTGAAAATTTACGAGGAAATTAAAATCCTGTAGGTATTTTTGAGAAACTAAAAAACAATTTGCTAACTCATAATCTTGTCAACTAGAACAACTCGAGCTATGCAAAATTTACCAAAAAAATGGGAAAATTATCAGATGATACAAAAAGAAGCCAGAAACTATAAAATTTTGTACAAGAGAAAATTACTTACAAAACACCAGGTTGTTAAAAATATAGAAAGGAAAAAAACATACATATAAAATAAAATTTTAACACAAAAAAAAAAACAAAAAAATTAAAATATATAAAATAAAAAAAATAATAGTAATAACTATAAATTCTAATGCCTACAATTTTTAACTTTTACAGGATATTTATTGCAAACACTTGTTTAAAGGTGTCAAACATGGGATTTTTAAAATTTTCCAAGCAAGTACAAACATATCGAATGGCAAACACGGCGATTTTAATGATGATCAACCCAAAGCTTGTAGAGAAATAATGAGGCATGGTTGAGGTGCAATAGAAATAGTCTCAAGAAGCATGTCATGGGGAGAAACTAAAATCTTAGATTTAATATGCCCTGTGAAAATGAATATAATGATAACTTAATGTAAAAGTAATGTTAGATGAAGGACCACCAAGTGGTATAAATACTAGCTCACTTGTTTGTTACAAAAGGTCCAAAAAGCATCCATTAGCATGTCCCTAAGACTAAGTTTATTTCTTAGTCATTTTTTGTTTGTAGTTTGGATGGATTTTTGAACCAAGTATAATATTGTTTTGAGCTTTGTTCTATTAGTCCACCAATTTGAGAAAATCCGGATCAATGTATTCCATGATTATCTTTATAATGCAAGTCATCTAAAATTTTCTATGTTCAATCTATGCATGTTGATGGTGGTTGCAGTCAATCTATCTTGTAGTCTTTCTCTCCTTTGAAGATTGCACTATCTCAGACCTTAGGTTGTGTGAATACTGGTTGAGTTAGAATTGGTTTTAAATTGGAATTGTTGCTTTACCATATTGGAACTAAATTTTAGGGTAGTATTTGCTTGTTTATTGCTTTACCATATTGGAACTAAATTTTAGGGCAATATTTGCTTGTTTGATTTTTTAATTTCGTCTTACCCTTAAACCTTTTATTTTTCTTTGGGACATGTTTAGATTAGGAGTAGAAAATGTATTTTTAGTTTACAATAGTTTGAATTCCACTCAACTCCTATAAATTGTAAACCCAATATAGTGGAATTGTTTTAGATAGTTAAACATATTATTGTAAGATATTATGCCTGGAAATTTTATTTTTGTGAGTTATACCAGCAAAGGCCTCTTGAAGAAACAATTATTAATGACCTCTAAGTTTATCTTCACTTGCCAATACCTAGCATACCCAAAATTTGATGGAACAAAGTCCCTTTCAAGAGGGAATAAAATCTATTCCAAGTATGTTGGCTTGTGCTTGACAATGTATCATTTGCACACTCAATAGAACTAGTGCTAGGAGGGCCCTAGACTCTAAAAATTAATTTTTTCTTGATGTAGTGTTTATATTATACATCTTGACTGTCAAAGCTAGAACCAAAGGTTATCATCAATCCAAGTCATTTGTAGGTACCATTCAGTTTCTTAGTATTTTCCTATACAAAATACCCAAAGTTGTTTAAGGTAGACTCAATACTTTTTTGACTACCAATAGCTCTCCTAGAGCTATTATCCCTTTTATTGGTCGTTTTACCATTCCCCAATGTCCACCAATGGCAGCTCCTACCCCATGGTAAGTAGGAAGTGGTCCTTTGAACATACCAAGGCCTGCACATAATATACCTAATAATGTTGAAAGATATGTCCATCTATATAGGCATGATGGAATAAGATTTAATAAAGAATATACAAGCATATAAAGATGTCTTAATTCATTTACAAATTGATCATGAGAATGTTACCTGTAGAATATTTCCACACACATAGGATGTGTTTGCATATGATTGGTATATCAGCTTACCCTTAGGCTTTATTACTGCTTGGGTACAACTAGAAGTAGCACTTGTCAAACAATTTAGACTACCCAATGAACTAGCTATGGTTTATCATTAGTTTACTTCTATCCATAGACAACCCAATGAACCCTTATTCAAAACTAGGTTCCATAAATTATACACCAAGTTGGTGGCACCTTACACCCACACAATAAAATTAGTCATCCAAATGTATCTTAGAGTTTTGGACCTATTAAATTTTATGTTTATGAGGAGAGCCCCTCAAATCACATCCTTGCCCATGGCATATAGCAAGGATATAATAGTTGGATAAAAATTAACGCCTCAAGGTTTTGGTTTAGATCAATTACCTTCACTTGGATAACCAAGAGCTTATAATTAAATATCACTAATAAATAAAGCCCTTACACAACACCTTCCTATGTTGAACCCATTACCAGGATTTATGTACCTAAATGATAATCAACCCTTCAATCTAACACCCCTAAATCAAAATATTCCTAATGTGAGCAATCAACAGACCATTTCAACATATTTGTATAATCATGTGACCATAAAAACATCCTCAATCACACACCTCCAACAAATAATCAACCAATATTACCCATATTTTTTAATACATTTACACTTGCAAATAATGTAACAACTAAACCAGGATCAAGTCAGCCTAATAACTAAAATCCTATGTAAGATAATATACAAAATATGGTTCAGAAATTGAGCAACGACATGCTTCAACAACAAAGGCAAGTTTCTCAAAACCCACCTACAAATTATAATCAGAATAGGAACTTTAACTTCCAAAGGACTATTAACCAATGGAATACTGGTCCAAATAATAGAGGAATCCCAATCCTATTTGCAACCAAAACCAATCAAATAATAACTCAGACACATTAGTTAATTTGGTTGATCTTGCAACCTCCTCCTAAGGATTTTTGAAAAGTCAATACTGATGGAGCCTCTAGGGGGAACCCTGGAAAAGCTAGTGTGGGATAAATTGGCAGACTTTCAGATGACTCCCTGGTTTTTACTTTTGCTGAGAATTTGGGTATTCTATCCAATAACCTTGTTGAGGGATATGGTATCCTTAGAGGCCTTCAAGAGGCTGCTAAGGTTGGATGGGAAAATATGCTAGTTGAGTCTGACTCTCAACTCTTGATCAATATTTTGAAGACTCCTTCTAAGAACCATAAGGTTGATTGGAGGATAAAAATAATTATAGAAAAGATTCAGTTAATCCATATGGGATTTTTGAAAGTTGATTACAAACATGTGATCAGAGATCAGAACAAGAGTGTTGATGCTTTAGCTAATTGGGTTTAGAAAAAGGTGATCTTACTTGCTATGGCCACCCTCCTAGATGGTGGGCTTCATAAATAAGGCAAACTCTTCTTTCTATCATTTCTTTGGATGGCTCCAATTCTGGAGGTACCTAGTTTCTTCTTGTTTTTTTTTTTGCTTCTCTTTGGTTCGGTCGGGGTATTTTAGTTCCCTAGCTCAATATAATATTTCTTTTGTTTCCTCTATTGATTATTGTCTTAAAATTCTTTTGTTCTAGAAAGGTCATTGTTGTGTTCTATTTTTTTCTTTTTTCTTTTCTTTTTATGCATTTGTGTTTTTTTTCTGTGTTGTTTTTTGTTGTTCTTGTGTTTTTGTTGTTTTATTTTTTTGTTGTTGTCCTTGTGTTTTTGTTGTTCTTTGTGCTTGCGTTTATGTATGTTTATGTTAATTGGTGTTTTTGTGTTTTTGTGTGTGAGTGTTTTCTATGTTTTTATTTTTCTTTGTTGTTTGTTGTTGGTTGTTTTTTATTTTATTTTATTTTATTATTTTTTAGGTTTTGGTTGTTTTTGTTTTTCATGTTTTTTTTGGTTGTGTCTTTGTAGCATTCTATTATTTTTTGTTATGTTTATGTTGTGTTATGTTGTTCTTGTGTTTTTTTTTTGTGGTTCGTGTTGTGTTTTTTTTAATCTTATTGTGTGCGTGTTTGGTTGTGCTTTATCTTTTTGACACACTCAAGGAGCATGATTTTTTTTGTTTTGTTTTTTTAATATTTTTGTGTGTTTGTGTTTGTGTTTGTGTTTGTGTTTGTGTTTGTGTGTTCTTGTTTTTTGTTGTTTTAGGTTTGCTCCTTGAGTATGTCAGATGTGGTAGACCAGGTGTGAGCCTTGTGTGATTTTGGTGGAAGAGATACCCCTGCCTCCTTAGGTCTTACCCGAAAGTGGCATCCTTTTTGGGATGTTTTCCACACAAAAAAAAAATGGTTAATCTTGCTTTACCTAATTGGTGCAAGGTTCATTCCATTGCTCAACATGGTGAAACTAACTATCTAGAGTTTAAAATTAATTTGGATATTATCAAAAAAGAAATGGAAAATTTGGAATTAGTGCACACCAATGAGAATCCTATAAATGAAGCTAATCAAGATGTAGGGATAACCCTAATTTTAGAGACATGAACTTTCAGGAGTAGATGAAGATGAACCTAAAGAATACCTAGGAGAAGATATGTAAGCTTACTAATAGTTTTAGAGAGGTAACAATTATATTCTTTGACATAAATAAAAAGCACCAATGACTTCTTCCACACACCTCCCAACAAGATCTCCATCCCACCTGATAAAAATGTCATTAAAAACCTAGTCCCACCTAAGGGTCCCATAATTAATACACACCCAAGATCTAATATGTCATCACCACAAGCATAGAAAATCTTAGAGCAAAATAAATTTAGATATAATATTATTAAAGACCTTAAGAAAACCAAGGCAAACATTTCTCTATTTGAGATAGCTTAGTTAACTGATCAAATGATTTATTGCTTAAAAATCTCTCTAGCCAAAATAAAAAAGAGATGAAAAAGGCTATTAATGCTCAGGTGGCCATATACAAATAAAATGTAGAATCTCCTCCTTTCCTTTTGATCATTAGATTTTTTGGCAAAAATTACATAATTATCTTGTGGATTTAGGTGCTTTTGGCAATGTGATATTGTATATAGTCATTCAAAAATTGGGGCTAACTCCTACTCCCTCAAACAATAAGTTTTTTTAGCTAGATAAGATAAGGGTAAATATGGTGGGGGTGTTGAATCAAATCCATATACAATCGGTTACTAAATCTAGGATACAACAGTATCATGATATCCAAGTAATGGATATCCCATATGCATGTGGGATGTTGCTTAGTCGTGATTGGTGAAGAACCTTTAATGGTTATATGGTAACTAATTTCTCATATTTGTAGCTTTCTTGGCATGGCATAACCAATCAAATTTGGATAGAAAGAGAGTCTATGTTGAAGGATATCATTACTAAGTATGACAATGTCAATGATATTATGTACATCGAGCTAGACATACGAGTCTACACTATGGAAGTGGAAACTTGATCTAAAGAAAATAATATGGTAGTAGATACCCCACCAAGTAAACAAAAGGTAATTGAAGACCAATTATAGGCTCTCAATTTTGATGGATCAAAATGTAAGTATGGCAATATCATTGAAATTGAACTAGTCATCCCCGGAGGTAAATCACATCTTGTTGCTAACCGATTATAGTTCCCTTGCACTTAAAATGCTCTTGAGTATGAGATATTGATTTATGGATTATAGTTCTTCATCAAGAAAGGAGTCAAATATGTACGTGTCCAAGGAGATTTTGAATTGGTGATTAAGCAAGTGTAAAACGGGTATGCCTATCATGATAACTGTCTTTCAAATTATTGTAGCCATATGTGGAATTTGATCCAAGAGTTTGATACCTTTAAAATCCAGACCACTTCTCTTAAAAGGAACCATATTGCAAATTTATTGGTAGTAGTAACAAGTACCTTGGATCCAGTTGCTCATCCTAGGATAAAATGATTCTCAATAAAATTGGTTGCCACTCCCTTTATACCAGACAACATCAAAAAAAAATTGGTGTTTGAATATGACTAGCATATAGTTGATAATATTGTTGACTTTAGTATATTTAAAATGCAAAGCATAGCTGAGAAAAATTTAAATGGTGCAAATTCAATGAAGGTGAATTTGTCTAAAACAAGTACCATTTCCAAAGGTATGATTTCTTTGGAATGTTTATTTGATATGGATTATCATACCCACAAGCAGTAGATTGTGTCATCTGAAAAAGGATTATATAAAGCATATAATTTAGGAAATGCTAAGAATCCACAAAACATTTTCTTGGGAAAGGCTTGCATTGAAGAGGAGAAAAGAGGAATAATTTATTTCCTAAAGGATTTTAGGGATGTTATAACATGGAGTTATGAAGATATAAAAACCTATGATACATTCATAATTACCCATACCATTCCTTTGAGCCTAGAATGAAGCTCTTCTGACAAAAATACAAACTAGTGAATCCATTGTTGGAGCCTCTCATTCTTAAAGAGATACAAAAACTATTTGTATCATGTATCATTTTCCTAATAAGACATTCTACCTAGGTTGCAAATCTGGTACTAGTCCATAAAAAGAATGGAGAAATATACATGTGTGTAGATTTTAAAAACCTTAACAAAGCATATAAGAAGGATAATTATCCCCTCTTCCCTGGATGAAATACTACAAATAGTGAATGGCTCTTAGATGATGTCTTTCCTAGATGGTTACTTAGTGTACAATCAAGTAATGATAGACCCCAAGGATAGGATCAAAACTACATTTACTACCAATTGGGGAACAATTGCATACAAGAGGATGTCATTTGGTCTAATAAATGTAGGAGCAACTTTCCAAAGAGCTATGGGCATTTCCTTTAAGGATCTCATTGGAAAACACATTGTGATCTACATGGATGACCTCCCTGTCTTTTCTAAAAAATATGTAGACCATGTGAAAGACTTAAGAAGGGTACTACAAAGATACTGAGAGCATGGAATTTCATAAAATCTCAAAAAAATGTATTTTTGGAGTCACAAAAGGAAAAATCCTAGGGCATGTTATTTTTTAAGCTGGTATTTTCATTGATCCAGAAATAAATGAAGCCATCCAAAAAATCCCCTTCCCAAAAGCAAAAAGGAGTTGAAGTCCTTCTTTGGCAAAATTAATTTAGTAAGAAAATTTATTTCTAGCTTTGCAAAAATAGTTTGACCTCTAAATGCAATTCTTAAAAAGGATGCCAACACTGTATGGACTGGGGAAGAATAAGTTGCTTTTTAGGAAGTTAAAAGGGCAATCACAAAAGCTCTTGTAGTAATCAATCCTGATTAAACTTAACCTTTTTATATTTACTCATTTGCATATGAATATTCAACTATTGTTGTTCTAACTCAGAGGAAGGAAGTTGGAGATGAAAGACCATGTTGTGGCCATTGCACAATATGCCCCAAAATTAGGGACCCACCTTAAAATTTTATTTTTTGAGGATTTTGGTTTTCTTTGAGCGATAATGTTAGGTCCCTACTCTTGTATTCATAATAGGGATTCCAAGGATCGTGGTTAGATAGTGTCTTTTATCTTCTTTTGGAGTGTTTAGGGTAGGTAATTTCTATGTTAATGTTTCCTTTGTTAGTTAGGCTTATGGTGTCGTTGATTAATTTCAAATGTTTTTTAAGCCTTTGAGGTTAATTAAGCCCATCTTAATAAAGAAAGAAAATAATAAAAATATATATATATAAAAATAGAAAAATATGTATATATACATATAACATAAAAATTAAAAAATTAAAAAATATATATATATATATATATATAAATAAATGAAATAAAATAAATTATATATATATATATATATATATTTCTTAAAATAAAATAAATTAATTAAAGGTAAAATAAATGTGACTGCCCTACTCACCTCTTTGTTTTTTTATAAGCTTATAAAAGAAAAGTAATTTTTAATATTTGACCTTTGAACTTATGCTTGTGTCGTTGGATGTTTAGGCCGACACGATCAATGAGACCGATGGAGTTAAAGACAGTGTCGAAGGGAGGATTTGGTTGATAGCAGACAATGACTAGGAGGCTTGTGATGTAGTAGTGCCCATGTGGCATGTGCGGATGATGGCATTATTTGTTTTGTTGGAAATGTGCGAGCACCGAGATGGTATTGCATAGAATGCTCGACGTACGGGGGGCAGCCAAAGCACAATTTTGGTGACCATAACAACTTGTAGGACCCAAATGTAAACCTGGCAAATATTTGATGACGTCATATGGGAATGTATAGATGCCACTACATACTAGGGATGTTTTTTTGGTGAGACCAAGGTGGAATATTATCAAGAAGATATGTAGTGCCAATGTGGGACGGTCACGAAGTGATGTGACATAGATGATGATGTGAAGGATATCGTATGGATGATGGGAAGATAATAAATACACATGAAACCAAGGCTTCATTGATGTGGATTAGACATAGATGATTTACACCATTGGACTTATGACTCATCGTCATCTCTGGATATTGCTAGAGTTAGCACTCACCTTCATCGTTGGAAATAGTGCTCCATCGAGAGGATGCAACATGACAGTAACGGTAATCACTGTAGTGATAGGCGTGGTTTGGGGTGAATATTCATAGACGACGACATAACTTGGAAATGTAGTGGATGACAAGCCTGCCAGATGGATTGCCAAGTCAAATGTGGACTCATTGAAGTGATCAATATGGTGAGCGTAGACGACATTCCTATCGTGAACTATGTGTCAAAGCCAGAGGGAATGGAGTATGTGCAGTTTGTACTGATGATAGTTAGATAACACAACTAAATACCAAGCAACAACACTGACAACAGGTTGGAGTCGATGGATACATGGAGATTTTATGAAATATAGTAAATTTATGGTGAGCACAACATGGAAAGATTTATGGGAAGAAAATATATAATGAACACTTGGTTCATATAATGGAGAAGGGTCTCGTTCGTTGTTGTATTATTCTGATATTTCCATTCAACTGTGATTGTCTCACGATATGACCATCCGTGTAGATTCAAAAAAACCCCAAAGCAAGAATTTACAGTGTCGAGGTGTACCGGGAAAGGGGGTGATTGTGTTGCGTTCTTCCTACGTCAAGGTTATTATTTGTAGTTTTTTCACTATGACAGGAAATAAGACCTCACATTACGAACAGTTTTACAAAGACCACATAGGTGCATTATTGATGGATGAATTTGGTTAGACGACCACTTATTCTAATCCTCCTCTCTTGATGTGTGGAGTTCTATGGATCATAATACCTAAATTTTTTCTTTAAGGTATACAATGTATTGCATGGAGCTGGGTGTTTTGGATGTTCGAGGTAGGGCTTTGCTTATGAACCCTAATTTTTATTTCAGACCATTTTGGCTTTATTAGTTATAGTGTGTCGTGAACATGCCTTTCATAGAAGTGTACATAAGTGTTAAAAATTGGGTAGTGTCGAGGCCACCGTGACATGGTTTTCTGCTTTATGAAAACACCGATGGAGCTTTAGTACAGGATTGGACATAAGGTAAAAACAATGTGTGACGTTACCAAGGAAGGTAGAAAGAAGAAAACGTTACAAAGGGAGAATAGAAGTGTTGGTGACATGGAAGAATTCCTTACGGAGACCAAATATGGAAAAGCAAGTGGATATTGGAAAGAATGGGGAAAAGTCAGCTAAAAAGAAGGTGAAGAGCCAAAAGGCAGAAGCCAACTAAAATTATTCTGAAAAATTTAAATACAACATCGAAAGAGAGATAGGGGCTGGAAGTTTTGGAATAAGAGTTAGGTGCAGGAAGATTGGAAGGCTCACAAACTGCGCCAACATTTTAGTCTCATTTTTTGTATGCAAAAAAGGAGATTTTGAGCACAATAAAATAAAGCTTTATTGCATATATTTTTCTACATGCATTAGAATTATTTTAAGGGTGTTTTATGCATGGATATGGTAGCATCTTTAAATTTTTTAATGCATGTCAGTATTTCCTTAGACTCTTGCCATAGCTAGTTTTTAGATTATGTGTATGCAGGTCTAACCTGGTTGTATTTTGTGTTCAAGATCTAAATTTTTTCTGCAGGATAGGCTAAATTTGGTTTTGTAGTTTTCTTTGGTCATATTTCCATATTTTGGTCCATATTCTAGATTTTTATTTTATTTTTCTAACCCTTCCATTTTTTTCATTTTTTTAACTATTGTAAATAAAATAAAAAAATAAAATAAAATAAAATTCCAAAAATAATTGTATGCAACCCTAGAATAAGCTTTAACATTTCATTTGATGCAACTCTGATTTCGTTTTGAAGCATATTTGTAATTATAAAAAAAAATATTCAAAGTTGTTGTTTTTAAAGGGGTTTTGCAATTTCAAATTTAGCATAATTTCACATTTTGAAGGCAAGTCAAATGTCAAGCTTTGCATGTTCGTTTTTAAAGCACTAAATTAACTTCTCTTTATGAAAATTACAATTTCATTAAAGAGGGGTAATTTATATGGCATTCCAAAGGTTATTGTTTTTAAAGTAATAAATTAACCTCCCTTTATGAAAATTTCAATTTCATTAAAGAGGGGTAATTTATTTGGCATTTCAAGGCCATTACATTTTAAAGTTAGTCATTCAAATTTATTTTATTTTCATGCTCAAAGCAAGCTAAAATGAAGCCAATCATCATTTAAGATTCACATTTGGGGATAGATTTTAATATTTTGTTTCATGCTCAAAGCAGGGTTTAAAGAAGATAAAACTTGTTTAAAATCTGCTTAACCAAAAGAATATAAAATCTACCTAAAATACTTCAAGATAAAATGAACTAAGGCATTTACATCGTGGTCATATGAGGGCCAATCACATTTTCTTTTCTTTTAAGTTTTATGAACAAATCATTAACATAGCAATAAAATAATACCAACGCAGACCCCTTGTTAACAATTATTTGCAAATCACTAAGGTATTTCTAGCACTTATTTGACACATCTTCATAAGCATACAAGCACACATTAAGTAAAAGGAACCTTGGATAAATTTCTATTTCTTTGCAAGAGAGGGATTTCTAATAAAAATCCTAACTGTGAGTGTGGTTTTGCAATTGGGCAAAATTACCACTCAATAGACCAATAAATTTTATAAGATTACCATTAAAGGATGCTCAAGTTATATACTCAATCGTGTTGAAAATATGTTGAATATTGTCCATGTTATTTTGGTGGGGTAAACACTAAAAGGTACTGGACACTCTATACCTATACTTGCCAAAAAAATTAGGGCTTTTTATGTTATTTTTAGACCCATATGGGCTTTTAGGATTACTATATTTGAACCCATGCTTTTTTGTCCATGATACTTTAAAAATCCATGCATGTGCCTTTGTTATATATATCGCACTTGCATTAGGGTTTGGTGAGATAGAAGAAGAATATTATTGTATTGTAGATGGTCAAGTTAATGCAATAACAAGATAACATTGTGCTGGTTTTTTCCCGTTGAGGGTTTCCAGGATAAATATTGTGTAATGTGTGAATCTGTGATCTTCCTATTTTGATTATGTTATTACTGCTTTTTTTATTTAGTTTATCGGGGCTCTTTATTTCTCTTCAAATTGTTGATAAACAAGCTTTTGCTTTGATCAAAGCTATGAAGAAATTTTGACACTATCCTACATAAAAAAGTGTTTACAATAGTGTTTGGTCCAACTATAAAAATAATGTTGATGCAGAATGAGATAGGAGAATGTAGAGGCAAATGATGTCTATTCTACAAGAGTTTGTCTATCCTACAAGAGTTTGATTTAGAAATTCAATCAATGAGAATTACTAGGGGATAGGGATTGAGCAAAATATTGGCTAAAATTGACTCTCAGATTTTATGTTAGCAATATTATATAGGAGAAACTATAAATGATGAGTGGTATCTAGACATTGTTCATTAATTCCTAAATAGAGTATATCTTGATAATTTAAATTCCACCCAGAAGAACGTTGCATCTTAATAGTATAAACTTCATAATAAAATCAGGCATTCTATATCAAAAAAATCATGAGAGGATCTACTTAAGGTGCCTAAAAAAACAAGAAGTTGTTGAAGTCCTCAAGGATTTCCATGGCAAATATGGAATAGGAAATTTCTTGGGAAATGCCACAGCACATCAAATATTGAGAGTTGGTTTCTATTGGCCCCATGTTTTTAAGGATGCACATGCACATTTCCAATCATGCTATGTTTTCTAGATTATAGCTCATCAAGAAAGGAATTATCCCATGCCATTGCAGCCAGTGATTAAAGCTGATCCATTTGCACAATGGGGATTGGACTTTGTTGGCATTATTAATCCTAATTCATCAGCCAACCACAAATTCATCTTGATTATCACTTATTAGCACAATAGAGGTTGTGATCTAATTCCTCAAAGATAACATTATGACCAGGTTTGGGATGCCATATGCTTTGGTATATGACGATGACCCTGTTTTTTCTTCCTTACAATTTTATTAATGGGTTTATGATCATAAGGTAACTCTAAAAATTTCTTATAATTACTATCCTCAAGGTAATGGAGTAACAGAATAAATTAACAAAAACCTTTTGAAAATAATTCAAATTTTTTTTGGATAAAAATCCTAGGGATTGGCACAATAAACTAAAGTATGCATTGTGGTCAAACATAACAAGGGTTAAGTATTCATTAGGTACATCCTCCTATCATTTGGTTTATATCCAGGATCTCATCTTTCCTACCAACCTCAAGATCCTTACCTTGCATTTCATGAAAAACTACTTAGAGACAAATGGTAAGATTGAGGCTAGGTTATTCAATTTAATGAATATTGATGAGAAAAGGGAGGATGCATTGTAACATTTTAGTACACATCAAGGAATGATAAAATTTTGTTTTGATAAGAGGGCTAAAATAAAAACCTTTAGGATTTTAGATTTGGTGTAACTATAGGATAAGGCCCATGAAAAGAAAGGTGACCATGAGAAATTTGATCCCCTTTGGCTGAGACCCTTCTAGATATTAGATATTCTAGGAGAAAATACCTTTAGGCTAAAAATCCTATCTAGAGAAGATTTCTCATTACCAGTGAATGGGAAATTCCTCAAACACTACTTTAATGCTTGAAAGTATCCCAGTTCTACCCTATAAATAAGCTCTATACATAGTTTTATTATTTTGAGATTTTGGTGTATTGGTCTAGCTTCATTTCATTTTTGTTTTTACTTTAATTTTTATCTTCAATTTTACTTTGTCTTATGCATTCCTCTCCTTAGATTAAATCAGTCAAGTATAACCAACTTCTAGTTATTTTCAAAAAATATTTTGCATAGTTTGGAGATTAAAGGTCCTTCTTTAAATTCAATAAAGATAAGATTGGTTTAATTATCCATTTGGTTTATATCCATGTATTGGGATGAAATATATTAATCTAGAAGTAATGCAAAGGGATGTAGCTTCACAATGAAAATATTTTAAATAAATTCTAGATCGATTAGAGTGAAATCATTGTGGTTTGGTTCTTAAACAAAAATCATTCAAATGTTCACCCTCCCATTTGCCATAATGATCCCCAACCTAGAAATAGACCCCAGTGCTTAAAAATTGAGCAAGATAAATCTATTTTGAAAAAATAAAAAAGGGAGCTCAAGTACTTGGGTGGTCCATACAACCTCTAGTAGGACTATGAATGTTTGGTTAGCAATAGAGTAAGATATAAAGTGGGATTAGATATAACACCGTCAGGGCTATAAACGCTTGGCTAGTAGCGGAGCAATATCTGGTAGTTGGTGATATGTCTACCTATGAGGAAAAGCTCATCATTAGTAGACCAATGTTTGCTTAAGGGTGAACTAGTCTGATTTTCAAACTATAATGGCAAATTCCAACTGATTCTAGAATAAGAATGAATTCATACACACACACTTTTGTTGAAACAAAATGAAGTATTGTTTTTAGGTTAATGGTTTAACCCCAACCTTGGATGGATGCCAGATTTTTGGTTTTTTTTATTATGAAGTTTCATTGTTTTAGAGATGGTTTTTTCTTTTCCCATAAATTCTTAGGAGCATTTTCTAATAGAGTCATCATGTGTTGTTGTGCTTGCAGAACACACCCTAGTTTACATGGACTAGGAACCCACTTTTTAAAATTCTGGTGAATTTCCACTTTTTTCTTGGGCTTGTGCATAATAGTCAATCATCCATAAAACTCAGGTTTTCAGCTAAAATATTCTAGCCATAGATGCCCAATTTCTATAAAGCCTTGAAATTGTCCTAATGTTTATTGCTATTGTTTTGTGTGGTAAACTCTTTAAAATGGCAAAAAAAATCTCCTATTAGATTAGACTTGAAATAAGTTTTCCAACAAGTACCCACATTCATATGTTCTCATAGCCTTAGCAGGGAAAATCTGCTTAAATTTAGGTACTATAGACTTGAATTTCCCCCCAGAAACACAAATGCTCCCACTTTTGGACCTTATATCTCTCTCAATACTCAACGAAATTTTGTGAAACCAATTTCATTAGATGCCTTTCAAAGAGAGCTTTTCAAAAAAATATAACTTGCCTATGATTTGAGAAGAATTGACCTCCTAAATGGTCTATTTTTATCGTGATATTTGGTTGTCTTGATTAATCGTAAGTGCTTGTTAATCACACAACTTCCACTTCTAGGCCTTATATTTCCCTTAATACTCAATGAAAATTGTGAAAAAGTCTCCATTGAAAGTGGTTCACAAAGAGATTTACATCAAATATAAATTTACCTATGTTTCAAGGAGGTTTGAGGCCCAAAATTATTTGTTTTCTACATATTGTCCAAGCTATTGCAACCAAGGAAAATTTGGATGTGGAAGTAATTTAAACCCTAACTTCTTTCATTCAAGTTGAAATTATCAATTGCTTGAGAGAAAACAAAAATTAAAAGAAATGTCAATCTAAAGTCCTGACAATCATAAGTTTTGATTGAAAATATAACTTGCCAAGATTTGCAGCCCAAAATAGAGAGTAAATAAAAAATTGAATATTAAAATTAGCAACATGTAGAAGGTCACAAAATCTTAAGGAGAAATTTTTAAAAGTTTCGCTCTACAAGGTGAAATCTAGAGTTTTTAAAGGGAAGGCTTTTAAAAGTTCCACTAGGTAAAAAATTGGAGGTTTTAAAAGAATATCTTAAAAGGCTTGTTCTATTAAGCAAAAGGTGGAAATTTTACAAAAAAATCTTCAACAAAAGAATTAAAAAAAATCCACTTTACATGGTGAAATCTAAGGTTTTTAAAGAAAAGCGTAGGGAAAGTTATTAAAAAGGTCCAACAAGTGGAAAGTTGCAAGTTTTAATAAAAGCTTTTAAAATTTTTGATCACGGGTTTTAAAGAAATCTTAAAAAGAAAAACATTAAAGTTTCGACAAAGATTTAAAAGGTGCAATCAGAGGTTTTGCCAAAAGGAAAAAATTAAAAGGGTATGATAATATGAGGTTTGTGAAAAACATAATGTTACAAGTGAAAATTAAAACCCAACAGATCAGAACCCACTAGATAAGTGAAAGTTCATAGGGAAATTAAAAGCCTATGGGTATTTTTGGGAAACTAAAAAGAAACTTTGCCAACTCATAACCCCATCAACTGGTACATCTCAAACTGTGCAAAATTTACCAAAAAAGTAGGAAAATTATTGAATGATACAAAAAGAAACCAGAAACTGCAAAATGTTGTTCAAGAAGAGAAAATTACCGAAAAAACACCATATTGTTAAAAATGTAGAAAGAAAAAAACATAAATATAAAAGAAAATGGTAGCACAAAAATGAAAAATATATAAAATTATAAAATAAAAAAACAATAGTAATGGCAATAAATTCTAATGCCTACAATTTTTTACTTGTGTAGGATATTTATCACAAACACTTGGAGTTCAAAGGTGTCAAATGTGGGGTATTTTAAGTTGTCCAGGCAAGTACAAACATATAGAATGGCAAACATGATGATATTAATTATCAACCCAACATTTATATAGAATTAATGAGGTATGGTTGAGGTACAATAGAAGCAATCCCAAGGAGCGCATCATGGAGAGAAAATAAAATCTTAAATGAATATAATGATAATTTATTGTAAAATTAACGTTAAATGAAGAGCTACCAAGTGGTATAATTACTAGCTCACTAGTCTATTACAAAAGGTCGAAAAAACATCCATTAGTAAGTCCCTGAGACTGAGTTTCTTTCTTACTCCTTGTTTGTTTGTAGTTTGAATGGATTTTTGAACTGAGTATAATATTGTTTTGAGATATGTTCCTATAATCCACCGAAGTGAGCAAATTTGGATCAATGTATTCCATGATTATATTTATAATGCAAGGCTTATAAAAAAATTATGTTCAATTTATGAATGTGTATGATGGTTGCACTCAGTCTATCTTGTAGTCTTTCTCTCCTTTGAAGATTGCACCATCTTAGACCTTAGGATGTGTGAATACTAGTCAGGATGAGATTGGTCTAAAATTGGAGTTGTTTCTTTATTGGATTGGAATTGAATTTTAGGGCAATATTTGTTTGTTTGTTTTTATTTATTTTTTCTTACCCTTAAACATTTAATTTTTCTTTGGGATATGTTAACATTAAGAGTAGATTAATACATTTCTAGTTTACAATAGTTTGAATTCTGCTCAACTCCTATAAATTACAAAACCAATGCAGTGGAATTGTTTTAGACAATTAAATACATTATTGTAAGACATTATGCCTAGACAATTTATTTTTGTGAGTTATACCAACAAAGGACCCTTGAAGGAACAATTATCAACGACCTCTAAGTTTATCTGCACCTACCAAGACCTGGAATACCTGAACCTTAGGGGAACAAAGTTCCTTTTAAGAGGGAACATACTATATTTCAAGTATGTTGTTTTACCCTTAACAATATGTCGTTTGCAAGCTCAACACTTCCTTGTTAGATCTAGTACTAATACAACATATGACAAACTTGGATATAACTTGGAATATGTTGCAATAGACTAGTGATTGATGTGGCAAAAAAAAG
The DNA here is from genome assembly GCA_028583015.1 of Wollemia nobilis. NCBI lineage: Eukaryota > Viridiplantae > Streptophyta > Pinopsida > Araucariales > Araucariaceae > Wollemia > Wollemia nobilis. The sequence continues at coordinate 1,654,307 of JAQPPZ010001579.1, read as the reverse complement.
TACTAAACAAGCCATACAACCTATTCAAGTTTGTAAAACAAGGTCAGTTTCCTTCATAGACTAAGAGGTATATGCTTGAACAACTCAAGCATCTTTTTTCGTACTTGGATCCTAACTCAATGGGAACCATTGCTTCTTAAGGGGTGACAAATGATCTAAGCAAAGCATGGATTTCTCAAAGTTACAAGGAAGATGATATCATTGTCTTACTAGTTTGTAGATCTTAATGCTTATTTGGACTCTTAAGTAGATGGGCTAGTGCTAAGCCAACTTATGACATCATGACTTCTCTAGCGCCAACTCTCCCCTAGCACCAACCTCAATGGCACCAATGCATAGAAGCCATCAAACTAGTGGCATCAACCACACATATCTACATTTAATACCAAACTAATAAAGTATCTTACAATACTAGATGCCAATCACCTTTCTACATAGGAGAAATTTAGTCGTTTGTCCATTCAAATACTAACACCATACATAGAGGAAGCTAAAGAGGTAGTTTCTAAACTATTTCTTAAACAACTTTTTCTCTAGTTAAAAATTGAAGTGTTTCACCTTCCAACTATTTTGTAATTTTTATATATATCTTATATAAAATATAGTGTAAGATCTTTTAGTTTTTATTTTATCTCTAATTTTCCCTTTTTCTTCTATAGACATAGGTTCTTCCTACCACACTAAAAATAGAGTACCTTGCACCCTATAACACCACACCCTTGTATTAAACATATGTATAATTGCTTCCTATTTAATACAAAAGCCTTGCATTTCATAGTATATTCTTGCAAATACATCATCATATGTAGTTGCGATCATTATTTAGTACAAGGTATATTTCTTCAACATTTTGAAAGAGAGATAATCTTTGTGCTCTGTCTCTCATTACACAACTTTGAAGCATAGCTTTCAAGCACCACAAGTTAGCTTTGGAATTTGATCTCTATGCTACCACATATCGAGCCTTACAATGCATATGAATGTCTAAGTCTTTCATTATCCAACCTAATTGTTAAAAAAAAAATTACCACCATTTTTTAATCACAAAGGAGTTAAAACAATATTTTTGGATTAGGAAAGAAAGTCTATATTAGTCAAGATTGATTAATTTGTGTTTATGTAATAAATAATCCTTTAATACTTCACCTTTGATCCTTTGATCCTTTAATCCTTTAATCCTACCTTCATAGATAGGAATGATCTAAAAGGTTTAATTCTTGAATCTAAAGCAATTTAAAACATAATAATATAAACTACCACTACATGTATCACAACCATATAAAATAAAATTATATAACAAAATTATAAAAAAAAATCTTTTTCTTTTCCTAGTTTTTAAGCACATCTAAATATTTATTTTTTTATTAAATTATTTGTAACTCTAAAAACTAAAAAAAAACATGCTAACATTGTCACTTTATATATTAATTTAAAAATAAATTTTATATATTTAAATAATTAATACTATACCAAAATTTAAGATTATTAAAAATTCAATTAAATATAAAAATATATATATCAAATGGATATTAGTTCAACCAATTAGATTGCTTAATATTTAAAAAGGAGAAGGTTCAAATCTTACCAAACAATACATGAATAATATTCAAATTGGTATCCGTCTCAGTGTGGTCTACCGGTAAAGATACCACTTACATTATTAATGATGTGACCTGGGTTCAATTCCCACAACGAATGTGTATAAAAAGGGTTATTCCAAAATATATATATTCAAATTGTTATAATATCACTATATAATGACTTAATATAATATAAGTAAAACTTTTTTCAATTTTATATAACCAACCATATATATATAAAAACTCAAATCCTTGACCATTTCACACTACTCTATAAAAAATATTATATCACAAAAACAATATAAGGGTGAGCTAACATTGTTATATTAAAATTTTTTAATAGCTATGAAGGACTACTTGCTTGATGAACACATACAAATTTCTATCCATGGTTAGGATAAGGAAACCTGATTTACCCACCTTGGTTGGATTTTGTGTTAGTTAACCCATCTTCATCACATGCAAATATATAATCAAATTTATTAAGAGGACTTTATTGCATGATAGGTGCATGAAATCAACTACATACTTACTTGGAAAATGACATACAATACATAAAATATGTATAGCTTAGCAACTACATTCTTTAGTGACGCCTTGAGCAAGCAAATTTAGCTTCTTTTTCTTAGCACCACTTACAAACATAATCATTAATATTTATTGACCCTTACATCTCACTTTATAATCTCATATGAGCAAGCCTTAAGCATGAAGATATCTGCTAAGAGAAAATAAATGATTCCAAATATTTAAATACCTAAAAGGCCAGATAACTTTCACACTAAGCATTTGATTGAGATATAAAATTTTATATGCAAAGTGCTTGACGAATTGAAACACATGATTAGCATGGATATCATAAAGCTACATTTATATAATACCTTAATGCCCATAAATAAAGTAACATTTCGAGAAAAAAAATATTGCCTTAAAAAAATAGTCTAGTTGTAGCTATATGGTAGGTTGTTTCAGTTTGTTTTGTGATGGTAAAAAAACATTGCTTTGAAAAAGTAGCTATACCGTAGGTTGTCTCAGTTTGTTTTGTGGATGGTTGGGTTCTCTTAACTTCATCTTTATTTAAGAGGTAGAATTTATAATAGTAAATTCGAATTCAATCTAAAATTATACTAACAAAAGGACAAAAAGTATTACCAATATTCTATGAAAAAAATTGGAAAAAAAAACATTTAATTTATGGAATGTTTTTGAGGTTGGAAAAGAACTAAGAATGATGTATATATCATTGCTTGTGCTTGTGCACTCAAGGAAAGCTTAAGTTGATAGATAGGTTAAAATAATATATATATTTTTGTTGCGTAGGTTAAAATAATATTACGTAGCATCATTTCCGTACCCACTTTGGAATTAGGTTGCTAACATAGTCGGTTACAACATGATAAGGACTATCATGTTATCTATCAAAAATTCCTTCAGTGTTCGGTTGAACTTTCATTTCAATCGTTGTCTTTTTAATTTATTTTTTAAAGATGGTGAAGCATAACTAAGATATAATTAAAATTATTTTTTAAAATAAAATATTTTTGTTTATAATTAAAATTTAAATATTTTATATAAAAATTTAATATATCAATAAAATATTTTAACAAAAATATATAATATTAATTTTTTTAGAAAATATATAATTAAAAAAACTTAACCACTATTCCGTTTATCTTTCCATGTCTTTGACAAAAAGAAACTTACATTTCAAGGCTGAGTTATGGTTGATGTGTAAAATAGTTATAAAATCAACGTACAGCGGTTAGGATTACTATAATATTAGAAGAAAACAATGTATGATTTATATATACGTCATCTGAATGCCTTGGTGTAACGGTCTGTATAGAAATAACTCGCTCTGCTCTATCTGGAGGTTACTTTTTAGTGCATAATTTTTAAAAGTTTAACAATGTTACATAGGTTACTTTTTAGTGCATAATTTTTAAAAGTTTAACAATGTTACATAATAGGGACAGTTTTGTTTTTTTTTTTTTCTAGATTGTATGAGGTCTAAGATTTTGGTTAATTGCATAATTTTTAAAAAGTTTAACAATTTTATATAAGAAGTCTGGACAGTAACGAGTTTTGGTTTGTCTAAGGTTTAAATCGAGTTTTGGTTTGTCTAAGGTTTAATTTTATTGATAAGCTTCTAGAGAGTTTTGGTTTGTCTAAGGTTTAATCTTATTGATAAGCTTCGCTCTAGACCTTACGAGGCCCTAAACCCTTAAAGATCTCTTACACTATCCAAATCCAAAAAGAAAAAAGTGTGGATGTGTGTTAATCTCTTATTGATAAGCTTAAGCTTTAGACCTTACTAGACCCTAAACTTTGATCTTAGGGTCTCTCACGCTATCCTAATTAGGAAAAAAAAGTGTGGGTGTGTTAATCCCGTGCTGGTAAGCATAGCTCTATAACTTACTGGCCCTAAACTTTGGTGGCAGGGTTCTCACACTATCCAAATTAAAAAAAAAAAAAACAATGTTATATAAGAAAATACATTTAAAATTATAGGTTTTAAAATTAATTTTAAAGTCTGTTAATTTATTGAAATGATATATACATTGTTTTAAATTTTTAGTAAAGATGGCTAATAATAGTTAGATTGTTTAAGAGTTAAGAAAGTAACTAAAATCCAAGAATTTTTATTAAATTAAAATTAAAATTTTATTAGTGAATTTTAACATTCTATTCAAATAACATGAATTTAAATGTTTAAAAATGTGTTTAAATCTTACTAATTATATACGTACTTACATACCATAACTATGTAGTTATGATGTGATATGAGTTTAAAAAAATATCATAACTTATAATTATTAATATAATATTGCTTTTAAATTATTTGTAGACTAAAATTTTTCAAAACTTTTAACACTACGAAGTTGGCCAAAATAAAATTAGAAGTTATTTGTGTGTGAGAGTGTAATTGTGTTAAGATTGACTAATTTCACTCTTTTTTTTAGTGTTTTAGATCTGATTCTAAACAATGAAATGTATTATTTTTAATTTTTTAAATTAATGGTAGTTAGCTTTAATTAATAATAATATAAATAACATCTTCAATTAAAAAATAAAACAATACATTTTCTTTTGTTTTTCAATTCATATTAGAGAGCATTTTGAAGTTTTCTTAAGTTTCTATCATGACACTTATATTATGGAAAGAACATATTTATGTTTGGGGTCAACTACTTAATTACTTATACATTATATTTTTAGTTTATACTACAAATAATCTAGTTTCCTTGGAATTATGATGAACATGGTAACAAGGTGATTGTGTTTGAGGTCAAACATCTACTACTCTTGAGCTTATATTCCCTTTATGTTTATACTAAGATAAGAAATGACTGATCACTACTCAGGTATCTATAAAAAAGGTATCTATAAAAACTGACAATGATCAAGGCTCAAATATCTATAGAAAATGATGTTGATGAACGCTCAAACATCTACTACTAAAGCATCTATTCCTACCAAAATGCAATTCTTTTCAAACACATTAGACTTTTATAGCTCCAAACATTTGAATGTAAGCCTTCTAGAACACATTGATTTCTATTTGTTAAAAATATATTCATCTCAATAATTGGATGGGCCGAAAAAATATAATAATTGATTATGATGATCCAACCTTCTTAAAATTAACACAAACCTAAGCATATAATTCAATAATAATTAAAAAATAAATTTAAATATTAAATTATAATTCTTTAATTAACTTAAAACAACTATTTTTTTTTTAATAAACAACTATTTTTTTAAATAAAATGTTTTATTTATTTATTATTTAGTTGATTAATTGTTTAAATAATAAAATTAATAATATATAAAAATTAAACTTAAATTAAACTCTTTAAAATTATTTTATTTAACAAGTTTTTTTTTTTAACTAAAATAGAAATATAACAAGATCATTTACATTTTTCTGTAGTTTAAACTCAAATTTTGAAATTATTCTATATTAAATTATTTTATTCATCAAGATTTTTTTTAAACTAAAATAGAAATATAACAAAATTATTTACATCTTTCGTATGGTTTGAAGTTAAATTTCTTTAATAAAACCCAACAAAAACATAGACAAGGACTATCCATCAAAGTCATAACAAAAATTCATAAACAGGTTGTTTTGTCATTAACTCATGGATTTGATTCTGTGTACTTTCCGACTATACTTTGGCTTGTATGTCATATTTCACTAAATTTGCATATTTTGGAAGATTTTGTAAAACTGTAGTGTATTCTTAAAAGAGAACCTAAATGAAGTGACATACGGTTTGGCATGTTGTGGTTGTGGGGATGGCATTTGATTTCTCTTGGAATGCATACTCAATACTGACTAATAAATTAAGATGGGTCCTGCACTCATTTAGCATACGCATTCACTCCAAAGAGCCCACCTTGTCACTAGGCAACATTCAAATTCATTGCTCAAATTTGTATTATTCACAAACATCCTTATCCTTTTTCTCCTCATTTCACCATTTCCTCTGAGATTATGCTTTAAAAAGATGTGCCCATGGACAAGGCTATAGACCAGCAGCGGCATGTCTAGGTCGTAGAATTTGAAGTTTGAAATTTCAAGAGAGGGAGTTGTGAACGAAGAGCCTAATTGAAGGAGGTCCAAGGTGGGTGATCGTGGATTTATTTAGAATTAGCAATAAAGGTGTTAGCTTTCAGAATAGTCTTTGTAGGTATTTGGGTATGCATTATAAAAGTGCTTCTTTGGGAACAAATCCCAACTGTGATGTTCTGGACGGACAGTTTAATATTGGAATACTTTCAATGGATGCTAATCCTACGATCTCTGAAACAACTTTTTAAATATGAATGACTTGTCAAGGTTCTCAAGATACATTGATTGGCTAAATTCGCACATGTATATGATTTGTTTTAAAAAGCCCAACCCAACATTCGTTACTTGCTTTGGTTTGTAGTCAGTGGATCCTTCAGTCCATCTTCCTCCGTGGGTTTGAAGTCAGTCTATCTGGATCAGTTTATATTTGGGTGTCTTGAGGCCTTTGCCTGTCTGTCATGAACTAATTTGGACTTTTTGAGGCTATGGTAATGTTTTCTTTCCCTGGCTTTTGTTTTACTCTTTTGTTTGCTGCATTAAACCCAAACACCAGCATTTGGGTCTTTGTATCTTTATTGTAAGCTTCATTGGTTGCCAATATAGTATCTTAGAGAGTGGATTGCAATGCCATTCTTATGGGTTTTGATCTTGGTTTTGTGCACATATGCTTAAGTGAGATTTAAGCTTGTATGAGAAAAGCGTTGTCAATTGCTTTGTAAGGGAAAACCAAGTAGTGGAATGAGACAGAACTCCGTGAAAAGTGACTTTTTGGGTCTTCTAGAGATAGGCATGTTAGCGGGTCACAATGTGGGGTAACTGAGAGTTTTGGGATTTGTGCTCAGTGCAGGAAATGCTCAAACAAGCACAGTGGGTTTTCTGAAGAGCCAGAGCAACCATGAGTACGGCAAGATTCATCAAGTGTGTCACTGTGGGGGATGGTGCTGTGGGGAAAACTTGCATGCTTATTTCCTACACAAGCAACACATTCCCAACTGTAAGTGTTAACTCTGGCCTGCTTTGTTGGAGGTCAATATATAAATCTGTCCCGTGTAGGGCTTGGTGGTTCAATTTTTCTGTTTTTGGAATTTCTTTCGCATGTGTTTTGAACCATGTTTGGATTGTTTTTTGGGTTTTGGCCAGGACTATGTCCCAACGGTGTTTGACAACTTCAGTGCAAATGTAGTGGTGGATGGGAGTACGGTGAATCTTGGCCTTTGGGACACAGCAGGTAGCATTCTCTTTGGTTTCTATTTTCAACCCTAGGAAGTTTATGCCATTGAGAAAGGAAGCTACAATGCCAAAGTTCCCCCTTGTTACAATCCCAAATCAAGTAAAACATAGAAAGCTTATACAGAATCTATGATGTGTTTGTGTATGGTGCTGGGTTAATAAATCTAGCCTTGTTGATGCAGGGCAAGAGGATTACAATAGGCTAAGGCCCTTGAGTTACAGAGGTGCAGATGTCTTCTTATTGGCTTTCTCCCTTATCAGCAAGGCCAGTTATGAGAACATTTCCAAAAAGGTATTGGCCATCGGTCTTTTAGTTATTTGTTTTTCTGCTGTATTGAGGGTCTTGAGCCAAGACATTCCTATTTTAGGGTTAGGATCACGGTGTTAGGTTTCTCTTGCTTGTCATGTTTACTCCTGTTTCTTCTATTGCAGTGGATTCCAGAATTGAAACACTATGCACCATCTGTCCCTATTATTTTGGTGGGGACTAAATTAGGTCAGATAAGCCTATGCTTTCCAGCGCACTATCTTTTTTGGTATTCTTTTCATAGTTTGAGTGCTGATCTATTTTCCACTTTCATCTGACAAAAGTTATTTCTAATAATTTCAGACTTACGAGAAGACAAACAATTTTTTGCTGATCATCCTGGGGCAGCTCCTATATCAACGGCTCAAGTATCTTCTTGCTTCCAAGAATATTCTATTACCAATAAATAAATTAACCAATATTTTTATTTTTTCACTTTTTTTTTCTTAAACTACATGTTCTTGAGTACCAGAGTATTTGTCTTACTATATTCTTACTTTCACTAGCAGGCAGATTAAAACCATAGTAGACTAGGGCAATGGTGCCATTGTAGATATCATATAGGTTTCCTGAATTTTATCAGCAGGTTCTGCTCAGCAAATTTAGAAGCCTTCTGCAAGAGAGGTAGCCTCCATGGAACCCTGTCCTGAGTTTCATGTAGAAGCGAGGCCTCAATCCTTTATTCTAAAGTGTAGTTAAAAATTGGCAAGGGGGTCTTTACTATCTCGTGTAGGCCGTACAAGTTAGAGCTTGTCAATCTTTCTATCAAATCCGTTTTTCATTATGTCACAAATTATTATTGTCTCATTTCTAGATTGAAGATTCTGCCATTCAGATAAATTTATGGTTTTACATAGTGGTGTGGCAGCTCTGACTTGTTTTTGGATAAACATAATTCAACTTCGCTGATGGAAGAAATATTTGTGACTTCTGATATATTTAAAGAGAGGGTGTCTCTCCATTATGTTTTACATGAATCATCCATGATTATCTTAGGCCAAACATGGTTCATCCTCATCCCCATAAGTCTTGATCTTTTGTCAAACTGCTGAAAGTGATCACCTTTTAATTGAAGCCACAACTTCACCTCGTAATCACACGTTTTCAGAGGTATACATGGCAACCAACAATTGTTTTGCTGTCTATGTAGGGTGAAGATCTAAAGAAGCAGATTGGAGCTGCAGCATACATTGAATGCAGTTCTAAAACACAGCAGGTATGTTTGTGGAAGGAAATTTTAACAGGAATTTGGTTTTAGAGATTTAAAAAAATTATCATAATTGCATGTTGCATACAAATTAGTATCATTGGAGCTAGGTCAGTTAGAATGAGACAGTGGTATTTTCCACCCTGTAACTTTCTTCATGTGGATGGAAAGTTGGACTGCCATTTTAGTTATATTTAGGAAGATCCAAATTATACCTTATCACTTCTTGTCCATTGAAAAATCAATTGCCAGGGCAAAGTTAAGTATTTTTTAAGGTCCACGAGTATTGAACATTGAACAAGGGACTCGTCTAACAACACAGTAAAAGACTAGCATCATTAGCAAGCCTGAGAGACCATTCCTGCCCTCTAACATCCTGTAAGGCTAGCAGAAAAGTTCACTATACATAGACATATTCCTTTGATCGGCATTGGATGCGTTGAATTTACTTGCATGTAAGTACAGATGATAAGTATTGAAAGCTGAGTCCTGCATATAATGCTTGTTCTTGCAATTCAACTAGTCCTTTTGTCAGTTCCTAAGTGCCATTAAATTATTGACTTTATATTGGTATTGGAAATATGGTTACTATACTTGCTCTTCACATCTCTAAATTTTTAGGATAATTAGCTGATTTTTCCATAGCCTTAACAAACTTTTGTCTCTGCTTTTAGCTGTCACATCATTAGAGGCTTCTGATTCTTAGCTGATTGCTTGTAGAGGCTACCTTGCTTTTGGTCTTCTTATGTATATAGATCAGATATTTGGCATCTCTAATTTTCCAAGAAATTTTTGGGGATAATATGATCTCCGTGTTTTTGTTTCAGAATGTGAAGGCTGTGTTTGATGCTGCAATCAAAGTTGTTCTCCAACCACCCAAGCAGAAAAAGCGCAGAAAGAAGCAAAGAACTTGCTTTATCCTTTAAGGAATTGAGATATTGGGCACCATCAAAATTTTTTGGAGACACTTAAGTTATAACCTAATCAAAGGCTGGCATATGATTTCCACTTAATATGTTTTGTTGATCTATTCCTACAAGATTAGCATTGTCTAGAAACAGGTTCATCATGTTTGGGTTCTTTTTTTGTGAAGCCAGATCCTCTGGCAAAGGGTTCAGGTTTTATAACTCTTATACCATTGCTCTGGTCATGGAGGACTTCTTTGAGATGTAATGCTATCTGGTATAACTGCTTATGGTAAGATGAAAAGAGTGGTCAAGATTTTTTTTGACTATGGGGAGTAATGGATGGTAGATAAAGTTATGCAGCTTAAAGGCGTGGAAGGGTTTTTCACTTTGCCTTATGAGGAAGCCAAGTGTAATTTTGTACTATTGGTTTTGATGTTATATTGTTTCAATATGTAAGGTTTACTATGGTTTATAAAAAAGATTACAGCCTTCATTGTTTATGGCCAAGGATTTATACATTATCTATTGGGAAATATTCTTTTAAAGATCATGGCTGATTCACATAGATTTGGCTTCCTGTAAATTTGTAAATTTGGCAGTAATTCATGTAATGCTTTTATCAATGGTATTTATGGTTTTAAAAAATATATATATGGGTTACTTATAACCAGTTGGTTATATTCCGAGTAGTCTAAACTTGTAGCAAACGGCATTGCAGGTGCTAACTTCACTAAAATTTTAACATTTGGAATGTTGAAATTTACAGTTTTGTAACTGTTTAAATTGCATAAAATCAATGATAAATGAAATTTGTTCAATTGCAAAATTGCAATTACAGTATTTATCCAGTTCAAAATTCGAGATTACAGTATGTAGATTTCAATTTTTCTGAAGTTTAGCAAAATAAGCACCAGGCTGGAGTGTTGCCTGGAGGTACCTGGCTACAAGTTTAGACAAATCTGTTATATTCTGGTTAAGCCTTTGAAGTTAAAATTTGCATGATATTTGGGATCTATTAGCTAAATTCTTGAGCATGGAAACTTGTCATCACTTCCTGCAAAGTGAATACATAAAAATATGAATTGCGTTCATTAAAGGACGTGTGATTGGGGTTAACCGGCGAAATGGTGAACTCTGTAGCTGAATGATGCAAAATTTCCCTCTTAATTAAACATACTGTTTACTGTGCAACTTGGGATGGTCAGATTATTATTTATTTAATAGGTAATATCGATCTGGACGGCCTCATCCGTCTCAGTATCGCACCTGGGTCTTCAACTTTCTTCAACTTTTAACAAATTGAAGTAATACTATTTAATTATAATGTTTTAAGTTATCTTAATAATAAGACTAAAATCTTTTTAAAAAAACCAAAGATATAAGTGACTTGACTAATTTTATTTAATATAACATGGAAAAAAAAGAAAAATCTTCCAAGCAATTCAATTAAATGCTCTCGGTGATCTAGGCTTTTAGATTTCAACCAAAGAGATCTAGATTTTAACCTAAGAGAAAATTATGAAATGGTAAAGGCAAATTTTTTTGAAAAACAAATAATTTTTTATAAGTTATATTATTGCATAGAGTTGTTTGATTTAGATAATTCTTGTATCATTTTATGCAGATTTTGAAAAGCTTTGAAATGAGTGGTTATTCGAAAAAGTCCAATAAGTATTGAGGGAGATATGATCATGTGAAGATAATTGGAACTAGAGCAGCGTTAAGGAATTTTTTTTTTTTAAATGTCTAATCTTTTAGGAGTCATATCTTCGTGAAGGTTTGTTTGATTCGGCTGATTCATGAACGAATTTGTGCGAAATTTGAAAAACTTTAAAATGAGTGGTCATATGAGGGAATCCGAACAATATTGAGGGAGATACAACCTCGTGAAGTCAACCATCTGAAACAAGGGTAGTGACAATTTTTCAAGCCACGAAAAACGAAATTGTAGATATCTGTCAACCAGGGTTTCGATGATGGGAGGAGCAATGGATGGATAGGGATTCAACGAGGCAAGATATTTTGTTTAGGCTTAGAATTTTCAAATAAGTTTATTTTTCCCTTCTTTATATTATAAATTTTGCATCCAAATTATGATAGGTTTTTTAATCAAATAATATAATTGCTAAGGATATTATAGTAAATTTTAGTAGATTTTGTTTTCTTCCCATGGATTGATTTATAGCTAAATCTTGAGAATCATCTCGAGTAGTAGAGATTAGTGAGGGCCTCACATAGAATCGATCCTTGTTTCTCAAAGATAGATCAATTATTTTGGTAAATTTAATGGGTCTTGGCCAAGGCTTCGGCCTTAAGAAAATGGATTGATAGGAGTGGAAAGTCTCCATGAGTGAGTCTATCCTTTCTTCCCAAAGGTTTCTTCCTAGCCATTTTTTGTTCTAGGGAGGAAAGGATAGAATCCTAAAAGGGGGTCATTGATTTATGGGAAGAGCATGACTCTTCCTTATCCTTTGGTATGAAGGCTTTGCACCTAAAAATATAAATATATCCCTAGTACTAGTTTGGGTTAGGATGTATGGGTTGCCCATTGAATTATGAGAAATAGAGGTCTCCAAGGCAATAGACAACACTTCGGGAGAATTCCTTGAGATTTCAAAACTACAAAAGATGGATTCTTGGCTATTTGTACTCATATATTGGTCATGATTGATATAAGTAAACATTTACCAGAATCAATCATTCTTAAGTATGGGGGTAAGTTGTGGATCCAAACCATAGATTATGAAAATATATCTTTTAGATGTAGAAAATGTCATGAGGTAGAGCATATTGAGAGATCATGCCCTAAGAAAAGTCCAACAAAAACATATGTAGAAAACCGCAAGACAAACTTCCAAATGGATATGGATGAGAATGGTCTTGAACTTCCAAAATATATATCTACACAAATGAAAGTAAGTAAACAATGGAGATCAGTAAGAAAAGATATTGGAAGAAATATTGATTCTTTTCAGGCTTTAGCCTATGGCAAAAAAGCAGATCAAAGCTTAGAGGACAATACAACAAGTTCAAAATATTAACAAAGAACTGTCTATTTGGTGTAATCCTTATTTAGGGACGAACATTCTCAATGACCCTAAGGAATGCGTCTCATTATAATTTGAAGACTCTCTTGAAGTGCCATGCACCATTCAAGAGAAGAAAATTGGTAGATAAAATGCAGTGTTAGATGTTAATACCTCTACCATAAGAAAATACCAAAAAATGAGCAAGACAAGTCAAAATATTTCGTACAAGACCCAGAAGAGGATAAATATAATGAAAAAAAGTTGTGAAAGAATATTAAGGAATAGAATAATAAGACTTACTCCTAATATAGGAAAGGCAAAAGGAGGAAAACCCTCAAATTATCAAGCAAGGTCTAGGGAAGCAAGAACAAACATAGATAAAGGAACACAAACTAAGTTGGTTGAACTTCTCTTTACCAAACAATAAAATGATATTGGTAATTCATAGGCGGGACCAGTAGCCCTTAATGAGACATGATTACCATCTCATGGAATATAAGGGGTGCTAATGCCCCCTCAAAGCAGAGGTGTATCAAGGATCTTTGTTTAAGTAAAAACATGATATTATTTGTATCCAAGGAACTTAAATGACAAAGGAAGAAGTTTCCAAAACTATGAAAGTATTATGGGCGAGATGTGAATGAGATGTGGATTTTGAAGGAGCGATAGGGGAAATTCTAACATGTTGAAATCCTATTAGAACCCCTTGTGTAACCATTCACAAAACTAGTCATTGGATAGCCTCTTTAGTCACATGCTGCTTTGCAGATATTCTTTTCGTCCTTGTCAATGTCTATGGACCTACAACTCAGTCAAACAAATTATAAGTATGGAGTGGGGTTGAAGCCTTTATGAGAAGTAAAGACCAAGAAACCCGATTCATGATCATAGCAATTTTTAATGCCATAACCAATTTGGATGAAAATTTTGGGGGAATTAGGAAATTAACCCAAAGTATGAGAGATTTCTTAACTTTTATTCAAAACAATACTCTATGGGAGGTTGAGTTTGAAGAAGAAAACTATACATGGACCGAGGCAAAAACCAAATGGTAAAAAAATTAGATAGATGCATACTCTTAGATCATTGGATAGATAAAGGGACTTATGCTAAAATTAATACCTTGAGAAGGATAGGTTCAGATCACTGGCCAATAAGAGTTAAAATGATGGTAAGTGAATTCAAAATTAGATCATAAATTAAATAGTAACAAATGTGGAAAGACCATCCCCAATTTGTTGATATGATAACACAGACATGGAATTCTTTAGGAAACAATGGGTTGTATACACTTCCAAAACAAATTAAATCAATGACATCTAAATTAAAAGAATGGAACAAGAACACTTTTGAAAACATTTTTGAGAAGAAAAAAGATCTAAAAGATAAAATTTCAAAATTTTAAAAAGATGATCATAATAATCCAAGCTTCGAGGAAAGGGAGTTGGTTAGTGAATATCATAATATTTTGAATGAGGAAGAGAAATTTGGAGATTAAAATCGAGACAAACATGGTTAAAAGGAAATAAAAATACAAAAAATTTCATAGGATGGAAATAGTATAGGGATCATCATCCAAAATTAGTAGAATTAAATCAGTAGAAGGGGTTTGGATTGAAGATCAGAGTGAAATAAAAAAGGAGACGATTGTTTTACTAGAATATTCTAGGATTAGAGGAATTTGAAGTTCTTAATGATAAACTACTACAAGAAGTACCTTCAATTATAACAAATGAAGATAATAGGAAACTTATGAAGCCTATTACTATGAAATAAGTTCATTTAGCTCTTTTCTCTTTTGATAAGGATAAATCCCTAGGTCCATATGGCTCTCTACAACATTTTATCAACATAATTGAGATATAGTAAATGACTTTATGGGTGGTAGTGGAACAATATAGGATAAAACAATACAGACCTTATAAAATAAATGCAACATGTATTTAAAAAAAAATGATGGAGAATTATTATTTTTTTATTAATTTTTTTTTTACATTTTTTTGAAAATAGAGAAATAGAATTTGGGGTATTGCTTAAAAACATGAGTTTATATATATGAGGATGTATTTGTAATGAAAATGGTAAAATGCTGACCTTCACCTATAAAGGATAATAAATCCTTCATATTTTACTCTGGAAAATGGCTTGAATAAGTCATAGTTTGAATATAAAATTTATATTTTTAATTAGTTAGGTTTATAATGTGTTTTTTTTTTAATAATACATATGGGAGTTGATTATTCTAGGTCACAAAAGTTGAAAAAAAAACCAACTAAATGATATATATTATCTTGCATATTAATTTCTAAGACAAAACATTTATCACAACATGATTGTTTATTATAAAATCTATGAAATTATTTTTTTGGAATTATTATTATATTGATTTGGTTAGTGTGAGAAACCCCTATTAGGGACGTTGAGGGCTACTTTGGGCAACATTTTTGGAATTTATACAATCAATCAAGACTACATAGTTAAACATGTTAGGTTTTTGATGACATGTCTAATAAGACATAAGTTTGAATGCTATCACAACAACATTCAACATAAGTGACAATGAAACATTTAAAAATAAAGTTGAAAAATGTTGAGTCCTTAAAGAGGGCCTTACTTGACTTAAAAATTATTCTAAGGTAGGAATTTGAGGTGATTTAGACCTTCCTTAATATGTGATGAATATTACATACAATTTGGTTTCAATCATCAAGGTTTAACCATAGGAAACCATTTGAAAACCTATATCCTTATAATATTTTTTTAAGGATCCCATAATTGAAGTAATTGAATATTAATTTAAATTTTGAATATTTTTAAATATTTTCTTACATTTTTCATTGCAACATATGGTCAATAATAAAGGATTAACCATAGCAAACCATTTATCACTATCCCATATCATTGAAATATATCTTGAAGATCCCATAGCTGAAATTGTTGAATAATCATCCAATTTTTGAATCTTTTGAAAAAATCATTTATTTTTGGAGTTGCAATTTACATAGAATTTAACATCATGATAAAAAGTTTAAGACGGGAAGAGATAAAAAAAGGCAATTGAAACTTGTATATAATTATGAAAATTTTGTCTAATTGAGTGTCTTATCATGATGACTAATATAAATACATAGTACGGAAGAAATTTTAAACCTCCAAAATAAAGCATGAAGCATTTGATGCAAACCTTCAAAATTGGAATACTCAATTAAAAAGTTATAGAAGTAAGAAAACTTAAAAAATAAAATTAAAATGATACTTATAATTAGGCATTTCATAATCTAATCAAATGACATTAGCTCAACTAGTTAATTTATTTTGACTTGCAAGTAGGAGACAGGTCCACGATACATGCATAATATTCAAGATGTTGTAATACCCCTATGTGAATATGATGTAGTGTGAGGGAGATCTATTTTATTTCTATATAGCCCTTAAAAATATTTTATAATCTAGAATTATATATATATATATATATATATATATATATATATATATATTAAACCTTCAAAATTAGAATACTCAATTAAGAAGTTATAAAAGTAAGAAAACTCAAAAAAAAAAAATTAAAATGATACTTATAGTTAGGCATTTTATAGTCTAATAAAATGATATTAGCTCAACTAGTTAATTTTTTTTTGACTTGCAAGCATGAGACTTAGGTCCATGATACATGCATAATATTCAAGATGTTGTAATACCCATATAATATTCAAGATGTCGTAATACCCATATGTGGTTATGATGTAATGTGAGGGAGACCTATTTCATTTCTATATAGCTCTTAAAAAATATTTTATAATCTAAATTTATATAAATAAATATAAGATTTGGTTAGTGTGAGAAATGCTTAGGGTTGGACATCTCCATCCCACCATGACATTTCGTAAGGGTGAGTTGCGCTTATCAATAGGGGCCTAACACACAACCATACACACATCCACCCCCTCACACTCACCCACGCTATGGTTTGAACCTTGGACCTTCCAAAGAAGTGCCAAAGCTCGAATAGTTGCATTGTCCCACCAGGACCTAATCTAAAATTATATTTTTATCTACCATTACCTTTTAAATAAGTGTATATCTATTTATTTATCTTCATATGTACACACTTATTTAAAAGATAATGGTAAAACATTTTTTTACCTTCCATGCGACCATAGGACATGTGAAAAGACTTTTATCGAGTATGTTTTTTTTTCATTATTAGGTTAAACTCACTCATATAATTGTGGTTTGAACTTGGGTTTCTTTTACGAGAATCCAAAAACATATCAATGGGATGTCTTATTATAAAATATGTTATTTACCCAATATATCTTTATCCATCCAATCTTTGGTTACTAAAATATGATCTACAACTTTACTTCTATTAAATTTTAAACTTTATAGTCTTATTTAAAGTTTCAATAGTAAATATATTATATAATAAATCAACTGAGGCTTGATATATTTTTGCTTATGCCCTATATCGTTGTCAATCATGAATTTTTTATTTGAGCTTGTTAATATTGCTTGGGTCCATCCTTCATCGCTTACTCTCCTATTACAGCAATGGCCCAAGCCCTTTACCAATACCCAACTCAGTTTTCTTTGGACCTCTTGCTTACACCACTACCTGTGGTAAATTTGGCTTGAGCAAAACAACATGATTTTCAATGGGATTGCTAAAGACCCGAGCTCTGGTGTCCTGCGAATTACCACCTTTGCTGCCGAGAATGCCCAACTCATCTCATCTACTGATGCCCCAAACCTGGTCTTGAGTCCCGATTGTTTGCTCACTTTAAACTCACTAATGTGTCAGTTGACACAACTAATTTAGTTGTTGACAGTTCTATTATCATATGGACCCCTCCCCCTGCAGAGTGGATCAAGTTTAATTTTGATGGGCGGCTAAAGGAAACCATGGAGCAACGAGCGGTGGAGGCATAGTCAGAAATTGATCATGGGAGAATTATCTTTGCCTATGCTGAAAACATTGGCTTTGAAACGAACAATATGGCTGAAGCAAGAGCCCTTTACCAAGGATTGCTTATTCTGGATGGTTTCAATGTTGACAATATCATTGTTGAAGGAGACTCATTATTCATCATCAATTGCCTCAAAGCCACCCAATCCCCATCGTGGAATTTGTGCAACATCATTGGTGAATGCAGAAGACTTATAAGCAAGTATTCCAATATCATTATCCAGCATGTTTATAGAGAAGGGAACAAGGCAGCCGATTGATTGACCAACACAGGTGTCAGAGAAGAGACACTCCATGTGTAGCAGACAGATTTTCTGCAGCACCTTAAGACGACCAATCATGCTAATGACATTTGCTTCTTGTAATCTTGGGTCTCTTGAAGAATTGCATTCCATCAAGAGGCATCACCTATTTCAGTTTTACCAGTCATAGCTTACTTCGTAAGCCCTCGTGGAAGGTTGCCTTGCATTTGAAAAATACTATCATGATAGAGATTTGGAAAATCAAAATATTTTTTCCCTAATAACATGACGAAAATGGTGGAGTGATTCTCCCTTTTGAGTCTATTTTTGTTTGTTGTTGTCCGTGTGCTTGGGTTTGTTCTACCTGAGTTGTTTCTATTTGGTGGTGTTTGTTGCTCTTTTTCTCTTGCCTGTTTTGGTTTTTTGACCAGTGGGTTTTCTCCCTTCTTCGGTTTGTAAAAGGTTTAAGGACCCTTTCAAAATCCTTTCTACTAATAAAAAATTATATAAAAACCTTTAAAATATATTTATAATGTTTTCACTTTTATTAAAAATAACTAGTTAAAGCAATACTTAAAATATCTTTTATTGGATGAAATTAGCTCGGTTAGATTCTTCAAATAGTTAAGGAAACCAAGTTCCAACCTTATCAAAAAATACATGAATAATATCCAATATATTGTAGTACCACTATACCTTAAAAATGTAATATTAGTGGAATATATCTACTGAGGATGGACACTCTCTTGCTTGTGTTCTTGAAGGTAAGTAAAACCAATGCTAATCCATTTGAAATATTTATTTTTAAATTTATGAATAAATTAATATATATTCAAATAAAATAAATTATATTTTAAATAAATAAAAAGTAATATATTTATTAATTTTAATAATAATAATAGTTTAATTAAAAATATTTAACTCTATTAATATTATAGAAGCACATCAAACGGGACCTGAAAGTATGGGGCATGAAACTTTAAAAAATAAAAATGGGTTCACATTGCATCAATTTTGGGATTTGGGTTTTAGGTTTTTTTCGGTAGATTTAAGTTTAAACTTCGATATATTTAAAGGAGATAGGTTGGATGGTGGCGGTTAAGTGTCTCCAAAGGAGATAGGTTAGATGGTAATCGTCGAATGTCTTCAAGTTTAAACTATGACGTATTCAAGAGGGGATTTGTTGGATGATAGTGGTTGAGTGTTTATTAGTTGACTATCCAGTTTGATTCCTTAGAAGGTCAGGGGATAGGTTGGATGATAGCAGTTGAATGTTTACGAGTTTGAATGTTTACGCATTTGATTCCTTGCAGGGAAAGGGGATGGGAGGAGATGGGTTAAATGGTAGTGGCTAAGTGTTTGCTAGGGGGCTATCCTAGTTCGATTTTCTAAAGGTGTTGTTGACTTCAATTTACCCAACGTGCTTAAGGGATACTCACTAACAAGGGGATAGACTAGATGGTAAGTGTTTACCAGATAATTTGACTCTTTGAAGGGTTGGATCGTTGACTTCATTTTATCCAAAGAACTTATGAAGTGAAGCGAAGTAAGAATATCCACTTTGTAGTTTGGATTAAATTTTTTTAAATAAAACCTAAAAATCATATCAATTCAATATTTTTTTTAGGATATATAAGAGAGTTGGTCACAACTACACTATTTTTAGTAACTAGTAAGTGTAAAATTCAAACCACATGGGTTGCTTCCACCAAACTTATTCCGCTTTATTATTATTAATCCAGCGTGAAGGGGACCACTGGTCGCTCGAAATTTGTACCGCCATCGTCAATCTGATGCGCACTCAGAAGATTCAAATCATACTACTACCTTTCCAAACAGGCTGCCACCAAGATATGAAACCTTAGTGTCTTCTTGGTAAATGCCTGACCAGAAAAACACTTACCAATCCACCTAACCCTCGAGAATAATCAAATCAATATTTCAATCAGACAAGTTTTACAAAACATATCAATTCAATATTTCAATATCAACAAGTTTTACAAAACATATCAATTCAATATCTCAATATTGACAAGTTTTAAATTCAATATCTTTTGAACCACGTTTTTCTATTGTTAATGTGGACCAATACAAAACCCTAGGGACAAGGGCAAATCGCAATCCATCAGCTCCTCGAAGAAAGAAGCGGCGAGAAACTTATACGGTGCAGTAGAGTCAAATGTGGTTGCAACAGTCAACTTACTATTTGAACGTTTTCTTACAGTTTGAGGGAGCTATCAGTTAAGATTTCGAAACTGTAAATAACAGGCTTATTGTACGGATTGAAATAAAGTTGTACTACATCATATTCCGATGATTAAATAAACATCTTTCATCTCCCTATTTATTTTAGGAACAGCACACCCTTCTCGGAAGGTGAACGTACAACTACAGTGACTGCTGCTCCCCTCTGCTCTGTCGGTAATCCCATCCTCGAGAAATATTCCAGACTTTTCGGTTACTAAATTTGGAGGGTGACTTAACAAAATGTGACTTAACAAAATTTCCCAACTAAAATACTTCAACGGTATATTGTTGAGGTTTTACCAATAATATTGGCGTTTGTGCCACCCCTTGTATCTCGATCAGGGAGAGGCCCCTGTTACCCGTGGGAAGTGTCCCCTCTCATTGTACCACCCCACCAAAATCTCTGCCCTATTACCATGCCCCTAATTGTACACCCCACCAAAATCTCTGCCCTATTACCATGCCCCTAATTGTACACCCCACCAAAA
Organism: Wollemia nobilis; assembly: GCA_028583015.1. Classification (NCBI taxonomy): domain Eukaryota; kingdom Viridiplantae; phylum Streptophyta; class Pinopsida; order Araucariales; family Araucariaceae; genus Wollemia; species Wollemia nobilis. Next base: position 1,633,524 of record JAQPPZ010001579.1, on the reverse strand, counting down.
TCTCTGCCCTATTACCATGCCCCTAGGGATAGTGGACAGCCCCTAGGGATAGTGTGTCCAAAATCTCTGCCCTATTACCATGCCCCTAGGGATAGTGTGTCCCGTGGGAAGTGTCCCCCTCCCCAAAATCTCTCCCCTCTTGCCATGCCCCTCGGGATAGTGTGTCCCGTGGGAAGTGTCCCCCTCCCCAAAATCTCTTCCCTCTTGCCATGCCCCTAGGGATAGTGTGTCCCGTGGGAAGTGTCTAAAAATTTCTTGTTACCATGTCCTTAAAGATAGTGTGTTTTTAGTTGTGTCATCTTTTGTATTTTATAATACTTCAATCTAAAAAAATATTAGATGTTCCTATTATTATTATCCATGAATATATGAAGGTCCATGAAAAAATCATTTTTTTTAATTCATGTAGGATTCCATAACATCTTTGTCCAGTATGGGTAGGACTCCTCGTCAAACTTGGATGCCGCTAATATAAATCTTTGCTTTTATTATTATTATTTACGAGGGTCACGAAAACATGTTTTTTTAATATACATAAATAAATGATAACATCTTTGTCCGATATGGGGTAAGATTGTTAAACTTGGATGCTGCCACTATAAATCTTTATTCAACTGACAGACCCAACCCTCTAAGACATCTCCTTACGAAGATATGGGTAAGATTTCTTGTTAAACTTGGATGCAACCACTATAAATGTTTACTCAATCGATAAACCCAACGCTTAGGACATCTCTTTACCGAGTTAAAGAGACCCAACCCTTAGGACATCTCCTCACCGAGTTAAAGAGACCCAGCACCCGAAAGCAGCAAACTAACCTATCTTCTTATAGTATACAATGATTTGAACCTAAATCTCCTTAAAAATCCAAAAATTTAACCACTATACTATCTTTACATATAAAAACATAAAATTTTAACTTATTTAGGGAGAGTTTCTTTCACTCGTTATTGTGTCAAGAACTTAAAATGGTAGGCCAGGAATTTGTTAGAAAATCCATGTCAAAGGAAAATGGATTTAATTTTTTTTTCATCATCTTCTTTTAAATGGAAAAATAATAGGTTCATAATTTATTTATTTATGTTATGATTTATCAAGAAAAATAATAGGTTCACTTGAATTTGAATTTTTTTATAAGAATTTAAAAAATATATCAATTTAATGTTTTAGATAAATATGATCTATCACCTTTAAGAGTGATTGATACAATATAACTATTAATTAAAATATATTATGTTAAATTTTTACTATTATTATTTTTAATTTATTATATAGGATGGAAATGGACTTATACTACATGTGACCACATAGTAGTACTACAACAATTTAACAATAATGCATGTATCACTTTTTAAGACTTAAACTTGAATATTTTTAAAATTAAAGGAATATAATCAATTGAGCTAATGTTAGGTTATTATTATTATTTAATATATTGTACTTAGTAAATATAACTCTTTTGAAAGAACATAAATGTCCAGTCATAAAATAAGGTTAAAATCATAAAGAAGACTAAATAAATATCAAATTCCAAGGCCACCTTAATTTTTAAAAATAATTTTTTAAAAAATTTAGCTCATCTTTGTATGCCTTCTTCAGGTTCCTTCCCAATACCTTTGCTATTACAATGAACATATAGCACTTGGATGTACTTGCTCTCCACCCCCACTTGGCTGTACTTGCTCCCCACCCGCACCCTCACTTGGTTGTACTTGCTCCCCACCCCCACCCTCACCCTCACTTGGTTGTACTTGCTCCCCTCACTTGGTTGTACTTGCTCCACACCCCCACCCTCACTTGGTTGTACTTGCTCCCCACACTTGGATGTACTTGCTCCCCACCCCCACCCTCAAATGAGGGTTTGAGGGTGGGGGTGGGGAGCAAGTGCAGCACTTGGCTGTACTTGCTAAATGAGGGTGGGGGTGGGGAGCAAGTACAACCAAGTGCTCAAATGAGGGTGGGGGGTGGGGAGCAAGTACAACCAAGTGCTCAAATGAGGGTGGGGGTGGGGAGCAAGTACAACCAAGTGCAACACTTGGCTATACTTGCTAAATGAGGGTGGGGGTGGGGAGCAAGTACATCCAAGTGCAACACTTGGCTATACTTGCTAAATGAGGGTGGGGGTGGTGAGCAAGTACAGCCAAGTGTTGGAGCAAGTACAGCCAAGTGCAACACTTGGCTGCACTTGCTAAATGAGGGTGGGGGTGGGGAGCAAGTATAGCCAAGTGCTGTTGTACTTGGTTGTACTTGCTCTCCACCCCCACCCTCAAATCACCCTCATTTGAGGGTGGGGTGGGGAGCAAGTACAACCAACTTGCTCCCCACACACTTGGCTGTACTTGCTCCCCACCCTCCACCCTCATTTGAGGGTGGGGATGGGGAGCAAGTACAACCAACTTGCTCCCCACACTTCGTTGTACTTGCTCCCCACCCCCACCCTCACTTGGTTGTAATTGCTCCCCACACTTGGTTGTACTTCCTCCCCACACTTGGTTGTACTTCCTCCCCACCCCTACCCTCACTTGGCTATACTTGCTCCCCACACTTGGCTGTACTTGATCGACACATGTTTCTTTATGAGAAAATCAAGCATCGCTCATGAGCATTGACTCAAAAGCAGTAGTGAGGTTGTGTGACAAAGTCATACACACTTGTTATCAACAGTACAACCAAGTGCAACAAGTGCGTTCATTTTAAAATACTAACCCCATAGAAGGAAATAAATCAATGGTAGCAAAGGTTCACGCCAAGATCTAACGACTGCGATTGGATCCAAGTCAAAATAAGGAGAACAAATCACACAAGATCTGACGACAGTGTTCCATCGAGCTCAAAGATCAACGGGCGCGTCCCATTCCTCGATTTATTCTATCATTTAAAAATCCTAAAGAAAAAAAAAAAGAATCGACGGATGCGAAAGCCCTTGTTAAGATCCAACGACAGCGGATAAGTCAAAGTCAAACAAAGGGACAAAACAAAATAAATCTGACGATTGCGCTTCATACAAAGAATATCAACGGGTATGATTAACCTTAAGAACATAAACACCCTCATGCATATCAATGGATGCGGTATGTTTCAAACCAATCCAACGGTAATTATTACTTCGAACAAACAAAGGTAAGGTTCAGGTTAAATTTTAATTAAACCGAGGTAAATGATGCTTAACAAGGGTCTAATGCATCGGGTAATTATCCCCCTTTTGGCTTAATCAAAGGTTATAATCATATGCCCCTTGGTAACTAACCCCGCAGGTTGAAGAAAATCAACGGTCACGTCGACGTTGATCGAGATCCAACGGCCGCGTCGAAATCAAAACCTAAACGACAAAATGGTAAGGATATCGGATTGTAGGATATCTAACGGTAGCACTTCATCAAAGAGAAATTGAACGGATGTGCTTGACTTAATAAAGCATCCCGATATAAAGTTCGAAGGCTTGAGTACCATGGTCACAAAGATCTGATGGCAGCACCCATCTCCGCTCGGATCCAATGACAACGCATTGTTAAAAATGATCAAAGGTTAACTCACAAGGTTTTTGGTCAAATAATTAATTAAATGCATTATCAAGGCTAAGAAAAGCACTTAATAAATTTTTATAAAGGTTTGATACGTGGATAATCTTGCCCCTTTTATTTTTGCTAAACCTTGCACATGTATGGGGAATCCAAAGGTCGCACCCCCATCACTGAACGATCTAACGGTGAGCACGTGGAAAGGTGAACTGATTATACGATGCCTATGTTTAATGCAATGTCATTAAGGTTTTAATCACTAGATTAACTATGGTAAATCACAATTGTATGAGGTTTAATGCATCGCATTATTATAATGTCAAATAAACGATTGTATAAACTTCGGGCCTAAGTATCATCGAATGACTTATTACTAATCAGGAGTTTTCGACTTAATAAACATGATTAATCTGATTAATCTGGAATAGGTTTATATAAATTAGTGGACTAACAATCATGCAGGTTCTTGGACATCAACGACTGCGTTAATCCTCCTCAAGATCCGACGACAGCGCGCAAGTCAAAAATCTAAATCCGACGATAGTGCTCCATTGGGATTAAAAATATCCGACGAAAGTGATCGAGTCAATGTCAAAATGGTAAGATACAAGAAGGGCTAATCTAACGGATATCTTATGATAAATCTAACGGATGCTCTCTCTCTCGAAGTTGATCCAATGATTGCGCTCGATTACGGTTATTTAGGAGAACTTAGGATATCTAAGATAATAACAGACACTCACATCAAGAACCAAATATTATGGGGATCCCTAGGATTATTGCTACCAAATTAAAAATATAATCGATCCCTAAGATTTAATTATGTGAGACAAGCAAAGTCTCCCCAAAATCGAAGAATGCTCCACAAGATCAATTACACACAAAAGAGAAAAACCCACAACACCAATATTAAGTGGTAAAACCCTACTTCAAACGAAGAAGGGAAACATCCACTATGAAGCTCACTATATTACTCATTTGATTCAAAAATACAAGAATGTTTCAATGTTATGCAACAATATGCATCAACATGATATTACAACACAAGTCAATATGACAAGATATATTAAGATGTAGTAGACAACACCCCTATTTAAAGAGAAGCTTTTCTACTACAACCCTAAATCTTATCACAATCTAATCTTATCACAATCTAATCTTGAGATGTGTGACAAGTGACATCTATCAAATATTAAAAAGTGTTTAGTTACTTTTTAATCTTATCACAATCTAATCTTTGAGATGTGTGATAAGTGGCATCTATCAAATATTAGAAAGTGATTAGTTACTTTCTAATATTTGCTAGAAAAGGGGAAATAACTTTTTTCCACAAATTAAATATTCCTAGCACCCTTATTTTATTTATTAATTGGGTGGGAATATTTTTACATAAAATAGAATTATTTTCTAATTCAAATATTATTCTTTAGACTTTATATTTTAGTCTACGAATAATTTACACAATGTTACATTACATATTCCAAAAAATTATCGTTTCGGGCCAAGGTGGCACGAGGTTCAAAATGGAGGCCACCCCTATCACACGTCACAGCTCCACGTCAGAGAAGAAGAAGGTCCATGGACCAATAACAAAGCTTTAAATGATTATAGGTACACAAACCAAAGAATCCAAAAACACATAGGATGATGGACTTTAACTGCCATCAAAGCACAACCTCGAAAGAAATGTGTTGGTGAATTTCCTTTGGTCCATTTTAAGAAGGCAGTTGGTAACACAATATTAATAAAAAACGTGTGAATATATCGAACTTGTTTCACCACCCAGTATTTGAGCTCACAAAATCAATCAAGTTTACCACCCTAGCAATCTAAGAGTAGAAATTGGTACGCAAGAAGTACATAGAGAAGAAGAGTTTTGAGCTTTCCTATTTTAGAAGGACTAGACTCGCTACCGTGAGCACAATGGCATCATGGGGAGACGCTTTTGTGTCCAAATACACTAGAGAACCAGTAAAATTCGTTACAGACCGATCACCATACTCTAAGATTTTTGGACCGCTTGTACCTGACAACATAATGTATGAATTCACTTAAAAGTGTGGAGCTGATAAGAAACCTACTCCAGCACAACAGTACGAGATCGATAATGCATGTATCAAGAGTTTTGCTCATGTGATGGAGAATGATAATAGGACCCCATGGATAATAGATGACCTATTTCATAAGGCCCAAAGGTTACAATACAAGGGTTTCCCCAGAAGTAACAGATGGAATAGTAACCTCGGGAAGCTGATATATCCTAAGGTTTACTTCTCCTCGGATTTAAGGGCATGGTTAGCAGTGGCATATGACAAAAGGACTAGAACATTTTGAGATAATAGGAACCGATCAGTATTCAGCATCAAAGTCGAGCACATCAAGAAAGTCTTCAATTTGATAGAGTCTACCACCTTTTTGATACAACGGGTAATTTAACACCAATCTTGAATGTTCACAAGATTAGAAGTCTTTAAATATTTTTTTGATACAAATGAAAAAATAGTTGATAAATTTTCAATTAGGAAGACTATTTTTAAGCCATGGGTCCAAGATTTTTGTGATATGATAAACATAGTCTTAGGGGTACAAGATCTCAGTGTAGTGAGTAAAAGATTTTTGTATTTAGTAGCACAAAGAAATCGAGCACATAACACCCCAATCTATGCATGGGAGCTAGAACTGAGTAACCAAATACATGAGCAAATGTTTGAATTGAAGAAGGCTATTTTTGAACAAAGACAAGAGATGACATGTTTTTCACAATACTCAATTTTTATTCACCTGATAGCAGGGCAATTAGGAGAGGAATCTCGGAAAAGAGTAGAAGTCGTTAACAACCCTACGTCCAGACCAGTTTCTAGAGAATACATGAAGGACGAACTCACATGGGCTGGTTTTGTGACCATTTTATGGTAGAAATCCATTGGACTTTAATCGGCATACTCCCTGAGAGACTAGGGCCAGGAGTAAGGGATTTTATTAAAGAAAAGGAGATTGGGGATTTCTTTTTCTCAGAAGGATTCACCTATATAAGACTCTATGGGGCCAAAATTCCCCCTAAGCTGTTATCGATGTATTTTCCATTGTCCCTAGTAGCTCTGGAGTTATGTAGGTAGGTGGCCGAGGAAGCCAAGATGAGATTAGTGAAGAAACATGGTAAAGTCCCCTGGCTGAACGTCCCCTGTCACTTTGGAGACTATATATTTGTTGGCTACCCTGCTCTGCTCAAAGGAATGTTTGATTTAGATACTATGGACTTCGATGAGATAACTTGGAGGTTTTATGACCCAAAAGGAATATATAGTAAAATGATGGAAAAATGAGAGTATGCTCGAATACAACATCGAAAGGATGCTTATGAAGAAATATTATTGGAAGCTATGGAAAAAGGGACAGATTTATAGGTTGTATGGGATGATTTCCCTCCTAAAGATAGGGGCATCACATAGATTCATGAAGCTATGATTACCCTACAAAATTGAGAAGGCTTCGAGAAGTTTTAGTGGAATTTGTAGAATCTATTTTACCAGAAGCAACTCAAGAAATCAAAGAAGACCCCTTATTAGAGATGATAGCAGAATAGGGTATTTGATCAAATGGAGGTCACTGAAAATTTTGTAGATATAATAGAACAACAGATCAGGCCTCCCGTAGATGATCATATAAGAATAGAGGTGACACCAAGCGCTTCCCAAGAGGTTTCCAAAAACCCAAGCATAGCTAAAGGGAAAGAAATTATGACAACACTTGTTCAGAAATCTTCTCTCCCAGAACATGCTATAATTCCCCTTTTTAAAAAAGTATTAGCTGTAACAAGTGTGAAGAAACTGGCACCCATGGCTATCCATGCCTCTTTAAAAATAAAAGGATAGGAGATTAAAGTTCTGTCAGTAATACAGATAAATATGAGAAGAACTGGTGGATTTGGGGGTTTGTTGCAATGTCACCAAGTGAAGAATCAAATGGAGATAACCACTGCAGAAAAGAAGAAGCCTAAATTGAACTTACCTTACACAAAGGTTTTGTTAGAGAGGATAGAGGAGCAAACTACTTTTACTGCTGCAAATGAACAGGAATTACAGGTAGTGGCAGGGATGGAAAATATACGATAATAACTTGCAGATGAACCATGATTAGAAACATATGTGTCAGATATAGCAAAAATAAATCTTCCTGCCTTGCAAGACCCACTTGTCTTTAGAGTCAATGAGGAGACCTGGGGCTCATCAGTACTAGGAAAATAAGGCGAAATGGTCAAAGTTGTCAAGGCGATGCAGAATCAAACCATGGACCAACTGGTCAAGAAAATTACAGAGTTAAGAAATCAATTGAAAAAATAAGAGAAGGAAAAATATGAAATGAGAGAATTAATAAATAAACAACAGGAAGAATTGGCACAAAAAGACACTCCAAAGGCACAACCCCCTTCAGTGGTAAATATTCAAAATCATGCCTATTATCTTAATGCAATGAAGAAGGATATGTCAATGAAAATACAAGTTCATGCCAAAGGGCTCACCGATATGTTTAGGCAAATCAGGGTGATTCAGATAACTGCTCAAGAAATACAAATTTTGATACAGAAGAAGGAAGAAGACTTCGAAGTCATTCTTCCTACCCTTGATTTAATAGGAGATAATTTTGAAGAGTTACAAGGTCAAGAGATAATAACAAATGATGGCATTAAAATCCAGTTCAATTTTGAATTCTTGAAAGCAGCCATGTTTGGGGTAAAACAAGAAAGGTGGATCAATGTTGTAACTGAAATGGATAATCTAGTAGAAGATGCAATAGGTAAAATGACGGATATTGGTCTATCCTTAGACAAATACTTAGAAGCCCCCAGTATAGAAGAGCTACTCAGGCATACAATAGAAAAATTTGACTGTGAGTCAGATGATGAGTCAGAAATGACTAGATAATCTACCTTGCTGGTGAATACTGTGGAGATGCTTCTCTTCCAATATGAGAAAAACAAGCCCGTTTTGTCCATACAGAAAAATAGAATTTTGTAGAAAATGAACATGCTTAGGTTTGTTGTAGCCTTTGACACAGAATTTTGGAAACTAATCAACGAACAAATACAATGGCTGCAACAAGGTCAAAAGGGGAAAAATGTTGAAACATATAGTCAACAACTGGTAATAATTTCAACTCTTCCAATTAAACAAGGACTTGTGCCAACGAAAAAAGTCCCCAAAGCAACAGAAGAGTCAAGTGCTCAAAGAGGGATAGTTCAAGAAAAAATAGTTGAAAAGGAAGTAGTGGAAGAAAGAACAGACTCTCTCAATACCACCATAATTGGTTAAAATAAGCTACTATTTGAAAAGGTCAAATAAGAGTGTACAGAATAAGCAAAAAGAGATAGTGGAAGCCAGTTGTACCAGTTTTGAAGATCAACTCAGATGCTAAGTGTAAGGCGAGAACCAAACCAAAAATAACAGAATCAAGAACCAGAGGCTATAAAAGGAAGCAACTGCATTCAAAATCATGATCAAGCAATTAGAGAATAGTATTTTTGCTAAGAGGTATACTTGAGTGCCCTTTAGAGTTGTGTTGTTGTATCTCCTTTTTGTGTTTATTTTTCTCATTCATTCTTCTTTTTTCCCTTTACTGTACATGATTTTGATAGAAAAGTGCTCAAGAAGCTGAGATTATTTTTTGTCCTATTTAGCCTAATATTCAAAGACTCTACCATTACCAGATTGGAACAAGAAGAGTAGGAGAGACCTGTTACATTATTTGAACATAGTCTTCTTCATTGTATTGATGTATTTCTTTGAGAAAAACAGAGTTAAAAGGCATCTTGCCCACTCTACATGTAATATTTTATGAAATCAATACAATTATGAGTTTCATTCGTGTTATTTCTTCGTCTTGGTACTGTGTGTCACTGTGTAATGGATTACATTATTTGAATGCACTATATACGTTTCTTTCGTTGGTCAACTTTTAGTTTTATTACGATATTCGAATAAGTCTAAGAGCATCAATTTTATTTCCCCATTTTTTTTTGTTCATGTCAAAATTGTTGTTAAATTGCTATAACAGCCCAATGAATCTAGGAATCGGTCTACATAAGGCATAACAAATGGTTATTTTATTTCTTGGCCATTTAAATACATGTAGTTTTACCTTAATCTTGAGCATATAATCAATGTTTTATCATAGAATTACCACTGGGGTTTCCTTACCCGTTATGTAGTTTTCCTTTAGCAATAGTCATTTTTTATCAAAAATAAGAGGCAGGATGACTAGACCCTGTAATAGCTCGTTGGACCTTAAAAAATCAAAACAAATGTAATGACACACATAATACCCTTGAAAGAAGATTCCAAACCGTTTAGACAAAAATAGAGGAAATACAACCTAACTCCACACCCAATAATGCAAAAGGAGATACAAAAATTGTTGGATTCCAAAATAATCAGAAAGGTAAGATTTTATTCCTGGATATCCAATTTAGTGCTAGTCAAAGAAAAAGAATGGGGATATTAGACTCTGTGTAGATTTTAGAAATTTAAACAAGAGTTCTTTGAAAGACAATTACCCATTGCCCAATATGGAACAACTATTACAAGCAGTAGTTGGTTCAACTAGATTGTCCTTGTTAGATGGATTTTCTAGATATAATCAAATTCTAATAAATCTAGAAGATAGACATAAGGCAACATTCACCACGCCTTGGGGCACATTTGAATATTTAATAATACCTTTTGGACTGATGAATATAGGTGGTACATTTAAGAGAACAATGGATTTTTTCCTTTAAAGGATTAATGTTCAAAATAGTAGTTGTCTACTACCTGGATGATATCACAATATTTTCTAAAAATCCAAAAGATCATCTTGAACACTTAACTGTAGTTTTTGCTCGGTGTAAGGAATTTGGAATTTATTTAAATCCCAAGAAATGCATATTTGAGAGTACACAAGGAAAGTTGTTAGGTCATATAGTTTCAAAAAAAAGAATAAGCATTGACCCAGAAAGAATTGAAGCCATTTTCAAAATTCTCCCTCCCAGAAATTTAAGAGGTGTCTAGTCATTCTTTGGCAAGATAAATTTTATTAGAAGATTTGTTCCAAATTTTGCTGAGATGACCAAACCCATAAACGATATGGTTAAGAAAATTGGATAAATAAAATGGACAATAGATAATATGGAAGCATTTAAAAAAATCAAAGAAACCATATCAACCACTCCAAACCTAAGTTGCCCTGACTATTTTAAAGATTTTAACATTTATTCATACGCATATGAACATTCAATTTTTGCAGTTCTTTAACAAAAATATTATGAAAATAATGAAAGGCCAATAGCCTTCACGAGTTCAGGATTGAAAGGAGAACATATTAAATACACCTTGCTAGAAAAACATGGTTATGTAGTCATCCAATATTTAGAACACTTCAAAGGTATATTTGGCTCAAATAAGGTTTACTGCTGCATCTCTTTTATAGAAATAAAAGATATTTTTTCTCAATCAGAGACATTAGGAAGACCAGCAAGATGGATGGTAAAGCTTTTGCAGTATGATGCTGAATTCAAAATAGTTAAAACTATCAAAGGACAAGGTTTGGCTAAACTGTTGGCTAATAAAGAAGAAGAGGAATTTGAAAATGTTCTCACAATAAATGAGGCATATGATGTTATAAAAATCAATAATACCAAATACAAATGGTATGAAGAAATTTTGTCATACCTACAAACCCTTTAATTCCCTAAAGATATGTCAACAAATAGAATGAGACCATTCAAGCTTCAAGCCCAAAAATATTATATACAGGATGGTGTGTTGTACTAGAAACACCCTGACGGAGTATTATTAGTCTGTTTATATGAAAGAGAAATCTCAGAAATAATTAATGAATTTAATGATGGTTTTTGTGGAGGACATTTTGCTCCAAGAGCCACAACTAATAAAATTATGAGAGCAGAATATTATTGGCCTTCCAGTTTTAAGTATGTATATAAATATGTTAAGAACTGTCATAACTGCCAGGTTTTTATAGGAAAAAAGCAGCTAGCATCCATGCCCCTCAAGCCAGTGATCATTGAAGCACCATTCACCCAATGGGGCATTGATTTAATTAGAGAGATCAAGCCTAATTCATTTGGCTAGCACAAGTGGATCATAACTGCAATAGATTACTTTACAAAGTGGGTAGAAGCTGCACCTCTGAGAACATCCACTTCTGCCACTATCATCAAATTCTTGGAGGAAAACATTCTGACCAGGTTTGGAGTTCCTCACAAACTAGTTACAGATAATGCACAGTATTTTATTTCATATGAAATGGTAGAGTTTTGTGTTGAATGTGGAATTGAGCTATCCCATTATGCTAATTATTACCCCAAAGGAAATGGTCTAGCTGAGTCATCAAATAAGAATGTAATAACGAGAATAAAAATATCATTAGGTAAGAACAAAAGAGGATGGGACAGTGAACTTAAATTTTCTCTATGGGCTGATAGGTTGTCTATTAAAATAAACACAAGAAGAACCCCCTATGATATGGTATATGGAGAGAAAGCCTTATTACCTTCAAGAATAGAAAAATTGGCACTTTTCCTCTTATTGCAAGACCATGAAAACACCAATACCATACAAAGAAGGATTGACCAAATTGTCCTGTTAGAAGAGCAAAGAAGAGAGACCCTTAAAATAATTATGGAACAAACCCAGAAAACCATGAAATTGTTTAATAAGAAAGCCAAAGGTACTCCTTTCTCTCAAGGAGATATCGTCATCTATTGGGATCCTAAAAATGATAAGCATGGTGAAAAGGGTAAATTCGAACCTAAATGGATTGGTCCATACCAGATAGCCCATGTTATAGGTCAGAATACTTACAAGTTGTAGAATTTGCAGGGAGAAATAATCGCTATCCCTATTAATGGCCAACACCTCAAAATGTACAATCTTTGTTGAAGGTGAATATATATATATATATATAAGAAATAAAAAAACAAAAAGGCCCAAAAATAGAGTGATGTATTTTGTTATTTTGTGTACTAGATAAGCTTTTATTTTTGTGAGCATAATTCTGAGTTTTTTGTACACGATATTCTTAGTTTGATGAGTATGTTGGTCCAAAATCTGCCACAGGAAAGGATTTTACAAGTGCGCCCTAGACCCGGCCAACATTGAAAGGCTGGAAGCAAGAAATGGCTCCCAGACCAATCTCCAGAGTGGGCCGGTTCCCTTCACTATTCTAAACTTGGTGTGAAGATAAGGGTTACTGGAAAGAAATTAAAAAGGTTGCGAGAAAGAAATGGGAAATATGGCCACGAGCCGAAGTTATGGGATTAGAAAATAACAACGAGAAAACTCAAAGTGCAAGCAACAACAAGCAATAAAAGTTACTAACTTAACTTCCACACGATGCATACAAAAAAACCCTCCAAAATCACATTCCAGGAATTTATATTCTTACGACAATATTTAAATCCAATATGCAGAATTTAAATGTAACAGCCATGAAGACATACAAATGCTATTAGAAATGCAACATGAACAGAAAGGAAATCACCAATGCAAACGCTTGAAAAATAGAAGCCAATCCTTTATTCTTGCAAACGAACTTCCAGTCTCTAGCAGAGAATTTTCCAACCCTTTCAAATGAAGCTTACATTAGTTTTTATAGAGGGCCATCCTCTTTGCAGCATTTAATATTTGCCACCGACCTTCTTGAGATCTACAATTATGCGAAGGAAATGAGGAACATGATCCCCTTAATCGCAGTCTAGAGAACCACAAAAGTAAATGCAATCAACGGTCATCTTCATTAAATGTCTTGACATATACATAAAATCGTTAGGATGATCCACGAACAGCGGCTTCGAACAAATAAAATCTTCAATTTTGGTGGCTTGAACGCGTTCCTCGACCTTGACCGCATTGGAAATCCGCAAAACATTAAATTTGGGCAAGCATTTAATCCTTGGAAATCGAAAAAACCTTCTCGGGCCGTTCATACTGCGTTCTGGCAGGAAACTGTTGCAGGTCGCGAAAATGCGACGGGTCACGAAATCGCGACGTCTTTTTACGCCGTACGCTTTGGCTGCTCACACCCGTGAAAATGGCACCTGTAGCGATATCGCTACACATTTCGGTCTTTGGCTCGGTCGTGCCCATGGGCCGCGAAAATGCGACACTTTTTCCCTTTGAATGTCTTCGACCTTCTCTTGTCGCGATTTCGCTGCATATTCATCTCGCTCAGCCCTGTCATCAAAATTGCAGTGAATCGCTGCAACTTTTTGCCTAGACTCACTTCTCAACAAAGACCGCACGATTTTGCAACGTGCAGCGATTCGCTGCACATTTGAGCCTTTACTCCCTTTTCACAAAACGCCCCACGATTTTGAAACATGCAGCCTTTGAAACAAAATGCCTTAAGACTTTGGAACGTGCAGCGCATCGCTGCACTTTTGCTTTGGACTTCCTTTGCAACCAACTCCCCGCGATTTTAAAACATGCAGCGCATCGCTGCAACTTCCGAGCTCTCAAGCCTTTGAAACCGCCCGCGTCGCAATTTTGGGACGTGCAGCGCATCGCTGCACTTTGAGCACTTAAGTCTTCAGCTGAGTTTTCTTTTGTCGCGATTTCGCGACAATTTGTCGTTGTTCCTCCTTTGCTTGTTTGAAGTCGTGAAAATAGAACACGTCGCGATATCGCGACGGTTCTACCCAACCTGCATGCGTTGACCGCGTTGACCGCGATTTCGCGACATGTCAGCGAATCGCTGCATTTTCTGGACTTAGTCCTTTTTTTGCTCCTTTTTGCATCAAAGCCGCATCCAAGCCTGTACAAAAGTTAGATTTTCAACAACTTAAGCATTAGTACTTCAACAAATAGTGATCAATGTGGCAAAAATGCCAACATTCTTGGCGGCTCGCGGGATATACAGCTCGCTGTATGCAAGGATCCAGGCCTGAATCCATTGGGCACAGAGTCATATTAGAACAGGAGGCCGACTGCTGTGATACATGTCAGGGGACTGCTGCAATACTTCGGCTGAAAAGCTGAAACCGAAAGAACCTGCATATAACGGAAAATGAAATGGAACAAATGGAATGAAATAATGGAGTGAGCTCCTGCGATTGCGCAGGCGGTGAATGCAAATGGAATGATATTAACAATGGGTTGATGTAATGACAAAGCGATGTGGAAGATATAACAACAGAATGCTGCCATACTACCAGCTGCAATGGATGTGGAATGAAAGTGAATGAACGTAGGGAATGGAAATGGAAATAAGGAGGCTGTGGAATGGCAATAAACTAGACTGTAAGCAACTGTGTAAAATGATGAAACTTAGAAGAAAGGGATAAGAAGGAACGGGAACAATGAGAATGGGGAAAAGAAACAACAGTCGTGGCTCTATTTTTTTATTTGCAGAAGAAAAAAGAAGGAGAAAGATGAAGAAAGGAAGGAAAGAAAAAGGGAAGGGAAAGGAAGAATTTTCTAGAAAGCCACCAACTGCTGGGAAAAGAAAAACAAGCACCTACGGTTCGCATGCAAAAAGAGCCGAGATGAACAAATAAAAACAATACCTCTTTTTTTTTTTTTCTTCTCTTTTCTATATTTTTTTTTGTTTTTTTGTTTTTATACTATATACAATAGTTCACGACATGATTGGCATGTCGCCACCAGACACCCAGTCTCAAGAGTTATCCGGTAAATCTGCAGTGTCCTGACCAGATCTGATCATACTTGAGTCGGTCCTTGAAATTGGGCTGGCTTCTTCTTGAAGTTCTCCATGTTTCAGACATGGGCAAGTTATCATGCATGCCAGTACCCACACAATTGACAAATAATGGAGCAAAGAAATTTGCCACATGACGGGCTCCCGTAGGTACCAATTGTAGTAATGACTGAAGCCAATCCCACCATCTTGAAGGGTTCTCTGATTGTGGACTGAGAACAGGTTCCTCCAACTCTTGGATCCGATCACAAGAATTGTCCAGCAACAGTCCTTTCTCCAGGATCTCTGCAGATTCTTCCTCTTGATCTGACATGTTTAACGGGTTCTGACTAAATACTTGCATGTCATGCACAACTATGCCTTCTTGGTGCTCAGGTTCTTGAACTTGAACCTCTTCTTCTTCTTCGCTTATATCCTCTAGATCCATCTCCTTATGAAAACTGCAAGCAACCATATTGTTCATTGCCAGGAAAGTTCTTGCATATTCCAATCCTTGGCTTTGGATGAGATCTGTCCCTTGAGCTCCACACAACTGCATCTCAGGTTTCTTCTCAGTATAAGGGATCTGGCATGAAAAAGACTGCACGGGATAGTCAGGAGCAGCAACTACCAAAGAAATTAATGGAGTTTCTCCCTACAGTAATTTTTCTGATAAGAGCAAAAGTTGTTTCGCTCGCACTGCTTCCTCAAAGATTTGTAGGAACCTTTGTTCACCTGATTGCAGCAAGAGGAGGCCTATGTCAGAATGGAAAGCTCGAACATAGAAGAGGTGGGCCTGGGTGGGTGATGGTCGGATATTTTTTGGAATTCTCTTCCAGCTTCTCAAGAATCGGACATTGAAGTCCGTGATGCTCTCTTGAGGTGCTCTCTTGATGTACATTAAAAACTGATAGAGATCCAAAGAACTGTAAAAGGGATCTTCGTCAAATCTTCTGATTAGTGCTCTCGCTAGATCATCCCATGAGCTGATGCTTTGACGCCTGAGCAGTCTGTACCACTGCAATGCCCTTCCTTCCAAAGACTGAACCAGAAGTCTGATCATGACATCTTCATGATTTATGACATGGATCATTGACAAAGTAGCAATATCTTCAACATGCGCCAGAGCCATGCCTTCGGTACCATCATATTTTGCTAGGGCCTTCAGGGCACCTTTGGGAATTTCATGCCGGATTTGGAGATTCAGAGGGCCAGGATCATCCCATCTAGGAAAAGCCCTCGCCTTTGTAGCAGTGGTCTGCGGGATCACAGCTATCGCCATTAAGTCAGAGTCGCCAAATGAACATTCTTTGAACTTGAAAAAGGCAGGCGTCCATGATCAAGAAATTTGGATCTTCAACTCAGCAAAGTCGCCAGATGAACTTACAAATCTCCGCTATGAGGTCAAGACAGCTCATCAAAATCTTGAGACCTCCGGGTGTTAAACAATAAAACTTATGGATCTTTTGAGACAGAAGAAGTCTGTCCCACCGGGCGTGCCAAAAACTGTTGGTCCAAAATCTGCCACAGGAAAGGATTTTACAAGTGCGCCCTAGACCCGGCCAACATTGAAATGCTGGAAGCAAGAAATGGCTCCCAGACCAATCTCCAGAGTGGGCTGGTTCCCTTCACTATTCTAAACTTGGTGTAAGATAAGGGTTGTTGGAAAGATATTAAAAAGTTGCAGAAAGAAATGGGAAATATGGCCATAGACCGAAGTTATGGGATTAGAAAATAACAATAGGAAACTCCAAGTGTAGCAACAAGCAAGCAATAAAAGTTACTAACTCAACTCTCACACGATGCATACGAAAAACCCTCCAAGATCACATTCCGAGAATCTATACTCTTACGGAAATATTCAAATCCAGTATGCAGAATTTAAATGTAACAGCCATGAAGACATAAAAATGCTATTAGAAATGCAACATGAACAGAAAGGAAATCACCAATGCAAACGCTTGAAAAATAGAAGCCAATCCTTTATTCCTGCAATCGAACTTCCAGTCTCTAGCAGAGAATTTTCCAACCCTTTCAAATGAGGTTTACATTGGTTTTTATAGAGGGCCGTCCTCTTTGCAGCATTTAATATTTGCCACCGACCTTCTTGAGATCTACAATTATGCCAAGGAAACGAGGAACATGATCCCCTTAATCGCAGTCTAGAGAACCACAAAATTAAATGCAATCAGCGGTCATCTTCATTAAATGTCTTGACATATACATGAAACCGTTAGGATGATCCACGAACAGCGGCTTCGAACAAATAAAATCTTCAATTTTGGTGGCTTGAACGCGTTCCTCGACCTTGACCGCATTGGAAATCCGCAAAACATTAAATTCGGGCAAGCATTTAATCCTTGGAAATCGAAAAAACCTTCTCGGGCCGTTCATACTGCGTTCTGGCGGGAAACTGTTGCAGGTCGTGAAAACGCGACGGGTCGCGAAATCGCGACGTCTTTTTACGCCGTACGCTTTGGCTGCTCACACCCGCGAAAATGGCACCTGTAGCGATATCGCTACACATTTCGGTCTTTGGCTCGGTCGTGCCCATGGGCCGCGAAAATGCGACACTTTTTCCCTTTGAATGTCTTCGACCTTCTCTTGTCGCGATTTCGCTGCATATTCATCTCGCTCAGCCCTGTCATCAAAATTGCAGCGAATCGCTACAACTTTCATTTCTTTTGTTTTCGGACCAAAACGACCGTGATTTGAGAACGTGCAGCGCATCGCTGCAACTTTTTGCCTAGACTCACTTCTCAACAAAGACCGCACGATTTTGCAACGTGCAGCGATTCGCTGCACATTTGAGCCTTTACTCCCTTTTCACAAAACGCCCCACGATTTTGAAACATGCAGCCTTTGAAACAAAACGCCTTAAGACTTTGGAACGTGCAGCGCATCGCTGCACTTTTGCTTTGGACTTCCTTTGCAACCAACTCCCCGCGATTTTAAAACATGCAGCGCATCGCTGCAACTTCCGAGCTCTCAAGCCTTTGAAACCGCCCGCGTCGCGATTTTGGGACGTGCAGTGCATCGCTGCACTTTGAGCACTTAAGTCTTCGGCTGAGTTTTCTTTTGTCGCGATTTCGCGACAATTTGTCGCTATTCCTCCTTTGCTTGTTTGAAGTCACGAAAATAGAACACGTCACGATATCGCGACGGTTCTGCCCAACCTGCATGCGTTGACCGCGTTGACCGCGATTTTGCGACATGTCAGCGAATCGCTGCATTTTCTGGACTTAGTCCTTTTTTTGCTCCTTTTTGCATCAAAGCCGCATCCAAGCCTGTACAAAAGTTAGATTTTCAACAACTTAAGCATTAGTACTTCAACAAATAGTGATCAATGTGGCAAAAATGCCAACAATACATTACTGTGATTCCACAAAAAATAATAAGGAAAAAAAAAGAGATTTATTTTAGACTCTAAGGAGGTTTACAATTTTTCAAATATGAGTGTTTATGCAATGGTTATCTGATATGAAATAAACAAAGGAAAACAGGGTTGATTGAAACACCATGTCAAAAGCCTCACATTACAAATGATACTTAAGGTGAATTCAAAGGTCCAAAGAACCGAGTTATATTTAAGAGGGTGGTTGAGCCAAAATCATTACACTCATATTTTATAGCTAGAAACTAATCCTCAACTCAGGCATACTCGTTGCACAATTTGCTTATATCAAATACTTCTCTAACAAGGAAGAAAAATTATAATAAAGTAAAATTGAGTCACTGCCCGACATATATTGGAAAACCTCTACTAGAGCTATAGACGCTTGACTGGTAGTAGGGTAAAACTGGATGGGATTAGAAGCAACTCCACCGAGGCTATAGACGCTTGATTGGCAGTGGAGCCCTACAGAATGGTGAAATTTTTTAAAGAGTGAAATCATATATTAGGCTTAACTATTTTGCTTAGATATGGCAAAGTTTTGAAAGACTTAAAAATAAAAATAAATGCACAAACACACACATGGGCTTAAACATGATGGAGCAAAAAGTTTTTGACAAATTTTGTGTAATCATATCTTATAACTTAGATAGAACAAGCATTACAATATATCTCAAAAGCTCATCCGTTTCTAAAATTTTGGCCCTATTTTTCCAAAAAGTGAATAAAAGGAAATTACAGTTTTTCAATAACCTATTACTTTGATGTCCTGTCATTTGTACAGTTTTTCAGAATTTTATAGGAGTGTTACCAACTACCACAGTAATTATAGAATTAAATGCAGATGCGCCTTCGAAGAGAAATATTCTTCGAAAATTGCTCAGACTCCTTTC
This sequence comes from Wollemia nobilis, assembly GCA_028583015.1. Lineage (NCBI taxonomy): Eukaryota > Viridiplantae > Streptophyta > Pinopsida > Araucariales > Araucariaceae > Wollemia > Wollemia nobilis. The sequence goes on along the minus strand of JAQPPZ010001579.1, from coordinate 1,614,030 downwards.
CCGAAGTGCAAAAAAAAAAACTTTCCTTTGGTTCACCATCAGATTCTTCTTAGAAATTGTGCCCACAATGCAACACAATCTCATAGAACAATGTGCCCTGATGCCAACAACTCACTAGGAAGATCAAATCTATCGTTAATCATCAATCATTAATTCTGTTAGCTGCCTTAAAAATCTCAATATGAGCGCCTCCCATGTTTGAATATCATCTCTTAAATTTGGTGCCGGCTACTTCCGATGACTGCCACATAACCTTTGGGCAAAATTAATTGCTCCGAATGCGCTTCTTAGGAAAGCTTTGCCAACAAAAGTGTCTCTTAAAACTCCATGGCACGCCTTCTTTAAAGCAATATTCACTATATTTTCTTCCTTTTTGTTTGTGTTTTTTTTTTTTTAGAAAAAGTGCCATGCACAATGGCTTTTTTTTCTCTTTTTTCTTTTTGGTGACATCAACAAGACGTGTTTGCCTTAAAAATGGGTGAACGTGATGTTCGCCCCTTTTAAGGGGCACGCGCGAACCTGTGTTATCACTTTGTCATCCTTGAATTTCATTTTTTTTTTCTTATTTTTTTTTTTTTTAAAACAACATGCATATTTACACGAAAATATTACATATGTACAAGGTACTACCTTCGATTTAAAATCATGAAATATAGGCCTTCAAATGAAGGCCATTCACTGGAATGGGGAGCTCGCACCCTTCCATATCACAAATTCGAAATGCATTAGAAGAAGTGACAGCCAAAATCCGAAAAGGTCCCTCCCAAATTGCATCAAAATTATGATGTTTCCCAGGCTTAGATTTTTTTTGTTCCATTTTAATACCAAGTCACCCACCTGGAAGCTTCGATCGATGGTTTTTCTCTGGAACCACTTTTTCATTTCAGTAGCATGTTCTGCAAAAGCATGATAAGCTCGCTCCATTTCTTCTTCTAATTGTAGTAATTGTGCCAACCTTGCCTCTATGGGATTATTTTCTTCGTTTTCATCTTGAAACATCTACAAAGTTTGAAGCACAGGAAGTTTAATATGGATAGGAAGGACAACTTCTTTCCCATAAACCAAAGCATACGAGGACGTTTTAATGGACTTCTTTACCAAAATGTGATCGGCCCAAAGCACCTAATTTAACAACAAATGCCATTTTTTCTTATTCTCACCCATTATCCTCTTCAGAATCTGAAGTAAATTTTTATTGGTTGACTCAGCCAATCCATTTCCCTGTGGGTAATAATTGGAAGATGTCTTCAAATAAATACCATTCCTGCTGGCAAATTCGGTAATTTTGGCTCCAATGAAAGGAGTGCCATTATCGATGACCAAGGAATTGGGTATACCGAAACAGATGATAAGGCTTTCCAAAAAAGAAATAACAGTTGCCTGATAAAAAAATTTGGTGGGTATAGCTTCTACCTATCTGGTGACGTAATCTGTTGCAGTCAGGATATACTTATGCTCTGTAGAGGAGTGTGGATCAATAACACCTATAAAATCAAGACCCCACTATTGAAAGGGTGCCTCTACCTGAATCAGATGCAATGAGGATGCTAATTTTCTCATTCGTCCCACATATATTTGACAATTGTCGCACTGCTGACTTATCTTGTGTGAATCGATAAATAGAGTAGGCCAATAATAGCCTGCTCGAATAATTTTTAGATCCATTGGTCTACCACTATAGTGCCCTCCTGACAACCCGAAATGGAACTCCTCCAATTTTTTTGATTTTTAGAATCTTTTACACATCTAAGGAGTATGCCATCAATGTTATTATAATATAGGCCATTGGGCAACGACACATACCTGAGTGCCTGCAATCTGAACCTTCAGTGCTATGAGGGGTTAAAGCGGCCAGGACACCTTCCAGAAGCAAAATACTCAAGGAGTTCCTTGATCCATTCTTTTTCGCCCGTTGCATTATTCGAACAAATTACATCTTCAAGATTTGTCTCAAAAATCGTGCTTTTGGCCAACTCTTGACACAGAGCGCGCCCATGAACCAACTTTGTCAGCTTGATCTCTACATCATACTCCTGGATCTTTGAAACCCATCCGTATCTCTTATCACCCAAATCTCCTTGAATCATAAAATTTTGAACATCAGGGTGAATGACGTAAACCATAGTTCTACTCTGAGAAACGAAGTGGCAAAACTTCTTCAAGGCTTTCATAATTGTATAAACTTGCTTCTCAATAAAATTGTACTTCTCCTGGTGCAGCGTAATAACCTGAATTAGAAAAGTGATAGGTTTTTCTTCACCATCATCTTGTTTTTGTGTGAGCACGACAGCATAGCTCTCCTGCTCACCTACTGCATATAGTATAAAATATTTGGAGTAGTCAGGATTGATCAATACTGGCGCTTGAGTTATCCTCTCTTTGATTTCTTGAAAAGTTCACTTCCTGGCCTCCATCTATTTAAACCAGTGTTCCACGAGGACACGTCCCACACCCTGGGGGATGCGTCCCCCTGTTTCCCACGTCCCCCAGGACGGCAAGGGGGACGGTAAGGGGGACGTTTCCCCCGTCCCCCTTTTTGCGGGACAGCTAAGGCCTGTGGCCTCCCATCCCCAGGACATCCCCCTTTTTGGGGCGTCCTTAGGGATGCCCAACCATCCCCGGGGAGGCTGGACCCCATGGGGGACGCTCGAGCTGTCCCCGGGGACGACCTGGGCATCCCCCATGGGGCCCAGCCATCCCCAACGGCTGGGCGTCCCCACCAAAGGGGGAAAAAAAAAAAATTAACTTTTTAAGTTTTTAAAAAGGTATGGGGTGGGACCCATTTTGAGTCTCACCCCCCCCTCCAAAACCCTAAACCTAAAACTATGTTATATAAAGTGAAACAAAAAAGTAAAAACTACTTACACTCATCTTTCATTTTTCAAGAGTAGAAAAAGAGATTTGGAAAGCAAAAGGAAAAAGCAATAGTAGCAAGGGCGACATAGCAACGAGCAGATGGCAACAAAGGCGACAAGAGCGACATAGCGACGAGTGGTAGGCAATAAGGGCAGACAACGATAAGCAACAATGGCAGCAAGCAACATCGAAGGCAAGGGTAGCAAGCAACGATAGAAGGCAAGGGCGATAAAGGTAGCGATAGTAGGCGACAAGCAACGAGAAGCGACAAACAATAGCAAAAAAAATAACAGCAACAACACTAGGTTTTTAAAAAAAATTTACCTCTTCCAAGCTGTTAGTGTTTTGAAGTTTTCAAATTGAAATTTTATATTTTAATTTCATCACAAAACATGGCCAGCAGTGCATCAGGGTCTTTTGAGGTTGATTTGGAGGAGGGAAACCAAACTGAAAATCCAAACATAAACATGAATACTGCTGTTGTTAGGGATTCATCCTCTAACATCCAACCCCAAACTTCCAAAGGGGATAGCATCGCTTCTCAACCTAGTTTTGACTACCCATCTTTGTTACTTAAAGAATATGCCAGGGGTCCATTTAATATAAAAAAAACACTGCTGCAATTTGTAACTAACTGTGACCAAGGAAAAAAAATTTCTAGGGGCTCAAGAACATGGTTGTGTAATATTTGCAAAACTACATTTAAGGGCAGCTATACTAGGGTTGAGTCTCATCTCACAGATAAGGCAGGAACAGGGGTTAGGGCTTGCCAAAAAATGACCCAGGCACAAGTTAATGAAATCCATAAGATTGTGCAAGAGTCTAGATTTAAAAATTTTGGTTTGTCTTCATCTACAGGCAGCCCATCATTTAGAGAGGACGTTGGGGCCTCCTTAGAACAGCCACAAGAATTAACCCAAACATCCAGTATGCCATCACTGCCCTCAAATAAAATGGGAACTGTAAATGAAATTTTTAATGTGCAAGGAAGAGAATCAACAGATGATGCTATAGCAAAATATTTTTTGCACATGGGCTGCCTTTCCATATTGCACGCTCCCCCTACTTCAAGGACGCAGTAAGAGAAATAACCAAGGCAGGGACTTCATATCTACTGCCTAGATAAAATAGGCTGCATACCTCTCTTTTAGACAAACACTATTCCAAATGTAGTGTGGTTATGGAGCAGATGAGGAACACATGGTTGACTCATGGATGTTCTATCATCATGGATGGGTGGACTGACATTCGTCAATGTCCACTCATCAATATCATCGTCACATGTAAAGCAGGTCCCTATTTTCTCAAAGCCATTGATTGCATGGGAAAAAAAGGATGCTGAGTTCCAGTTCCTTTAGTTGAAGGAGGCTATTGAGGAGGTTGGAGCCTCCAATGTTGTACAAGTAATCAATTCGATAATTTCTGTTTTACTTTAAGTTTTAAGTTTTAATTTTTTCAGATTTTTTTATGAAAATCAAAATCTTTAAATTTTAAAATTACAAATCTAGATTCTAAATGGCTATTAAAAACTTAAATGAGACCATTTTAATTTTTTGTTGTACACTACAGGTAGTTACAGATGCAGCCCCTGTTTGCCAACATGCAGGCAAAATGATAGAACAAGAATATAAACATATTTTTTGGACCCCGTGTTGTGTTCATGCATTGAACAATGCATTGAAAGACATTGGGAGGATATATTGGGTGAAGGAGATGGTTGCACAAGCCAGAGATATGCAAATGTTCATTTGCAACCATCACACTTCGTTAGCCCTCTTTCGGTCCTTCTCAAAGAAGGAGTTCATCAAACCGGGAGACACTAGATACGCCACCTACTTCATTTTATTGGAGAGGATGATTGAGGTGCAAGATGTTGTACAATCCATGGTAGTATGCATGGAGTGGAAGAGGTGGCCAGAATCAAGGACAGAGGAGGGCAAAAAAATTAGAGACAAAACATTCGATGATAGTTGGTGGTCTCAAGCCAAGTAAGAAACCAAAATGTTATTTTAATTTATGATTTTTCAATTTTCATTGTTTGTTTCAAATTGGAGTGCTCATATGACAATGTGACATATAAGTTTCTAAATTTTTTTTTTGATTTCTTGTAGGTATATTGTGTCTTTTGTTGCCCCTATTGTTGCTGTTATCAGATATGCTGACACATATGCTCCTAGTCTAGGAGAAATATATGAGACTTTTGACAGCATGTTGGGGGAGATTAAAAATGTCATTTCTGCTAGAGATCCATCCCTGTTATTCTATGAGGCCTACATCAGGCCTATTATACAGAGGAGGTGGCATATTCAGTAAACCCAAAGTGGTATGAGCCTAGGCCTGGGAGAGTGCCTCCCCATGAGGATCCAGAGGTGAGAGAAGGGTTTTTGGAGGCCATTAGAAAGATATATGCGAAGGAGGAGAGCTCAAATATTAGAAATGAGTGGCTCAATTTTGCTAATCTCGAGGGCCCTCGCTTGACCACCCAGTGTAGGGAGGATAGGGCTACCATTGCCCAAATAAATCCCATTGGATGGTGGCGACTATATGGGGACAGACACACCTAACTTGAAATATTTTGCTATTAGGCTTCTTTCATAGGTTGCTAGTTCCTCTGCTTCTTGAGAGGAATTGGTCTACATACTGACTTTATCTACAATGTGAGGAGGAATAGGCTTACCTCTCGCGAGAGCGGAGAAGCTAGTTGCGGTGCATAGCTCTCTTCGTCTTCGTGAGAGAGTTAAGCCCGAGTACAAGCAATCTCCAGCTACACGATGGGATGTTGATCCGAGAGGATGCGGGACAGATTGATGAGGATGAGAGTCATGAGGGGTTGGTTGGAGTTTCATTGGAGGATCTTCACTTAGATGATGAGGGTATCTCATCAAATAGTGATACTGATTTTGATAGTGATAGCCCAACGAAGTTCCATAGGAGTTCTATTACATTGTATAACTATACTCCTTTACTATTTTAGTTTTGAGTCTTTTTGTTGCAAATGAGCATTGATACTATGACTATTTCAAATTTCTTATTGTTGTCATATTTGAACAGTTAGTGACTGAAAATTTTTAAACATGATAGTCTTTATTTGAACATTGGTGGCTGAAAAAATGATGACTGTTATTACTTAAAATGATGATTGTTTGAACATTGTTTGCACTTGATATCCTTGGTTGAACCTTCAAGTTATAGTTGTTGAACTTGAAACAATTAAATGGCTGCAAATTAGTAACTAATATGAACATGAAAATGTTAAATGACTCAATTATGGCTGCACTTATGTGTTAGTAACTAATCTGAATATGAATGGCTGCACTTACATAATTGATTAGTAATATGAAATATCATTTTTGTTGGGTGTAGAATTTTGAATGTGTAGATTATTCTAAATTTCTAAAAAATTTCATTTTTTATAGTATTATACCAGTCGTCCCCCAGCAGTCCCCGAGCCGTCCCCTAAAATCGACCCGCCGTCCCCCGCCGTCCCCGAAAACCCATCCCCCCGTCCCCCCGTCCCCCCGTCCCCCAGGCTTGTGGAACCTTGATTTAAACTCAACATTCTTTTTCAAGAGCTTTGTCATTGGTTTGACGACTTGGGCAAAATCAGCAATAAACTTGCGTATGAAGTTTATTTGTCTAAAGAAGTACTGCAAGTATTTCTTATTCGTAGGTAGCAAAAATTTCATTAGTGCTTCAGCTCGCACGGGATCTATGGCCAGTCCTTCCCATGAGATCACATGGCCCAGTAGATTCCCTTCCTTGACCACAAAAATTGACTTCTTCAAATTTATGGAAATCCTAAATTCTTGGTACTTCTCCAATATTTTACTTAAATGAGAAACATGATTTGTTCTACAATGTGAAAACACCGTCATATCATCAAGATAAATTACAATGATTTTATTTAGCAACTCATCGAAGGCGACATCCATGGCTCTCTGAAAAGTTTCACCATTATTTGAAAGCCCAAAAGGCATTCGCTGATAAGAGAATGTACCCCACTTAGTTGTAAACATCGTCTTGTATTGATCCTCAGCCTTAACCCAAATTTGATTGTACCCAGAGAAGCCATCTAACAAGGAAAATCTCTAAGCACTAGCCACAACATGAAGAATTTGATATATTTGGGGAAGAGGATAATGATCCTTAAGCGATGCCTGATTTAAATTTTGAAAGTCAACACACACGTATATCTCCATTCTTATTTCTTATAGGAACCAAGTTCACTACCCAGGTGGAATGTTTAATGGGATAAATGATCTTTGCTTCGAGCATCTTTAATAATTTTGCTTTCATGAGGGTTTCGATCTTTGGATTGACAGAACGCTGCTTCTACCGAAGAGGCTTCACCCCTTCTTGCAGATCAATGGTGTGTTGGATCACATTTTTGTCGTACCCTTTCAAGTCTTGATAACTCCATGCTACAATATCTGGGTATTCATAGCATAAACTTTTGATGCTCTCAATTTCATCAGATTCGTAATCGGTACCAACCTTAATGACCTTTCCTGGCTCCAACTACAATTCTTTGTATTCCTTGGCATCCACCTTAATCCTATGTTTATCATCTCTATCACTTTGATAAAACAAGCTTTCTAGCGAAATAAAACCTCTGGGAATATGATTATTTCTCAACTGGATCATCTCTTCTTTTTCTTCTTCCACAAGAACTTTACTTTCTGCGTTGGCAGCTTCTTTGAGGATAAAATTCACTATTTTATCATCATTATCGAAAACCTACCAATAGAGGCCCTTATCTGGAATGGAAGGTCTGTATATTACCCTCACTGTCTTGGATTTTTGGACCACTTGCTTGGCAGAAGAATAATTAGCACCCAGGGAAGCTAAAATGTCAGCGTGTCTATTTTGTTCCCTAGGAATTGCTTGAATATTCAAAGCTTTAAATACTTAAAAAAGATCCCATACCCTGTTGTGATATGCCTTCAAGTAATATTGCTTAGACACACATATTTTTGTAACTTGATTTACTATAAGCTTGAAATCACCGAAAATATGCAACTGCTCAATTCCCAATTTCTCAGCCTTTTTCAAGCCAAGGCACAATGCTTCATATTCAACGACATTATTTGTACAACTCCAGGTCAATCTATAGGAGTACATTTTTTGTATACCTTCAGGAGAAACCAATACCACACCTACCCTTGCACCATTCTTACATCAAGCGCCATCAAAGAAAAACTTCCATAACTGATGTGAACCAAGTTCTGAGGGCTTAAGGGCTTGTTCTTGAGGCTTTTTTGCCTTCTTGATGGAATAACAACCAATGTCCATTCTGATCACAAAATTGAAGTCTGTCAATAAAAACTCATCTTCTAGGTGAAGCTCCTCAGGTACTTCTTCAATCAGACCAACTTCTTTCAATTCTTCGGTCATCATATTTACCGTGCCTAGGGCTTGTTCTGCCTCCTCTATCTTCTCGATATGAAAAGGGGAAGGTTTCTCATTATGAATGCGAATTCGCCTACCTTTGAATGAAATATCCAAATGTGAATAATCTAAAGATAGATAACCTCCCAACTTAGTTACTCTAATAAGGTTCTAAATCAACCACCACAACCTCCTGAATGACAGTGATTTGTGGCATGCTATGAATTGGAATATCTTTGATTACTCCAACCGTTTTAACTAGGGTACCATCCAATTGTTACACTCCTGGACTGCTCCTTGTATAATCCATTCCCATCACTTCGCATACCACCTTGGGCATAACAATAGTGGCAACACCAGAGTATATCATGCAATTATGCACAATCCACCCTTCCATTATCAAAGATAAATAAAACGAAGGAGGACAATTTTTACCTGTCACTGAAGTGGAGAGCACTTGAGCCAAGACTGTTTGCAAACGATCTTTCTTTTGGTCTTTGGCACTAAATCGATCTGCCTTGGCAACTGCAATGCAGCATACAAGCTAATCCTACCTGGGATTTTCTTCATTTCCTCCACGATACTGTAACTATGAGCATGTGGGACCTTTTATTCTAAGGACCGCTTGTACTTATCTCGATACTGCTACGTAACTTCTACTCTTTGCCTTTTAGTCAACGAAGGATATTTGAGTTTTTTCTTAGCTTGCTCTTTCGTTTCACCAGAGGCTGGAGCAGTGACCATGTGTCGCGAAGTTGAAGACTGAGCTTGCATTTTACCTTGTGCTTGTCCAGGTAGTGAATCTTTTGACTTGCCAACCTTAGGGGTCTTCATCTGGGACATTCGGTTTTCTTCTGGGGCTTTTGGAACCATGGGTACTTTCAATGGCTGTAATTTTATGGATGATGAGCACCAAAAATGCTCATTTTATATACATGGTTAAGAAGAATTATCAATGGTTCAATTAGCATATGAAATGTATTTTATATAACTTATGCATATAATTGATAGAAAATCCGGTATTATGCTTGATTGGTGTTTTTAGTGGGAAATGTGTATAAATGCAGGTATTGTTACTAATATGGTGTTTTACAGTCTACATCCACTTGGACCCGGCATACTTCTGCTTACAGATACTAAGGCAAGAGAGTAGGCGCCTTCCTCTTCAAGGAAGGCACCCAACAGAAGTAGGCGCCTTCCTACAACCGGAAGACGCCCATAGAAGACGAGCGCCTTCCTACAACCGAAAGGCACCCACAGAAGATGAGCGCCTCCCTACAATCGAAAGGCGCCAATGGAAGACGAGCGCCTCCCTGCAACCGAAAGGCGCCAATGGAAGAAGAGCGCCTCCCTACAATCGGAAGGCGCCTCCATGCCTTCATACTTTGCAAGATTTACCAAGTCAACTTTGATTGGTTGACCAAGGACTATGGAGGAGGTTGCACCTAAAGACAAAGGAGATCTATTTTTGCATTTATTAAATAGAATAAAGTGTTTGTTATTATTATCAACCGATTGGCCGGTTGACCTTGTAAATCTGTTAAAGCATATTATTATTTTTAGGATGCATTAGTTTAGGATTTGTTGTTACGTACACCTAAGGATATTTATATTTATCCTTCGGTGAACGAACATACTTTAAAATAGAAGAATAAAATATGTGTAGAATCAATTGTAACTAAATCACATCACGTGATTAAAATAGACCGATTTGTTATTGTAATGAGATCTGGTTGCGCTTTATATAAAGACGCAGGCCAGATGAACAAAGGGGATCGGAGATCAATGATTAATTTTACACAACTTATTTTATTTTATTGTTTAATTAATTAAGAGTGCAACTCCTCTTATTCGAGCAAGCTCTACGTAGCTAGCCGGGCGGACTATCTGCGGGAGCTTGGGCCCACTCCCTGCAATAGTCCTCCCCTATTTATTTATGTTCTTTATCTTCTGTAGATTATTTTATTGCTTTAGTTCTTGCTTTATTTAATTTAGGTGTGTGCTTTTATTTTCAGCATTTTATTTCCAGCATTGTATTTTATTTATTTAAATTCTTTGCACTTAGTTTATTTGGTTTGGCTGGAATCCAATTACACAAACCTCCCCACCAAACTAAATAAGGTACAACCAGATTTGTTCCCCAACACTGCAGGCATATACTATGCGTGACACTCATAAGTTTACGAACTTATCGGATTGATAATTTATGGAAGAGAAATGAATGTTTTTTGGGACATGAATTTCTGCTCACCATTTTGGCGCCGTTGTCGGGGAGTGTCTAAACTGTAGTGTTCTAATTTACAGGTCAGATAAAAAGTCTATTTAAAATTACCTGTAGATATTTTACCTAAGAAGTGTGAGTCCACCATGGGCCTTTTTATAAGGCCAAAAATAGTTGCCGGCACAGTCAGAGTTAAATTCCATTGGAAACTTTTTGCATTTTATAGCTTCTCAGGTAAACGCGGGAATGAACCTGATGTACCATAATTAAGTGTAGAAGTAGAAATAAAATGTGCTGAAAAAAATTAGAAAAAAATCTGGCATTGAAGGATTTCCATCATGTTCTAAATGGTTTCAAGAAATCAAAATAAAAAGCACAACCCAAGTCTGATTGAAAATTTTTAGGGACGTGTTTTTATACAGAAACCATTGAAAAATTGTGCCTCTAGAAGCTTGGTTTTAAATTAAAAATTTTTACAGGCTTGAAATTTTTTACAACGTATTGGTAAATGTTTTTTTTATGATAAAATTAATAATGCAGGGAAAATGACAAAGCATAAATTAAAAAGAACATCTTGTTATGGAGTATGCTCTTCACTTGCGCTTAAGGCGACTTGGTGAATCATAAACTAGCATGTGTTTTTAACAGACTGCTATGCCATGTTTTCTTCAGGTTGCTAGCTCGCGGATAGTCATTTCCTAGCCTGCACATTTTACCATTATGTTGAAAATGTTTTGTGTTTGAGGCTATGGGGTAAAATACTCTTCTCATGCTACAATGCATCAAACTAGTTGATCAAGAATGAGATAATTTTTAGAAGACTAGTTCAGATATAGGCATGGGGGAGACCCCACCTTCATCATTGCCACCAACAACACAAATAAATATTGTCTAAAAAAAAAAAAGGGAGAAAAACATATCTTCTACTGCAAAGGCTCCAAGTTAAGAGCAAAATAGAGTTTTATTTTTGGTACTTGTTGGAAGAGAGTATCCTCTTTCCCGAGGACCAACTTGGTCCAGAAGGGAAATGAGAAATCCCCAACCGGTAGCTAAATAAAGAAACAGATAAAAAAAATAGAAGCTTTATTTTTTGTTACTTGTTGGAAGAAAGTATCCTCTTTCCCTAGGACCAGTTTGGTCTAGAAGGGAAATGAGAAATCTCCAACCGGTCACTAAATAAAGCAAACAAGGAACCCAGAAGTAATCAGAAGATGAAAAAAAAAAACAAAAAAAAAAAAAAATTAAAAAAATTAGTTAGAATTTTATTTTAATGTCTTTAGTTTAGATTTTTCTTTTATGTTTTGCAGGACAACATGAAGTGCAAAGTAGACAAATAAGGAGGTGTCTGGGAAGATCTCGTGAATTGAGATTCATACGTGGAGTTTGTAATAGCACTATACGAATTGTCTCGTGTACACGATTGTGTAGCATCCAATCTAGCAGGTGAAAGACAGCAAAGTTTTGCCTTGGAAACATTGGCACTTGAAGGCAGGCTAAGTAACCCTGATCAAGCGAAAGGCTTCTGGCCCAAGGTGTTTGTGGAATTTTGGGGAAAATTTTGTTGCAAGGTGCATGACTATTACAACCTGAGTAAATTATGAACAAAGTCAGATATGCTACACCAAGTGCAAGAGAAGAGTTTCGAGACAACGTTCAAGTAACGGTCAATGAGCTCCATTAACCACTCACATTCACAAGAGTGGATCAGACATCGGCATGGGGGAGACCCCATACCATACCAATAGCTTGGACGAATGTTCAAACATTCGTCGAAAAAAAAAAAAAAGGAAGAAGAAAAAAAAAGAGAGAAAGAAAAAAAAAAAGAGAGAGAAAGAAAAAGAAAAAAAGAGAGGAAAAAAAAAAAAAACGCATAGAACATGTCCTGTTTAGCATACAAATTTTCTTTCTTATTGCTTTGCAGGAAATCATGAACCGAATGCAAGCTGCAGGCATCCTGAGAGCCAGGGCCTAATAGGCATGGAGTCATGACTCCTGTTTCTTGCTTTCGTGTGTGCAGTTTTTGTAGGTGTAGTTTCGCAGTACACAACCATGAGCATGATCTGTAGGCAGAGCCGACTTAAAATAGGCCTAACAGATGTGACATTTTATGCCCTGCAATTAGGAGTGCGACAAAGTGGAAAAGGCACTTACTTCCCACTAGGAAGAGAGTGCCTACAATCAGCCTAATACGGCAGTGCCTTTTTCCACCTGGAGGAAGGCACCAATAAGCAATTTTCTTCTCCCTTGGATGGGGGTACCTGTTGTTTAGTGTGGGACCTGACATTTGGAGGGCTGCAGACCTGTTGCGCAGAGGGACCTTTTGTTGGCAATAAGGGCATCACCAATTTAAGTGTGGGAAGATGCGGGTGAATCAGAACCTCCCGTAAAAAAAAAAAATAAGGGGGAGTTCAGAAGGCTGTTGTCACGAGGACGTGAAAAATTTTAGACATGGGGGGAAATACGCCTTATTGTCGATGCCTAATTTACTCCTATAAAAAAAAAGGTTCGAAAGGTTGTTGTCACGAGGACGTGACAATTTTTAGACATGGGGGGAAAGACGCCTTATTGTCGGCACCTAACTTACTCCTAAGCGCCTTCCTCTTCTAGGAAGGCACCAATAGAAGGCCAGTGCCTTCCTCTTCCAGGAAGGCACCAAGAAAAGATAAGCGCCTTCCTTTTCCAGGAAGGTGCCAATAGAATGTCAGTGCCTTCCTCTTCTAGGAAGGCACCACTAGAAGGCAAGCGCCTTCCTCCAAGAGGAAGGCACCACTAAAATACAAGCGCCTTCCTCTCACAGGAAGGCACTGACAGGAAGGCACCACAGGAAGGCACCGATAGGAAGGCGCCACAGGAAGGTGCCGACAGGAAGGCGCCATAGGAAGGCACCCACAAGAAGGCACCAACAGGAAGGTGCCACAGGAAGGCACTAATAGGAAGGCGCCACTAGAAGGCAAGCACCTTCCTCTCACAGGAAGGTGCCACTAGAAGGCGCCCCTGTTCTTTGCCCATTGACTAGACAAGCACGACGTGGGAAAAAAAAATTGGTGCAGTTCCAACTCTACGTCATGTAGGTTAATTTGGGGACTGCACCAACGTATGAGAACATCCTACCAACACCAGCACATACATCTCAGCAATGCACCTGACAGATGTCGTGAATGATGAAAGAAATATGGTTTTTCCTCACTCCAAAAAATAAAGGAATGCAGTGTTGTTCCAATTATGCATGCAAAAGAAATAATTCAGAGGGGAGATCATTTTGGACGCACACGTGTCAGGTATAAATTTTAATATTCATCCTATAAATGCATTCAGAGAGAGATACGTCAATGCAGGATTAAAATATTTTTTGTGCTGTTAAGAAAAAGCTGGGTATTTCAAATTTTAGAGTCACCAGCTCAGTTGTTGCGGATTGACTCTGTTCTTTGATGTAAAGGATGAAGAAAAAAAAAAAGAAAGAGAAAAAAAAAGGGGAGAGAGTCAAGATCTGTCTTTTTCAGGGCAAAACAGATAAAGATACATAAATAAATAAAATCTCCAGGAGCACCAACGTGAAGACGTCTCACACCACCAGCATCATATATATCAGATTCTACAAAATTCACTCGGGTATGTACTGATTTTCTTATTAATTATGTGTATAGTTATTTTAAAATCATTTCTATGCTAATACCAATCGACGCCTCCACATTTTTTCAAAATCTCCCATTAGAATTCAAACACATGATGTGCCTTGAAAAAAATATATAATTGAAAAAAAAAAGAGAGAGAGAGAGGCTATGGCATCTACGTGAATAAATTTGGCATCATTTTCATTGCCGCCTCATGACAATGGCAACTGGCTTGAGCAAACACATATGAATGATCCTCCTCTATACCACAAAGGAGGTTCTGGAGATGTGAAATACGTTTCAAATGTGGGTAAAAGTAGCAGCTGGTGATTGCACTTGTTTTAAACAAATTTGGTCTCACCAAATCTGACTAATGTGCAACACTGGAAAATTTCAACATTAGTGTAGTGGTAATTTGCCCTAAACAGTGTGGTCACGATTTAACTATTTATCCGCAATGATTAGTCAGGATGTGTTTCTGACTTCTACTGGTTCCGCATCGCTCTATGGATGAAGAATAGCAGCACTCAATGAAAACAAAAACACAGTGCTGAATAAAAAATAGTATTGAGAAAAAAAAATAGTAGTGCTAAATGGAAAAAATAGCAGCACTCAGCGGCAGAGAAACAGAGATGCTGAAGGCCATTAAAAAAAAAAAAAAAAAGAGAAAAATATATATAAATCCCAGGGGTTATCACGAAGACATGACAAACTTTTTGGCATGGTCATCCTGCAAGAGGGATAACTTCACCTTTTGGTGCTACGAGGGCGTGGCACATGTTAGACATGGGGGGATGATGAGCACCAAAAATGCTCATTTTATATACACGGTTAAGAAGAATTATCACTAGTTCAATTAGCATATGAAATGTATTTTATATAACTTATGCATATAATTGATAGAAAATCCGGTATTATGCTTGATTGGTGTTTTTAGTGGGAAATGTGTATAAATGCAGGTATTGGTACTAATATGGTGTTTTCTAGTCTACATCCACTTGGACCCGACATACTTCTGCTTACAGAGACTAAGGCAAGAGAGTAGGCGCCTTCCTCTTCAAGGAAGGCACCCAACAGAAGTAGGCACCTTCCTACAACCGGAAGGCGCCCACGGAAGACGAGCGCCTTCCTACAACCGGAAGGCGCCCACGGAAGACGAGCACCTCCCTACAATCGAAATGCGCCAACGGAAGATGAGCACCTCCCTACAACCGGAAGGCGCCAATGGAAGAAGATCGCCTCCCTACAATCGGAAGGCGCCTCCATGCCTTCATACTTTGCAAGATTTACCAAATCAACTTTGACTGGTTGACCAAGGACTATGGAGGAGGTTGCATGTGAAGACAAAGGAGATCTATTTTTGCATTTATTAAATATAATAAAGTGTTTGTTATTATTATCAACCCATTGGCCGGTTGACCTTGTAAAGCTGTTAAAGCATATTATTATTTTTAGGATGCATTAGTTTAGGATTTGTTGTTACGTACACCTAAGGATATTTATATTTATCCTTCGGTGAACGAACATACTTTAAAATAGAAGAATAAAATATGTGTAGAATCAATTGTAACTAAATCACATCACGTGATTAAAATAGACCGATTTGTTATTGTAATGAGATTTGGCTGCGCTTTATATAAAGACGCAGGCCAGATGAACAGGGGGGGATCAGAGATCAATGATTAATTTTACACAACTTATTTTATTTTATTGTTTAATTAATTAGGAGTGCAACTCCTCTTATTCGAGCAAGCTCTACGTAGCTAGCCGGGCGGACTATCTGCAAGAGCTTGGGCCCACTCCCTGCAGTAGTCCTCCCCTATTTATTTTTGTTCTTTATCTTCTATAGATTATTTTATTGCTTTAGTTCTTGCTTTATTTAATTTAGGTGTGTGCTTTTATTTTCAGCATTTTATTTCCAGCATTGTATTTTATTTATTTAAATTCTCTGCACTTAAATTATTTGGTTTGGCTGGAATCCAATTACACAAACCTCCCCACCAAACTAAATAAGGTACAACCAGATTTGTTCCCCAACACTGCAGGCATATACTATGCGTGACACTCATAAGTTTACGAACTTACCGGATTGATAATTTATGGAAGAGAAATGAATGTTTTTTGGGACATGAATTTTTGCTCACCAGGATCCATGGTCACTGGCCTCTTTCCAAACCTGGTAAGAACTAAAACCTGCTTGGGAGACGACACCATACAATTATGTTTCACTTCTCGAATCATGTTAACTTGCCTAGTCGAAGAACTTTTTGTCAGTGTCTGAACATAGTTTAGATGGACCATACATGTGTCTTTGCCATGAGGATCATTACAAGTAGAACACCAATATGTTCTTTCGAACACATTAATATCATCATTTTCCTGCATCATATTATTCTTCTTAGGCCCCCTGCTGGTGGATGCTTGCTCTCGGGTGATCGACGAAGTCTGGAACCTCCTCGATCAGAACTCAGCTTCAGCTTGCTTCTTCCTCACAGTTGTCAACTCATTGGATATTGTCCTCAAAGCCGTATTATTGGATTTTACTTCTTGTAACAAAACTGTGAGTGGGTCTGTACTAGATGATGGAATGGGCACGGGTAATGGCAAGGGCGCTTGTGGTGCAGGTAAAGGTAAAGGGGCTGGAAGTACTGGCAATGCTATAAAAGAAACAGATGAAGGTTGTGATGATGTCGTTGGAGCGAAAAAATATGGAAAGCTTATAGTAGATGACTACGGGGCAGGGATATGAGCTACTTGAGGGGAACCTGAATTCCATGAGGGAACATGATACATCAATGACATTGGCTATGAAAATGCGTTGGAATAAAGATATTGTGGTAGGTCCGAAATAATAGGCATTGTCGCCTTCGGAGGAAGCCTTCCTACAACAATCAAATCTGATTCGGCTTTTTGAGCTTGTGTATAGAGATCTGAGAAGGTGGTCACATTAGCCTGGCGCATCACCATACCAATATAAGTACTAAGCGCATGAAGATAATAAAATGCCACTTGCTCATGGGTCGACCGCAAACCATTTGGAACCCGCTGCCAGCTTCACGCAAATCACACATTGAAATTTACAAGCTCCTCTTGAGGATGTCTTTGAATCGAAGTAAATTGATGTAGCAGCGAATATGTATCAGCTTGCTCATGAAAGTTCTTAATTAGTAATTTTTCCAATTGATCCCATGAAGTAATTGTGTCGGGTTGCAAAGATCGATACCAATAGAGCAATTTTACTCTTAATGACAAAACCAAAATCTTTATCATCACATCTTCATCAATTATATCATGAATAGTTGCAAGAGATACTACATATTGGATATGCTCATACGTAGTCTTTCTAGTACCGTCCTATGTTGGCAAAGCCTTCAGAGCAGCTTGAGGTACTGGGTTTTGCGCTTGCAAATTCAGCACGCCCGAGCTATTCCAAGCCAAAAACTTTCTAGGAAGATATTGTTGATGTGGTGGGGTATTTTGAGCCATATGCACCAAAAGATGAGGAACATGTCGTGAAGTGTTAGTGGTTATAGTAGATGAAGGCTGGGGAAAACTAATGGCGATACTTACAGGACTTAAGGGAGCGGAAAACACACCAACTAATCGGGAAGATGAAATAGTTGGTATGGATGGAATATAAGGAAGTGATGACGTTCTTTGAAAAGTGGCTACTTGAGGATGCTCCCTAGCCTTTGGATGTCTAATTAATAAAATTTTATTATCAGGATTCTTGGATTTTGATCTTGTATTCATGAGAGACAAATTTCACCGCTCTCACGCTTACGGAGTTCTGGGTAACAATTGAGTCGCCAGATGTTCTATTCTCAAGCAGGAAGGCAAACACCAAACCTAGCACTGTTGAAGGTGGAACCTTGAAAAAGTCCCATCAGGCGTGCCAAAATATGTTTGTCAAATATGTGCCTAATCAATAAACACTACGTTTATGCACCCTAGATACCACCAACATTGAAAGACTGGAGGAAAGATATGTCCTCCGTGCCAATCTCCAGAGAGGGTTGGATCCCGAATTAATTCTAAAACTGTTTGAAGACTAGAGATGCAGGAAAGAAATTGTAAATTATGGAAAGAAATGAGAAATATGGCCACAGACCAAAGTGCAGGTTTTGGGTCAGACTAAAAGCAGGAAAATACTCAAGCACAAAACAACATCTAATAGAAGGGAAGATAGCAAAATAAACTTTCAATCTTGCAATAATAACTTTTAAGTCAACACCTTGGTACTCACTCTTCCACTGGCAACACTTAAATCCAAACATAGAATTTAAACTAAATAGCAAATAAAAAGAGCGAATGTTAAAAGAAGTGCACTACGCAGAAAGAAATTATATGTAGAATCACTTATCAATTCAAAAACTTGATGTCTTTCATTAATGCAGAGAACTTAGAGAGTATTCTCGCAAAGTGTCTAACCCCCATTTACAACAATATTTGCTTAGTATTTATAGAGGTTTTCGCCTCTTTCATTTAATACATGTGAGAGAAGAATATTCTAGGATCAAAGACAACAACCAAAAAAATCTCCTCGATTTCTTGGAAAATCCGTGCACTTGAGAAACAAATTCCAAAAAATCTAAAATTCGGACATAGATGCGCATGACAGGAGAAATCATTAAATTCTTTAAACAACTTTGATACATGGGAAATCATAAAAACTTATTTCTCCTCGTCTTTGTCCTTGTGATTCACAAAACAAAGTTATTGAGGGCACCCTTCTTTAAATACATGTAATTCAATATTTGACCATTTGCTTGTTCGCCTTAAATTCACCTTCGCCATATCAAACGCGTGCACATGGGAAATCATAAAAACTTATTTCTCCTCGTCTTTGTCCTTGCGATTCACAAAACAAAGTTATTGAGGGCACCCTTCATTAAATACATGTAATTCAATATTTGACCATTTGCTTGTTCGCCTTAAATTCACCTTCGCCATATCAAACGTGCGTGCGATCTTCATTAAGCACGTTCGCCCCAAAGGAAGGGCGAACGGGACGTTTGCCCCTGGGATGGGCGAACGCGATTCTTCATTGTTGAAAGGAAGTTCACCCCTGGGATGGGTGAACGTCATGTTCGTCCCTCGACCAGGGCTCACAAAATTTTTTAGGCGCACGAGCAGCCAAGTATCCCGAGGCACGTTTGCCCCAAGAAAGGGCGAAGGGCATATTCACCCCTAAGGAAGGGGAAACGTGATTTCATCCTTAATTTCATGCTAGACAATGGAGTCTCACATAATATCGTGCCCAAAATAATATCTGATCAAATGGGATTAATCTGTACTAGAGATTTTGCCCCTATTTCTATAATGGATAGCAGACAACTTCCTTGTGTAGGGGTGATAACTAGATTGTTGGTTTTCTTAGATAAACATCCTAAAAAGGGTATAGTCATGGATGTTGTAGTAGTTTATTTTAACCCATTCTTCTCACTATTACTCAGTAGACATTAGGAAGAACAACTGAGAGGTTCAATTTAGTTGGACTAGTCCTATGCTACAATCCCAATATCAGATAAGGAGAATATAATTTTATGAAGAGAACCATTTAACAAGCACTCCGTAGAGTTAATTCAAATAGATGAAACCATGATAAAATTAGTAAACTCTATGGAAGAAAAAGGGATGGGAGTTTATTCAATATGTCACAACCCATTTCTGGTGGAGGTACCAGAAGTAAAGAACATGGATCCAAAAGTTTTAAAAATAGTAGATGCTAAATCAGATAAAGTATTGACTCAAGAAATGTGGACCATGTAATTTTATGGAGCTAAATCACAATCTGGAGAAGGTGCAAGTGTCAAAATGACTGATATTAAAGGAAATTACCTTGGTATTCCTTACAGACTGGAATATCCTTGCACAAACAATGTAACTGAGTATAAAGATTTACTACTAGGGTTAAGGAAAGCAAAATAATTAGGCATTAACTACTTGACTATAACAAGGGATGTAGAGCTTATCATACAACAAATCAAAGGTAAATATCAAACCAAGCACCCTAGGCTTAAGCAATATAGAAATGCAGTATTGGAAGAAATTGATAAATTCTTAGCTTTCAATATCTCATATATTTCAAGAGAACAAAATTATGTTGCAGATCGTTTAGCTGTAAATACCTCAGGTTTAGATCACCTAGAGATAACTACAGAATATATGGAGAAATTCCCAACTATCTCAGTTTATAAACCTTCTTTGCCATATAACATAGTCTATCTATAGGTCTTTCAAGATGATATAGATATAAAATAATTTATGACTCTGCAAAATCAATATGCAAATGTGATATGTGATGAAAAGGATGAAGATAAGCTAAGAGACCAAATAGGACAGCCAGTAGAATTAATCCAGTTGAAAACTAATAGAATACCCAAAGGATTGGTTTCTCTAGAAATTCTATTTGATGATTTTGACAAAGCTTACAAGCCTTTACGCAGAGAAGTAATATCTGAGGACATTAATATTGGAACAATGAAAGAACCTAGAATAGTTAAAGTAGACATGACCTTACCTGCTAAAGAAAAAGTTGGATATATCAATATCTTAAAAAAGAACAGAGAACATTTTTCTTGGACTTATGAAGAACTTAAAACTTTCAAAATAGATGTAATGACACACATAATACCCTTTAAAGAATATTACAAACTGTTTAGAAAGAAACAGAGGAAGTACAACCCAACTCTGCACCCAATAATGCAAAAGGAGGTGCCAAAATTGTTGGATTCCAAAATAATCAGAAAGGTAAAATTTTCTTCTTGGATATCCAATTTAGTACTAGTCAAAAAAATAATGGGGATATCGGACTCTGTGTAGATTTTAGAAATTTAAACAAGAGTTCTTTGAAAGATAATTATCCATTGCCCAATATGGAACAACTATTACAAGCAGTAGTTGGTTAAACTAGATTGTCCCTGTTAAATGGATTTTCTAGATATAATCAAATTTTGATAAATCCAAAAGATAGACATAAGGCAACATTCACTACGAATTGGGGCACATTTGTTTATTTAAGAATACCTTTTGGACTGTTGAATGTAGGTGCTACATTTCAAAGAGCAATGGATTTTTGCCTTTAAAGGATTAATGTTCAAAATAGTAGTTGTCTACCTGGATGATATCACAATATTTTCTAAAAATCCAGAAGATCATCTAGAACACTTAACTAAAATTTTTGCTCGGTGTAAGGAATTTGGAATTTATTTAAATCCCAAGAAATGCATATTTGGGAGTACACAAGGAAATTTGTTAGGTCATATAGTTTCAAAAAAAGGAATAAGCATTGACCCAGAAAGAATTGAAGCCATTTTCAAAATTCCTCCTCTAGAAATTTAAGAGGTGTCTGGTCATTCTTTGGCAAGATAAATTTTATTAGAAGATTTGTTCTAAATTTTGTTGAGATGAGCAAACCCATAAACGATATGGTTAAGAAAATTGGATAAATAAAACGGACAATAGAGAATATGAAAGCATTTAACAAAATCAAAGAATCCATATCAACCACTCCAGACCTAAGCTGCCCTGACTATTTTAAATATTTTAACATTTATTCATACGCATCTGAACATTCAATTGATGCAGTTCTTTAACAAAAATATTATGAAAATAATGAAAGGCCAATAGCCTTCATGAGTTCAGGATTGAAAGGAGCACATCTTAAATACACCTTGCTAGAAAAACATGGTTATGTAGTCATCCAATATTTAGAACACTTCAAAGGTATATTTAGCTCAAATAAGGTTTACTGCTGCATCTCTTTTATAGAAATAAAAGATATTTTTTCTCAATCAGAGGCATTAGGAAGACCAACAAGATGGATGGTAAAGATTTTGCAGTATGATGTCGAATTCAAAATAGTTAAAACTATCAAAGGACAAGGTTTGGCTAAACTGTTGGCGAACAAAGAAGAAGAGGGATTTGAAAATGTTCTCATAATAAATGAGGCATATGATGTTAGAAGAATCAATAATACCGAATGCAAATGGTATGAAGAAATTTTGTTATACCTACAAACTCTTTCATTCCCTAAAGATATGTCAACAAACAAAATGAGATCAGTCAAGCTTCAAGCCCATAAATATTATATACAGGATGGTGTGTTGTATTGGAAACACCCTGATGGAGTATTATTAGTCTGTTTATATGAAAGAGAAATCCCAAAAATAATTAATAAATTTCATGATGGTTTTTGTGGAGGACATTTTGCTCCAAGAGCCACAACTAATAAAATTATGAGAGTAGGATATTATTGGCCTTCCATTTTTAAGGATGTATATAAATATGTTAGGAACTATCATAACTGCCAAGTTTTTGTAGGAAAAAAGTAGCTAGTAGCCATGCCCCTCAAGCCAGTGATCATTGAAGCACCATTAACCCAATGGGACATTGATTTACTTGGAGAGATCAAGCCTAATTCATTTGGCCAACACAAGTGGATCATAACTGCAATAGATTACTTTACAAAGTGGGTAGAAGGTGCACCTCTGAGAACATCCACTTCTACCACTATCATCAAATTCTTGGAGGAAAACATTCTAACCAGGTTTGGAGTTCCTCACAAGCTGGTTACAGATAATGCACAGTATTTTTTTTATATGAAATGGTAGAGTTTTGTGTTGAATATGGAATTGAGCTATCCCATTTTGCTAATTATTACCCCCAAGGAAATGGTCTAGATGAGTCATCAAATAATAATGTAATAACAAGAATAAAAAGGTCATTAGGTAAGAACAAAAGAGGATGGGACAATGAACTTAAATTTGCTCTATGGGCTGATAGGTTGTCTATTAAAAGAAACACAAGAAGAACCCCCTATGATATGATATATGGAGAGAAAGCCTTAGTACCTTCAAGAATAGAAAAATTGACACTTTTCCTCTTATTGCAAGACCATGAAAACCCCAATCCCATACAAATAAGGCTTGACCAAATTGTCCTCTTAGAAGAGCAAAGAAAAGAGACCCTTAAAAGAATGATGGAACAAACCCAAAAAACCATGAAATTGTTTAATAAGAAAGCCAAAGGTACTCCTTTCTCTCAAGGAGATATCATCATATATTGGGATCCTAAAAATGATAAGCATGGTGAAAAGGGTAAATTCGAACCTAAATGGATTGGTCCATACCAGATAGCCCATGTTATAGGGCAGAATACTTACAAGTTGTAGAATTTGCAGGGAGAAATAATGGCTATCCCTATTAATGGCCAACACCTCAAAATGTACAATCTTTGTTGAAGGTGAAAAATAAAAAAATATATATAAAAAAGAAATAGAAAAACAAAGAACCCCAAAAATAGAGTGATGTATTTTGTTATTTTGTGTACTAGATAAGCTTTTATTTTTGTGAGCATAATTCTGAGTTTGTTGTACACATGATATTCTTAGTTTGATGAGTATACATTACTGTGATTCCACCAAAAATAATAAGAAAAAAAAGGATATTTATTTTAGACTCTGATGAGGTTTACAATTTTTCAAATATGAGTGTTTATGCAATGGTTATCTGATATGACATAAAACAAAATGAAAACAAGGCTGATTGAAAAATCATGTCAAAAGCCTCACATTACAAATGATACTTAAGGTGAATTCAAAGGTCCAAAGAACTGAGTTATATTTGAGAGGGTGGTTGAGCCAAAATCATTACACTCATATTTTATAGCCAGAAACCAATCCTCAACTCAGGCATACTCATTGCACAATTTGCTTATGTCAAATACTTCTCTAACAAGGAAGAAAAATTACAATAAAGTAAAATTGAGTCACTGCCTGAGATATCTTGGAAAACCTCTACCAACTCCACTAGGGCTATAGATGCTTGACTGGCAGTGGAACTCTACAGAATGGTAAAAAAAATTAAATAGTGAAATCACATATTAGGCTTAACTGTTTTGCTCAGATATGGTAAAGTTTTGAAAGACTTAGAAATAAAAATAAATGCACAAACACATACATGGGCTTAAACATGATGGAGCAAATTTTTTTTGACAAGTTTTGTGTAAGCATATCTTATAACTTAGCTAGAACAAGCATTACAATATATCTCATCTGTTTCTAAAATTTTGGCCCTATTTTTCCAAAAAGTGAATAAAAGGAAATTACAGTTTTTCAATTCCCTATTACTTTGATGTCCTATCATTTGTATAGTTTTTCAGTTTTAAATTGTTATGTTTTGTTGTTTTTAAGCTCTGCTTAATCAGTCTTGATGATTTGAATTTTTATCCATAATTGTAATAAAACTAGGAGATTATGTGGTTCTCAAGTGCCTCATGTTTTCAACACGTTTTCCCAGTCAGAGCCTATGTTGGAGTCAAATTTGACTTAAACTTTGAAACCCCCAAATTTAAATTTTTGGTTTCAATCAAAATGCTAAATAATGCTGGTCACTATTTCAGTCGGTGTGATTCATTTGATTTTTTTATGGGCTTATTTGATAAGTTTAACCTTGGTCGTTAATAATATGTGCCCCTTTTAATAAGGCTCAATTATCTTAATAAGGGTTATGGAAAAATTTTATTAATCAGACCATTAAAACAAGCCAAACTCTGATCTTCCTAAAATAAAGTCTCCCTTGGGCCTAAATCAAATGATAAATCATTAAGTCCTAAAGTCCAAAAATAAATTATCAAGGTTTAATAAAAAGAGCCATGGTCTAAAAACCCAAAAATTTAAGCACAATATTAAAATTTGAAACATAAGGTTTAAAAAAGGGTCATAATCACTTTTTAATTAAAACTAAGGGTATGTGCCCCCTCTCATTAAAAGTGGAGCATCTCTCAATCGCATATAAGGTTGCGTTCGATTCTTACTTAATCAAGCAGTGACACTTTAACAAGATAGTCGACAAATAGTTTGACCGAGTCAATATGATTATTTTTAGAAAGCATGCCTTAACATAGGTTTAAAATTTCATGCGCCCCCCGACCACGTAGATTTGATGGCAACACCCTTTTGGGGTCAAGATCTAATGGATGCACTTCATTTGGTAAATTATTTCATCCGAAAGCCTAAGTATTATATCATTTACTTTGATTAAATGATTAGAGTGCTTAAGAGATCTATGGTAGTGATTAATATGTTTTAAATCAATGGTTGTGTTCATTTTAAAAGATTAACCTCGCAGAAGGAAATAAATCAATGGTAGCAAAGATTCATGCCAAGATCTAATGATTGTGATTGGATCCAAGTCAAATTAAGAAGAACAAATCACACAAGATCTGATGGTAGTGCTCCATTGATCTCAAAGATCAATGAACACGCCTCATTCCTTGATTTCTTCTATAATTTGAAAAACCTAAAACAAAAAAAAAAGAATCGACAGATGCGAAAGCCCTTATCAAGATCTGACGATAACAGATAAGTCAAATTCAAACAAAGGGATAGAACAAAACACATCTAATCTTTGCTCTTTATCCAAAGAAGATCAATGGGTGCGATTAACCTCAAGAACATAAACACCCTCATGCAGATCAACGTCCACGATACGTTTCAAGCCAATCCAACGGTAATTATTACTTTGAAAAAACAAAGGTAAGGTTCAAGTTAAATTTTAATTAAATAGAGGTAAATCAGGCTTAACAAGGGTCTAATGCATCAGGTAATTATCCCCATTTCAGGCTTAATAAAAGGTTATAATCATATGCCCCTTGGTAACTAACCCTGTAGGTTGAATAAAATCAACGGCTGCGTTGACGTTGATCGAGATCCAATGGTCACGTCAAAATAAAAACGTAAACGATGGAATGGTAAGAATATCGGATTGTAGGATATCTAACGGTAGCGCTTCATCAAAGAGAAATGTAACAGATGTGATTGACTTAATAAAGAATCATGATATAAAGTTCGAAGGCTTGAGTACCATGGTCACAAATATCTGATGGCAACGCCCATCTCCGTCCATCTCCACCCAGATCCAATGATGGTGCGTTGTTAAAAATGATCAAAGGTTAACTCACAAGGTTTTTGGTCAAATAATTAATTAAATGCATTATCAAGGCTAAGAAAAGCACTTAATCAAGTTTTATAAAGGTTTGATACGTGGATAATCTTCCCCCTTCCATTTTTGCTAAACCTTACACATGTACGAGGAATCCAACGATCGTGCCCCCATCATTGTATGATCTAACTGTGAGCGCCTGGAGAGGTGAACTGATTTTTATGATGCATATGTTTAATGCAATGTTGTTAAGGTTTTAATCACTAGATTAACCATGGTAAATCATGATTGTATGAGGTTTAATGCATCGCATTATTATAAGGTCAAATAAATGATTGTATAAACTTTGGGCCTAAGTATCGTCGAATGAATTATTACTAATCAAGAGTTTTTGACTTTATAAACATGATTAATCTGATTAACCTGGAACAGGTTTATATAAATTAATGGACTAACAATTATGCAGGTTCTTGTAAATCAACAACTGCATTAATCCTCCTCAGGATCTGATAGTAGCTTGCAAGTCAAAAATCCAAATAATGAAAAGATTGTGAATGTCTTCCAGTAAATTTGACAATTTCACTCCATTGGGATTAAAAATATCTAAGGGCAGTTATCGAGTCAATGTCAAAATGATAAGATACGAGCAAGGCTAATCTAACGGATATCTTCTAACAAATCTAATGGATGCTCTCTCTTGAAGTTGATCCAACGGCTACACTCAATCGTGGTTATTCAAGGAAATTTAGGATATCCAAGATGATGATAGGCACTCACATCAAGAACCAAATCTTATGGGGATCCCTAGGACGATTGCTACCAAATTAAAAATATAATCGATCCCTAAGATTTAATTATCATTTTCGGCCAAGGTGGCATGAGGTTCAAAATAGAGGCCACCCCTATCAGACGTTACAGCTCCACATTAGAGAAGAAGAAGCTCCAAGGACCAATAGAGAAGCTTTAAATTATTGTAGGTACACAAACAAAAGAACCCAGAAACACATAGGATGACGGGCTTTACCCGCCATCAAAGCCCAACCTCAGAAGAAATGTGTTGGTGAATTTTCTTTGGTCCATTTTAAAAAGGCAATTGGTAACACAGTATTAATGACAAACATGCAAATATATCGAACTCGTTTCACCACCCAGTATTTGAGCTCACAAAATCAATTAATTTTACCACCCTGGTAATCTAAGAGCAAAAATTGGTATGCAAGAAGTACAGAGAGAATAATAGTTTCGAGATTTCATGTTTCAAAGGGGCTAGACTCACTATCATGAGCATAATGACATCATGGGGAGACGCTTTTACGCCGGAAGACACTAGAGAAGTAGTAAAATTCGTTACAGACCGGTCACCATACTCTGATATTTTTGGACCGCATGTACCCGACAAAACAATGTATGAATTCGCTTAAAAGTGTGGAGTTGATAAGAAACCTACTCTAGCACAACAGTACGAGACCGAAAATGTATGTATCAAGAGCTTTGCTCATGTGATGGAGAATGATAGTAGGACCCCATGGATAATGGTTGACCTATTTCATAAAGCTCGGAGGTTACAATACAAGGGTTTCCCTAGAGGTAACATATGGAATAGTAACCTTGGGAAGCTGATATGTCTGAAGGTTTACTTCTTGGATTTAATGGCATGGTTAGCAGTGGCATACAACAAAAGGACTAAAATATTTTGAGATAATAGGAACCGATCGGTATTCAACATCAAAGTCAAGCACATCAAGAAAGTCTTCAATTTGACAAAGTCTACCACATTTTTGATACAATGGGTAATTGAACACCAATCTCGAATGTTCACAGGATTAGAAGTTTTTAAATATTTGTTTGATACAAATGAAAAAATAGTTGATAAATTTCCAATTAGGAAGACTATTTTTAAGCCATGGGTCTAAGATTTCTGTGATATGATAAACATAGTCTTAGGTGTACAAGATCTCAGTGTAGTGAGTAAAAGAGTTTTGTATTTAGTAGCACAGAGCAATCGGGCACATAACACCCCAATATATGCATGGGAGCTAGAAATGAGTAACCAAATACATGAGCAAATGGTAGAATTGAAAAAGGTTGTTTTTGAACAAAGACAAGAGATGCCTTGTTTTTCACAATACTCAATTTTTATTCACTTGATAGCAGGGCAACTAGAGAGGAATCCCAAAAAATAGTAGAAGTCGTTAACAGCCCCTACGTCTAGACCAGTTTCTGGAGAATACATGAAGGATGGACTCACATGGCTGGTTTTGTGACCATTTTATGGTAAAAATCCATTGGACTTTAACCGGCGTGCTCCCTGAGAGACTAGGGCCAGGAGTAAGGGCTTTTATTAAAGAAAAGGAGATTGGGAATTTCTTTTTCTCAAAAGGATTCACCTATATCGGACTCTATGGGGCCAAAATTACCCCTAATATGTTACCGATGTATTGTCCATTGTCCCTAGCAACATCGAATTTATGTAGGCAGGTGGCCAAGGAAGCCAAGATGAGATTAGTGAAGAAATATGGAAAAGTCCCCTGGCTCAACGTCCCCTATCGCTTTGGAGACTATATATTTGTTGGCTACCCTGCTCTGCTTAAAGGAATGTTTGATTTAGATACTATGGACTTCGATGAGATAACTTAGAGGTTTTATGACCCAAAATGGATATATAGTAAAATGATGTAAAAATGAGAGTATGCTCGAATACAACATTGAAAGGATGCTTATGAAGAAATATTATTGGAAGCTATGGAAAAAGGTATAGATTTACAGGTTGTATGGGATCATTTATCTCCTAAAGATAGGGGCATCACATAGATTCATGAAGCCTATGATTACCCTACATAATTAAGAAGGCTTCGAGAAATTTTAGTGGAATCTATAGCACCTATTTTACCAAGAGCAGCTCAAGCAATCAAAGAAGACCCCTTATTGGAGATGATAGAAGAACATGGTACTGATCAAATGGAGGTCATTGTAAATACTGCATATATAATAGAAAAAAATGTTAGGCCTCCCGTAGATGATCATACCAGAATAGGAGCGAAACCAAGCGCTTCCCAAGAGGTTTCCAAAAACCCAAGCATAGCTAAAGGAAAAGAAATTGTGACAACACCTGTTCAAAAATCTTCTCTCCCAGAATAGGCTATAATTCCCATTTATGACAAGTATTAGTTGTAACAAGTGTAAAGAAACTGGCACCCATGGCTATCCCTGTCTCTTTAAAAATAAAAGGACAAGATATTAAAGTTCAGTCAGTAATACATATGAATATGAGAAGAACTGGTGGATTTGTGGGTCTGTTCTAAAGTCACCAAGTGAAGAATCAAACAAAGATAACCACTGTATAAAATAAGAAGCCTAAATTGACCTTACCTTTCACAAAGGTTTTGTTAGAGAGGAAACATGAGCAGACTACTTTTACTCTACAAATAAATAGGAATTATAGGTAGTGGCAGGGATGAAAAATATAGGAGAACAACTTGCATATGAACCACAATTAGAAACATCTGTGTTAGATATAGCAAAAATAAATCTTCCTGCCCTGCAAGACCCACTTGTCTTCAGAGTCAATGAGGAGATCGAGGGTTCATCAATACTAGGAAATGAAGGCGAAATGGTCAAAGTTGTCAAGGCGATGCAGAATCAAACCATGGACCAATTGGTCAAGAAAATTGTAGAATTAAGAAATCAATTGAAAAAATAAGAGAAGGAAAAATCTGAAATGAGAGCATTAATAAATAAACAACAGGAAGAATTGGCACAAAAAGACACTCCAAAGGCACAACCCCCTTTAGTGGTAAATATTAAGAATCATGCCTATTATCTAAATGCAATGAAGAAGGATATGTCAATGAAAATATAAGTTCATGCCACAGGGCTCACTGATATGTTTAGGCAAATTAGGGTGATTCATATAACTGCTCAAGAAATACAAATATTGATACAAGAGAAGGAAGAAGACTTCGAAGTCATTCGTCCTACCCTTGATTTAATAGGAGACAATTTTGAAGAGTTACAGGGTCAAGAGATAATAACAAATGATGGCATTAAAATCCAATTTAATTTTGAATTCTTGAAAGGAGCCATGTTTGGGGTAAAACAAGAAAGGTGGATCAATGTTGTAACTGAAATGGATAATCTAGTAGAAGATGCAATAGGTAAAATGACGGATATTGGTCTATCCTTAGATAAATACTTAGAAGCCCCCAGTATAGAAGAGCTACTCAGGCATACAATAGAAGGTGTTTCTCTTTTAGAAGAGCTAATCTTAGATTGTGTTCCTTTCTCCATGTTTGCTCTTGCTTTCTTGGCACTCACTTGATAATTTGAAGGTGTTTCTCTTTTTGCCTTGCCAATATCGTAGGTAGGTCTTATTATTCTATTCTTTAATATTCTTTCGTAACTTTTATTTTCATTAGATTTATTCTCCTAGATTTTCTAATGAAGCTTTTAACTTATCTTGCTCATTTTCTGGTATTTCCTATTAATGGTAGAGTTATTACTTCAAGAGAGTCTTCAAAATCTAATGAGGTACATTCCTTAGTTTTAGCATGACTATTCATCTCTAAATAAGGTTTAGACTAAGTATATTGTTCCTTGTTAATATTTTGATCTTGTTGTACCATGTCCTCTAAACTATGATTTGCTTTTTCTTCATTAGCTAAAGCCTTTAAAGAATTGGTGTTTCTTCCAATATCCTTACTTGTAGTCTCCATCGTTTAATTAGTTTCATATGTATGGACCTATTTTTTGAAAATTGAAAATCATCCTCACCTGTATCCATTTATAAATTTATTATGGTTTTTAATGTATGTTAGACATGAATGCACTCCAAGATGATATGAATCCAGTATGAATTCAATATTTGCCTAAGATCTAGATCATGGGTCCAAACTCTTGTAGAAAGGGGTGTGACAAGTCCTCCAAAAATAGATCCATAATGGACAATAAGTTCGCACCAATATTGACCTATTTGAGGAGACCAATCTTTGCTAATTTGTAACATCATGAGAGTGATTGAATTTGGTGGTTGAGAAGAGCTATCACATGTCCTTTTATGGATCCCAAAGCTTGTATTGCTACTAAAAGTAGACTCACGATGAAATATATGAGAATAGTTCTAGAGCAAGGTGGTCATCACCATAAATGAGCTTCGTAGCAGAGACTAATGTTGTGTTGAGAAACTACAAGATCCTTGTAGTCATAGACTTGCTCAAGTCGCTATTGTGTTGGCAAAGATGTAGGTAAACTTACCAAGAGTTTTTGTCTGCATCAAGAGCCATGAGGTGATTTAGCGAAGATTCTCTAGAGTCAAGTGATGATATAAGGCCAAACAGACTATTTCGATTAGGTGGAGCTAAGCCTTAGTCTGGTGGAGTTAAACCATAATCCATTTGGGAGTGGAGCAAAATAAACTCATTGATCGACACATGTTTCTTCATGAGAAAATCAAGCATCGCTCAGGAGCATTGACTCAAAAGCAGTAGTGAGGTTGTGCAACAAATTCATACACACTTTTTTATTTTTTTTTTGTTTTTTGTCCCACATTTCCTACAACAACGATATTTGAGGTCTAACCCTATAAATCAACAGGAAAAATAATGAAATATTATTTTTTTCACTCCATAATTACCCTAATTGTTATTGTTGTTAGACATAAATCTTGATAGGAGGATTATCCAAAGTGTTTAGGAGACATTACACCCCATGTATGTAGATATCCTTCTAATTAGGTGTAAAATACAAAGTTATTATCTTTTAGTACTGCCTATGTATCACTTACCATCCTTCTTCTAGTATCTTAAGGTCTCTCTCACATACAACCACATATTTAGATATGACTAGCTTCTTCCACATACCAAAAATTATTATCGAAAGGGAGGGAATATCAAAATGTTTCATATAAAGGCTTGTCAGTATAAATAAGGGAGAAGCATTTGGATATACAAGTAACCCTCACAATGTGTATCCCTAAGGCCTGCCTCATAGAATCTCAACTCTTTGCACCATGGAAGACAAATATGCAGACCACATTGTAGGTTGAAAAGCTATGGGACATCGTGATTAGCAAAGTCACACAATATAAATTTGGTGATGAAGCAAGATAAATATATGTTTATTCAAATACAAAAACCCTTATGATCATCATAATTTCCATTGTTTATGGGATTCAACCACATATTTATGAAATAGAAAGTGCCAAATATGCATGGGATAAACTGACCACTATTTATGAAGGGAAGAATCAAGCATCAATTCTTAAACTTCAAACCCAACTTCACACTTTGAGCATGAAAAATGGAGAAAGTGTAGAGGCTTTTATTTACAGAGTTCCTGATTTGAGAGCAACATTGCATGCAATAGGAGAAAAAATGAAATACAAGCTCTTAAATTTAATTATTCTAAGAACTTTACTAGATTCTTTCAGAGTGCTCGTCACTTCACTCCAAGTGTCGAATAGACAAGTATATTTTGAGAAGTTGGTTAATTTTTTGTAACAATAAGAAGCCACCAACAATCTAACAGATAAATTATCCAAAATTGCACTCATTTCAAAGAAATTTGTCTACAAGAAACCACCATCAGGTTCTTATTAGAAGGGTTCTTCATCCAAGGGTTCTATCACCTCAACCTCCTCACAAGATAAACCTTAAAAGTAGAAGAGGTACTGCCACATTTGTGAGAAGAAAGATCATGATACTAAATAATGTTGGTACACTTCTTCCAACAAAGGTGATAAGAACCATCAACCACCAACAAAAATACAATAGAAACCACATCCTAAATATAAGCAACAAAAAGGACATGTTGCTATTGAAGAATCAAATTTAGACTTAGAGTAAGCACACAAAGTGCTAATGATTTAGAATAATTTTATATAAAAAGATAATATTTGGTACATGCCTTTAGAAGAGCCTTGTTGGAGCCAAATTTGACTCAAACTTTGAAACCCCCAAATTTAAATTTTTGGTTTCAATCAAAATGCTAAATAATGTTGGTCACTATTTCAGTCAGTGTGAGTAAATTGATTTTTCATGGGCTTATTTGATAAGTTTAACCTTGTTCATTAATAATGTGTGCCCCTTTTAATAATGCTCAATTATCTTAATAAGGGTTATGGAAATTTTTTATTAATCAGACCATTAAAACAAGCCAAGCTCCGATCTTCCTAAAATAAAGTCTCCCTTGGGCCTAAATCAAATGATAAATCATTAAGTCCTAAAGTCCAAAAAGAAATTATCAAGGTTTAATAAAAAGGGCCATGGTCTAAAAACCCAAAAATCTAAGCACAATATTAAAATTCGAAACATAAGGTTTAAAAAGGGGTCATAATCAATTTTTAATTAAAACTAAGGGTATGTGCCCCCTCTCATTAAAAGTCGAGCATCTCTCAATCGCATCTAAGGTTGCGTTTGATTCTTCCTTAATCAAGCGGTGACACTTTAACAAGATAGTCAATAGATAGTTTGACCGGGTCAATATGATTATTTTTAGAAAGCATGCCTTAACCTAGGTTTAAAATTTCATGCGCCCCCCGACCACGGAGATCCGACGGCAGCGCCCTATTGGGGTCAAGATCTAATGGATGCGCTTCATTCGACAAATTATTTCATCCAAAAGCCTAAGTATTATATCATTTACTTTGATTAAATGATTAAAGTGCTTAAGAGATCTACGACAATGATTAAATATGTTTTAAATCAATGGTTGCCTTCATTTTAAAATACTAACCCCATAGAAGGAAATAAATCAATGGTAGCAAAGGTTCATGCCAAGATCAAATGGCTGCGATTGGATCCAAGTCAAATTAAGGAGAAAAAATCACACACGATCTGACGGTTGCACTCCATCGAGCTCAAATATCAATGGACACGCCCTATTCCTCGATTTATTCTATCATTTGAAAAGCCTAAAGCAAAAAAAAAGAATCGACAGATGCGAAAGCCCTTGTCAAGATCCAATGACAACGGATAAGTCAAAGTCAAACAAAGGGATATAACAAAACAAATCTGATGATCGCGCTTCATACAAAGAATATCAACGGGTACGATTAACATCAAGAACATAAACACCCTCATGCAGATCAACGGTCGTGGTACATTTCAAGCCAATCCAACGGTAATTATTACTTCTAATAAACAAAGGTAAGGTTCAGGTTAAATTTTAATTAAACCGAGATCAGGCTTAACAAGGGTCTAATGCATTGGGTAATTATCCCCCTTTTGGCTTAATAAAAGGTTATAATAATATGCCCCTTTGTAACTAACCTCGTAGGTTGAATAAAATCCACAACCGCGTCGACGTTGATCAAGATCCAACGACAGCGTCAAAATTAAAACCTAAATGACGGAATGGTAAGGATATCGGATTGCAGGATATCTAATGGTAGCATTTCATCAAAGAGAAATCGAACGGATGCGCTTGACTTAATAAAGATCACGATATAAATTTCAAAGGCTTGAGTACCATGGTCACGAAGATCTGACGGTAGCATCCATATCCGCCCGAATCCAACGATGATGCATTATTAAAAATGATCAAAGGTTAACTCACAAGGTTTTTGGTCAAATAATTAATTAAATGCATTATCAAGGCTAAGAAAAATACTTAATCAAGTTTTATAAAGGTTTGATATGTGGATAATCTTCCCCCTTCCATTTTTGCTAAACCTTGCACATGTATAGGGAATCCAACGATCGCGCCCCCATCATTGTATGATCTAACGGTGAGCGCGTAGAGAGGTGAACTGATTATACGATGCCTATGTTTAATGCAATATTGTTAAGGTTTTAATCACTAGATTAACCATGGTAAATCATGATTGTATGAGGTTTAATGCATCGTATTATTATAAGGTCAAATAAACGATTGTATAAACTTCGGGCCTAAGTATCATCGAATGAATTATTACTAATAAGGAGTTTTCGACTTTATAAACATGATTAATATGATTAACCTGGGATAGGTTTATATAAATTAGTGGACTAACAATCATGCAGGTTCTTAGACATCAACGACTGCGTTAATCCTCCTTAGGATCCGACGACAGTGCGCAAGTCAAAAATCTAAATAATGAAAATATCGTGAATGCCTTCCAGTAAATCCGCTGGTAGCGCTCCATTGGGATTAAAAATATCCGACGAAAGTGATCGAGTCAATGTCAAAATGATAAGATACAAGCAGGGCTAATCTAATGGATATCTTCTGATAAATCTAACGAATGCTTCATCTCTCGAAGTTTATTCAATGACTGCGCTCGATTACGATTATTCAGGGGAACTTAGGATATCCAAGATAATGACAGACACTCACATCAGGAACCAAATATTATGGAGATGCCTAGGACTATTGCTACCAAATTAAAAATATAATCGATCCCTAATATTTAATTATAGTTTCGATCCAAGGTGGCACAAGGTTCAAAATGGAGGCCGCCCCTATCACAAGTCACAGCTCCACGTCAGAGAAGAAGAAGCTCCATGGACCAATAGCGAAGCTTTAAATGATTACAGGTACACAAACCAAAGAACCCAAAAACATATAGGATGATGGACTTTACCCGCAATCAAAGCCCAACCTCGAAAGAAATGTGTTGAAAAAATTTCCTTTGGTCCATTTTAAAAATACAGTTGGTAACACAGTATTAATAACAAACATGTGAATATATCGAACTTGTTTCACCATCCAGTATTTGAGCTCACAAAATCAATCAAGTTTACCACCCTGGCAATCTAAGAGTAGAAATTGGTACTTGTATCGCCCAAATTTTTCGCACCCTTACCTTCAGGCTAAAGGATCCGTGCCCGGAAGGGGGATGCGAGAAGGATGGGACAATACCTCGGACGGAGAGGCCCTTTGAAGGTCGCGCCTCTCGGGGGAGGGGTATAAGGGTGAATTTTTGACGGATGGTGGGGTTCACCAGGGAAACTTTGAGTGGCAGGTTTCCATGCCTAGGTCGAGAATGGGTTTGATGTGTTCATTTTATGTTCAATCATTCAGATTCCTAGGTTGGCCAAAATGAATCTAAGCTATTCTATATGAAATTTTTGGTTTATATGAAAACAACAAACATAAATGAATCCTAAATACAGAAAATATCTAAAATGGAGAAGAGTGCACCTGATTTCTGATGTCTGATGAAGATTCTGAAGCTTGTAGGAGTCCAGATCATCCCGGATATGACAGGATCATCTGTAATTGTACAGAATCATCCAGATCATAGGAGATCATCTGAGATCAGCCAAGATCGTCAGCGACCTGACGAATTCGTCAGAAACCTGCAATCATGAAAACAGACACCAAAAACCAAAAATACAATTGCAAGAATGATACAAAATGATAGAAATAAGAATATAAATGCTTAAATGATAAATCCAGATATCAAATCAAATGGGATGCAATGTTTTAATAATTTATTTTGAATTTTATCATGCAAATATGCTAAATGAGGTGAACTCCAAGATGCAGAACATAAGTGAATTAATCTAATGCACAATTAAATAAGAAAAAGAGATAGAGAATGCAAACTCAGGGCTCTGATTGCCCCCAATCTGAACTACAGTCAAAATCATCTGCAATCATACGAGATCATCGCCGATCTCGATAGGATCATCCAAAATTGAGGTTGAATCGCCTGCGACGATCCGAGCTTCCTCCGGTTGAAACACAGTGAGATCCTGCAATAAAACTTGAAAACACAAATGCAAATGATGGGGGATAGGATGTTCTAACACAACAAAAACTAAAGTTGCAGGGAAATGATCAGCCAGGGGGATAAACTGGGAAAATCCCAAGTTTATATAGGATTAGGGGGAGGTTAGGAGGTTGGGGATCATCCCAATCTGGGAGATCTCCAACGTAGGAATCTCCAACCGTGCAGACACGCTTCTGCCCGAGTTGGAGAAGTTGTTGAAACAGAAGCTAATTATGAAAATTTGGTTTTGGGATGAAATCGTCTGGACGTTCTGTTCTAGACGAATTCGTCCGATTTGGGACGATATCGTCAGATCGGCGACGATATCGTCCAATGGTCAAACAACTTCTAAAAATGGCACGAAAAATGAGGTGAGCGGTTAACGGGCGGTTTCGGGGTTAAAATTCAAATTTTTTATCTTTTACTGAGGGTTTAACTGCGCCAATTTTAGGGTGCTACATTTTGCCCCCTCTTTAGCAAATTTTCCAAAGAAAATGCGTTAAAGACGAGTTCTTCATGCTTTACGAGAAAACAAAAATTTATTCCATTTTTTAGACGACGATTCTAGGTCGAATCGTACAACTGTTTGCTATGGTGCCCCCTCCGAGTTTTTACCCAAATCGAACGTTTGAGGTAAAAGCGCGAAAAAGCAAAAATTAAAAAAATGTTGTTTTTAAATAAAAATAGGAAAAATAGGGTAAAACCCTAATTCATTTTTACTGTTCACTTTCGTTGTTTCAGAGCTCTACAGGCGAAATGGTGGAAACGACACACAGATCGACAGAGGTCCGACGCGGGTTGCGGGTAAGGATCTAAACCTAGTGTACTGTGTTTTTAGCTTGATTTGTTTAATTTTTTACTTGAATTTTTAATTGTTTTTGGGCATCGTGGCCGTTTTTAGGCCGTCGACGATGTCGGGATGAAATCGTCCCAATTTCGTCGAAATCATCCCTAAATCACCGATTTCGTCTGAGGATGAAATCGAAGAAATAGGGGCGATCCCGTCCAATAAGGGGCGATCCCCAAATTGAAGAATCGGAGGCGATTTCATCCTATTAAGGATGATTTTGCTAAATTTGGTACGATATCGTCCAATAATGGGCGATATCATTTTTTTATGAGATGAAACTGATTTTAATTGATTTTAATGATTATGTACTAATGATTTTTGTTGTTTTATTGTTTATTTTGTAGAGGGGATTGCTAAAGAGTCGAGAGTGGAAATACGGGGGTCTCAGGGATGACTTAGCTACGCTCGATCAGGCCGAGCGAGATAGACTAGCAGAGGTCGGACTGCAGCATGTGGCAGAGATGCCACAAATTCCTATAGACATGGGGCTACTGACAGCCCTAGCAGAGAGATGGTATCCGGAGTCGTCCTACTTTCGGCTACCGATAGGGGAGATGACTCCCACTCTAGAGGATGTATGGAGGATCTTGAGGATCCCCATACATGGGCGGTTCATGACTCCTTCGACCAATCAGGGCCATGCCATGATGAGATTGTGCAGTGACCCAAGCTTCGCCCTAGAGAAGGGCAGAGTGAACATCGAGGCTTTGA
This sequence comes from Wollemia nobilis, assembly GCA_028583015.1. Classification (NCBI taxonomy): domain Eukaryota; kingdom Viridiplantae; phylum Streptophyta; class Pinopsida; order Araucariales; family Araucariaceae; genus Wollemia; species Wollemia nobilis. Next base: position 1,575,758 of record JAQPPZ010001579.1, on the reverse strand, counting down.
GGCAGATGCCTGGGGCATCTCGGTTGACCCGAGTTTTGGTAGGGGTGGTGGGTGGCCTTCTTCTATGCCACCAGAGTGGATGCAAGTTACCGTGGCTCCTCTCAGATGTGGTCTACGACATGAGAGACCATGGATATAGGTTTGCTTGGGGTAGCTTTGTACTGTGCCACTTGTATAGGATCCTTTATGGGGTCGTATACAAGGGAGGTCGATGTCTGGTGCTGACATCGCTACTACAGGTTTGGTGCTAGGAGCACATTGTGGTGCGGAGGCCGGTAGGGCTTCCACTGATAGGAGTTGATCGGGAGAGACCCCAAGTTTTCTATTGGTGGCTCTAGAGAGGGTCACAATGATGGATAGATCTATCGATGTCCCGGAGGTTACTAGATGACCTCACCCTAGATCAGATCACCTAGAGACCATGGAGAGAGCATCCAGGGTGGGTGGAGGATAGACAGGAGTTGGCTCACATCAGGCGAGTCATCTGGTTGAGGACAGAGCGGGGAGAGGTAGAGCTCCACCACTACGACCAAGTTTTGAGGTAGTTCGGTCTACAGTAGGGGATCCCTTCTCTTAGGGATTATGAGTACTCTCGGACTATGCGGGATAATACCACATTGAGTGGGGCTCTAGACATGCAATGGTTCTAGAGTCAGGACGCTGATGATGCCCCCATTCAGCTAGTGGATGGGGATGACAGGGGGTAGCAGATGGGTATGATGCCTGGTATGTAGGCATCCGCCCTCCTCGGATGATGAGGGCATAGGGTCCGATGCACGCTAGTAGTGCAACGAATGGAGAGGCGATGCCAGGCTGCCATCGATGCAGTGAGGGGTCATGGAGGGAGGGATCAATGATGACCTCCTCAGGAGAGATATCGGAGAGTACCACAGGCTCCGGAGAGATAGCAATAGCTGGAGAGGAGGGAGAGACTCCCTTCTTAGTAGAGGGATAGGCCACCATCGCTCGATAAGGGCAAGGGTGTCGAGGTGGGGGAGAGCAGCGAGATGGTGGCTCTCCTGACGAAGAATGCCTACCTACGAGCTCAGGTGCAGACTCTTCAGGATGAGGCTACATGGCTCAGGGCTCGAAGTGGAGGGGTGAGCATTCTGGAGCTGGCATGGGCTATTGCATAGACCACGTTCTACCAGGGGTTGTACTATCATGTGGTTCTAGAGGGGCAGAGGATACCATTGCCAGCCGACATTGCGGAGTCCGATCAGGATGGGGTCATCGAGGACATCATCACGATCGACGTCGAGGACCCGTGATACAACACGGACCTCGATGGGACCACCTCCTCCACCTCAGGGTGGGAGAGGAGATGAGGCTGAGAGCTCGAGGGCTTCTCGAGACTAGCTGCTCATTGTACATAGACCATATATTTTTGAGAGGATTGAGTATGCCAGGGTATAGATTGTGGCATACCAATCCATTTTGATATGATGTATAGACTTCTTGATATATATATATATATATATGTTCTTTTTGTGATATGACTTGTGCATATGTTTTATGATGCTTTAATATTTTAATGGTTGATTGATTATTCATGTAATTATGTCGTTGAAAATATTATAATTTTATGTCATGCTATAAAATTAAATGAAATAATCTGATGTAAACAAATTGGTTGTTGTGGTGTGATTTGATGAAAAATAAAGTGACTTCTAACAATAATTTCAAAGGACATTGTCGTTGTTACATGACCATTTCATGGAGTCGCCGCTCGCTAGGTCATCAAGCTAATCCCGGTATGAGAGAAATATTGCTAAAAGTAAAAGGGTGCTTAAGAGACTTTCTTAAGACTTTGTGTTGTGATGATGAAAAATAATGATGGTGATGATTTGTTTTCAGATTTCCATGAAAATATTATGCATGAAATATTAAAAATATGATTTTTTCTAGGCATAAAATTCCTAAGTGTGATAGAATTTTGAACAATTGCCTAGGAATTATACCATCGTCGCAAAACTGAATGTTTGACATAATGAAATGAAATAGAAAAGTTTTCATTCTTTTTAAAGCATAATTGTGTAACATAATGATTTAAGCCATATGCTTTTATGGATTAAATAAATGGGAGATAAAATTATAACGATGGTTTGCGCTAGGCATAGAATTTTAGGTATAGACTTATACCATCATCGCGAAATCCAAAAGAAGAAATTGATGTAATAGTTTTATTGCATAGTTGATTTTTGATTTTGAGATAAAAAATATAAAATGAGGACTTGCACTAGGCATAGATTCCAATTTAGGTTTAGGAACTATACCATCGTTGCGAAAGTCAAAAATATAAATGTGACTTTATTGCTAGATTTTTGAACATGCTTTGAAAGAAATTTTGGATTTTTGAAAAAAATGTATTTAATTGTTTGTACGCTAAGCCAATATTCTCAAGTAAGAAAATCAAATTATTCTAGAAGATTTGCATAAATATTTTAAATTATCTCAAAGACAAAATTTAGATTTATAAGGAACCCCATGTGCATATGTGAGTTCATTGCCGATCTTGATCTATCATAATGATACAAAATCTCTCAAACACAAATGTGTGTGCAATTGTATTGTTCATTTACCAATTTTGAGCAAGATAATTTGATACAAGTAATTTGAATTAACCAAATGAGTGTTCATTGACCATGATTTATATGCATGTAACCGTACCAGACTACTATGTAAGTCGGGTCATCAAGAGCTAGCTGATCCATGAGCGGACATAGGTCTGTACAAAAGAAGGTCGCTAATGTGACAGACATATCACCATGCTAGGAGTTACCCAAGGCCAAGCGGGTTGGGCACAAACCACCTGTTATGGGGCTTACCTCACAGTTTTCGAATAATTGAGAATTCTAGGGATTCAAGCTCATTCACCCTTCTTTTCTTTCAAAGGGTAGGGGAAGGGATTTATTGCTTTTTGCTTTTTCTTTTCTTTTCTCTTTTTTTTTTTTTTTGCTTGACACTTGAGATAATGCTGAAATATTGCTTGAGATGGTACAAAATGATAATGCTTATAAATAATTTTTCTTTTTCTCATGATTTTTCTTGCTTTTCTTTTTCTTTTTTCTTCCTAGACTAGGGATACTTGCTCGGATTGGCTGTAGAGCAAGGGATTTTTATTCTGGACAGGGGTGAGCTTGTCCTTTTGTCAATTCTCAAATATTCTAGACCATGTGCATGATAGGATAGCAAGGGAGACTTTTCGCTCAAGAGACCACTTCTACTGTGTAGCATCGCTTTGAATTTGCAATGAAATCATTTTAATGTGAAAAGGTGTACTTGGTTCAAGTAAATAACAAGATCAGTTCTCTATGCTCAAAACTTTATTTAATTCAACTGTGGACTTCGATATAAGAGAGATTAATAATCATACCAAATAAGATCAAGATATTTATTCATGTGAGTGTGAAAGTGAGGGATTCCAAATAAATGCTAATTTATCCAAAATAACTGAAAATATAATTGCAATACTTCAAGAATTGATAGGTGCAAAAATAGAAGATGTTTTTGAGGATTTTGATGATTTTGATTTTTTTATATTTTAATTTTAATTGATGAATTAAGATAATACATAATATTACTGTTTTTGAAATTTTTATATGAATTACTAAAATAAGACAATATGTATAATATATACGATGATGAAATTACAGATTTATGCATAATAGCGCTTAAGATGCATAATGTTCATAGGTTCTTTAAGATATTTACCATCTAAGGTAGCTAATCTGTATGCTCCCGATCCAAATTTAGCAGTGATAATATATGGCCCAAGCCAGTTAGGCTCAAATTTGCCTTTAAGGTCTTTAGTTGCATTAGTATTTTTTTATTTTCTTTTAAGATGAGGTCACCGATCTCAAAGGATCGGTGATGAACTTTCTTGAGATATGCTCGTTTGAGCTTGTTCTGGTAGGCACGAAGATGCTCCAAAGCATTAATGTGCTTCTCATCTAGGAGTTCCAGCTGACTAAATCTGCCAACACGGTATTCATCTCCTACTTCGAGTATCTTGAAGTAGCAGAGCCAAAGAAGGAACTTCTAATTCAAAGGGAAAAATAGCTTTAGTGCCATAAACCAAAACAAAAGGTGAAGTGCCCGTGGGAGTACGAATGCTAGTTCGATAAGCCCACAAAGCAGGATATAATTGAATGTGCCAATCACGGCCAGATTTATTGACCAGTATTTTGAGGATTTTAATTAATGTTTTATTAGATGCTTATGCTTGGCCATTACCCTGAGGATAATAGGGAGTGGACCAACGATGTTGAATTTTATATTTTTGACATAGTTTCTTTACATATTTGTTTTTAAAACAAGTTCCATTATCCGAGATGAGATTTGCAGGGATTCCGAACCTACAAATAATTTGATTAAAAATAAATTTGGAAACTTGAGTTCCAGTGCAAGAAGCTAAGGGCATAGCTTCAACCCACTTTGTAAAATACTCGGTGGTGGTTATGATGAATTTGTGTCCATCAGATGACACGGGATTGATTTTTTTGATGATGTCTAAGCCCCATTTTGAAAAGGGCCAAGGAGATGAAATAGCCTGCAGTTCTTGTGCAGGCGCATGGACAAGGTCGGCGTGTTTCTGGCACTTGTCGCAATGGCGCACGTAATCATGTGCATCATTCTCCATGGTAGGCCAAAAATATCCTATCCTAAGGAGCTTCTTAGCAATGGCGCTACCACTAAAGTGTCCCCCACAAGATCCATCATGGGCTTCACTCAAAGCTGATCTAGACTCTTCTAGATTCAAACATCTCGGTAGGATACCTTCAAAAGATCTCCTATATAAGGTATTGCCAATTATGATGAAGCGACTTGCTCGTCTACGTAATAACCGGTCTTGGTTTCTATTAAAACCTTCAGGGAAGGTCCCATTTTGAAGAAAATTGAGGATATCAGTGTACCAAAGTTTAGGAGTAGTTTCGTTGATTAGGAACACGTCCAAAGGTTCCAAGCATGATTTAATTGAAGCGGGTTCTTGGAGTCGATGAATAATGATGGTAGCATATTCGTCATCTAACTCCAAGGGTAAAAGAGATGCAGCTACGGCCATGGCGTCAGCCGCACGATTGCTAGTTCTAGGAATAGCTTCCAAGGTAATTTGATCAAATAAAGATATTAATTGTAATACATATGCTTTATATGGGCACAATTTATCATCTCTAGTCTGATAAACATCATTAATTTGATTTATAACAAGTTGAGAATCACCGAAAACTAATAGATTTTTAATTTTTAGTGCCAGGGCTGCTCGTAATCCAAGGATGAGAGCCTCATATTCAGTAGTGTTATTAGTACAGGCAAACGTTAATTTAAAGGATAGAGGTATGAGATGTTTCTGTGGAGATATCAAAATAATACCTGCACCAGCCCCACTCATGCATCGGGCTCCATCAAAGTATAAGGACCATTGCTCTGAATGATCTGCCTCTAGTTTAAGGCATTCGTCAGGAAACTCAATGACGAGGGGATGGGTGGATTCTAAGGGTGCAACAGCTAATTGATCTGCTATGATTTGACCCTTAACAGACTTCTGTCCTATAAACGTGAGTTCAAACTCACTTAGCGCAAGAACCCACTTTGTTGTGCGACCGGATAAATAAGGTCGACTCATGAGATACCGCAAGGGATCGGATTTAGCAATAACGTATGTTTTTTGATTGAGCATATAATGGCATAGTTTCTGTGTAGAAAATATGATTGCTAGACATAACTTCTCTAATGTTGTGTAGCGGGTTTCATAACTAATTAATGTTCTGCTAATGTAATAATTAGCACGCTCTCTTTTCTCATCATCAAGTTGAGCTAACATAGCTCCTAAAGCAAAATCTGAAGCAGAAATATACAAGATAAATGGGCGATCAGGTTTAGGTGGTGAAAGTACAGGTGGGTTAAGAAGATATTGTTTGAGGAGTTCAAATGCTGCCTGACATTCGTCGTCCCAATGGAAAGAGACATCCTTCTTAAGAAGCTTAAGAAAGGGTCCGATTTTATCCGCCAGCTTATCGATGAAGCGACGGATAGCTTGAAGCTTACCTTGTAGACTCCGTAATTCAGATATATTTGTAGGTGCGGGCATATCAGTGATAGCCGTAATCTTGAGAGGGTCAATTTTGATGCCACGTAAAGAAACTATAACCCCCAATAATTTACCTGACTTAACTCCGAATATACATTTGGCTGGATTCAATCGGATAAGATATTCCCTTAACCGATCAAATATTTTTCTCAAGTCATCTAAATGGTCATCTTCTTCAGTAGAACGAGCTATAATGTCATCTACATAATCATGTAGTATATCATGCATCATATCATGAAAGATATAAGTCATGGCTCGTTGATAGGTTGCACCTGCATTCTTCAACCCGAATGGCATCACTTTCCAATAGAAAGTCCCCCAAGGGGTAATAAAGGTTGTTTTAGCCTGATCTTCAGGAGCTATCTTGATCTGATTATAACCAGAAAATCCATCCATTAAGGATATCATTCCACTCCCAGCAGTAAAATCAATGATCTGATCCATATTGGGAAGGGGAAAATCATCTTTAGGGCATGCAACATTAATATCTCTAAAGTCTGTACAAACCCTAACCTTAGTAGTTTCTTTCTTAGCTACTGGAACTACATTCGAGATCCATTCAGCATAATCAATGGCTTGTATAAAAATAACATTCAGGAGTTTTTCTAACTCCCCTTTGACTAGTAAGGCCACTTTAGGATGCATTTTCCTAAGTTTCTGTTTAACAGGTTTAGCATCCGGGTGCACTACTAGGTGATGCATAACTACGAGAAGGGTCTAAACCTGGCATATCTTCATATGTCCAAGCAAAGACATCTTCATATTCTTTAAGAAATGCAATGTATTTATCCTATTTTTCTTGACTCAATTCTGATCCAATGTTGATTATGTGAGGGTTATCCTCGGTTCCAATGTTAATTTTTATGACATTTTCTACTTCCATATGTAGATCTCTCTCAAAATTAGGTGGGGTGGGTGAAACGCCCAATTCTTGTAATTCTTCCAAGGTTAGCTTGGATAATTCGTCTTGAGGAGTCATGGCCTCAAGTTGGGCTATACTAGGTATAGAGCCATCAAAATAAAATCCATTATGTAATAATTCCTCAACGGAGACATCGTGAAAGATATCTCCCTCCAACTCATCGTCGGATTCAGCGATCATCTCAGGATAAGCTATAGATAGCATATTACATGTGAATGTCTTATTTATTAAATGCAAGGCATCACGCGCATCTAAATAATCTTGGTAACATATAAGTTGGTCATCATCCTCAAATGGGAATGGTTGACCCTTACTAGGAAATAGGCCCACACCACATCGGGCGGGCCACGCTTCTACCTCAAAAGGTTCTTTCATACCATTCTGGAAAGGTCCCAAACCTTTCCCTTTATATCCCAATTTGAGCATTATAGGTTTGGCTTTAATATATTCATTAGTAAAATAACATCGAGCATATCCATCATAATGAGTTCTGATGTTTTTGGGTATTCTACCCCAGTCATATCCCTTATAAATAAAGGCACAACTCCCGACTTGGTAAATACTTCCCATAGGTTGTGGGAGGCCCAAGGTACGAGGAGATGGTGGCAAATTATTTAAAATAAGGGAATCTTGCATAGAAGTATTCGTTTCTTCTGATATAAGGATTTTAGATAGATCGGGTAAGAGCTCGTCAGTGAGAGCATAAGAGGTAGAAGGAACATTCCCTACGTCTTCTGATGCTGAAAATATGACTTTGGTGGATGTAGACGGTGTAGAGGTGTCGATAGATGGGTCTATTATAGGTATGGAAGTTATAGGAGTAGAACAAGAGACATTGGTTGTGAGATTAGGATCTTTCTTAGGTCCTAATGCGGTTTGTTCAGAAGATGGTTGAGCTATATGTGAAGGTGAATCTGATGGAGAAGAAGTAGATGACTTTGTGGGTGTAATTTTCGCACGTTTAGATGGATAATGAGAATTAGGATGTGTGGATGACAGAGCAAGGGCAAAATTGAACTCCAATAGGTTCTGCCAAAGCACACATATCAAAGGGTCTTGGATCACCATGAATGGTAATCAACTGATTCTTAAATTCGAACTTAACACATTGATGTAAGGTTGAGGGAACAGCTCGCATCGCGTTGATCCAGGGATGACCCAAGAGTATATTGTACGATGCAGGGCAATGTACAATAAACATAGTCGTATCCAAGGTTCTCGGACCAACCTGCAATGGAATGGTAATAACTCCACACGTTTCTTGTGTTTCGTCATTGAAAGCTTTTATGATCATATCAGTTCTTTTCATTTCCTCACTTCTAAACCCAAATATTTGGTAGAAGTCAAAAGTGCAAATATTTAAAGATGAACCATTATCAATCAAAACTCGTTTGACTTGCTACATCTCCAATTAAAGCAGTAATATACAAGGGGTTATCTTTATGTAAACTATGTTGAGGTATGTCTCTATCCCGAAAGTCAATACAATCAACTTCACGAGTTATTATAGTATTGGCCATGGCTTCAGGTTGAATGTCTTGTGGTACCATCATCTGGCTTAATGTGAGCATTAATTCATCTCTATGTGTAGGAGAAGATCTTAAAAGGTCCAAGAGGGAAATTCTAGCTGTAATATTTGATAATTGTTCATTAATATTATAAGGAGGTTTAGGTTGAACATTAGGTGCATGATTCCCTTTATTAGGAACCTTCAAAACAAATGGAGTTGATCCACCATTCTGAATTTGATCTTGTTGATAATTTTGAGCCTATTGTCTAGTAACAACTCCGATGGTACCCACAATATTATTCTGCGGATGATGAATGGGTCTTGGTCTAGCGTTTATAGCTAGCTCATTAGAAAGTAATCGGTGAGACGATGGTCTAGTAGTGACTCTTCTTGGAAATGGCTCTTCTGGAACCATATAACTTGTGATAGGGTGAATAGTATCCGATTCATCTTCAGAACTATTCGATTGATTTGATGTGATTTCCATATCACTCTCAGTCTCGTATTCTGTATCACTAAGATCAGGTATCTGAATATTATATAGAGGCTTGGTTGTAACCATGGATAAAGTAGTGTCGAAGATTTCTAGATCATGAGCAGGTAAATGCCCGCTAATAGTTCCTACATATCGGGCAGGAGGAGGGACATTATGATGTTCAATTTGATTAGCCACCTCCTTACCATGTTTTGGTAAGGGATGTTGAAAGATGTCCAATGACTGATTGGCGTTCTGATTCGGGTTTTGTGGGGTGTTCTTTTGAACATTATTAGGAGGATTTTTCTTAGGTTGAAAGGCTTGCACCTCCATCTCATTGTTATCAATCAAGTCCTGTATTTTATGTTTTAATATTTTACAAGAGTTGGTAGTGTGTCCAGGTCCTCTATGGAAGTCACGGTGTAAATCTGCTCTGTATCCGGGTATAGTTGGATCAGGTTCCCGGATATTTGGTAATTGAATCAAACCTCGTTCTAATAATTGCGGTAGAATAGTTGATAAAGGTTGATTTAACCTAGTAAATTCTCGAGGAGGTTTATCAGGAGGTTTCAGTACAAACTTCTTCGTTGTCTTTGCAGCATTAACATTAGCAATATTTCGGCTATCGATGACTCCATCACCCACAACTTGTTTATTCTTGTATTGATTTTTGGATGTTTTCTCATCGTCTTTCTTTTTAAGCTGGCCTCTCCTAATGAGAGCATCTTCCACTCTTCGGGCTAAGTCTATAGCCTGATCGAAGGTGGTCAAGGTAGAAGTTGATAATTCGTAAGATAGTTGCTCTTGCAAATTATTAATAAAGATGTCCAACATCTCCCTATAAGGTAACACAAAGTGCAATTTTCCTATCAACTGTCTCCACCTAGCTAGGAAATCAGCAAAGCATTCATCTTTGTCCTATTTTAAGTTATACAAATCTTTAATGGTCACATGTCTTTCGATGTAGGCACTAAATTGATGAACAAAAGACTCGACAGTTTCTTCGAAATTCCTCAAAGAATTAGTGGGTAATTGATAATACCACTCTAATGCCATTCCTCCCAAGATTTTCGGGAACATTTTTAGTAATAACAAGTCATCATGTGATATATCATGACATGCTATCCTAAACATACGAAGATGCTCTATGGGATCTTCGGTTCCTTTATATATGGGAAGAACAGGCATAGGAAAATGTTTAGGATACGGCTGTGCTACGACTATAGGATCTAAAGGCTGACTACACATCTCTCGATAGTTGTACGAGGGATGGTAGGGATCTATCTGGTCCATGCGGGAAACTAGTTGTTTCACCATGGTTTCAAGATTACTAGTTTGTCCACCATATTGGTTCGGTGGGACATAGGTATGGGATCTATGAGTGTATGATGGTGTAACATAAGGATTAGATGCTATATTGCTATTATGCAAAGTGTTGGTAGGAAGAGTATTATGAAGAGGATTTGTAATAGTATTATGTTGTACCCCAGATTGTTGGTAATTGGTGTTTGGTTTTGTTTTGGGTTTTTGTTGATTTGAGGTATGTTGATCAAGAGCTTGGCGAAATAGAGCAGTAAATGATGGTTTCTTTTGTGCGGGAATGACCCTAGGCTTGTTAACAGGCACTTTAGATTTTTGAGTAGCCTGCTGTTGTTGCATGTTCTGGATCACAGCTGCCATATCCAAATTGGATGGTCCAGCCTGATCACTCTCTTGATCAATAAAGGACAAGGGATTAGTGCGTGTTTGAAATACGTCTTCTAGAGTTGCTTGAGTGTCACTAATTCGATCCTTGTCCATATGGACTGCTCTATTAAAAACACCAATATTAGTGTTAATGAACTTCCAAAATTGTTCCATGTTTTCAAAAGTGATAGCTCCTCCCGGAGACATTTTAGGGGATGAGGATCCTTCCTCTCTATTAGTTTCTTCTTGTTCATTTCCTACAACAAGCTCTTCTTCTTGCTGGTCTAGGATTTCTTCTTCCTGAACTTGGTCCTCAGGAGGGACATTTTGGTCAGTTAATGGTCTTCCTAACCAATCTTCATCTTCTTCGGTTTGTTTTCCATTCCTAAGTCTAGGCATTGTGCTAAACTTAGGTTTTAGCAAATATATATATATATATATATATATATATGTGGTAGGGTTGAGAGGTATATATTTTAACTATATACCTACTATAATACTTTAAAAGGAAAATGTTTTGTTTTTGTTTTGCTTGTTTTTTTTTGTTATTATATTATTATTTTACGAGAATAAAAATAACAAACAACATGCTAGTTGCAAGAAATAACAATAGTAAAAAGAATGACTTAGTTTTCTATGAATAGTTTATGGATATCATTGATAGGGTCAAGTTCATCAAGAGTCATGAAATGCTCCTCTTCAAATTGGAAGTGGTTTTTCAAGAATTTGACAAAGTGTGCTATGGTAATATGATCTACTTCAGACTCTGACTTGTAAAAATAAAGTTCATGGCAATACTCTCGATACAACACAGCTCTAGGAATTCTATTCCATATTTTTCTATCCGTAAGAACGACTTCTTGATCCTCTATATGAGATAGAAATTTATGTACTACAACTGCGTTCTCAAGGTACTCCTCAAAGGTGTATAATTCTGAAGACACAAGTGCTCTTTTATCTGCTAACCACCTATGGCAAGCTCTCTGAAGTTCATGATACAAAGTCACCTGATCGGGATCCAGGATTCTATCTAGGACAAACCTCTTAATTTGCCTAAGTTCTACAGATCTGGATTCAATAATACCTAATCTCCTATCAAGTTCATCCCACAAATATTGGGCTCTATTTGTTTGAGGTACTCTAAGCACAAAAGTAATCTCTATGGCCGTTAATTGATTTTCAACATTTATGGTGACAACTCGTCTTCTATTATAATCTACCATCTAAATATGATATGCAAATTTAACTATTTTCTAATGATTCTAGATGTTCTTAATAATGTTTTTTTTTTTTGATTGTTTTCAAAAGGTGTTTTAGTTTCACGTCGGGTTCACCAAAATGTATCGCCCAAATTTTTTGCACCCTTACCTTCAGGCTAAAGGATCCGTGCCCAGAAGGGGGATGCGAGAAGGATGGGACAATACCTCGGATGGAGAGGCCCTTTGAAGGTCGCGCCTCTCGGGGGAGGGGTATAAGGGTGAATTTTTGATGGATGGTGGGGTTCACCAGGAAACTTTGAGTGGCAGTTTCCATGCCTAGGTCGAGAATGGGTTTGATGTGTTCATTTTATGTTCAATCATTCAGATTCCTAGGTTGGCCAAAATGAATCTAAGCTATTCTATATGAAATTTCTGGTTTATATGAAAACAACAAACATAAATGAATCCTAAATACAGAAAATATCTAAAATGGAGAAGAGTGCACCTGATTTCTGATGTCTGATGAAGATTCTGAAGCTTGTAGGAGTCCAGATCATCTCGGATATGACAGGATCATCTGTAATTGTACAGAATCATCCAGATCATAGGAGATCATCTGAGATCAGCCAAGATCATCAACGACTGATGAATTCATCAGATGAATTTGTCGAAACCTGCAATCATGAAAACAGACACCAAAAACCAAAAATACAATTGCAAGAATGATACAAAATGATAGAAATAAGAATATAAATGCTTAAATGATAAATCCTGATATCAAATCAAATGGGATGCAATGTTTTAATAATTTATTTTGAATTTTATCATGCAAATATGCTAAATGAGGTGAACTCCAAGATGCAGAATAGAAGTGAATTAATCTAATGCATATTTAAATAAGAAAAAGAGATAGAGAATGCAAACTCAGGGCTCTGATTGCCCCCAATCTGAACTATAGTCAAAATCATCTGTAATCGTACGAGATCATCGTCGATCTCGACAGGATCATCCAAAATTGTGGTTGAATCGCCTGCGACGATCCGAGCTTCCTCCGGTTGAAACATAGTGAGATCCTGCAATAAAACTTGAAAACACAAATGCAAATGATGGGGGATAGGATGTTCTAACACAACAAAAACTAAAGTTGCAGGGAAATGATCAGCCAGGGGGATAAACTGGGAAAATCCCAAGTTTATATAGGATTAGGGGGAGGTTAGGAGGTTGGGGATCATCCCAATCTGGGAGATCTCCAATGTAGGAATCTCCAACCGCGTAGACACGCTTCTGCCTGAGTTGGAGAGGTTGTTGAAATAGAAGCTAATTATGAAAATTTGGTTTTGGGATGAAATCGTCTGGACGTTCTGTTCCAGACGAATTCATCCGATTTGGGACGATATCGTCAGATCGGCGACGATATCGTCCAACGGTCAAACAACTTCTAAAAATGGCACGAAAAATGAGGTGAGCGGTTAACGGGCGGTTTCGGGGTTAAAATTCAATTTTTTTATCTTTTACTGAGGGTTTAACTGCGCCAATTTTAGGGTGCTACAGGGATGCAAGAAGTACAGAGAGAAGAAGAGTTTTGAGCTTTCCTATTTTAGAGGGACTAGACTCACTACTGTGAGCACAATGGCATCATGGGGAGACACTTTTACACCCGAAGACAATAGAGAAGCAGTAAAATTCATTACAAACTGATCACCATACTCTGATATTTTTGGACCGCTTATACCCGGCATCACAACGTATGAATTCACTTAAAAGTGTGGATCTGATAAGAAACCTACTCTAGCACAACAGTACGAGATCGATAATGCATGTATCAAGAGTTTTGCTCATGTGATGGAGAATGATAATAGGACCTCATGGATAATAGCTGACCTATTTTATAAGGCCCGGAGGTTACAATACAAGGGTTTCCCCAGAAGTAACAGATGTAATAGTAACCTCGAGAAGCTGATATGTCCTAAGGTTTACTTCTCAAATTTAAGGGCATGGTTAGCGAAAGGACTAGAATGTTTTGAGATAATAGGAATCGATCGATATTCAACATCAAAGTTGAGCACATCAATAAAGTCTTCAATTTGATAGAGTCTACCACCTTTTTGATACAATGGGTAATTGAACACCAATCTTGAATGTTCACAAGATTAGAAGTCTTTATATCTTTGTTTGATACAAATGAAAAAATAGTTGATAAATTTCCAATTAGGAAGACTATTTTTAAGCCATGGGTCCAAGATTTTTGTGATATGATAAACATAGTCTTAGGGGTACAGGATCTCAGTGTAGTGAGAAAAATAAATTGGGCACATAACACCCCAATATATGCATGGGAGCTAGGACTGAGTAACCAAATACATGAGCAAATGTTTGAATTGAAAATGGCTATTTTTGAACAAAAACAAGAAATGCCCTGTTTTTCACAATACTCAATTTTTATTCACCTGATAGCAGGGCAATTAGGATATGAATCTTGGAAAAGAGTAGAAGTCGTTAAAAGTCCCTACGTCCAGACCCTTTTCTAGAGAATACATGAAGGACGAAGTCACATGGGCTGGTTCTGTGACCATTTTATGGTAGAAATCCATTGGACTTTAACTGACATGCTCCCTGAGAGACTAGGGCTAGGAGTAATGGCTTTTATTAATGAAAAGGAGATTGGGGATTTATTTTTCTTAGAAGGATTCACCTATATAAGACTCTATGGGGCCAAAATTCCCCCTAAGCTGTTACCACAGGGATTTCCCTTTTACTACTCTGGATTCTTCCTACAAATCAAACATCAAATTGGGAGATGAAAAGTCATTGGTAGTTGAAGGCATTGGAGCCATGGAGGTTCCAACAAAATGAGGCATGAAACAAGTAAGTGATATCTATTACATACCTAATATCCAACACAATATTTTAAGTGTTGGTCAAATGTTAGAGAATAACTATAACTTGCTATTTGATGAGGGTAAATGTATCATTTTTAATAAGAGTAATAGTGATAGAGTCATTACTCAAATGCCAATGACAAGGAACAAGTTATTTTCTTTAAAGTTTGTCCAGCTAGGAGGATATAAATTAGTAAATGTTGCTATTGAAAATCCAAGTGTGTTGTGGCACTTGAGATACGATCATTTGAATTCAGCCAGTTTAAAGATGTTAACTTCTCAAGCAATGGTGACCAGACTTCCTAAAGTTCAGGACAATAAGAAAGTCTGTGAAGGTTGTGCCTTGGGCAAGCATGCTAGAACCAAATTTCCTCATGGACAAGCATGGCGGGCCAGTTATCCACTCCAGCTAGTGCATTCGGACATCTGTGGTCCGATGCAGACCAAGAGCATTGGTAACAATTCTTACTTTCTTCTTTTCAATGATGATTTTTCAAGAATGTGCTGGATATATTTTTTGAAGCATAAATATGAGGAATTTGATTGCTTCATAGATTTTAAAGAAAGATTTGAAAATGAGAGTGGATATTTTGTTAAGTATCTTAGATCAGATAAAGGAGGAGAATACTCCTCTAATGAATTTTTGATTTTTTGTAAAAAACATGGTATAAAGATGCAAATCACTACTGTCGATACTCCACAACAGAATGGTGTGGCTGAAAGGAAAAACCATACCATTGTAGATATGGCAAGATCTATGCTTCAAACGAAGCATTTGAGCAATATGTATTGGGTAGATGCAGCCAGGACCAGTTTGTATATTTTTAATAGGAGCCCTACTTCAAGTTTGAAATGGAAAACTCCTTACCAAGCATGGTATGGTAAGAAATCGAATGTCAAGCATTTCAGAGTGTTTGGTTCACTAGCTTACTCACACATTCCTTATGAACAGAGGAAGAAGCTCGATCCTAAGAGTCAAGCATGCATTTTTGTAGGGTATTGTGAGAACACAAAAGCTTACAGACTCTACAATCCTAGGACTCGAAAAATAATACTTTACAGGGATGTGATTTTTGATGAAGGGGGAGAAGGGGGAAATTCCCAAATTTATAGTGATGTTGAATCTCATGATGCAGGTTCTTCACAAATTCAACAGGCACCACAAAAAAGCAAGTCTCCTCCTCCTCCAAGCCCAAGTAGACATTCGAATTTCAATTCATCATCATCTTCACCAAGTATTTCTCCACAAAGATCAGTTAGTTCCTCACCAATGGATATTGATTCTCCATCTAGAGATAAGATAAATCTCCAGCATCATCCATCTTATCAGATGTTGGATACAATTTTTCAAAGACGATATACTTGAAGTCAACCAAGTGAAATGGGTTCAGTTTTGCAAAGACTTGAAAATATGCATTTGTATGGAGATGATGACTCCCAAGAACCTCGGGGAGATGTAGTTAACTATGCTTTGTTGACTAGTGCACAACTTGAACCTTCTAGTTATGAGAAGACTTGTACTAAAAAAATATGGCAAGATGCCATGAAAGAGGAGATAACCTCTATAAAAAATAATGATACTTGGGAGCTGGTAGAGCTTCCTAAAGGAAAGAAGTGTGTTGGATGTAAATGGGTCTTCAAGACCAAATTCAATGTTGATGGAAGCATTGAAAGGCACAAAGCAAGAGTGGTTGAAAAAGGATTTACACAGAAGTATGGTATTGATTATGAGGAGACATTTGCTCCTGTAGCCAGACAGGAGACCATCAGAACAGTTCTTGCTTTAGTCGCACATAAGGGATGGAAAGTCAAACACATGGATGTGAAAAGTGCCTTTCTCAATGGATACTTGACAAAGGAAGTGTATGTTGAGAAACCACAGGGATTCTAAGAGCAAGGTAAGGAACACCTTGTTTACATACTGAAAAAGGCACTATATGGCCTCAAGCAGGCACCACGAGCTTGGTACTCACACATTGATGGGTACTTCAAAGATTTTGGGTTCACCAGAAGCAAAAATGAACCCACTCTTTACTACCTGAAGCAAGGTAACGACATCCTCATAGTTTGCTTGTATGTGGATGATCTCATATTCATGGGTAGTAATAGAAAAGTGAATATGGAGTTCAAACTCTCCATGATGAAGCAGTTTGAGATGAAGGATCTCGGCTTAATGCACTACTTCCTTGGACTGGAAGTTCATCAAACAGATACAGGGATCTTCATCTGTCAACATAAGTATGCTCGAGACATGATCAAATAGTTTGCTATGGAGCATTGCAAACCATTTGCAACTCCAGTTGGACATGGGATCCAATTGAGCAAAAATTATGGAGCATCAAAAGTTGACGTGACCACTTTTAGAAGAATAGTTGGGAGTTTGATGTTTCTCGCCAACAACATACCTGATATTCAGTATGTCGTTTCTCTTGTCTCTCCATTTATGGCTAGCCTATCTGAGCTGCATTTGTAGGCAACTAAGAGAATTCTCAGATATGTGAAGGGTACATTGGATTTTGGAATCCAATACCATAAATGTAACACTATTAAGTTTGTAGGCTTTAGTGATAGTGATTGGGGCAATAATATTGATGACAAAAAATCAACTTCAGGAAACTGTTTTAGTCTGGGATCAGGACTAATAACATGGAGCTCCAAAAAACAAACAGTGGTAGCCTTGTCTTCTACAGAAGCTGAGTATATAGCAGTCACCTATGCTAGTACTCAAGCCCTATGACTAAGAAAAGTGTTAGAAGAGATTGGAGAACAACAAAGTGGTCACACTAGAATCTATTGCGACAACATCAGTGCCATTCAGTTGGCATATAATCCAATCCACCATAGCAAAATGAAACATTTTGATATGAAGTACCACTTCATCTGAGATATGGTGGAAAATGAAGTTGTTGAGCTTCAATATTGCCACACTTTGGAGAACGTTGCTGACATATTCACCAAAGAGATGGCTAAAGCTCAATTTTTAAAGCTGAGATACTGTGTAGTCAGTTCTCTCAACTTTAAGGGGAGAATGTTGCAAGTATGAAAAGGGTTTAGGTCCAGAAATGTCTAGATATTTCTAGGCCCAAGTGTGAATGCATTGTGTATTTGTCGGCAAAGTGTTGTCAGCATGATTTTTTTGTTTGTGAACTCCCTCACCTAAATTATTTCCTAAATTCTCTCCTCCCACATTTCCTGCCACCTTTCCCGCTTCCTCCTAATCCCTTATTCCTCCTCATCCCCCTCACTGACAATACCTCCACCAACCTCCTTCCTCATTCCTCCATGCTTCTTATCCTTCCACCTCCCATTCCTCCATAACCTCCTACTCCCTATAAATATTAGGAGTTTTGTGAGTTTTCAAATGTAATTTTGAGTTTATTTTAATAATATATTTTATTTAATCGCTCGATTTGGCTCACTGGTATCAGAGCCGGGCATGTTTTTTGAGGCACAATTATGGAGGCACGAGATTTGAGGCCAGGGGCATGGATCCCAAGGTGAGTGCTGATGTAGATGCTGACTAGGTAGTGGCATGTAGTTCGAGGTGGTAGGCATTGACTAGGCAGGCTGAGCTGACAGTCTGGGCACACATCCCAAGGTGGATGCATGGTAGTGGACGTGGCACGAGCAAGATCGTTTGGCAAATAAGTCACCACATGGTGATTTGTGGTTGGTTGACAAGGCAAAATCGTGGACTTGTGATTGCTCAAAGGCAATCAATAGCATATGTGCATGCGCGCATATTAAAACAGTCCCCATGCCCTTTGCCCACTGCATGTGGGACTAATTTTTTATTTTTTTTTGAAAAACATCGCGACATTATTTTATAATCTGTTGTGCTTTCTTTTTGTAATCACGATAGGCCCTGTGGTTTGGCAGTAAAAGTTGCCCGCGAGCAATGGTGAGATTTGGGTTCGAAACCCGTCGAGGAGAAAATATAAGGAATTTTTTTTTTTGGTCGTCGCCAGCAAGAAATAATAAGGTGCAAGGTGCCTTCATTTTTTAAGGAAACCGTGTGGTGTAGCAGCTACGTCTCCTCTCATGCAAGTGGAAGGTTGGGGAATCGATTCCCCTCCGCTTCAAAAAACAAAAGGAAATTTTTGCATAAAGAAAAGGTTGGAAATAAGTTTTTTTTTTAAGTTTTTTGTTAATTAATTTAATAGTTTTTTATTTATATTTTTAATTATTTTTAAATATATATTTAAAAAATAATTAAAGATATAAAAAGATTATTAAATTAAAAAAAAAAAAACTTTATAAAAAGTATACATAAAACCTTGCAAAATTGTGTAATAGACTGAGAGGCAAGCATTGTAAAAAAATGTGACGGGAAGCCTTTTAGAAATTTTGGACTACCCCTTGGAACCCTGTTCAAGGCTAAAAATTTTGTGTAATAGCCTCAGTGACTGTAAAAGAGCAAAAATTGTAACCTCATAAGCTCTAACGAAGTTTTCTTTTTGCCTTGATGAGTAGATGATCATATCTACCAGATGTTACCATGCTTTGTGCTCTCTACTACGAAGAGAAACTATTGAAGCTTTTGATGAACGAGTTCGACGAGATGGACTGCATGTCGTATTCAGTCAACTGTAAAATTCAATGATAGCCCACCTGAGGAAGCCTGATTCTGGATACGAGGCCGAATCAAAAGACAATATTTTTGGACAATGAATGGAGAAGTCCGATACAATTGAATTCACACCTGTAGATCAAGCCAGTGATAGCTACTCTTCAGTTGAGCCATAGCAACAATCCAGTGAAAGTTATACCCCATGCTCTCCAAATCCCAATGACAGCTCCTGAAATTGTTGTCATTAGTGACGACAAGGATTTCATTGCAGACAATTTTGGGCCTCCAGACTGGGAAATACACAAGAAGAAGAAGAAGAAATTAGTGAGAGAGTTAAGAAATCTAGATTTGATTTGAACTTGTAATTGCTTTGTACTTCCTATTTTTAGTCAAATCAAAGTTTGCTTTCAAGTAGTAGAAATTCAAGTAGTAGAAATGACTTCAAATTCAAATCTCCCAATTCTTGAATTTAATGGTAGTGATTATGAATACTGGTCAATAAAGATGAAAACTATGTTGATTGGTAAATGTTTATGGGAAATAGTTGAAGAGGGTTACACAAAACCCTCTACTAATGACTGGTCTACCTTAAGTGCTGCTGATAGAAAAACCAAGAAAGAAGCCCAGAAAAACAATTCCTTTACCCAATATCATTTACAAGCAACCCTAGATAAAAGCATATTTTCTAGAATAGCATCCTGTATAACAGCTCAAGATGCTTGGAAGGCTTTAAATGAAAGTTTTCAAGGGAGTGATCAAGTGAAGCAAGTCAGGCTTCAAACTCTAAAAAGAGATTTTGAAAATCTTAGAATGCAGGAGAATGAGAAAGTAGGAGACTACTGCGTGCGAGTCAAAGTCGTAGTAGATAAAATGGTCACTCTAGGTGAAGAAGTTAAACCATAGGTTGTGGTGAAGAAAGTGTTGCAAACACTTCTTCCTAAGTGGAATCATGTAGCAATCATTATTGAAGAGTCAAAATATTTTACTGTACTTTCATTTGATGCACTAATTGGTTCTCTTCTTTCACATGAAGATAGATTGCAGGAATCTCCTTCCACTAGCGACGGAGGTGATGACAAAGCCTTCGCTTCACAAGTAGGAAAAGGACAAGGTAGAGGTCATGGCAGAGGTCAGCACAGAGGTAGAGGTAAGGATAGTCCACGAGGTGGAACTCCTAATAGAGGAGGATATTCAAATAGAGGTGGAGGTTAGAATAGAGGTGGATAGCAGAACAAAGGGAAGCATCCAGGACGAGGAAAAGGAAGTGACAAGTCAAAACAAGCTTGCTATAATTATGGCAAACTTGGTCACTTCGCTCGTGACTGCTGGTCAAAATATTCACAAGGGAGCAGTAGCTAGAGCAGTCAGTATGGAAATTTTGGAGAAGAGGAAGAGACCTCAAATATCTTTCTCTCATATGGCAAGTCAGATCAGAACCTGAATGACACCTGGATCTTAGACACTAGGTGTTCAAATCATATGAGTGACAAAGAATAACTCTTTGCTACTCTGGATTCTTCCTACAAATCCAACATCAAATTGGGAGATGACAAGTCATTGGCAGTTGAAGGCATTGGAGCCATGGAGGTTCCAACAAAAGAAGGCATGAAACAAGTAAGTGATATCTATTACACACCTCATATCCAACACAATATTTTAAGTGTTGGTCAGATGTTAGAAAAGAACTATAAGTTGATATTTGATGAGGTTAAATATACCATTTTTTATAAGAGTAGTAGTGATAGAGTCATTACTCAAGTGCTAATGACAAGGAACAGGTTATTTCCTTTAAAGTTTGGCCAACCAGGAGGAGATCAATTAGTAAATGTTGCTATTGCAAATCCAAGTGTGTTGTGGCACTTGAGATATGGTCATTTGAATTCAGCCAATTTGAAGATGTTAACTTCTCAAACAATGGTGACCGAACTTCCTAAAGTTCAGGACAATAAGGAATTCTGTGAAGGTTGTGCCTTGGGCAAGCACGCTAGAACCAAATTTCCTCATGGACAAGCATGGTGGGCCAGTTATCCACTCCAGCTAGTGCATTCAGACATATGTGGTCTGATGCAGACCAAGAGCATTGGTAACAACTCATACTTTCTTCTTTTCATTGATGATTTTTCAAGAATGTGTTGGATATATTTTTTGAAGCATAAATATGAGGCATTTGATTGCTTCATAGATTTTAAAGCAAGAGTTGAAAATAAGAGTGGATATTTTGTTAAGTGTCTCAGATCAGATAAAGGAGGAGAATATTCCTCTAATGAATTTTTGAATTTTTGTAAAAAACATGGTATAAAGAGGCAGTTCACTACTGCCTATACTCCACAACAGAATGGTTTGGCTAAAAGGAAAAATTGTACCATTATAGAGATGGCAAGATCTATGCTTTAGATGAAGCATTTGAGCAATATGTATCGGGCAGATGCAACCAGGACCAGTGTGTATATTTTGAATAGGAGCCCTACTTCAAGTTTGAAATGGAAAACTCCTTACCAAGCATGGTATGGTAAGAAACCAAATGTCAAGCATTTCAAAGTGTTTGGTTCACTGGCTTACTCACACATTCCTACTAAATAGAGGAAGAAGCTCGATCCTAAGAGTCAAGCATGCATTTTTGTAGGGTACTGTGAGAACATAAAAGCTTACAGACTCTACAATCCTAGGACTCGAAAAATAATACTTTCAATGGATGTGATTTTTATGAAGGGGGAGAATAGGGAAATCCCCAAATTTATAGTGATGTTGAATCTCATGATGCAGGTTCTTCATAAATTCAACAGGCGACACAAAAAAGCAAGAAGTCTCCTCCTCCTCCAAGCCCAAGTAGACATTCGAATTCCAATTCATCATCATCTTCACCAAGTCCTTATCCACAAAGATCAGTTAGTTCCTCACCAATGGATATTGATTCTCCATCTAGAGGTAAGATAACTCTCCAACATCAGCCATCTTATCAGATGTTGGATACAAATTTTCAAAGACGATATACTAGAAGTCAAGCAAGTGAAATGGGTTTAGTTTTGCAAAGACTTGAAAATATGCATTTGTATGGAGATGATGACTCCCAAGAACCTCAGGGAGATGTAGTTACTATGCTTTGTTGACTAGTGAACAACTTGAACCTTCTAGTTATGAGAAGGCTTGTACTCAAAAAATATGGCAAAATGCCATGAAAGAGAAGATAGCCTCTATAAAAAACAATAATACTTGGGAGCTGGTAGAGCTTCCTAAAGGAAAGAAGTGTGTTGGATGTAAATGGGTCTTCAAGACCAAATTCAATGCTGATGGAAGCATTGAAAGGAACAAAGCAAGATTGGTTGAAAAAGGATTTACACAGAAGTATGGTATTGATTATGAGGAGACATTTGCTCCTGTAGCCAGACAGGAGACCATCAGAACAGTTCTTGCTTTAGCTGCACACAAGGGATGGAAAGTCCAACACATGGATGTGAAAAGTGCCTTTCTCAATGGATACTTGACAGAGGAAGTGTATGTTGAGAAACCATAGGGATTCCAAGAGCAAGGCAAGGAACACCTTGTTTATAGACTTTAAAAGACACTCTATGGCCTCAAGCAGGCACCACGAGCTTGGTACTCACACATTGATGGGTACTTCAAAGATTTTGGGTTCACCAAAAGAAGAAATGAACCCACTCTTTACTACCTGAAGCAAGATAACAACATCCTTATAGTTTACTTGTATGTGGATGATTTCATATTCATGGGTAGTAATAGAAAAGTGAATATGGAGTTCAAACGCTCCATGATGAAGCAATTTGAGATGAAGGATATCGGCTTAATGCACTACTTCCTTGGACTGGAAGTTCATCAGATAGATACAAGGATCTTCATCTGTCAACATAAGTATGCTCGGGATATGATCAAAAAGTTTGCTATGGAGCATTGCAAACTAGTTGCAACTCCAGTTGGACATGGGATCCAATTGAGCAAAAATTATGGAGCATCAAAAGTTGACGTGACCACTTTCATAAGCATAGTTGGGAGTTTGATGTTTTTCACCAACACTAGACCTGATATTCAATATGTTGTTTCTCTTATCTCTCCATTTATGGCTAGCCCATCTAAGCTGCATTTGCATGTAGCTAAGAGAATTCTCATATATGTGAATGGTACATTAGATTTTGGAATCCAGTACCATAAATGTAACACTTTTAAGCTTGTAGGCTTTCGTGATAGTGATTGGGGCAGTAATATTGATGACTTAAAATCAACTTCAGAAAATTGTTTTAGTCTGGGATCAGGACTAATAACATGGAGCTTCAAAAAACAAACAGTGGTAGCCTTGTCTTCTACATAAGCTGAGTATATAGCAGTCACCTATGCTAGTACTCAAGCCCTATGGCTAAGAAAAGTGTTAGAAGAGATTGGAGAATAGCAAAGTGGTCCAACCATAATCTACTATGACAACATCAGTGCCATTCAGTTGGCATATAATCCAATCCACCATAGCAAAATGAAACATTTTGATATGAAGTACCACTTCATCCGAGATATGGTGGAAAATGAAATTGTTAAGCTTCAATTTTGCCGCACTTTGGAGAACGTTGCTGACATATTCACCAAAACAATGGCTAAAGCTCAATTTTTAAAGCTGAGAGACTGTGTAGTCAGTTCTCTCAACTTTAAGGGGGAGAATTTTGCAAGTATGAAAAGGGTTTAGGCCCAGAAATGTATAGATATTTCTAGGCCTAAGTGTGAATGCATTGTGTTTTTGTCGGCAAAGTGTTGTCAACATGATTTTTTGGTTTGTGAACTGCCTCGCCTAAATTCTTTCCTAAATTCTCTCCTCTCACCTTTCCCGTCACCTTTACCACTTCCTCCTCATCCCTTATTCCTACTCATCCCCCTCGTCGATAATACCTCCACCCACCTCCTTCCTCATTCCTCCATGCTTCTTATCCTTCCACCTCCCCTTCCTCCATAACCTCCTACTCCCTATAAATATTAGGAGTTTTGTGAGTTTTCGAATGTAATTTTTAGTTTATTTTAATAATATATTTTATTTAATTACCCAATTTGGCTCAGTATTGTCCATTTTCCCTAGCAGCTCTGGAGTTATGTAGGCAGGTGGTTGAGGAAGCCAAGATGAGACTAGTGAAGAAACATGGTAAAGTCCCCTGGCTCAACGTCCCCTGTCACTTTGGAGACTATATATTTTTTGGCTACCCTGCTCTGCTCAAAGGAATGTTTGATTTAGATACTATGTACTTCGATGAGAAAACTTGGAGGTTTTATGAACCAAAAGGAATATACAGTAAAATTATGGAAAAATGAGAGTATGCTCGAATACAACATCGAAAGGATGCTTATGAAGAAATATTATTGGAAGCTATGGAAAAAGGGACATATTTACAGGTTGTATGGGATGATTTCTCTCCTAAATATAGGGGTAGCACAAATATTAATGAAGCCTATGATTACCCTACAGAATTGATAAGGCTTCGAGAAATTTTAGTGGAAACTGTAGAATCTATTTTACTAGGAGCAACTCAAGCAATCAATGAAGATCTCTTATTAGAGATGATAGAAGAACAGGGTATTTGATCAAATGGAGGTCACTATAAATACTGTAGATATAATAGAACAATATGTCATGCCTCCAGTAGATGATCATCTCAGAATAGGAATGACACCAAGCGCTTCCTAAGAGGTTTCCAAAAACCCAAGCATAGCTAAAGGGAAAGAAATTATGACAACATTTTTTTAGAAATCTTCTCTCCCAGAATAGGCTATAATTCCCATTTTTAACAAAGTATTAGATGTAACAAGTGTGAATAAACTGGCACCCATGGCTATCCCTACCTCTTTAAAAATAAAAGGATAGGAGATTAAATTTCCATCAGTAATACAGATGAATATGAGAACTGGTGGATTTGGGGGTTTGTTTCGAAGTCACCAAGTGAAGAATCAAACAGAGATAACCACTGCAAAAAAGAAGAAGCCTAAATTGAACTTACCTTCCACAAAAATTTTCTTAGAGAGGATAGATGAGCAAACTACTTTTACTGCTGCAAATGAACAAGAATTACAGGTAGTGGCAGGGATGGGAAATATAGGAGAATAGCTTGCATATGAACCATGATTAGAAACATCTGTGTCAGATATAGCAAAAATAAATCTTCCTACCTTGCAAGACCCACTTGTCTTCAGAGTCAATGAGGATACCTGGGGCTTATCAGTACTAGGAAAAGAAGTCGAAATGGTTAAGGCGATGCAAAATCAAACCATGGACCAACTGGTCGATAAAATTGCAGAGTTAAGAAATCAATTGAAAAAAGAAAAGAAGGAAAAATATGAAATGAGAGAATTAATAAATAAACAACAAGAAGAATTATCACAAAAAGACACTCCAAAGGCACAACCCCCTTTAGTTTTAAAGATTTAAAATCATGCCTATTATCTAAATGCAATGAAGAAGGATATGTCAATGAAAATACAAGTTCATGCCAAAGGGCTCACCGATATGTTTAGGCAAATCAGGGTAATTCAGATAACTGCTCAAGAAATACAAATTTTGATACAGAAGAAGGAAGAAGACTTCGAAGTCATTCATCCTACCCTTGATTTAATAGGAGATAATTTTGAAGAGTTATAAGGTCAAGAGATAATAACAAATGATCGCATTAAAATTCAGTTCAATTTTGAATTCTTGAAAGCAGCCATGTTTGGGGTAAAACAGGAAATGTGGATCAATGTTGTAACTAAAATGGATAATCTGGTAGAAGATGCAATAGGTAAAATTACGGATATTGGTCTATCCTTAGACAAATACTTAGAAGCCCCCAGTATAGAAGAGCTACTCAGGCATACAATAGAAAAATTTGACTGTGAGTCAGATGATGAGTCAGAAATGACTAGATAATATACCTTGCTGGTGAATACTATGGAGATGCTTCTCTTTCAATATGAGAAAAACAAGCTCGTTATGTCCATACAGAAAAATAAAATTTTGCAGGAAATGAACATGCTTAGGTTTGCTACAGCCTTTGACATAGAAGTTTGGAAACTAATCAAATAACAAATACAATGGTTGCAACAAGGTCAAAAGGGAAAAAAAGGTTGAAACATATAGTCAACAACTGGGAATAAGTTCAATTCTTCAAATTAAACAAGAACTTGTGCCAACGGAAAACTTCCCCAAAGCAACAAAAGAGTCAAGTGCTCAAAGAGAGATAGTTCAAGAAAAAATAGTTGAAAAGGAAGTAGTGGAAGAAAGAGCAGACTCTCTCAATACCACCATCACTGGTTAAAATAAGTTACTGTTTTAAAAGGTCAAAGAAGAGTGTATAGAATAATCAAAAAGAGATAGTGGAAGCCAGATGTACCAGTTTTGAATATCAACTCAGATACTGACAAGTGTAAGGCCAGAACCAAACCAAAAATAACAAAATCAAGAACCAGAGGCTATAAAAGGAAGCAACTGCGTTCAGAATCAAGATCAAGCAATTAGAGAATAGCATTTTTGTTAAGAGGTATACTTGAGTGCCCTTTAGATTTGTGTTGTTGTATCTCCTTTTTGTGTCTATTTTTATCATTCATTTTTCTTTTTTCCCTTTATTGTGGAGGATTTTGATAGAAAAGTGCTCAAGAAGCTAAGATTATTTTTTGTCCTATTGAGCCTAAGATTCAGATACTCTACTATTACCAAATTGGAACAAGAAGAGTAGGAGAGACCTGTTACATTATTTTAACAGTCTTATTCATTGTATTGATGTATTTTTTTGAGAAAAACAGAGTTAAAGGGCATCCTGCCCACTCTACATGTAATATTTTATGAAATCAATACAATTATGAGTTTCATTCCTGTTATATCTTTGTCTTGGTACTGTGTGTCACTGTGTAATGGATTACATTATTTGAATGCATTATATATGTTTCTTTTGTTGGTCAACTTTTAGTTTTATTACGATATTTGAATAATTCTAAGAGCATCAATTTTCTTTCCCCCTTCTCTTTGTTCATGTCAAAATTGTTGTTAAATTGCTATAACAACCCAATGAATCTAGGCACCGGTCTACATAAGGCATAACAAATGGTTATTTTCTTGCTTGGTCATTTAAATACATATAGTGTTACATTAATCTCGAGCGTGTAATCAATGTTTTATCATAGAATTACCATTGGGGTTTCCTTACCCGTTATGTAGTTTTCATTTAACAATAGTCATTTTTTATCAAAACTAAGAGGCAGGTTGACCAGAGCCTTTAATAGCTTGTTGGACTTTAAAAATTTCAAAATATATGTAGTGACACACATAATACCCTTGAAAGAAGATTCCAAACCGTTTAGAAAGAAACAAAGAAAATACAACCCAACTCTACATCCAATAATCCAAAAGGAGGTACAAAAATTGTTGGATTCCAAAATAATCAGAAAGGTAAGATTTTATTCTTGGATATCCAATTTAGTACCAGTCAAAGAAAAAGAATGGGGATATCAGACTCTGTGTAGATTTTAGAAATTTAAACAAGAGTTCTTTGAAAGACAATTATCCATTGCCCAATATGGAACAAATATTACAAGGAGTAGTTGGTTCAACTAGATTGTCCTTGTTAGATGGATTTTCTGGATATAATCAAATTCTAATAAATCAGTAGACAGACATAAGGCAGCATTCACTATGCCTTGGGGCACATTTGAATGTTTAATAATACCTTTTGAACAGATGAATGCAGCTGCTACATTTCAGAGAGAAATGTATTTTTGCCTTTAAAGGATTAATGTTCAAAATAGTAGTTGTCTACCTGGATGATATTACAATATTTTCTAAAAATCCAGAAGATCATCTAGAACACTTAACTGCAGTTTTTGATCGATGTAAGGAATTTGGAATTTCTTTAAATCCCAAGAAATGCATATTTGGGAGTACATAAGGAAATTTGTTAGATCATATAGTTTCAGAAAAAGGAATAAGAATTGACCCAGAAAGAATTGAATCCATTTCCAAAATTTTCCCTCCCAAAAATTTAAGAGGTGTCAGGTTATTCTTTGGCAAGATATATTTTATTAGAATATTTGTTCCAAATTTTGTAGAGATGCCCAAACTCATAAACGATATGGTTAAGAAAATTGGATAAATAAAATGGACAATAGAGAATATGAAAGCATTTAACAAAATCAAAGAATCCATATCAACCACTCCAGACCTAAGCTGCCTTGACTATTTTAAATATTTTAACATTTATTCATATGCATCTGAACATTCAATTGATGCAGTTATTTAACAAAAATATGATGAAAATAATGAAAGGCCAATAGCCTTCATGAGTTCAGGATTGAAAGGAGCACACCTTAAATACACCTTGCTAGAAAAACATGGTTATGCAGTCATCCAATATTTAGAACACTTCAAAGGTATATTTGGATCAAATAAGGTTTACTGTTGCATCTCTTTTATAGAAATAAAAGACATTTTTTCTCAATCAGATCCATTAGGAAGACTAGCAAGATGGATGGTAAAGCTTTTGCAGTATGATGTCGAATTCAAAATAGTTAAAACTATCAAAGGACAAGGGTTTGCTAAACTATTGTCTAACAAAGAAGAAGAGGTATTTGAAAATGTCCTCACAATAAATGAGGCATATGATGTTAGAAAAATCAATAATGTTGAATGCAAATGGTATGAAGAAATGTTGTCATACCTACAAACCCTTCATTCCCTAAATATATGTCAATAAACAAAATGATATCAGTCAAGCTTCAACCCCATAAATGTTATATACAGGATGGTGTGTTGTACTGGAAACACCCTGACAGAGTATTATTAGTCTGTTTATATGAAAGAGAAATCCCAAAAATAATTAATGAATTTCATGATGGTTTTTGTGGATGACATTTTGCTCCAAGAGCCACAACTAATAAAATTATGAGAGCAGGATATTATTGGTCTTCCATTTTTAAGTATGTATATAAATATGTTAGGAACTGTCATAACTGCTAGGTTTTTGTAGGAAAAAATAGCTAGTAGCAATACCCCTCAAGCCAGTGATCATTGAAGCACCATTCACCCAATGGGGCATTGATTTAATTGGAGAGATCAAGCCTAATTCATTTGGCCAACACAAGTGGATCATAACTGCAATAGATTACTTTACAAAGTGGGTAGAAGTTGCACCTTTGAGAACATCCACTTCTACCACTATCATCAAATTCTTGGAGGAAAACATTCTAACCATGTTTGGAGTTCCTCACAAACTGGTTACAGATAATGCACAATATTTTGTTTCATATGAAATGGTAGAGTTTTGTGTTGAATATGGAATTAAGCTATCCCATTTTGCTAATTATTACCCCCAAGGAAATGGTCTAGATGAGTCATCAAATAAGAATGTCATTAGGTAAGAACAAAATAGGATGGGACAATGAACTTAAATTTTCTCTATGGGCTGATAGGTTGTCTATTAAAAGAAACACAAGAAGAACCCCCTATGATATGGTATATGGAGAGAAAGCCTTAGTACCTTCAAGAATAGAAAAATTGGCACTTTTCTTCTTATTGCAAGACCATGAAAACCCCAATCCCATAAAAAGAAGGCTTGACCAAATTGTCAGGTTAGAAGAGCAAAGAAGAGAGACCCTTAAAAGAATGATGGAAAAAACCCAGAAAACCATGAAATTATTTAATAAGAAAGCCAAAGGTACTCATTTATCTCAAGGAGATATCATCATCTATTTGGATCCTAAAAATGATAAGCATGGTGAAAAGGGTAAATTCGAACCTAAATGGATTGGTCCATATCAGATAGCCCATGTTATAGGGTAGAATACTTACAAGTTGTAGAATTTACAGGGAGAAATAATGGCTATCCCTATTAATGGCCAACACCTCAAAATGTACAATCTTTGTTGAAGGTGAAAATAAAAATATATATATAAAAAAGAAATAGAAAAACAAAAAACCCCAAAAATAGAGTGATGTATTTTGTTATTTTGTGTACTAGATAAGCTTTCATTTTTGTTAGCATAATTCTGAGTTTATTGTACACATGATATTCTTAGTTTGATGAGTTTACATTATTGTGATTCCACCAAAAATAATAAGAAAAAAAAAAAGAGATTTATTTTAGACTCTGATGAGGTTTACAATTTTTCAAATATGAGTGTTTATGCAATGGTTATCTGATATGACATAAAACAAAAGGAAAACAGGGCTGATTGAAACATCATGTCAAAAGCCTCACATTACAAATGGTACTTACGGTGAATTCAAAGGTCCAAAGAACCGAGTTATATTTGAGAGGTTGGTTGAGCCAAAATCATTAAACTCATATTTTATAGCTAGAAACTAATCCTCAACTCAGGCATACTCGTTGCACAATTTGCTTATATCAAATACTTCTCTAACAAGGAAGAAAAATTACAATAAAGTAAAATTGAGTCACTACCTGACATATCTTGGAAAACCTCTACCAAAGCTATATACTCTTGACTGGAAGTAGGGTAAAACCGTATGGGATTAGAAGCAACTCCATCGGGGCTATAGACGCTTGACTGGCAGAGGAGCCCTGCAGAATGGTGAAATTTTTTAAAGAGTGAAATCATATTTTAGGCTTAACTGTTTTGCTTTGATATGGCAAAGTTTTGAAAGACTTAGAAATAAAAATAAATGCACAAACACACACATGGGCTTAAACATGATGGAGCAAAAAAAATTTTAACAAATTTTGTGTAACCATATCTTATAACTTAGCTAGAACAAGCATTACAATATATCTCAAAAGCTCAGCTGTTTCTAAAATTTTGGTCCTATTTTTCCAAAAAGTGAATAAAAGGAAATTACATTTTTTCAATACCCTATTACTTTGATGTCCTATCATTTGTATAGTTTTTTAGTTTTAAATTGTTATGTTTTGTTGTTTTTAAGCTCTGCTTAATCATTCTTGATGATTTAAATTTTTATCCAAAATTGCAATAAAACCAGGAGATTTTGTGGTTCTCAAGTGCCTCATGTTTTCAGCACATTTTCCCAATCAGAGCCTATGTTGGAGCCAAATTTGACTCAAACTTTGAAACCCCCAAATTTAAATTTTTGGTTTCAATCAAATGCTAAATAATGCTAGTCACTATTTCAGTCGGAGTGATTCAATTGATTTTTTTATGACCTTATTTGATAAGTTTAACCTTGGTCGTTAATAATATGTGCCCCTTTTAATAATGCTCAATTATCTTAATAAGGGTTATGGCAAAAATTTATTAATCAGACCATTAAAACAAGCCAAGCTATGATCTTCCTAAAATAAAGTCTCCATTGGGCCTAAATCAAATGATAAATCATTAAGTTCTAAAGTCCAAAAATAAATTATCAAGGTTTAATAAAAAGGGCCATGGTCTAAAAACCCGAATATCTAAGCACAATATTAAAATCCGAAACATAATGTTTAAAAAGAGGTCATAGTCAAATTTTAATTAAAACTAAGGGTATGCACCCCCTCTCATTAAAAGTGGAGCATCTCTCAATTGCATTTAAGGTTGCGTTCGATTCTTCCTTAATCAAGCGGTGACACTTTAACAAGATAGTCGACAGACAGTTTGACTGGGTCAATATGATTATTTTTAGAAAGCATGCCTTAACCTAGGTTTAAAATTTCATGCACCCCCCGACCACATAGATTTGACGACAGTGCCCTATTGGGGTCAAGATCTAATGGATACGCTTCATTCAGTAAATTATTTCATCCGAAAGCCTAAGTATTATATCATTTACTTTGATTAAATGATTAAAGTTCTTAAGAGATCTACGGTAGTGATTAAATATATTTAAAATCAATGGTTGTGTTCATTTTAAAAGACTAACCCCACAAAAGGAAATAAATCAATGGTAGCAAAGGTTCAAACTAAGATCTAACGATTGCGATTGGATCCAAGTAAAATTAAGGAGAACAAATCACACAAGATCTGACGGTAGTGCTCCATTGATCTCAAATATCAATGAACACGCCCCATTCCTCAATTTCTTCTATCATTTGAAAATCCTAAAACAAAAAATAATAATCGATGGATGCGAAAGCCCTTATCAAGATCCGACGACAACGGATAAGTCAAAGTCAAACAAAGGGATATAACAAAACAAATTTGATGGCCGCGCTTCATCCAAAGAAGATCAACGGCCACGATTAACCTCAAGAACATAAACATCCTCATGCAGATCAACGGTCGCAATACGTTTTAAGTCAATCCAATGGTAATTATTACTTCGAACAAACAAATGTAAGCTTCAGGTTAAATTTTAATTAAATTGAGGTAGATCAAGCTTAACAAGGATCTAATGCATCAGGTAATTATTTCCCTTTCATCTTAATCAAAGGTTATAATCATATGCCCCTTGGTAACTAACCCCGTAGGTTGAAGAAAATCAACGGTTGTGTCGACATTGATCGAGATCCAATGACCGTGTCGAAATCAAAACCTAAATGATGGAATGGTAAGGATATCGGATTGTAGGATATATAACGATAGCACTTCATCAAAGATAAATCAAACGGATGTGCTTGACTTAATAAACCATCTTGATATAAATTTTGAAGGCTTGAGTACCATGGTCACGAAGATCTGATGGCAGCGCCCATCTCTATCCATCTCCGCTTGGATCAAACGATGACACGTTGTTAAAAATGATCAAAGGTTAACTTACAAGGTTTTTGGTCTAATAATTAATTAAATGTATTATCAAGGCTAATAAAAGCACTTAATTAATTTTTATAAAGGTTTGATACGTGGATAATCTTCCCCCTTCCATTTTTGCTAAACGTTGAACATGTACAGGTAATCCAACGGTCGCGTCCCCATCATTGAACGATCTAACGGTGAGCACGTGGAGAGGTGAACTGATTTTATGATGCCTATATTTAATGCAATGTCATTAAGGTTTTAATCACTAGATTCACCATAGTAAATCACGATTGTATGAGGTTTAATGCATCGCATTATTATAAGGTCAAATAAACAATTGTATAAACTTTGAGCCTAAGTATCGTCGAATGAATTATTACTAATCAGGAGTTTTTGACTTTATAAACATGATTAATCTGATTAACCTGGCATAGGTTTATATAAATTAGTGGACTAACAATCATGCAGGTTCTTGGACATCAACGACTGCGTTAATCCTCCTCAAGATCCGACGGCAACATGCAAGTCAAAAGTCCAAGTAATGAAAATATTGTGAATGTCTTCCAGTAAATTTGATGGTAGCGCTCCATTGGGATTAAAAATATCTAAGGACAACGATCAAGTAAATGTCAAAATGATAAGATACGAGCAAGGCTAATCTAACCGATATCTTCTGACAAATCTAATTAAATATCTCTCTCAAAGTTTATCCAATGACTATGCTCGATCGTGGTTATTCAGGGAAACTTAAGATATACAAGATAATTACAGACACTCACATCAAGAACCAAATATTATGGGGATACCTAGGATTATTGCTACCAAATTAAAAATATAATCGATCCCTAAGATTTAATTATCATTTCGGGCTAAGGTGGCATGAGGTTCAAAATGGAGGCCACCCCTATCACACATCACAACTCCAGGTCAGAGAAGAAGAAGCTGTAAGGACCAATAGAGAAGCTTTAAATGATTGTAGGTACACAAACCAAAGAACCTAGAAACACATAGGATGAAGGGCTTTACCTGCCATCAAAGCCCAACCTCGAAAGAAATGTGTTGGCGAATTTCCTTTGGTCCATTTTAAAAAGGTAGTTGGTAACACAGTATTAATGACAAACGTGTGAATATATCAAACTCATTTCACCACCCAGTATTTCAGCTCACAAAATCAATCAATTTTACCACCCTGGTAATCTAAGAGCAAAAATTGGTATGCAAGAAGTATAGAGAGAAGAAGAGTTTCGAGCTTTCCTGTTTTAGAGGGACTAGACTCGCTACCGTGAGCATAATGGCATCATGGGGAGACGCTTTTATGCTCGAAGACACTAGAGAAGCAGTAAAATTCATTATAGATTGGTCATCATACTCTGAGATTTTTGGACCGCATGTACCCGACAACACAATGTATAAATTCGCTCAAAAGTGTGGAGCTGATAAGAAATCTACTCTAGCACAACAGTACAAGATCGACAATGTATGTATCAAGAGTTTTTCTCATGTGATGGAGAATGATAACAGGACCCCATGGATAATGGTTGACCTATTTCATAAAGCTCGGAGGTTACAATACAAGGGTTTCCCCAGAAGTAACATATGGAATAGTAACCTTGGGAAGCTGATATGTCCGAAGGTTTACTTCTCCTCGGATTTAATGCCATGGTTAGCAGTGGCATATGATGAAAGGACTAAAATATTTTGAGATAATAGGAACCGAATGGTACTCAACAGCAAAGTCGAGCACATCAATAAAGTCTTTAATTTGATAGATTCTACCACATTTTTGATATAACGAGTAATTGAACACCAATCTTGAATGTTCACAGGATTAGAAGTTTTTAAATCTTTGTTTGATACAAATGAGAAAATAGTTGATAAATTTCCAATTAGGAAGACTATTTTTAAGCCATGGGTCCAAGATTTTTGTGATATGATAAACATAGTCTTAGGGGTACAGGATCTCAGTGTAGTGAGTAAAAGAGTTTTGTATTTAGTAGCACAAAGAAATCAGGCACATAACACCCCAATATATGCATGGGAGCTAGAATTGAGTAACCAAATACATGAGCAAATGGTAGAATTAAAAAATATTGTTTTTGAACAAAGACAAGAGATGTCTTTTTTTTTACAATATTCAATTTTTATTCACCTGATAGCGAGGCAATTAGGAGAGGGATCCCGAAAAATAGTAGAATTCGTTAACAACCCCTATGTCCAGACCATTTTCTAGAGAATACATGAAGGACAGACTCACATGGCTGGTTTTGTGACCATTTTATGGTAGAAATCCATTGGACTTTAATCAGTGTGCTCCTTGAGAGACTAGGGCCAGGAGTAAGGGCTTTTATTAAATAAAAGGAGATTGGGAATTTCTTTTTCTAAGAAGGATTCACCTATATCAGACTCTATGGGGCCAAAATTCCCCCTAATATGTTACCGATGTATTGTCCATTGTCCCTAGCAGCTCCGAAGTTATGTAGGCAGGTGGCCGAGGAAGCCAAGATGAGATTAGTTAAGAAATATGGTAAAGTCCCTCGGCTCAATGTCCCCTATTGCTTTGGAGACTATATATTTGTTGGCTACCTTGCTCTGCTCAAAGGAATGTTTGATTAGATACTATGGACTTCGATGAGATAACTTGGAGGTTTTATGACCCAAAATGGATATACAGTAAAATGATGTAAAACGAGAGTATGCTCGAATACAACATTGAAAGGATGCTTATGAAGAAATATTATTGGAAGATATGGAAAAAGGGATAGATTTACAGGTTGTATGGGATGATTTCCCTCCTAAAGATAGGGGCAACACACATATTCATGAAGCCTATGATTACCCTACAAAATTGAGAAGGCTTCAAGAAATTTTAGTGGAATCTATAGCACCTATTTTACCAAGAGAAGCTCAAGCAATCAAAGAAGACCCCTTATTGGAGATGATAGAAGAATAGGATACTGATAAAATGGAGGTCACTATAAATACTACAAATATAATAGAAAAACAAGTCAAGCCTCCCGTAGATGATCATATCAGAATAGAGGCGACACCAAGCACTTCCCAAGAGGTTTCCAAAAACCCAAGCGTATCTAAAGGGAAATAAATTGTGACAACACCTGTTCAGAAATCTTCTCTCCCAGAACAAGATATAATTAGCATTTATGACAAGTATTAGTTGTAACAAGTGTAAAGAAACTGGCACCCATGGCTATCCTTGTCTCTTTAAAAATAAAAGGACAAGAGATTAAAGTTCAGTCAGTAATACATATGAATATGAGAATAACTGGTGGATTTGGGGGTCTGTTACGAAGTCACCAAGTGAAGAATCAAACAAAGATAACCACTACAAAAAATAAGAAGCCTAAATTTACCTTACCTTCCACAAAGGTTTTGTTAGAGAGGACACATGTGTAGACTACTTTTACTCTACAAATAAACAGGAATTATAGGTAGTGGTAGGGATGGAAAATATAGGAGAACAACTTGCAGATGAACCACGATTAGAAACATCTGTGTCAGATATAGAAAAAATAAACATTCCTGCCCTACAAGACCCACTTTTCTTCATAGTCAATGAGGATATTGGGGGCTCATCAATACTAAGAAAAGAAGGCAAAATAGTCAATTTTTTCAAGGTGATGCAGAATCAAACCATGGACCAACTGGTCAAGAAAATTGCAGAGTTAAGAAATCAATTGAAAAATAAGAGAAGGAAAAAGCTAAAATGAGAGCATTAATAAATAAACAACAGGAATAATTGGCACAAAAAGACACTCCAAAGGCACAACCCCCTTCAGTGGTAAAGATTCATAATCATTCCTATTATCTAAATGTAATGAAGAAGGATATGTCAATGAAAATACAAGTTCATGCCAAAGGGCTCACCGAGATGTTTAGGCAAATTAGGGTGATTCAAATAACTGCTCGAGAAATACAAACATTGATACAGGAGAAGGAAGAAGACTTTAAAGTCATTCGTCCTACCCTTGATTTAATAGATGATAATTTTGAAGAGTTATAGGGTCAAGAGATAATAACAAATGATGGCATTAAAATCTAGTTCAATTTCGAGTTCTTGAAAGTAGCCATGTTTGGGGTAAACCAAGAAAGGTGGATCAATGTTGTAACTGAAATGGATAATATGGTAGAAGATACAATAGGTAAAATGATGGATATTGATCTATCCTTAGACAAATTCTTAGAAGCCCATAGTATAGAAGAGCCACTCAGGCATACAATAGAAAAATTTAATCGTGAGTCAGATGATGAGTCATAAATGACTAGAGAATCTACCTTGCTGGTGAATACTATGAAGATGTTTCTCTTCCAATATGAGAAAAACAAGCCTATTTTGGCCATACAAAAAAATAGAATTTTGCAGGAAATGAACATGCTCAGGTTTGTTGCAGCCTTTGACACAAAATTTTGGAAACTAATCAGTGAACAAATACATTGGCTGCAACGAGGTCAAAAGGAGAAAAAGGTTGAAACATATAGTCAACAGCTAGAAATAAATTCAACTCTTCCAATTAAACAAGGACCTGTGCCAAGAAAAAATTCCTCGAAGCAATAGAAGAGTCAAGTGCTCAAAGAGAGATAGTTCAAGAAAAAACAATTGAAAAGGAAGTAGTGGAAGAAAGAACATACTCTCCCAATACCACCATCACTAGTTAAAATAAGCTACTATTTGAAAAGGTCAAATAAGAGTGTACAACATAAGCAAAAAGATATAGTGGAAGCTAGTTGCACCAATTTTGAAGATCAACTCAGATGCTGACAAGTGTAAGGCCATAACCAAACCAAAAATAACAGAATCAAGAACTAAAGGCTATAAAAGGAAGCAATTGCGTTCAGAATCAGGATAAAGCAATTAGAGAATAACATTTTTTCTAATAGGTATACTTGAGTGCCCTTTAGAGTTGTGTTGTTGTATCTCCTTTTTGTGTCTATTTTTCTCATTCATTCTTATTTCTTCCCTTTACTGTGCAGGATTTTGATAGAAAAGTGCTCAAGAAGCTAAGATTATTTCTTGTCCTATTGAATCTAATATTTAGAGACTCTACTGTTACCAGATTGGAACAAGAATAGTAGGAGAGACCTATTATATTATTTGAACATAGTCTTCTTCATTGCATTGATGCATTTCTTTGAGAAAAATAGAGTTAAAAGGCATCTTGCCCACTTTGCATATAATATTTTATGAAATCAATACAATTCTGAGTTTCATTCTTGTTATATCTTTGTCTTGGTACTATGTGTCACTGTGTAATGGATTACATTATTTGAATGCATTATATACGTTTCTTTCATTGGTCAACTTTTAGTTTTATTACGATATTCGAATAAGTCTAAGAGCGCCAATTTTCTTTCCCCCCTTCTCTCTGTTCATGTCAAAATTGTTGTTAAATTGCTATAACAGCCCAATGAATCTAGGCATCGATCTACGTAAGACATAACAAATGGTTATTTTCTTGATTAGTCATCTAAATACATATAGTGTTACATTAATCTGGAGCATGTAATCAATGTTTTATCATAGAATTACCGTTGGGGTTTCCTTACCCGTTCTGTAGTTTTCCTTTAGCAATAGTCATTTTTTATCAAAACTAAGAGGCAGGTTGACCAGAGCCTATAATAGCTCGTTGGTTCCAAATGGATTTTTGCAACGTGACAATCGAATCCTATGGATGCAATAATCGGTTCCAACAAACCCAACATAATCATATGTAGAAAACTGTAAGAGAAACTTACAAATGGATATGGATGAAGATGGTTTTCAACTTCCAAAAATATATATCTAGACAAATGAAAGCAAATAAACAATGGAGACTAGTAAGGAAAGATACTGGAAGAAATACCACCCCTTTTGAGTATTTTTTCTATGAATAAAAAATATATCAAAGCTTAGAGGACACAATACAATAGGTTCAACATATTAGCAAGGAATCGTCTATTTAGTATGATCTTGTTTTAGGGACAAACAATCTCAATTAACCTATGGAATGTGTCTTGTTAAATTTTGAAGACTCTCTTGAAGTACCTTGCATCATTCAGGAGAAAAAAATATGGTAAAGAAAATGTAATGTTAGATGTTAATACCTCTACTATTAATAAGAAAATACCAAAAAATGCATAGGCCATGTCAAAAGCTTCTATAGTAGAGCCAAGAGAGGATAAATCTGATGAAAAATATAGTTGTGAAAGAATATTGAGGAATAGAATAACACGACCTACTCTTGATATAGGTAAGGTAAAAATATGATAACTCTTAAACTATCAAACGAGATCTAGGGAAGCAAGAGCAAACACAGAGAAAGGAACACAAACTAAGTTTATTGAACTTCTCTTTACCAAAAAATAAAATAATATTAATAATTCATACGCGGGGCTAGTAGCCCCTAATGAGATATAATTATCATATCATGGGATATAAGGGGTGCTAATACCCCCGTAAAGTAGTTTAAGTAATAAGCTTAATATTATTTGTATCTAGGAAACTAAAATGATAAAGAAGTTTCCAAAACTATGAAAGTAGTATGGACAAGATGTGAATGAGATTCTATAGATTTTGAAGGAGTGGTAGGGGGGATTCTAAATTGTTGAAATCCTACTAGAACCTCTTGTGTAACCATTCATTAAACTAGACATTAAATAGCCTCTTTAGTCACATGCTACCTTGCAAATATTCATATCCTTATCAATATCTATGGACCTACAACTCAATCAGGTAGATTAGAATTTTGGAGTGGGAGTTAAGCCTTTATGAGAAGTAAAGACCAGGAAACCCAATTTATGATCATAGGATATTTTAATGCCATACGCAATATGGATGAAAAAATTGGGGGAGTTAGGAAATTAACCCAAAGTATGAGATATTTCTAAGCTTTTATTCAAAACAATAATATATGGGAGGTTGAGTTTGAAGAAGACAACTATACATGGACCAAAAATAGGAGAGGATAGAACCTAATAACAAAAAAAATAGATAGATGCATACTCTTAGATCATTGGCTAGATAAAGAGACTTGTGTTAAAATTGATACCTTGACAAGGATTGATTCAGATCACTAGCCAATAAGAGTTAAAATGGTGGTAAGTAAATTCAAAAAATATTATATTTTAAATATGAGTAGATGTGGGAATACCATCCTCAATTTTTTGATGTCATAGCACAAACATGAAATTATTCAAGAAACGATGGGCTATATACACTTCCAAATTAAATTAAATCAATGACATCTAGATTAAACGAATGGAATAAGAACACTTTTGAAAATATTTTTGAGAAGAAAGAAGAACCTAAAGATAAACTTTCAAAATTCCAAAAAGGTAATCATAATAATCCAAGCTCAGAGGAAAGGGAGTTGCTTAGTGAATATCATAATATTTGAGTAAGGAAGAGAAATTTTGGATATTACAATCAAGATAGACTTGGTTAAAAGGAGATAAAAATACAAATATTTTCATAGGATGGCTATAGTACAAAGATCAACATCCATAATTAGTAGAATTAAATTAGTAGAAGGGGTTTGGATTGAATACTAGAGTGAAATTAAAAAGGAGGTAAGGTCTTTTTATCAGAATATTCTAGAATCAAAGGAATTTGAAGTTCTTAATGATAAACTTCTATAAGAAGTACCTTTAATTATAATAAATGAATACAATAAAAAACTTATGGAACCTATTACTTTATAAAAAGTTCATTTAACTCTTTCTTTTTTAATAAGGATAAATCCCTAGGTCCGGATGGGGTCTTTGCAACATTTTATCAACATAATTGGGATATATTGAAGAATTATTTATTGGTGGAAATGGAACAATCTAGGGTAAAATAATACATACCTTATAAAATAAGTGCAACTTATCTTACCCAGATTCCAAAAAAGAAGGTTGTAAAATTGTTTGATTAATTTAGACCCATAAGCCTATGTAATATGGCATATAATATTATCTCCAAAGTGATGGTGAATCAGTTAAGACCATTGTTAGACAAAATTATTTCAAAAGAGCACACTACACCAAAAAAGGGCTTTAACGATGGCTAAATTAAGGCAATTTTTTACGGTGGTAAAAAATTGCCTTAATAGATCCTAGGAGGGTGGTTAAAAATTGCCCTCTTAGGATAATCACTCTTTTAGGTATAATAGGGCGGTTTATAACCACCCTCTTAGTTGTAGGTCTACGAGAGATTTGTTTGATTGTGTTGATTATTTTAATCAAGGTTTCATACAATAGTCTATAACTGCAAATATCTATTTATTTGTTAGTTATATCATCATATAACTTGCAAGTGGAAATGAAGTTTGTTTCATTCTCTACTTAATACTTTTGCAAATTCTATTTCCCAAGGTTTTTGTGGGTGGATCTGTCTAGGGGTTTCACCATGTAGTTCATGCAAGTTAGTTCTTGGTTTTGCAAATATGGTTTTCTTCTTGAGGGTTTTTGCCTTATGAAGGAAGGTTAAATGCTCTAGTTTAGGTTTGTTGATATTCTTATAATACCAAATATTTGGTTTTTATTATTATTGTCCTTTCAATGACTACTATTGATTTTACTTTTGCTTTGATGATTCTTATAACACCAAATATTCTACTTGCATCTCTATTGTTGTTTTAAAGGCTATATTGGTTACTTTTGATGGTTTGATTTCATGTCTACAAAATCCTTTTAGTGTTAGATCTCTAGAGATGATACAATACTTGTCTTCTCCCCTACTTGTTTAGATGATCTCTCCTATCATTCTAGTTTTGAAATAAAATTTCCAATCTTTGTTTGATTGTGTTGATTATTTTATTCAAGGTTTCATACAATAGTCTGTAACTACAAATATCTATTTATTTGTTAGTTATATCATCATATAACTTGCAAGTGGAAACAAAGTTTGTTTCATTCTCTACTTAATACTTTTACAAATTCTATTTCCCAAGGTTTTTGTGGGTGGATCTATCTAGGGGTTTCACCATGTAGTTCATGCGAGTTAGTTCTTGGTTTTGCAAATATGGTTTTCTTCTTGAGGGGTTTTGCCTTATGAAGGCAGGTTAAATGCTCTAGTTTAGGTTTGTTGATATGCTTATAATACCAAATATTTGGTTTTTATTATTATTGTCCTTTCAATGACTACTATTGATTTTACTTTTGCTTTGATGATTCTTATAACACCAGATATTCTACTTGCATCTCTATTGTTGTTTTAAAGGCTATATTGGTTACTTTTGATGGTTTGCTTTCATGTCTACAAAATCCTTTTAGTGTTAGATCTCTAGAGATGATACAATACTTGTCTTCTCCCCTACTTGTTTAGATGATCTCTCCTATCATTCCAGTTCTAAAATAAAATTTCCAAGCTTTGTTTGATTGTGTTGATTATTTTATTCAAGGTTTCATACAATAGTCTATAACTACAAATATCTATTTATTTGTTAGTTATATCATCATATAACTTGCAAGTGGAAACAAAGTTTGTTTCATTCTCTACTTAATACTTTTGCAAATTCTATTTCCCAAGGTTTTTGTGGGTGGTTCATTCTAGGGGTTTCACCATGTAGTTCATGCGAGTTAGTTCTTGGTTTTGCAAATATGGTTTTCTTCTTGAGGGGTTTTGCCTTATGAAGGCAGGTTAAATGCTCTAGTTTAGGTTTGTTGATATTCTTATAATACCAAATATTTGGTTTTTATTATTATTGTCCTTTCAATGACTACTATTGATTTTACTTTTGCTTTGATGATTCTTATAACACCAGATATTCTACTTGCATCTCTATTGTTGTTTTAAAGGCTATATTGGTTACTTTTGATGGTTTGCTTTCATGTCTACAAAATCCTTTTAGTGTTAGATATCTAGAGATGATACAATACTTGTCTTCTCCCCTACTTGTTTAGATGATCTCTCCTATCATTCCAGTTCTGAAATAAAATTTCCAAGCTTTGTTTGATTGTGTTGATTATTTTATTCAAGGTTTCATACA
Organism: Wollemia nobilis; assembly: GCA_028583015.1. Lineage (NCBI taxonomy): Eukaryota > Viridiplantae > Streptophyta > Pinopsida > Araucariales > Araucariaceae > Wollemia > Wollemia nobilis. Next base: position 1,532,832 of record JAQPPZ010001579.1, on the reverse strand, counting down.
ATAGTCTATAACTATAAATATCTATTTATTTGTTAGTTATATCATCATATAACTTGCAAGTGGAAACAAATTTTGTTTCATTCTCTACTTAATACTTTTGCAAATTCTATTTCCCAAGGTTTTTGTGGGTGGATCTATCTAGGGGTTTCACCATGTAGTTCATGCGAGTTAGTTCTTGGTTTTGCAAATATGGTTTTCTTCTTGAGGGATTTTGCCTTATGAAGGTAGGTTAAATGCTCTAGTTTAGGTTTGTTGATATTCTTATAATACCAAATATTTATTTTTATTATTATTGTCCTTTCAATGACTACTATTGATTTTACTTTTGCTTTGATGATTCTTATAACACCAAATATTCTACTTGCATCTCTATTGTTGTTTTAAAGGCTATATTGGTTACTTTTGATGGTTTGCTTTCATGTCTACAAAATCCTTTTAGTGTTAGATCTCTAGAGATGATACAATACTTGTCTTCTCCCCTACTTGTTTAGATGATCTCTCCTATCATTCTAGTTTTGAAATAAAATTTCCAAGCTTTGTTTGATTGTGTTGATTTTTTTATTCAAGGTTTCATACAATAGTCTGTAACTAAAAATATCTATTTATTTTTTAGTTATATCATCATATAACTTGCAAGTGGAAACGAAGTTTGTTTCATTCTCTACTTAATACTTTTGCAAATTCTATTTCCCAAGGTTTTTGTGGGTGGATCTATCTAGGGGTTTCACCATGTAGTTCATGCGAGTTAGTTCTTGGTTTTGCAAATATGGTTTTCCTCTTGAGGGGTTTTACCTTATGAAGGTAGGTTAAATGCTCTAGTTTGAGGTTTGTTGATATTCTTAGAATACCAAATATGGTTTTTATTATATTGTATTTAAATGATATATTGATTTTATTTGTTTGATGATTCTTGATAAACAATATTTGTTGTATCTCTATTTTGTTTTACATTATATTAGTTATTTTGATTTTGTTTCATGTATATAAAATTCTTTTAGTGTTAGTTCTCTAGATATTGATACAAGTACTTGACTCCTCCATAGATATTCTAGGGTATCCTCATACATAAAAATACTTGATCATGAGGTTTTAAAATAAGCTAGTATATACCTTTGTGGTGCTCTAAAATTTTTTATAGTTGAAAGCATTGATGTAACAACAACTAATGCTAATGGAGATAGATTTAACCATGGCTCTTTCTTTTGTTCTGAAACTAGTTCTTTTCTTTCAACTGACTCTTCTAGTTTTTGTTTAGCTAAGGGTTCTTCCTTTTGTTTTGTAACAACTTCTTCTACTTTTTGTCTTAGAAGAGTTAGTTGAAATAAAAGAACTAGTTTCAGAACAAACATAGTCAATATGAACAAAAAAACCAAGAAAGACACCATGGGTAGTTGAGGCTATCATAATAAATCAGGAGTTAGTGACAGATGCCTCGCATGCTAGTAAGTACTTGAAATTTGATAGTGTTGTTCAATAGTGGTTGACCTAGGTATATTAGAATTGATCATGGTTTTGTCATTGACTATGGTGTATTGTAGCAACTGGTGGAAGATACCAGCTATGGAGTTCCATTAATGAGGAAGATAAGGAGGTGACCCATAACATAAATGAATCTGATGGTGAGAATACTTGAAATGAGGTTGATAATGCTTTGGCTAATGAAGAAGGTACATAGACCACACAAGAAATTTGCTCGTGATGTTGGGTTACTCGTTGTTGTCATACTATATGGTATAATGATGTTTGGATGGTGTCGACATTATAGGTGTTGATGTCAGGTCATCACACACTTCAAACACTAAATATTATAGAAAGAGAGGTCCAACAAGATGTGCAACAGAGTCAAGCAACATAGATAAGGTGGAGATCATTTGTAATCTAAATGGATAGCCCATAGGAAAAAATTCTATTAAGTTTACATCTTACTTGGGGGTGATTGTGAGGGAGATTGTCCCTATCACCCATACATACTAGAGAGCAGTCCCAGTGGAAGTTAAAATCTAGTTATGGACACTCATTATGATAAATTTCTAGCCAATGCAATTCATAGTATCCATTTTTGAATTACAAAAAAATTATTATTATAAAAAATTGTGTTGTGGTGGGGGGAAAAAAAATATTTTTAATAAAAGGAAGAAAAGGGTTTTTTGGCCCCGGGGGGGGGGGGGGGGGGGAAATAAGCATAGGCTTGTGAAAAAACACTATGATAAGTATGATAATGATGAAGATAGAATTGCTAATCCCCCACCTCATGTATCACAAAAATATTGGGAAGCCTTTGTGAATGGTAGGAGCAATACTGACTTTAAGGTAAGTACCAGCCAATCTGCTATGGTAGTTCATATCATTGTTATGTTCATGTGAATTTTTTTGACCTTGCTCTCCCTAATAAATTTATATATTGGTTTCTTCATTGCATTGTAGGTGATGAGGCAAAGGAACAAATAAAATAGATCTCACCAATCCATCATGCACACTTGCAGTCAAACAGGATATGCTCGACTAGAGCATGAAATGGTATTCTATCATACTCATCCATTATATGTGATAAACATAGCTATATTATTTTATCGTATGACTTATCCCCATGTCTCTCCAACTATATATCTTGTAGAGGAAGAGCCAACCAAATGCAAAAACTCCACTACCAAGGGCAACTGTGTGGATGGCAGCTCATACAAAGAAGGATGGGGCTCTTATTTCACCAAAAGTTGCAAAGACAATCGTAAGTGACATTCCCTTGGAAATAGCAATACATTGAACTTCAAACCATTGTTATATCGATTATTTTTTAACATGTTACTAGTTAACTATGCATGTGATGTTGCTAAAAAAATTGGATGATGAAATATCATCTATGAGCTTCGTAAATCAATCTATTAAGGATGATGCCCTCACCAAGGTTTTAGGACTCAAAATATCGGGTCAAGTTTGGGGTATCGACAAAGGAGTATCACCAACTACTCTATTTGTTGGTGAGGGTTACATACAGAAGTTGCACCAGATGCAAGAGCATACGATAGAGAAAGAGCAAAAGTGGGAAGAGAAGCTTGCAGAGAATGAAAAAATATTGCAGAGAAGCTTGTAGAGAAAGAGAAAAATATTGAAGAGATTTTGACATGACTTTCATAGATAGAGGTGTGTCAATTTTTCATGATTTCATATTTGAAATGTTTACATGTTGCACCCCTAAAGTTGTAATGATCCCTTGCATATAATTCCATAGGCAACATCACTACATGCTACCCCTACAATTGGACACAATATTGGTGGTGGTGATCAAGGTACAAGTAACTTCTCAATACCTTCTAGGCTAGAGTCATCAATGGTACGACTATTATTTCAAATATAAAATGGTTGACTTAGTTTGTATTGTACACTATGTAGTGAATTTATCTGGGCTATTGATTTTCCATGTAGGGATTGAAAATGACACCGATCACTCAAACTGAGAGAAGGGAATGCTACTTGACTCAGATCCATAATGATAACGTAGTGGTCAAAGGCACAATGATCAGTACTGACCCTGAAGACCTTATACATGGTCAATGTTTGGGTGAAGGTTATTGGAAAGTCAATGTGCACGTCACCCATAAAGAGGAAACAATCTTGTTTAGAAGGAATAATGAGATGGCCACAATGAAGGATGTTGTGGGCTCCTTCATTGCCTGGCCTAAATCAGACATTGTTTACAAATAATGGGCAGCCAAGCTAGGAGTGAGGTGAGTAGGTATCCTGAGCATGAGGTTGGCTAATCAGATACAAGAAGGTAATTTGGTAAAAAAGAGAGAGAATGCAAGTGCTGCTAGGGCATAGGATTAAGATTCTAATCATACATGCATGTTGTAATGTGTTGAAATGAAGGTTTATTGTGTTGAGTGAGTGTTAGTTATGAAATTGATATTTCATGTTTGACTCTTAGTCCTAGTCCTTAGCAACAGTACTTGATTTGCATAGATGGATATTTATGTATCTGATGGAAGTCTCGGGATACCCTCTCACCTCATCTCTGATGGTTGGGGTGGGTAGGGATGTTTAGACATCTTCCCATTATATGGAGGGCTCAGGTTGTCCATTCACCTATATCTATAAATAAGAATTGCACTTGAAATAAGAATTTTCCATTTACATATATAATCATAACTAATTTTGCACTTGAAATAAGAATTTTTCATTCATTTAGCATTCTTACAACCATGCTTTCTATTTCTCCACTGGGCATAAACACATTCTTCTTTATGTCCTCAGTCTCCACTGTTGGCCTTCATCTACTATTGCTTTACCTTGAGGGGATCCCCCTCATATGGTTGTTTGTATTTGTACTTGATTTACAGAATTAGGGTTTGTCCACTTTGGATTTGCCCATTATGGTTATATTTACAATGGTTTACTATTTTATCTCTTAGTCACTTCTTGAGCTCCTTGGGTTCTTTTTGCCCTAGTACTTAAATATTCTAATCGGATGTGGTCTTTGAATTTCATTTACCTCCTTTGGTCACTCTTGGACATAATATAATTTCTTTATTTCTTGCTTTTGTACATGTAAGAGGTGCAATAGATCATTGTTGTCGTAAATAATAACTTGGTTTTCATCCAACAATCTAAGAGAAAATATTCCATATATTATTCAAAATAAATTGTGTGTAATGCTAAGCTTCAAGATCCAATTTGTCAATATTTTGATGGTAGCCTTGGTAGTTGTAGATTGCATGCATTTAAACCAAATTTTCCTTATTATACAAGCTCAAGTTCTTTACTTGTCCACTTTCTGCTTCTAAAAGGAATAGGTTTCCCATTTTGCATAAGAAATGCCCTTATGCTTGTACTTGAAGGATCGTATTGAACCACAAAGAAGAGGGAAAAAGAATCTACAAGTGTTAAAACTGAGTTGGATATTATTATTTTTTCATGAGTTCAATGTAACCTCCATTGCCTCTATCTAATGAATTTGATATTTTTTTTAAGATCAATAAGAGGGGTTGCAAGCCATCCAAAGCCTCTTACAAACTTCCTATTGAAACTACATGGACACATGAATACCCTCAATTGGTATAATCGTATTCAAGTGCAAGTTTCATGTAGATGGTAGTTAATTGTTTGTTTCATTATGAGTAGTGTCTGGCATGCATTTGTGAAGACATGGTTGCTCTTGTATAATCACTGACAAGTGGAACTCAAATGGACACAAGAGTAAAAAATGATAATGAACACTCCAAGAAGATCTTAATTCAAGCCATCAACAACCAGATTTGTACTACCTTCTTATATTTGATGCTTAGGTGGAACTATTGCAGGTATATTGACCTCTTTTGATGACATTCATTTTAGACTTTGCTTTCTATCTACAGGAATTGCAAGGGTCTATAATCAATATGTATGATTCTCTCATTGCTCAAAATATAATGTTTTCACTAACAACATGCTTGGGACATGGCATGGAGTTCTTTGTCCTATGCAGGATACCTTCAGAATATATCATTGAATATCTCACTTGGTAGGCAACAAGATGCTTAAGTTGAGCAAGGAATGTACCAAGTGCATATGTTGATAGTTTCTATCTCAAATCATTGTTGCAGATCCAAAAAGGTAAGTATTAGTGCCAAGCTAAGTCAATGAATCAATTCTCAGAATGCTCTTTGTGGTACCTCAGTCCACATGAACTTTGGTTTGGCTCTTCCTTTTCTCACTTAATTTAAGTGCCATGATGGTTGTTGCAGATCCAAAAAGGCAAGTATTAGTGCCAAGCTAAGTCAATGAGTCAAGTCTCAGAATGCTCTTTGTGGTACCTCAGTCCACATGAACTTTGGTTTGGCTCTTCCTTTTCTCACTTAATTTAAGTGCCATGTGATGTGGGAGAAGCCTATCACAAACCAATCATAAAAATCAGTTAGACCTAAGAATCTACAAAGCTCTATGAAGGTCATTTGTGCAGGCCAGTCTCAAATTGTCTAAATTTTTTAACATGAACTCCTTCCTTACTGATAAATTTTGTTGATTTTTGTAGATCTAAATGAGTCTTCCAGAGTTCTGTAGAGTTTTTTATTGTTATTTTTGCTAGATTTATGTTTTTGCAGACCTCTTAGGGAAATATGTGGACATAATATGCACATGTGACTTGTTCTTCCTTCTAACCTGAAGCATCTAGGATTAGTAAGTTCAATCAATGTCTAAGAAATTATAATAGAAATTGGATTTTGATAGATGTATAAGATTTAAAATAGGTATTGTAATCATCTCTTCCAAATATCTAGACTTATGCTAAAATTGATGGCAAATTTTGCTGATTTTTGTAGATCTAAATGAGTCTACCAGAGTTTTGTAGAGTTGTTTACTATTATTTTTGCTAGATTTATGTTTTTTGTAGACCTCTTAGGGAAATATGTGGACATAATATGCACATGTGACTTGTTCTTCCTTCTAACCTGAAGCATCTAGGATTAGTAAGTTCAATCAGTGTCTAAGAAATTATAATCATCTTCCTCAAACCCTAGGTCTCATACGCTAGACTTCTTAGTCAGTCCAGAATTGTTTTCTTGAAGTCTTACATCAAATACAATTCAAGGTCAGACCCTTCTAGCTTATTTTTGCAATGAAGCCTAGCTGGCAACTCCCTACGGCATTAATATTTCAAACTTAATTTTGGTAGGGCATGATTTGACAAATGATCCCACAATAGGACTCCTAATTTTGTGTGGTTTTCATTTACTATGACATAGATGTTTGATGTTTGGCCCTTTGAAGGAGTATAATTTAATTTCTTTGCTAATGCTTCCTCATTATGTTATGTTGCTTACCATGCTTAAAAAATCCAATATATATATATATATGCCATCTTGCCACCATCCAGGATTTTGGGGCCAAACCCCTGCCATCCCAATCACGTATCTCGCTATACCATGTTGTGTCCCTCCCAAAAACCATGGAACATGGGGCATTAATTTGTTATCTATTGGTAGGTTCTCTGGAATGGACAACTATTCTCAGGAGTCAGGTTTAGTTCCTGGTTTTGCAGTCCTGGATTACTTATTTTTTGCAATGAGTGTTGGAACATTGTTATTTATTTCAGCGGTAGTTTCAATCAACAGTAGCTACAAGCTTCCTATTGAAACTACATGTTGTATTTTCAGAGTAAAGACACGTGTTGAGTAGGTAGACAAGCTACAAATGATTCAGTCAATAGTAGCAAAACTTTTATCATTCAAAATGCATTTGGTTAGGCCCAACAACTCAAAAGACTTGGATGTAAATCTTGTCTTCCACCAACCTAACTTGAGGTTGATCTTAATGAAATAGTTGGCATCTCTAAGTTGATTCAACAAGTAATTGGGTACCTATTTTTCACAATGATTTTATTCAAAACTTTGTATTCAATCAAACTCTTGCAAGGTGATGCACTCAACCGTATGTATCCCTTTTGTCTCAACTCTTCAATATGGTGCTTGATCTCACCATTCCAAAAGATAAAATTGGTACAAAGGGCCATCTGACAAGGAGGCCCAAGCAACTACATCTATCAAGTGCTTCACCTAACAATGCAACAATACCAACTCAGATGTTGCAAATATATCCTTGTCTTCCACTATCGGTTGATCAACCCACCTTTGTTGCATCACTCAAGAACATAGAGTTGCAGTAGTATTTCCATATTTATGTGATTTGATCATCAAAAGCATCAACCTTCTTGGTAGCATGAGCCACCTCTATTATCCCTATAAAATTGATCTCGCAAAGTGAGGACTCTACCTTGACACCTTGACTAGTAGACACCATGGCACTACCACATATTGGGCTGCTCAAGGAGGATCTCTATCTTTGAATTATTTTATTGCATATGAAAGTCTAGGATGCTAGTCGACCCATATGTCTTTACCTTGATTCAACCAACCAAACAGATAAGGTATAGAATGGGATATCATTGGCAAGTTTTAGCCTATTGAAATTAATATTCTTTTGACTAACACTATCTACAAACTGTAAAGAATTTCCAACACCCAAGGATTTGTATGACTGCTTATCATGGTCTTTTATACATGCATACATTGTTTATTGCCATGTCCCATAGGATAGTATGCATGTGGTCATCTATCAAGTGTAAAAGTATTTGTAACATGGTATGCCTAGGACCACATTGGTTGTATGCACTCCAACAAGAGCAAAATGGTGCATTGTGACTTCATACATACTCTGATGCTTCCATGGAAAATTTTATCCCTCTTTGTTCCAATGGAAAATTACCTTATCCATGAAATGACCATGAGAAATAAAGGATGCCTCAGCTGAAACAACAAACCACTACTGAGTGCTATGCTATTCTAGCTAAGGCATCCTCTGTATTTTTTAGGGGCCGAGGGTGGTTTTAAACCGCCCTCTTAGGCCTAAGAGGTCTTAACCCTAAGAGGGTAGTTTTTATCCATCCTCTTAGACCTAAGAGGGCGGTTCTAACTACCCTCATATCCCTAAGAGGGTGGATTTTAAGGTGATTATTAGCTACCATTGTATGTCATGGACTTCTTATGATGCCCTCATAGACGACGATTGAGAAACTGCCTTTAAAGACCTTTAAGAGCGGTTAAAACCATCATTAAAGCCTCTTTTGATGTAGTGGGAAGGATAATTTGTGAAAGGGAGACAAATTCTAGATGATCTAATAGTAGCTCATGAAGTTATACATTCAAAAAATTTAAGAAAAGAGAAATCAATGATCTTAAACTTGATATGAGTAAAGCCTACGATAGGGTTAAATAGGATTTTCTTTTTGCAGTATTAGAAAAGTTTGGATTTGGGAATAAATGGGTTAGAAGGATTAAATTTGGTGTCTCTACACTTTCATATTAAGTGTTGACTAATGGGTTAGTAACATAATCATTTAAAGCCAAGAGAGGTCTTAGACAAGGAGATCCTCTATCACCATATTTGTTCATTATCATGGTAGATATTTTGGGTAGTATTTTGAATAAGGTTGACAAATATGGGCTTATAAGTGGACTTAAGGATAGTAATTGTGAATACAAGAACACGACACTTAAACAATAAAGAAATAAAATAACCCGAAGAAACACAAGATTGCACAAAAAGATAATTTTATTCAAAATACAGGAGGAGCTAATAAACTCATTTTGATACAAAGAGATACAAGATGCTAGGGTTCTCTGAAACTCTAGCCATAATAATGAAGTGTCTTCAAATGGTGTATCTTGCTCCCAACAAGGTGAGTGGGCTTTAGATATCTGTGTATTCAGGCCACTCTGACTGCAGTAGTCAACCAATGCTCTTTTGATTGAAGTTATCCAATCCTACACACACATCAAACAATAAAGTTGTTAGTAAACAAAAGGAGGGTTCCACAGTGTGAACCCTCAAAAATGAAAACTAAAACCCTAGATCTATGTAAGCCGGATATGTAAGATGAAATAACAACAAATGATAACAAAAATTTAGATTTACCTTGCTTGTAGTGATACTTTGCTCTGTTGTTGTACATATAACAGTAGATGGCGAGATGCAGCATACTTTGAATTGCACTCTAGTGATTATGGCAGACTCTAGTGCACACTTGATAGGTTCTGGCATGAGCTTCGTAGGCTCTAGAGTACACCTGCTGGATATGGCAGGCTCTAGCGAGCGCCTGGTAAGATTCTGCAGCGAGCTTCATAGGCTATGGTGTGCACCTGCAGAATGGTAGGCTCTGGTGGGTTCCTGGCAAGCTTCTGCAACGAGCTTGGAAATATCAGGATGGCACCTACAGCTAAGGGTAATTTTGCAGAAGCAGATCATGGGGGACATGACGAAAGTGGCGAACAGGTGGAAGTGGCGACGACGGTAATGGCAGAGGACAAGGTGAAGAGGATGGATATGGGGGATGGCTTGAATTATGGAGGTCCTATGGTTAGCTAGGGTTTCGGGATATTCAAAGTTCTGCAACCTTTAGCTTCACCAGGATCTCTCAAGGGCACAACTGTTTCAGGGCACCAATCTTCCAGTGTTTGAGCATTTGCAAATGCCCTTGCTTATAATCCAACCTTTGGTTTTCTTAGGGTTTTAGTTCAACACTTTAGATCATGTGGCTAAGATTAAATCACATCCTAAGGTTGAGATTATATTTTAGATGTGGTATGGATTAATGAATATGGATGGTGGAGATTAGGTTGGGTCGGAAGGTTGGGGTTAATTGGGTTTATAAATATATATTTTATAATAAATATATTATAATATAATATAAAATATTATATTAAATATAAAATAATATTAAAATAAACCCAACTAGGTTAGGAAATGGTGGGAAAGGGCTAAAATGGGCCTTTTGAATGCGAGAAGGGCTAAAAGTGGTTAAATGGATGGTGGGAAAGGTGTATGGTGGACAAGTGGGTGGTGGGATGGTTAGTATGGAGGATTAATGACTGTAATTTGGTGTCTACAGTAATAACATCAACAAAATCACCCATAAACAATTTATAGATGATACAACCCTTTTTGGGAGGGCAATGATAAACGAAGCTAGATCTTTGAATAATTTATTAAAGGAATACAAAAGAGCATGAGGGTAAAAAGTTAATAGGAAAAAATCCAAAATTTACTTCCTAAACACTCTAGCTAAAATCAAAGTAAGGATATGCAGATTACTTTAAATGGAAGAGGAAAATTTACCAGCAACTTATCTAGGGATATCCTTATTTGAGGGGAGAATGAGGATAAAATTATGGAATCTAATTCTAAGTAAAGTTTAAAATAAACTACCAAAATGAAAAGGTAGATGGTTATCATTAGAAGGAAGAGTGCAACTAATTAAATCAGTCTTATAGACCATTCCAACATATTACATGTCATTGTATACTATGCCAAAATCAATAGAAAAAATTTAATCTATATTATGTGATTATTTTTGTAGTTAGGACTACATGATAAAAAAAAAATCTTTGGTTAAATGGAGTAAGGAGTATGATGATAAAACTAGGGGAGGTCTTGGTTTAAGAGTTATTACAGATGCAAACTTAGCTCTTAGGGAAAAAGTAATATGGAGATTGTACAAAGAGAGTCAAATACAATGGGTAATAATTCTCCTAAGTATGTTGAGACCAATGATCCAAGTTAAATATTTATTGCATTATCTCTACCAAATGGTTCTGCAATTTGGATCAATTTAAAAAAATCAGTTGATATAGTGATTAAAGGTTTAAGATGGGTGGTGGAAATTAGAGAAAAAAATTCTATTTGGATAGACACTTTGTGTGATAAAAAATCATTCAATCTAGATCCAATTTGGAAACCTTGGATAAGATTACTTCAAGATAAATATGGTGATAGGGTTTCAAAAATTTTGTACAAGGAAGGAAGATATAAATGGAAAGAAGATTTTTTAATGACTATAAAAGACATTGATGCTAGGAGGTAGTTGAGTATAAAATTAACAACAATGATTATTCTGAGGGGAGCCAAGGATAAATTGTTTTGGGAGTTGAAAAGCTCAAGAGAATAGACAACAAGAAGTAGATATAACATAAAGCACCAAAAAAACAAAATATTACAAGAATATGGAGAGATATTTGGGATAGCCCAAGCATTCCTAAAGTTAAAATGTTTATTTGGCTAGTAGGTCATAGAAGAAATTTATCCTAGGATAACCTTATGAAAAGGGGTTTTCATGGCCCCTCATAATGTGTTCTTTGTAAAAAGGAGGAGGAGAGTATAGACCATCTCTTAGGACATTGCTCTAAAGTCTTAAAACTATGGCAATGGATTCCTAATATATTTGGTAAATGCATGGTGATGAATAGTAGAATTGAATAATGGTTAAAGCAATGGCAAAGCACTTTTAAAAGTGAAGCTTTATAGACAATATGGGATATATCAAAAGATTCAATCCTTTGGACTATATGTATAGAAAGGAATAGAAGAATATTTAAAGGAAATGAAAGTAATTAAGAGGTAATGAAAAAGAAGACTTGTTTAGCCATAGAGGAGTCTAATCGAACCCAATCAACTCACCCAATCCATAATTTGAAATAAGAGAGCCTTGATAGTTGAAGTCAAGTCATCAATTAGAATTATGATATTGGGTACATGAGAAATAGAAAGAAGACAAAGAATATAAAGTGGAAACCACAAGATGTGGATTTGGTCAAATTAAATTTTGATGGAGCATCTAAAGGAAATCTAGGACCAACAAGAGGAGGAGGAATTATTAGAAATAATAGAGGATATATTTTATCTCCTTATGTTTCCAATAGTGGATTTAAGACAAATAATGAAACTGAAGCTTGGGCAAATTTAGAAGGGTTAAAAATATGCAAAAAAATGAAATGGAATATAGTATGGATGGAAGATGATTCACTCATAGTAATAAATGCAATTTTGAGGAAATCAAAGGCTCCATGGAACATACAAGAGATAATTGTAGAAATTCAAGATCTTGCTAAAGAGTTTGAAGAAATTAGGTTTACCAATACGTTAAGGGAATGAAACAAATGTGTAGATAGGCTAGCTAGTAGAGGGAATTTAATTGAGGATCATGAAATTAAATTCTATTTTCCAAGGTTAGAGGAAATGGGTGTTAGAATTTTCCAAGAGTAGAACTACAAAGCATCACAATATTTGAGAAGAAAAATAGAATTGATTGATTATTCCATGGATCAACTTTGTATAAATAACAAAGTTAATCATTGAGAGTCATTGGATTACAACAACTCATCAAATCTGATGTAGACTATAACTGAGAGTTCACCTGACTCATGAAGGAGTGGAAACTCAAGTAAGTTTATCCTAGTAGAACTTAAGAGAATAATTACATATTCTAACACCCCTTCCTAAGTGATACTAGGGGTGTATTGTGCAAATGAGTCCCAAAAATAGAGCCTGATGAGGTACTCATGTACAATGGTTTATTTTCTAAAGAGATGGTAAAAACCCTATGGGAAAAACCATCTATCAAAAAATAAAAAGGAAGAGGCATGTCTTCGGTTTGTGAAGATTGTCCTCTTAATACAGAAAGAGGTGAGTCTCGAAAACATGACTTGATGAGGTACTCATTTACAATTTTTATAAGATATGGTGAAAAAACCACATGGGAAAAACCATCTGCTATGAAATAAAGAGGCATATCTTCGGATGGTGATTATTGTCCTTAATAACAAAAAATATGAGTCTCGACAACATGGCCTGATGAGGTACTCATTTAAAATATATATGAGAGATGGTAAAAAAAACCACATGGGAAAAACCATCCTCAAAAGAATACAATAATAAAAGGAGAGGTTAAAGACCTTTGTTTGAATGTAGTTGTAATACTCCAAGTTTCTCTCGTAACTGTATATAACACAGAGAAGGAAACGACTTGGTGAAGATGTCTGCAACTTGATTTTTAGTTGGAATATAGTCCAAGTATATGTCCTTATTTTGAATATGTTGTCGAATGAAGTGCAGGTGTATCTCAATGTGCTTGGTGCGTTGATGCTCAAATGGATTATGTGCAATATGTATTGTGCTCTAATTGTCACACCAAAGAGTAAAAGGTTTATCATGGGAAAACCCAAATTCTCTTAGAATATGATGAAGCCAAAGAGCTTCCTGACTTGCAAAAATTGTTGCCCTGTATTCTGCCTTTGTAGATGATAAGGCCACTGCTTGTTGTTTTTGTATAACCAAGCAATTGGTGAAGAACCAAGACAAAAGACATAGCCAGAATTTGAACATCTATCTTCTACTGATCCTGCCCAATCTGAATTTGTGTAGCCAATGATATCCATGGATTTTCCCTCATATAAGAGCCCAAAGTGAGTAGTTCCTTACAAGTAGCAGAGGATTCTTTTTTATGCTTGTCAGTGATTGAAATGAGGTTGATGAGAGAATCTGGATATTAAGCCAACAACATATGAGATATCTGGACGAGTATGAGTAAGGTATAACAGACTCCCTACAAGATGATGGTATAGAGTTGCATCACAAAGAGGGGATGTGCAGGAAGTACTTAGATTGACTCCAGATTGAAAAGGTGTAGGAGAAGGTTTACAATCTATCATTTTAAACCTTTGAAGAATATCTAGAGTGTATTTTTGTTGACACAATAAAATTCATACATCTGTTTGATTTAGTTGGATCCCAAGGAAATAATGAGCTAGACCTAGATCAACCATATCAAAATTTTCAAATATGGAGTCTTTTATAGTCTGAATGTGAGTGAAGTCACTACTAGTGAGTAGTAGATCATCAACATATAGAACAAGTATGGTGATTTTTCCTTCATCTCTCCAAATGTAGATTATGTTATCAGACTCACAATGAGAAAAACCTACGGAAAGAAGGAAGGAGTCCATTTTTTCATACCAAGCTCTAGGAGCTTGTTTGAGGCCATAGAGAGACTTCTTTAGCCTACAAACAAGAGAGGAGTCTTGAGTAAAACCAACAGGTTGTTCCATGAATATCTCTTTCTTTAAGTCCCCATGTAAGAAAGCAATTTTTACATCCATTTGAAAGACAAACCACTTTTGAGAAGCAGCCAGAGCAAGAACCAGTCTAAAAAAATCCATTTTGGCAACTAGAGCAAAGGTTTCATCATAATCAATTACTTCAATTTGAGAGAAACCTTTGGCTACTAGGCAACCTTTGTGTTTGTCAATTTTTCCATTAGGCCCATATTTTGTTCTGTAAATCCATTTACAATGAACTAATTTCCTTCCTTTAGGTAGGGGAACTAAATCCCAAGTTTGATTTTTTATTAAGGAAGAGAATTTGTTTTCCATGGCATCATCCAATTCTTTAATGCCAGATGCTTCTTTGAAGGATTGAGGATCAAAGGAAATAGACTGACAGACAAGACCAGTGCCTATGGATTTGGTTAATCTGGATGATGGAAGATTTTTGATGTAAGGAGTAGCTTCTTTAACAATGGTGCAGGCCCCTTTTGGCATAGTGTAAGGAGTAGAATAAGTGGAAATACTTTGAGTTGGAGTTATAGGTTCTTCATCTTGATCATCAATCTCTAGATTAATCTCTAAAGTTGGTTCTTCATAGTTTTGCTATAGGAGAAGGCTCAGTAGAGGAAGAGGAGGGTTAAGGATCTTTCTAATGGAATGTTTCATCAAATTGGACATTTTTATGAAAAAAGACCTCATGAGTTTTGTGATCAAGGAGCCTGTATGCTTTAATTTCCTCACAATAACCAACAAAGATGAGTTTTTTGCTTTTCTTATCTAGAGCCTTATTTTTCTTCTTTGGGATGTGCGCCCAAGCAGTACACCCAAATATCTTGAAGAAGGAGATATCCGATTTTGAGCCAGTCCATGCTTCTTGAGGAGTTAAATGGTCAAGAGCTTTATGAGGTGTGCGATTCTAAATATAATTGGCACAGTTAATAGCTTCTGCCCAAATTTTTTTTGGAAGATCTCTTGAATGGAGCATACAATTTACCATTTCCTTTAATGTTTAGTTTTTCCTCTCTGCAATGCCATTTTGCTGTGGATTATGGGAGACAAAATGTTGATGAATGATGCCATGACTTGATAGAAATATGGAGAACTCATTATTGCAGTATTCCCCTCCATTATCTGTGCAAATTTGCTTAATGTTGCAAGAGGCCTGATTTTCAACTAAGGCTTTGAAGAATTTGAAGTGGGATAGAATATCACTTTTATATTTTAGGAAGTAGACCCAAGTTCTTCTAGAAAAGTCATCAATGAAGGTTAGAGCATATTTTGCTCCTTTGAAATAAGGTACTGAAAAAAACATCAAGTCACAATGGATTAACTCTAGAGGGGATGAGGCTTTTAGAGAACCACTTGATGGGAAAGGATCTTGATGTTGCTTTCCAAGAGCACATCCAGGACAAACTCCATTAATAGAAGTGACTTGAGGTAAACTTGTTACCATTTCATGGGCGCTCAATTCCTTTAGGTAGTTATAACTGAGATGACCAAATCTTTCATGTCAAATTTTACTTTCAAGATCTCCATGAGCCACAAAACAGGAGGCCCCTTTTGGATTTTTGAGTCCTTTGAAGTGAAATAGGCAAGAGTTGTGATCAATATCTCCCTTGGCTATAATAGAGTGGGGGTCGTGAAGGTCTCTTATCTCAACTCCTGTTGGAGAGAATAGAATTGTTTTTTCCTCTCTAGAAGTACAAATCTGATAGACGGAGAGGAGATTGATTGTAATATTGGGACATAGAGAATATTATTTATAGAGCCACCATAAATGGATATGTCACCCTTTCCTTTGACTAGGATAAAGGAAGAGTCACCAACTTCTATGCTACATGTTTAACTTGAGGAGATAGAAGAGAATGACTCATCTGAAGTAGTCATGTGATGAGTTGCTCCAGAATATAGGACCCAGTAATTAGATGAAGTATTGATGGTATTTCCTTGAACATTTAGGGCTTTCCCTATCTTTTTATTGTCTATATTTTGATCCTTCATAGTTGCCTCTAGTTGTAATATTTTCCAACATTTGTTTGCAAAATGACCATTCTTTTTGTAGTGAGTATAAGTTATGGGATTCCTTTATTTATTTTTTAATTTTTCTTTATAAGAGGTGGATGCTACTAAGGCTCTTGAGGAAGAGGAAGAGATATCATACTTTGCAACTTTGGTTTCTTCTCTAGGTAGTCTATCACAAAATTCTTCTAAGGAGGGCATTTTTAAACTAGCACCAAGAGCATATTTTGTAGATAGAAAGGTAGTTGCGAATATTTGAAAAACACCATTTAATTTAGAAAGGATTAAAGAGATGCATTCCTCATATGTTTTACTCTTGCCACTACCTTTAAATTGAGTAAGGACTTCTTTAAACTTGGTGATAAATTCAACAATATTGCTAAATTCATCAGGAGATAAACCTGTTAAATTTTGCATCTAATTGCATTGACCTAATTTGATATACTTTCCCAAATAAGTTCTTTAGTTTTTCCTAGCTTTCATAAGGAGTTTTACATTCATAAACGTGAAACCATAAGCTTTCATTTACATTAGTGCTTATTATACCCATTGTTTCATGTATTTTCTCTTTGTGAACAAATATTTCATATTCTTTTTCAAATTCAAGTTGTTTCTCTTCTAGCAAGTGTGTGAGCCCGTTTTGGGAAATGAGATTTAAAATTTTGGGTTTCCATGAGTGATAGTTATGAGGGGTGAGAGGCTCAATTGTATTCATTTTACTAAAGATAATTGAAGTAAACCAAATATATTTCCCCCTTTATCTTCAAGAGCTTTAGAATAGAGATTTAAAGAAGTATACAACAATCTTTTTAAATACCAATATTTTCAAATACCTGCCCTAACGAGAGGGAAACTATAAGTAAATGAGCAGAAATGATATGTAAAATAGACCAATTTCAAAAAAATCCAGACCTCAATACCTAATCTTCTCAAATACCCGCCCTTACGAGAGGGAAACTATAAGTATTGAGTTGAATTGGTACGTGGAACATAGGGTTTTGATGAGATTTCTATTAGCTAGATCTTGATAATAGAGTTTATTAACAACCGCCCTTAAACTGTAAGTTGTTAAGAAGTCTAGTAATTTGATATAGGTGATAGAAATCCTAAGTACCTTTTTTTTTTTTTTTAATTAGACATTTTAACAACCCGCCCTTACTTGAAGGAAACTGTAAGTTGTTTTGAGAAGTCTAATTGATTTTAAGAAACAAAATTACCCTCTTTTTTATTAATGAATATGAATTTGAAAGGATATAAACCCTTAAACTTAATTTCATATAAAAGGTGGATTATAAAAGCATTAAAATAAAAGCTCTAAACATAGAGGTTTATATGAAATTGAATTAATGTCAAGTTTAAAAGCATATAAATAAAATGTTTATATGACTTATGTTATTAACTTGATTAATTCTCAAAAAATAACATAATATGAATTTTGGAAGGTTATAAAGCTTAAACTTGAATTTTCATATAAAAATGTGGAATATAAAAGCATTAAAATAAAAGCTTTTAAATGTAGAGATTTATATGAAATTTTATAAATGTTGAGAATAAAAGCATTAAAATAAAAGCTTAAAAAAGACTTAGGTTCTTTAAAAAAGAAGAATGAGCCAATAACCCAAAGCAAAACAAACCCCTCTTGTAGGTTTTAAAAAATGCTTTATATAAAACCACCTTAAAACCCCCCAAAAGAATTATATTTATGATTTTACAAATAACCCTATTTTCTTATTGGCCAAATAAGGCACTTTTAAGAAAATAAATGAGAAAAAAATTAAGGATTAGAGAGTAGATCTATTCGGACTGATTTTAATAAAAACCAGTAAATAGAAGATTACAAAAATCTAATTTAAAAGCTTGTAAAACTTGAAATGGGAGAGGTAAACTTTGAGAAAATAGATGACGTTCTCCGAATAGAGAAGCGCTACTGCACTTCGAAGGAGCACGACTTCTCTGCACATATGAATTAATTAAAAAAATTAAAGTTATACCTGAAGGGACCTCGTAACCAGCAAGCAAAAGAAATAGATCAAAGACTCCAATAAAGAACGTCGTGAAGGAGAGGCATCGATGAGAGAGGCTTCGATGAGTGATACGGAGCAGGAGGCTTTGGGTTTGGGATACCTCGAAGGAGCACCAACAGTGGACGTTAGATAAGAAGCAATGAAAACACTTCTTATATCCTCCAAAGGACGTAGAGAACATAGGTCAAAGAATAGCTACATTAATATGTAATATCTAAAGAAGATAATACAAAATCTTCCCACAGAAGGCGCAACTTCTCTGCAAAAAAGATATATTAGTTTAGTCGAATGCAGAGTACAACAGTGATATGAAAGAATGTGTAGAAGACGTAGTCTCCAAGCTGAAAGGCACCAAAGGCTCTGCAAAAATAAATAACAATCAAACGCAGAGAGGATTGAGAAAAAATTAATATCTTAGTGAATATAAATACGTTTTGGCAAAAGAGAGGGATCATATAATCGGAGAAGCATATACGAAGAATTGAAGTTGATTCGAGTTCAAAGATGCTTCGCCAAAAATGATTCCAACAAAATATTTTTTTAAAAACACTTTTGTCGAGTGACAAAAAAGAAAACGTCGAGCACCAACATAAATGTTGGAAAGGTGAAGTAAATTTTTTTTGCCATGCATAAGAGAAGACCAAATGCTTTTGACGTGAATGGTGTTATCATATACACGAAGATCCACTAAGATATACAAATAAATCACAACGACAAAAACATAAGAAGGAGATTTTATTAGTAATAGATAATAAAATCAAAATATTTAATGCGTTAAGGAGGGAGCTATGAATCTATTGCGTCCACAAAAAATAAAAACTGTGCCACGACACACTTTGTTTACACAGCGATGACAGAAACAACCAGGGCAAAAGTGCAACTGAATTGGAGGGAAGTAGGTAATGGAGTTTTTTTTTCGAGGAGAATAATAAGGAGGCAGCAAAAAAAATGCCTATATTGTTGAAGCAAGGAGGCCCAATTTTTTTTTGATTTTCTATATCTTTTATAAAATAAAGGAGATACTATAAATGAAAAGACACATTATTAAACTATATTAGATAGTGCCATAAACAATGAATTTTCTCAAAAAAATTGTAAAAAAAAATTACAATTGAAATGAGAAAATCTCCTTGATAAAAGAAAAGATAAGACAGAGTGAACCAGTTCGTAAAACTTTCTTATACCATGTTAGAATTTCCCAAGAGTAGAACTACAAAACATCACAATATTTGAGAAGACAAATAAAACTGATTGATTATTCCATGGATCAACTTTGTATAAATAATAAAGTTGATCATTGAGAGTCGTTGGATTACAACAACTCATCAAATCTGATGTAGACTATAATTGAGAGTTTACCTGACTCATGAAGGAGTGGACACTCAAGTAAGTCTATCCTAGTAGAACTTAAGAGAATAATTACTTATTCTAACAATAGGAAGTTTAGTTGAAGCTCACAAGAAAATGTTGACTGCTTGAATCAAATAATGATTAAGATTTAATTTAATTTTTTCCATTGGTAATATATGCTTTATTTTGTAACATTAATGTGTTTTCATATAAACTATTTATTATAATTTATGTGGTTGCACTTATGCTTTAGGAAGGAAACTAGAAATTCAAATATGGTAAAGTGGACAATGATAGTGTGATGTTTTGGAAACATTACTCTACAGTAGAGGTGAAGTTTTAATATTGTCAAGGTTGCTATAAGAAAATGTCAAGAAAGATGTTGAATTATGAAATATTTGTATTTACATAGAAAATTAAAACTATCCAAAAATGAAATTCAAAAATCCAGACATTTTATGTAAAATGATGTAGGTTTCTAACTATAACATCTCAGTTGAGATGA
The DNA here is from genome assembly GCA_028583015.1 of Wollemia nobilis. NCBI lineage: Eukaryota > Viridiplantae > Streptophyta > Pinopsida > Araucariales > Araucariaceae > Wollemia > Wollemia nobilis. Next base: position 1,512,529 of record JAQPPZ010001579.1, on the reverse strand, counting down.
AAAGCGAATCTATTTGTAAACTCTCAAGCTCTAAAGAAGAGAGTTGTGATTGGTCAAGGATGTGGGACCTAGTATGACCCCTTGTTCTCCATTAAAAAAAATCTCATATAAACGTGATCTATTATTTTAAGAATGATTGATACTACATAACTATTAATTAAATTTTAGTCTTTACTATTATTTTTTGTGTAAGAGATAATACACCTTATAAATCCTAAAAATTCATATTATTCTATTAAAACACTTTCTAGGTATATATGCAAGTATAAGGGAGAACACTTTTTATTTATTTATTAAGTTTCTTAAATTAGTGAAGGCTTTCCAATGTAGTTCTATTTTGACGTTTAAAGGATGATATTATCTTACTTAAAATTTATTCTAAGGTAAAAAATTTGAGGTGACTTAGTCGTTAATATATAAAAATTAACTTCGATGGAGCTACAAAAGGTAACCCGGGTCATGCTGGTGGTGGGGGACTCATTAAGAATGACAGAGGTCAGGTAGTGGTTGCATATTCTAAGGATCTAGGACTTACCACAAATCACCAAACTAAAGCAAGGGCAATGCTTATAGGCCTTCGAATTGCAATGAATTTGGGTTTTACGAGACTTGTTCTTGAGGGGATTCCAAGAATATTATAACTTCCCTTCAAAAAGGGGAGTTAAATAATTCTAGTATTTCCCAAATAATTATAATAATTACAGATGCGAGGAGTATTTTGGGAAACCTAGAATAAAGTCAAGTCAAACATATTTATAGAGAGGGAAACAAAGATGTCGATAAAATTGTGAATATGGTAGTTAAATTTGAGAATTTTAAGGTCTGGTCATATGCCCCCATGGAGTTGGAAGAGATTATAAGAATTGATAATGAAGCTAGCAGATAAAGAAGGTAGAGCAAAGCAGAATACTTATTGGGATCATCCGATGAAGGATTTGAGTACACTAAATTAATTATTGTCAGCAGTTTCTTTATCAATTATGTAAAGCATTGAGCACTGCATCAGCTACGTTAAATAGAAGGATAGCGAGAGAAATATTATTTCAGCTTCTCCATCAACAGGTTTAGCTCGTGTTTGTTTGTTTTACTAAGATAGGGCTATCTTGCATTTGTATGATCTTATCTTCTTTTTTCTTGTACATATTTAGTGTAAAGGATCGGGGCCCTTCAACCCCTTTTTTTTTTTTATCAATACTAAAAAAAATACATATGTGATGAATCTTATATACACTTTGGTTTCAATTGTCAAGGTTTAAGGTTTAACAATAGAAAATCATTTGTGATTGTCCCATATCATTGCAATATCTAGTGGGTATCCCATAGCTGAAATAGTTGGATAATCCAACTTTTGAATCTTTTAAAATGTTTTCTTACATTTCTCAATGCAACATATGGTCAATAAACCATAGCAAGCCCTTTGTTATTCTCCCATATATCATTGCAATATCTCTTAAAAATCCTTAGTTGAAATTGTTGAATAATTAAATAGTAAACTATTTATCATTGTTCCATATCATTACAATATCTCTTAAATATTTTCAACTAAAATTGTTAAATAATCATCTAAAACTTTTGAAATATTTATTTTACAATATGCATGAAATTCAATATTACAATAAAAAGTTTAAAGAGGAAAAGCATGAAGAAAGCAAATCATATTAGTTCATGGCTATAAAAATTTGTTCATTTGAATGTCTTGCTAGGTTGGTTGATATAAATACAAAATATTAAAAATAAAATTAAAAACCTTCAGAATAAATTATTTGATGTAAACTTTCGAAATTAAAATTGTTAATTAAAAATTTATAAAAATATGTAATTATAAAAACTTAAAATAATATTTTTAATTAAATATCTAATAATTTAATATTACATTTCTTTTTACTACCAAACAAATTCAAATCTTGAAACTACCCCTATCATCCCTATTTTACTTAATTATTGTTTAACCTAAAATTTAAAAAATTTAAATATTGTAATACCTATATGGAAGACATGTCCCTCGGTTATAAAATTGAAATCTGAACTGGTGGGAATTTTGTTTTTGAATTAAGTGCCGGCCTGTCGTGGCTGGTAAGCTGCACGTTTTGCAATGTTAAAAGGTGTGGAGTGGTGGACCAAATACAAAACCCTAGGGACCAGGGACCACGCCAAATCGCAATCTATCAGCACTTTAGAGAAAGAAGCAGTGCTCTGACAGAGAAACTTACTAGAGTGAAATGTGATCCCATCGGTCAACGCACTATTTGAAAGTTTTCTTACTATTTGAGTGAATAAAAATATATGTTTGGGTAGCAGGTTTAATATTTGTAGGTGGATTGTTTAGATTTCTTTCAAATTAGATTTATTTTTTACAAACTAAAATTTTAATTTTTATATAATTTAAAATAATTATATATTATATTTTATTTTTAAAAATTATTCTATCAACAAAAAAAACACACCTTTCTCAGAAGGTGAACGTACAACTGCAGTGACTGCTCCGCTCTGGTCTGTCGTTTATACCATCCTCCGACAAAAGATAAATATTCCAGACTTTATGGTTTCTGAATTTAGAGGGTGACGTGACAGAATCATAGAAACGTCAAATTCCAGGCCACCTTAATTTTTAAAAATTTAGCTATTTTAGCTATTGGGTACTCAATATCTATAAATTTGAAATTCGAGTTTTAAGTATTAGGTTTAAAGGCTAAGTTAGATGGTCAAAGCATTTTGGTGAAAATGTTAGATTTTGTTTTAAATTTTCACTTTGTAGTATTATTAGAGGATATATTGTGACAAAAGTTATTCTAATACAACTAAAGATTATATGAGGTAATGATAAAATGTTATAAAAAAATTACATAAAATAGTTTAGTTGTTAAGATTTTTTATTATTTTTAATTAGAATAATAAGTCAGTTTGTGTCTTAACTTTTGGTTGAAGAAAAGAATATATAGGTAAAAATGTTTATATAAGTGAAGCAGTTAAGCTGTTAAGATTTTTTATTCCTCTTAATTAGAATAATAAGTCAGTTTGTCCCTTTAACTTGAAATTGAAGAAAAGAACAAAAAGATAAACTTTACATAAAGAATCATGTTAATTTTTAGAATATCAACTTTATTTGTCTTTTGCCACTTGTCCTTGTCTTTAGTTTGAATTGGAGTGGTGTCTTCTAAAAGACACTTGGAGTGGAGCTTATGACACTTGTCATATCTCCCTCCTAAGCTTAATGCTTATATATTGTAAAATAAATTGTAAATAAAGAGTGTCTTATTTTTCAGTCCCAACATCTGGTATCAGAGCGGTAAAATCCGTCTATGGGGACCTTTAGGGTTTGAGAGTTTTTTTTAGGATTGAATTTTTTCTCCAAAGTATCCTCTTCACTTGCTAAGTTGATCCTGTGAATGAGAAACGAAGAGAATTTTTTAAGAGTTTTGGCGATTCTGGCAATGTGGGGCTGTTTTTTTTTTAGGGTGAAGGCACATTTAAAAAAAAAAAACATCACATTTTGCAACGGTGAATTTTTTTTAGAGCAGTCATCTTCAGAATCTAAGTACACCAGCACGTAGATCAAGAGTAGTACTACAAAATCGAGTACTAGCATGCAAAAATACGACAAGAAATGAGCAAGATATGGTTGTTTGAAGACGGACTGTTGCAGCTGTTTTTTTCCTGCGCATTTTTTCCAAAACGGAAAAAAATTTATTAATTTTTTTAGCAGTCATTTTCCTGATGTTTTTGCACCATCATATAGATTATGAGAAGTACTAAAACATCAAGTACTCACTTGCTTAATTCGGTAATGTATTGAGCAAGTTACAGCTACTCAAAGTTGGTTGTTTGTAGCAGTTTTGGGACTGCGGAAAAATTGTTTTTTTTTTTTTTTTGTTAAGGCACATCAGTTGTCAATTGTTGGATTGAGAAACATCTACATCTGTGGTAGGTAATAATAATATAGATTGCAAATTTTTCAGTCATTCCCTCCAAAAATTTTCGCTCGATCATTTCAAAATTTTCCCACCGAAACAGTTTCAAGCCAAAATTTCAAATTTCAAATTTGTAGAGGGCAATCTGTCATGTTTTTTGCCTCTAAGAAGTCTTGTTGTATTTTCTTAAAATCAAGGGTCAAATTGTAACCGACTATAGCCTTATATATAGTCGTTGGAAAGGATTTTTTGAGGGGAATCCATTGGTGCAGTTTATTTTTAGTTTTGAAATCATTTAATATGCTAAATTGAAGTTTGAAATTGACATTGTAATTTGGAGTGCATTTTCGGTAGTATTCGACACTCCTTGACAAAATATTTGGCAAACTTGTGGGAATCTCAATTTTAAGTCTTTGGTGGGGACATTATGCCAAGTCATTCATTGAATTTGGCAAGTTTGAAGGCAATCTTGTAAAAGGAGGCATTGATATTGTCTCATCTTTTGGAGGCACATTTGGGGCTAATTTATTTTTAGCCAAATACAAATCATCAACTTAAGGGGTGATTTAGGGCCCCTTGTCCCTTGTCGGTGGATTCATTTTGTGGTACTCTCTTGGCCACTAGGTGTTTGTTGTTTGCATCTTCTATTTGGGCTTTGTCTACATTTTATGCTTGCTATTACCCTTACATGAATTTGGGTTTTATAATTGTAATCAAGTGTAGTTCCATTTCATACACACTTGACACTAAGCCATATACTAGCAAGCAAACACATACAGGCAAATTCTTATAAAGCAATAATACATTGGCACATCTATTGTAACAATTCTACAAAAAACAAGCATCACATTTTTATAACCGCCTATGTTCCACGTATCAACTGCTCAAATACTTATAGTCTCCCTCACGTAAGGGCGGGTATATTGAGTAGTTTGGTATAAAGGTCTGGTAGGTTATTCCCTTTTAGAATCGCCTATGTTCCACGTATCAACTACTCAAATGCTTATAGTCTCCCTCATGTAAGGGCGGGTATATTGAGAAGTTTGGTATAAAGGTTTGGCAAAATTCTAATTCTTACTCTCTTTGGATAGAAAAAGGCACTTATGTTTAGCTTAACCCTCCCATTGTTGGAATCACTTGAAGATTCAGAGTGGAAAAACTAGGCGAACCCTCCTCTGGATCTTCAGCGGTGTACCTTAGAATTTTTTTAGGGCTCTAATTTGGCATTTGTCGTTCTTACTTCATCCTTTGTTGAGCTCCCTTTTCTTTTGATCCTTTTCTAAATCATGGCTACTACAAATCTATTAAGTGGACTTACAAAGAAACTTGAAGGAGCACAAACTTTTGTAAATTGGAAGTATGAGATGGAATCAATATTAATGATGAATTACATGTGGGACTTTGTGAAAGATAGGCAGGCTAATGAAGACCCACTCACCGCACCTACTGAGACCCTAAAGAAAAAGCACAATTTGAGAAGAATTCCAATATAGCTTTAAGTCTAATCAAGCTAGCTACAGGAATTCAATGCAGAGAAACTGTAAGGGCTGCAAAAACACCTAAAGAAGCATGGGATGCTCTCAATAGATTGTTTGATAGGCCAAGTCAAGATAATATTTTGTATCTCAAACAAAAATTGCACAATCTATGTATAAAAGGCTCACTTACCGATTATCTTATGGAAGTGAATTCTATTAAGAATGATTTCTTAGCTGCTGATAAAACCCTAGATGATAATGAGTTAATTACAATAATGTTGCATGGTCTTCCTTCAAAGTTTCACTCCTATGCTACCATGTTAGACTTAAGTGGTAAAACAATGAATTCCACACTTGAGGATATTGAGATCCTACTTAAGAAACATAAGCAAGCCCTAATCAAAGATGAATAAATTGAAGCCACATCAGCAGCTTTTGCCACCAAGGCAACTTTACAGCCTAAAAAAAACAAGGGTCAAAATCAGCATAATCAGAATCAAAGGGGTAGACAACATCAGAGATACACACAGTACCAGCAACAACCAAATCAGCAGTACCATCAGCAACCACATTAGCAGCAGTACCAACAACAGCCAATATGGCAAACAAGACCTCAAGGGGGTCAAAACAACAATCAACAAGGGTGTGAATATTGTGGAAAATGGAATCATAATGTTGCTAATTGCTATAAAAGGCAAAGATAACGAGGAGAACCACAAAATAATAATCTGAACACATTGTATGTAGCCAACCAAGTTAATGTTGAAGATAAATAATGTTGGTATATTGATTCTGGAGCAGCAAAGCACATGACAGGAAGGCAAGATTGGTTGACCAAGGTTCAGCCTACATCAAATCAATTCATTACTTTTGGTGATGAAAGTGCTCTACCCATTGAAGGTGTTTGGGAGGCACCACTTAATTTGCATTATGGTAATAATGTTCCTGCAATAGATGTTTTGTATGTGTCTGGTCTTAAAATGAGTCTTATTTCTATTGGACAGCTTACAGATAAGGGCTATAATGTCTATTTTGAAAAAGACAAATGCTACATTAAGGAACCCAATGGCAATGTCAAGGCCATGGGAGTGAAAAATGATGGTGTTTACTACCTCCTTACAAAATCTATAACACAAACATCTTTGCATACAACAACTAATTTCTCTTTGGAGTACATGTGGAATGAAATATTGGGACATTTAAATTTTAATAATCTTCAAATGATGGCTACAAAAGGATTAGTTAAATTACTTCCACATCTTAAGGAATCAAAATGTTTTTGTGATCCATGTGTAATAGCCAAACACCATAGGCAACCATTTGAAACAGGAAAGGAATGGAGAGCCAATAGACCTTTGCAATTGGTTCATTCAGACATTTGTGGGTCAATATATGTTCAATCTTATACTGGGGCTAAATACTACATCACTTTCATTGATGATTACAGCATAAAGGTATGGATCTACCTAATTCAATATAAGTGACAAGCCCTTGATAAGTTCAAAGAATTCATCCACTTGTTGAAAGATAAAGTGGCTATCAAATCTCCACCTTAAGATCAGATAATGGTGGAGAATATGTCTCCAATGAATTCTTTAATTTTTGTAAGTATCATGGGATAAGGAGGCAATTCACAACCCCTTATACCCCACAACAAAATGGAGTTGTTGAGAGGATGAATCAAACAATCACAAATATGGCAAAATCAATGTTACATGCTGCTATATTACCTAACTCATTTTGGGGAGAAGTTGTTCTTACTCATTGCATACTTGACTAATAGGTCATACACAAAGGCCTTACATGAAAGAACACTTGAAGAAGAATGGAGTGGAAGGATGCCCTATGTGGGCCATTTGAGAATCTTTGGATGTGATGCCTATGCTCATATTCCTCATAAGAAAAGGAATAAGTTTGATGATAAGAGCCAAAAATGCATCTTTGTTGGCTATAGTGATAGTGCCAATGCATATAAATTATATGAACCTATTTTTAAGAAAATCATTTTATCTAGGGATGTTACCTTTCATGAGTATCCCCCATCTAATCCTCCTAGGGTCCCCACTTTAGAAATAACTAATGAAATAGTTGCTCCATTCATGCATACAATATCATCTAGTCCTTCTCCTTCACTCATAAATCAAGAAATTCATACACAAGAAGAACTTCCTACAAATGATCCATGTCCTCCATCTCCTCCTCCTAATGATCAAGTAACATCATCCAATCCTTTACCAAAGTGGGTTCAAGCCACAATAGATGAAGCCCAAAATCATTTGCCCACCTATACAGGTAAAAGGCCTTCAGCCCTAAGACACCAAGTGAATTATGCCCTAATGGCCAAAGTCCTTAGCCAACCTTAACCTTCTAATGTCAAAGAAGCACTTGGTGATCCTAAATGGGTTCATGTCATGGATCAAGAATTGGATTCCATTGAAAGGAATCACACTTGGGAGTTAGTTGATTTACCCAAAGGAAAATATACCATTGGCACAAAATGGGTATACAAAGCAAAATATAAAGTAGATGGTTCACTAGATCGCTACAAGGCTCTCCTAGTAGCTCAAGGCTATAAGCAACAAGAGGGAATTGATTATTAGGAGACCTTTGCTCCTATGGCTAATATGACTACAATCAGGACAGTTATTGCTATGGCAACTCAAAAACATTGGCTAATATATCAAATGGATGTCAAAAGTGCATTTCTCAATGGTCATTTGAAGGAGGAAGTGTATGTGAAACAACCACCAAGGTACACAGTTGAAGGCTAAAACAACAAAGTACTCAGATTAAAGAAATCTCTATATGGGTTGAAGCAAGCACCCCGAGCTTGGTATGCAAATATTGACTCCTATTTTCTCAACCTTAGTTTCACTAGATCTGCAGCAGAATCTACTCTCTATGTGAAACATTGGAGGAACCGCATCATTTTGGTTACATTGTATGTGGATGATCTCATTACAAGTGATGACATAGAAGGAATAAAGTTGCTCAAGGAGGACTTATGCAAGAACTTTGAGATGACAGATTTAGGCATCCTCCACTATTGCTTAGGAATAGAGGTATGGCAACAGCCTGGTAAGATTTTTATCTCACTGGATAAGTACATTCAGTCTATTTTGGAGAGGTTTCGCATGGAGGAGTGTAAGCCCTCTCTAACTCCCATGGAAACTAGATTGAAATTGGTAAATAATGATGAAGAAGAAAGGGTTGATGGTACACTTTACAAACAACTAGTTGGAAGTTTTATCTACGTAACTTCAACTAGACCAGATATTTGCTATTCAGTTGGCCTTATTTCTAGATTCATGCAGGATCTTAAGAAGAGCCATTGGATAGCATCTAAGAGGATTGTGATATTCCTAAAGGCCACACCTCATCATGGCCTTATGTATAAATCAAGTGATAATTTTTCTTTGATTGGATACACAGTTCGATTGGGCCAGCTTGTCCCGAAACTAGAAGATCTACATCAGGTTATGGCTTTCAATTACGCCAAGGCTCTATTTCATGGAGCACAAAGAAGCAGAACACAGTTTCACTATCTTCAGTAGAAGCAAGAATATAGAGCAATAGTTGAGGCAACTAAGGAGGCAATATGGTTGAGGCAATTAATTCAGGATATTGGGCTATTCATACATGGTCCAACATATATATATATATATATATACATGGTCCAACATATATATATATATATATATATATATATATATATATATATATATATATATATATATATATATATATATATATATTGTGACAATCAAAGTACCATCAAGATGACCAAGAATCCAGTTTTCCATGTTAGAACAAAGCACATTGAGATCCATCATCACTTCATTAGAGAAATGGTCCAAGAAGACATTATACACATGGAGTATGTACCAACTCAATATCAAGTAGCAGACATCTTCACCAAGTCACTTGGGAAAGACAAGTTTTCTTAGTTTAGCAATTTGCTATATCTATGTAAAAGAAGTCAACATTAAGGGAGAATGTACACTATGTCTATAATTGACAGGTTGACATTTGTCTTCTGCCACTTGTCCCTGTCTTCAGTTTGAGTTGGAGTGGTGTCTTCTTAAAGACACTTGGAGTGGAGCTTATGACACTTGTCATATCTCCCTCCTAAGCTTGATGTGTATATATTGTAAGATAACTTGTAAATAAAGAGTGCCTTTATTTTCAGTCCCAACATTTCCAAGGGGTGGGGGCTACATATTGAAAGGAATTTACTTGCTCATGATATGTTTGATTGAAGTTTTTGTTGGCTGTTTTTTTCTGGTTGTTTGTTGTCAGTTATAAGATTTCTTTGATCTAATAAATTTTTACCTCTCTTTTATTAAAAAAAACTCTATGTTAAATTTTTTTTATAATAAATAAAAAATTATATGCATTTTTTCATCCCCTTAAATTAGTAAAAAGCCTTAGTTTTCTTTAAAGAGGCAATACAACCTGTCACAAATCTCATAATACTTTCATAACTTAAGTTGAATAGAAAATGTTCTTATAATTTTAATTTATTATTATAAAGTCTACACTTAAAGGATGTTTTAACACAAAGTGCTTTAACTTCATATAAAGTTGCTAACGACATACCTGTAATTAAAATCTTAATACGAAAGTTGAAATATTATTAATTTATTTTTAAAATATATATTTTTTAAATATAATTTTTTAATAATTAAAATTATATTTTTAAATTAAAATATTTAACCAAAGATAAATTTAATGTCAAAATAAAATTCAATTAAATAAAATTACATGTTACAAATAAAATTACTATGGATCAAGAATGAGTTTTATGAGTTTTTTTTTTTTTTTACACTTGTATTAATATTAAATTATAATTTTTAAACTTAATTACATTGATTAAATAGTAAATTTAAACAAGAGTTTTGGTAAACTATATTTTTTGTGTAAATAATATTTTGAGTTTTTTGTCCAACGGTTTGGGCTTTGGCTTTTTTTCGGGAGGTCCAAGGTTCAAAACATGACCTGAGTGAGTGTGTGTTTATCAAAAAAAAATATTTTGAGTTTTTTAAATATATTAATTAAAAGATAAATTGTTTTCTAACTTTTATATATTTAATTAAATTAACATAATGTTCAACCAATTTTGTTTATGTAAATATGACATTAATTTTTTCAAATCCACATGAAACATTTAAAACAAATGCTAAGGTTTTTTTATGACATGTCTAATAAGACATAAATTTTAAAACTACCACAACAAACTTCAAATAAGTTATAATAAAGCATCTAAAAATAAAATTGAAAAATATTGAGTTTTTAAAGAGTACCTGAACTTACTTAAACATTATTCTAAGATAAGAATTTGAGGTGACTTTGTCTAATGAATCTTACATACACTTTGGTTTCAATAATCAAGGTTTAATTATAGGAAACCATTTGTGATTATTCCATATCATTTCGATATTTTTTTAGGATCCTATAGTTGAAGTAGTTGAATAATTATCTAACTTTCAATTTTTTTAAAGACATTTTCTTATATTTCTTATTGCAACATATGGTCAATAATCAAGGTTTAACCATATCAAACCATTTGTCATTGTTCCATGTCATTGAAATATCTCTTGGAGATCTCATAACTAAAATTGTTGAATAATCATCTAACTTTTGAATTTTATCATTGAAATATCTCTTAAAAATATCATAACTAAAATTGTTGAATAGTCATCTAACTTTTCAATCTTTTGAAATATATATTTACATCTCTTGTTGCAATATACATGAAATTTAACATCATGATTAAAAGTTTAAAAGAAAAAACATAAAATATATATATATATATATATATATATGAAATGAAATATTTTAATTACGTCCGCAAGACCCAAATATGGTCTATGGGACCTCAAATATGGAAGTACAACTACTCAAATCATATCATATGATCTTTAATATCTTTGAGAAGGTTGTTCCTTCTCCTGCTGATTTGGGTTAGCAATTCCCCAACTTTTTTTATTTTACTGTCTTCAAATAACTCTGTCATAGACCCGTTTCCAAGTGTTTCTTTGTATTTGCCACGGATGTCTGAAAAACTGGGTAAACTGGGTCACTTATAGATGAAGTGTTCATCTGTGCTACATAAAGTACATATCATTTTTTCTCATTGTTCTTTGGGTGTTGTCCATCTCCCTGTTTCACATCTAAGCCTACGAGAGCTAGTCCTTATCTGAGCAATAAGGATTTTTTCTGATTTCAGCGCTTATATATGCTTTTTCCTTGTGATCATATGTTGGGGTTAAACTTTGCAATATAATAGTGAAACTTGCTTATATTTATGAAAAATCATATATTTAAATGTTTTTTCATGATGATTAACATAAATACATACGAGTATGATAAAAATAAAATATTTTGTATAAAGCGTTTAATGCAAACCTTCAAAATTAGAATACTCAGTTAAGAAGTTATAAAAATAAACGAGTATAAGGATGGGCTCGTAAGCCGTTTGCTTCACGTTTAGACTGTTTGAATTGAGTGCCGGCCTCGTCAAGGGCAACGCCTGCGCATGGCTCGTAAGTTGCACGTCTGTCAATGTTTTTGTGATGGGGTAAAGAAGAGGTCGTACTCTTTTATAAAGAAAGTGGATTGCTTACAGTATGAACTTAGATTTTTTTAAATAAAACTTAATCCCATATATCTATGGGACACGCTTTACAATGATAAAAGTGTGAAGTGGTGGAGCAATACAAAAGCCTAGGGACCAGGGCTAATCGCAATCAATCAGCGCTTCAAAGAAAGAAGCGGCGAGAAAGTTAAACGATCCAGTAGAGTCAAATGTGGTGGCAACAGCCAACGTACTATTTTAACGTTTACTTACAGTTTGAGGGCCAACGTACTATTTGAACGTTTTCTTACAGGTGGAGGGACCTAGCAGTTAAGATTTCGAAACTGTAAATAACAGGCTTATTGTACAGTTTCTATTGAAATAAAGTTGTAGTACAGTTAAATAGAAATATTTTATAAATAAATATTATTTTTTTATATTTCAAAGGGTTAAGGGTTAGGGGTTAGGTGGATTGGTAAGTATAAGAGTGGTAAACATTTACTCAGAAGAGATCTAGGCTAAAATCTTGAGGAAGTTAACCCTTTCCAAAGGTAGTAGTCTGCTCGGAAACCAACCCTTTGGTTTCCGACCCTTTGCTCCAAATCCTCGGATGACTGTGCAAACCCCAATCACCAAATCCTCTGAATGCATGACGACCGTACAGACCCCGAGTCATGGTCTCCATCTCACACCAAGTCAACAAAAACCAGACCAATAAGTTTGTTAGAAGCAGTTCCTGTAGTTTAAACCCATACTGATCAATTATTAAAAATTGTAACAAACTCTTTTATATAACCAAAAAAATATTATCTTCATTTATTTTAGGAACACCACAACGTACAACCGTAGTGACTCCTGCTCCCCTCTGGTTTAGGACCACCACAACGTACAACCGTAGTGACTCCTGCTACCCTCTGGTGTGTCGGTAATCCCATCATCGAGAAATATTTCAGACTTTTTGGTTACTGAATTTGGACTTTAACGTAACAAAGTTTTTTTTTTCTTTTTTCCGACACAAAATTAACATGTCTTTATTGGAAAAAGGAATTTATAAGAATATAGGGAACAACTGTCACTTTTTAAGACATAATCATAATGTTAGCGCTTTGTTTCGATTGATCGATGTATAACTATTTTTTGAATGAAAAGGCCTTTATATTAAGTGAAAAGCTTTTCATACAAAAAAAAAGTTGGGTGGAATTAGTCACACCCCGTGGTAAAACCACTACGCAAAAACACTTAGCCAAAAAAACATGATAACAGTCACACTAACCCCTGGTTAGGAAAAAACCAGTAATAGTTCGGAGAAACAAAAATTATCAATCTAATGACATCAACACAGAATAATCATTGAGGGGGTCAAAAATTATCCACTGACTGCATATGCTCCCATCTGCCATGTTCATTAAAAGAAGCACCCCAACCATCATTAACATTATCACCACTGCCTGTGGCATGATTATCCACCTGCCCAAGAGAAGACGCAGGCACATCTCCCCATCCAACAACTGGTTCAGGAGAAGAAGGGCGAGCATCCCACCCACTCTGAGCATGAGAGGAAGAAGGATTTCCAACACAGTGTCGCTTAGGATTCGACGGAGGCTGAGACCAGTGCCTCTGAGGAGAGGGGGTCGGAGAACGACGTCGCGAGAAACGCTGTGTATGAGAGAAGTGACCCCTCGATCGGGACCACGAGCGAGCACCAACATCCAGAGGTAGGCGACTAACCAAACATGGTGCATTTCCCCAGTGATCCAATAAGTTACATAAATGTTGCACCTCAACATTTACTTTTTCAACTTGCACAATTATCTGCAACCAACAGTCATAAAAAATCTCATATTTATCAGCCAATGAGAAAGAAATAGAAGGCTCTTGCCGGCCAAAAACAATATTGTTCCTGGTCTTCCATAGATGATACAAAATGTTGAGGCGAAATATGTGCCAAATCTCTTGTAATTGCTCTGAAAATATCAAAGGATCCCCTAAAATAGCATGCTCCCATGAACATTGCGATTTGAGGAAGGGGTTAAAAAAGGAGAGAATCCATTCCCATGTCGCTCGAGCTTTTAGACAGTCCCAAAAAACATGAATAAAGCCATCAAGATTGTTACAGAAAGCACACGTAGGACTAGGAACCCCCAGATGAACAAGATGAGGCCCAATAGGTAACCCTTGATGAATTAGGCTCTAGGAAAAGAAACTTTGTTTAGGTTCAAGATAGGAGGACCAAAGAACTGAGAAACGTAGACTCCACCGAGATTGAGCAGAAAGAAGACCCCATCGGTGATTAAGAATGTCAATCATTGGAACATTGGGGGATAGCCAAGCATAGCCCAAGCATGGCCGATACTTAGCCAAGTGTCTATGATGAGGCCAGAACCAATCAACCCACCATGGCTTCTGAAAGTGCTTGTGAAGCTTGAGCCAAATTGAAAAAGGGGTCCGATCAATCACAATATCATAAGTGGCTTTGTCATCCTCCTTAAGCCCAAACCTCCACTTAAATTGATCCCAGGTTAGCCAGCTCCTGGTATGATGATCAAAAAAATCATGAAGGGAAACAATGCCTTTCCTGTAAAAGCGAAGGGCACGAACCCATTGAACTTGAGCTAGCATCCTACCTTCAGAGTGAGTAACAGGGGACCACCAAGGGCTAAGAGAACCAAGAGAAGCCCCCGCTGACTTGCCTTTTCCTTGCCACTGAAGCCATGGTTTAAGAGATTCCCAGGCCTTCCAAATACTTTTGATAACAAAAGAACCACCAATATTAAAGGGGATTGGAGCAGTCAAAATAGTCTGCAAGGATAATCCTTTCCAACATTTCCTAGCAAAAGGTAAGCCTTGTGAAATAAAATGGCGAATAAGAATTTTCTAGGCTTCTACTCCTTCCAAAGCTCGAACAATCCATTTGGAACCAAGTGAAAGACCTTGATTATGGCAATTAAAGAGTCCCATACCTCCAGTTGAGCGAGGAAGACAACAAGTGTCCCAGGCTACTCGATGAAAACCTCTCTTATTCACATCTGACGACCAGAGAAAGTCCCTTAAGAGCTTATCCAAAGTTTGATAACAGGATTTGGAAGGGACCCAACAAGAGGAGTAATAAACATGTGTAGAAGCTAAAACCTTAGAACATATTTGAAATTTCCCTGCCAGAGAGAGTTTCTTAGTGGACCAGTATGACAATTTTTGCTCAACTTTCTTAACAACATAGGACCAAAGTTGGGTGGGTGAGCCCTGAAAAGCAAAAGGGATTCCCATAAATTTGAATATTTCCCCATTTTGGATCCATTTCTAGGGATAGCGAGCCAACCAATCAGGGATGGGCTTAGGAGATTGCCTGTAACAAGAAGATTTGTGCCATTGGATAGAAGATCCAGAAGCAAGACAAAAAGTATCCAGACACTGAAGAGCATGAGCCACAAAATATTCATCTTCTTGTAAAGTAAGAAAATAATCATCTGCAAAATGGTCGTTTAAAAGTTGTTCAGAGGATCCAGGAAGAGAAATGCCCTTAATAAGGCCTTGAGAAGCCTTGTGTGCCAAAAGATAACTAAAGGCCTTTGCAGCAAGAATAAACAAAGAAGGAGCCAAGGGGCACCCCTGTCTGATAGAGCGAGCAAGAATGATAGGTTCAGAGTGAATACCATTCATAGTAAGGACTGCAGAGGCATCTCTGAATAACATCCAAATAGAATGAATAAAAAAAGGGCCAAACCCCAATGCTTGTAACATAGCAAAGATAAACTGCCATTCAATCCTATCATATGCTTTGGCAAAATCCAACTTAAGAAAAAGAGCATCTTGATTAGAGGTTCTAGCCCATTCCATGCCTTCCCAAACAACAATAACATTATCAAGAATATATCTACCCTGTACAAATCCAGTTTGTTCAGGTCGTATGATGAGTGGAAGAAGAGGCCTTAATTTAAGAGCTAATGCCTTAGCAATAATATTGTAACTGACATTCAACAAGGTAATGGGGCGCCAATTGGTGATGATTTCAGGGTCACCCGACTTAGGAATAAATTTGATATTGCCCTTATTTATCAAGGGTCCCAAGGAGCCTAAAGAGATAGCTTCCTGATAAACATGAAGTAAATCATTGCCAACCATGTCCCAAAATTCTTTGTAGAATTCACAAGGAAATCCATCAATACCAGGTGCTTTATTATTGGCCATCTGAGTAAGGGCTGATTTCAAATATTCCAGAGATAATGGCATGTCGCATGATTCTCTCTGAGCTTGGGAGAGTTTCAGAGGTATGACAGAACAACACTCCTGGAGCGCTTGTTGCCTTTCTGGTGTAAAAGGTTGGGACATGAAAACTTGTTGATAGTGAGAAACAAAGACCCTGATGATATCAGGAAGGGAAGTAAACCGGTCCCCATCAGATTGAATAGCCTGAAATTGAGTTGCATGCATAGGGGGTCGAAGGCGTTTGAAAAATTCCTTGGTGACCTTATCTCCAACTTTGAGCCAATTTAATCTAGCATGGAGTTGAGCACCTTTAGCTTCATACAATTCTGCCTTACGGATTTCATGATGCAGGGCTGCCACAAAAGCCTGGGTGGGTTGGTGAAAAGGGTTGGCTTCCAACTGGCGGTTAGCTCGAGCAAGTTCAGAATGGAGAATGGCATTTGATTTCCTCCTGCTCTTAGCAACTTCCCTACCAAGAATACGAAGGACTCGAGTGGTGCGAATGATAGCCTCATTCCACCATTGAATCCATCCAGTACAACCAGCAGGGCGAGGTACAACATTCCAAATCCTACAAATATGAGCTTTCATGGAAGGATGTTGTAGGAAGGAGACATTCAGGTAAAATTGGGAAGAAAAGACCCGGGGTGGTGAATGAGACTGAGAAATTTCAAACAAAATAGGAGCATGGTCGGATAGGGTAGTGTCAGGCACAACCATAACAGGGGGCTGAGAAAAAGAAACCCTCTCAAACCTGAAAGAATCACTCTCAGAAAGCATAGCTCGATCTAATATTTTAAGAACTCTATTATCATTAGCTTGGAAATTAGACCACGTATACCATTGAGCTTCAGGGAATTGATCAGGGCAAAAACCTTGATTAGGATCAAATAAACTAAGCTTGTTTTTCATAAAGAACCACGCCTCTCGCTCACCAACACTCCAACGCATAGGTGAGCGACTCTTCTTGTCAGAGGGTTTCTCCACCATGTTAAAATCTCCACACAGAACCCAGGTGGCAAAAGGGAGTGATAGAGCAAGCCATCTCCATAAAGCACACCTGTCTGGGGTATCATTGGAAGCATATATATTAATGATGCCAAAAGGCTTTCCCGAGAACTCGAAAAGCACCCAGACAACTTGGCCAGAAGGGTCAGCCCCCCAAGTAACAAGATGAGCATGCCATCTAGAAGAAATGAGAGTGACAACTCCCCCTTTCCCAAGAGAATGATTGGTATGAAAAAAAGGGCCCCTTGGCCAGAGAAAAGAGCAAGTACTTTGCAGAATGAAATCAACAATCTTAACCTCTTGCAAATAGATAAAATCAATATTGCCATGCAGACAAATAATATCATCTAATTCATTGTGGACCGTATACTTTTGGGTTGGGTTCATCAACCCTCTAATATTCCAAGAGAAAAAAATCATGCGGACTTATCAGGGGGGTCCTGAAATTCCATGTCATCCTCGGGGCCATCTAACCCTTGGAGGGCCCCAAACGAGTTGCTATCACCATGAAATTGGTCAGACTATCGACGAGCAACATCGGTTTGTCGTATTTTCTCTACAGGGTTGCCACCCCGCAATGGGCTCCACGAGCGACGAGTTTTGAGATTGGTTGTCTCCCTAGGCTTGCATGGGTGCAGATCCAACAGCTACAGAGGCAAACAATGGGCCAGACCATATAGAGTGAACAAAGGAGTCAGTAGGAGCATCAAAAGTTTGGGTGTTTCTTGAAGGGGGTCTAATGATAGGGTCAACCCTAGAAGATTGACCAACAAAAGCAATGGGAACAATAGCCATCTTTGTTCCAGGTTGTTGGCGAGTACGTCGAGAGACAACAATAGTCCATGCACCGTCCCCTTCCTTGTTAGAGTCATCTGAGGTTGTAGCTACAAGAGGGGAAGTAGCAGCCTTGTCCTTGAACTTGCCATCCATAAGAGGGCAATCATGAATCTTGTGTGTAGAGGACTGACAATGATAGCAGGTATTTGGGAGGTTAATATACACCACCCATTTCTGGAAAGACTCATCTCCAATGTTAATATCAATAAACTCTTGGAGGTCCTTGGTGAGATCCACTTTGACATAGACTCTCCGAGAAGGCCGAGCCAAGAAAAATCATTCAGATTCAAAGCAGACAAAGGTGCCTAAGCATTCAGCTAGGGTTTGAAGGAAACACCATAAGGGAAGCGGAAGGTTCGGGAACTCTACCCAGACTGGGACCTCAGTGGCAGCTTCATTGTCAACAAAAAAACCTTGGGTATACTTTTGTAAAATTAACAAGGAATTACGGACCGACCACGGTCCTTTGCTTAGCACCTTCTGTGCATGTGTAGGCTCAGCAAAGCAAAACAAGAAATACCCCTTAGTGAGGTTTTGCACATTCTCCACTTTAATCCCATAAGGAGTCCAGACCTGGCTAACCCAAGTATGCAAAAGGGTATCATGGGGAATTCTACCCAAAAAGTATCCTACTAAAGTATGTGATTCAAACCATTCATAGGCACTCTTAAACTCAGAGACAGGAATATAAGCCTGAGGGATGGGACCTTTACCTCGTGTTCCACTTTCGAAAGGAATTTGCGAGGATGCTTGTCGGGCGCCATTGTTCAAACCTGCAACTTCACCATATGAAGTGTGATCACTATGGGCATCCATAATAAAGGGGTGGGACACCGCCCAAGGTGGAAGAACAATAGATCATGTCAGAACAGTAATTATCCCGCAATAATTCCACACAGGGAATAATGCAGTGTGACATGCAACGCAAGGAACCCTAGGGATTGAGGCCAACTTCACCAACCATTAGTCTGCACACGACAATGTAACAAAGTTTTTTCATTGATACAAATTTGAGATAATATAATGATACAATAAAATAATACAGTGATTAAGACTTTGAGAGATTCAAAGTTTATATATTAAATAAAAATTATGAAAGCCATTGTCAAGTTATTTGAGAGAGGGTGTTTTAAACGTTATATAGAGATTATTAAGGCCATTATCAAGTTAGTTGAGAGAGGGTTTTTTTAATTTTATATAGAGATTATGAAGGCCATTATCAAGTTAGCTGAGAGAGGGTGTTTGAGAGAGGGTTTTTTTAATTTTATATAGAGATTATGAAGGCCATTATCAAGTTAGCTGAGAGAGGGTGTTTTTCACTCATTTTTTTTTGTTAAGAACTTGTGATGGTAGATTTGAAATTGTTTTGAAAATTTACATGTAGAAAGAAAATTGGACGATTAGTTTAAATGAATATAAAGGAAGTTTGAATTTAAATTTAAATTTGTATGATAAAAATTTAAATTAATATAAATTAAATATTTTTATATTAATATGATCTATCACCTGCATCATTAGTAATTAAATTTTAATTTTTATTATTATTTTTTATGGAAGAGATCCGTATTCACCTTATAAATGTTAAAAATTCACGTTATTCTATTAAAACACTTTCTAAATATATATATAAATATAAGGGAGAACACTTTTGATTTTTTTAAATCAAGTTTCTTAAATTAGTGAAGGCTTTAAAATATTTATCTAGAATACTTCTATATGATGCTTCTATTAAATTAGAATACCTCTGAATGATACTTCAATTTCCACTTTTGATTTATTATTCTCGGAGCCCTACAATCCACGACGACCACAGCCTCTTAGTTATTTTGACATATAATGATGCTAGATGAAATATTGTATGTTTCTATGTGTATCATCTTTGTGGATTGCTTTTTAACTTTTATGAAAATGATTAGGTATGACTAGAGATCAATTTAATTAGATTTTAAGTTTTAGTGAAATAAGTTGAAGATAAAAAATGTTATATATAAGGAAAATACATTCCTTAGTCAGGAAAAGATTATATATTTGATTAAAAAAATTAAATTAAAAATAATAATAATATTAAATTAGTATTATTTAAAAATAAATTTTATTTATTAAAATATGTTTTTTCTTTGTATTTTATTTTATATAAATGTAATGCAAGATGGAATTAAAAAACTATGTAAACACAAAAATTAAAATGTGATTTGTATACAAATTATTGATATCATGTTTAATTAAAATTGATTTTATGTTACGCTTGCATATTGATAATGTTTTAGTCTTATAAATACTATTTCCTCTTAATCCAAATATTCTTTCATTATATATATAGATTACATATATATATTCTCAAAACATCATATTTTTATGATTTTTGATAGAATTCTTAAAACAAAATTCATAGACCAAGATAAAACAAAATTATTAGGGTGGAAGAAAGGGTTTTGAAAAGATCCCCAAACCTTTTACAAGATACCACATACAAATCTCCTAATGGGCTCAAAATTGAGACATCATAAACAAGACAATCCATAAAACTAAAACAAACCATCATGCAATGAACCATAAGATGAAACATCCTACCAAGACCAAACAAAATAGAAACAAATAAGAGCACAACAACCAGAAAAAGCAAGACTAAAATTCCAAAATATTCCATATCAAACTTACGCATTGGCCATAGAATCGATTCTACTTTTAGTGTCCTCCAACTTGGTGACATACTCCTCAAAGTTACAGGTCATCATTTGGTTCAATCTCATCCTAAATTTGAGCATGGATTTTAGGATCAGGTAACTCTCATGCAGAGCTTCCAACGAGTGCTCCATCGAGAGACTCCCAGTCAACTCATTTTTAATTCTTAGTCTTGTTCCCAACCACCTTTGCTTTAGAGTTAAGTCTAGAGGAACATGGGGAGCAGTTGGTCCTTTGTTATTAGACTTTAAAATGCTTTGCATTATCTTCTTTATCCTCTTGTACTAGTTTCACTTTTGAGCCTAAGATGGTCATTCATGATGCTTGATTATACTCTTAAGGGTCATTTGCAGATCACCTTGTCTTTTCTCGCCTTTCTAGGTTTCTTTTTAAGAAATAAAGTCTTTTCTAACAATAACATGCATAGGATTATTTTAGGCGTTATCCAAAGAAACATTCAGAGCGGAAAAATCTTGGGTTTTAGTCTCAAAATGGCTATCTTCCACATCTTTATCTCCTTGGTTTGAAAGATCAATCAATTTTACTTTTGAATCCATTTTAGCCAAATGACGACATCTACAGGTTTGTTTAGAAGTTATCGGTTGATCATATTTACCTTTTCCTTTAAGCTGGATCTCCTTTTTAGGAGTAGGCATATTCTCTTTAGCATCAATAAGGTTTCTTCTTTGACTCACCTAAGTCAATCCTTCAAAGAGTTGTTCTCTATGGTCTCCCAAGCCTTGCATCTTCACCTCTTTGGGCACCCAAAGAGATTTTCCCACCAAACCCTCCTTGGCTATGAAATACTTGAAAATAATAAGAAACTTGTCTGGTGTATTGGAGCAAAAACCTTCCCTTTCTATACATCAGTAATTATCTTCTTAATGGACCTAAAGAGAAAAACTAGGTTATTAAAAATTAAGGAAGGTAAAGTGGAAGCTACGGACAATGGAAACCTTCACATGTAGAGTGATGTAATCCATGATCCCTAGCAACTCCATTCTCCTCCCAACATGAGCGCTCATCACCTTTAGAGAATTTGTCCATTTTTGCAACCAATGAGTGTTTCTCTCTCCTAATACACTCTCCCTCAACAACAAAACTAGTGACCTCCTCTAGTAGCACCAAATTTATCATAAATTCACCTCTAAAAGCCTTTACCTTCCCAACAAACCAACTAAGGGAACTATTTTGGACAAGTCAAAATTGAATCCCGTAAAATAAAAAAAAAGGCTAGAATCCACCCTTCTCTAGAATAGATTGGATCTCAATGTCCACATTCAAGAGCAGAGACTCTAGTATGATATTTTTATCTTCCATTTTATCACCTTTCCTCCAAATTGAATGAGTTTTCTCAAATCTTCAAATTATATCTACACCACACTCCACTAGAAGTTTTCCATAAAAACATATGATTACCTTGGTATAATACCTAAATCTGGACTAGGGGTTATGAGATCTTGTGACCGTAGAAGCCAATATTTTGGGACTTGAAGAAACCCCAAAAGTCCAATCAATATCACAAGATTTCCTATAAGCCAACTTGTAATTCACAAACCACATGTTAGAATCATACATACAAATTTTCTAATTTAAACGTGATTTAATTTTGGACATATCCTAGATTTTCCATATACCAAGATAATTACTTTTCATAACAATATTGGTATTATTGATATTATAACATATTTTCTCTTTGATTATCATTCTTACATTTTCCACTTTGTAAATATGTATTATCATGACCATCAAACAACAAATAATAATAAATTTAATGTATCAAAGATTAAGGAGCAAAAAGGTTGTTATAACTCAATAAATCACAAGTCAATATCTAGATCATCTTAAAACGTGGTTTAAAACAAACAATAAAATAAAAGACCTTAGTAAAAGGATGACATTTCAAAATTAATATGCATCTAAACAAACTCATCTAAATGACATTTAATCCAATGGCTAACACAATTAATCTACTCCTATCCTATATAAGGAGGCTTAGGTACTTCACTAGTTGCACTAAAAACATTAGTGCTATGTTTCATAATATAAAAGACCTAGGGTTGAAGTCCAACTAGTGGGAATGACTAACCCATAAAGGCTCATCAAGGTGAAATGCCCATGGGTATTATAACACAATTTAATAAAATACCACTATATAAATTATTGAAATATCACAACAAAGTGGTCATATATAAGAAAGGTAGGTTCCATTTCAATATCATATAGCTAGTTAAAAGTAATTATAATGATAGGTAACAACTCATTTTTATAATTTAATTTGTACTATTGTTTTATATTATATTATCATTTTTAATAAATTATATTTAGCTTCTATTGGGGTCCTTTCAAAATATCAAATATGTTTGTTATTAGGTTAAGTAGATATCTAAGAAAAATGTTCAACACTATGGGGCCTAGGATGTGGTGTCACAAAGGATTATTCCCTTGAATCAACTTGTGGCATCAAGTGATATATGTTGTAGAATTCTATAGGAGAAAAAGACATTATAAATCTATCTTAAATAAAGAGAAGACTTTTTTTATAGATAACATTATAGAATAGAAGGCAAATGTAGCGATATTGGAAATAACATAAATGCTTAGTTACTTGAGTTTTTTCATGCATAAGGTATGTGCGCACTCTGTTCTTATGCAACAAAAGCAATAGAAGAACAAAACCTTAAGGGGCTTCAAAGACAACAAGATCCTTAAAAGTGGAGGAGAAAAAGGGTCAAGAAGTAGAATATGTAGAGGAAAAAATGATCAATTATATTTCTAAGCTATTTACTTGATGTACAATAGATATAAAACAATTGGAAGGAAAAATGGTTTAGATTTCAATTGATTAGAAGTAGTTTTAGAAATAGTTATAGAATTTTTTGTTTACTTCTTTCAAAGAAGGCACTAGATGGCAATATGCAAGTGATAAGACTAAATAGCTATAAATTTATCTATAACACCTGACATTAGAAAGGTTCTCTATGTAGACTCTAGCATCTAGTGATGACATGGGGTATTGACACCACAAATTTTTCCATTTAAGTGTGTGAGCAACCTAGGCAGTGGAACCAAGGCAAGAGTGACTCTATAGTAACCATAAACATGAAGGTAAAACTAGCATCATAAGTGGCATAAACACCATTAATAGGCCTAATATTAGATGCCATTATAATATTAGCCTATTTATTCAAGATTCCAAAGAAATACTCAGGCTCACGAGTTGGTTTTATTTTGACATCATGATTCCTAAGGAATTGAGCAACCCTTGCTTTGTTTAGATGATTTATCCCCTCTTGGAAGTGGTGGTCCCATCATGTTGACCTCTAACTAAGGAAGTACATGCTTGATTTGGTTAAGGATATACCATTTGAATTGGGTCATAAACTAACCACTATTAGAAACCCTAAAGATATTAAATTACCCCTAATAAATACAATTACTAGTGGTGTTAGTCACTTGGTGTATTGAAATAGGTGTCAAGTCAATAAGATCCATATTTGATTGAAGGACCTAGCACACGTCTATTATTCTTGTAACCTATGATTCCATCATCCTCATCCCCGTCAGTGTCATTACCATCCACTTTATTAAAACAAATAGCCATTGAAATATTGATAGTCATCTTACCACTCACCATCCTTTCTACTAAATTCATCCCACACAGTTTATTATTTTATCTAGCATGCCCACTAAATATCTTGGTATCATAATTCCTAGTTGGGATGATGACATTGTTAGCATATAAACAATATTCTCATAAAATTTTAAGTTTAAATCCTCACATACATTCAATAATAAGAGTGATAATAACTCTTTCTTACATGTTTCTGGGATCCCTTCCTTGATCTCCCTCAGGCTTTCCCCTAGGGCTTTTTTATAGGTTTTTTGCTTGGATCTGGCTCCCAGGGCCTCCTCGGTTGGTGGTGGTTGCAGGTTGGGTTTTTGACTACTTCCTGGTGCATCCTATGAGGTCCTCACGGCTTTGGGGTTGGTCTGGGGGGGCCAGTTTCCTCTTTTGCCTGTGACTCCTCTCTGGGATGCCTTTGGTTGTTGTTGGTCTCGTCCCTTTGGGTAGGGCCCTTTTCAATTTCTTGTTTGGAGGCTTCTTCTTGCTGGATCTGCTTCTTGGTGGATGCCCAGGGCATTTTTTGGCCTTGGGGGTGGGCCTCTTCCTATGCTTGGGTTGTTCCCAGTCCCAGTCCCAGTTCCCTGAAGCTATTCGTGAGCAAGGATGGGGGGTTCCTGGTCCTTTCTGTTGGGGTTCTTAGAGGTTTTGTTGCATATCTTGATCTTGGAGAGGGGACCCATGATAAATGCATGCAGACCCTAGCTCCCTTAGGTTAGGCTTCTGAGGATCCCATCTTTGTGCCTACTATCGCTTTCGCCTGGGATCCACAGGTTTTTTGTTTGGTTCTTGTTCGGGGGATTCTACCTTCTAGTCCTGCTTCTCGATGGACTCTCAAAGCATGTTCTTGGCCTTGAATATGGGCCTCCTCTTGTTCTTGAGTTGTTCCTAGTCCCAGTTTCAGTTCCTTGGATCTGTTCATGAGTGAGGATGGTGGGTTCCTGGGCCTCTCTACTGGAGTGGTGGGGGATTTCTTCTATATTTTTTGGTCTGGGGTTGGAGATCAGTGCGTTTGTAGTTGTGGTCCCTCCTTCCTCCTTCAGTTTTGGATTTTGGGGATATTTTATTTGCACCTGTTGTTGTTGTCCCTGGATCCTTTTGGCTTCCTCGTAATTCTCCCTGTCGTGCACAGGGATACCTTGGCTTGTAGATATCCCCAGTAGTGTTTTTCCACTTTATAGGCTCCAACGAAGGCTTCCCATTATTTTTATCTGAGGATCCTGTTACCATTTCCTAGGTTGTCCCACTGTTGCGCCTTGGACTGTATCTTGTTTTTTCTTGTTGCTTTGCTACACCCTAGGGTGCATCTCGGGTCGTCCCTGGGCGAGGATCCTCTCCAAATTTCTAATATTTCATGCTTCTAGTTTTCGGGAAGGATATCTAGTTTCAGTCTATTCTTGGCCTTCTCGCTCTCCCTACTCAGGTCTGGGCAGGTGCGCTGTATCCTCCCCCGGGAGGATCCCAGACTGACAACAACAGGAGGATGGTGTTTTGGCAAAGTGGGTCTCACTAGTTGGTACTAGAATCTGGTATTTCTACTGGATCAAGGGTTTTTTCTGGTTCCTTCCCTTTCGGTTTATGTTTATTTCCATGTACTAAGGCATTGCCTAAAATCTTAGTGCTACGACCCTTTTTGTTATAAATTTTTGGGATCCTCTTAAAAATCCAATTTGTATATAAAATTAACTTAGAAAAAAAAAGAGTGATAATAACTCAGTGAAAATATTATTGATAAATATATCTACTTAAGTAATGTAAATACAATGTATTATAGAGCTTATTCGATCACCCATTACAATGCTTTATCTTTAATATATATATACATTTTGGATATGAGACTCTTCACATTTACAAGACTCTTGACCTTTCTACTTTCACTAACTCTCCATCTCCTCAAACTCACAGGAGATGTGACTCCATATTTCTCATAAGAGAAATATATTTTATTGACTCCTAATAATGACAAACTTCTAATTATTACTAAATGGATGTAAATAAAATATATACGTTTTTCCTAATAATAAAGTAGCTTATTAGTTTATAGTTAAATAAAATAAAAGGATGTAAATACAAAATGTATAGCATGCATTTGTTTGATATACTTGGAATAATCATTTGGGTGTGGAATTCAAATGGTAAAAGGGAAATTATGGGGTTTTCCTTGTTATTATCTACTTGAAAACCATGGAATGGTCAAATGGGTGTGGAACCTATTTGACATGAGGGAATTATGGGATTTCTTCATTGATTATGGTTTCTTTAATATAGCAATAGAAATGAAAAAAATAGACATTTCTTAATGGCTTAATGAATGCAATTTTGTGGTTGGTTATATTCATGAAATTGTTTATATTGGATGCATTGTATTATAAAAGAGCATAATAGAGGTGCATTCATACATAAACTCTAGGAGCTATCCTGATCCCTTTCACAGAATCAATCTCACTCGAAGATTAAGGGGGTTGATCATGAAGGGATGGACAAATTATTCTTTGGAAAAACAATTCCATATGTTGTATTCTTCTATGAAAAGGATGTAAATAGTTCCTTGAAGGAAGAGATTATTATAACCAATTTTGGATTGTTTTCTTGAAAAAAAGTTATTAAATGTTTTGGATCTCATGTTATTTAGGTCTCTCCTATCTCATATTATTTCTAGTTCTTTGAATAGAAAGATTGGATGTTCTTCATGGATGGCATAATGAATTATAGATAGATGGAAAATGAAATATATTAAATGTATATGCTTATGGGATAGATGTCATTATATCAAGTTGTTAAATGAAATAACTTGTTTAGAAATGTTTTAAGTCTTTTCTTCTTAGTTAAGAGAGCATGTTTTATTTTCAAGTGAGAGAGAGAGAGAGTTAACATTTTGATGTTGTTCCTTTTATCATAGGGGGTGTCAACTATGAGAGTTAACATAAGCCCATCTATGCTAGAGTGGTAATCACCTTAATTAGACCATCGTGAAGATGGGATAATTGAGCATTGTAATTTTATTGATTCCATTGCAGAGGTGCAATGTGTAAACCGAGAGGCTTTACGTCTATACACTAGCATAGATGGGCTTATGTTGGTAAGGGAATTGGCATCCCCTTCTCTACGGATTGAGAAGAGATAATTCCAACGCTATGGTCAAGATATCTTGCATTCGTGAAGAATGTTAGGAATGTGGGATGACCATTTTGAAGTGTCCTTTGTCCCATGGAGGTACAAAAGGTAAAACCCAAAACCTACGAGAGTATGGCCACTCTTGTCCACTCGAGTGACATTTGTAGTGTCATGAACTCAAAATATAGTGAAGCCTCGATGAATATAAACTATCTAAAAACATCTTTGGTGAACCTTAACTGCTATTTAAAAAAAAATCTCTCTCCCGATTTGGTTAGATTTGGGATTGTTATAGGTTCGTTTTCCTCTATTAAATTCATGGACAAACAATGAAAGCAAAATTAGAATTAGAGACAAACTAACAAAGGAAGAAGCAAAATATCTTAAGGTAAAAACTAGAAAAAAATTGCAAAAGCCACAACACCTACTAGATTTAGGCATGCAAAAGAAAATACGTCGGGTGTCACGAAATCTTATCCAAAAACTAGGTTCAATCAATAACGACGAACAAAGATTCAAAGAATTAGCTTTTCCAAGACCTTCTAGCAGCGAGACCACTAAGAAGCTTGTAGTGGATAGACTTTGTCTATGCAATTGTGGAGAGACCTCTCTTGGCGACCCTCTCAACAAAAAGCTCCCTCATTGCATAAGATTCATTCTAGATCCAATGTCGTTCTATTTTGACATCTAAAGGAGGATATTACCTGATTTAAACTTTATTCTAAGGTATAAATTTGAGGTGACTTAGTCCTTAATATGTGATGAATCTTATATACACTTTGTCTTTGATTGTCAAGGTTTAATAATAGGAAACCATTTGCGATTGTCCCATCATTGCAATATCTTTTGAGTATCCCATAACTGAATAATTGAAAAATCATCCAACTTTTGAGTCTTTTTAAATGTTTTTTTACATTTCTCATTGCAACATATGGTCAATAAACCATAACAAACCCTTTGTCATTATCCCATATCACTGCAATATCTCTTAAAAATGCTTCGTTGAAATTGTTGAATAATTAAATAGAAAAACATTTATAGCTATCCCATGTCATTGCAATATCTCTTAAAGATCCCTAACTAAAATTGTTGAATAATCATTCAACTTACAAGTTGATTTTTTTACATGATCCCTAATTAAAATTGTTGAATAATCATTCAACTTACAAATTAATTTTTTTTACATTGTTCGATTTAATATACATGGAATTCAATATTACATTTTTTTTCTTTACATTTTAAAAAGTTTAAAGAGGAAAAACACGAAGAAGAAAGGCAAATGAGATTGGTTCATAGCTATGAACATTTGTTCATTTTAATGTCTTAATATAAATACAAAATAGTAAAGATAAAGATTAAAAACCTTCAAAATAAAGTATGAAACAGTTAATGTAATCTGTCAATTAAAAATTTATTAAAGTATGTAATTATAAAATATTTTAAAAATATATTAAAATAATATTTATAATTAAATATTTAATAATTTAACTAATAATATTAACCATCTACTTTATTTTTCTACTACCAAACAAGTTCAAATTTTAAAATTACCTCTTATAATAATTATTCCAAAAAAAACTAAGAGGCTATGGAGAAATTTAAGATATTGTAGACATGTCCCTCAGTTACAAAATTGAAATCTGAACTGGTGGGAATTTTGTTCTTGAATTAAGTGCCGGCCTGTCATGGCTGGTAAGCTGCACGTTTTGCAATGTGAGAAGGTGTGGAGTGGTGGACCAAATACAAAACCCTAGGGACCAGGGCCCACGCCAAATCTCGATCGATCGGCACTTCAGAGAAAGAAGCGACGCTCTGACAGAGAAACTTACTTGAGTGAAATGTGGTCGCATCAGTCAGCGCACTATTTGGAAGTTTTCTTACTATTTGAGTGTCTTATCAGTAGAGATTTTAAAATAGTAAATAAGTTTTATTAAATTAAAAATATATGTTTTAATAGTAGGTTTAATGTTTATAATAAATTGTTTCAGTTTAATTTTTTATTCTATCAACTTTGTTTTCATCTAATCTTATAAGTTAGAAGTTTATAAAGATTTTATTAATACAATCCAGGTCTATTAACTTTATATTTGCCATTTAAAATTTAAAAAGATTATTTTACGGTCCAAAACAATTATATATCATATTTTTATGATGATATATTCTTTCTAATGGCATTAATTTACTTTTAAGGAAAAAAATCACACCCTTCTCAGAAGGGCAACGTACAACATCAGTGACTGCTCCGCTCTGGTCTTTGAAATTCAAGTTTTAAGCATTAGAAAAGTACATTTTGTATAAGGTTTCGAGGAACAAGTTAGTTGGTCAAAGTATTTTTGTGAAAGCGTGGAAATATTGGTTCACTGCAGGGCATAAGTTTACCTGTGCAACTGTGACACCATGGAACACATTATATAAAAGTATGTAAGACGTTAGTAACCCAGAAAAAAATGTTAAAAAGAAAATGTTTATATCAATAAAACAATTAAATTTAAAAAAAAAAATTATTATTTTTAATTGGAACACATTATATAAAGTATGTAAGATGTTAGTTACCCATAAAAAAAATTAAAAAGAAAATGTTTATATCAATTAAATAATTAAGTTTTAACATTTTTTATTATTTTTAATTAGAATAATAAGTGTCAATTCTATGTTGGATGATTTTTATATAATAAATAAGGTTATATACAATTTTTTTATCTCTTTATAAATAAGTAGTAAAGAGCTTTGGTTTTATTTAAAGA
This sequence comes from Wollemia nobilis, assembly GCA_028583015.1. Classification (NCBI taxonomy): domain Eukaryota; kingdom Viridiplantae; phylum Streptophyta; class Pinopsida; order Araucariales; family Araucariaceae; genus Wollemia; species Wollemia nobilis. The sequence continues at coordinate 1,482,353 of JAQPPZ010001579.1, read as the reverse complement.
GGATCATAAATCTTATAATATTTTCATAACTTAATGAAATGAAAGATTATTTTAATTGGCCTAAATATGGTTTATGAGACCTCAAATATAGAAGTACAATTACTCAAATCATATCATATGATCTTTAATATCTTTGAGAAGGTTGTTCCTTCTCATGCTTATTTGGGTTAGCAATTCCCCAACTTTTTTTATTTTACTATCTTCAAATAACTCTGCCATAAATTCATTTCCAAGTGTTTCTTTGTATTTGCCACGGATATCTGAAAAAAACGGACATTTATAGATGAAGTGTTCGTCTGTCTCTACCCCTGTGCTGCATAGAGCACATATCCTTTCTTCCCATTGTTCTTTGGGTGTTGTCCATCTCCCTATTTCACATCTAAGCCTAAGCCTATGAGAGCTAGTCCTTGTCTTAGTAATGAGGATTTTTTCCTTCCACTTTATTTCAGTGCCTATATACGCTTTTTCCTTGTGGTCATACGTTGGGTTAAACTTTGCAATATAATATTGTCTTTTCCTGCTTGCATTTTTCCACATTTCACTTCTGAACTTTTCATTCACATATTTTTTTTTGTCTTTGTTGACATTTGGGCATTCATTTATGTTGATTTCCCAATGTTTCATTCATTTCTGATTTTGTTTCATCCATGTATTCTTCCGCCTATGCAACTTTTCGTTCCTAGCTGCCTTAGGTCATCTGTCGTTTTTCATGTTTTCTATTTTTTTCAAGTAACATAACAACTTGGTCATAGCAATTGCTTCTAAAGGGAACATTCCAGATTCAACTAGAATAATTTCATAAGGGATTGTGGCCTTAATTTTGAGAAAATTTGTGATTAGATATTTTTGAATCCTTTCTATTTGCCTCCATTTTGCATTTGTTGTGCCACTAGCCCACACCTCGCAACCTCACAACAAAACCGGTGTAACAAGCAGGCTAAATAAGACCTTGGTGGTCTTCTAGTCCCACAACTCGACATTCCTACACCTGTTTTGAAGTGCATATAGTGCTCTCCAACCACTGTGAGTTCTTTTCATCCTACATGTATTCCAATTAAGTTGGTCATGAAAGTCTATGCCCAGGTATTTGTATTCTGCTACTACCTCAAGTGGTTCTATGCAAACAAAAATTCGAGTTGTTGCTTCTTTTTTTGTTGAAAAAATCATAATTTTTGTTTTGCTCGTGTTCACCTGCATCCCAACTTCCTTACAAAAGATTTCTAGAGCTCGAAGGTGATCTTCTAGATCTTTGGTTGTTTTGGCCACAAGAATTACATCGTCTGCATACATGAGGAGTTTTACCATATATTTGGCTAAGTGCACACCCTCTCCCCAAATTTGTTTATCCATTCTTCTAACTTGTCAATGTACAGCCCAAATAAGTTTGGAGATAGAGGGTAACCTTGTTTGACACCTATGTCACTACCCAAAACATTCAGATAACCATTCCTTCTTGTGTTTTGATTCTAGCCTTTACATGCTTATATCGTCTGTGAACTGCTGCCCTGTAGTGAATTGGAACCTCTAGCTTTTCCATTCTGCTCCATAATTTTTTCCTTGACACTGTGTCAGATGCCTTTTTGAAATCTACAAAACAACAAAAAGCCTCCTCTTTTTTGTCCCATATTTTTTCCACTATGAGATTGAGCATGATACAGTCATCAATAGTTGCTGAATACAAAATGTTCTTATAATTTTGGTTTATTATTGTAAAGTTTACACTTAAGGATGTCTTAAGACAAAGTGTTGTAACTTTATATAAAGTTGCTGACAACATCCTTGTAATTAAAATTTTAATATGAACGTTGAAAATTTATTAATTTATTTTTAAAATATAAATATTTTAAGATTATAAATAAGGATTTTTTTAATATATATAAAATTAAAATTATATTTTTTAAATATTATATTTAACAAGAAATAAATTTCATGTTAAAATAAAAGCTAACTAAATAAAATTACATATTACAAATGAAATTATTATGCATTAAGAATGAGCTTTATGAGCTGATTTTTTAAAAGTTTTTAGACTTGTAATATTATTTTTAAATTTACCTACATTGATTAAATGGTAAATTAAAAAAAAAACTACATTATATGTGTAAATAATGTTTTTATTTTTTTAATATATTAATTAAAAGATAAATTGTTATCTAACTTTTATATATTTAACTAAATTAATATCATGTTCAACCAATTTTTGGTTTATGTAAATATGACATTATTTTATTCAAATCCACATTAAACATTAAAAATAAATGCTAGGGTTTTTTATAACATGTCTAATAAGACATAAGTTTGAAAACTATCGTAGCAACATTCAACATAAGTGATAATCAAGCATCTAGAAAAAAAAATTAAGAGGACCTTAACTGACTTAAACATTATTCTAAGGTGAGAATTTGAGGTGACTTAGTCTTTATATGTGATGAATCTTATATACACTTTAGTTTCAACCATCAAGGTTTAACCATAGGAAACCATTTGTGATTATCTCATATCATTGCAATATTTTTTTAAGATCCAACAATTGAAGTAGTTGAATAATAATTTAACTTTCAATTTTTTTAGATACTTTTTTACATTTCTTATTGCAACATATGGTCAATCAAGGTTTAACCATAACAAACCATTTGTCATTGTTCCATATCATTGAAATATCTCTTGAAGATCCCATAGCTAAAATTGTTGAATAATCATTCAACTTTTGAATCTTTTAAAACATATCTTTATATTTCTCATTACAATATACATGAAATTTAACATCCTGATTAAAATTTTAAAGAAAATAAACAAGAAAAAAAGACAATTGAAACTTGCTTATATTTGTGAAAATTTGTATATTTACATGTTTTGTCATGATGGCTAACCTAAATACAAAGTAGTGTGATAAAAATAAAATATTTCCAAAATAATGTATAAATCATTTGATGCAAACCTTCAAAATTAGAATATTCAATTAAAAAGTTATAAAAGTAAGTAAGGTATAAGGATTAAGTTGTGATACATGCATAAAATTAAAATGTTGTAATATCATTTGTAATTATGATGTAATATAAATGAAACCTTTTCCATTTTTATATAATATTTTATAAAATATTTAATAATCTAAATTAATATTAATATTTATTTATTTATTTTTCTATATAAATAAAAATTTAATATATAAACTTATTTAAAAGATAAATTAATTTTTAATATTTAAAAAGCCATCTTCTATATGAAAAAACCTGTATAAAGTATTGGTTTTTTTTTTAATCAGTTGCTGAAATAGAGAATCGACGTTATGCAGACTGTTTGAATTAGGTGCCGGCCTGGTCATGGACAACGCCTGACCAGTGCAAATCGCAATCCATCAGCGCTTCAAAGAAACAAGCGGCGACGGTCCAGTAGAGTCAAATGTGGTGGCAACAGTCAACGTACTATTTTAACGTTTTCTTACAATTTGAGGGACCTATAAGTTAAGATTTCGAAACTGTGAATAACAGGCTTCTTGTACGGATTGAAATAAAGTTGTACTACATCATATTTCAGTGATTAAATAAACATATTTTATAAATAGGAACAGCACACCCTTCTAGGTGAACGTACAACTCCCTATGGAACAGCACACCCTTCTCAGAACGTGAACGTACAACCGCAATTACTGCTGCTTCCCTCTGGTCTGTCGGTAATCCCATTCTCGAGAAATATTCCAGATTTTTCCGTTACTGAATTCAAAATTTTCTTGTCCCTGTTATTATACCCTTAAGAGAAGGCCCTTGGGAGTGTCTTGCCCCTGTATCTCAGTGGGGAAGAGAAGCCCCTTGGGAGTGTCTTACCCCTGTATCTCAGTCGGGAAGAGAAGACCATATTGCTATGCACTATCTCTCGTAGCAAATAAATAGGCTTCTGAGACTGAAATTTGAATTATGCCACTTAAGTGGATATTTGAACAATGTATCTTCTTGTATTAAGGAATCTATATAATCTTTTTGCAATGAATTTAACTTGTAATTTTTTTGTTTGTCCATTTAATTTTTTTTATTTTTGGGATTATGCCATAAAGTTTTAGCTTAATTATAATTTGCATAACCAAGTCTTCAGAAGGCCCCCGAATGTCTTTTTTTTCTCCCATTGGGTTAAGTCCTCTAATAATGTTAAATTTGGGGGCCTTTCTTAATGATTTCAATGTTGAAGACTTTTTTAAGTCTCTTATTTTAATACTATGTTATTTGGTCCATAGAAATTGATTATAGTTGGAGTCTATCGCTATGGAGAGGATAAATAAGATGCTATCTAATTTGAGTGTCTTGTTTTGTTAATATATCAGGGCCTATGCATCCCATGTAAGGAGAAGCCCCCTCAAGGCTCTTGATGAATTTGTTGCTTCTAGGTTTGAGGATTTTCATATGTTTTTCCATTCTATTCTTGCTAATTGCTCTATCATTTTAGTTTATTTAACACATATAACCATTGGATTTTGTTGAGCTATTATGTGACTTAGGTAGTTTTTCTTCAAGAGACCATCCAATCCCAGAGTTATGCATAAACGTCAGTCCCAAAATCTATTTATAAAAATGAGACGAAATTGTTTTGAAGTGAGAAGCAAATATTGTCCAAATTCATGTAGATGCCATGGTGAATTACATTTTTTTTCACCAAACAATATAACAATATGACGAGATTATCATAATATTAAAAAAAACATGTAGCAATACAAATAACCTATAGTTTTGGTGCCTATTGGTGGTAGGCTGCATTTTTGGTGATGCACATCACCAGTTTTGGTGATGCCCAATTTTGTGATGCCCGACACCAGTTTTAGTGACACCTAATTTTGTGACGCCTGCCACCAATTTTGGTAACACCTAGTTTTGTGATGCCAACCACCAGTTTTGGTGACACCCTGTTTTTGACACTTGTCACCAGTTTTGGTGATGCCCGTCACCAGTTTTGATGATGCCCAGGTTTGTGATGCCCGACACTATTTTTGGTGACGCCCGCCACTAGTCTATTTTCTGTGATCGAGCGTCTTTCGTTTGTATTTTTTTCTCTGTGATTGAACATATTTCATTTATTACGTTATCCATCATCTGTCGTTTATGATTTACTACCCCTTGTTTATGTTATTGGCCCTCCCATTTATTTTTTGTTACTGGTTATTCATCTTTTATTCTACTTTCGTTCTATACTGGTGCTTATTTTTCGGCTTCTCTGTTGCCGATTGAGGAGAACCAATGTTTAACATGTATGATTGTCACTATTACATTAGGTATATATACTGGGGGTATAATAGGTAAATTTGTTGATGTTAATAAAATTATATATAATTTTAAGGCGAAAAGATCCAAAATCTAGGTGAGAAGGTTGACGATTTAAAATTTAAACCGTAAAAGTATTATAATTTCAGGATAAACCGACCCTAAAAAAATTTTACCCCCAAAATTTTTGGGTGAATGGACCGATGTCCAAGGTTCCCATATTCACCAATTTTAAATTTCAAAAATCCTAATATTCGTTAATTTTTGATAATTCACTGCTATGCATAACCTTGCCCAGTCTTCTTCCATTCCATAATAGAACCTTCATTTCTTAAGTTGCTTTTAGCCTTGCTGAAGTCTAAGGTTGTTTGTGTGTTCTTTTGAATCCCTATATTTGCTTGTTTCATTCTTACCTCTTGATTTGATTTCCTCCCTCTAATAGAAGATCTAGTGGTTGGGGTGCCTCTTGGAATCATAGCTACTACTAATTGAGTCTCTTATATTTCTTCAATCTCCTCTTTTTAAAGGTTTTATTTGGTAGCCTAAGTTTCCTCCACTTCATCTTTTGATTCAATATCTCATAAATCTTCCCCTTTTTAGATGGCCCTAGATGTTCCTCTTCATCATTTTGTGATAAAATAGAGGACTTTTTATTATTTTGTCTTTCTAGTTATGATTGAGGTCTTTTTCTACTTCTAGATTTTCTCTATTGTTTTCTTCTTATTGGTTGGAAGTCTTGATCTTCCTCCTTTGTCTCATGTTATACCTTAAAGGGATAGTTCCTTGAGAAATGACCATTTTGATGATAGGTAATTCATTTATATGCTTATAATCTGGTGGTTGGGTATGAATCCAATATAAGACTTTGATACCTATGTTTTTAATAAGCCTTTTTTTAGATTGACTTAGACACACAACCTAATATAAGTTGCATTTTAAGCCTTTAGAGAAGCCCAATCTACAAATGTACCAATAGAGTTACCTATCATCTATAATTAACAATCTTACCCAAATTGAGACTTCTTTTGGTTCTTCCACTTGTGGGTCAAAACTGGCTAACTAAGGGGTCATGTAATTAGGGTCTGATCCAAGGAACCAGGGCCCTCCTTGAAATATTGCATCTCTTTCCTCTAGGGAGGAAAAAATAACTATGAAATATACTCTATCTGCCATCATGAATTCATAGCTAGACATTTTATATCCCCAAGAAGAGGTGATCCATCTTTGAATGGTTGTTGGACTTAAACCAAATACCCATAAATTTTCAAGCAAGAGATCTTTCAATTAGGGTGAGAATCAAGCTTTGAATATAGTCCGAATGGATCTCCACCATTGGAGCATCATCCAACTTGGGAACATAGGAGTCTTTGTTACTTGGTTTGGACTGTTGTGGCCTCCTTGCTTTCAAAGATTTGTTCATATTTCCAGTTTTGACTAGTTGAACAGAGGAGGTAGTGAGAACAAGAAAAATGAGCCATGACCAACGTTCTTGAGTATGAAGGTAGTCATCATGATTACATTATAGAAGAAGGGTTTATGGGGGAGGGATCTCCCTTGACACCAACACCATGATATAGCTTCAAATGTAACCAAAACCTTAAGATAATCCAAAAGAGAAAACCCTCGCCAAAATCAAAGATAATTTATTTCTCGGTTCACTTTCCTCTATTAAATTCATAAAAACACCGTGAAAGCAAAAGCATAAGTAGAGGCAAACGAACAAAGGAGGAAGCAAAATATCTTAAGGTATAAACTAAAAAAATTGTAAAAAGATACAATGCCTACCAGATACGGCCATGCAAAGTAAAATGCATCATGTGGCATGAACCCTTATTCAAAAACTAGGTCCAAGCATTAATGACAAATAATAGATTCAAAGAATTAGCTTTTCCAAGACCATCTAACGATGAGACTACTAAGAATCTTATAGTGGATAGACTTTATCTACGCAATTGTGGATGGACCTCTCTTGGCAACCCTTTGAACAAAAAGCTTCCTCATTGCATAAGATTCATTCTAGAGCCAATGTCGTTCTATTTTGACGTCTAAAAGAGGATATTACCTAACTTAAACTTTATTATGAGGTAAAAATTTGAGGTGACTTAGTCCTTAATATGTGATGAATCCTGTATACACTTTGGTTTCAATTGTCAAGGTTTAACAATAGGAAATCATTTGTGATTGTCCCATATCTTTGCAATATCTCTTGAGTATCCCATAACTAAAATAGTTGAATAATCATCCAACTTTTGAATTTTTTAAAATGTGTTCTCATATTTCTCATTGCAACATGTGGTCAATAAACCATAGCAAACCCTTTGTCATTATCCCATATCATTGCAATATCTCTTAAAGATCCTTAGTTAAAATTGTTGAATATTTTAATAGCAAACCATTTATCATTGTCACATATCATTGCAATATCTCTTAAATATCCCTAGCTAAAATTGTTGAATAATCATCCAACTTACGAATCTTTTGAAATATTTTTGTACATCATTCATTGCAATATACATGGAATTCAATATTACGATAAACAGTTTAAAGAGGGAAAACATGAAGAAGAAATGCAAATGAGTTGGTTCATGGCTATGAAAACTTATCCATTTGATTTTCTTGCCACATTGGTTGATATAAATACAAACCAGTAAGGATAAAAACAAGTTTCTTTCTGGAGCTTTTCATGGCCTCCATCCGTGATGGCCCAACGGTTTGTGTTGGGGCTACAAGAGAGACGATTCCTATCAATGGCACTTTTAGGGTGTCCTTAAAAATATATTTTTTTTTAATTTCTTGTGGTAAGGGTTCATCCCCTCATGTTGATTTTCCTTCTGAGTTTATTGAATTTGCATGTAGCTAGTTAGAGTCGCACACCCTGATCAGGTATTTTATCGGGTGTATGCCTCTTGAGTCATTATTGAGAGCTTGAATCTCTTTACTATGACCCTAATGGTGTTCCTGTTCAATTGGTACAAAGTCTTACTAGAGGTTGTTTTCTTTTTTGTTTTGCTAACCCTACACGTCACAACTCTTTATCAACACAATCCCTGACATTTACAAAGCTCTTTGCTCGTTCTTTCATTGTGGACCCGCGACTTTACTATCTCTATGGATAAACTTCCCAAAGTTTCAGTTTGGGTGGAGTTCCCCGGTCTTCCCCTCCCTTTGTGGGTTAGTTTAGACCAAATCGTTGGTGTGCTTGGGCATGTGGTTATCGTTGAACCTAAAAACAATTTCAATGCGACCAAGTGAGTTTATGTAGAGAAATACTTATCAAAGGATATACTCGATTCCATCACCATTCAAGTGGGGGAGGCCACCATTTCTCAACGGGTGATTTACATTAATCTTCCAAACACTGTTTTTTATTGCCAAGCACTCGATCATAAGTTGAAGGACTATCTATGTACACTGCATCCCAAGCCAAACTCAACTTTTGTGCCCACCCTTGGGGCAACCACTCAACCTAAGGGGATGGTTGGACCAAAGTTGACTTTTGTGCCCACCCCTAGGGCAACCACTCAACCTAAGGGGGATGGTTGGACCACTGTGGGCTGCCATAAAAATCTGCATTCTCATCTTGTTCCCATTCCACAGATGACAGTTGTCACACGCTCGCAACCTTCAGTTCCATACTTGGCAGCATTTTTTGATTTACAGCTAACAGTCATCACAAGCTCGATGCCTTCACTTCCACATATGACTATTTTTCCTATTCCACAATCATCACCCACGAAGGGCACAACACTAGATGTAAAGCCCTCATCGATGGAATTGACAATTCCTATGGAGGAAGCAAAATCTAAGGATTCCCTCCCTATTTGTGCGGTTTTGTTGTTCCCGTAATCCTCTACATGGGAAAGCAAATGAGGACAATGTACCTAAAAAATACTTTCACGCATTCAAACTCGAATGGACAAGTGTCAAATCCAACAATTTCAATAGCTTTAAGACATTGGCATTGCTTGAACAAAAAAAACAACAAAGTCTCAATGAGCAGCCAATTTTTGCATTTGATATTGGGTTGGGTCATAAGTCTACTTAAAATATTTACTTATACAAGCGCATGAAAGAACCAACCACTCTATGAGTTATGTTCATTGTTTTCCATTTTGTAAAATCCTTTTAACCATGGTTTAATTTCTTACATAAACTTTGGAACAAGTTTCCAGATTTTTTTTTTTTTTTTTTACATATGAAAGTCGGTACAGCCATATTTTTAGTATCTGGCCAGCGCAGGGTTCAAACCAGGAACTGCACACAACAAACTTATTGTTAGGAATGGAGCCTAATTATGAGGAGGCTAAACAGAGAAAGTTTTTGGATTTACTGCAGGACGGGCAGGGAAAGTTTCCAGATTTACAGTCTGTTAGTCTACCAGAGAAAGTTTTCGGATTTACAACAGGACAACCAGGGAAAGTTTTTTTTGTTTTTATCCCAAAATTAGATGTTGGGAACTCAATGTTAATCTTGGAATTATATTAAGAAAAGCAGTTTGTTTTTTCTGTTTTTTTCTTATATGTAGTTGTGAGGAAAAACAAAGAAGACTATGACAAAGAAAATTACTGTGTTAATTCCTTGGAAATATAGAGAGAAAATTACAGCAGATGTTTGCTGTAGGTTGTAACCCTCTATTGCTTGGATTGAGAAAATGAAGGACTGAAAATTCTCGGTGGATGTAACCCACATTGGGTGAACCACGTTAAAATCGTTGTCTCTTCTTCTGTGTGTGTTTGTCTAATTTTTCTTTAATTCTGCCGTTAACGTTTGAAACACTATAATTGCTTTTCTATATAAATATATTTTTATATATAGTGATTTACTCTAACAAGTGGTATCAAAGCGGTTGTTTTGTTGGGTGCACTTGACAGAAGGAGAATTTTTGGATCAAGTGGGAGCAATGGCGGAAGAAGGGAGGTTTAGAGTTCAAAAATTCAATGGCCAAAATTTTCAATTCTGAAGATGCAAATGGAGGATTACTTGTACGAGAAGGATCTTTACTTACCTCTTGAGGGGGAAACGAGAGAGACCTTCATTTATGTCCGATGAGGAGTGGAGTCTCCTTGATAGAAAGGCATTGGGGTTGTGAGGTTGTGCTTGGGAGCCACCGTAGCCTTCAACATATTTGATGAAAAGACTACCAAGGGAGTCATGGATAAGTTGGCCAAGATGTATGAGAAACCATCAACATCAAATAAGGTATTCTTAATGAAAAGGTTATTTAACATGAAAATGAGTGAAGGAGGATCTGTGCATGATCATTTAAATGAATTTAATACTGTCACTAGTCAATTGCATTCAGTAGGATTGGATTTTGATGATGAGCTTAGGGCCTTATTAATCTTATGCTCTCTTCCGAAAAGTTGGAACAGTTTGGTAATGGCGGTAAGTAACTCCGCTTCGAGTTCAAATAAATTAGAATTTGATGATGTGGTTGGTGTGATACTCGGTGAGGACATGAGAAGAAAAACCACGGGAGAATCATCTAGCACCGCCTTAACTGTTGAGAATAGAGGAAGAGGAAGAGAAAGAGGCAAGAGTTCACATTGTGGCAAATCCAAAGGCGAGATCCAAATCACGTGGAAAATGAAAGCTACGGTGTTGGCACTTGTGGCAAAAAGGGTCATCTCAAGAAGGATTGTTGGCAAAGAAAGGGTGATGGAAATGAAGGTAATGATAATAATGATAACACTTCAGAAGCCAATATTATTGGACAAATTCTACAAGATGCTTTAATCTTATCTCTTGATAGAAATAGTGATTATTGGGTAATTGATAGTGGTGCTTCATTTCATGCAACCTCACATAAGGAATACTTCATAGATTATGTTTCGGAGATTATGGACGGGTTCCATTGGGAAATGACCAACCATGTAAAATCGTGGGTATTGGAAAGATTTTGATTAAATCCCCAAATGGATGTCAATGGGCTCTTAAAGAGGTGAGACACATACCAGATTTAAAGAGAAATCTTATATCGGCAAGTAAGCTTGATGGTGAAGGATACACGGTTGCATTCGGAGAAAGTGCTTGGAAAGTTACTAAAGGTTCATTGATAGTAGCTAGAGGTAAATTGGTGGGTACTCTTTATTTACTTACTGATTTTTCTCAATGCTCCATGAATTTCGTTTCTAGAGGTAAGAGTGCATCTTTGTGGCACCAAAGACTTGGCCATATGAGTGGAAAAGGTATGGAAATTTTACATTCAAGAAAGTTATTGCCTAAGTTAAAAGAGATTGATTTGGAATTCCGTGAGGATTGTGTTTATGGTAAAGCAAAGAGAGTTAGATTTCTCAAGGATGGCAAGGAAAGGAAGAAAGAGAAATTGGAGCTTGTGCACTCGGATGTTTGGGGCCCGGCTCAGGTAACTTCTCTTGGAGGTTCCTCTTACTATGTACTTTTTATTGATGATGCAACAAGGAAAACATGGATATATTGCATTAAGAATAAAAGTGATGTTTTTAATACCTTTAAGAATTGGAAAGCATTAGTTGAAAATGAAACTGGAAAAAGGTTAAAGTGTCTAAAGTCGGATAATGGTGGAGAATATTGCAGTAGAGAATTTGATGTGTTTTGTTCTAAAAATGGAATTAGAAGAATCAAGGTAGTTCCAAGAACACCTCAAGAAAATGGGGTTGTAGAAAGAATGAATAGAACCATCATGGAGCATGCTAGGAGCATGAGAATACATGCAGGCTTACCATTATTTTTATGGGCTCATGTTGTTGATACTTGCGGTATATCTGATTAATAGAGGACCGTCTAGTGCCTTGGATGGAGGAATTCTGGAAGAGCTTTGGACATGTAAACCAGTAAATTATTCTTTCCTTAAGGTATTTGAATGTGAGGCTTTTATGCATATAGACAAAGAGAACAGAAATAAGTTAGATGCTAAGGCCCAAAAGTGCTATTTTATTGGTTACGGTATTGATGGCTTGGGTTACAGATTATGGGATTGTGATAACCGAAAAGTCATTAGAAGTAGGGATGTCATATTTAATGAAAAAAACTTGTATAAAGATCGGTTGCAGGGAAAGAAACAGAAAGAGGAAAATGCTGAATACATAGACCTTGATGGACACATAGAAAAGGTAACTCCAAAGGTGGTAGAAGATCAAAATGTACAGCAGCAACAACAAGCACCTCAATCTCCAGAAAGTGCTATTAGACGTTCTACCAGGATAAGTAAAATTCCTCAACGTTTCTCTGATTATGTTTTGTATACTGATGTTGGTGAGCGAGAATGTTTTCAGGAAGCATTACAAATGGATACCAGGAATAAGTGGGAGCTTGCAATGAATGAAGAAATGGACTCTTTATTTCACAACCAAACTTGGGATTTGGTTGAGCTACCCAAAGGTAAAAGAGCTTTGACCAATAAATGGGTGTACATGATTAAAGAGGAGAATGAAGGGCATAAAAGATACAAAGCAAGACTAGTGGTCAAGGGATTTGCTCAGAAAAAAGGTATTGATTTTGATGAGATTTTTTCTCCAGTTGTAAAAATGACCTATTTTAGAGCTATTTTGAGTCTTGTAGCTATAGAAAATTTGTTTCTGGAGCAATTGGATGTGAAGACAACATTTCTTCATGGTGATTTGGAGGAGGAAATTTATATGCACCAACCAGAAGGCTTTCAGGTGAAAGGTAAAGAGGAATGGGTATGTAAACTGAAAAAGAGCTTGTATGGGTTAAAACAAGCTCCTAGACAGTGGTATTTAAAATTTGATAAGTTCATGGCTAATCAAAGGTTTGAAATATGTCAAAGTGATCACTATGTATATTTTAAGCAAACTGGAAATGGTAACTATGTTATTTCGCTATTGTATGTGGATGACATGTTAGTTGCAGGAACAAATATGCAAGATATAAACATGCTCAAGAAGTTGGCTAAATCCTTTGCCATGAAGGATTTGGGAGAAGCCAAACAAATCCTTGGTATGAGAATAACAAGAGACAAGGAGAGTCACACTGAAATTATCACAAGCAAAATACATTGAAAAAGTGCTTAAGAGATTCAACATGAACAATGCAAAGTCTGTTGCTACTCCATTGGCAAAGCATTTCAAACTCACCAAAGATTTGTGTCCCAAGACACAAAAGGAACAAGAGCATATGGCTAAGGTTCCCTATGCATCAACGGTTGGAAGCTTGATGTATGCAATGGTTTGTACAAGACCAGATATTGCCCATGCAGTGGGAGTAGTGAGTAGATTTATGAGTAATCCGAGAAAAGGACATTGGCAAGCGGTAAAATGGATACTCGGGTACTTGAGAGGAACTTCAAATTATTCTTTGAATTTTGGAGGCTCTAATATATGCTTGAAAGGTTTTGTAGATTCTGATATGGCAGGTGATCTTGATGGTGGAAGGAGCACTATTGGCTACATATTTACTATAGGAGGAGGAGCGGTTAGTTGGATTTCTAAACTCCAACACGTAGTTGCCCTTTCAACCACTGAAGCTGAATATGTTGCTGCTACAGAAGCAAGCAAAGAGATGGTTTGGTTGCAAAGACTAATGGAAGAACTGGGGAAGAAGCAAGAGGATAATAGGTTGTGGAGTGATAGCCAGAGTGCTATACACCTTGCAAAAAATTCAACATTCCATTCAAAAACTAAACACATCAAACTCAGGTATCATTTTATTAGATCAGTAGTGGAAGATGGATCTTTGAAATTAGGGAAGGTTCACACATCACAAAATTGAGAATTTTTCAGTCCTTGGTTGCAGTATGGTGCAATGGAATTAGTCTCCAAGTGGGAGATTGTTAGGAATGGAGCCTAATTATGAGGAGGCTAAACGAGAGAAAGTTTCGGATTTACTTGCGAGACGGGCGGGGAAAGTTTCCGATTTACGGTCTGTTAGTCTACCAGAGAAAGTTTCCGGATTTACAACAGGACAACCAGGGAAAGTTTTTTTTTGTTTTTATCCCAAAATTAGATGTTGGGAACTCAATGTTAATCTTGGAATGTATTAAGAAAAGCAGTTTGTTTTTTTCTTATATATAGTTGTGAGGAAAAACAAAGAAGACTATGACAAAGAAAATTACTGTGTTAATTCCTTGGAAATATAGAGAGGAAATTACAGCAGATGTTTGCTGTAGGTTGTAACCCTCTATTGCTTGGATTGAGAAAATGAAGGACTGAAAATTCTCGGTGGATGTAACCCACATTGGGTGAACCACGTTAAAATCGTTGTCTCTTCTGTGTGTGTTTGTCTAATTTTTCTTTAATTCTGCCGTTAAAGTTTGAAACACTATAATTGCTTTTCTATATAAATATATTTTTATATATAGTGATTTACTCTAACACTTATCCGTCTCGTTATTGTTAACCCGCAATGAGATGAGGACTGTCGGTCGCTTGAGATTCGTACCGTCATCGTCAATCTGGCACGCACTCTGAGGATTTAGAACAGACTACTACCTTTGCTAACTAACACCATCAAGATGAACCTAAGTCTCTTCCTAACAAGTGCTAGTAATTACACCTTACCCTTGAAGCTAATATCAACTAAAATTTACCATACCTATATGGAACACATGTCCCTCAGTTATAAAATCGAAATCTGAACTGTTGGGAATTTTGTTTTTGACGTATCTGTTTGAATTAAGGAACTGCGGCGCATGGCTGGTAAGCTGTACGTTTTGCAATGTTAAATGGCGTGGAGTGGTGGACCAAATACAAAACCCTAGGGACCACGGCAAATCGCAATCGATCAGCGCTTCGGAGAAAGAAGCAGCGCTCTGACAGAGAAACTTTACTATAGTGAAATGTGGTCGCATCAATCAACGCACTATTTAAAATATCAGTAAAGATTTGGAAATTGTAAATAAGGAGTTTAAGATTCAAATTTTATTAAAATAAAAATATATGTTTTGATAGGAGGTTTAAAATAAAAATATATGTTTTGATAGGAGGTTTAGTATTTGAAGTGGGTTGTTACAGTTTGATTTTCAATACTTTATTTTTATCAACAATATAGGATTTATAAAACTCTTCTATACAATCGGTTAACTTTATTTTTACCAACTAAATAAAAAATTCTTTAAATAACCAAAACAATTACATATCATAAAATTACAATATTATGTTCTTTAAATCGCATTAAAAACTACTTTTCTTTGAAAAAATAGCACACCCTTCTGAGAAGGTCAACGCACAACTTAAGATTTTCTATTACTTTTAATTAAAATATAGTTTGTGTTAAGTTGAAGAAACGAATAAAGGCAAAAATGTTTATATAAGTGAAGCACTTAAGTTGTTAAGAATAATAAGTTAGTTTGTGCCTCTAACTTGAGGTTGAAGAAAAGAATATAAAAATAAATTTCACAATAAAGAATCTTGTTAATGATTCTTTTAAGAATGTGAATTTTATGTTGGATAATTTTTATAATAAAGAAGGTTACATGCATTTTTTTTAATTCTTCTTGTAAATAAGTCGTAAAGAGCCTTGGTTTCTTTAAAGAACAATACAACCTATTTCAAATATCATAATACTTTGATAACTTAAGCTGAATACAAAATGTTCTTATAATTTTGGTACGATTTGTAGGTAGGGTAATAATGGTGAAACACGATGAGGCTAGTTGTGCTTCCAATAGTGAGGGGATGGTGGACATGGAAGTGGTTCTTATGATACGGATTGAGTAGGTAAAGTGGTTGAAAATTTTGGAAAAAAAAAAGGGAAATTTAGTTATTTTAGAGGAGGAGCAATTTGTTCATTTATGGGTGTTTGGAGGAGTTGGAAAAGAGGAGCAATTCATTTATAAAACAATGAGCGGTATACTTAAAGGTTTCGAGTGATTTACATGTTATGAGAGTTTGGATGATTTAAAAAGGTACAGTAATTCAATTACAAAATTTGATCAATCCATTTGGTTAATTTGAGTGATTTGCTCGTTATTTTGGACTCAAATAAAATTTTGAGTTTTTAGGCAAGGGTTTAGTCAGTTCATCAAGTAGTAGTGTTTGTGGTCCAAGCAATTCAGTTATACCCTTCAAGCAAAATTTTCTAGGATGGTAGCTCAATGAGCTTATTCTAAGAATGGTAAATGGTTCACATGTTATTCAGCAAATAGGGATGTAAATTGCTTGGGTAACACAACATGTGAGGGTTTTACTAGTTCTTTTTTCTTAGGGTGTGATACATAATGTGAGATCCCTTTGGGATCCCCAAGGTTTATAAAAATATTAGGTAGTGTGCACCTTGCCCTTGCATTGGTACCAGGCAATCAGGTGGGGTGATTGACCCATTAAAGTTTGATTTGTCATCATCCTAATTGGCATAAGGCAAGCCCTTAGGCAAACATCCCACTCACTTTAGTGAGCAAATAATTCATTTAAAGCGAGCAATATATACAATTTACATACAAATCATCTTGGTATTGGAAGTGTAATATGATTCATGACCAAGGCCAACATTGTATGATGTAATATTAGATAAGTCCTAAGAGTAATCATTTTTTTTTGTTACATAGATGAATTGGTTATAATCATAATTTTTTAGTAACTGCCAGCGCATCTGGTAGGGTTCAAATTATCAGCGAAGGCTTCCAATACACCCACCATATCATTAATGGTAACTTGGTGTGAGATGGGGACCACCGGACGCACAGGGTTCGCACCGTCTTCGTCAGTCTGGTTCAACACATGGCATGAAGGGAACCGTTGGACAAACAAAAAATAGATCACCATCATCAGTCAGGTGTAACACGTAGAGGAGTTAGATTGGGCTACTGGCTATGCATGGGCACGCCCGTGGGATTGGAACCTAGGTCTCCTCTCGGTAAGTGCCCCAACTTACCAATCCACCTAGACCCACGGACTCCTAAGAGTAATCATTATACAATGTATTTAATTTATTGTAATATTTTATTATGTAAGCCTTATGGGTCATAGTTAACCTTATTATGGTTTAACCAACCTTATAAACTTGTAATTAACCTTAAAACCTTATTTTTATGTTGTCTTAGATTAAGTTCATTTATGTAATTGGGGTTTTGGTATTGGTATAAATAACCCCCCACTCCATTTATCATTAGAGTGTAGTGATTCTTATCAATGCATAATACAATGATTATTTATGGTGTCTATAAGCACCCATCAATTTCTATCTCTTTTTGTTTCTTTCATTCTTTTATACTTCCCACATTATATTTGAGTGGATGGGTTGATTTTATTTATTTTTAAAAAATATTGTGAATTCCAACACTTGGTGATGCTATCACTATGACTTGTTAATTATGGGAAAGAAGATAAAACATTGGAGCTAATCAAGAAATATATCAAAGGAAAAGGAAAGGAGAAATAAGACTTGTAAAAGTAAGATGAAAGAGAATATTTATTGAATAGATAACTACTACTATATACATAAATAGTTTTTTGGATGGAATTCTTATTGCTAAATTGAGTAGAGATGCGACCCATTTATAAAAATAGACAACATTACTCCTTCCATAGAAAAAACCTATAGGTATTTGGAATTGTGACCTTAAAAATTTGGTAGGATATGCTCCATAAGAAATCAAACTTCTAGTGTTCCCCTGGTTTTGCTCAGTCCTCATCCCACTTGAATATGAAATCTACTTTCTTGTACTCTCTTGTTATGGCTCCTTTATCAAACCATCTTTTGATAGCTTCTTAATGTTGCATAGTATTCTTGAAGACATTTTCTCTTCTTCTTATAGGGCTAGTAGCACATTTAACCTTGCTTGTATGAGTTTGATATTGGTGTAATTCAATTCAATTTGTTATGATATTTGGAGGGAAGGGAGCTCTTAGTTGATCAACAACACAACTTCCTTGCCATAGACCAGCTTGTAAGGGGATGATCTGATGGATAGTTTTAATGCCACTATATTTACCCATAATAATTTATATAGTTTTTTATGCCAATCCCTTTATGACTTTGATATGGTCATTTTCAAGCTTCACATGATGTTTTTGTTGGTTGACTCAGCCAGTCTATTACCCTTGGAATAGTAATTGGATGATGTTTCGAGCAAGAATATGTATTCCAAGGAAAATTTTATAACCTTAGATTCCTTGAAGTAAATGGTATTATTTGTGACTATGGAAATATGTGCCCTATGACAAGTGATGATATCTTCAAGAAATTCAACCACTATTTCCTAATTAGCTTCCTTGGTTAGGATTGCTTCAACCCATTTGGTGAAATAATTCATGGTTATGAGGATTCATCCTTTTCTTGCACTTGATAGTGGGTTAATTTTACCTATAAAATCTAGGTCTTGTTATTAAAAGAGTTCAATCACAATGATAGGCTTTAGGGGCATTCGAGTTTCTTTTTCTTCCTCTAAATATATAATAATTTTATAATCTTTGAACCACTAGTAGCATTTAATGAAAATGGTGGGCCAATAGTACCCCGCTCTTAGGATCTTATGAGCTATTATGAGTATACAAAAGTACACCCTTCATCATGGTATTGCTTGATCAGGGTTCCTTTCTTATCTTCTTCTATGTAGCATAGTAAGATGCCATGGTACCCCTATCTAAATAAGATACTATCTAGCCAATGGTAATGTATTGCTTTCTATCTAAATTGGACCCTTTATTTATCCATCAAAGCTTTTGAAGCCTACCCTATAGCCATAGATCTATACATGCCACCCATCTATCCTATCCTATCATCTATATCTATCTCTTCTATGAGAGCAATTTGATCTTTAGATATTGTCCTCGCAACCTTCAACATAGAGTTGCTCCCCTAATTAGTTTGGTGGTTTTGATTTCAATATCATTTTTTTTTTAATTTTATTGATCCAGCAGGAGCTCTTTTCCCCTAACTCATCATGAAATATGACAATGTAGACATTAGGGTGTGTAAGGAATATGGTAGTATTTCTTTGTGGTGGGTGATATTTGAACTTCTTGAGAGCTTTCATGATTGTAAATACCTACTTTTCAATAAGAGTATATTTCTCTTCATAGTTGTGAAGGGATTAAATCATGAAGGATATAGGGTATTATTTGTCCTCTTCATTCTTTTGAGTTAGGTCACTTAGGCTTTAGTCTATACCAAACACATACAAGTTTTATTTTTTGGATAAATTTAGGTTTATTAAGACTAGAGATCTAGTGATGGTATTTATAACATCTTAAAAGGATTTATTTCCTTCTTTGGTCCAACATAGAGAGACATCATTTTTTAGCATCTAGGCTATGTGTCTAACAATTTAGGTCAAGATTTGTAATAAACTTAGTGATAAATTGGAATTGACCTAGGAATAACCTAATTACTTTGACAGATGAGGGTAATGGAGGGTCTTGGATAGATTTTATTCAATTAGGGTCTATGACTAATCCTTCTTTTGACACTATATAACTAAGAAATTTTCCTTCTTGGATCATAAAATATAATTTTTAGGGTTAATAGAGTTATCAAATTCCCTAAACCTCTAGAAGATAAACTCGAGATGGTTGATGTGTTTACTCCTAACCTTGGAAAATATTGTTAAATCATCAAGCCTAACAAAACCTATGTCCACATCCCTTTGGAAAGTTACCCCTATATATGATAGGTCAAGCAACATTTGTTGGTATTAAAAGATTTCCTACTTAATGGTGAAAGCTATTTTATGCTAATTGTTAAGGGTTGTCAGGTCACAAAACCACTCGACAATTTAGAACATTCAAGTTCTCTCTTGCAAAGAATGGTATATATCTCCAAGGTTCTTATTTTTGAGTTTCAGTATGTCTCATATGTACGTATAAACAATGCTTGGATAACTCATTTGGTTTGCAAATGTTGTTAACAAGGGGCCTGGGAAACTAGATAAATGATTTCAGATTTTATCATATATAACATGATTTTCTCCAAATTCTACTACTCCAATGATAGAATGAATTTGTCTTATGATTTGAAGGATTATTAATGCAAATTTAACAATACTACTAATTAAAATGTCTTTCTTTAAAATCAACAAATTTATCATAGCATTTTAATAAATATGAAATTTCAATTACCTTAGAAATAAAGTATGTGAAATTTCATAAGAAAAACAACATTATGATATAAACCCAAATTTATAAATATTCACCTTTTAAAATTGAGGTCTAATCAATAAACAAATTTTATTCATTTCAAATATGAAATCAACATTGAGATATCTCAGAAAATGAATAAAACATAAAAATGTTTAACCCAACAATTATAAGGTTCTAAAACCTTATTAATCATTTGCTCATAGGGTTTTCTATAAAGACTTATTTATGAACTATGAGTTCTATGATTTAAAATCAAGTTCATAAATGGGCTTCTTTATTATATGTATTTATTAAATATTCATGAAATCAAATATTTAATAAATAATATAATCTTCCAATGTAATGTTTGGACCTGTAAATAAATGAACAGTATTTGGAGCAAGAAATCCAAACAACTCTCAATAAAGGACAATAATTCTCATTCTCAACTTTATTGAATCAAAGTTGAAACCAGAGATTTATTTAGCCTCTATGATTTATTTATTTAAATATTAAAATGATTTTAATATTTAAATAAATTATTAATAACCTAGTATAAAGTTTAATCTTTATGAAATTGAACTAGGTTATATAAGAATAATTTAATATAAAATAAATAATCAAAAGTTTTACGATAAGAAAATAATTATTTATCTCGGAAAAATAACACAGATAAAACCAATCACAAAAACTTTAACCATATTATTGCTTACCAACACAGCAGAACAACAACATGATGCAATCTTCAGGGAACATTAACTATTGAACATTTATATTAAACATTTTTAAAATTTCAAATACAGACTGCGCACATATTTGAATCCAAATATTTAATATAAATTTATTGATCTTACAATAAGCTTGATTTTCTGCAAACTGGACCTCTCTGTATCTTCTTCAAAAACCTGGCTTTGGCTCCTCCAATTCCTTTCTCCACTTCTCTGCACAAAATATCCGGCCTTTTCCATGAATCTCAATGATTTATTTATAATTTGAAAAGTTTAGTTATTCCGTTTCATTACCGGGAACGGGTTTTATAATGATCTTCTTCAAACCCTTGCCATTGTATTACGTGCATAATGAAACAATAATCATAATATCAAAACAAAACCAAACTTTACTTTCCTGTAACTTTCCTTTTTTTTCAAAAGTATTTCAAATTTCTCATATTGCTAAATTAACCCGCTATTTTTTTGGTGAAATTGATATTTGGAATCTTGCAAGTTTGGTATCATTAGAAATAGAGAATTCATATCATTTTACCAAGTTTTGAATGAGATCAAATGGAGTTGTCTACCTCAAGATATGTCCATTTCAATTTTGCATTAATTTTAGGGTTAACCCTAAAATAAAATTTAATTATTTAAATGAAAATTAATCAATTAAACCTTTGAAAATGATTTTAATCAAATTATTTCATTTAAACCTTTGAAAATGATTTTAATCAAATTATTTGATTTGAAATAATGCAATTAATATGCAAATAATCAAAATATTCAGTTTTGAAGCATTGCAACTACATTTAAACCTTAAAAATGCAAATATGTCAGCAATTCCAAAGTGAAAGCAAATTTTCCAAGACCTTGATGTGAGCAAAATTAGATAAACAAAAATTTCCCGAAATCACAAAATTTAAAGTGGGTCCCCAATTTTGGGGTCGTTGTGAAGGACGTCACAACATTGGCGACTCTGCTGGTAAATGTCCTTGGACATTTCTGACTAAAAACCAAACTTTAAAAACACACAAAACATGAATATTAGAGTCACAAGCATTGATAAGCATCTAGAAAATGAGAATAGACCAATATAAATATGAATTACCAAAATCATAGATGATTTATGCAAAATGTGATCTATTACTGGTTGGGATCATGTGATATGTATTAATGATCATTTTCAATATAAATCTTTGCTTTGGCCATGCTTGTCATCATACTTTAATCAGGGGCCCTAAAATGAACATTCATAAAAATAAGATGATATAAAAATGATATGACATAAACTAAAACATGTATTAATAGGATGTAATAATATGAATGACATGTTTTACAAAGACTCAAACACTCTAGTACAATAAATAAATACACTAAAACTTATCTAATCCTCTTAGGACTAAAAGTGTGTGTTGTGAGTTCCTTACCAGATCAAGAGCTTAGTTATGACCTTACTATCATCTAGAAATAGTGTGTGCGCAAGTGAGTTCATTACCTCATTTTGACCAAAATGATTAAACCTGTTATGAAAGAAACACAAGGCTAGCCTGTCTGTTTGAAATGATCATAGGTCTCACTTTTCAATGAGATATATCACCACGCATGAGTGTACTCCACTACCAGTCAAGCGTCTATAGCCTTGGTGGAGGTTAACCCCATAGTCCATATTTTGACTTTTGATTTCTTGGACCTTGGGGACAACTACCCTTCCTTCTGATAGACAAGTAGTATGAATCCTTACAATCCATTGATAAATGATGTGTTTAGCTTTAACTTTTGATTTCTTGAACCTTGGGGACGACTACCCTTCCTTCTGACAGACGAGTAGTATGAATCCTTACGATCCATTGATGAATGATGTGAATAGACTTAGAGCTTTGGGGAATTGGATTCTCAACCGAAGTGTAATAAGAATTTAACCCTATCCTTACTACTTTGAATTTGTTTGGATTTTCACAAATTTATGATAAAACAATGAATTTTATGGACTATGTTGTCTGATAGGACTGACAAGGATGGCCCTTTTCACCTTACACTTTCTTCCAAGGATGGTTTTGACCATTTTACCCGAAATGGTTTTAATATGCATGAAATGTGTTTGGTTCCAGACAATTTCAACATCAGTCCCCGATCTCAAGACCTATTTAGTGTATATTGTGCAATGATCCTAAGAGAATCTGACATGCTTTTTGGCGGTTGCCTACCATACTAGAAATGGCTGAGTGATGAAAACATTTAGAATCTTGAAACTATGGTGCGTAAACATGAATATTTTATCTTTTACAATTTTGTTCAAAATGCCTTTGTGAAAGTGCCCCTGATTAAAGCAACATGACTTTTGATAAAACCAATTAAAACTTTTGAATTTTATAAATGATCTTTCTATGGGATGTGAAATATGGAATGCGAGGGTGATGTATGCAATATTATGAAATGTGTTATGAAATGCAAGTGCATGTAAGGATATGATTTTTTTGCGATAAAATTCCAGTTTTTCATACTTACTTTATCTTTGTTCACATTCATAAGGACATAAATCAATACCTCATTTTATTTTTTTCCAGGCTTTACAGGTCCTCAAACTAGGTAGCTTTACCCTATTCTTGAAGGACTCACCTAAAATTTTGCCATCTTGAAACACATTTATTTAAGAAATACCAACACGATTTGGCGAGGTTCATCTGTCATTAAGCTCAACAACAAAATATTACAACAACAAATACACCAATGACGATTACAAAAACAAACACAACAACCAACACAACAATACAACAAATAACACAAGACACCAACACATCACACAACAAAAATGGTATATACAATAATGTACAAATAAGATTCATTCTCCTATGTTTAAGCTTGAAAATAATGCTTTAGATGATGCCCATTCATAGGAAGCGACAAGTTATCTCCATTTAAAGTTTTCAATCTAAATGCATTTTCTCCTAAAATCTCTAAAATTTGATATGGACCTATCCATAAATTATCAAACTTCTAGTGATCCCCGCTTTTTTCATGTGCTTTATCCCACAACAACACCAAGTTAGATATTCGAAAAGCTTTTACACTTGCTTGTTTATCAAACCAATGTTTCACCACATCTTGATGCTTACTAAAGTGAAGTAAGGCTTCCTCACATTTTCATCAAGTTTAAGAAGATTCACTAAATGGGATTCAACTTTATCATCAGTTTCTAGGTAATCTTTCATAAACTGCAAAGTTTGGAGCTTAAGATTAGTGGGAAATAATGGATCCTATCCATATACTAAATGATAAGGAGATGTTCCTATGGATTCTTTGATTCTGATCCTATCTGCCCATAATGCAAATTTAAGTTTCGTATGCCATTCCCGTGGATTATGTTCAAGCAACCTTTTAATGACTGACAATAAGTTCTTATTGGTAGATTCAGCAAGACCATTACCTTGTGGGTAGTAAGTCGAGGTAAACTTTAGATTTACCTTGTTGTCATAGGCCCATTATGCTAAATGAATGGATGCAAAGGCATAACCATTATCACTAAAAATAGCATTAGGCATACCAAACCGAGTGATAATGTTTTCTTCCAAGAATCGGACCACGACCTCTACAGTGCGATTCTTTGTCAGAATTGCTTCTGACCATCTAGTGTAATAATCGATGGTAGTTAGAATGTACTTGTGTTACACAGAAGAATTTAGACTAATTTCTCCCATAAAATCGTGCCTCCATTGAGCGAATGGTCTTGATTCAATCACAGGATGCAACGACATTGGTGCATTTCTCTCATGATTTACAGTAACCTGGCATACATGACAATGATGAACATGAGAATGTACATCTTTAAACAAAAGAGGCCAATAATAGCCCGCTCTCAAAATTTGATGTGCAGTTGCATTTGCGAAACCATAACCAGTACCAAATTTGCCATGAAAATCATCTGATACCTCTGAGACCTCATTCTTATTAAGACATCAAAGATAAATACCTTCATGATTATTTCTATACAAGACCCATGTTTTAATCATGAAGCTAGCACATTTTAACCTCAGAGATCTTCTTTGAGTGGCATTTAAATTTGGATGGGTTTTACCATTGAGAAGAAAGTACACGATGTCTTTGTACCAATCATCATTTGTGATTTCTTCCATCGTGTACTGATGACAACTGATTTGGGGATCGATTTGAGCCAGGGTTTTGGATAATCCTTGACCTCGAACTATCTTCATTGGCTGGATTTCCAAGTCATATTCTTGCAATGTAGAGATTCATTTTCCTCGCCTTTCACCCAACTCATTCTGCAAAACCTAACAAAATCTATGTCCACATCCCTTTGGAAAGTTACCCCTATATATGATAGGTCAAACAACATTTGTTGGTATTAAAAGGTTTCCTACTTAATGGTGAAAGCTATTTTATGGTAATTGTTGAGGGGCGGTTTTGTCAGGTCACAAAACCACTCAACAATTTAGAACATTCAATTTCTCTCTTGCAAAGAATGGTATATATCTCCAAGGTTCTTATTTTTGAGTTTCAGTATGTCTCATATGTACGTATAAACAATGCTTGTATAACTTGTTTGGTTTGCAAATGTTGTTAACAAGGGGCTTGGGAAACTAGATAAATGATTTCATATTTTATCATATATAACATGATTTTCTCCAAATTCTACTACTCCAATGATAGAATGAATTTATCTTATGATTTGAAGGATTATTAATGCAAATTTAACAATACTACTAATTAAAATGCCTTTCTTTAAAATCAACAAATTTATCATAGCATTTTAATAAATATGAAATTTCAATTACCTTAGAAATAAAGTATGTGAAATTTCATAAGAAAAAAAACATTATGATATAAACCCAAATTTATAAATATTCACTTTTTAAAATTGAGGTCTAATCAATAAACAAATTTTATTCATTTCAGATATGAAATCAACATTGAGATATCTGAGAAAATGAATAAAACATAAAAATGTTTAACCCAACAATTATAAGGTTCTAAAACCTTATTAATCATTTGCTCATAGGGTTTGCTATAAAGACTTATTTATGAACTATGAGTTCTATGATTTAAAATCAAGTTCATAAATGGGCTTCTTTATTATATGTATTTATTAAATATTCATGAAATCAAATATTTAATAAATAATATAATCTTCCAATGTAATGTTTGGACCTGCAAATAAATGAGCAGTATTTGGAGCAAGAAATTCAAACAACTCTCAATAAAGGAAAATAATTCTCATTCTCAACTTTATTGAATCAAAGTTTAAACCAAAGATTTATTTAGCCTCTATGATTTATTTATTTAAATATTAAAATGATTTTAATATTTAAATAAATTATTAATAACCTAGTATAAAGTTTAATCTTTATGAAATTGAACTAGGTTATATAAGAATAATTTAATATAAAATAAATAATCAAAAGTTTTACGATAAGAAAATAATTATTTATCTCGGACAAATAACACAGATAAAACCAATCACAAAAACTTTAACCATATTATTGTTTACCAACATAGCAGAACAATAACATGATGCAATCTTCAGGGAACATTAACTATTGAATATTTATATTAAACATTTTTTAAATTTCAAATACAGATTGCGCACATATTTGAATCCAAATATTTAATATAAATTTATTGATCTTACAATAAGCTTGATTTTCTGCAAACTGGACCTCTCTGTATCTTCTTCAAAAACCTGGCTTTGGCTCCTCCAATTCTTTTATCCACTTCTCTGCACAAAATGTCCAGGCTTTTCCATGAATCTCAATGATTTATTTATAATTTGAAAAGTTTATTTATTTCGTTTCATCATCGGGAACAGATTTTATAATGATCTTCTTCAAACCCTTGCCTTTGCATTACCTACAAAATGAAACAATAATCATAATATCAAAACAAATTTCTCATATTGCTAATTAACCTGCTATTTTTTTGGTGAAATTGATATCTGGAATCTTGCAAGTTTGATATCATTAGAAAGAGAGAATTCATATCTTTTTTACCAAGTTTTGAATGAGATCAAATGGAGTTGTCTACCTCAAGATATGTCCATTTCAATTTTGCATTAATTTTAGGGTTAACTCTAAAATAAAATTTAATTATTTAAATGGAAATTAATCATTTAAACCTTTGAAAATGATTTTAATCAAATTATTTCATTTAAACCTTATTATTTTAATCAAATTATTTGATTTGAAATAATGCAATTAATATGCAAATAATCAAAATATTTAGTTTTGAAGCATTGCAACTACATTCAAACTTTCAAAATGCAAATATGTCAGCAATTCCAAAGTGAAAGCAAATTTTCCAAGACCTTGATGTGAGCAAAATCAGATAAACAAAAAATTCTCGAAATCACAAAATTTAAGGTGGGTCCCCAATTTTGGGGTCATTGTGAAGGACGTCACAACATTGGCAACTCTGCTGGTAAATGTCCCTGGACATTTCTAACTAAAAATCAAACTCTGAAAACACACAAAACACAAACATTAGAATCACAAGCATTGATAAGCATCTAGAGAATGAGAATAAACCAATATAAATATGAATTACCAGAATCATAGATGATTTATGTAGAATGTGATGTATTACTGGTTGGGATCATGTGATATGTATTAATGATCATTTTCAATATAAATCTTTGCTTTGGCCATGTTTGTCATCATACTTTAATCAGGCGCCCTAAAATAAACATTCATAAAAATAAGATGGTATGAAAATGATATGATGTAAACTGAAACATGTATTAACAGGATGTAATAATATGAATGGCATGTTTTACAAAGACTTAAACACTCTAGTACAATAAATAAACACATTAAAACTTATCTAATCCTCTTAGGATCAAAAGTGTGTGTTGTGAGTTCCTTACCAGATCAAGAGCTCAGTTATGACCTTACTATCATCCAAAACCAGTGTGTACGCAAGTGAGTTCATTACCTCATTTTGACCAAAATGCTTAAACATGTTATGAAAGAAACACAAGGCTAGCCTATCCGTTTGAAATGATCATAGGTCTCACTTTTCAACGAGATATATCACCACGCATGAGTGTACTCCACTGCCAGTCAAGCGTCTATAACCCCAATGGAGGTTATCCCCATAGTCCATATTTTGACTTTTGATTTCTTGAACCTTGGGGATGACTACCATTCCTTCTGATAGACGAGTAGTACAAATCCTTACAATCCATTGATAAATGATGTGTTTAGCTTTAACTTTTGATTTCTTGAACCTTGGGGATGACTACCCTTCCTTCTGACAGACGAGTAGTATGAATCCTTACGATCCATTGATAAATGATGCAAATAGACTTAGAGCTTTGGGGAATTGGATTCTCAACCTAAGTGTGATGAGAATTTAACCCTATCCTTACTACTCTGACTTTGTTTGAATTTTCACAAATTTATGATAAAACAATGAATTTTATGGACTATGTTGTGTGATAGGACTGACAAGGATGGCCCTTTTCACCTTACACTTTCTTCCAAGGATGGTTTTGACCATTTTACCCGAAATGGTTTTAATATGCATAAAATGTGTTTGGTTCCAGACAATTTCAACATCAGTCCCCGATCTCAAGACCTATTTAGTGTATATTGCGCAATGATCCTAAGAGAATCTAACATGCTTTTCGGCGGTTGCCTACCATACTAGAAATGGTTGAGTGACTAAAATATTTAGGAATCCTGAAACTATTGTGCGTAAACATGAATATTTTGTCTTTTATAATTTTGTTCAAAATGCCTTTGTGAAAGTGCCCCTGATTAAAGCAACATGACTTTTGATAAAACCAATTAAAACTTTTGAATTTTATAAATGATATTTCTATGGGATGTGAAATATGGAATGCGAGGGTGATGTATGCAATATTATGAAATGTGTTATGAAATGCGAGTGCATGTAAGGATATGATTTTTTTACCATAAAATTCCAGTTTTTCATACTTGCTTTATCTTTTTTCACATTCATAAGGACATAAATCAATACCTCATTTTCCTTTTTTCTAGGCTTCACAGGTCCTCAAACTAGGTAGCTTTACCCTATTCTTGAAAGACTCACCTAAAGTTTTGCCAACTTGAAACACATTTACTTAAGAAATGCCAACATGATCTAGCAAGGTTCATCTGTCATTGAGCTCAACAACAAAACATTACAACAACAAATACAATGATGAAGATTACAAAAACAAACACAACAACCAACACAACAATACAACAAATAATACAAGACACCAGCACATCACACAACAAAAATGGTATATACAATAATGTACAAATAAGATTCATTCTCCTATGTTTAAGCTTGAAAATAATGCTTTAGATGACGCCCATTCACAGGAAGCGACAAGTTCTCTCCACTTAAATTTTTCAATCTAAATTCACTTTCTCCTAAAATATCTAAAATTTGATATGGGCCTATCCATAAATTATCAAATTTCTAGTGATCCCCCCTTTTTTCATGCGTTTTATCCCACAACAACACCAAGTCAGATATTCAAAAATCTTTTACAGTTGCTCGTTTATCAAACCAAAGTTTTACCACATCCTGATGCTTACTAAAGTGAAGTAAGGCTTCCTCATGTTTTTCATCAAGTTTAAGAATATTCACTAAACGGGATTCAACTTTATCATTAGTTTCAAGGTAATATTTCATAAACTGCAAAGTTTGGAGCTTAAGATTAGTGGGAAATAATGGATCTTGTCCATATACTAAATGATAAGGAGATGTTCCTATGGATTCTTTGATTCTGATCCTATCTGCCCATAATGTAAATTTAAGTTTTGTATGCCATTCTCGTGGATTATGTTCAAGCAACCTTTTAATGACTGACAACAAATTCTTATTGGTAGATTTGGCGAGACCATTACCTTGTGGGTGGTAATTCGAGGTAAACTTCAGACTTACCTTATTTTCATAGGCCCATTCTGCTAAATGAATGGATGCAAAGGCATAACCATTATCACTAACAATAGCATTAGGCATACCAAACCGAGTGATAATGTTTTCTTCCAAGAATCGGACCACGACCTCTGTAGTGCAGTTATTTGTCAAAATTGCTTCTGACCATCTAGTGCAATAATGAGTGGCAGTCAGAATGTACTTGTGTTGCACAAAAGAATTCAAACTAATTTCTCCCATAAAATTGAGCCCCCATTGAGCGAATGGTCTTGATTCAATCATAAGCTGCAACGACATTGGTGCATTTCTCTCACGATTTGCAGCAACCTAGAAAACATGACAATGACGAACATGAGAATGTACATCTTTAAACAAATGAGGCCAATAATAGCCTACTCTCAAAATTTGATGTGCAGTTGTGTTTGCAGAACCATGACCAATACCAAATTTACCATGAAAATCATCTAATACCTGTGAGACCTCATTCTTATTAAGAAATCAAAGATAAATACCTTCATGATTATTTCTATTCAAGACCCCTGTTTTAATCATGATGTTAGCACATTTTAACCTCAGAGATCTTCTTTGAGTGGCATTTAAATTTTGAGGGGTTTTACCATTAAGAAGAAAGTACACGATGTCTTTGTACCAATCATCATTTATGATTTCTTCCACCGTGTACTGATGATAACTGATTTGGGGATCAATTTGAGCCAGGGTTTTGGATAATCCCTGACCTCGAACTATCTTCATTGGCTAGATTTCC
Organism: Wollemia nobilis; assembly: GCA_028583015.1. Classification (NCBI taxonomy): domain Eukaryota; kingdom Viridiplantae; phylum Streptophyta; class Pinopsida; order Araucariales; family Araucariaceae; genus Wollemia; species Wollemia nobilis. Next base: position 1,451,734 of record JAQPPZ010001579.1, on the reverse strand, counting down.
AAGTCGTATTCCTGCAATGTAGAGATCCATTTTACTTGCCTTTCGCCTAACTCATTCTGCAAAACCTAACAAAACCTATGTCCACATCCCTTTGGAAAGTTACCCCTATATATGATAGGTCAAACAACATTTGTTGGTATTAAAAGGTTTCCTACTTAATGGTGAAAGATATTTTATGCTAATTGTTGAGGGGCAGTTTTGTCAGGTCACAAAACCACTCGACAATTTAGAACATTCAAGTTCTCTCTTGCAAATAATGGTATATATCTCCAAGGTTCTTATTTTTGAGTTTTAGTATGTCTCATATGTACGTATAAACAGTGCTTGGATAACTCGTTTGGTTTGCAAATGTTGTTAACAAGGGGCCTGGGAAACTAGATAAATGATTTCAGATTTTATCATATATAACATGATTTTCTCCAAATTCTACTACTCCAATGATAGAATGAATTTGTCTTATGATTTGAAGGATTATTAATGCAAATTTAACAATACTACTAATTAAAATGCCTTTCTTTAAAATCAACAAATTTATCATAGCATTTTAATAAATATGAAATTTCAATTACCTTAGAAATAAAGTATGTGAAATTTCATAAGAAAAACAACATTATGATATAAATCCAAATTTATAAATATTCACCTTTTAAAATTGAGGTCTAATCAATAATTTTTTTTATTCATTTCATATATGAAATCAACATTGAGATATCTGAGAAAATGAATAAAACATAAAAATGTTTAACCCAACAATTATAAGGTTCTAAAACCTTATTAATCATTTGCTCATAGGGTTTGCTATAAAGACTTATTTATGAACTATGAATTCTATGATTTAAAATCAAGTTCATAAATGGGCTTCTTTATTATATGTATTTATTAAATATTCATGAAATCAAATATTTAATAAATAATATAATCTTCCAATGTAATGTTTGGACCTGTAAATAAATGAACAATATTTGGAGCAAGAAATCCAAACAACTCTCAATAAAGGACAATAATTCTCATTCTCAACTTTATTGAATCAAAGTTGAAACCAGAGATTTATTTAGCCTCTATGATTTATTTATTTAAATATTAAAATGATTTTAATATTTAAATAAATTATTAATAACCTAGTATAAAGTTTAATCTTTATGAAATTGAACTAGGTTATATAAGAATAATTTAATATAAAATAAATAATCAAAAGTTTTATGATAAGAAAATAATTATTTATCTCGGAAAAATAACACAGATAAAACCAATCACAGAAACTTTAACCATATTATTGCTTACCAACACAAAAGAACAACAACATGATGCAATCTTCAAGGAACATTAACTATTGAACATTTATATTAAACATTTTTAAAATTTCAAATATAGACTGTGCACATATTTGAATCCAAATATTTAATATAAATTTATTGATCTTACAATAAGCTTGATTTTCTGCAAACTGGACCTCTCTGTATCTTCTTCAAAAACCTGGCTTTGGCTCCTCCAATTCCTTTCTCCACTTCTCTGCACAAAATGTCCGACCATTTCCATGAATCTCAATGATTTATTTATAATTTGAAAAGTTTAGTTATTTCGTTTCATCACCGAGAACGGATTTTATAACGATCTTCTTCAAACCCTTGCCCTTGTATTAACTGCATAATGAAACAATAATCATAATATCAAAACAAAACCAACTTTACTTTCCCGTAACTTTCCTTTTTTTTTCAAAAGTATTTCAAAGTTCTCATATTGCTAAATTAACCCGCTATTTTTTTGGTGAAATTGATATCTGGAATCTTGCAAGTTTGGTATCATTAGAAAGAGAAAATTCATATATTTTTACCAAGTTTTGAATGAGATCAAACGGAGTTGTCTATCTCATTAATTTTAGGGTTAACCCTAAAATAAAATTTAATTATTTAAATGAAAATTAATCATTTAAACCTTTGAAAATGATTTTAATCAAATTATTTCATTTAAACCTTTGAAAATGATTTTAATCAAATTATTTGATTTGAAATAATGCAATTAATATGCAAATAATCAAAATATTCAGTTTTGAAGCATTGCAACTACATTCAAACCTTCAAAATACAAATATGTCAGCAATTCCAAAGTGAAAGCAAATTTTCCAAGACCTTGATGCGAGCAAAATCAGATAAACAAAAATTTCCCGAAATCACAAAATTTAAGGTGGGTCCCCAATTTTGGGGTCGTTGTGAAGGACCTCACAACACTAATCTTCATCTTGAACCCAAATATTGTTGTATCTTGAGAAGCCTTCAAGGAGAGACAACATCTATGACCTAGAAGCATTTTACAATATATGTTTGATGGAAAAAGCCAAAATTTATGTTTTAAAAATGCGTGGTTCGAGTTCCTAATGTTGATGCATAGCCTTATATCCCAAATTTTCTTGCATACTAGAACCAAGTCAGAAATCCAGGTGGAGTGATTGATCAAAGATATAATATAAGCTTGTAAAAGCTTCAATAATTCTTTCTTCATCATGACTTCTATCTTGGGATTCATCAATCTCTATTTCTATATGAAAGGTTTAGCACCAAGCTCTAATTTAATAGTATGCTCTATGATGTTTTGGTCATAGACTTTAAGATCTTCGTATGACTAGGCAATAATATTTTCATACTTACCATATAGCTCTTTGAAAGGTTATTTTCTTTTCTAAGTTTAATATTTTCCAAGCAAATAGTATAAAGATTTTACCTTGAGACTTGTCTTTCTTATACTATCATCAAGATTGAATAGACTTTCTATAGTGATAAAACCCTTGGGTAGTTGATTCAAATTTAACTATATGACTCCATTCTTGATATCACCCTTGTACTTATTCTTTTCTTTGATGCATTAAGACTCCTTGGTTAGAAAATCTATGATTTTCTCATCATTGTTAAAGATCCACCAACGATTAGTTCTATTAGGAATTTCTAGTATAAATATTACCCTTAATTCTTTAGGTTTATCCCACATATCATTGATGGGATCAAATTGGTCTTCCATTCCTAACTCATCTAATTTGGTGTTCAATTCTCTATGAATTACTTTGATTTTGTATGTATCAAAACTTTTTAACAAATCCTAAACTTGATGCTTATAAGACTTTAGGTGCTTGTTCTTTGTGATATAATGGGATTGATCTGATTTAAAATTATTTTAGAGTCACCATGTATTATTAGGTTTTTGATATCCATCCTTTAGCCTTTCTCAAACTAGTATAGAGTGCTTGATATTCTATCATGTTATTGGTACAATTAAATAATAACTTGTAAGCACAATGAGTTTTTGCACCTTATGGATCAACAAACTAAATACTTATTGTTCTTGGTTCTAACACCATTGAAGCATATTTTTCACATCTTATCTACCCCTTGACTTGTTAATACAGGAATATTGGAAGGCATTTAAGTTGTGAGATAGTTTCCTAATTCAATATCTTCATATTCAACCTAGGGATCTCCATCATCTTGTAATATGCCAATTATCATGTCAACTTGCCTTCAAGATATCCATCAATATTCTATAAATTTTGGCATCTCATTCTAGTTCACTATACTTTCATAATCAAGTTTATGTAGAAGCTAGGTGTAGGGCAGTTCATTTTTTATCCTAATTACCTTTCTATCCTTAGGCATATTCTTATGAGTAGAGTCCATTTCTAGGTAACCATATCTTGACAACTATGGATCCACTTTCGGGATAAAAATATACTAAAGTACATGGGTAAGTCCATGACTATAACTTCTTACATTAATAATTAGTCTAGATGTCTAGCTATAGTCATGAATAGGTCTTTGAGTACCCCAACTATGTTGACCTTCATACCATCCTTTTGGATTGGGTCTCTTATTGTCTTGGTATAAGGGAGACCCATTTCTTCACAAATAGAATATTGTATAACTATGACCGGTACACCAAAATAAACTATACAACTTCTAAGAATATAATTTTCAAATCATGAGTGTCGCATAAAATGGGCACGGCTTAAACATATTTGGTTTTGGGGCATTTTGTATATCCAACATGTTGACCTAGATGTCTACCAAATGCTCTCCCATTAAATTTCATTGGTCTATTATGTTATTTGGATAGATTCTAACTACTAAACCCAATCATAACTCTATTCTTGCTCTTTTAGAGGCTTTTGAAGTAGGTCCCACTATACTAGTAGGGCTAATGCTTCTAGCATGCTAGCCTTAGCTATAATTCTTTTCATTTTCCTCTATGATGTTGAATGTGAACTTCCCATAGGTGCCCTCACTTCATATCATGAACTTTTAATATTTCTTTGTAGTTGTGGCTAGTTCTTCACTCCTAAGAGGAGTATTTTAGTTGCCTTTAGACCTCATTTTGAAGTTGACCCATTTCTTTACTTCTCTCATCTTCTATGGGTTTATCAGTGACTTATCTATCTCATTTACCATCACAAGTTCTTTTCCTTTGTCTATCCTTCTATATTTGTTGGTTAGTGTCTCCCTCTTTCCCTTATAAGGTGTACCTGTGGCTTATTTTTTATGTTCTATTTCTCCTTCTATTTCTCTTGCCATGCTATAATAGGTCATTTATCCTTCAAGTGAAAATGTGGAATCCCTCTTTTAAGGACTATTGTACCTTTCCCGATTTCAACTTGTTTTTAAACCTATTGTTACTTGGAATATTTCCACTTGTCCCTTATCTCAAACCCTTGTTGATTAGCACATATGGAACCATCTTTGAATACTAATTCTTCATTATTTTGCATAGTGCAAAAATTAGCTAGGATCGGGTTATTGGGATTAGGTAGGGTAGGTATTGATTGTAGAGCCTAGGATTTTTTTACATGGTTGATTTGTTGTGGATATCATTTGGCCCATGGTGATGGTATGTTAAGTATGATATTGTTGATTATAATAAATAGTTTGAGAATATTTGATGGTTCCAATGCATTTAGTAGGATTATGTCTATCATTACAAGAAAGGCATCATTTTGGCTTTGCCTCTATATAAGTGTTAACTATATGATTGTGAGCTTTATTTACTCCTTGGTTAGCACCTTGCTAAGGTAAGTAATATTTTGTTAGGTATAGAGTCTTTTGGGTTGCTAATTCTATGATAGTTGTGATGGCTTTTTAAGCCTTAATATTAATATAAAACTCACAAGATCAAATATAAGATAGTCACAATATAGGAAGATCAATATAATGATGTAAGTAGAATAATATGAGCGCGTTAATGTGTAAATCAAAGCTTATAATATATCAAGTAACATTCATTAATAAGAAAAAATATGAATGTAAATAGTCTAAACCATGCATGTATAAAGCATGGAGAATGACTTAAAATATTAATTGCTCAAAATGTATGCAATATTTATTACTTCTCTTTCTCTTACAAATGTATCACTTGACTCTTGATCATTACAATGATGATATTGATAACTTCTATATCTCTAATGATCCTCCATGGAGTAATATATAGCCATTGTAGAATGACTCTTTGGATACTTGATTATTCCTTTCCTTATGCCAAGTCTCATGACTCTTGGCTTCTCTACTTAACACTTGCATACACATGACTCTATATTGTATGCACACCTAGACATGACTCTTCACTTAGCACACTCTAATCTAAAGACACTTGTGCACTCTTACATATAAGAAACTTGTGCACATATACTCACATTACACTTGCACACTTACTCACATGACACTTGTGCATTTCCTGCACATTATTACATTATATAAAATATTACTCACAGTATAAAATAAGACTCAACCCTAATATAATATTTACATTATGTACCATGAAGGTACCATGGGGGTATATTAACATATACCAAATAATATAATATACTCCAACAAGTGACCACTACTATTTTGTAGAATTATTCTAATTCACCAATGTTTTAGTAACCATTGACATTTTTCTCATTGATAAATTATTGTTTGATTTATTGGTTGAGTTGGATAGAACACAAAGGGCTAGAAGTTATGACTAAAATGATATAGTGGATGATGTATATTTTCTAGGATGAATAATGATGTATGACAATGTAGAAGGATGAATATAAGAATTTGATTGGGAATTAGGAATAGCTGATATATTGGGCATGGAACTGGATATAAGTGTGTTTTGAGAAATTTGGGCCAAATAGGCTATTGGTGGAGTAGGGGTATTTTGCCCATTTGAATGAGAACATCCTCTCCCCCAGCCATTTCTTTGAAAGTTGTAGCTAGTGTAAGATTATTAGCATTATGAACCATTAAAGCTAAGTCAGATTGTGAAACTTTGATAGATTAAGGTAATGCTTGTTCCTCATTTTACCTAACATTCTATGGGATTAAGTTCAACATCCTCAATAATCTTGTATTAAAATTATGTATATTTTCTTGAGGATATATTTGTATTGTATAAAATTGAAATAAAAAAGAGGAACCATCTCCCATGCTACCAAATCTACACATAAGTGGTTTCACTATTGATGCTCAATTTTTAACCAAATTATCTAGTAATCCTCTATACCATAAAGCAACCTTATCAAAAAGGAATTTTATCAACAAACTTACTATTATATCCTCGTCTTGTATATAGTGAAATGATTAAGCATCAACAATTTGTTGATATGGTCCACTTCCATCTTGTTCCCATTCCTGTCAAAGTTATATAATGCCTTCATAGTTACGAAAATGGGAGAATAGGCCACCAAATTTAGTGGTCGTTGGTAGGTCTAATTTGGAAGTGGTTTTATGGCCTAGGAAGTGTTTCTATATTTTTTTGATAAGGAGAACGTTGACCATATTATTATTCAAGAGGGGTACATTACATAGCCATGAGAAAGGCATGGAGGGTATGAAGGATATGAATGAGGAAGATAATAAAATAAAAGATACTAAGGTGGTAGATTATAGTAAATCCATTATTGGTTTAGAGGTTGTTGAATATTCTAATGTGGTAGAAGATTATTTAGACCTATTTGTGGTTTTTGCTAGTTTTGTGGAGGTGGACCTTGCACATTCAATCACACTTGAAAAGCTAGAGGTAGTGTTGATCCTTGGGTGTTTCCTTGGGACACTTACAACCCCATTTGCCCTATAATTGCTTGTATATTTTGAGTAAGGTTTAGATTTAAGCCTAATGACCCTATATTAGGAGCTAAATATTAAATCATAGGGATGTTACATGTGTTTGATAGACTAGATCGAGGTGGAATTTGATTCAAATAAATGTTTTTAGAAGGAACATTTTGTATACTATATGTTGATGTTGAATTACTAGTATAGAATTAGCTCATGAAGAAGCATGTTATTCATAAGGCTAATCATGTCAACGGGTATCCCATAGAGAGGATTAGTATGATTTAAGGTTGGAGCCATATTAGATAAAGTATTATTTATTAAATCAAATGAATTAACTCATTTGTTGGATCAAGTAAGCAATTTATGGTGGCATGAATCCTTGACTGACTGGATTGGCCATGGAGATTTTACCTTTTGATAGGGTGAGATTCGTCACTAGAATATATTCAAACTCGTTCTCTTGATGCACCCCTATGGTAGTTTATTACTTCGTATTTTCCTTTATATTTATTTGATGATACACAATAATTTCTACCATTTGATGATATTTTCTCATTTTCTAAGCCTTCAATCATGTATTCATAAGTTTACATGTATGTATTTTCAAGAACATAGTCTTGGGGTCAAAAACTATATGATTTTAAAAATATGCTTGTGGAGTAATTTCCTCATAAAATTAGAGCGATTCAATCATAATTTTAGGATGGTTTTCTAGAAAGAAGTGATTTTCAATATTTTACATCTAGAGGGCTTTGCTTTAAAAATGTAGGATTTACTTGCTATTTTTAAGCAATTCAATGATTAATTCTAGAATTAGAAAATTTTGAGAAAGAAGTATTCAAGAAAATATCTCAAAATGAATCATCTTCAAAAGTGAAGCGAATCACCTTCTTATGAGAAAGAAAAAATTGTCTTTCCTCATGACTCACTTATTAGATTCAAAGAAAATCAATCATTTGATCTATCTTGGAGAGATTCTCTTTTGGAGTGAATCGGTCACTTAATTTGAGTGAATCACTTACTAATTTGATCTTTGGAAAATGACTTAAAATCCACCTTAAGTGCTTTATGGCAATGATAGATGCATATACAAGGTTAGATTCAAGTTTTGGTGAAGCTCAAATGCCATTGAAATAATTGTCTTTGTGAAGATTTCAAAACTTTGAAGTTCATGAAAAAGTCACCCTTCACAAAGTTCCTATAATGTTCCAGGTGAATCACTCTGAATTCAACCGATGAAAATGCATACTTCTTCGAGGTGAATCACTCATTAAAATGGAGCAAACTACTTGTAAATTCCAAGTGAATGACTTGCTAAATGGAATTAATGAATTTTTTGTCATTTTCATTCAAAATAGAGTAAATTGCTCCAAATTTTGGAGCAAAGTGCTTCAAAATATAGACTTAGTAAAAAGATTCAATTTTAAGCCAATAAATTCTAAAACTAGACAGTAAAATATAATCCCCAATTTTGAGTTGATCCCTTCATTGATGATATATCTAATTTTGGCACAACAATTGAGGCATTAAGTACAAATTTAAGTAAAAATAAATGTTGGTACTATTGGGTATGCCAAAAACTATGTTGTTGTCCTAAATCCTAATTGAGATTTTATGGCCTCAATTTGAGTTTTATCAAAGATGGAAGGGTTTTCCAATGGCTTCTCCTAAGTTATAGATTTAGGTTGGCTACCCACTATACTTATAGAAAATACTCGCATGCTAATCTTAAATAACTTGGATTAAAAGCAAAGTGCAAAAATAAAATGCTTGAAAGTTTAAGGGTGCATGAGATTTAAGAAAATATAGGTGTTAAATCATAGTGAGGAAAGTGTGGTGATCAATCAACACATAAGAAGTCAAGTAACATCAATTTCTATCCATTCACTAGATAATAAAATTAGTAAGCATGTGAAAATGTGGGCTAGAAAGGCTATGCCACAATTGTCTTGCACTTAACAAAACAAAAGGGAAGTGCCATAAATGGAATGCCTAAGGACTTTCTAATTTATTACAATCTCATGAGGACAAAGCAAATTGTGGGTTTCACATAGTGTAGCTCTCATTTATTATGGCCAAGATATGAATACAATTAGTGTTATAAAATATGCCTAAATATATCATAAGTAAATTTCTCTAGGATCATATATCACTCACATAAAATCACATTCACAAGTAACACTTCATAAAATAACAAGCTTTATTGATCAAATAATATATTCTAAGAACTATTATATTGCATGGAGTTTTATCTCCAATATATAAAAATACTCATGAATTTTGCTCTTCTCTAACTCATGGGAGATGCAACCTTTCACATGCCTTACATTATGAAAAAGACGCTTATGATTCTATGACTCTATACTTCCACCCTTGACATCTATCACTTACGACTCTTCACTTGCACACTTGACACCCTGCACACTCATATCTCATACTTTAGACAAATATTAAACACACTCCTAATATAATATTACAATAGTACTCAATGGTACCAAATAATGTAAAACTACCAACAATTAGGGTCCTAGGCCCATATTTATAGTAAACGTTCAACCCTAAGTTACCTAGGGTGACAAATAGTTACTCCTAGTAAAAGTAAATATTTGGGGAAAACTTTAGCAAAATGTTACATCACCTTATGTCACATTCCTCCAATCATGAATCTAATAGGCTTAGAAGTCTTCCAAAATGATTTAGTTTACCATTTCAAGCCAAAAATATTGCTTTTACAAAAGGTTCACATTGGGATCTATGACTTTAATTCACCTTTGTGATTGTCTTCGTGGTTTACTCTAGTTTAGTGAGTGAATAACTCACATTTTACAAGTGAATCAAAATCATTTGTAGAGTGAATCACTCCCTCGATCCAAAAATCCTTTTTAGCTAGAAAATTAGCACTAGGAGTTAATCTCTCAATTTTTACTAGCACATAAGTACCTATCCATACTTAGTTAATTTTTGAGAATTTTGAGATGCCTCTAATATTTTATTTTCTCTACTAGTTTCTCCTTCAAAATTTGAAAAACTTTATAAGGTAGTGTTGAGGTAATACATTTATAGTAACTTTATGGAATGCCAAGCTCGTTTGACATAAGATCCTAGATCCTATATTTATATTGGGTATGGAGTCTATAAAATTAGGACCTTCACAACAAAACTATCAAAATTGTTGATTCTCATTATTTTATTTTCCATGGAAATAATCCCAACAACTTCTTCCACTTAGAATAATTTGGAAATTATACTGATGTAAGGTCTTTTTCCACCCCTATTTGGTTTTTAAAAGGATTTTTTGATAATTATTCCTGTTTAGCAACTAGCTCTTCTAGCATGGCATGTACTAGCTCTAGCCTCTCACAGACTTGAGCTACATCCCTTTGGTTGGATTGAATCTTTAGGTCCTCAAAAATAGAACTTATGATGTCATCATCCAATATGTTCTTCTATTCATCTAAAATATTAGTCATCCTTGTATAAATTAACTCTTATATCTCCTTATCCATATCTTGAACTTGGATTCTCAAATATGTTAGGTTATCTTTACAAGTCTAAAGGTTCATCTAGACATTTGGGATTTTTTTTAGTTTGTAGACCAGGTCCTTATAGTCTATCTCTTGCTAGGATGCATGTGTTATCATCATTATAGTAGAGAGTAGTAGATAGTGGTAGAACTCCTATATGGAGTACAATATAGTTTTTTAGCTTATATTAATGGAGTGACCATCACCTCCATACTGCATTGTATTTTCACCACTTTCTATTTATAGTATATTTCAATCATATTGCAGAATCACTTTCTCTCATATTTTATGCATCTTATTAGGACTTGTGTTAGATCTCTCCCACTGCATATATCCTCAAAAGGACCTTCATACTTTGATCCAATTTTTGCAATGGGAGATATCTAACACAGGTCCTAATAAGATGTAGAAAAAAGTGATTCTGTAATATGACTAAAATATACTATAAATAGAAAGTGTCCAAAATACAATGCAATATGGAGGTGATGGTCACTCAATTAATATAAGCTAAAGAACTACATTGTACTCCATACAAGATTTCTACCACTATCTACTACTCTCTACTATAATGCACTTGTTAGCTTTTGAAGCTATAAACTAAATGGAAATGCAACCACAAGTAATGGAATAAGTAAGCTAAGATCTAACTATGATAATGGCTAACTAATAAGCATGAAAATAACATGATAAGCTTCAGGAATAACACATGCAACAACCATTAATGAAGACTCACGAAAATAGAAACTTGATACATAATATGGAAACTAGAGCATGCTATATGGAATGCATGCTTCCTTACAATGAGCCCTATATATAAGAAGATAAGTTACTTGGCCCTTACTCTACCTAAATACCTTGAGGACACATGTGCTTTTGCATGATAGACACTTATCCTTTTACATATTGCACATTCTAACACTTGTGCATTTATTCCTTCTTCCCCAAGTAACTCCTAATATAATAATCTACCTAAGGTGGTACATAGACATGTACCTAAATAATGTAATATACTCTAACACCCCCCCTGTATTACATTATTTAGGTATTGAAGACTTTAGTCTTCAATATGGATCTTTGTATTTGTCTTCATTCTTCAAGTGGTCTTCGAATTGATCTTCTACTTGAGCTTCACCTTTTTGCTTGACTCTGTATTCTAACTTTGGCATTGTTATTGTTTTCCTTCCAATTCTATTGTAGAAGTAGTTCATACCTTTTCTGTGCTCATATCTACACCTTGAGAAGTATACTTGAGAGAACTCACTAATAAAATTTCTTGTCATTGTATATATCCAATCAAAGGAATGATTTTCTTTGTACCAACAATATCTTTGTGAATGATTGGTTCCTCCACAAATCTTACAACTATGGAGATTCCAACATCTCTCTATCTTGTGTCCATATCTACTACAATGACTGCACTTATTTTCTATAGCCAAATACCTTTGACCATTTTGTCCATCATAGCAACTGTTCCTATCAATATCTATTACTGATTTGATGTCACTATGTTCTACTGCAAACTCATTCTCTTTTTTATTGTTACTGATATGACTTGTATATTCAAGACCTTCATACTTTGATTTGATTTCTGATGCTATTAGTTCTCTCATTCCTTGTTCATGTTTCCCTAATCCTGTATCTTCATGTCTTATCAACTTTGAGCAAAAACAATTAGTATGATCAATACAATCATTAGAATGATCTTTGTCAGTATCAATATAATCTTGTGCATCACTGTATCTATCATCATCTAAATTTATGCCTTCATCAATTATAGCACCATGAACCTTTTCTGAGCAATCATGAACTGTATCTAGATCACTTGTATCACATATAACATTAATATTTGTAACAAGTTCTTCTATCTTTGTCAAGAATTCTAAATCACTAGTGTCAATGCTTGCATTGCAATATTCTCTTTCATTTTGACAAGAATCATGATTTGCATCTTTATCCATTTGAAGAATATCACTAGTATCATAGCATGCATCAATCATTAATGGTTTTAATTCTATGGGATTGTAGCATGAATCTGCCATCATAGATCTTAAGTCATTTGTGTCATTAGAAGCATCTTTCATTTCTATCTTGTTCTTTACATCTTCAACCTATTCTTGTTCTCTCATTTTAGAAACATTAAGAGTGTTAATCCCTTTGTAGATTGTTCTCCATAGATTGGTAGGTATAGTAACAAAATTTTATAGTAATCATTAGCATTACTAAGAACACTTTGCATGCATTTTTGAAGTGTAGAATAATCCCCTTTTTTTGTTTCACTAGCAATATTTGCAAGCTTACTATTCAAAGCATTTGCTTCATCCATATACCTGTTCTTTAAATCTTTTATCATGTCCTCTTGTCTTCTATTCTTGTCTTTGAGAACATCATTAGAAAGTAATGCCATGTATATTACTTTTCCTATATCATTAGGTAATGTGAAAGTATCTTTTGAGTTTTCAATTGCTTCTCCAATTTTTGAATTTAAATAGTCTTCTAGTGTTGAAAAAATTTCACTTTTGGACGCTCCCATGATTGATTGTAAAACCTTCTTTCTTTGTGTAGATGTACCCTCTTGAATTTCAATTTTTTATATCATCTTTGGAGTGCATATTTTTAGTAATTGCAATTGTTCCTTAGTCTTTTCTATAGGATCATCTTGAATGTAAATTTCTTCTTGAAAGTCTGAGTTTTCTCCAAAGACAATTAGTTCTTGTTGAAGACATATATTTTCTTCTTCAACTAATTTTGTCAATTCATGAAGTTCTAGTTTCAGGGTTTCTATTTTTGGATTACTTGTTTTATTTTTTATTTGCAACTTCTTTGCCATGTTCCTTTGATGTAGGCTACCTTATGTCTCCCTAATGTTTAGAAACTTTCAATTTGAAGTTCTCTATGGTTGGATTTCTTTTATCTTTTTAGTTTGTATGAAAGACAAGTATAAGCAATTAATTCCAACTCCTTTAAATAATGAACTTCCTTCTATAATATTTAACATCCAATAGTTAATATTTCTAAATTCCAATAACCAAGGTTTGATGTAGTAACCCTTATAACTCCCTAATTTGGAATTTTAAAAAATAGTATTAATATTTGCAAATCAATTTATATAGGTTGAAAACCTTGTACCTCTTAATTATTTGCAGATATCAAGCAATTTTATGAAATCTTCTACCTTTACCCAAAATTGCTTTCTTTAGTTTCCAAGGTTGATATATCAATGTAATAATAATTATATTTCAACCTTATAGTATGCACCTTATAACTCCTGAATTAAGGAAAGTAAAAAACTAATTGATATAGAAATTTTACCTCCCTTTGAAGTATGGTGAATGAGCTTTTGAATTCAGATGTTGATGAGTGATCAATGCTCCTATCTAAACAATGATATTGGTCTTAGAATGGTGGTGATATTCCCTTCATAATTTGGACATTCACTGCTCTATTTTATGGCTAGTCTATCTATGGTTTGACCCTGATATTGATGCTATATTGAATGCTTTTTCTAACCATTAAGTTCTCTTGCATGTAACGAGTGTATTTACCCCATGCTAAATTCGATTCAAATCAGTGGCACTCCTTATGACTTCGCTAATTTGAGACCAAATTTTTGATGTGCATGAATGTAACAGGAAGACCTTCAAAACTGGCTATGCAAAAGGGGACCCTAATGGTAACTTAGCACACTATTTGACCTATGTTTTGAAACCCTATATAATGTTCTATCAATTTCTATATGGAATATGGAATGATTAAACTGATGGGAACTTCATGTAGTATTCTACCTAGTGTAATGGTTATTCTATAATGTTTTCTTTTTCAACGTTCCAACCAATGACTTCTATGTTTACTCAACCACAATCCTTTTCCTTATCATTGATTCATAGTAGATTTTTATAACACCTAACCTACAATATTCCAATGAAATCCTTATAACTGCTATCTTCAATGTGACATCATTCTTTATCATTCGTTGTTTTATAACAACTATTGTATTCACTTCTTCCTTTCGATGTGCATAACTATAATGGCTCTGCATGATAATGGTCACTTATCACCAATGATTTTGCTTGTTTGTTTTACCATAACATTTCATGTATTGATTGCAAGACTGCTATACTTGGATTCATGTTGGATATGTAATGGCTATGCTTTGCAAGCGATGTGTTGTATGAAACAACTACTTTAAGAAACATTTCCAAAGCACCTTTTAACGACTAGTCTTGAGGTGAATCAAAGTGATGTTTGATTTTTCGCTCGCATTCCTTGGTGTAACGACTCCTTTCTCTTTTATAATGGCTACTAGCAGCGATGCTCTCTTCATGTAGACACCTAAAACACGTCATGTCGAGGGCGACTACTCATATGGACATGCTACAAGACCATATGGAGGATCTTGGATAGACTCCAAGATAGAGCAATGGTTCTAACCACTCAATTTGGGCTCCTTGGCCTAATCAGTCTGAACAGCAGCCCAGACCTACGGTTTATAGGCTGAACCATGGCTGAGACCTACGGTTTACAGTCTAGACCATAGTTGTGACCTACGGTCTTAATTGAAGTTCAGTTGGCCTTCAATCCGAGCCAAATCGGTTTGAACGACCATTTGATCTAGAAGAAGGTGGTTAGAGGATGGAAGCTTCCAATCCAACTATCCTAACCACCCCTTCTTGATCTTGGCTTCTCCATGAAGCCACCCCTAGCCCTTGGGTAGTCCTATAAGTACCCCTCAAAATTAGGGCAACAAAGGGAGGGAGAGCATTGGAGATTTGAGCAATGAAGCCCTATCGAATTGTACACTCAACTGAGTATACTAAGAGAGAGCTATTGCACTTATCCCCTACCTACTTGCCAAGATTCATGATGA
The DNA here is from genome assembly GCA_028583015.1 of Wollemia nobilis. Taxonomy (NCBI): domain Eukaryota; kingdom Viridiplantae; phylum Streptophyta; class Pinopsida; order Araucariales; family Araucariaceae; genus Wollemia; species Wollemia nobilis. Next base: position 1,436,285 of record JAQPPZ010001579.1, on the reverse strand, counting down.
ATTGCATTATGGATGCCCTAGGAGCCTAGGAGAGCCAAGAAATGCATATTCGGGCAAACGAAGGCCCTTCACAGCGAATCAACCACCAAATCAGTCTGAGGACACTAAAGGCGACCATTGAACATCAATTTGGACAAGGAGGTCAAGCCCACTACCCTTGGAATTGAGGGTAAACCTATCATATTGCTAACCGTGGCTTTCAACCATGGTTTATAGTGCAGACCACTCACCAGAGCTACGGTTTGCAGCAGAGGTATCACCACCTTACCCTTTTCATTTTTGTTCGATTAATTAGCTTAGATTAGCTATTTTCATGGTTTAATTGCAGTTTAGCAGACTTTTGACCGGTAGAATTAGGTTAGATTAGTTTCTTTATGTTAATCATAAAATAGGACATAAATGGATTCTTTATGCACTTTTATGCTTTATTTTACATAATTGATCCATGCATAGTGTAGTTGTTGTCTTTCTTTATGCAATTATATGAATCTTGATGCAATTAACATAGTTTAGAAGCACTTTTCATGTTTTCTTGATTATACATGCTTAATGGTGTCTTTATGCAATTTTCCTAAAAGGGCCTCATCATGAGAGGTTGCCTATATTTTTGACACTCTTATGTTGTTTCTTGACCGTAGGGAACAGATTCAAAGGAGACTTAACCATCAACTTCCTTCCTCAACGCGAAGAAGAGGGCAACTCCACCCTAGAGCAGTTTGTGACCAAGTGAAAAGCACTATTAGTGCGCCTACCCTATTGAGGGCTTTGGCATTGTATTAATCGTATCATCATTTGGGTGACCCTAAGAGGGGCATGATTGTAACCGAGATTCTTTACAATTATTAATACAAGAAAGTCTATTTTATTGAATCTATGCAATCTTGTCAATTTTATGCTTTGAATGAATGAATACGACATAGTACAGTAGATGGGTGCACACTTTTTGGTTGGATCAAAAGGTGATCATGGTGGAACTCCACAATTCTAGCATCTGACTATCATTTTTTGGTTTTTGTGACTTGCAGGTACAGACCGCAGCTACCAGCTACGGGCCAACAATTGAACCATAGGTTCAACCCATGGGCCACAGTCAGAACCGTAGCCCAGACCTGCGGTTTCCAACAGACATAGCAGACAACAGAGGGATAAAGCTAAATCGGATGAGGATTTGAGGTAGGACCTACTTCTCACTCTCTGTCATTTTTTCTCTCTGTGTTTTTCTAGAAAGCTAAATTTTGAATGCAATTAAGAAACTAAGAAAGAAAAGAAAATGAATTAGGTCTTAGTTGCATTTATCTTTCATGTCATTAGAAAGGCGCTGCTAGGAATAGCGGATCTCTGATTTTAATCCGCCCTAGAATCCAACATGCTTGATAGAATTTGTGTGAATGGTTTGCATGTGTGAGGCCCAATTAGTGGCCAATTATCATCGTAATGTGCATAGTCTTAAAGAGCATCTAGAATAGCTTGCATTTTTTGAATTTGAAATGTTCTTTCATTTGCATAGCATTTAGAAAATGAGCATGAATGCTATATGATGCATTTATTTTATGTACATTAAAAGGAACCACACACACCACTTGGCACTTAAACGCTAGTGAGTTGGGCTTGACATCCAACCACTAGTAGGGTTCAATGACGGTGGGTGTAACTTCCATCCATTGGCCCAAATCCCATGAACCTTTTGGATACTAGACCAATACCGGATCCGAGAACCTTTCGTACCCTAGAAAATTTGCATGTATTCTCTTCGGAGGGTATAACGTTGACTAGGGGAAAATGGGTGAGGATCTGGGAGGACCTGTGCTCCCTGACCATGTGTGGGCTTCATTACCACACATTATAGGTTGGATTATGCAACTTGGAGTTCATAGCCAAGTTGTCGAGCTACGAGCGTACAGGTGAAAGCCATTAAACTGAGAATAAAATCCAACAAGTTTTGCAAAACATGATAAGAGTTTCTACACTGATACAACAAATCATTGAAACACATCAAACAGTTTAGGGCTCAAATTTTAAAATGTAAAGGAGATAATCACATTGTTTACTTTGTATGCTTCTTTATTGCTTAATTCATCAAGATAAGGCCCTCCTTGAGGCCACAATTTTTAGTAAGAGAGGAAACCTCTCAAGTCTTGTTTAGTCGGTTCATCATGATGACTAGGCATGATAGAGCTCAATCACGAGCTAATGAGTCGAAGAATTCATGGAGAGGCTCTGAACACTCCCGATGTTCTCCTGAGGATCTTTCAAACCTCGTACACCTCCTTGCTAGGCATCACACTCATCATGCACCTGAGGATCCAATCCTCCTAGCATGACATTCTGATAGTCATCGCGAGCTCCCTTCATCACGTAGGGGGTTCACCCATACAGATCATGGGGTTTCTTCACATATGGTGAGAACCCAAGTCATTAGGTCTCCACCTGGTGAGATAGAGAGTTGTGGATCATACTCCATGAGTCAGTCCTATAGGGAATCTGAGTCTCATGCAGCCCATGAGAGGCAACTACTCCAAGATCAATTGGAGGAGGCACACCGTCAGCGTAAGCACCTAGAGCATGAGTCCACAGAGAGAAAGAGAGTGCATCAACAAAGGTTGGATGAGCTCCAACGACATGAAGAGAGGATTTACCAATAGAAAGCATGTGAAGAACAATCATGTGAGGTAATTCCCAAAAAGAAGCTCATACCTAGAGTGCTTAGGCAACAAGTCAACGTGATGCACCCAATGCATCGTCAAGAGTTGCCACTTAAGCAAGTAGATAGCCATTCTTCTAGATAGATAGACATGCCTAGGGTTATCGAAGAGCAATAGAAAGAGATGTCTAGGGATCCCATGCGTAAGCGTGAGGTCGAGAGTAGTCAAGTCCAATAGGTGAGCAATGTCAATGCTCGAAAGTCATCACAATCCTTGGGGTATATACAGTCTATTCCACCATATAAGGAACCTGTGATTACTTTCCATAAATAGGAAGTCAAACCTATCCCTATCAGGGAATCTGATCCTCCATTGCATATCATAGCGAGGATACAATAGATTACGTATAAGCGAGTGTTGGTGGATACAGGATCATCGATTAATATCATCACCACCTCAACATTCAAACATCTCAAAATTCCACCTTCCCACATCAAGGAAACAAATTTCATATTGCAAGCCTTTAACGATGTGGAATCCCCTACAGTAGGCACAATAGTCCTCCCCATCGAGGTGGGACAAAATATTATTCCTACATTGTGCTACATTTTAGAGGGATCAAGACAGTATAATCTACTTCTTGGAAGACCATGGATAAGAGCCATGGAGTGTGTACCATCAATAGTGCATCAATGCATTAAGTACACCCATGGAGGTGAAGTTCATGTAGTTGAAGCGGACCCAGATCCCTTCAAGTATTATAAGCTTGAGGATCATCCGTAGGAACCTGGTGAGGCACCTATGCATCTGCAAGTTAAATTGGATGAGTCTATCCAAAGTGTGGACGCAACCTCATAGACCATGGTGGAGTTACCATCCCCACCACTATCACCTGTGGAGTCACCTACAACCCCTGCACTCTCGACACCACTTAGCAGGGAAGGATTGATGAATGCCCTTACGGAGTTGCTCACAGCCACTTCGGAGGTATCATTAGAGGATCTTCACACTCCTATCAAGGAGGAAGAACCTAGCATGGTCATGGATGCACCTGAGTGTATCACACCCTCTTCATCCATCATGTCACCAGATAGTTCTCATGAGGACTATGGTGAATATGAAGAGCTTATAGATGCTAGCATTACGATGCTGCCCACCATAGAGTCCACTAAGGATTTAGGTCAACTTTTCATCGAGTCTCCACCTACGGATCCTATCCTGGAGACATCGTATGAGCATGAGGAAGGTTCAGTTATCATGACTGAAATAGAACAACCTCAGTATGTTGATGAATTACCTACGATGCATGCAGTTGTAGAGTTTTCTCATGAGTTTGTGGGGATGGTCGACATTAGGCCAGAATATCAAGTGATTCCTAATCACATAGAGCCAGAGATGGGGTAATCTAGTGGTGTTTTCACATTTCTAGGGCTAAAACTTTTGAAATTAGTCACTCTTGACTCATTTCTCATGGCACCATCTCAAGAGCACAAACAAGTAGGTTCCTCACATCATATTGGGGGTACTAAAAGTGACACAGTTCAACACAATGAAGTGAAACAAGAGCTTGAGCTGAGTCATATGCATGAGCATGTGGATAGCATTGATGAAGTGTGTCATCAAGAAGCTTCCACATCAACTCAAGTGAAGGAAATAGGTGATTTGCAATTACCTAATGGATCCATAGCATCCACTTTTCTATTTCCTTCAAATGACAAAGGTATTTCGAATCAGTCATTGGAAATACATATGAATTCTTTGTCAGTCTTGCGATCCATTTTAAGCCGTCTAGAATGGATGGAGCATCGAATGGATGAGCAAGATAAGGCATTGCATTTTATCAAAAACCGGATTGAAAATCTGGAATTACAAAAGCAACCCTTGCCTGAGGATGAATCACTTCCTGTGCAAGTACAGGAAAAGCCTCAATGAAAGCAAAAGCCCATGCGGCCAACCCAACCATTGGATTCTCAAAGCAAACCAATGCGGGGCAAGAGCCCAAAATAGTCACAACATAGTGGGACTCCATTACAAGAGTCTATGTCTGATATCTTTCAGAAGTTGCAAGAGGCTAAGGTCATCACCTTGCCTAATGTCATCCCTTTAAACCCAAATAGAGTTAAACCTATGGGTTATAGGGAGCATCACTACTGTCTCTACCATCGAATAGAGGGTCATGGCATTCGATATTGTCATGAATTTAAGAGTGTGGTGCAAAATTTGATAGATAAGGGGGTTTATCATGTAGATGGTTCTCTCAGAGTGCCCCAACATGCTGAAGTGGAGGTCACACCTCCTCAAGAGCGACCTCAAAGTCGTCAGTCGCCTCGTAGGCCCAATAGGCTAGTGCAACGAGTAGTTTCATTTCAGATGACTACTCTAACTTTGTTTCAAAAGTTACACGAGGCACATACATTCATATTACCCGAAGTCAAGCATAGGGCATCCGAGACTGGGTCACCTGATAGGGGTCCCTTTTGTGTGTATCATCGAGCACATGGACACGACATTCAGAGTTGCCAATCATTTAAGAGGGTCATCGAAGACCTAGTAGAACGAGATGAGATCCATGAGGATGGTTCTCTCGTTCACCCATGCCAAAGCATAGGCACACCGGTGAGGTCCGATCTTCACCTAGGGGAGTTGAGTTCTATCACTCTTCCTAAATAAGCTGATTACTTTTTAGTAAATAGCATGCACATTGGGGGTCTTCAAGGTAGCATACCTTTCCCACCAACCATGCCAAATTTGATAAGGAAAAATGAGGAATCTAGAGGTATTGCACCTCCCTCACCGTCATCGAATGGCACACTCACTAGGGGTATATAGGGCAACATGCCCTTCCCAAAAGGCTCCAAGGGTTCTAAAAGTCATCCCAAAAGGCTCAAGGGTTCCTAAAACGCTTGGTCATGTCAGTTAAAAGCCTAAGGATTTGCTTATAATCACTCGGTCATCCTAAAAAGCTCCAAAGGCATCTGTAAGCCCTTTGGTCAAACTCAAAAGGCACCAAGAGTTTCTGAAAAATTGCTTGGTCAACCCAAAGGCTCCAAGGATTCTCAAAATCACTTGGTCATCCCAAAATGCCCCAAAGGTACCCATAATCCCTTTGGTCAATCCTAAAAGCTCCAAGGATTCTTAAAAATCGCTTGGTCAATCTAAAGGCTCCAGAGGCATGTACTCGCCGTTTGGTCAATTATGAGGCTCAAAACCCATAAAAATTATAAAATCAATAAAATCCAAAAAAATTGGTAAAGCATAAAATCCAAAAACATTTGCATTTGCATTTGAATTTTGCATTCTCATTTTGCATTTACACATGCATTCGCTGCATTATTGCATTGCATATAGGCATTCATCATCCGTTGCATTCCGTAGTAGGAGGGATTATGTTTGTCAGTCTTACAAACGACACCACGTTTGTGTTTAAATCATGCATCTCTGCATTTATCATGATCCATCATTCATGTGAGTAATTATGTTTTTCAACACAACCTGTAATGTTGCTATGGAGATATACTAGGGTTTTCTGGTCATTCAGCCATACCTAGTGGTCTTATCAAGAGTTGGTAGAAAGCTTGCTTTGCTTTTGTAGCTAAGGTTTAGTTAGTATAGCCCTTAGCATATCATAAGCCTATCACTAATCAAAAAATTTAAACAATCCTAATAAGGACTAGGGGAAGATGAAAGTCATGAAGCAGGACCGGGTATCCTAAAGCGAAAAGAGTTATTCTTGCTTATCCCTCTGTGCGAACGGTATGGGAAATATTGGCAGTTGGCAAAAGGATAGGTTAGTTCCCTATTCAGAATCCCTTGCTTATGATAAAATGAGCAATATCCCAAAGAGATATCCCACATCAATCCTCATGATTGATACCCTAGATCGATATCATAGATCGACTCCCAGAGTGATATCCCATATTGATATCATAAGATCGATATTCTCAATCGATATACCAAAAATAGTTTTCCCAAGTAAATCCCCCCAAAGGAAAGTTTTTGAAGAAAATTATCAAATGTAAATGCCGAAAAGTGAAGATCATAAAACAAACTTAAATAAAAAAAGTGAAGATCAAATGAAGATCATAAATCAAAGTTCGAGCGGAGATCAAATGAAGATCCAAAATCCAGTTCGAAGAGAGATCAAATGAAGATCCAAAGACAGTTCAAAATGAAGATGGAATCGACTCCCTTGCTTCACTACATATGAGCAAGTATCCCAAAAATTGAAGGATAGAAAGGAATGAGCCTGAATCCCTAGAATTGTCGGCACTACTATACCTTATGCATGATGATATGTCTGATGCATTAGCACCTCGCTTATGAACAAGACCAATGTTTGAATGTGGAAGAGCTAGCTTCAGGTGTCCTGCATTGCCTAGTGGCTTAGTCCAACTAAAATCTAAACTTGGGATTGGATAAGATATTTGTGGAACCCCTATCTTAGCAATGGGCTGAAAGAATCCTGCCTGACATCGAGGAACGCTCGTGTCTTATCTTAAAATAATCATGTGCACACACAGGGATAATGAACAGTTAGGGCCTATCCTAGCAAAAGCCTTTTATCTCAAAAGTCTAGTGTGGTTAGTATGCAACTTTTGATAAGTCTATTAGGGTGTTTGAGTCTCATGGAAAACCTCAAAAATTTCTCCCATAGCAACAAAATGTCAAATATCGCAACCATATAAATCATCAAATTGCAAAGTATCGAATCCATGATACATCATTATATAAAGCACAATCAACATATAGGATAGATACCGGATGGATATTAGAAATAATATTTAGATGACCACTGACTATATCGTGCATATTTTTCAAATTTTGCAAAAGAAAATCGAATGACACATTATATCATTCACATCATAACAATCGCATACCATTACATTTCATATATGGGTGATTAATTGATTAAATTCTTATCTTAAGGATTTTCAATTACATTCATGATTTTTATACATTCTGTGGTGTCATCCATTAGATTGATAAACATATCTGCATTTATTCCTTATGTTTTAAGTGATTAAAGCATACAGGTTCATTTACATTAGATTAGCATCATGTAAATAAATCATTACATACATTAATGCATACAATAAAGCAATATCAAATATGCATTAAGAAAAAAACATCGCATCCATATGCATCCATCATAAAAAGCACATCTAAGCATCTAGATCATTGCATACCATCATCATAAATTAAATAGCTATCTAGTGCATGACATCATACATCGCATCATATAGCATCAACATAACATAAGCATTGCATCCATGTGCATCACATAAACATAAAATCAAAATATAAATGAGTACACAATAATGAGCCATAAAATGATCAATCATATCATATATAAATATGTGTCTCAAAGTACATCGAGAGTACAAAAATACCTGTAGGCTACAATTATGTAGGTCCTCGACCTTACACTCAAAAATGGTACAATACATATATCAAAAAATGTGTACTAAGGAGGGCCTACGCCCCCAGCCTATGAATCACCACCTATATCCCTGTGGCTCCTGTGAGAGCTAGCTCCATGTGTGCTAGAATATCGATGAGTCCACTCGGTCCTATGAGTTCGATGGTTGGAACTCATTGAGGACTACCCTGTAGTCCTGGTCCTGGTCCTCTGTGACCTCATAGCCTACCTATCCTCTGGAACCTGTAAACTCCTCAGCTCGATGAAGCCCTCTAGCTGAGAGATGCGAGCTACCCTCGCATCCAATCGATCATTTCTCTCCTCTATGAGAGAAGTGAGTCACCTGATCTCTACCATAGGATCCACACCTATGACTAGTGGAGCGGTTGGAGGTCCCATGACAACCTGAGAGGATGAAGGGTCTCCCCTCTGTAGCCTAAGTAGGTCCCTCTCTGCAACTGCCTCACCCTGTTGTACCATTGCTACATCATGGGCACTAGTGAGCTCTTAGACTCGAGCCTCTATCATTGTAGCTCACTCTGTGAGACTAGTGATCTCCTCCTGTGCCTTAGCTAGCTGCCTATCTCGGTCAGCTAGCTTCACCTCTAGAGTGGTGATAGTGGTGTCTCGCTCCTGCTATTGAGTCTGATATCTACCAAGCTGACTCTACAAGTCAGCAACCTGAGCTAAGAGTAGCCCCTCTATGCTATTAGGAGGAACCTCACCCTCCTCTGGAGCCTCATCATCTGGGTCATCCTCGAGAGCCTCCTCGATGGTGGCCTCTATGCCCCATCCACCCTCTGTCCATTGGTGCACCCTATGCCCATCAGGATCCATCGCTGCCTCTACCTGATCATCAACTCTACCTAGAGGCCCTGATCCATGCCATCGTAGCATCGACCACCATCCATCGTATGCTAGAGTGGTAACAGCCTGGTCAACTCCAGTCTCCTAGAAATCATCTAGCTCATACCCTAGAGTTAGAGGCTGGATCCATGGTAGATGTGTCTCTAAAGCCAAGCGCTTGTAGACAAATGGGATCTCTAGAATGTCCTACACTAGGTCAAACTACCGTAGGATATGAGAATAAAATTGGTACTCTCTAATCTCGGCCTTTTGGTCGAGTAGCCATCTATCCCGATGAGCTTGTCGAAGCCACTCATCGACCTCAGTCCAGTCAGGGCACTCCATGTAAGGCCACCACTCGATATCATCCAGGTGAGTCCTACAAACTATGTAATATAATGTTGGGTGTCACCAACATGGGTCCTACTCTTGAACCCCTCCTCCTCTCGAGGCCAATAGGTGGTATAACACTGGTGGGCATCATCGACCTCTATGATGTGTAGTGGTAGCTCCCTAGGATGCTCTATCTTGATGTGCTGCTAACCCCAAATCTGAAGAAGTAAGCTACAGCTGATACCCTGATGGCTTCGGTCTATAATATGGTATAGCTCTCTATACAACTGGTAGAGTAGGGTGCTCCCCTAGGCTAGTCATAGTGGTCGATGGATGGTGCTCTGAACCACTCTCCGGATAGTGGCTAGGAGGTTCTAGGGAATCCTCATGCTCGAGGAGTCTAGAAGGACAACTTGCACCACCAGGTGCATAAATACGACCTCACATATGGAGAAGATATTCTTCCCCTACCAATAGCCGATATGGACCCCTCCATGATCAATATCGCGCTGAGCCTCCTCGCTCGAGCATCGAAGATAGCATCAAAAATGGACTCCTTAGCCCTAGAAGTAGAAGAGACGATGGCCTCACCATCAATGGGGATCCTAAAGATCCTGTAGACATCCTCTAGGGTCACCATCATTTCACCTGTAGGTAGGTGAAATGTGTTGGTCCGCGCATTCCAACGTCGGGCCAACGTAGTCAAGTAGGCTTGATCTACCCTGATAGTGGGCAGATCCAGTACGTAGCCGAAGTCGACAGCTCTGAACCATTCTCGCTCCTTGGGAGTGAGCTCTCCATGGAGAGTCTTAAGGATGTCGGGCTCTCAAGCTCTAGAGGTCAACCTCTGAAATAAAAAGCATAATATAAGGAAAAAATCTAACTAAAAACAAGCAAAAACATTTAAAAATGACCTAAAAATCATCAAAAACATCTAAAAACTGATAAAATTGCAAAAACATGTCATCATGCAAGCCTAAAAATAAAAAATGTCACTCAGACAGGTCAAAAATGCATTAAAAGACATTAATTGCCTATTAAAACTTAGAAAAATTAAAAATTTGATAATTTTTTTCTAAAGTTTACGAACCATGGGTCAACCCTACGGTCCGCATGCGGTCAAAAATTGACCATTGGGATTTTAAATGCAGACCACAACTAGCAACTGTGGTCCCCAATTGATCAATTGGGAACCGCAGTTGGTACCTACGGTCTCCGATTGAGATCCCGCTCGGTCTAAAACTACGGCTAAAAAATAAAAAATTAAAAAAAACAATCCTAAGCTACCCTAGCCTAAGGTGTGGTTCATTGCCAACAATTTAGTGTGATTGATTAACCAATTACTTAATTTGGTTCATTTTATTGGTAATGGATGTGAGGTCTTGGTTTCGAATTACCTTGCCCTCGCCTCGTCCACCGTGGCTAGAAGAAGCTTGCCCACGCTCTGCCATCGTGTTGTGTAGGTGTGAGTGTGAAGTTTGGTAGGGTTGCAAGTGAGTTTCTCAATTGTCACTATCAGAGCTCCAAATTGCAAGTCATTGTCAAGGAATAATGAGAGAAATTTGAAAATTGGGCTTTTTATAAGCTTTTCATGTAGACCGTAGGCCCTAGCCGCGGTTCCCAAAATTGCAAATGGGAACCATAGACCCTAGCTACGGTTTGCAACTGGCAAGCAATTTAATAAAATCCCACCATGGGAAGGTTTAAAATGATAAATCAATAAATCCCAAGGGATCAAAACTCAATAAAATCAATCAATTTGGAAATTTGGTGATGATCAAGCACCGGGATCCGATTAAAAATCAAATATCTGGCTGAGATTATAAAGTACATTCAACCGAGGTCATCGCTATGACAATCCTTTCATGGAGCGATGCACCTCCCAACCAAATAAATAAACTCAATTCATAATTCAAAACATTAAAAAAAAATCAAATAATTAAAAACACCAAATGCGCCTCGTATTCAATAATTTACCCTATACACTTGGCGGTTGCAGCGACTTGCGATCCATGCAATTCAACAAGATGAGTAAATTACCATAAGGACATTTGGGGCAAAATTGTCATCGTTGATCTGATATGCTTCTTTTCAATCCCTAAGAAGGCCTTCGAGGCTGGACTTCTCCACGGGAATGAGGTGTTTCATGTCATTTCTTCTATGACATCTTTTAGCAAATCATCGATAATTTGATTCAACACAAATCTAATTGGATTTGTATCATTTCGATTCCCTAAGATGGCTATTGTAGCCCAACTGCTCCATGGGATAGAAATGTGCAAATACTATTAATAGTTGGAATCAAAAGTTGAACTAGGCCTAGCCAAGGCATTAATTTGCTCAAATCTAAATTTGTTCAGATCATCCATGGTGGTCAAGCGACATCGTCGCTTTAATCATTGTCATTACCCTCATCGACTCGTCGCTTGAGGGGGTAGTCATAATATCAAATCATAATCAAAATCAATAGAAGATCCTTGAAATCGTAGATCCCTTGATCTTGTCAAAATTGTGTTCATCCTTGCGAATCATTGTCAACAACTATCATAAGCTTACCCCTTTGCTTGGGGAAAATAGCAAATATGATAATTTGTTTGTATCTCTTCTCCTTTCGGATTATATAGGCCTAACATCCTATTGTAGCATCAAATGCTACCCGAATGATCGATGGTGAGTGCAAGCTTTTCAAGTTTAAGCCTCTCAAAGAGTTGGAAGCAATGATTCCAGGATGCACATCCTTTTGCAGGACTTGGGGCATCTAATGTTGATCTGACTAATGATCATCATAGAACCTTCGACATCATTTTAGGAGGTCTATTTTTTCTCAGCATTGTTCGATCTCACAATGCATCTCAAAAGGGGCATCTGTAGACACCTAAAATGCGTCATGTCGAGGGCGACTACTCATATGGACATGCTACAAGACCATATGGAGGATCTTGGATAGACTCCAAGATAGAGCAGTGGTTCTAACCACTCAATTTGGGCTCCTTGGCCTAATCAGTCTGAACCGCAGCCCAGACCTATGGTTTATAGGCTGAACCATGATTGAGACCTACGGTTTACAGTCTAGACCGTAGTTGTGACCTACGGTCTTAACTGAAGTTCAGTTGGCCTTCAATCCGAGCCAAATCGGTTTGAACGACCATTTGATCTAGAAGAAGGTGGTTAGAGGATGGAAGCTTCCAATCCAATTATCCTAACCACCCCTTCTTGATCTTGGCTTCTCCATGAAGCCACCCCTAGCCCTTGGGTAGTCCTATAAGTACCCCTCATAATTAGGGCAAAATAATGAGAGAGAGCATTGGAGATTTGAGCAGTGGAGCCCTATCGAATTGTACACTCAACCGAGTATACTAAGAGAGAGCTATTGCACTTATCCCCTACCTACTTGCCAAGATTCATGATGAATTGCATTATGGATGCCCTAGGAGCCTAGGAGAGCCAAGAAATGCATATTCAAGCAAACGAAGGCCCTTCACAATGAATCAACCACCAAATCAGTCTGAGGACACTAAAGGCGACCATTGAACATCAATTTGGACAAGGAGGTCAAGCCCACTGCCCTTGGAATTGAGGGTAAACCTATCAGATTGCTAACCATGGCTTTCAACCATGGTTTACAATGTAGACCACTCATCAGAGCTACGGTTTGCAGTAGAGGTATCACCACCTTACCCTTTTCATTTATGTTTGGTTAATTAGCTTAGATTAGCTATTTTCATGGTTTAATTGCAGTTTAGCAGACTTCTGACCGGTAGAATTAGGTTAGATTAGTTTCTTTATGTTAAGCATCAATTAGGACATAAATGGATTCTTTATGCACTTTCATGCTTTATTTTACATAATTGATCCATGCATAGTGTAGTTGTTGTCTTTCTTCATGCAATTATATGAATCTTGATGCAATTAACATAGTTTAGAAGCACTTTTCATGTTTTCTTGATTATACATGCTTAATGGTGTCTTTATGCAATTTTCCTAAAAGGGCCTCATCATGAGAGGCTGCCTATATTTTTGACACTCTTATGTTGTTTCTTGACCGCAGGGAACAGATTCAAAGGAGACTTAACCATCAACTTCCTTCCTCAACGCGAAGAAGAGGGCAACTCCACCCTAGAGCAGTTTGTGACCAAGTGAAAAGCACTATTAGTGCGCCTACCCTGTTGAGGGCTTTGGCATTGTATTAATCGTATCATCATTTGGGTGACCCTAAGAGGGGCATGATTGTAATCGAGATTCTTTATAAATATTAATACAAGAAAGTCTATTTTGTTGAATCTATGCAATCTTGTCAATTTTATGCTTTGAATGAATGAATACGACATAGTACAGTAGATGGATGCACGCTTTTTGGTTGGATCACTTCAAAAGAAAAAATATGATCGCTTGGGTCAACATCATCATCTTGCAATGCTTGTGATCATCTTCTTCATCACTAGTGGGCTAGAGCATTCTTCAATGTTGTCCTTAGAATCTTTGGTGCATGATCCAGGATAATAACTCTTTTTGTGTGGAAACCCTTGTGGTGGAATGACTATGCTTGGCACAATAACCTGTAGATGTTTGTGTTATTTGACGTAAATATTGGTGGTCCATTGAATAATAGTTATAGGGGTTAAATGCATTCATAATATCTTGGAACTCATCGAATGATAGTAATGGTCATTGAATGCATGTGGTACTCCAAGCTTTGGCCTTCTAATTCAATGGCACTTCCAATATCGTCCAAGGCATTTGATGAAAGACTACTAATTTAGCACATCGTATGTGTATGGCTCTTATATCTTCCTAAAATTGCAATGCTTGTAATGGCTCTAATGTGTGCTTTTTAAAGCCGCTTTAACAGGACCCTTGAAGGATTCAAAAACAATCCCATGCATTCAATTGGTAACAATGACTGTATCGGGTAGGCTAAAAACCCTATAAAATGTAATTATGTAATTTGAATTATGCCTAAGATGGATACTCCTTGGAGTGGTAGATCCATACCTCTTTGAATGAATGGTTGTTCTTGCAAGTGAATCTTGCCCTACTACATTAGCATGCAATAACATCCCTCGTTGGAACTGGTTCAAATCCTAGGAAGAATAGAAAACAAAAAACACATGTGGCTCTCTATATTTCCTATGGATCTACCATGTGCTCTAATACCATGTTAGCTTTTGAAGCTATAAACTAAATGGAAATGCAACCACAAGTAATGGAATAAGCAAGCTAAGATCTAACTATGATAATGGCTAACTAATAAGCATGAAAATAACATGAGAATCTTCAGGAATAACACATGCAACAACCATTAATGAATACTCACAAAAATAGAAGCTTAATACATAGTATGGAAACTAGAGCATGCTATATGGAATGCATATTTCTTCACAATGAGCCCTATATATAAGAAGATAAGTTACTTGGCCATTACTCTACCTAACTAGCTTGAGGACATATGTGTTTTGGCATGATAAACACTTATCCTTTTACATCTTGCACATTCTAACACTTGTGCATTTATTCCTTCTTCCCCAAGTAACTCATAATCTAATAATCTATCTAAGGTGGTACATAGATATGTACCTAAATAATGTAATATACTATAACACTTCCATATATTATCTTTGGTAGCAAGGATGTCAAACAACTTTATGATGTTTGTTCCTCTAGATTTTTATACAAAGGCCAAGCTTGGCCTACCAAGTGTACCAATTTATAGGGGAACTCCAAAATCATCTCCTAGGTTAAGGCAATGGTCATCATGGCCTGCAAGAGGATTTAACTCATTTATAAATATGGGTGTTTTGGGTGTATGGAAGTATATGGTGGATTGAGTGGGACAAATTGCATGTGATGTGAGGTCAACTTTACTAATGTGTCAATAAGAAGAAACATAGTTGGTAATGGCAAAGCTGATGAAGGTGATATGATGTAGGGGACTAGTGGTTACAAGGTGGTAATTTGGATAGTGGAAGATGAAATTAATGTAATGGAGGTGGTCCCACCATGATTATGACCATTGGGGGTAGGGTGCCCCTTGAAGAACTATACACTACACTAGTGGAGGATGAGAGAAGTGCAACAAAATAATGGGAAGGGAGAGAAGCAAGAGTATAAGAAGAAGGGATGGAGAGAGAATATAGAGCAGTGGATGGTAAGAGGAAGGTAGAAATGATTGCAAAGGCTACTTTATTGATCATTTTCAACTCAAGAGAGGAACCTCATTGAGGAATTTCCCCCTTCTTGAGTCGAATTGTTTATTTTTTTTGTTCCAACTCCTTGGTTGCAAGTAACTCTTCATGTTGGAAATCATAATTTTTTCAAAATTGAACAAAATCAATCCATCCATTCAAAACTTATACAAAAATTGAAAGAAGAATTAAAAAGAGAGATATGATGAGTACCTATAGGCACCATAAATAATTACTATATCTATAGATAATATTACACAACACATCAATAACAAAATGAGGAATGGGAAGTCGTATTTATATTGATACCAAAATTCCAATCACATAATAAGGTTTAACCTAAGGCAACATAACAAGAGGGATTTATGTTAATTACAAGTTATAAAGAGGGTTTAACCATAACAAGGTTAATCATGGTCCATAGGGATTACATAATAAAATATTATAATTAATTAATACATTGTACAATGAAATGCCCTTAGGCCTATCCAATACATCATACAATATCAATATTTTCCATGAATCAGATTATAATTTTAACACCTTCCATAATATAAACTAAGGGGCCAAGAAGAGGTGATATTAGTAACAATAATATCACCACCCATAATGGATGCTCTAGTGGGCCTTTAAATTTTGAGATAGACTCATTTAGATCCCTCCAATTTTTAAAATCTACTACTACAAAAATATGTCCTACATAAGAGTCCCCTTATATTAGACTATAGTCGCCACTACTATTATTAGACACTCCCACACACATCCAAAAAACACTTTTTCTAGGAATTAAAATGAAGATAAGGCAACAAACTATTATAGCACTCCATAGGGTCAAAAATCCTAGTGTTATGCTTGGTCAATAGTCCCAATGCTACGTAGGATCAATAATCAAAATCTTGATGCTATGCATGGTCAATGAACTTGGCACTATGCACATAAAATAGTTTTGTCATTTTCCCTTTTATTTATGCCCCACACACAAATGTTCTAGAATGGATTCATCATTCAACTATTTTTACACTTAGATTTACTCTGGTGCACAACTATTCTAGTGCTCAAATTACTCTAGTACATAGCTACTCTAGCGTACAAGTATTCTAGCACATAAGAAATCTGGCACACAGATACTATGAAACAGAAGTTGTCTAGTATAAAGCTACTCTAAAATTATTAGCCTCTCTAGAAAACTCTTTAAATAGATACTTATTTTGTCTTTAGGATGTTCTTGTTCTCGAAAAAGTTATTTTAGTATGAAAACCTACAAGCTTATCAATAGCTTGATCCATTCCTTAAGTAGAGATAAAAAATGCAATCAGTCCCTTAAGAATGCATGAAACCATTCTAAATAGTTAAATAAAGCATTCCATTATTTACTACATTCATCATTAATATTATCATAAATTATATATTATTCCATAACATACATATACATTAATCATATAAAGTGGGTAAAAAGGCTTTACTTGGCTGCATATAATGAGGTAATTTTGGAGCCTCATCAAAAGAGGAATTGACTATAGCATGTCATGAATATTTTTCTTATAAGCTTCCAGAAGACTAAAAATCTACTACAACTATCACAAAACCATCTATATCTCCCAAAAAATTAAGCCAATATTCTAATTACATAGAAAATTATAAAAATATCCTTTCAAAATACAAGTAATAGGACTTCAGGGCTATTCCATACAATTCAGACCCTAACACTAGAATACGTCTATAAACTAATGTCACTGATGTGTAGAGCTCAAATAATTATGCAATTTAAACAAAAATGCTCAAAATACTTCCATATACAAAAGTTATGATCTCTAAAAGTTTTTCCTAAATAGGCCTCGATAATTCGAAAATTAAAGCCTCAAACATTAGAGAAATGATATAAAATCATAGTGTACTATGTATTTCCCATGCATGTGATGATGGCCACCATTTATGTTGCACCACTTAACCACCATTGGTGCACTCTGAGTCCAACATTTACTCATTTTTATTAGTTTATGGGGTTTAATTAAAATAAAGGCATATGCCAAAAAGAAGTGCCACATCGACTAGAATTCAGCTGATCTATATCAAGAGAATAAATGACTAAGGAGGGATTGGAACCCAAGTCTCTTCCATGCTAAGACCACTGAGATAGGAAACTAAGCACTACTTCCATTTGGATATAAAATTGTTTCCTTTGTAGATACCATACCTCTAGGGAACAACAATCGAAATGCCATACATAGAATTCAAACACACAATTCTACCCATTTAAGACAACTATATTGGCACACCTTCCCTACCTCTTGACTATAATAGCATTGTTTATATTTCCATACAAGTACCTCAACTTGGTAAGGAGATTCAAAAGTCCCAATGTGATTCAATAATGCACCATTGAGCCTTTAAATAATGATCCAAATTGCCATGCTACAACAATAGACAAAGATTGATCAGTATCCTCTTAAAAATGACTCTAGCTATTTTTAGATTCTCAAGAAAACTACTTTCTTCAAAAATACATATCATAGGGAATCAAGCCTACATCCTTAGCTAGATAGTACCTTCACAAAATATTTCCTAACTGTAATGCCACTCATCTCAAGTAAAGGTGGACATATCCCATCTCCTTTAAGAAGGGATTACATTCTCCAATCTAAAAAGACACCATGTTAAGGTGGAAAGAGCATGAAATCATTCAAAATTTTGAATTTGAATTTCCCACTCGCTAGTTCTTGAGAGGAAGACCTACTTTATTCATTTTTTATACAACTTTTAAGGATTAAAATGGTTTTTCTAGAGTTCTTGAGCAAAGTAAAAAAAAAAAATCCTTCATTCTGATAAAAAGAACTCTTTACCTCTTATGCAAAAATAGCTTATGAGAGTTGATAAAAAACCATCCTATGTTTTAGAAGAAAAATCAAAGGCTTAGAATAACACTTATACATGAGTCAACTCTATGACTGCTTTGATACCATGTTGGAATCCATATTATTTTCTAGAAATGAACAAAAGTAATCTATGTACTAAAATATTATATAAAAAAGTGAAAAGAAGGATAAAAAATGGAGAGATATGATGGGCACCCATGGGCACCATAAATAATCACTATATTCATAGATAATATTACACAACACTTCAATAATGAAATGAGGAGTGGAAAGGGGTATTTTTACCAATACCAAAATTACAATTCTATAATAAAGTTTAACCTAAGTTGACAATACAAAAGAGCTTTAGGTTGACTATAGGTTATATATAGTTTTAACCATAACAAGGCTAATTGCAGCCCATAAGGCTTACATAATAAAATATTATAATTAATTAATACATTGTAAAATGAAATTAGATCTATCCAATAAATCATACAATTTCAACCTTCGCCATGAATTAGATTACAATTTCAACACTTCAAAACAAAAATTAAGTAGGGTTGTCCTTTCCCTTTTACATTAACTTAGTCACATTGAGCTATTTTGTACCCTCGATATTTTAAACTTGGTGTAGGCTACATCAAATATTTGTCCCAACCGTTGAACCAAGGACCCATTGGCTCAACACTTCAAGCATTGAATTGTATCTTTTAAACCTATTTTTCCCTTGATGGTCATTTAATTATTGAACTGACCACTTCTAGGGTCATCAATGTAAAAAAAATGGTGATTATTAGTGTTAATCTCTTCTTGGGTTTGAGTTTTTGAAGGGTTAAGGTACTGGCTACTAATTCAATATTTACTTTGACCCTCTTTGCACTCTTTAGATGCCTCTTATCCTATATGGTAGAGAAATCAACATCGAACAAACCATATCTCATAGATTTTGTGATCGTGTATATCTCATACATTATCCTTTTCAATGCAAGGTTTTTTCAATCTATGTATCCTAGTTTCTTGAGTGTCCCCAACCTTTGATGGTCTAGCTTGATGTCAGAGTCAAAATCATCCTTCTTCTTTGTGTATAAGCTATTCCACTCTAGTGGGTTAGCATATCAACTTCAAATCTCATATTCATACCCATGGTTGCTTCCTAAAGTGGTAAGGATTATTTCTTGATCTAGATTGGCTTATTATTGCATATTGTACCTCTTCTCATTTGTAAAAGAAGGTATCCAATTTTTTTTATTTTAGGGTTTATTAAAATACTCCCTTTGCATCATAGGACCAATAATATCTTAGTTTTTCTAGACCCATCTCCTTTAAACATACCTTTTCCATCAAGTGGAACCCACATAGCTTTGATATAATATTCATTATTAGTTGCTTGAGTTGGTAGAAGGTGATCTTCTTCTACCCCTTGAAATTCTTAAGTGCACATAATCAAGTTGTCACACATATTCCAAGTTGAACATGTGGTTAGGCACTTATGAAGGAAACTCGAAGGGCATGGATGAAAAGGAATAGTGGTAGATGAAGACCACTATTACTAAATAAAAAATCTCTACCTGACTATTTTTCATTGCTTAATAACTATCATATCTCATCTAATTGTCTAGGTGTCTTTCCTCTAAAATTTTCCAAAATTACCTTATACACATCATCACATAAGTGGTAGGAGGTCTTTCTTGATTCTTGATAGGGTATGCCCATGCACTCCACAAGTGATAGAGGTTGTCCATAAGCTCCTACCTAGTGTAGTTGAATGTTTTCTTCTGGTATAAGATTATCCAAACTAGGTAGGAGGTGTAGTTGAAATTCATCTCCCTCTTGGAATCCTTTAGTTGACTATCCATTTGATCAAAAATGTATTTGACACAATTAGTCATTTGGGAGTGCCCTAGATAAATATGTATGATATTGTGAATAGGGGGGAAGATCATGAAGGGTCTCCAAATTATTGAATCTATGATGTCTCACCTCTCACTTTGAGGATAAGGGCAGTTGTTATTTTAAGTCTAACATTTAATGGATTCAAGCTAGAGTTTCTCTTAGGATTTTTTTTTGACAAGATTAACCTTATTATGGTACTATTCTAACTACCATGGCTAAGATTTTTGTTTCTCTTAGGAATGATTAATGTATTATTGTATTAGCTAATATTATGTCATCTTGTCATTTTTTCTAATATGTGTCTTTTTATCATAGGCATATTTATACATTATCCTCAACCAATCATGTGTATCCATTGGAGTCCATTATTTATTTTTTTATGAAATTATTTAGTATTCAATGATATCGTACCCATTTTTCATGCATCTTTTTATCTTAACATTGATTAATGCAGTAGAAATGTCCTATAAACTAAACGCTTTTGGTGTTCAATGATAAATAAAAATATATTTTTCTTTTAAGGAAAGGGTTCAAGAGGATAATACAATCAAATATGCCCTAGTATTATATATACAATTTCATTTTTATGAGAAGCAAGATTGTAATCAGTGCCCTAATGCAATTGAAAATTAACTTGTTCCTTCTTTTCCTTTTTCCATTTAATGGGTAAAATAGAAAATGCTAAACAACGAAAATACATACATAATGGATATCAAATAGATTATATGATCTAAAATGATAAAAAGTAATAGATGAGAACTTAAAATCTAGTTTCTATCTTAGTGGTAAAGGCACTACTAGTCCACCAAAGTGTTGCTAATAGAAGCATTATTGGTCTGTGACAAAGTTATACTGCTCTACAGAAGCACTACTAACACTACTATAGTCTAGTGTCACTTTCACTTAAGGCTTATGCTTATTAAAAACCTACAAAATAGATAGAAACATGTGTAATGAGCTATAAAAAGTTCTTTCTAGACTAGTGGAGAGTGTATGGATCCCTTTACCAACATCAGACCCATGCATAGAAGATAAAAATAACTAGTACGAAGAGATAAAATGATGACTTTGAACTTTGTGGTAAAAATATCATTAAGGAAATGTAAGTGTTTCCAACACTTTTTCCAGTTGGTAGTGCTTTTTCTTTCTATGGTAGGCCATGACTATGGGGTCCCAATTTTTACTAGCATTTTTGTTGATAAATATAGCATAATCTATTTTGGAATATAGACTTGTGATTTTTAAATGACTAAATTAGGATCCTTGATCAAGAGGTGTAGGATCCTGATTGAGATAGTATGATAGCATAATTGAAAATAAAAATTTTATAGACTAATGATACAATGACAAAAAATGGTAAGTAGTTACACTATTTGAGTAGGCAAGATTGGTTAATATGCAATGATCAAATAGTTACAAAGCAACAAAAACAAAGATATGATAAAGCCAATAGGGGAGAGAGCATAACCAAGCAAGCTTGTAGTCTCAATATGGTTTGGTTGATAACCCCTTGTGATGAATTAGATGAGCTTACTTATTGATTGAAATGATTGAGAGCTTCATATTTGCACAAGATCCATTTTCAATTTGATAGGGCTTTACTATCTTCATAAGTTTGAATAAATTTGGTAGAGCTTCACTATTACAAAACATCATTATGAACTGGGCTTCCCAAGTGTTGGCTTTATAGGAATCCATGGATCCTTGGAGGGTAGTTGGTGTGTGCTCCAAAATAACTTTTAGAATATTCAACTTCCATCACTAAACTATTTTATTTTGATCAATGGAAAAGATCCACTACATTAGTCAAAATATCTTTGAATGATTTAGGTTCCTTTAATTGATCCTTCCTTGTGCCTCTTGCTTCCTCTAACATAGGGTCTTTGTTCGTTTGATTATATTCCTCACTTGGTAGGTGTTTTTAATCTTGCAAACCTTCAGCCCCACTAGTCACCAAATTCTCCTTGATTAGGTAAAAACCTTAACTAAGTTCCACACCCATTTATGAATATTTCTTTTAGAGCTCTCTTGAGGTAGGTTTCCTCCTAGGTTTATCCCAAAGAATTAGCATATACTCTCCCCCCAAAGGAATACTATTTACTTTCAAAACCAAGGCCTCCATTCCATAGATATATGCTTCTATATCATTCTATTAGCCATCTAATCTTGTTCCCATTTTTGTTCCTGCTTTCTCCATTCTCTTGGCCAAATTCTAGTACCAAAAATGAGTTAACATTGATCTAGCTAAGCTGCTAGGGTTTGCTTTGAAGAACACAAGCTTATACTAAGAGGGGGGTGAATAGTATAAGACCTCTTTTACTTTTTCCTTTATATTTCAAAATAGTAAAGCAATATACCCAAAGCAATATCAAAGCAATGCACAAAATCATCTACAAAGTGACATCAATTTTAACGTGGTTCACCCAGAATGGTTGGGCTACGTCCACAAAACTTTTCTCTAAAAGTTATCTCAAAGTTCTTTGGGAATCCTTCCCAATTACAATGTTTATGAGCCTCAGCCCAAAGGAGATACCTTCCCCCAATCAAAATTTATGAGCCTCTACTCAAAGGAGATACCTTCACCCAATCAGAATTTATGAGCCTCTGCTCAAAGGAGATACCTTCCCCCCTGCTCTGGAAATGATCCCTCAGAAGATCAATTGTCTCTACCTCTTGCTAGCACGTGGAACTCCTTTCCACCGAAGACCCCCTGTCCTCAATGCTCAGCCTAAGAGACCTCTGCCTTCTATGATCATGTCCACAATAGCTCAACAACCAAATCTATCCTCAGGTTCTTCTCAAAGAACCAGTGCACCTCTGTCCTCATACAACAACACTCCGTGTTTGTCTTTGCCCTTTGTGCTCTCTACGCCCTCTGCTCTCTCTGTGCAATCACATCCGCACTTGGTCGAACTTCAACCTTTTCACCTTTGCGCAATCACAACGACACTGTCTTTGCACACTTTGCTTCCTTTGTGATTTTTCATACTTAGAATGATTCGACAAATTGCACTCTGCACACTACGATCAAATTTCGCACTCTGCTCTCGATGATCAAACTTCTTGCTCTGCGCACTATCTACGAACGTCGCACTTCAACACACCTTCATTCTATTTTCTTCAACTCTCCAAACAACCCTCCTTTTATAACAAAATTTTCATGATGAAAACTTTACTCTTAGTCGGCTGTTATAACAAATGCAAACCCTAATCTTCATCGACTACAAGCCCTAATATTCGTCGACTAAATATTTGACTTTGTTGGCTTCACTGCATCTGTAACTCTTTTGTAGCTTCTATCATAAAAATACATGTCGCAATATCGTGACACTTTTCACTTTCTTAACCTCTTCTCGGCTTGCACCCGCGAAAGCAGAACATGTCGCGAAATCGTGACACTTTCGCTTCCTTGCACTCTTCTCTGCTTGCACTAGAAAAAATGGAACATGTCACGAAATTGTGACACTTTCGTTGCCTTGTGCTTTTCTCTGCCTTACACCCGCAAAAACAGAACATGTCATGAAATTGTGACGCTTTCGCCTTTGAGCTCTTCCTTCTTGAATTTGTCGTGAAATTGCGACACTTCTTCTTCCATGCTATTTCATTTTTCTTCTGTCACAAAATCGTGACTCTTCTCCTGTTGAAGCCCTGCTTTCTGTTTCTATCACAAAATTGTGACACTTTCTCCAACCGTATGCTACCATCTCAATCTGTCATGAAATCATGACACTTTCTGCATCTGTAAGCTTTCTCTTCAACTTGTCGCAAAATCGTGACCCTTTCTGCATCCATACGCTTTCTCTTCAACATGTCATGAAATCGTGACACTTTCTGCATCCGTACGCTTTCTCTTCAACATGTCACAAAATCGTGACATTTCTTACTTCGAAACCTTTCCTTTGTTGCATGTCGCAAAATCACGACAGTTCTTACTTGGAACATTTTCATCTACAGCATGTCGCAAAATCGCGACGGTTCTCACTTCAAACTCTGTAGCATGTCGCAAAATCATGACAGTTCTCACTTCGAACTCTGCAGCATGTCGTGAAATCGTGACACTTTTCGTGTTTCTTTCTCTCTCTTAAAACTTGTCGCAAAATCACGACAATTCATACTACGGACTCTCTCTTCTGCATTATGTCTTGAAATCATGACACTTTTTCTTTCGGACTCTCTCTCCTGCAACATGTCGCGAAATTGTGACACTTTTTCGTCCGTACAACCTTCCTTGCAATATGTCGTGAAATCAAGACATTTTTGACTTCGTACATTCTCTCTCCTCTTTTAGTCGTGAAACTGCGACATGTCATGATATCACGACACTTTTCTAACTTGCTTTCTCTCTCTTGCTTAAGTCGCGAAATGCGACATGCGATATTGCGACACTTTTCTAAAATGCTTTCTCTCTCCTGCTTAAGTCACGAAAATGCGACATGTCGTGATATCGCGACACTTTTTCAACTTTCTTTCGAACCTGTCAGCTTGGGGCTTGCAAAAGACCTTTGAAACTGTCATGCCATAACCTTCATCAAAACAAATTATTTGACATCAAACCAAATTCCTTCAAAAGCTTCTTGACATCAATGACAACTTATTCATTTGAGCAAATGCAATGTACCCAAAGTACCCAAAATTTCCAACATTCTTTGATCAATTATGTTGGATACAATACTAAATATTTCACCATTATTATGCTTAATATAAACACCATGATCCACCTTGTTGGGATAAAATTTACACTAAAGAAAAAAGATGTGAATCTTCTTATACCAAGCATGAAGTGCCTACTTAACCCTATATAGGAACTTATTTATTATGGAAACCAATGGTGTAGGATTATCCTAAATAGTACCTTTAATTTCTACATACCTCTACACTACTTTCATGTCTATTGCAAGAAGAGGATTTTATACTATAAAATGAAGATAATTTACCTAGAATAAATTTGACCTCTTTCACCTTTTTTTTTTTTAAATTTTCCTCCATATCCTTTGTTGCACCTTTATTCCTTTTGAATTTGAATTTGCACATTGGCTTCCTCATCCCTTGATATCCTTTTTTTTTTCTTTTAACAGTTGACTTGAGTGAACTATGATGGCCTTTGTCATCTAATATTGTAGATAGGCTTTCTTTACCTCTTTTTGGGAAGTAGAATATACTTTATCTAATTCAACTTCTACTACAATATGATTTTCTTGCTTTGTCTTGAAGTTTGTATCATGATAAAAAAATTGGTATCTATCTCCATTATTTTTACTTTGTAATCTCTTATCATATCTCTAGTATTGTAACATTTTCAACATTAGAATACAATACTTTTATAATCCACTTACTGATCCCATTATTTTTATTTATAATTAATTGTAATAGATTATGGAATTTTTTTTGAAATAACCATAAAAAACATGTATTTAGGTATATATAATATGATTTTCCTCCTTAATAGTTGATCCTTCCTAGATGAACCTTGTAGGCTATTGCCATTATTCTTTAAAATGTCCTTATTGATAAGTTGATACAAAATTCCAAAAAGTCTAACCCACACTGGAAGCTTTTTAATATCCATAAAAAAAATCACCATGGACTAAAATTTAGGACATCTCTCACCCTAAATCATAGGTCAACATCCTTTATTTCCAATGATGAGGAAAAAATCTTTTAGAATAAAAGTCATGGAGTAATTTGAATTCAATTGCACTTCCACTTGATCCAAATTTAAATCCAGTATCCATGGAACGTATATATTAACCCTATACTTTTAAATACTAGTATATCATGCTCAATCATCTCATCCTTTACAATTATTTTTGGTTTAACATCTACTACATGGATAGGGATTTGCATAGATTCACTTTTCTTGTTGTTTTCAACTAGGACATCCATATTTCTAGCCAAGGCATCCTTACTTCAAATTAAGGTTTTTAAATATGGGATTTCTTCCAATTTTCCAACTTTTCCTCACAAGAATCCTCTATTCTTTTAAATTTCACTAACTATATGGAGCAATAAAAGGTGAGGCTCCCTCATTACTCACACATGCTTCAAATTCACACTCTCTCTTTATTGAAACCCACTCCTTACTCTTCCCCAAACATCTAAACCAAGAAAAGGTGAGGCTTGCTTTTAGCTTACACTTTCTTGCACATTGCACTCAATCCTTGTTAAGATCCACCCATGAGATTTGAACCTTGGTTATAGGTTTCAAACTCTTCATCCCTGTAAAATTCTTTAAACCTAATGGGCATAATACAATTAAAATTTCAAGGACAAATGTTTAGAAGCAAGTGTCCCAAAAAAAATCAAATATTTTATTTTTATAAGTCCCAAAAAAATCAAATAGTATTCAATCATATAAACTAATTAAAAATAATCTTAAAAAATAAAATAAACTAAAACAAATATGTCTTCTAATAAAAATAAAAATAAACAATCATTTACCAATTAATAATTAAAATGCTATCACTTTGTTTGATTAAACATTACAAAAGTAATATAACTTAAAAAATTATGGTTATAGTTAATAAATATTAATTTGACATTATATTTTTGTTGCTTTTATTGAAAGTGTAATTTAACTCATGGAAAAGACTGACATTGTATGATGTAATATTGGATAGGCCTAAGGGCATTCATTGTACAATGTATTGAATTTATTGTAATATTTTATTATATAATCCCTATGGGTTATGGTTAACCTTGTTATGACTAAACCCATCTTATAAACTTGTAATTAACCTTAAATCTTCTTGTATTATGTCGACTTAAGTGCATTTATGTATTTGGGGATTTGGTATTGGTATAAATACCCCCACCACTCCTCATTTTATTATCTGAGTGTTGTAAATCTCATCCATAAATAATATAGTGATTATTTATGGTGTCTATGGATGCGCCCAAATATCTCTCTTTTCCTTTCTTTCATCCTTTTACGTTTTTATACAAGGTTTGAGTTGATGAATTGCTTTTTTTATTTTTGGAAAATATTGTGAATGCCAACACAATATTAAAGAAGGTATGGAGCGACACTACTTGGTCATGTAGGAAGTATGACCAAATTCTTCTTCTAATATCTTGGATGATTTATTTCTTAAGGTTTTATGATCTAGGTATAGCATAAAAACTGTGATGAAACAATATTTTTTATTTTTATTTTTTTATTATCACATGTATGATTATTATGGATAAGGGAACCTATGAGGAGGAAAAAAAATGAATTCAATTTTGTGAAAAATGGTATCAACACATGTTTCTCCTCTATTTTGTCTTCCTCCTTACAATATGCATGTTTTCAATTTGACGCATAAAATTAATGTAAGGATTGACATTTTTTGAGTTATCAATTCCATAGAGTCAAACATTGTTACCTCCATTTAAGTGAGGCCAAAAATGCTACCTCTACTAAATTTTGAGTGTATTTAACATAGATATACTTATTGAAATTTGTGTAGGAGTAGATGCATTTCTCTGAAGGCTAAAATGTTAGTTGTCCTTGTGGAATATGGCTGTTGGTATTGGCCATCATGCTTATTAAGGTGGACAATATAAAATTTTGTAGGATGTTGTTCAAAGAAGACAGGGTTTCAATCCCCTTTCCCTTCTCCAATTTGACAAAGTTTTCTTATCTTTTTACCATGGCTCTTATCACATATGGATGCCTTCATGAAGGCATCGACCCAATAGTATTATTAGAAACTCTTGAAATTAGAAGAATAATATAGGGTTCAAAACTCCTTGCATTGAGCTATTTGTTGGAACGTAGCTCACAAGAGAGTGTCCTCAAGGAGGCATTACCCTAATTGCCCCACCCGTGGCCATGGGTATAGTGGAAAATGTACTCTAGCAAAGATTAAAAGGTATCATGTTCAGGGTTTGAATCACTCTTTTGCACTTTAGAAAGATGTGCTCAATGTAAGGGATGAGTGGGGCACTTTCATCCCAATGTTTAGGTGTGGAAAAGTGGCTAGACAATATTTTCTAATTTTTTCTCTTCTCAAAGGTTTGTTTTTCAAATCCTTCTCTCTATAGTTTTGCTTAAATTTATCTATTTTCACTTGATGTTTGATTGATGTGGATGTTGATGTAGTGTTTAATTGAAACATAGATAACACTTTTTACTTATATATACAACCTCAACTAATCAAGAGAAGGAAGGGTGTCATTTTAAACATGTGTTAGTGGATCCTAGGTGGTGAAGAATGAGTGGTTACCATTAGAAAATGAGCATATGATATATGGTACACTATTAACTTTTCCAAGGTTCAAGGGATTGATTTTTTATTTTTAAGGGATATTTGGGCAAACATTTTTGAGGCCATAACTTGTGCATATGGAAGCATTATGAGTCATTTTTGCAAATCAAATTATTTCAAGCTCTATGTATTGGTGACATCAGTTTATAGAACTACTTTAATGTTAGGGGCTAAATTGTGTGGGAAATTCCTCAAGTCATATTGTCTATTTTGAAAGGGTAGATTTATCATATTCAATGTAATCATAATCTTTGGCCTATTTTTTTAATATGCATAGATGGATTTGTGGTAGTATTAGTAGATTTTAAATTTTTTGGAGGCTTGTAGGAAAAGAATTTAGGATGTCCTTTAGTCAATCCCTCTTCCTTATTTGGGTGATTGATTCATATTATTCATGAAGATCTACTATTTCAAGATATTTTCTTCTTTTATTTCTTGTCTAGGTACTCTTAGAAGTTTGTAACAACTCTTATTTTAAACAGGTTCATGAAAAACTCTTTTGGTGATTGAAATTCGATGGCCCAAGGGCAAGAGGAAGTTTTTAAATATGGTGATGTATGCCATAAGAGGAAAATTTGTGACTTAAATTCATATATTATGCAACTATGGAATATTGAAGGAGCTTATCTTTAAAAGAGGTGATGATCTTGATTTCTCTTATTTATTTGAAATTCTAGTGGAAGGAATTTTTGAATGTATATGAGAGTGTCTAGTAGTGAAAATGATGACTATGGTCTAGCCTAAGGAGACTCTTATGAAAGAAGCAATTTTGCAATAGATTTTAGATAATGAGAGGGATCCAAATGAGTCTATCTCATAATGTGGAGGCCCACAAGAGCATCCATTATAGGGGAAGATGTTATTGTTACTAATGTCTTCTCTCCTTGGCCCCTCAATTCAAATTATGAGGGGGTTTTGAAAGTGTAATATAACTCATGACCAAGGTCAACATTATATGATGTAATATTGGATAAGCCTAAGGGCATTTAATGTACAACATATTAAATTTATTACAATAATTTATTATATAATCCCTATGAGATGTGATTAACCTTGTTATGGTTAAACCCATCTCTATAAAAAATAGAGGTCCATTAACTTGAAAATTGAGGTAGTAAGGAAGAAGGAAGTTTTGAGTTTGTTATAAGCTCAAATCATTTTATCAATCAAGCATTCCGCAAGGGTGGCAATTCTGGTTAAAACCATCTTATAAACTTGATTAACCTTAAAGCCTCTCTTGTTATGTTGACTTAAGATTAAGTTCATTTATGTACTTGGAAATTTGGTATTGGTATAAACACCTTTCACCACTCCTCATTTTATTATTGTAGTGTTATGAATCTTATATATGGATAATGTAATGATTATTTATGGTGACTATGGGTGCCCCAAAATGTTAATGTCTCTATTTTTTCTTCTTTCATCCTTTTATGCTTTCTATATAAGATTTGAGTGAATAAATTGCTTTTGTTTGCTTTTGGAAATTATTATGAATTTTAATAACTTTGAAGGCAAAACCAATAATAAAACATTGAATTTTATCAAATGAGATTAAGTTATTTGGAAATTACACAAACCTTATAAATATCAACATATAGGGAGACAAGTATCTTAATAATTTACGTAACAAAATTAATCATGTTTAAACTTAATGATAAATAAATCAGAATAGAATTTAAAATCTATTTTAAATGTTTTAAAAATATATTTAAAATAATAATTATATCCTAGCACCACAATCAAATTGCATTCTCTCAACTTGTTGAATTTCATAACTTCAAGGAGACCAAAGTTCAAATCTTGTCAAGTGTTAGATGCATAACTACCAAGTTATTGTAATAACACTATGTCATCATGAATTAATACAAATAGGGCTTGCTTTAATTCCATATGATCCATTAAAAAAGAAACAACACACCTAACACCACATATCAAAGGCCTATTTGATAATGTCATTGAACATGTTTTTTTAAAGGTTTGACAACAAGTTTAGTTATATCTATCTTTTAAAGTGGAGATATAGACAACTCTTAAAATTATAGAATCATAGTAGTGAATCCTCTTTTTGCAAATTTCTTTGGTAATATAATTGTGTGTAAAATCAACAAGTAGATAGAAGAACAAAAAATATCACTTAGGTAAGAACACTCAATAATAAATTATTGCGTCACATTCAAACATGTTATTGAAAATGAAAGGTCAAATGGGATGCATATTGTTGTTTTCTTGAATTTAGTAAGTCTTTTGAAACTATGCCTATAAATTATTCATAAAGTGGAATGAAATAACTATGCATATTGGAAAAATGTAAGATAGTAATCTATAACCTCTATGAAAATATTCAAGTCAAAATCAAAACACAAAAAGGTCTCTTAGATGATTTGGAAGTGCCATAGGAGCTAAATAAGGATGTATGTTATCCTCGAATTTATTTATCTTATATATTCATAAGTTAGAAGAATGACTAAATATGATTAAAGGAGGAGGTGTCCAATTGGGTAGTTATTTTGTGAAGCTACTCTTGTATGTAAATGATTTTGTTTTGATTGTAAGAACAACACAATGGTTCAAAGTGCATTTAAAAACCTTAGAATGATTCTATGAGAATGTTGGTATATAAGCAAATATTAGGATAACCATAATAATGGTTTTCACAAAATAAATATAGCAAAATAATTAAACTTTCAATTTAAAGGGGGTCTCTTAAAAAAAAAACACAAATATCTTGGTATATATTTTAATAATAGACATGCTTAGTTGGACAACATGCAAATAAAAAGGAATAATGAGAGATTGTAAAGCACTCTTTGCATTACTAAATAAATGTAACAAGGTGGAATTATGGGATTAAAACACATTTTAGGTTTTATTAAGATTGTTGATAGTATTAGTGGTATTTTATAAGTGTGAAAAAAGAGCTAGTAGTACATGGAGCTTGGAGAAAATAGAGAGAATACAAAAGAGTAATTATAATTAAATTTAAAATAAAAGCTTTAATTATGTATGGAATACTCTATGAAAATAACTTCTAGCTTCGTGAAGGATTGGGGTATTTTTTTAAATATCTCATCTTTCAGTAGGTATATCTTCACGAAGGGTTATTCGATTTAGCTGATTCTTGGACCAGCTTGTGTGAAATTTGAATAGTTTTAAAATGAGTGGTCATATGAATGAAGTTGAGTAATATTGAGGGAGATACAACCTTGTAAATTCAGCCATTTGAAACAAGGGTAGTGATTATTTTTCAAGTCATGAAAAACAAAATTGCAAATATATGTCAGCCAGGGTTTGGATGATGGGAGAAGCATTGAAGGGCTAGGAATTTAATGAGGCTAGAAATTTTATCTGGGCATGGAATTTTTTAGCTAAGTTTTTTTTTCCCTTCTTTATCTTAGAAATTTTGCATGCAAATTATTATAATTTTTTTGTCAAATATTATATTCACTATAGGATATTCTGGTAAATTTTAGTAGATTTTGAATTTTAGTTTCCTTTCTATGGACCTATTTATAGCTAAATCCTTAGAATCATTACTAGTGGTAGATATTAGTGAGTGCACCACAAAGGATTGATCCTCATTGCTCCAAGATAGGATGATTTTTGGTAAATTTAATGGGTATTGGCTAGGGGCTTCAACCTTGAGAAAATGGATTGATAGGAGTTGGAAGTCTCCAAGAGTGATTCTATCCTTTCTTCCCAAATATTTCTTCCTAGAATTTTTTTTTTCCAGTGAAGAATGATATAGAATCCTAAAATGGGGTCCTTGGTTTATAGGAAGAGCAAGACTCTTCCTTACCCTTTGGTATGAAGGATTTTCACCTAAAAATATAAATCTATTTCTAGTACCAGTTTGGTTTAGAATGTATAGCTTACCCATTGAATTTTGGTAAATAGATACCTTCAAGAAAATAGGTAACACTCTAGGAAATTCCTTGAATTTTAGATACTATAAAAGATGAATTTTTGGCTATTTATGCTCAAATTTTGGTCATGATTGATATAAGTAAAGTTTTACCAAAATCAATTATTCTTAAGTATGGGGATAATATGTGGATCCAAATAATAGATTATCAAAACATATATTTTATATGTAGAAGATATCATGAGGTGGTGCATATTGAGAGATCATGCTCTAAGAAGAGCCCAACAAAATTGTATGTAGAAAACCACAAGAGAAACTTACAAATAGATATGGAAAAAGATGGTTTTCAACTTCTAAAAATAGATCTAGAAAAATGAAAGCAAATAAACAATGGAGACCAGTAAGGAAGGATATTGAAAGAAATACCAACTCTTTTGAGGCTTTAGCCTATGAAGAAAAAGTAGATCAAAGCTTAGAGGACACAATACAATAGGTTTAACATATTAATAAGGAATCATCTATTCAGTATGATCTTGACTTAGGGACAATAATTTTTTGATGAACCTAAGGAATGTGTCTCATCATATTTTGAATACTCTCTTGAAGTACCATGCACCATTCAGGAGAAAAAAATTGGTAAATAAAATGCATTGTTAGATGTTAATACCTCTACCATTAATAAGGAAATACCAAAAAATGAGTAGGACAAGTCAAAATATTTTGTAGTAGAGATAGGAGAGGATAAATTTAATGAAAAACAAAGTTGTGAAAGAATATTGAGGAATAGAATAGTAAGACCTACTCCTGATACAAGCAAGGAAAAAATGAAAACCCTCAAATTATCAAGCGAGATCCAAGGAAGCAAGAGCAAACATAGATAAAGGAACACAAACTAAGTTGGTTGAACTTATCTTTACTAAATAACAAGATGATATTGGTAATTGAAAAGTGGAGCCAATAGCTCCTAATAAGACATTATTATCATCTCATGAAATATAAGGAGTTCCAATGCCCCATCAAAGCAAATGTGTATTGTGGACCTTTGTTTAAGTAATAAGCTTGATATTCTTTGTATCCAGGAAACTAAAATGATAAAAGAAGAAGTTTCAAAATCTATGAAAGTAGTATGGGCAAGATGTGAATGGGATGCTATGGATTTTGTAGGAGTGGTGAGGGGAATTATGATTTGTTGGAATCCTACTAGAACCTCTTGTGTCATTCATAAAACTAGGCATTGGATAGCCTCTTTAGTCACATGCTACTTTGTAGATATTTATTTCATCCTTATCAATGTTTATGGACCTACAACTCAATGAGGTAGATTAGAAGTTTATAGGGGGGTTGAAGCCTTTATGAGAAATAAAGATCAAGAAACCCAATTCATGATCATAGGAGATTTTAATGCCATAACCAAGTTGGATGAAAATTTGGGAGAATTAAGAAATTAACCCAAAGTATGAGAGATGTTTCAACCTTTTTTTAAAACAATAATCTATGGAAAGTTGATTTTGAAGAAGATAACTATACATAGACTAACAATAGGAGAGTCTAGAACCTAATACCCAAAAAAATAGACAAATGCATACTCTTAGATCATTGGCTAGATGAAGGGGTTTGTGCTAAAATTAATACCTTAATAAGGATTAGTTCAAATAATTGGCCAATAAGAGTTAAAATGGTGTTAAGTGAATTAAAAAAAGATCATATTTTAAATATGAGAATATGTGGGAATACCATCCTCAATTTGTTGTATGATAGCACAGACAATGAATTATTCAAGAAATAGTGGGTTGTATGCACTTCCAAAATAAATTAAATCAATGAAATCCAATTTAAAATAATGGAACAAGAACACTTTTGGAAATAATTTTGAGAAGAAAGAATAACTAAAAGATAAAATTTCTAAATTCTAAAAAGGTGAACATAATAATCCAATATCAGAGGAAATGGAGTTTCTTAGTGAATATCATAATATTTTGAGTAAGAAAGAGAAATTTTGGAGATTAAAATCAAGACAAACTTTGTTAAAAGGAGATAAAAATATAATGTTTTTCATAGGATGGCTATAGTACAGAGATCAACATCCAAAATTAGTAGAATTAAATTAGTAGAAGGGGTTTGGATTAAAGACCATAGTGAAATTAGAAAATAGGCAAGGTCTTTCTATCAAAATATTCTAGGATAAGAGAAGTTTGAAGTTCCTAATGATAAAATTTTGATGCTATATACTTAATGAGAAATCAACCACAAGATATAAAATGAGCATGCAATATTAAATATATGATAATGGCAATATACTAAGCATGTAAAAATCATAAGAAAATTTTGTAACTACTCATAAAACTGCCATTAATGAAGGTTCACAAAAATAGTACAATGATATATAATGGATTTCTCATGCTCTCCATATTCCTTACATGCTTTACATTGTATCTAGCATACCATCTACTACTCTACCTTATGCTATATACCTTATTTTTATATTATCTATGAAAGGCCTATATATAATGAGATGTGACTCTTGGTGTTCCACCTACTTATGACTCTTTATCTTCCTATTCTATGGACTCATGTACACATAGATAACATGCACATTTACATTATCAAGTACTTTGTACATTCTAACAATACTTGTGCATTTATTTATGAGCACCAGAAATGCTCATTTTATATACACTTTTAAGGGGCATCGTTATTGGTTTAATTAGCATTTGAGATGTATTTTTATATAAATTTTGCATATAATTGATAGAAAATGAAGTATTATGCTTGACTGGTGTTTTTAGTGGAAAATGTGTATAAATGTAGGTTTTGCTACTAATTTGGTGTTTCCCAGTCTACATCCCACTTGGACCTGGCATATTTATGTTTCAAGGGATCCAAGGTGTATTGCAGTAGAAGGCACCTTGATCCCATACATTAGAGGTACCTTGATCCCATACATTTCAGGTGCCTTGATCCCATGTATTTTGAGACGCCTTGATCTCATATATTTGAGGTGCCTTGATCCCATATATTTTGAGGTGCCTTGATCCCATGTATTTTGAGGCACCTTAATCCCATGTATTTGAGGTGCCTTTATCCCATGTATTTTGAGGCGCCTTGATCCCATATATTTGAGGTGCCTTGATCCCATGTATTTTGAGGCACCTTGATCCCATGTATTTGAGGTGCCTTGATCCCATGTATTTTGAGGCACCTTGATCCCATGTATTTGAGGTGTCCTTGATCCCATGTATTTTGAGGTGCCTTGATCCCATATGTTTTGAGGTGTCTTTATCCCATGTATTTTAGGTGCCTTTATCCCATGTATTTTGAGGCGCCTTGATCCCATGTATTTGAGGCACCTTGATCCCATGTATTTCAGGTGCTTTGATCCCATGTATTTCAAGCACCTTGATCCCATGTATTCTAGGCACCTTGATCCCATACATTTGGAGGTGCCTTGATCCCATACATTTGGAGGCACCTTGATCCCATACATTTGGAAGGTGCCTTGCTCCCGTTCAGAAGATGCACCAAGTCAACATTGATTGGTTGACCAATGGGCTAAGGAGGTTGTTGCACATGAGACAAAGGGGAAATATTCTAATCGTGCATCATGTCTAGAATAAGATAAAGCACTGCTATTATTGATCGGTTGACCGGTTGACTTTGTAAGGTGAGCATTATTTTCTCATGCTTACAAATAAATCAGAGCAACAATTTTCCAATGATCGATATGGGTAAATAGACAATGTGATGAACCAGGAAAATAATCTATTTCTCATTAGCGACTAAGATGGATAACCACTCAAATGGATTTATTATTGCTAGCTTGATTATAATATCAGACGTATTCTGTTCTGATAAAATAGAACATGCCTGATTTATCCTGTGAGGGGGTAAAATTAGTGCATGATTATTATAATTAGTGCATGACTATTATAATTGAATGGTTGTAATATTTAATGCATATCTACTGTAACTACAAGTCCAAAATAGGCTTGCCTAAAATTGTAACAGAGGAAGGTTGTGCATTGTATAAATGCACAGGTCTTCCCTGAGAGAAGGAAGAATGATCAATTACACAGAGAACTATTTTATTCATTTTTCTGTATAATTTATTAAGAGTTGCAAATACTCTTATTTGCTTAAAGCAAGCTCTACGTAATTAGTTGGGTGGACTATCTATGAGAGCCTGGGCCCACTCCTTGCAGTAGTCCTCCCCTATTTTATTTCTATCATTTATTTTCAGTAGATTAGCTTTACTATTTTATTTTCTACTTTATTTTAATTCAGATGTGTGTTTTATTTTCCTGCACATTTAATTTCCTACACTTTTATTTTCAGCATTTCATTTCCAACATTTTAGTTTATAATTTATTTTTCTGCACTTTATTTTATTTGGTTTGGCTGAGATAAAAATGCACAAACACCCCCATCAAACTAAATAGGTATAGAAGGATTCATTCCCCCACACTACAGGCATATACTGTGCATGACACTCGTAAGTTTACAAACTTACTAGATTGATAATTTATGGAAAAGAAATGATTTTTTTTAACATAATTTATGCTCACCATTTTGGTACCGTTGTTGAGGAGTGTCAAAACTGTAGTGTTATGATCCACAAGTCAGTTAAAAATTCCATTTAAAATTACCTGTAGATCTTCTACCTAAGAAGCATGAGCCCACCAAGGGCCTTTTTACAAGGCCAAAATAGTTTCCAACACAACCAAAGCCAAATCCCATAAGGCAACAGTTTAAATTTACTAGCTTCTCAGGTAAATATGGGAATGAACCCGATGTACCATATTAAGTATAGAAGTAGGAATAAATTGTGTTGAAAAATTAGAAAATTAGGCAATGAAGAAATTCCATCATATTATCAATGATTTCATGAAATTAGAGAAATGGCACAACCCAGGTCTGATATAGTTGAAAATATTTACTATTAGAGGTGTTTATTTACACAGAAACCATTAGGAAATTATGCCTCAAGAAGCCTAGTTTTAACGATAAAAAAATTGTAGGCTTAACAGTTCTCAACATATTGGTAAATTTTTAACGATGATATTAGTAGCAGAAAAAATGATAGAGCAGAATTTAAAAAGAACATCTTGTTATGGAGTATGCTCTTCACTTTCGCTTAAGGTGACTTGTTGAATCAAAAACTAACATGTGTTTTAAAATACTGCTATGCCATATTTTCTTCTAGTTGCTAGCCTATAGATAGTCCTTTTCCAGCCTGCACATTTTGCCAATAAGTTGAAATAATTTGATTTTAAGGCCATGGAGGAAAATGCTCTTCTCATGCTACAATATATCAAACTAGATAAAGAAAATGATGATTTTTATAAACTAGTTCATTTGTAGGTGGTATGGGGGAGACCCCACATTCATTATTACCACCAACAACACAATGAACATTGTTCAGAGTGTTCACCAAAAAAAAATTAATCATAATTTTATTTTAATTTTGCTTTTGGTTTAGATTTTTCTTTTTATGTTTTGCAGGACAATATGAAGTGCGATGTAGATGAATAAGGCGTTTTCTGTGAATATTTCATAAACAAGGATTTATACGTGGAGTTAGTCTACAAACTGCCTTGTGTACCTTGATTGTGTAGCATCTAGTCCAAAAAGGTGAAAGCAAACAAAGTTTTTCCTAGGCAACATAGGCACCCGAAGGTAAGCTAAATAACCTTGATCAAGCAAAAGGCTTCTAGCCCAAGGTGTTTGGGTAACTTGGGGAAATTTTGCTACAAAGTGTGTGACTATTACAGCTTGAGTAAAAGGTATACAAAGTCAGAGATGCTACACCAAGATCGAAGAAGAGTGCTAAGACAATGCTCGAGTAACAGTCAAATGGGCTCCTTCTACAACCATATGACATTTGTGATATTGGATCAGACATCGACATGGGGGAGACCCCATACCATACCAATAGTTTTGATGAATGTTCACACATTCGTTGTTAAAAAAAAAAAGGAAGGATACGTGAAAAAAAATTATTATTATAATGCACCCAAAGGCATCTTGATCCGGTGCCTTGAACCCATCAAGAGGAAGGTGCCTTGATCTGGTGCCTTGATCCCATACATCGTTAGAAAGGTGTCTTGATCCCATACATCAGGTGGAAGGTGACTTGATCCCATACATCAGGAGGAAGATGCCTTGATCCCTCCTGGCAGAAGGCACCTTGCAAAAAAAAATTATTATTATAATGCATCCGAAGGTGCTTGATCCCATACATTGGGAGGAAGGTGCCTTGATCCCATACATCAGGAAGAAGGTGCCTTGATCCCACCTAGAAAAATGTGCCTTGATACTGCATAGCGAAATGTACCTTGCAAAAAAAAATAAAAAATAAAAAGACCGCATAACATAAAATTTCTTTTTATTTTTCTTTGCAGGAAATCATGTCTTGAATGCAATTTGTATGCAACTTGGGAAACCTAGGCCTATTAGGAACAAGTTCCATGATTCCTATTTTATTTCTTTCGTGTGAAACTGCTTTGCAGGATTTTCTGCCCTGAATGCAATCAATAGGTAGCCTGGGTAACCTATACCTATTAGGCATAGGTTATAGGATCCCTATTTTTTTGCTTTCATGTGGTTAGTTTTGCAAGACATGGCCTGAGTACAATCTATGGGTAGCCAACTTAAACTAGACCTAACAGATGTTGACATCTCATGCCCTATAATTAGGAGCATAGCGATGCAAAAAAGGCACTTACTTCCCACCAGGAAGATAGTACCTACAATCAGCCCAGTACAACAGTGTCCTTTTTCCACCTGGAGGAAGGCACCAATAAGCGGTACCAATATTCCACCAATAATAGTGGTGCCCATATATTTGATTATTAAAAAAAAAAAAAAAAAAACTTGTGGAGAATCTGGCAGTTGGGAAAGAGAAGAAGCCTTATGG
Source organism: Wollemia nobilis (assembly GCA_028583015.1). Classification (NCBI taxonomy): domain Eukaryota; kingdom Viridiplantae; phylum Streptophyta; class Pinopsida; order Araucariales; family Araucariaceae; genus Wollemia; species Wollemia nobilis. Next base: position 1,397,091 of record JAQPPZ010001579.1, on the reverse strand, counting down.
AGTGCTAGAAAGAAGTTGCAGGCCTACCTTGAGAAAAGGGTTGCAGACCCACTTTATGCCCTATAGTGCTCAAAATTCTTCTCCTTAGGTTTGGGGTACCTATTGTTCAATGTGGGACCTAACGTTTATAGGGTTGCGGACCTGTTGCATAGAGGGACTTGTTACTGGCGACGAGGGTATCACCAACTTAAGTGGGGGAGAATAAGGGTGAACTTGAATCTCCAGCAAGAAAAAATCTTCTGTTGAGAAGGCTCCAAATTAAAGTTCAAATAAAAAATAGAGCTTTATTTTTTGCTACTTTTTGGAAAAGAGTATCTTCATTCCCTAGGATCAACTTGGTCCTGTTGAGTGGTATTTTCACCCGGTTGTGAAAGTACACTCTCCTTTAGGATTTGGGTTCTAAATCCCCTCTTGCAAAGAAGTTAAACAAACAACTTCTCCAAGGTCTCCGCTGTATTAGCATTTGCATATGTGTATTAGTAATCTCAAATAAAGATATTCAATTTAAATGCTTGGAACACCTTAGTGATTGCAAGTAACTGTAAACAAGGGGCAATGTTGGTTTATTTCACCATGAAACTTTAGTGATTGTTCATCATTTTTTTTTGGATTTTGAAAATTTTTAAATGTTTATTTTAATGCCTGAAAATAAGTTAAAATTTCTAGAAAAAATAAAATGCAAAAAATGAAAATGAAATGCAGAAAACTAAAAATAAAATGCACTCAGTATGATGCTATCCTGTTCCGACAAAACCGAAGATGTGATGTCTCCATGCATGCAACCTAACCTATTGGAATTGCAAAACAAGCACAATCCCCATAGACTAAGTGTTTGTTCCTAGGGTACAAAATAAAATTCAGATTTCAAATATTCGCCTAATGTAACCCAAAAAAATGGCATTAACATTATCTATAAATTCGAAATCTGAAAAATTGAAAGAATAAACATTAAATCCATAGCATGCAAAGAAAATATCCTTCTTTCTTGCCCACAAGATGCAAATTTCTAAAAACTTTTGCATTAAAAATATGTCATTTTACAATAGCAAAATTTCTGGTTTTCCCAAACCAGTCTGTGGAAGAAAAACTACTCAAACAGGTCCAGAATGGCCTTCTCACCTTCAGCATTGCAACTCTGCTTGCAACGGTTTCCCTCCTTCTGGCCTCTTTGAATGGCGTATTTAAACTTCTAAAAACATTGTTTCTCCTTCCATGACGGTTCGTTTCATTTGCCAATGGTTGTTCGTTTCACCTTCCCTGTGCATGCATGTGTTTTGGTTTCCAAAATAACTTTTCGCTTCTATTTTGTGGCCCTTCGTTTCATTTCCAAGGTTTGGCTTCACTTTTTGTTTGATCTCGAAAGAACGTTTCCTTTTCACCACATGGGCTTGCGTCTATTTCCCTCTGTGTGTAATGACCATCTTAAATGATTTCAAATCATTAAAGGCTCCTTCTGTAATGCTTTGTCTTATTCCTTGGATTTTGTCCTTATGTCCATGTCACTATGCAGGTCTGTTACCTTGGCGAAAATGGAACATGTCGCGATATCGCGACACTTCTTGTTTCTCTATTTGCCTGCCCCTTTTGAATCATGAAAATGTAACATGTCACGATATCATGACACTTTTGGCCCCTTTCGTATTTTGTTGCTTTTAGCCATGAAAATGCAACATGTCACGATATCGTGACACTTTTTCCTTCTTTGACCGCGACAATGCAACATGTTGTGATATCGCGAAACTTTTTCTCTTTTGGCCACGACGATGCAACATGTCGCGATATCGTGACACTTTTTCTAGTTTGGCCATGATGATGCAACATTTCGCGACATCGCAACACTTTTTTCTCCTTTGGCCGTGACGATGCAACATGTGATATCGCGACACTTTTTCTCTTTTGGCCTCTCCCTTTGCTTTGGACCGTGAAAATGCAACATGTCGCGATATCGCGACACTCTTCCTCCTTGTGGTATTTTGTTTTTTTCCTTGATCTTTAGCCTATGGGCCACTTTAGTCTTCTTGGAACACATGCAAAAAATGCGGGTCCCCAATTTTGGGGTACGTTGTGGATCAGCCACAACAAATGGTGACTCTGCTGGGAAATACTCCTGAGCATTTCGGTGAGAACTCAACCTAAAAAAAAACACACAGACTCAAATACAAGCGTCAGCAAATATCCCAAGAATGAAACTAGATGAGAAATACATGAAGCATTAGAATTATTAAACATCAGCTCGGTGTGTGCAATGTGCTTCATTCCCTATCGTTTGAAACTTGTCCAATTTTCCATTGTCAGTTTCACTTATGATTCGTATGCAAGACTATGAATGATTTGTGCAGGATTTGATGTATGACCACTATGTTAAAGATATAACAACTTGCTTTGCAAAGGCTCATAATTTCTAGCATCATTAACAAACATATTAAAGCTATCAAACCCTCTTAGGACCAAACATATGTATACTGAATTAATTTACTAGATCCCAAAGTTGTTTATGTGTCACCACCATCTTGAACCCATGTGCAGGTGTAAGTGAAATCAGAGCTTTGGGGAATAGGATTCCCAACCTAAGTGAGATGGGAATTTAATCATATCCTTACTACTTTGATCCGGAGTTCATTACCTCATCTTGAACAAAATGATTTAACCTGTTATGGATGAAACTGTCAAGCTAGCCTGTCCATTTGAGCAGTCAGTGGTCTTGCTTTTAGACAAGACATGTTGCCATGCATGAGCATACTCCACTGCTAGCCAGACATCTATAGCCCCGGTGGAGATTAACCACATAATCCATGGTTTAGCTTTACTTTGATTTCTTGGACCTTGGGGATGACTACCCATCCTTGCAAGGGATATGTAGTACGATCCTTCCAATCCAATATTAATAAAGAAATTAAAAATATTTTCTTTTGAATTTCAAGTTCTTGAGTGGGTAAAATAGAAGGTTTGGGGAATCAGATTCTCAACCTAAGCGAGATGAGAATTAGACCCTATCCTTACTACTCCATGAAGGTCAAATCAGAGCTTTGGGGAGTTGGATCCTCAACCTAAGTTCGATGAGGATTTAACCCTATCCTTACTACTCTGATTTTAGGCTTTAAGCACTTATGGGAGTGGTAAAAACCACTATTTGAAGGATTATGTTGCATGATAGGACAGACACGAAATACTCCTTTCGCCTCACCTTTTCTTCCAAGTACGATTTTGACCATTTTGCTCAAGATTCTCTTTAATATGTGCAGAACGTGCTTGGTTCAAGATATTTTAGGCATCAGTTCAAGATGCAACTGAGATGAAATGTATATGCAATGCGAAATGTAATATGAGATATGAATGCATTGCTCCTTTTGAAATGCGGATGGAGTATATATCACCTACTTTACCATAATGTGAAAAAACTGACAACTTCATGCATCACAAGTTCCAAACGATATTCTTTAATGTGTTTGCAATATTCGTGGAGCTTTCTGCAATACAATTTCGATGTTTCATATTCTCCAAGTCTTAGTCAACATTCATAAGGACCTAAGTTGACAAACCAAAAATGTCCAAAGGACCAACATACAAAACTTAAAACCACAATGAGATCCATTCCGAAACCAAAACACGAAAACCAAAAGTAGATACAAATGTATAAAAAGTTTGGATTATCATTTTCCCAGATCCCAAACCTGATTAGAATTCTTTAAAAGACATATGACGTGATACGCATACCAAGTTTTGTAGGAATCCAACAAAAACAAGATCAAACCAGACAAAGAAACAAACCTCCACTTGCCCCTCTCACCATACCAATTTTATTTAGTTTCATTAATAATCCTATGGTGGAGCTTCAAGTTTTCAAATTGATTAGACAATGATTGATGTTCAATTATTTTATGTCTATTCTTTAAGATGTCCATTTCGCACTTTGATTCATGGTGTAGAAATAAGCTTTCATTTTCATTCAATAAAGCCATAACATTAATAATATTTGAATCAAACCATTCATTAGGCAAACCTTCATTCGAATTTTGCATGGTGAAACCAAAACGGTGAGATTTTACCTTTGGCACGCTTTCATTTGACCTTACTTGAAGAGGATTTGAAAATTCCTCTTTTCTCTCATGAAATTCATCATCCTGTAGCACTTGTTCTTTCTCCATGACTTGCTTATCAAAGGCACCAAACTTAGGTACCCAATTGAAAATATGTCCATCCCTTTCAAACTATAAGTCCTGTCTATCTAGGGGTGGGTTAACTAACATGTTTTTGTGATCAATCACTTGGGTTGTTTTGGGTAACGTGAGATTTTCAATTGGATCATCAATGATATCAAAACCCAAATGATTTAGGCTTTGTAATTTTCTCATTTTGAAATGGCATAATCAAGTAAGTGGATCAAGATTTTCAATTTATTTTCCCTCAAAGGAATCTAAAGCAAATGACTCTCTTTCTTGATTCATGGTTGTAGAATCCTTATCATGTTCCAAAATTTGATGAGATTCGAATTCCTCTTCCAAAACTTTCTCAATTTGTACAGGATTTATAGTATCCTCATGTGAGGAAGCAATTGAGTTATCCTGCATATTAATTGACGCAACAAGTTTATTAGAAGATTTAGATTGATAATATTCTTCCCATTTCTTCCACGAATCATAGTAATCATCCTCCAAGTTCAAGTTGTGATTCTCAAGTACTTCTTCTTCATCTTCTAATTCATCAACATGTTTCTCATCCCATTCATCTTCACCTTCCTCATTCTCACTCTCTTGACGATATAGAGTCTCCATCACCAAAATGTTGTCCTCTCCTTGTTGATGTTGGGGTGGACCCTTATTTGGCACAAGTTCCAAATCATCCACTTGAGTTTGGAGACAATGGGTATACCTAGCAATTTAGGGACAATTCCTTTCATTATGCACCTTTGTATTATGCAATCTACACCCCTTTTCCCACACAAAATCAGAAATATTAAGAATGGAACTAGAGTGACTTGGTCCTGTAGAAGTATCTATCTGATTAGCAATAGGGAAAGGCACACCCCCATTGTTTGGCTTCGTATTCCACTTGTCTCCCTCTATTGTTGAAATTTTGATTTGGGTGAGGGGCATGGGATTCATACTTCTATTTTTTAACCAAATCATTACTCAATTTGTGAACTATCTTTTTGAGCTCTTCAACCTCTGAATAAATCTCTTTTGGTTTATCTATATTATTGCTAGTTCCAATAGGATTTGCATAATTGGTGAGATCTTGACTTAACATTTGAGTTGGATTTTGAGCCACTTGATTTGCATAGGGATTCACACTTTGAATTAGAATTGGATTGGGGAAAGGAACTATAGCCTGAGAATTAACCGGACTGGCTCCTTGCATAGTCTATTGACTATTTTGCAAAAATGAAGGAATGGGGGGAATGGATGTGATTGGTTGAATTGGAATGGGTGCATAAGCGGGTGTTGATGAATATGGTTGTTGATAAGGCAAAGCATTTATGCCTGATATTTGTGGTGCCATGATCTGATTCATCATAGGAGCTTGACCATATGGACCATATTGTCCTACCATGGGCATCTGGGAAAACCCATAACTCTGTGGTGTCATTTGTTATTCAATTGTCATAGCGTCATTGTAGGCTAGGGCAAGCGTGGTAACTTGAGGATTTTGCCTTGCAAACATTGTCGTCATAGGATCCAATGCCCCAAAATATATTTGGAAAGCTACTGTGGGATCAATGGAAAAATGTCGAATTGCTCTATTATAGCACTTATGAAATCTCTGATTAAAAGTTTGGATTGGCTCACCTTGGCCTCTTTTGCATGTAATGAACTGATTATAGATGATTGTGGGATCTAATGGTGACCTAAATTGGTTGACAAAAGCATTCTCCATTTGCGTCCATGACGTAATGGAACCAGTAGGTAAGAAAATATACCATTCATAAGCCACTTGGTCTAGGCTCATGGGGAAGAGTCTACAAGCCACATCTTCATGTTGAACGTGCAATCTTATCAAAACATCCCTATAGGCCTGAATATGTTCTTCTACGGTCCTTGGGCCATCCGGTTTGTATTTGGGCAAAAATCTCTCTATATTCCTAGGGATCTCGTGAATATCCCCTACAATATTCAAAGGAATCTTATGGGCTCCGTACCAAGGAGGTGGTGGAGGTTGGGCCATTTGATTCAAAATCGATGATGATAACCCTACAAGAACCTGAAAAAACTCTCAATACCTCAAAGAAAACCTGTGACACACAAAAAATCCTACAATTAATGAAATTCAAAGAATAACTTCAAAATCAATTTGTTAGTCATGAATGAAAGAAGGAACCATGACAAAGCAGTGTTCTAAAAATGTAAGTTTTTGATTCACCAGATCGCATATGCGCAAGTGAAGAGCATAATCCTAGTGTTGTAGGCTTTCTGATTCACAAGATCGCATTACACGCAAGTGAAGAGCATAATACCGACAACAAATACATTTTTAGACAAGAAATAGTTCCTTACAAATAAGCATGAAATTGACTAGAAAATATCAAACATGTAACGTGTTAATAACCCTGTCAGCATCAACCAAGAGATGTATCCATTAAAATCAAATAAAAGTAATTGCATGGAGACAACCTCGTTAGTCAAGACCAAAATTTTTCAAAATCAAAACACATTATTCTTGTATGAACAATAAAAAAGCGTTAGAACAATGCATGGCAATTCATGTCCTCCATTTAACACTACAAGGTTGTATTTTTAAAAGAGGGCTAAAGATAATAATCAATAGGGCATGAAATATTCAAAATTTAAATCCCTATAGCATTTAAATCACTCTGAAATAAAATAATTCAGGCCCTCCTTCTAGCGCCAATCTGTTGAGTGGTATTTTCACCCAGTTGTGAAAGTACACTCTCCTTTAGGATTTGGGTTCCAAATCCCCTCTTGCAAAGAAGTTAAACAAACAACTTCTCCAAGGTCTCCGTTGTATTAGCATTTGCATATGTGTATTAGTAATCTCAAATAAAGATATTCAATTTAAATGCTTGGAACACCTTAGTGATTGCAAGTAACTGTAAACAAGGGGCAATGTTGGTTTATTTCACCATGAAACTTTAGTGATTGTTCATCATTTTTTTTGGGATTTTGAAAATTTTTAAATGTTTATTTTAATGCCTAAAAATAAGTTAAAATTTTTGGAAAAAATAAAATGCAGAAAATGAAAATGAAATGCAGAAAACTGAAAATAAAGTGCACTCAGTATGATGCTATCCCGTTTCGACAAAACTGAAGATGTTAGGTCTCCATGCATGCAACCTAACCTATTGGACTTGTAAAACAAGCACAATCCCCATAGACTAAGTGTTGGTTCCTAGGGTATGAAATAAAATTCAGATTTCATATATTCGCCTAATGTAACCCAAAAAAATGGCATTAACATTATCTATAAATTCAAAATCTGAAAAATTGAAAGAATAAACATTAAATCCATAGCATGCAAAGAAAATCTCCTTCTTTCTTGCCCACAAGATGCAAATTTTTGAAAACTTCTGCATTAAAAATATGTCATTTTACAATAGCAGAATTTTTGGTTTTCCCAAACTAGTATGTGGAAGAAAAACTACTCAAACAGGTCCAAAATGGCCTTCTTGCCTTCAGCTCTGCAACTCTGCTTGCAGCGGTTTCCCTCCTTCTGGCCTCCTTGAATGGCATATTTAAACTTCTGAAAACAATATTTCTCCTTCCATGACAGTTTGTTTCATTAGACAATGGTTGTTCGTTTCACCTTCCCTGCGCATGCATGTGTTTTGGTTTCCAACATCACTTTTCACTTCTATTTTGCGGTTGTTTATTTCCTTTCCAAGGTTTGGCTTCACTTATCGTTTGATCTCAAAAGAACGTTTTCTTTTCACCACATGGGCTTGCGTCTGTTTCCTTCCGTGTGTAATGACCATCTTAAATGATTTCAAATCATTAAAGGCTCCTTCTGTAACGCTTTGTCTTATTCCTTGGATTTTGTCCTTATGTCCACGTCACTATGCAGGTCTGTTACCTTGGCGAAAATGGAACATGTCGCGATATCGTGACACTTCTTGTTTCTATGTTTGCCTGCCCCTTTTGAATCGCAAAAATGTAACATGTCGCGATATCGTGACACTTTTGGCCCCTTCCGTCTTTTGTTGCTTTTAGCCGCAAAAATGCAACATGTCACGATATCGCGACACTTTTTCCTCCTTTGACCGCGACGATGCAACATGTCGTGATATCGCGACACTTTTTCTCTTTTGGCCGTGACGATGCAACATGTCACGATATCGCGACACTTTTTCCTGTTTGGCCACGATGATGCAACATGTCGTGATATCACAACACTTTTTCCTCCTTTGGACGCGATGATGTAACATGTCATGATATCGTGACACTTTTTCTCTTTTGGCCGTGATGATGCAACATGTCGCGATATCGCAACACTTTTTCCTCCTTTGGCCGCGATGATGTAACATGTCACGATATCGTGACACTTTTTCTCTTTTGGCCATGACGATGCAACATGTCGTGATATCGCAACACTTTTTCTCTTTTGGCATTTCCCTTTGCTTTGGACCGCAAAAATGCAACATGTCACAATATTGCGACACTCTTCCTCCTTGTGGTATTTTGCTTTTTTCCTTGATCTTTAGCCTATGGGCCACTTCGGTCTTCTTGGAACACATGCAAAAAATGTGGATCCCCAATTTTGGGGTATGTTGTGGATCAGCCACAATAGGTCCAAAAGGGGAATGAGAAATCTCCAACCAGTAGCTAAATAAAGTAGGAGAGGATCCCAAAGTAACTAGATGTCAAATATCTGCAAGTAGGCCACATGGTGCTTGAGCATAATAAACCATATGAATGGAGTTTGTAGTGGCTAAAAATATTAACAAATAGTCTCAACGATGTATTTCGTGAAAACATCACACCTGAACACCCAACACATGCCACAAATGATGATGGATAGATTTGTTTTTTTTACCTCACTCCAAAAAGTAGACTAAAGGATCATAATGAATATAGGATCTAGATTTCTTTTTTATTTTTAGAATAATTCTCATTGAATTTGACCAATAATCATGCTAATGAAGAAACATGCAGATAATTTTTTTTTGGCACATGTATGGTATGCAATAGTAAAATGTAATTGATTTGATTCTTGTTGCTTTAATTCTACCTGCGAAGAAAATAATTTAGAGTAGGAGATCATATTGATTTAGACATGTGTATCAAGACTGTATAAATTTTGATTAATTGAAATAAGGTGACATGTTCAAGAGCACACAGTGAGAAAATAATGATGCATAAAGTTGTTAATTTTGGTGATCCTTGCAATGCATTCAAAGAGTTTAGTGCTCTTAAGATACGGGATTAAAATAGTTCCATATGTGTTGTTGATGATGTGCTTGGTGTTTCAAAGTTTGGAGTTGTATATGGGACACAAGTTTTTGTACACCAAGTTGTGCAATTACCTGGTTGGGCCCTTCAAAGACATCAATTATGGCCTATGCAGCGTCCACTTCTAATGTATAATGCCAATATTACGCTTTTTTATAACAACATTTCATTTTTGTTAGAATATGTGGGAAAGGAAATTACAGAGAAAAGATAAAAATTCACTATTGTGGAGGAGATGCCACCTTTGCAAAGAGATGGTGAGGATCTGAAATCATGTAGAAGTTTGTTGTCATAGTGTAAGAGTTCATGGCCATGATGTCATTATTTCTCACAAATAGGTTGGTGGAGAAGATGTTCCAGTAAGCAACACATTCAGCCAAATTCCTAGGATGGATCATTGACAATCCTCCAGCTTGGCCACCTAGTTTTAAAGTCACCAACTCAAATTGTTGCAGTTGAATTTCTATTCTCCGATGCAGATGAAAAAAAAATTACGGGAAGGCACCCTGATCCCACTTAAGAAAGGCGTCTTAATCTCATAAATATATATATATATATATATATATATATATATATAGGATATGCGTCAAGGTGCCTTGATCCCATTTGGAGGAAGGCACCTTGATCCCGTTGATGGGAGGTGCCTTGATCCTATTGAAGTGAGGCACCTTGATCCCATTCAACGGAAGATGCCTTGATCCCATAGAAAGACACCTTGATCCCACCTTGCTCTCGATGGAGGACATGTTTGCTGCATTGACCAAAGTTGACTGTTGACTCCATGTAAGACACTAATTCTAGGTAAATGCCAAAATATGTTAGTTGTCCTATTATTATAGGGGGGAACATAACAACTATTCACTAAAATAGAATGCGAACGATGATGAAATAGAATTGGAAAAATCCATTATTTCTAGAAAAGGATAAAGAGCTATTTGACTGTTTTGATTGTATCTGTTACTATACACCTGAACTCTCCTAACTTAGTTAGTAGCATAATTTCTCATTGTAACAACATTATAACATAAAGGCTTGTGTGTTAACTGTTTTCCATGATTTAACTGTTTTCTCATAATTTTATGGTCAGTCATGATGTGTTTCTGACTTCACTATTGGTGTAGTAATGCTTAGTGGAAGAAAAACAGAGATGCTAAAGGTAGATAAAAAAATGATGACCTAATATCTATTCCGTTCATGCTCCCTTCCATGGTAGAACAGATGATTATTACTCCAAGATTCACTAACGATATCACTTTTTGGTACACCATGATTACAGACAATATAAAGATATTTCACACCATCAGCATCATACGCATCAGCTTCTGCAAAATTCACCCAATTTATGTATTGAGTTTTCCATTTACTATGCGCATAGTTATTTAAAAAAAAAAATCTATATTAATACCAGTGGATGCCTCCATAATTCCCTTTTCATTATCCCAGGACAATTTAAAAAAAAAAAATTGCAAGGGGCACCTTACTTTCGGCACCTAACTCCCATGTAAAAATAGGAGGAACCTTACTCCCATATAAAGGTGTCTTACTTCTGGTGCCTAACTCCCATATAAAGATGCCTTATTCCTAGTGCCTTACTCCTATATAAAGGCGCCGAACTCCCATATAATGACACCTTACTCATATGTAATAAAAAAAAATTCTTAGGGGTTGTTGTCACGAGGACGTGATAATATTTAGGCATGGGGGGATGATGAGCACCAAAAATGCTCATTTTATATACACTTTTAAGGGGTATCGTTATTGGTTTAATTAGCATTTGAGATGTATTTTTATATAACTTTTGCATATAATTGATAGAAAATGAAGTATTATGTTTAATTCGCGTTTTTAGTGGAAAATATGTATTAATGCAGGTTTTGCTACTAATCTCGTATTTCCCAATCTACATCTCACTTGGACCTAGCATATTTATGTTTCAAGGGAGCTAAGGTGTATTGTTGCAGAAGGCGCCTTGACCCATACATTAGATATGACTTGATCCCATGTATTTGAGGTGCCTTGATCCCATATATTTTGAGGCACCTTGATCCCATGTATTTTGAGGTGCCTTGATCCAATGTATTTGAGGCGCCTTGATCCCATGTATTTTAGGTGCGTTGATCCCATGTATTTTGAGGTGCCTTGATTCCGTGTATTTGAGGTGCCTTGATCACATGTATTTTGAGGCACCTTGATCCCATGTTTTTTGAGGTGCCTTGATCCTATGTATTTGAGGTGCCTCGATCCCATGTATATTGAGGTGCCTCGATCCCATGTATATTGAGGTGCCTTGATCCCATGTATTTGAGGTGTCTTGATCCCATGTATTTTAAGCACCTTGATCCCATGTATTCCAAATGCCTTGATCCCATACATTTGGAGGTGCCTTAATCCCATACATTTGGAGGCACCTTGATCCCATACATTTGGAAGGTGTCTTGCTCCTGTTTAGAAGATGCACCAAGTCAATATTGATCGGTTGACCAATGGACTAAGGAGGTTATTACACATGAGACAAAGAGAAATATTCTAATCATGCATCATGTCTAGAATAAGATAAAGCACTGCTATTATTGATTGATTGACTGGTTGAATTTGTAAGGTGAGCATTATTTTCTCATGCTTACGGATAAATCAGAGCAGTGATTTTCCAACGATCGATACGGGTAAATAGACAATGTGATGAACCAGGAAAATAATCTATTTCTCATTAGTGACTAATATGGACAACCACTCAAATGGATTTATTATTGCCAACTTGATTATAATATCAAACATATTTTGTTCTGATAAAAAAAACACGCCTGATTTATCCTACGAGGGGGTAAAATGAGTGTGACTATTATAATTAGTGCATGACTGTTATAATTGAACTGTTGTAATATTTAATGCATATCTACTGTAACTGCAAGTCCAAAATAGGATTGCCTAAAATTGTAACAGATGAAGGTTGTGCATTGCATAAATGCACAGGTCTTCTCTGAGAGAAGGGGAAAATGATCAATTACACAGAGAACAATTTTATTCTTTTTTTTGTATAATTTATTAAAAGTTACAAATACTCTTATTTGCTTAAAAAAAGCTCTACATAATTAGTTGGGTGAACTATCTACGAGATCCTGGGACCACTCATTGTAGTATTCCTCCCCTATTTTATTTCTGTCATTTATTTTTAGTAGATTAGCTTTACTATTTTATTTTATTTTAATTTAGTTGTGTGTTTTATTTTCCTGCACATTTATTTTCCTGCACTTTTATTTCAGCATTTTAGTTTAAAATTTATTTTTCTACACTTTATTTTATTTGGTTTTTCTAAGATAAAAATGCACAAACACCCCCCACAAAACTAAATAGGTACATAAGGATTCATTCCCCCACACTGCAGGCATATACTATGCATGACACTCATAAGTTTATGAACTTACCGGATTGATAATTTATGGAAAAGAAATGATTGTTTTCTGAACATAATTTCTGCTCACCATTTATTACATTGCATAAAGTAAATACTCAAACCTTAATCTAAGACACACTCATAATATAAATATGTATCCAAGGTGGTATATTTTTTTTTTTGAAAAATTGAAAAACTTGTATTAATACAAAAGGCAATTACACAAGGGAGAAAACTCATCCCAACCAACAGCAGAGAACTAGACAACAAGCGGAGAGCACAAAGGCAACGCTAACCCCCACAGAGCACAGAAGACAACAAGGCGCGAAAACGCGACATGTCACGAAATCGCGGCAATCAACCCCGTCGCGGCCGCAGCAGCGCCATCAGTCACGAAAACGCGACATGTCGCGATATCGCGACAGACAAAGCCCTCCGCGTCCGATCGCCAAAAAAGTCACGAAATCGCGACAGCAACTCCCTCCGACGGTCTATCATCACAGGCGTCGCGAAATCGCGACAAGAACTCCAGGAAGCATCAAATCTCCAAAAGGGTCGCGAAATCGCGACGGAATTTCTCCGAAGCGCCCAGCCAGAAAAAGTGTCGCGATATCGCGACATATTCTCATCTTGACTCCCAGTCCGCAAAAGTGTCGCGATATCGCGACAATTTTTACCAAAGTCATGAGTGTGCCAAAAGTGTCGCGAAATCGCGACGAATTTTCCTTTCAGTTCCCAATCTTCAAAACTGTCGCGATATCGCGACAAGTTATCCTCATTGCAACTTGTCTTCAAAATTGTCGCGATATCGCGACAATTAATCCAGATGACGCCAGTGTGCCCCAACTGTCGCGATATCGCGACGATTTTACCATGCAGCTTCCGATCGACAGAAATGTCACGGAATCGCGACGAAATGTGCCCTTTGCTCAAGTTCACCAAAAAAGTCGCGATATCGCGATGATAATCCTCATTGCAACCAGTCTTCAAAATTGTCGCGATATCGCGACAAGAAATCCAGTTGACGCCAGTGTGCCCCAACTGTCGCGATATCGCGACAATTTTACCATGCAGCTTCCAATCGACAAAAATGTCGCGATATCGCGACGAAATGTGCCCTTTACTCAAGTTTACCAAAAATGTCACGATATCGCGACGATAATCCTCCTTATCATCCCTGCGCCAAAAAATGTCACGATTTCGCGACATGTTCCTTTCTAAGGCTGAGAAGGCAAAACCTGTCGCGATATCGCGACAACTTCCAACAAGAGGCCACGACGCCGCTACATGTCACGAAATCACGACAAAAACCTTCCTTAGCAGCAGAAAACTTTGCACATTATCATAGGTAGCATTCAAGGCCTTGCAGAATCCCAAGATCCTCCACAGTGCATATCACTATGCATCCGCACTCCAACTTCCTTCTCAAGACCTATCTTAGCAAGGAAATCGGCCGCCTTGTTGAAATCCCTACTCACATAGATGGGAACCACATCATCTAATTCTTTCCAGAGATCCTTTATCTGAGAGACAAGACTCCGCAACCTCTAGGCTTGCAAATCAAAGTTCCTCATGCAATCGAGAGCGCCCACCATAATTTGGGAGTCGGACTCAAGAATTATCTTTCTATGGCCCTGCTTGACAGCCCAGATAGAAGCAAATTTAATAGCCAAGGCCTCCGCTTCATTGTTTGTGGCATGACCCAGACCGTGCAGTTCCCAAGAAAGCACGGACCCACCATGATCACGGCACACAACTCCAGTACCAAGACTACCCGGATTTCCTTTTGCAGCTCCATCAGTATTGATTTTGATCCAGCCTGCTGGGGGAGGGTGCCATCTATCCTGAGCCTGTCTTTCAAGAGCAACAACTCCATCAAGCAGTGGCACAGAAATAGACTGATGTTCCTCCTCAACGTAGATGGCAACTGTTTCCACCACTTTGCTCCATATAACCTGCCATATTCCATCAAGTGAAGAGAATGTTTCACGGAAAATGCGGGCATTTCTCTCCAGCCACACCTGCCACCAAATAAAAAGAAAGCCCAGCTCCCAGCCAATTCGGAGAGCTTTGGATTTAAATCTGCCTCTCTTCCATCGGTTCCAAATATTGGTCCGAGTCACCTCACTGTTGGCTTGAATTTTGAAGTGGGAAAACCAACGCATCCAAATCTGCCGTGAGAAGGGGCATTCAAACATCAAATGATCAGCAGTTTCCTCATGCTTGCGGCATAAAACACACCGAGAAGGACCGATGATGCCTCTGTGTCTAAGATTGTCAAAGGTGAGAATTCCATTGTGCATAAGTTGCCAGGCAAAAAAATTCACCTTCGGCCAACCCTTGGGGTGCCATATCTTCTTCCAAACATGGACCGGGAAAGAGTGTGGGGGGGGCTCGGAAGAATCTGGTTAAATCCCGCCTTCACAAGTGTAAACCCCAAGGTTCCCAAAGCCCCGTGCAAGTTCATCCTCTTCATCCCGCCCAAGAAGAAACCCGGCTTTCAAAATTTTTTCTAAGATTGGTGCAACTCCGGTGGGATTGGAATTGGCCACTCTTCCAACCTCTTGAACTTTTTGAACTTGTACTCCCCAATGTGGCTGGTATTGAAATAACTCTCAATATGAATCCAGCCCTTGTCTTCTATGGCTGATTTAATGGGTTGCAATTCTGGAAACACAGCAATGATGGGAGGGTGCTGATCCCAGGAGTCACCCGGAAACGGGCCTTCTCCCCTCTCCCCACTTTCCAAAACAATTGATCTTTGATAACTTGAGCTCCCAGCTTGAGAGTCTGCCATACTAAGGATCCATTACCCTCCAAAGGGAAACGTCCAAGATCATTGGGGTGAGCATGGCCTAGGTATTTGCTAGAAAGAATTCTGCTAAAGAGGGATGTTGGTCGGGAAATCCACCTCCAAGACAATTTACTGACCCAAAGCTTGATTATTAAGCTTGGAGCTTCTCGACCCCAACCTCTCCTTTATCCTTGGGTCGGGTGACCTTATCCCATCCAACCAAGGCCCATTTCTTCTTCCCTTTTGCACCCTCCCATAAAAAGCTTCTGGCCATTTTGTCAAGCTCTTTCCATATAGAATGTGGGGCAGCCAGGATGGAGAATTTATATATTGGCATTGCCTGAATAACTGATTGTACGTAAGTTAGTCGGCCTCCATAGCTTAACCATTTATGAGACCAATGATTCATTTTATCTTTGATGCCATCCAAAAGATCCTTCCAGATATCAATTTTTAGTTTTTTGAAATGCAAGTGGAACCCCCAAGTAAACAACAGTAGAGAAGTCCTAGTAAATCCCAGGATCTCGAGAACTCTTTCCCGTAACCTTCGGTCAAGATTGAAGAAGACCACTTTGGATTTTTTATCATTAATGACTTGATTTGAGGCCCGAAGGTAGATGTTTAAAGTATCTCTAATTCCTCTTGCTTCCCTGAGGCTGGCCACTCCAACCAATCCTGTGTCATCCACAAACTGTAAGTGGGTCAAAACTTCTGTCCCCACTTTAATACCTGTTATCACACCTAGCTGTCGTCTTCTCAGGAAGAGTCTGCCTAATCCTTCTGCTAAGATGAGGAAGAGGTAAGGAGAGCAAGGGTCCCCTTGACGAAGACCCCGAGAGGCTCCAAAAGGAGTCGAGGGGAGCCCATTGATTAGAACAGAGAAAGAAGGTGTGGAGATACAGCTCATGACCCGACCAATCCAGCTCCCGAGAGAAGCCAAAGGCTGCCATCATCTTTGCCAGGAAGCCCCACTCCACCCGGTCATAAGCCTTAGACATATCCAACTTTATGAACATTCCTTTGTTGCCTGAAGTTTGCATTGTATGGATTGCCTCCTGAGCAAGGACCACTTCATCCAAGATCTGTCTTCCTTCAACAAAACCCCCTTGCTCAAAGGAAATTATTTTATGGAGAAAAGGTTTTAGCCGTTCAGCCATAATCTTCGTGATTATTTTATAAATAACATTGCATAAGGCAATCGGTCTGAAATCAGAGAGATGAACCCCCCCCTCCCCTTTTGGAATTAAAGTGATGAAGGTGTGATTGAGAGCCTTAAGCATTCTTTTATTAGTTCTGGACTCCTCTGCGATAGCCAAAACATCTTTCTCCGCAGTATCCCGTAAGGCCCGAAAGAATTCTATAGGAAAGCCATCCGGACCTGGCGATTTTCCCGTGCTCATCCCAAAGACCACTTTCTTTAGTTCATCACTGTCAATGGGTCTAAGGAGAGTCTGATTCTCTTCGTGAGAGATAATAGAAGGTATGACATTAATAACTTCATTTTGGGCTTCCACATCTTGTTCCCCACTTTCCTTAAAAAGGTTTGAGAAATAATCCATTGAGTGGAAATGCATTCCAGGGAGAGTATCAAAGGAGTGTCCATTCTCATCGTGAAGGACTTCCATGTTATGCATTTGTCTCCTTGCACAAGCTGAGCGGTGGAAAAATTTTGTATTTCTATCGCCTTCTAGTAACCAAGTGATTCTTGCTCTCTCGTTTCCAATAAATTTCCTCTTGATTATCAATGTCCTCAACCGCTTTGCGCAGAGCATCATCCTCGCCTTTAAGGTGCTCGCTAATGGTACCTTCCCCGAAGTGTTTTTGCACCTCCTCCCATCTAGCCATCAAGGGGGCCCTTTGGAGCCGGAAGTCCGACTTATTGTTTTGTCTCCACCGTTTCAATTTACACTTGACAAAATGGAGTCGTTTATGGAATTTGAACATTGCAGTCCCCAAGGGTAGGCGGCCTTCTTCCCACCACTCGTGGAATTTTCCTTCGGAGATCCTCCTTTTGCAACCAAAAATTTTCAAATTTGAATGGCTTATGGTGTTGACCTGTCATCGGCCCTCCCTCCAACAAAAGGGGATAGTGGTCCGAGACTCGGACCTTCCAAAATCTGGAACTTAAGATTCCATTTAATAAATGCCTCTTCGTAAACCAAAAACCGGTCTAACTTAACCTTCCCCGCCGTGTGGCTCTCTCCTCTTGTTTGTCCAAGTAAAGTAGGTTCCAGGGCCTTTGATATCAACCAGATTAAAGGCCTGGATTTGGGCAATCAAGAACCGGTCCCCAGGATCCAAAACTGGGGCACCACCTTCCCGATCCCTAACAGACAATTTGGCATTAAAATCCCCACCTATGATCCAGTCAAAAACTTCCCGGATGACCTCATGTTGTGTACAACTTGCCATTGGAGCCGCTGGCCATCAAAGCATTGAGCCCCATAGAAGTTTGTAATAAGAACATGTTCAGTTGTGGCATTGTTTCTAAACAGAGAAGTGAGAACACCCCTCCAAGCTATGTGTTCTAAAGCTGTCCATACTTGAGGGTTCCGGAGAGTAACAATCCCCCCGAGGCACCCCCGAGCAGCCACATCCATATAATCAGCACCCCGCCATATTCTGTTAGCAGTCTTGCACATAAGATCTACAGACATTTTTGTCTCCTGGATGAGCAAAAAGTCTGTTTTACATTTTCCTAAAAGTCCTTGAACAGCAGATTGATGGGTTCTACTGTTTAAACCCCTAACATTCCAGGATTGAATAATCATTGAGGACCTTGTGAGCAATAAGACTCAATTGGCCTCACCGATCCTCCATTGATCAGCTTGTCTCCTTGTACTGCTAGTAGATCCTTATTGGATTTTCTGCCTGCTCCTTGGGAATTACTGTTTTTAGACCTCTTCTCCACCTGGGTAATCCCTAGAACCGGCCTTTCCCTGTTCTTTTCAGAGCTTCCCATATTGACGTCCTTAATAACCGGCTGTGTTGGGGAGTGGATTACCAGTGTCCCTGAGTTCTCTGGGTCGCCTTGTCCCGCAGGGTTCCATTACCTGTTCTAAGACCGGAGTAGAAGAAGGGAAAGCCTGAGAGTGAATGTTAATATCCTCAACATTCCCATCCACTCCTTCCATAACTTGGTCCTCTTGATCTACTAGGGATTTAAAGATTTCATACCGATTGGTTGGTTTAAGTTGTGCCTGCTCCTTGGAATTTTTCTTTTTATTTCTCCTTCGCTTCGGTTGTTCAAAACCATCTTTCTGGAGATCAGAATCCTGAGGAATACTAGATGGATCTTGGACAGGGGTAAACTTGCCCTCTCTGGGGCGATTTGGATTTCCAAGCGGCGCCTCCACTTTTGTGCTCAGAATATTTGGGCAGAACCTCGCCAGATGGCCGTGCTTATGGCGCACTTGCATCTAAAAGGTAGTGCCTCATAATCTAACCGTTGTATCCAGGAGAGCCCTCGTCAACTCAAGTTCCACCTCGGCCGGTAGAGGTCGAGCTAATGTCCATTTCAACACAGATCCTAGCAAAGACAGCTGTGTTTCCCTCTATAGTGTCTCTCGGAGACTCCTATAAATCTGCCTAATGAATTACCAATCATTTCTAAAACCTGCTCACCCCAAAACTCCATCGGGAGAGCATACAGTCGGATCCAGACCGGGACTGCCGTGGGTTCGATACGAGGGTCAAAACCCACTCTCCAAGGTTGAACAAATAACCCAGCCGGGCCATGGTTCCTCTTCTCTGATTCAAATGCTCTGTTTCTATCTGCTAAAGAAGAGAAACTAATAATGAAATATCCATTACTAATAGGCCATAAGGAGTACTCACCTAGTGGCTCCCAATTTTGTCTAACCCATGTGTGCGTAAAGTTCGTAGTGGGACCGGATACCCATGAATTTGCAAATCAGGTCGTGATGAGCACGATAGGAGATTGTGTCTTCGACCAGTTTTGGTTCTATAATAATCTTTGGTCTGGAAGTTGATTGCGGAAGGCAACCGTTAACTCGGTGTGTGGAAGCACCCTTGCCAGCGTTCTTGAGTAACGTCTGAAAAGCAGTCCTCTGCGCTTCACCAGTGGAGGGCGAGGGGTTTTCTTTCAGCATCTCAGCGTATGAACTCTTTTTTCCAGCAGAAGAGACTGGAGGAGACCCCATCGGGCCCTCCCGAACAGCTTACAAGTCTTCAGAGTAGTGCAGAAACAATCAAACAAAGGCTCTGGGAAGATCTGTCGGGCCAGAGGCCCACGAGCAGCACCCGACGCCGGTTCAGAAGTTTTCCCGCCAAATCGCCAGAGCGCGCGATCTCCTACTTCTTGGCATGTTCATTCATTACTTATCCAAGGTGGTATATTAGCATGTACCAAATAATGTAATAGATTTCAACACCCCATGTATTACATTATTTGGTTATTGAAGACTTTAGTCTTCAATATGGTCTTCGTCTTGGTTCTAGAACTTGAGCTCTTCTTTTCTACTTTCTTCATTTTGCTTCCTATTTGTATCCTGATCAAGTAAATAATTAGTATCTTCATAAAATACTATTTTTGTTGAAAGAGCTTTAACTTCATGTTCATTTGTAGGTTCTTCCAGTTTTTGAATTTCTTGAATCTCTTGAACTAAGTGTCCTTTTTGTTTTCCTTCTCTATATTTTAGTTGAGAATGATTGTATTGATTCTGAGAAGTTTATGGACGCTAAAATTGTTACCGATGTAAATTATATTGATTCTAATATTGTCTTGGTTGGAATGCCCTATTTGATTGGCTTCCAAAATTTGTTTGATTCCCTTGATACCGATTTCTTAAATTAAATCTACAATAATTGGTACTATGTCCTTTCTTTTTGCATACGTTACCATATCTATTATTCCATTTTGATCTACCCTTTGAGAATGAAGCAACATTTTCTTGTGGATTATATTTTGAGACTAAGGCATTGTTAGTCATTTCATATTTGATTGAATTTTCTACCTCATACTCTTGTAGTATATTGATTAACTCATCAAATGATGTATCTTTACTTAGAATTTGTAAATATGTGACTAAATGCTTGTAACTTTCTAGAAGTGCTCTTAGGATTACTTGGACAAGAAACTTGTCTTCTATCTTTTCTCCTAATGTTAACAATTTTCCTTTTATATCTGCTACTTTTCTTAGAAATAGTTGTATACACTCACCACTATTAAATTTTAGAGATGCAATTGAGTTTGAATATTTGAGATAGTGGCTTTATTCCTTCATTCAAATATCTTGGCTAAAGTCTTCCAAGCTTCTGTAGAAGTTGTTGTTGAGCTAATGTATGGTTGTATTTTATTTATAATTACAAATGTTATTATCATAAGTGCTTTTGCTTCATCTTCATACTTTTGAATCTCTCTATCATCTATAGTAGGTTTAGTTTTTGCTCCTTTAACAATATCCCAAAGCTTTTCAACTATCAATATTGACCTCACTTTGTTTTTACATGAAGTGTAATTAGTTCTGAAAAAAATGAATTTATTTGTTCCCATTATGATAATTGTAGACTACCTTATATCTCCCTAGTTTTGAGTGTAAAGTAGCTTTGATAAAATACTTAGCTATCTAATTTTTCCTCTGAGTTGAATCCATTTTGTCTCCCTAATGTTCAACGTCATGACAAGCACTTTATTTCTCCCTATTTATGAATAGAAGGTTAAAGATGATTTTGATGCAATTTCAATTGATAAATTTTTTTATATTCAATAACTTTAAGTTGGGTTCCTTATCTCTTCAATTTGAATAAGAGACTAATTCCAATGTAGTTTTCCAAATTTCTAACAACTCTATGTTGTGCTTCCTATATATTTCAATTTTCAATAATATAGTTTCTAAATTTCAAGAATTTATGTTGGTGATGAATTCCTTATAACTCCCTAATTAGAAAATTAGAAAAAAAAAGATATTTGCAAATTCAGTTGTTCAATTTTTGATGTAGAAAACCTTATTCCTCCAAGTTAAATTATTTACAATTTTTTCTATGCTTGAATTTTAAATAAAGCAATTTCAAAAGGCTTTCAAATTAAATCCTCCTTAATTTAAAATTCTTTCAAATCATTCAATAAATCATATAAGGTAATTCATCAATTCACTTCTTTATATCTCCATTCATTTAATTAATCTTAAGCCTAATAGATTAACTAAGATTACCCTTAGTATTGATATACCTTATACCTCCTTGACATTTATGAAATGTGAATTGATTTAAATATTTTATACCTTCTTGTAAATGGAGCACTATGTTTTCAGTCTTCTTCTCCTATGACTACAACTTGCACGCTATTTTAGGCATTATCTACCTTTCAGTATTCAATGCTAGATGATGTCTTTTCATTGCTTTTAATGTTCTTCCTTATGTATGACGCTCCCTTCTGGACTTTGAATGTCCTCCTAGTGCTTGTTATATGTTCTTTGATCATTGATTGTGCTTAATATGTGTGTTGAAGATCATTTGGGCTCCTCCAACATATCAATATTTCTCTTCTCATGTGCCACATGGAACTCAACATCTTCTTTAGGCATTTTATTCTTGCTACATTATTTCTGCTTAGTTTGGTGGTGTTATGACAATATGGTTGTTACCTTTGACAAGTTTCTTCCTTCCTCAAAGAGTGCTTATAGTTGGTTTGAAGCATTTTCATTCTCTCAATGGTTTTTGGCACTCCTTTTCCTTTGTATCAAGTGGCATCCAAGTTCTTTCACATTCTCAATCAAAGTGACAAATGGTGGCTATGCTCCTTGTTGAGAAGCAACACCCCCCCACTGAAAAATGAATTTCCATCCTTTGAAAATATTGAGCTTTCATTTTTGCAGTAGGGACCCTCTTGAGTTTTCCAGGTTTTAAATTCCAAATTTGCTTGCCTCCTTTTTCAAGTTGTGCATTTATTTGCATCTGGCTTTGATTTACTTCAGAATTCATTTTTCACATGTTAGAATCATTCATGAATAAAGAAAATCTTTCACTGATATGAAAAAAAATGCAGAATACAGATAGATAAATTCATTAGAAGCCAAAACTTTCCATTTTTGGAAAAGTCACGAAATCGCGACACTTTCCATTTTTGGAAATGTCGCGAAATCGCGACGGGTTTCGAAAAAATCGGCTAAGTCCTGAAAACGTAGCGAAATCGCGACACTTCCATTTTTGGAAATGTCGCGATATCGCGACACTTTCCATTTTTGGAAATGTCGCGAAATCGCGACGGGTTTGGAGAGAGAGAGCAAGTGCGTACGAAACGTAGCGATTTCGTGACATGTCGCGAAATCGTGACATGTCACAGTTTCGCTGCAACAGGAGGCAAAAGGAAGCAAAGGGCAAAACAGATCATGATTTCACGACATGTCACGAAATCGTGACGTGTCGTAGTTTCGCGGCTGCCAGAGAGAAAAAATGGTTAATGCATGGAAAGGGCGCGATTTCGCGACATGTCGCGAAATTGCGACATGTCACGTTTTCGCGACGCATCAGCAAAGAAGGGACCAGGGCGCAAACGCGTAGCGAAATCGCGACGTCGCGAAATCGTGACGTTTTTCGGAAAAGGAACCAAGGGGCAGTCAAAGGGCGCGATTTCGTGACATGTCGCGAAATCGTGACATGTCGCAGTTTCATGATAGGAGGAGCCAAAAGAAGCTAAGGCATGAAAGAGGGCACGAATGACATGTCATGAAATCACGACGAACCAAGGGGCAGTCAAAGGCGTGATTTCGTGACATGTCGCAAAATCATGACATGTTGCAGTTTTGCGATAGGAGGAGCCAAAAGAAGCTAAGGCATGAAAGAGGGCGTGATTTCGTGACATGTCGTGAAATCGCGACGTCGCGATTTCGTGATGTCATGAAATCGCGACGCAGAAGACACAGAGAAGAACCAAGGGGCAGTCAAAGGAACCAAGAGGGAAGAAAGCACAAAGGCAAAGGAAGTTGGGTGTCGCGAAATCGTGGCATGAAGGGGAAAGGGGAGGGGTGCGATTTCGTGACATGTCACGAAATCGCGACATGTCGCGGTTTAGGAGGTCCAAGGAAGAAGAAGGCAAGGAAGGGTCACGATTGGATGGTGGAAAGAGCGAAAGGCAGAAGGGGCACGATTTCGTGACATGTCACGAAATCGCGACATGTCGCGGTTTCGGCCATGGAGAGCGAGAAGCTGCCTAAGGGCGAGAAAAGGGCGCGATTTCGCGACATGTCGCGAAATCGCGACATGTCGCAGTTTCGCTGCACCAAAAGGAAAATTTGCCGAGGCACAGGAAGAGGTCGCGATTTCGTGACATGTCGCGTTTTCGCGGCCATGAAGAGGAAGAGTTGCCGAGGCACAGGGGATGTCACGATTTCGCGACATGTCGCGAAATCGCGACATGTCGCATTTTCACGGCCATGGCAGGAAAACAGCACAGAATGGAAAACAGCTGGAAATGGACACGTGTCGCGATTTTTTGCGACACGTGTCAAAACAAAGCAAGCCTACGTATAATGAACTTTAGGGTTTTGATTGAACTTTAAAGTTTTGATTTAATATTTATTAAAATACTAATCCATCTTTTGTCTTTTTTGCAGAAAGCCATCTGGCACTTGCATGATAACGGGAGAAATGGCCAGAAAGACAAAGTTAAGTGCAGATTAATCGAGGACCGTCATATTAAAATGAGAGATGCCGAGAATTGTTGTTTCATCCAGATTTTACAGATCTGGCCGCAAAGAGACTTTACGGTGACTAAGCAGCTGCCCATTTAATGGAGTATGTCGAGAATTGGCCGAAAAATGAAAATATCTACACTCGGTTACCGAAATTTGCCGATGGATGCATTTAATGAAAATTTATGGCGGAATTAATGGCGTGCAGAGATTTTCAACTCAGGGATGGCTCTACGGAGATGAAATGTCAGAGAAGTGGTGACTCATCCAAATTTCCCGAGGGAATTAATGAGGACATTTACACACAGTTGCGGGTGGATGCAAGTGGCATTCGAATTCTGCCTTCTCCATTTATGGCAAGTGACTGCACTGATTTGCAGAATGGTTAAGTTTTATCAAAACTTTATTTTAAAAGGGCTTTATATTGTAAAACCCGGTAGTAGGGTTTAAGATGATAAGATTTAGGGTTTGAGAAGAAGATATTTCTGAAAAGATCAGGGTCTGTCCTGAGTCTATAAATACTTCTTCTAAATGTAATCGCAGGAGGCGGAGACTTAGAAAAAAGGCTATTGAAGCAATTTCTTGCAAATCTTGTTAAATGCTTTATTCTGGACTTGGAGTTGATGTGCTTTTGTTTTCTGTGATAGCATGGCCAGGAGCCTAATCTCTTTCAGATTGTGATAAGTTCATCTTCTTTTGTTATCCGTTTCATTAAAGTTTATTAAATATATGTTGTAAATCCGTGATATCAAGATTAAATATGTTGTTGGGCTTCAGTTGTTCTATTGTATGCTAGGGAAAACCATAGATTTAAGGTTCAAGTCTGTTCTAATTGCTCTGTCCTCACTGTGTGAGCTATGCTGCTGGTGAATGATACCAATTTTAACCGACTTCCCTTCTGTTTATGATTTTCTTTCAGATTTGTTCCATCTCTGTCTTATGCTCTTAGTAGAAGGTGATCTTAGAAAGTTGGACACCTTCTTCTTTGATTTGTTCTATTGTGAAGTCGATAGTATAAATAAAATTGGTAGTTTTGGTTTTACAGCCTAAGTTTGATAGACTTCTCTTTCGCCTTACCCTACCCTCTCTGTTTTACCGTGAAATGATCCATTTTTATTTTCTTTAATTTGTCTTTTATTTAAATCTGTTGACCCATAAGAGCTAGATCAAAGAACTGATTTTAAATCCGATTGTCCACAATGAACAACTTCAAAAAACATTATTGAACAAGTTCAGAGCCCATTGTAAGGTAACAGATAGTCCATATTGAAAACTATTCCAGAAGCGAAAAAGAGTGAATAGACATTCGACCCAACTCTGATAACTCACACCTTGGATAACCAAACAAGATCCTAAAGTGAGTGGGATTTATCCCTTATAAGTGTTATCGTAGTTTCATGCTCATTCTTCACAGGGTGTGTATAAAAGTTGGACCAACATTTAAAAATGGCGCTAGAAGGAGGGCCCACTGAACTCCGTTCAGTATTGTAAATTGTCTGTACAATATTTAAAATTGCCAAAAAAGAGGACCCAAGTTCAGTAGTCTGTTAAGGATTGTGAGATTATAAGTTGCTTGTGAAAAGTTGGATTCTACATACAGGGTAACAAGGTCCCACCCTAGAGCTGGAGAGCTCCTTGTGCCTGAATTAGAAACTCCAAGAAGAAGTAGCCTCATAAGGGCCAAGTCTCTCGTCTGAAATAGTTTTATCACCACTGGTAGTTACTCCAACTACAACTCATAATATCACCGTCAATCAAGTAGTAATGGCAAACTGGTTGGGTTCCACTGCTTTAAATATCCTGGGTATAGCCCATGACCTGCCCAAAAATCTCGAGAGATATCTTCCCAGATACAAGCATGATGGGACTAGGACAACAGAAGAACATCTAGTTGCATTCAAGAATGCTTTGAAATTGTTAAATGTACAGCATGAAGATGTTGCTTGCAGATTGTTCCCGTTCACTCTCCAGGAGGGAGCTTATGACTGGTTTCTAAATCTCACTAATGATTCTATTACCAGTTGGAATGACTTGGAAAAGGTTTTTGTGTCACAGTTTGGTGAGGTAATAGATCCCAGTATATTATATCAACAGTTTTCTGGTATTAAAAGAGAATTAAATGAATCTGTCAGATCTTACAATGTCAGATTTCAGAAGGCTTATGGTAGACTGACTGGTTATTATGTGCCAAATGCAGACCTGGCATTAGAAATTTTTAGAAATTCTCTGGATCCAATGACCTCTGTCTTCTTGAAAAGAGATGCCACTATTACTAATTTAACAGAGGCTTATAAAGAAGCTTTGATTCTGGAAAGACAGTTGGGACCCCAACCTTTAAATGCTCAACAAATTCCTTTGGTCACACAAGCTGCCCCTATTTTCAATCCCATACCACATCAGATGATGTTGCCGAGATGTCGACTCTACCATCAGGAAATCCATTGGTCGTAACACCTGCTGAAAATGTACAGAACCCAGGTAAAGAAGCTGATAATGCAAGAGTTGAAGAAGTGTCAAAAATAGTCCAAAAGTTGGCCAATGATTTTTTGAGTTTTAAAAGGCAGGTTTCTACTGGGGAGAACTCAAACAAGTATTCCTATCAGCAGAATAGATTCACTCGGCCCCCATACGAACCCAATAAAGATTACAAAGGTAAAGGTCATGATGTAAATATTTATGATTTGGCTTTGCCTAATTGGTGCAGGATACATGCTACTTCTCAAAGACGGGGAGTTGGATTGTTTGGAATTTTGTAACGCCTTTGAAGCTTTGTCTGGGGATTTGATTTCTCCTGAACATCAAAGAACTACGGATGGCCCAAGTTCATCCAGCCACAGTGCAGCTATGGTCTTGGATTCTTTCACTTTCCCGGGTGAATCTGAGAATGTAGTTGAAATGCCTATGGATGAGGTACATGCTTTTCAACAATACAGGAGGGACAACTACAACCTCAGAAATAGAAATCCGGAGCCCAACACTACATCTACCCCTCCGGACAACTCTCACAATGTTCCTCCAGATCCATCTTCAAGCAATAACCCATCTCCACCTAAGGGAGGAAATCCGAAAGGACCAGATGCATTTGTCCCTCCACTCAATAAGGGATATAACATAGTGGAGGACATGAAAAAGATCAAAGCCAACATCACTCTTCATGAGTTGGCCCAAATTTCAGAACAGAGGGATAACCTGATTAAAACATACTCTGGGCCTACTACCAAACCTTTGGACAAGGGAAAGAAGATGGCAAATGCAAATGTAGCCATGTATAAAGAGAAAACCGAGGTTCCACCTTTTCTACTGACTCGTACGTATTTTTGGGAAAAACTTGCACAATTGTCTGGTAGATTCGGGTGCTTCACCTAATGTTATGCCTTTGGCCATTTGTCAATAGTTGGGTTTGACCCCAATGAAGTCTGAAAGAAGAGTTGTCCAATTGGACAAATCAGAGGTTAAAGTAGTAGGAGAACTTCAGAATATTCATATCCAATTAGCATCTGAGCCAAGGGCTCAACATAGAATTGAAATTCAGGTTGTGGATATCCCCGTGGGGTACGGGATGCTTTTGAGCAGGGATTGGTCGAGATCTTTGAATGGATACTTGGCAACTGACTTTTCACACATGTGGTTGCCATGGAAAGGAGTGGCAAATCAATTAAGGGTTGAAAGAGAACCCAGATACAAACATACGATCACTGAATACAATGCAGAAAATGAGACTGTAAATATTGCTGAGGTAGATATTGGAGTTTACAATTTAACAACGGGACAAAATGAGAAGTTTAGTAAAGCTCATCCTGTTCATAGTAATGAAGTCTGGACGCTTCATGTGGATGGGGCTAAATCTAAACAGGGTTCTGGTACAGGGGCAGTCCTTAAAGGGCCTGAAAGTTAGACATATTTTATGTCTTATCGCCTACAGTTCCCTTGTACAAATAATTTAGCGAAATATGAAGCATCGGTATTAGGTTTGAAATTTGCTTTGGACAGAAGTGTAAGAAATATCCAAGTTTTTATGGATTCAGAATTGGTGGCTAATCAAGTTAAAGGTAAATTCCAGTGTAAAGCATCTTATTTAAAAGGATACAAACACCGGGCTTGGGATCTTGTAGAAGATTTTGATGCTTTTAATCTGACACACATACCCAGAGAGCAGAATTCACGTGCATATGTCTTGGCTTCTTCAACCGCAAGTTTAAAACCACTGGAAGAATTTAAATGGAACAAGTTTTCAATTGAGTTAGTCCCTTGTCCTTCAGTCCCAAATAATATAGATAATTTTCAGGTTTTCTCTGATGATCAACAGATTATAAATTTTTTGCAGAGTACTAACACATTTGAAAATGCTATAATCGATGATGGACAAAGGGATACTCTGCTGGAGCAGTTAGATGATGACAGGGGAATAATAAGGTTGAAAGATAACAGAATTCCAAAAGGGATGGTGGAACTGGAGCGGCTCTTTGATGTTGACAAAATCAGGCAAAAGGTGAATTCTGAGGATTCTATGGGTGCAACAGACAGTGAGACTGAGAACCTGAACGTGGGGACTGAAGAAGATCCCAAGCACATCAAGTTGGCTAAAAACTGTGATCCAAAAATAAAAAGAAATATGATTGATTTTCTTCACAGGTCCAAGGATGTTATGGCCTGGTCTTACAAAGACTTAAAGGTATTTGATCCGAAAGTTTACACTCATATTATACCTTTAAAAGAATTTTGCAAACCTTTCCGGCAAAAACAGAGGCATGTCAACGCTCTGCTAGAGCCCCTCATCCGGAAGGAGGTAGAAAAATTATTGAGTGCCGCCATAATTTTTCCCGTTAGGCATTCTACTTGGGTGGCCAATTTGGTGCTGATCGTAAAGAAAAATGGAGAGATCCGCTTGTGTGTGGATTTTAGAAATTTGAACAAGGCATCTGAGAAAGATAATTATCCTCTGCCTTCTATGGATGAGGTGTTGCAGATTGTCAATGGTTCGGAAATGATGTCTTTCCTGGACGGTTTCTCAGGGTATAATCAGATATTGGTTGACAGGGAAGACAGGATGAAAACTGCTTTCACAACTAAGTGGGGAACTTTTGCTTACAAGAGGATGCCATTTGGATTAATAAATGCTGGAGCTACGTTTCAACGGGCAATGGATCATGCCTTCAAAGGCCTTATGGGTAAATGCATTGTTGTTTACATGGATGATTTAACAGTCTTCTCTAAATCTCGGTTTGACCATGTAAAACACTTGGAGTCTGTGTTCAACAAATGCAGGGAGTTCGACATTTCTTTGAATCCGAAGAAGTGCATTTTTGGTGTAACGAAAGGAAAGCTCCTTGGGCACTTGATCACAAAATATGGCATTTCCATGGATCCGGACAGAGTTGAAGCCATATCCGGCATACCCTTTCCCAACTCCAAGAAAGAGTTGAGGTCCTTCTTTGGAAAAATTAACTTTGTCAGGAAGTTCATCTCCGGTTTTGCAGAGATAGTCAAGCCACTGAATGACATGCTAAAGGAAACTGCTCAGATTTTCTGGACAACAGAAGCTAAAACAACATTCCAAGAAATCAAGACCGCCATCAAGCAAGCACCAGTTTTGGTGAGCCCAGATTTTAGTGCAGATTTTTATCTCGTACACCTTTTCTTCTGAACACACACTTGCCGTAGTTCTGACCCAACGAAGAGAAACGGGGGAGCATCCAATTGCTTTCAAGAGTACCAATTTAAAGGGGGCTGAGCTGAAATATTCTCGTTTAGACAAACAAGCTTATGCCTTGGTGAGAGCAGTTAAGCAGTTCAGGCACTACATACTAAGAAGCAGAGTTCATGCTATAGTTCCGGACCCAGCTGTTAAATACCTTTTAAGTCAGGACGAATTGGGTGAACTAAGAGGTAATTGGGTTACAAGGCTGCAAGAATATGACTTAGAAATTTGGCCTACAAAATTGATCAGAGGACTTGGTTTGTCCCGACACATTGCCGAAATACCTGTACAAGAAGAAATTAATCAGTTAAATTCTGAATCTGATGACTGGTATGGAGATATTATTCATCTGCTGTAATTTGGAATTTGCCCGTCTCACTTGAATAGAACCCAAAGGAGAGCACTAAAACTGAAATCTGCTCATTATCTCCTCAAAGGAGGTAATTTGTACAGAGAAAATTATGCTGGCATTTTCTTAAGATGCATTTCTCAGAGTGAAGTCAATGAAGTCATGTCCAGTTTTCATGAAAAGTTAGGGGCAGGACATTCCTCAGGATCTGCTACTGCACATAAAATATTGAGAGCAGGCTATTACTGGCCTACGTTATTTAAAGATGCCCATCAGCATGTGAGAACTTGCCATCAGTGCCAAACTTTTGTAGCCAAAGAGGCCAACCGGGCTCTACCATTGCAGCCTGTTGTAATAAATAAACCTTTTATGCAATGGGGACTTGATTTTGTGGGAGTGATTAATCCAAATTCTTCAACAGGGCATAAGTATGTTCTAACAGCTACTGATTACTGCACAAGATGGGTCGAAGCAGCAGCCACCATAAGAAGTACAGCTCATGAAGTGATCAAATTTCTAGAGTCAAATGTCATAACCAGGTTTGGGGTTCCTCTGAATTTGGTGTGTGATAATGGACCAGCCTTCCAATCATTGGAGTTTGCAGAATGGGCATACCGGATGGGGATAGTTATCATATTTTCATCCAACTATTATCCCCAAGGCAATGGGCTAGCCGAGTCCACAAATAAAAATTTAATGAATGCCATTAAGAAATCGCAGCAGACAAACCTAGGCAATGGCATACATTATTGAAATATGCACTTTGGGCTGACAGGATAAAATATAAAGTGGCTCTTAAGACTTCCCCATTTGCTTTGCTGTATGGCACTCAACCAATTGTTCCCATCTCTCTGAAATTACCTACTTACCAATTTGTCTTAGACTATTTTGAGGATCAAGCAGATGCAGAGGCCCGTGTTTTGGATCTAACTAATTTGCAGGATGAAAGACTCCAAGCCCTGGAACATTTCAGCCGGCACCAAGAAACCGTCAAGCGCTGGTTTGACAAAAGAGCCAGAGTGAAAGCTTTCAGACTTGCAGACCTGGTGCTTCTATGGGACAAGGCCCATGAAAAGAAGGGTAAGCATACAAAGTTGCAGCCACTATGGATAGGGCCATACCAGATTGCTGAGATTCTGGGTAATAACGCATTTCG
Source organism: Wollemia nobilis (assembly GCA_028583015.1). NCBI lineage: Eukaryota > Viridiplantae > Streptophyta > Pinopsida > Araucariales > Araucariaceae > Wollemia > Wollemia nobilis. The sequence goes on along the minus strand of JAQPPZ010001579.1, from coordinate 1,365,651 downwards.
TTTACAGGACCTTGATGGTAATTTTTTGGACCTCCCTATTAATGGTCAATACTTAAAGCATTATTTCTCGACTGTTCCATCCAATATATCATTTGAATGAGTCACAAAGAAGTTGTAACATGTGTATACATTGTAAATAAGTCTACAGTGTTATTTTATTTTAGTTTATTTTCCAGGTCTGTATAGTTCTGTGTTTTATTTCAGGTCTGTATAGTTTTGTGTTTTATTTTCTTTGATGTCTGTACAATGTTATTTTATTTTATTTCATTTGATGTCTGTACAGTGTTATTTATTTTAGTTTATTTTTCATGTTTGTGCAGTGTTATTTTATTTTAGTTTTATCCTTGAGGTCTGTGCAGTTTATTTTATTTTAAAATTCTATTTTTAAGTTTTGCCTGAGCATCAATGAAAAAGTCAGCCTTCTAAAATTGTTTTTATTCTGAGTTCTAAATCCAGTGTCCATTCTGTTCATTATTCTAATTGAGATAGTCTGCTTAAACTGAGCAGTGGAACTATTTTGTTATTCAAAACAACAGTGGAAGGATGATTGGATTTTGTGTCTTGCTTGCCACAGTTATTTTAATTATAAAGAAACTGCTATACTGTTTGGCTGGAGAAACTCCTAGGGAATCCAAGAAAAGTTGGTCATAAGAGGGGACTATGATTCGTGAAATTATTTGAGTATCCATAGAGGCTATCAATACCTAGGCTGAAGCAGTTCCAGATCGATGAGATATTAAAAGAAAAATTGTTGTTCTTCTTTTAAAGGCTTTTCAGACTTCGGTATATTTCAAAGAAGAGAGAGAGAAGGTGAAAGTTGAGCAAGACAACATAGAATTGGCACTCTGTTATTTCCTATATATATAAAAAAAAAAAAAAAGTTATGTAATGAAAGAGGCAGCCAAGACTTCAAAAGATGTTTTTCTTCTACCAAGTTGTAGATTCTACCTTACAGTTGTGAATCTGGGTCGTGTAAATCTAAAGGGTAACTCTGTCGGGGCCGTAAAAGGCTAAACTAGTAAACAGAGCTCTACTCGGTTTCCCCTTTTACAATCTAGAAAAGCTGATCAATCCAGAGTTCAACATTCGAAGGCCCAGTCATTCTTGAAGAAAGTTTTATACGCTTGTAATTGCACATCAGAAATCTTCCTTAAATGATTCAGCCTAGTATGTCCTTGGGAAATTTTGACAACTATCAGCTAGTAGTTAAATTGTTTTGAAGAATATCTGTGGCAAGGCATGATACATGGTCTATGTTGTTTTGAAACTAGAGTCCTGGGTTCTAAAATAATGCTACTATTTTACCCGCAGATATCGCCATTTGTTGAGAAGCAACACACCCCCACTGAAAAATGAATTTCCATCCTTTGAAAATATTGAGCTTTCATTTTGCAGTAGGGACCCTCTTGAGTTTTCCAGGTTTTAAATTCCAAATTTGCTTGCCTCCTTTTTCAAGTTGTGCATTTATTTGCATCTGGCTTTGATTTACTTCAGAATTCATTTTTCACATGTTAGAATCATTCATGAATAAAGAAAATCTTTCACTGATATGAAAAAAATGCAGAATACAGATAGATAAATTCATTAGAAGCCAAAACTTTCCATTTTTGGAAAAGTCACGAAATCGCGACACTTTCCATTTTTGGAAATGTCGCGAAATCGCGACGGGTTTCGAAAAAATCGGCTAAGTCCTGAAAACGTAGCGAAATCGCGACACTTCCATTTTTGGAAATGTCACGATATCGCGACACTTTCCATTTTTAATCCCCCTTCATTTTTGGAAATGTCACGAAATCGCGACAGGTCTGGAGAGAGAGAGCAAGTGCATACGAAACGTAGCGATTTCGCGACATGTCGCATTTCACTGCAGAGGAGGCAAAAGGAAGCAAAGGGCAAAACAGGTCACGATTTCGCGACATGTCACGAAATCGCGACATGTCGCAGTTTCGCGGCGCAGAGAGAAAAATGGTTAAGGCATGGAAAGGGCGTGATTTCGTGACATGTCACGAAATCGTGACATGTCGTTTGGGATAAAAAGAAGGCGGGGAAAAGTGTAGCGAAATCGCGACGTCGTGAAATCGCGACATCAGAGAAAAGGAGCCAAAGGGCGATAAAGGGCATGATTTCGCGACATGTCGCGAAATCGAGAAAAAGAAAAGGAAAAAGAAACAAAGGTGGATGTAAAAAAAGCAAAAGAAAAGAAAAAAAGATTGGATAAGCGAAGAAGAAGGTAAAAGGGAGATTGAAGTGAATCGACATGGAAGAAAGGAGAAAGGGCAGATTTGATGACATGTCACGAAATCGTGACATGTCACGTTTGGAAGAAGGAAAGTGCAGAAGAGGTGGTTTGTGACATGTCGCTGTGTGAGAGGAAGAGGCAGGCAAAGGGTGCGATTTCGTGACATGTCACGAAATCGCGACATGTCGCATTTTCGCGGCCATGGCAGGAAAACAACACAGAATGGAAAACAGCTAGAAATGGACACGTGTCACGATTTTTTGTGACACGTGTCAAAACAAAGCAAGCCTACGTATAATGAACTTTAGGGTTTTGATTGAACTTTAAAGTTTTGATTTAATATTATTAAAGTACTAATCCTTCTTTTGTCTTTTTTGCAGAAAGCCATCTGGCACTTGCATGATAACGGGAGAAATGGCCAGAAAGACAAAGTTAAGCGCAGATTAATCGAGGACCGTCATATTGAAATGAGAGATGCCGAGAATTGTTGTTTCATCCAGATTTTATAGATCTGGCCGCAAAGAGACTTTACGGTGACTAAGCAGCTGCCCATTTAATGGAGTATGTCGAGAATTGGCCGAAAAATGAAAATATCTACACACGGTTACCGAAATTTGCCGATGGATGCATTTAATGAAAATTTATGGCAGAAGTAATGGCATGCAGAGATTTTCAACTCAGGGATGGCTCTACGGAGATGAAATGTCAGAGAAGTGGTGACTCATCCAAATTTCCTAGGGGAATTAATGAGGACATTTACACACAATTGCGGGTGGATGCAAGTGGCATTCGAATTCTGCCTTCTCCATTTATGGCAAGTGACTGCACTGATTTGCAGAATGGTTAAGTTTTATCGAAACTTTATTTTAAAAGGGCTTATATTGTAAAACCCGGGTAGTAGGGTTTAAGATGATAAGATTTAGGGTTTGAGAAGAAGATATTTCTGAAAAGATCGTGGTCTAGTCCTGAGTCTATAAATACTTCTTCTAAATGTAATCGCAGGAGGCGAAGACTTAGAAAAAAGGCTATTGAAGCAATTTCTTGCAAATCTTGTTAAATGCTTTATTTTGGACTTGGAGTTGATGTGACTTTTGTTTTCTGTGATAGCATGGCCAGGAGCCTAATCTCTTTCAGATTGTGATAAGTTCATCTTCTTTTGTTATCCGTTTCATTAAAGTTTATTAAATATATGCTGTAAATCCGTGATATCAAGATTAAATATGTTGTTGGGCTTCATTTGTTTTATTGTATGCTAGGGAAAACCATAGATTTAAGGTTCAAGTCTGTTCTAATTGCTCTTGTCCTCACTGTGTGAGCTATGCTGCTGGTGAATGATACCAATTTTAACCGACTTCCCTTCTGTTTATGATTTTCTTTCAGATCTGTTCCATCTCTCGTCTTATGCTCTTAGTAGAAGGTGATCTTAGAAAGTCTGGACACCTTCTTCTTTGATTTGTTCTATTGTGAAGCTGATAGTATAAATAAAATTGGTAGTTTTGGTTTTACAACTAAGTTTGATAGACTTCTCTTCTCGCCTTACCCTACCCTCTCTCGTTTTACCGTGAAATGATCCATTTTTATTTTCTTTTAAATTTGTCTTTTATTTAAATCACTGACCCATAAGAGCTAGATCAAAGAACTGATTTTAAATCCGATTGTCCACAAGTAACAACTTCCAAAAACATTATTGAACAAGTTCAGAGCCCGTTGTAAGGTAACAGATAGTCCATATTGAAAACTATTCCAGAAGTGGAAAAGAGTGAATTGACATTCGACCCAACTCTGTAACTCACACCTTGGATAACCAGCCAAATCCTAAAGTGAGTGGGATTTATCCCTTATAAGTGTTATCAGAGTTTCATGCTCATTCTTCACAGGGTGTGTATAAAAGTCGGACCAACACTCCTCTCAACACTTGCGTGTGATTTTGTAACATATTAACATTCTTTAGCGCTCAAACTTGCTTGCCCTTCCTTAACGCTCACAATATCTTTCGCTACTTGATAGTTATAACTTCCGAATATTATTTCCTCCAACGAACTGTGTAACTCTATAATTCTTGTTGGTGCTTCTTTATTTCTAATGCTTGGTGGTGGTTATTCTCTATAAATGGTTGCTCCTCTTTTACGGTGGTGGATCCTCCTTTGTTTTGTTGTTCAAATTTATCCTAAAATTCTCCAAAACGTAACTCTAATATCTTCTCTTAATACTTCTCAAATTTGTAGTTCAAACCTCTTCAAATTGTTGCTTCAAAAATATGATTTATTCTCCTTATCTTGTTGTCCAATAATCTCTTCTAACTTATCCAAATTGCTACCTTATTTTTCTATCAAGCCTTCCTTTAATTGGTTGTTCAAGGATACTTCAAAATTTGCACAAATCTTCTCCAAATCGTAGCTATATGTCACCTTCAATTTTTTGTCTTGTGAGTCTTCAACTTCTATTGTTAAAATTAACAATATTCTCCTTTGCAAATCAGCCTTCAAATTATTTATGGTTGTCTTAAAAAATTTCAAATCTGACGGTCTCTTCTAACTTCTTTCTCCTCCAATATTCTTGTCAAATTATGACTTTGAATTGGGCCTCTTTGTTGGCCTTCTTCTCAAGAACCTGAATGTCTTAAGATCTTCAAAAATCATTTATAAAATTTGGCAAACATTTTGCCAAATCCTTCTTCCTTTTTGGATTGTTGTCAGATGGTGATAGTTGTCCCAAATTCTTCTTATAAGGAGCTTCTACCAATGTTAGCTTTTGGTGCTAGATACTTAATGAAAAATCAACCACAAGATATAAAATGAGCATGCAATATTAAATATATGATAATGGAAATATACTAAGCATGTAAAACTCATAAGAAACATTTGTAACTACCATTGATGAAGGCTCACAAAAATAGTACAATGATATAAAATGGAAGTCTCATACTCTCCATATTACTTACATGCTCTACATTGTATCTAGCATATCATCTACTACTCCTCTACCTTATGATATCTACCTTCTTTCTATCTTATCTACCAAAGGCCTATATATAGTGAGATGTGACTCTTGGCATTCCACCTACCTATGACTCTTCATCTTCCTATTCTATGGACTCATGTACACATGGACAACATGCACATTTACATCATCAAGTACTTTGCACATTCTAACAATACTTGTGCATTTATTACATTGAATAAAGTAAATACTCAAACCCTAATCTAAGACACACTCCTAATCTAAAGATGTACCCAAGGTGGTACACTAGCATGTACAAAATAATGTAATATATTCCAATAGTTATAATGAATGAAGATAAAATAAAACTGATGGAGCCTATTACTCTAGAAAAATTTTGTTTAGCTCTTTTCACTTTTAATAAGGATAAATCCCCAGGTTTGTATGGGCTCTTTGCAATATTTTACCAACATAATTGGATATAGTGAAGGATTCTTTATTGGTGGTAGTGGAATAGTCTAGGATAAAACAATATATACCTTATGAAATAAATGCAACATATAATACCCTAATTCTAAAAAAGAAGGATGTTGAATTGTTTGATTCATTTAGACCCATAAGCCTATGTAATAATGCATATAATATTATCTCCAAAGTGATTGCAAATCGAATAAAGCCATTGTTGGATAAAATTATTTTTTTATTGGAACCAACAATTATATTCAATAAAAATAAGAGAGGTTACAATAAAAATGGAGATGATACCTCTGCCTCCTTGGGACTTACCCTAAAGTGGCACCCTGAAAGGGGTGTTTTCCACAAACAAAAAAAAAACAATAAAAAGGGAGCTAGAAAAATTATAGCTCAGGATGCAAGGCCACCCAAACAATCAACACTTTAAAGACGAGGCCTGAGACCAAAAATAAAACTAGCCCTTAAAAGAGTGAATAAACAACATAACTAGACAAATGGAGCCACTCTTAGAGGATATTAAGCCCTTTTGTGGGCACTGATATAACATCCTAAGGCTATAAAATGTCACCCTCTCAACCTATTACGCTAAAATAAAGGGACATTGAGGTAGAGGGAGGTTAGGTGAAACCTTGCTAATAGTGCACAGACCTCATACCAGTACCTAATAATATTTATCAAATGCACCAACTCATGAGTCAACTTGGAAGCCTACGAATGGATCTGAATAGTAATAACAAAAAACACTAATATTTTCATGCATAGAAAACTGACTAGAAATTGAATCTCCATAATAGACAACAGCATTCCTGGCTTTCCAAAGTTGAAACAAAATAATAACACAAAAAAAATTCTATAGAGTAGCAATATTAGCAATCCAACAACTATTATCTCTAAAATATATCATCTACCATCTGAAGAATTCGGTATGAAAGGGCTTGAAAAATGAGTGAATCCAATACCAGGTAAACTAAGCATGAGGGAAAAACCAAAAAAAATGTTTAAAAGTCTCAAAATGACCACAAGCCGAACACTTAGAATTAGGAACACCAATCCTACTAAGTCTATCTCCCATAGGAAGTCCTTGATAAATAATATACTAGAGAAAAAACAATATTGGGTTCAAGGTTAAACTGACATATATGGTTTAGATGAGCAATCCCAGTATAGGAGGTAGAGTGATTCTGCCATCTCTCATTAAGTTTACCAACACCAAGGGAAATAGGAATAAAAAGTTGATAAGGCAAGGAAGAAGAGTAGTTATTGAAAGGAGTATCCACATTTCAATGTCAATCCCTCCACCAGTCACTCGGGGGTTGAAGGCTAAGCTTATGAAGCATGACATCAGGCATAAGCTTTTGAATCTTAAGAATATAAGAAAAATCTAAATTCTAAATATTAAATTTACGTTTGAGATCAATCCAAGGAATCCAGCCTCAAGAGTATACTAAATATTTAATAAAGTAGATGCCCTTGCAAAATAGTCTCAAAGCTTTAATCTTGGTTATATCAGCAAGAAGAACATAAGAGTTAGACAAAATAGGAGACCACAAGATATTATAAGAATTAATCAAAAGACCATTATGAAAACCATCACCAATTCGATGAAGATGAGGTTTCACTACTTAAAAATCCTGCCAAATACTTTTAACAAGGAATCCTAAATCTTAACTGGAGCAAAAGTAATGATAAGAGTATGAAGGTCAATATTAGCCCAAGATTTGCCCCCATAAGGTAGCCCTGAAGAAATACAATGGTGAATCAAAAAATTCCAAGCTTCAGGGCCCTCAATAGCTTTAACCATCCACTTAGCACATAAAGAAATGCTTTACTTATAAATATCAATGATGCGTATCCCACCCTTATCAGTAGGCGTGCAACAGATATCCCAAGCAACTCGATGAAAACCACATGAATTCTTCCCCTTGGCCCAAATAAAATCCCTAAGAATTTTGGCCAACTTATTATAAGAATTCTTAGAAGGGGCCCAATAGGAGTAATAAACATGGGTGGTAGCAAGAATATTTGTGTAAACCTAAAACTTGTTGGCAAGAGAAAGGGGATGCGAGGCCCAATAGGAAATCTTCTTTTCAATTTTTTCAATGACATATTGCCAAAGTTTAAAGGGTGAGCTATCAAAAGCAAAGGAGATTCCTAAGAACATAAAATGCTCATCCCTTTGAAGCCAATGCCATGAAGAATGTCTAATCGAAGCAAGCATAGAATAAGAAACAAGGTGAAAACAAAGAGACTTAGACCATTGGATTTTGGAACCTGAGGCCTTACAAAAAGTGTCCAAAAAAACCAAAGTAGTTGAAACTGAAATCTCATCCTCATTGATAGTGAGAAAAGAATCATTTGTAAAGTGCCCATTAATAAGTTGGGTGGACGGGAAATAGATTTTTTCGGCGGATTCGGCTCTGGCGATTTGGCTTTTGGCGGGAAATTTTCTGTGACGGCGCCTGGTGTTGCTCGAGGGACTCTGGCCCGAAGATCTTGCCTAGGGCTTTGGGGGGTTGTTTCTGCTTTCGCCTGAAGGTTCTGTAGTGGTTCCGGGAGGGCCCGATGGGGTCTCCTCCTGTTTCTCCTGCTGGGAGAAAGACCTCATATGCTGAGAAACTAAAAGATTTTCCCTCGCCTTCCATGGACGGAGCTCAGCGGAATGCTTTTCAATTGATACTCAAGACTGTTGCCAATGGCCCACATGCTCACCGCGTTAATGGTTGCCTCCCACAATCTTCCTCCAGGCCTAAGATTGTAATAGAACCAATGCTGGTCGAAGATACAATCGTCTACCGAGCTAATCACGACTTGATCTCGCAAATTCATGGGCATCCGGCCCACACCGAATTTTTCGCACACTCGGGTTCGTCGAATCGGGAGCCACACGGTGAGTACTCTCTATGGCCTATAAGCAATGGGTATTTCATCATAAGTTTCTCTTCTTTAGCAGACAGAAACAGAGCATTTGAATCAGAGAAGAGAAACCATGGACCAGCAGGGTTATTTATCCAACCCTGGAGAGTGGGTTTCGACCCCCGCATCGAACCCACGGCTGTCCCGGTCTGGATCCGGCTGTACGCTCTCCCGATGGAGTTTTGGGGTGAGCAGGTTTTGGAATTAATAGGTAATTCCCTAGGCAGATTTCTGGGAGTCTCCAAAGATACCATAGAGGGCAATTCTGCTGTCTTTGCTAGAATATGTGTAGAGATGGACATTAGTCAGCCTCTACCAGCCGAGGTGGAACTTGAGCTAGCAGGAGTACCCTGGATCCAGCAGTTAGACTATGAGGCCCTACCTTTCAGGTGCCGTGTATGCCATAAGCATGGACATTTGGCAAGGTTCTGCCCAAACGTAGTGAGCACAAAAATGGAGGCTCCGAGTGGAATGGCAAACCGCCCTAGAGAGGGTAAGTCTAGTCCGGTCAATGAACCCTCTAGCAATTCTCCAGGTCCTGATGCTCAACAGGATGGCTTTGAACAGGTGAAACGAAAGAGAAACAAAAAGAAAAATGGCAAGGAGCAGGTACAGCTCAAGCCAAACAATCGGTATGAAATTTTCAAGTCATTAGTGGATCTGGAGGACCAATCTATGGAAGGAGTGGTTGGGAATGGTGAGAATGTCAACACTCCACCTCTTGTTTCTCCTTCCTTCACTCCCGTAGTAGAACAGGTGACTGTGCCAGCTGAGTACCTGCAGTCAGAGAATCCAGGGGCCTTGGTTATACACTCCCCAACACAGCCGGCTATAAAAGATGTTACCATGGGAAATGCAGAGAAAAACAGAGAGAGGCCTGCTTTAGGGATTTCCCAGGTGGAAAAGAGATCAAGAAACAATAACTCTCAAGGAGCGGGAAGAAAATCCAATAAGGAATTACTAATAGCCCAAGGAGATAAGTTAATCAATGAAGGATTGGTGAGGTCCATTGATTCTTACTCGCTCACAAGGTTTTCAATGATTATTCAATCTTGGAATATTAGGGGTTTAAACAGAGAGAACCCATCAATCTACTGCTCAAAGACTCTTAGAAAACCGAAAAAGCAGATTTTTTGCTTCTTCAGGAGACCAAAATGTCTTTAGATATTATGAGTAAAACCGCTACTAAAATCGCGGGAGTCGGGTATATGGACGTGGCTGCCCAAGGAGCTTCAGGGGGAATTTTTACCCTTTGGAACCCTCCGGTCCTGGACCGCTTTAGAACATGTAGCTTGTAGGGGTGTTCTTTCTTCTCTTTTCAGAAATAACTTCAATTCTGAGCTGATCCTTATAACCAACTTTTATGGGGCCCAAGATCTTGAAGGCCAGAGGCTCCAATGGGACACTGTTCACAATATGAGAGCAAACAGGGAGTGTTATGGACTGGATTATTGCAGGGGATTTTAATGCAAAATTATCTGTCCGGGACCAGGAAGGTGGCTCCCCTACTTTGGACCCAGGGGATCGGCTTCTGATTGCCCAAGTTCAGGCCTTTAATCTAGTGGACGTTCAAGGCCCTAGTGTTTTTTTCACTTGGACAAACAAGAGAAAGGACCCACATAGCAGGAAGGTCAAGTTAGATCGCTTTTTGGTCTCGGAGGAGGCTTTTGTTAAATGGACTTTTAAGTTCCAGATTTTGGAGGGCCCTATTTCGGATCATTTTCCCATCTTGCTTGAGGGAGGGACTTCGAGAGGACAGCACTATAGGCCTTTTAAATTTGAGAAATTTTGGTTACAAAAGGAGGACCTTCGACAAAAAATTTCTCAATGGTGGACAGAAGGCCGTCCACCTTTTGGGACAGCAATGTTCAAATTTCATAAACAGCTTCAATTTGTCAAATTTCAATTGAAACAAGTGGAGGAAAGGAAATAAGTCGGATTTCCAGTCCCAAAGGGCTCCCTTGGTGGCTAGATGGGAGGAGGTTCAGAAACTTTTTAGGGAAGGGTCAATTATCGAGCAACTCAAATCGAAGATGACGAATCGCGTAAAGCGGTTGAGGACATTGACAACCAAGAGGAGTTATACTTGGAAACAGAGGGCTAGAAATACTTGGTTATTAGAAGGGGACAGAAATACCAAATTTTTTCATCGGTCACCTTGTGCTAGGAGACAGATGAACAATATGGAAGTTCTCAAAGATGAACAGGGAAATGTCTTCGATACTATTCCTGGTATGCACTCCCATGCTATCGATTACTTTTCTAAACTTTTTAAGGAAAGTATGCAGCAAGATATTGAGGCTCAGAACGAAGTTCTTAATGTTATTCCTCCTATTATCTCTGAAGAGGACAATCAGACCCTGCTTAGACCCATTGAAAGGGATGAACTGAGAAATGTGGTCTTTGGTATGAGTACTGGAAAATCTCCTGGTCCAGATGGCTTTCCTATTGAATTTTTTCGAGCTTTCCGGGATACCTTGGAGGAGGATGTTCGGTCACATCGAGGAATCCGGATCCAATCGAAGAATGCTCATGGCGATCAATCACACCTTCATTGCTTTAATTCCGAAAGGGGAAGCGGGGACTCATATCTCCGATTTCAGGCCTATTGCTTTATGCAATGTGATTTACAAAATAATCTCTAAGATAATGGCTGAGAGGCTTAAACCCCTTCTTCATAGGATCATTTCTCCTGAACAGGGGGGCTTTGTTGAGGGAAGACAAATATTGGATGGGGTGATTTTGGCCCAGGAGGCCATCCATTCAATGCAAACTTCGGGAACAAAGGCATGTTCATTAAACTCGGATATGTCCAAGGCTTATGACCGGGTGGAGTGGTGCTTCTTGTCGAAAATGCTGGCTGCCTTTGGCTTCTCTCAGGAATGGATTGCATGGGTTATGAGTTGTGTTTCTTCTCCATCTTTTTTTGTTCTCATTAAGGGCCTTCCCTCGCTTCCTTTCGGCGCCTCCCGTGGCTCTCGCAGGGAGACCCTTGTTCTCCCTATCTCTTCCTTCTCTTGGCTGAAGGTTTGGGAAGACTGTTTTTGAGGAGAAGGCAACAAGGTCGGCTTTCTGGTATCAAGGTTGGGGAGGAAACTCTGACTCACTTGCAATTTGTGGATGATACGGGTCTGGTTGGTGCGGCCACTCTTCGGGAAGCTAGAGGAATCAGAGATACTTTGAATGTCTACCTAAGGGCTTCAAATCAGGTTCTTAATGACAGGAAGTCCAAAGTGGTCTTTTTCAATCTCGACCAACGGCTTCAGGAGCGTGTTATTGACATCCTGGGCTTCACAAGGACCTCTCTTCCAATTGTTTACCTGGGGTTCCCCTTCATTTCAAAAAGTTAAATGTTGATATTTGGAAGAACTCGTTAGCAGGCATCAAAGACAGAATGAATCATTGGGCCCATAAATGGCTAAGCTACGGGGTAGATTAACCTTCTTGAAATCAGTTATTCAGGCTTTGCCGATCTATAAATTCTCAATACTGACTGCCCCTCATACCATCTGGAAAGAGTTGGACAAAATGGCTAGAAGATTTTTATGGGAAGGCGCAAAAGGGAAGAAAAAATGGGCCTTGGTTGGGTGGGACAAAGTTACCCAGCCTAAGGATAAAGGAGGGCTGGGCTTGAGATGCTCTATGCTTAATAACAGTGGCTTTGGCTGGAAAACTGTATTGGCGGTGGGTTTCTCACCATCCTCTCTCTTCAGCAGAATTCTTTCCAGTAAATATTTGGGGCATGTCCATCCCAATGAGGTGGGTCGCTTTCCCTTGGAAGGTCCTGGTTCTTTAGTGTGGCAGACTCTCAAGCTTGGGTCCCAGATTATCAAAGATCAATTATTCTGGAAAGTGGGGAAAGGAGACAAGGCTCGCTTCGGACGGACTCTTGGGACCAAAGATCCGCCCATTATTGTTATGTTCCCCGAGCTACAACCTATCATGACCGCCTTAGAAGCCCAGGGTTGGATCCTTATTGATAAGTATCTTCTTACCAGTCATTTGGGGGGGTATACTTTTAAAAAGTTTAAGCGATGGGAGGAGTGGCCAACTACTTTCTCTCCGGAGTTGGTTCCTATCCTGCAAAAAATATTGTCAGAAAGGTTCCTCACGGGGAAGGATGAGGAAGATGAATTAGCCTGGGGCTATGGAAGCCTTGGGGTCTACTCAGTTAAGGTTGGATATGAAGAGATCCTCCCTGAGCCTCCCCCACACTCTTTTTCGGTTTAGCATTGGAAAAGGATTTGGCATTCAAAGGGTTGGCCGAAAGTGAACTTCTTCGCTTGGCAACTTATGCATAATGGTCTTCTCACCTTTGACAATCTCAGACGTAGGGGTTTCAATGGCCCCTCTCAATGTGCTTTATGCCTCCATCATGAGGAAACTGCAGACCATTTGTTTTTTGAGTGTCCTTTTACTCATCAGATTTGGGAACGCTGGTTCTTGCAATTTAAACTCCGGGCTAATGGTGTTCTCAATCGTACCAATATTTGGGAAAAATGGAAAAGGGGCAGGTTCAATTCCATAGCTCTCCGAACTGGCTGGCAGTTAGGCTTTCTCTTCATTTGGTGGCAAGTTTGGTTGGAGAGAAACGCCCGGATCTTTAGAAACACTTTCTCCTCGATTGACGGTGTTTGGCAGGTCATCTGGAGCAAAGTCACAGAAACTGTTGCTACTTTTGCCAATGAAAAGAATCAGGCTACTCTTGGGCATCCTGAAGAGGGGGTTGAGGGTCTTGAGAGGCAAGATAGATCATGCTGGAAACCTCCCCCCGAAGGCCGGATCAAGATCAATACTGATGGGGCTGCAAAAGGCAACCCGGCAACGCAGGAATTGGTGTTGTTTGTCGGGATCACTCGAGTGCGGTTCTTTACTGGGAATTGCAGGGATTGGGCAGAGCCACGAACAATGAAGCCGAAGCCTTGGCCATTAAGTTCGCGTCTATCTGGGCTGTTAAGCAGGGTCACCGGAGGATAATTCTTGAATCTGATTCTCAAGTCCTGATCGACGCTCTAGATTGCTTGCGGAATTTCTCTTTAAAAGCCTGGAGACTATGGATGTTGATATCTCAAATCAAGGAGTTATGGAGGGAGTTAGATGATGTCATCCCCGTGTATGTGAGTAGAAATCGAACACGGTAGCCGACTTCCTTACGAAGATGGGTGCCGAGAAAGAGGTAGGTGTCCAACTGCACGATGATATGCCTATGATAGATGAAGAGATTCGGAGTGGCCTGGAACGATCTCTACATCCATGAGCTCAAAAATGACTAAGGTTTGTTTCTGTCGTGATATCGTGACATATTGCGTCGTCGTGACCCTGTTTGGTTTTCTGTCGTGATTTCGCGACATGTTGCTCTGTCGCGACATGTCGCTCTATCGCGACATGTTGCTCTGTCGTGACATGTCGCTCTGTCGCGACTTGTTGCTCTGTCGCGACTTGTTGCTCTGTCGCGACCTATCCTGGAAAACTGTAGCGATTTCGCTACCCTTCTGGTTGCTGTGGCCTTGGGAGGATTATTGTAGCGATTTTGCGACATGTTGCATCATCGTGGTCGTTGATGAGGTGTCGTGATGTCGCGACCTTTTTGGTAGGTTTTGCTGCTGGAGGAAAAGTGTCGCGATATCGCGACACTTTGAGAAAAACTGCATGAAAGGGAAAAACCGTCGCGATATCGCGACAATATGTGTGAAAAGCTACTCTAAGGAAAATCCGTCACGATTTTGTGCCTTTTTTGAGGAAGGGACTCATAGGGGCATCCTTGTTGCGATTTTGAGATGTGTTGAGCAAAATTTAGTTAAGGGGGAAAAACCGACGCGTTATCGCGACCTTTTTGAGAAAAGCCTCCCAATGGATAACCTGTCGCGATTTCGCGACATGTTTATGGAAAGGAAGCACAGGGGCAAACCTGTAGCGATTTCGCTACAGTTCTGGAGAAAAAATAGCTTGCAGGAAAAACGTCGCGATATCGCGACTTGTTTTGGTAATGGGCACCTCGGGGCTGAACATGTCGCGATTTCGCGACACTTTTACGGATGGGGCGCCCATTGGTTTTCTTGTCGCGATTTCGCTACACTTCCGGCCAAGTGGGGCTCCAAGGAAAAGTCGTCGCGATGTCGCGACACTTTCTCAAAGTTGCTGATCAAAGGGGTCCTCGTCGCGATTTCGCAACAGTTTCGGGGAGCAGATGCTTTAAGGCTTTCTCATCGCGATTTCGTGACACTTTTGGCGTTTGGGTGATTTGGTGCTGTGCTGTAGCGATTTCGCGACCTTTTTCGGGTGTTGTGGTTCCGGCGCTTTTTGTCGCGATTTCGCGACTTGTCGCGTTATCGCGACTGGGTGTTGTGGCGCGGCGGTTGTTTGGTTTTGTGTCGCGATTTCGCGACATGTCGCGTTTTCGCGACATGTCGCGTTTTCGCGCCCTTTGTACTTCTGGTCTCTTTGTGCTTGGTTGGGATGCCCTTTCTCCCTCTTGTAACTGTCTTTTGTGTTAATACAAGTTTTTTCATTTTTTTTCAAAAATAAGTTGGGTGGACATGTCAGGAAAAAGAATGCCTTTGATCAACCTCTTAGATACTTTATTGAAAAGAAGATAACCAAAAGCTTCAACAACAAGCATGTAAAGCGAGGGGTCCAAAGGACAACCATAGAGAATAGAATGAAATAAAACAAAATCCTCTGACCTATGTCCATTAATAGTAAGATAGTAAGACAACTTGAAGCATCAATAAACAACATATTAACAACCCTGATAAAAAGGGGCCAAAGTTGAGAGCTTGGAGCATGGCGAGAATGAAAGGCCACTAAATACAATCATAAGCTTTCTCAAAGTCTAATTTAAGGAAATAATATTTTGGCCAGAGAGATGAACCCATTCTAAACCTTCCCATATAGCAATAATATTATCTAAGATGTAACACCCTTTAATGAAATCCATCTGCTTTGATCTAATAATTATAGTAAGAATGTTGTGAATATGGAGAGCTAAAGCTTTAGTCAAAATCTTGTAAGAGAAATTAAGTAGAGTTCTCCAACTAGTGATAAGCTTAGGATTGTCCACTTTAGGAATAAATTTAATGTTTCCATGATTGATGATATCGCCCAAAGAATTGTTGGCTAATGCTTCATTGTAGACATTGAGCAGATCAGGCCTAGTAAACTTCTAAGTGGCTTTATAAAATTCATAGGGAAAGCCATCAAGACCAGGGAACTTGTCATATGACATAGTCATAAGAGCATTATGAAGCTCAACAAGTGAAATATGAGCCTCACAAAGAAGTCTATCATAAATAGACAGCTTAGATGGAACAACATCAAGAAACTATTAGAGTGCCATATGACATTCTTGAGAATCCTATTGTGCTTGAAAGATAAGCTTATAATGATCCACAAGGATCGATGCAATATCAGGAAGAGAAGTCAACCTATCATGAGAGAATTAAATAGCCTTGATCTATATCCTAGCCTGCATGGAATGAAGATATTTGAAAAATGCTTTGGATGGGTGATCACCAACCCTCAACTAGTGTAGACGAGCCTGAATCTGATTCCCCTTGTCTTCATGTCATTCATGGACTATAAGCTGGTGGTGAAGACTAGAAACCCCACTTTGCAACTATCAGTCATACGGATCATTTTCCAGCATCAGTAAATTTCATTGATACTCCTTCATAACAGCCAAATGAGCATATTTTCTAACATGTGCCACCTATTTGCCAAAATGCTACATGAAAAAGGTAGTACAAATTATCACCTCATTCCACCAAGAAATCAAACTGATAAAGTGAGGAGGTTGAGGTAATAAATTCTATATTATCTTAATCACAACAACAACTCCACTTAATCTAAAAGAAAATTGAAAAATGATATGATAGTAGGAATTGATCCCAGACCATCACAATATTATTATTGATGGAGGAGAATAAAAAAAATTATTGCTTTGACATCATAACTCGATCAAGGTGCTTGTAGACTCTATCATTACCTACATGAAAATTGGACCATGTGAACCAGGGTGGAGGTGTGCAAGTGCGCTAGTAAAAAATTGGATCAAAAAGATCCCATCTGCATTTAAAAAACTAGGCCTCACACTCTTTAGCACACCAACGCATTGGGAGGCAACCAAATTTATCTTCAGCATGCTCAACCATATTACCCAAAAGATCTAATATGTCATCGATAAGTGATTACCCAGGTACCACCAAAGGGTAGAGAGACTAGGCCCATCATTAGGTGCATAAATATTGGCAATGCTTAGGGTGTTTCCATTAATATTCAATAAAATCTAAACCACATGATGAGAAGGATCCTCACCAAACCCAAGCAGACAATCCTCAAGTTTGGAGGAGATATAAATAGAAGCACCACCCCGACCATCTTCATGGTGAGAAGTGAAATGCATAAAATAACCTGCAATACAGCTGAGAAAAATATCTAACTTCTTGTAAACAAATAACATCAATATGGCCAATACTTTGTAGAGCATATCAAACAAAAAAAATTATTGAGGACTCTGTAAGTCCTCAAATATTTCACAAAAGGAAATTTATGGAGGAGGAATATCCATGGAGTTGTCTCCCACAGGACTGCCCCACTATCAGCAAATACTAAAGAATTATTAAATGCAGAGGTCTGAGAAGGTTGAAATAATTCATCAACAGTTGAGGGACTGCCCATAATATTGGCCAGCAGCAAAAACCTATTAAATAAAGAGGTCTAAGAAGGTTGAAATAAGTCGCCAATAGTCAAAGTATGACACAGCCTCCTGGCTTCCCCTTGATGATGGTGAGCCATCTTGAGATGGACTACATGAATTCTTGGAGGGTTAAGGTATCAAAAATTAAGTCCTTTTTTTGAGGCTAATTTATGCTCAGGAGGTTTCTTAGCATGTGAAGCCTGAGGAGCCAAAATAGGATGAATAGGAATAACAAGAGGCTAATATGGCATCTTCACAACCTTATATCTGTTAGAAAGCATATAATTAGGGTTAGTCACCCCTTCTTATTAGAAACTATGATCCAATCATCTTAAACATAGGGTTTGGGAGGTGTAGGTGCGGTATGAGGAGCAGGGGCAACCACCAAAGGTTTTCAAGCAACCAGCAGACAATCCTTGATATGATGTGTGGTATATTGGCATAGAAAAGAAGTATTAGGTAAATTAAAGTAAATAAGTTTTTGCATAAAATGATCTCTACCAACCTGAATGTCCACAAATTCTCTGAGATCCTATGTGAGGTCAACCTCAATATAGACTCTTTTATTAGGTCATGCTGAGAAGAACCACTCTTCTTCCTGATAGATCATCTGACCAATGGGTTTAACAATATTGTCAATAAATACCCATAAGGGTAGTGGAATATAAAGGAGTTCAAGCCAAACTAGCACTTTCAAGGCAACTTGATTTGAAACTTGGAAAGGAGTCCAAAGAGAAATGACCATCAAATTATTGCAAAGAAACCAGTAACTAGACTTAGAAACCATGGTTTGCAATTGCGAGGGTTATTTAAAGGAAAACAAAAAAAAACCTTTACTAAGATTACGGATACCCGTAACCACAATCCCATAAGCTTTCTAGTGAAGTTTCAATAAAAATATTCTTGCGATGAGATTCAAACAAAAAAAAACTTTAAAGACTGATTCTCATACCATTTTACAACTAGAGAGCATAATATCTAAAGAAGAATCATTACCTCGTCCACCACTTTCAAAAAAAAATTTCAAGCTCACTTTGATGCCATGAGTTCCACTATCTGTAACAATAGTTACCTCTACAAACGGTCCATAAAAATGAGAGCAATCACCTAATTGGTAGCAATATCAATATCCAAAACCAAAGTAGCCAAATTTATGAATGACGGTAGACCCAAACCCTAGTAGAGCAGTTTTTTCTCATCAAACCCTAGCAGAGCAGAGATGTACAATTTGAAAAATGTATCCTCCTAAGGGTAACACCAAGAATACTCCTTAAGGAAGGAATCACTCCACAACATCTCTGGCTCTACGAGGTAAGACTCCCACCAAGAATACTTTATATGACTTCTTTTAACATTGGTGATACATTTTTCTTTATACAAGAATGTGATGTTTTACCTTCCATGAGTTAGAAGGTCACTCATATGGTGATTTACCTTCCATGAGTTACAAAGTGCATAATATTATAATATGACAGAAGATCAAGGATTTGTGAAAGGGAGATAAATTCTAGACGATATCATAGTAGTTCATGAAGTTATACATTCAACAACTTCAAGAAAAGAGAAAGTAATGATCTTAAAACTTGATATGAGTAAAGCCTATGATAGGGTTAAATGGAATTTTCTTTTTGTAGTATTAAAAAAATTTGGATTTGGGAATAAATGAGTTAGATGGATTAAAGCTTGTGTCTCTACAATTTCATATTAAATTTTGGTCAATGGGTTAGTAATAGAATCATTTAAATCCAAGAGAGGTATTAGATAGGGAGATCCTCTATCACCGTATATGTTCACTATTATGGCAGAAATTTTGGGTAGAAACTTAAACAAGGCTAATAAATATGGGCTTATAAGTGGACTTAAGGCTAGTAATAACATCAACAACATCACCCATCAACAATTTGTAGATGATACAACCCTTTTTGGGAGGGTAAGGATAAATGAGGCTAGAGATTTGAATAACTTATTAAAGGAATACAAAAGAGCATCAGGGCAAAAATTTAATAGGACAAAATCTAAAATTTACTTCCTAAACACTCCAACTAAAATCAAAGCAGGGATTTGTAGGTTACTTCAAATGGAGGCAAATTTACCAACAACGTATCTAGGGATGCCCTTATTTGAGGGGAGAATGAGGATAGAATTATGAAATCCAATTATAAGTAAAGTTTAAAATAAATTATTGGTATGGAAAGGTAGATGGTTATCATTAGTAGGTAGAGTATAGCTAATTAAATCAGTCTTACAGGCCATTCCAACATATTATATGTCATTGTATACTACGCCAAAATCAATAGAAAAAATAATAGGTAGAGTGCATCAAATTGAGACAATCTTACAGGCCATTCCAACATATTATATGTCATTGTATACTATGCCAAAATCAATAGAAAAAAATTAATCTATATTATGCGATCCTTTTTGCGATCAAGATTACATGATAATAGGAAATTTCCTTTGGTAAAATAGAGAAAGGTATGTGATGATAAAAATAGAGGAGGTATTGGTTTAAGAGTTATTAAAGATGCAAACTTAGCTCTCTAGGAAAAATAATCTAGATATTGTACAAAGAAAGACAAAGACAATGGGCAAGAATTATTCTAAGTATGTTGAGCCCAATTATCCAAGCTTAATATTTACTGCATTCTCTCTACCAAATGGTTCTACACTTTGGAATGGTTTAAAAAAAACCATTGATCTAATGATTAAAGGTTTAATATGGATTGTGGGAACAAGAGAAAAAATTTCTATTTGGATGGATACTTTTGGTGTGAGAAAAAAACACTTAATCTAGATCCAATTTTGAAACCTTGGATGATATTACTTCAAGATAAATATGGTGATAGGGTTTCAAACATTTTATACAAGGATCAGGAAGGAAGATACAAATGGAAAAAATATTTTTTTATAAGTGTACAAGACACTGATGCTAGGACGCAGTTGAGTAGAAAGATAACAACAATGATTATGTTAAGGGGATCCAAGGATAAATTGATTTGGGAGTTGAATAGCTCAGGATAATACATAACAAGAAGTGGATATAATGTAAAGCACCAACTTAATAGGAATATTGCAATAATATGGAGAGATATTTGGAATAGCCCAAGCATTCCTAAAGTCAAAATATTTTTTTGGCTAGTAGGTCATAGAAGAATTTTATCCTGGGATAACCTTATGAAAAAGGATTTTCATGGCCCCTCACAGTGTGTTCTTTGTAAAAATGAGGAGGAGAGTATAGACCATATCTATGGCAATGGATTCTTAATATGTTTGGTAAATGCATGGTGATTAATGGTAGAATTGAATAATGGTTAAAGCAATGGCATAACACTTTTAAAAGTGAGGCTTTATAGACAATTTGGGATATATCAAAAGATACAATACTTTGAATTGTATGGCTAGAAAGGAATAGAATAATATTTAAAGGAAAAGAAAGTAATTTAGATGTAATGAAAAGTAAGATATTTTTAGCCATAGATGAGTCTAATACAACTCTATCAACTAGCCCAATTCCTAATATGGAAGTAGAGAGTCTTGATAAATGAATTCAAGCTATCAAATGGAATAATGATGTTGGGTATAGGAGAAACAAAAGGAATGCAAAGAATATAAAGTGAAAATCACCGGATGTGGAGTTGGTCAAATTGAATTTTGATGGAGCATCTAAAGGAAATCTAGGACCGGTAAGAAGAGGAGGAATAATTAGAAATAATAGAGTAGAGATTTTGTCTCGTTACACTTTCAATAGTGGATTTAAGACAAATAATGAAGCTAAAGCTTGAACAATTTTAGAAGGGTTAAAAACATGCAAATAAATGAAATGGAATAGAGTACGGATGGAAGGTGATTTTTTGTTAGGTATAAAAAGGGGTTTTGAAAGGAACCCCAAATATTTTACAAAAAGTGGAACATAGGGCAACCAAGGTAGAAGCCAAAAGTCACCTAAAATACCAATAGACCTGTTGTAGCCAAAATTGATACAACATGAATGTACCCATAATTTAAAATTTTTGAAGGTCCTAAGAAGGTACACTTTTGTGAAGAGTTCAGGTCTGAAGTAAAATATTTTCTATCTTCATGAGCGTCTCCAACCCCTAAGCAGTTAAATTTTCTTTTCATTAAAATTTAAGGGGTTCCCTTGGTTTTCCTTACAAATATTTCACCCTTCGACTGACAGGTAGAAAGTTTCATTTGATGAGCAAAAGTTGTCAAAACTAAAAACTCTTCGACCAACCTTGAAAAACAATCGGCCGACAGAAAGGAACGATCGACCTAATATAGATATTGTTGAAATTTTTTGATCGATGCCATCAAAAGAAGAGCCAACATTTTTACAAAGCAAGTATTTTTTGGTCGATCGATAGAAAACTTCAGCCGACCACTCGAACCGAAGAGCCAAAACAAGAAGAGCGCACAAAATTTTAAATCGATCAAACAAAAGAAGATCACTACCAAAGATTCCAAATCGAAGCAAGTTCACTCTTACAAAGCATCCCTTTTTTTCAATAATAATAAAGCAAAAAGGTAGAAGAAGTTTTCAGTTGATGTAAAGTAAACGAAAATCAACCAACCGATCGACCAATCGTTGACAACAATATTTTTTCTCGGTCGACCGCAATAAGTAATCAATCAAAAATATTTATTAATTTAACATTGAAACAAGTCATTCAATGAAAGAGCATTATCAATCAAAGTAAATAAAGGTGTAGCCAAAAATTCAAAGAGTCAATTAAATATTCTTTTAGCTTGTGAGAAACAAAGGTCGGTTGCTCAGTTAAGGCAAAGTTATCATTCGGCTAAAACAAAGCTTGTATCGGTCAAACAGAGGTAAATTTTGGCCATCAATTTGGAGAAAAGTGCTACCATTAAAATATTTCGGCTAATAAAATAAAGGTGTTAAAATATTCATAGCTGAACGCATCCTCGCCGTCAAAATATCATCGATCAAACGAAATCAACGAATGAGATCAACCCAACCAATCAAAGGTAAAACAACACTGATTAAGGTATGTCACCATTTAATTTTGCATGCACAAGATCTTAATTGAAAATTGTTATTATTAGCTAACATCCTCGATAAAAGCTATCTCAAAGTTTTAAAATGTAGCGCGTAAGTACTCAAAGCCATATCGATCAAATAATGGCATCCAACAACCGAATCTCTATTCGTGCAAAATCAAAGTGATCCATCGGCTGATATCTGATAGAAGAAAAGATATGATCGATTGATCATCCAATCAATGAACTACATGCCTTTGATCAAATTAAACCATTAAGCGATCGATACATCATCGATGATAGTCGAAGCATGAAATCCACATCCGCATACCCTCACCCAAGAAAGGCTGACACAACACTCAAACCAATGATGATCCTACTGACATGGTCAAACCACTTCAAGCATTACGAGCACACAAGCCAACTACAAACCTCAACCTCGGATCTCCCTAGGCATGGTTCTTAAGGCAACGTGTACCGATCGAACGAACCAAAATCTAACACCTATAGAATCTGATGGCTAGTTACGCAAATCAACAGATAGTGGTAATTCAAAATCGATCGATCATTATGGAAGATTGAGGTGGCGAGCCAAAAATAGCAACAACACAATGATGGTTGGTACGACGTTAATAATTACCTCATACACGAACCAATTTAAATACATGAAGATAGCAATGAGCAACTCACGGTGCTAACAATTTTTTTGAACTGTTGACGAGTTGAAGAGACCAGTGTTAGAGATCAGAGCGATGGCCTCCTCCAACAGGGCAGCCCTCAAGACAAGAATTGAAGCATTGGATGAGAAGGTGCCATTCAGGAAGGTGAATGCCAGAAAGATAGGAGAATAAGTATGGGGTGAAGATGAACTTGTTGAGTTCTGCTTCCAGTCTAGCACAAAAGAATGGTGATGCCCACACTACCTATTAAAGAACATCTTCAACAAGGATATATGAAGATAAAGATAAGAGACCCCTTGATGCAACAAATGGAGAACCAACCTGGTAAAACTCTTGTGCCCAAGAGTGCATTTCTCCCCCGAATTGCTATCATGGTTAGCTATTTCTTATGACCCAAGAACTAGGGCTATTGTTAATGGGTGAAACAAACCCATTTATCGGATCACGTCAAAAAATATTGAGTAGGTGTTTGGGCTAGAAATAGCCAAGCAGTGCTACAATGCAAAGGTAATTTCAAAATAGGCTCGACACATGATCGACACCACCTTCTATGAGAAATTATTCGACTATGACAAACCAGTGTCAATAGATTTTCCAATTCACAAGATTCAGTTCCACAAATGGGTGAGAGACTATGCCGATATGATTCATGTGGTGTTGGGAGTTGAGGACCTCAATTGGGTCAGCGTCGAAGTGATGTATTTGATAGTACAGTGTAACAAGACCTGGAAGATACCCATGTATAGGTGGCAAGACATAATATGTGAGACAATAGATCAAGAATTCAAGGAGTTACAAGATGCCATAAAGAAATATATGGATATCATGCCCCATTTCTCACACTACTCATTCCTTGTGCACCTGATCATCGGGTAGTTCAAAGATGATGCTATCCAGCAACTTGAAGGAATTCTAGGAGAAATCATCCAAGATAGATTATCTTGCATCTATGATGGTACATCCCCCTATTCAAATTTTTGTGGAAGGTTTCTAGCATCAATATACCATGTGCTCACCAAGAAAGAACCCCCTAGAATGAGCCTGAGTATAATCAAGTATCTTCAAGAAATGAAAGTTGGAGATTACTTTCTTGATGAATATTTCAGTTTCATTAGAACATACAGAGGTAAATTGCCATCGAAAGCCTTACCCACTTATTATCCCAAATCACTAGTTGCCTTAGAGATAGTAAGGCAATCAACAGAAGAAGCCAAATTAATATGGAGAAAGAAGAAGACCAGGGTTCCTTGGCTCACAACTCCAAGAAAAATAGGGGAATATGTGTATAGAGGATATCCATCAATGTTAAATGCTTTATCAATGATGGATTCCTTCTGCTTTGTAGAAATTACTTGGAGACCTTATGATCCCAATGGTCATTACAAAAAGATCACTTTGGAATCTAAACCAATGGAGCACAAGAAATATGAATATGAGGATAATCTTCTATGGGCCTAGAACAATGAAATTGATGTAGAATAGATATGGCACAATAAGAACTTGGTAAGAGCACATACTCACACAGAGATGGTTGGGGACTACTCTTATAATTTAAGGATGGTAAGGAAGGATACACTATATAAAAAGGCACCACAGATAACTGCCATTCCACCTAAAGAGTTTGTTGATCCTATCATGGAAATTATGAGATTGAAACTTGAGCAAATTGAAATCATAGCAGAAGTACAGGATCAGGTTGCACAAGAGAAAGTTGATACTTCTCCTTCTACCATCCAGTCCCCCAGTACGAGTAGAGGAAAGGAGATTGTGCCTATTTTTTCTACCCAAAGGAGACTCACAGCCGAGAGTTTGACATTGGCTCTAATGGCCTCACAGCACCTACAACAAATAGTTATAGGTTCACCACGAGCAGTACCAATAGCCTTCATGGCAAACAATAAAGAAATTAAGATCTCTACCATGTTGGAGAGAATAAAGAAAGTTAAAGGATTCAATGAAATCTTCAAAAATTATCAAGTAGTGATACCTGATACCATAGGACCTCCTCCTCTCAAGAGAGCAAGGATTGGATCAAGTGCCAATGAGCCTATGAGCATCACCCTGATCAAGAAAGAAGACTTTGTACAATTCACTACTGAGGAAGAGGAACAAATTGAAGCTATAATGGAGGATAGGGTGGTAGAAAGCTGAAGTAAAGGTAAAGTGCACTTTTCACCTCCATCAAGTTTAGAACCCACTTCCAAGGCCACCATCATCATTCCCACTGATGGGATACAATCCCTCCAAATAGATCCCAATACAGGTGATGCAGTGATAGGAGGAGACTCAGTCTCACTACTAAAACATGGAGTGCAAGTTCATGCACAAACTGCTCTAGCCATCGAGAAGGAAGTGATGGCTTGGAGATCCAAAGTAGAATCATTGCAATCAAAAAATGAGAAGCTAAAATCTGAAATAAAGGAAACTCAAAAACAAATGCCTTCTGACAGAGACTCGTTACAAGTTCCAAAGCTTGCCACTAGATTCAAGGAGAAGATGGTCAAAATAATTGAGAAGGAAGCAAAAATGATAGAGACTTGTTGCAAGAATTTTGGAAAGATAATGGAGATAAATAAAGAGATAAAATCCCTCTTAGTAAAGGTAGATGAGAAGATAGCAGCTATATCCCCAGTCTACGAAAGGTGCAAGGCCAAATATGAACAGATTAGGTCCATGCAAGTGACCACCATTGATGGGAAGGTTCATAGCTGCCTAGGAGAGTATGAAAAAGTTGCAAGTCTCAAGGTAGAAAGACCTAGATGGAACAACTCGGTTAAAGAGCTAGAAAAAGCAGAAAAATATACAGTTGTCCAGCTAAAGCGCCTTAATGTTGATCCCCAAAAATTACTCAACACAGAAGGTTTCTATTAGATAATCATCCGGGATATCAGAGAATTTTCTTGCGAAGAGGTTGATGAAGATAAGCTCTCCGACCAACTCATCTCATTGACCACGTACTCCCTTGACATCATTAGGTTCTTCTAGAGTAGACAACCATTCATAAGGGAAGATAAAAGCAAAGGAATCAGGGCATTAGATAGGATTCGCACAATCAATGAGATCGATGAAGAAATATGGATCCTCATAGCATATTCCATTGGTGCAAGTCAGGATGAGAGAGAGGCAATTAAAAAGAGTCAAAAGGCATCTGAGTCAACAAGTAGCATGGGGCCCATGATGGCAGAAAAAGGAAAAGAGAAGGTTAGTGATAACTAGGCTAGCTTTTGGCCAAATTTTGCTAATATATATTTTGAGGTAGTTAGATAAATAGATTGTACAACACCCGACCGATGACAAGGTAGGAGATGGCACCAGGTGGATGGTTCAGATACAAATAGTTCAGGCAGTTACAAAGCTACTACGACTATAAGAAGGATGTCTACAACCAGAATAAGGATCGAGCTTTGACATAGCATATTTTTTCTAAGAGGTATACTCGAGTGCCCGTTCTTTGTTGTTGTATCTCCTTTGTTTTCTTTCTCCTTTTTCATCTCCTCATTCCTCCCATTGCTATGTAGGTTTTTGATAGGAAAGTGCCCAAGAAGCTGAGAATATTTCTAGATTATTGAGCCAGAGGTCTAGAGACTCGACTGTTGTGATATTCGAATGGAAGAGTGAAAGGTCCTTGTTACGATATTCGAACGAGGATCTTTATTGTATTAATATTTCTAAGAGTTAAATGGTGATTCCATGCCAACTCTTCATGTAATATCATTCAAATATTAATACAATTATGGGCTTCTTTCCTATTATATTTCTTGTGTTTAGCTCTATGTGTGTCTTTGTTATGGGTTACATTATTTGAACGCATAATGAATGCTTCTTTTCGTTGGTCAACTGTTATGTTTATTACGATATTTGAATGAACGTAATTGCACCGATTATTTCATCTCTCCTTCTTTCTATTTTCATTGAAATGTTATTAAATCTTGCTACAATAGCCCAAAGGATTAAAGCACCGGTCATACATAAGGTATAATAGAACTGTTATCATTTTAGCTCGGTCAAATTTTATAATTGTTAAATCATCACCATAAATCTGGAAGAGCATGAACTTAAAGAATTTAAGCTCACCTCAAGGGTATCCTTACCATACTTGGTCTGTCTAGAAAATATTAAAGAACTCTATTCCCAAGTTAAAGAGGTAGGTCGACCAGAGCCTGTAATAGCTCGTTGGCAGTAGGTTTTCCTATAGCATGATAGCTCATCCTACGGATGCAGGAAAAATCCCCAATAATTTTTTGGCACCATTGTCGGGGACCGAATGCATAATTTTCATTACAGTTTGGAACCTAACGACAAATATTTATTGGCAATAGTTAGCTTAAAGAAGGAATCAAAATATCAATTTCTGTTTCCCTTCTATGCTCATAGTTTCCAATTTTCCTTTTTCAAGAACGTTCAGTTATATTGTTTTCTTGATTCTCTTGAGTTTCTTGATTTTCTAATTCTTGAAAAAGTTTATACCCTGAGTGATCGAGAGTGTTTTAAGTTGAGCAATCTCAACCAGATATTTATTCCTTCTGCACACATTGTGCTGGCGACTCTGACTGGAAAAATCCAAAAATATCATAAAGATTAAAAGAAGAAGAAGAACATGTTGGCATGAATGAGAAGAACCGCTCAGGAGTTGTACCCTGAACTCTCAGATCCAGAGGTATTTTTTAGAACTAACTCTTCTTATTCATCTCCAAAAATTTCTGACGTCGATATTGTTACATTAGGAAGTTTATTTGAAACACCTCCCACTGTTCCCAGTGGAATTACTAACACACCTCCTACTGTAATTCAAGTACCTCCTATAGTTAACATGGCTAACCCACCACCAGTTTAGTTATGGAGGACCAATAGATATAGACCTTTTCAATTACCAACTCCTTTACATGATCTCCCCAGTAAAGTGCACAAATATTTACCTAAGTTTCAAGGAAACAATGCAGTTACTGGAGAAGATCACATCAAAAGCTTCTTGTATGCCTTAGACAGTCTAGAGGTAGAACATGAAGATGTGGTGTTGAGATTGTTTTTATAGACTCTAGAAAAATATGCTAGAGAATGGTTTAATACTCTTCCTAATAATGACATTGCTAATTTTACCAAAATGGAGACTATCTTTTTAAAGAAATTTGGT
Organism: Wollemia nobilis; assembly: GCA_028583015.1. Taxonomy (NCBI): domain Eukaryota; kingdom Viridiplantae; phylum Streptophyta; class Pinopsida; order Araucariales; family Araucariaceae; genus Wollemia; species Wollemia nobilis. Next base: position 1,337,581 of record JAQPPZ010001579.1, on the reverse strand, counting down.
GAAAGGAAAAATGAACAATCATTGCTAATAGATCTAGCAACAATGAAGAAGAAAGAAAATGAATCAATAAGTGATTTCAATAGAAGGTTTTCTAAATCCAAAAATAATATTCCCACTGCTCTAAGGCCAAATGATATCTAGTCCATCTATTTTTATAAAAATGCCTTCCCTAGAGAATTCAACTATGAATTAAGACAAGAACAGGTTAACACAATAGATGAATGCATGGATAAAGCCATAGACATTGAAATAAATATGTTAGATAGTGGAAAAATGAAACCATACTCTCTGGAAGATAATCATCCTGATAGGAAGCCTAAGAAAGTGGGATTTAACCTACAAAAAAGAACTGAACATGATCCCATGGAAAAGCTGACCAATCAAGTAACATAAATATTCAACACAATGAACAATAGGTTGGCCAGGATGGAAAGAAATAAAGAGAGTAACGGTGAAACTTCTCACCCTCAGGTTGATAGACAACAAGGTGACAACAGACCACCTTTCAGGAGAAACTTTAATAGAAATTGGAATAACAATAATCCTGATAGGAATAATGGAAATAACTGGAAAAAAGAGAAACAAAGAAGGACCTAGATTTGGTTCCAAATCCTATTCCTACTATAAATTTGGTTGAGAATTTCCCTTATTACTGTTCGGCCTATGATGCTCCCCATAATCTAGATTGTTGTGGCATCTATTTAGGTGTCCACCATCCTGTAGACTTGGAAGAAGAATCCAAAGAGGATATCAGAATTAATGCTTGTTGGACCCTTGAGGATGAATCTAGAGAAATATTATTCGAAGAAGACATGGATTTGTATGCTTCGAATCACCACCCAAAAATCCTAGTTGCAGAAAATACAAAGATCCTACAAAGAGGACAAGAGACTAGGTATGACAAAATGAAACAGGGTAAACTAGTTCCAACAACTCAAGAGGTGGAGGAGCTAGAAGCAAATGCCCTGAATTTAAGGAATAGGATTATTCCTAACAAAACTGATAAGAATTCAAACAAAGAGATTAGAGAACAGTCCATTGAGAAATATCAGAACAAAAAGGTTCCTAAAAACATAGGAACAAATGAACCACCCTCTCATGAAGAATGCTCCAAAACTTTAGATATAAAGAAAATGGAATTTGATGTTGGTTCAGAATTGAGTAAACAGAAAGTCAACATTACCTTTGGTGAGTTAATGAATATTCAAAAGTATAGAGAACAAGTCTGTAAGGCTTTTGGCTTAATTGAACAAAAAGGAACTCAATCCTATAATGTTGTCAAACCTTCCAATCATGAAACTAGAACCCCTTCATCTGTCAGACCATTTTATGTGTCACTCAGGTATAACTCAGATGAAGGAGAAAGGTATGTCATTCACAACTACATGCTAGATAGTGGTGCATCCCATAACATCATGCCCAAGAAAATAGCAAACCAATTAGGGTTGATTTGCACTAGAGAGTCTCCCCCTATATCAGTAATGGATAGTAGGCAGATACCCTGTGTAGGTATTATCACTGGTTTGCTAGTCTACCTAGACCAACATCCTAAGAAGGGTATAGTTATGGACATCATAGTAGTTGATGTAGATCCTTTCTTCTCATTATTGTTGAGCAGACATTGGGCAGAACAGTTGGGTGGTTCCATACAATTAGATTGGTCTTATGCCACAATCCCTATTTCAAGAAAAGAGAATGTAACCTTAAGGAGAGAACCTTTTAACAAATACTTAGTTGAACTGGTTATATCAAATGACACCATGGTTAATTTGGTTAGCTCTATAGAAGAGAAATAAATAGGAGTGTACTCTATCTGGCATAACCCTTTCCTAGTCGAAGTCCCTAAAGCCAAAGATATGGATCCTAAAATCAGAGAACTAGTAGATGCAGAATCTGATAGGATTCTCACCCAAGAGATGTGGACCATGTCCTTTGATGGGGCTAAGTCTCAAATAGGGGTAGGTGTTGGTGTCAATTTAATATATGTTAAGGGAAACTATCTCGAAATCCCTTATAGACTAGAATTCCCATGCACTAATAATGTAGTTGAGTATGAAGCCTTATTGCTAGGTCTGAGAAAAGCTAAAGAACTGGAAATAATTTTTTTAGTTATTATTGGAGACGTTGAATATGTTAGAGTTACTATGATACAGTAACTATAAATTATTACCTCATTTGGTAATTTGTAAGATTCACCTAGGTATATTTAATTTACCGCATGGTAAAAAATAGTTTGTTACTTTTTACCACTAGTTTTTACTATTTACTATTTACCTAGGGTTAGTTAGTCATTGTAGTCATTTTGACTACGTTAGTGGTTAGTGGTTAGCTACCTTTAAGGGGGGGCAACCTAATACGCGTTAAGCTACATTTAGGGGGAATAAGTTATTTAAGATATTCATAGCCTATTCCTAATGTTATATAAACCTTTAATTATTATCAATATATTTTAATGCTCATATTACGCTCTAATTCTTACATTGGTATCAGAGCATTACATGGGCAAGGCGAGTGGACAAAATGGGTTAGACAAGTGGGCACAATTTTTGAGGAAGTAGATTACTTGGACAACGGGGTCAAAATCCCAAATTGGGACCCCCTCCTGAAGCTTGCATGAAAACCCATGCTCGTATCTTATATCCATGTATTTTGAGGTGCAAGTCACATTTGTTTTGGTATGTTTTACATTTTCAATAAATTACCCGTCAGGCTAAATCTGTCAGCCTACGATATTTGGATCAGGTCATGCGCAACATGGACCCATCTTGACGGGCACTCTTCAGCATAGCCTAGCCCTATGGGAGGCTGATGTTGCAGTGTGAACGTGTTCAAGAGAAAACTTGGCTAGAAATAGAGCTCTAGTGTGAACGAGTTTTGTTTTTCTAAAAATGTCAATAAATTCATTTTTCTCCTCCCCCTTATTCCTTCTATTCCTCATCCTTTATTCTCTCCCCTTATTCCTCCTCCTTATCCCCTTTATCTCTCTGTCTTCCTTAATATTCTTCCATTTGTTACGTGGGTAGTTGTAATATGCACTATATATCGTGTTCTAAGGTTTGGGCGATAAATAATTGGAATAATAAAAATTGTTTATTTTAACTATATCTGATTTGGGCTCTCAATTTGGTATCAGAGAAGGTGCAGGCGAAGGCCGCATGAGGGCAACATGGGTACGCAGTCCAACTGGGCATAATTTTTGAGGCGGTCGGTTCCTGATGGAGGCAACTAGAACTGGAACAGGAGACTAAGCCTAATTTTTGAAGTGACCTACAGTCTGGAAGTAGGACTATCAGACACATAGATCGAAGTAGAGGTTGACACAGTGCAGTGGCACAAAAATCGAGGTTTTATTCCATGCAGATCAAGGCATGGATGCTGAGGTGGCTGGTTGAGGTGGTGCTAGCTGTTGAGATGGTGAGCTGACGAAGCGGTATGCAATATGAGGAATAGTTGTTGACGTGGAGTGGCATGCACTTTGAGATTGATGTGGCAAGCGAGAGGACGTGGCATCTGAGTTGGCATCTGACATGGCGTATGAGTTGGCAGGAGCATTGAGGTGTCATTATATGGTTGGTTGCGATCGTAGCAAAATATTGGAAGAGAATGATTTCTCGAAGGCAATCAAATATCAACATGCGCATTCGTGTTCTTATTCCTCCCCCACAGCCTCTATCCCAGGCAATGTGGGATAATGTGTTTTATTTTATTTTTTAAAAATGTGAGGACGTTGTGTTCACAGGGAAGCTGCCTTGAATTGTAAGCACGCTAGTGGACATAGCACGAGTGGCAAGTGTGCCTTTGTTGTTCGTAGAAGGTCCCGGGTTCGAAACCCATCGGAGACGCATGGCAAAAGTTTTTTTATTATTTTTTTTGTGTGAAATCGTCAACCTTGCAGAGTAAAAGTGCAGTAGTTGGGATAAGATATTCAAAAGAACTGCACATCGCATTGGTGAAGAATCTTGCCGGAGTTGAGGGTGGTCGTGAGTTCGACCTACAAAACATCAAAAAGACAAAGGTTTTAAAAAATTACATTAAGCTTTTATTCAAGTTTCTTTAATATTAATTTAATAATTTAAATAATGCTTTTTAATTATTTAAAATATATATATATATATATATATATATATATTTATAATTTTTAAAGCATATTTTTATTATTAAGTTAAAATTATTAAAGTGCTTTAAAATTTTAATTGTAAAACTTTATAAGAGAAATAGTGAACCTATTGCCCTAGAGACAAATTGTAAAATCATCCAAGAGGGCTTGAAAAACCTTGCAAAATTGTGTAATAGCCTGAGAGGCAAGCATTGTACAAAAAAGGTGACGGGAAGCCTTTTGAAGTTCCCGTTTATCGCTTCCAAAAAAATTTGGGTGTTGCCCCTTAGAACCCCGTTCAAGGCTAAAAATTTTGTGTAATAGCCTCAGTGGTTGTAAAAGAGCAAAAATTGTAACCTTAGAAGCTCTAACAAATTTTTTCTTTTTGTCTTGATGAGTAGATGATCAAATCTACCGGATGTTACCATGCTTTGTGCTCTCTACTATAGAGAGAAAATGCTAAAGATTTTGATGAACAAGTTCGACAAGATGGACTACATGTCGTATTCAGTCAGCTGCAAAATTCTGGTATAGCCCACCAAAGGAATCTGAATTTTGGTTACGAGGCTGACTCAAAAGACAATATTTTTGAACAACGAGTGGAGGAGTATGATACAATTGAAGCTACACCTATAGATAAATCTAGTGATAGCTACTCTCCTATTGATTCGGAGTAAATATCCAGTGAAATTTATACCCCACGCTCTCCAGAGCCTGAGCCAGCACAGGCCAAGCCAGTGGCAGCTCCTAAAATAGTTGTCATTAGTGACGAAAAGGATTCCATTATAGATAATTTTGGACCTCCAGTACTAGACAATCCATAAGAATAAGACGAAGAAGAAGAAATCAGTGAGAGAGTTAAGAAATCTAGATTTGATTTGAACTTGTAATTGCTTTGTACTTCCTATTTTTAGTCAAATAAAAGTTTGCTTTCAAGTAGTAGAAATGGCTTCAAATTCAAATCTTCCAATTCCAAAATTCAATGGTAGTGATTATAAATACTGGTCAATAAAGATGAAAACTTTGTTGATAGGTAAAGGTTTGTGGGATGTAGTTTAAGAGGGTTACATAGAACCCTCTCCTCTTGATCTGATTTGCTTTAAGTGTTCGTTGATAGAAAAGCTAGGAAAGAAGCACGGAAAAATAATCCCTCTACCCTGTATCATTTGCAAGCATCCCTAGATAAAAGCATATTTCCTAGAATAGCATCCTGTGTAACAGATCAAGATGCTTGGAATGCTTTAAAGGAAATTTTTCAAGGGAGTGATCAAGTGAAGCAGGTTAGGCTTCAAACTCTAAAAACAGATTTTGAAAATCTCATAATGCAAGAGAATGGTCACTCTAGGTGAAGAGATTAAACCAGAAGTTGTGGTGAATAAAGTGTTGTGAACACTTCTTCCTAAGTGGAATCATGTAGCAATCATTATTGAAAATTCAAAATATTTGACTGCAATTTCCTTTGATGCACTAATTGGTTCTCTTCTTTCACATGAAGAGAGATTGTAGGAATCTCCTTCCACTAGCCATGGAGGTGATGACAAAGCCTTTGCTTCACAAGAAGAAAAAGGACAAGGTAGAATTCAAGGCAGAGGTCAGCACAGAGGAAGAGGTAGGAATAGTCCACAAGGTGGAACTCCTAACAGAGGAGGATCTTCAAACATATGTGGAGGTCAGAATAGAGGTGGACATCAGAACAGAGGGAAGCATCCAGGATGAGGAAAAGGAAGTGACAAGTCAAAACAAGCTTGCTACAATTGTGGTAAACTTGGCCACTTTGCTCATGATTGTTGGTCGAAATCTTCTCAAGGGAGCAGCAGTCAGAGCAATCAGTATGGTAATTTTGGAGAAGAGGAAGGGACCTCAAATCTCTTTCTCTCATATGGCAAGTCAGATCAGAACCTGAATGATACCTGGATCTTGGACACTGGGTGTTCAAATCATATGAGTGGCAAAGAACTCTTTGCTACTCTGGATTCTTCCTACAAATCTAGCATCAAATTGGGAGACGACAAGTCATTTGCATTTGAAGGCATTGGAGCCATGGAGGTTCCAAAAAAGAGGTCATGAAACAAGTAAGTGATATCTATTACACACCTCATCTCCAAAATAATCTTTTAAGTGTTGGTCAAATGTTAGAGAAGAACTATAAATTATTGTTTGATGAAGGTAAATGTACCATTTTTGATAATAGTAATAGTGATAGAGTCATTAATCAAGTGCCAATGACAAGGAATAGGTTATTTCCTTTAAAGTTTAGCTAGCCAGGAGGAGATCAATTAGTAAATGATGCTATTGCAAATCCAAGTGTGTTGTGGCACTTGAGATACGGTCATTTGAATTCAGCCGGTTTGAAGATGTTAACTTCTCAAGCAATGGTGATCGGACTTCCTAAAGTTCAGGATAAATAAGGAAGTCTGTGAAGGTTGTGCATTGGGCAAGCACGCTAGAACCAAATTTCCTCATGGACAAGCATGGCGGGCTAGTTATCCACTCCAACTAGTGCATTCAGACTTCTATGGTATGATACAAACCAAGAGAATTGGTTAATAACTCTTACTTTCTTCTTTTCATTGATGATTTTTCAAGAATGTGTTGGATATATTTCTTGAAGCATAAAGGTGAAGCATTTGATTGCTTCGTAGATTTTAAAGAAAGAGTGGAAAATGAGAGTGGATATTCTGTTAAGTGTCTCAGATCAGACAAAGGAGGAGAATACTCTAATGAATTTTTGAATTTTTGTAACAAACATAGAATAAATAGGCAGTTCACTGCTGCCTATACTCCATAGTAGAATGGTGTGGCTGAGAAAATAACTGCACCATTGTAGAGATGGCAATATCTATGCTTCAAATGAAGCATTTAAGTAATATGTATTGGGCAGATGTAGCCAAGACCAGTGTGTATATTTTGAATAGGAGTCCTACTTCAAGTTTGAAAGGGAAAACTCCTTATCAAGCATGGTATGGTAAGAAACCTAATTTCAAGCATTTCAGAGTATTTTGTTCATTGGATTACTCACACATTCCTGATGAACAAAGAAAGAAGCTTGATCCTAAGAGTCAAGAATGCATTTTTGTAGGGTACTGTGAGAACACAAAAGCTTATAGACTCTACAATCCTAGGACTCGAAAAATAATACTTTCCAGGGATGTGATTTTTGATGAAGGGGGAGAATAGGGAAATCCCCAAATTTATAGTGATTTTGAATCTCATGATGCAGGTTTTACACAAGTGCAAAAGATAGCACCAAAGAAAGGCAAGAATACTCCTCCTCCTCCTCCAAGCCCAAGTAGACATTTGACTTCCAGTTCATCATCATCATCACCAAGTCCTTCTCCACAAAGGTCAGTCAATTCCTCACCAATGGATATTGATTCTCCATCGAGAGGTAAGAGAACTCTCTAGCATCATCCATCTTATCAGATGTTGGATAAAAATTTTCAAAGAAGGTATACTAGAAGTCAAGCTAGTGATATGAGTTCTGTTTTACAAATACTTGAAAATATACATTTGTATGGTGATGATGACTCCCAGGTTGAACCTCAGGGAGATGTAGTTAACTATGCCTTGTTAACTAGTGCACAACTTGAACCTTCTAGTTATGAGAATGCATCTACTCAAAAAATTTGGCAAGATGCCATGAAAGAGGAGATAACCTCTATAAAAAACAATGATACTTAGGAGCTGGTAGAGCTTCCTAAAGGAAAGAAGTGTGTTGGATGTAAATGGGTCTTCAAGACCAAATACAATGTTGATGGAAGCATTGAAAGGCATAAAACAATATTGGTTGCAAAAGGATTTACACAAAAGTATGGTGTTGGTTATGAGGAGACATTTGCTCCTGTAGCCAGATAGGAGACCATTAGAACAGTTCTTGCTTTAGCTGCATGCAAGTGATGGAAAGTCCAACACATGGATGTGAAGAGTGTCTTTCTCAATGGGTACTTAATAGAGGAAGTGTATGTTAAGCAACCTCAAGGATTTTAAGAGCAAGATAAGGAGCACCTTGTTTACAGACTAAAAAATGCACTCTATGGCCTCAAGCAGGCACCGCAAGTTTGGTACTCATGCATTGATGGGTACTTCAAAGATTTTGGGTTCACCAAAAGCAAAAATGAACCCACACTTTACTACCTAAATCAAGGTAACGACATCCTCATAGTTTGCTTGTATGTGGATGATCTCATTTTCATGGGTAGTAATGAAAAAGTGAATATGGAGTTCAAGCGCTCCATGATGAAGCAGTTTGAGATGAAGGATCTTGGCTTAATGTATTACTTCCTTGGAATGGAAGTCCATTAGATAGATTCAAGGATCTTCATCTGTCAACATAAGTATGCTCAAGACATGATCAAGAAGTTTGCTATGGAGCATTGCAAACCAGTTGCAACTCCAGTTGGACATGGGATCCAATTAAGCAAAGATGATGGAGCACCTAAAGTTGACGTGACCACTTTCAAGAGCATGGTTGGGAGTTTGATGTTTCTCGCCAACACCAGACCAGACATTTAGTATGATGTTTCTCTTGTCTCTCAATTTATGGCTAGTCCATCTGAGCTGCATTTGCAAGCAGCTAAAATAATTATTAGATATGTAAAGGGTACATGGGATTTTGGAATCCATTACCACAATTGTAAGACTGTCAAGCTAGTAGGCTTCAGTGATAGTGATTGGGGCAGCAACATTGATGATAAGAAATCTACTTTAGGGAACTATTTTAGTCTAGGGTCAAGACTAGTTACGTGGAGTTCCAAAAAGCAGACAGTTGTAGCATTGTCTTCTATAGAAGCTGAGTATATAGTAGTCACATATGCTAGTACTCAAGCCCTTTGGTTAAGAAAAGTGTTGGAAGAGATTGGAGAACAGCAAAGTGGTCCAATCATAATCTACTATGATAACATAAGTGCCATTCAGTTGGCATATAATCGAATCTGCCATAGCAAAACAAAACACTTTGATATGAAGTATCACTTCATCCGAGACATGGTGGAGCAAGAAATTTTTGAGCTTAAATTCTATCACACTTTGGGGAATGTTGCAGACATATTCACTGGCTAAAGCTCAATTTATAAAGTTGAGATACTGTCTAGTCAGACCTATCAACTTTAAGGGGAAGAGTGTTGTAGTGTGAACGCGTTCAAGAGAAAACTTGGCTAGAAATAGTGCTCTAGTGTGAACGCTTTTTGTTTTTCTAAAAATGTTGACAAATTCATTTTTCTCCTCCCCCTTATTCCTTCTATTCCTCCTCCTTTATTCTCTCTCCTTATTCCTCCTCCTTATACCCTTATCTCTCCGTCTTCCCTAATCCTTCTTCCCTAATATTCTTCCATTTGTTATGTGGGTAGTTGTAATATGCACTATTTATCATGTTCTAAGGTTTGGGCGATAAATAATTGGAATAATAAAAATTATTTGTTTTAACTATATTTGATTTGGGCTCTCAGCTGATGCAGGCCGTTGGCCACCCATTGACAACCTGACATCGTGCAGGGGCTATTCCCGCATGTCTCCCCATAATCCAATGGGAATAGTGCACACAACGCATGCAAAATAGACCATCAATAGCTTTGGCAACTTTCGATGATCGACGACCTCACTATCTTCGATGACCAACGACCTCACTAGCTTCGATGATCGATGACCTCACTAGCTTCAGCGACCTTCGGTGTGACTCCGAAGATCGGTGACCTCACTAGCTCTAGTGACATCCAGCACAAATCTAACAGACTATCGACAACTCACATCAACCTGACAGCCAGACAATCTGCTAACGTCAACTTGACACACACGCATATAAAGGCACTAGCAAACGTGAACCCTAAAGTGATATCTAGACTTACACGAGGTGGACGTACTGACATGGCACCGCCACCTGGATTGCTGATGTGGTGGATAGCCACACAACCTGGACTGAGATGCAACACATGGACAAGATACTGGGTGACACATGGTAGACAACCACGTGCCACTCGGACGAATATTGATGCGACATGTGGCGGACATCCACATGCTACTAGACTTGACGTTGACCCATCCTACCGTACCAAGTGGATAGTAGTAAAAGGAGGCCCGACCTGATTTCCCACAGGCAATCATGAAAAAGGAGAGAGTTGTTCTTAAACAACAAAAAGGCTCTCTGCCTTGTTGATGTGGGACTAAAAGTCCCACATATTTTATTCCTGTCGTTCGACGAGAAAGTGGACAAAAGGGAGGTGATTTTCCTTTGTCCTCGTCCAACACTCTAGATGGGGTGTTTGAACGCTTGGCGCTAAAGTTTACAGGTGCTAGAACACAAGTCAAATCCTGCCAACGCCATATTACCAAATATTTTTGGTAAAAATAAATGGCGCCCGAGGTAAAAGTTTAATTTTTTTTAATTTGTTTTTATTTAAATTAATTTTTTTATATAATGTTTTTAATAATTTAAATATAATTTATGTTTTAAAAAAATATTTTTTTATAAATTGATTTTTTTAAAACATTAGTTTATTTTTATTATTAATTAAATTATATGATTAAATTTTATTTAAATTTTTCAAATTAAAGAGAAAAGCCCATTTTTTTGCAAATTCAATCAAAGAGGGCTTTTGTTTTCTCCCAAAAAGGGGATATAAGACATATAAGAGCACCATTTTTTTTGCAAAATTAGGGAGCCCTAAAATCTTCTCAAACCTTGTTAATTTTGCAAACAATAAAGGATCAAAGACATTGAATTCTTTCTTGCAAAATTGGAACACAAGGAGACACAAAATTTTGTAAAATTCAAAGGCAAAGTGTGCATTTGTTTTCTCCAAGGGGGGATATAATACATGAAATTGCACATTCTATTTTTTGCAAAATTGAGAAGAAATTGAAGACCTTGGGTCCATAAAAACCAAGTCGTGTGTCGACTAGTTTGGAAGCCTTTCAAACGTGGGTCGTGTGTCGACTTGACTTGAAAGGAGTGCTATTTTGTTAATTTTGCAAAACAAAGGGGGAAGACAAGAAATTGTATTTCTTTTGCAAAATTGTAACACAAAGTGAGGAGCACTTAAAACAAAATCAAAACTTGTTAATTTTGCAAAACAAAAAGGAAAGGCAATTGTTTTATGCCACATTCTTTGCAAATTTGAAAAACAAGAGGAGACATAAAATATCAAATTTTTGCACAACACAAATCCAAATTTTGTTGCAAAAGTTGGTAATAAAGGTGCATTTTCGATATTACTCGACACCTTTATTACAAATTGGCAAATTAGGTGCATTTTCGGTAGTGACCGACACCTAAGTGATAATAATTTGTGGGCACTCTTTGATTGATTATTGCATTTAATTTCTTGTTTTATGCAATTATAAGTCATCAAAATCAAGAGCACTCAAAACCCCAAAATTTCACAATAAATTGTGTAATTCATTTGCACAAGTATAAGCCATTTGTAAAATTGATATTCTCTCCTTACAAACCCTAAAATTCACTCTTATTTGTTTGGCTCAATATCCTCAAACTGATTATTCCTCTTCAAGAGGATTTTTAGGCAAGTGCCATTAAATATCTTTTTGAGTGAATTCTCTTTCACTTCTTATTTGTTTGGCTTAAATATCCTCAAACTGATCATCTTTCTTCAAAGAGAGTTTTCAGGTAGGTGCCATTAAATACCACTTAAGAGTGAAAGAAAGATCATCTTAGTGCAAATTCTAGGACCTTCATCATGGCAACTATCAACAAATACCTAAATGATACACAATTGCTTAAAGGTCCTAACTATTCAGCATGGAAAACTAAGATGAAAGCCATTTTGACTGTAGAGGAAATGTGGGATTTAGTAGATGGCACTGAAACAAGACCCACATCACCAGGAGCAGATCAAAAAGCATGGGATAAAAAGAACAATCATCTTCTCATGTTGATCCTCCTAGCTACTACTGATGAGATCCAGCCTCACATAAGTGAAGCTAAAAATGGTAAAGATGCATGGGATGCACTTTGTACCATTTTTGAAGGCAAGAATCAATCGACTATTCTAAACCTTCAAACACAACTTCATACACTCCATATGAAGTCAGGAGAATCAGTAAAACTATTCCTCTACAGAGTAGCAGAACTGAAGTCAAAGCTAAATGCTTTAGGAGCCAAAGTAGAAGATACTATTCTGACTTCAGTAATATTGAGGGCTCTTCCAGAATCCTACAAGATGTTAATCACATCCCTTAATGTATCTCAAAGAACAGTCACCTTTGTGGAGTTAGTCAATTTGCTTCAAACAGAGGAAGCAAATCAACTCCAAAGCGATGAAGTGACAAACAATGCACTTTACTCAAACAATCAGGGTGAAAAGAAGAAAGGAAACTTTCAGAAGGGAGGATCATCTTCAAAAGGTAAGGGAAAGAAACCTCAAAAGAAGTTTTGCTCGCATTGTAAAAAGGACAACCATGACACCAATCGGTGTTGGTTTAAAAACAAGCAAAACAAAAATGGCAAAGGCACATCACAGAAGCAAAACAAAGGCAATGTTGCTAGTGAAGTGTCTGATTCCGATTCTGATTCTGGTTCAGAAAGAGCACACAAAGTGCTCATGGCTAAGACAATATTGTAAAGGGAAACAAATTTGTCACCTTAGGCAAGCACCATTTACACTCTCTTTTTAGGCTTCATAAATAGCATAAGTTTTTGTTTGAAGTACTTGCAATAAAGGGGTGATTGTACCTCTTTTAGGCTTCATAAATAGCAAACTCTCTTTGTTTGAAGTACTTGTAACAAAAGGGGGGAATTTTTTGGTGTAAAATTTTCCTAGGAGGCAATCTTTGTAAAAGCCTTAACAAAGCTTCATGAGTTGCACATCTTTTGCAATTAAGGGGGGATAAACATTTCTTTTCCTACTTCACACAATTTTTTGTAAAAAGGGAAGAAGACTTATAAGGGTGCATTTTCGATAGCGACCGACACCTTAGTCACACTTCTTTCAAAAATTCCATTACAACATGTTTTGCAACAAGGGGGAAACTTATAAGGGTGCATTTTCGGCAGCGACCGACACCTTAGCTACCTTATCAAAACTTTTGCAAAATCATATTGTAACCGAATGAACCTCGTATGAAGTGATCTACTCTAGTACACCTAGCGGTTGCAGTGGTTGGTTACCCATGCAATCCGGTTGGATGACAAGATTACAATAAGGACATTCGTTGATGTGAAGACAAAGTGAGGAATGACCCACTTTTTGCTTAGGAGCAGCCAGAGCCCAAGCCAGAGCAAGAACCAACAGATCAACATCTTTTTCACTGTATTGGGATAGTTATATACATTACCCAAATAATGTAATAAGGGGGGATGTTAGAGTTACTATGCTACAGTAACTATAAATTATTACCTCATTTGGTAATTTGTAAGATTCACCTAGGTAGATTTAATTTACCGCATGGTAAAAAGTAGTTTGTTACTTTTTACCACTAGTATTTACTATTTACTATTTACCTAGGGTTAGTTAGTCATTGTAGTCATTTTGACTACGTTAGTGGTTAGTGGTTAGCTACCTTCAAGGGGGCAACCTAATATGCGTTAAGCTACATTTAGGGGGAATAAGTTATTTAGGCTATTCATAGCCTATTCCTAATGTTATATAAACCTTTGATTATTATCAATATATTTTAATGCTCATATTATGCTCTAATTCTTACATAACAAATTATACAACAGATCAAAGGTAACTATCAAATAAAACATCCTAGATTGAAACAATATAAATCTGCAATTCTAATAGAAATTGACAAGTTTTTGACCTTTAACATCTCATACATTTCCAAAGAACATAATCACATTGCAGATTTGTTAGCTATTATGCTTCAGGTGCAGATTGTCCAAAAATAGACATTGAGTACATTTAACCATATCTGTATACAAACTGTATCGCCCCAAATTTTTTGCATCCTTACCTTCAGGCTAAAGGATCCGTGCCCGAAAGGAGGATGGGAAAAGGATTTCACGGTACCTCGGACTGAGAGGACTTGCGAAGGTCCCGCCTCTCAAGGGAGGTGTATTTTGGTGATTTTTTGACGGATGGTGGGTTCACCAGGAAACATTTAATGGCAGTTTCCACGCCTAGGTTTGGAATGTGTTTTAATGTGTTCGTTTTTAGTCTTAAGCATCCATATCCTAGGTTTGGCCAAATGAATCTAAATTAATCTAAATGAAAATGCAGATTTAATGAATACAAAAAATAGATTTAAAAACAAAAACAGAGAAATTACAAAATATTAAAAGCAGAATACCTAATCCAGATGTCTGATGAAGATTCTGATGTTGAAGCAGTCAGGATCATCTGGAATTCGATAGGATCGTCTGAGATCAGACAAGATCGTTTGAGATCTGACGAATTCGTTAGAGACCTGCAAACATAATAACAGATGCGAAATACCGAGAATGCAACTATTCTAGTAGAGGGAAACTGTGCAAAATGACAGTGGCAACACTGAACTGAAACTTAAAGACCGAAACATGTATGAATGATGTTGATTAAATCACAATTATGGTTTAATTATGCCTTTGATCTAGATGAGTGAACTTTAAAATGCAATATAACATAAACTATCAAATAAACTAGCTAATTTGCAGAATAAAACAACAAAGAAAAGGTGAAGAAATGCAAACTTATGACACTGATTGCCTCAATGTGGACTGCAGTCGAGATTGTCTGGCATCCGTATGAAATCGTCTCTAATTCGACAGGATCGCCTCCAATCTGAACAGGTTCGTCGGCGATGATGTATGCTTGCTCCGGCTGAAAAACAAGATGGTACCTACAACAAAATTGATATAGGACTACTACAAATGAAAACTTAGGATGATTTAACGTGCATGGAGTTAAGTTATAGAGAATTTCAGCCAGGAGTTGGGAAGGGAAGGTCCTAATGATTAAATAGGCTTAGGGGAGTAGTTAGGAGGTTGGAGATCATCCCTATTTTGATCTCCAACGGGGGAGGGTCTCTAATGGCGCAGACACGCTTCTGCTCGAATTAGAGGCCCGTTGGAACAGAAGCTAATTATGCAAAATTAGTTTTGCGACAAGATCGTCTGGACGTCCTAGCCCAGACGAAATTGTCAGATTTGGGGCGATATCGTCTGATCGATGACGATATCGTCAAACGGTCAAAACAACCTCTAAAAATGGTGCGGAAAATGGGGAAACGGATTACCCAAAGGTTAACGAGCGGTTTGGGAGGTTAAAATTTGAATTTAAATTATTTACTAAGGTGAATGTAATTATTACAATTTCACTGCGCCAATTTTAGGGTGCTACATTTTGCCCCCTCTTTAGCGAATTTTCTAAAAAAAATGCGTTAAAGATGAGTTCTTCTCGATCTATGACAAAGCAAAAATTATTCCCATTTTTAGGCGACGATTCTTGGTCGAATCGTACAACAACTTACTATGGTGCCCCCTTCATGTTTTTACCCAAATCGAATGTTTGAGGTAAAAATGTGGATAGCAAAATTATTCTTAAATAAAATTTAAAAAAATAGGGTAAAACCCTAATTCATTTTTACTGTTCATTTTCTGGTTTTTAGAGCTCTGAAGCAAAAATGGTGGAGATAACGCACAGATCGACAGAGGTCCAGCACGGTCTATGGGTAAGAGTCTAGACTTGACTAGAATGCTTTAATTTGATTTTACATGCTTTTTAGGTATATTTTAGATGAATTTTGAGCATCGCGGCCGTTTTTGGGCCATCGACGTCGTCGAAATGAAATCGTCCTGATTTCGACGAAATCGTCTCAATTTAGTCCAAGGGCAAAATCGACGAAAGGGGGACGATTTTGTCAAATTAGGGATGATTTCGATCTGCAAAATCGGAGACGATTCTGGTCAAATTTGGGACGATATCATCTGATAGTGGACGATATCATCAATTGCATAAAATTGAACTTATTTTACTTGCATTATTAATTACTTGAATTGTTTATTAATGATTGTTTGTTGTTTTGTTGTTTATGTTGCAGAGAGGTTTGCTAAAGAGCAGGGAATGGAAGTATGGAGGTTTGAGGGATGACTTGGCCGCTCTTACACAGGCAGAGCGAGATCGAGTGGCATAGGCTAGCTTACGACATGTGGCGAGAGATGCCACGGTGTCTACGGATATGGGGCTACTGACGGCCCTAGCAGAGAGATGGTATCCGAGTTCCTCATGTTTTTGGCTACCGATAGGGGAGATGACTCCCACTCTAGAGGATGTATGGAGGATTCTAAGAATCCCCATACAAGGATGATTGATCACTCCTATGGCCAATCAAGGCCATGCTATGGGATGATTGTGTGGTGACCCGAGCTTCACCTTGGAGAAGGGCAAAGTTAATATCGAGGCACTACGTCAGATGCTTGGAGCATCTAGACTCACACGGGTTCTAGCTGGAGTGGTTGGTGGACTTCTGTTGTGCCACCAAAGCGAGTGCAGGGTGTCATGGATGCTGGCAGATGTGATCTACGACATGCGGGACCACGGCTATAGGTTCTCTTGGGGTAGTTTTGTACTATGCCGGTTGTATAGGATCCTATATGGGGTCGTGTACAAGGGCGGCCGATGTCTGGTGATGACATCGCTTCTACAGGTTTGGTGCTGGGAGCACATTACAGTGCGGAGGCTGGTAGGGCTTCCTCTGATAGGGGTTGATGGGGAGAGGCCCCGAGTCTTCTATTGGTGGCTCCAAAGAGGGTCACAGTGACGGATCAACCTTCCTATGTCCCGGAGACTATTAGATGACCTAGTCTCAGACCAAATTACCTGGAGGCCATGGAGGGAGCATCCAGGGTGGGTCGAAGACGGACAAGAGTTGGCTCGTGTCAGGCGAGTTTGTTGGCTATGGATGGAGAGGGGAGAGGTGGAGCTCCACCGGTATGACCGAGTTTTGTGTCAGTTCGGTCTGCAGCAGGGGATCCCATCTCTAAGGGATTATGAGTTTTCTTGGACTGTCCAGGATAACACCATAGTTAGCGGGGCTCCAGACATGCAGCGGTTCTAGAGTTAGGACATAGACGATGCCCCCATTCAGCCAGTGGATGGGGACGACGGAGGGGTAGTTGATGGCTACGATGCTTGGTACGCAGGCATCCGCCCTCCTTGGATGACGAGGGCTCAAGGTCCGATTCACGCAGTCGTGCATCGGATAGGGAGGCGGTGCCAGGCGGCTATGGAGGCGGCCCAAGGTCATGGTAGGAGAGAGCCGAGGAGGCCACAGGCACAGGAGAGGCCACAATAGAGGGAGAGGAGGGAGGTGAGACCCCCATCTCCATAGAGGGCGAGGCCACCATCACCTGATAAGGGCAAGGGCATCGACATTGGGGAGAGTAGCGAGACAACTACTCTTCGAGCGGAGAGAGATCGTCTCCAGGCACAGGTGCAGACTCTACAGGATGAGGCTGCATGCCACTAAGCTGAGGTGACATAGCTCTGAGATGAGATTGCATGTCTCAGGGCACGGGGCAGAGGGGCGAGCTTTGGGGAGCTAACACGAGCTATTGCCCAACTTACTTTCTACCAAACTTTGTACTATCAACTGGTTCCAGAGGCAGATAGACTAACCTTGCCAGCCAACATCGTAGATCCAATCAGGATCGGGTCGTCGAGGACCTCGTCCCGATCGAGGACTAGGACTCATAGTACTACACATACTGCGATGGGGCCACCTCGTCCACCTCAGGGCAAGGGAGGAGATGAGGCAGAGGGGGAACATTATGATGTTCGATTTGATTGGCTACCTCTTTACCATGTCTTGGTAAAGGGTGTTGAAATATGTCTAGAGTTTGATTGGCATTTTGATTTTGATTTTGGGGAACGGTCTTTTGAGTATTATTAGGAGGGTTTTGTTTAGGTTGGAAGGCTTGCACTTCCATTTCATTATTATCAATCAAATCTTGTATTTTATGTTTCAACCTTTTACAAGCGTTGGTAGAATGTCCAGGTCCTCTATGGAAATCACAGTGTAAGTCAACTCTGTATTCGGGTATAGTTGGATCAGGTTCCTGGATAGCTGGTAATTGGATCAAACCTCTTTCGAGTAATTGAGGTAAAATAGTTGATAAGGGTTGATTTAATCTAGTGAATTCTCGAGGAGGCTTATCAGGAGGTTTCAATATAAATTTTTTTGTTGTCTTCGTTGCATTGATATTAGCAACATTTCTATTGTTAGTGACTCCGTCACCAACAACTTGTTTGTTTTTATATTGATTTTTGGATGTTTTCTCATCATCCTTCTTCCTAAGTTGGCCTCTCCTAATGAGGGCATCTTCTACTCTTCGAGCTAAATCTATAGCTTGATCGAAGGTAGTTAAGGTAGCGGTTGATAGCTCATAAGATATTTGTTCTTGCAAATTATTGATAAAAATGTCCAACTTTTCTCTATAAGGCAGCACAAAGTGCAGTTTTCCTATCAATTGCCTCCATCTAGCTAAGAAATAGGCAAAACATTCATCTTTGTCTTGTTTTAAATTGTATAAATCTTTAATAGTTACATGCCTCTCGATGTAGGCACTAAATTGATGGACAAATGATTCAGTTGTTTCTTCAAAGTTTCTCAAAGAATGAGTGGGCAATTGATAGTACCACTCTAATGCCATTCCACCTAAACTTTTTGGGAACATTTTTAATAATAGCAAGTCATCATGTGATATATCATGACATGCTATCCTAAACATGCGAAGATGCTCTATGGGATCTTCGGTTCCTTTATATATAGGCAGGATAGGCATGGGAAAATGCTTAGGGTATGGTTGAGCTACAACTATGGGATCCAAAGGTTGACTACATATCTCTCGATAATTGTACGAGGGATGGTAGGGATCTATCCGGTCCATACGTGAAGCTAATCTGTTTCACCATGGCTTCCAGATTACTAGTTTGCCCCCCATATTGGTTTGGTAGGGCATTGACATGGGTTTTATGGGCATATGATGGAGGAACATGAAGATTAGATGCCATGTTACTATTGTGTAAATTATTGGTAGGAAAAGTATTATGAAGGAATTTTGAAGTTGTATTATGATGTATTTCAGATTGTTGAAAATTGGTATTTGGCTTCGTTTTAGGTTTTTGTTTACTTGAAGCATATTGCTCAATAGTTTGGTGAAATAAAGTAGTGAAGGAAGGTTTCTTTTGTGTGGGAATGATTTTAGGTTGAATAATAGGTTCCTTAGGAGGTTGGATAGCCTGTTGTTTTGACATGTTTTGAATCATAGTGACCATATCCGTATTGGATGGCCCAACCTTATCACTTTCTTGATCAATGAAAGACAAAGGATTAGTGCGCACATCAAACATATATTCCATGGCTGCTTGAGTGTTACTAATTTGACCTTTATCAATACGAACTGCCACATTAAGGTCATCAATGTTATCATTGAGAAATTTCTTGAAATGATCTATGTTGTCAAAAGCAATAGTTCCATCTGGAGCTACTCTAGGGGATGAGGATCCATCCTCTTTAACACTTCCTTCTTGTTCATTATCTTCACCTAGGTCATCTTCTGATTGAGCTAGAGTTTTTCCTTCCGAGTTGGATCTTCGGGAAGGACATTTGGGTCTCTAGTTGTATCTTGTAACCAATCTTCTTCTTCTCCTAAAGTTTCTTTACCATTCCTAAGTTTAGGCATGGTGCTAAATTTTGATTTCAGACATTTATATATATATATTTTTTTTTTTTTTTTTTATATATATATATATATATATATATATATATATATATATATGCAACAAAATTAAGAGGTATATATTTACTATATACCTACTACAATATTTGAAATGAAATGTTTAAGTTTTTGCTATGTTTTTTAGTTTTTTAGTTTTTTTAAATTTTTAGTTTTTCTTTGTTTTTGAAATAATATTGTAAAGACAATCAACACAATAAATGCAAGAAATAAGACTGAAAGTAATAATCTAGTTTTCTATAAACAATTTATAAATATCATTAATAGGCTCGAGTTGTTCAGGAGTCATGAAGTGTTCTTCTTCAAATTGAAAGTTTTTTTTTTTAAATTTGATGAAAAGAGCTATAGTGATATTATCTGTCTCAGATGCTGGTTGATAGAAGTAAAGCTCATGGCAATACTCTCGATATAACACAGCTCGCGAAACTCTATTCCATATTTCCCTATCTGTAAGAACAACCTCTTGGTCTTCTACACAACCTAGGAACTGGTGTACAATGGCTGCGTTCTCGAGGTATTCCTCGAAGGTGAACAATTCTGAAGATACTAGAGCTCTCCTATAAGCTAACCATCTATGGCAGGCTCTCTGAAGTTCATGATAAAAAACTAGTTGATGAGGATCCAGGATTCTATCTAGGACTAGCCTCTTGATTTGCTTAAGTTGTGTGGACCTAGATGAGATGACACTAAGTCTCCTATCAAGTTCGTTCCACAAGAATTGATTTCTATTTGTTTCAGGCACATTAAGCATAGAGTTGATTTCTATGGCTGCCAATTGGTTTTCTACATTTATAGTAACTGCTAATCTTTTCTTAGGAGCTACCATCTAAACATGATTTTAAACTTTAAATGTTTTAAAATGCATCTATGTTTTAGTTGTTCTATTTTTTTTTTTTTTGTTTTTGTTTTTGTTTTCAAAAGGTTTATGATGCATTCACGTCGGGTTCACCAAAATGTATCGCTCCAAATTTTTCGCATCCTTACCTTCAGGCTATAGGATCCGTGCCCGGAAGGAGGATGGGAAAAGGATGTCGCGGTACCTCGGACTGAGAGGACTTTGCGAAGGTCCCGCCTCTCAAGGGAGGTGTATATTGGTGATTTTTCGACGGATGGTGGGTTCACCAGGAAACATTTAATGGCAGTTTCCATGCCTAGGTTTGGAATGTGTTTTTATGTGTTCATTTTTAGTCTTAAGCATTCATATCCTAGGTTTGGCCAAATGAATCTAAATTAATCTATATGAAAATGCAAATTTAATGAGTACAAAAAATAGATTTAAAAACAAAAACAGAGAAATTACAGAATATTAAAAGCAGAATACCTGATCCGGATGTCTGATGAAGATTCTGATGTTGAAGCAGTCAGGATCGCCTCTGATTTGACAAGATCATCTGAGATCAGACAAGATCATCTGAGATCTAACGAATTCGTCAGACAAATTCGTCAGAGACCTGCAAACAGAAAAATAGATGCAAAATACAGAGAATGCGACTATTCTAGTAGAGGGAAACTGTGCAAAATAATAGTGACAACACTGAACCGAAACTTAAAGACTAGAAACATGAATGAATTATGCTGATTAAATCACAATTATGGTTTAATTATGCCTTTGATCTAGATGGGTGAACTCCAAAATGCAATATAACATAAAATATCAAATAAACTAGCTAATTTGCAGAATAAAACAATAGAGAAAAGGTGAAGAAATGCAAACTTATGGCACTGATTGCCTCAATGTGGACTGCAGTCGAGATCATCTCGCATCAGTACGAAATCATCTCTGATTCGACAGGATCGCCTCCGATCTGAACAGGTTCATCGGCGACGATGTATGCTTGCTCCGACTGAAAAACAAGATGGTACCTACAACAAAATTGATATAGGACTACTACAAATGAAAACTTAGGATGATTTAACGTGCATGAAGTTAAGTTACAGAGAATTTCAGCCGGGGGTTGGGAAGGGAAGGTCCTAATGATTAAATAGGCTTAGGGGAGTAGTTAGGAGGTTGGAGATCATCCCTATTTGGGAGATCTCCAACGGGGGAGGGTCTCTAACGGCTCAGACACGCTTCTGCCTGGATTAGAGGCCCGTTGGAACAGAAGCTAATTATACAAAATCAGTTTTGCGACAAGATCGTCTGGACGTCCTAGCCCAGACGAAATCGTCAGATCTGGGGCGATATCGTCTGATCGACGATGATATCGTCAAACGGTCAAAACAACCTCTAAAAATGGCACGAAAAAGGGGGAAACGGATTACCCGACGGTTAACGGGCGGTTTGGGAGGTTAAATTTTGAATTTAAATTATTTACTAAGGTGAATGTAATTATTACAATTTCACTGTGCCAATTTTAGGGTGCTACATTTTGCCCCCTCTTTAGCGAATTTTTCAAAGAAAATGCGTTAAAGATGAGTTCTTCTCGATCTACGAGAAAGCAAAAATTATTCCCATTTTTAGGCGACGATTCTTGGTCGAATCGTTCGACAACTTACTATGGTGCCCCCTCCGTGTTTTTACCCAAATCGAACGTTTGAGGTAAAAACGCGAAAAAGCAAAAATTATTTTTGAATAAAATTAAAAAAAAATAGGGTAAAACCCTAATTCATTTTTACTTGTTCATTTTCTGGTTTTTAGAGCTCTGAAGCAAAAATGGTGGAGACGACGCACAGATCAACAGAGGTCCGACGCGGTCTACGGGTAAGAGTCTAGACTTAACTAGAATGCTTTAATTTGATTTTACATGCTTTTTAGGTAGATTTTAGATGAATTTTGAGCATCGCGGTCGTTTTTGGGCCGTCGACGTCGTCGGGACGAAATCGTCCCAATTTCGACGAAATCGTCTCAATTTCGTCAATTTCATCCAAGGGCGAAATCGACGAAAGGGGGACGATTTCGTCAAATTAGAGACGATTTCGACTTGCGAAATCGAAGATGATTATGCTCAAATTTGGGACGATATCGTCCAATAGTGGGCGATATCATCAATTGCATAAAATTGAACTTTAACTTGCATTATTAATTACTTGAATTTGTTTATTAATGATTGTTTGTTGTTTTTTTGTTTATGTTGTAGAGAGGTTTGCTAAAGAGCAGGGAATGGAAGTATGGAGGTTTGAGGGATGACTTGGCCGCTCTTACACAAGCAGAGCGGGATCAGCTAGCACAGGCCGGCTTGCAGCATGTGGCAAAGATGCCACAGGTGTCTACAGATATGGGGCTACTGACGACCCTAGCAGAGAGATGGTATCCGGGTTCCTCATGTTTTCGGCTACCGACAGGGGAGATGACTCCCACTCTAGAGGATGTATGGAGGATTCTAAGAATCCCCATACAAGGACGATTGATCACTCCTACGGCCAATCAGGGCCACGCTATGGGACGATTGTGTGGTGACCCGAGCTTCGCCCTAGAGAAGGGCAAAGTGAATATCGAGGCACTACGTCAGATGCCTGGGGCATCTAGACTCACACGGGTTCTAGCTGGAGTGGTTGGTGGACTTCTGCTGTGCCACCAGAGCGGGTGCAGGGTGTCGTGGATGCTGGCAGATGTGATCTACGACATGCGGGACCACGGGTATAGGTTCTCTTGGGGCAATTATGTACTATGTCGGTTGTACAGGATCCTGTATGGGGTCGTGTACAAGGGTGGTCGATGTCTGGTGATGACATCGCTCCTACAGGTTTGGTGCTAGGAGCACATTGCAGTGCGAAGGCCGGTAGGGCTTCCTCTGATAGGGGTTGATGGGGAGAGGCCCCGAGTCTTCTACTAGTGGCTCCAGAGAGGGTCACAGCGGCGGATCGACCTTCCTATGTCTCAGAGACTATTAGATGACCTAGTCCTGGACCAGATCACCTAGAGGCCATGGAGGGAGCATCCAGGGTGGGCCGAGGATGGATAGGAGTTGGCTCACGTCAGGCGAGTTTGCTGGCTACGGATGGAGAGGGGAGAGGTGGAGCTCCATCGCTATGACCAAGTTTTGCATTAGTTCGGTCTACAGCAGGGGATCCCATCTCTGAGGGATTATGAGTTTTCTCGGACTGTTCGGGATAACACCATAGTTAGTGGGGCTCCAGACATGCAACGGTTCTAGAGTCAAGACACAGACGATGCCCCCATTCAGCCAGTGGATGGGGACAACGCAGGTGTAGCCGATGGCTACGATGCCTGGTACACAGGCATCCGCCCTCCTCGGATGACGAGGGCACAGGTTCTGATTCATGCAGTCATGTGCATCGGATAGGGAGGCGATGCCAGGTGACTATGGAGGCGGCCCAGGGTCACGGCGGGAGAGAGACGAGGAGGCCATAGGCACAGGAGAGGCCACGGCAGAGGGAGAGGAAGGATACGAGACCCCCATCTCCACAGAGGGAGAGACCACCATCACCCAATAATGGTAAGGGCATTGACATGGGGGAGAGTAGCGAGATCGCTACTCTTTGAGCAGAGAGAGATCGTCTCCAGGCACAGGTGTAGACATTGCAAGATGAGGTTGCACGCCACCGATCTGAGGTGACACAGCTGCGATACAAGATTGCACACCTCAGGGCACGGGGCAGAGGGGCAAGCTCTGGGGAGCTGACATGGGCTATTGCCCAACTTAATTTCTACCAGAATTTGTACTATTAGTTGGTGCTAGAGGCGGATAGACTACCCTTGCCAGCCAACATCGCAGATCCGATCAGGATCGGGTCGTCGAGGACCTCGTCCCGATCGAGGACTAGGACTCACAGTACTACTCAGACTGCGATGGGGCCACCTCGTCCACCTCAGGGTGGGGGAGGAGATGAGGCGGAGAGCTCGAGGGGCTCTCGAGGCTAGAGGACTGCATAGCTTTGTACAGATTGACATGATAGCATTGTATTATTATTATTTTTTGTTGATAGAGGATTGAGTATGCCGAGGTACAGATTGTGGCATACCAATCTAGTTTTGATGATGTATATATACTGTTGATATATATATGATATGTTTTTGATCATATGACTTGTGTTATGTGTATGTTTATGATGCTTTTATGTTTGATTGATTGATTTGATAATTGGATTGAGGATTCATGAAATTATGTCGTTTTGAAAATTTATAATTTTGATGTCATGTGGTAATATTTTTAAATGAAATAATCTGATGTAACAAATGAGTTATTTGTAATGTGATGTAATAAAAAAATAAAAAGAGAATTCTAACAATAATTTCAAAGGACATTGTCGCTATTATAGACCATTTCATGGAGTCGCTGCTCACTCGGTCGTCAAGCTAATCCCAGTTATAGAAATATTGTTAAAAGTAAAAGAGTGCTTAAGAGACTGTCTTAAGACTTTGGTGCAATGGTGAAAATGATGGTGATGATGGTTTGTTTTTCAGATTTTCATAAAAAATAGTATGCATGAAATAATGTTAAAATGATTTTTGCTAGGCATAAATTCCTAAGTGTGATAAAAAAATTTGGATAATTCTTTAGGAATTATACCATCATTGCAAAATTGAAGGTTGACATAATGACATGAAATAATGAAAATGTGTTTGCTTTTTAAAAGCATAATTTGTGTAACATAATGAATTAAGTCATATGGTTTTCATGATTTTTAATAAATGGGGAAATAAAAATTGTTACAATGATTTGCGCTAGGCATAGAATATGTAGGTATAGACTTATACCATCATCGCGAAAATAAAAAAGAGATAGTTTTATTGCATGGTTGATTTTTTAATAAACAGAAAATATGAAAATGAGGACTTGCGCTAGGCATAAAATTCCAATTTTGGTTTTGGAACTATACCATCGTCGTGAAAGTCAACCAGATATATATGTTTTGATTGTATATTTTTGAAAGAAATTTTTTATTTTTCTATTATATAGTTGTCTTTATGCTAAACAATTGTACTTGAACTATTTCAAACAAGTTGCAAAAAGAATATTTCAAAGTATTTTGAAGACAAAAGTTAGATTTATAAGGAATCCCATGTGCATATGTGAATTCATTTCCGATCTTGATTTATCATAATGATACACAAAATCTCTCAAATACAAATGTGTGTGCAATTGCTTTGTGCATTTACCAGTTTTGAGCAAGATAATATGATACAAGTGATTTGAAGAAACCAAATAAGTGTTCATTAACCATGATGTAGATGCATATAACCATACTAGACTACTATGTAGGTCGGATTATCAAGAGCTAGCTAATCCATAAGCAGACATAGGTCTGTACAAAAGAAGGTCGCTAATGTGACAAACATATCGCCATGCTAGGAGTTACCCAAGGCCAAGCAGGTTGGGCACAAACCACCTATTATGGGGCTTACCTCATAGTTTTCGAATAATTGAGAATTCCAGGGATTCAAGCTCATCAACCCTTCTTTTCTTTTCAAAGGGTAGGGAAAGGGATTTTATTGCATTCTTGCTTTTGCTTTCTTTTCTTTTTCTTTTGTATTTGTGCTTGATTTTTGAGATAGTGCTTGAAATATTGCTGTAATGATATAAAATAACATTTTTCTTTTCTCTCTTTTCTTGAACTTTTGTTTTCTTTTTCTTTGCTAGGGATACTTGCTCGGATTAGCTGTAGAGCAAGGGATTTTTATTCTGGGTAGGGGTGAGCTTGTCCTTTTGCCAATTCTCAAATATTCTAGACCATGTGCATGATAGGATAGCAGGGGAAACTTTTCGCTCAAGAAACCACTTCTACTATGTAGCAAAGCATGGAAATTACAAATATAATCATTTTATTGTGAAAAGATGTGCTTGGTTTAAGTAAATAACAAGATCAATTCTCTATGCTCAAACTTTATTTAATTGAATTTTGTGGACTTTGATATAAGAGAGATTAGTAATCATGCCAAATAAAATCAAGATATTTATTTTTGTGAGTGTGCAAGTGAGGGATTCCAAATAAATGCTAATTTATCCAAAAATAATTTGAAACATATAACTGCAACATTTGTAAGAAAATATATATAAATGCTTTTTGAGAAGTTTTGAGAATGTTGACTCTCTCTTTCTTCTTTATATTGTTTTGGTTTCGAAAGAGTCAAGCATATTGTTGTTTTGATTTTTATTCTTTATTTTTTTTTTTTTTTTTTTTTGAAAAAATGTAACAAGTGCCATAAATAAATGCAACAAATAGTTTTGAAGATTTTGATGAATATGAATGTTTTTGATGTTTTTGTATTTTATAAATTTGAAAAAAATACAAGATAGTGATTTTGAACTATGAAATATATACATGGATGAAGTGACCAAATTTATACATAGTAACGTTTAAGATGCAAAATATTCATGGGTTCTTTAAGTTCTTTACCATCTAAGGTAGATAATTTGTATGCTCCTGATTCAAATTTACAAGTAATAATGTATGGTCCAAGCTAGTTGGGCTCAAATTTACCTTTAAGGTCCTTAGTTGCATTTGTATTTTTTTGATTTTCTTTTAAAAGAAGGTCGCCGATCTCAAAGGATCGATGACGAACTTTCTTAGCATATGATCTTTTAAGCTTGTTTTGGTAAGCACGGAGATGCTCCAAAGCATTGATGCATTTTTCATCTAGGAGTTCCAGTTGATCGAGTCTGCACGACATGATATTCATCTCCTACTTCGGTATCTTGAAGTAGCAGAGCCAAAGAAGGAACTTCCAATTCAAATGGAAAAACTGCTTCAGCACCGTAAACCAAAACAAATGGTGAAGTTCCAATGGGGGTTCGAACACTAGTTCGATAGGCCCACAAGGCTGGATATAATTGAATGTGCCAACCACGACCGGCTTTATTGACCAATCTTTTGAGAATTTTGATTAAGGTTTTGTTAGATGCTTCCGCTTGACCATTACCCTGAGGATAATAGGGAGTGGACTAGCGATGTTGAATCTTATATTTTTGGCATAATTTTTTAACATCTTTATTTTTGAAACAAGTTCCATTGTCAGAGATGAGATTTGCAAGAATTCCAAACCTATAAATGATTTGATTAAAAATAAATTTAGAGACTTGTGTGCCAGTGCAGGAAGCTAAAGGCATAGCTTCGACCCACTTCGTGAAATACTTAGTGGTGGTTATGATGAACTTGTGTCCATTAGATGACACAAGATTGATTTTGCCAATAATATCTAAGCCCCATTTAGAAAAGGGCCAAGGAGATGAAATAGCCTGCATCTCTTGTGCAGGTGCATGGACAAGGTCAGCATGTTTTTGGAACTTGTCGCAATGGCGCACATACTCATGTGCATCCATTTCCATGGTAGGCCAAAAGTATCCTATCTGAAGGAGCTTTTTAGCAATGACGCTACCACTAAAGTGTCCTCCACAAGATCCATCGTGGGCTTCACTCAAGGCTAATTTAGACTCTTCTAAGTTTAAACATCTTAATAGGATACCTTCAAAATATCTCCTATATAAAGTATTGCCAATTATTACAAATCGACTTGCTCGTCGACGTAATAACCGATGTTGGTTTCTATTAGAATTGGCAGGGAAAGTCCCATTTTGGAGAAAATCAAATATGTCCATCTACCAAGGTTCAAGAGTAGTTTCATTGATTAGAAACACATCCAAAGGCTCTAAGAATGACTTATTTGAAGCGGGTTCTTGGAGTCGACGAATAATGATAGTGGCATATTCGTCATCTAACTCCAAGGGCAGGAGAGATGCAGCTGCGGCCATAGCATCAACTGCACGGTTGCTAGTTCGAGGAATAGCTTCTAAGGTAACTTGATCAAATAGAAACATTAATTGTAAAACATATGCCTTATATGGGTGCAGTTTATCATCTCTGGTCTGATAAACTTCATTAACTTGGTTTATAACCAGTTGAGAATCACCAAAAACTAACAGATGTTTAATTTTTAGTGCCAAGGTAGCTCGTAATCCAAGGATTAGAGCTTCATACTCAGCAATATTGTTGGTGCAAGAAAATTTCAATTTGAAGGACAGAGGAATAAGATGTTTTTGTGAAGATATTAAAATAATACCCGCACTAGCCCCACTCATGCATCGGGCTCCATCAAAGTATAAGGACCATTGTTCAATATGGTTCGCCTCTAATTGAAGGCATTCGTCAAGAAACTCGATGATGAGGGGATGGGTAGACTCTAAGGGTGCAACGACTAATTGATCTGCTATGATTTGACCCTTAACGAGACTTTTGTCCTATGAATGTGAGATCAAACTCGCTTAGAGCAAGAACCCACTTGGCTGTGCGACCCGATAAATAATGTCGACTCATGAGATACCTTAAGGGATCGTATTTGGCAATGACATAATTTTTTTGACTAAGCATATAATGTCGTAATTTTTGCGTAGCAAACATGACTACTAGACATAGTTTTTCTAATTTTGTATAGCGGGTTTCATAACTGATGAAGGTTCGGCTAATATAATAATTAGCACGTTCTCTCTTTTCATCATCAAGTTGAGCTAACATAGCCCCTAAGGCAGAATCCGAAGCTGAAATATATAGGAGAAATGGGCGATCAGGTTTAGGTGGTGAAAGCACAAGTGGATTAAGGAGGTATTGTTTGAGAAGTTCAAAAGCTTCTCTACATTTGTTGTCCCAATTAAAAGGGACATCCTTCTTAAGGAGTTTAAGAAAGGGACCAGTTTTGTCCGCCAGCTTATCGATGAAGCGATGGATAGCTTGAAGTTTACCTTGTAAACTTTGTAACTCAGATATATTAGTAGGTGCGGGCATATCAGTGATGGCCACAATCTTGAGAGGGTAGATTTCAATACCACGTAAAGAAACTAAAACCCCTAATAGTTTATCGGACTTAACTTTGAATATGCTTTTTGCTGGATTTAATCGAATGAGATATTCTCGTAATCGATTAAAAACTTTTCTCAAATCATCTAAATGATTATCTTCAATAATAGAGCAAGCTATAATATCATCTACATAATCATGTAGGATATCATGCATCATATCATGAAAAATATAGGTCATAGCTCATTGATAAGTTGCACCTGCGTTCTTTAAGCCAAATGGCATCACTTTTCGGCAAAAGGTACCCCAGGGGGTGATAAAGGTTGTTTTAACCTGATCTTCAGGAGCTATCCTGATCTGATTATAATCGGAGAATCCATCCATTAAGGACATCATCCCACTCCCGACAGTAAAGTCGATGATTTGATCCATGTTTGGAAGAGGAAAGTCATCTTTAGGGCATGCGACGTTAATATCTCTAAAATATGTGCAAACCCTAACTTTGGTAGCTTCTTTCTTGGTGACTGGAACTACATTTGAGATCCATTCAGCATAATCAATAGCTTGTATAAAGATAACATTCAGGAGTTTTTCTAACTCCCCTTTGACTAACGAGAGCCACTTTGGGATGCATTTTTCTAAGTTTTTGTTTAACGGGTTTAGCATCCGGATGGACCACTAGATGATGCATGACTACGAAGGGTCTAGACCCGGCATATCTTCGTATGTCCAAGCGAAGACATCTTCATACTCTTTAAGGAATGCAATGTATTGTTCTTGTTTTTCTTGACTTAATTCTGATCCAATATTGATTATGTGAGGATTATCCTCGGTTCCAATATTAATTTTAATGACGTTTTCTATCTCCATGTGTAGATCTCTTTCAAAATTAGGTGGGGCGGGTGAAACACCCAATTCTTGTAATTCTTGTAAGGTTAATTTAGATAATTCATCTTGAGGATTAGTGGCCTCAAGTTGGGCTATAGTTGGTATAGAACCATCAAAATAAAATCCATTGTGTAACATCTCTTCAATAGAGACATCATGGAAGATATCTCCTTCCAACTCTTCATTGGGGTCAGCAATCATTTCAGGGTAAGCTATGGATAGCATGTTGCATGAAAACGATTGATTTTTAAGAGGCAAATCAACATGCCTATCCAAATAATCTTGATAACATATGAGTTGATTATCATCTTCAAAAGGAAATGGTTGACCCTTACTAGGAAATAGGCCCACACCACAGCAGGCAGGCCACGGTTCTACCTTGAAAGGTTCTTTCATGCCATTTTGGAAAGGTCCCAAGCCTTTCCCTTTATATCCCATTTTAAGCATCATGGGTTTAGCTTTAATATAATCATTGGTAAAATAACACCAAGCGTATCCCTCATGATGAGTTTTGATATTTCGAGGGATTCTTCCCCAGTCATATCCTTTATAAATGAAGGCACAACTCCCGACTTGGTAAGTACTTCCCATAGGTTGTGGGAGGACCAAAGTATGAGGAAATGGCGGCAAGTTATTTAAAAGGATTGAATCTTGCATGAAAGCATTTGTCTTTTCTGATATTAAGGTTGTGGATAAATCTGGTAAAAGTTCATCAAAAATGGCATAGGATGTAGAAGGCTTATTACCTATATCTTGAGATGTGGAAGGTATGATAGTTGTTTCTGTAGGTTTTGAATTTTTAGGGATAGAACTTGAAGGATTGGTTGTAGATTTAAGATCTTTTTGAGGTTCTAGAGTGATTTGTTTAGAGGGTTGTTTATCTATATAGGAGGATGAAATTAATGGAGGGGAAATAGGTGAAGTTATG
The DNA here is from genome assembly GCA_028583015.1 of Wollemia nobilis. Taxonomy (NCBI): domain Eukaryota; kingdom Viridiplantae; phylum Streptophyta; class Pinopsida; order Araucariales; family Araucariaceae; genus Wollemia; species Wollemia nobilis. Next base: position 1,306,309 of record JAQPPZ010001579.1, on the reverse strand, counting down.
GGTGTGTGTTTCACAGTTTTAGATGAAAAATAAGAACTAGGATGTGTGGATGACAGAGCGAGGCAAAATTGCACTCCAACGGGTTCTGCCAAAGCACACATATCAAAAGGTCTAGGGTCACCATGGATAGTGACCAACTGATTTTTAAACTTGAATTTAACACATTGGTGTAAAGTTGATGGGACCGCTCGCATGGCATTCATCCAAGGGTGATCCAAAAGTATATTGTACGATGTTGGGCAATGTACAATAAACACGGTTGTTTCTAGGGTTCTAGGACCAACTTGCAATGGGAGGGTAATAACTCCACACGTTTCTTGTGTTTCGTCATTGAAAGCTTTGATAATCATATCAGTTTTCTTCATTTCATCACTTCTAAAGCCAAATCTTTGGTAGAAGTCAAAAGTGCAAATGTTTAGAGATGAGCCATTATCAATCAAGACTCGTTTGATAGCTACATCTCCAATTAGAGCAGTAATGTATAAGGGATTATCCTTATGTAAACTATGTTGTGGGATATCTTTATCTCGAAATTCAATACAATCAATCTCTCGAGTGATGATAGTATTGGTCGTAGCTTCAGGTTGAATGTTTTGAGGTACCATCATTTGGCTTAATGTAAGCATCAACCCATCCCTATGGGTGGGAGAGGATCTTAATAAATCCAAAAGGAAAATTCTGGCTGTAGTATTGGACAATTACTCATTAATATTGTAAGGGGGTTTAGGTTGAACATTAGGAGCATGATTCCTTTTATTAGGGTTTTTCAGAATGAATGGAGCTGATCCATCATTCTGGTTTGGTTCTTGTTGGGAATTTTGAGCTTATTGTCGGGTAACGACTCCAATGGTACCTACAATGTTATAATGAGGATGTTGAACTGGTCTTGGTCTAGCACTGATGGCTTGTTCATTAGAAAGGAATATATTAGAAGAAGGTCGAGTAGTAACTCTTCTAGGAAACGGTTCTTCTGGAACCATAGCATCTATGACGGGTTGAATAGGATCTGATTCATTTTCAGAACTATTCGATTTGTTTGAAGTAATGTCTAGTTCACTTTCACTATCTGATTCTATATCACTAGAATCAAAAGTTTGGAAATTATGTAAGGGTCTAGTTGTAACTAGGGATAAGGTTGTGTCAAATATTTGAGGATCCTGAACAGGTAATTGTCCGCTAATGGTTCCTACATATCGGGTAGGAGGGGGAACATTATGATGTTCGATTTGATTGGCTACCTCTTTACCATGTCTTGGTAAAGGGTGTTGAAATATGTCTAGAGTTTGATTGGCATTTTGATTTTGATTTTAGGGAATGGTCTTTTGGGTATTATTAGGAGGGTTTTGTTTAGGTTGGAATGCTTGCACTTCCATTTCATTATTATCAATCAAATCTTGTATTTTATGTTTCAACCTTTTACAAGCGTTGGTAGAATGTCCAGGTCCTCTATGGAAATCACAGTGTAAATCAGCTCTGTATCCGGGTATAGTTGGATCGGGTTCCTGGATAGTCGGTAATTGGATCAAACCTCTTTCAAGTAATTGAGGTAAAATAGTTGATAAGGGTTGATTCAATCTAGTGAATTCTCAAGGAGGCTTATCGAGGAGGTTTCAATATAAATTTTTTTGTTGTCTTCGTTGCATTGATATTAGCAACATTTCTGTTGTCAGTGACTCCGTCACCAACAACTTGTTTGTTTTTATATTTATTTTTGGATGTCAGGGAGGGTCTCTAACGACGCAGACACGCTTCTGCCTGGATTAGAGGCCTGTTGGAACAGAAGCTAATTGTGCAAAATTAGTTTTGCGATAAGATCGTCTGGACGTCCTAGCCCAGATGAAATCGTTAGATTTGAGGCGATATCGTCTGATCAACGACGATATCGTCAAACGGTCAAAACAACCTCTAAAAATGGCACAAAAAAGGGAGAAACGGATTACCCGATGGTTAACGGATGGTTTGGGAGGTTAAAATTTGAATTTAAATTATTTATGAAGGTGAATGTAATTATTACAATTTCACTGTGCCAATTTTAGGGTGCTACACAAACCTTCTATGTCTGACAACATTGTATATCTACAAGTTTTCCAAGATGATGTGGATATCAAAGATTTCATGACCCTCCATAATATGTATTCAGATGTTATATGTGAAGAGGAGGATGAAGAAAATTTGAAAAACATTATTGGAGAGCCAGTTGAAGTAATTCAACTCAAAACCAACAGGATCCCTAAAGGATTAGTCTCTTTAGAAAGCTTATTTGATGATTTTGATAAATCTTACAAACCACTCCTCAAAGAAACATAAACTTATGAGATAAATATTGGAACAAAAGAGGAGCCCAGGTTTGTCAAAATTGATAAGGCTTTGCCAAAAGAGGAAAAAGAGCAATATATGAGCTTTTTGAAGAAAAATAAAGAATCTTTTTCTTGGATTTATGAAGACCTAAAGACATTTAAAACATATGTCATGACTCACATCATTCCCCTGAAGGAAGATACTAAGCCTTTCAAGTAGAAGCAAAGAAAATTCAACCCCACATTGCATCCAATTATGCAAAAAGAAGTTCAGAAGCTACTGGATGCCAAGATAGTCAAAAAAGTGATATTTTCTTCTTGGATAGCAAACTTGGTACCAGTGAGGAAGAAAAATGGAGATATTAGACTTTGTGTTGATTTTCGAAATCTAAATAAAAGTTCCCTCAAGGATAATTATCCCTTGCCCAACATGGAATAGTTGTTGCAAGTTGTAGTAGGCTCATCCAAAATGTCATTACTGGATGGATTCTCAGGATATAATCAAATTCAAGTAAATCTTGAAGATAGATATAAAACTGCTTTCACTACCCCCCGGGGACCCTTTGAATATCTGAGAATATCATTTGGATTAATGAATGTAGGAGCCAATTTCCAAAGAGCCATGGACTTTTCTTTTAAAGGTTTGATGTTTAAAATAGTGGTTGTCTATTTGGATGACATAACAATGTTTTTAAAAAACCCTATAGATCATTTTGAACATTTAGCTATAGTTTTCTCCAGGTGCAAATAATTTGGGATATCCTTGAATCCGAAGAAGTGTATATTTGGAGCAACACAAGGAAAGATCCTTGGCCACATAGTTTCTAAAAAAGGGATTAGTATTGATCCATCAAGAATTGAAGCTATTGCCAAGATACCTCCTCCTAAGAATATGAAAGGAGTCAGATCATTCTTTGGTAAGATTAATTTTGTAAGAAGGTTTGTGCCAAATTTTGCTGAAATATCTCAACCTATCAATAACATGATTAAAAAGGATGTTGATATCAAATGGATAGAGGAAAATTTGGAATATTTTTAGAAAATCAAAGATGCTATCACCATTGCCCCAATCTTGAATTGCCCTAACTACTCAAAGAATTTCAATATATATTCATTCGCTTTTGAACATACCATTGCTACAATCCTTTCTCAGAAGGATGATGAAGAGAATGAAATACCTATAGCCTTCATGAGTACAAGACTCAAGGGATCTCAACTGAGATTCAAAATGATTGAGAAACAAGCTTATGTTGTAATTCAAGCACTAGAACATTTCAAATGTATCTTTGGATCAAATAAGGTTATATGTTGTATCCCTTTCATTGCTATTAAATATGTTTTCACACAACCTAAACCAATAGGTAGCCCTACCAGATGGATGGTTAAGTTACTGCAGTATGATGTAGAGTTCAAAACTATGAAAATAATCATAGGGTAAGGCTTAGCTAAATATCTTGCTAACAAAGAAGGGGAGGATATGCAAAACATTGCCACAATTGATGACATGCATGATATCAAAAGAATAGACAATGTTGAATGCAAATGGTATGATGATATTCTGTTATACCTTCAAACCCTATCATTTCCCAGAGGCATGTCTGCAAATAAAATGAGGTCAGTAAAACAACAGTCTCAAAAATACTACGTTCAGGAAGGAAAACTCTATTGGAAACATCCTGATGGTATCTTGTTGTTGTGCTTATTTGAAAAAGAGACTTTAGAAGTCATAAAATAGTTTCATGATGGATTTTATGGAGGACATTTTTCCCCAAAAGCAACTGCAAATAAAATTATGAGAGCAGGTTATTACTGGCCTTCCTTATTCAAAGATGTACATAAATATGTAAGGGGCTGCCATAACTGTCAAGTGTTTGTTGGGAAGAAAAAGTTAGCAGCAATGCCTCTCCAATCAATAATCATAGAAGCACCCTTCATGCAGTGGGGAATTGACCTCATTGGGGAAATCAATCCGAACTCCTCAGGTTGACACAAATGGATCATCACGACAACAAATTATTTCACCAAGTGGGTGGAAGCAACTCCTCTTAGAAACTCAACAACTGAAGTAGTCATCAATTTCTTGGAGGAAAACATCTTGACTAGATTTGGAGTCCCAAAGAAGTTAGTAATAGAAAATGGGAAATACTTTGTCTCGTTTGAAATGATAGAGTTTTGTGCAAAGTATGGAATTGAACTTTCTCATTCAACAAACTACTATCCTCAAGGAAATGGTCTTGCCGAATCATCAAACAAGAATCTGATTACCAGAATTAAAATATCACTAGGCAAAAATAAAAAGGGATGGGATAGTGAGTTGAAGTTTACCTTATGGGAAGATAGATTATCTATCAAGAGGAACACATGTAAGACTCCTTATGAAATGGTATTTGGAGAAAAATCCCTGCTACCTCCTCGTATAGAAAGAATAGAATTGTCTTTGTTATTACAATATCATGAAAATCCCGATGCCTTACAGAGGAGATTAGATCATATTGCAAAGCTACAAGAAGAAATAAGGAATGCATTGGATAAGATGTTTGAATAGACTCATAAAACCATGCAGCTCTTTAACAAGAAATCCAAGGGAACCCCATTCTTTGAAGGAGACATAGTTTTATATTGGGATCCTAAAAATGATAAACATGGAGAAAAGGGTAAGATTGAGCCTAGGTGGGTAGGTCCTTACCAAATAATTCAGATTTTTGGCCCTAATACTGGAGATCTCATGGAAATCCCAATCAATGGCCTACACCTGAAGTTATACCACCCATGCTGGGGAACCCAAAAAAAATAAAATGTATATATTTTTTAGTTTCCTATTGTTTCTCTTTAAGCCAAGTTCATTTTTTTATCTGTTTGTTGTTTCTAGTCTGTTAGAAAGTTGTTAAGTTCTCTAGTTATGTTTTTTCTTGTCTATGAGGGAGTTATCTTTAGCTCAATGAATGAAGAGAATTTGAGATTGAATACAGGTGAACTGATAAAACTCAGGAAGTAGATTTTTAGTGATCATCTTGTAAGGATTGGAATACAACAAGAAATCTAGGAATGCTGACACATCAAGCCAAAGCTCATATAATGTCATGATCTAAAAAGCAATTCCAAAAATCAAGGAATATAATCAACTTTGATAAGGTAGTTGGGCTAAATACAAATACACTCAATATTATAGCCTTGCAGATCTTTAACCCAGAAAGCATGCTCTGAACAAATTTGTAATTTATCAAAATTCTTCCTAAAAGAAGAAAAATATCTATAATGCAAAATGAGCAAGTGCTTAGGGCTATCTGGATAACCTCTACCGAGGCTATAGATGCCTGTCTGGTAGTAGAGCAGGTCCAAGGGATCAAGGTCAACTCCACCGAAGCTATAAATGCTTGATTGGCAATGGAGCAATGACAAGGTAAAAATATTTAAAAGAGTGAAATCATTAATAGGCCCAACTCCTTTCAAATTGATGAAAATTTTGCTTGATCTGAGAAAGTAATAAAAGAATACATCTGCACACACACTAGGGCGTAGGCTTGATATGGTAGTTCTTTCTAATTATTTTTGTTTGATTCTCCCTTAAGGATATTGCTAGAACATCTAAAACTTCAGGAGTAAAAGGTTCATTTGTTTTGAAGAAACATAATCTCTGATTTTATCTGATTAAAGATTACTTTCTTATCAGATTGATTTTATTTTCTTTACTATTTTTGTAATAATCTGGCAAAAAGAAGGTCATATCCTTGTCATCACAATATTGTCATTAACCAAAGATTCTAGAGTTCTCAAATACCTCATGTTTTCGCCATCTATCCTAGTCAGAGCCTATGTTGTAGCCAAAATTGATACAACATGAATGTACCCATAATTTAAAAATTTTGAAGGTCCTAAGAAGGTACACTTTTGTGAAGAGTTCAGGTCTGAAGTAAAATATTTTCTATCTTCATGAGCATCTCCAACCCCTAAGCAACTAATATTTTCCTTTCATTAAAATTTAAGGGGTTCCCTTGGTTTTCCTTGCAAATATTTCACCCTTCGATCGATAGGAAAAAAATTTTGATCGATAAGCAGAAGTTATCAAAAAATAAACTCTTCAACCAACGTTGAAAAACAATCATCCGATAGAAAGGAATAATCAGCCAAATATAGAGATTGTTGAAAGTTTTCATTTGATGCCATAAGAAGAAGAGCCGATATTTTTACAAGCAATTATTTTTCCATCGATCGATAGAAACTTTCAATCGACCACTTGGGCCAAAGAGCCAAAGCAATCAAAGTGCACAAACTTTAATCGATCAATGAAAAGGAGATCACTGTCAAAGATTCTCGATCGATGCAAGTTCACTCTTATAAAGCATCCCTTTCAATTAATAAAAAGAAAGCAAAAAGGTCGAAGAAGTTTTTTGTCGATGTAAAGTAAATGGCAACCAACCAACTGATTGGCCAATCGCTAACAACAATATTTTTTCTTTGCTGACCTTAGTAAGTAATCGATAAAAAAGATTTATCAGTCGAACATTGAAACAAGTCGTTTAATGAAAGAGTATCATCAATTGAAGAAAATAAAGGCATAGCTAAAAATTCAAAAAATCAATGGAATATTCTTTCGGTCTGTGAAAAATAAATGTCAATCGCTCAACAAAAGCAAAGTTATCATTCGACCGAAACAAAGATTTTATCGACCGAATAGAGGTAAAAGTTGGTTAATAATTTGGAGAAAAGTGCTACCATTAAAATATTTTGGCTGATAAAGGAAAGGCATTAAAATATCCATGGCTGAAATCATCCTCATCGTCAAAATATCATCGATCAAATGAAATCAACAGATGAGATCAACCCAACCAATCAAAGGTAAAATAACACTGATTAAGGTATGTCACCATTTAATTTTGCATGCATAAGATCTTAATTGAAAATTGTTATTATTAGCTAACATCCTCGATAAAAGCTATCTCAAAAGTTTTAAAATGCAACGCGTAAGTACTCAAAGCCATATCGATCGAATAATGGCATCCAACAACTGAATCTCTATTCATGCAAAATCAAAGTGATCCATCAATCGATATCTGACATAAGAAAAGATATGACCAATCGATCATCCAATCAATAAACTACATGCCTTCGATCGAATTAAACCATTGAGCGACTGATACGTCATCGACGATAGTCAAAGCACAAAATCCACATCTACATACCCTCACCCAAGAAATATTGACACAACACTCAAACCAATGATGATCCTACTGACATGGCCAAACCACTTCAAGTGTTATGGGTACACAGGCCAACTACAAACCTCAACCTCAGATCTCCCTAGGCATGGTTCTTAAGGCAACATGTATCGATCGAATGGACCAAAATCTAACACCTGTAGAATTTGGTGGCTAGTTACGTAAATCAATAGATAGTGGTGATTCAAAATCGATCAATCATTATGGAAGATTGAGGTGGTGAGCCAAAAATAGAAACAACACAATGATGGTTGGTATGACATTAATAATTACCTCATACACAAACCAATTTAAATACATGAAGATAGTAGTGAGCAACTCATGGTGCTAACAAATTTTTTGAATTGTCAATGAGCTGAAGAGACCAGTGTTAGAGATCAGAGCGATGGCCTCCTCCAACAGGGCAGCCCTCAAGACAAGGGTTGAAGCATTAGATGAGAAAGAGATAGTCAATAAAATGAATGCCAGGAAGACTGGGGAATAAGTATGGGGTGAGGAAGAACTCGTTGAGTTCTACTTTCAATCTAGCATAGAAGAATGGTGATGCCCCCATTACCTGTTAATGAATATCTTCAACCAAGCATATGAAGATAAATACAAGAGAGCCCCTCGATGCAACAAATGGAGAACCAATCTGGAAAAAATCTTGTGCCCAAGAGTGCATTTCTCCCCTGAATTGTTGTCATGGTTAGCTATTTCTTATGACCCAAGAACTAGGGCTATTGTTAATGGGTGAAACAAGCCCATTTATCGGATCACACCAAAAAATATTGAGTAGGTGTTCGAGTTGGAAACAACCAAGCAGTGCTACAATGCAAAGGTAATTTCAAAACAAGCTCAACACATGATCGACACCACCTTCTATAAGAAACTATTCGACTATGATAAACCAACATCAATAGATTTTCCAATTCACAAGAGTTAGTTTCACAAATGGGCAAGAGACTACGCTGATATGATTCATGTGGTGTTGGGAGTTGAAGACCTCAATTGGGTCAGCATCGAAGTGATGTATTTAATAGTACAGTGTAACAAGACTTGGAAAATGCCCATGTACAGGTGGTAAGACATAATATGTGAGATAATAGACCAAGAATTCAAGGAGTTACAGGAGGCCTTAAAGAAATATATATTTCATGCCCCATTTCTCACACTACTCGTTCCTTGTGCACCTGATCATTGGATAGTTCAAAGATGATGCTATCCAACAACTTAGAGGAATACCGAGAGAAATCATCCAAGACAGATTGTCATGCATCTATGATGGTACGTCCCCCTATTCAAAATTCTATGGAAGGTTTCTAGCATCAATATACCATGTGCTCACCAAGAAAGAACCCCCAGAATGAGTCCAAGTATAATTAAGTATCTTCAAGAGACGAAAGCTGGAGATTACTTTCTTGATGAACATTTCAGTTTCATTAGAACATACGGAGGCAAATTACCATCGAAATTCCTACCCACTTATTGTCCCAAATCACTGGCTACCTTAGAGATAGTAAGGCAATCAATGGAAGAAGCCAAATTAATATGGAAACAGAAGAAGACCAGGGTTCCTTGGCTCACAACTCCAAGAAAAATAGGGCAATATGTGTATAGAGGGTATCCAACAATGTTAAATTCTTTGTCAATGATGGATTCCTTCTGCTTTGCAAAAATTACTTGGAGACCTTATGATCCCAATGGTCGTTACAAAAATATTGCTTTGGAATCTAAACCAATGGAGCACAGGAAATATGAATACGAGGATAATCTTCTATGGGCACAGAACAATAGAATTGATGTAGAACATATATGGCACAATAAGAACTTGGAAAAAGCACATACTCACACGGAGATAGTTGGGGACTACTCTTCTGATTTAAGGATGGTAAGGAAGGATACACTATATAAAAAGGCACCACAGGTAACTATCATTCCACCTGAAGAGTTTGTTGATCTTGTCATGGAAATTATGAGATTGAAACCTGAGCAAATTGAAATCATAGCAAAAGTATAGGATCAGGCTGCACAAGAGAAAGTTGATACTTCTCCTTCTACCACCTAGTCCCCTAGTACGAGTAGAGGAAAGGATATTGTGCCTATTTTTGTTGCCCAAAGGAGACTCACAACCAAGAGTTTGACATTGGCTCTAATGGCCTCATAGAAATTACAATAAATAGTTGTAGGTTCACCACGAGCAGTACCAACAACCTTCATGGCAAACAATAAAGAAATTAAGATCTCTATCGTGGAAGAGAATAAAGAAAGTTGGAGGATTCAATGAAGTCTTCAAAAATTATTAGGTAGTGATGCCCAATACCATAGGACCTCCTCCTCTCAAGAGAGCAAGGATTGGATCAAGTGCCAATGAGCCCATGAGAATCACCCTGATCAAGAAATAAGACTTTGTATAATTCATTACTGAGGAAGAGGAACAGATTGAAGCTATAATAGAGGACAGGGTGGTAGAAATCCAAAGTAAAGGTAAAGTGCATTTTCACCTCCATCAAGTTCAGAACCCACTTCCAAGGCCACCATCATCATTCCCACTAATGGGATACAATCCCTCCAAATAGATCCCAACACATGTGATGTAGAGATAGGAGGAGACTCAGTCTCACTACTAAAACATGGAGTGCAGGTTCATGCACAAACTGCTCTAGCCATCGAGAAGGAAGTGATGGCTTGGAGATCCAAAGCAGAATCATTGCAATTAGAAAATGAGAAGCTAAAAGCTGAAATAAAGGAAACTCAAAAACAAATGCCTTCTAACAGAGACTCGTTACAAGTTCCAAAGCTTGCCACTAGATTCAAGGAGAATATGGTCAAAATAATTGAGAAGGAAGCAAAAATAATAGAGACTTGTTGCAAGAATTTTGGAAAGATAATGGAGATAAATAAAGAGATAAATATTTATTATAAAGGGTATATGAGAAGATAGCATCTATATCACCGATCTACGAAAGGTACAAGACCAAATACGAACATATTAGGTCCATGCAAGTAACCACCATTGATGGGAAGGTTCATAGCTGCCTAGGAGAGTATGAAAAAGTTGTAAGTCTCAAGGTGGAAAGACCTAGATGGAACAACTCGGTTAAAGAGCTAGAAAAAGTAGAAAAGGATACAGTTGTCCAGCTGAAGCGCCTTAATGTTGATCCCCAAAAATTACTCAACACAGAAGGTTTTTATCAGATAATCATCTAGGATATTAGAGAATTTTCTTGTGAAGAGGTCGACGAAGATAAGCTCTCTAACCAACTCATCTCATTGACCACGTACTCCCTCGACATCATCAGGTTCTTCCAGAGTAGATAGCCATTCATAAGGGAAGACAAAAGCAAAGGAATTAGGGCATTGGATCGGATTCGCACAATCAATGAAATTGATGAAGAAATTTGGATCCTCATAGCAGATTCCATTGGTGCAAGTCTGGATGAGCAAGAGGTAATTAAAAAGATTCAAAAGGCATCTGAGTCAGCAAGTAGCATGGGGCCCACGATGATAGAAAAAGGAAAATATAAAGTGATAACTAGACCAGCTTTCGACCAAATTTTGCTAATATATATTTTGAGGCAATTAGATAAACAGACTGTACAGCACCCGATTGATGACAAGGTAGGAGATGGCACCATGTGGATGATTCAGATGAAGGCATTTCAGGCAGCGATTACAAAGTTATTGCGACTATAAGAAGGATGTCTACAACTAGAATAAGGATCGAGCTTTGACATAGCATATTTTTTCTAAGAGGTATACTCGAGTGCCCGTTCTTTGCTATTGTATCTCCTTTGTTTTCTTTCTCCTTTTTCATCTCCTCATTCCTCCCATTGCTATGCAGTTTTTTGATAGGAAAGTGCCCAAGAAGCTGAGAATATTTCTAGATTATTGAGCTAGAGGTCTAGAGACTCGATTGTTGCGATATTTGAACGAAAGAGTGAAAGGTCCTTGTTACGATATTCGAATGAGGATCTTTATTGTATTAATATTTCTAAGAGTTAAATGGCGATTCCATGCCAACTCTTCATGTAATATCATTCAAATATTAATACAATTCTAGGCTTCTTTCCTGTTATATTTCTATGTTTAGCTTTGTGTGTGTCTTTGTTATGGGTTACATTATTTGAACACATAATAAACGCTTCTTTTCATTGGTCAACTATTATGTTTATTACGATATTCGAATGAACGTAATTGCACCAATTATTTTGTCTCTCCTTTTTATTTTTATTGAAATGTTATTAAATCTTGCTACAATAGCCCAAAGGATTAAAGCATCAGTCATACATAAGGTATAATAGAACTATTATCATTTTAGCTCGATCAAATTTTATAATTGTTAAATCATCACCATAAATTTGGAAGAGCATGAACTTAAAGAATTTAAGCTCACCTCAAGGGTATCCTTACCATACTTGGTCTATCTAGAAAATATTAAAGAACTCTATTCCCAAGTTAAAGAGGCAGGTCAACCAAAGCCTGTAATAGCTCATTGGCAGTAGGTTTTCTTGTAGTGTGATAGCTCATCCTATGGATGCAGGAATAATACCCAACAAGACCCCATAATCCTATCAAAAATAATCAATAATCCAGTTGCCAAACCCACAGGAGATCCCAGGATCTAGCAAAACCTAGAACCTCAAGACCATCATAGAAGCTAACAACCAAAACTAAACAAAAATTGAAACATCTCCCTGCATGGGCCTAAGAAGCCAACTTAATCAGGGAGACAAGCACTAACCAAAGCTTAGTTCTTAGGAGAAGCCTCTCCCACATTCTATAGGTCCAACTTGGAAGCCCCTCAATCACCCTGGTGTTAATGTATCATATACTGGAGGGCCTCTCCTACATCCCTAGGTCCAACATGGAAGCCCCTAGATCATCCTAGGGTCCCAACCAAAGCCTTCTGGTTATCTTCCAATATTTTAGGAATGGATCCGATGGACTGTCCAACAAGTTAGAAGGAGACTTCCCCAGACAACCAAATGAGTCCATAGAAATTTTACCTTTTTTCCTCATAGGAGCTTGCTCCTTTTCCACTAAAATAAGGGACTTCTCGACTTTGACCAAGTTCAAAAATAGGTTCTTGGACCTCCTTGAATAATTTACAATAATATAATAAAACAAAATTGGAGCAACTATTATCTTCTTATTATCTGTAATAATTTTGGCAGAGTTTCAGTTCTCTGTTACAATCTCCTCACTGGCTCTGGAAGTGCTCACACACTTGATACAATGTAAAATTCTTCTTTTTTTCTAGATTGCATAGATTTTGAAGCTCTGCTATTTTGTTTTGTCTCCTCTAAAAGGAGACGCTTTCCAAGGCTGAAAACATCATCTAACAGCCTGAATTTTTGTTTTAATGTATGGCTGGCCAGATTTCTAACATTGTTGGCTAGATTTCCAACATTATCATCCATACTGGTAAGGGGGTTGACTATCAAGTCCCTTAGCAGCAAAAACTAAGGTTTTACTACTCCCTTAGTAAAAATATATGCTACTTGATCATGTGTGGAGCAATACCTCAATTTAACTTGTTCCTTCTCTACCATATCCTGAATGAAGTGGTACTTGATGTCGAAATGCTTGTACCTGGTATGGTGGATAGGATTATGTGCCAATGTAATGGCACTCTGATTATCATAGAATAAAGTAGTTGGAGTCCCTTGCTTCTCCCTAATATCTCCTAGACCTTTTGAAGCCACAATGCTTGTGAACTTGTCAATGTAAGTGAAATATACTTTGCTTCAGTAGAAGACAACACCATTGTAGCTTGTTTCTTGGAACTCCATGTCACCAAACCTGAACCAAGAGAAAAATAGTTCCCACTCATGGATTTCCTGTCATCAATATTACTGCCCCAATCATTGTCACTAAATCCCACTAACTTCAAATTCTTTACCTATGAGTAGTGGATCCCATAATCAATTGTTCCATGAACATACCTCAAAATCCTATTCATTGTATTCAAATTTAACTGTGATGGATTAGCCATATACCTGCAACACTATGAAACAACAAAGGATTTATCCGACCTAGTGTTACAAAGGAACATAAGGCTACCAACAATACTCCTATACTCTATTTTATTTGCTCTTTCAGCTCCATCCTCCAAACTTAAGATCTCCCCATGTGCAATGGGTGTTGCTACAGGTTTACATTCACTCAAACCAAATATCCTTAGCATATCTTTTACATATTTGGATTGACAAACAAAAATCTCATTGCTAGTTTTATGTACTTCCATCCCAAGAAAGTAACTCATCAAACCCAAATGAGACATTTTAAACTCCTTTTTCATATCATGTTTAAAATAATCATTCAAATAAGAACTACTCCCTATAAATAACATATCATCACCATAAAGGTATATAGTAAGGATATCCTTACCTTCCCTTTTGTAGTACAAAATGGGCTCACTCTTACTCCTTTCAAAATTGCACTGCAGGAAGTAGTCATGTATTCTAGTATACCAAGCTCTTGGAGCTTGCTTCAGCCCATATAGAGCCTTCTTCAACCTGTAGACTTGATCTTCTTTTCCTTGGACAACAAAACCTTGTGGTTGTTCCACATATACTTCTTCATCTAAATACCCATTGAGAAATGCACTTTTGACATCCATATGATGCACCTTCCAACTTTTATGAGTTGCCAATGATAGCAACATCCTTACTGTTTCTTGCCTTTCCATTGGAGAAAATGTTTCCTCATAGTCCAAACCATATTTTTGAGTGAAACCCTTTGCTACCAACCGTGTCTTGTACCTCTCAATGGATCCATCACTTTTCTTCTTGATCTTGTAGACCCACTTGCATCCTACACATTTCCTATCCTTGGGCAAATCACACAACTCCCAAGTATCATTCTTTTCAATAGAATGCATTTCTTCTTGCATAGCCTTCATCCACACTTTGTTAGTACTAGCATGATCAAAACATGAAGGCTCAAAATCATCAACAACAAGTTTTGAAACTTGTGAAACAAGTGCATAGTTTACAACATCACCTTTGAAATCTCCACTGTCATCATCTCCATAAAGATGCAGGTTATCTAACCTCTCTATTACTGCATTCATCTCTGTATGTTGACTTCTTGTCACCCTCTTATGGAAATTCTTATCAATAATTTGATATTCTAGGTTATCCTTCAACAATATTTTACCTTTTCCTTTGGCCGGTGGTGATGGAGGTGGAGAACTACTGGAAGAACCTTCTCTTGGACTTGAATGTGCACTTGCAGAAGATGAACTGGAAACTTTTTCATGGATGGCTGAACTGAAACATGGTTTGGTTCCACCTTCTCTGCACCAAAAACATCCTCAACAAACAATTTTTGTGATCCCCAACTTCCCCCTTCATTAAAAATTGCATCTCTAGATACAATTATTTTATGTGAAATAAGATTAAAGAACCTGTAAGCATTAGATTGCTCACTGTACCCAATAAAAATATATTTTTCACTCTTTGCATCCAACTTCTTCCTATTCTCAGCATTAACATGCACAAAAGCCACACATCCAAAAACTCTAAAATGATTTAAATTTGGCTTCTTTGTCTACCAACATTCATAAGGGGTAATATTCTTAGGACTCTTAGTAGGAATTCTATTTAAAATGTAATTAGCAGTCCTAATTGCTTCATCCCAATAAAACTTACTCATACCTTTTTCTTGCATCATGCACCATGCCATCTCCACCAAAGTCCTGTTCTTTCTTTTAGCCACCCCATTCTGTTGAGGTGTGTAAGACTTGTTTTCTGTATTTTAATCCCAAACTCACTACAAAATTCGTCAAATTCATGAGAACAGAACTCACCTCCTCTATTTGTCCTCAAATATTTGATATAATGACCACTTTCATTTTCAACTAGAGCCTTAAAATTACTGAAGCAATTGAATGCCTCATCCTTATGCTTAATAAAATAAACCCAACAATATCTGGAGAAATCATCAATAAAATTCAGAAAGTAAGAAGCTTTACCCATACTCTATGTCTACATTGGTCCACAAATTCCACTATGAACCAACTACAATGGATGTTGGGACCTCCATGCTTCACCATGCAGAAACTTCCCCCTTTCATGTTTGCCAAGTGCACAGCCTTCACAAACCTCCTTGGAGTCTTCAACTTTTGGCAACCCATAGACAAGTGGTGAAAGCATCTTCAAACTCTTATAATTTAAATTTCCAAACCGTAAATGTCATAGCCTCTCCTTACCTTCTACACCAACAAATTCTAGAGCTCCCCCTAGATCTAAATACTATAATGTGAAGAGCCTGTTCTTGGTCATATTTACAGTGGTTCCTCTGATAATAAATATTGCACATTCTATCCTCAAACACTAACTTATAATCCTTTTCCAACATTTGACCAATACTCATTAATGAATGCTTCAAACGGGGTGCATAGTAAATATCTTTTACCTTCATTATTTTTCTTCTCCTAGTAGGAACCTCCATTTCTCCTTTTGCAACCACCTCCAATCTCTTCTCATCCCCAAGCCTGATACTGGATTGATAAGAAGAATCAAGAGATGAAAAGACATCCCTCTTGTCGATCATATGGTTTGTGCACCTACTGTCCATGATCCATGTCTCCTTTGTGCTATTCTGTGTAGAGAGGAAAGTTGATTGCTCCACTTTATCTTCAATCATACAGAACAAAGTATCATCCTCATAGGAATCATCTTCTCCATAATGTGTTGATTTTTTTAGCTTGTAATCTCTCTCGTAATGGCCATATTTGTTACAATTGTAACACTGTGCATTTCTCATATCTCATCCTCTACCTCTTCCTCTTGCACTAGATCCTCCTCTTACAGCATGAGCCTGGTCATTGTTTGAATCTTGAGATCTTCCTCGACCTCTACCATCGTAGGAGCCTCTTTTACCTCCTCTTCCATTTCTTCCTCTTCCTCTAGAACCCCTACCGTGACCTCTTCCTCCATCATTATCTTTTTCCAAAAAATCTTGTTCCTCTGTAGAACTTCCTTCTTTATCCTTCTTCCTCTTGGAAATTCTCTCTTCATGAGATGTGAGAGAGCCAATTAATGAATCTATATCCATTTTTAAGAGGTATTTCATTTCTTCTATGATAATGGCTGCACTGTCAAACTTCTCTGTCAAGGTTCTTAAAACCTTTTTAATTACTACATTTTGCTCTATGATCTCTCCAAGTGTGGCCATTTTATTTACTATTGTTTTTACTTGAACACAGTAATATCCTACAGTTTCATTCTCCTCCTATTTAAGATTTTCAAAATATCTTCACAAAGTCTACAACTTCACCTCCTTAACTTGGGCACTCCCCTGGTAATTCTCCTTCAATGCCTTTCAAGCTTCTTGAGCCAAAATGCAGGCAAAAATCCAGGGAAAGAGACTCTTGTCTAGAGCCGACTGGATGAAAGCCAAAGCCAAATTATTTTCTTTCTCTTTCTTCTACATCTCTTTATTTTGATCTGTAGTCAATGCACTCCATTCTTTTGGTTCAGTGAACCCATCTTCAATGATGGCCCAAGCTCATTTTGCCTTCAAAATTGTCCTCATTCGGATGCTCCAATATTCATAGTCAAAACTGTCAAATTCTAGGATCGGAATTGAATTGGTGTTTTTGGTCATAATAGCTCCCTTCAATACGAACTGAGATCTCTGAGAAGCTTTTGTAAAACTTGCAGTAGAAATTCCACAGTTACTCGAACCCAATTTCTTGATCGCCTTGCTCTAATACCAAATGAAGAATTTACAATAATACAATAAAACAAAATTGGAGCAACTATTATCTTCTTATTATCTGGAATAATTTTGGCAGAGTTTTAGTACTCTATTACAATCTCCTCATAGGCTCTAGAAGAACTCACAGACTTTCTATAATGCAAAATTCTTCTTTTTTTCTAGATTGCACAGATTTTGAAGCTCTACAATTTCCTTTTGTCTCCTCTAAGAGGAGACGCTTTCCAAGGCTAAAAACATCATCTAATGGCCTGAATTTTTGTTTTAATGTATGGCTAGCCATATTTCCAACATTGTTGGCCAAATTTCCAACACTCCTTTCTTTCCCTCCTTTGATCCCCCTAGGAAAAATTGAAACACCCCCAGAAGCCTTCAAGAGCTTCTTCCCCAAATTTTAAAAAATTATAGGACTTAACAGATCATCCGACATCTTTGAATCATTGGATTTTGAGTGAAAAGACCCTAGGGGAAAATAGCAACTAGAGCCTCCTTCTGAAGCACCACTTTATTGAGAGTAGCCTTCCGTGACAATATTTTAGACTTTATGACATGGGTGGAAGGTATTTCACTTGTAGAAATAAATGTAATTATGAAGAAAACAAAGGCTCCATGGAACATACAAGAGATAATTGTGAAATTCAAGATCTTGCTAAAGAGTTTGAATAAATTAGGTTTACACACACATTAAGGGAAGGAAACAAATATGTAGATAGCCTTGCTAATAGAGGGGTTTTAATTGAGGATCGTGAAATTAAATTCTCTTTTCCATGGTTAGAGGAAGTAATAAGTTTAGTTAAACCTAACAAGAAAATGTTGATTTCCTAAATCAAATAATGATTAATATTTATGTTAATATTTGTCAATGGTAATATCTACTTTATTTTATAAATTTAATGTATTTTCATATAAACTATTTATTATAATTTATGAGGTTGCACTTGTGTTTCAGGAAGGAAACTAGAAATCTAGATTTGGTAAAGCAGACTATGATAATGCGATGTTTTGGAAATATTACTCTGCTAAGATGCAATGCATAGATAGTAGATGTGATGTTTTGGTAATTTGAAGGTTTCTATGGGAAAATGTTAAGAAGGTTGCTAAATTCTGGAATATTTGCATTCAAAAAAAAAAAATTAAAAATCCATTAAATAAAAATCAAGAATTCAAATCTTTTTTGTAAAATGATGTAGGTTTCTAGTTATACCATCTCAATTGAGATGAGAAGTAAATCTATTTGTACACTTAAGCTCTAAAGAAGATAGTTGTGATTTGTCAAGGGTGGGATACCCAAGTACAACCCCTTGTTCTCCAGCAAAAACAATTGTATGGAATACTCTTAGTAAAAATAGGTACTTTTTATGGTAAGGGCTTTGGCCTCTCTTTGAGAGGTCCAAGGTTCAAACTACACTCAATATGATGGGATCGGTACCTCTCATAAAACCTGTGTAAACTCATTAAAAATATAGGTACTTTTTTGAGTTGCAAGCTTATTGTAGTGGTAAGGGATTTGGCCTCTCTTTGAGAGGTCCAAGGTTCAAACCCCACTCGATATAAGGGGATTGGGACCCCTCATAAAAAATTGCATAAACTCTTGTAAGTTTACTGCAGTGATAAGGGCTTTGGCGTCTCTTTGAGAGGTCCAAGGTTCAAACCCCACTTAGTATGAGGGGACCAGGACCTCTCATAAAAACCTATATAAATTCATTGAAAAAATATGTACTTTTCCTATGGAGGCAACCAAAATGATTAGTCTTGTAGGACATTTGAAAAAATATTGAACAAATGGATGTAAATAATTGGTCTAAGATTATGATAGGAGATGACCTACATTAAAAAAGAGAACTTATATGAAACAAAATATTAAATGGATGATAAGTGGATATTTGATTTAATAGAATGCTCCATCCACAACAAGGACATAAAAGTCTATGAATGGAAAAATTCATGGTAACAATGTGGAAAAATGATATGGGAAAAAATAAGGCACGTGATGGGAAAAAGAAGGTACACTACCTTTTCCAATTCAACCCTACATAGGAATAACATTGAAAATCATATACAAATGTAAAATATTAAACAAAAATTAAATATGCTTATAGTCCAACTAAGGACTAACTCATATCAACCCATATTTAAAGCACATATATGGAAGAGACCTAAATAAAAATGGAAAGGGTGAATATACATCTATTGCACTTCAGAGGCACAAGAATAAGAGAAACACTTTATCATGGAATGTAAAGGTTATAAGAATATTTGGAATGGTTATGTTAATACATTAACAATGCATTTTATATTTGAATTGTTTGAAATTTTGAAATTAGAAAAGCAAATAAATCAACAAAATATCAATCTTCAAAAAGAGATAACAATGACTCTATTTTGGTTTTTTACATAAAATTGTTATTTTTAAATTGTTTATATAGGATTGATAAAGTCCCCACCCGTATGTAAGATAAAACCATCAGTCTCCTAGAAACTTGAAGAGTTTAGTAAGTTGAACTAATACCATTTGACATGAACTTATTTCCTTTAAAACCTGAGGAATTTATTCTATTAAGAGGAATTTAAAATGAGGTTGGTTTAGTCAACAGTGTTGAAAGGGGGAAGAATATGATGAATCAACTCTACATTACTAGAGGGAGGAAGCCTAACTAATTTAAGG
This sequence comes from Wollemia nobilis, assembly GCA_028583015.1. Taxonomy (NCBI): domain Eukaryota; kingdom Viridiplantae; phylum Streptophyta; class Pinopsida; order Araucariales; family Araucariaceae; genus Wollemia; species Wollemia nobilis. The sequence continues at coordinate 1,286,423 of JAQPPZ010001579.1, read as the reverse complement.
AACATAAATACCCATATTTTGGCACCAAAAATGACATCACTAGAAAGGAATGGGATTAGTCAACCCAAATTATTCTTTCACCCACCTTTAGATATTGAAAACACCATAATCAAAATACATACAAATGAGATTTAAAATAAGAGAGAACAACTCTTGGACCGCTTTGAGATACACAAAATAAAGTAGAATGACATCATGTCGGAGGTCCTTCATTGTCAAAATTTTTATATATTATTATTTTTATTAACAATGTTTTTTCACTCTCTAACAACTTCACTCATCTTATATATTAAAATGTTATTATGTTTTTTTGGTTAAAAAAAGCTTTGTATTACTTACAAGCAAATAAGAAAGCTACATTGTTTGCCCTACCATGCAAATAGAGCTTTCATCCAGCATTTATGTCTTAAGCGCATCTTGCTAATACAAGACAAAAATCTATAGCTTTCTTTTGAGTCATATCATATAGGAACCAAAGTTATCAACATCAATATGCAGTATACAATATAGATATTCCCTAGTTTTCTACATCCACCATCATAGAGGATCCCCATAATAAGTTAGATCTTGATGATCTAAAGCCCAATTCACCATAGCATCTACAATCTTATTTTTTTCTCAAGAAGAATGAAGAAACTTTATTATTATGAATCTATACTGAAGTGCATGTATATTTTCAATCACCCTTTGTAACTTCCAATTCTAAAAGGAGGTTTTTGTGGACACCTTCAATCAATCAATGGTTACTTGTGAGTCTGATTCTACTTGTACTACAAACCAGCTAGACTTAGTAGCTTCCTAAACATCATGAAGGATAGAACATGCTTATGCTAGATTGTGAGAGAGGATGCCAAGATTTTCTACAAAAAGAAAAGTGAGGGTACTATAAGAACTTTTTCTACAACCCCACTTCATTCTAAGCTATACTAGTTGAAATCGAGATAAGCCAAGGCTATGTTGTTGGAAGGTGCTTCTTGTCTTTAGTTGAAACAAGGAGCTTCTAGGGCAAGGTGAGCAAGCTAGAAGCCATGTTAGCCTTAGATATTCCATCTATGGCCAGCATTTCACATCCATCCAAATATAGCCAAAGCAAGGGCACCAAGGCCCATAGATCATTGATTTTCAATCCAAAAACCCACACAGTCCTTCTAATAAATAAAAGCACCAGTTGATGAGCATAAGCTTATACTGAGAGGGGGGTGAACAGTATAAGATAAAACTTTTTACTTTTCAATCCATATGATAAAATCAACAATATCAAAGCAATAAACATTGCATAAATTATCACACACATGAGAGACATGATTTGACGTGGGTCATCCAATGTGGGCTACTCCACAGAGAAAATATTTCTTGTAAATTTTCTCAATGAATTCTTTTGGGAATCAATTCCCTATTACAATGTTTATGGACTTCTGTCCAAATGAGACACCAATCCCCTTCCTCTAGTTCATAGAACTCTATCCACAGGAGAACTCTATCTCCTCTGCTCTGGTTTGTAGATCTCTATCCACAGGATAACTCTATACCCTCTGCTCTGGCTGATGATATTCTAGAAGACTTTTACCCCCACTACTTTGGCTTGTGGATCTCTCTCCATAGAAGACCTCTGTCCTCACTACCCTGGCTAATGGATCTCTATCAACTAGAGACCGTTTTGCTCTGCTCTATCACCCCCAAAGCCTATTCTCAACTCTATCTCAAATATGCAACAAACTCTGTCTCAAATTTGTACCAAACTCTATCTCAAATTTGTACCAAACTTTATCTCAAATATGTACCAAACTCTATCTCAAATTTATCCTCAAGCCTTAACATAAAGCTTGAACAAATTAATCAATCAACTCTGCTTAGATCTGCCCCAAGCCTTAACACAAGGCTTGAAAAAATCAATCCTTCTCTTAATGTTGTTTTAAGTCTTCACAATACTTGCTCAAATATACCTTCAAGTCCTCTCAAGAACTTGCTCAATTCACAAACATACTCAAACCAATATTCAAAATTTTCACTCAATCATTCAACCAACACAACTTGCTCACAACTCCTAAATAAGTGTTTTCATACTTCTTCAAACAAAGAGCACAATGTGGGTCTCAAACCCTAACTCAAATAATTTCCAATCTCTATCTCAAATGTTTTCTAAACATTCAACCATGAAGCATATAGATATTACTCAAATATTTCCAACAATGCTTATCAAACAATCCTTTTCACTCCACCTTATATTTCATAACATGTAATCCAATAAACACTTCAAACAAAGGATGATGTGGTCGTACCTTTTTGCTTTGATGGAGATATATATTCAAAACCTGTTTTATAACCAATCAATCCTCCTTGTGCCACTCAAGGGTTAGATAGCAACAATCTATTTCAAAACATCCATAAAATATTTCTTCCAAAATATGCTCAGTGAAATCTGAAAATATACTCTAGAACCCTTCTTTTGATCTCAAGAAAAATTCATTAAATTTTCATCATAATACCACAAATACTCTTCTTCATAATGCAAAAATTACAATAAAATTCAAACCAATTTTACACCTTATAACTCCTAATCTTGCTAATTAAATCAACCCAACACGATCACAAATTACACAAATAATTTTTCTTTTACACCTTATATCTCCTATGTGTCATTAATGCATTTCCAAAATAAATATAACCACCATTCAAAATAATATTCCAATGCACTTAACAACTTCACTATATCAAAATCCAAATTATTTCAAACCCCTTTTGATGGCAAGAATAAAAATAACTTTCAAACCTTATACCTCCCAAGTTAAGCACATACCTTGTAAAATAGGACCTTAGGCATCAATTTAAATAAAATAAATATTTTTGCTTTGCATGCTCCCTCTGCGGGAATCGAACCCTCGCTGCCTTTGCTAGTGCACCTTAACCGTGGCTTAACCGTCGTGTGAGCTAAGTGCTCACATGAAACCACTATTGTGCCCACTCTCCTTTGTCCCTTTCGCTGGCACCAAAACCTTTTTAAAATAAAACTCCACTCTTTGTTGTCGTCACATCTCAAACCTGAGACCTCCCTACTGCTACGACCTAGCACCAAGGGAACCACCATTTGGGCTATCTGCTCGGATGGAATCAAACTACGAAGTCGCTTGTCCTTATCCCTTTCCTACCTCAGAAATTGAACCAAAAGTTTGTCTCTTCTCTCTCTGTCATGATTCGATCAACGAATAGGGCGAATGATTTATCGATTATTGAACACACTTTCCACCTTAGTCTTTGCACTATTAATATGCCTTTGAAGGCATTCACCTCCAACGTCGGTGCATTTAAAATCAAAATTTGGATTTTGATTTATATTATATTTTAATTATAATAATTTAAATTCAATGAATTTAAATATTATAATTTAAATATCAAAATTCTTTTTGGGCCTTTCATTAATTTAAAATATTAAAACTCTTTTAGGCCTTTAAGGGAAAACTTTTTCCACCATCACCTTAGCAAAAATTCATCAAATAACCTTATTATTTTTTCTCAAACACCATGGAAAGGAGTTATCTTTTTCCTTGTTGCCTTATGCCTCATGTGCCATATCAACCAACTTGGACATCAAACATTTTGATATTAATCAAACCTCTTGACATTAATTCCATCAAATTAGGACATCAAACCTCTTGACATCAATGACAATAAAACATGCTCAAATTTCCAATACAAGCAAAGAAAGGAAACTCTAGTTGAATCCAAAGTAGGACATGTGACAACAAGTTGAGAGCTTAAGACAAAAAAGAACCATGATCCAATGATAAGGCTCATCATTGGCCGAATGGGTTCCACCCCATCCAAGTACATGTAGTAGTCACACATACAAGAAGAAGAGCAAGCAAAGAAAAATTTAAGAGAACATTTGCCAACAATTGCAAGACTTGAATTGCATGGCCAAGCCTGTTAGAGCCAATCATACACAAGTCATGATCATTGCCCACCATATGCATCATTCTCCCCTATCCACCTACACCAGTCAAGGAGGCCATGTCTATTGCATCAGTAAATTGATGTATTATAGAAGAAGCATGATGAAATACTTATGGTGCAACCACCTCGATGTAGCAATAGAGAGCCCAATGATCCACATTGATCATATAAAGACCCAAAATCTTTATTGATTCTAGATACATTGAAGCTACTATCACACAAGTTGTAGAAGCATTTCTTAGCTATAGGAATAGAAGATATCCATAGGCATTTTGCATAGAACTTTGAAGGGAAGGCACCCTCCTCTCAACTTAGAAATAGGCATGATCTTATTGTAAAATTTATTGGAATCTATTTACTCATTCTTGGTATATGGTCTTGCAAGATCTTCCTTTCACCCTTATTTCCTACTATAACAAGAGTATCCTAAGCCTTTTCTCATGCCTAGGGAGCATCGAACCCTTTGGGTCTCATTGTCTTATAATCACTTAATCATGCTAATGGAATTCATGACTAATTTTGTTTTATCCTCCTCTTGACTTGTCTCAATTCCTTGAAATGTGTTTTGCTTGGTTGTGTTCACTAGCTATAGGTGATATTTTTTGTATTCAGTTGCCACTTGTTGTAGTAAATATTTGGGGGCCTTTTAATTCTTTTATGCATCACCCTCATAACTTAGGATTTACTTTCCTAAAGCATTTAATTTTTTTTTTTTACTTTCATTTTAATTCATTACTTTACCCTTGGCATCAACTTATGGAGGTCATCGTGCATTAAGGAGTTAAATATGATAAGGAGCCAACCTTGATTAAAAAAATTAAAGGTCACCCCATAGGTGGTTCTTCCCTTTCATCCATGGTGCTTCTTGTTATTTTGTTGTACACGAGATATGGGCGCATTAGTCCTGTTAGGTCTCCTCTGACCTAGCCTCTACAGGTGTGTTCAGAGATAACAATAGTTTATCTAGCACACTTGATGGGACAAGCTTCTACATTCACCTCACTAATATTGAAGAAGTATGACTATGGTCCTAGTGAAGGTTATAGTCTTTTTGCTTGAAGAGAAGCACATGTACAATTCACTTGGTGACTCTACTTGATGACTCAGATTCAAAAGATAAACTTTGTAGAAGTCGTCCAACAAAAGATAAACCAAGATTCTAGTGGGGGTCTTTATCTCATCAACTTTTTGAAATAAAATTCCTCCACATAGAAACTCTATTTTCAAAGGGAAAACCTAGAGTTATATGAGTGAAATTCGTATGACCAAAGCCTTTGCTAGAGCTAATCGATAAAAGTTGGTACCACCTTTGAATTAGAGGTAAATAAGGAACCAACAATACAACAAGGTAGCCATGGCCCATAGCCTCCCAAAAAAAATTAGTTTGGAATGATAGAGGTCCCTTGATTCCTCCAATTCCACGTGACACATGGGACCCGACTCCTACCTCGACACTTAAATATTTATCCTACTTATTATGAGAAGATGTTGTGACTCTGATAGAACGTTTACAATACCTAGTGAGCTTATGTCTTGTACATTTCATTAAAAAGCAAGATATAGCCTTGTGGATATTGGTGGATTATTTCTAAGGGAGATCTCATGAATGGCACCTCAATATCAACCCATGATCAATCGAAATCTAGAACCAGTTGGCAGAGCTCTTGGTAAAGTGATTCAAAGAGAAGGTAGATGGAGCATCCCTCCTAGAACAACTCACAACTATCAAGATATTACCTATGAAGATAATGGATTATTTCAGAGTTTGATTCCATAAGACTTGATAAAGGATCCCTGACGAGATACAACCACCTCTAGGTATGACATTCATTGACTTTCTAAAAGCTTTCAATTTTAATATTGCCATGATGGTCAAGTCTAAGGATGGTAATTCACTACCAAAGGCCTATGGGATAAACATCTAATATGAGAAATACCTAATCCAAATAGGAATGTTATCTCCTAGACCACCTACACCACTGTTTCCCTCTATCCAACACCCTTGCCATTACTCTCCTATCATACAACATGTAATTATTCCAACTCATCCTCCTATGTACCAAGAATAAAACCAAGCTTCCTCTCCTCTAGATGCTAAAATGGATGAGATTTTTAAAATTATGAGGACCCTCACTAATGGTATCACAACCCTCACTAAGGCAATCTTAAGGCAATCTAATGTCCAAAGGTTTCTCTATCAGAGTTATCTAAATCCTTCCTTCCAATAAATAAACTTGGGTTTTCGATCACCTCTAATTGGAAATTGTAAGCCCCATTTTTTGCCAATAAGAATCTTCTTGGTCATCCCTAGGCCTCAACTCAATATATAGTACCTGTATTGGTCCTTGCCTACCAAGTGCATACAAGCTCAACTAGGGACTTGGTCGCCACCCAAAACAACTATGTTGAAGATCCTAGTGGCTGGTATTATCCCGCTCATAACTACCCTCCCTCTTTGTTATGTCATAACGAAAACTCAGGACATTGAGACTTCCCCTTCAACCACAATGACACTCATCCTTCTTAGTCAAAAGTATCAATATTGAGTTAGGAACCTATCACTCGGTCTTTGATAGCACCATCAATTGTTGGCTTTTCAACCTTGGAGTAGACCTTTGTTACCTAGGCTGAAGTGAAAGTATACATTGTGTTGGACAAAGCAGGACCCTCAAATAAGAGGCTATAAGTCTAATTGGGGTATAATACATGGTCCAAAATAAAATCCATTAAATAATAAGAAACATCTATTCAAACTCAGGCTAGACCTCAAAGAAGAGAAGTAGATAATTGGAGGACCCTTCTAGCACAAGTTGCATTAGTGAATCAAGGCCAAGCAATCCTAACAATAATAAGAGCTATCCTTGAACCACCAAGGCAACCCATTGCAACTCCATAAAGGCCACCTCCAAAAATAGAAAGGAATAGGATCCCGACAATGTCAATCATTCCAAGAGCCCCTTTTATCGAAACCTTCAATGAGGTGGAGCACCTAAGGAAGTATTTTATGGGTGTGCCTCTTTGGGAGGTCCTCTCTATTATAAAATAGATGAATAACTTATAAGAGGTCCCAAAGAAGTAGAAGTAGCTTAACATACAAGGAAATCCCATCATGCTATAGATTTCAAATACCAACAGACCCAAGACCATGCCATTCTACTTGATCCTGATCTATGAGTATCAAGTGATACACAATTGCATAGTTGACTCAAGTTCTAGCACATCGATAATATTGAGAAAGGTGGTATAATGGCTAAGCCTATCTCTAGAACACACCAACAACAAGGTGGTACAATTAGATGGCACTTCGATGCTAGTATTTGGGCTCATCTGAGACCTTCCTTTGGCACTTCAAGCATACCCCAACTTGATGGTTCATCAGGACATAGCAATGATCTATCTCCTAATCTCATTTAGAATATACTTTTTAAGAGACTTCACCTCTAATATTGAATGATATCTATCGCTCGATTGGACCCACATACTGCTTTAAAACAGATACGAGAGCAAGTTCAAAATCTCATCGAAACCCCTAGAGCAATGGGCATCTGATACATGGAGACATTCCTAATGATTACCTAGAGAAATGGCCATCTGAGACATGGAGACCAAATCCCAACAAAGCATTTAAGCCATCTAGAATGGGGCGATTTTTTACCAAGTATTTTCCTCTATACATAGTGTACATAGAAAAACAAAAGTGTGTACATCTATATATATATATGTGTGTGTGTGTGTGTGTGTGTAGAATAAAAATTTAGAAAGAAAAATCAGGAGTTTTCAATGCCAAGGAAAAAAGAGCTTACAAAGATAGAACTTCCAAACAATCTCAACTTCACACCTAGTTGAAAGATAGTATCTTCATAGTAGGATTCAATGACAAAGGATCAAAAGGACTTCCCTTTACTATCTAATTGTAACTTATTCAAAAGTTGATGATGCATCGCACCAACATTAATGATGGCACGTGATCCAACCATGGTTGGTATTTTCCAAATGTAGGAAGCATACCCAAACTACTAGTTGGGAGCCAGTTTTCCAAGGAATGTAATGATTTGCACTTGGAAGGCACATGCCAAACTCAGTAGTAGATGGAAAATTTCCTCACAATAGTTATAAAATCTAATGATTAGTATTGAATTCAAGATAAAAAGAAACTATAACCTTCACATAAAACCAAGTAATGTCACCATGTTGCACAAAGAGCCTCAACATGCCCAAAGATGGGATAGAAGCCCATATCACTTTGGTTTGGACATTACAAATTCCAATGAAGGTACTACCTATGGTGCATTTGGAGTGTGAAGGGGCACCCAAATTTTGTATATCATAATAAAATACTTGGCATTTATGAATAAATCTAGCAATACCAAAGGTCATCCAGATGTTGGCTAAATCAAGTGGTAACACTTAAAGGGGAACGAGTTAAGGTAAAAGCATGAACTAAATATTGAAAGGTGTGTTAAGGGATTCACAAGGGAGAAATTTGCATGGATAAAAAATGCTAGAGCATCTACAAAATAGTTGAGAATGTTAAAAAATGTATACCACCCCTAATTCACTTGCAAGGAAATTTGCCATACAAACTTACCCAGTGCGATTAGAATAAAAAAAGAAGATGACTTACCCAGTTGGGCAGGTCTATATCTATAGGGATAACCTTCTCCTAACATCTCACTAGCCCTTTAATAAGTGGCATTTCTATAATATTCTGCCTTCTTCATAGTCGCTCCTCCATACAACTAAAGGGAAGGCACTTTGGGCAAAAATAAGATGCAAAATGAGAAGACCCTTTAGTTTTTCCAGTAGCTAATGTCGATAAGATGCCCAAAATACTGATAGGGAAATGCTTCTAAAGAAAAAACTTGAAGCTCCCCATGCCATGAGGGTACTCTTACTTGCTGGACCAAAAAAGAGGAGGCTCATAGCCTTTTTAGTGTTAACTAATCCTGACCTCATAAAAAATAGTCCTCTTAGCTAATACTAAGAAGGCTTTAAGACTCATATCTTTGGTAGGCCCCCTTATGCAAAATCAGCTTAGAAATTTTCTATCATATAGGTGGGTAAGTGTGAAACCAAACCTTCTTCCACAAGTGATTGGCTTCATAGCCACTAAATCATCGATCATGAATGCCTCGGGGCTATTGGCTAAAGAATATTAATAAAGGCCCCAAGAGTGTGAAGCCTAGGAATAAGGAAGGAGGGAGAAGGGGTAAAAGGAAGAATAATATTTGGACCTTTACATTTCAAGTGTAATTATCCAAGAAAAAGGTTGAGAGATCCTTCATTAAGGGTAGCAATAAGGCATCAAAAATAAGATAAGAAACAAAAATACAATAGGGGTAGAAATGTGCTAGAAAGAGAGTTATTCGAGAGAATGCAATTATTCCTCATACCCTTTAAAATTGGTCAAGAAGTAGGCCTTGATAATCATAAAAGAAACCCCAATTTTACAAGGAAATTAAAAGACCCACGAAGGGAAAACTTCTAAAATTTGACTTATTACCGAATGGACAAGGCAAGAAAGTATAGGTTCACTCCTTCAATAGGCTTAGGAGCCCTAAGAGCCATCAAATCTATAGGGAAATTTTCCTTATAGCCTTGTTTCACTCCAAGTAAACCAGTTGAAAGTAGGACAATCCAAGGCTACACTGTCAGAAGGTGATTCCCACCTTTAGTCAAAGAAAAGGAGCTTCAAGGGAAATTTAGACAAGATAAAAGTCATGTTGATCGTGAGATGTTTCATCTATGGCCAACAGTTCACATCCATCCAAATCTAGCCAAAGCAAGGGTGCCAATGACTGTAGGCCATTGATTTTCAATCTAATAGTCCATGCAATCCTTATAATGGAAGAAAGCACCAACAAACAAGGGAAGCTTTGACTAAAGCTGAAGCAGGGCACATGACGACCAATTGGGAGCCCAAGAGAGGAAAGAACCAATACTCCAAGGAGAAGGCCCTCCATTAACCTTCCAAGAACATGTGGAAATTGCACATGTAATAAGAAGAGCAGGAAAATAAATAATAAGGACATCCACCAATGGTTGTAATACTTAACTTTCATGGCTAAGCCTATTAGAGCCAATCACACACCAATTATGGTCATCGCTCACCATACATGTGAACCTACCTTTTTGAATTGCACCAGTCAATGAGGCCATGTTTGTCATATTAGAAAAATTATGTATCATAGAAGAAGCATGGTGAAACAGTTATGGTGCAATCCCCTAACATAGTAGCAAAGAGCCCAATCAACCACATTGATCATTCAAAGGCTCAAAAGCTTTCAGTATTTTTGGCCCTAAATCTAGAGATCTCAAAGCTACTATTGCACAAATTGTAAAAGGATTTCTTGGTTACAAGAATAGAAGATATTTGTAGGTCTTCTACACTAAACTTTGAAGAATGCACCCTCCTCTCAGCTTATAAATAGGCCCAAATTATTATAAAATGCATTGGAAGTTGTTCTCTCGTGCCTAGTACCTGACCTTGTTGGCTCTTCCTTTCACCCTTCTTTCCTACTATAACAAGGGGAGCCTAAGCCTTTTTCATGCCCAGGGAGAATTGAACCCTCTAAGCCTCATTGTCTTGTAATCACTAAAGCATGTTAATGGAAGTTGTAACTAGTTTTGCTTAGTCCTCCTTCTCTTGACTTGTCTTGATTCTTGGCAGTGTGTTTTGCTTGGTTGTGTTCACTAGCCATAAGTGACGTTTTTCATGTTTAATTGCCACTTATTGCAGTCAAAAATTAGGGGTCTTTTAATTCTTAGGTGCATCACCCCCATAGCTTAGGATTTACTTTCCTACAAACATTAAAGTGTTTTTTACTTTCATTGCAATTCATTCTTCCTGTTGGTATAACCTCATTGAGATCATTATGCATCAAGGAGTTAAATTTTATGAGGATCTGATCTTGATTAAAAACCGTAAAGGTCAACCCATAGGTAATTCTTCCCTTTTATTTATGAAGTTTCTTCTTGTTTCACTCTATGTGAGGCATGAGCACATTTATCCTATCGGGTCCCCCTCAACTTGATCTCAATGGGTGCATTTAGAGATGATAAAAGGTACCATTTGAGAATATTCCTATGCCTCCTATACTTGCCCTTCCTATATTACCTCTTGACATGCCATCAGTGTTGATCTTTTGTATACCTTTGGGAGGGGCTTGTTATGTTTCATCCATTTGAATAGTAGTTCAAGGACCTTGTGTATACCTACATCTTCATTCATCCATAGGGAGATGAAACCTGAAGAGTAAACTATGATATTGTTGAGATATTATGTAGGGGGCCTTTAATGTATGTAGAGTAGTTTCTTTGATATTGACTACAATTTTTTCCCAAATATATTGAACATTATGGTGAATTTCTTTAAATATTATTTTATTCCTTTCTTTCCACAAATGCTAGAGCATCAGAGATATACTAACCAAGGCCATCTATTTCATTGAGTTTTCCAACTCAATCACTTTGGGCCAAGTCCTCCATGCATATTCAAGGGAGGTGAATTACCATAATCTTAGATCTAAAAAGGTTTTCAACCATTTTCACAATTGAATAGCTAGGGGGTAGAAGAAAAAAATGTGATCTTAGGTCTCATTCTCTAAACAACATAACTCATATCTGAATGAATTGGAAAAGCCATGTTTCATAATTTTTTCTTTTGTAAAAGCCTTATTGTGGAGTAGGAACTGGATAAAAAGTCTCACTTTATACCAAGTCAGAAGTTGTCAAATCTAGTTGCAGACATCATTGAGTGGACTTTCTCTATGATTGAAGGATGAATACCCTAGATCTAGAGCCCCATCCCATCCTATATTTGTCTTTTGCCCAAGAAAGTGACCATATTTTAAGAATTTAATGAATAGCCTCCTTAATATCCTTTATTCCTAGGATTGGTCAATCCCTTACTAGAATCCATACTCTATCCTCCAAATTTTGTTCCCACAATTTCTATAATAATGTGATATTTTTATCCCACCTCGACTATGGATTTGTTTTATGATGTCTTGCCATTCTAAAAATTATTGAGATAATTGAGGCAAACCATTCCAAACATCTATACAACAAATTTGCATGATGGTCATTCCTCACTATTTAGAACAATTATGGTTTGATAATTGTCTCCCCTATCCTTAGTACCTTAACAACTAAAGATCTTCATCAAGGAAGTTGATATATAGTAAAAAAATTTGGAATTCAATTCTTTGCATTCATGGCTCTTAGGATAAATGCTCATAACTCATTAGGGGAAGTAATTAACCATCGATGTAATTTTATTTTCAAAGCTAAGTTGTTTTTAATTGTTGACCACAAGCCCAAACCCTTTTTTTAAAGACAAAGTTGATACCACTTCACTAGGGCCCAGTTACACTACTTTTACCCCAATCCATAATAACCTTTGATTAATCTTGTCCAAATTTGTCAAAACATCCTTAGGAATACTCAAAATCAAGGAGACATAGTCCCAAGGATTGGGTTTTTTTATGTGAGAAAGTACGAGATGAGGCAATATGATAGGAGCAAAGAATGGACCCAAGAGATAACATGGGGCCCATAAGGGAAATTAACCAATGGAAACCACACATGGGGATAACTCCACACTCACCATCATCGAGCGATGCTCACATGGGAGAGGATGGAGCGTATGGTTGGGCCATGATTCATTTGAAGTGCCGCATCATGGTTCGCTTGCTTCCATTAGGGAATTTCACCCAAAATTCTACTTCTCGATTTACAAAGCTCTATGTGGGTGTTGTGCTTTATATACCACCATGAGGGCCATCATGGGATACATGTGGGATAATGGCTCAAGATTGTCACATCATTGCTCAAGGTGTTTAGGATTTTTTATGTGATAAAGTATGAGACTGGGCAATACGAGAGGATTAGATAATGGACCCAGAGCTAACATGGGGCCAACAAGGGAAATCAACCAACAAAAACCACACATGGGGAGAACTCCACACTCACCACCATCAAGTGATGCTCCCACGAGAGAGGATTGAGCATATGGTTGGGAAAGGATTCACTCGTTTGAGGGTCTAGGTCATGGTTCACCTACTTCAACTAGGGCATTTCACCCAAAATCCTACTTCTCAATTTGTAGACCTTTATGAGGGTGTTGTGTTTTATATACCACAATGATGGCCATCATAGGATACATGTGGAATAATGGCTCAAGACTCACAATATTGCTCAAGGTGTTTAGGATTTTTATTTAATAAAGTACAAGACTAGGTAGTACAATAAGAGCAGAGAATAGACCCTAGAGCTAACATGGGGCCGAAAACAGAAATCAACCAATAGAAACCACACATGGGGAGAACTCCACACTCACCACCATCAAGCAATGCTCCCATGAGAGAAGATGGAGAGTATGGCTAGAATATGATTCACTCTTTTGAGGGATTTGGTTATGGTTCACCTACTTGCACTAGGGCACTTCACCCAAAATCCTACTTTCCAATTTGCAAAGCTCTATGTGGGTGTTGTGCTTTATATAATACTATGAGGGCCATCATGGGATACATATGGGATAATGGCTTAAGAATCTAGCAGTGTTGCTCAAGGTATTTAGAATTTTTTATGGAAGAAAGTATGAGACTAAGAAGTACGAGAGTAGAGAATGAACTACAGATCTAACATGGGGCCCATAAGAGAAATCAACCAATGGAAACCACACATGGGGAGAACTCCACACTCACCACCATCAAGCAATGCTCCCACGAGAGAGGATGGAGCATATGGTTGTGCCATGATTCACTCATTTGAGGGTCTGGATGTGGGTGTTGTGCTCTAAATACCACCATGAGGGCCATCATGGGATACATGTGGGATAATGGATCAAGACTCTCAGTGTTGCTTAAGTTGTTTAGGATTTTTTATTTGAGAAAGTACGAGATTGGGCAATACGAAAGGAGTGAAGAATGGACCCTAGAGATAACATGGGATCCACAAGGAAAATAAACCAATAGAAACCACACATGAAAAAAACTCCACACTCACCAACATTGAGCGATGCTCTCACTAAAGAGGATGGATCATATGGTTAGATCATGATTCACTTGTTTGAGGGGCTCAATCATGGTTTACCTACTTCCGCTAAAGAATTTCATCCAAAATCCTACTTCTCAATTTGTAAAACTCTATGTGGGTGTTGCACTTTATATACCACCATGAGGGCCATCATGGGATACATATGGGATAATGGCTCAAGACTCCTACAATGTTCCTCAAGGTGTTTATAATTTTTTATGTGAGAAAGTATGAGACTAGGTAGTACGAGAGGAGTGAAGAATGGACCCCAGAGCTAACATGGGGCCCACAAGGAAATAAACCAATAAAAACCTCACATGGGGAGAACTCCACACTCACCAAAATTAATCGATGCTCCCACAGGAGAGGATGGATAATATGGTTTGACCATGAATCGCTCATTTGAGGGGTTGGGTCATGGTTATTTTTCTTCCACTATGGCATTTCACCCAAAATCTTGCTTCTCGATTTGCAAAGCTTTATGTGGGTATTGTGCTTTATATACCACCATGAGGACCATCATGTGATACATGTGGGATAATGTCTTAAGACTCTCACAACATTGCTCAAGGTGTTTAAGATATTTTATGTGAAAAAGTATGAGATTGGGCAATATGAGATGAGTGAAGAATGGACCTAGAGCTAACATGGGTTCAACAAGGGAAATCAACCAATAAAAAATACACATGGGGAGAACTCCATACTCACCACCATCAATCGATGCTCCCATAAGAAAGGGTGGATCATATGGTTAGGCCATAATTCGCTTGATTGATGGGTTGGGTCATGGTTCACCTACTTCGACTAGTGTATTTCACCCTAAAGTCTGCTTCCCGATTTGCAAAGCTCTAAATAACGTAATCATAAGGAGACTCTCCAAAAGGCCTATTTCTAACCCATCTAACCTACCTAGGGCAACCTCAGGGCTATTTGGTGTCTTACCCCAACAAAAGGGTACTTTTCCCACATGGGAAGCATGACCATCTCGCTTGAGACGGTCTCAAAGTCATGACCATCTCAACCTGAGATGATTTTGAAGTTGGGATTATCTCGACCTGAGATGGTTGCACGTGCATAAAAATAAAAAATAAAGCATGCACCTGACTATTTATTAGCATGTTGATTGATTTTCCATCAATGTAGGTGACCTGCAAGCAGCAAAATTACTTGCAATTCACTGCAGGTTGGTGGTAATTGGCAATCAAGGTTGTCCCTGATTGCCACTTGCCTCTTTGGCACCTAACTAAGGAGGCTATAAAATGGAGGCATCCCTCTACATTTTAAAGATCCACAATTTCAAGTTTGAAGCAATGAAGTGTTGTAGAAATCTAACCTCGCATCCTCGCTACCTGAATTAATGTCGTGTTACCACATGGGTTTTAACATCGTCTCCACGAACCTCACTTGATCAATACCATGGCTTTGGGGTGCTTGAACCTATGCATTCACCTTAAAATAATTTAACCACTCATTGATAAAACTCACCCTTGGATCATCCCAACATCACCCTGGCCTAGTTTCAAAAATTGCAATACCACGTCAGAGACCATATCTGTTGAGATGATCCCACAAGCAAGACCGTCTCGCCTGAGACAGCCTTGATCAAGTGATTAGTTTTATAGTTTTCTTACATTTTTATTTTATATCTACACTTGCATGTTAGCTAATGGTAGACCCTTTATTTTGAGCACTTTACTTTCTTGTATTAGCTTATATATTTGTTATTCTTATGCATGCATATGCTATATTTTGATTTATTACTTAATCAATACGAGTCCAACTTCAGTGGGCCCTACAGATGCTACTGATTCTTTATTGTTTCATTGCATGTAGGTGATAGGATTCAAGATAGCTAAAGAATTTGGATCTCACCCTCATACCATAGTCTCAAGAAAACCCGCTTCCAAAGACATTGTTGTGGGTACGAAAACCACTTGGATTGCACTAGGAAATCATTGTAAAATTGTATCATGGGTAAAATACCTTAAGGGGATCATATGTAACACATTTTAAAGAAATAAATGCAATATTAATATAGTCAAATTCCATTGCCATTTGGTCTCTTTATTTCATGTTTTGCATCGTGTTTTCCTTTCAACATTTCTTTTATCTTTATCATTTGTACGATGCATGCATTTTCGTACTTTCAAATGGCGATCATTGTGGGACCCTTGATGGGTCTCCCATTTTCATCATTTGTTATTTTGATACATCAAAATGACTAATTTGTGTTGCTTGCTTTGGTGATTTGCAGGTACACAATCACAACCATCTCAAACAACCCCTCTACTATCTTAATCATCTTAGACGATCCCTATTTAGCAACCATATCAGGGCAAGATGATCTCAGCCTGAGGTAACTTCTTGTACGTTTGTATGGATGGCCAAAATTTTTGCTTGAGGGCTTTGCCCCTGAATCCTCAGATAGGGGGAACATAGTTGGTTCCCCCTTGTGACCCCCCTATGTGCTTGGGGAAGGAGAACTAAACTACACCACCATACACCTTATGGATCAAAGGCCTAAAATAGCTACAAATATACATTCCACATCGAATGAAAGGATTATAGGTTAGGTCTTCATTCTTCCTTATTTTTTTTGTTACATTTCATGCTTTTGAAAATAACAACTAAGAAAACAGTAAAAATACATAATCTAGTTGCATGCATATTTCTATCTTTTTTAGTTTTAAAATTGTCAAACTGTGATCATCTCAAGTCGATGTGGTATCATGTCTATGATCATCTCAGGGCAATACGGTCCCTATTTTTTAGCTATCTCTGTCAAGACGGTCTCTGTGTCATCACTGGTTTTATGCATTATTGTTTGAAAAAATGGATCCTCATGTAGTGAGAATAGATGCATTTTGCTTTATAATTTGCATTAGCTAGAATCATTTGTGTGCTCTTTCTTTCCCTTTTTTAGCAATAAAATGAATCACACATGCATATATCATTTAAAAATTGGTAAGGTTGGACTTCATCACCAACCCCTAATCAAGACTAGCGACATTGCATTTCACCTCCTTCCGCTAGCTTGCCCCTCTAAACACCATCGTTCTTGAACTTCATCATTGAGATGTCCTCTACTTTTGGATGCTTCCTAAGGTAGGTTAGTTCTAGACACCCCTTAGCCATAGGGATTAATAACCTGTGGAATGTAGCTATTTTTTGTATTCGAGCATGCCCGAGTGTGAAGCGAAAGCCCGATTGGACAAGGAGCAGGATTTAGACAGTGTGGCCCTCCTCGGGGGTATTACTCGTATAGCATCACCTATCACTGACCTATTACTTATAGGAAGCCATTTTTGTTGTTTGTGTCACATTCCACGATAGAGGTTGTGCACAAACTACCTTTCTATAGTGATCATTTCATATTTTCTTAGTTTTCTAGGAGTAGATCCCAAAAACAAAAATACACAAAAATCAAAACAAAGAGTGTTTTCTTGGTTGTTTGTTTGATTTGTTTTCATAGCTTAGAAACTACTTGAAGGTATTTTCGTGTTTCTGTGTGCATCATTTGCCTAGAAAATAGTCGAACGTGTAGCCAGGCTCATTCACAATTTTATGCTACATATCCATCACCTAGAGTCATGGATAATTTTCAAATTGATCCATAGGACCTTATCATTCCTAAATGGCAATGCGACTACCCTAACTCGAACATCATCCATTACCCCACGGACCTCGACATGTTGGGCATCTTTATTCAAGATCCACTCACGGGTCTTGACGATAAGCAAGATGATGATTATTAGAATTATGTTATCTTACATACCCTTTTCAAAAATAACTATCTTCTCACTAAGACACATAGGAGGTTGTTACCACTTATCCATGTTCCATCTCATCCTACATCTCCATTGAATCAAGAACAAGTGTATACACTACACCAAAATAGGGACACTCAAGCTACCCCAATTGAGCACCTTGAGTTGAACCATGAGTATGGGCATGTGGATAAATACATTGGATAAAATCATAATAAACCATCCACATTTGCTCATGTGTTGAGGGATTTTGATCAAAATCATCCCTCTACTTCCTTTGATAGATGATCTGCTTAAGTTTGTTATGCTTCAGTGCCACCTACTTATGTAGAATCTATTAGTCACCCCCAATAATAGGATAATTGGGCTATGCATGGTCTTGAAACACAACTTGCTAACCACTCTAGGGTCGGTACACAACATCATCATAGGCCACCTCATCAACATCACCATTCATTACCTCATCAACATCACAATCATCCACCTCAACATCTTCAAAATTCAATATGGGCAACCAACATGATTTTGCCAAAAGCTTACCAATTACTAAATGATCACATCAATTTCCTTAAAAGGTAAGTCTTATGGCAATTCAACCATAAATACATTCATCCATCTGTTACCTTAGCCCCATATCCATCCCACTCGAATATGCCTCAATTTAACAAATTTGAAGGTGAATATGAGTTATGATGGAGTCACCAATACACTTCTTAATTCTACAACAAATATTGAATCGACTCATAAACATCGATCTACAATAATCAACCTCATCAACCTCATAAAACTCATCAATCTCATCAACCTCATCCACCTCATCAAACTCATCCATCTTGTCCACCTCATGCAAGTCACCAATCCCATACCTAGACCCCTCTATTGGAGCCCTTATCTATAATCTTTCACAAGTGGCAGGAGGCAAAAACAATTGTTTTATCTAACAGGCACCCCACCGACTCCAATAGACCTAAACCTAGGACGTATATGGAAGATCACATTTACCTTTATCATCAACAAGCGAGCCACAACATCAACAATTGCTACAAATTTAAAAATATGGTCTAAGATCTTATCGATAGGGGGGACTTTTCCATAGATGGTCTACTCACTCCATCCAATCAGAATTTTGATTGCCACTAGAACCATAGTGGGGATGCTCAATGTATTATGCCTTCCTCGTCAATCACATCAAAAACATAAAACAAGTTGGGGATGCTCAAGGTATCGTACCTTCCCCATAAAAAATAAAAAAAAAATCACAAAAGCACAAAAACACATCTTCTCATTTCACCATGCATCACATATCACTTCACATTACCATTGCATTGCACATTACCATTTATTGCACCATGCATTTTGATGTCTTCATTTTTGCATTCCACAGTGTTTAGATGCACTTGTCATCATATTGCATTAGGCATTTGTATCACTGCACTTGCATTAGTCTTTTCTTGTAAGCACTAAGAATAGCACCATGTTTGTATGACTGTCATTTATCTTTGATCAAACTTTTTCTCTTATCATCACTTACACCTTTTCTTGTGATATTTTGATTATTAAGTAGTTCACGTAAGATAGGATAGATATCGTATGACCATCAACAATGGTGTTCATATGGTCACTGACTAGTTTACACACACTACTTAATTTTTAAAATTTCATAAGGAAAGCACCCATTTTCACTTATCATCATTTACACCCCTTTCTTTATAGTCTTTTGATTATTAAGTGATCTATGTATCATAGGACAGATACCGTATGACCATCAGCAATGGTGTTCATACGGTCGACTATTTTACGCACACCCCTTTAATTTTTGAAAGTTCACAGAGAAAGCACACCATCTCATTGTTCATTCCCATCCACATTCACCTTTTTTTATGCTTGTTTCACTCTTTTCTACTTTACCTTTAAGTAGTTGTCATAGGGTGTCCAATAAGGTCTTTCGATCATTCAGCCATTTCTAGTTTTCTTTTTCAGATTTTGTGGAAAGCCATCTTTATTTATGATGGTAGGATCTTGCTTTGATTGTACCTTGTTTATCTCAAAATCCCAATACATTTGCACTCTATTAAAAATTATTTCTAAATAAGGAAATATGAAACTATAAAGTGGTTCTTGCCTTAAAAGGGAAAACTTTCCCTTGCTCTCCTATTATGCACATGGTCTAGAAAGATAAGAATTGACAAAAGGGCAAGCTCTCCCCCTCAAAAAAACCCCCATGCTCCTCTCCAAAATGAGCAAGTTCCCACAAAGCAAAGTATTAAAATCCCTTGCTCTTCTTCAAATCGAGCAAGCCCCTCAAAAAAAATCCTTTTGCTCTCATATAAAATGAGCAAAACCCTCAAAAAGCAATAAAAATCCCTTGCTCTCCTTCAAAATGAGCAAGTATCCCCCTAAAAAAAACAGAGTAAAAAAATCTTGAATCCCTAGAATTCTCAGTTTTTCAAAAACCATGGGGCAATCTCCATCACCAGTAATCGGCTATAGATGCTAGCCTGGCAGTGGAGTAGCCTTATGTGTGGTGACATGTCTATCACATTAGCGATCTTCTTTTGTATAGACCAATGTCATATTGCGGATGAGCTAGATTTTTATGGCTTGCATTACCAAGTAGTTGAGTCCAACCAAGTACAAATTCAAAGTAATGAACTTCACTATGCACACACATGGATATTGAATATCTTGGTCTTCCTAGCAGATTTTTATCTCTTAATTTCTTGCATGGTCAGTATACAACTTTTGACTGGTCAACTAGGGTGTTTGAGTCTCATGAAATTCTTATTGTTCCCTTATGACTTCTCATTGATCACCATCCATTACATTCACACATTGTCAATACACATTTTATTTTCATTTGGTGTACATTTTAGTGTATGCCTTAGACAAAATTGTTTCAACCTTGATTCATGAATTTTGTACATTATGTGGTTCTTACACTTAGCTGATGAACTACATATTAGATTTATGCATTGTGTTCTATCATTTACACAGACATTCACACTTTATATCATTTAAATCATCACATGACATTAGTACATCACATACATTTCTAGGTCTATGCACAAATAAATCATATCTCAAAACATCCATATATGCATAATCATATCTACAATTATTGGCATACATCCATAATCATCCATTATTTCATTCATCATCACATCAAAACATGCACAATCAAGACACAATCAGCATCAACAAAAATCATGAACTAACTAGAGGGTTCAAGGTCTCACACCTTCCCCACCAATCACATCAACAATCATCACCACCAACTAGGGGGATTTAGGGTCTCACACCTTCCCCTGTCAATCACATCAAACAATTATCAACATCTTGGGAATGCTCAAGGTATCACACCTTCCCTATAAAATCCATCAATCACTCAATCAAGTGCTTTTGCCTCACCATCAAGTCTTTGGTGTGGTTTTATCAATGCAAACATTCAATCAAGTCATCAACTGCTAGGTTCAAAAAGGTTGCATCCTTTTGTCAAAGGTTGCACCTTTTACCTTGCATTTACATTAAATCAAGTCATCAACTACTAGGTTCAAAAATTTTGCATCCTTTTGTCAAATATTGCACCCTTTGCCTTGCATTTACATCAATCAACAAGTCAACAAGTCATTTGCATCAATCAATAATAGTCATAAAAAAAAATAAAAAAACAAAATTCCCCACACTAATTTTTATGTTAACCACTTCATCTACATCAAGCTCTTCATCGCTCTCATAATTTCACATCTTTCCATCGACTCATTGCTTGAGGGGGTAGTCAACACCTCTAAAATTCTCATCTCCAATCAAGTAAATACTTTAACACTTAATATTGGAAATTGCAGACATCCAAGAATCATTACCAAAGACTACCATAAGCCCTTTTCTACTGGGGCAAATAATAAGCAAAAAATTTAAACCAAATGATAACGAGCAATCAAAATTTTCTGTTTGATATACCTAAAGCCATCTCCTGTAGATTACAAATGTCTACCCATGACTGAAAGGTTACCAAAATTTTGGTATATTCAAAGCCATCGCCTATAGAAATGTCTACCCATGGCTGAAAAGTATACCAAGAAAATTAAGTTCTTCAATTTGTCAAAGGTAATGATTCAATGATGTGCATATTTTCAATGATTGGGACATCCCACATTGAATTTTATTTTTTACAATATTACACCACTCCCCTTCAAGGTCATTTTCATCAACTAACATCATCCATCATCAATTCAACCATTTTAGGTCATTTATTTATACTTTGCATTGTGCTTAGGCACAAAGCGTTCCAAAAAGAGGCATTTATAGACACCTAAAATATGTAATCACAAGGAGACTCTCCAAAAGACCTCCTTCTAACCCATATAACCCACCTAGGGTAGCCTTAGGGCTATTTGGTATCTTTCCCCAGCAAAAGGACACTTTTCCTCCATGGGAAGCATGACCATCTCACTCGAGACTGTCTCAAAGTAATGATTATCTTGAGCCAAGATGAACTTGAAGTCAGGACCTTCTTGACCCGAGATGATCGTGTGCATGCAAAATTAAAAAATAAAGCATGTGCCTGACTACCTATCAACATGTTGATTAATTTTTTGATGGTTTAAGTAACCTATAGGTAGCAAAATTACCTACAGTACATTGCATGTTGGTGGTAATTGGCAATCAGGGTTGCCCCTGATTACAACTTACCTCTTTGGAACCTAGCCAAGGAGGCTACAAAATGGAGGTATCTCCTCTAGGTTCTAGATATCAGTAATTTTGAGTTTGAAGCAATGAAGTGCTACATAAATTCAATCATGCATCCTAGTTACCCAAACCAATATCGTTGTGTTGCCACATGGGTTTTAACATCATATCCACAAACCTCTCTTGATCAATACCATGCCCTTGGTATGCTTGAACCTATACATTCACCTTTATATTCATCAACCATTCATCAAAAAAACTCACCCTTGGATCACCCTAACATCGTCCTGGCCTGATTTCAAAAATTTGCAGGCCCACGACAGAGATCGTCTCTGCTAAGACGATCCCACAGGCAAGACCATCTCACCCGAGACGGACTTGATCAAGTGATTAGTTTTATATTTTTCTTGCATTTTTCTTTTATATGTACACTTGCATGTTAGCTAATGGTAGACCCTTTATTTTGAGCACTTTACTTTCTTGTATTAGATTATATCTTTGTTATTCTTCTGCATGCATACTTTATATTTCGATTTGTTCCTTAATCAATACGGGTTCAACTTTAGTGGGCCCTCCATATGCTACTAATTCTTCTATTGTTTCATTGCACAAAGGTGATAGGATTCAAGATAGCTAAATAATTTGGATCTCACCCTCATACCGCAATCTCCAAAAAACCCGCTTCCAAAGACATTGTTGTGGGCACAAAAACCACTTGGATTGCACCAAGGAAATCATTGTAAAATTGTATCATGGGTAAAAATCCCTGAAGGGGATCATATGTAACACATTTTAAAGAAATCAATGCAAGATTAATATAGCTAGATTCCATTTTCATTTGGTCTCTTTATTTTGTGTTTTGCATCATGCTTCCCTTTCAGCATTTCTTTTATCTTTATCATTTTTATGGTGCACGTATTTTTGTGCTTTCACTATGTGGGTGTTGTACTTGATATACCACCATGAGGGCCATCATGGTATACATGTGGGATAATAGCTCAAGACTCTCACAACATTGCTCAAGGTATTTAGGATTTTTTATGTGAGAAAGTACAAGACTAGGTAGTATAAGAAGAGCAAAGAATGGATCCTAGAGCTAACATGGGGTCAACAATGGAAAGCAACCAACGAAAATCACACATAGGATAAATACCACACTCACCACCATTGAATAATTCTCCCACAAGAGAGGATGGAGCATATGGTTGGGCCATGATTCACTCATTTGAGGAGTCGAGTCATTTTTCTCCTTCTTCCATTAGGGTATTTCACCCAAAATCCTACTTCCTGATTTGCAAAGCTTTATGTGGGTGTTGTGCTTTATATACCATAATGAGGGCCATTGTGGGATACATGTGGGATAATGACTCAATACTCTCATAACATTGCTCAAAATGTTTAGGATTTTTTATGTGATAAAGTATGATTGGGTAGTAAAAGACGAGCAAAGAATGGATCGAAAGCTAACATGGGACCCACAAGGGAAATCAACCAATGGAAGCCACACATGTGGAGAACTCTAAAATAACCACTATTAAGTGATTCTCCAATAATATATGATGAATCATATGGCTAGGACTATTATTTGCTCATTGGAGGGGTTGTATCATGGTTTACTTGCTTCCACTAGGGCATTTCACCCAAAAGCCTGCTTTTCATTTTCCAAAGCTCTATGTGGATGTTTTTCTTTATATACCACCATAAGGAACATCATGGGATATATGTGGGATAAGGTCTTAAGACTCTCACAACATTGCTCAAGGTGTTTAGAATTTTTATGTGAGAAAGTATGAGACTGGGCAGTACGAGAGGAGCAAAGAATGGACCCTAGAGCTAACATGGGGTCCACAAGGGAAATCAACCAATGGAAACCACGCACGGAGAGAACTCCACACTCACCACCATCGAGCAATGCTCCCATGGGAGAGGATGGATTTTATGGTTGGGCCATGATTCACTTTTTTTAGGGGCATATCGAGGCCATCCTTCTCGTGAATTGAACTTAGGTCTCCATTAGGAAAGCCCAATACCTTTTGTTGTTGTCATGTCCCTATTGGGACCTAAAATTATGGTCAAACATGTCAGTCTACCATGCATCAATCAATTTGCAAATCACCAAGTATCAATAAAATAATGAGATATTAGATTCCATGCGCTAGCAATAGCATGACCACCAACCACCATATGCTGGCCAAAATTTGAGACATAGTCCCAAGGGCTGGGTAGATTGTTAAGTTTTTGGTGCTTACCAAGAAGAGACCTAGGTTCAAACCTTGGAGGTAAACCTTATTTAGGGCAAAGGTAGTAGACTGACCTGACTCCGTTGAGTGTGTGCTAGCCCAACAATAATGGTTCCAATCCTGAGCCACTAGTGGTCTCCCTCACATTGGGTCATTAACAATGAGGTGAGGTAGGGGTTATAGTGGAAACTCCCATACATGACTCTTATACTTCTATAACTTTCACATTCTAATCTAAGACACTTGAGCACATCTTTACATTACATATTTACACTTAGCTTACATATAATATACTTGTGTACATAGACTCAACTTACACTTGCACTCTAACTCACATGACACTTATGCACATAGACTCAACTTACACTTGCACTCTAACTCACATGACACTTGTGCATTTCCTGCACATTACAACTTTACATGACACTTGTGCATTTCCTGCATATTACAACTTTACATGAAACTTGTGCTCATACACATTACAACTTTACATGACACTTGTGCATTTCCTACATATTACAACTTTACATGACACTTGTGCATTTCTTGCACATTCACACTTACATAAAAGGGGAAATATAACTCACACTCTAAACTATGACTCAACCCTAATATATTATTTACAAATATACCATGGGGTACATTAGCATATACCAAATAATGTAATATACTCCAACACCCCCTTGTATTACATTATTTGGTTATTGAAGACTTTAGTCTTCAATCATGGTCTTCGTCTTTGTCTTCATTCTTCAAGTGACCTTGCAATGCATATGATCTTCTTCTTGAGCTCCATCAGGTTCATCTTCTTGCTTGACTTCTGCTTTGAGTTCATCTTCAATTTCTTTGGATTTAGCTTTATGTTCTTTAGTCTTTGTATCTTCAAGATTACAAACTTCTTGAGCGTTTAAATCATTTGATTATTTATTTTCCTATATAGTAACTTTTGAACATTCACTTAGAGTATCATAATAAATTCCTAAGCTAGATGAACTTGGATTATCAATACTACATGATGAACAAAATATTGTTTCTACGAATGATTTATCAATTTTTACTTTTTTCAGGGGGAAGTGGGAGGTCTCCCGCTCTGGGTGGGAGGACCCCATTTCGAATTCCCTACCTTACCCTCTTGTCCTATGAATTCCCTACCTTACCCTCTTATCCTACGAATTCCTAAATGGGTAGAATTGTTTGTATTCTTCCTATTGCTCTTCTAAGACCTCCTTGGGATCCTATTGGGTCTTTCCAGGATGTGCTTTCCCATCTTGATGAGATTGTAGGTGTTTTATGGGATTGATCCAAAATTACTTATTTTGGTGGCCCTATATGATGGATGGATTTCAAATGGCTCAAATTAGGAGGTGGAGCTGCGAAGACTATCTCGATAAACCTTTCTGGTCTTTAGGAGGATCCCGTGCATTTTTTCTATCTACTGGAGGGTTTGCTCTACTCCTCTCTAGGGTTTGGCTTTCTAAAGGGGGTTCCTACTTCCCTGTTTTCCCATGATGTTGCAACCTAGGGTCTTCTCTCTGTATTTTTTTTGGTCTTGGATGAGGGTGATGATTTTATCACCCATAGTAGAGGGACTCTTGTGGCTAGTGTTGGGATGGGTCTTCTGAAGCGGGTTCAAGATATTTTGACCTTCAAAAATGGGTTTGATATTTTCTCACTATGTTTTTCTTGGTCTCAAGGATGGGTCATGGTTTTATCATTCGTAGTTGAGTGGCTCATGACTATTTTTGGGTTGGACCTCAGAAGATTTATTTTTGTCTATCATAGGTTTTCTATGATTCCTTTTTGTGTTGCTTCTTTTTAGCCTCTGAGACGGGTCCTATGTTTCTCGTGCAGTTGCGGGTGAAGGTGTCTATGGATCTCTTATTGGATGGATAGTTTTTGGGACTATATGGTAATCTAGCACGAGTGTATTTCTAACAAATTTCTTCTTCTACAAGTTTTTTTGGTGGTCTTTGGGGGGCCTTGTTTGTGTGTGCATTCTGCAGATGATGATCTCTTGATGATAGCCTGTGTGATGATCCCTTTCAGCCATGAGGTTTCGTAGTGGATGGTTTATTCTCTGGGTTTTCCTTCTTTCCAATTGTGATCTTTGTCTCCTTGCACCAATATCTCATGGCCTGTAGAGATCTCCCTTTACTATTGTTCCATCTTTCAGGTTATATTTACAAGTATTTCTCATGGCCTGTGGAGACCTCCATTTTCTAGGCTATCAAAAGGTCTTTCTCAATGGTTTCACTGTTTGAGCAGTTTTTTCATTTCGCTAGTTTCTCCTGGGTGGGAAACAGTGTTTCAAATTTTATCCTCTTGGGTAGGCCACTACATTTCATTTTCATTTTTCTTAAGATCCTCCAAGGTGGTATTTGTTCATTCGAGTTGCTAGTTTCCCTAGGTGGGAAACAATATTTCAATTTTTCTCCTCCTAGGTGGTTTGTTCCTATTGGGAAGGTTTTAGCATTTGAATTATAGTTTTCCTATGCCCCTCCTGGGTGGGGTTCCATGTTCAATTTTTTTTGTCATTTGATTCTGCTTTCTTGGGCCCTTCCTAAGAGGAATTCTAATTTTTTTCCTTATCATTTGAATTTGCTTTCTCGGACCCTTCCTGAGTGGGAAATCACATTTAAATATGTATTTCTTAGGCTCCCTCTAGATGGGTTTCCTCATTTTTGTGATATTGTTAAATAGGTTGATCCATTATTTTAGATTTGAGTGTTCCAAAGATGGTCCTTCTGGGATCGTCTCCCTATGTAGATAGTCTCCTTAAGGAATATCATCTCCCTGTCCCATTTTGTAATCATATTTTTCAAACATTTGGGGTTCCTTTCAAAATCCCCTTTACAACCAATAAAAAAAATCACTTTTTCCTTAAAATTTTCAATCAACTCTTTCTGTTTCAAATTTTCATCTTTATGAAGCTTAAGTGAAAGCAATGCCATATACATTATGCTACCTATATCTAGAGGTATCATAATATTATCCTTTCCATTATCAATTGCTTCAACAAGTCTTGAATGTAGATAGTATTCAAATATTTCATCCATGGCTTCACTATAGATTAATTTTGAAACTATATCTATCTTTCCTTCAAAATTTTCAATCAAATTTTTAATCCCAATATTTATCACCTCTAATATTTATTTTCTAATTATGGACTCCATAATAGCCCCCAAGGACTAAGTGGATTGGTAAGTGCTTGTCTGGCCAGGCACTTACCAAGAATAGAAACGAGTTCAAACCTTGGGAGTGCCAATTTGCAAAGGTAGTTGTATGATACGAATCCTCTGAGTGTGCCAAAATAATGATGATGGTACGAATCTCGAGTGACCGGTGGTCTCCCTCTCACACCGGGTCAACAACAACGAGATGGAATAGGCTTGTTGGGAGCAACCCATGTGGTTTGAACCCTACGCTTGACAACTACTAAAAATAGTGTGGTTGTAACCAACTCCCCTATGTATCAAAAAGATACAAATTATGGACTCCATATTTGCAAAATTTGCAACTTCGACTTCTTTGAAGTAGATAACCTTATAACTCCTAGGTTTAAATAATTCAAAACTTCTAATTTAATTCCTATGAAGTAGTAAACCTTATGACTCCCTAGTTTAGAAAATAAAAAAATAAATTTTGCAAATCTTTGTTTTTCCTAAACCTTTGATGTTGAAAACCTTTTACCTCCCAAATATTTAAATTTGCAAAAATTCAAAATTTTTAATTTTCCCAAAAATAAAAATCAAATTAAATATTCTTCAAAAACTTTAAAACTTTAATATTTAAATAAACTAGTTGAATTCCTTATCACTCCAAACTTATTGACAACTCTTATTCTAATTTTCAAAACCAATTAAATTCCTTATTACTCCAAGCTTATAAAATAAACAACAAATCTTAATTTATCACTCCAAACTTAAATACTTTAATTAAACCTTATTTCTCCTAACTTAAACTTCAAATATTAAAATAAATTCAAAAACCCTAATATTATCACCAACCTTTCAAGAATGACTTTTGCATGTGTTTTGAATGTGCACTTCCCTGCTTGAAGTTGTTTTGGTTACACCTTTTTTCCAAAACTTAAGTGTTCTTTCGACTCTCATATGGTCTTTCTTACATATACTAAAGATGCTAAAAGAGTTTTACCACTTGTAAGCTTGCATGGGAAACATTTGATAAACATTTCACTTCCTTCTCAGATGTTATAATCATTTTGCTCTACTCAAGTTATGTCCTTTGGTGCTCAGGCTATATCTTTGGCATTGGGCTACCTCCTTTGACATTAGACTATGTCCTATGGTGCTTAGTTCACCTCCTTAGATGCTCAAGTTAGACGCTTAGGTTATTCCTAGCTGACCTTATTTTACTCTTATTTGGCATCCAACATTCGTTTGACTTGCTATTGTAGTGCATAGTTCTTTAATTACTAGCTCTTGATATTACTTTCCAACATTGTATCTCTACTAAATTGTTGGTGGTGCATCTCCAAAACTTTGAATTCCACTTATGTTGCTTCTTCTAGAGAACATCTCTTTACTACACTAGCCACATTCCAACTCAAAACACACATCGATGCTCTGGTCTCTAGCTTGTGTTGAGTCATTGGCTGGTGCTCAGAACATTTGCTAGTGTTCTGGTCCACTCTCTGATGTATAGTTCAGGTGCTTCTGATGCTTGTTGGTAATAAGACATCACATTGCAAGTTCACAAACTATATGATGTTGCTCAACACACTTAAAGGTGTTTAGGTCGCTTAATGATGTTCAGGCCACTAAATGTGTGCCTTTTCGTATATACATTTAGCTCTTTTTGTGAGCTTCTCTTTTTTTGAATAGCTTGAACTTTATGCTTAAAGGCCAAATTTAGAGTTGGTTGAATAAGCCTCTCTTTTCTTTTCCTTATGTAGTCTAAATAGGCCTTTATCTTTCCTTTTTGAGGTTGGTTGAATGTACCTTTCTTTTCTTCCCTTGAGTAGACTGAATGTACCTTTCTTATTTCTATCATTTTGAAATAGACTCTCTGTATATTTCTCAATATAGGTCTCTTTATTTTATCATGGGCCTCTATATCTTCTTTATAAGGGCCTCTCTCTTTCCTCTATAAGGGCCTCTATTTCTATATTGACTTGCAACTCTTATCAATTGTAGATTCTAATCCAATGCTTGAAGCAATATAAAGTAAGCTAGGTGCTTCTTTATCTTTCTTCAAGATTGATATATCTATTTTATTTATTCTATTATATTTTCTTTCTTTAATATTAGGAAGCTTTGAATGCTTCTCAATCTACTGTTATCTTTCTTCTTTCTTTCAAATGCTATCTTCTTTTCTCTGCTTTCTTATCTCTACACTTATAAGCTTAAACTCTTCTCTATCTTCTGTAGAAATATTCTCACACTTTTTTAGCTTAATCTCTATTGCAACTCTTTTTCTAAAATAAATAATATCTTAGGTCAAACCTAAGAACCCAATATGACTCTCCTCCTTACTAGAGAATCCAATATCAATATTAATGTCAGGATATCTCTTTATTGAATGACCAACTTTCTTTTGAGTTGATTCTACTTCAATATAGTTGAGTCATATTCCTCACTAGTTTCCCTTCAACCTAGTGGAATGACCCTAGATTTTCTACTTAATATAACCTTAAAAATATCCGGGCAGTGCTGGAATTGGAGTAGTGTGTCGGGATCATGTTGGGTCTGTGCTCTATTGGGAGTTGCAGGGACTGGGATGTGCCACAAACAATGAAGCAGAGGCCTTTGCTATCAAATCTGCCTCCATCTGGGCTGTCAAGCAGGGACACAGGAAGATAATTGTCGAGTCTGACTCCCAAATACTGGTGGGCGCTCTTGATTGCATGAGGAACTTTGACTTGAAAGCCTGGAGGTTACGAATTCTGGTCTCTCAAATCAAGGAGCTATGGAGGGAACTTGATGATGTGATTCCCGTCCATGTGAACCGAGATCTCAATAAGGCGGCTGATTTCCTTGCAAAGATGGGTGCCGATAGGGAGGTTGGGATGCAGCTGCACAGTGATTTTCCTGTGGAGGATGTAGTGATTAGGCAAGGTCTTGAACGATTTCTGATATAATGTGTAGAGTTTTTGATGCTAAGGGAGGTTTTTGTCGTGATATCACGACATATAGCACCGTCGCGGCCTCTAACTGGAAGTTGTCACGATTTCACGACAGGTTGCACCTTCGCGGCCTTTGGTGGGTTCCTGTCGCGAAATCGTGACATGTCGCGCTATCGCAGCCCTTGGTGAGATACTGTCGCGATATCGCGACTTGTTTTGCTGTCGAGGCCTTAAGAGGGAAGTTGTCGCGATTTCGCGACCTGGTGCGCCATTGCAGCCTTCGACTGGAAGCTGCAGCGATTTCATGACGTTTTTTGCGTAGGGTTGGCAAGGAGGATAACCATCGCGATATCGCGACAATTTTTGTGAATTGGAGCAAAGTGCAAAATCTGTCACGATATCGTGACATTTCTGCTGTTCGGAAGCTGCAAGGAAAAACTGTCGCGATATCGTGATAGTTTTGGCAACTTGGTGCCATCTGGAAAACTTGTCACGATATCGCGACACTTTTGAAGATGGAGAGCAAAGTGGAAAACTTGTTGCGATATCACGACATTTCTGCTGTTCGAAAGCCGCAAGGAAGCCATCTGGAAAACTTGTCGCGATATCACGACACTTTTGAAGATGGAGAGCAAAGTGGAAAACTCGTCGCGATATCGCAACAGTTTTGATGATTGGGAGATGAAAGGAAAATTCGTCGCGATATCGCGACACTTTTGGCGAACTGGTGACATAAGGAAAACCTGTCGCGATATCGCGACTCTTTTGTCGATCGGATGCAAAGTGGAAAACTTGTCGCGATATCGCGACACTTTTTGTGATCGGGTGCAGAAACATAATTTCATCGCGATATCGCGACACTTTTGGCACATAAGCGGCTTGGAGGAAAACTGTCGCTTTATCGCGACGCTTTTGCGGCTAGGGCGCCAAATGGAAAACTCGTCGCGATATCGCGACGCTTTTGCTGGATGGGCGATTCGAAGACACTTCGTCGCGATTTCGTGACCTTTTCGGCGATATGGAGCTTTTTGGATTTCTAGTCACGATTTTGTGACACCTTTGGCGATGGGGCGCCGGAGGGAGCTGTTGTCGCAATTTCGTGACTTTTTTGGCAAACGGGTGTCGAGGGCTTTGGCTGTCGTGATATCGCAACATGTCGCGATTTCGTGACATGTCACGTTTTCACGACTGGTGGCTCCGACGCGACCGAGACGGGGCTGACTATCGCGATTTCGTGACATGTCGCGATTTCGCGATATGTCACTGTTTCGCGCCCTGTTGACTTCTGTGCCTTGTGTTGGAAAGTGTTGACTTTTTGCTCTGCACTTGTTGTTTTGGTCTCTGCTCTTGGTTGGGATGAGTTTTCTCCCGTTTGTATTAGTTCTTTGTATTAATATAAGTTTTTCATTTTTTTCAAAAAAAAAATATAACCTTAAAAATAGAGTTTAAGTCTCACTACCTTTAAAGTAGATAGACTCTTAATCGACTTTATCAAACTGGATAAAATTAATTTATAATGGTGGCTAAAATGAACTCTAACAATCTGGATAATGTTTGGTGGTAGCTCGAATACCACTAACATATTTTTAAGCCTTAATACCACCAAAAATATCACAGGTTATATCTCATAGTATTAGATATAAAATAGCCACAATATAATAAGGTCAAGATAATGATAAGAGTAGAATAATATGTATATCAAGGCTTATAATAACTCAAATAACATTTAATAATATGCTAAAATATGAATGTAAATAACCTAAATCATACATGTACTAAGCATGTAATATAACTTACAATATTAATTGCTCAAATTGTATACAATATTTATTCCTCCTCTTTCTCTTACATACATGATAGTGATGTTCTCCTTGCTTTGTGGCGTAATGTGATACTTTTGTTATGGAGTATTACCTCCATAATATAGCTATAGTAGTGTGAATATTTGGATACTTGACTATAGCTCTCCATATACCAAGTCTTGTGACTCTTGGCTTATCTATTTGCCACTTGCATACTTGATGAACACTTGAATCTATAACATATGTACACCTATACATGACTCTTACACTTCTATAACTTGCACACTCTAATCTAAGATACTTGTGCATATATTTACATTACATATTTTCACTCTTACATATAAGACACTTGTGCACATAGACTTAACTTACACTTGCACTCTAACTCATATGACACTTGTGCATTTTTTGCATATTACAACTTTACATGACACTTGTGCATTTCCTGCACATTCACACTTATATAAAAGGGGAAATATAACTCACACTCTAAACTATGACTCAACCCTAATCTATTATTTACAAATATACCATGAAGGTACCATGGGGGTACATTAGCATGTACCAAATAATGTAATATACTCCAAAATATCAAGGTCGAGTCATCTACAAACTATAAATGAGAGAGAAGAGGTTGTCGATGCACATCTAATTCCTTGAATGGATCCATTATTCCTTTTCTTAGAGAGAAGATAACCTAGACACTTTGCCAAAATGATAAATAGATAAGAAAATAGGATCCCCCTGGCATAGTCCCCTAGAAGCAGTAAACAAAGGAGACAAACTACCATTTATCATCACAACATAAGATATTAAGGAAATAGTGCCTCTAATCCAATGCACCCAATCTATGAGAAGCCAAACTTCCTTGAGACCTTTAAAGAAAATTCTAGTCTACCCTATCATAAGCCTTGGAGAGGTCCAAACATAAAATATTTAGGGGAATCTTTGTGCCTACATGGAGTGAAGGGCTTCTTGAGCAAGCACTATTTCATCTACAATTTGTCTCCTTCCCATAAATCCTCCTTGCTTTGGTGAGATTATCATAGGGAGAAAGGGTTTCAACCTTGGAGATATCATCGTCATAATGTTTTTGATAACATTACATAGAGATATCATTCTAAAGCCATAAATTTGATCTACCTCTTTGGACTTAGGTATGAGCACAGTGTAGGTTTTATTGATTTCTTTCAAAACTGATGTTTCCACCCATGCATCTTGTACCACTACAAGAAAATCATCCTTGAGCAAGTCCCATAATTCTTGGAATAAATCGATGGGAAAACCATCTAGACCAAGTGTTTTTCCTTTCTTCATCTTAAAAATTGATTCCTTTACTTCTTTCATAGAAAAATGTGTCATTAATACCTCATTATTCTCTTCCTTAATCAAGGGAGGGATTCCCTATAGAATTTTCTCTTAAGCCTTAGAATCTAGAGGGATTGCAGAGAAAAGTTTCTCAAAGTAATCAATGGAAATTTTATTCGTCCCATCCCAAATTGGAATACCCTTTTTGGTCTTCAAGGAATATACAATGTTTAAAACTCTTGGCCAAAAGATATTTATGGAAGAAAGTAGAGTTTTTATCCCCTTCCTTTAGCCACTAGATCCTGGATTTTTGTTTCCATAAGAGCTCCTCCCTCCTTTCCCATTTTTCTAACTCATAAGAGACTTGGATTTCCTATTTGCTAAGCTCCTCTATAAGTCCCAAGGAGCAAATTTGAGCATTCACTTGCTCTAGTTGAGAAACCAAATCTGCTTTTTAGCCCTCACATCCCCAAACTCATGCCAGTTCCATTTCTTAATTTTGATTTTGATGAACTGTAATCTCTTATCAAAGAAATACATTTGAGTGCCATATCTTGGCTTTCCTTCCCTCCTTCCCTCCATAAAAAAAAAAAAAATCTAATGGCCTAAAGTAAGTATCTTTGAATCATATAATCTAGAATTTAAGAGGTGGTAATTCCTAGTAGATTGCTAGAGATCTTGTAAAACAGGCTTGTATTCAAATCCTATATTATTAATTATAACATATTTAGGAATTACTTATAGAGAGAGAAGGTCATCCAAAATGACAAACCTATCTAAATGCTCTAATATGTGTGCGGGTCCTTGTCATTTGTTCATTTGTGTCATTAATCATTGTTAGTCTTGACATAATTCAAGTGGATATACCTCAAGTGCTCTTGCATTAAATCAATTATAGTGTCTGGTGTTCTAATCCCTCTCATATGTTCATCTAAGAAAATAATGGTATTAAAATTCCCTCCTAAGACCATCTATCATTTAGAAATTGGAGCTTGAGATGTAACCCCACTACCTCTATTTGTCCTCTATGGCAATGGTTGCATATATATTAATACATAGTAGTTGGTCCTTTTGTCTTAGTTATCCCTAAAGCCCCAAAATACCCCAACTTCCCATAGTAGTATGCACTACAAATTCCTTTGGATCCTATAAATAAGAGAGCCCACTTGATGCTCCTTGAGAGCTGAGAGATTCTACTAGACCTATGGGCCATAATTTCTTAGCCACTATATCCATCTCCTCTATTGATAACTTAGTCTCCTAAAGAAAGCCTAAGTTTACCTTATTTTCTGAATCAACCTTCTAGTTTCATTATCTTTAATGGGACTACCTTTTATTCCCCTTACATTCCATGAAAAGAGTCTCATGAGGATGGGTGGGTTAAAATTTTGGTGCAAGAGTTTCCCCTTCTTTTGCTAAGTGGTGTTGATTGGTCTTACGTCCATTTTATGATTAGTGTCAATCTTCATTTTCTTGAGTTTTTCTTGTTGTATAATAGATAAATCTTGGTTAGGTACTCATTCATGATCCTTTGTATATAGCACCAAGGCCTTATTAATAGGGGTTAAGGTATCTCCTACTTTAGGCTGACCGATACAATTCTTTTATTTTTTAGCTTCTCATTTTTTTCCTTTGTTGATTTTTTTGTTTATGTGTGTATTCATTTGCATGTTGATCTGGCTATCATCTATTTATGGCATTGTATGTTCCCCTTGGTTGGATTAGCCAGTGTCTTGAATAATTGGCTCTACCATCGATTTTACCTCCATTTGATGATTTTCTCCCACACTTGGGTCTTCATCAGTCAAAATAGAAAATTTGTTATTTGGTGTTGTACTGCTTTCATCATTTGATTTTTTCTTTGGATGTGCTTTCTTTTTAGGTTCTTGAAATTTTACAACCTTTTTTTACCTGCATTTGCTTTGAGCACTTATGTGAACAATCTCTTGTCAAGTGCCTATATTCATGGCATATCTAGCATCTAAATTGGATATTTTCATAATCAACGTTTTGCTCTCAATCTTTAACCTCTACTTGTATTGTGATATTTTTTGAAAGATGTTTGTTGAGGTCCATGAAAACACATATTTTGGTAAATAACATTTTTTCAAAACTATAAGTACTGTCAACCACTATCATAAAGGTGTTGAGGAATATTACATTATTTAGCACATTCAAATGTATCCCCATGGAACCTTCATGGTACAAATTATAAATATGTAATAATTTAGGGTTAAGTCTATAGTTTAGAAGTGTGATTTAAATTTCCCTTTTATGTAAGTGTCAATGTGCAAGAAATGCACAAGTGACATGTAAGTTATAGTGTAATTGTAGACCGAGAGGATGTGCACAAGTGTCATGTATGTAAGTGTGCAAATATGTAATGTGAGGATGTGCACAAGTGTCTTAAATTAGAAGTGCATATAGAAGTGTAAGAGTCATGTAGATGTGTGCATGTGTCATAGAGTCAAGTGTGCATGCCAGAAGAAAGTGAAAAGTCTAGTATACATGTGGCAAGATGATAAGCCAAAGGTCATGAGACTTATCATATGAAGAGCAATAGTGAAGTACTTGAAGATTCAAATTACTATAGCTCTATTATGGAGACAATGTTCCATGAGAAAGATGATTCGAATATCCTATTATTTGATTGCAAGGGAAAGAAAATGAATAAAACATGTATACAAATTTTTGTTGGAAATTTTGAGTAATTATGTTGTCATTGATGTCAAGTGTTTGGTGCAAGGTAAAGTTCATTATGATACAAGAAAATTGGTAAAAAAAAATGGTTATAATATTTTATATTATAAGCCAAAGAGGTTGGTTAAAAGGTTGAAGGCAAAATTTTATGCCCATGTTTTTAAAAGAAAAGAGAAAATATTATAATATTTTAATATTATAATAATTAGGCCAAAAGGGCTTATTAAAAGGAAAATGAAAAAGTGCTTTGGACAAAGGTCTTAAAAGGAATCAAGTTGATGAAGGACTCCATGCAAAAGTATTGTTTAATACTAAAGTTAAATAATATAATATTTAACACAAAGTTAAATATTATATTAAATATAAAATTAAATTTGAAATTGTCAAAAGGCACCAAATTTCAAATTTAAATGGAGGTAAATAAAGGTTTTCACCGACGTCATAGCAATGCTTCGAATGCATATAAAAGGGAGGAGCTAAATCATTTTCCAAGGTTACCAAGGTTAATGCGCAAGTCTTAATCGATCATGGAGTGCAGAGCAAAGTATCCAAAATGTTTTTCATCGAGCAAGTGGCAACGAATAAGGACAAGGAGGCACACATTGTGTTTCAATGAGGGTTGGTAGCCCAAGTGGCAGGCGGGTCCTACATAAGGTGTGGCAGAGAAGAGGTTCACGGTTTGATTCTCCCTAGCATTGGTTTGAAGTGTTTTATCCTTTTCGGTGGACGTGGCAGGAGATAAAAGGTGGAGGCCGCATGTTAGGTCTCAACCGCTTGGCTAGCACAAGCGGTCGAGCATTGCGCTTAGGAGTTTGAGGTCGGAGGGTCGATTCCTGTCCGCACTAGCAAGGAATTTAATTTTTATAAGGTATGCTCCAAGTTGATTAATGTTGGCTATGTTTGGTGTTTGGCGGATGTGATTTGGTGTATGGTTTTGGCATATAGGAGGTATAAGGGGAAATTAATTTTTGCATAATATTTTAAGGGTATTGTTGTTATTTATTTTATATATGCAAAGGTTGGAGTGATAAGGTGTAAATAGTTTATTTTAAATTGTAAATATTTGTTCTTGGACATTAAAGTGGATTGGAAATTATTTTAAGAAAGTGGGAGATAAAAGGTGTAAAAGATGATTTTATTGTTTGTAATTCTTGCTTTATGAAAAGGAAATTTTTGAGAGGGTTTTGTTGAGCTTTAATGCATTATCCTTGAGAACAAAAGAAGAGTCCTAGAACATTATTTTCAGATTTCATTGAGCACTTTTTGAGGGAAAATTCATGTGGATATTTTGAAATAGAATCTTGCTATCTAACCCTTGAAGTGGCACAAGGAGAATTGGTTGTTTGTGAGACAGGTTTTGAAGACATATCTCCATAAGAGAAAATTAAAGAGGTATGGGCACATCATTCCTTGTTTAAAGTGTTTTGTTGAAGTGAATGTTTTGGAACATAAGGTGGAGAGAAAAGGATTGTTTGATAAGCATTGTTGGAAATATTTGAGTTAGGTTTTGAGACCTACATTGTGCATCTTTGTTGAAAGAAAGTGGAAACACCTATGTTAGGGTTTGTGAGCAAATTGTGCTTCATTGTTTGAATGATTGTGTGAAGCTTTTGGGCATTGGTTTTGAGTGATATTGAAAGTGAATGTGCAAACATTAGAAATCAGATTTGTGAAAGCAAGTGTGTGCATCAAGAAGATAGGTGTCATGTGCTAGACTAGATCTACCTTTAAAAGAGCAATAAATGTGAGACATGTGAAAGCGACAGACTTAATGATTGAGTAGAACATATTGAGCTATTTGCAAGTGCATATCATTCTCTATATGTTCCAGAGGTTAAATGAATTTTAAGTAGAATATATCTATTTGAAGAAAGCATTTTTGAAAAAGATATAAGCTTTGTTTGTGTGCAAGGTTTGGAAATATTTAAAGTAGGTTTTGTGAGAATACTTGAAGGTATATTTGAGCAAGTCTTTTGAGAAGGCTTGAAGATAGATTTGAGCAAGTCTTTTGAGAAGGCTTGAGGATATATTTGAGCAAGTATTTTGAGAAGGCTTGAAGGATATATTTGAGCAAGTATTTGAGAAGACTTGAGAGTATATTTGTGAGCAGAGTAGAGCAGATTTATGTTAGACCTTAGATAGAGTTTGGTGTAGATTTGTGAGTAGATTTAGAGTAGATTTGTGCTAGACTTGGGATAGATTTTGGTGTAGATTTAAGATAGATTTGAGAGTAGGCTTTGGAGGTGATAGAGCAAAGAGGATAGTAGTCTCTAGTGGATAGAGATCCATCAGCCAATGTAGTGGGGACAGAGGTCTCCTGTGGAGAGAGATCCACAAGCTAGAGCAGTGGGGGTAAAAGTCTTCTAGAAGATCACCAACTAGAGCAGAGGGGATAGAGTTCTCCTATGGAGAGAGATCCACGAACTAGAGCAAGGGGAAAGAGTTATCCTGTGGAGAGATCCATGAACTAGAGGATAGAGTTCTCCTATGGAGAGAGATCCATGAACCAGAGCAAGGGGAAAGAGTTCTCCTATGGAGTGAGATCCATGAACCAGCTAGGGAGATAGAGTTCTTCTATGGAGAGAGATCCACAAACCAGTTGAGGAGATAGAGTTCTCCTGGATCAAGTTCCACGAACTAGAGAAAAGGAGAAAGAGTTCTCCTATGGAGAGAGATCCACAAATCAGAGCATAGGGGATTGGTGTCTCCTTTGGATAGAGGTCCATAAACATTGTAATAGGGAATTGATTCCCAAGAGATTTGTTGAGAAAATTTAGAAGAAATATTTTCTCCATGGAGTAGCCCACATTGGGTGAACCACGTTAAATTTGTGTCTCTCTTGTGTGTGATGATTTGTGCATTGCTTTGATTACTGCTATTGATATTGCCATTGATAATATTGGATAATATTGTTTGGGAAAGAAAAGTAAAAGTTGGTCTTATATTGTTCACCCCCTCTCAGTATAAGCTTGTGTTCTTCAATTGGTATCAGAGCGGGTTCCTTCGAAAAAGTCTAACAACTTGAAGGAAGATAGTATAGGAACACAGATGGCATCTCAGAATGGATCTTCATCAAATAAGGCACCATTGTTCGATGGGAACAATTATGCTTTCTGGAGCATAAGAATGAAGACTTACTTGATGGCACAAGGATATGAGACATGGCAATCAGTTGAGGATGGGTTCACACCTACAACTAATCCTCCCATAGATAAATATGGTAAGCTATTGCATGTAAATAATGCCAAGGCTATGAATGGAATTTTGAGTGGATTACGTGAAGCAAAATTTGTGAAAGTTATGCATTGCAAATCAGCAAAAGAGATATGGGATAAATTGAAGCAAACCTATGAGGGAAATAAAAAGGTCAAGATGGCAAAACTACAAAACCACAAGAAAAGGTTTGAAGATTTGAAGATGGAAGATGAGGAAGACATTGCTACATACTTACTTTGTGTGGATGAGATTGTTAATACCATGCGTGGACTTGGATTTGAAATTGAAGACTCCAATGTTGCTCAGAAAGTTTTAAGGTCACTTCCTATGAGGTATGATGGAAAAGTTTCAGCTATAGAAGAGATGAGAGATATTGATCAGTTGACTATGGATGAGTTACATGGAATTCTCACAGCTTATGAGATGAGAATAGTAAAGGATCCCAACTCCAAGAAAGAGGTAACTTTCAAAGCATCAAAGAAGATAAAAGATAAGAAACCAGAATCAAGTGGTGAGTCAAGCAGTGATGAAGAAGCTAACTATGGTAGAAGAAACAAGAAGGACTCAAGAAAGCACAAAGGTATGAAAACAGTGAAATATTTTAATTATGGAAATTTTGGTCACTATGCATCTAATTGTCCAGAAGCTGGAAGTAGTAGTAGTGAAGAGAAATAGGATCATAAGAAAAAGGAAGGAGGAAAATCCAGGTATGAAAAGAAAAATAGGTATGGTCAAGGCAAGCATGAAAATAAGTTCTTTCAAAGGCACAAGAAGAGTTTCTATGTTAACAAGACAGGCAAGGCTTCAAGTGACAGTGATGAAAGACCCTCAGATAGTGAAGAAGAAGAGATTCTATTTTTGGCAATAGGAGAGGAAGAAAATGCTCCTGTTGAAGGTAAAGTTGAAAAGTATGAAGATGCTCTTGAAGACCAAGAAGTAGAAAAAGATTCAGAAAATGAAGAGGAAGGCACAAT
The DNA here is from genome assembly GCA_028583015.1 of Wollemia nobilis. Classification (NCBI taxonomy): domain Eukaryota; kingdom Viridiplantae; phylum Streptophyta; class Pinopsida; order Araucariales; family Araucariaceae; genus Wollemia; species Wollemia nobilis. Next base: position 1,245,656 of record JAQPPZ010001579.1, on the reverse strand, counting down.
AGATCTAGAAGCAGAACTTATTGTTGCTCTTAGAGAATTGAAAAAGGTTAGAAAGCAGAATTCAAGACTAAAGACTCAAGTTCAAGAATGTGAGGAAGAAAAATAAAAGCTTATACAAGACCTGACAAACTCAATAGCTAAGGCAAGGAGACTTAAAGAGGTCATGAGTGAAAAGTTAGAAGCAAAAGAGTTAGAATGTGAAAGATTAGAACATGAGATAATTTCACTAAGGATGGAAGTAAAATATTCTAAGGACAAGCTACACAAGTTTGGGAAAAGTTCAAAAACTTTGGATAAGATTATCAATGCACAAAGATCTTCATCTATCAAAACAGGACTTGGTTTTGAAGAAGGACAAGGGAAACAAGAAGAAGGGTCAAGCTCAAGCTCAAAAGAAGAGGAAGTTTCAGAAGAAGAGAGTGAAGGAGAAATTGAGACTTATGAGGATAAGTTGAAGAATAGAAGCTTCACTAAGAAAGGAAACAATGCACAAACAAGGAACAGGGATCATCACAAAGAAGAAAGGACTAAGAGACCAGTGGGTTCAAGGCAAGATTTCTTCAAAGGACGTTGTTTTTCATGTAACATGTTTGGTCACAAGGCTATGCATTGCAGGACTCATGGAAAGAAGGAGTATGGTTTTACTAAGAGGAACTTCAAATATGGACATATCTTTCAAGGGTATTGCTACTCTTGTAATCGATTTGGTCATAAAGCAATCCACTGTAGGGTTCATAACAGAAATGAGTATGGCTTCACCAGGAGGAACTTCAAAATATTTGCACCTTCTAAGAACTACAACATTAAGTGTTACAAGTGCAATAATCTAGGGCATAAGGCCAAGTGGTGCAGAACAGAGTTTCCAGAGCTTCTAGAGACAAGCAAGAATAGGGACACTCAAAAGGATCAAAAGGGTATGTTGAGAAAGAAGGTTGACAAAGAAAAAGAGCATTGTATGCTGGGAGTAGAAATACTCCCACCCCAAAATTAATCACCTCAAGGAGAGGAGGTGGGGAGGGGGCTGAGCTAAGAGTCTTATATTTAGCCCCAAAGGAGTCCCTTTGCCATTGATGTCAAAGGGGGAGATATTTGAGTAAGGGGGAGAGCATTCAGTCAGAGGGAGCAGTTTCTCAAGGGGAGCAGATTTGGAATCAAATGGTTTAAAAAAAGGAAAAAAGGAATTTTTAGAAAAGGGTTGCCATCAATGACAAAGGGGGAGATTGTTGGAAATTTTGAGTAATTATGTTGTCATTGATGTCAAGTGTTTGGTGCAAGGTAAATTTCATTATGATACAAGAAAATTGGTAAAAAGAAATGGTTATAATATTTTATATTATAAGCCAAAGAGGTTGGTTAAAAGGTTGAAGACAAAAGTTTATGCCCATGTTTTTAAAAGAAAAGAGAAAATATTATAATATTTTAATATTATAATAATTAGGCCAAAAGGGCTTATTAAAAGGAAAATGAAAAAGTGCTTTGGACAAAGGTCTTAAAAGGAATCAAGTTGATGAAGGACTCCATGCAAAAGTATTGTTTAATACTAAAGTTAAATAATATAATATTTAACACAAAGTTAAATATTATATTAAATATAAAATTAAATTTGAAATTGTCAAAAGGTGCCAAATTTCAAATTTAAATGGAGGCAAATAAAGGTTTTCGTCGACGTCATAGCAATGCTTCGAATGCATATAAAAGGGAGGAGCTAAATCATTTTCCAAGGTCACCAAGGTTAATGCACAAGTCTTAATCGATCATGGAGTGCAGAGCAAAGTATCCGAAATATTTTTCATCGAGCAAGTGGCAACGAATAAGGACAAGGAGGTGCACATTGTGTTTCAGCGAGGGTTGGTAGCCCAAGTGGTAGGCGGGTCCTGCGTAAGGTGTGGCAGAGAAGAGGTTCACGGTTCGATTCTCCCTAGCACCGGTTTGAAGTGTTTTATCCTTTTCGATGGACGTGGCAAGAGATAAAATGTGGAGGCCACATGTTAGGTCTCAACCACTTGGCTAGCGCAAGCGGTCGAGCGCTACGCTTAGGAGTTTGAGGTCGAAGGGTCGATTCCCATCCGCACCAGCAAGGAATTTAATTTTTTATAAGGTATGCTCCAAGTTGATTAATGTTGGCTATGTTTGGTGTTTGGTGGATGTGATTTGGTGTATAGTTTTGGCATATAGGAGGTATAAGGGGAAATTAATTTTTGCATAATATTTTAAGGGTATTGTTGTCATTTATTTTATATATGCAAAGGTTGGAGTGATAAGGTGTAAATAGTTTATTTTAAATTGTAAATCTTTGTTCTTGGACATTAAAGTGGATTGGAAATTATTTTAAGAAAGTGGGAGATAAAAGGTGTAAAAGATGATTTTATTGTTTGTAATTCTTGCTTTATGAAAAGGAAATTTTTGAGAGGGTTTTGTTGAGCTTTAATGCATTATCCTTGAGAACAAAAGAAGAGTCCTAGAACATTATTTTCAGATTTCATTGAACACCTTTTTGAGGGAAAATTCATGTGGATATTTTGAAATAGAATCTTGCTATCTAACCCTTGAAGTGGCACAAGGAGAATTGGTTGTTTGTGAGACAGGTTTTGAAGACATATCTCCATAAGAGCAAATTAAGAGGTATGGGCACATCATTCCTTGTTTAAAGTGTTTTGTTGAAGTGAATGTTTTGGAACATAAGGTGGAGAGAAAAGGATTGTTTGATAAGCATTGTTGGAAATATTTGAGTTAGGTTTTGAGACCTACATTGTGCATCTTTGTTGAAAGAAAGTGGAAACACTTGTGTTAGGGTTTGTGAGCAAGTTGTGCTTCATTGTTTGAATGATTGTGTGAAGCTTTTGGGCATTGGTTTTGAGTGATATTGAAAGTGAATGTGCAAACATTAGAAATCAGATTTGTGAAAGCAAGTGTGTGCATCAGGAAGATAGGTGTCATGTGCTAGACTAGATCTACCTTTAAAAGAGCAATAAATGTGAGACATGTGAAAGTGACAGACTTAATGATTGAGTAGAACATATTGAGCTATTTTCAAGTGCATATCATTCTCTATATGTTCTAGAGGTTAAATGAATTTTGAGTAGAATATATTTATTTGAAGAAAGTATTTTTAAAAAATATATAAGCTTTGTTTGTGTGCAAGGTTTGGAAATATTTAAAGCAGGTTTTGTGAGAAACTTGAAGGCAGATTTGAGCAAGTCTTTTGAGAAGACTTGAAGATAGATTTGAGCAAGTATTTTGAGAAGACTTGAAGACATATTTGAGCAAGTCTTTTGAGAAGGCTTGAGGATAGATTTGAGCAAGTCTTTGAGAAGACTTGAGAGAAATTTATGAATATAGTTAGAGTATATTTGTGCTAGATTTGAGAAAGTTTGTTGGAGTTTGTGTAGATTGGGATAGAGTTTGGTGTATATTTGAGATAGAGTTGAGAGTAAGCTTTGGAGGTGATAGAGTAAAGAGGATAATAGTCTCCAATGGATAGAGATCCATCAGCTAGTGTAGTGGGGATAGAGGTCTCTTGTGGAGAGAGATCCACAAGCTAGAGTAGTGGGGGTAGAAGTCTTCTAGAAGTATACAAAAAAGGGATAGAGTTCTCCTATGGAGAGAGATCCACGAACCAGAGCAAGGGGAAAGAGTTCTCCTATGGAGTGAGATCCGTGAACCAGTTGGGGAGATAGAGTTCTTCTATGGAGAGAGATCCACAAACCAGTTGAGGAGATAGAGTTCTCCTGGATCAAGTTCCACGAACCAGAGAAAAGGGGAAAGAGTTCTCCTATGGAGAGAGATCCACAAATCAGAGCATAGGGGATTGGTGTCTCCTTTGGATAGAGGTCCATAAACATTGTAATAGGGAATTGATTCCCAAGAGTATTTGTTGAGAAAATTTAGAAGAAATATTTTCTCCATGGAGTAGCCCACATTGGGTGAACCACGTTAAATTTGTGTCTCTCTTGTGTGTGATGATTTGTGCATTGCTTTGATTACTCGCTATTGATATTGCCATTGATAATATTGGATAATATTGTTTGGGAAAGAAAAGTAAAAGTTTGTCTTATACTGTTCATCCCCCTCTCAGTATAAGCCTATGTTCTTCAATTTTGAGTGATTAATATTGTAAATTTTCTTCATGCATAGTTCATGAATTACTTAGACCATTTACATTCATATTTGATTATATAATTGAATGTTATTTTCATTATTATACTGGCCTTGATATACATATTAAATTTCTTATATATTATTATACTCTTCATTATTGATATTTTGACCTTTAATATTGTGGCTTTTTGATATTGGGGCTCATAACATTTTATGGTAGTAACGCTTAAAAAGTCAACAATGGTATTAGAGCTACCACTTGAATCTCCATTTTGATAAAGTTCATTTTTACTAGTCACCGTCACCAATATTTGACTTTGTCCATTTTTTATAAAGTTAATTTAGAGTTTGTCCACTGTGAAATCAATGTAAACTTGAACTCTATTCTTAAAGGTCTTATTGAGTATAAATTGACGGGACAAGGATAAAACACCCTGATTTGGATGTTAGAACCTTTTCACTTGGTTGAAGGAAAATTAGTGAAGACTAGGAGTCAAGTATATTGATAGAAAGGGCCAACTTAGAAGATAAGTTGGACATTGATAGATATAACCAACTAAGAAGAAAGTTGGAAATTTTAGGGACATACAAAATCACCCTGATAATATTTTAGATTCTTTAGAGAAAAGAGGAGAATCATTATTGAAGATTGGAAAGAACCAACTCAGAAGAAAAGTTGGTCATTAGGGGACATTCATAGTCACCCTAACATTGATATTAGGTTCTATAGCAAGAGGAGAATTATATTTTGTTCTTAGGTGTGACCTAAGACATTGAAGATAGATTTTAGAGGTTGAGAAGCTTCCTACAAAGATAGAGAAAAATTTCAGCTTCTTGAGGTAAAGGAGCAATTTTTATTTCAAAAGCTTCCTACTGGATTTAAGAAGCAGAGTACAAATAAAGATAGTATTGAGAAGTACAATCATAGAGAAATAATTTTGGTTAAAGCAAGGCTAGCTAAGAACAATATATAGTCACAACTTTTGATTCAGTACGAACCACTAAGATATTGAAGATTAAGCTGCCGGTCTAAAAGTCATTTATGCACCAGAATATAGAAAGCATCATAAGTAGAAGGTTGGACCAGATTGGACAAGCATTTGTGTGCTATCCTAAGCACCACCATCAGAAGAAGAAGATTGGGTAGGTATACTAGCATTGTCCCAAGATTATTAATTGTGAAAGATAGCTAAGGTGCAAGTGGTATTGTTTTAAGGAATAAATAGAAGAGGATAGGATTTAAGTTGATAAGCATAGAGAGGGATGGACAAAACACTATCTCCATCAAAATATGAATGAAGTACTACCTCCATTAGAAGATGTTGAAGTCAAGCTTGCTAGATAAATTATTGTTTCATGCTAAGCATCGTTTGGATGCTTCCCTATAAGAACAACACAAAGAGATAAGATAAAGTATTAGTTAAGGATCTAGCTGAAAACATTATTAAGATCAACATACTAGAAGGACAAAAAATCATAAGCATTAAAAGGAGAGCACTATACAATATCTCCAATAGTTGAGAGACATTAGAAGGAGAGCATTACAACATCTCCAACATACAATGTCTTCAACAGATTAAAGACAACATAAGGATAACATTACCAAATTTTATTCAACAAAAGAGATATCATCAACTCAACAAGGATGTGGTAGAACACATCATCAAAGAAGTCATCTAGAGCATTTGTTAGGCAATCACCATTGGCTCGTAGTCCAAATTATTCTACGAGGAGACCAATGTAGTGAAGAGACTAAGGTTTTTCTTTCATAGAGAAGAATGCAAGAAGACAAAATATGAGGAGAACAATGTTCGTGTAACGCAAGTCAAATATAACATCAAGCATAATTGCTTGCATTCAACTGAAGAAACATATCTTGAATATGGATACTTGATTGTTGTTAATGTAGAAAGAAATTAGAAGTAACATTCTCTATTAATGTTTGGATAACATGCAAAGCTACACGTGGATTTAGGGTTTAAAATTGGTATGTTTGAAGAAGGGTTAATAAAAGTTGAGTGTAGAGTCGTTAGTGCATCCAACAAGCAAGAGAAGAAAGTTGACTAAAGTGATAAAACGTTAATGTATTCAACGATAAAAAGGAGGTTGACTAAGGTGATAAACCATTAGCGCATACAACAAGCAAGTGGAGAAATATTAAACTGCAAGTCGACTAAGGTGATAATCAAGGTTAGATTTATTACCTTTAAATGTTTTACATGCTTAAATTTGAATTAAGGAGTTATAAGGAGATTATAAATTTAGTTGGTTGAAGTTAAATATAGGAGTTATAAGTTTTTAAACTTGAAATTATTATTTGATTTTTTTAATTAAAGAATTGAGTGATAAGGTTTTTTTTTTTTAAGAAAATATTTATTTACTTAACAAAAAAGTACAAAACTCTTTAATCAGAGATCAAAGTGAACAGAGCATTCTAAAAAATAGAACATGAAGACAAAAAAGAACCTCATTATTGGAGTCTTTTTCATCCTCGCATACCACCCCTACCCTTCTGCTTCTTGATGATTTGGCGATAATAACCAGGGGCTATATTTATTGCCTAATTCACTAGTGTGTCATCCTCTTTGTTGAATTCCCACCTTATGTGTTGATAGGATATTTTGCCAATGATCCTACCTAGTTGTCTAATCCTGTCTTGAATAATCTTCGTCTGTAAAGGTCTAAAATCTTTGTTTTTGTCAAGAGCTATTATTATTAGTTTAGAATCCATGTAAATTGTGACCCAAGTGATTCCTTGCTTTGCCACAATTTTTAGGTCAATTTTACATCCAATAGCCTCTACCACATTGTTAGATGTTGTTTCCAAGTTGATAATGTATTTGAGCAGGATCTCACAAGGCCTTGTAAGAATCAGTCCCCCTACTGCTACTTGACTGGGGTTGGACATGGAGAAACCATCAATGAAGAGTGTCAGAAAACATATGTCAAGCAAAGAATTGTTTGCTCTGCATCCTCCCTGTGTCAGAAAATCTTGGAGATTAAGTTGGTAGATCATTCTTCTTTCTATGGGTGACAAATCTTCTTCATATTGTTGTTGACAAAAACTAAATTTTACATTTAGGACTAATTCTTCTTTTATCCTTTGTATTAGAGTTTTATTGTCCTTACATTTTCCTTCAAAAATACTTTGGTTTCTATCCAACCAAATGTGCCAGATGACAAAATATGGTATAGAGTTCCATAGATATTTTAGGAGGGTCTTACCTGTCAGTTCACCTTTATATTATTTGTTCTTGGTAAAACATGTGTCTATGGTTAACCTTCAAGAGTAGGAAAAGCTAAGAATTTTGGTTATTCCTAACCAAATTGAAATTGCCTTTGGGCATTCAAACAAAAGATGGAAAATTGTTTCACTGTTCTACCTGCACCTGTAACAAACATGAGGCCCTTCTATACTCCTTTTTTGCAAATAATCACATATTAAGATTTTATTTTGAGAAACTAGCTAGCTGAGTACTTGTAGTTTATGCGGTGCTCTAGTTTTCCACAATATCGATAGTTTTTTGTTGGTAGATCCAATTTTATGATGTTGGACTCCTAGATGCACTGAGTATTCCCCATTATTGTTGATGCTACCCCAAATAAGTTTGTATGGCATTGTGGGATGAAGAGGTCTAATGCTCGCCATGTGGGACTTAAAATAATCCCAATCTCCTTAAAGTTGAGATGGAATGGGAGGGGAGATCCAATTCTAAGTTTTTGAGGTCCAATAAAACAAGTCACCTAAGTTGAGTTCTCTCTTTTAATGGTGGATTTCCTAGAATCGGGTCCTCCCATAGATTAATTGACTTACCATCTCCTGGTAGCCAAGAAATTTTATCCTCTATTATGCTCTTTGCAACCACTATATGTTTCCAAACCAACGAGGCTCTAGGAAGTTTGTCTATATGTTTGAGCATTTGAACACATGTTTGATTATTTACATACTTGCTTACTAGTATGCGCTACCATGCTTGATTGTGTTTAAGAATATTCCAGAGAAGTTTTGCTCCCAATGCTTTTGAAACTATCTCCATTTTTTTTATTCCCAGTCCTCCTTGAATTTTACTTTTGGTGACCATCTCCAAATTGACCAAGTGGAACTTTTTTCTTTCTAATTGCCTACCTCCTTGCCATAGGAAGTTGTGTATGATCCCATATGCCTTTTGCAAAATAAACATGGGAGCATGATAGACTAATAGTTGGTAGACTAGAAGAGAAGCTAACACTGATTTGATCAGTACTACCCTTCCTGCAAGACTGATCCAACTATTACTGTAACTTTGTACCCTCCTAACCATCTTGTCCAATATTGGGGTCCAATAGTTTGAGGCTTTGAGGTGGAAGCTCATGGACACTCCTAGATATCTGAAGTATTTTTCAGTGCCAGACCAAAATCCTAGGATAGTGCAAAAGAGTTTGAATCTTATTACTGCAACATTTTATGTATATAACTGACTCTTTTGAATGTTTATATGATCCCCAATAGCTTGTGTGACCCAATCCAGACATTGCTTGAATTGTCTAACAGTTTGCTTGGTGGCTTCACCTAGAAGAATTTTATTATCTATAAATTGACCATGTGTTACAAATTTGCATCCTACTGCAGCCTCTATCGTTGTTATTTTTATTTCTCTTATAAGATGGTTGATTAATCTTCCAAGAGTCTTAGCTAAAATTATGTAAAGGTATGGTGATAGTGGACAGCCTTGTCTAATTCCTCTTGTAGCCTAAAAGAAATTTGTTGGTTCTCCATTTATTAAGGGGGCTATCCATAGGTTTTTTATGCATGCTCGATCCACTTGATGACCTGATGTGGGAATCCAAACTTTTGTAGGACCTATTCTACAAATTGTATATTAACTCGATCAAAGGTGTTTGCCATATCAAGTTTTATAACAATTTGTTTCTTTTTGATTTTCTACTACTGTGGAGGACTTCATGCAATGTTATGATATTATCATATATTTGCTTTTCAGGTATGAATCCTCCTTGCTCTTCTGATATTAGTTTGTCGAGTTTCTACTTCATTCTATTGGCCAACAACTTGGTAATAATTTTTTAAGAAGAGTTACATAGAGAAATTGGTCTGAATCTAGAGAAAATAGTGGCATTTTTTTCTTTAAGAATCAATGCTAGAAAGGTGGAGTTGATGGTTCCAATAAGCTTACATTTCACCCTAACATCCTCAATCATGCATAGCAAATCTTCTCCGATGATGTGTAAGTATTGCTGGTAAAAGTTGTTTGTGAATCCATCAGTTCCAAGAGCTTTATCCTTTGGTAGAGTTGCTATAATATCCTTAATTCCTCCATAGTAATTGGTTTACTGAGATCTTGTTTGTCTTCCAAAATTAATATTGTCAGTATATGCTGCAACAGTTTTCCCTAGGAATGAGGGTTACCATTTTCTCTAGAGAGCAGAGCTGAGTAATGTTGATTGGCAAGTTCCTTATTCTTTTCCATGTCTGTATAAGTGGTTCCTTCATGCTCTATATCCTTGATTGTGTTCTTTTGGCAGCGTTGCATGGTTTTCAGATGAAAACATTTGGTGTTTTTATCCCCCTTGCTTAGCCAAACCATTCGGGATCTAAGCCTCCAATGTGTTTCTTCTTCAGTGCTTAATTTATTGAGCTTTTGAATCAGGTCATTTCTTGCATCTTCTTGCCATGGTTGATTATGATGATCCCCAATTTCTATTTCTAGCCGCTCTAGTTGTTGCATCAACTACTTCTTGTCTGGTTTGACTCTCACTTTTTTTGCCATCATGTGCTTCAATTTTTGAATTTTGATTTTCCACTTTTCTTGGAGGTTGGTGGATTGGACCTGTTGGTTCCAAGTGCTTTCCACAATTTCATTGAAATATTCTTCTACTGCCCATTCAGAGTTATATTTAAAAGGAGATTTTTAGGGTTGTAGGTTTTGGCCACTATCCAAGAGTATTGGCTTATGATCTGAGATAGGGTTCTGAATGATGTGACTGGAAGTGAGGGGAAAGTGTGTTAGGATATTTCCACTAATCAAACATCTATCCAATCTTTCTGCAGTATAGTTTACCCTTGCTCTTCTATTGCTCCAAGTGTACTTTCCTTTGGTCAGTCTAATGTCTTGTAAGCTTTCATCTCCCATAATTTGATTGAGTATATATCTATTTGGATCCCTTGCTAAACTTCCCCCAACCTTCTCCTGGTGGTAGAGAACTATGTTGAGATCTCCTCCTAGTATTATGTTATCAAACCTCTCATTGTCTAGCCAATGTGCTAAGTTTTTCCATGCTTCTCTTTTCTAAATATGATGATTTGGACCATAAAAAATTATTACTACTACACTAGTTCCATCTGGTAAGACAAATTTTGTACCTATCCAATTATTATGCTTATGTTGTAAGCTACAAACTAATTGTTGTGGATCCCAAACCAAAGCTAGTCCCCATGAAACTCCCATAGAGTCAATAGTTATTAGTTTTGATTGTGCCCATATATTCTGCCATTCTGTGGTCAGTGTTGCCTCTACTTTTTTTGTTTCCTGAATACAAACTATTGTTGGATTTTGCTCCTATATTAGAACTTTGAGATAGTTTTTTTCAAAGGAATTCCCAGGCCCCTACAGTTCCATGATATAATATTCATTTTTTTGGATTGCTTCTTATTTTTTATGAAGCTCTCCTCAATTCTAACTTGCATTTTGGATTGCAAGTCTTTTTGTGCCTGCTCATTTTTGAGTTGTTGGTTCAATTTTCTTACCTTAGCTGCAGATCATGTAGTCAGTAAGCCCTCGAGAATCATGATTTCCTCCACTTGTGTTTCTTCTACCTCTTCCTCTGAGTTCCCATCAGTTTTTTCTCCAACAATTGTGTTCTATGGTGTATCTCCTAAGATCTCTGGTGACTTGTTAGCTTCAATTGTAGGTAACTTCTCTTTATCTTTAGGAGCCATCACATCTAGAGAGGTGATTTCCTTTTCTCCCTTATTAAGACTTGCATTTTTTTGTGCTGAAATATTTTTTGATCCTGTGGTTGAGATTGTCGATTCTTGCTTCTTGATTTGCGCGGTCTCCTTTTGACTTCTTGGAATCCTAGTTCTTCCTTTTTTATTTCATGTGCTTGTTTAATTGGGTAGTTTTGGGAGAAATGCCCATGCTCATGGTATGTTATACACTTGAATGGTATATGCTCATAGTCCAGGGGTTGGTTATGTATCCAATCAAACACCTTTATTCTAATATGCTCAAACAAACCCTTTTTCAGATTGACTTACACACAAATGCGTGCGCATATAGCATTATTGGCCTTTGGAGGAGCCCAATCAATGAATGTTCCAATAGTTTTTCCTATTAATTCCATTGAAGGTTTGTTCCATAGGTGCAGTACAACCTCACCCAAACAAAAACTTCTTCAGGCTCCTCCTCTTGAGGATCAAATGTCATGCTCTACGGGGTCATGTAGAGTGGGTTGGATCCTAGAAACCAAGGAACTCCATGAAAGATAGTGCTATTGTCCCCCATAGAGGCAAATGTAATGACAAAGTATCCCCTACCGGTCATCATGAATTCATAAGAGGATACTTTACCCCCTAATCTGTGTTGATCTATTTCTAGATTGTGATTGGACTAGGCCATATTCCCACAAATTCGCATGCAAGGCTTGGGTGGAAAGCGTGAGCAAATACTGCTAGATGTAACTTGGAGGTACCTCAATCATAGGAGACTCATCTAACTTGGGTACAAAGGTACCATTGTTAGAGCGAGCAGGTGGTTTTGGATGGGGTGCTTTTCTCGTTTTAAGCACTTGACGCATATGATCCAGGTTCTCCTTATCAAAGGGAAACTGTTGTGAAAACATGGAGAAGACCTCATTGTCTGCTTGTTTGAAAAGTGAGGCTACAGTCATCATTGCAACCAACAGACTACCATAAATCACTTCCCAAAGAAGAGGTTCCTATTTTTAAAGCCCTAGCCAATGAAATATTTTCAATGCTAAAGCCAAATAAGTACCATACCTGAACTGATACTCACGATATCTCCTGGAAAAATCGATTGATGCTAGGGTTTTTTGTCTTCCCCAAATTCATTCCTCCTCCAACAAATAAAATATTCTAAAAAAAATAAATTACTGTCACTTGTGTTTTTTTTTTCTTTGTGCTTCACTTTGCAAACCCTAGCTTTGTTGCGTGCACTCCACGATTCTAGCCAAACAAACTTCTTCAAACTGTTGTTCACATGCACAAAAAAATTGTAGATGGATCTTCAACTATCACCATGGTTGCTCCCTCTCACACAATTCTTAAACCTCTCTATCAATTTTTAAAGATAAGGTTTTCTACTTTAGATAGTTTAGTTGATTTATTTTTCCAAAGTTTTTAATATTTGAAGATATTTTAAGAAATTTAAATTAGAAGATTTATTTTGAGATTATAAATTTTTGAAATTTTGCAAGTTCAATATATTAGGGAATTAAAATGATTTCTACATCAAAAGTTTAGAAAGATTTAAAATTTGCAAATTTCATATTTGAGTGATTATCTAACTTGGGAGATATAAGGTTTACTACTTCAAAGGAATTACTTTGATCATTATGGAAGGAAATATGGAGTCCATAATCAGAAAGGAAATACTATAACTTATTAAATCTCGTATTGAAAAATTGATTAAAAAAATCTAAGGGTAAGCTAGATATGACATTACAATTCATCTATAGAGAAGTTATGGATGAAAGTTTTGAGACATTTGAATACTATTTACATTCAAAACTTGTTGAAGCAATTGATAATTCTAAGGATGATATTATGATACCTATTGACATAGGTAGTATAATGTATATGACATTCCTTTCACTTGAACTTCATAAATATGAAAATCAAAAGCAAAAATAGTTGATTGAAACTCTAAAAAAGAAAGTAGAGATTGATACAAGTGAATCAATTGAATCATCTCTAAAAACAATGTTTCATTCTACATGCAATATTGATATTCCAAGTTCATCCAATTCAAAAAATTATTATGATGCTCTAAGTGAATGTTCAAAAGATACAAGACAATATCAAGATTGTAAGAAAACTAGATCAAATAAAGCACATGAATCAAAGGGCAAAGATATTCATTTATCAGATGTACACAACAAAGGAACAAATTCAGATGAATTAAAGATCAAGGACAAAAAAGAAGTTTAAGTAGTTCATGATCCAAACAATGAAGATAAAAAGACTAAAGAACTAAAGAATGAATATGAAGACAAATCTCAAGCATAGGTTCATGAACAATGCAAGATCTCATGAAGATTGAAGACAAAGACAAAGATCAAGATTGAATATTAAAGTCTTCAATAACCAAATAATGTAATACATGAGGATGTTGAGGAATATTACATTATTTGGTACATGCAAATGTACCCCTATGGTACCTTCATGGTACAAATTATAAATATGTAATAGATTAGGGTTGAGTCTATAGTTTAGAGTGTGATTTATATTTCCTTTTTACGTAAGTGTCAATGTGTAGGACATGTACAAGTGTCATTAAGTTAGAGTGCAAGTGCATATTAAGAGAATGTGCACAAGTGTCATGTAAGTTAGAGTGCAAGTGCAAATTGAGAGAATGTGCACAAGTGTCATGTATGTAAGTGTGCAAATATGTAATGTGAGGATGTGCACAAGTGTCTTAGATTAGGAGTACATGTAGAAGTGTAAGAGTCATGTAGATGTGTGCAAGTGTCATAGAGTTAAGTGTGCATGCAAGAAGAAAGTGAAGAGTCTAGTATGCAAGTGGCAAGATGATAAGCCAAAGGTCATGAGACTTATCATATGGAGAGCAATAATCAAGTACTTGAAGATTCACATTACTATGGTTATATTATGGAGACAATGCTCCATGATAAAGAGGATATGAATATCCTATTATTTGATTGTAAGAGGAAGAAAAGGAATAAAGCTTGTATACAAATTTTGAGCAATTAATATTGTAAGTTTTCTTCATGCATAGTTCATGAATGACTTAGGCCATTTACATTCATATTTTTTTTGGTAATTAAGGAACAATTTCATTACATCCGGGTTTTCCAAGTTGACCCAAAACATTTTACAAAAATCAGCACTATGCTATTACGGATCAAAACCTCAATAGGAATAGACTGTCCTTCGCTACTAGTACCCTTTTGAGGCCACCCAGCCAAGAACGAGCACAGCCCCTTACACATAATTACAAACACCTTAGAACACAGGCAGCAGCCCACTACAAAGCTTTCTTGCTACCCCAGTCGCAAAAATACGACCTATCATGAAATCGTGACGTCCTTAAGTCTTCTCCTTCATTAGCTCTGGAGAGTCGCAAAACGGTGACATGTTGCAAAAATGAGACATGTCGCGAAATCACGACATTCTGCCTTCATTTTGCTCCTTTGTCGCTATAAGTCGTGAAAATGCAACATGTCACAAAAATGAGCCATGTCGCGAAATCATGACATTCGTCTCCCATTTTGCACTCTTTCTGCTTCCAGCCACGAAAATGTGACATGTCGCGAAATCGCGATGTCCTTAAGTCGTTTCCATATTTTACTTTGTATAGTCACGAAAATGCAACCTATCATGAAAAATAGACATGTCGCAAAATAGCGACATTCTACTTGCGTTCTGCTCCTTTACCGTTGCATGTCGCGAAAATGCGACATCTCGCGACAATGAGACATGTCACGAAATCACGACATTCGTCTTCCATTTTGCACTCTTGTCGCTTCCATCCGCGAAAATGCGACATGTCACGAAATCGCGACATCCTTAATTCTTTTCCTTCATTTACTTTGGATAGTTGTGAAAATACGGCATGTTGCGACAGTGATACCTATCACGAAATTGTGACAATCTGCCTACGTTCTGCTCCTTTGCCATTGCCTGTCCCGAAATTGAGACATGTCGCGAAATCGTGACATTCGTTTCTCGTTTTGTTCTCTTGCCGCTTCTAGCCATGAAGAATCGATAAGTCACAAAATCGCATCGTCCTTGAGTCTTTTCCTTCATTTTCTCTAGATCATCGTGAAACTGCGACATGCCATGACATCACGACTCTTCTACCTCTTTGTCCTCTTTTGTTGCTTTTGGACACGAAACGGAAACATGTCATGAAATCGCGACACATTCGCCTCCTTGCTCCTTTTTTTGGCTTTTGCCCGCGAAAATCCAACATGTCGCGATATCGTGACACTTTTGCCTCCTTACTCTTTCTCTTCTCTTTTGGTCGCAAAAATGCGACATGTCACGATATCGTGACACTTTTTCCTTCCTACTCTTTCTCTTCTCTTTTGGTCGTGAAATTGCGACATGTCGTGAAATCGCGACATTTTTCCTTCTTACTTTTTCTCTTCTCTTTTGATCGCGAAAATGCGACATGTCAAGATATCGCGACACTTTTTCCTTCTTGCTCTTCTTTTCTCTTTTGGTCGCAAAACTACGGCCTGTCGCGATATCGCGACACTTTTTCGTCTTGCTCAACATGTCACCAAAACGTGACACTTTTTCCTTCTTGCTCAACATGTCGCGATATCGCAACATTTTTCCTTCTTACTCTTTCTCTTCTCTTCTGGCTTGTCTCTGAATTGGGTTGTTGAGGAAGTAAAGCTTACTCTTGTTGAAGTTCACCTTCTGTCCCACAGCATCCTCGTAGGGCTGGAGAATGTGCTTAATCCTTCTGGCTTCAACCACTAAAGACTGGATCAACATTAGAGTGTCATCAACAAATTGTTGGTGAGTAACCGGGTTGGTGAGAGAGGTGGCTTTAATCCCTAAAATTAATCCAAAGAGTGCAAGCTGCTTTAATAGTTCTACCTAATGCCTCTGCTACTATAATGAACAACATTGGGCTAATCAGATCTCCTTGTCCGAGCCCCCTATGGCTCTAGAAATACCCAACCTGTCGTGCCATTGACCAAAACCGAGAACCAAGGTTCGGATATGCACTCTTTTATCATCCTGACCCACTGAGGATGAAAGCCGAACTTCAAAAGAACAGCTGTAAAAAAATCCCAGTTAATGCAGTCAAAAGCTTTATTCATATCAAGCTTTAGGGCAAAGACATCCTTGTTGGTTTGCTTAGCAAAGTGCAGAGCTTCATGGACTGTGATCACACCATACACAATTGATCTCCCATGAACTGAGCTTCCTTGACCAGGGTCAATAATGAGGGGCAATATTTCTTTCATCCTGTTAGCAATGGCTTTTGTTAAGATCTTGTAGGATACGTTACATAAACTAATCGATCTGAAATCTACCATTGTCTCTGGCATTGGGCCCTTAGGAATTAGGGCAATAAAGGTGGACTTGAACCCTCTCGAGATATGTTTTGAAGTCTGAAACTCTTTGATAACAGAAATGACATCCTCTCCCACAATATCCCAGAAAACTTGGAAGAACCAAGGAGGGAACCCATCGGGCCAGGGGCCTTCTCGGGTTCCATACTAAACAAAGCATTTCTGATTTCTTCATCAGTGAAGGGAGCAAGAAGCTTACCATTAATGGCCTCATCAACCAAGCTAGGAATGAACTAGAGGAGAGTGTCCTTGGCTTCCTCTATACATTGGGATTCATCCCCGATAAGGGAGTTGAAATACGCAATTGCTTCCTCTCTGATCTCAATCAAATCTTGGGTTTTGGATCCATCAGCTTTGGTCAACTCTCTGATCTTGTTATTACTTCTGTTCCTCAAGGTTGTGACATGAAAGAACTTTGAGTTCAAGTCACCATCCTTTAGCCATAGTGCCCTAGATTTTTGTCTCCAGTATATCTCTTCACAAGCCAAAATATTATGATATTCTGAAAGCTTGGCTTGCTCCTCCTTCCTAGAAGCTTCATAACCGTTACCATTTTGTATCGAGTTGTCAATGACCTACAACATTTCTTCCACTTGTTTCTTGTTCTCAAAAAGGTTCCCAAAAACCTCCTTATTCCAAGTTCTAAGATTATCCTTTACTAATTTCAGCTTTTGAGCAAGTTTGAAACCTAAACTTCCCTGAAAGGGTTGCCGCCACCATCTGGAAATATTTTCTTTTAACTTTGGGTGCCCGATCCACATTGACTAGAATTGAAAAGGTTTTTTGAAGGAATTTGACTTTGGAACCTCCAAAAGGATGGGATTGTGATCAGAGGAAATTTTGGGAAGAGTTTGCAGAGTAGAGTTTCCAAACCCAGCAATTGCCTCCTTTGATAAGAAAACCCGTCAAGTCTTTCCTAGATAAGTTGGCTCCCTGTTCGCTCGTTGCTCCAAGTATACTTGGATCCTCTTAGCCTCACATCCATCAGATGGTTCGAGTTTACGAAGTCATTGAAGTCTTCCATACTTCTGGTTAGGAGCCCTGTTCCACCCTTTTTTTCCAAGGGGTATAATGGCGTGTTGAAGTCGCCCGCCACCACCCACGGGATGTCATGGAAAGCATCACCCAGTTTGCCCAGGTACTCCCACAAAGAAGCTCTCCCTTGAACAAAATTGGGAGCATATACATTTGAGAAGATCCAGGATCTATTGTTGTCAATATCATGGAAAAAAACACTCAAGACCCCTGTCATCATCTTGGATAATGCTGCCTTCCACCACCCGAGGATCCCAAAGAACCATGAGCCCCCCTGAAGTTCCTCTAGCAGGTTTGTACACCATGTCCCCTTGACTCCACATATTTTTTGCTATTGTTTTTTACTGGGCTTTGTCTAATTTTGTTTCTTGCAACATCAAAATTGTTGGATTGTATTGCCTTCTTAACGAGCTAACCACCCTCTGAGTGGGTCGGTCATTGAGGCCTCTCACATTCCATGAGAGAACCTTCATTTAGATTGTTTAGAGTTTTTCCCCTTCCCCCTCCCTTGAGGAGGTTTTCCTAATTTGTTATCTTCATGCCCTGGGATAACTTGTTGTATCAGTGTTTTCTATTTGCCATTGGAAATCTCATTGTTAGTCCTCATTCTGTTGTGCTCTGCATTTGACATCCTCCCCTTCTTTCTCTCACTGCAATAGTCAATAGGTGACTTAGTAGTACTCCTGGTCTTCTTGGGGCTAAAAGGTGGATGAACTATCTATTGTAGAATCGGACTAACGCATTCCTCAAAATCATTCATTTCTACCACCTCAATCCTTGATTCTAACTCCTCCATTTGTTTCTTGTATTCTCCTGATTTTTGTAGTGAACATTCTAGATGGTTTGACGAGCTTCTGGCTATGATGTTGGGAAGGTCTATTTTCGAAGACTCTATCTCCTCCACCCATTTTCTATATTCTCTGGGATTTTTCCTTACCCCTCCCCCGGGGGCTTGAGGGGTTCTTGGTTATGGGATTTGTAGGACCTGCCCTTGATGGGGATTCTAGGGTTTCAGGGATTTCACCTTATAGGTTTCCTTCCTCTAAATCCTCACTCTCCCCTTATACCATTAGATCATCTAAAATTTTGAACTTATTTGAGCTTGGAATTTTAGGGCTTACCTGATTTTCTTGTTCATCGGTGAGATGTTGCTTTTCTTTGCTCTGACCTTGCCCTACCCCCTGTTTTGTCTTCTCCTGATAAATGTGGTTATTTTTAGATGGCCTAAACCCTCCTTTGCCCATAGGGCCTCCTTTTAAAGGGAGGTTCGTAGGAAACCCTTTCTCATTTGCTCGTTTGCCTTCCATCCTTTGGTTTTCTCTGCTAGCTGCAAGATTGGGGCACTAATTTTGCAAATGGCCTTGGGTTTTGCACTCAGGGCAAAAAGCTGGTCTGTTTTCATATTCCATCGCCTATTTTCTTAGGTAGTTATCGTACCCTAGCTCCACAATATTTGGTAGCTCAGAGTCTAAATTAGCGTTGATGCATATTCTTGCATGTGTCATCCTTGTCCTCGCCAAGGTTGCATGATCTATGGAAACCAGTTCTCCAATCGCTCTGGCGATGCCTTGCAACCAATACTCATTGAAAAACTAAGCTGGTAGGTTAGGAATTCGAACCCAAATAGGGGCAGTATTGATATTCTATTTTTTAGGGTCAAAATCCCCCCCCCCCACTTCCTAAGGAATAGACTGTGTTTCCCTAAAAACTAGGGTCCACCAATTAGAACACGGTTCTCATCCTCCTTGTTATTAAATCTTATGATGAAAAACCCCCTGGACAGGGCAACAACCTCCATACTCCCCACCGTTCTCCATTTGGATAGAGCCCAGGATCGTATAGTCTCTATATCCGGCCTTCCACCCAAAAACTTACCCACTAAATAAAACTCTTCCATGGATAAACAAGAACCCATCGAAGCAGTAGGAGCCATTATCCTATTATTCATCAGAATGAGGGGCGGGAGTGAAATGAAATCACTGTTCCTCCCCTTAACAATTTTTGCAAAGGACCGACCACCTCTGGGACCTGCAACGCCCTTTTGGGTCCCTTTGTTCGGATCTTTTTGAGGAGGGTCGATCCCTCTTTGGGTAGCCCCACCTGTCGTCGAAGGCATCCCTTCCTCTGGATCCTTGCCTGATTCCTTCTCGAGGTTCCTTCCCAAACCCTCTGTGCCTTCTCTGCTATTCCCACCCGAAACTTTCAAACTTCCTCCGCTGCTCCTCTCCTCCATTCCTTCCCGCTCCATCCTTTTTCAATTCCTAAAAGAGCCATTTACATTCATATTAGATTACATGAGTGAATGTTATTTTCATTTTTTATATTGGCCTTGATATACATATTAAATTGCTCATATATTATTCTACTCTTCATTATTGATATTTTGACCTTTAATATTATGACTTCTTTATATTGGGACTTGTGATATTTTGTGGTAGTAAGGCTTAAAAAACCAATAAAAGGTTCTAAGCGTGTTGGCGATAGTTGCAAAAGATATAGGGTTCCAGTATTCAACTGGTAACCCAAATAACCTAACCCATATAGGACCAATAGAAGGCATTTACTCCTCTACTCGAAACTTCTTATGCCAAAGGTTTCATGAACAAACCCGCTCTCCTATAGACCTCCATGGAAAACATGATCTCGATCCTCTTCACATTTAAAGAGAACTGGGAAATAACCATTGGAATAGAGTATAATATGAGATTCTCCCTTAGTTCACCCATTGTTATATGCCCAGTCCTTAAAAATTGATAGTTAGGGTTTAAAACCCATGAATTTCCTTTCCATATCCTTTTTAGTTAAACTATTAAAAAGCCATCTATCGCTTTCATGTATATGTTAGCATTTTTAGAAGCCTACAAGGAAACTTGGCTACGATGTTATCCAAGTGCCCTTCACCTCTCAAACCTCCTGCATCCCAAAAATAATATTTAGTGGAGGGAGATATCCCATTATACCACCACCATGATAGAGCTACAAGAGTATCTGAAACCCTATTTCACTCCAAAAGCAAAAAAAATAAATAAAATTACATGCACTTTTTCAAAGAAAATCCACTCTATACTCTTGCCATCAGTCTCTACATATATTATTACGTTGAATATATATATTTTTAGTTAAATGACATGAACTCTTATATATTATAATATGTAATAACAATTTTTTTTTTTTTACACAACATAAACTCAATTAATTATTTATATTACTATCTTCCCTTTACATCTCATCACATATTATAATTACATCGAGAGGCGTTCCTACAATGGTAGACAAAGGGTGGGAGTTCTCTCTTTTAATGGTGGATTTCCAAGTGATTCTGCAATTTGATTGGAGTTCTCTCTTTTAATGGTGGATTTCCTAGAATCAGGTCCTCCCATAGATTAATTGACTTACCATCTCCCGGTAGCCAAGAAATTTTATCCTCTATTATGCTCTTTGCAACCACTATATGTTTCCAAACCAACGAGGCTCTAGGAAGTTTGTCTATATGTTTGAGCATTTGAACACATGTTTGATTATTTACATACTTGTTGACTAGTATGCGCTACCATGCTCGATTGTGTTTAAGAATATTCCAGAGAAGTTTTGCTCACAGTGCTTTTGAAACTATCTCCATTTTTTTTATTCCCAATCCTCCTTGAAGTTTACTTTTGGTGACCATCTCCAAATTGACTAAGTGGAACTTTTTTCTTTCTAATTGCCTACCTCCTTGCCATAGGAAGTTGTGGATGATTCCATCTGCCATTTGCAAAATAAACATGGGAGCATGATATACTAATAGTTGGTAGACTAGAAGAGAAGCGAACACTGATTTGATCAGTACTACCCTTCCTGCAAGACTGAGCCAACTATTATTGTAACTTTGTATCCTCCTAACCATCTTGTCCAATATTGGGGTCCAATAGTTTGAGGCTTTGAGGTGGAAGCTCATGGACACTCCTAGATATCTGAAGTATTTTTCTATGCTAGACAAAAATCCTAGGATAGTGCAAAAGAGTTTGAATCTTATTATTGCAACATTTTATGTATATAACTGACTCTTTTGAATGTTTATATGATCCCCGATAGCTTGTGTGACCCAATCTAGACATTGCTTGAATTGTCTAACAGTTTGCTTGGTGGCTTCACCTAGAAGAATTTTATTATCTGTAAATTGACCATGTGTTACAAATTTGCATCCTACTGCAGCCTCTATCCTTGTTATTTTCATTTCTCTTATAAGATGGTTGATTAATCTTCCAAGAGTCTCAGCTAAAATGATGTAAAGGTATGGTGATAGTGGACAGCCTTGTCTAATTCCTCTTGTAGCCTAAAAGAAATTTGTTGGTTCTCCATTTATTAAGGGGGCTATCCATGGGTTTTTTATGCATGCTCTGATCCACTTGATGACCTGATGTGGGAATCCAAAGGACCTGTTCTACAAATTGTATACTAACTCGATCAAAGGTGTTAGCCATATCAAGTTTTATAACAATTTGTTTCTTTTTTGATTTTCTACTACTGTGGAGGACTTCATGCAATGTTATGATATTATCATATATTTGTTTTTCAGGTATGAATCCTCCTTGCTCTTCTGATATTAGTTTGTCAAGTTTCTACTTCATTCTATTTGCCAACAACTTGGTAATAATTTTTTAAGAAGAGTTACATAGAGAAATTGGTCTGAATCTAGAGAAAATAGTGGCATTTTTTCTTTAATAATCAATGCTAGAAGGGTGGAGTTGATGGTTCCAATAAGCTTACATTTCACCCTAACATCCTCAATCATGCATAGCAAATCTTCTCCGATGATGTGTAAGGATTGTTGGTAAAAGTTGTTTGTGAATCCATCAGGTCCAGGAGCTTTATCCTTTGGTAGAGTTGCTATAATATCCTTAATTCCTCCATAGTAATTGGTTTACTGAGATCATGGTTGTTTTCCAAACTTAATATTGTCAGTATATGCTGCAACAGTTTTCCCTAGGAATGAGGGTTACCATTTTCTCTAGAGAGCAGAGCTGAGTAATGTTGATTGGCAAGTTCCTTATTTTTTCCCTGTCTATATAAGTGGTTCCTTCATGCTCTATATCCTTGATTGTGTTCCTTTGGCAACGTTGCATGGTTTTCAGATGAAAATATTTGGTGTTTCTATCCCCCTTGCTTAGCCAAACCATTCGGGATCTAAGCCTCCAATGTGTTTCTTCTTCAGTGCTTAATTTATTGAGCTTTTGAATCAAGTCATTTCTTGCATCTTCTTGCCATGGTTGAGGAGGATGATCCCCAATTTCTATTTCTAGCTGCTCTAGTTGTTGCATCAACTACTTCTTGTCTGGTTTGACTCTCACTTTTTTTGCCATCATGTGCTTCAATTTTTGAATTTTGATTTTCCACTTTTCTTGGAGGTTGGTGGATTGGACCTGTTGGTTCCAAGTGCTTTCCACAAGTTCATTAAAATATTCTTCTACTGCCCATTCAGAGTTATATTTAAAAGGAGATTTTTAGGGTTGTAGGTTTTGGCCACTATCCAAGAGAATTGGCTTATGATCTGAGATAGGGTTCTGAATGATGTGACTGGAAGTGAGGGGAAAGTGTGTTAGGATATTTCCACTAATCAAACATCTATCCAATCTGTTTGCAATATAGTTTACCCTTGCTCTTCTATTGCTCCAAGTGTACTTTCCTTTGGTCAGTCTAATGTCTTGTAAGCTTTCATCTCCCATAATTTGATTGAGTATATCTCTATTTGGATCCCTTGCTGAACTTCCCCCAACCTTCTCCTGGTGGTAGAGAACTATGTTGAGATCTCCTCCCAGTATTATGTTGTCAAACTTCTCATTGTCTAGCCAATGTGCTAAGTTTTTCCATGTTTCTCTTTTCTAAATAGGATGATTTGGACCATAAAAATTTATTACTGCTACACTAGTTCCATCTGGTAAGACAAATTTTGTACCTATCCAATTATTATGCTTATGTTGTAAGCTACAAACTAATTGTTGTGGGTCCCAAACCAAAGCTAGTCCCCCTGAAACTCCCATAGAATCAACAGTTATTAGTTTTGATTGTGCCCATATATTCTGCCATTCTGTGGTCAGTGTTGCCTCTACTTTTTTTGTTTCTGAATACAAACTATTGTTGGATTTTGCTCCTATATTAGAACTTTGAGATAGTTATTTTCAAAGGAATTCCCAGGCCCCTACAGTTCCATGATATAATATTCATTTTTTTGGATTGCTTCTTATTTTTTATGAAGCTCTCCTCAATTCTAACTTGCGTTTTGGATTGCAAGTATTTTTGTGCTTGCTCATTTCTGAGTTGTTGGTTCGATTTTCTTACCTTAGCTGCAGATCATGTAGTCAGTAAGCCCTCGAGAATCATGATTTCCTCCACTTGTGTTTCTTCTACCTCTTCCTCTGAGTTCCCATCAGTTTTTTCTCCAACAATTGTGTTCTATGGTGTATCTCCTAAGATCTCTGGTGACTTGTTAGCTTCAGTTGTAGGTAACTTCTCTTTATCTTTAGGAGCCATCACATCTAGAGAGGTGATTTCCTTTTCTCCTTTATTAAGACTTGCATTTTTTTGTGCTTAAAGCTTTTTTTATACTGTGGTTGAGATTGTTGATTCTTGCTTCTTGATCTGCACAATCTCCTTTTGACTTCATGGAATCCTAGTTCTTCCTTTTTTATTTCTTGTGCTTGTTTAATTGGGTAGTTTCAGGAGAAATGCCCATGCTCATGGTATGTTATACACTTGAATGGTATATGCTCATAGTCCAGGGGTTGGTTATGTATCCAATCAAACACCTTTATTCCAATATGCTCGGGCAAACCCTTTTTCAAATTGACTTACACACAAATGCGTGCGCATATAGCATTATTGGCCATTGGAGGAGCCCAATCAATGAATGTTCCAATAGCGTTTCCTGTTAATTCCATTGAAGGTTTGTTCCATAGGTGCAGTACAACCTCACCCAAACAAAAACTTCTTCAGGCTCCTCCTCTTGAGGATCAAATGTCATGCTCCACGGGGTCATGTAGAGTGGGTTGGATCCTAGAAACCAAGGACCTCCATGAAAGATAGTGCTCTTGTCCTCCACAGAGGCAAATGTAATGACAAAGTATCCCCTACCTATCATCATGAATTCATAGGAGGAGACTTTACCCCCTAATGTGTGTTAATCTATTTCTAGATTGTGATTGGACTAGGCCATATTCCCACAAATTCGCATGCAAGGCTTGGGTGGAAAGCGTGAGCAAAGACTGCTAGATGTAACCTGGAGGTACCTCAATCACAGGAGACTCATCTAACTTGGGCATGAAGGTACCATTGTTAGAGCGAGTAGGTGGTTTTGGATGGGGTGCTTTTCTCATTCTAAGCACTTGACGCATATGATCCGAGTTCTCCTTATCAAATGGAAACTATTGTGAAAACATGGAGAAGACCTCATTGCCTACTTGTTTGAAAAGTGAGGCTACAATCATCATTGCAACCAATAGACTACCATAAATCACTTCCCAAAGAAGAGGTTCCTATTTTTAAAGCCCTAGCCAATGAAATATTTTCAAAGCTAAAGCCAAATAAGTACCATACCTGAACTGATACTCACGATCTCTCCTAGAAAAATCGATCGATGCTAGGGTTTTTTGTCTTCCCCAAATTCATTCCTCCTCCAACAAATAAAAGATTCTAAAAAAAATAAATTACTGTCACTTGTGTTTTTTTTTTTCTCTGTGCTTCACTTTGCAAACCCTAGCTTTGCTGCGTGCACTCCACGATTCTAGCCAAACAAACTTCTTAAAACCGTTGTTCACATGCACAAAAAAATTGTAGATGGATCTTCAACTATCACTATGGCTGCTCCCTCTCACACAATTCTTAAACCTCTCTATCAATTTTTAAAGATAAGTTTTTCTACTTTAGATAGTTTAGTTGATTTATTTTTCCAAAGTTTTTAATATTTGAAGATATTTTAAGAAATTTAAATTAGAAGATTTATTTTGAGATTATAAATTTTTGAAATTTTGCAAGTTCAATATATTAGGGAATTAAAATGATTTCTACATCAAAAGTTTAGAAAGATTTAAAGTTTGCAAATTTCATATTTGAGTGATTGTCTAATTTGGAAGATATAAGGTTTACTACTTCAAAGGAATTACTTTGATCATTATGGAAGGAAATATGGAGTCCATAATCAGAAAGGAAATACTATAACTTATTAAATCTCGTATTGAAAAATTGATTAAAAAAATCTAAGGGTAAGCTAGATATGACATTACAATTCATCTATAGAGAAGTTATGGATGAAAGTTTTGAGACATTTGAATACTATTTACATTCAAAACTTGTTGAAGCAATTGATAATTCTAAGGATGATATTATGATACCTACTCACATAGGTAGTATAATGTATATGACATCCTTTCACTTGAACTTCTTAAATATGAAAATCAAAAGCAAAAATAGTTGATTGAAACTCTAAAAAGGAAAGTAAAGATTGATACAAGTGAATCAATTGAATCATCTCTAAAAACAATGTTTCATTCTACATGCAATATTGATATTCCAAGTTCATCCAATTCAGAAAATTATTATGATGCTCTAAGTGAATGTTCAAAAGATACAAGACAATATCAAAATTGTAAGAAAACTAGATCAAACAAAGCACATGAATCAAAGGGCAAAGATATCCATTTATCAGAGGTACACAACAAAGGAACAAATTCAGATGAATTAAATATCAAGGACAAAAAAGAAGTTCAAGTAGTTCATGATCCAAACAATGAAGATAAAAAGACTAAAGAACTAAAGAATGAAGATGAAGACAAATCTCAAGCAAAGGTTCATGAACAATGCAAGATCACATGAATATTGAAGACAAAGACAAAGATCAAGATTGAAGATTAAAGTCTTCAATAACCAAATAATGTAATACATGAGGGTGTTGAGGAATATTACATTATTTGGTACATGCAAATGTACCCCTATGGTACCTTCATGGTACAAATTATAAATATGTAATAGACTAGGGTTGAGTCTATAGTTTAGAAGTGTGATTTATATTTCCTTTTTATGTAAGTGTCAATGTGTAGGACATGTACAAGTGTCATTAAGTTAGAGTACAAGTGCATATTAAGAGAATGTGCACAAGTGTCATGTAAGTTAGAGTGCAAGTGTAAATTGAGAGAATGTGCACAAGTGTCATGTATGTAAGTGTGCAAATATGTAATGTGAGGATGTGCACAAGTGTCTTAGATTAGGAGTGCATGTAGAAGTGTAAGAGTCATGTAGATGTGTGCAAGTGTCATAGAGTCAAGTGTGCATGCAAGAAGAAAGTGAAGAGTCTAGTATGCAAGTGGCAAAATGATAAGCCAAAGGTCATGAGACTTATCATGTGGAGAGCAATAATCAAGTGCTTGAAGATTCACATTACTATGGTTATATTATGGAGACATTGCTCCATGATAAAGAGGATATGAATATCCTATTATTTGATTGTAAGAGGAAGAAAATGAATAAAGCTTGTATACAAATTTTGAGCAATTATTATTGTAAGTTTTCTTCATGCATAGTTCATGAATGACTTAGGCCATTTACATTCATATTTGATTATATGAGAATGTTATTTTCATTATTATATTGGCCTTGATATACATATTAAATTGCTCATATATTATTCTACTCTTCATTATTGATATTTTGACCTTTAATATTATGACTTATTTATATTGGGACTTGTGATATTTTGTGGTGGTAAGGCTTAAAAAACCAACAAAAGGTTCTAAGCGTGTTGGCAATAGTTGCAAAAGAGATAGGGTTCCAGTATTCAATTGGTAACCCAAATAACCTAACCCATATAGGACCCATAGAAGGCATTTACTCCTCTACTCGAAACTTCTTATGCCAAGGTTTCATGAACAAACCCGCTCTCCTATAGCCCTCCATGGAAAACATGATCTCGATCCTCTTCACATTTAAAGAGAACTGGGAAATAACCATTGGAATAGAGTATAATATGAGATTCTCCCTTAGTTCACCCATTGTTATATGCCCAGTCCTTAAAAATTGATAGTTAGGGTTTAAAACCCATGAATTTCCTTTCCATATCCTTTTTAGTTAAACTATTAAAAAGCCATCTATCGCTTTCATGTATATGTTAGCATTCTTCTTGGGGTCTATGCACAACATTTTCATAAGCCTACAAGGAAACTTGGCTACAATGTTATCCAAGTGCCCTTCACCTCTCGAACCTCCTGCATCCCAAAAATAAGATTTAGTGGAGGGAGAGATCCCCTTATGCCGCCACCATGATAGAGCTACAAGAGTATCTAAAACCCTATTTCACTTCAAAAACCAAAAAAGGAAATAAAATTACATGCACTTTTTCAAAGAAAATCCACTCTATACTCTTGCCATCAGTCTCTACATATATATTATTATGTTGAATATATATATTTTTAGTTAAATGACATGAACTCTTATATATTATAATATATAATAACAATTTTTTTTTTACACAACATAAACTCAATTAATTAATTTATATTACTATCTTTCCTTTACATCTCATCACATATTATAATTACATCGAGAGGCATTCCTAAAATGGCAGAAAAAGGGTGGGAGACAAAGAGGTCATACATGTCACGTCGTAAACAATTTTTTTTTTTATTAAAAAAAGCCAACATTAACAAAAACATTTAAAATATTTAAACTAACACAACCGACTAACCAACCGTTGCAAACATTTAAACTAACTTAGGTATAAAGGATATATATCTAAAAACATCGAGAGTTATCAATCCCGAGGCGCCTATCTTAGAGATCACACCCCCAAGAAATGAGATGGAGATCACACCCCAAGAAATAAGATAGGTACCTCAAGATTGATAACTGTCGGTGTTTTTAGATATATATCCTTTATATCTAAGCTAGTATATAATAACATTTTTTTTCACAACTCAATTAATTAATTTATGTTACAATCCTCCCTTTACATCTCACTACATAGTAGTATTTTAATAACTTATACATATATTGAACTTCGATTGCTCCTTAAAAAATCTAACCAATCATATTCATACACCTATTGTAGGTCCAAGGTAAGTCCAAAATTGATTATTGAACATTAACATTAACATATGATTGACAAGATTATTTATAAGAATTAAACTAACCTAATCTCGTCTATCTCGCTAACCAACACGGTAGGAGAGACGTGTAGCTAACCACTAACCTAGGTAGAGAGTTCTAACCATAACACTAACCTAAATATCTAACATAGGATATTTAGGTACTTACCTAGTTTAACCATGAGGAAAATATCTCATGGTAATTACATAATTACATAGAAAAGTAAATGTAATAACCCCACGTAGTGTAATGCAATACACTACCTTATTTTACCCTAACATCCCCCCTTTATTACATTACTTTGATATACAAAGTTTGCTCCGAAACAGTTGAAATTTGACACGTCCAAGTGCCTTTGTAAAAATATCTACAACCTGTTCGTCGGTGGGAATGTGTTGAAGCTGAATTCTGTGTTTAGGAACTTCATCACGAATGAAATGACAATCTGTATCAATATGCTTAGTTCGTTCATG
Organism: Wollemia nobilis; assembly: GCA_028583015.1. Classification (NCBI taxonomy): domain Eukaryota; kingdom Viridiplantae; phylum Streptophyta; class Pinopsida; order Araucariales; family Araucariaceae; genus Wollemia; species Wollemia nobilis. Next base: position 1,216,650 of record JAQPPZ010001579.1, on the reverse strand, counting down.
ATGTACTGGATTCTTGACCAAGTTCAAAACACCTGAGTTGTCGCAAAACATGTGAATGGGAAGTTTCTTTGGTAGGCCCATGGTAGCCAAGATGCGACTTAGCCATATCGCTTCACACACAGCTCCACGTGCAGCGCGATATTCTGCCTCAGTTGAAGATAAAGCAACCACCTGTTGCTTTTTACTATGCCATGAGACAGGACCAGATCCAAGATGAAAAACATAGCCTGAGGTTGATTTTCTGTCATCTATGGATCCAGCATAATCAGAGTCAGTGTAACTCTGTAAGAAGAATGAGTTATTCTTCTTATACTCTAGACCATAATCGGCACTACCCCGAATGTAGTGTAAGACTCTCTTAGCTTCTTTCCAATGGGAGACCTTTGGTTCTTGCATGAACCGAGAGAGATAGTTTACAGCATAAGTAATATCTGGTCTAGTATTAGTCAGATAGATGAGGCTTCCAATCATCTGTCTATAAAGTGTTCCATCTACCCGTGGTGAGTCTTCATATCGTGATAACTGTAACCCTGATTCCATCGGTGTTGCTTTGGGTTTACAATCAGTCATACGATATTTTTCTACTAAAGTCTTAGCATACTTTGTCTGAGTCACCCTTAGATGATTCTTTTTCTGTTCTATCTCAAGGCCAAGACAGTAGTGGAGAAGTCCTAAGTCTGTCATATCAAATGACTCTTTCAAGTCATCTTTCACGGCTTTAATCATATTCTCTGAATTGCCAGTGATGATCAGATCATCTACATATAACACAAGAATCACTATTTCAGAACCTGTGTTCTTGATATAGAGATTTGCGTCAGATGGACTTCTCTTAAATCCATGTTGCGAGTAGGTGACTATCCATTTTTATGTACCATGCTCTTGGGGCTTGTTTTAGCCCGTATAATGATTTGACCAATTTGCAAACATGTTGCTCATGGCCTTCCTCTGCAAATCCAGGAGGTTGAGTCATGTATACTTCTTCTTTTAAGTCACCATTAAGAAAGGCGCTTTTTACATCCATCTGATGTAACTTCCATCCGAACTGTGCTGCCATAGCACAAAGTACTCGAATGGTGGTCATCCTTGTTGTAGGAGCAAAGGTTTCCTCATAGTCAAGTCCTTCCTTTTGAGCATAGCCCTTTGCCACAAGATGGGCTTTATGCTTATCTATAGTGCCATCTGCCTTATATTTTATTTTGTAAACCCATTTGCAACCTATGGGTTTCTTTCCTTTAGGCAAATCCACTAGCTTCCATGTTTTATTCTTTATGAGGGAGTTATATTCTGCATCCATAGCTGCCTTCCACTGAGGCAGTCTAAGTGCTTCATCAACTGTAGAAGGTTCATTCTCATCACATGCTGATAAGTAAACCCTCTCCTCATCTATCTCCATCTCATCTTCCCTTGGTAACTCTCTATCAACAGAAAGGTCTTGAAAATCTGCACAAAGATCATCAACTGAAGTGGATGCTTCATTCTTTTCTTTCTGTGACATGCTTCTTGTCTTTGGACGATTGAGAGTAAGATCAGGTGGGGAAGTGAGTTTAGAGTCTTTTATTGTGCTTGTATACCATTTGGGTGGCTTTTTCTATTGTGAAGAAGGAGGTTGATGTTCCTCCTCATCATCTAGGTATATTGATGTAGTGTTGGATGTGAAAGCTTCATCAAACACTACATCTCTACTTACATGTATCTTCTTGGTAAATGGGTCTATCAACCGATAGCCTTTTGAAAATTCATCATATCCAAGAAATATACAAGGTAGGGATTTCTCATCTAATTTCTTTCTTTTCTCCTTAGGTATATGCATAAATGCATTACACCCAAATACCCTTAGATGAGTTATGGAGGGTTTCCTACCACTCCATGATTCCTGAGGAGTCATACCTTCAAGAGCCCTTGTGGGAGCCCTATTCAAGAAGATATACTGCAGTTTGAACAGCTTCAGCCCAGTAAGTTTGCTCAAGGTTGGCCCCCTTAAGCATACATCGAACCATTTCCATTATGGACCGATTTCTTCTCTCAGCAACCCCATTGGATTGAGGAGTGTAGGTTGTTGTTAACTGTCTCTTTATCCCATGTGTTTGTAAAAATGAGGAAAATTCTTTTGATGTGTATTCCCCCCCTCGATCTGAACGGAGGGTCTTAATAAAGCATCCTGATTCCTTCTCAACAAGAGTTTTGAACTGTTGAAAATAGGAAAATGCTTCAGACTTCAATTGCAAGAAGAAGACCCACATCTTCCGTGAGTGATCGTCAACAAACAATTGAAAATACCGTTTTCCTCCACAACTTGTAGACATAGGACCACACAAATCTGTGTGTACCAACTCCAAAGGTACCTTAGCTCGAAAAGAGCTAGGTTCAAAAGGTACTCTATGTTGCTTTCCTGACAAGCAATCAAAGCACACTGGCAATGTAGATGAAAGAGTAGGGAGTCCTTTCACCATTTGATATTTACTCAACTCTAGTAAATATCCTGAACTCAAATGCCCAAATCTCTTATGCCAAAGAGAAGTGGCCTCCTTTGTGGTGACTTGCCATTGCAGTATGGGTAGAGGTAATTGCATCTAAGACAAACAAACCATGTTTGTATGAACCTGTTGCTATCTGTTTTCCCTTTTTAGTGATAAAGCAACGTTTCTTTTCTTTGTCCATAGTAAAATTGACATTCATGTTATTGTCCAGGATTTGTGGAACTGACAAGAGATTATTTTTCAATCCTGGAACATAAAGAACTTTTTGAATATTACATTCTCCATCTGGAAGGGAGACAGAAACACTTCCTTCTCCCCTGAACTCGATAGGTCTGATCATCAGCAATGGTGACCGGTCTACCTTCTCGAGCCTCAAATGTTGCAAACCAAGATTTATCGCCGAGTCATATGTTTACTAGCGCCTGAATCTATGTACCACAAAGAGTCCTTGTGGGAGGAATCTATATGTGTCATGAGCACTTTGTGTGCTCTTTCAGAATCTGAACTAGAATCTTCAGCTGCAATGTGACCCTGTTGTTGTTTGTTCTTGTTCTTAGGTTTGCCTTTGCCCTTTTTGTTTCCTTGTTCATTGGGCGTTTTGTTCTTAAACCAACATCTTTTGGTTTCATGAGTGTCTTTGTCACAAATTTTACAATACTGCTTCTTCTTCGGAATCTCTTTGGCTTTACCCTTTTCTTGATTAGAAGAAGAACCTTTCTGTTGATTCCACTTTTTCTTACCACCTTGTCTTTTTGAGAAAAGAGCATTGTTAGATGCCTCATCTCTTTGTAGTTGATTAGCTTCTTCTGTTTGAAGCATATTTACCAACTCGACAAAAGTTATTGTCCTGCCAGAAACTTGTAGTGAGGTGATCAACATTCGGTAGGAGTCAGGAAGAGCTCTCAAAATGATTGAGTTCAAGACTTGGTCTTCCAGTTTCTCTCCTAAGGATTGCAGTTTTGTTTTTAATTCTGCGACTCTGCAGAGGAATAGCTCTACTGTTTCTCCTGATTTCATATGTAGAGTATGAAGCTGTGTTTGAAGGTTAAGAATCGTTGATTGATTCTTTCCCTCAAATATGGTACTTAAGGCATCCCATGTTGCCTTACCAGTTGTAGCTTCACTGATATGAGGTTGGATATCATCAATAATAGCAAGCAAGATCATTAAGGATAGCTTTTTATCCTTTTTATCAAAATCTCTTTGATCTTGTCCTGGTGATTGAGGTCTAGTGACACTTCCATCCACTATTGACCACAATTCCTCTACAATTAAGATAGCTTTCATCTTAGTCTTCCAAGCTGAGTAATTTGAACCTTTGAGCAGTTGGCTCTCAGTGAGATACTTGTGTATCATGGCCATGTTTTAGGTTTCAAATTTGATAGGACTAAGATGGTGATATCTTGTACTATACTCTCAAAAGAGTATATGGAAGGTGTTTTCAATTTGCCTCTATAAGATATTTAATGGCACCTGCCTTAACACCCTTACCAAGGGATGAAAAGTTGGAGGAATTTTAAGCCAAACAAAATAGAGCAAATGAAACAGGGGTAGGTTTTGAAAACTTGTGATTTTGCTCTCTAGGATTTTTAATGGCACCTGCTTTAACACCCTTATCAAGAAGGATGAAAAATTTGAGGTTATTAAGCCAAACAAAGAGAGTGAATCAAGGTGTTTTGAAGTTTTGACCTTTTGATGGGGAGAAATTACTTGTTTTGAACCTATGCAAAGTTTAGCATGGTTTGTGAGTGAAGTTTGGGTTTTGTGAAATGCTTCTTTGAATGTTTATATTTGACTTTTTAATTGCACACAAAAAACATGAGTGTTTAGTGCAATAATCAAAAACATGAGAGCAACCCAAATTTGTATCACTCTAGGTGTCGGATGCAACCGAAAATGCACCTAGGACAAGCAATTTTTGAAGAGAAGGTGTCGAGTAAAATCGAAAATGCACCTTTCTTATTCTGAAGTATCCCCCCTTAATCTTTACAATTTTGCAAACTATAGAATCAATCAAAAAAAAATTCTATCCCCCCTTAATGTTTACAAAATGTAGACTTTAGAGCACTCCTTTCAAGACAAGTCGACACACGACCCGCTTTTGAAAGGCTTCCAGAACTAGTCGACACACGACTTAGTTTTGATATAACCCGTAATTATTCAATACTCAAAAATTGGAGGTGCATCAGGATTAAAAGGTTCTCTAATCCTAATGGGACCATAACTTCGATCCAAACCCTTCCAAGGATCAGTGTAAGTATTGAAACGGGGTAAGCTCCTTCTATGCTCTCTAAGCATACGACGAAAATGAGATCTTGTTGTCTGTCGTCTAAGTTCGTTCCTCTTTCGAATAACTCTTAGACGACGAAGAGCTTTTGTGATCCAAGGCTTTTTCTTCATGAGACAAATTTGTTCTCTCAAAACAATTGATTAGAAAATTTTGGAGAATTAAAAATATTAGGAGTCTCAATTTGCAAAAGAAAGGTTTTAAGGATTGTCTCTTATCTCCTTTTTTTTTTGATTTAGGAGAAAACAACACAAAAAAAAATTTGGCCTTTTAAATTTTAATGCATAAATTTAATTGAATTTTAGCATAATTTAATTAAGAAAAAAAAATTTGATTAAAAAATCACTTAGTTTTTGAAAAAAAATGATTTATAAGCAAAATTATTAAATCATTAATTAAAAAAATAACTAAAAAAAATTAAATAAATACAAAAAAATAAAAAATTACCTTTGCGCCTTGAAAAAAAAACTTTATGTTTCTCCCCGTCGGGAGTCGAACTCCCGACTCCGTGGCTGCTAGCCGAACGACTGGCACTCTTGCCAGTCGGGCTACGCCGCTTGATGGGAAAGGAAGGGAAATATTTCCCTTTCTTCCTTTCCTCAAGCGAGAAAAAAAAATTTTCCTCCGGAGTCGAACTCCCGACTCCGCGGCTATTAGCCCAACGACTGGCACTCTTGCCAGTCGGGCTACGCCGCCGACGGGAAAGAAAGGGAAAGGACTTCCCTTTCTTCCCGTGCCTGTGGAGAGGCGGGAAAAAATTTTGTGGGATTAATCCCACATCGCCCATACGGGCGATTCTCCACTTCTTTAAAAGGGCAAAGTCGCCCTTTCCTCTTTGATTGCCTACGGGCAATCGGATGTCCCATCGTGGCCTTTTGCTGCGGCCAGGTGGCGCGTGGCCAGTCCGCCACGCGTCGCGTTCGGGTGGCACGTGGCCAGTCCGCCACGTGTCGCCTCGTCGTCAGTCCGGGTGGCACGTGGCCAGTCCGCCACGTGTCGCCTCGTCTGTTTGCCTCGGGTTTCATGCTCGGGTTGGTCGTCCGTCGCCACGTCCAGTCGCCTCGGGTTTCGTGCCCGAGGTCCGTCTCCGTTCGCCAGAGCCTCGAAATTGTCCGATCCGCCTCGGGATCCGGTCCAATCCAGCAGCCCCTCCGGTCCAGTCGTCAGCCTGTCAGATCCACCTCGTCGGTCCGCCTCGGGATCTATGCCCGGGGTCGAGTCCGCCAATCGTCAGCCTGTCAGATCCACCTCGGGATCCGTGCTCGTGGAGCAACCCGTCTGGAGCGAGAGAATCTCGCCTTGTCCAGCGTCGAGGGGGAAACCAGGTGAGTTTCGACAATTAGCTCTGATGCCAATGTAGGTCCAAGGTAAGTCCAAACTTGATAATTGAACATTAACATTAACATATGATTGACAAGATTATTTATAAGAATTAAACTAACCTAATCTCGTCTATCTCGCTAACCAACACGGTAGGAGAGACGTGTAGCTAACCACTAACCTAGGTAGAGAGTTCTAACCATAACACTAACCTAAATATCTAACATAGGATATTTAGGTACTTACCTAGTTTAACCATGAGGAAAATATCTCATGGTAATTACATAATTACATAGAAAAGTAAATGTAATAACCCCACGTAGTGTAATGCAATACACTACCTTATTTTACCCTAACACCTATATATCCTAAAAGAATAATTTTATTCTAAATAAAATACCAAAACCAACTAGTGTTAAACTTCACTATAAATAAATCAAAACTCAGTTTAGACAAAACAATACAAAAATTCAAAGCGTTGAATTCTCCTAACAAAAATCCAAATTCGAAAGTATGGTTCCTATATACCTTTCTTCAACCTTTTAAAAAAAATCTGAATACAAGGATTAAAAACGTTAAACTCTCTAACAAACACCCAAATTCGAAGAATAGTTCCCATGTACCCCTCTTCAGCCTTTTAAAAAAAAATCAAACATCAGACTTTTACTAAACGTCCTCGTAATATTATTTTATACCCTTAAATTAAAACAGTCTATGATATTTTAGGAGCCTTGCTTAAACCCCGACCTAAGCCTCAAGTCGCACGCCCAGGTTTCTGCCTCCGTTTCGATGCTTTGAGGATTTACTTAAAAGGCCCCTGCAAAGCCTTCTTCACATGTAAAACGCAAACATCGGAAGTATCCTGAAAACAGGTCTAAAACATAAAATACAGAATGCCCAGCCCATACCTGAGGGTCGCCTGGGCTGCAGCCCGCGGGGTTTTGTCCTCACAAAATACAAAACAAAGGTATTACAGTTTCGACTTTGGCGGGATTGGCTTTGTCTTTCCCCGTTTTCGAAGCCGGGGCTTTTCTGCAGCGGCTCCAGCGGTGGATCATGTGGAGAGCGCCCTGGACCCGTCGAGAATTCGGAATGTGGCAGTCATCGCTCATGTCGACCATGGCAAAACCACTCTCATGGACAGACTGCTCAGGCAGTGCGGCGCCAATGTCCCGCATGAGCGTGCAATGGACTCCATATCCTTGGAGCGCGAGAGGGGCATCACCATCGCTTCAAAGGTCAGAATATCCTAACTCAATTATTATATAGTGCTTATTTCCTTTAGTTATATAGGATTGGAACGCTTACTTCATACCATATCACGGCTGCTTTATGATGTTATTTTAATATTTATAACAACATTTTTATAGTGAATTATTATTTGAAGCAGATTTTGTTCAACAAGGATAAATAAATTGTTCAATTGAATCATCATTATTAGCTCTTGCTTAGAGAAGTAAAAATTTTGAAGAGTGATCAAATGCTTCCTTCTAAAAGCAATTTACATTATGTTGATAACGAAACATCTACAAGTGATATTAAGCACTGCAACTAATGATACAGTTATGACCCTTATGAAGAGCCTTAATAATACACCTGAAATATTGAGGATGGTTAAACTATTTTTGAAATGCATCGTAAAAGTGAACCTTATAGACATCCTAACGATGACATCTTTATTGAAAATAAATTTAACAACATCTTGATCATTTAGAAAGATGATGTTTTTTTTGGTTCTTATCAAAAGCAGTTGTATATTTCAGAAATTCGAAGACATTTGTCGATTCAAGATCTAAGCAAATTCTCACAAGATTCCTTCTCAAATCCAGTGCCTCTCAATGAAATTGCATTAGCTTAACTGGTTTAATTCCTAACTTTTAGGGAGGAGACCCAGGTTCAAATCTTGCCAAACAATACATGCATAGTTGCTATGTTGTCGTGATACCACTATGTGGTCATGATGTAATATGGGTGGGGTTGTTTTAATCCTATAATCCATTAAAAAAAATCCAATGTCTCCCAAAGTTGATCTAGGATGGATTAGTTTCAATTCAATGAGGCGACATGGTCAGTATTGTTCATATCATCATATATTATCTTGTGCTTCAGGGAAGAACCAATATGTTTTGGACAATGTTTTGAAGGGGACATGCATGGAATCAACTAAAAAAAAAGATATGTATTGCTATTTGAAAATTTATAGTGATGCTTTGAGGTTGAAGCTTTTTCAAGAAGGGGATATGTGGTTGGTCTAATCACTACCTTCCTGTACCTCTTATAATACCTTTATATTATATTATATCCTTATATTATTCTAATATATATAACCTAACTTACTAATAATAAACTAAATGGTTTTTTTATTAAGAGGCAAGTACGAGGGGTTATGGCTCATTATAATATACCATTTGGTGGAGAGAGTTTCCATCTATCTGTTCATATCTCATTTTTTAAAAACATTGTATATTGAATATTTTATGGATTTCATGTAATAGACCTATTAGCCTATTATAGTTTTGTGATTTGTCTATATGAATTAAAGATCTCAGTCTTTCACTAGACATATTTGCAAAAAGGAATTTTGGAAAAACCAAGTGTTAGAGTTTTTAATGGATAATGTTTTGACTATTTCTTTTAGATCCCTCATTAGAGCAAGTAAAAGTTTATATGAAGAAAATTATGCTTGAATGAGTTGTTTAAGTTAACCCTAAAGGTTCCTTTGTGAGAGTTTCAATACGTGGTTTTTTTTTTGGCTGGAGAACAAGGGGTTGTACTCGGGTCCCCCATCCTTGACAAATCACAACTCTCTCCTTTAAAGCTTGAGAGTTTACAAACAGATTCAATTCTCATCTCAATTGAGTTGCTATAGCTAGATACATTTTTCATAAAAAGTCTGAATTATTGATTTTCATTTTCTGGATCTTCTTCAATTTTCTGTGTGAATACAAATATTCCAAAATTCAGCATCCTTCTTCTTGACATTTTCTTGCAGCAGCCTTCACAATACCAAAACTCCACCTCTACTGTCTATGCATTGCATCTTAGTAGAGTAATATTTCCAAAATTTTGCGCTATCATAGTCTGCTTTACCAGATCTGGATTGCTAGTTTCCTTCTTGAAGCATAAGTGCAACCACAAGAAATGTAATAAATAGTTTATATGAAAACACATTAATGTTATAAAACAAAGCAAATATTATCAATGGAAAACATTAAAGTAAATCTTAATCATTATTTGATTCAGATAGTCAACATTTTCTTGTCAGCTTCAACTAAACTTACTACTTCCTTTAACCATGGAAAAAAGAATTTAACTTCACGATCCTCAATTAAAACCCCTCTATTGGCTAGCCTATTTGCATATTTGTGTCCTTTTCTTAACGAATGTGTAAACCTGATTTTTTCAAACTCTGTATAAGGTCTTGTATTTGCAATTATCTCTTTTATGTTCCATGGAGCCTTTGCTTTCCTCAAAATTGCATTTATTACCATAAGTGAATCACCATCCATCCATACTCTGTTTCATTTCATTTGTTTGCATATATTAAATTTTCAATACATGCTTGGTGTCATAGATTTCTTGTTATTTTCTTGTAAAGTCTCGAGGAAAGCATATTCTTGCATCTCCTTGGTTGTATTGTTGTTCAAATGAATAAAATGAAACGATTTTAATTATGTCCCTGAGACAACCGTCTATGGGACCATTGCTACAAGAGCTGTAGCATAAACACAATTATAAAAAATGGTAACAAGATATTTTAAGGTTGTGCTGCCCTCTTTTGGAGGGTAATTCTCTTGTTGGTGGTGCTGGTTAGTAATTCCTTTGTCTTTTCTATCATAGGTTCTTCAAATAGTGCTAACATAGAGTGGGCCTCTAGAATGTCGATGTACCTAGCTTGGATGTCATTATAGGATGAGCATTCTAATACAAATTGCTTCTCTGTTTTTACTGCCCTTGATGTACAAAACATGCACACCTTGTTTTCCCATTCTTCCTTGGATGTTTTCCACCTCCTTGTCTTATGCCTGAGATTGTATGAGCTAGTCCTCAGCTGTGCTATGAGCATCCTTTCCCACCACTTCAGCTTTGCTTCTATGTAGGCGTTTTTGTAGGTGTTTGTAAGTGGGGTTAAATTCAGTGAGGTGCTAGAGCTATGAACATCCTTGCCTTCCATTAGTAACATGCATGGGCACAATAGACTCTCTTTTAGCTACATGTATACGATGAAATTAAAAACCCTAAAAGCCTTGAGTGATGTGAGAAACTGTGTGACTGAGGACTTCCCCCTCTTCACTAGTCATGAAGGGGGGAGAAGTCCCGAAGGAAGATAGTTTTGAACAAGTGAAGAGAGGGAAGGGTGAGGTTGTAATGCTAGTAGGAAGTGAAGGAGGCATTTGACTGATTGAATGTAGTGAGGTACTCCACCGCCCTAAATAATGGGAGAGTGACAGGTCAATAAACATAATCCTCAAGTGAATAAGAGTCTATGAAGAAAGAGAGGACACCATTAACCTCATGAAAGATTTCCTATATACTAAATTACATTGGGAAGGACAAATTTAATAGACAAGAACGGGAAAGGAAGAGGAGCTAGAGATAGGCTATAATAATCAAAATGAAGAATTTAGAAAAAAAAACAAATATTGCAAAATAAAAGGGCACTAAGAGGCTGTTGCTTTTACATAGCATAGTACAGTAAGGATTTTCCACTATTGAAGGAACAGAAGAACTAAATGACAGCAAACATTAACAATGTTCACCATTCCACATAAATAAACAAAAAAGATCCAATGCACATCGTCGTTGAAATATTCAGATCATGAACAAAAAATCTTATCATGAATACACAATGAAAATCAAAGTCTGTACATATATTAGCCTCACATATGTATCAATAACATATATCAACACTACTGCAGCAACATCTTAGCATCATTTCCCAACATGTCTACTGTACTTGCCGAAATGTATATATAATGCATTAGGCAGGGCAGCTAGTTGCGTAACTGCGCAACTTCTTCATACCTATCAGACAACTACCAACTAAAACCCTTACATGACAATTTATTATCTTCTAACTTATGCATGCACACTGACAACATTCTGCCATTTAATACAACATAGTGACATCATGACAAAACACTTTCCATGCTAACTATTTATTTCTTTGCAAAATGACGAAACAACTATACAATCAAAATTTGTTTGCATACTTGTGTCTGTATGCATCCACATTCAAGGTGATGCTTGAGATGGCGCCATGTCAGAACTAGCTGCTACATCTGTCCTCTCCTCTAGATTATTTGAAATCCTCGTCAATGACTGCTGTTGCTGCCATGGAGAGGGCTGCATTTGAACAGGTTCTGCTCCCAGCCCTTGAACTCGTGACTTCAAAGCTTCTGTCTCATTTTTCAGCCTTTGAGCATAGGCTTGTTATCGTGCCCACTGAAAATAGTCCTTGGCTGAAATCTCCTGATTTTTGTGTGCAATCTCCTGCTTCTTTGCCAAATTTTCTTGCCTTAGCTGTCCAATCCGCTGATCCTGTCCTTCATTCTTTTATTCCACCCTCCCATATCTTGTTGCAACCTGGGTAGTCATTCTTTGACTTCCCTCTTCATCTGTCAAAGTTCTTCTTCCATCCCCTTCAATTGGACTGCTTGATGTTCTACTTTCAACTGTGCACTGTTCGCCACTTAATGGAACATTTCCAATCCTACTATCAACCACTGGATCAGATAGGCAAGGTACTTCATTCTGGCATAAGTGGACTCCAACTTCGATGCCAGTTTAATCATCTTAATTGTTGCAGGGGTAGGATAAGTGTCAAACTTATCCTCAACAATTTAAATCCTAGGTGGGTGGTGGTACAGAATTCTTGTGCCTTTTGGCAACTCCTAGACTCCAATTATGCTATGAATGTTGTTGCCCTCGTCAAGCTCCCATGGCTGAATCAATTGCAACTCCACGAAATTCTTCATTCTTTCGTTGTCTTGTGCCCAACTAGTCAACTTTGCTGGCTTTGCTTCTACCCTTATTTGCGACAATCACCAATAACCAAGGGCACTTATATTGGATTCACAGCGTGCTCTCTCCATCATGCAAGCTAATTTCCCGAAGAGCTAATTTCCCGAAGAAGTTCTTGATCTGTTTATTTTTCTTTGTGCCATATATTGGGGGCTACCTCAAATTAGGCATCTTGATGATCATCTGTTTACTAGAGTCGCTCTCTCCTCATGAATCATTGTTCTGTTCTGTTGTCTCCTCATCTTCCCCACCAGTTTTTCCTTTTGCCTCTCTCCTCTTTGGCTTTCATTGCATTGATGACTATTCTTCTGCTTTAGGCATTTCTTTGTCCGCCATTGCCTGACTTGATTGGCCCATCTCCATAACAGCAAGGGTTGATGCAGCAACCTTCCCCTTCTCCTTCTGTACAGTGGTCTGTGTAGTGGCTGAGCCTATCTCCATAGGTGCTTCCAAACGCTGGGAAGCACACTGTGCCACTTTGTCCTGATACTGCTGCAATAGTGTAGTGGCTAAACTCTCCTACTGGAATGGAGATGCTTCGACCATGTCGTCCCTCAAGTTTGCCACTATGCCCCCTCCATATAATCCAGGTGTCCACTGATCAAATCCTAGTGGCATCTCCACTTCCTCTGTGGCTGTTGTGTTCAATGCCTCCAAAGCAACATCTATCTCCTGAATCTTCTCATCAACCTCATTCACAATGATCGTCTTTGGCTGCACAAATGTCCATGTCTCCTGTGTAGCTGATTGTTTTGGCTGTTGATCTCCTCCTGCAGCCTCAATTTGTGTCATCTATTTATAACCTCCTGCGGTACCCTCTTATGCAGTTTTGCTTCCAGATTGTGCAAGTGTTACTTTGGGTCCTTTTCTGGCAATCCTTTGTGCCACGGCTTGTGCAACTGCCATTGTAGGTACTGCAATATAGGTTTGGCCCTACAAATGAAATTGTTGTTTAACCACAATTTTGATTGGGACTCCCTGTCTCTGCTGTTGCTGTGCATTGCCTCCTCCTTGCACAACCTGTCTCGTTGGTGGGTTTGCCTTCACTCCGCTTCTTCCACTGGCAGTCATTGGTCGGGCTGATGATGGCTTTTAAGGAGGTATTATCTAAACTGCATGTTTCTGTGGTTTGGGCTTCAGTTGCTGCTGCAAGTGTGGCTTTGGCTGTGACTGCGTTTATGACTGCTGACTTTGTTTCCTTTTTTACTGTTCTAACTGATCCAAGATAGTTATAGTCACTCCTCTTTTCCATCTCGGACTTCTTTGTGAGTGTGTTCTTGTCATCACCATCATCTTGTTTCTCTTATGATGAGGACTCCACTAATTGCACTATTGGTGGCTTCCTCTTCTTTTCTCCTTGTGTCGGGGTTTGCACCTTCGTAGATGGGGTAGTTGTGGTTCACCTCAAAGTTGAAGGCACTCCTTTTGCAATGTGTCAAGGAGGATCCAACCCTGGTATCTGGACCTTTTTAAATGCTGCCGCATCCAAGAATAGTGCAATGGCATGAAATACCATTGAAAATTTCTTCGTGATCCGCAACATGAAGTTGTGGATGTGCTCAGCCAAATGTGTTGCACAATGAAATCTGACACTGTTCATTATCCCCTGCATGTATGGGACGAGCTAGGTGGGCATGTCTGAGGCTCTTTGTTCTCTTGACAGTTTGGACATCACTACGTTCATTGTACACTTTAGCTGATCCGCCTTCAGCTGTTGCATCTTCAGTCTACAGCTGCCATGTTTCATCAACTTGCTAACTTCTCTAGGTGCCACGTTAGCATAATTGTCCATTAATTCTTGCAGTTTGAATGGTTCTATTCCTTCCTTCTAGACAGGTCTACTATTTGAGCCAGGTAGCCTGAATACTCTCTTGAAGTTGCTTGCTTCAAATGTCATGCAAGCTTCGTTATTCTCAACCCTGATTTTATTCTCTTGTCCGGGTCATACTTCTCTAGCATTTGGAGCAAATATGGTTTGAAGAAGTCCTTGTCGAAATTCAGTACCTTCATGATGTAATGCATGCATGCCTCACGAAAAGCTGCTTTCAAAGGGTTCTGAGGGTTCTCATGCCACCACTTGTGTGAAAATCCCCCAGTGGATGTCGTCCATGTGATCTCATCCACGGGGATTTGCATCCTGTCCTTCCCCTTCATCTTTTGAGATGGAGATGTTGCTTTCTTCTTCCTCTTGTTGTTCTTCGACTACTTCCTTGGCTTTGGGTCAGGTGTACGAGTCCTAGATAGTGACCGTGAACTCTCTTCTATTGGCTATTGAGAACTCCTCCCTTCCTCGCTAGCTTGCATGCTCACCAAAATGAACACCCATGAGAACCTCCTCCTTACATCCTTGGTCCCTACCTTGGCACTGAATTTGGGGCAAATTTGCAAGGTTGTTGGCGTAGCTCTCTATCTTTCACTTTTTGCTGCATGGCCTTCGCTACATTCCTCTATCATTGTCAGACAACTCTATGGGGACTCCTCCCTCCTTTTCACCTAAATGTTCTTTGTTTGTAGTTGGGAACAATTGTGGTAGCTGGTATTCAACTAACTACTCAACTGTCGCAGCCAGTATTCAACTAACTACTCAACTGTCGACAGCCTACAATCTAGACATTGCACTTCCATGCACTCATACCACAACTCCATGTGGTGTGTTGGTCATAGTTAGAAAAATTGCCCGGTTCTTGCGAAACTCGTGAGAAATTGCAGGTGGCGCGTTTTTTTCTTATCTTCTCGATGCCGAGAAAATCGTCAACTCGCCACGGCGATATTTCTTGCGATTTCTCGCTGTCTTCGCGTGGGAAACTTGGCAAGCCTCGGACAACTAGCAAAAAATGGCAGGAAAATTAAATTTTTAAAAGGCCGTTTGGCCTTAATTTTGCATTTTGCTCCTCTTCTACTGTAAACAATTTTTTATAGAGTTTCATTATTAATAATTTTGAAAATAATGTGTTTTCTATATTTAGAGGAGTTTCAAAATTTCAACTACATCCCCATAAATCTCCATGAAAGTGACCATGGTATTTATGTTAAGCTTAAGCTCTTATTTGTGATTGAAATATAAAGATCTCTTAATAGTTCCATGCATAGTTGAGAACATGGAAAAAGAATCGAGAAAAATCGGGAATTGGGAAAAAAAATCAGTGAAAATTAGGGAAGTTTTCATTGAAAAAACCAAAGAAAATGCAAATTTTCATTGGAAAAAAGCTTTTTTCATGCATATCACAATTTTTTGGAAAAAATCAGCAAAAATTGGCTACGCTGTGAATCAGGATTTTTTGCAGATTTTCTCAACTATGGATTTCCATGTACCCATGGGGAGAGAGACTAATTGATAAAATAGTTAAATTATTTGTAACTGCATTTGATTAAGAATATAGTATGTTGAATGTTGATCGCCATTCTTTTATTACTATACCAAATTGGTTCTCCTTGTCACATCTTCCTAATATAATACTACTAGAATTTAAATTTGGAAAAATGTAAAGAAAATGAACTTGGACGAAGAAAGGGAATATGAAGCTAAGAGTGGTAGTAGGTTTCATCGAAAGCTTGTTTATTTTTAGAGGCACTTGAGGAGGAAGCAAAACATTTGAGAGGATTGGAGGAGATATACCATGATGATCTTGTACTTGAGAAGCCTCCATTTCGACCACTCATTTAAGCCAAGGCCAACCATCTAGTTCAAGGGGGAAGAGGGGAAAACAAAAAACAGTTTAAAAGGAGCTTTATATTTTTGAAATTGTATGATACTATAATGTATTTGGTTAGATTTCATGATCATGAATTCTAATTGTCCTCCTTATTTTTTTTATTTTTTTAATGAATATCTAGTATAAAATTAGCTTTCTGGCTCTCCAATTGTTGTTTAAAATGTTTTTTTTTTTGGCCGAGTTTTTCCAAGTTGCTGATAAAATCTCCAAAATTGGGGTGTTGAGTTTATCGCGAGTTGTGAGTTTTCCAACTATAGCATGCCCTCATTGGTTCAATAATCTCCAACACATTAGGGCATCCATCGTACTCAACTTCCGTCATTGAATCTAATTGCAGATTGCCTCGAGATTTATGTTGCTGTGGCTCAGTTTCCAACTACGGGGGTTGAGTTTGTGCGACTTCCTACAAGCTTAGACAGCCTGCTTGTAGGTAATGGCCTAGGGCCGGATGATCATCTTCTAAGGCGCAACAACCATGCTAATAGACTTGATGACCCTTAGCTTGGGCCTGACAGCCCATAGGCAAAATCCGATAGCCTTACAGCTTGGTTGGATAGCCTGACACGTAAGACGGACGATTGGGCTTGGCCAAACAACTAATTGCATGCCCCAATTGACCCTTTCCTGGTGTCATGCTGTTGTGCGTGAAGTTTCATTTATCAAGTTTCTAGTTGCTGCCACCAATTATTTTATTTCTACCATCAAACCCTTGATTTTCTTTGCTGAATCTTTGAGTTTCACCACTTATTTGCTGTTTTTTACTATTGGCACGTTGTTTTTCCCCTTATACACGTAGATTTTGTGGGTTTTTGCTCTTGTTTCAGTGAAACCCTGGTTGGTTTTGTCAGCTAGGCTAGGGTTTTGCCAATTTCTCTTCGTGGCTACAATATTGGGTTGAAAATGCTTCATCTTCATCGGACTTATGATTTTTATGTGCCAGACGATGGTTTTCAGCAAAAACCTCATTTCTATTGCTTCCTCGATGTGACCTAATTTCAACTTTGCTGTGAAATCTGCTTCCTTGTGGCTGATTTGCTGTTTTTCCTTATCGTTGTAGAAATCCCTGCAATGAAATCACTTGTTTCGCTTCTTTGACACCTCGGAACATGCCCTAGGTTGTGCCCTAGCTGCTATAGTCTATTTGGGAGTTGGTCTCATCTGGATGGCTTTAGACTGGTGCTGGCTTGTTCTTCTCCATTGACTCTCCTTTGCTTTGCCTGGTTGAGAATGAGCCCAATGAAGCTTTTCTCCTTTTTTTATAAGTTGGGGAAGATAGAATGACACTTGGCCTTCATGCAACACTCCCTCAACTACCATTGCAACATCTCCAACGACCCATGCAATTGCTTGTTTTGTGTGCCATCTCTAGTCTACATGCTTTTGGATTCTTGTTTGTAGGATTGGCAGGCCTACTTGGGTTGTTTGTGTTGTGTTCTCCTTCGGCCTGGAGGGCTCCTTGGTCGTCTTGACAACATTTTTCTTAGGATTGGATGACCTAGGGGGACATATGGCCTCCTTGGCCAGCTTAACAACCCTCTCCTCAGGTTGGACAACCTTCACCCTAGGCCAGACAGCCCTGGCCGGGGCCTTGACGGCTTGGGGGTCGTTTGGTGGGTTGGATGGCCTTCCTTGACAACCGAGGAGGGGTCCAAATGACCCCCTTGACTTGATAGCCTGTTTAATAGTTATCTGGTACTCCAAGTACTTCTTTGTCGTCTAAGACGTTCTTTTTTTTTGTGAGTAATACTTCTTATACTTGAGCCAACTCTCGACTTGTTCATGCTTTGTGCACTCATCTGTGTTATCTGGCAATTGTTGAACATGGAAATCAACATGTGTGATTTGCGCTTGTGATAACAGTTCAAAAACTGGATGGGGAGGTTTCTACTCTTCCTCAACCTTTGGATCTCTAGCCGGTACCCTTTTATTTTCCAAGTTGAAAAAAATGAAAGAAACTAATCTAAAATGCAAAAAACAACTCGCTTGACGAGCAAATTCGCTTTGAGAGTGGGTCGCTCTAAGAAAGGACGCTTGGGGAATGAATTTGCTTGGAGAGTGAGGTCACTTTGAGAGTGACCTACTCTTTGAGCACCTCGCTCTTGAAGCGACCCGCTCTTACTTGTTTGCCTCGCTCTGCTGGTGAACTTGATCTTTAAGGAGGAGGCCCTGCGCTATGATATGGATACTGTTACAACAAGTGATGACTTCTTGGTTGAAGATATCGTACAAGCGATGGAAATCATGTCTGAGGCGAAAAACATAGCATTAGAGACCGACAGTGGAGACAAAGTATAGGCCACCACAGCCAAATCAACCCTAGGAGAGAAGGAAAAGAAAGAGAAACGTTAGCGACAAAGGAGAGTCGATAGAAAAACCCCACGACGTCAGGTATCATGATCCATACTTCGAAATTTTGGAAGGGAAGTATTAGTATCCTTCTGGGACAGTTAGGGAAGAGGCCCTCAAATGATACCATTTTGGTCTACATATTGATTCTTGGTCTATTAGTAGACTGTTGACCTTCGGACTGGTGAAGTTCCTAGTGCCTCAAGTATGGGAGTGCCCTAAGATCGTGAAATTCTATGATTGGAGGTATGATAGTGAAAATAAGATGATCCAAATCTTGGAAAATAAGCGTGAGGTACTAATCCATATTTCCACAGAGGCCATTAGGGACATGATGTTTTAGGATCTCCAACTAAAACATTTTGATATGGAAGGGAAACCACGACCAGTGTGTGATTGGCCCAACGTTCTTATCAGGAGCAAGGATCAAGATTGCTACGAATTCTATAATAAAATATCGTCCCCCATATTGCAAGAATTGGAAGGGGAAGTATTTAGGATTTCAAGGTTTGCGAAGGCTTTGCTTAGACCCCAGGGGAAGAGATCATTGGGTAATCTCTACCTGGGGAGATTTTTTTCTTTTGTTCGAATATATAGATACTCAGGACAACTGTTCAAGTTACTAATTTGTGTCCGATTATATATGCATTCTTGAGGTGGTCCGATAACTCCATTGTATTGATAAACTTTTTAAAGAAAACAAAGGAGGGCCACTCTGTACAAGGTACTGGGGAAGTATCTATTAATTAAGGCAAAGTATACAAACTATAATCTGTAGTTGAAAAAGAGGCTAACATAGTTGGGGTTGAAGCAAATGTTCAAATTTTGGTCTTACGACCTAGAGATAGTGTTTAGGCAGATATTGGCAAGTTGTAAGGTCAATTGGAACCTAAATGAGGCCAAGCCTGGAGGCTAAAAGGAACCTGAATGAAGAACTTGCAAGGGCTAGAATCAACGCTCAAAGGGGATATGAGGATGAACTAGACAAATGGTATAGAGAGCCACCAGAATGGCACACTTTGTATATGAGGGTCAAAATTGGTTTTGACCCAGATATGAAAGTCAACTTGATGCTTTTTAAGTTCTTCCTAGAAAAACGCAAATGGAGGTTGGAGAAAATGCTTGCATGGAGACATGCGTTTTGAGCTAGATGCAGTTTATACTCTTGTAGATAAACATTCAGATGATCAAGTTTTCTTTGTAATTTCGAACTAGTGTCATGTCGACGAAAAGGGGACATAATGGAGTTATTCTCCTGAAAAAGGCAACATAGGGGACACCTAGAATAGGGAAAGGTGGTACATCTGAAAGAACAAAAGGAGACATTGCTTCAACAAGGTTTAAAGTAAAGTTCAACCCGACCTAAAAGCAAAAGGATCAATAGGGTGCACAAGGATGGAAGACTCAAGGAAAAGGAAAGGAGAAACCATATGAGAATTCGTTAGAGACACAAAAGGAGCAAGCCCATGTGGAGATAGAGATACCTTAGGAACCTCGATGGGTACATGCTGAAATGGACCAAGGAGCTGACATGAAAAACGAAGGTGACTTGAATTTCCAAGGTATGGATCCTCTTGACACAAAAGCGATTGTACAACATTTTGCCAATGAGGAAGTGGTTGAAGCAAGAGCAACTACTTCAGAGGCTCAGAACTATCTTGACCCCTTTTCTCGTAACTCACTCACTCCTACTCCACACACTTCTTCTATTTTCCATACTTCAATTCCCTCTTCCAATATTCCTCTTCATTCTTCTGCTGTGCTCCATCCACCATCACTAAGCACAACCTCTCTTACAATTGAAGCCCATGGACCAAGTGCCTCCCCATATAGACCTGCATCAGTTGTACAACCATCATCCTTTAAATAAAAAACAACACGGAAAAAGAGCCATTGGTCTCTTCACTTTTGCCTCACTACCTCCCTTAGCTGACCACACCACAACCCCTTTGCCTGTTGACATAATACCAGGTTTCTTAGCACATCGGCCTGAACTAGAAACACAAGTTGGACGTCTATATTTTGACCAAGTCTCAACCATGGACATACTAGATATCCTAAAATCCAAAGTGTTATAGGTAAATCAAGAAGCCCAACACTACAAGGAGCATGCTGAGGAAAAAAATGAAGAAGTTTGCCAATTTCAAATGGTCGTTGAACATGAGCGGGAAGTAGTTGCTCAACTAAGGGGCCAATTATAGACCGCCCAAATGGAAAAGCAAGAGATCAAAAAGTAGGTAGGCAAGAAAAATGGTCCCAGGAGGAACACGTACAACTGCTTTAACAAGAGAAAGAACTTGAGAAGCAATTAGAGGCTGAGAGAAGTCATGGGAAGTAGGAAGCAGAGTAACACATGAAGGCCCTACGGGAACACATGAAGGCGAGGGAAGAAAATATGGAACAATAGATCACCACCATGTGAAGACAAATAGAGGAGGAATGGAATGAATGTAGACAAAGACAAGAGGAAAACGAACATGCTTTGCAAGAATAGATTAAACATTTGAAGGCCATTGTCCAAGAGCTGCAAGAACAAAAAGATAAAGAAATTGCAAGGCTCACACAAGCATGGACCAAGGCAGAAGCAACAATAGTAGAATTAAAGTCTAAAACATCGACACCTGAGTGAGTGAGATTCCTTTGGGATGAGATCAGCGGAGAGATTCAACATGCCAAGGGTTATTTCTCTTACTTTAAGGAGTGCAAGGAGCTAATAGACCAAGTGGCCCCAACTATAGAACAAAACAGGATACAACTGGAAGCAGGGAAGGGCCATAGTGAAATCATGCAACAGGTTTGGAAGATGACTGTTCAGCAGGTGAAGCAACAAGGTCTGACGGATAAAGCTATCCTCATTGGGCAGCTTAAGATCATCCCTTATAATATAAGTAGATTGGAGAGCTGTGAGGAGAACCTTGCCAAGTTACAAGAGGCTATTGGTGAGGCAAAAAAGAAGATCAACTAGATGATTGAAAAGGGACTGCCAGACCTTAACATACTCATGACAGAGCAACTTGTTGGGGTTATTGAAGAATGAAAAGAAAAGGACATTCAATCAAATGATTTGTAGGAGGTTATAAGCAAGCTAGACTAACTATATGAAGGGATGAGATGGATGGCAACGACAGCGGAGGATCTTCAAAGAGATACATGAGGAACTGATTGGTGATGTTGATATATTGAATAGTTCTTTGGTTCCCTTTGACATGGATTGGGAAATCCTGCAAACAATGGTTCAAGAAATTTGGTAGAAGACTACATGGCTCAATGGATAAGGCACCATCTTGGATCTCTCATCAATCAAGATTGACATTATAGCAAGGAGCCAGAACTGTAGTTGCTGGCTACTACCATTGCTTCGAGAACAAGTTTTGTTAGGCAATCAGTCTGAAAAATGTGATGGGTCCAAGCCAGACTTCATATACCCTTTGCTTTGAGCATTTTCCGCTCCATAAAGCGCCTTCTTGCCAAAGCTCCTCACTCTTTGAGCAATCCACTCTCTAAGTGACCTCGCTCCTTGAACGGAGGTCTGGCTCTCAAGTTGAGGTAGAAGACAGAGCAGGGTAGCAATCCACTCTCTTGTGATGTCTTTCTTAATTTGGAGGCTTTCTTTCTCCTAATTGTGGTCGACCTTCGCCATCCTCAGCTAGCCATGACCAAACAAGACATTGTAGATTGCCTTTGCAAGGTGATATTTATAGAGTCTCGGACAAATGTCTGTTCTAGAAGCCTGGCTCTTTGCCTTGTTAGGATTCAATCTTGATGCCATATTTGGTCAAATCGCAAGAGGCAAAAGTTGGGTGGGCATAGAATTGGTGAGCTTACTTCTCTCCAAGTCTTCTTTGCATGCACTTTCACACTTGACCCTCCATTGACAATGACATGCGTCAATGCTTGTCCTAGTAACTCATTCTGCAGCAATGTTGGACGCTTCTTGACATCAATCATTAATGTTATGGGGTTGATGTACTGGTCGTTTGTTGCAGTCTTCTCCTTTGACAATGATGCCTTGTGATCCTTCTTGTCACATGCCGGTGATCACACCATTTCCTGATGACATCATGCTAGTCAAGTATTGCCTTTATTAGTGTTGGCACTTTCACTGGGACACTTGACTGCCATAGTTGACATGCTATGCTTCGTGATGTATTTGTCCCCTCACTTGTGGGTATGATCTAAATCCTATGTTCTTCTCTTGTGTCATGTTCTTCGGCCATTATCTTTTAAATACTTGTGCAGGCCTCCTGCTGTCTGTCATGCTTGAAGACTACATCAGGATGTTTAGCTTTCTTCTTTGCCTAGACCTGTGTGACGGCCAAAATGTGTTTGTCCCCATACATGGTTCTTTGATGTCAGTTAGGTTAGCTGAGTTTTGGTTGCCCCCTCCTTTTTTCTTAGGACAACTGGCTTCATGATTTTTGCGAGGTCTGCATCATTGCACATCTTAAGTGTGTTGAGACTTGCGGCATTTGTGAATCATGCTCACAGTACCCCCACTCTTGAAAGGGCTTATTAGAAATCCAAATTTGGATCTTAAATATAATGTTTGGACCAAAATAGCGACCATGATATAGGGTTACATGGATTACTTTGGTTATATGGGTATTGTTTGTCGTTCATACTTGTAGCTTTACTTCTGGTGGCATAACTGTGCAATGTGCTTTTATAGAAATGTGAGTGTGTGCATGTGTGTTTGCAAGGTATACTTTTCCTCTGCTAGTTCCTTTTGTTGCTTGCCTTGTCATTAGTGACTATGCTTGTTTTCAAAAAGTGGAAACTAGACATTTTATTGTGTCAACTTTGCAGGTTACTTCAATTTCATGGAATGGAACTGAGCTAAACATGGTTGATACTCCAGGTCATGCAGATTTTGGAGGTGAGGTAGGTAATTCTATCTCATACTGAGGTTAGTTACATTGAAGTCCATATGTTTCTATGTCTAGGTTATCATTATCATTGATCATTTTTCTGAAATGAGCCTTAGATGAGCACAAATTGTTTTTGGATCTGTTGATTATCATGGTAACAGGTAGAGAGAGTGGTTGGTATGGTGGAAGGAGCAGTTTTGGTTGTAGATGCTGGTGAAGGTCCACTTGCACAAACAAAATTTGTAGTTGCAAAAGCTTTAAAACGTGGAATTCGTCCTATTCTCCTATTGAACAAAGTAGACAGACCTTCAGGTGTTTGACTGCACATCTGTATTTGCTTGTTGAAATTTATGGGAAGTGAAAAGAAAATAATGTGGATTGTTGTTTGAAGACAAAAATATGCACTGCAGTATAATATTGCTTTGTTTCTTTTTGATATAATATTTTGGTAGATCTGAGGGTTAAGTTGTTTGTTTGAATTTATTTAGCTTTTCATGTTTAAGGTGCAAGGCTATTTACGTCAAAATAAAATTGAAAACTAATAAGGCCATTCTTCTGGGAGCATCATTAGATCCTGTGGTCACACTTTTGGGATGGTTGGTGACAATGATGACTGTGTTTTTACTCTACATCCCACTAGAGGTAGTGTTGGTGGTTGAATCTACTGGAGCTCTTATGCGGCTCTTCTTTACCTTGACTGCTGGATCTCTTTATTATTACTTTTAACATGTTAGGGTTTACCCATTTTCGATCCAACCCTGGAGGCTGTAATATAATGCCATACACTCGTTTCTACTTTATTGTAGTTTTACTCTAGATTAGCTTACTTTTATATTTCTTTGTGGTAACTACAATGCATTGAAACAGATGTTTTTAAGGAGTCCCATTCACCTATTTTAATTATGCATAGATATTAATAGAACCCCCCCCCCCTCTCTCTCTCTTTCTTCAATGAGTCACATTGGCCTGCTATGGCCATCTGTGGACATTAACAGAATAATCTTATCTCCCTTTTTTATGTTAGAAATAATGCATTTTCTTAGAATGTTACTGTTATGAACTAGTAATTGTGCTATATTCTTTGTCAAACTAAAAATGAAAGGCTGTATGCGTACTTGGTTACCTAGTTTCCAAAAGTGGCAAATCAAATGATAATTCCTGCCTTGTCCTATTGACCAAAGTGCCTTTCTTTCTGAGTTGCTTAACAGGTTGTCCACTAAAAGAATATTACTTTGACAACTGGAAACCAACTTTACTCGACATAATTATTGCTTGTGAACTAAACTCTGCATTTTTTAATAGGCTGCCCAACTGGAGTAGACTCCTTATCTTGTAAATGCCTGTTTATCTCACAAAAGTTTTGTCAGATGTAGACCTTCTTTCGAGCTTTTTCACTTGGAGATGAAACTTTTAGTGTTTTTTATGAAACAAAATAGGAAGTAATACTTCTCCAGTATGCCATAATGTCAAATCCAATCACCATGCAAGAATCCCACAAAAGAAATGTACATAGGATATACCCTTAAGGCATATGAACACAAGATACTGCTGAATGAACTGATCATTCTGTAGGAACTTCTGAGAGCCATATCTATAAACAATTTTTGATGATGGTCGTTGATGATATGAGTTCCTCTTTTGTCTAATCTATGCAATCTAATTTACCCATGGTTATGTGTCCCCGTAAGTCAACTACACCCTGACCCAATATATTACTGTAATATCATAATTATAAAAGTAAACCACATCATAATCCACTATATTATAATATTACAGACCTAGATACACCACATTCCACCTCAACTAGAAAAGATTCATCCTTGAAGTGTGTGAAGAAATCAAATGATATAATCTTCTAATTATTCCAGACAATTGGTATGAAGCCTGATCATCCATCAATTCATGTGAGATTTTTATAGGTGATCGTCTTCGCTAGTAACATGCTCCACAATTTTTCTCTTATTCCATGTCTGTATAGTTTATCCCTTTTTGGTTCTATGTGGGTGCATAGTAGTTGATCCATTGGTTCCATGCAGGTCTATAGCAGTTGCTTCTTTTTTCCATGAATGTCTGTAGCTCTGCTAGTCTAGTTCCATGTGGGTCCCTCGTGATTGCTGCTTTTGTTCCATGTGTGTCCATAGGTGGCCCTTCTCAGACTATACACATCCTGCCTCCATGAGTATTGCCTTATTTGTTGTGGATGCTTATATTCTGCAATCTTGGCAATTTGTTCCTCTGGTTTTGATTCTTCACGTCTTTGTGCTTTTTCTTATTAGGTTTGTGTTGAGTGAATATTTTGCCCAGTTGCAAAATCCCCACCACAGTCAAGGTATTAAACCGAAAACCCTCTCTTGCAAAGAAGTTAAAACAAAAACAACTTCTCCAAGGTTCTGCTATGTAAGCATTGCACATGTGTATTTGTAATCTTGTAAAGATGTGTTAAATGAGTGCTAGGAATACCTTAGTGATTTGCAAGTAACTGTTAACAAGGGGCCTGCGTTGGTTTATTTTATTATGCCATGCTAATGATTGTTCATGAAACTTAAAGAAAACGAATGTACATGTGATTGAATTCCTCTAATTATTACTTGATGAATGAAAAGGAAATAAATATGCATTGCTAAATATAAAATGTGATGGCCTTAAAATGTCATTAGAAATTATTCCTCTTTGATGAAATTAGAATTTTTATAAAGATGAAATAATTTAATGCTTTAAAAGAATAGCCTTTGATATAATGTATAAATTACCTCTCTTTAATGAAATCAGAATTTTCATAAAGAGAAGTCAATTTATTGCTCTGCAAATGATGGCCTATGGATTGCCATAATAAATTACCCACCTTTAATGAAATTGCAATTTTCATAAAGGGAAGTTCATTTATTGCTTACGAATAAAAATGGAAAGCCTAAAAATCGATTTGCCTTCAAAATATGAAATAATGTAAAATTCCGAAATTATAAAAATCTCCATAAAACAACAATTTTCAATAATTTTTATAAATTTGAAATGACTTCAGAATGAGATCGAAATGGTTTCAGATGAAAGATTGAAGCTTGTTCTTCACACCCGTGCATTTGTTTTTGGCATTTTAATTTTTTTTGATTTTTATTTTAATTGTCGAAGTTTTTAAAAAATCTGCAAAAAGAAAAGTTAAAAAAATAAATATAAAACCTGGAAAACAGAACAGAAAACTGAAAACGTAAACATGCAAGATATTCCAGTCTTATGCCACCCTACACAGCAAAACTAGGGATAAATGAGAAATCTCAAAAGGGTAACCTAACCTAATCAAACCTGCAAAAGCACAATTTAAGTTAGACAAGGTGCTAGACTCTAAGGAAAAATAAATGAAATCTACACCCCACAGATCTTCACATAGTGCAACCTTTTTACAACATTAAGCACAAGATAGAAATCCGGGAAAGCGTAGAGAAAGATTGACATTAAAACAACTACCCATTGACATTTTCTCCCCCAATAATGCTCACAAGATGCAAGTTTCTGAAATTTTGTATTAAAAAATAATATTTAGGTTTACAACAATGGACATTTCCAGTCTCTTCAAAAATCCTCCAGCATCTGGCCTCCAAGAGGATCCAACCCTGTTTCCTCTGTTTGATGGGATATTTAAAACTTTCTACAACCTTTCGTTTCTCTCCTCCTTCGCTTGATTTTCCAATGTTTTGCTTCGTAGCGTTTCATTCCCTTGAAAGTGAACAAAATTCCCTTTTGGTCTTATAACGTTTTTATTCTTTTAAACACTCTTCCCCTTCAAAAGGCCCTTACTGTACTGCATAATAAAACAAATAAAGGGTATGTAACCGTTGCCGCTATCTCATCGATAATACTCTCAACTTCCGAGGTGATCATGAGATTCTATCATTTGTAACAGATTTGCATGCGTTAACATTCGCACTCTCTGCAACCTCCATGTTATCTTCCAACTTGCCGTTTCAAACATTATGCCGTAATTTGTCCTCCGTGTCTTTGTTTGACGTTTCTACCCTATGTTTGCGTTGTATTGCATCCTTGTCATAGGTACTCACGTCCATGTAACGGAACAAAGTCTTTCAAACAGTATGGACCCGCCATGTCAACCCGAGCGCCCTTCCACGACTCCTAAAAAAAACCACCACGCGACCTTGATCTGATCGCTTCATCACTGCATCACTTTAACGAGACTTGCGTCCCACTGCTCTACTCGGAAACTGCTCCACTTCATCCAATGTCCATGGCAATGCATGCCCGAACAAGTCGCTCGTCCAACAGGGTCAATTCGACTACAGTGTTTGGTTAAAATGACACAGGCTCTGATGATTTCATAGTAAACTTGCCTGCAAGTTAGGTATTGAGCACCGATCACAACTTTGACGACGCTATCCTTTGTCGTGAGTATTCAACTCATTGTGCATTCCGCCAATCGTGAAAGACATCAACTCCTCGGGCTATTCCACGTCTACTACTGTTCGACATACGATGTCCTCACTATCGTCTCGCCGGATTCTACAAGGGACTAATGCCCATATAGACCTTCAAAACTCCATAACTGCCGCCTGTCTCGTTTTGCTGATCGTATTCTGTGTTTCTCAGCTTCACTTCTATCTGCCCGAGCTTGACCATATCACTAAAGAAATTAGATTGCAATAATTCTGCGCCGCTCACCATCGCCACGACTACCTCGACATCGACGTTGTGCTTCAGGTGTTTTGACGCTGTGCTCCGAGTGTTTTGTCCATCTAGCAATACAGTACCTCTGCGCTAGGTTTGTGGTTAACTCTGACCAAGCACCACGTTGGAGAGTAACGCCTTTGTCATGCTAATGATATTGGCAGCCTATGTATGGTAAGCTACTCGGTCTAATCCCTCCTGACAAGACCAGACCATCCAAACTTTTAGTACACTGCTGTCAATCCTGTTCGAGGTGTTTGCTGCTTGTAACCTTTGCGCTGTTCGCTTATCCTTCTACGTCCGGTCATTGCGTTGTGTTTGGTAGCCATGCCCACATACGAACTGTCCGTTTAGACACTATGTCAATGAAGTTTCATCATGTTGCATCTTTAATCGACTTGACGATGACCCCTTCGATTTTGTCTGACTTGACCCGGGCACTGTTCTAATCAACACTCGTCGAGATTCGCCGTTGCCGACAAAGTTGCCGTCATTGGGCTTCAAACGACAATGGATGCAGATGATGCAGTCGGTAAACAAAGCGAATTGTCACGATGATGCGGTGTTAGACGAGGCCTGCAAAGAGCATAGTTTAATTTGACATATCATGCAGTGATGACGTCGAGACGACTCGGTAGATGCAAAATTGATTCTCCACTACACAACAATGTTATGTCGGATGGATGGGCGCATCATATGAGCTGGGCGGATCTACATTGCGGTGGACTATTACGTGGACCCATACGATACGTAGGGGGTGGATTCGACGTGAACGAGCATCACAACTTTCGGATGAGGATTGAGCAAGGACAATTCTGGTTCGATTAGACGGCGAAGAGTTAAAAGGGGTCACTGCATTGATGTTTCGTAGATAAAAGGGATACGTGATAGCGTTCAACAGATTCGAAAGCTGCACCCAGCGACAGGCGCGCCGCAACGACTAGGGGTGGATGCAAGATAAACGTCGCTGCCAAGGATAGCTAGGTGGGAGCCTATTGGAAGGGCTCCATGATAAAAGACGTTACGACAATGTCTTAGAGAGAAAAAAAATGAAGACAGTGGCCAGATAGACCAAGATGTAGTATGACGACGGAAAGCCCTGGACAATGACTCGTCACGTGTCATCGAACGTAGATTTAATGGCGTAGAGGTAGGAAACGGGAACCGTTGGACCTGCATAGGTGAGGAAGATACACGTCACGATGAGCGGCAGATTGCAAGGCGCTCTCATAGCACAGGTGGACGACAAGATTAGTATGGCCCAGGTACAATGGAAGAACAGTCTAGTGTTTTAGTCAGCTAAGCCTTGTATAACTCTTGGGAGTAGGGCGTTACCTCACGTGTGTGAGAAGCCATGGCAGTTACAAAGGAGATAATGAGGACAATGGAGGCATCATTAAACAAATAAAGGGTACTTTAAAGTAAAGTTTAATCTCTTGTGGAAAAGAAAATAAAGTACCTTGAGATGAGAAGCGTTTGTTTACGCGGCGGTTACACCAAGAACAGAAGATGAAACGAAAAGGGGAGATTGAAAGCTTTAAAACAGAGAGCGAAATACAAAATAGGGGCTGGATCCTCTTGGAGGCCAGATGCTGGAGGATTTTTGAAGAGAGACTGGAAATGTCCATTGTTGTAAACCTGAATATTATTTTTTACTACAAAATTTCAGATTGGGGGAGAAAATGTCAATGGGTAGTTGTTCTAATGTCAATCTTTCTCTACGCTTTCCCAAATTTCTATCTTGTGCTTAATGTTGTAAAAAGGTTGCACTACGTGAAGATCTGAGGGGTGTAGATTTCATTTATTTTCCGTAGAGGCTAGCACTTGGTCTAATTCAAATTGTGTTTTTGCAGGTTTGATTAGGTCAGGTTACCCTTTTGAGATTTCTCATTTATCCCTGGTTTTGCTGTGTAGGGTGGCATTAGACTGGAATATCTTGCATGTTTACGTTTTCAGTTTTCTGTTCAGTTTTCTAGATTTTATATTTATTTTTCTAACTTTTCTTTTTGCAGATTTTTTTAATACTTTGGCGATTAAAATAAAAATCGAAAAAAATTAAAATGCCAAAAATAAATATATGGGTGTGAAGAATGAGCTTCAATATTTCATTCAAAACAATTTTGATCTCATTCCGAAGCCATTTCGAATTTATAAAAATTATTTAAAATTGCTGTTTTATGAGAGTTTTATAATTTTGGAAATTTTCATTATAAGGCAGATCAATTTTTTTAGCTTTGCATTTTTATTTGCAATCAATAAATGAACTTCCCTTTATGAAAATTGCAATTTCATTAAAGGGGGTAATTTATATGGCATTCCATAGGCCATCATTTTCAAAGCAAAAAAATATTTTTTCTTTATGAAAATTCCGATTTCATTAAAGAGAGGTAATTCATACATTATATTAAAGGTTATTGTTTTAAAGCATTAAATTATTTATTCTTTATGAAAATAATGATTTCATTAAAGAGGGGTAATTTATAATGACATTTTAAAGCCTTTACATTTCATAGCTATTCATGCATATTTGTTTTCCTTTTTTTAATCATCTAGCAATAATTAGAGAAATTCAATTGCATTTACATTCACTTGCTTTAAGTTTCATGAACCATCATTAAAATAGCATAATAAAATAAACCGACACAGGCCCCTTGTTAATAGTTACTTGCAAATCACTAAGGTATTCCTAACACTTATTTGACACATCTTTACAAGATTACAAATACACATGTGCAATGCTTATATAGCGGAACCTTGGAGAAGTTGTTTTGTTTTTTAACTTCTTTGCAAGAGAGGGTTTTCGGTTTAATACCCTGTCTGTGATGGGGATTTTGCAACTGGGCAAAATATTCACTCAACAGTTTGTACTTGCTGCACTTCCTTGGATTTTTCTTCATGTCCTTTTTGAGACCCTTCCTTATGCCCTTTTACAAATTTTTTCTTGCACTCTTTCCATGATTGTGCTTCCTGCTTTTTGGGAACAACTTTGTTTTGCTCTTCAGTAATCCCTTCTTGCTTTATGTTAGGTTCTCCCTTTTGTTCTTTTGCCAATCCTTCTTATGCTGAGAAGTTGTCTTGCAATGCTTTTTTTTTGCCCCAATGTCAAAGCTTCATGAACTTCATTTGCACATTATGGTAAACAATTCCATAGTCTCTAACCAACAATTTCCAAGAACAATATCCAAACCATCCATAATAGTAGCATAAAAATGAAAATGCAAAATGTATCTGTCGATAGTAAGGTTTAAAGTTTAAAGACATTGAACATTCTCATCTCATATTCTTCCTTGCATTTCTGCTATGATTCTTCTTCTTGCTCTTCAATATTGCCTCCTCCTTGCTTTGCCTTATCCTCCTTGCTTTGCCTTACGTTCTTTGTTTTCTTCTTATTTCTTATGATGAGAATTGTCTTGCAAAGTTAATTGTATTTTCCTGTATCAAAGCCTTATGCACATCTTTTGCACGTTAAAATTAACAAAGCCCAAGTTCAACAAAGATTGTCCAAAAACAATAGCCAAACCATCCATAACAGTAGCTTAAAATAAAAAAAAAACATATTTATCAATAGTAAAGCTTAAAGTTCCAAAAAATTTGAACATTCTCACCTTGAAACTGTGCCCCCTTTATATTTATTTTTCTTTAACCAAGGGTATCCAAGAACAATATACAAACCATGCAAAACATTATTGTTAGTAGAAAAGCTACTAGTGTTCAAAAATTTAAATACTTTCACTCCTGATCTGTGTCTCCTTGATATGTATTTTGCTTGAACCTGCAACTTCTTAGCCAAATCAATATTGATAAAGTGATTCCTGCTGCTAGGGTCTATGGAGATAATAACCTTCACATTTTGAGTGCATCTATCAGCTTGCAAAATAGAATCTTCTTTGCCTGGAGAGAAACACTCCAATATACCAATCCAATGGTTCAACCCTTAGACAATAGTTATGTTTGAATCTCCTTAAAACACTATGAGAGTATTTGCTTTTAATTTGATATGACTTTTCCCTAAGAACATCTTTTTTTCCCTGCAAAAAAATATAGGTATCTTTGTGGACTGTCCAGATTCATATTCCAATGAAGACGGGGATTACAAGAATGTTCACATTCCTTAGATCTCTTTTTTCGTTAGAATTACGAACATGAAACTTTGTGGACTGGTAGATGAAAACATTTCCTTCAAATTATAATGATTCTTGGGTTGCTCAACCAAATTGAAATGTGTGAAGGTTTTCCCCTTTTCTGAATTTCATGATTGCAAAATGGTCAGTACAACAGTTCCAGAAGCTTGGCGTCCCTTGCTCATAACTACTTCTATATTGCTCTAATTTATTATGACAGCTGGTGTTTGTAGTTCTTAACATGCAAAAATGGGTGATGGAAGAATATAGCAAGTCCTATGCTTTCGTATAACAGATATGCTCTTTGCAAATGAAGCATAAGCCCTCTTATTTGGGGAAAAAAATAAAAATAAAAAACTTCAGCACATATGCAAATGCCTGCTCTAATGTGGATGTTATGAAAGTAAAATGCAAAAATGCCGAATTCCACCACCATGCAAAAAGTCCACACATGAGGTGTATATAGGAAATCCAGGCAAACACTATAATATGGTCCAAGGAATTGCTTCATAAGATCTCCCAATATGAGAGCCAAATCCAAATAAAATATTTGATATCTCAAAGCTTGATGATTCAAAATAACGAGTTTCTCTTTAATACAATTGACTCATGGTTATATATGGCAAAAACCGACTACAACATATCCCAATATACAACTATAACATCATAAAGCTTACTGATATCATAATCCAATATATTAGATTATTATAGGCCTAAGTATATTATGAACCTCGATGAAAACCTCAGTTTAACAAGTCAAATGTTGAACATATGTAAGATAATTTGGTTTTCGTATTGGAAACATATAAAATTCACAGGAGAAGATATTGATAGATAAAATGATGATAACTCAAGTGATGGTGTGGTGATTTTAAAGATGCCTTTATATGGGCTCAAGGTAGTAAAGAATACAAGAGTTGATGTTAATTACACATAATGAACTAATAATAAAATGTTTTGAAAGGCAAAATTCGAATTCGACCATTAGGTGTTTAAAGAATACATGGATTAGCCTAACAAGGTACCATTGGACATGGCAAGTAGTTTATACATCCTAATATTCTTTTTTAAGCACGACTTGGTGGGACCAAAAGGGTGGCATTACACCATCATCCCCCCTTATTGTTAGTTGGCAACAATCGAAGCATGTCTCTTTGACTTCACTTTCATTGGCTTCGCCGAGATGTTTATGCTGGAAGGATACCATGCTTTCCTGTTTGAAAGAATGCATCCTAATATCCTTTTTTAAGCATGACTTGGTGGGACCAAAAGGGTGGCATTACACCATCATCCCCCCTTATTGTTAGTTGGCAACAATTGGAGCATGTCTCTTTGACTTCACTTTCATTGGCTTCGCCAAGATGTTTATGCTAGAAGGATACCATGCTTTTCTGTTTGAAAGAATGCTTGACCCAACTCTTTGCAACTGGAAAAATCTACGACTGGAACCATCATTCTTATCACAATTATGAACATCATCAACTTCAGGATTATGAATATTAATTGTGAGCATCTCCACATAATTGTTGAATGCAAGGATGGTCTTCTAATTGTGACAAGACTCTGCCAAAATACTTCCTCCACAATACCCGCCTTGTGACTTTGACTTTTATTGAAGCAAAATAAAGTACCCAAATTTCCTGTGAGGCAAGAGGTTGCATTTGTATAGGTAAATTGTTGGGTCATGTTGTGACAAAGGATGGACTGGCTATTGATCCAGACAGGTTCAAGTCCATACACCAGTTATCTTTACTATCATTAGTGAAAGGGGTTAGATTGTTTGTGGGTCAGATTCAGTTTGTTTCTCATTTTATCACAAACTTTGCCAAGATGGTCAGGCCAATAACAAAAATGCTGAAAAAGGATGCTAACTTCTCTTGGACAGAGGAGGGCAAGCAAGCATTCCAAAGCATTAAGGATGCAATCACCAAAGCTCCAGTGCTTGTGAACACGGTTTCTTGTTGAGAACATTTTTAAACTATCATCCGCAAGGTAATGGCTAAGCTAAAGTGACTAACAAAAATACGAATTGAAACTCCTGTCTTTGCAGCTCTCGCAACAACATATATGACGCCCCTATAGATCGGGTTGAAGGAATTGCTTTTCCTTAAATAAGAAAGAGAAAAAGCATTTGCGAAGTGTGTGAAGTACCAAGCTGTAGCGAAGAGATTGTTTGACAAGAATGCGACACCACCTGACATCAAGGAAGGGGGTCTAGTTTGGAAATGCGACGACGACAGAGTGAAGCCTGATTATCATACAAAGTTTGATTCTTTGTGGTATGGGCCTTATCAAGTCACCCAAATGAAGAATGCCAACACTTTCAAATTGGCATCTTTGGGGGGACGTCCACTGCCCATCTCATTCAACGGGCAGCATCTGAAGCGCCTCTAGGCCAACTTCATGGTCTCTTTCTAAAAAAAAAGGTAGACGGTTTTCTCCTTGCTCTAAGGGAACACTGCCTCGGAGCGTGGTCGAAAAAAATTCTTTTAAGTTCTGGGGCACCCTACTTTGTAAGCACGTTGTTCTAGAGCTCCTTGCTTCGAGGACGTGGGTGGTCGCTTCCCAACCACTTCGCTCCCCCCCAAAAAAAGAACAGATGTTGATAAAAAGGGTTAAAGTGATTTTCTCAAATTTTTCATTGGGTGCAAGAGCTCACAACTTCACTCATGTGAGGTTGTCCGCTACTATCAATCCGCACAATGGATTCAGATTTTGCAAAAGACCCATTTGAGCATGAAAGGGAAAAGTAGTGTGTAGTCTCAGATTTCAAAAAATAGCGTTTGTGCTGCAGTTTTCTGCAGCCTGAGGGTTTTGAGAAATTTTATGTTGCCATCAATCTGCTCAACGGATTCAAATTCCATGAAAGATCCATTTGAGCACTAGGGAAGAAGATATAGTGCACGATTTTAGGTTTCAAAAACAACGTTTGCACTTTAGTTTTCAGCTGTCTAAAGGTTTCGGATTTTTTTTTTTTTTCATTGCCAACAATGTGACCAACAAATTCTAATTCTGTGAAGGACCCATTGGGGTGCATGCAAAAAAAAACTTAAACCATGGTTTCGCTGCTGAAAGGGGATTCTTGAAATTTTTTATTTTTGACAACATGAAGGTTTCCGCGATTCAGAGCACCATCATTAGGATTAAAATATTTTTGAGGAGAACAACGAAGTAGAGTGCATTCTTCGAGCGAACTCGCTCTTCGAGCGCCTCGCTTCCAAAGCAATCCATTCTCCGAGCAACCCGCTCATCCTGCTCCCAAAACGATCCACTCTTGTAGAGACTCAATCTTTGAGCACCCTGCTCTTACTTGTGTGCCCCTCTTTGTTGGTGAACTTGACTGATGTTCTAAGGAGGCCCTATGCTACGGTATGGATACTGTGACAATATGTGATATCTTCTTGGTTGAAGATATCAAACAAGTGATCTAATTCATGTCAGAGGCAGAAAACACAAAATTAGAGATCGATAGTGGAGACGAAGAGTATAGGGCACCATAGCCAAATCAGCCCCAGGAGAGAAGGAAAAGAAAGAGAAATGTTAGCGACAAAGGAGAGGCGATTGAAAAAGTCCACGACGTCAGATATCATGATCCATACTTTGGAATTCGTGAAGGGAAGTATCGGTATCCTCCTGAGGTAGTCAAGGAAGAGGTAGTATCAGTATCCTCTTGGGTTGATTTTTTGAAGATGCAACTGGAGAAACTCAAACAGGCTATAAACTATGAATTCCCACTAAAGATCACCCAATTCAAGGTCAACACAAAAATGGCCTTGTTTGGAATGGTTGCACTACCAAGGCAATATGAAGATAGAAGAGTATGGTAGGAGCATGTGGCTGTCATAATCATGGTCCAAGAGTACTTTGGTCTACTTTATACTATACACTTCGTAAAATATATTGCATAGTAGCTTAGATGTTGAGCAAGGTGCAGCGACA
Organism: Wollemia nobilis; assembly: GCA_028583015.1. Taxonomy (NCBI): domain Eukaryota; kingdom Viridiplantae; phylum Streptophyta; class Pinopsida; order Araucariales; family Araucariaceae; genus Wollemia; species Wollemia nobilis. The sequence continues at coordinate 1,180,881 of JAQPPZ010001579.1, read as the reverse complement.
ATATTGTCATTGTTGTCAACACACTCAGATGGACAGGTTGATGCAGTGGACAGTTGTTCGGAGGTTGTTCGGAGTATGTAAAGTGGTGTTCAATGCTTATGAGAATGTTTGTGATGTTCAGGTGAAGTTGTTACAGGTTGTTCGTGCAAATTTGCAAAAGTTGCAAAAATCGTCAGGAAGTTGTCAAAGTAGCAAAAAAGAAAGTTGTCAAAGTGGCAAAACGTCAATGGAATGTGTTGGACAGCCCAAGATACTATTTGGAGGTTTTTTGATCATTAGCAAGTGTGGTTGCAGTGTTGGAATGACCGGTTGCTTCGCCGGTGCATTGTTGGTCATGAAACTGCAGCTGTAAAATCTGCGTCGGAGGTCACTTTGCGGGAGGAATATTAAGCAATCCATGAGGAATTGGACCTCAAATTTTTTATTGGAGGTAGTCTGGATATACTGAGAGCTTATGTTTTAAATTTCAGCCCGAACGGAGACCCGAGGAAGAAACGGCAGCAGTTGCAAAATGCCTCCGTAGCACTTTTTCCAGTTTTGGGCAGCCAAGTGCTTTTGCGCTCGAATACTCAAATTCATATTTTCTTGTTGCCGAATGTGCCGTTTAAGTGTTGTTTCATGTATAGCTCATCGAATTGAACATATTTGCTTTTTGGTCGGAGTAATTTCGAGGCCTCCAAGTGTGAGAACGAGTAATGTGCACAACACTTTGTCCGTGAACTGTTTGACAAAATGCCTCTCCAAAATAAAAGTGAAATTTAAAAAGGTCATAACTTTTGATCCGTAACTCCTTTTGAGTCCGTTCTTTTTCCAGCGCGTGCAAAATTTTAAAATCTAGAAGAACATTATGTCTCCCAAGGGAGACGTTATTGAATGCTGAAACGGTCATCTTGCAACTCAAAATTTGTTAGGAAGTTGAAGTGTTGGAAGTTAAAGGTATTGCAAAAAGGTTTTTAAAAGGAGTCAATGTGAGTACAAAGAAGGGTGTGAGATAGAGATTCAGATCAGATGAGATTAGTCAGAGTGGATGTGTAGAGAGAAGCAATGAGCTAGACCACTCAGGGTCTTTTGGAATGGAGATCAGATTTTCTACTACAATTTTTGTTTTTGCCGAGTGGGTGCTTGGCGATCGGGGTCGGTGCTCCTTGCAGTTGGTGCTGCTAAAGTCTGGGTTGGTTGGTGCCATTCCCTGTAGTTGGTGCTGCAAAAATATTGTAAAGACCAAATATTTTTGAGGCTGGATTTGGATGGGAGTCCAAACAGTCCATTGGCACAATGGTTTTCCCACATCGGGTTTCCACTATAAATCTGGTGTTATGTGATGCATGTTTGTGTGATTGCTTGTTTTGATTTGATTTCATAGTTGGATTAAATTTTTAATACACACTGATTCACCCCCCTCTTAGTGTCACGCTTAGTTCTACAATTGGTATCAGAGCGAGGTTCTTGAACAGGCTTAACCGGCTAGGGTGATCTTGGAAGTGACACAATGGCAGGTGGTGAAGGGTTCTCATCAAACAAAGCACCATTGTTTGATGGAACTAATTACGCATTTTGGAGACTCAGGATGTAGACATATCTTTGTGCTTTGGGATACGACATTTGGGATTCAATAGATAGTGGATACACAATACCCACCACTTCTCCAACCGATGTTGTTGGTAAGAAACTATTTGAGAATGACTCAAAAGCAAAGAATGCTATCATGTGTGGATTAGTGGATAGCGAATTGGTAAAGATTATGGGTTGTAAAATGACAAAGGAAATATGGGACAAACTGAAGAGCATTCATGAAGGAGACGATAAGATCAAGGAGGCCAAGTTACAAACACATCGAGCTCAGTTCGAAGGATTGAAGATGAATGAGGATGAGAATATAGAGGCATATATGTTGAGAGTTAATGAAGTCATCAATGCTATCAGAGGACTTGGAGAGGAAATCAAAGACTCGGTAATCGTCAAAAAGGTATTAAGATCTCTTCCTCAAAGGTTTGATTCTAAAGTTTCAGCTATAGAAGAAGCTAAAGATCTAAATTCTTTTAGTATGGATGAGATGCATGGCTCTTTGACTGCATATGAGATGAGAATAGGAAAATCTAAACCCACCGATAGAGAAGCTACTTTTAAAGCCCAGAAAAATATGAAAGCAAAACAAGAATCCGAGGAAGAAGAGACATCAGATGAAATGGAAGCAAACTTTGTTCGAAAACTAAAAAGGGGAAAAGGAAAATACAGAGGAAAGTTACCGTTTAAATGTTTCAACTGTGGAGGCGTTGGGCATTTCGCAGCTAAATGTCCACTTAATGAGAAGAACATAAGTGATGAAGGATCGCACAGAGAAAGAAGTGACTGGAAGAAAAAATCAAATTTCAAAAAAGGCAACTTCAAGAAGAAAAGTTTCATCTCCAAGAATGTCAGTTCATCAGAAGACAACTCAGTGAGGATTCTGAAAAAGAAACAGGTGAAGCTCTTTTCATGGCATTCGAAGAAGAAAAACCAGAAAAATAACAGGAATGTGATGAAGAAGAAATTGACGCAGAAGTGAATTTGGAAGAGGAACTAATTGCAGCTTTGGATGAATTGAAGACAAAAAGAAAAAGGAATAAGAAAATTTCAAGAAAGCTTGAGGATGCAAATGAAATAATAACAAGTTTGAAAGTGCAGATAGAAGAATCCAAGAAGATCTTCGAAGATCTCGAAGTGCAAATAACCATGAAAATAGATTATTGCAGCAAGTTAGAAGAAGAGGTTGTTGGTTTAAGGATGCAGCTAGAAGAGATGAATAAGAAAATTAGCTCTTATCACAAATGTGAAGAGAGTTCTATGAAGCTGGATAAGATTATAAAGAACCAGAAGACTACATGCATCAAATTTGGTTTGGGTTTTGACGAAGGAGAATCATCAAATGGATCAAAGGCCACAAATGAAGAATCCACAAAGAATGAAGAAAAGAAACAAGTTAATCAAGCAAAAACGAATCATGCAAAGGAAAGCAATAATGCAAGGCAAGAAAGGAGAATTGACAATGATGGTTTCACCAATGTCACACATCAAAGAAGAAGAAGATTTATGGCTCCTACAACAACATGGCAAAGACCACCACCCAGGTTCAATCATCCCTTTTCTGGTTATTGTTTTAAATGCAATGGTTATGGACATAAGATTTCAGATTGTAAGTATAATGTAGGACCAAGGAATTTTGCCAGTAGAAATGCTTTTTCACCTTTGATGGATTATGTAGTAGAATGTTATAACTGTCATAACTTTGGGCATATTGCAAGAAATTGTAGAAGTACATTTGCATCAAATCAATTTCAGGGAAGAAAATTTCAGCCAAATGGAATAAGACAAAATAGAAAATTTCCCGAAAAACATGCACAAGCTACTGAAAAAGAAAAGCCAAAACAAGAGCCCAAAATTGTAATCAAACCGGAGTGGAAAGAAAAAGAGCAACCTAAGGAAGAAAATGAATCCTTAATCGTACAAACGACATTTAAAGCGCAGAATAAATCCGCACCATGGATACTTGATAGTGGATGCTCCAGTCATATGACAGGTGACAAACAAAAATTTGAGAAGTTGCAACAATATGAAGGTGGTTCAGTGAAATTCAGAAACAATGATGGAGCTAAGATAGTTGGCAGAGGTTCAGTTAAGATCAGTGATGGAAAAATCAGATCAGAAGAAGTCTTGTTTGTGGTTGGTCTAAAGCATAACTTGTTGAGCGTAAGTCAGATTTGTGACAGAGGTCATGATGTGATCTTTAAGAAGCGAGGTTGTGAAATCGAAAAGGCAAACAGTGGGAAGTTGATAGCAACTGGATCAAGGACATCTGGCAACCTGTACACTCTCTCGAAGACTTCAGAAGGAGCTTGCTTGATTGGACAGGAAGAAGAGAATTGGTTGTGGCACAAGAGGCTTGGTCATATCGGTTTTGACAATCTAGTAAAAATCAGTTCAAAGAAAGCAGTGAGAGATATTCCCACCATTGGCAAACCATCAAATAGCATTTGTGCTTCATGTCAAAAAGGGAAGCAAACTAGAGTCTCATTTAAAACAAAAGAGTACTACACGAGCAAACCTTTGGAACTAGTACATACTGATTTATGTGGACCCATGAGAATGCAAAGCATAAACGGTGACAAATATTTCATGTTGTGTATAGATGACTATTCCAGGATGACATGGGTATTGTTTTTGAAGCATAAATCAAAAGCTTTTGAGATGTTCAAGGTTTTCAAAAACCAAGTTGAGAATCAAACAGGAAAAATGATTAAATTTTTAAGGTCAGACAGAGGAGGAGAGTTCATTTCAGAGGATTTCATAGAGTATTGTGAAAAATATGGCATCAGGAGACAGTTTTCAGCAGCCAGGACACCTCAGAGAATGGTGTGGTAGAAAGAAAGAACAGGACAATGCAGGAAATGGCACGGACTATGTTGACTGAGAGCAAAGTAGCAGACAAATTTTGGAAAGAGGCAGTCCATACTACGGTATACATCCAAAATAGGTGCATGTTGAGGACGCATGAAAGCAAAACTCCTTATGAGTTGTGGTTCGGTAAAAAGGCAACAACAAGATATTTTAAAGTTTTTGGCAGCAAGTGTTACATCAAAAGAACTGAAGAAAACCTTGGTAAGTTTGAAGATAGAGCGGATGAAGGCATTTTTCTTGGCTATTCATCAAAAAGCAAAGCTTATAAATGTTACAACAAGAGGCTAAGAAAAATTGTGGAAAGTGTCGATGTTAAAGTTGATGAAGGAAGGGAACGAGTAATTAGCTATGAAGAGAACTACCCAATTTATGAAGAGGTCATTGAAGGAGATGAGGAAGAGGAAACGGAAAAGAAATCAAGAATTGACTCAGAGGATTCGAAAAGTGATTCAGAATTGGAAGAAAACAAGAAATTCAAAACAGGTAGCTGGCAAAAAGATCATCCTAGAGAGCAAATAATTGGAGACCCCACAGTTGGTGTTCAGACAAGAAGAAGATTAGTAAGTAACTACTCTTTACTATCCAACATTGAGCCCAAAAATGTTGTCGAAGCAAGCAAAGATGAAAGTTGGGTAAAGGCAATAAATGAAGAATTAGATCAGATCGAGAAAAACAAGACTTGGGAGTTAGTACCAAGACCCGCAAATAAAAATGTAATCGGTACTAAATGGGTCTTTCGAAACAAATTGAATGAAGATGGATAGGTAGTCAAGAACAAAGCAAGATTGGTATGCAAAGGGTATGCGCAAGTTGAAGGTATTGACTTCGAGGAAACCTTTGCACCTTGTGGCCAGACTAGAGGCAATTAGAATGTTTCTTGCTTTAGCAGTTTACAAGAATTTCAAAGTTTATCAAATGGATGTGAAATCAGCATTTTTGAATGGGAAACTTGAAGAAGAGGTTTATATTGAGCAGCCAGACGGTTTTCAGCTTGGTGATGATCCCAACTTGGTTTGCAAGTTGAAGAAAGCGTTATATGGCTTAAAACAGGCACCCTGGGCATGGTATGCAAGGCTAGACAATTATCTTACTCAACAAGGGTTCAAGAAAGGTATGGTGGACAGTAATTTGTATGTCAAAACATAAAATGGTCATCATATTGTTGTTGTTATATACGTAGATGATATCATATTTGGCAGCAACAAAGATGAGTTGTGTAAAGATTTTGCAAATAAGATGCAGAAAGAGTTTGAAATGTCAATGATTGGTGAACTTTCGTATTTTCTCGGATTGCAAGTTAATCAAAAGGAGAAGGGCATATTTATTTCTCAAATCAAATATGTGAAAGAGATGCTGAAAAAGTTCACAATGGAGGATTGCAAGCCGGTTAGCACTCCCATGATGACAAGGTTGCAAGTTGAGCAAGGATGACAAATCTCCACCTGTTGATCAAACTATGTACAGATCCATGATTGGGAGCTTACTGTACTTGACAGCTACTAGACCGGATATTTTGCAGGCAATATGCATGGTAGCACGATTTCAGGCTAGTCCCAAGGAGACTCATGTGACAACAGTAAAGAGGATTTTTTGGTACCTCAAGGGTACTATGGAGTATGGGTTATGGTATCCGAAAGGTAAGGACTTCACCCTTATTGCGTATTCAGATGTAGATTGGGCAGGATGTGTAGATGACAGGAAGAGTACCAATGGAGGTGCATTCTATCTTGGTGATAATCTTGTTGCGTGGCATAGCAAAAAGCAAGAGTCAATCTCATTATCCACAGTAGAGGCAGAGTATATTGCAACGACATCATGTTGTACACAGGTACTTTGGATGAAACAAACTTTGAAGGATCTTGGAATAAATTTTAGTGAGCCCATATCGATCATGTGTGACAATACAAGTGCAATCAATATCTCAAAGAATCTGGTTATGCATTCTCGCACAAAACATATTGCTATCCGGTACCATTTTTTGAAGGAGAAAGTTGCGGAAGGTGAGGTTAAGTTGGATTTTGTTCCAACAACAGAGCAAGTAGCGGACATCTTCACCAAACCATTGCCCAAGGAAGTCTTTGAGTACCTTCGCAAGAAATTGGGAGTGGTCACACTTCCCAAGCATTGACTAGCTATCGGGGTCACATTCTCAGGGGGAGCATTTGTGTCTTTGTTTATCTTTTTGCTCATGTTTGTGATTTTTGCTAAGTGTAATAATTTTTGCCTGAGAATGTTGTGCATGGACTCAGGGGGAGTTTGCAACAGCCCTTTGGTCTTGTTGTCAAAGGGGGAGAAGAGTTACAGGAAATTGTGCGTGTGTTGCCAACAATTCCAAAGGGGGAGATTGTTGAGCAAGGTGCAGCGACAGTATTGTCATTGTTGTCAACACACTCAAATGGACAGGTTGATGCAGTGGACAGTTGTTCGGAGGTTGTTCGGAGTATGTAAAGTGGTGTTCAATGCTTATGAGAATGTTTGTGATGTTCAAGTGAAGTTGTTACAGGTTGTTCGTGCAAATTTGCAAAAGTTGCAAAAATCGTCAGGAAGTTGTCAAAGTAGCAAAAAAGGAAGTTGTCAAAGTGGCAAAACGTCAATGGAATGTGTTGGACAGCCCAAGATACTATTTGGAGGTTTTTTTATCATTAGCAAGTGTGGTTGCAGTGTTGGAACGACCGGTTGCTTCGCTGGTGCATTGTTGGTCATGAAACTGCAGCTGTAAAATCTGCGTCGGAGGTCACTTTGCGGGAGGAATATTAAGCAATCCATGAGGAATTGGACCTCAAATTTTTTATTGGAGGTAGCTGGATATACTGAGAGCTTAAGTTTTAAATTTCAGCCCGAACGGAGACCCAAGGAAGAAACGACAGCAGTTGCAAAATGCCTCCGTAGCACTTTTTCCAGTTTTGGGCAGCCAAGTGCTTTTGCGCTCGAATACTCAAATTCATATTTTCTTGTTGTCGAATGTGCCGTTTAAGTGTTGTTTCACGTATAGCTCATCGAATTGAACATCTTTGCTTTTTGGTCGGAGTAATTTTGAGGCCTCCAAGTGTGAGAACGAGTAATGTGCACAACACTTTGTCCGTGAACTGTTTGACAAAATGCCTCTCCAAAATAAAAGTGAAATTTAAAAAGGTCATAACTTTTGATCCGTAACTCCTTTTGAGTCCGTTCTTTTTCCAGCGCATGCAGAATTTTAAAATCTAGAAGAACGTTATGTCTCCCAAGGGAGACGTTATTGAATGCTGAAACGGTCATCTTGCAGCTCGAAATTTGTTAGGAAGTTGAAGTGTTGGAAGTTAAAGGTATTGCAAAAAGGTTTTTAAAAGGAGTCAGTGTGAGTACAGAGAAGGGTGTGAGATAGAGATTCAGATCAGATGAGATTAGTCAGAGTGGATGTGTAGAGAGAAGCAATGAGCTAGACCACTCAGGGTCTTTTGGAACGGAGATCAGATTTTCTACTACACTTTTGTTTTTGCCGAGTGGGTGCTTGGCGATCGGGGTCGGTGCTCCTTGCAGTTGGTGCTGCTAAAGTTTGGGTTGGTTGGTGCCATTCCCTGCAGTTGGTGCTGCAAAAATATTGTAAAGACCAAATATTTTTGAGGCTGGATTTGGATGGGAGTCCAAACAGTCCATTGGCACAGTGGTTTTCCCACATCGGGTTTCCACTATAAATCTGGTGTTATGTGATGCATGTTTGTGTGATTGCTTGTTTTGATTTGATTTCATAGTTGGATTAAATTTTTAATACACACTGATTCACTCCCCCTCTCAGTGTCACGCTTAGTTCTACATTAGATTTCAATTGCAGAACTTCCAGGAGTCATTCACCTTTGGATACTCATCCTATATGTTTTGTCTAATCTTTCATCAAAAAAGGGAATGGTTTCAGGATGTCCAACTAAACTAGTTTGATGAAGGGGAGCAATGACTAGTGTGTGATTGGACCAACGTTCCTTTCAAAAGTAGGGGTAGGGATTGCTATGAATTCTATATTATAATATATGCCCCTATAGTGTAAGAATTGAAAGGGGAAGTATTCAGGATGCCAAGGTTTGCTAAGGCTTTCTTAGACCCTAGCGGGAGAGATCGTTGGGTAATTTCTACCTAGGGAGATATAGTTTTTATGTTTGAATATATGGATACTCAGGACAACTGTTCGAGTTACCAATCTATGTGCTTGATTATATATGCAGCCTCGAGGTGGTCTGATGACTCCATTGTATTTATCATAAGTTTTTTAGAAAATAGAGGACTTTCCAAGAACGGGTTGCAATTGACTCCTTTCCTTGTCAATGGTTGCTCGTGTTGCAATTGACTCCTTTCTATGTGCTTCTTTCTCTATCTAATGGGAACTTCTTGATATTCTTCTCTTTCTTTTTATAAGGAATATTTCTTGTGCTTTTATCTCTATTGAATGGGAAATTCCATATGTTGTCCTTTTCACTTTTATAAATTTTCCTTTTATAAGGCAAATTTCCCTCTATTCCTATTTTTTTTTTTAAGATTATAAAATTTCCTTTCACTCTTTACAAAGCGTTTATGGCATTTACATGTATTTGTATTCATCCTTAATGTCTTCATTTTTCGCATCTAATTACACTCATATTGGTGTTGACGTCTTGCCTCACCTCGTTGGATTGGGCCATTCCTTTGATGGCTTGATTCCCTCCCTTCAAAATTTTTTAAATTAAAAAAAAATATTTCCATATTAGTTTTTATAAAAAATTGTTCTTATTTTGGCTATCTTTGACTCCATTATTGTGTCCAGGCTTAGAAACAATTGCCTTGCCCTTACGCTTCTCCCATTGTTTGATGATCTCACACAACTGCACGATGCTCCTTTGTTGTTGCATGGTCAGGGCCTCAATGAGGCTGCAACCTATCTCTATCCCGTTGTTGTTCCCTATCGTGCCACATATCTAACTGTGCTTGTCCAATTTGAGCTAGTATATTGTGCCCGTTTGGCCTAGTATTGTTCGTTTAGTCTTTGATGTGTTCACATCCTGCAAGGTATTGTCATCTTCACTCATCACTTTTGGTCCCATTGAGCCTTTGCCTTCTTCTCGTGGCCTCCAGTTTTGAAAATAGTGCATTGCTTGCCACAATCTCTGAACCTCATGTGGAATTCTTCTTTTAATTAGTTTGCCCCTTTGGGCCTTGTGTTCTTTGACTTCATTTTTTTCTTTAGCTACTTCATGTGTTGTTGGAACATGGCCTTCCATGTGTCGGCAAGTGCGCTTTAGTAGGTAGCATTCTAAATCCCCTAAGAACTTGAAATGCATTCGAAACTTGTGCTCATAAGGGTAAGTGCGTTCTATCTTTTCCTGTTCCACAATTGGTTTAGGTGATGACACTTGAGTCTCCTTTGTTCCCTTGCCGAATTGCCACCCCTTGGGTTGTCATCAGTTGGCGATGTCCTATCTCTCGTCTAAATTCTTCCGCCAACTTCAAAAATTATCAACCCCTCAAATGAGTCCTTGGACCAACTTGACACCTTAGGTAATCCATTTGAACTTTGCCTTTGGTTCGTAATTGAAGAACTTTATTTGCACACGTTCTTCATTTGCACTCTCACTTGCCTCCATATCTAGATATAGATGGTTGAAAGATTTTGTACTTGCCCATTTTTTAATGGTAAAGACCACTATCAGAGTGCCCTTCGTCCTTTGTACACTCATCTAACTTCAAGACTAGATGAAATATTTTTTCACTCGTTTAATGATGCAATGTCATTACCAATTGACTTGTCTCACATGTGTATGCTAAACTTGCAGTGTCCCTTCTTGAATGTTAACGGATCTTTCTCCCAATTGTGGTCAACTCTTGTTGTCCTCAACCAACCTCTTTCTAAAAGGTGTCATAAGCTTGGCTTATGCGTTGTGATGACTATGAAGTCCAAGATGAATGTTTGGTTGGCTATGCTAACTCTTTGTGTTGTCAGTATACCCTTCATCAATACCAAATTGATCAACTCCCAATAATCGAAAGCTAGGTTGCCACAAAGTTGGTTCTTGCAACTCCCTCCATGTCTTCTATGGGAGTACGTTAACTCTTGGACCCACCATCCACAATGACTTGTGTTAAATTGTGGCCTAATATCTCCATATGCAACAATGTTGGTCGCTTCCCTTCATTAGTCATCAAAATTATAGGGTCAACGAATTGATGTCGTGTTGAACTCTTTTGTAGCCCCTTTTGTTCCTCTACTTTCTCCTTCTCTAGTCCATCTAGCATCTTCTCGATTGTTGCGTGCAATTCTAGGATTGCCTTTAACAAGGTTGCCACATTTACTAGTACATTCATCTACAACAACTTGTTTGCCAAAGTTATGTGATGTTGTTTGTGACAATGTTGATGGCTCCTTTGTCATCATTCTTTTTCCTTAACCATGGTCACTTTCATTGTCCACATCTTGCTCTTTTACCATCTTGTCTTTTATATCATCTCGGGTTTCCTACCATCTCTTCCTCTCCCTTGTAGGATTAGGGTACTTCATCTTTTTTGCTTGCACCCGAGTCGATGCGAGAACATCTCTTGTACTTGCGCTCTGTTCTATAATGTTAATTAGATTGATGTTTTGATTGTTGCTACTGCTGACCACCTTTGGGCATATCGCTTCCTTGTGGTTTCCTTGTCCACACCATCGACACATTATCAATGCAATGTTGCCCACTATTGTATTCATGCAGTTTTATGCGAAGTGGCCCCACTCTTGGCACTTCCTACATTGCATAACAGGTGTTTCGTTGAAGTCATACCACACTCTCTTCGCCACTAGAACTATTACCGCCTTGTTTTTGCCCACCATATCTCCTTCATTGGCGGTTGATTCGATATCCTTCGTTTGTTGTTCATTGTCCATTCTTCAAGGAGCTTCGCTTCTAATTGACTTCCTTCTCCTTCTATGTTTCCAAGGTCAGGTGCCTTCTATTTTTCAAGTTGAAGAGGCAATTTGCGACTAAATGTGCATTGGTTTCATAGATGAAACAATATGCTTGCTTTGGACAATTGGAGCACCAAATGTCTTTATTTTCTTTGCTCTTCTTCTCTTCCATCATCTCATGAATTGCCATCTCTAAGTCTCTCCCAAGCGCTTAAATTGTTGTGTCCATGTATTCCTAGTCACTGTCAGAATCGCTATCTTCCTTTTTTTGACTTACACTTCATCTTGACGATGCTGTTTTCATTTCCCTTTCTAGGTTCAGTGCAGTGTCAGATGCTTCCTAATATGTTGTTGATGATACGATATGCTTTGGAAGGAGTTTGTCCATAAACCACCTCTTTTGGAGTCCATCTTTTGGTCTTTCAAATGACGGTTATAGGGATTAACATTTTCTTCCTTCGTCTGCTTGGTCACATAGATCTCTTTGATGATATCTGTGTTATCATGAAGCAACTTGAACTCCTCGAATTTGTTCTTCCATTCTGCCCATGTAGTGAATGGGTTCTATTGTTTCAAATGTCAATCAATTGCAATCCCTTGCAACGTTGCTAGAAACAATTCGAACCATGTGTTTTCATATCTTATTTCATTAAGATTTCATATTGTTATGCAACTGCTGGTGTTCCTGGTGGGATCGTGTTTCTCATCTCCACGAAACTTTGGGCAATTCTGCTTGCTCGCAACGACAACCATGACTATTGGCTGACTTGTCAGCTGACTTGAAGACGACTGACTCATTGACTGACTTGTTGACCGCTGACTCACTCTGTTCAACGATGTTGAAGGCTTTGTTGTGTGCCTTCTTCATCTTTGATTATTCTCTCGCACTTAGTGTCTAGTTGTCTCCCATTTGGAATACTTGTGCTTTTGGTTTGTGATTGTCTTTGTGAATAAACTTGCATAGGCTCTAGTTGACTGTCAGAAGTCCACCCTCCCACATACACACTTCTTCATAGTGTAGTCTTTGTGTTGGACTCCCGTCCCTTCTTGTGTCTGTGCTGGTGTCTCTTGTCAATTTCCTACATCATTTTCTTGATGAACTTCTTGGTCTTCACGAACTCGGTGAGCACTTTTCTTGTTGATGCAACCTTCTTTAGAACGTTTGTCACGTTCGTCAATATCTTAGTCAATGATACCACCTTAGATGTCATGACCTTCTCTATCTTCAACGCTTTTGTCGTTAGTACTCTCGTTGTCAACACTCCCCTTGTCTGCATGGCCTCTTTTTGCTACATGACGTTTGTCATCTTTGTCTTCCTGAGTTGTTAGCAAGAATGTCTCAAACAAATTCTCAATTCCCTCCTCTCAAGGGGCAACACACATTGAATCTTCAGGGTTTCAATGCCTATCACCCAAAGAATATCCAAGCATCTTCCACATAATTTCATATTACATAGAGATACGCTTCACCCATTCTGAGTTGGAGTTGTAGGGTCAAACAAATCAGACAAAGCAAGCAAATGTGGCACCATCTCAGATTCTCAAGCACCACCCCACCTGAGTGAGTTAACGAAGTTCATTTTTTTTGTACATAAGTGTTGATCAAGTATTTTTTGTTATTTTGTACATGTCACGGGTCGTCACATGTGCACAACACTTGAATGTAATAAGACATCATGTTGTGTAATGTCTTGTGTGACCAATTTCTTTTGTATATATTCCATAGAAGACTAGTGGAATGGTGCATCATTGAATCACCATTGCGTGTTGTGCTGTTGGTATTGTTTGTGTGGATGAGAGATCATCTTGTTGTGTTGTGACACGAAGAACTATGCTGCTGTAAGTAATGTATATCAATTGCATGTAATGAAATGGATCTGCTGTTCAGTCCTTGTTACCTGTTCTTTTGATATGGTTCCTTTGATTACTTGGGAATAAATAATTTATACTACAGGACCTTATATCTTATACTTCGTAACTTTGTATATGGCATTATTGGGAGTATTTTGGCACCTTCCAGGTTATTGTAATCAAGTGTAGTAGTGGTGTCCCATTGACTTGCTTTGGTCATCCATGGGCATTAATAAAATTTATGTCTTTCTTTAGTTCAATAACCCCTTTAGGAAGTCTACTGTTTCCTCCTTATTGGAAGACTCATCGTTCCTCTTAACATAAAGTTTAGCCTTTTCCTTATTTTGAGAACTTGATCAATTGATTAATATGTGCATTAGTTTCACAAGGTGCCAATGGGCCTCACAATCAGGTTTATACATATTAACATTTCTTCATTTGTTGCTTGTGATTATAATGTTTTGGCATGTATTTTTAAGAGAACTTTCACAAGTATTGTCCTAAACGTTTTGTCATTCTTCTGCTGCAGTTTCTGAAGAAAGATGTGGAGAGGTGGAAAGCTTGATTTTTGATTTACTTGCAAATCTTGGCGCTTCAGGTGGGATTCACAGGTTAAAGACGTTGTAGATTTAGTATCTGATGATTTGGAAGATATGACTTTGGGAAGTTGTATGTCAATTATTGCTGTAAATATTATGAATTTATGGATTGCTAAATGTTATACAGTTATGTATTTTATTCTCTTTAATACAAGTTCTATGTACAGACAAATAAAAATACTAAAGAACTTTGTATAGAATGATCGGTTACTTCACAAATTTACTCCTTTTTGATTGTCAAAACTTTGATACATCTTTGACAATAATATTTATGGTTGCACCTAATACTTTGCTGCCATGCTTCTTGGTAAATGATTTTCTTTCATTCTCTATCTTTTTTACTTAAGAAAAACTAATGTTGGTGGAATGTAATAATCTCATAGAGGAACAATTAGAATTTCCAGTCTTGTATGCATCTGCCAAAGAAGGCTGGGCATCACAAACCTTCACAAAACAGCCAGCTGCAGATCAAAGAAATATGTCGGCATTGCTTGAGGCAATTTTGAAACATGTGCCTCCACCGCAAGGAAATTTGGAAGCACCATTTCAGATGCTGGTGCGATATCTATTTCCATTGTCCTCTCTTTTAGTGGATTATAAATATTGGATATTTGAAGTTTGTTCTATGTTGTTGCTATTTTATCCAGAGGGAAGTATTTCTATTAATCACACTAGTTTTCTAGAGTAATCCTTGTTTTTATATCATATTTATCTATTCACTTTCCAAGAGGACTTCCAGTTCTTTTATAATTCAATTGTATAACTGATAGGTTTCAATATGTTCTCTATTACTCTTATGTCATTAATTTGTTTGTCATTTTTAAATTTATATTGACTCTTGAGAGCATTCCATTCATTTAGGAATATCTTCCTTGCTGCAGGTCTCAATGATGGAGCGTGACTTCTACTTAGGTCGAATATTAACTGGTCGTATCTCTACAGGCATTGTTCGCATAGGAGACAAAGTACATGGTCTGCGTAAGACAGATTCAGGATCAGAGAAAATTGAAGAAGGGAAGGTATGAGTTGTTTATGTTTCATATCATCAAAATTCAAATGGAAGATGCTTAGAATTACGATTCCAACCAGTTTGTCTAGAGATCTGTCTTTCAGCCTTACGCATGTGTGTTAGTACCTCTGCTTAAATGTTGTATTTGCAGCATCGCTACCAATATAGAAAATAACTTGGTTCACTGCTTTGCACTTGCGTAGGTTGTGAAACTTATGAAAAAGAAGGGGACAATTACAACTATGATTGATTGTGCTGGCTCTGGTGATATTATTTCCATGGCTGGCTTAGGAAATCCTTCACTTGGTCACACTATATCCAGTGTTGAGGTAATTTTTGATATTCAAATAGTGTGCGGCTTTATTTTGTCCTATTATGTGTACTTGTTGATGCAACAAAGGAACAAGGTCAAGAGTTGACACTTTTCCTTAGCCCAATTCCAAGAAACAAATAGAGTTTTAATATGTTAGCGTACGGTCCATATGTTAAAATGGCGAAGATGTCTCTTCTTAGATTACTATTACAATATACTTTTAGGAACTTGTATGGTAAATGTGAAACTCAATATAACATGGGTATGGTTAATGTTTACTGGCATTTAATAAGACAAGAAAAGATAGATGCCATCAAGGGTCGTGGTAAACATAAACAAATTCTAATTATCGTACTGTTAGTGAAGATTATACTTGAACACTGTTTATTGTTCTGTTGAAATAGTTACACCTTATACTAGAATATTTTCAGGTCATTCTTTGTGGTGCCAGAATTGTTAGTGTATTATATATATATATATATATATATTGAAAATTACTAATCTTGTAGTAAGAATGTCCTATGCTCCACAGGGATGCATCCTGGGCCGTAGGTGCCTCGTCCTGTTGCACTTGACATTTCATTGAGGTTGGGATGCGTACAAGATGTTCTCTGAAAGTGCATCATGACTTTTGGGCTAAACATGATTAGGATTCTCTGGGGCCTTGGGGGCTTGTCCCTAAAATGACTCTTGTTGGGACACTGAAATTTACTTGGGATTTCAAGATACCCCATGATATTCTGAGAAAGCTTTGGGGATACCTTGGCATTGTCAGTATGACAAGGGGAATGATGGGATGCCCCTCAATTATTCCAGGGATGCTTGGGCATCCCCATGACCTACTTGGAATGGTTCGGTATTTACAGATGGCATTCAAGTCTTTTGGCCTTTAAAAAATCCTGAAATCTTAAAAAAGAGAATTATGGAACTTTAGACTGTGCAATGAGACATGGAACAATTTTAGATTGTCTGTTTGAAGTGATCGTTATTGATGCTTATATATATATATATATATATAGAGTCTTTTTCTTGTGCTACTGCTATTCCCTAAAATTGGGCCAAACCTTGAGAGTAGTGTATTATTAGTTCTCGACGCTCGCTTGCCGAGGGACATGGATATCAGGTGTAGCCCTCACACACACACACACACACATAGATATTCCATGAACTTCCCAATCCTATTCAACCTTTTGATCATGCTATTTATTGTTCCTCCTCAATTATATAATTCATTTCAGTATTTCTTTCTATTGAAACCTATCACTCTTCAATGTCAGTTATTGCAGGGGAGATCGACTACCACTCAACTAAACACCTCATTTTTTCACCCTATCTTTGATGCTGAGAGTAACGAGCGTTCATTTGAATTTATAGCTCTCTAGAATGTTAATAACGAATCCATGCACCCTTGTCTGCATACAAGAGTGGCTACTAGGGCTTCAATGCTTTCTTCTTACTAGTGGGAAAGGACTGCAGTTCTTCAGATCCGAGTTTTGACCAACCCTCATTTACCCAAGAGTTGTAGACAAATGTAGCTTACCAGTTTCCTATATTTTCTATTGGTTCCTGTTGCCACATTTTGCACAGGGTGCCATGTTTTTATTTTTTTGTAAGTATGCTGCTCTCCCTTCCCTCCTCCTCCTTTCCCTTTCTCCACTATCCCCTTTCTCCCCTTCTGTCAGTTTCATTTCCCCTTTTTTCCCCTTATACTTTCTTCGGTCAAATTCCCAAAATAGAGCAAAAGGTCCCTGAAAATTACTAAGTCTAAGAGCGCAACCCGACTTCGCAGTGAAGTCAGGGTGCGCCCTTAAATTCGAGCGCACTCGGGAATGTGAAGTGCGGAAGAGGACCGAAAAGGACCAAAATTTGGCTAAGTACAGGAGCGCAACCCGACTTCGTAGCTGCGGAAGAGGACTGAAAAGGACCGAAATTTGGCTAAGTACAAGAGCGCAACCCGACTTCGCAGCGAAGTTGGGGTGCGCTCTCATTCCTGTGCGCACCTGGGAAGCAGCGGATCATGAAAATCGGCTAAGTGCCAGAGCGCAACCCGAATTCGCAGCGAAGTCGGGCTGTGTCCTCATTCCTGTGCGCAGTCTGAACAACAAGCAAAACTGGCTAAGTGTGGAGAGCGCAACCCGACTTCGCAGCGAAGTCGGGCTGCGCCCTCTTTCCTGTGCGCACTTGGGCAGGATGTTTCAAGCAGCCCAAAAACTGTCTAAGGCACGGAGGCCTCCCCAACTGCGCTGTTCCCCACTTGCGCTGTTTAATTGCGCTCTGATCCCGGGCGAAGTCGGACATAAAAGAGAGATTGCCTTTCAAGGCAGATGCATCCCTCATCAGAATTTGACAAGTGTCCAGCCTCGGGATTCGAGCCAAAGATGTGACAGGAAAAGGACAGGCGTGGGCCAAATTATCTACCGCAGCTACCCTCATTTAAGCTGACTCAAAGTTCCATCTACCGCAGCTACCCGCATTCAAGCTGACTCAAAGTTTCATCAACCGCACTGCCACGTAGCTGCCAAGTTTTCGAGTGGACCTTGCTTGCAAGTACGGTCCCTGTCTGCAGAAGTCAACATCAACAGCTCTTTTGCCGCTTTTGTCAGCTTTGTCATCTATTGTCGGGTCTGGGATTTTGTGCCCAGAGTTGTAATCGGGGGGAAATTGCGCTATAAATAGTTGCACCACATCATTGTAAAGGGTGGAAGGGGGATATCCTGCTAGGTAACCATTGTAGCTCTACGTTTGCTTCTGAATGCAAGATACACTTGGCTCTATTGACTGTTGTTGTTCTTTATGCTGCCTTTACTTAGCATTTCTGCCTCATGTTGCTTATGTTATTGCTTATTGTTATTCTGCTATCTGATATCGGTATTTGATGATTAAGTATTCCTGGAATGCATAGTTAGAGGATACATAGAATGTATGACATTTGTAGTTTCCGTAGTGTATTCTGTATTTAATTGCTGTTAGTAGTGGTGATTGATAGTTGCCGTGCTGCTTATCCTCCCCACCCAACGCAAATCATATTTGTATCTCTTTCCGCATTTTTAATTTCTTTCCTGCACTCTGAGCTTAAAACCATCCGAGAAAACACATAGGAAGCCGGCCTTCTCCGGAGATTGGCACGGAAGGCATTCCTTCCTTCCGGCCTTTCAATCTGGTGGGCGAATCTAGGGCGCATTTCACTAAATCCTATCCTAGTGGCAGATTCGTAACCAACAGTTCCACAACCATGGATGCTACAAGAGACTTGAGGGGCCAAAAACTCCGTGTCATCCAGGATTATCCAGCCAGGCCACATTTGTCCTAGCCACTCTCCTGGGAGCATCATTAGATCCTATGTTGGCCCTTTTGGGATCGTTGGTGATGAAAATATTGCTTTTACTTTACATCCCACTATAGATTAGTTTTGGTGCTTGGATCCACTGGAGCTGTGTTTTCTCTTTCTTTTACGTTGACTGCTGGTTCTCTCTTCATCATTACTTTTAGCATGTTAGAGTTTAACTCTTTTGGGTTCAATTGTCAAGGCTGAAATTTAATGGCATGCATTTTTTCCACTTTAGTACAGTTTAACCTAATTTATTTGCTCTAGTTTAGCTTATTTTTGTAGTACCTTGTGGTTACTACGGTGCCTTGTAACAACTCTTTGCAACAAGAACCATTGGTCTACTCTGATCAGCTGTGGATATTAATAGAATTATCTTATCTTATCTCTATATATGCCTTGTCTTGTCTACACTAAAGTGGTTCTAGAAGCCTGTGAAGGCTTTATGCCTTTAAGGAGGACCTGTGGTTTTCTAGGCTTTTGCCTAAATCTGCAATTGGGAAATTGTTTTGATCGAATATTGAAAATGGGGCTTGTGGCCCACTTCCTTTGGATAGTAGCCAAATTAAAGATAAAAATGTAAACAAATACATAAGTGCACCTGAATTTAAAAAAAAAAAACAAAAAAATCAATAAAAAGAATATAAGAAAAACAGTTATGAGAGAGAGAGAGAGTCAATTACACTTACACTACTGCGATACTTTATATCTCACAACTCATCATATGGGTACAATGATAACCATGCTGTATATAGCAACAAAGGACATGGAGACTTCATCCACTAGTTAAACCTTCGACTGTTTGTTTGCAAGAAAGGCATTGTTTGCAGTTCGTCTTTATTTTTTTGTAACTTAATTTTAACACAGAAGGCATGCATGTTATTTAAGTTGTTCCCTATTGTGTCATGGAAAAGAAAAATATAAATTGAAGTCAAATCATAGCTGCCACTTGTGGGAGCAATTTCCTGCATAAGTCGTCTCAAGCATAGAAGCTTTGAAATTGCAGCCATAGTAATATGTTCCATGCTCACATACATTCAAAACCCTGAACTTTGCTTCAAATGATAAAAATTTGAAGTCATCATTGAAGTTTGTCACATTGTTGTAGAAATTTTTTCTTGCTGCTAACATAAGGAGGATCATGAGAACTCTCTGTGTTTGGCAGCTGTTTAAGGTTACTTTGTAATTGTGAAGAAAATTGTTATTGAGGTACTTTTGACCTAGCAAAACCAATTTATTGAGTTGTGTTACGCTGTGCGGTGCTGAGCAAAATAGGGGAAGGCGGCATGTTCTTCAATTTGTGTGGCTTGTTGAAAATACAAGTGTCCATCCAACCAATTGGAGAAGATGTTACATTTATTTTTTTGTGTTTCAGTGCTTTCTCTTTGCTGGGAATTAATTTGCAGATCATTAATTGTCTTTCATGCATGTTTATTTTCTTTGAAAATAATTCTTTGTTCTATTATGCAAACGTGCTGATTTTCGGCAAGCTTCTGGTTATATATTTTGTAGTAAACTTAAAAATCTATCATTGTATTAGTGCCAAGGTTGCAATGAAAATTTGAATTTAGTTTTCAAGTAGGAGATGCAACAGGAACAATCAGCAATGGCCCTTGTCCAAGCAGTTAGAAAATTTGCAGGTGAATACTTCCAGATAGCAGGAAAAACCCAATTGCATATAATAAAAAAAGGGGTTTGGAATGCGGGAAATGGTATTGATATTAGGTGCATGAATGGTGCTGCTGTAAATGCTTGCGATAATAAAGATAATAGAGTTAAAACATCAATAGGCATGGGTTTATTAGATGTATATTTAGATTTGAACAGAACTCCTTGGGAGATTTGGAATTCACTAGAGGAATTATTTGGTTTAAGGGATGAGAGGAATAAAATAACTTGAAAGCAACAATCATTTCCATTAAAATTGTCAGGTGAAAGTGTTGCTAATCATCTAAATAATTTGAGGTCTTTAATGAAATCAACTTGCAAGAACTGGGGAGAAAATAAATTTTGTTTGATGCTATAGCAGCATTGTTGAGAGCATGCCACCAAGCTATAGGAGTATAGCATTTACTGTTGTTAAAATTGCTATTTCAAACTCTTTACAAGATACTCATATCCCTTCTAGATAAAGAATGAAGGATGAAAAGAGTGGAGGAACCTACCAATCATTCACAAGCTTCGTTTACAAGTGGTCAAACATGTAAAAAGTGGGACTGTCTAGTATGGGCCCTATATTTGATTAGAATACACCTTGCAACTACAGATACTGAATTTTTATTTTGAGGTATGAGAACTAGTGGTGCATATTTGGAAAGGTAATTGGAGATAGAGTTTTCAGGTACTCTCCAAGCATGGAAACATTTTTGATGTGCTTGAAGGTTTGCTTAGGTACGATTGCAGTCCTGGCCTGACTGCAAACTGCAACTTCCATTAAAGGGAAGAAATGGCAGGCCTATTGCAAGCATTGTGTTGGGTTCCCATTGGAGGAGGTGTACATGTGGTTTCTTGTAGGTAGTTTTGTGTATCTTCATTATTATTTTTTTGTATTGATTGTGAGGGAGCAATTGTTAGTTTGATGTCAACTATAGGTAGTGTTGAAAATACAACTGTCCATCTAATCAAGTGGGGCATATATTACTTTTGTTTTGTGTTATATGACCATTTAGCTTGCATTTCTCGGAATATAGAAAGCCAAAAATTTAGTGTGCGTGGAAGAAAGAATTTCCTGTTTTGTGTATTTCATTTGCTCGCCCTTTACTGCAAATTTATCTGCAGATTGTTAGAAGTATTTCATTGTTGTATATTTATTTCAAAAACATTTTGTTGTTCTATTATGCAAACATGTTTTAGGCTATTTCCAAGTAAGATTCTGCATAATGGAGTTAACTTAAAATTACAACATGGCTAAGGCAAGGGCCCACAAATTATAGCGTAGGCATTGCAAAGTTCTAAAAATTAGTTTATCACCTAGTAAATTATTTGTGAAGCATTAAAGAATTGATTAGTTAAGAAAATTTAAATATAGAATTGGTCCTTATGGAGGTCACAAAGATGATTGAGGAGTTCTCAATGATGTTGTTACCGTATGCTGCTTGGTTTGAATTAGTGTTGGAATTCAGCAAAGATAAAATCATAAAAATATCATCACTAAAAATATTGGAAATCGAATTCGCTATTAAGTTCAAACAATAAAATATATATATTTTTCATTTTTTTTAATATTTCTAAACAAAATCAAAATATCTTTATATAGAATTAAAGAACATAGAAAAATAAATATAAAATTTTGAATAATTTTGTTTAAAAATTATCTTTTATTTATTTATTTATTAATAAGCTTCAATGAGTTTACATAGGTTTTTTATGAAGGGTCTTGGTCCCCTCATACTGAGTGGGGTTTGAACCTTGGACCTCTCAAAGAGAGGCCAAAGCCCTTACCACTGCAGTAAGTTATCTTTTATATGTATATGATTTTTAATATAAGTTGTTTGATTATAAGTTATATATTTAAAAACTATTTTCTTATTTTGGAAATAATATGGAGATAAAATTTAAAAGAGAAAAAAATTATTATTAATTTAATTTGTTAAATGGGAGGGAAATAGGCCCAACTCGTATTTACATCATGACCATGTTAGTGTAGTATTTCAATGAACCCCAAAGTGGTATTACAATGAACCCGTATTATCACGACACCCATAAGAATTGAACCCTGGTGGGCTCTTTATGAGCCAAACATTCTCAATACAAACTTAAAACATATATATTATAATTTTCTTTTTTCAATTGGTTAAAAAAAAAATTAAAACATATATATTATAAATTTGATCTATATTTTTATATAATTTTAATTTGTAAACATCATTGTATAATTTTTAAATAAAATCGTAAAAAGTATAATTAAAATAAGAAACCAAACATACTAATAACATTAAAAAGCATCAAATGGCACTAGCTTAACGGTTAAATTTCTTAATTTTGAAGGAGGAGACCAGTTTTGGAATTTGTGTAATCTGATCTTGTTTAGGCCAAGGCCAAATGTGTGATGAGGTGCTTATGAGCGCCATTTATGTAGCCTAAGGGCATGTGATTATGTAAGCATATGGGCATTCCTCATTTATGTAAGCCTATAGGCATGTTTATGTAAGCCTATGGGTCCCTTTCATATTTCACCCTTAGTGGGATAGGCTAATCCACTTGTATGGATAACCGTCACTCATAAGGGTAATTTATTTATTTTATTGTAAGGTTAACCTCAAGGTTAAGTTTATGTCGGCCTAAGGTTAACCTCTCATTGGGGATTTGGTATCACTATAAATACCCCTCAATGAGGATCCATTTATATCATAAGTGTGAATAAAATGTGATATATTGGGGTGCCCACGGGCACCCACCTTATACTTCTTGTCATCTCCCTTTGTTTATTTATGTCGTTTATCATTGCTATCTTTTAAATTGACTTTTCTTTTCGGCATATGATTGTGGTGAATGCATGTTTTGAAAGAATCATGGAAAATATTGCAAATTCGAACAACCAGGGTTTGAATCTTGCCAAGTGATACATGCATCGTAGCCAAGCTGTTGTAATACCATTATGTGGTGATGTGATATGGGTGGGGTGTTAGGAGGTGAAGTCAATATATAGAGTGGAGCATGGTGGTGCAGCATTGAGTAACCCAATCGTACGTGCTGCTCGTATGCGTCGGGCGCACCAAGGGGGGTCGCAAGGTGGAACCGGCTAGGTTCCCCCCTGCTCGGGGGTTTGGGGGTGGAGCCCCTGACCCGAAAGTTTATGTTCGTACATCCATATGGTGCGGGTTACTAAAATGCAGTAAAATTGCGTTTGTTATAAAACACAGTAAAACTCTTTTTTCATAAAAGCAGTAAAGCGCGTTTTTTTTTTAAACGCAGTTAATAAAGCAACTTTTTTAATAAAGCGCTTTTATTTGGAATGTGCCACGGCTTTTTGGAATCTTGCTTTGTATTTCTATAAAAAGGGGAATGCCCCTTGCATTTGAATAATGCGAATGTATGAAAGCTAGCTAAGAATAATAAAAGAGAAAAGTTGCCTTTTGCCTCATGGTTTTTCCCTGCACACTGCAGGGTTTCCACGTAAAATCTTGTGTACTGTTTATTGTTGTTTAGCTTGCTTGCTTTTAATTTCCTAACATGGGGCTCATTTCAATCCATATAACCAATATAATTGTAAATAAATGTGTTCTTTTTAATTGGTTATATGGGATTGAAACGAGCCCCACCCGTATTACATCATCACCACATAGTGGTATTACAATAAAGGTTGGATATTATCCATGTATTGCATGGCATGATTTGAACCTTGGTCTCTTCTAAATATTGAGGAATCTAATCGGTTGAGCTAATGTGACTAGATTTAAATAAATATATATGTTAAAAAAATAAAAAGCAAAAGTTAAATTAAAAAAAAATAATCATTGAAAACTCTTTAATTATAAATTTTAAAAAGTAAAAGTTAAACTAAAAAGCCAATAATAAAAAAATCTTTGATGGAGATCCAAGTTCAACTGTTGCCAGGCGATATACACATAAATAGAAAAAAAAAATGTTGTGATACCAGTGTAATCTCAAAATATACCACATACTATTTTAAAAATAAAATAAACAATCCCCGTGAGTGTGGTCTTCCGGCAAGGATGCCACTTTATTGGTGATGTGACCCGGGTTCAATCCCCATGGTGGATGTGTATAAGAAGTATTACTCAAAAAAAATAAAAATAAAAATAAACACAAATCATAATAATAAAGTAAAACATACTAAAGAAAAATAATATTAAAGGAACTTTGATGTGAGTGGCCCCAATAGAAGCGACATATTGCTTATAAAAAAATAAAAATTTAAGAACAATGTCATTATGCATTCATGGCATAGGCATACTGGTTATAGGTGTTTGTGAAGCTGTGTGAAGGCCCTGATTGTGTAACAAAGAATTGGGAGTGAATGAAGAGAAGGCGAAAGTGGACAAGGAACAACTAGGGTTGATACGATTATATTCTATTATTTGCAAACAATTAGCTACAAACCTCCAAAATATCCAAAAAAAAATTGGGTGAAGTTGCAAATAATCTTTAAAATGAAATGAAATATTATTAATGTCCGTGGTGGGCCAAAATAAGATCCAAGGGACTATAAGAAGGACAATAATGATTGCCAACTAGCGGGCTAAAAAGCCCAACAAAGAAAAGAACTAAGATAAATACAAGACGAAACCCGACAACTGGGCCAAAGAGAAAGGGAAAAGAAAAGGGAGAGCAGAGGGGGGGAGGGATGCAGTCCAAAGAGAGGAGTGCACACCAAGAATGGAGAGAGAGAAGGAGGGGGGAGGGAGTAGCCCAGGAGGGGCAAGCTATAAGAAACCCCTAGAAACTAATCTCTCCTAACGGTCGAGGCTGAAATACCGGAGCTAAAGAAGTCCATGATATGTCTTTGTCCATTACTAGTTCGGAACCCTGACAAACTGTGGGTGCGCTGTCTAGTGACCCTGCTTCCGTCCAAACTAAATTATGTGGGGCGTTTTCGACCGGAGTCACCTGGTTCGTCGGAGCTGGTGAAGTATGTTGTGATGAGCTGATGTTGAGGAGGGTGAGATCCATTTGGAGGAGAACTTTTATGTCGTCGAAGCTGAGTTATCTCCCTAAGAAAGAGTGCGAGACACCGCTGGTCCGGGTATTTGAAGAAGGTAGAAACAGATCAAGAGTTGTCCCTGAAAAGGCAATGGAATCTACCCTAGATCTCATAATAAATGGGACAACAAAAAATAAAGTGATGAAGGGTTTCAACTTCACCCAAGGAGCAAAACAAGCAAATCCGCTCCTTCGTTGGAAGATGGTGATCTGATTCAATCTGGAGTTGGTGAGAACACACCCTAAGTTGCCCAATAGTGATCCGAAGATTATGCATTGTGTGCTGCTGAAGGTATTGTGGAGGAACTATTCTGCCCTCCTGTATCTGTAAGAAGTGCTCATGGTAGAAAGACAGCTTGGGGGAAAGAGGGGAAATAGGAGAGATCTGTGTGCATTTGGTGTACTAGAGACTAACATCCTTCCGGATCTTGTGGAGCATCTTCTCCTTACTAAGCTGAGAGGGGGGGAGAACCCCCAAAGAATAAGGGGGAGCCTGTCTATCCGTATCTGAATGCTGGCCAGGAGGGCAGAAACCTAAAAATACCAGCTCCTACGGCCTCCCCGAGAACTCGGAGAGAGTTCCATTGAGGAGTGAAGGGCGAGGTAAGGGTATTGTCTGCAACCCGCAGGGGAATCTTCTAAAGTACGGATCCTGTGAAGATAACCGATAATCAAGAAGATAATCTCAAGCTGGAGAGGGGAAGCCCCAAACTTTGAAAACTAAAATTCCAAAATGTTACTATTTGCAAGGAAAAAAGAGGGATTCCAACAACATTAGGTTTGCGTCAGGAAAAATTAGCCATATCGTTCTAAAAATATTTTAGTTAGCCTCTAGAACTGGTGATTTGAAAGACAATTTTCTGCAGTTTTCCAGCAATTTGATTTTTTATTGATTGACCAGGACCGACATTTGATGCATGGGGAATTCCAATGTGAAATTCAATGAATTTGAAACAACTCCTAGGAAATCTATCAAAATTTGATTTTTTCTTTCAGATGTGCCGAATGCGACAATATAGATGTTACTGCCAACAATTTATGGTCTCCCCAAAATGCGGAAGAAAGATGGGGCAGTCAGACCAATTGTTGACACAATGGATTGTTTGACTTATTTCTTGGTACAATTTACGTTGGACAATCTCTGTTGGGAATTTGAATCCTTCACAAAAGACTCCTATTGTTTTGTGAATAACTAAATGACAGAAGTCTGGATGAGAATGCCATTCTAGTTAGGTTTCGATGTTATTTCATGTTTTATGAAGATTTCCATGCCCAAGGCTATCAATGCCGTTAGTGAGCTTGCAGATGATGAGACCACAAGTTTGGTGAGCTTTATTTAGGATCTACCTTTTTCAGCTTTCAAGGTAGCATTTTTGAACATTGAAAAGCATTTGCTTCTTTCCCTCTCAAACTCACTTGGTTGGAAGATATGTCAATGATACAAAATTCAGGTGGCCACATTGTATGGAGAATCTACTGTTGAACTTGGTAATGCTGCAAACAATAAAACAGCAGAAGATACAAAATATATGCCAAGAACGCGAGAGAAAAGAATAGGAGGAAATAGAATATGGTACAATTGTCATTTTTTTTTTGCTTCCTATAAAGACTCATGTTATATTGGACAACATTACCTCCACTTGAGATGGAGTATCAACTGGTTTACGTGTATCCATTCTAAAGAGGCAAAGCATGTTGCTTCTAGATAATCCACAAATTTCTATTTTTGGGATTTCTTCTCAGTTCTATCCCAAGTATGTGACACATATATCCTAAATATTTCATATCAAACTCTCATATCAATTAGCCCTTGATAACTTAACAATCATTTTTGTATTACTAAGAAGAAGAATATCATTTATATTAAAGCACAAGAATAATGAAATGGTCACTATCATGCTTGATGTAGATATAGCGGTCAACATCACTTCTAAACCCTTGGCCAAACACATACTTATCAAACATTTGATACAATTCCTTTTGAGATTGCTTAAGACCATATGATGATGTGGCCAGTATTGTTTTTCAATCACTATTGGTTGTTTTTGATGAACACTTGAACACACATACCAACATTCAATCAACATCTTCTTGCCACAACATAATAAGGTGTGAAACTGGAGAGGCAAGTGTCTGACTCGAAATGAAAGGATTCAATGTGAGGTGTAAAAGAGTGCAACCCAAAATACAAAAACGTGCAGCTATAAATATGAAAGGGTGCAATAGTGAAGAGGTGGAAGATATGAAAAGGTGTGAGTTGAGGCACAAAAGGATGTGACACGAGACAGAGTGAAGCTTCAGCTACAAAGAGGTGCAACCTGATATACAAGGAGGAGGAGATTAATTGTCTGAATTCCACAGAGAATGCACCGTACCTTAATATCAAGGATTTAGAATGTGCAATCTCCAGTCTTCATCACCAACTACAGTTATTCAAAGACAATTATCACAAAAAGAAGTTTCAGCGTTTACTTAACCAAAACCAAAATTTGTCTGCTGGGGTAAATTTTTTAAAAGAGAACTCTTTGGGTCCACAATCACTTGAGTTATTGGGTTAGTAGGGAAACAATGAAGTTGGCTAGAGCCATCAATTCGTGAGCTATTGACGTGCCAATTTTTTTTCAATTGGTTATATGGAATTGAAATGGGCCCCACCCATATTACATCATCACCACATAGTGGTATTACAATAAAGCTTGGATATTATCCATGTATCGCTTGGCAAGATTTGAACCTTGGTCTCCTCCTTAAATGTTGAGGAATCTAACCGTTTGAGCTAATGCCACTTGAATATTGACATTGCATGATTGACAATTGAGAATAATCCTTGATAGTTTTGGTGATGTTCTTTTTCCTTTACACACCTTTACAGGTTGTTTATTAATCGATTACCCTTTTTAAGTGGCATATACCAGTACATCTGTTTCTTCAATTGGTTGTTTGCCTTGAGTTGCAAGGGCAGGGTTTTGTCTGCAAAGCATTGCTTTTAGATTAGTTTGATGTTGCTTACAGTATACAGGTAGTTTTATTCACCTATGACATTATTTTGCCTTCTAGGGTCAATCTGTTTATTAAACCTGTTACCGTTCCATCATTTCTAGTACACATTAATGTAAGATGGACAGATTTAACATAAGACAATCCATTGGATTGTTTCAGTGTGTGAGAGCTCCGATCTATGTTATATTTAAAGGATGGTCAACTGGGATTGATAGATTCTTTAGCCTCTAGAAGGTGATTCATTGCACATTGGTCAACTGGGAATGTTTCTACTATTAAGGAATTCAGTCTACTCATAAACTCTGGTACTTGTACAAAATGGAAAATCATAATATCAAATGCCCTGTATTTAAGGTTTCGACTTACATGATATATTACTAAGTGTGACCAGCGATCAAACTTTGCCTTTTCTGGTTGTTCGATTTGGTTTTCCAAATACTGTAGGCATTTCTTGAATCACAAGTTTGCCTTTTGTATTGCTGAATAGCTTAGGCATTTTGTATTGTAATGAGCACTTAGGCAAATTTTATGAATGCTGGAGGTCATTAGTTTGTCTATACTTGATTGGCATATTTTCAAGATTGTCTTTTTTGCTAGAAAATTGCTGTCTTGCCAGTTTGTTTTTTCTTGAAATCAATTGCCTAATATTGATTGTGATTTACAGGTGACGTCACCATTGCCAACCATAGAAATGGACCCTCCAACAATATCCATGACTTTTAGTGTGAATGACTCTTTTCTTGCTGGTCGTGATGGGAACCAGGTATTAATTTTTAATGATGCAGCAATCTTCTGTGTAGATCAAATTTTCAAGAGGATTCTCCTTTATTTTGTTATTTCTTCTAACAAAAAGTTTCTCCTTCCTATATACGTTGTATTTTTGTTGAAATTTAAGCTTTTTATCAAAAGTGACAACATAATTGTACAATTTTATTCACAAAACTTATGAAATAAAGTTACAACCACCATCTTTTTTGAAACAATGAAACTATAATTTATGGAAACAGATCTTCTAGAGTCTAGATTGCAGAAGTCATGATTAACAAGGCAAAACATATAGAAAGATTGTGAGATTCAGTATATTATCCAACATAATTGCTGCAGGGGTTATCAATCTTCCCAGTCACAGCTAACTTTGCAACACATTTCTGACATTCATGAAATGGGAATTCCAAACTTTTTTCAAATACAACCTCTGGCTAGAACATATGAAGGTTGTAGCTGTCTGCCTCAACATAACTTGGAGAAGGGCACACATATGGTTGATAGGCAATAGTTGTTTGGAATGCAATTTTGCTTGCTAGAATTGGATATTGACAATTTGTGGACATTCATTGCATGGTTTTATTCGATTTCTTGTAATAAACACTGTTAGGTTGCTTTTCAACATTGGAGGATCTTTTGCAAGATTTAGCATTTTCAGCATGATGTTTATGCAGTTATGCTCCATAGCTTGAGTTTATTACCTAGATCATAGATTACATACCTCTTCTCTACCGATTCTTCTTATGAATGATCTAGTGATTTCCTGCAAGCCTATAGCAATTTTATTTCTAAGCTATTATTGGGTGTGGGTGTGAGTGTGAGTGTGAGTGGGTGAGAGGGAAAGATAGAGGGAGGGTACTGTTGGTCACAAATCTGCCACAGGAAAGGATTTTGGCA
This sequence comes from Wollemia nobilis, assembly GCA_028583015.1. Classification (NCBI taxonomy): domain Eukaryota; kingdom Viridiplantae; phylum Streptophyta; class Pinopsida; order Araucariales; family Araucariaceae; genus Wollemia; species Wollemia nobilis. Next base: position 1,151,142 of record JAQPPZ010001579.1, on the reverse strand, counting down.
ATTATACGCGCCCTAGACCTGGACCAACATTGAAAGGCCGGAGGGAAGAGATGCCCTCCGGGCCAATCTCTGGAGAAAGGCTGGCTCCTTTACTAAACTACTGATTTTTTTAAAGATGAGAGTGCAGGAAAGAGATTAGAAGAGTAAAGGTGCAGGAAAGAAATAAAGGGAGTAAGGGAAAGAATATCAATGAATTTTCAGAGGGAAAGAACCAGCAGCACGATTACTAGCTAATATCTTGAAGTAGCAGCAATAAATACAAAGAATAAAACATAAATGAACGCCGCACTAGCTTTCCTATGTATCCTCCGGACGAGTTCCAGGATCCTCCTAATCCCTTACGCCGAAATCCAGATTTCAGAATTACAACAATTAAGAAATAGGTGAATATAGCAGAAACACTATCCACAGGTAGCAAACAAGAAAACTAACACGACATTTTTCCCCCTATGTATCCTTCAGGAGAATTCCAGGGTTCTGTCCCAATCACACACCTAAATCCAAGATTCAGAATTACAGTACATAAATGAAGACAGAATGGCAAAAATAACCACAGAAGGCAGCATACAAGAGAGAAATGAGGCCCAAAGTTCTTGATATTAATTGCAAAAATCAAGTTACAGCAGCTTTCTAGCAAAAGTTCTTCCCCCCTCTTTTCATTACAATTCATGGGTTTTTATAGAGGACCCGGCCCTCTGAGCCATCAATGCACAAAATACAGAAGTACGCCCTCGAAAATTTGAGAAATCTGCCTTCGCTCCTCCCGTGACTGAGCTCTCACATCTGTTTCTATATTTTGCAGTTACGGCCGCATTAGCCGGGGAAATCTGCATTAATGGGCCGCCTGACTTGTCCTGAATTTCCGGGTGCGGTTCTCGAGTGGGTGCTAGGTCTGTCGGGTTCTCCCCTTGCGACTGATATCTCCTTTTCATTTACCAAAAATGAGTCCCGGGTCTTTCGTGCAAGTAAAAATGCATTTATGAAATACTCGATTGCTTCGAAAAGATACCCAGCCTTGGTGTGTGTGCCATGGAGAGCTCCGCCAAATTTCAATTTGGGGACCTACTTTGCGACGGATGTGAGCCAAAGTGGGACCGACCTCTCTGCATGGGTGCTTTGCGTGAAGGGACCTTCAAAAACAGCTTCGCAAAGACTTAGTGCCGAAGCAGATCTACTTCTTCAAAACATGGCTCCCAATCTCTCATCGGTTCGCCGGGAAAATTGCTTCGCAAATGGATGCTTCGCTAATGGACTAAAAGAATGCTTCGCTGCGAAGCTTTTTCAAAATGGCCGTTCCAGGGTTTTTCAGCCGAAGTAGAATTTTTCCTTAGGATATTGCTGCGAAGCTTTTTCAAAATGGCCGTTCGAGGGTTTTTCGGCAGAAGTAGAATTTTTCCTTAGGATATTTCTTCGACTTCTCCAAGGCAGCTAGGCTCCTAGTGAGGGGGCTTCGCATGACAATTGGCTGAAGCAAGTGCTTCGCAGCATCTCCAGGCGAAGCAAGATCTTGCTGGAAAAACAGTTCGCCAAGAAAAGGGGCCGAAGCAGGTGCTTCGCTGAGATTTCGACGAAGCAGTTTTCATACTTGTAATTTTTTCCTTCATTGCTCTACTGCTTCGCAAGAACGGGGTTCGAAGCTAGTCTCATAGAAGCTTCGCTTGTGAAGCTCTTTTCATGCGGGGCTCCGTCTTTGCCACTCTGAGTAATGGCAATATGAGGAAAATGCCCATGGGTGTGACAGAAAAAAAGCCAGACTAGGAAAGAGCACGGCCCAAAATATTGGCCTGTTCCGGCATTCTTCAAACTCACCAGCCGCGTGTGCAAGGTCCGCGCTACCCATTCTGCCCAGTCAAAGAAAACCGGGTTTGTGTTTGGCCTTGAGGGATCTGGTGTGTAGAACTCCCCTCGGGAAATGCATTCGGCTAGGGACACTTGCCAGGGATAAACGTCGACATCTGTAGACAGACCTACGACCCATGCAATAATGAAAAAGATGTCTGTGCTCTTGAAGTCTTGTAGAAGGCGAGGCATCTGTGCTAGCTTGCCTGAAGGTAGCCCATCCTTAAGACTTTCCTTCAAAAATTTCACAATGTGGCTGGAGGCGTTAAATCTGTCCATTTGTTCATTCAATAGAACATTGCGCACTAAATACCCCTTGGGTGGCCCTTGCAAAGGAGCGAAAGCTACTTGCACATCTTCCTTAAAAATCGAAAATAACTTATTACCCGCAACGTCCAAAACTTGTCTGGTGGACGGCTGGTAATTCTGGGCTATCGCACAGATTAATTCAGGACAGTGTTGAGTTGGCAGAGTTAGATACTAGTATATCTGCGAGTAGTATGCGACATCCCTCTTATTTTCTGCAGATAATCGACTCTTCATGTAGTCGATAGTGTATCGCAGCTCTGCAATGCTTTTTGAAAGTTCGGTGTCTCTTATCTTCTCCCACCCATCAATGGGAGGTTCTGGAAGTTGCTCATCCTCTGACTCCTCCCCTTCTTCTATGGGCTGCTTCTCAGGGCGCAAGTTCAGGTCAACCTTTTTGGGCCTATGTTTCTTTTCTTCCTTGCCCTTCTTGGTCTTCTCTGGAGTCGCTACTTCAGGTTCCTTCCCCTTTTCCTTGGAGTTCTTCCCCATCGCGTTTTTCAAGAGCAGAATTTCAAAAAACAGAGAATGGAAAAGAAACGCAAAGTTCTTGGCCAAATTTATCACAGTCTTGCTCGTACGCGGGTGAATAACCTTTTCCTTGGTGCAGATCTGGCTTTATAGCCGAAGGTTATAGCCGCCATCATTTATGGCAACTACTGAAATTAAAATTGAAAATCGGGGGAAGGGATTGCTTTGTTTTTCTATTGGCTTTGCGGCGAGGGTGCACATGGGACGATGTACTTTGAGAACCTAGCCCGGCTTTGAAGATCTAATCCCCCTGCCACCTCGTACTTGGGCACAACTTTTAATCATAACGACATTCTCTTGGAATGTGCTCCGCCACCTTTGCATTAAACCTGCACGTCCTAGACGGTTTCCTAGATTGCAGTTGGCACACGTTTCAAGGCGTGCTTTAATTGCTCCTACGGCCGCAGTGGAAAACACTTCGCGGCGAACCTCCGATTTTTCTTTGTCTTTTACGCTTCGGACCCGAAGCTGTCTTACTGGACGCTTCGCATAATATTAGCCCCGAAGGGGGACTTAGAACATCTTCGAAGCGAAGCGCGCATGTCCCGAAAATGATTCGCAAGACCTCCCCTTTGAATGTTCTTCGCACAACTATTTTTTGCGAAGCGTCTTTCATGCCTTTGTATTTATTTTGGAGAAGTGTTTCTCTTGTTTATTGTTGACGATATATTGTATTCTCGCCTCCTTCACATTTCTCCTTAAAGGTGCTTCGCAGCAAACTGACTCACGTCGGCTGCTTCGTGCGGAAAAACTCCGAAGGAGACTTTACCTTAGGTTCGGCTGGGCTAAACCTTAGTCATGCGACAAAACTTTTGCTATTACGACGACATGAAAATACAATCTACCTCTCACTATATGTCTAGATCTAAGGCCTTTTAAAACAAAGTTTGTACAAGTATAAACACATTATATACAAGAGTAAGAGATTTTTTTAAGATTTTTTTAAGAAGACTTTCAATGATAAAAGGTCTTCAGGTGAAGACCATTCACGGGAATGGGCAGAGTCTGACCAGCTGCGTTCTTAAGGATGAAGGAGTTGGCCGATCCCAGAACGACCCTTCCCAGAATGCGTCCAGTTTATCATGATTTCCAGGCTTAACCTTCCACGAATCCCATTTCCACACCATGTCTCCTACTTTGAATGTTCGGACAGAGGACTTCTTCCTGAACCAGTTCTGAGTAATTTGGGCATGCTTCGCGAAGTTCTGATATGCTTTATCCCGGTCTTCCTCTAACTGCAACAATTGGGTTAGCCTTGCCTCCATAGGACCGGATTTGGCTTCCTCGTCTCTCAACATTTTTAATGCAGGGATCTCTATATGAATTGGTAGGATAGCCTCCTTGCCGTATACTAGGGCGTACGGGGAGGTTTTGATCGACTTTTTGATGGATATTCGATCGGCCCATAAGGCTTGATCTAAGAGAAGATGCCAAGTCCTTTTGTTTTTGTTTATGAGCTTTCTCAGCAACTTCAACAGGGTCTTATTTGTTGACTCTGCTAATCCGTTACCGTGTGGATAGTAATTGGAGCTGACCTTGCGGTATATCCCATAGTTACAGGTGAATTCATTAATTCTGGCGCCTATGAATCCGGGGCCATTATCCGTTACTATTGCTTCGGGGATGCTGAACCGAGTGATCAAGCCTTCTAGGAAAGTGACTACCGTTTCTTGATCAGCGTGTTTGGTGGGCACTGCTTCGGCCCATTAGGTGAAGTAATCGGTCGCGGTCAGGATGAATTTATGTCCTGCAGAAGAGTTCGGCGAGATGACCCCTATGAAGTCCAATCCCCACTGTTGAAATGGTGCTTCCACTTGTATTGGCTGGAGGGGCATGGGAGCGTTTTTGCTTCGCCCGACAAACTTCTGACACTGTTCGCACTTTCTGCAAACCGCGAAGGCATCGACAAAGAGCGAGGGCCAGTAGTAGCCCGCCCTGATAATCTTTAAAGCAGTTGTCCTTCTTGCAGAGTGGCCCCCTGATAAACTTGAGTGGAATTCACCAAGGACCCATTTCTTATCACCCTCCCTTATACACTTCAGAAGAACGCCATCGATATTTTGGTAGAACAGGCCTTCGGGGCGTAAGACATAGCGAAGGGCCTTCAGCCTGAAGTGTCTTCGCTGCGAAGCATTTAAATGCGAAGGACATATCCCAATGCTGAAATATTCTACTATTTCATTGACCTAGTCTTTTTCATCCTTGTCTCGGTTTGCGAAGCTCTCTTTTTCCGCCAAGTCATCCCACTGACAAGCTGTTACTTCTGCTGCTCCACTCTTCGCAAGCTCCCGGCATAGTGCGCGACCGCGAACCAACTTTGTGGGTCTGATTTCAATGTCAAATTCCTCAATTTTGTTGACCCAACCAGCCCTTTTGCTGCCCAATCCTCCTTGGATAATGAAGTTGCGTACATCAGGATGGATGACGAACACTGTAACCCGACTTTGGGAGACGAAATGTTTGAATTTCCTTAGGGATTTCATAACAGCATGCACCTGTCTTTCTATGAAGTTGTATTTCTCCTCGTGGGGGTGTATTACCTGGCTTAGAAACGCAATGGGGCGCTCTTCGCCATCTTCTCCTTTTTGCGTTAGGACTGCGGCATAGCTTTCGGGTTCTCCTGCAGCATATAGGATGAAATCCCTACTGTAGTCAGGGTTAGTCAGGACGGGTGCCTGATCGATTCGGGCCTTGATTTCTTCAAAGGCTTCCTTTCTTTCATCAGTCTAGACAAATTCGGCATCTTTCTTTAAAAGTTGGCACATTGGCTTGATGATTTGAGCGAAGTCAAGTACAAACTTCCTCACGAAATTAATTTGCTCGAAGGACTGCAGCCCCTTCTTATTCATTGGTAATGGGAGTTTTAGGAGAGCCTCAGCCCGGTCAGGGTCTATCGCGAGCCCCTTTTCCGATATAAGATGTCCCAACAGTTTTCCTTCATTCACTGCAAAGATAAACTTCTTCGGATTGATTGAGATGCCAAATTCTCAGCATTTTTCAAATATTTGCTGCAGGTACGAGGGATGATCCTCTCTTTTTCGGGAAAAGACAGTCATGTCATCCAAATAGATGACGATAACTTTGTTTAGCAGTTCTCCAAATGCTAAGTCCATAGCTCTCTGGAAGGTAGCTCCTGCGTTCGAAAGGCCAGACGACATCCGCTGGTAAGTGAACGCCCCCCACTTAGTAGTAAAGGCTGTTTTGTGCTGGTCTTCATCTCTAACCCAAATCTGGTTATACCCTGAAAAACCATCGAGTAGGGAGAAACGCTGGGCTCCAGCTACTGAGTGCAAGATTTGATCAATCTGCGGCAGGGGGTAGTGGTCTTTGAGCGAAGCCTGGTTTAAGTTGTGGAATTTCACACAGCCAAATATCCCCATTTTTCTTCCTGATAGGAACTAAGTTCGCCACCCAAGAAGAATGCTTTATGGGATAGATGATCTTTGCTTCAAGCATTTTTAGAAGTTCGGCTTTCATCAGAGCTTCGATCTTTGGGTTGACCGGCCTTTGCCTCTGTTTGAAGGGTTTTACCCCTTCTTGTAGCTCGATGGTGTGTTGAACCAGCCTTCGGTCATACCCCTTTGGGTCTTGGTAAGACTAGGCTACTATATCTGGATACTTTTTGCATAGAGACCGGATTTGTTCCAACTCAGCCATGGTACAGTCCGTTCCAACTTTTATCACCTTCCCGGTTTCGAGTTCTAAATCTTGATACTGCCTGGCGTCAACTTTGATTCTGCGGGAAAATGCTCTGTCATTCTGATCGAACAGGCTCTCCAGAGTGATCAGTCCCCTAGGGACATGGTTGTTTTTTAACTGGACCAGTCCTTCATATTCCTCGTCTTTTGGGTCCCTTCCTTCAACAATGACTGCTTCTTGTACCAAAAAATTGATGATCTGTTCATCGTTGTCAAAAACTTGCCAATGCATGTCCCTATCCGGTACAGAGGGCCTATAAATCATCCTTACGGCCTTCGGCTTGTCCACCATGTTATAGCATTAAAGTCTGTCAATGAAAATTCATCTTTAGAACTTAGTTGTGCAAGGGACTCCTCTACTAAGTCCACTCGTTCAATTTCTTCTGTTATCGCATGGACGAGATCATTGCATTCTTCTTCGGTCATCTTCTGTACGAGAAACGTGGAAGGTTTCTCATTGTAAATCTTGACCTTCTTCCCCTTGAATGGGACCTCTAAATGTGAATAGTCCATGGACAGGTATCCCCCTAGCTTCACTGTGAATTCCCTCGAAAGACACATGCTAAAATAGGGTTCTAGATCTACTACTACCACTTCCTGTATCACCACAATTTGGGGCACTTTGTGCAGTCGAATGGATATATCTTTGATTACCCCGACGGTCTTCACAGGAGTGCCATCTAGTTGGAGTACGCCATGGCTGCTTCTTGTATACTCCATCCCTATTTCTTCGCAGACCGCTTTAGGCATGACCGTCGTTGCTGCCCCTGAATCAATCATACAGTTATGGACAATGTGACCTTCCATTTGTAATGACAAGTAAAATTGGGGAGGCCTGTTTTTTCCTGTTATGGACGTGGACAGAGTTTGCACTATGGCGGGCGGCATTGATTGCCCAGCTTTCGTGGACTTCAAAGACTCCTGCAACAGGTCTACCTGTCCTGGTAGCTGTAAAGCATCATATAAACTAATCTTGGCAGGGGTCTTTTTTTACTGATCCACGATGTTATATCTTATGGGGGTATGCACTTCGGGCTCTTTTTTAGCTTCGTACTTTGTGTGATATTGCTCCGTGGCTTCGACTCTTTGCCGCTTGGTTAGCGAAGGGAACTTAAGCTTTTCCCTTGTCTGCTCTTTGGTTTCGGTCTGAGGCAGGGCTGCGGAGACTTGCTGGGTCTTCTCTTTTGCTGGCGCTGGATATGAAACTTTGTCTGGGGCTTTAGCAGGTTGCTGCTCCTTTTCGCGGTGGGTATATACCTTCAAGGGAGCCATTTGAGCTACATCCACTTCCATTGGTCTTTTTCCCTCCCTAGTAAGCACCGAAACTTGCTCTTCTTCGTCCACGACCAGGTTCTGATCTGTTTGTCTTATCATGTTGACTTGTCCGCTGGGGTTGTTTCCTGACAGCGTCTGCACATAATGCTGATGCAACATACAGGTGTTTTCCTCGTGCGGGTCATTGCATGTAGAACACTAATGCACATGGTCAGAAGTGCTTGTTCCTTCATTGATGACAACATTTCTTGCCGAAGACTTCCCCGGTTGAACCACTTGATCTTTGGTGAGCGCTGGCGGTGGGTAAGACCTCTTTGGAAGAAATTCTTGCTGTGCTTGTTTCTTCTTCATGATAATCATATCGTTGGACAAAGTCTGTACAGTAGAGTTCAAAGACCGAACTTCTCGTAATATTTTAGCCTGCATATCTTTAGCTTTGGGGGCCTGTGGCAATGGAGCCATCGTATGTATTGGGGGGCAAAGCGGGGTATTGAGGTGGTGCCGGTAACGCGGGAACGGTAGGCTGTGGCATTGAATATGCAGGGAAATGCACTTGTGGAGTAACGATCTGGGTTACAACAGGGTTAGGATTCCATGATGAGAGGGGATATACAGGGGTTATGGAGGCTTGCGACGTAGCTGCATTCAGGCACTGTGTCTGCGGAAACTCCGGGAATATAGGCATCGACATCATTTGGGGAAGCTTTCCTACGGCTATCAGGTCCATTTCCGCTTTCTGGGCTAATTTGTAGAGCTCGGGGAAAGTATTCACATTCGAATACCTTACCATCACACTGATATTTGGATTGAGGGCCCTAAGGTAGTAATATGTTGCAGCCTCGCTGGTTGGCCGAAGTCCAGTAGGTACTCTTTGCCAAGTCCGAGCGAACCTCACATTGAAGTCTGCAATTTCCTCCTACGGGTGTCTCTGAATTGTCGTAAATTGATGCAAGAGGGAGGAAGGGCCAGCAGACTCGTTGAAACCTCTCATCAGTTGTCCAGCTAACTGGTCCCAACTTGTTATGGTTCCAGGCAGAAGTGATCTATACCAATAGAGGAGCTTTCCTCGAAGGGACAGAACCAGAAGCTTCACCATCACTCCTTCTTTGGTGATGTTGTGTATTGCTGCCAGAGAAACTATGTCTTGAATGTGTTCCAGAGCTGTCTTCCCCGTACCATCGAAGGTAGGAATCTTCTTCATCGTAGCAGGCGGAACCTGTCCTTGTCCCGCCAGGTTTAATGGTCCGAAAGAGTTCCATGCCGGGAACAACCTGGGCTGTTGTTGCTGTGGCGGCAGCTGCTGCTGCTGTTGTTGCTGGTGTGCCATGCCTGCGCTTGGAGTCGGAAAGATAGGGATTCCCAAAGTCCCTTGTGGGTGACTGACTGAAGCGGAAGCGCTTGGATGATCGAGGGAATTAGGAGGATTAAGAGGAAGACTAGTTGCTGTGCTGTCGGAAGTCAGGCCCTCTTCATCAAACACCGCTTCTTGCGAAGGTGCTCTTCGTAACAGCTGTTCGGGTGTTATCAGCCTAGGGTGCTCTCCGAAAGCATCAATGTCGAGTTCAAAGAACTCAGTTCCTTCTCCACTATTCCTAACTCGATATCTTGTTTGCATGAAGGCACAAATACTTTGGTATCGGTCTCAACGACTTTGAGATTTCCAGGTTAAGCAGAGTCGCCAGATGCTAGAGTCTGTTTGGTAATGAGATAAGCATCGGCTCTCACTACCACTCACAAGGTGAGACTGACCGGGTCCCACCGCGCGCGCCAGAAACTGTTGGTCACAAATCTGCCACAGGAAAGGATTTTGGCAATTATACGCGCCCTAGACCTGGACCAATATTGAAAGGCCGGATGGAAGAGATGCCCTCCGGGCCAATCTCTGGAGAAAGGCCGGCTCCTTTACTAAACTATTGATTTTTTTAAAGATGAGAGTGCAGGAAAGAGATAAAAAGAGTAAAGGTGCAGGAAAGAAATAAAGGGAGTAAGGGAAAGAATATCAATGAATTTTCAGAGGGAAAGAACCAACAACACGATTACTAGCTAATATCTTGAAGTAGCAGCAATAAATACAAAGAATAAAACATAAATGAACGCCGCACTAGCTTTCCTATGTATCCTCCGGACGAGTTCCAGGATCCTCCTAATCCCTTATGCCGAAATCCAGATTTCAGAATTACAACAATTAAGAAATAGGTGAATATAGCAGAAACACTATCCACAGGTAGCATACAAGAAAACTAACACGACAATTTTCCCCCCTATGTATCCTTCAGGAGAATTCCAGGGTTCTGTCCCAATCACACACCTAAATCCAGGATTCAGAATTACAGTACATAAATGAAGACAGAATGGCAGAAATAACCACAAAAGGCAGCATACAAGAGAGAAATGAGGCCCAAAGTTCTTGATATTAATTGTAAAAATCAAGTTACAGTAGCTTTCTAGCAAAAGTTCTTACCCCTCTTTTCATTACAATTCATGGGTTTTTATAGAGGACCTGGCCCTCTGAGCCATCAATGCACAAAATACAGAAGTACGTCCTCGAAAATTTGAGAAATCTGCCTTCGCTCCTCCCGTGACTGAGCTCTTACATCTGTTTCTATATTTTGCAGTTACGGCCGCATTAGCCGGGGAAATCTGCATTAATGGGCCGCCTGACTTGTCCTGAATTTCCGGGTGCGGTGCTTGAGTGGGTGCTAGGTCCGTCGGGTTCTCCTGCGACTGATATCTCCTTTTCAATTCCCAAAAATGAGTCTCGGGTTTTTCGGGCAAGTAAAAATGCATTTATGAAATACTCGATTGCCTCGAAAAGATACCCGGCCTTGGTGTGTGTGCCATGAAGAGCTTCCCCAAATTTCAGTTTGGGGACCTACTTTGCGACGGATGTGAGCCGAAGTGGGACCAACCTCTTTGCATGGGTGCTTCGCGCGAAGGGACCTTCAAAAACAGCTTCGCAAAGACTTAGTGCCGAAGCAGATCTACTTCTTCAAAACATGGCTCCCAATCTCTCATCGCTTCGCCGGGAAAATTGCTTCGCAAATGGATGCTTCGCTGATGGACTAAAAGAATGCTTCGCTGCGAAGCTTTTTCAAAATGGCCGTTCGGGGGTTTTTCGGCCGAAGTAGAATTTTTCCTTAGGATATTTCTCCGACTTCTCCAAGGCAGCTAGGCTCCTAGTGAGGGGGCTTCGCATGACAATTGGCCGAAGCAGGTGCTTCGCAGCATTTCCAGGCGAAGCAAGATCTTGCTGGAAAAACAGTTCGCCAAGAAAAGGGGACTAAGCGGGTGCTTCGCTGAGATTTCGGCGAAGCAGTTTTCATACCTGTAATTTTTTCCTTTGCTGCTCTACTGCTTCGCAAGAACGGGGCCCGAAGCTAGTCTCATAGAAGCTTCGCTTGCGAAGCTCTTTTCATGCCTTAGAATATTTTCAGGAACAACCAGCCTTCGGAGGGGGAAGCTTCGCACTTGAGTCGCTCGAAGCAGGTGCTTCGGGAAGATTTTGAGCGAAGTAGATTTTTCTGAGGGGTGGTTCGCCAAAAGGGACGACTGAAGCAGGTGCTTCGCTAGCATTTCTGCGAAGTAATTTTCCACACTCAGGGATTTTTTGGTGTTTTACTTTACATTGTATGCTTCGCAAAACTTCGGCCCGAAGCTAGTCTTGTGGGAGTTTCGCTTGCAAAGCTCTTTCTGTGCCTTAGAAAATTTGGCTTGCACCTATGTTTTTCTTGTCTGCTGTTTGCGAAGCTCCTTTTTCTTGCTATACTATGGGCGAAGCTCTTTCAAATTCAGTTATTTACAAGGGGGATTCAAAAAATGACAGCCAAAATTGCTGTAACACTACTATCAACAAAAATAATGAAAACTATATCAAGAAAATCAATATCATCAAATTTCACTACCTCTTCAGAAGCAATGTGACAAAACTACATAATACAATAATCAAACAATAGAAATATGAGGACATCAAGTAATACATCCGCTGTTTGAAAGAGTTAACACAGAAAATGGAGAAGCAACTTGGTGACAATTTGCAAAAATTGTGGTTCATGTTAGACTTCTTCCAATGTTTTGGAAGAAGATGAAGGTTATATCTTTGATATTGTGTCAAGAAGCCTTTGACAAAGCTTTGAATCTAGAAAGTTAAATGAATATTGCAATGACTAGAGGAAGTTGGAGTGTCACAGAGAGCAACTTCGACAATAAGAGTCAAGAAGAGAAAGAGGAAGGTTGATTGAGGCACTTAGGAAGGGTATGCATACGATGCACGAGTTAAAGGAAGATAGTGAGAATGAAAAACATGGCATTTTGTGTACAAAGTGTTGGACAAAGGGACATTCCAACATCAACTGTCCAATATATAGCTATTGTAACATATTCTAGCTACACAAGATCTTGGTGTTAGGTTGTGCTTTGAATGTGAAGAGTAAGAATCACCAAACTATGGCACTATAGAAGGAGGTTGAGTAGAAGCAGAGCACATCAAACTGATCTATGACGAGCAAAGGATTTTGGAACAACAACTAGGGGAAATAGAATGATAACTAAGTTGACAAGAATACAAAAGGACAAAATTATTGCCATATTCTGTAGAGTATAGCCTGAAGGCCTATCGTGCAATGTTGCAAGTGGCAAGAGTTGTGGGCATTTCGCTTGCAATTGCTTTGATGCCAAGACATTGAGCACACGTATGATGTGGACTTTGGAACCACATAAAGTGTAATTGTCCTAAGAAAAAAAATGTATAGTCAAAATATCAATTTTTTGGATTAGAATTAATAAACTTTGGGGAAAGGTAGGTTGTCTCTATGACATGGGCCTAAGTGACGAAGGACTGGGGTATCCTAGTCTTGCCACAAAGATAAAAAGATGGTATGAAACCCATGCAAGTATAGAGCGATAGATGCTTAAAGAACATGATGCATGGATCCAAGAACGCTGTATGTCCGTACCTGACATCAAGGAGCCAAGAATGTCTCATAGAGTTGTCATGACTCAAATTTTGCAGATAGATGTGTTAGTAAAGATGGTGACACTACCTCAAGTGATCCTGGAACTGCATGACATCAATGGAAGGATAGGCAAGTTTTGGGTGGGGGAGACATTAAGCCACCATAGAGAAAAGAAGCAGAGAAGGATCAATACATCCATTTGGTGATTCTCATAATAATGTTGGGAAGAGATTGACAATTGTGCACATGAATATATTACGGCGCACACTAGCACACATCACAGTGGATGGTGGATCCAATGTAAATGTTCTTCTAAAGAAAACTTGAGGAGATTTGGGTGCATCAACTCTATGACCACCTAACATAAGATAGCTTGGAGTTGGCCAATAAGTAATAAAAAGGAAAGGTGTGTTGATGGATGAAGGAACACAATTGCAGGGTAGACCTTTGTCTTGGACTTTGATGTGATTATTTTACATAAAACAACTGACAATGCCTTGCTAGGATGATGTTGATTGAGGATGGTTGGAGTGGAAAACATATTTATGATGTCCTTTCTTAAACGGAAAACGGCCAATAAGTAATAAAAAGGAAAGGTGTGTTGATCGATGAAGGAACACAATTGCAGGGTAGACCTTTGTCTTGGACTTTGATGTGATTATTTTACATAAAACAACTGACAATGCCTTGCTAGGATGATGTTGATTGAGGATGGTTGGAGTGGAACACAATTGGGAGAAAAATCGTTTTTTGTTTAAGAAAGGACATCATAAATATGTTTTCAATTAGGGTCTGAGCGAAGAAGTAGCATCATTGGATGATCCGAATACTTAAACATTCGATGATTAAGAGAAGCATAGAGAAGCGTGCATGGAGTTGAATGATGAAAGAGTATTTGAATCAGAGGAGTGTACAAAAGACAAGGCACACTTCGACAATGGTCTCCTCTAGTGGTAGATGGAGGATTATGGAGGGTTTTTGAGATGAATATATATTGATGTAGAAAATATAATCATAGGTGGCGAGGGGATAGAAATACACAACTCCTTTGAGGTAGGTGAGTGCACACATAAATGCGGAAAATATGCACGATAGTGGAGGACAATGATAGACCAACCATTTCTTGAACTTTGTAGCGTTCAACATTAGAGATGTGCAAATTAACGAAAGGCTAGTGCATCCATTTGAATTGGACTGGCAAAAGAACATGACACCATATGGTACGAGGCATCACAATGGTGCATGTGATGTAGGCATGTGACCAACCTAACCATCTATTGAGAGTTTAACTTTGTGCTTGAGCTTTCGTTTAAGGACTATGTTACCGGTTCGCCCCCTAGGACCCCCGGATTTCGGTACGGTCCGTATCCGGTCCTGTTTTGGGTCTGGTACGCCTGTGGGTCTGTCTAGGGTTCTGCCTGGGGGACCTGGATACGCCCGGGTCTGTCGGTCCAAGGATGGACCTGGGCGTATCTGGGTCCCCCAGGTAGAACCCTGGGCGGACCCACAGGCGAATTGAGTCCGTTTCGCTTGTGGGTTCGTCCAAGGTTCTTCCTAGGGGACTCGGACGGACCCATAGGCAAATACCGTACTAGGCGAAGATTAAAAAATAAAATAAAATATTAATATTGAGTTTAAATTTTTTTAATATTAATATATTTTCGTAAAGGCCCACCTACTCCCGTTGCAAGGGGCATCTACGACGAATTGCAAGGGGCATCATACCACGAATTAAAAAAACATATACTATACTTAATTTGCCCCGAATTAATCTACCGCAGATTGCAAGGGGCATCTGTAATGTCCCCCTTTTGAGCAGTTAGTTAGATGCAGTGGTGTAGCTTACTCACGGGTTCCCGTAGGCTAGGGCAGATTGCAGGGGAGCCTAACTGGAGTTTTGGGAGCGGATAATTGAGCAAAATGGGTATTCGAATCCACTCTTAGATGTTGAATCGGATGGATAGAGCCTTGACTTACTATTTTTAGTAAGTACGTTTTTAGGGTTTCGGGCAAAACGGACGGTGCAGTGATCTTCTTCACCGAAATGGGTGTCCGTATCTATCCTCAGTTTGCGGATCGGATAATCAGAAGGCCAAGTTTTTAATGTGCGAAGGTTTAATTATATAAAGTAAAAAATTTATTTAAATACTTTATATAGTTTAAAACCTTATTTTATAAAAAAAGGACGTGGGACTTAAAAAAGAGGTAAGTTTCATGATTTATCCCACATTGAGCGTGCAAAAGGAGTTTGTTGTTGAGGAGTCTATTTATTCGGTGGCTTGGTCTCATTTCATGTCATTTTGGATTTTGGTTATTTTCTCTGGAGAGTGAGGCCAGTGGCTGAGACTTTTTTTCTCTGAAGGGATGGAAACCCCAACGGTGTGGCTGAGGACAAAACCCCTCAGATTTTTGGAGCTGGACGAAACCCCAGTTCTCTGTTGGTGAATTCACACAGGATTCACACTTGGAGCTTCATCTGTTTTCAGAGGTACTTTGGTGTTTGCTGATAAAGTATTTCAAGGGTTTTAAAAATCAGATTGCATAAGAATTTGTGGAAAGATTGTTGATCTTGAAAGCTGTTGAGAAATGTAGCTCGGACAGGAACTTCTTGCACAGGCTTCAGTATGAACATGTTAGAAGTGGCTCGAGACATTTCTAATTCTATTTTGAATTTCACTTAAGTGATTTTCTATTTTTAAGTTCACTTAAGTGATTCTATTTTGTAATTCACTTAAGTGATTCTATTTTGAAATTCATTTAAGTGATTTTCTATTTTTAAGTTCACT
The DNA here is from genome assembly GCA_028583015.1 of Wollemia nobilis. NCBI lineage: Eukaryota > Viridiplantae > Streptophyta > Pinopsida > Araucariales > Araucariaceae > Wollemia > Wollemia nobilis. The sequence goes on along the minus strand of JAQPPZ010001579.1, from coordinate 1,135,755 downwards.
TAAGTGATTCTATTTTGTACTTCACTTAAGTGATTCTATTTTGATATTCACTTAAGTGATTTTCTATTTTTAACCTTACATCTCAAAATGAGATGAGATCTAATCTTAGGGTTAGAGAGATTAGGGTTACCTTTTTCAAGGATAAAAGGAGAAGATCAAGAGTGTTTTAGATACACAGACAAAGACACAGAAAAGAATGGGAGGAGAACAGATTGTTGAAGGAAAAATACAAGCTTAGGAGGAGAAGAACAGTGCTTGCTGGCTAGAAAAGCATCAAGGTGTTCTGTTGTAGCTGTAGCCTCTTTTATTTGTAATATTTCAGGTTCAGAAATATATTTAACTTCTACTGTTCATGCTGTTTATGTTTTCCAGCCATCTGTGTGATTGTTGCATGTTTGAATAAATTATTCTCAAATCTAATTTATTTTAAAAGAACATAGGACAACAACTATCTAGGGTTTGGAAAATTTACATGGTATCAGAGCTAGGTTCTGTGATTGAGATCCTCAAGGGTTTACAGCAGTAGATCACTGCTGGATATTAAAGAAAAAAAAAAAACAGCAGTTAGGGTTTCAAGCGAAAAAAAAACAGCAGTTAGGGTTTCATTTTTTTTTTGGCTTGAAGGACTAAGCTTATTTGCAGGACTGTTTTTTTGAGTCATTAATATTTCAGCAGTTAGGGTTTCAAGCAAATAAAAAAAAAAAAAAAAAACAACAGTTAGGGTTTCATATTTTTTTGGCTTGAAGGACTAAGCTTATTTGCAGGACTGTTTTATTTCAGTCATTAATATTTCAGATCTCAGAAATGGCAGCAGCTAGCCTCAGATTTGAGGATAGATTGGAAGGTGCCTCCAATTTTTTGCCTTGGAAAGTTAGGGTAATGTTCTTATTGGAAGAGAATGATCTCTGGGATATTGTCAAGGCTGATGTGACTTTGCCTACAGATCCGCAGGAATTGGCAGCTCACAAAAAGAAGGAAGTGAAGGCCAAGCGGATGATCTTGGATGCAGTGAAGGATCACCTGATTCCTCACATATCCGAGAAGACTAAGGCAAAGGAGATGTTCAATGCCCTGGTTAGCCTCTACCAGAGCGAGAACATAAACAAGAAGATGATGTTGCGGAACAAACTCAGATCTATGGAGATGACCATATCTGACTCCGTTACCAGTTACCTAATGAAGATCACACAAATTCGTGATCAACTGGCAGCAGTAGGGGGAGAAGGTTGAAGACACAGAGTTGGTGAACGTGGCACTTAATGGTTTCTCAGCTTCATGGGAACCATTTGTCAAAGGCATTTGTGCTCATGAGAACCTTCCCAAATTTGAGAAACTGTGGGATGATTTCATCTAGGAGGAGACTCGGATGGAGTCAAAGGCCAGCAAGAAAGGTGGTGACGATAACCTAGCTCTTTTTGGGCAAACCAAGAAGGGCAAAGGTAAAGGACCCAACAAGGGTGAGGTAAAGAATGAGGAGTCAATCTCACAGTCAGGGAAGAAGGACTTGACCAAGATCAAGTGCTTCATTTGTCATAAGCACGACCATTATGCATCACAGTGTTCAGACAAGAAGGGCAAAGGGAAGCCGCAACAGATGCAGGTAGCAGCCTCTGCGAAACTCAGATGAGTGAGTTTGTTGCTAAATTCGAGAAGGATTTCTCATTGGTATCTTGCCTTTCTACCAACACGGTTCCAAGGAATGCTTGGTATGTGGATAGTGGGGCATCTCGGCACATGACATCAACCCGACAATGTTTTACCAGTCTACAAGAGCAGGACTCAGGGGTTCAGGTTGAGCTTGGTGATGATACCAAATATCCAGTTGCAGGAATTGGTACCATTCCTTTTCAACTCCAATCGGGAAATCTTTAGACTTCGATGATGTTTTGTTTGGTCCGGGTCTCGGGGAAGAACTTGCTTTCGGTTTCGGTTATGGAGGATAAGGGTTATGCAATGGAGTTCAAGAACCAAGCATGTCCTTATTAGACCAAAAGAATCTAGCCCGGAAACAACACAAGTAATAGGGGTTAGAGAAGGCAGTTTATACAGGTTGCAGGGTGAACCTGTTCGAGTCCTAGTTCATAGTAGTAACAACTTGTATGATTTGTGGCACAAGAGGATAGGGCACTTGCATCATAGAGCATTGCCTATTCTGAGGGAGATAGTCACAGGTCTTCCAGAGTTCAACATTGAGCAACAAGGAGTATGCAGAGGGTGCACGCTTGGCAAGCATGCCAAGGCTGTTTTCCCAAACAGCGAGCATAGGTCTAAGAAGATACTAGATCTAGTACATTCGGATGTTTCTGGACCGATGTCAGTAGCATCAATTTCAGGTAGCATGTACTATGTTTCCTTTATTGATGATTTCTCTCGCAAGACATGGATCTGCTTTTTAAAGACCAAGGATGAAGTCTTTAGCAGGTTTTAGGAGTTCAAAGCTCTAGTTGAGAACCAAACAGAGAAGAAGATCAAGGTCTTGATATCAGATAATGGGGGTGAATATACCTCCAAGGAGTTCGATGGTTTCTGCAAGCAGGCAGGAATCAAGAGGGAGCCGACTGTTCCATACAACCCACAGCAGAATGGGATTGCAGAGCGAAATAATCGATCCATCATAGGGGCTGCTAGGGCCATGATTCATGGTCAGGGCTTGCCGATGTTTCTTTGGGCAGAAGCATGCAACACAAGAGTCTACATCCAGAACAGTTGTCCTCACAGGATGTTGGAGGACAAGACACCAGAGGAGGCATTCACTGATGTGAAACCAGAGGTGAGTCATTTCCGCATCTTTGGATGTCCAGCTTATATCCATGTTCCGGTAGAGAAGAGGACCAAGTTGGAGCCCTCCAGTAGGAAGGGTTTATTTGTAGGATAGAGTGAGACTTCAAAAGCTTACAGGGTTTATATTACAGAGAAGAGGAAGACAGTAGTGAGCAGGGATGTAAAGTTTGAGGAGGACGTTGCATCCAGGAAGTCCCATGAGCCTATTCCAGTGATAGAGAATGAGGAGCAAGAAGCTTCGAAGATTGAGCCAGGGTCACCAAAGACACTAGTGGTTTCCAGTTCAGAACAACAACCTTCAAGTGAGGAGGTGGAGACATTAGCCCCTTCCAGTTCTATTAGGAGACTTCAATGGCTTACACAGACATTGAGGGATCTTGAGGAGTATGTTGAGGCTCCTAGCAACATGATTAGGGAGAGCAGACCTCCAAGGAAATTTTCAAGCTACATGGCATTGATGAGTAACATCATAAATTCAAAGCCTACCAGTTTTTAGGAGGCAACAGACCAGCAGGTTTGGCGGGATACCATGGTGGAGTACACCTCCATCATGGAGAATGATGTTTGGGACATAGTGCCAAGACCGGAGGGGAAGTCGGTTGTGAGTTCCAAGTGGCTCTACAAAATTAAGCATGCTGCAGCTGGCAACATCGAGAAGTTTAAGGCAAGGTTTGTGGCAAGAGGGTTCTCCCAGAAAGAGGGAGTGGACTATGAAGAGACTTTTGCTCCAGTCGCGAGATACACTTCCATTAGAGCAGTTATGCCTTTAGCTTCATCTATGGGATGGCAGATTCGAAGGGAGCCGTAAAGCTCCAATATATTCCCACGGATCAGCAGGTAGGCGATATTCGACCAAGCCCTTAGTGAAAGGGAAGTTTGAAGCATTCAGAGACAAACTTGGATTGGTGCAGAATTCCTTCCTCGCTAAGAGGGAATGTTGAGAAATGCAGCTCGGACAGGAACTTCTTGCACAGGCTTCAGTATGAATGTGTTAGAAGTGGTTCGAGACATTTCTAATTCTATTTTGAATTTCACTTAAGTGATTTTCTATTTTTAAGTTCACTTAAGTGATTCTATTTTGTAATTCACTTAAGTGATTCTATTTTGTACTTCACTTAAGTGATTCTATTTTGATATTCACTTAAGTGATTTTCTATTTTTAACCTTACATCTCAAGATGAGATGAGATCTAATCTTAGGGTTAGAGAGATTAGGGTACCTTTTTCAAGGATAAAAGGAGAAGATCAAGAGTGTTTTAGATACACAGACAAAGACATATAAAATAATGGGAGGAGAACAGATTGTTGAAGGAAAAATACAAGCTTAGGAGGAGAAGAACAGTGCTTGTTGGCTAGAAAAGCAGCAAGAGAGCAAAAGTGTGATGCTGTAGCTGTAGCCTCTTTTATTTGTAATATTTCAGGTTCAGAAATATATTTAACTTCTGCTGTTCATGTTGTTTATGTTTTCCAGCCGTCTGTGTGACTGTTGCATGTTTGAATAAATTATTCTCAGATCTGATTTATTTTAAAAGAACATAGGAAAATCGTTATCTAGGGTTTGGAAAATGTACAAAAACATTGTAATTTGTGCCCTAGAATAAAATATGAAATAAAACTGCAAGTTATTTCTCAATCAATGCATTGATTGAGAAATAACAATATAACCCAAATTGTAAACTATACAAAATGCATTGTTGATTGAGAAATAACAATATAACCCAAATTGTAAACTATACAAAATGCATTGATTGAGAAATAACTTGCAATTTTATTTCAGATTTTATTCTAGGGCACAAATTACAATGTTTTCAAGATCAACAATCTTTCCACAAATTCTTATGCAATCTGATTTTTAAAACCCTTGAAATACTTTATCAGCAAACACCAAAGTACCTCTGAAAATAGATGAAGCTCCAAGTGTGAATCCTGTGTGAATTCACCAATAGAGAACTGGGGTTTCGTCCAACTCCAAAAATCTGAGGGGTTTCGTCCTCAGCCACACCGTTGGGGTTTCCATCCCTTAGGAGAAAAAAAGTCTCAGTCACTGGCCTCAAACTCCAGAGAAAATAACCAAAATCCAGAATGACATGAAATGAGACCAAGCCACCGAATAAATAGACTCCTCCACAACAAACTCCTTTTACACGCTCAATGTGGGATAAATCATGAAACTTACCTCCTTTTTAAGTCCCACGTCCCCTTTTAATAAAATAAGGTTTTAAACTATATAAAGTATTTAAATAATTTTACTTCATATAATTAAACCTTCGCACATTAAAAACTTGGCCTTCTGATTATCCGATCCGCAAACTGAGGATAGATACAGACACCCATTTCGGTGAAGATCACTGCACCGTCCGTTTTGCCCGAAACCCTAAAAACTTACTAAAAATAGTAAGTCAAGGCTCTGTCCATCCGATTCAACATATGAGAGTGGATTCGAATACCCATTTCGCTCAATTATCCGCTCTCATAACTCCAGTTAGGCTCCCCTGCAATCTGCCCTAGCCTACGGGAACCCGTGAGTAATCTAAATCACTGCATCTAACTAACTGCTCAGAAAGGGGACATTATAGTCCGCCCTTCCCAAAGATTGCTTGTCCTCAAGCAATGCTCATGAATATCCCAATCAACTGAAAATTCCTGGTTGTCGTCAATGAAAATACCAAGATCCCAAACAAACCTGATGAATGTCCCATGACAGTGACACAACCACCAACTGCCACCACAAGAACTAACAAAGCTGGTAACCCCTGTCATCCATCTGAATCTGCTAAAACTGACAACTCCCCCAGATTTCGTCACTAAACTGAAAAATGATCCATCGTTGAAATCAAGTAGATTCCCGGGGTCCCAAACTAGTATCATGTCAGCATCACCATGCTGACGCTGCGTCACTCTGATCATAACTTTAGAGTCCATGTGCCTCGGCTGAACTAGCCTCACCAATAACTCGGTAATGAATCCATCATAACCATCCAAGCTGCAATCCCTGTGAGAACCGGAATCTGAAACATGAAAATCCCCTGCCATGGCACCACTGTATAGTCGACATCTGTAATCTCTCCTGGATCCCATATCCATATTCTATCACTAGTACTGCTCCTTGGGCCAACGAGTGTCTTCCACTCCCTCATAGACCCTCCTAGATAACCAGGACCAATAGGGAATCTGACATTCCCACTACCTGAAGAATACCGCTGGGCTAACCTCACAATACCGTCCATATGAACTTCACCAACTAAAACCCTGTGAAGCTCTGAACAATCCTCTGAATTATGCCTCTTATTATCAGGACAAGAATCAAGAGGTGTATCATCATCCACATCACCAAATGATGAATGCGCATTTGCAAAAGGAGGCTCTTCACCCTGATCATACTCATACTGCTCCACCTGAGTGATTGTGGAATCATCATCACTGAAATCCGGAAGTGCTTCATTACCCAATTCAAAGAGTGGGTTATCAAAAGTGGACTTCGCATCTCACCCAAAAAGAGGATTACCTGCTAATCGAAAATTACCTCTATTATCTGTTTTATTCTGAGAGAAAAATTACCTCTATCAAAAGTGGACTCCGCATCCCACCCAAAAAGAGGAATACCTGCTAATTGAAAATTACCTCTAAGATTTAATATTAATATATTTTCGTAAAGGCCCACCTACTCCCGTTGCAAGGGGCATCTACGGCGAATTGCAAGGGGCATCATACCACAAATTAAAAAAACATATACTATACTTAATCTGCCGCGAATTAATCTACCGTAGATTGCAATCTACAGCGAATTGCATGGGGCGTCGTACCGCGAATTAAAAAAAATTAACTATACTTACTTTGTTCAAGACTACTTAGCTAATACAACCATTCCTAAGCGTACTGTTTTGTCAAAGCATCCTTCAGAATCGCAGAGAATTATACGCAGGCTCCTCCAAACCCTAGCTCGCAGATGCTTCAGAATCGTAGAGAATTATACGCAGGCTCCTCCAAACTCTAGCTCACAGATCATCGCGGGATAGGTATGTCTTGCGCTTCCTCTATACGCAGCAAATTGAAAGTTGAAACTTGTTAACCCTAAATTAAAACCATGCATATTAAACTTTAAATTTTATGTAAGTTAGAACCGCAACTTTCAAATAGGTATCTTATGATTTATCTCGTTCACCATTTTCTAAGGGATTGTTTATCATATGAGCACAATTTTTACACGAGGCCTGCGCTACGTGTCCTCGCGCTTAAGGCACGAGTCTCCTCGTGTATAGAAATAGTGAAGAGTATGTTCCTTCCGTAGGTTCTAATTTTGCATAAAGAAAACCCTGTCCCTATCGAGGTAAGCGATGCTTTTATCTTGGCCCTAGGAATGCACGTTATCCCCTCCTTAGGAAGGGTATTGTTGCCACATTTTGCACGGGGTGCAATGTTTTCAATTTTGTAACAGTGCTGCTCTTCCTTTTCCCTCTTCCTCTATTTTCCTTTCTTCCTCTCTCCCTTTCTCTTTCTTTCCTACATTCTCTTTCTTTCCCCCTTTCTTGGAGCCCCTCAGTTGGATTTCAAAGTTGACAACAGTTGCCCTGGAAAATGGCTAAGTGTTGGTGCAAAGTTCGCACTTCGCCCAGTGTTGGTGCGAAGTGCGTACTTCGCCCAGTGTTGGTGCGAAGTTCGCACTTTGCCCAGTTTTGGTGCGAAGTGCGTACTTCGCCCAGTGTTGGTGCGAAGTTCGCACTTCGCCCAGTTTTGGTGCGAAGTGCATACTTCGCCCAGTTTTGGTGCGAAGTCCGACTTCGCCCCTCTTTCTGGGCGCACCTTGTGGCAGGCTGGCAGGCTAACAGAAAAAAGACTAAGTGCTGGAGCGAAGTCCGTACGGCGGCAGAAGTCAGCTTTCACCTGTGCACAGTCCGACTTCGCAGCGAAGTTGGAGTGCGCCCTTGACAGGTGCACAGTAGGGAAACAAACTCGGAAATGCACCCAAGGCATGAGGGCCTTCCCGATTGCGCCTTTTTCTGCCTGCGCAACCCGATGGCGCTCTGATCCCAGGCGAAGTTGGATAAACTGCCTTCCGAGGCAGACACGTGTCAAACAACATCATCCATCATCTGACAAGTGTCCAGCTTCGGGATTTGAGCCAAGACGTGTCGAGCAAAAGGACGAGCATGGGCTGCACTACCTATGCCAGTGGCCTCATTTAAAGCTGATTGGAGGTTCTACCCGCTCCAGCTACCCGCATTCCTGCCGAGAAGAAGTTCTGCCCAACACACCGCCACCTAGCCGTCCAGCTTCCAGGAAGACCATGCTGCGGGTACAGTCCAGTCCGACAAAGGTCAGCATTTGCAGCTCTTTCGCCGCTTTTGTCAGCTTGTGTTTGACTGGGACTCTGTGCCCATTAATGTAACGGGAGGGACTCGGGCTATAAAAACCCACCATGTTTTCATTGTAAAAGGGTGTAAGGGGAATGTCTGTTAGGGAACCATTGTAACCGTGCTTCTGCTTATAAATATAAATTGTATGCCCGGTTCTGTTCTACTCGCTTTTATTCTTTATGCTTTACGTTTCCCTGTGTCACTGCTCGTTGATTCGTTTCAGCATTTGGTGGTCAGATATACCTAAAGCATTGCTTGTGTCATGGCTTGTTGCGGCATTTGGTGGCCAAGCACTTCTTAACTTTATATAATAGATGTGGTAGCAGTTCCATCAGTTGTGTGTTACGTTGCTGTCCGTAGTGGTGATTGATGCGTTGCCGTGCTGTTAGTTCTCCTTGTAGGGAGAATGTTTGCTAGGGGACCATTGTAGCTGTGCGTATAAATTCTCTGCATAACACATATACCTGACTCTTACATCTCTTAGTTGCTTTCTGTTTGAATTTCCGTACGTAGTGGTGATTGATGCATTGCCGTGCTGTTAGTTCTCCTTGTAGGGAGAATGTTTGCTAGGGGACCATTGTAGCTGTGCGTATATTGCTTAGTACAAAAAGTACACTTAGGTTTTGCAGTTCCTTGTCATGCTTTGTATTTATAATGCAGTAAGTAATGGTGATTAATGTGTTGCCGTACTGTTAGTTCCCCCCACCAAACTCCAATCTCATTTGTAAATTCTTTCCGTTCCTTTATCTCTTTCCTGTTCCTCATGGCAGATTCGTAACCAACAGGTATTAGTCCATTGGATGCATTTGCTCTATATATTCGTGCCTAGATAAAGATAAATATTTTAATATTTTGTCTTTTGTCTTCTACGTGAAACATTTGTACACTTTCGATAATAATTAATATTCTAAAATTTTTACATATTATAATTAAAGTTAAACTGTTACTATGTAAAAAATCTATAATGTAGTGTTGAACGTGTTCGTGGAAGAGATCCTCGTAAATTCAGAATATAAGTATGCATAACCTCATTCAGAATATAAGTATGTCTAATTCTAACTAACTTGAGAAAAGAAAAATGGCACACCAAAATGCTTAATGCTTCTCGACAATGCAAAGTCCGTTGTATTCTTTTTAAAACATTTTAAATTTTTTAAATGTTCACCGTTGTTTGTCTTTTGCGCTATTTTTTTAATTTAAAAATTTTAAATATATTATCAAGTTTTATTATTATAATTTATAGTTAGTAAAAATTATTTAAAACATTTAAATTTTTTTAAATGTTCACTGTTGTTTGTCTCTTGCGCTAATTTTTTAATTTAAAAATTTCAAATATATCATCAAGTTTTATAATTATAATTTATAGTTATTAAAAATTATTTACGAGGGGTTCCATATATGATTCAAGTGGTGTCTTCTATATTTTTTTTTTAGAATGGAAGTGGTCACTTTCAATATGTGGTCTGTATTTTTATATTAGCTTACACAGATACTAATTTTAAATAAAAATAAAATCAAAAACCTTTCCCAAAGAATTTTTTAATTAAAGCTTAGAAATGGGAATAACTAAATCAAACTCCGAGTTTTTTTGGGTTTGTATGGTTTGTATTTTTTCGGGTGTGCATTGCAGTAGACTGTTCTAACTGTTGTATTACAATCTGAAGCATACACATTTTAAAAACTAAAAAACAGAGGACGACAAAAAGAAACAAAAAGCTTCGAAACAATCATTGCGAAATTATACCTAAACTTTACATTCATTCTAAAATTTAGGGTTGTATATATTGGAAATTACGTTCATTCTAAAATTTAGCTGAAATTACGTTAATTTTTTGCCATTGCTTATTTCAGGTTCAAAGTTCATCAAGTAAAGGACAGATTTTTAGACTTTCAGTTTTCACTTGCAAATTATATTAGAATGGCAACCAGTGCAAGCTTTGTAGGCAAGTCCTAATTTAGAATTGATCCGAAAGCCCCACTAAGGAAATATGTCACTATGTTAGAGTAAATTCCAGGGGGTTGGGGCTACGTATGGGTTTGTAACACTTGCAATGTTCGATATAGCAACTCATACAGCCGAGAGAAAGCTCATTTGTGTGCCATGCCTGGCCAAGGCATCAAAAGATGCACCAGTGCCAACATCTGTGATCATGCAATATATAAAAGAACAAGAAGACGCAGATGCTTTAGCTGCCTTACAATCAGGTCATCCTTTGGCAAAGAAAGGATCTCGATCGAAGAAGCCACCTACTGCCCCACCTCATGCTGGCAACCCATTTGTGGTTGCACCCCATCCATTTTCAGCCACACCTTCCACACATGAAGAGGATTCTTCTCTTTCACGGAAAAGAACAAAAGGACCGTTGGAGAAGGCATTCCAAAATGAGTCTAGGGACATTGCAGATCAGACGATTGTGCGTTGTGTGTATGCCGACGACTTGTCTTTCAACGTGGGTAGATCACCATATTGGCAAGATATGGTGAAAGCCATTAATGAGGTTCCAAAAGGGTACCAAGGCCCAGGTTATGAGAAGGTGCGCACCACTTTGTTAACAAAAGAATTTTTTTTTGTAGAAGATTCATTGCAACCCGTCAGAGATTCATGGGTTGAAACGGGGTTGTCCATCATTTCTGATGGATGGAAAGATACAAAAAATCGTCCTTTGATAAATGTCATTGCAATAAGCCCCAAGGGGGCAATGTTTTTGAGAGCAGTTGATTGTGAAGGGCAAGTGAAAGATGCTCAATTCATTGCTAACATTTTGATTGAAGCAATCGAATCAATGGGCTCTCAAAACGTTGTCCAAGTCATAACGGACAATGCCAAAAATTGTAGAGCAGTTGGGATGTTGGTGGAGGTGAGGTACGGGCATATATTTTGGACACCTTGTGCTATCCATTCACTCAACTTAATGCTGCAAAAGTTAGGGGATCGAATTGAATGGATAAAAGAAATTTATGTCGAGGTTGAAGACATTCAAATGTTTGTGACAAACCATCACATGTCGCAAGCTATCTTCAGGGCAATTCTCAAAATTGGAGGTGTAAAGGTAACAATTTTGTATGATCATGTTTCAGTTTATTTTGTTTTAAATTTTGAAAACATTTTTGTTTTGTTGTTTAATTTTTTTAATTTTACTAGGTTGCTGAGACTCGATTTGCCTCGCACACAATCGTCTTGAGGCGACTTGTGCAAGTGTGAGAGGCATTGCAAAATATGGTTATTAGTAACCTTTGGAGTATATGGTGGCAGTCAAGCACTGAGAGGGCACAAAAAATAAAGATGTTGATCCTCAATGATGATTGGTGGCGTTGTGTTGATTACTTGCTCAGTTTCACTAAGCCTATCATAAGTATGTTCAGATTCGTAGACATGGATCAACCATGTTTAGGAGAGGTATATGATGGGATCGACTCAATGATTGAGAAGACAAAGCCATCATCAATGCAAAAGAGCAAGATCCCCATGAGAAATTTTTCAAACAAGTGCAATCATTTCTAATTGAGTGGTGGAACAAAATGACGACTCCATTGCATCTCCTTGCCTTTGCATTGAGTCCCAGATTTTATAGCAGTGAAATCCTTTCTTTTCCCGGTAGAGTGGAACCATATAAAGATATTGAAGTTAGTGAAGGGTACAAGGTAGCATTCAAAAGGCTCTTTCCCGAACCTGAGATTGAGGACACAGTTTCATCTGAGTTCGCAGACTTCATTTCCTCTACAGGACATAGCCTTAGCGCTTGTCGTGACAAATACAAGAAGGATGCCCATATGTGGTGGTATTTGCATGGGCAAACAACCCCAACCTTGCAATCTCTTGCAATCAAAATATTATCACAGGTCTGATTTTAAATTTTAAAATTAAAATTTATATTTTCTAAATTTTGAACTCTATTTTTATAGGTATAATTTCAATTTTTTATTTTGCATTGGTTTTGAAAAAATTTCACTTGTGATTTTCTTAATAGGTTGCGAGTTCGTCTTCATCCGAGCGGAATTGGAGTACATACTCCTTTATCCACTCGCAAAAGCGCAACAAACTGACAACAAAGAAGGCCGAGGAGTTGGTCTATGTGCATTCCAACTTGCGCCTTTTATCTCATATGCAATCAAAACACAAGGGCCAACAAAGCGTTGGGATGTTAGGGCAGAAGATGTTGATTTAGATGCTTCTCACTCCCATCATTTATTACTTGACACAGAGGCTTTGGCTTCGCCAAGCCAACCTAGTGATGTTGGTGCTAGTGCCAGTGGGAGTGCTAGTGCTAGTGTTAGTGTTACTGCTACTGCTTGTGGTTCTAATGAACCACATGTTGATGTTGATGCTTCCGATGAAGACATTGAAGAGGAATATTAAAATATTTGATATTTCAATATGTGATAGTGTTTGTACCAATGTGAAAATTTGAAATGCTTAACAAATGTTGATTGAGTAAATGAAAATCAGATAATGTTGATTTAGTAAAAAGATATATGTTGTTTATTAATTTTTGTACGGCCAAACCCAAAACGAACCCAAGACAAATTTTTTTTTGCCGTAACGGTGAACCGGGTTCTTTGAACCCGAACCCGAACCCGAACCCAAAACGAACCGGAAACTTAGTTTAAGGATGATCACATGTTGCAAACCTAATTCCTAGGTGTCAAATGGTATGATGAAGATCACGTGGAGTGCACCTAATTCGTAGGTGTCACATGATAGGATAAAGAAATAAATAAGTTACTCCACTTCCAAGAATTCAGTTATAGTGGTTTCACATGTGCCTTATCCACACAAAATGTCAAACATCTGCATGTGAGGCTTGCACATCTCAAGAAAAGATTCCACGTGGGGAAGATCCATCTTCCATTAATTTTGAGGATGCACAGTAACCAAATGATTACTTGGATAAGGCAAAAGAAGCATATGGAAAGTGGAGACAACAACAAAGTCAACACTAGATGTTAACAAATTTATGCGCTTTCCTTTTAATTTGCTCCAGTAGATAGACAATGGTAAATTTTGTCAAGGTCTCCACTTATGAGGAACTTTACATTAGAGTAGACTTTATTAGGATTCGAGATCTGAAGGTTATAAATAGGAATTGCTTCCTCTCATTTGAGGCATGGGGTCTTAGAGTGCTACTGTGTTTGAAGAATTTCTAAGCATGCTTTTTCCCTATAGTTTTGTCTGATTTGGGAAATTAGAAAGGAAATCTTCATATGTGTAATGTTATAGCCTCACATCTCTTCTTAGAGATTGTTTGCATTGTACTTTATTTTTTCTTAGAAAATCATTTTGCTATTTTGCTTTGTATTATTTCAAATATTCCATAATTCGAAACTTTGAGTTTCATATTAGTGGTATTCAAATGGTCTATCTTTTAGGTGTATGTCCACAAAAACGAGATTAGGCTATTAGTCACTTGAGTATTAGATGCATGATCCCTCCAATTATTTGCCTTGTTGTTTCAAGCAATCTTAGATAGCAACTAGAAAAACAACACAAAGGCAATTGATCCTTTCAAGGAGATGCTGAATGCAACCCATGTGAAACTAAGGAACAAGATGATGGATAAGTGTGCTCAAGGTCTTCAATGGCTTCCTATTGGAACTTCTGCAACCTCCTTCGCACAACCTCTCTTTTGCCCTTGGCACCATTTAGTACCTCCACACTGTTTAATGTGTAAGTGAATTTTGATATTCCTATTTATGAAGGTAAAATTAATGATAAGTTGGTAGAAAATTGGTTATAGTTTAGTTGATCTCATGTTTTTATATAAAGAACTTCATCGACAACGAGAATCAATTTAGCACTCTAGAAAGCTACATTACCTATTTGAATTTGGTGGGAGGTATATTATAATAGGGTCAAGGAGGAGAATGAAGATGATGGATCATAGATAACATGGGATGATTTCATAAGGGCTCTCAAAGATAAATATTATCCCTTGGGAACCTATAATGAATAGTATGTGTGATGGCAACAATTGTGTCAAAGGCAAAAATCAGTTTGTTCAAGATTTATACTTACGCTTTCCATTCCATAACAACAAAATTTGGTATCCAAGATACTGATAGGTATTGAATTCTCAAATACCTTAGCAGTTTGCAATTTTATATTCGTAAGGGCATGGACCTCTTTGAATTCAAGACCTTAAGAGAGGTATATAGATTTGTCATCAAGTTGGAGTAGAAGCATAAAAATAAAAACAAGAAAAAATGAGCAAATAAGCACTAGGATACCAAGGTTGAGCCCAAGATAGAAAAGGAGGGTCAGTCTTGAAACTAGGATTGGAAGCATAAGAAAGAGTACCAAGATAGAAAGCCTTAAAAGAACAAGGCTGTTTTTTTTGCAATTATCATGAGTGACCAAAACTTGAGGGAGTGTCTCGAGTAATTCAATCACTGTTTGCTGAGACAACCCTCTACATCCAGTGCACCATTGCCTACACATCCATAGGCTAAGGGCAGAGGAAAATGGATTGTGGAAGTTGAACCAAATGCAACCATTGTGATCACACATCCCGCACTAGAGCAGTCACAAAAAGAGGGCTTGTTTCATTCCCATATGTGTGTGAGGGGTAAGCCATTGCATTTCATTGTTGATAGTGGGAGTCAAAAGAATTTAATTTTTGCTAACATTGCAAAGAATTTGAATCTACTTATCACATGACACACAAACATATAATGTTGGATGGCTGCAATAGAGGATAGCTATTCATGTCACTCAAAAATGTCTCCTCTCTTACACCATCAAAAAAGATGAAGTTCGGTGCAATGTTATGCCATTGGATGTTTGTGTTCTGGTCTAGGCCAACAATTAATGTGGAAGAGACATGGTGTGTACGAGTCAAGACCTCAAAGTGTCATCATCGCTATTGAAGGTCAATGCTTTAGGATAACAGAGATATCTCCTTCTACCTTTGTTTCCTTAGTGCTAAATAGTGTAGGAAGATGGGCAAAACGAGAAAACTCATTCTCTTGATGATCAAGTTGCAAAGCGTAAGGATTGTTACTGCCACTACACCAGTCTCGTGATTGTGTAGCATAAACAAATGGATCAAATTGTGGCGAGATATGATGAGTTGTTCAAGTCACAAATTGGACTGCAACGTTATTGTGAGGTAAATCATTCTATTGATTTAGTTTCTAATTCTCCTTTGCTTAATGCACTTGTCTATTGCAGATCTGTTCTTGAAACTGATGAAATTAGGAGTCAAGTCTAAGAATTGATACAAAAGGGGCACATCAAACTAAGTTCTTTACATGTAGCAGCCTAATTGTCTTGGCTTCAAAGAAAGATGGAATGTGGAGACTTTGCATCGACTATAAAGCCTTGGAAAAAATCATTATGAACCACTATCCACTCCCTTGGATTGACAACTTGTTGGACTAGTTTCGTGGTGCATAGTTCTTCACCAAAATTAATCTCAAATATGTGTATCATCAAGTACTCATTGAGCCTATTGTTGTATGGAAGACTGAATTCAAATTGAAGAAAAGTTTATTCAAGTGCATAGTTATGCCTTTTGTCTTGACCACTGTAACCTTCATGAGGATGATGGATGGCATCCGACATCCCTATACCAACTCATTTATACATCTACTTACTCATTTGTACACCTACATAGAAGACATCCTCATCTATGATTCTATAGTAAGACATGGGAGGAGCATTTGCAACATGTTTGACAAGTATTCTAGACTTTTCAAAGACATAAGTTGTATGCTATTATGGAAAAGTGTTCATTTGGCATGACAAAGGTTCTATATCTTTGGTTACATTGTTGACAAAGGAGGAGTCCATGTTGATATTGATAAAATTTAGATTATAGATAGGCCTACCTCAAAGACTTTGAAAAAACTTCATTCCTTTCTAGGTCTTGCCAATTTCTGTTGAAGATTCGTATTTGGGTTTCAACACATTGTTTGGCCACTACACCAAGTGACCAAAGAATTGTCATGTCCATGTTCTATTTGGGAGAGACATCGTAAAAAGCATTCGAGAAACTAAAAGACCAACTATGTTCAACTCATATAATTCCTCTACCTAATCTACAACAACCTTTTGAGATAATGACTGATGCATAAGAGTACACATTGAAAGCTATTCTCTCGCAGTATAGGCACCTAATTGCCTATTACAGTGAGACATTCAATTAAGCAATTTGAAAATACCTCACATAGGACAAAGAGCTATATGCTATTGTCCACGCATGAAAACAACGAAAATAGTCTTAGGCAAGGAAACAATATTTTATATAGAGCAAATATCACTTCATTTAGTCATAGAATAAGCGAAGAAATGAAAGACATCAAACGTGGGACACCTGTATCTACAACAGTTTCATTTGATTCTCAAGCATTAAAAAGGAGTGACAATTTGGCATTAGATTGTGTGAATCAACCTCCAGTTGCTACACTCAACGTCATTCTCGATTCATGTGGTCATGAGACTTCCAATAGGGCCATCCTTTACAAAGATGATACTATTTTGGTGATACATGTTGATCTTTCCATGTGAGTAAACATGTTCTTGAATTCTATTTGCAAGGTAATATTTTTTATCACATGGGACATCTTTGTGTGCTATGTAGTGAACACTTGAAGATGATTAGGGAACCACATTTTGTAGAGTAGCAGGTACTTTGGGGTGGAGAAAACATCGGAAAGTCTCCAGAGGTATTTTTTGGCCTCAAGATCATAAATGTTGTTGAGAGGTACATTGAAGTCATGCATCCCTTGTGTTGATGCCACACTGGCCAACAAGAAGTGAGGCCTATATACACCATTGCCAATGCCAACCAAGCCTTGGGAATCCATCTCCATGCATTCTGCTTAAGTTTTCCCACATCTAAGCATGTTAATGATTGTGTTTTTCTAATAATTGATCTTGTAAAAATGGCTATCATGGTTCCTTGTCAGAAATCTGTTTCATCTGGGGAAACTGCTAAACTCTATTTGAGTCACGTATGGCTGAAGTTTGGTTTACCCAATCCATTGTTTCAGATAGGGATATCATATTTCTAAGCATTTTTGGTCCACCCTATGGAACATGATGGACACAAGGCACACTATAATTGTTTTCTCCCCCCCTAGACCTGCTTGATTAGACATTGGCTAAGATTATTGCTTGATTTGACATTGGCATTATATAATTTGATGGCACTAGACATTTGATTATGACCGCTGAGTTATATGTTTGAAGTGGACATGGATAAGGATATGATTAGTTATCAAAACGAATTTATTGATTAGGATAAATTATATTGATAGTTTTGTATATTGTATGGTTTTGAATTTTGAATAGAATAGAATAATTATTGATGCATATTTGTTATATGAAATTTGCGCTAACCTTAACATCAAATGGTTGAAAATCCACGTTTCTACATTTATGATGTGATTGTAGGATTAAAGGCCAACCTCCGGGAAGTACCCGTCTTAGGTTGACTATCTAGGTTGACCATATGAATAATTATATCATGTTGTGCAAGCCTATTTGTCGTGAAAGTAGATAGGTATACTATGTTTTGAATTCAATTACTATGTCTTGAATTTGTTTGAGTGTCATGTCATGTATGAGCATTGTTGATTGCTGGAATTAATATCTTGGGTTCAACAATACATGTTGTGTTAAATATTTAATAAGGGAGGCTTATTGACAGTATAGGTAGATTTAATAATATTAAAATTATAAGCATTAATTAAAATGATTTAACATGGTGCAAAAGCGATTTAATTTACTAAGCGGATGGAAGAAAAGGGGTAGGTGGTGCAAGTGAGTGTGGAAGAGTAGTTAACTAGCATGAGGAAGGAGTTGGAGGAGGAATTGAGGTGGAGGGTAGAAGACTAGAGTTACATAACAGGTGGGGAGGTGGGAAATTGACATTGATAAGTAGTTTGCATCAAGAAGAGGTGGAAACAATTAGTTGCATGAAGTGTAATGAGGTGGGAAACTCACCTTGACTAATAGTTGCATGAAGGGAAAGGAGTATTATGATGTAAGGAGGGGGAAAATGCAACAACTTTGTGTCGGCAAGAGGAGAAGAAAAATTTGGGGGTTGTTTGACACAAATTCTGGGCACCAACATGAGGAGGTGAAAAACTCTATTGTACGAAGGTAGAAGCAAGTGCACAGGTGAAAAGGAACAAACGAGGATTAGGAAGAGGTACTTCATTACCACATTGTTTTAAATTTTTAAAATTAAATAAGTATGATTCACAATTTTAAAATGACACTTTTGCTATTATGGAGCATGTGTCTGTCGATTTTGAATAATACATCTGCTATTATCAAGCCTACAAGTGTGAATCAAATGTTCTGTATAGTGCATGATAATTTATAGTCTGTGTGAAGTTTGTATGGGAAGCCAGGTGCCTTGAGAGTCTGAGTAGGAACCATTCTATGCCTGCATGTTATGCTTGTGAGTAGAAATAGTTCTATGTCTCTACATTGTTGCCATGGGTGTGTTTGTTGAGCTTGGTAGGTGGAAGGGTGGAACTAGATTGGATGATGTGCTTTACCCTAGCTGATCCGCTTCCACAAACCAAGCTAGAATGTTGTGATTCACCCTTGTCTATCTGCTTCTACTAACCAACCTAAGGGACGGGACTTGTTCAACCCTTCCATCCCCCAAGCTAAACACTCACACACCTATGGCAACAATATACAAACATACAACTATTTCTACTCACAAGCATAACATACAAACGTAGAATGGTTCCTTCTCAGCCTCCTAAGGACGTGGTTTTCCATACAGACTTCACACATACTATAAACTATCATATATAATACAAATCTTGGAATCACATCTGAACTACACCCTTGAGCTTTACAATAGCAATTGTATTATTGAAAATGGACAAATCATACTCATAATAGCAGAAGTGTCATTTTAAAGCCATGAATATTATTTATTTAATCTTACAAACTTAAATCGATGTGATATTGAAGTACCTCTTCCTGCTTTTTTTCATTTGTTTCCCTTCAACCATGCACTTGCTTCTACCTTAGTACAATTGAGTTTTCCCCCTCCTTGTGCTGGTGCCCACAATCTACTTCAATAAACCCCCAAATTTTCCTTCTTTTTTCAATGCAAAGCTGTTGAGTTTCTCCCCTCGTCACATCATAATACTCCTTCCCTTACATGCAACTATTAGTCAAGACAAATTTCCCATTTTCTCACCCTTCATGCAACTCATTGTAAGGGATAGTTTCCCGCCTCCTCTTCACCTTGTCATTTTTTACGCAACTCCAATCTTCTACCCTCCATCTCATTTCCTCCTCCAACTCCTTCCTCATGCCAGTTAACTCCTCTTCCATCCTCACTTGCACTGCTTGTTCTTCCATTGGCTTAATAAATTAAATTGCTTTTGCACCATGTTAAATCAATTTATTTAATGATTATAATTTTAATATTATGAAATTTACCTTTACTATTGTTAAGACTAATTTTTTTAAATTTTTAACACGACATTTATTTTTGGACCTAAGGTATTAATTCAAGCAATAGACAATTCTCATACATGACATGGCACACAATCGAATTCAAGACATAGTAATTGAATTAAAAACATAGTATACCTATCTACTTTCATGTCAAATAGGCTTGCATAACATGATACGATTAATCATAGGGTCAACCTAGACAATGCACGTAAGACACGAGTTACTTCCCCCGAAGGTGGACGTCAATCCTACAATCACATCACAAATGTAGATTTTCCCCTCTTTTTGGGTTAAAAGGTTAGTGCAAATTTGATATAACAAAAATGCATCAATATCCATTCAATTCTATTCATAATTGAAACACATATTCACCTAATCAATAAATTCAATGTATATTCACCTAATCAATAAATTCGTTTTGATAGCCAATCATAGTCTTATACACGTCCACTTCAAATGTTTAACTCAAGTATCATAATTGAATGTATAGTGCCATCAAACAATAATTCCAATGTGAAATCAAGTAGGAAGCCTAGCCAATGTCTAATCAAGAGGGGGTTGGGGGGGTATAAGATGTTTCTTGTTTATTTTTTTCATTCGAGAAACAACAAAGATCAACCTTGATGTCAATGTCCATGATCGTCTATTGGCTTAGAATTAGTGGCTTGGATCCTTCTTGGCTGTCATTGATGGGTATATGACCTCGATGCTAGGGTGGAGCATTATACCTACTTGGGTGTGCAAATGAGACCTTGCTTCCCTAGGCTTTTGCCTTAAATAAGGACAATTTCTAACAAAGTGGGGTCCACAACACTTATAACACCCATGAGAGGGATCAACACTAGATGCGCTCTGAGCTGGCCCTTTTGAATGGTGCTAAGAAGCTCGAGATTGGAAGGTTTGAGTTTGTTGGGGTGGCAGTTGGGGTCTAGGCTGCATCCCATATCCAACAATCCTAATTGGTCCACCTCTTCATAAACCTTGTTAGTATGGAAAATGCTGGAAATTATCTTGTTGCCTCTAAGGTGGGTGTTGAGGGGGTCATCATCACCCTGGCCACGTGGAAGGGGATCCTCGTGAGTACCTTGGTTGCCTCTAATATGAACTGTTAAACCTAGTAGCAACGCTTGTTTGTGTCTTGCCTTGTGGTTGTATCATTATTTTTTATTACTTGAGGCAAAGCTAGATGCATTCCTAAGAGAAAATGGTTGACAAGTATAATTTTGTCTCCTAGGCAGGGTAAGATGTCACTCAGGAGTTCTGTGAATTGTTGCATGCGCTTCATAACTGTCTTAGACTCTTGGTGCAACTTGTAGAACTCTCGAATCCTCCTTTGAATATATACTTGAGAAATATATTTCAACTAGAAGTGCCCCTTGATTGCTCTCAGGTCACATCCATATGGTCATGTCCCATGATGATCTTGTTATGCCACCATACCATAGTTGCGCTGTCTAGGTGGAAAATGGTGATCTTTGCATTATCTTGTTTAGTGAAATTACCAATCCTAAACATTTTTGTATCTCTATTAGCTCATGGGCCACCTTCCCCTCTATCGCCCCTAAAAATTTTGGGGGCTATAACTTCAGGTTCTTGAAGATGTCTCTTTGCTTTGTTTTAAGTAGCTGCTCATGATTAGTATCCCAATGCCAAGAGTGCTCAAGTGGGGGATTATTCCCATGCTTAGGATGTTGCCTTTCCTCATCTTCTGTAAACTATAGCATTCACCAAGGTTTGGTACCCTAGTCGTCGTCTTTAAGGTTGATGCAATTAACCCGTTGAACTCAAGTTGTTTGATCCATTAATATTTACTAGTAAAAATGGCTCAAGTTATGCACCAATAACTATTACTTTGTAGAAATTGGAGGTATTATAACTAAATTTTAGATTCTATGGATTATGATGAATATTTGATGCTATTCCACAAACTCTCATAAATTTTAGTTTATTCATAGCTTAGACATACATCAACTTTAGTTTACTAATCTGAATTAATAGTTAAGCTCTAGAATTATTGTAAGACTCTTTTTGTAATCCCTCAACTTACATGATATAATTTTTAGATGATGTCCTATGGCAGGAGAGATGTGGGAATCTGAATTTTTAGTATCTTTCTAGACTTGGTAGAACTCATATGGTTCGTTGGTCGCTTTCCATTTGGCAAAAGCAGGTTGTTTTGCAGGAAAACAAAAAGACAGCCATTTTATATTGGCTAAACTTGGTATGCCAAAGGGATATTGGCTTGGTTCATGCTAGTTTTTGTGGATTGATGAACTCAACAACCCTTCCTGTGGTTAGGTATATCTGCATAAGTGTCTTTTTTATCTTTTTGCTTCTCCATTTTGCTGTGCTATGGATGAAGTAGGTAGTTGTCTTTGATAGCATGGAGTTTGTACGGTTGTGCCAATTGTGTGGAGGTGCAATCCACCTTATTGTTTGTTCTTAAGAATTTTTAACTTCTCATTACTTGTGTCTTCACTTTTGTCTTTGAACTCCTTGATAGATAGTAGTCATTTATGAAAGTGATAAAAAAATAGTATTCTGTCGAACCCCACAAATGGAAGAGCCCACAAAATATGAAGTATAACCCCATAAATGGGCTTACCGTATCTAAGATTTTAATTCATGATTTTGAAGCATTAGCATTCATTTATAACTGAGTTATGAATAGCATGTGAATAAGCAATCTAAATATCAAAAGGTATGGTCAAAATGCTCAAGGTGTTAACGACATAAATGATCTTTTGGGATTACATTGGTTAGTACTTAGTAGGGCCTTTTGTTCAGGAAGATTTTTTACTAGCTTGTAAAAGCCTAACTTCCCTTCGGTTATGGCCTTTACTTGATTTTTGTTATTTCAAATAATGAATTTGCTCTTTTGATTACCTTATGCAAACTCAATGCATGATACTGACATTAACTTTTCATCAACGGTCAAGTTTTGTCAGTGTATGAACAAAACAATAACAGCTGGATTGAATATCCATTATTTGTATCACAGAAGTATGTTAATTATTTGCTATTTTTATATGAAATTGTAGACACAAGTGATTATTTTTCAATAAAGGCCATTCACAAATGCATACCAGTTGAAATCTAAAGAGGTAAAATAGTCACCAACTTCTTTAGCAGTTAACAAGATTGAGCATCAAATAACTTACAAGCATATCCTTGAAAGTATGGGTTATATATTTGATATTTTATTTACTTGTTGCCATGTATTACGGTGTTTCTCATCAGAACAGAGTTATGGAGCTTAACAAACCATAGCATGAGAAAATTGTAGAATGAGAACTTGGTAGAGTTTTTTTCTTAAGTTAATGATAATATGGATTATGTGAACTTTATCTAGAGAGAGAAAAAAGTGTACATATTGTGACTTTCCTGTTCCATTTTTCTCTGTAAATTTTGTTTTTAATATTTCTTGTGTCAGCACAGTACATGAAAGTACAAATCACAATAAGCAGGAGAAGGGATCTGAAAAGTTAATACTTTTGTTTCACTTACCAGGGTGTCTTATAGAATTGAGTCGTACTTTTGGCAAGAAAATACTTTAGTTTTGGTATTGCTCATTCTTTCTCAATGATCTTTAATAAGGATGGAATAAAAGCATTTTTAAAATTTGATGAATGTAAGCTTATTAGGTAAAAGGCAAGGGTAAAGGTGGTTTTGAGGTTACAGCCAAGCCAGCATGCCTCCTGGGCTCTGAGACCTCTGTGTATGAAAAGGGAGAGTCTTCTATTTTACTTTATATTATAGTTGAATGTACTTCTTTGTGTTTCAATCCTTTGATCAAGTTTATGAAAAATCATGAGTATTGCCAATTATTATACACTAATTTATTTACTTTAGAGACCATGCAATGTTTCAACAATGTGGTGCATTTCTCTGTTTTCTTTTGCAGCTAACTAGTGCTAAAATTGGAGAGCGTTTGAAAGCAGAAGCAGAGTGCAATCCTGCCATAAATGTTGTGGCAGTTCCAGGAACAGAGTCCTTTGAAGTTCAAGGCAGGGGAGAAATGCAGCTCGGTATGTTTTTAATCAATTTTATTAAAGCATATAATATACATTTCTATTGCTTTTTTATGTCGTGTGATAAAAAAATGAAGTCTTTCCTTTCCTTTTCATCACTTGTTGTTTTGAGCATATCCTAATGCAAATCATTCTGATGATTTCTGTATTCCAGGTATTCTTATTGAAAATATGCGGCGTGAAGGTTTTGAACTCTCTGTGTCACCTCCAAGAGTGATGTGAGTGGGAATATGTTCATCTTTGGTCTGAATTATGCTTGCTTTTTTCTGAAGCTTGATATGTGCTTCCCCCATCCTTCTTTTTTTCTTTTAAAATTTCGCTTGCATATTTAATAAGCATATTTGTTTGTGTCCTTGAATATTTGCTTAATGTAGCTCATTTATCTTTTGTTTGAATTGAAGTAACAGGTTATGGTTTGTAAAAGTTCCACGGACAACTCTATCACAATAGCCTGTGAAATTTGGTTTCGCCTCTCTTTGAGATACAACATAGGACCTCTATTGATACATGTATTACAATCAGTATCTCATTGATTACAATCCTGATTACAATAGAGCTAAAAGTTATTGGACAATATGTTTGTGCTATTTAAATACCAAGAGAGGTCGAATGCTGTATCTCAAAGAGAGGCGAAACCAAATTTCACAGGCTATTGTGATAAAGTTGAAATTATTTTAGCCTGAGGAGATCAATGTTGTATCTACAGTCAAAACCACATGAAATGATCTCCACAGGCTATTGTCCAATCATTTTTAAATTTCACAGGCTACTGTGATCTCTTTGAGGTGAAATTATTTTAGCTATTAAATAACAACATTGATTACAATCCTGATTTGAGTGATTGCTACCCTCCTTATAAAGGCGATGTGTAGGAGCATCTTTTATCTTAAGACAGTTCAAGGCCAATGCAATACCTTTGTGGAGTATTTTTTTGGTTTTCCCTTTTCATTTTATAAGTGGATGACTACACAAGATATCTACATTTTGGAAACAATATCTTTACTTATTTTTGTTTAGGCTTATGATTTATTGGATGCTTGGTGCCTTTTAGATTATTCTTGGACCTTTTTAATTTACATCCTAACAAAAATGAACTTGATAATGCCATCTAAGGATCTCTTCAGCTTAGCTTCAAACTGTTTCAATTTCTCTTCTAACTTCAGATCCCTAAGATAGCTTTCTGTACTACTTATTGTACATTTCTTGCCTAATTGTTTTGCACGTGGCAAGTCAGCTATGACTTCTTACAGAATTGAGGAGGATTGCTATTTTCCTGTACTGATGGAGAATGAGTATGATATTCTGTATAATCAACATATGTCTTACCTATGCCAGTGGTGTTATAGTATTGCACTATTTTGCACAATTTTCGGTCAAGGAACACATTGACTACGTCCTTCAGTATCTAGAGTCAAAACACTAGAGCTAAAAATGATTGGACAATATGTTTGTGCTATTAAAATACTTGCTTGAAAATTTTCATTTTAATGTTATTATTTTCAATCAGATGATGATTGCTTTTGCTAACTCTTGTTCCAGGTACAAAACTGAGAATGGGGAAAAGCTTGAGCCTCTGGAGGAAGTAACAATTGAGGTTTGATATTTGGACTCTCTAAATACTGCGTTTTGTAATTTGAAAACGAACTCATGTTACATGCTTCTTAGTTATGTTTATATGGATATAGAAGAGCCGGCATGTTTTAATTTTCTACATGTTAAGTATCCTCTTTCGACATTTCAGGTAAATGAAGAACATGTTGGAGTTGTTATGGAGGCTTTATCACACAGACGAGGAGAGTTGATGGACATGGGCCCTTGTGCAGGATCTGAGGGACGATCAAGACTTTCTTTGATATGTCCATCAAGGTGTGAAGTTTTCCCTGTATTGATTAGGTTTTTGATTGTTGAGAACCCTTTCTCTGATGTTGCTAGGAGTTTGTTATTGGTGCAATCAAGGTAGAAGCTGATACTAAAATGCATTACGCAGTCCAATTATTTTGACATTGTAGTAAAAACACATTTTCTTCTTATTCATGATGAGACATTGTAGTAAATCATGCTAGATACGCTAGATATAGTCATCCTTGAGGGTATGTGAACTGCTTCAGTAAAGTACTCTCTTCTATCTATCTTAAATGTTTCTTGTAGCAAGCTGTTGTATATAGTGGGTGTATGTTTTTGTGATTCATTTTTACAGACTGCAGTACTGTATTACCTTTGGTTTAATCGGATTAAATTGAATTGTTGGCAGTGTCATGAAAGAAATGGTTCTATAGTTTAAATCTCTGTTGTGAGACTCGGCCCGAGTCCCTAGTAATTTTTTTTTTCATATCACAATTAATTTTATGTTTTTTAATTTTTATTACTTCAATTTATTTCTTCCATGGACGTAGAAAAGACATCCACTGCGGCCATTTAAAGCCTTTTTATTTTATTTTTTTAGTTTAGAGTCTTTGCAGTGGCTGAGACTCTCAGAGAGGGTTTCCAAGGGAGGGCAGAAGACAGTCTACAGCAAACAGACAGAGGGTTTCCAAGGAGGGCACAAGACATTCTATAGTAAACAAACATGGTTCTATCGATTTTTATTTTTCCATCTTTTAGTGTTCCACTATATCCAGGGTTCGCCTTTACCACTATAACCAAATAAATAAATAAATAAACAGCTAACAACCACAGTCCATACAAAGTTACAAACACACCCCGTTGCATTGGCACTTCTAGCATCTGAAACCAAAAAATTGCAACCAACATTTGCCCCACCTGTGTATTTAAAAAAAAAAAAGCCATTTCTAATTTCCTGGAAATCAATAACGCTTCTTAAGTCTGGAAAAGAAAAGAAAATTTTATGAAAATCAATATGCTGCGCTTTAGTGTTAAATTTAAAGCAATATTCTTCGTGCCCTGCTTAAAAACAATATTGGCGGTATGTCAACTGAAGAATTTTCAGAATTCAGCTTTTCCAGTGAAAAGTATTGCAACAAATGCTCATCTTTTGGAAAAATAGAACGAAGACTCAAATCTCGATATTTTGTGGAGTATAGCTTATGAAACAAGCATGTCAATTCTCAAAATGCCAAATATTGAAGCTTAAACTTCTTTCTCCATTACAAGTTGTAGCACCACATACTGAAGGAAACGTCTATATCTTGCTCGTCTCTTTGATAAAACGGAACCAAAATACAAAATCGGGCTACTCCCTAAAGAATACCTTTAAACAGAGAATTTTTGCCGCAAAGGAGTGACTGCAAGCTTACGAAATAAGCATCTTAGGTCTCAATAACAGTAGCTTTAGTGGTAGCTTGTAATGTCCCCATTTTTGGTTCTCTTGCATAGCAGTTGGCACTGACCTTCTGGTGTGTGTCAACCTTATTAGAGGGGTTATTTGAGGTTACCAGTGAGCTCATATGGTCTAGAGGACCCATATGACATTTTTAGATGTTATTTCTGGCTTCTGGTGTGTTCTCCAAGATTCTTGGAGAGAGCGTCTATTTATAGTAAGTCACAATTGGGTCCGATTCTCATTATTTATCATCGGGATCACTCCAGTGCAGTCAATTTTCGATTCCGATGCTGTTTGACCGTTTTCGCAACTCGGGTGTAATATTGAGTTATGTTTTAATTAATTTCACTAAGGTTGCTATTTTAATTAAAAGTATTTTAATGGGCACCTTAGTGTTATAGCTCGTTGGAACCGGGATGGAAAGTTTTAAATGTTGGGATGCTAATAAAGTGACTTTGGTGTTGGGAATAATTAAATAATGAATTAAATCATTTTTCGGGGGTATAAGGCTTATTTAAATGAAAAGTGACTTAGGGATTTTCTTAAAGGGGGTCGACTTGGAAAAGTAATATTAAAATATTAAAAAGTCACCTCAACCCTAATTAGGGCGTGGGATTTGGAGATATAAGGAGAAGTGGAGTTCATTTTCTTATCATCCAAGAATTTTCATCTTTTTCTCTCTGGCGAGAACTTGCAGCTTTGAGGTGAAGTTTTCATGGCTTTGTGAGGACGAAAACCCTTGCAAGGAGCATTGCTTGCGGATGTGAAAGATCATTCCCTGAGCAATCGACTATCAGTTTCATTCAGAGGCTGAGTTTGCACTTTAATGGAGATTTCAGAGGCGGTTTTTGGTGTGGATTGATTTGCAGATAATTTTGGTTTGAGTTTGTAGTAGTTTTTCCTGAAGGTGGTCATACCATTTTGGCATTTCCAGCCATACCTGTTTAGTTGCAGTGCACAACAGGGGCTTCTATCGATTATGGGTATTTGATCATTGGATTCCTAGTAGCTGTGCGACCCCTTGGGAGAGATAGCAGATTTTTTGGTGGAGTTTTGGATTTTTTCTAAGCTAGCTGTACACTTCTAGGCAGGTCGTACATTTGTTGGGCTAATCACTTGTGTTTGGCACTGGGGTTTTGAAGATGATTGTTGTGCACTGAGGCTAGGGTTGTAGATTGTGGCATCCATTTTAGGGTATTCTCCTTGTATTCTTCCATTGTAATCAAATGGGTATGCATCTCTTTGTAATTTGAAACATTTTGTCCATTTGGGGTTTTATGAAATTATGCCCTAGTTGGTATTTGATGAAAATAGTACATTGTATGAACTGGGTATTCAAGAATATCAATCCGGAGTTGTTTCTAGCATCTGGGTATTGTTGAATGTGTCTATTTTGTTATGTTATCTTTTTGTATTTGCAATCAGCATCTAAAACACAAAAAAAATCAGAAAAAGAAGTAAACAAAAAGCAAACAAAACAGCAGAAAAATCAGAAAAATAAATTGCAGATTTAGGGTGGGTTATTACAGTGGTATCAGAGCTGGTGATCTTGCCAGCCTGTTGGTTAAGTTAACTCTTGTGCAGTTCAGCAGTTGCATATCTGAGTTTCAGTAATTGATTTTTAGTTTTAGTGGCTCCTTTTCAGTACACTTTTTGATAGTTGCTTTAAACAGAGTTGAAAAGATGTCTACAGTTGATAGGTCTTTGTGTGAGTTGATGCAAGATATGCAAGAACTATTTAATCTGATGAAGGACCCCGACTTTAAAAGGTATTGTTTTAAGATGGTTGCCAAACCTAAACAAATGGAACCAAGTATGAAAGAAGATGAACAAAAGACTCTACATCAAAGAAGACAGGGGGATCCTAAAATTGCAGTTAATGAAGAAACTAGCAAAGAAGAGCTTGCGGATTTAGAGAAGGCTTCAACGAAAAATTCTGAAGTTGTGCCTAACCTTGAAGAAGTTAAAGAAGATTCGAAGCCTGAAAAGATGGACTTTGCAAGACCTATATTTGAAGAGGAATTCATAGCAGAACAATTGGATGGAGAGATTGCCTCGACACATGAGGGATGTGTGACAGAACTTCAGGATGACCTCTTAGACATGTATGTAACTACAGTTGTGCATGAGAAGAAATACAAAACAACAGCCTTGAGTACAAATTCAGAGCTATCCAATGAAATTGATGACACTAGTAGAATGAATGCGAATGACAAAATTATTGAAGAAGAGCATGATGAAGGTGAGTACATTGAAGTTTTCAAATCAGCTTATGATGATTTTGGTGATGTTAGTTCAGATGGGTATTGGTTAGATTTCCAAACTGAGCCTATGGATAGAAGTGTTCACGATAGTTTCAGCCTCTTTGGCTTGGATAGTGATTTGTTTAGGGAATCAACCACTCTTGAGGTTCACAACGAGTATACTCTTTCAGATAAAAAACATCAGCTCATAAGTCCATGGGACCCAGGTGTTTCGGCACCTAAATATGATGGACCAGTTTGGGATGAATTTCCTTTTGACCAAAGTGCTGTCCTAACTTTATCTCAGGAATTATGCAAAGGGGATGTCATAGAGGTGGCTGATTTTGAGGGGCATGATCTTGAAGACAAATTAGAATTATTATTGCATGGAGCTGATTTTGATCAAAGGCCTAGCAATGAAGATGGGACAAGCTTTGAAGGAGAGGCACTTGAGACTTGGGGCAGCCATGGAGACACTGCTGAAAGGTATGGAATTAATTCTGATTTTGGTATGCATTATAACAACAGTTCATTAACTGGGCATAGTCTTGACATTCATGAGGGCGGTTGGAAGAAACAATTGTTGGTAACTGCTGAAAATGAGGTGCAAACATTGTCTAAGTTTGATGATACCAAGAGATTTGTTGAAAATATGATTCAAAAGACACCAAGAAATCAGTGTGAACAAATTGTTTCCCTTGCTGATTTGCAAAATATTAAGAGCACAATGGAGGAGTTGAAATCAGCATACTTGCACATGATCAGTGATAGGGATGTGGCTATCAAATTTACAGATGAGGTTTTCACTACATCCAAGCAAATGAGGGCAAAGGTTGAAGAGCTCACCTATGAGCTTGAAGCAACAAGAAACTCATTGGACAACACCCAAATGGCTCTTCAAGAAGCAGAAAATCAGCTTGCTTTGGTTGAACAGTTCAAGGAACAAGAGAATGAAGAAAGGGCCAAGAAGATTGGGCAAGTGATCGAAGAGCTTGATAGCATACAGAAGGATTTTGACCTAGCACATTGTCCCAAGAAATCTGAAAATGAAAGTTTGGATCAACAGGAGGATTGGTCGGAGCTAGAAGATGAAAATAACTTTCAGTTTGTTGATAACCCACTGTTTGAGATGGATGCTAAATTGTCTTTTGATAATCCACTCTTTGAGTTAGATGATGAGGTACCTCCTGATTTTGATAACACAAGTGAGATATGGGATCCATGTGTGATGTGTAGTTATGAGGTGAAACCAGCTGAATGGCCTATTGGGCCACTTGATGTTTTTATTCCTACCGTGGACCTTGGTGGATTGGATTATCATGGGTTGACGGTTGACCTTGTTGGGTTACCACAAGGAAGAGAGTTCTATTACAGCCTACAGTTTGATGGAGTGGATACCATTGGTGTTGAATCTACTAGCACCATCAAATGCATTCTTAATGGGGGCCACATGAAAATCAAAGTAGCGCAGCATCAGCATGGTGAAGTTACTCTTTGGGATAGTATCTATGCACAAGATCTTTCTCATGGGGTCTTGGTGTTTAGTGATGATGGAAGAAGCATTCCATGGGATGTTGTGGACCTAAAAGGTGAAGATAATGCTGTTGTTACCTCTTTACTCAGTCACCATATCAGCCAGTTTGAGCTTCTGCAAATGGAATGGAGGGAGATTAGGAGCATAACTTGGTGCTCTACCGAGTTGGTGACTTTTGGAGGGATATTTCTAGCCAAGGGAATGATCAGAAATTTCATTTTTGCCAAAGTTATTCAGTGTTGCAGCGATTGTTATTCTGTACAGGTGATGTATTCTGAAAAATCAGACTTGAACAGCTGCAGATTTAAGCAACTTCAGTCCAATCAGCTCATTGACAGGGTCAGTTTTTGGTCCCAGATGGAGAGAACGACCGGACTGGCTAACCAGTTTCGGTGTTGGTTGAGTTTTTGGGCTCTAGATAATTGTTATTGTTTATTTCCAGCCTATACTTATGTTTGGGACAACAGATTAAATTTTAGTGACAGTTTTTATGTGGGAATGCAAGGTGTTGGAAATGAGAGAGCTAATGTTAACTTCCTTGAGTTTACTCCTATGGTGCCTCGGATTGGTTTTTTTGAAGAGCAATTCTCTGAGGAGTTGATGGAGTTTGTACAGTATTTGATTGCTCTTCTTACAGGTGGTTGTCAGGAGGTTACTTGTGCAGGTACCTAGTTGAAGCAATTGGACGTTCTAGCCCAATAGAGCAGTAATTGGTGGTTGGAGTTGGATGGTAGAGGGGATCCGGTCTTTGGAGATATTCTTCCAGCCCCTCTCACGCTCATATTTCCTGAGTACATAGGAATATTTCATTTTGATAGTTGCTGCCCCTACATCACGGTGTTGAGTTTGGTAACTTCAATTTATGAGTTGGTTGACCTTGAGCACTTGCAAGTTATTTGGCGGTAGGTTGTGGGAGGATTTTTAGAGCTGGTGCAGTTTATTCTAGTTTCCACCTTGGTGAGGGAGGATTACTGCAATCTTTTCATGACATTTACATATATCTCTTCTAAGGTGGCATTGATGATTGCAGTGGGTTGCATAAGTTGGTATGCTCGGAGTCATTTTTTTACACTTGGGGATTAAATGACGATGAGGTGTTTTCAGTTTGTGACAGAAAAGCATACCCAAGATGCTATTCGTTCAACACAATTTTTTTCTTCCTGGATTAAATGACGATGAAGTGTTTTCAGTTTGTGACAGCGAAAGCATACCTAGGATAGCTATTTACAGATTCAACACAGCTCTCGTCTTCTGCATTAGCCACTTGTCAGGGATTGATCTGCATTATTTTGGGGATTCCACGATGAGGTTTGATGAGGGCCATGTTCTCCTGTTGTACAAATTGTTTTTCCTGTTGTCTAGGATTGTGTCAGGTAGTGGAATCGCAGTTGTGGTTTTTCTGAGATGCCTTGGCAGGAGACTTTTTCCAGTTTAGTTTCCAACCCTTACTGGCATTTCAGTTTGAATTTTGATGATGGTTACATTATTGGGTTACAGGAGAGGAGAGTACAACTTTGGCACGATGGATTCTTAGTTATAATCAGAGTGGCACAGCGTCAGCATGATGGGTTTTTCTTAAGATTGATTTGGGACCCTGGGATCACAGTTGGTTTTAGTTTGGCTCAGTCAGGTGATGTTGAGGTTGTGCTAGCATTGCTTGAGGACAAGCAATCTTTGGGGAGGGCGGATTGTAATGTCCCCATTTTTGGGTTCTCTTGCATAGCAGTTGGCACTGACCTTCTGGGTGTGTGTCAACCTTATCAGAGGGGTTATTTGAGGTTACCAGTGAGCTCATATGGTCTAGAGGACCCATATGACATTTTTAGATGTTATTTTTGGCTTTCGATGTGTTCTCCAAGATTCTTGGAGAGAGCATCTATTTATAGTAAGTCACCCGATCGGGTCCGATTCTCATTATTTATCATCGGGATCACTCAAGTGCAGTCGATTTTCGATTCCGATGTTGTTCGGACCATTTCCGCAACTCGGGTGTAATATTGAGTTATGTTTTAATTAATTTCACTAACGTTGCTATTTTAATTAAAATATTTTAATGGGCACCTTAGTGTTATAGCTCGTTGGAACCGGGATGGAAAGTTTTAAATGTTGGGACGCTAATAAAGTGACTTTGGTGTCAGGAATAATTAAATAATGAATTAAATCATTTTTGGGGGTATAAGGCTTATTTAAATGAAAAGTGACTTAGGGATTTTCTTAAAGGGGGTCGACTTGGAAAAGTAATATTAAAATATTAAAAAGTCACCTCAACCCTAATTAGGGCGTGGGATTTGGAGATATAAGGAGAAGTGGAGTTCATTTTCTTATCATCCAAGTAATTTCATCTTTTTCTCTCTGGCGAGAACTTGCAGCTTTGAGGCGAAGTTTTCATGGCTTTGTGAGGACGAAAACCCTTGCAAGGAGCATTGCTTGCGGATGTGAAAGATCATTCCCTGAGCAATTGACTGTCAGTTTCATTCAGAGGCTAAGTTTGCACTTTAATGGAGATTTCAAAGGCGGTTTTTGGTGTGGATTGATTTGCAAATAATTTTGGTTTGAGTTTGCAGTAGTTTTTCCTGAAGGTGGCCGTACCATTTTGGCATTTCCAGCCATACCTGTTTAGTTGCAGCGCACAACAGGGGCTTCTATCGATTATGGGTATTTGATCATTGGATTCCTAGTAGTTGGGCGACCCATTGGGAGAGAGCAGATTTTTTGGTGGAGTTTTGGATTTTTCTAAGCTGGTCGTACACTTCTAGGCAGGCCGTACATTTGTTGGGCTAATCACTTGTGTTTGGCGCTGGGGTTTTGAAGATGATTGTTGTGCACTGAGGCTAGGGTTGCAGATTGTGGCGTCCATTTTAGGGTATTCTCCTTGTATTCTTCCATTGCAATCAAATGGGTATGCATCTCTTTGTAATCTGAAACATTTTGTCCATTTGGGGTTTTATGAAATTATGCCCTAGTTTGTATTTGATGAAAATAGTACATTGTATGAACTGGGTATTCAAGAATATCAATCCGGAGTTGTTTTTAGCATTTGGGTATTGTTGAATGTGTCTATTTTGTTATGTTATCTTTCTGTATTTGCAATCAACATCTAAAACACAAAAAAAATCAGAAAAAGAAGTAAACAGAAAGCAAACAAAACAGCAGAAAAATCAGAAAAATAAATTGCAGATTTAGGGTGGGTTATTACATAGATATCAGAAGGAGACGTTGCCACTTGGAAGTTTACGAGGAAGGATATGTTGCCACTTGAAGTTTACGAGGAATTGCCACTTGGAAGTTTACGAGGAAGGAGACGTTGCCACTTGAAGTTTACGAGGAATTGCCACTTGGAATTTTAAGAGGTAGGGTAGGTAGTTATAGGCTTATAGTGATAGCATTCGGAAAGACATGTTGCTGATTCTACTGTATATTTAAAAAAAAAATCATTATAAATTTATTATAATGATTTTCAAAAAGAGATGTTGCTGCCAATAGTCATTTTCAATGAGCTGGATGAGAACATTGGTTTGGCTAAACACCTCCTGGAGTTGATTTTGTCCTTACACATAACTTTCTGCTCTATAAAACATTCGCACGACATTTGAAATTTCTCAAATGCTTCTCGAAAATATATGAATTCTTTTAAAGGAAAAATATTTAATCATCCACCTAAACAAGGCACGCGTACAATGTTCGAGATGTCGATGGGAGAATCGAAAGTTGCTTCATTAGTTTGGTTGTCCATATCCGCTACCAACAAGAGCCTTAAAGATGGAACTTAGCACCGCTCGATTCACCAAGTAATTAATCCCCAATGAAATGGAAAAAATGATTCCAACTATATCAGACGACTTAGGCTAAAGCAAAAGCTATATAACTTTGGTCTTGATAACTAATAATAAAACGAATTCCAACTATACCAGATGAATTAAGCTAAAGCAAAAGCTATAACTTTGGTTTTGATAACTAATAATAATAATAAAACAATAGAATTGAGATTTTTTTTTTATTTGGTTAGTGTAATATATATATATACATATATTTACTTATTAATTTATTATAAGTTCAATTACCTACAATTTATTATTATTGTTGAAAAGTGTGTTAGAAGATACTAATAATTAATATGCATGAAAATACTTATTCTTTCAACGAAATTTTGTATTTTTTTTCAATTTTTTTTTTCCAAGTTTTTTCCGAGTTTTGTCGAGTCCTGAGTGGACCTCGCCGAGTCTGAGCCGAGTCTGAGTTTGACAACTATGGTTTAAATTGAATTGTTGTTGATGTTTGAAAGAAATGGTTCTGTGTTCTAAGCTTATTTAAATGATTCTACCATCATGCTTGACTATCGTCCCAACATGTGTTCACAGGTATCCGCACCCTTTTTGTATGTATAATATTTAACAAATCTTATTGGATGTTCAACTCCCTCTCCTAGATACGTATTTCCATGTCTTGAAGAGATTTGTATCAAAAATACCTTAAGTTACTCCTTGAACATGTATCTGTTTTAGGATAGGGCCCAAATAAAGCGGGAAGACACTCCACATGGTCAGAAAGAAATCCAAGCTGCATTCCAAAGGAGTGTTAAGAAATATAGAAAAAAGTTATAGGAAGGAAAGAAATATGAACACTTGGCCAATATGAAGAGGCAAGATGCATCTCTTGTCATATTTGGATGGTCTTTGGCTGATGTGTTCTATTCTACATTTTAAAAGTTGTTCATTAGTTTTGTGGATCCAATTATTAGTTGTGGAAATTCTCAAAATATTCAATGATTTATATGGGGTTATTTGTGTAAATGGAAATATTCTTAGGCTAGTTATACTTCCAAATTGATAAATGGTATTTTGTTTTTTGTTGGATGGTATTATTTTTCTCACATACATGTATTGTATCCCACTTGTATCATATCTATGAATATGCTCTATGCAAAATATTATGGATAGGGTGTACATTGTATATTATAATAAAGCATATCTATTTTATTTGTGTGTATTGGGAAGTTGCACGAAACTCAGAAAATAATCATGGTTTCCAAAACAAAGAAGCCTTTGGAAATGCAAGAACCCCTTGGAAATGGTAAAGGAAAAGAATAGCTAAAAAATATTGATGAAGTAAAAATAAAAATCATAGACAGAAGTAAAGAAGATGACAGGCATAAAAAACACAAAAATTTATGAAATCTCACGTAGGATTACATTGCTTAATGCCAAAAGTTAAACTTTATAGATGAAGCCATGCATATCATGTCAAAAAGAATTACATATGATACACCATAAACTTAGTTCTCATTCTCTGTAATTGTCAAAGAATAAATTTTAGTATCTTCTGCAGAAGGTGGACAAGGATGTCCATCAACCTTGAGACAATGTGCAGTTAAGGAAACATCCATGCCAGTATTTCAGTATCTGTATTCCACTCTTCTACTTGCCCTGTTGTATACTCTTCATTCTTGTGGGACACAAAATGAAAATTTGAATGCACAAAATTCAGGTCCTTTGCCTTGTTTACCCCAATCTGTTCTAATTTCTAGTTGTCATTGTTTTCTTTTTCCCTCATTGTAGATCCTTTTGAATGTAAAGTGTTTTTATTAAGGGAGGACATGTGGGCACCATTTGGGCCATGCAAAGTACTCACATGAACACTTTCCCTTTAGGATAATGGGGAGTGCCTCAAAGATGGATAATTTAAATGGTAAGTTCCTGAGAAATGTTAACGAAATAGGAAATGTTTGCCTGTTAGGAGTTTTATGCAAAATGGGTGCATCGGAGTTTTCTGCAAAAATGGGTGCATCTGTGTTTGTAGATTACTGTTCGATGCCATGTATGTAAGGTAATAGATGCTTGTTTGTTGTGGATTTATGTCACAAAAGTAGATTGTGTTATTAACCATCTCCCAACATTTTTTGCACCTATGTTGTTCATCACGTAGTGTTGGTATGCAATCAGAGTCATGCAAATATAGTGGTGTTGCCATGCCTTGCAGTCATAATAATCAGGAAATCAATAAAAATTATAGCTACAAAATACCATAAATTAGTGGGTCATGAAATTGAGGAATCATCCATCAAAGAGAATTAACTTGGAAATGATTTTGTGATTTGAGTGGATAGGGCAGATATGTGGCAGACACTACAAGACGTTGTCAACAACCTTGTATTCGACAATAGAATATATGATGTTGCTTATGCCACAATTTTTGGTTTGTGTATTTTTTGAATTAGAAGACAAGAAAGGACAAATTGTATAGGAGATTGAGAAGTACGGATAGCATATGGAAGAAGGTGATTGTAGATAGGAGATTTAAGTGTAGGACAAAAAATGACATTGTGTTCTAGGTCCTTGAGGACAACCACTGCCAAATATAATGAAGAGACAACACTAAGATCGCTAGAAGGGAACAACTTTGACTTGGTTAGGTGTTTGGTAAGATTGTTCAAAATAATATAAAAGGAACTAGAAAATTTGGAAAACAGCTTGGAAGTAAAGTTTGGATGAAAGTGAGCTTGAAATTAAACATATCATGAGAGTATTGTTGTCAATGATAGTGAACCAAAGGAATCTAAACTAGTTAAATTTATTCCGTACAACAAGTAAGAGGGGTCTAAAGATGTGGATATCACTAAGGGAGGAAGTTCTAGTTAAATTGTGTATTTTGAGTAGTTGGGTACCACTTTGAGCAAGGTGAGACTTTTAAGTTTTGGGGCCAGCTCTATTGATAGGAGAATTAAACATTGAAACATATCACACTCTTTAACTAAAGGCAAAGGTCATCATAGATTGCAAATATAATAGATGAACGACGAAATTGATTAAGAAGCACACCAACTTTGAAAAACACATTAGTATTTCATGATGAGCCTAGACCTACCTAGAGACTAGTAAACATTGCTGTATGTTTGTGGTTGTAGGAGTTAGTTTCGAGTAAATCACTATATTTGGTGTGAAACTTAATTAATTAGAAATCAATGTAGCATGTAGGTCGAAATCCTTTCTTGGCGTCATAAGGCACATTGGAATAGATTTGTATATGATTATGGGGCCAACAGATGCATGCTTTTGTAATCTTATTTTAAACCTATTTTCCATGGGGAAGTGATTTGGGCTTTGGGGGCCTTCTTGGAGACATGCCCCACACATTTCAAAAATTCATCCTATTGTCTTATAAACTCATCATGTTGTCTCAAAAACTTTCTAGTACATGATTTGAATATGATTTTAAATGGTTGAGAAATGAAGGAAATAGTGATAAATAGTTGCAAAACAAAGAACTATAGATTGAAGTAATATATCTATAAGTTAGTGAGGGCACCAAAAGTTTTATTTCCAAATATAAATCAAAGACAAAATTTGTTGTACCCACTTTTTATGGAGAAGTCAGCTATGAATCTAGAAAGTGAAAAGGAGACAAAAACAAGGATGATTGCTCCTAACAATTTAGATGATTAAGATAGTGATGAACTTTAATCCATCGCAACAAGTAAACATTGTTACCTATGTTGCATGGAAACAGATATGGTATCTAATATGAATACAATATCAGATACGGATACATCAAATTTTAAAACCTCCTAACATGAATACAATAGGATACAATATTATAAAAAGCATATACGTTTTATATGTGGAAAGAAAAAAGATAAAACACAAAAATGTTTATACATATATCAGTTTTGAATAGGATATTTTCATTAAGTTTTAATTTAAAAAAAAAATTAAATATTCTTTTTTTAATCTCATGTTGTGAATACAAACTAGACTTGCCTAGGATATACCAGGATATATTAGATATGGACCAAATAAGGGCATGTATTCGGATACACATTTGGATACAATACCCATGTGTTAAGTAAGTTTTAAGGTCGAGGAGCATTATGCATGTCGGACCACCCCGTACTCTTTGGGTCCACTATGTGTAGGAGTAGGCACTCATGTTGTGCTATCTGTCTAGGGGGTGTACATATCTTATCCCCCTTTGGATTCGAACCTTGGACCTCCAATTTGGAGTACCCAAGCCTTCATTGTTAGGCCCACTCTAATTGTATTGGGATGTCTGTATACATTATCCAAGAAGTTTTGTATCTGTCATGGGTATCCAAGCAAGAGAATTGTTAGATAAGGTAACCATGATTGTATGATAGCAAAGAAAAAGAAAGAACTCTACCACATCGACAATCGCATGGAAGGCCATACATTGGATTTATAGAGTTACAGGTAATCTCCTTGAGGAATGCCCCTTTAATCTGAAAATATAGAAGGATTTAGAGGTATGGTTAACACATCAAAACAAACAATGTGACTAGCAATGTGTATAGAATCCATGGCAAGGCAATAGAAGGCAAAAACCACTCTAGTGTCTCAAGAACTACACAGTTTAGCGTGTCAACTGCATGGAATATTATTCTAGTGTCAACTACCCAACTAATTGTGATGTTTTTGGATTACTAGGTCATTCCACTCTAAAATGCTTCTCTAATCTCAAAATATGAAAGGATTTATAGATTTTGTTGTTACAAATTAAAATCAAGGATGCGGCCCATGACACCATAGAAATCCAAGGTAGGCTAATAGCAAGCGAAATCAACAAGGAATTCACATTTCTTATGACGCAATTTATAGCCCGACAATGCAATGGTGCTTGAAACAAGATGGCACTCCCTCTTAATGTTTCAATGTTATGTGCTTGGAAGCAATGATTATAAGAACTGTGTGAAGAACCAAGCAACAAATGTCAATTTATTAATAAAAAAAAAATGAAAAAGCATTTTAATAAAAAAAAATAATTGTTGTGATGCAAAAGCAAGAAAAACTTACTTATTCAATATTGAGGAGATTGGAGAAAAAACCTTTTGGGTGTTGAATGGAGTCTATGCCTATAATGGGGTGTTGTTTCAACTTTGCAATCCACCTTATATGTTAAGATTAGTTTGCATAGTTTTTATTTGTGTTAGGAGTACTCATTTGGTGGGGACAAGGGAACCTGTGGATGCAAAAATTGGATGGTTAGAAGACACCCCTAAATTTTTGCAAAAAGGAAATTATTAAAAATTTATAAAACTATAATAAAAAAAAACAAAAATGAAAAAACATTTTAAAATTCACAAATGATAATTATTGGTTTTCTCATCACTAGTTGGCAATAATAGACAAAATGAAAACACAATGAAGCAGTATTTGGAGAGAGTAGTGACTGATTTAATGTGATTGGGCCATTTTACTGCCAAGGATGGTCTTCAAAGTATCATGTTCAACTTCTTGTTTCTTGTGACTCATTTTTCAATTATTTGTAGGTGTCCCAAAACATCCAAAAATACCATGTGGCAATGCCATGCATTCAATGTACTTACATAAATGGATTGCACAACTTCTTTAAAGATGTTAGAGTTGTGTGTTTCAACTTTAAATGGAAGCTATGTGGTCACCCACACATTTGCATTGTAGTCTCACTAACGAGTCTTTAAGTTTTGGAGTATGGGAGAAATTAAGTTTCCAAATTTCAGCCTGTTTATCTGATCTGACAAC
The DNA here is from genome assembly GCA_028583015.1 of Wollemia nobilis. NCBI lineage: Eukaryota > Viridiplantae > Streptophyta > Pinopsida > Araucariales > Araucariaceae > Wollemia > Wollemia nobilis. The sequence continues at coordinate 1,095,587 of JAQPPZ010001579.1, read as the reverse complement.
TCCTTATATTACACAAGCAACCCTCTATATTTGGGTTGTGCAGACAACCATTCATTTATTTTCTGTTCTCTTTATATTAAAGTTCCAGATTTAAGCTGTGAAATGAAACATATTGCCTAGGGAATGCTAGGTGTCACTTAAGGTCCCCGTACAAATGAGGATAAAGGGGATGCAGGGGTGATGTCGCCACTGTGTATCCCCGTGTCCGTTCCCTGTGTGAAGTGTCCCCGTGTAACATAAGTTTCTTTAAGATGACTGCATGCAATTTTGAAGTGCTTTTGGATGAATAGCATATCTATGGGAAGATGGAAATACATTTGCAACCCTTGTTCAAATTCATGAAACTGTGCATAGAGGTTAAGTTATATTAGTGCTTTTATGGTTTTGTTTGGTAAATTATTAGGAAATGTGGTTCAGCAGGTAGGCTTGAAGATCGATTTGCATAACATCCTTATACCATTGAAGACAAAGGTGCCTTGTGATATTAGTACAATCAGGTCATTCTTAGGCCCAGTGGGAGGCTATCAAAGATTTATCATGAATTTTGTACATCTCTCCTATCATCTAGGCAGAATGACTAGGAGGATCATTCCATTTGATGTGGTCTGTAGCAATAAAAGGTTTTCAACGAACAAGGCAGGATTGATAGCATTGAAACTTGCATACCTGAACTAAAGAGTTTCATGTTAACATTGACACCTCTAATTAATGAATGAGAGTGCATCAAAGTTGAGGTGCTTAATTAAGTTTTAATGACTAATATTAATCAAAAGGTATATATTTTTCTAAACTTGAGTGACATAACTTAATAACATCAACATTAATTAAGTTTTGATGACTAATATTAATCAAAGGTATATATTTTTCAAAATCTGAGTGACATATGTATAGTGTTACATGGGAACTACCATCCCCAACATTTTGGGGAGGGGTGGGGGAAGTGGGAACAAAAGGTCCCTAGTCCTTCCCCAATTTTAGGGACTCGAGGAGAGCCATCCTTGAAACATCCTAGGGCCCTTGAAGGCATCCTCAATATGGGGCTGCCCTGGGATGTGCAAGCATTCCCCAGACGCCCAGGACACCACAGGGAAGCTGAGAGGTCCCCATGGTGCCCCAGGGGCATCAAAGCGTCTCTGGGGTACCGCAAAATTCATGCGATGGTGGGGGGGAAGGGCAAAAGGGTCGGGGATGCCTCATGACCTTCCTCCAGATGACTGGGCATACCCCCCTTGAAAATATAAAATAAATAAGTAGAAAAGAAGTAAACATAAAAAAGATGTATGGAACAGATTTCTCAAACAAAATCAATACAAATCATTGACATGAGTAGAAATCCAAATATTTGTTGATTAGAGAAATTCCAAGCAATTTGACAATTGTACATAAACAATGTAGCAACTTAGTATACATTAGATGAAAGGCCAAAATCGAACATGATAATTCACTTCCAATCAAATTTGGACTAACTTCTTTCAGAGAACCTTAATAATTAGCTATCTAATCAACAGGCAGCTAAAGAGAGAGGATATCAATTCTGGGATTTGAATTATAGGTAATGCTCAGTAGAACGGAAAATCATACAATCAAGGCATTTCCTTGGAGGTTACCAATGTTAGTATACTTCAGCTGACACAGATGCCAATTGCATATTTTGAACCCTAGACAATGCTAGCATAACCAAAAACATGCAATCCTAATAACCTCTAGGAGGCACAAATGCTATTATTACTTTTCCTGACCTGCAAACTTAAAATATTAAATCCTAAATGCTTGGTAGAGACCGAAATATGCAATCTGGGTTTATTTGCCTGTTATCCATATTTGTACTACTTCAGCTGCAACATGACTAATAATTAATTGCAAGGTCAGTATAGGCCTAATCGTATTTCTGGCAATATTTTATTTTAATTTTTGCCCTCTTGAGGAAGTATAATTTCATTGGTTTGCTTTCACATTATGTTATGTTGTATTTATATACGTCCTTCCCCCAATGATTGTGTCATCATCCTATATCTTGGGGCCAAACCCATGCCATATTGTTGTGCCCATTTCGAGAACTTCGTGGAACATAGCACATATATAAATAGAGTCTATCAGCAAAGGATGTTTCTTTGAACTCTAAATCCTTCAAGGAGTGTTGATAATATCTGGCATGAGCAACAATAAAGGTGAATAAGTTGGGGCTTCTTCCATGCTATTTCAACTGAGATCTTGTGGAAATGAAGTGTAGTTGAGATCCCCTGAAAATAATGTAGAGTAGTCTCAAATATTTAAATCACAATTGTGAGAGCTGGACTTGACAAACCTAGTTTTTGAATTGGACTTAGGGCAAAAGTTAACCAAAAATTGGTAAAGAACAAAAAATATGAAATAAAAAATTTATTAAAACATAATAGAAGTAAAATCAAATTTTAACTTGTTGAGTCTTGTGCTGAATCCAAGTTGAGTTGGCCAAGTTGGCTGACCTGCGAGAGTCCACCTGGCTAGTGAGTTGCTGAGTCATGGCAAATTTTAACACTGATTTAAATAGCACATTTGTAGATTTGAGAGCTTCCCTTATTGTTATTTATCAAGACAAAAAGGACTTTTTTATTCCATTAGAGGTAATAGTGTAGAAAAAGTCAGGTTTCCCTCTCCACACTTTTTCCTGCTGGTCAAACGTAAAATTAATATTCTTGAATATATGAAATAGATCTGGCTGCTGTTGTATTATAAATCAAATGTCTAGGAGTTAGGGTTATATAAGGTCAAAGTGAATCAAGCCGATTTGGTTTGGAGGAAAATTTCACATTGTCAAACTTGGTTATTGTGAGGGAGATTTAAAAAAATCATAGTTTAGTAAATGGGCTCTTTGAGCAAAATATAATTAAAGGAAATATATTAAAGGATGTTACTGAGGTTTTGATATTGATGACAGTTCTAGAATAAAGAGATTTATTTTGTACTGACACCTGGGTTAATGGTTGAACGTATGCCAAGGTTGAGGTACTTTCCCAATTTCACTATGCTGTCAGGTGATTGCTGCAATAGAGGTTAAAAGTGTAAGAATAGAATAGAAACTTTAGGAATTGCATACATCTTACACAAGTGGTGATATTATCTCTTGCTGGATCCCATTAGTTTTCTATGGGTAAGACCAAGACTTATCATTTACAGGCAATATACTAGTCACAAAATCAAGTTCGTTTGGTACATCTAATTATACCCTTTCTTGGTAGTATGTGGATAAGAGGATTTTGATTCTAAGGCAATGGTTGTTCTTAGTCTTTGATATCCATTCAAGAAGAAGTTAGGTGATGATGAGAGTCTACAACATCGAGTCCTTCAACTTAGCAATTGGATTTAATGGCATAGCATCTGATGGAGACGGCACAAGGAAGAAGGAAAAGCATGGTATTTTTTGGCATGCCCGGTGGGACCAACAATCTCCATATTTTAAGGAAGCCCGAGTTGGTGAATCTCTGGCTTGCCTTCATCTGGAAAAATCACCTGGCGACTCTAACTGAGCTGAAGATCCAGATTTCTTGATCGTAGACGCCCTTTTTTTAAGCTAATAGAAGACACCCCGGAGGAATCAAGGTTTGGTGAGCAGCCTTGACCTCACAAGCGGAGAAATGAATGTTCACCTACAGTCTCCATATTTTCAGGAAGCCCGAGTTTGGTGAATCTCTGGCTTGCCTTCATCTGGCAAAATCACTTGGTGACTCTGACTGAGCTGAAGATCCAGATTTCTTGATCGCAGGCGCCCTTTTTTTTAAGCTAAGAGAAGACACCCCGGAGGAATCAAGGTTTGGTGAGCAGCCTTGACCTCACAAGCGGAGAAATGAATGTTCACCTACAGTCTCCATATTTTCAGGAAGCCCGAGTGTGGTGAATCTCTGGCTTGCCTTCATATGGCAAAATCACTTGGTGAATCTGACTGAGCTGAAGATCCAGATTTCTTGATCGCAGGCGCCCTTTTTTTTAAGCTAAGAGAAGACACCCCGGAGGAATCAAGGTTTGGTGAGCAGCCTTGACCTCACAAGCAGAGAAATGAATGTTCACCTACAGTCTCCATATTTTCAAGAAGCCCGAGTTTGGTGAATCTTTGGCTTGCCTTCATCTGGCAAAATCACTTGGTGAATCTGACTGAGCTGAAGATCCAGATTTCTTGATCGCAGGCGCCCTTTTTTTTAAGCTAAGAGAAGACACCCCGGAGGAATCAAGGTTTGGTGAGCAGCCTTGACCTCACAAGCGGAGAAATGAATGTTCACCTACAGTCTCCATATTTTCAGGAAGCCCGAGTTTGGTGAATCTCTGGCTTGCCTTCATCTGGCAAAATCACCTGGCGACTCTAACTGAGCTAAAATATGGAAGCCCGAGTTGGTGAATCTCTGGCTTGCCTTCATCTGGCAAAATCACCAAGGCAAATCCCTCATACTATGCAAAGCCCTAGAATGCAGTTGTGTGGAGCTCGAGAGGAAGATCTCGTCCAAAGTCAACAGTGGGAATATGCAAACACCGCCCAAATGATGAATAATATGGTTGCTTGCAGTTTCCATAAGGAGACGGGCCAAGAGGAGGAACAAAATCCAGTGGCAAATTTTGAACACAAAGAGGGCACATTTTTGCACCCTTTTTGTGTCTCAGGGCATAGCACACAAGCATTCAGCCAAAGCCCAATAGGCATGCCTCATCGGGAGGTTGATCCTGAGGAGACCCCCGCAAAAGGCCTATCGTCGGAAAGCTCCTGCTATCGCATCAAGGAGTTGGAGGAACTCATGCTTGAGAGCCCACAGGTGGTGGACTCTCTAGAGTGGTGGTATTGGCTCTAACCATCACCGCAACCGGTACCCGAAGAGGGCTTCTGTATGGCAAATCTCCTTGCCACATTGGTCATCAATTGTATGGGTACCGGCATGAATGATAATCTGCCACGTTGCACCATGTCCGCGACCTGGCAAACTTTGGGAGGCCTGCCGGACTTCAAAGATCAACTGAAGTACAATCAGATCTGGTTCGGACACTGCAGGTTCACCGGATAGGCAACCAAAGCTAGATTTGTGTTAGCGGCATGCCAATCATGCCGCAAAATTTTGTGTAAATAATATAAATAAGCCGGCTAGTATGCAAAGTTTTGGTTGTTTTCTTAGTTTAGTTTGTGCATTGTTTTTTTTTAGTGTTCCAAGAGGGCCATGGGTGCCAAGGGTTTGAGAAAGAGGTTGTTGTCGGCAGTGAGTATCAAGAGGACGACGAGGGTGACTTTGTTGCCCAATGGATAAAGGCCTGGGTCCTCACATTGAGGCAAGCTCAATGCCCCGCAAGCCGCCAGGAATGTTGGCAATTTTTCCACATTAAATTTTTTGATAAACTTTGGCCTAAGTATGGAGCTTTAAAGCGGCAAAGAGCATGCAGAGGTGTTCGGGTTTTCGCGGGCCATAAACGGGGGCGATAAAATGGATGAAATAAGCTTTGGATATTTTATCATTGTAGATATTTTCGCTAGCTTTCCGACGATATATTATAATAGGCGATCGGGTCAGCGGATCAAAAGTTATGGCCCCGGGAAGCAGGACCAGGAAGCTCAATTTCAGGCCAAAAAATTGACTAAGTGTCGGGCCCCGCCCGACTGCGCTCATACAAAGGCCCAAAATTTTCTAAGTGTTAGTGTTGCCGCAGCCCGACTTCGCAGCGAAGTCGGGCTATGCCCCTAATTTTGTGCACACTTGGGGAGCTGACGTGCAGAGAGCTGAGCCCAAAATTTGACTAAGTATTGAGCGAACCCCGACTTCGCAGCGAAGTCGAGTTGCGCTCTCAGTTTTGTGCGCACCTGGGCATTGTCAGTGAAGGACATCCCAAAAAAGTCTGTGTTGGGTGCGCAACCCGACTTCGCAGCGAAGTCTGGCTGCGCCCTCAAATTCGTGCGCAGTTGGGCAACTCACTTGAAGAAAACGGCTAAGTGTTGGGACTGCCCGACTTTGCAGCGAAGTCAGGCTGCGCCTTGGAAGAAGAGCGTAGTTGGGCAGCCCATCATGGTATCTCCAAAAAAATGACTAAGTGTTGAGCTGCCTGACTTTGCAGCGAAGTCGGGCTTCGCTCACTGACCTGTGCGCACTCGGGCAAAGAACGTTGAACCCTGCCCAGAAATTTTCTAAGGCACAGAGGCCTTCCCGATTGTGCTCATCCGCCCGATTGTGCTCATACAAAGGTTGAGCTTAAAGACAATTTCTTCCCCCTCCATTAGATGCTGACAGGTGTCTAGCCTTGAGATTCGAGTCAAAGATGTGACATAAGGTGTGCTGCCAGGGTACTGGACAGATGAGCATGAACTGACAGATTGTACCGCATTTGCCCCCATTCAAACTGACTCAACTTCCCACCTACCGGATTTCCATGGAGCTGCCACGTTTTCAGGAGGACCTTGCTGCAAGTACATTCTTTACCCGCAGAGGTCAACATCAGCCACTTTTGTCAGCTTTTGCAGCTTTTGTCAGCTTTTGCAGCTTTTGTCAGGTCTGGGATTTTGTGCCCAAAATGTAATCGGGGGGAAATTGCGCTATAAATAGCAGCCTCATTTCATTGTACAAGGGTGGAGGGGGGACATATTGCTATAGGACTCTGCTGTGACGGATCACCTTCTAATTAATTCAAAGCATCATTGGCTCTGCTTCTTGTTTCTGTCTTTTATGCTGCCTTCTGCTAGTATTTCTGCTTCATGTCCATTTATATATCTGTCTGTTTAAATTCTAAATCCTGGATTTGAGCATTGGTGATTATTTGGATCTGGAATACAAAACAGAAGGATACATAGGATAGAATCGCAGTTGCAATTTCTGTTACATGCTTTGTTTTAATTGTTGTTGGTTCGGATGCAAATTTGCGATCGTGCTGCTTGTTCTCCCCCCACCCAAAACGCATGATATTTACATCTCTTTCCTGTTCCCTTATATTTTTCAATCTCTTTCTAGTTCCCTTTACCCCCTTTTTTAATCTCTTTCCTGCACTCTTATCTAAAAACCCCCAAGTAGGTTAGGAAAGGAGCCGGCCTTCTCCGGAGATCGGCACGGGGGGCATCCCTTCCTCCCGGCCTTTCAATGTTGGTCTGCGGGTCTAGGGCGCATTGACACACCAAGCCCTTCCCAGATGGCGGATCCGTGGCCAACAGTATTATAAGCACCTTTGAAGAATAAATCTCATTCTTGGAGTATTATTCTTAAAATATGACCCCTGGAGGGATACGATTGGCAAAATTCAAGTTGGTTTGTCTCTTGATAAGAGTAGGCACATTCAAGTTGTTTTGTTGTGGTCCATAAAAGACTTGCTTTCTAGTGGAGTGATTTGTCTCTAGAATGTAGACACGACAACACTCCATGCAAAGATACCATTAATAGATCGAGATGGAAGATATACAAGTCAAGAGATAACATGTCTTTGTGTGGAATGACGTTGTGTGTTTCATTTACATCTCAAGTATAGTACATATATACTACAGGCATAAAACAAGCTTGAAACAGTTGGGCTTAAATCCCCATGGGAGATTCATCATCAAGAAGAGGTCGATCACAAGTGGAAATTCAGAACTGTAAGCAATTGCCATGGGTTTATCTGCACTGAATTGTTTTCGATCACTTTGGATGTTAGTGAAGGAGAATTGTTTGGACAAAACAAACCAGGTTTAATGTCTGGAACCATCCTATTATCCAAGGCCAGAGATCCTCTTGGTACAGGGAGGAATCTAGAAACTCCTGCCTGTTGGGACTTCCTTGGCTGTGGGCATGAGTTGTGTTGACTGTTTTATCCTATGTTTGGAGAAGGCCGTCTGGTATCGGCATCTAGAATTTCAAACTCAATCTTCGGATGATGTATCTGTATTGTCTGAGGGGTGCTTAGTGCTGCCTGTTTCTGGGGAAGGATGCCAGGAGGAGGTAATCAACATGATAGTCTGTTGTGGCTGTGAGGGCCCCATCAAAGGCCTGTCAAGGCATAGAGGTTGATATCAGTTGTTAGTGTCACACAACTTGGCAGTGCACCTACATGTTTGTACAATGTCCTTGAAGTGTTTCTTGGCATCTCTTGATGAACATGGCTGCTCTCACAACCATCTCCTACACCTATGTGTTCCATTGGCATGGAAGGCTTCAATAGTTTTCTTGTCAAGCTTGTATTGTTTTAAAACTGGTTTTTGGGATTGGCCAAACAGGGCCTAGCGTCAGTCCAATATGAACTTTTGAGATGGTCTGAACATGTTTGGTTCAGTCTGGACCATTTTTTATTTTCTTGTTTATGAAAAATTGCAATAAAGAGGTGCACTTGTTTTCAAGTTGAAATGCATTTGAGGAAATATACAGATCTGTACATCACTGTGTTGTTGTAATGGACATACACTGCTTATCACCTGTCCTGGTTTTATCTCTTTGCTCGTGCATTCTTTGTTAGTTTTGTTGTAACAGGTAGAAATCTGATTTTGTGATATTTATAGATCAATTTTGTAATTGAACTGTGGTTTACTGTATCCTGAATAAATTGTTTTGATTTTGGGTAGTCTTACATATCAATGTCACAACGGATGTGTTGTTATATGGATTGCTTTTGGGATCTGGATCATACAAGAGAATGCAGGTTTACGATAAGTCAGTGGCGTCTCAGGAATGTAACAGGGAACACTCTAACAAGAATGAATCGAGGTTCAAGGTTCAAATCCCGTGGGGTAGGGTTGTACACCATGCTTCAGTAACTGGAGTATGGTTAGATAACCATATATTGGGTAAAACAAGGGTCGTCTTATATTGCCTATGGCCTCACGGATGTTAAAAACTACTTTACCCTTTACCCTTTTTAGTGGACCAGGGAAAAATGAGACGCATTTTCAAATTTTGTTCTTCATTCTTTTTGAAATTCTAGTAGTATTGTTTTTCATTTATATTTAGATACATAGATAAGCAACCACACTATTATGAATTTTATGTATTTCATTTAGTCAAATGGCCAAAGAGATGATGTTATAAGAAGGAAAAATAAACTAATATTCAATGCCATGTTTCCAGAGGGCTTGTTGGTTACCGCAGTGTGTTTAGCGCTGATACACATGGTACTGGATTCATGCATCGTGCTTTTCAGAGTATGTTTTCAAACTTGTTTTTGTACTTAGTATTTGCATTAACTTCTTATATCTAATGCTTGGTGATTGAATGTTCCTTTGTTGATTGTATTGTTACTAATTCTTTGCAGTAGGCATCACGGGCCTACACTGCAAAGTTGCTAGATTGTTTGCTTTATAGTGCTTGCATGTGTTTTTATTCTTGAAGCAAAGAGAAGATAAGGTTCTTTATCATTAATAGTCTATGTCAATTATTGTGAATAGATGTTTTCTGCTTATAAGTCTTTTAGTTTTGTGAAATTTCGGCACTTAAGCTTGTAGAGGACTGTTGGTGGTATTTTTTTGATTGTGTATAACTAATCTAGTGCTGTTTTTGATTGTTTAGACTTTCTCTATTGTTTAGTTGACAACCAGAAAGTGTATTTGCTGTTCCCTTCTTCATTCTTTGTTATTTCTTTCACTGTCAGAATCAATTTTTGGTTAAGTTTACATGGCGGTTTCTCAGTAACTCAATGGATTGTTCTCAAGTTAAACCATTGGATTTCAATGCCCTATTCATGAGTTCAGAATATCATAGTTTTGCCAAGGGTTTCTGTGAGAAGTTCCAAATTACGTAGGTGGACCAAACTTTTCTTGCTGCCTTCGATGGAGGGAAATGCCTTTTAGCAAAATATGAGATCTTCCCTTTTGTTATACTTATCCCATATGACATGTCTACTTTATCCAGCCTTGCACAGGAGTTGTAATCACTAAATCATGGTTTATAATCATCTTGGAGCATATTAAATAGACAGATCCCATCCCTTGTTGGGAATGGAAGTTATATGTCGTACCCTCTGCATGAGTTTTCTAATAATTCTTGATACAACGTTTGTTAGATGTCAATTTACCAAATACTATATATACCTTATCAAATGTTAAGCATTAGAGCCCTTATCGCTTTTAAATGATCACATAATTGATTTGATATGTTAACCAAAGACACATACTTTACTTTTTCTGCTTTGAAGACTTTGAGAAGATGGATATGAATCTGTGCACGATTTATAAAAAAAATTCATTTGATATTCTTCAAGGATTTCTTTTAGAATCAGGCTGGGTATAAGTACAAATAAACTCCTGTATGCATCTAGTAGGCATCACAATAAATAATAGATAAAGGTGTAAGAATATTCATGGTTATATTACTGAAGAGTTAATATGCAGCTGCATGGGTTGTCTAACCTGAGTGGGGTAGAGTAGTGAGGTTTCCCTTGAAGACAATGACGGTATCCTCTGTGTGTGGTTTTGCACAATTTTTTCTTACCAATTTCTTGATCATTTGTACTGAAACAAAATGAAATAATGTTAATGCCCACAAGTGAGCAAAACAAGTCAAATGGACTTGCAAGTACATCCACAGTAGGATGCACAGGGTTTTGAGAAACACTAGAGAAATAGAAAAACTAATGAAAATGATTAAGAACCATGAAAACAAACTGAAGGAAGAACAAAAGTTAAAGCAATAAACAAAGGGACAAACCTGGGAGGGTAAAGCCCTAGTACATAGGAGTCACAATAAAGGAGTAGCTAATGAGGAGAGCCCAGATTTCGTAGAGAAAAATGGAGGTGAGGAAGATCAGGAACTTCAGGATGATAGTGGCAAAGCAGTCCTATCATGCATCCAAAGATGGGTTCTGGACTGAAGACTTGGCAGCCTCATCATCTGCTACTTTGAAGGGGAGCATGCAGGCTCTTATAAGAACAATCAAGGAGTACCTTGGGCTACGAGGACCTGGCTGGGTGATTCTCAGTGGAAGCAAAGTGTGCTCTTTGTTGCCTCTCCTATCACTAAGGTCGATGAGCTGCAGATTGTTATGGCGGAAACTGGTAGCGTGTGTGCCTGCCTGCAAAAAGGTCTAAGAGGTCCTCCCCTTTGGGAGGGATTTTTGATACACTGCATGGAATGGGACAGGGAGAACTGGGGCGTCTTGATGGTAATCTGAAATGAAGAATGCTGTGACATGGATCAGTCTTTGTTTGTATGCATTATGGCAGTGTCAAGAGAGTGCTTTGCCCTTTCAAGTTCTGATACAGGCTTATAAGAGGAGGTGATCAATCATTTCAAAGGGTCCATGTTTCTGAATTCTGACTTCTTTCTCAAATTCTGATTGATTTTCATTCTTATACAATTTCTTCTATATTTTGTCTGTAGTTGAAAAATTCCATAAATTTTAATGCTTTAGGTCAAACCCAAATTTTGTTTATCATTGTATATGTCTTTCCTTTGTAATTGCTGCAGCAATGAGAGTCTATGTGAATTTCTTACATAGCAAATTGATTGTTCCACCCATGAAACTATTTTGTATGTTTTTCCTTATTCATGTCGAAATGCTGTGCTGAAATCATGAAGAACAAAACATTTTCTTACAAAAAGACATCTAAAAAGAAGAGAATCCCTCAAATAATACAGATCATGGCCTGACCAAAGGTGTAATAATGGGATGACCATGATCGTTTTCCTAAACATAGGAAGAAGTCCCTTGATGATCCACCTTTCCTACAATCCTTCAGACGGTACATTCTCTAGTTGGTTGACCAATACTTAAATACTTTGGTTGTATGGCCAACTAAACTGTTTCTCACTTTGCTCTATTTTATAAAGTCTTGCAATGAGCTCTTTGGCTTTGTGCAACAACTTGAATTTGTTCTAGAAGGCTTCTTGTAATTCTGCCCATGTCTGGTATTTGCCATTTGGCAATTCTATATCCTAGTTTACTAGGGTTCCACAATGTGTCGTGAGGAATAACCTTTTTTTTTTGAAGTAGGGTTTTGAAAGGGTTGCCCTTTCCCTTTTACATCAACTTAGTCACATTGAGCTATTTGGTGCCATCGAGATTTGAACCTTGGTGTGGGTTACATCAACTATTTGTCCCAACCATTGAACCAAGGACCTGTTGGCAAATGTTAGGGTAAAGCACGATTTTTTAAAGGACACTTGTATGTGAGGAATAACCTTTTTTATTGGCCTTCTAAATCATGATTTTCTTAATAGCTGAATTGGATTTTCTTTGTCTTTTGATTTATTGGTGCTTGGCCCTTTGTTGATATCAACAAAGACATTTGCATCGCTTTCAGGTTTTGGTTCCTATCTTTCCTTATTCCAAGAATGAAAAGGCACACTTGAACTACTATGCTCGTTGGCAACACTTTGATCATCCCATTTTTGTCAGTATTTTTCTTTTGAAGTGAGATGCTCCTCACAACTTCATGTCACCAATGTTGACCTAAATTTATGCAAGCAACCATGCTAAATAAAGTTTGTGGGGTATTCCAATCACACATAAAAAGATACAATGCAGAAGACTGTAATATAGTTCCATAATATACAAAAAAAATGTAACACAATGGGAAGAACTTATAGATACATGTAAATATGCAACACAAAACATATATCCTTCATATTCCACTCATCTTCACTACATCGTGGTCTGGTCAAGCATATAACATACAAATCACACCAACCACATATCTCCATATCAACTATCCCCCCCACACACTTCAACCAAGAAGAACTGGTAAGTTGTTTGCAGCTGCCAGACATACCTTACTACGTGTTTACTTAAAAACATTACAAGTACTCCAAACCCTCTTACATTTTCTACTACATTACATATAACATTGAAACATACAAATATGACACATGACACAACTACATACAACCCATTGGATAAGCTTGTGATGTTCATAAACACATGGATGCTAAAGCATTGATGCATTCATGTGCTAAAGCATTGATGCATTCATGTGCCAGTTCATCTGCCTACAAAATTTACTCTCCAATTTAAATATTTTTCCTGCAGACCACCTACATCATGATCTTCCATGGTTGATAGTTTCTTAATATATTTCTTCACATTTTTCTGAGAGAAGAGTTCTTCGTTTGTGTTAATTATGGAGGACCCTTTTTTCTTGGTCCCACTTATACAATTGCTTATCATATTCTAGCCATTCGTTTGTTGTAATATTGTTTGGTGTATGTTTTTTGTATTGTATTAGTTCCTTACGAAATTTCTTGGGGGTATGTTTCTCAAGGCATATCAACTTAATCTACGTTGCTCTTGTTATTCTTCCTTTTTGGTTTTCACCAGTTGCTTGTTTATCCTTTTCACCTAATATTGCCTAGTTCTTTCAAGGTTCGTGTTACTTTTCATTCTACACCATGATAGGATTTATGGGGGAATTGACACTTTTTGTTTTCTTGGGTTTTGATCTTTTGCATGATTTAAATGCTTCTCAAATTACAACCATTGGTTGTTCTTATCGGCGACTATTGTTGAAATGTGTATTTTGACCTTATTTGGCCAAGGCTGACATTGAACAATCTAATCACTTTTGTATGCCTATGGGAGATAATGTTTAGTGAGGATTTATGTATCTAGCCTATGGGCCCATGGTTTGCCCTTGCATGGTTAACTTTATTATACCCTAATCCTAATGTTATGCCGATTAAGGGTTATATATTCTCAATTAATTGTTGAGGTATTTATACAACTCCAACATCCCATCCATTGTATTTGTGTGATCTTTATCTTGATCATTTTGTGTGGGTGTCTAAGGTCATACTCTCATCTCATGTGTTATCACTTTCATTTTTCGTTTTCTATTCTTCTTGTTCTAAGATTTGACTAATGTTTGCATCTATTTGTTTTGAGAAATCATTATGAATTTTGACATGGTATCAATGTGTTTATGGAACAACATCAGTTGCTCATGCAAAAGATTTTTTTTGGAGCCTATACTTTCTTCTTCCAATCACAAGGGCAAATTATTTGACAAATCATCAGTCGTAGCCGCATAAAAAATATTAGATGGCTATCTTCTTCCTCTTCTATTTGAAGCCCAATAACATGAATTCCTTTTAGGATGAAAAATTTCAAGTTTTAAATTTAAAAAAATTGAAGATGGGCATCATCTTTTCCTTTTCCCTCCATCTCAATTGTCATTGTTTTTCACTTTTTTGAAGTGATTGGGCATGTTTTTGAGACTATGGGCTCTTACCAAACTAATCCGCCATTTTCCTTCATGACGCTATGTTTGGATTTGTTTGCAAAAAAAGGTGTGCGTTCATGTGGTGGTTCCGTGCTTGAGCCGTCTCCCAAGAGTGTTTTCCCTATTCTTGCTACTATCTTCAGAGTGTCTTTGATTTGAGTAACCATGGCTTATTCCCACCAAGCAATAGGAAGTGCTAGAGTGCTTACGGCATTTGCATATGTGCTATGAGGAGGGTAGTTCGAATCCCTATGTTGCAATATTAAAGGTCCACACTAGGTCCATGGAGGCACTTGGATATGTAGGTGTCAGGTTCAGCAGGTGCATGGGTAGAGATGATCTTCATGGAGGCACTTCTTTTCCCCTCCCACCAAGTTTTGTCATTCTGTTTGTTAGCATGCATGTTCGTAGGACTTGGCTCCGTGGTTTCGGATTTGAATTGTGCCCCCGAACCCACCCCCATTTTGCCTTGGAGGGATGGATGGGTGTACGCTTCTTATATCTCTTTCCACTACAAGGGGTGAGAATGCTCTCTTTTTTGCAAGGTGCTAATGTGGGCAATTGGCTAGCTTGGCCAGTTCATGTTGCTTCCCACTCGTAGGTCCTTGGTTCAAGGCCCATTGTCTCCATTTGCTTGCTGATTCTCGTTTACCCATGGGTCAATTGAAGTGGTAGCCGATGTGGCACTTTGACACAAGAAGAAGACTATTCAAGTGGTAGCCGATGTGGTACTTTGACACAAGAAGAAGACTATCTATATCTATATCTATCTATCTATCTATATATATGAGAAATGCTTGACAATCAACCATCCAATCCATGCAATTAGTGGCCAAAATCATCAAATCTGCATGTGCCAAGTGGTGAGTTTCATTTGTTGTAGCTGTTATAAGGTTTGAAGGGCTATATATATATGAGAAATGTTATAAGGTTTGAAGGGCTATATGCAACTACAAGAGGTTGAAGCAGGTTGTGAGGAGGAGTCTCATTAGAGCCATGTTCATATGGAAGCATATAAGTGCAACAAAGCTTCCATTCTTTATTTATTTTTTTGGGGGGTGGGGGGATGAAATGTGTAATCTAACCTTATTTGGGCAAAGGCTGATTTTGTATGATGTAATCATGTGTATGCGTATGGGTGAGCATTATATAATGTTGAATGAGTATTTATGTATTTAACCTATAGGCCCACGACTTAAACTTGCATTTATTATACTGTAACCATAATGCTATGTTAGTTAAGGGTTATGTAATTTGTAATCAATGATTATTGTATTTATACACCTCCACCACCTGAGCCATTGTATTGGTGTGATCTTTATCTCGATTGTTTTCTATGGGTGCCTAAGGGCATCCTCTCATAACTTGTGTGTCATCGCTCTTTCTTTTCACTCTCTATTCTTCTTACTACAAGATATGAGAAATGTTCGTTTTTGTTCATTGCAATGAATCATTGTGAATTTGAACAACTATGTGTACTTTTGTCTTATTTCTTTTCTTCCCTTCCTATCTATGTTTAAACGCTAGTTTCTGATTTTCCTTTTCCATAGGAATGTTCCTTGTTATGATTGACTTCCCATATTTGATTTGAAGTGTTCCCGCTTTTGACCCAATTTTATGCATTTGAATCCTTATACATATTAGATTATGGCCAAACTTTAGCTCCATGGGTTCTCTTTTATTTCTATTTTGTTTGTCCTTCAAATGAAACCTTGTAAACAAAAAACATAGTCAATCCCACAATGCTCATTGTAAGTTTTATAGGTTTATATCCCTGATTTTTGTCACTTATGTACACCGTTGCAAAAATTTATCCCTCAGTGTTGTAGAATGTTAGATGTTCCTCCCTTCAAATGGGGAGATAATGTCTACATTTGTAGGTAGACAATTTGATACGTCTACATGGATGCATATTTGTATGAGTGTATGCATGAGTAAGCACATACTCATGAGTTGATAATGTGTAAATAGTATTGTAGTATATATATGTTGTCATGTAGTGTTGTGTGTACATGACAATAAGTGTTTGTAATAATGTAGTATAATTTTATTGTTTTTTTTAATGTTTTAATATACACAGGTAGTTTGGTAGTTGCCAATAGACCATTGGTCCTATGACAACTATATGTCTGCCTTGTTTGTAAAGTGGTTTGTCAATGTAAATTGTTGTTTGGAATTGCTTGTTGGTAGAGTTGTTCCTCGAAGTACGATTGTATTGCAAATAGGTGCAGATGGCCGAGATATATCCTTAAATTATTCCTGTTGTGTATTTTATTTATATAAGTGGTAATTGAATTATATTATAGTGTGTTGTATTCCATTTCTACATTCTAGCGATGTTACCTGTTCTAAGTGGGGTCAAACTTGTTGATATTGAATCGTGACAAGCATATCACTTAGGAAGGTATACGACAATGGGACGATTACAATTTAGTCAACATATGACGTATTTTCCCTTGAGAGGAGGGAAGATTGGAGTTTGCAATTGAAAATGATGCAAACACGTTTGTTGATGCTAATGACGAGCCAAGTGATGAATATGTGAGTGAGAACTTGCATGCTAAGCATTATGACAACTAGTGTGATAAGCGACGTGACATCTTGCATGTAAGTGTACACAAAGAGGAACGTCCAAAATGTGTATGCCTATGAAGAAGTCTATGCAAGTGAACATGTTCACATAGACGCGTGTTCCAATGGAGAAGTTTGTGCAAGTGTGCTTATATAGGGTGCAAAGGGACAAGTTCCTACAGGTGACGACATGCACATAGATGGATGGATGAGTT
Source organism: Wollemia nobilis (assembly GCA_028583015.1). Classification (NCBI taxonomy): domain Eukaryota; kingdom Viridiplantae; phylum Streptophyta; class Pinopsida; order Araucariales; family Araucariaceae; genus Wollemia; species Wollemia nobilis. The sequence continues at coordinate 1,078,694 of JAQPPZ010001579.1, read as the reverse complement.
TGTGCAAGTGAAGATGTGTGCGCAGATGGATGAGTTTGCATAGGTAGAGATGTGCACGCAAGTGTTTATGACGAAGGCAAATGAGATGGTCGAGGTTAGGCTAGCAAAGATGTTCACGAAAAATGGTGTGATGAATGCATACGTGACAAATATGTGCACGCAGACACAAAAGTTTGCGCTGATGAAGTGGGGTGTGATGAAGTGCATGATGACAAGTTTAACAGAGGAGAAAACCTCATGTGGCAAGAAAGGCTAAGATTGGTTGGAGCAATTTGTGTGTTAGACAATGTGCATGAAGAGAGTTTGGCATCAGAGCAATTGCGTGTTGATGTGTCTGATGGTGAGTGGGATGGGGGTCCGACATTGGAGCAAACAAAAGATGGCTTGTCTAATAGTGCGTGCGATAAGAGTCCACCACGAGAGAAACTATAGGCTGGCACATTTGATGGTGAGCAGGATGAGAGTCCAACATTGGAGCAATTGCAAGTTGGCACATTTCATGGTGCGCAGGACAAGAGTCCAACACGAGCAATTGTGGTGTGGTGCGTTCGATGGTGCATGTGACGAGAGTGAGACATATGAACAACGTTCATCTATGTTGAACCTGTCAATCATGAGGACCGATCTTGGTATAATATACAAGTTTCCCACCTTTCATGGTGGTCAAACAGAAGACCCAGTCAAGTATTGGAAAACCTACCTCACAATGTGCAAGGCCATGGGCAGAAGAATGAAGTAGATTGGAGGGGGGTCTTCTATTTGTCATTTCGTCGAATTATAATGCACCGGTATGCAATATTGCCAAAGGGCAAGTATTAGATACTAGAGGACTGTTCGAAGCCTTCGTGAAAGAATTTAAATTGTTCAATGACAATGAGGTCATTGCTAAAATTGATAGGATGAAACAAGGTGAGACGGAGTTCGTTCGGTTCTACAATTGGAGGTTGAGTGGGTTGTTTACCCTCTTGGAGGAGAATCCATCAGATGCATCAAAGAAGAAATGGTTCGTGGAGGGACTTCTTCCTTTGTATCACAAGAATCATGGTGGTCCCTCCGACATCATATCAAGAGGCCTTGAACTTAGAAAGCAATGCAAAGACGCCATTAAAATGTTTGGGTCATATGAATGAGGATGAGAGCAACTTTGAAGATGAAAGCGAGTTTGACGATGAGAGTGAATTTGGTAGTGTGTGATTTTTGAAAACAAGAGTAACCTGGTGGATGATTTGAGGGCATCATCTAGATGTTGGGTCGAAAAGTTAGTGAAGAAAGTGACATTGAAAAGGAGAGCAATGCCTTCAAGGATGAGCGTGACATAGAGAACGCACATACAAACATGAAATCATCATTGGAGGTATGTACAATGTAGAGCAAACCATGGGTTAGATTGAAATTGTGTTTGGAATCATGTAATCGGTTGAGACTGTGCAACCATGAGGTTGTGCAACACATCAACGTGCTTGATGATGTGGAGATTGTGCAAGTCAGTCCCAAACCAAGAGGAACGATGCATGCAAGTCTCTAAAGGAAAATTTTACATAGTGTTGGGTGTAAACGATGGAGTGAGTGATGTAGATGATGAAGAGGGAGGCTAATCAACACCAAGGTCGTCTCGAGTTGGGGCTGTTTGTTGTGTGATAGACTAGTCATCTAAGGATGGGGTAGTTTGGTCGTCTCCGAGGGTTGTTTGGTCGCCTAAAGTAGGAGTCGTTTGATTTTTTTATAGGTCATTTGATTATCCAAAGACCCAACAAGGAGCATTCACCAATCGACCAACGATTAGTCCAAGACATATAAGTCGAAGTGTTGAGGACTAGAGGGAATGACTTAGGGATTAATTGAAGCAAAACCAATCAAAAAGAGGGAGAAGAATTTAGCGACAACCATTTTGGAGAGAATTCCATTATGGTAAAGCTAGAGCTAGGGCATGGACTTGCTGAAAAATGGACAAAGGATTAGTAGAACCAATTAGTACAGTAGTAAACCCTCATAAATCTCAGATCAAGACATGAAGCTCAATAAAGATTTTAAGGCTAGGGTTTCACTTGTTGTGAACATGTTGGAAATAGAAGCCCTAGCTATCTAGGAAAGCATAGGCTGTTTGGTTGAAGCAAAAGGATACTTGAAAGAAAGGCAAATTGGGGATTGTTGTCCAAAGAAAGGTATCATCCAAACCATCAAAGCATAGGTCTTAACTGCTCAGGGGGAAGAAGGGTCCATTTTGTTGTGCAAAGGCGTAGTCGTGCATAGAAAAGAGTATGTTGTTGGCAGGACCTAAGCAGTTGTCAAGAAGGAGGGTATCGTTCAAGGCTGAAATCTAATTGCCAATTGTGAGAAGTAGCCATCTGGCTTAAAAAAGTGGTCATTGGACTGAGAAAGGCGGTTGTCTAAGATTTGGTCACTATTGTTGTGAAAAATGTTGCAGTAGAAGAAAGAATGTTTGTTGCTTGGAGGTGAATGTTTCATCCAATTGGTTGTTTGGGGGAAGAAGATGTCGTCCAGAGAGGTATAGTTGTTGTTGCAAGAGAGGAAGTGTTGATGGGACAGAGGAAGGTTGTTCGAAAGAAGCCATAGGCTGTCCAGTTGAAAGAAATGTGTTTGATGGTAGAGGGACATAAGGAACATTTTCATAACCGTTTGAGTTTGGGTAATTGCCATCAAGGAATAGGGCGAAGCCTTCGGAGAGAAAATTGTTGTTTGGAGAAAGAATCTAACCATCTGAAAGCTGCTGTCTAAAAGAGGGGGTGGCTGCCTGACAATGTAAGGTCATTCAAGAGTGATATTGAGCCGTCTAGATGGTGTGTCTAACCGTCCAGAGCAACTTGACCGTTTGAGAAGGTCCTATATAATGGGAAAGCGACCCTTCTGTCTAGTAGAAGGTCATCTGAAGAGATTGTTTTCTAGATGGGTCATACGTTTGACGAAGATCATCATTTGGTTGACATAGCTTGTCATCTAGGATAATTTGACAAAGACAGGTGTCCCACCGACGAAGCCTATGATCCAAGAGTGGCCGTCAAAGGCGATTTCTTGGGAGTGATCAATGGAGCTTATTGTTTGATAGTAGTCGATGGAGACTGTCGTCCAAAGAATGTTATCTGAAGCTATCACCAAAAATATGCTATTTGAAGAAACTATAAGAGTGTCATTGGAGCCATTTAGTAGCAAGTAACAATTTGACCAGCCCTTTAACCCTATAAGAGGATCCCGTCCCCTTGACCTTGACACAAAAGACAACTAGCATTGCCTGTCATATGTGTGATGTGATCGGTTGCACAAAGCGAAGAAAGCAATTAGAGAACAATGTTTTGTTGGTAGCAAGTTGAAGTGTTGCCAGTTGCAACAGATGTATGGAATAGAAGGAAGCGAAAGGGGATAGACTTAAGCAGGCAGTTTCTTATGTTTGCATTGATGCATGTTTGTACAAGTGTATGCACGAGTGAATGCATCTGCATGAATTGATAATACTTGTAATAGTATTGTCGTATGTGTATGCTTTCACGTAGTGCATTTGGCAATAAGTGTTTGTCATAATATGACATAATGTGATGGGTATTTATAATCTTTTGATGTACATGAGTAGTTTTGTGGTAGTTGCCAACCACTTATCGGTCCTGTGATAACAATAGTATGAGTCTACCTTGTTGGTAGAGTGGTTCGTCAATGTAGATTTTTGCCTGAAGTGTGAGGCACTATGTGATGTTGCAAATGTGTGCATAGTAGCTGTACATTCGAACAATGATCTGATTAATGAAAAATGTTTTTGTATTTTCTTTTAGCATGTTTTGTTTTATCCATTCTGGGTAACCCTCGAGGCTGTAATTTTATGCCATACATTTGTTCCACTTTAGAGTAGTTTACACTAGATTCTTTACTTTAGTTTAGCTTATTTTCATAGTACTTTGTGGTTACTACAATGCATTGTAATTTGTAACGGCTCTTTACAATGAGTTGCATAGGCCTACTTTGGCCATCTGTGGACATTAATAGATTTATCTGATCTTATCTAACTTGCGAGGAATATGAAGCTTGACAGATTCATCTGTGGATTTTTTTTTCCAAAAGGGTTTTCTTGCTTGTGTTATTGTTGTTGAGTGTTCGTTTTTATCAGTATTTCAATTTGTTATTTGCATTTCTCATTTTTATATGAGATTTGCATTGTTGAATTTCCCAAAACTAAGCATAACAGTAGCCCAATTTGACATAGCAGTATATTGTTGTATTGTAACAGATTTCCTGTTTCGTCAATATTTGTAACAAGCTCTTTATAGACTGTTCATACTTTAAATGATGGATGAAATCCCGAAGCTAGTGCAGCCCATGCTCGTCCTTTTGCTCGGCACGTCTTGGCTCAAATCCCGAAGCTGGACACTTGTCAGATGATGGATGATGCTGTTTGACACGTGTCTGCCTTGAAAGGCAGTTTATCCAACTTCGCCTGGGATCAGAGCGCCATCGGGTTGCGCGGGTAGAAAATAGCGCAATCGGGAAGGCCTTCATGCCTTGGGTGCATTTCCGAGTTTGTTTCCCTACTGCGCACCTGTCAAGGGCGCACTCCGACTTCGCTGCGAAGTCGGACTGCGCACAGGTGAGAGCTGATTCCTGCCGCCGTACGGACTTCGCTCCAGCACTTAGTCATTTTTCTGTTAGCCTGCCAGCCTGCTACAAGGTGCGCCCAGAAAGAGGAGCGAAGTCGGACTTCGCACCAAAACTGGGCGAAGTACGAACTTCGCACCAAAACTGGGCGAAGTACGAACTTCGCACCAACACTTAGCCATTTTCCAGGTCAACTGCTGTCAAACTTGAGATCCAACTGAGGGGCTCCAAGAAAGGGGGGGAAAAAGAGAATGTAGGAAAGAAAGAGAAAGGGAGAGAGGAAGAAAGGAAAATAGAGGAAGAGGGAAAAGGAAGAGCAGCACTATTACAAAATTGAAAACATTGCACCCCGTGCAAAATGTGGCAACATTTCTGGCGGCTTGTGGGGTGTCGAGCTCGCCTCGGCGCAAAGAATCCATGCCTTCATCCATTGGGTGCAGAGGAACTTGCTTCCCCTGCCTTTTTCTGCTCTAGCTGTTCTCCTCGCGGCAACTGTTCTTCAGATTCACCTTCATCAGTTGCCTCCTCGGAACCATCTTCCGAAGGCTCTCCGGCTTTGCTTACGCCTCGCAGATGCGGTTGTATGCGGCTCTGGGCTTGGCCCCGGGCTTCTGCTTCGAATGGCTGGCGGTCAGCAACTTCTTCTAGTGCTGTGTGGAAAGCAGCGACCGCGTGCAGGTCGATGGTGAGGTATCTTTTTCCTAGCTCCTGGAAGTAGGAGCTGATCTTGCAGCATTTGGACACCATCTGGGTGACCTGACTTTCTTGAATTGGCTCAGTCCAGCTATCAATTTCAGCTGTATCTGCCTCAAAGGACCGCCAATTCTTTTTCACCTGCTCATGGGTGAGAAACTCACCATTCTCAACAAAGCCCGGGCACCCTAGTTCAGAAAGAGCGTGAAAGGGAGCCATACAAATGTCTCTTTCGTGTTCGAATGCGTCCAGCATTCGTCTGGCGACCCTCACCTCTTCTACTTTTTTAAAATATTTATGCAAGGTTACCCTTGCATCTGCCCATTCTGCAGCGAATGAGGACATGGAGGAGAATTGGAGGCCATCGCGCTTGCGCTCCTGAAGATTTATTGCCAGGTCCAGCCATTGCTTCGCCTGGCGTTCGGCCTCCTCTACCACAGGCTTTCCCTGGGCAGAAAATTCTTGAATTCTGGATGCGAAATCCAGAACTGACATTGCCTTGTACTTGTGGGGCTTGCATCCTCGCAGCAGATCAGCCCGCATCCCCTTAACCTTGCTCTTCGAAAAGACCGTCGCTTGAGATGCTCTCTCTGCAGATTGCAATTGCGCCTGTTTCAAAGACTCCTGGAGTTGAGAAATCTGCTCCAAGGCTGCCTGCTTTTCCGTTGCGGCTTGTTGCTGAGAAGCGGCCAGCTGGGCCTTTAGTTCATCTATTTCTCGCTGCGCCGCTTCCAGCTGCTTAGTGGACCTGGACAGGTCCTCTTCAAGCTGTCTTGTCTTATCCTGCAACCCGAAAAGCTCTTCCTGTTTCTCCAGACTCTTGACAAGGAGATTGTCCGCTGTACGAATGATTCCCCTGAATCTCGTATTGCTTGTCGATATCGTCAAAGCTCTTCTCCTTTGTCTGGAGCTCGTAGTCCGCCCTGGTCATTTCCCGGAGAGGCTTCTTCACTTTCGGGATTATCTTCTCTGTTGTAAGCACTCTCCTCTCAAAGTTAAACTTGGTGCGCTTTATTGGGGCGGCTATCTCTTCAGGTCTCCTCCGCTTCAAGTTTTGGAGGAAAGAGATAGGGTACTCTACAGCTCTCGTTGCCAGAGGCAAGTCGTCCGTATTCTGGAGGTCGTCCATGAAGTCTGGTTCCCCCAGCCTAGGGTTATGCTAAGACATCTCTCTTGCGGGAATGGGATCAGGAGGAACCGGACGGACTTTGGAAGGATCGGCCGCTTCTGAGGGCGACCGGGGAGTGGAGATGGGAGCGGCTGATGCTGAAAGGGTTTCAAGCGGCTGAGGCGGTGGATGTAACGGTGAATGCACGGCTTCAGCACTAACCACAGGTGAAGGGTTTGGGGTTTGACTCAGAGATAGGGAAACGTTGGGGTTCTGAGCAAACTGGTCAAAAGAATGGGGGCCGCTAGAAGGGTGTGGAGACGGGGAGGAAGATGCGGCCACGGCTTGCTCGGATTGAGCGGGAGATGGAGTAGGAGTAGGGCTAGATGAGACCAGAGAGAGTGGGGCAGCAAACGTACCTGCGAGCTCCGCTTGAGCCGATGCTGGATGGATGTCTGCGCTTCGGGTTCCGGCGGCTGGCTCGGGATTACCTAGAGAAACATGCTCTGGAGCGGCTGAACGCGGTTGCGGCTCTGCGACTGGCTGCTGCACTGTCAGACTAGGTCGCCTGATTTTTTCAACTCTCTTCCTCTTCTTCTCTTCTGGAACAATGGCCGGATCGAGGGAAGGAGATGAAGCAGGTGCAGCAGGCGCTGATGTTCCCACGGTAAACTTGTATCGGGGTTTGACTTGTAGAAGGTCTGCCGCAACCGATCTGCCCTCTGGTGGTGCTGGCGCCTTTTGTGCCTGAAGGGTCACCTCAGGCGTTGACTTGACTAGTTTCTGCGCCTTTTCAGGCACCACCTTGGAAGCCACGGGCTGCATTGGGTCCACTTGGATGTCTGCTGGGCCCGCGCTGGCAGTTGCCGAAGTGTACAACTGTTGGGAGGAAGACCCTCCTTTATAGCCCTCAAAGGGACCTCGGGGAACGTAATCTTGATATGCGAACGACCGCCAGCTGTCATGGTGCTGGTCATATAGGGCTGAAAAGTCGTCATCAACGGCCAGATTTCTCCTGGTGGATTTGTCGTGCTGCGTGCGGCACCTCATCTTCCAGCATTCAATAATCTTTTCTTTTGGCCAGTTAAGGCCTGCTATCTTGGAGATGAATTTTTTAAACCCTGGAGAAGAGAACTTGTGGTCCGGGTTTCGCTTGGGGTCATATGCTACCTCCTCGCAGTAAAAATCCTGCCATGGAGGCGAAGCTTCCATCAAGTCGATTTCCCAGTCAAGGTCCACATGGACCACATCGCATCTGTCCTCGATTATATCCGCCTGGGGGCAGAGATGCGTGAACTTTCCCCTTATCCCGTACGGGTCGTACTTCTAGCGCTGCGGCAGCAGAATCAGACCAATGTCAAAAAGCTCCCGCCCGAGATAGACATGCTGTCCTACCTCAGAAATCTCAACGTGTGCCCAGGAAAGAGGATATTGAAAAATCTGGCCTCTTTTCTTTCCCAGGCCGAACTCCTCCTCAACGTAATCCATCTGACGGGCAACCTCCATCCCAAACTGATGATCCATGCACTAGTAGGGCAGCAGGTGAGAATTCGTAGATTCTGACTACAATCCCCTGTGTCAGTCTAAAGACGTCCCCGAGCTTCTGACTCAGCAAAGAGTTCGTCATTTCTCGCAGGGGGCGAGGGATCTCGCCCTCGCTGAAGACTGACATGACCAATCCCAGAAAGTTGAAGTTAAACTTGTAGTAAGACCCTTTCCGGTATAGGTCATCCGTCCAGCCATAGACGGGCTGTGGCTCTCCCTTCTCGTTGACCTTCTTCAGGTTCGGGATCGGCATCCGGGAGTGCAAATGATACAAACATAGCCAAGCTAGAACAGAACTGAACCGAAATTCGGTGGACTGCTTCTTCTGGAGCTTGACCAGGCTGGAGTGGATGGCGTATGCCAGCCAGTCCGCCCAGTCGAAAAAGATGGGACGCTTTCCACTTCTCTGCGCTGCTGGTTCATAGGATTCTCCACATAGGAGACATTCTGCCAGCGCTAGCTAGTACGGCTGTACCAGCTCATCAGAGTCGCAGCCGAGGATCCATGCCAGAATGGTGTATAAATATTTGCTCTGAAACCTCGCCAAGGGCATGGGGCCGGTTGGCCACTGTCCAGCTGCAAGCGGGGCGTTCAGCTCTGAATTGAGGAAATCCCTCATCCGTTTTGTATGCGTGAAGCGTCCCGCTTGCTCGCCCAGATTTATCTTTCTGACGATTGTGCTGGAGTCATACTCCAACCCTGGGGCGAAAGCTGGCTGGACAGTCTCCCTGCGTAGCGCGAACAAGGGTTTACCGCTGGAGCTGCAAATCTGCCGGGTAACTGGTCTGTAATGTCTGACAATCAGGTCTACCAGCTTCGGGCATTGATGGACAGGAGGCAAAAGAACCGGAAAAGGTTTGACTTGTACGCCGCTCCGAAATGGTGAGAAGGCGAAACCTTGTCAGCCCAACTCTCCACATTTGTCCGCAGCTTGGTCAGGCTCATAGAGAACGAGCCGTCCTTGTATCCCGCCAGGTAATTTATCGGAGGTGGTGGGGTTTGCCCACGCGGTGCTTTTTTTGGCCGGGACTTTGACTTTCGCTCCGGCGGTGTTTCACTTCTGAAAACACTTGGCCGCGGTAAATCCTCGGGTTCGCACCCCTCGCTGGATTGCGCTGGCATTGGCATCTTTCCTCTGTCCATCTCTCTGAAACAACAATAATTACGAATTCAAGGCGTCTGTAGCAGATTTCGCGATCACGGGAATAATCTGCGCAGTTTGGCATGTCTGGATGCATCTGACCCCCTTTCTAGATAATGACAACGTCATTAATGTCGCGCAGGAGGGGGTAGGTCGGCTGGCAAGTGAAGGAGTTATGTTTCTTGGGTGGCTGCGTAGGAGAATGTTTCGAAAAAGGTATCTCGGCTGCCGTGCCATGCTTTTTTGATTGCACTTTTTATTGAGGACTGTGCAATCATTAACTTTACCTTGAACGCTGCGCCATGGCTGACGTCACTGCTGCTATCTGGGCACACTGCTCAAGAAAAAACCCCTTGGCACGGAAACCCATCTCAAAACGGTCGCAATGCGCCTTGGGCCCAGCTTGGAGCTTTTAGAATATTTTATTCATTTTTTAAACAACCGTCCAAGCTGGCCCAGAAAACAAGGCGCAATCGGACTTCGCCCAAAGTTGGGCGCGATCCGACTTCGCCAGCGCAGTCGGACTTCGCCCGAAATTCGGGCGAAGTTCGAACTTCGCGCGAAGTTTGCACTTCGCGCGCGAGCTGCGACTTGCATTGAGACTTTCTTTTATTTTTTCTTTACCGCGCCCGAGGGTTGAGCGCAGTACGACCCTTTACAGACTTCGGAAGAGAGGCGAACACTTAGAACTTTACTGCCTCTTTGGATCGGGTGCACGAGCTGCGCTTGAACAACGAAGCGCGTTCGGACTTCGCCCGAAGTTCGGGCGAAGTTCGAACTTCGAGCGAAGTTTGCACTTCGCGCGCGAGCTGTGCGCGTAGTTCGTACTTCGCGCGCAAGCCGGCCGAAGTCGGACTTCGCGCGCGAAGTCGGACTTCGCTCAAAATTGAGCGCAGTCCGAACACTTGTGCCTTTGCAGTTTTTTCCCTTCAGACTTCGCTCTTTGGCTGGCGCGCAGCCCGACTTTGCTGCGAAGTCGGGCAGCGGCCAACACTTAGCCGTTTTTTTGCTTTGTTTTCTTCTTCACTCAAGCAGCCCCTTCACGAACTTCGCCCCTTCTGAGGGGCGACAACAGACTTCGTTGCGAAGTCTGTATTCTCTCCCATGCCGCAGTTTAGCTCAAAAAATAAAAAATTAAAAGCTGGAAACTGTACATGTTGGAAAACAAAAATGCATAAGGGAAATTTTTACAAAGAAGGGCCACTCGGGCACCTTCAGCAGCGGTAAATTTTTAAGTGGAACCCGTTAACAGGGATAGGTAGGAGCTGACCCTCCATATCCTGAAGTACATAGGCATTGAACTGGTTCACCCGAGAAATCTGATAAGGGCCCTCCTAGAGAGCATCAAACTTCCCGTGATTGCCCGGCTTCGCCTTATATGAGTCCCACTTCAGCACCAGGTCCCCGATTTTAAAAATTCGGGCAGTGGTGCCTTTTGCAAACCAGCCTTGAGTGGCTGCAATATGATCAGTGAAGGCCTGGTATGCTTTTTCTCTGTCTTCTTCCAACTGCAGGAGTTGGCACAGTCTGTCGTCCACCGGGTCTCCACTGCTCTTGTCTTCGTCCAACATCCATAGGGTAGGGATTTCAATGTGGGATGGCATGACAGCCTCTTTGCCATAGACGAGCGCATAGGGGGATGTTCTGATGGATTTCTTGAATGAAACTCTGTCCGCCCACAGCGCCCGGTTCAGGAGTAAATGCCAAGTCCGTTTGTTTCTGTCAATGGTCTTCCGGATGATTTTCAGGAGGTTCTTGTTAGTAGACTCGGTAAGGCCATTCCCCTGCGGGTAGTAATTAGAAGACATCTTGTGATAGATGCCAAGTTTGCCAGTGTGCTCCGTGAGTACAGCGCCTGCGAATCCCGGACCATTGTCTGTCACAATTGACTCTGGAACCCCGAAGCGGGTAATCAGGCTCTCAATGAACCTGATGACCGTTTCTTGGTCTGCGTTCTTGGTCGGGATTGCCTCTGCCCACCGTGTGAAGTAATCGGTGGTTGTAAGAATAAACTTGTGTCCGACAGAGGAACTAGGCGAAATCACCCCAATGAAGTCTAGACCCCATTCTTTGGAACGGAGTCTCGGCTTCGAATCGGTTGAAGGGGCAGGGGTGCTTTTCTGTTTCGCCGACAAACCTCTGGCATTGATCACACTTGGAACAGATCGCATGAGCGTCTGTAAATAGAGTGGGCCAATAGTACCCAGCTCTAATTATTTTTAAGACCGTAGGCCTTGCAGAATGATGACCTCCAGTCATCCCGGAATGAAAATCTCCGAGGACCCTGGACTGATCTGATTTTTTGATGCACCGCAACAGGATGCCATCGATGTTTTTGAAGTAAAGCCCCTCGGGGCGAAGAGTGTACTTAAGTGCACCTAGCCGAAATCTCCTTCGTTGTGATGCGTTCAGGTGATCTGGACATCTTCCGGTGCAGAAATATCTCACCAGTTCATCTGTCCAATCACTCCCCTCCGATAAGGAGTTGGCTAGGTAGATGCGTGTCGCTATGTCCTCCCACTTACAGGCGGAGATGCCGGCTACAGCGCTTCGGGCCAATTCCTGACACAAGGCTCGGCCCCTGATAAGCTTGGTGGGCCGCACTTCGATGTCGAACTCCTGGATTTTTGCAATCCATCCTGCTCTCTTGTGACCCGGTTCTCCTTGTATGATGAAGCTTCGAACGTCCGGGTGAATCACAAAGACAGTCGTTTTGCTCTGGGAGACAAAATGCCTGAACTTTCGGAGGGATTTCATAACAGCGTGAACCTGCCGCTCTATAAAGTTGTACTTTTCCTCATGCGGTTGAATCACTTGGCTCAGGAATGCTATGGGGCGCTCCTCGCCATCGTTTCCCTTCTGAGTTAGGACTGCAGCGTAACTTTCGGGTTCTCCCACTGCATAAAGGATGAAGCCCTTGGAGTAGTCCAAGTTTGTCAACACCGGAGCTTGCGCAATTCGAGCCTTGATTTCCTCGAAGGCTTGCTCTCTCTCATCAGTCCATTCGTAAATTGTATCTTTTTTCAGCAGTTCGGCCATAGGCTTGATCACCTGTGCGAAGTCCGGAATGAACTTCCGCACGAAGTTAATCTGACCGAAGAAGGACTCTAGCCCTTTTTTATCGATGGGGGGCTGGCAAGCGAAGGAGGGCTTCTGCTCTGTCAGGGTCAATGGCGAGGCCTTCCTCGGAGATGACATGTCCCAACAGCTTTCCTTCTTTTACTGCGACGACAAACTTCTTCGGGTTTATAGAAATGCCGAATTCTCGACACCTCTCAAATATTTGCCGTAGGTGTGAAACATGATCCCCTCTTTGGTGAGAGAAAACAGTCATGTCATCAAGGTAGATAACAATGATCTTATTGAGCAGCTCTCGGAAGGCCAGGTCCATGGCCCTTTGGAATGTGGCACCAGCATTGGATAAGCCAAACGGCATGCGCTGATAGGCGAACGTCCCCCACTTGGTGGTGAACGCCGTCTTATGCTGGTCCTCATCTTTGACCCAAATATGGTTGTAGCCGGAAAATCCATCTATGAGTGAGAATCTCTGGGCTCCAGCAACGATGTGTAGAATCTGGTCAATTTGGGGAAGCGGATAGTGGTCCCTGAGGGAAGCCTAATTCAGGTTTCTGAAGTCGACACAGAGACGAATGTCGCCATTCTTTTTCCTCACGGGCACCAAATTCGCGACCCAGGATGAATGTTTGATGGGGTAGATGATTTTGGCTTCCAGCATCTTCAAAAGCTCGGCTTTCATCATGGCCTCAATCTTCGGATTTACGGCCCTCTGCTTCTGTCGGAATGGCTTAGTGCCATCCTCTAGCTCAATGGTATGCTGGATGACAGTTCTGTCATACCCCTTCAAATCCTCGTAACACCAGGCCACGATGTCGGGGAACTCCTGGCACAGTGATCTGATCTGCTCAAGTTCCTCCGACGTGCAGTCTGTTCCGACCTTGATAGTTTTACTAGGTTCAAGTTCCAGGTCGGCATACTGCTTCGGGTCTACTTTGATCCTTTGAGATATTGCTCTGTCATTCTGATCAAACAGACTCTCCAATGTAATCAGTCCTTTTGGGACATGATTATTTTTTAACTGTATCAACCCCTCATATTGCTCGTCATCAGGGTCTCTACCTTCGATTGAACCAACTTCGTTAACCAAAAATGTGACGATCTCCTCGTCACAACTGAACACCTGCCAGTGGGTGTCCTTATCAGGCACAGAAGGCCTGTAAATAGTGCGAACCGGCTTCGGTTTCTGGACAACGTCGTCAGCCGGAACGTACCTAGCTCCAACAGACGCCAGAATGTCAGCGTGTTTGTTTTTCTCACGCGATATCGCCTTGACATTCAACGAGTCGAACGACTCCATCAGGTCCCACACCCGGTTGCGGTACGCTCTAAGATAGTGTTGTTTGGAGGCGCACTTGTTCGTAACCTGGTGACACACCAGCTCTGAATCTCCAAAGATCTGCAGGTGTTTAATCCCCAGCCTCTCCGCCTTTCGCAAACCCAAGCACAGGGCTTCGTACTCCGCCGAGTTGTTAGTGCAGCTCCAGGCCAACCTGTAGGTATAGTCCTTCTGGATTCCGGTCGGAGAAACCAGGAGCACCCCTGCACCGGCGCCATTTTTGCATCGCGCGCCGTCAAATAAAAGCTTCCACAGCTTCTCAGGTGCAGGTCCCACTTCTTTTGCTGCTGACTTGTCAAGCCTCTCGGGCTGTACGATAGAGTAACAGCCCTGCTTTGTCTCAATTACGACGTTGAAGTCCCGCAAAGAGAACTCATCTTCAAGCTGTAGCACTTCGAAGGCTTGCTCAGTCAGCTCTACTGTCACCAGCTCTTCCTCCGACAGCTGGACCATGCAGTCCAACTCTCCTCCGGGTATCTTCTCTACTAGGAAGGTGGAAGGCTTCTCATTGAAAATTTTCAGTCTCCTTCCTTTGAAGGGCACTTCCATGTGTGAGTAGTCTAGAGACAGGTACCCGCCCAACTTCGCAGTGAACTCCCGGGAGAGACACATGCCGAAGTAGGGAGCCAGGTCAACAACCACGACCTCTTGGATGACCATGATGTCGAGAGCCTTGTGCAGCCGGATAGGGATGTCCTTTATGACACCAACTGTCTTGACAGGGGTGCCGTCTAATTGCAGCACGCCTTGGCTGCTCCGTGTGTATTCCATCCCGATCTCGTCACAAACGGCCTTCGGCATCACAGTCGTGGAAGCACCAGAATCCACCATGCAGTTTTGAACTATGTGCCCTTGCATCCGTAAAGACAGATAAAAGGGAGGCGGTCTGTTCTTCTCAGTGGCTGAGACTGTCAGAGGTTGAACCAGGACAGCGGGCTGTATCTGCTTGCCGCCTTTCATGTTCTTCAGAGATTCTTGCAGCAGATCCACCTGGCCTGGGAGCAGAAGAGCATCATACATGCTGATTCTAGCAGGTGTTCTTTTCAACTCGTCTACTATGCTGTAGCTCGAGGTACTAGCTCCTTCTGCTTCTTTTGCCGGCTCATACTTCGTCCGGTACTGCTGGGTAGCCTCAACTCGCTCTCTTGGTCAGAGACGGGTACTTCAGCTTCTCCTGGGCTTGTTCTTTGGTTTCAGCTGGAGGTTGAGGTACGGGAGCTTTTGCTATAGGAGGCTTGGTTGGAACAGGGGCAGCCTTTGCCGGAGAAGGCTTGGCCGGGGTTTTATCTTTGGATGCCTTCTCCTGGGATGTGTAGGGCCACAGCCGTTTGTACGGTGGCAGCCCACCGGGCTGCGGTTTTTCTCTTCTTGCATAAACTTGCAAAGGCTTGGCAGCATCTGCGGTTTTCTTTTCCTCCTTGGCGGGCGGCACTAGATTCTCCTCTGGGAGGGCAAAGTTGGCTTCGCCGTCCAGGATCATGTAGAGTTCATCGTCCTCTATGGCGCTGCCAGCCAAGGTCTGGATGTAGTGCTGGTGCAGAGTGCAGTCTTCCTCCGAATGCGGGTCGTTGCACGTAGTGCACCAGTTAACCTGGTCGGAAGGACCAGGCGGGTCTTCTATAGCAGCATTTCTCGGAGGCGGACGCCTCTGCAACTGATGCTCCGGGGGCTTGTCTTTTGTCAGCGCCGGGGGCGCATATGGCCTCCTAGGAGCGAGGTCCATCTGGGCCTGCTTCTTCTTCAGAGCGGTCATGTCATTGGACATGGCATGATATCCCGAGGCCAAAGCCCACACCTCCTGGAGGATTGTATTCTGAATGCTACTTCAGGAGGCGGCAACTGTGCCGGTGGAGGCAATGCGGCTAATGGAGGAGGGTTAGAATAAGGTGCGTACTGAGGGGGAGCAGGAAGTGCTGGAAAATGCGGAGCAGGAGGAGGCGGGTGAGGATAATGCAATTGAGGCGGGCCGTAAGGAGTTAAGACCGGCGCCGGATTCCACTGCTGCTGGGGTTGCTGCCCTGATGTGGACGACGCACCACCAGAAGCAGGAGGATACTGGGATCTGGGGAAGTCGGGATGAATGGGTTCCTGCACCCTGGACGGAAGTCTGCCGATAGAAATAATGTCAGCTTCAGCTTGCTGGGCAGCCTCGTACAGAGCAGGAAACTCGTCTATTCTGGCAATCTTCAGCAACAGGCATATGTCTGAGTTGAAGGATCTCAGATAGTAGTGAGCAACCATGCCAGCTGAAGGCCGAAGTTCGTGAGGTACCCGTTTCGAGGATCTCGCAAACCTGATGTTGAAGTCAGACACCTCCTCTTGAGGGTGTCTCTGGATACTTTGGAACTGATGCAGCAAAGAAGTAGGGTCAGCAGACTCGTTGCATCCTTTCACGAGCCTTCTGGCAAGCCGGGGCCACCCTGTGATGGATCCCTCTCGCAGCGATCTCCACCAGTAGAGAAGCTTTCCCCTCAGGGAAAGGGCCGGCAGACGGGTCTTCACACTCTCATCGGTAATGGAATGCAATGCGGCCAGGGCAAGGATGTCCTGGATGTGCTCGTACGCCGTCTTGCCGTAGCCGTCGTATGTAGGGATAGACTTTAAAGCAGCAGGGGGCACAGCTTGCTGTCCGACCAGGGCCAAGGGCCCTGTAGAGTCCACCGTCGGGAAGAGATCATCGTCATTCTGCTGTTGAGCAGCCATTTCTTCTTCTTCTCCGCCGTCGGTTGTGTACTCAGTGTCGGTACTTTCCGAGGATGCAGATGCTTCTTCTTCCTCGGCCTCTTCTATTTCGTACTTAGCTCCGTCGACCTCAGCTTTGGTTTCTTCTTGGATTTCAGCCTCGGCTTCGTCGACACGAGCTTGCGGATCAGCCAGCCTGGCAATTTCGCCTCGAGCGTTGATGTCCAGTTCGTAAAAGTCAGGCGGGCTTCTCGGATCCCTTGCTCGCCACCTTCTTGTTTGCATGAAGGTGCTAGGACCGGTCTTTCGGACTCAGAGGATTTGTTCGTGCAGAGTCGCCAGGTGTTCAGATTTCGAACAACAATGAAGCGAACACCGGTGCTTCGATTCTGTTGGGGGTGAGAAACTTCCTTGTCTCACCAAGTGCTCAGAAACCACTGTCAGCGCCAGGTGGAGACTGATCAGAAAATCTCTCTTCAAATGTGGGACCCTGGTCCCACAGGCGTGCCAGAGAAACTGGTGGTTACGAATCTGCCATGAGGAAAGGATTTTGGGTTAATGCGCCCAGATTCGCCCACCAGCATGAAAGGCCGGAAGGAAGAGATGCCTTCCGTGCCAATCTCCGGAGAAGGCCGGCTCCTTTGGGGGGTTTTATGGTTTAATCTAAGGGTGCAGGGAAAGAGATAAAGGAACGGAAAGAATTTACAAATGTGATTGGAGTTTGGTGGGGGGAACTAACAGTACGGCAACACATTAATCACCATTACTTACTGCATCATAAATACAAAGCATGACTGAGAACTGCAAAATCTAAGTATACTTTTTATATAAAGACCTGTACGCACAGCTACAATGGTCCCCTAGCAAACATTCTCCCTACAAGGAGAACTAACAGCACGGCAATGCATCAATCACCACTACGTACAACAACATAAATATAAAAAGTAACCGAGAGATGTTAGAGCCGGTATATGTGTTATGCAGAGAATTTATACGCACAGCTACAATGGTCCCCTAGCAAACATTCTCCCTACAAGGAGAACTAACAGCACGGCAACGCATCAATCACCACTACGAACAACAACGTAACACACAACTGATGGAACTGCTACCACATCTATTATGAAGTTTAAAAGTGCTTGGCCACCAAATGCCGAAATGAATCAACAAGCCATGACACAAACAATGCTTTAGGTATATCTGACCACCAAATGCTGAAACGAATCAACGAGCAGTGACACAGGGAAACGTAAAGCATAAAGAATAAAAGCAGTAGAACAGAACCAGGCATACAATTTATATTTATAAGCAGAAGCACGGTTACAATGGTTCCCTAACAGACATTCCCCTTCCACACTTTACAATGAAAACATGGTGGGTTTTTATAGCTCGAGTCCCTCCCGTTACATTAATGGGCACAAAGTCCCAGTCAAACATAAGCTGACAAAAGCGGCGAAGGAGCTGCAAATGCTAACCTTTGTCGGACCGGACTGTACCCGCAGCATGGTCTTCCTGGAAGCTGGACAGCTAGGTGGCGGTGTGTTGGGCAGAACTTCTTATCGGCAGGAATGCGGGTAGCTGGAGCGGGTAGAACCTCCAATCAACTTTAAATGAGGCCACTGGCATAGGTAGTGCAGCCCATGCTCGTCCTTTTGCTCGGCACGTCTTGGCTCAAATCCCGAAGCTGGACACTTGTCAGATGATGGATGATGCTGTTTGACACGTGTCTGCCTTGAAAGGCAGTTTATCCAACTTCGCCTGGGATCAGAGCGCCATCGGGTTGCGCAGGCAGAAAACAGCGCAGTCGGGAAGGCCTTCATGCCTTGGGTGCATTTCCGAGTTTGTTTCCCTACTGCGCACCTGTCAAGGGCGCACTCCGACTTCGCTGCGAAGTCGGACTGCGCACAGGTGAAAGCTGATTCCTGCCGCCGTACGGACTTCGCTCCAGCACTTAGTCATTTTTCTGTTAGCCTGCCAGCCTGCCACAAGGTGCGCCCAGAAAGAGGGGCGAAGTCGGACTTCGCACCAAAACTGGGCGAAGTACGAACTTCGCACCAACACTTAGCCATTTTCCAGGTCAACTGCTGTCAAACTTGAGATCCAACTGAGGGGCTCCAAGAAAGGGGGGGAAAAAGAGAATGTAGGAAAGAAAGAGAAAGGGAGAGAGGAAGAAAGGAAAATAGAGGAAGAGGGAAAAGGAAGAGCAGCACTGTTACAAAATTGAAAACATTGCACCCCGTGCAAAATGTGGCAACAAATCCCTTTATGGAAAAAACACCTTTGGTGAAGCAGCCACAGATGCTGATATGATAAATTCTTTGGGGTCAAATTCCCTATTTCTTTGAAAATGATCAAACACTTGATTACGGATGATGTGCAAATTGCTTGCTATCTTTGAGGCTGTCATTGAAGGGTACAAGGACAACAGTGGCTTGATTAAATTTGTGAAGAAGGCACTGACACAGGAAGAAGGGGACCAGCCTTACTAAATGGTTTTATGATCTGAAAGTTAAAGAACAAATCTTTGAAATGTTTAATATCTAATGGGGTTGGAGTGATGTTTTCAGTAATGTCATAAGGGTTTGCAGGGATCATGGCATTGCTGGTGGTGAACCTATTTCTTGATCACAGAGGAGTGAAGATAGCAGTGTTGAGTCTCTCTTGGTGGCACCCATGCTGTGTATCTGCATTTCTTTGTCAGGATAAAGTTAGACAGGGATGTGCAGGCTTGTGGCATAGTGGTGGGTACTGCTAGTGATGTGCAGGCTTGGTTTGCCTGTTTTTGTGACATTCTTATTCTTGTAGCTCTTTGTCATTATTATTGATAGTATCTTGGTCGATTTACATCGAAATTCAGTATCAGAGCTGGAGTTTCAGCATTGCCTGGTCTAAAATGGTAGTAGCAACTAACATAGCTTCATGAATAGGCAGATACACTGTATTTTTGTTGTTTTATATTCCAGATTTTTCCAAATAGTATCCCTGTTTTCAGCAGGTAGAAGACAGTGTAGACCGCTATGAGACATGTATGCAGAACAATATTGAATATGGGATGCATCAGTGAAATTCTCTCTGTAACTGGTTGTTTTTGCCCTAGTAAATTCATTAGATGCTTTATGTTAGATATCAGGTGAGGGAACCTGTAACATCCTCATTAACTCTGCTTAAAAAGGACAGATCTAAAAAAGGGGTTATTATTAGTTTCAGGTGTTGGTCTTTTAATATTCTCAAATCTCAAGTGCATTGTCTGAGCAATACCGTTTCCTTTTTTTAACTGGGAGTTGTATCTTTTCCATTTTTAGTCATACATGGGCTCATGTTTTAAATAGATAAAAGGATTTGCACCCACCAAAGTGAGTTAGGATGTCACACGGAATTCCAGATAAAGTGTTATGTACTATTTAATCTAGAAGCAAATAATTATGGAATTTGGAAATAAAAGATTAAAAATGTTTCAATTGTGAGAGATTTGTGGATAATTGTCGATAGAGCAGAGCAAAGGACTAAAGGTGATATTGATGGCAAAGGACTAAAGGTGATATTGATGGTGAAAAAAAATTCATTAAACAGAACAGAGGTTCATGTGATCTTTGTAGAGCCGTGGCAGCTAAGATTACTTAACAAATTCAAGATGTAGATTCAGCAAAGCAAGCCTGGGATTTGTTTAAGAAATGTACGAGTTATTGATCAAAGTGGAGTGCTGAAATTGAAATTAGAATTTGTCACAACAAGTTTGCTGAGCTGAAAGACATTTAGGAATTTGTTGACTGTTACAGGAACAAATCTAGATGATAAAGAGAGTTTAAACTGTTCTTAGTAGTCTTCCTAATTTGTTTATGATAGTTGTCATTAGACTTAGTCTGTATTAGAGAATGCCATAGTAACTTTTGATGACTTGAGAGGTAGTTTGTCTCAATAAAAGAAGAGAAATACATGGAATGGAGAAAGCGTTGGACGTTTATTTGCATCAAAAGTGAAAAACATTACCATCAGTAAAAGAGATAAGAACCTTTAACAATGAGTTAAGAATGACAAAATGCACTTGAGAGAGGGATCAGAAAACTTCAGAAAGTTGGAATCTAGATGCAGCATCTATGAGGTTATTACAATTGCCAACTCAGTTATTTAAGGCAGGATTGTAAAAGTGTTTTTTACAATGTGATGCTTTTGGGGCCAAGGATTCATCAACTAATTTCACTGATATAGATTAGGATGGTGTGAAAAGAGAAAAGGATTTGTTGTTTACATTAGATATCTGAGAACTTTCGTGATGATATGTAATGCATTGATTCCAGTACATGAGAATATGAAACTATAAGAAGGATTAATTTTTGACCCTTGATGTAGACAAAAAGTATGGCCTCTTGAACGTGAACAAACTTAATAAATAGTATTACATTACATTGAGCAAAGACAAGATTGAACACAATAAGTGTGAGCTGGAGACAAAATATGAGGAATTAAACATCTGCCATGTATAAGGTTCTGTAATGTCAAAAGTCATTTCGAATTTAGAAATGAATGTTGTATATAAATGTCCTTGAGTAGTCTAAAAAGAATGTAAAAATGCAAACAACTGGAAAGAATCTAAATATATTCTCATTAATATAATTATATTGTTGTGTATTTTCTTTCTGTTTCATATCTTTGTTTGTTTGCCATTTCATTTCCTGTATTCCATATTATTGGTTACATGTTTTGCTTCTGCATCGAATTCTACATTGTGTTGTCATGCAACAAGTTCAATGTTTTTTGCTGTTGGCAGTAGTTAGAACCCACATTGACCTCACATGAGCACATCTTCATAAATAAATTTGGAATGGAATTTTTTACTACGCAAATAAATAATTGTAGTTATTCTGCGACAATTTCTGCTAAGATAGTGTCTTGCACATATACTATATACTGAACGCAAATATCAAAATCAGGAGGGAGCCTCATATAGGCTGTGTGTCGTATACATGGTTGAACGTGAGAGTTGGAAGCAATTGCTCACCAACAATTGGACATATTATTTATTATGTTAAATGCTTATTAATTTGTTATTCAGAACTTTATCAATGATTGGTGACTGCCCCTTTGGTAATCATATAACTAATGAATACATATTAGCTGATTACAGTTGTTGTGATTAACTAATTTGGTAATTAAATTAGGCGATATACTTAGGAATTATGTGCAATGTACTATCTGCAAACTAGAATAAATACAAAATGGAAAGGAATAACTAGTACAAGTAACTGAACTATGAGACTTATGTTGGGGTTACCAAACTCTGTTGTGTTTTATAGTTTTAATTTCTTCTTGTGATTGTTGTGCATTAACATTTTTTTTCATATATCATAATATGAAATGGGCATTAAAAAACACAAGCAAAAAATAAAAAAAACAATCCTTTCATGCCTACCATCTGTTTTTGTGTTCTTGTGCATTGTTTGTAAATGTATGGTTCTCTTAATTATTAAATTTTCCTTGCAGAATATGGAGAGTATCGTGGCCCTCTCGGTAACGTAAGGAAAGGGGCATTGGTATGTCATGCTTACTCCAAATAGAATGCTTCTTTTTTTATCCATTTTATATAATAGTTGATTCATTTAATATGATATGTATATTGCTTTTCTCGTCAAATGTTTTATCATGCTCTTATGCGACAAATTAGATATGGTTTATTTTATATGTGATCCTCCAAAGCTTGTTATGTTCGAATCTATTGTATGGGCAGAACTTGCAAACATGAAGGTAAAGCATCATGGACTGATGTGCAATATTATTGTAGAAATTTGGAGCCATTCGTTTTTGAGAGGAAATTTTTAACTTGAGTTCCCCATTTACTGCAAATTTTGTGATCAATGATTGCACCTATTCATGGTAGAGAGTGAGAATGGTGCAACCGGCACATAGGTCCATTGGAGAAATTTACAAATCTTCATTGAATATTTTACAGCGCTGGACATCGTAAAGGATAAAATTCGTGATGCCTTAGTTTTATTTCTTCTCAACCTTCATTAGGTGTTTAAATTGAAATAGATGCAATTGGACATGCCATGGGAAGCACTAAATATCAAAAAGGTAGCTCAGCAGATTTTCACTTTGATGCTTTCTCTTCATAGTGCAAAGACACCTAGTTTGCAATAGAGAATTGTTTTGAATTTGGCAGTTATTTAGTGGCATCACTACCTACCAGGGAAGAAAACCATAATCCATTATGTGTTTGTGGGCACATTCATTTGTACAATGACTTGAATACAGTAATTTATCCAATTTTCTAGTCAACATTTTTGGCGTATATGGATATATTGCCTGGCAAAGTTTTAACCTAGGTCTTTGTATTGGGAGCCCTCGTTTTTAACCTCTTGAGCTCATGCCATTTGATTATTATATGGGCAATATCTTGCTAGTATTATGTTCCAAACTGTATAGACCTAGGAGAACTATAGATGTATTAAGATTCCTATCCATGTTCCGCAAGTTTTCAAGGACAGGCAGGATGAAGATTTGGCCCCAAAATCCAGGATGTTGGTGGGATGAATTTGGGACAACATCTATCTATCTATCGATCTATCTAGATGCATGAAGATTCTTATCTATTTTCCATAGGGTTTCTTGGACAGGTAGGATGGGCATTTGCTCCAGATTGGATTCTTTAAGCATGGATATACAACATAACATAATGTTAAAGCAAAACAGTAAAATTATACTACCTCGAAGGGCCAGGAATTAAATTAAAGTATTACTACGATTTGGCCTATACTCACCTTGCAGTAAATCATTAGTCATGTTGCAGCTGAAGTAGTATAAACATGGATAACAGTCCAGGAGTCCTTAAATTGCATCTTTCCAGCTTTGTTGTGCATCTAGGATTCAGTTCTCTGAGTTTACATGTTTCAACAAAAGTAATAATAGCAATTGTACTTCCTAGAGAGTTCTAGGATGATCCAGGCATGTGACCTTTTTGGGGTATGGCTTTACACCCAAAAATACCTGAAAACCTATTTTTTGATCCTCACCACACTGTTAGGGGCATAACTTTGTGCTCAGAACTCTGTTTTGATCCCTTCATGATGTGTTGGAAATCTAAAGGAGAACAACAATTTTGGCAAGCAACCCTGTCATGGGGTTGCCAACATTTGCATGGAAAAAATGCTTTGGAGACCTTAAAAAATGCAAAAACAAAATATTTACTAAAAATAGTAATTTTCACTTTCTAAAATTTCATAGCCAAAATGGATCTTTAGCCATGTTGACACATTGGTAGAAGACAAAGCAAAAAGGGACAAGTCATGTATATGTAATGTTTGTTTAATATGCACTTTGTAACTCATGGAAGGTGAACGACCAAATTTCCATATGGGTGACCTTCTAACTTTTGGAAGGTGAAACATCACGTTCCATGTGGGTGACTTTCCATATTGAAGACAATGGATTTCCAACACTAAAAATATTGTATAAAAAGAGATGCACCCTTGATTGTAAAAAACATGAGTAATGGATGCAATGTTATAGCCTCACATCTCTTCTCAAAGATTGCTTGCATTGTACTTTGTTTTTTGAGCAATAAAATCATTTTGTTATTTTGCTTATATATCTATGTTTTGATTTGTTATACTCTGTTATTTTTGAATTGCACTCTTTCTTGATCTTCCTTAACTCAAAATTTTGAGTTTTGGATTAGTGGTATCAAAGTGATTTTGTCTTTTGAGTGTATGTCTATAAACACGAGATCAAGATGTTGAAATTTTGGGTACCAACGCAGGATCCCTCTGATTACCTCCCTCAAACAATCCCAGATGGGAACTAGAATGGACAACATAGAGATAGTCGATCCTTTCAAGGAAATGTTGAATGAAGCCCTCGTGAAATAGAGGAATGAAATTTGGTCAAATTCTTCTACGGCTTCCTGCTTCAATTTCTGCACCCTCCTTCACACTACCTCTAATTGCCTTAGCACCATTCAATGCTCCTACAACTCTTAAGGTGCAGGTGAATTTTGATATTCCAACTTTTGTAGGAAAAAATTGATGCTGATGCCCTAGAAAATTGATTGGATCAATTATCTTCGTACTTCTCTATAAATATGTTTACCAACAGTGAGAAAATCACTTTTGCTCTTTGGAGCTTCATTGCCTATTTAAAATTAGTGGGAAGCATATTGTAATAGGGATAAGGTCAATAATTTAACATTGTAAAAATATAATTATGAAAGGTCAATATTGATGTTTTTGACTTTTGACCGATAAGAAAATGTGCTGAACTTTATATTTAAAAAGAAAGAGAGTTTCTTTTAAATTAGAATTAAAATAAAGTTAATTTCTTTTATGAAATAATTGAAAAAGCTCGGGAAGTTAGAAAAATTGGTTCGGGAAGTCTTGTTCTTGGCAATACAAGAGACCCAAACAAGAAGAGGAGCAGCACGAAGTTTTATTTGGAGGAAGAGAACGAATTGCTGGTTTGTGACCTTTAAATCGCCCTTCTTTCAGTATAATAATTGAATGTGTGATCAAATGTAATGTTAATTCCACAACGTGAACTATTCTGGCTTGGGTGTTCCATGTGTTATCTTGAAAATTATAAAACTGCCTGAGTAGTGCATTGATTAGTTCTCTGCCGGAAATCCTTTGTTAACCTAGTCATCTGAGTGTGAAAACGTTTTACTTTATACCTCTGGTGATCCCTGGTTTGCGCAATGGCGTTTGTAATTCTTCTGCATATCCTGGCAGGCGTTCCTTGAGGGATAGTGACCTTTAAATTACCCTTATTTCAGTATAATAATTGAGA
Source organism: Wollemia nobilis (assembly GCA_028583015.1). Lineage (NCBI taxonomy): Eukaryota > Viridiplantae > Streptophyta > Pinopsida > Araucariales > Araucariaceae > Wollemia > Wollemia nobilis. The sequence continues at coordinate 1,053,740 of JAQPPZ010001579.1, read as the reverse complement.
ATATGACCTTTAAATCGCCCTTCTAAAGAATATGTGAGAAAACCCATAATTTTCCTGCCATAAATGGACTCCACACCCATTTCCTTAACATTTTATTTTAAACAAAACACAAGGCCAAGATATAAATACCAATTCATATTTCAAATTGATAACAGTAACTTAATACCTTTTTTTTTTTTTTTTTCTTAAGAAAATAACTCAATAACATCCTTTAATCATTCCATATATATCTTCTAAATAGATCAATGTAAAATAAGCTCTTTTTTACATCAATCAAATAAAACTCCCACTTTCTTAACTCTTTTCCAACTTTATCTATTACAATTTGTTTTTTTCTTCTACTCTAAAGTTAAAATAATATTCACTTCATTAAGGCGCTCAAGAAATAAAGTATTTAACCTTTTAAAGTCCTTAAACATACATATAGCAACTGAGTTAAACTTTGAACTGCTGACTTAGGACGAGTGGACAAACCATATTACTTAGCCTTGATTGAAAAGGAATAAACCTACTTAATGTTTTAAAACAAAGGAAAGGTTTTCCTTAAATAATTTGATAATTAGATAATCAAACCTTAGCATAAATAAATTTTAGAACCTTATACACAGGTTTCTAGAAGAAGAATTACAAACGCCACTGCGCAAACCAGGGATCGCCAAAGGTTTAAAGCAAAACGTTTTCACACTTGGATGACTAGGTTAACAAAGGATTTCTGGCAGAGAACTAATCAATGCATTACTCAGGCAGTTTTATAATTTGCAAGATAACACATGGCACGCCCGAGCCAGAATAGTTCACGTTTTGGAATTAACATTACGTTTGATCACACATTCAATTATTATACTGAAAGAAGGATGATTTAAAGGTCACTATCCCTCAAGGAACGCCTGGCAGAATATGCAAAAGAAAAGAACAACCATGTTTATTTTAAATCCAAGAAGGGACGCTACCGAGCTAAAGGCTCTCGGCTTAATTCTATGGTTCCAAAATCAGGCATAGGCCAAGTACTATGTTCCTACTTTAAAACCATCTAATTATAATAAAAATAAAGAATACCTTTTTCTTCCAAACTATTATGGACGTGGACACAATGAAGATATTCTTCTTCTCTTCAATGTCCAAATAATGTTGTTCCTTTCTTTCGCCTCCACACACTCGACCTTCTCTGCGTTCGTTCTCTTCCTCCAAATAAAGGTCCGCGCTTCTCTTCTTGTTCAGCTGTCTCTTGTATTTCCAAGAGCAAGAAGGAGACTTCCTGTACCAACTTTTCTAACTTCCCAAGCTTTTTCATTTATTTCATAAAAGAAATGAACTTTAATTTTAGTTCTAATTTAAAAGAAACTATCTTTCTTTTTAAATATAAAGTTCACCGCATTTTTTTTATCGCTCAAAAGTCAAAAACATCAATATTGAGCTTTCAAAATTATTTTTTTCCAATGTTAATTATTAACATTTAAAATAATGAAATTCATTTATTGTTTTTCTAAATAATTTTTTTATTAATATCACAAGCTAATATTTATTATTAGCCTTCATATTAGAATGAAGGTATTATTAAGTTCTCTCACTTAATAATTCCTTTCTTGATGGATCCCTTTGCCAAACCATTCAAAATATAAGCAAACACATATAGCTTCAAATGCTTATAAGCAAACATTGAAATACGGTATACCACCACTTGTTCTTAGTTAGCAAGTTTTCAATGACCTGTCATCACTTGCTACTAAGAACTGCTCCCTTGCTCCAACAAGTTCCCAGCCAGTGGTATCACCTTATTCAAACATGCAATATGATATGCAACTAAATGCGGGTAAATCCTACCTTGGAGCTGTCATCAATTAAACTGACCATCATTTTACCTTATTTCGGTATCTCGTTCTCGGTGGCCAACTTCCTCGTCCACCTATGAGAGTACCTGGTCCTGCAACCATGCATAACATCAACAATACCATATTCTTATATAATATAACCAAAACAACAATTGCAATTAACCATCCATAATGCATTTAATACTAAGCATTGAATAATCACAATTTTACACATAATCCATATTATGAATGAGTCTTGCCAAGGTGGGCCGTGACATGAGGGAACATGAAGAGCAAAGGGCATGAGAAGAGGCACAGGGATCCGCACCGTAGAGGGAACTTAGAACTTATTCTAGATCAAGTGGCAAATCATTTCCTAAATAGTTTGACTCTTGAGAGATTGTATTTGCTTAGTGCTACTGCTATTTGATTTTGTATTTTGCCATGGCTCATGAGTACATTTTGTAATGTAAACATTTTGATGAATACAAGAAAGAATATGCCCCTTCCTCTTGTTAATTTCTTATTTGTATAATGTTGAATGTTGAGTAAGCGTGTTAGAAGATACTAATAAGTAATATGCATGAAAAAACTAATTTTTTCAACGAAATTTTTTTTTTTTTCATTTTTTATTTTTGCTGAGATTTTGCCGAGTTTTACCCAGTTTTTTTGCCAAGTTCGAGCCCCAAGGGACCTCATCGAGTCCAAGTTGACAACTATAGTTCTGGGTATGTGATCCTTTCATGGATCAAGAGTCTCCTACTCATTTTTGGCAATTGCGGCGGATGTCGAGTCGAGTCTTCCTTGTCACTTTGTCCTTTAGACTACACCTATCCAACCTTGACAATGGCCAGATTACCTGTGACGGTAATGACTTCTGCTTTTTGACGATAGACTGTACTTATCGTAACGATAGTCTGTGATGGCGTTCCTCTGCACCCTTATGGTGACAGTCTATGATGACATTGTCCTTGCCTTTGTTCGTGATGGCAGTCCTTGCTAGCAATGATGGTGACAATTTTCCTAGTTGCTGACATCGACAATAGATCTCCCAATTGTTGACGGTGATGACACCTCCTTGCAGCTAATACGACGATGATAGATCTCCCAGCTACCGATGGTGACGACAACTCCTTGCAGTTGATGACGACAACTTCTTTAGACCAACACAGTCTGCAGAACTCAACTCTTCCCGTATTTTTTGCCTAAATTCCTTTGATTGTGGCTTCACTCGTCTGATTGCCAAATTGTTAGCAATAGTTATCCTTTTGTACACTGTATATTGCAAATTTTCACAAAGCCTTTGTACTTTTGTCGTCTCTTCCAAGTCTATGGCTAAAGCGTCTCGTTTGGTTGCCAATATTCTTGTTTATCTCTTACTGCTTTTGTTTCTTGCAACCTTGGCGGTACTCGAGGCGTCCTTTGCGTTTGCTTCTCAACAATTATGTTTTGCACTTGTGTGTTTGCCTTCCCCTTACGCCCCTATTTATACACTTCGGTTGATGCAATTGCTGCCCATGCAAACCGTCATCCAACCGCCATTGCGTGTTTCAAATGCCTCATGTTTGGCACCTCGTCACCCTGCATGCAATTGTTGTCCTTTTCTATTTTTGTCTTAGTCTTTTTGCTGTTTTCATCTTTTTTTGCGTTTTATTTTATTTTTATTATTTTTAACTATTTACTGTTGGCCACGGATCTGCCACCTGGGAAGGACTTGGCATATTAATGCGCCCTAGACCAACATTGAAAGGTCGGAAGGAAGAGATGCCTTCCGAGTCAATCTCTGGAGAAGGCCGGCTCCTATACTACACTACCGGGGTTTGAGATAAGAGAACTGGAAAGAGATTGAAAAAGTTAAGGGAATTGGAAAGAGATTGAAAAAATTACAGAAAGGGATGAAAATGGTATGCAGTAACAGTGGGGAAGAACAAGCAGCACAATTACCAACTAATATCCAGACTAACAACAATCAAAACAAAACATGTAACAGAAACTAACACTGCGATTCCTTCCTATGTATCCTTCAGCCAGATTTCCAGATTCACTTAATGTCCAATGCTCTAATCCAGAGTGCAAAATTACAGCAATCAGAAAAATAAATGAACATGAAGCAGAAATACTTGCAGAAGGCAGCATAAAAGAAAGAGACAAGAATTAGAGCCAAGGATGCTTTGTATTGATGCAAACGTCTAATTACAGTAGCTCTCTAGCAATATGTTCCCCCCTTGATTACAATGCGCTCAATGACTTTTATAGAAAGATTTTCCCCCATTACATTGATGCTGAAACCCTAAGGGTAGCTGAGATTTGACCCCTGTCAGATGATAGTGTACCTGGAATACAACTCACCCGTGTTTAGAGCGGCTCCGGACGGTCCTTGCAGCTGGCGCAACATGCTTCATTAATGCGGTTGGTGTATCTTGCCCTTTGGAGCTTTTTCGGGACCTGACATGGCTGTACTAATGGGATGGGCTGGAGACTGGAACTTGTGTGCTGCGGATGCGCCTTAATGCCCACCTACCTTCCTTCCTTGGGATGAGTGCCTTTCGGAGTACCCCCTCAGGGCTGCTTTAGCATTTAAAAAATGCCTTTGCTGGAGTTCGCTGAATCTTGCTGAAGTTCGCTCAAACTAGGTCCGAGGACGAGGTTTGCTGAAGGGTGAGGGCAAACCTAAGCTTCGTTGAAGGTTGAGGGCGAACTTGAGGTTCGCTGAAGGTTCGAGCGAACTTGAGCGTTTTTTGGCCGACATAGGCATTTTGGCCGCCATGAGCATTTTGGTCGACATGCAGCCGACATTGGAATTCTGGCCAACATCGGGATTCGCGGCCGACGTTGAATTTTTGGCCGACGTTCGCACGCTGGCCGATGTTTGCTGCGAGATGGGAGCGATCCCGGGAGTCACTCGGAAATGGAGCGAACTCGAGAGTCGCTGGAAGACTGGAGCGAGGCCGAGAGTCGCTCAGCGTCGGGGCGAACTTGGGGAGCATGCCTTTGAACTTGGTTCGCTTGAAGCACCTACGACGCCGGGGTTCGCTGGTAGAAGCGAGCGATGCTGGGAATCGCTCGGTGTTGGAGCGAACCTGAGAACCATCTCCATGCCTTAGACGTTTTTATACCTTCAGTCCTGCTGCCGATCGCCGGAGAACAGAGCGAAGCCGGAGGTCGCTGGGTAGCCGGAGTGAATCAGGGAATCGTCGAGGGGCAGAGCAAGACTGGGAGTCGTGGGTGAGCAGGAGCGAACTCGGGGCCATTTTAACTTAGTCGTTTTTGTGCTCCGCCGCGGGTCGCTTCTCCCGAAGCGAACTCGAGAAATGCCCCAGGCTGGAGTTCGCTCGGGACCTCAAGCGAGACTGGGGTTCGCTTAACTTCGGAGCGAACTCGGGTCACCCATGCTGCTAGTCGCCTGAAATCAGAAGCGATTCCGGGAATCGCTGTCTTTGGGAGTGAACCTTGGGAAGAATTCAAACCTTGCCCGCCAGTCGCATGAAGTCGGAGCGGTGCCCTTGAGAGCGAATTCTGGGAAACTCTGGCTCAATGCCTTAGCCATTTTTTATCAAGTTGTGCCCCTCGGATGAAGTTCGCAGCTGTTTCAATTTTGGTCGACATGTGGCCGACGTTGGAATTCTGGCTGGAATTCTGACCGACATTGGAATTCTGACCGACATTGGAATTCTGGCCGACATTGGGATTTGCGGCCGACATTGACTTTTTGGCTGACGTTCGTTGCGAGATGGGAGCTATACCGGGAAGTCGCTCGGAAATGGAGCGAACTTGGGAGTTGCTGGGGTGTTGGAGCGAACTTGGGGCTACTTTCATGCCTTAGAAAATTTTTAATCATTCCCTGCTACTGTTGGCCGAGAAATGCTGCGACGCCGAGAGTCGCTCAAGAGGGGAGCGACCCGGAAGTGGCGCATGCCTTAGAATTTTTTCTCGATACTCCGCCATGGATTTTGCCAGAGTTAAGCCACCGCTTGAAACCTGAATGAGCCTGAAATTTGTTCCTGGTTGCGACCCTCGGGACTGCTTGTACTAGCTGCTCGGAGAGGAGGAGAGGGTTTGAACACAAAAAGTGCAGCATTTTTCGAAATTTTACCCTGTAACAAAATGTGGCAACATTCTTGGCAGTTCGCGGGGTATCGAGCTCGCCTCGATGCAAGGACCTAGGCCTTTATCCATTGGGCAACAAAGTCATCATCTGTGTCCTTTTGAGTGTCTGCTACTGACGACAACAAACTCTTACTCCAACTCCTCCCCTTTCGGCGCACTAAAAAAAAAAAACTGCACAAACTAAATTGAGAAAGATAACTGAAACTTTACATACTAGTCGGCCTATTTACATTATTTATACAAAATTTTGCGACATGATTGGCATGCCGCCACCACAAAATTGGCTTCGGGTGCCTATCCGGTGAACCTGCAGTGTCCGGACCAGATCTGATTGTACTTTAGTCGATCTTTGAAGTCCGGTTGGCCTCCCAAAGTTTGCCAGATTGCGAATAGGGTGCAACATGGCAGGTTATCGTTCATGTCGGTACCCATACAGTTGATGAATAATGTGGCAAGAAGATTCGCCACACGAGAGCCCTCTTCAGGTACCGGTTGCGATGATGGTTGGAGCCAATATCACTGTTGGTTACGAATCTGCCACTAGGATAGGATTTAGTGTAATGCGCCCTAGATTCGCCCAGCAGATTGAAAGGCCGGAAGGAAGGAATGCCTTCCGCGCCAATCTCCGGAGGAGGCCGGCTTCCTTTGGATTCTCAACTTTGGGGGGTAGCTTAGAGTGCAGGAAAGAGATTAGCAAATACGAAAAGAGACATAAATGGCTTGTTTCGGGTGGGGAAGATAAGCAGCACAGTGACGAACCAATCACCACTACTAACAACAATTAAAACACTAAGTAAAGCAGAAATTAATGGCGCATTCTATCTTATGTATCCTTTAATTCAGTGTTCCAGATTTACTTAATTGCCAATATTGATATCCAGATTCAGAATAGCAATAATCAGAAATATAAGTAACGTAGAGCAGAAACACTTAGTCAAGGCAGCATACAAGACAAAAACAACCAATAGAGCCAAGTATACTTTGTATTTTGAGAGCAAACGCATAGTTACAGAAGTCCCTTAGCAAGATATCCCCCTTCCACCCTTTACAATGAAATGGAACTGCTATATATAGTGCAAAATCCCCCCGATTACATTATGGTCCCAGTATCCCAAATCTGACAAAAGACACAAAGCTGACAAAAGCAGCAAAAAGCGGCTGATGCTTGACCTCTGCAGATAAGAAAGTGATGGCAGTGAGGTCCACTTGCAAACGTGTCAGCTCCGCAACGATCCGGCGGTTGAGAAGCTAAGTGGCTTGAATGAGAGTAGATAGAATAAGACCTGTCAGTCCATACCCATCCAAATAGCACTTGAGCAGCCCAACTTCTGTCACATCTTGACTCGGATCACGAGACGGGACACCTGTCATCATCTGGAGTTCACTGATGGAGAATAGGGGAGGGAAGACACTTAGCTACTCTCGAATTATGATTCCGCCCGACAACGCACAAGAAAGGAGCGCAGTCGAACGACATGTCTTGAAAACGGCGCAGTCGGGCGGACTTTGCCTTAGCCAATTTTATCTTTCCTCGTCTTCCCGCCCGAGGGCGCACAAAAGGGGGTGCGCCGTCGGACGGCGCGGCGCACTTGGGCGGATTCCGTGCCTTAGCCAATTTTAGACATTGCTCTCCTTATGGCCGCCCGGTGGCGCATAACTTGGTCCAAGCCGCCCGACTTCGCAGCGAAGTCGGGCGGCTTCAACACTTAGATTTTTTAGGCGCTCCTTTCATCAATTGCCGCCCGATGGCGCACTTCGTCTCTGGGCGCCGCCCGACTTCGCGCGAAGTCGGGTGGTGCCAACACTTAGAAAATTTTTGGGCCCTTATCCGCTGATGCTGCCCGAGTGCGCTATAGAACATGTGCGCCGTCCGACTGCGCAGCGCGCTCGGACGGATCACACTTAGACAAATTTTCGGACGGGCCCATGCTTGCCAGCCCAGGTGCGCAAAGTGGAGCATGCGCAGCCCGACTGCGCAGCGCAGTCGGGCGGAAACAAACACTTAACAATTTTTTTGGGCTCTCTTTTGCCCACTTAACAGGAATGAAGATAAACATGAAACAGAAGATGAAAGAGGTGACATTTGATAAGTGGGGAGCAGAAAGGGAGAGAAGAGGAACAAGAAAGAAGAGAGAAGAGAGGGAAAGCAGCAACCTTACAATCTTCCAAAATTAGCACCCCGTGCAAAATGTGGCAACATTCCTGGCGGCTCGCGGGGTGTCGAGCTCGCCTCGGCGCAATCGAACCTTGACCTTTATCCCTTGGGCACAGAGTCATTCCCTGACCCTGCACCCGTTTGCTGCTGCTGCTGCTGTTGCTGCACTTGCTGCTGTTGAGCTCCCGGCTTGGGAAGCTGTTCTTCTTCTTCATCATCACTTTCAGCAGAATCTCCTTCAGAGCCCTCCTCTTCCTCTTCCTGCTGTGAGCCTGATGGCTCAGCTCCCTTCTGTTCTTCCCGCCTGGCAGGTTCAACCTGCTCGCGGATATGCCTGTAAACGGTCTTTGCTTTGGCCCAGGTTGCGTCTTGGAAGGGCTCTAGGTCGCTGATATCCTTCAGCGCTTTTCGGAATGCCGCAACCATGTGCTCATCAATAGTGCCGCACCTTGCTTCAATTTCCTGAAAACCGGCACTAATCTTGCTGAGCTTAGACATCAACTGGGTCAACTGTTCCTCTTGGATGGGCTCGGGCCAGCCATCAATCTCTGAGATATTCGCTTCATATGCCCGCCAATCCTCCTTTATCTGCTCCAGCGGTAAGATTCTTTCATCTTTCAGGAAGCTCGGGGCTCCCAACTCGGAAAGGGAATGGAATGGGGCCAGGCAGACGCTCTTTTCATGCAACAATGCGTCCAACCTCCTCCTGGCTACCCTAACCTTTTCTGATGTTTCAAAATAATCTTGCAAGGTGATCCTTGCATCCGCCCAGTCTAGGGCAATACGTGACATGGGTGCAAATTGGAAGCCGGTCTGCTCGTATTCTTCCAGTTTTAACGCCAAGTCCAGCCATTGCCGCGCTTGACGTTCGGCTTCCTCTACCACAGGCTTTCCCTGGGCAGAAATTTCAAGAATTGCGGAGACAAAGCTTAAGACGGGGACAGCTCCGGCGATACTAGCCCTGCAACTCTTCAGAAGACGGGCCCTCATCTCCTTCACCTTGTCTTTGGAGAATGCAGCGGCCTGAGATGACTTCTCCTCTAGCAGCCCCTTAATTTGCTGCAGTTCATCCTGCAGCTGGGCAACATGGGCTAGGGCTGCTTTCTTCTCCTCTGCTAACTGGTCGGCTGCTGCCTTTTGGGCCGCTGTCTCCTGTTGAGAAGCTGCAAGCTGGTCCTTTAATTTTTTTACTTCTTCTTGTGCGGACTCCAGCTGCACTTTCGTTCTAGCCAAGTCATCCTCCAGATTTCTCTTCTCAACCTGAACTTGGAAGAGCTTCTCTTTGTTTTCAAGCCGCTTGACCAGGAGCTTATCAGTTTTTCGCCGAATCCCGCCTATCTCATATTCTTCACTGATATCATCAAAACTTGTCTCCTTAACCTCGTGCCTGTAATCCTCCTTGGTCATCTCCTGCAAAGGCTTCTTGACCTTAGGTATTTTCTTTTCTGAACGGACGACTCTTCTGTCCAGGTCAAAAACTGCCCGTTTTTCCGGCATTGCGATCTCCTCGCCTCTTCTCTTCTTTACGCTCTGCAGAAATGCAGCAGAGCTGCCAACGGCCCTAACAGCTAAGGGCTGGTCTTCAGAAACTTGCAACTCCGTGCCAATCAGGTCTAACTCCCCCAAGAGGGAGTGCGCAGAGGGCAGATCTTTCTGCGGCATTTCTTCTGCAAACAGGGAGTCAGGAGGTGGACCGTTAAATGTGACCGCCCTCGAGGACGATCGAGACTTAGGGGAAGCGGGGGTTTGCTGGAGAGGGGAAGATGGGGAATGGGGGTCCGGAGCGGCGACAAGCGAGCGGCGTGGGGACTGACGAGCCTCTTCGGCGCTAGAGGAATAGGATAAACCTAGGGTTTGGCCCTGGGTATGAAATGGATCAGGCCTTTGCGCGAAATGACCGAAGGTCAGTGGGGGATTCTGGGGCTGAGTGAACGGAGAGGGCGATGAAGTGGCCAGAATTTGCTCAGACGTAGGAGAAGAGGAAGTGGCAGAAGGGGCTTTTAGGGCCTGCTGCCCGAGGGAAGGAGACGCACCTGCGGGTTGCGGCCGAACTGGTGTCTGGAGAACGCTTTCAACCCAGGTCTCCGCTTCTTTCTGCGGGCTGTCGTCTATAGAAATAATATTTGCTGCAGCAGCGCTGACCTGCGCAACTTCTTCCGCTTGCCGCTTGGCCTCCTTCTGGCGCTTTTCCTTATGGTGCTTCTCGGACTTTCTTTTCCTTTTCTCCTTTTTCTCAGCAACTTGTTCTAGGGGAGCGGGGGCAGATGACTGCTTAGGGGCCTGTACGCTTTCGGTGGCCTCACTCTGATGCTCAGTGGGGGCCACGCTTTCTGCCTCTGCCCCACCTGCTGGTCTTTCAGGCACGTTTTCCACCTGAGGAGACTTTTCTGCCGCTGCTGATGACATTGGGCCTTCTCCCTCGCTTTTTGAAGCTTGACCGCTAGGAGCTCTTCGTACAACTAAATGTTGGGGCGGAGGCTTCCTTTTATACCTTTTTGGCCTTCCTCGGGGGACGACATTTCGAAATTCGAACGACTGCCATTTGCCGAAATAGCGGTCATATAGGACGGAAAAGTCGTTATCAACCGACAGATTCTTCTTTTCAGATTTTTCGTGCCGCGTGCGACACCTCATCTTCCAACACTCCAGGATTTTGTTGTCCGTCCAGCCCAGCTGTTTTCCTTTTGCCACTAGCCTCCTGAATCCCGGCGTATTCAGTTTGTGGTCCGGATTTCGCTCAGGATCGTATTCTGCCTCAACGCAGTAGAAATCCTGCCACGGCGGCCAAGTTTGCATCCGCTCTATGTGCCATTCCAAATCCACCTCGACCTTGTTGTTCCTTTCTTCCATTATCTGCTCTCGCGGGCAGCAATGGACAAATTTTCTTATCTCCCCGTCTGGATCATACTTCCAGCGTTGTGGCAGCTGCACCAGGCCCATGTTGAGGAGGGCTTGCTCCAAGTAGATGTGCTGCCCTACTTCGCTAATTGTGATGTCTCCCCAGTCAAATGGATACGTAAAAATAGGGCTTTTCTTTTTTCCCTGGCCGTACTCCTCGACGCTGTCCATTTGTCGCGCTGCTTCCATGCCGAACTGGTATTCTGTGCAGAGGTATGGCAGCAAAAAGGGCTTACCCTTGAATCCGTAAACCCTGATAACATTGCCCTGAGTTAACCGGAAAGTGTCGCCAATTTTATTCCGCCGCAGATGATTAGTCAGGTGTATAGGAGGGCGAGTTGCTGGGCCATTAATGAGAGCCAGAGCCAGGCCCTGAAATCTAAGGTTAAAATCATAGAAGGAGCCCCTCCTATACAGCAACTCAGTCCACTCGTATACTGGCAATGGGGCGCCCTTCTCGTCCACCATCTTCACTTTGAGGCTCGTCATTCGGAATTGCAGGCAATACAGGCACAACCATGCCATAAAAGAACAGTGCCTGAATTCGTTAGACTGCCTTTTCTGCAACTTGACCAGAGCAGTATGCATGGCATACGCTATGTAATCGGCCCAGTCAAAATAAATCTGACGCCTTCCGCTTCGGTAGGCTCCTCCATACATGATGGCTTCAGCAAGCGCCAACTGATAGGGGTAGACTTTCTCATCGGTACCGCAGCCCAGTACCCATGCCAGTATCGTGTATAAGTACGGGTCCTTAAAATTTTTCAAGAGAATTGGACCCGACGGCCATCGCGAAGCTGGAATTGGATGCGCCAGCTCCGAGTTGAGGAAGTCCCTGTTTTTCTGACAGTCATCAAACCTGGCAGTTTGTTCCTCTAGAATCACCTTCCGGACGATGGCGTCCCTATCTGGCTCGAGTCCAGGCGCGAACGCGGGACGCACAACCTCTCCGAAGAGGGAAAACAACCGCCTGCCCCGCCAGTCACAAACCTGCCGGGTGTCGGGTTTGTAGAACGTTACGATGGACCTGATGAGCTCGGGGCAGTGGTGAACCGGCGGACATAAGAACCAGTGCAGGTTCGCGGAGTAGGCGGCCCCGAGGTGATGCGTGGTCGAGACCTTCCCTGCCCAGTGCAAAATATTTGGGCGCAGCTTGGTGATGCTCAGAGAGTAGTCACCGTCTCTGAACTCGGACAGGAGGTCCACGGGTGGCGGAATAGGACCTTGTCTTCTGCGTCGCGCCCTGGGTTTCTCGGTACTTTCCTTTGATGCCTCGCTACCCTGAGCAGCTGCAACAGCCTGCTCTTCAGATTCTTGCTCAGAATGCTCTGAGACGCTAGACTCCGCATGTATAGGCGCCTTCCCTTTCGCGGCGCCCGACCTCGCACTCATGGCGTCGAATTCTGATGGAATTCGTGACTGCAATTCGCTGTAATTCGCCTCTTCCTTCTTTCACAGCGCCGCTTCGATTTACTTTAATAGTGCTGGCAATTCAGAATGGTAAAAACCTCCTTTTGTAATGTTTGAGTGGGCAGCATTAATGGCGACGTGGGAATTTAAATTTCGATTGCCTGAAGTGGGTGGCCAGCGCCGTTATTTTTCGGCAGCCGCGCGTGGGGGCCTTCCTTGAAAATCTCACCTCGTACTTGATTAGGCCTAAAGTGCGCTTTTCATTTATGAAATCCGCCTAGGAGATAGCGCAATCATTCCAAGAATGTTTAGAAACCCGTGCCATTAATGTCGCCTAGGACTTCAACTGGGCACACGTTTCAAAGTTCAACGTTTGGTGGGGCCTAGCCGTTGCCTTACCTCATTTAGACCAAGTGCGCTCTAACAATAAGCGTCGTCGGGCTTTGGGCTTTGAAAATCGCGCGGATGGGCGGAGCACTTAGACAATCTTTCAAATTCTTCCATCTTCGTGTAGCCCAAGTTCGCTTTAGGAGGTGTGCGCCGCCCGACTGCGCAGCGCAGTTGGGCGGCCAACACTTAGAATTTTCTTTTGCGCGCACCTTGATTACCGCCCATGTTCGCAAGGTAGAGCTCGCGCAGCCCGACTGCGCAGCGCAGTTGGGCGACAACTGATTTTCTGAATCGGCACCCCTTCAATGATGCTCCCGTCGGACCTCGCCAAAGATGGTGTGCGCTGTCGGACTTCGCACGGGGAATCGGCGCAGTTGGGCGGGGTACTTTGATACTTTCCAAACTTGGTTGAGTCGTCCGTCCGAGGGCGCGCAAAAAAGGGTGCGCCGTCCGACTGCGCAGCGCACTTGGACGGCTCACACTTAGAATATTTGGCGGACAGCTCCGGCTTCTCAGCTCAGGTGCGCAAAACGGGGCGCGCGCATCGGACGGTGCACCAACACTTAGAGAAATCTTTTGTAGTTTCACCCTCTTGCTCACCCCGGCCCGCCTCCCTGAAGCGCTAAAACCAACGGGCGAAGCCCGGCTTCGGGGTTGTTTTCTGCGCTCTTGGGCGGAAACTTGTTCCTTTCAATTTTTTGGCTCATGCACTTTCTCATTTTAATACCTTGGCTAATTTCAACTTAAAGCAAGAAACCTATAAACTGGGAAAAATATTTACAAGCGGGAATGGAAAGAACTGCAAGAAACAAAATATGTACACGGGAAAACCTGGGGTATTTCTCAGCTGTAGTATGCTTTCAGATGAAAGCCATTGACGGGAATTGGGAGAACCTGGCCCTCCATGTCCTTCAACACAAACGCATTGAACTGATTCACCCGAACTATTTGGAAAGGACCATCCCAGAAGGCATCTAGTTTGTCATGATTGCCTGGTTTCGCTTTGTGGGAGTCCCATTTCAACACTAAATCTCCGATCTTGAAAACTCGGGCGGTGGTTCCTTTCGAGAACCAGTTCTGCATCGTCTCGGCGTGTTTGGTGAAAGCCTGATACGCCTTCTCTCTTTCTTCTTCCAATTGTAGTAGCTGAGCTAATCGGGCATCAACGGGGTCTCTGAAACCTTTATCATCCTCTAGCAGCCAAAGTGCGGGGATCTCTATATGAGTGGGCAGGACAGCCTCTTTGCCGTATACAAGTGCATATGGAGATGTTTTGACAGATTTCTTGAAAGAGATACGGTCTGCCCACAGCGCACGGTCCAACAGTAGGTGCCATGTCCTCTTATTCCTTTCCACAGTCTTCTTTATGATCTTCAACAGATTCTTGTTAGTAGACTCGGCCAGGCCGTTTCCCTGTGGATAATAGTTGGAAGACATCTTATGATAAATGCCATACCTGTTGGTGAATTCTGTGAGCACGACACCTGCAAATCCTGGGCCATTGTCCGTGACGATTGCCTCTGGTATCCCGAAACGGGTGATGAGGCTATCTAGAAATCCGATGACCGTCTCCTGATCGGCATGCTTTGTCGGCACTGCCTCGGCCCATCTGGTGAAATAGTCTGTGGCCGTCAGGATAAACTTGTGCCCTGCCGAAGAGTTGGGCGTGATTACCCCGACAAAGTCAAGACCCCACTGCTGAAATGGAGCCTCAGCTTGAATCGGCTGGAGGGGCATGGGAGCTTTACGATTTCTGCCAGCGAACCTCTGGCACTTCTCACACCTCTGGCAGACTGCATGGGCATCTGCGAAGAGGGTAGGCCAATAATAGCCCGCTCTGATGATCTTTAAGGCCGTCGGCCTTCCCGAATGATGTCCTCCTGGCATTCCAGAATGAAATTCGCCGAGGACCTTCGGCTGGTCTGACTCTCTGACGCACCGCAACAGGATGCCGTCAATGTTTCTAAAATATAGCCCCTCAGGGCGAAGAACGTACTTCAAGGCGTTAAGCCTGAACCTCCTTCTTTGCGAGGCATTGAGCTGATCTGGACATCTGCCTGTGTTAAAATACCACACTATATCATTTGTCCAGTCATTTTCCTCTGATAAGGAGTTAGCAAGATTGACTTCTGTCACGGGGTCTTCCCATTGACAAGCAGAAACTTCGGCCGCAGCACTTCGAGCCAACTCTTGGCATAGAGCTCGCCCTCGGACTAACTTCGTAGGCCGCACCTCTATGTCAAACTCCTGGATTTTGGCAATCCACCCTGCCCTCTTGTGACCGGGTTCACCCTGGATCATGAAATTTCTGACATCCGGGTGTATGACGAAGACAGTGGTCCGGCTCTGAGAAACGAAATGTTTGAATTTTTGAAGGGACCTCATAACCGCATGGACTTGCCTTTCAATGAAATTATACCTTTCTTCGTGCGGCTGGATTACCTGACTTAGAAATGCTATCGGGCGCTCTTCTCCATCATCTCCCTTCTGGGTCAGGACGACAGCGTAGCTTTCGGGCTCTCCTACCGCATAGAGGATGAAGTCCTTTGAGTAATCTGGATTTATTAATACCGGAGCCTGAGCAATTCTGGCCTTGATCTCTTCAAAGGCTTTCTTTCTTTCATCAGTCCAGACGAAGTCTGCATCCTTCTTCAGAAGCTCAGACATAGGCTTGATTACTTGGGCGAAGTCAGGCACAAATTTTCTTACAAAGTTGATTTGGCCAAAGAATGACTGTAACCCTTTCTTGTTGACTGGGATGGTCAAACGGAGCAGAGCTTCAGCTCGATCAGGGTCAACTGCAAGGCCTTTTTCAGAAATAACATGGCCAAGCAGTTTACCCTCCTTTACTGCAAAGACAGATTTCTTTGGGTTAATGGATATGCCGAACTCGCGACATCTCTCAAATATTTGCCTCAAATGGGAGGCATGATCTTCTCTCCTGTGTGAAAACACAGTCATGTCATCCAGATAGATGACAATGATTTTATTCAGCAACTCACGGAATGCCAAATCCATGGCTCTCTGGAATGTAGCCCCGACATTTGAAAGACCGAAGGGCATGCGCTGGTAGGCGAACGTTCCCCATTTGGTAGTGAACGCCGTCTTGTGCTGATCCTCATTCTTTACCCAAATCTGGTTGTAGCCGGAGAACCCATCTAACAGAGAAAATCTCTGAGCTCCCGCAACCACGTGCAGGATCTGATCAATTTGAGGGAGTGGGTAATGGTCTTTCAATGAAGCTTGATTGAGGTTTCTGAAATCCACGCAGAGACGAATGTCTCCATTCTTTTTTCTTACAGGGACCAGATTTGCGACCCAAGAAGAATG
Organism: Wollemia nobilis; assembly: GCA_028583015.1. Lineage (NCBI taxonomy): Eukaryota > Viridiplantae > Streptophyta > Pinopsida > Araucariales > Araucariaceae > Wollemia > Wollemia nobilis. The sequence goes on along the minus strand of JAQPPZ010001579.1, from coordinate 1,037,642 downwards.
CTTGATGGGGTAGATGATCTTCGCCTCTAGCATCTTCAAGAGTTCTGATTTCATCATGGCTTCAATCTTCGGATTCACCGCCCTTTGCTTCTGCCGGAAAGGCTTTGCATTATCTTCCAGTTCTATAGTATGCTGGATCATCTCTCTGTCGTACCCCTTCAGGTCTTGGTAGCACCAGGCCACGATATCTGGGTACTCTTCGCATAGAGATCGGATCTGCTCTAACTCCTCATCAGTGCAATCCGTCCCGACCTTAATCACCTTTCCAGGTTCCAGTTCCAGGTCCATGTACTGCTTGGGGTCCACTTTGATCCTGTGGGATATGGCTCTATCGTTCTGATCAAAGAGGCTCTCCAGGGTAATCAGTCCTTTCGGGACATGATTATTTTTTAACTGTATCAACCCCTCATATTGCTCGTCATCAGGGTCTCTACCTTCGATTGTACTAGCTTCATTTATCAAAAAGGTGACGATATCTTCGTCACAGTCGAACACCCGCCAGTGGGTGTCCTTGTCAGGCACAGAAGGCTTTGTAAATGGTACGAACCGGCTTCGGCTTCTGGACAGTGTCATCAGCTGGGACGTACCTGGCTCCAACAGACGCCAGAATGTCAGCATGCTTGTTCTTTTCACGAGATATGGCCTTGACATTCAGAGAGTCAAATGACTCCATCAGATCCCAGACACGGTTGCGGTACGCCTTGAGGTAATGCTTCTTGGAGGCGCACTTATTGGTAATCTGGTTGCACACCAGCTCTGAATCGCCAAAGATCTGCAAATGCTTTATCCCAAGTCTCTCTGCCTTTCTCAAGCCCAAACACAAGGCTTCATACTCCGCTGCATTGTTAGTGCAACTCCAGGCCAGCCTATAAGTGTAGTCCTTTTGAATCCCGGATGGCGAAACCAGAAGTACACCTGCACCGGCGCCATTCTTACATCGGGCGCCATCAAAGTACAACTTCCATAGCTTTTTTGGGGCAGGTCCAACATCTTTCTTTGCAGACTGATCAAGTCTTTCAGGCTGGGTGACAGAGTAGCAACCTTGTTCGGTCTCAATCATGGCATTGAAGTCTAGTAAGGAGAACTCATCCTCCACTTGTAACAGCTCGAGGGTCTCTTCCGCCAAATCTACCTCTACCAGTTCCTCAGTCGTCAGATGAACCATGTCGTTCTGCTGTTCTTCCCCAGGTATATTCTTCGTTGCACTGCCCAATGACGCACACTAAAATTTGCGCACTCCGGCGGGCGCGTCTCAGGGGCATGTGATAATTTGGAAATTTTTCTAAGTGTCGTCCTCCCAAGGGCGCGGGTTTCATAGTGCGAAGTCGGACAGCGCCCATTTTTTGGGCGCACTTGGTCGGGGAGATGAAAAAAAATTACAAGTTTTACCTAGGGTTTCCTAGCACGCTTGTCAAACCAAATGCTTCGAAGCGTGTGCCCAGCTGGCGGCAATGACGTCATTAAAGGCACGAGTTTTGAAAAGTTTAAGGAATGATTGTGCAATTTTCAGAGCAGGTTTCATAAATGAAAAAGCACACCCTGGTCCAATGACGTACAGTTGCGCTTTCCAACAGGGGAACCCACGTGCGGCCGCCGAGGAATAACGACGCTACTCACCCACTTCAAGCAACAAACTTTAAATTCGCCGGACGCCATTAATGTTGTTTTTACCCATCTTTAGAAAAGGCATTTTACTTACTCAGTAATATCAGTGTTGCTGAAGGAATTCGAGCTACGCAGAGAAGAAGTGCCAATTCGCGAATTTTACCAATTACGGCTGTGAATTCTGGTGATTTTCAAGCGCCATGAGTGAGAAACCGAATGCAGAAAAAGGGAAAGCGCCTATGCAGGCGGAGTCCAGCGCTTCAGAGAAAGAATCCGAGGGGCAGACTGTCTCGAGCGCTCATGGAAGCGAAGCGCCGAAGGAGAAAAAGGGAAAAACCAGGGCAAGAAGCGCCAGGAGGCAAGGTCCTCCCCCGCCCCCTGTAGACCGCTTAGCCGGGTACCGAGATGGCAATTACTCAATCAGCCTCACAGAGTTGCGGGTTGCTGTAAAACATTGGTCCGATAAAGTTTCGCCCTCACACCATTTCGGCACTGTCTATAAGTTGAACCTTTATTGGTTCTTGTGCCCTCCTGTCCACTATTGCCCGGAGCTGGTTGAGTCAATCGTAGAATATTACAAACCGGCCACTCGACAGGTCTGCGACTGTCAGGGAAGAGTGTTGTTTACCCTCTTCAAGGAGAGCGTCCAACCAGCTTTCGCGCCAGGGATCGAGCCAGACCCTAATGGCATACTCAGGAGGATCAACTTGGATGAACAGGCAGCTAGGGGTGGCAAATCCAAGAGGATGAGAGATTTTCTCAATTCAGAGCTAATACATCCACTATCGGCTTCAAGGTGGCTGTCGCGCCCGATACCCTTGGCACAGTTCAAAAGCCAATACATATATACCATACTTGCTTGTGTTCTGGGCTGCGGCACTGATGAGGTGGTACACCCCTACCAGCTGGCCCTCGTCGAATGCATTCTGCATGGGGAGTTCTACGACCCTATTGCCCTGAAAAGGGGGAGGCACCCAATTTATTTCGACTGGGCAGACTGGGTGGCCTACGCCATCCATTCCAATCTTGTGAAGTTGTAGCAGAAGCAGACAACAGAATTCAGGCACTGTTCATTTCTCGTATGGCTGTGCCTATATCACATGCACTACATGATGAAGATCGTCGAAGTTCGGAAGGTGGATGAGAAGGGCACGCCGCTGCCAATGTATGAATGGACAGACCTGTTGTACAGAAGGGAGTCATATTACGACTTCAATTTCAAATTTCTGGGCATTGCCCTGGCTCTCTTCAATGGCCGGGCGTGGCGTCGTCCGACCTCGTAGCGAAGTTGGGCGGCACTCATCTATTTGTGCGCCGTCGGGAGGCCTTTCATGGAAAAGCAACAAAAATGGCTAAGTGTCGGACTCCGTCCTACTGTGCCGCGCCGTCCGACTGCGCGCCCATCTTGGTGCGCCCTCGGGCGGAAAGAGAAGAAAAGGTTGAAAATGACTAAGGCATGAGGGCCCGTCCGAGTGCGCTGCCCCGCTCGACTGCGTAACTGTTTTTGCTGTGCCATCAGACTGGAAGGAGGTTGACTGCAAAAAAGTTTCTAAGGCATAACCCGCCCGACTGTGCTGTTTTCAGCTTACGCCGTCTGATTGCGCTCCATTTTTGTGCGCTGTCGGGCGGGATAAAAATACAATGAACAAACTTCTAAATTTGATTCCCCCCTTTCATCAGCAACTTTCAGATCCCGACAGGTGTTTAATCTTGGGATATGAATCATGTGACAGAAGGTGTGCCACCCGGGTACAAAGTAGATGAGCGTGAAGTGCCAGATCGTACCGCACCTACCACCATTTAACTGGACTCGACTTCTCACCTACCGGATTGCCATGGTGTTGCTATGTTTCTAGGTGGACCTTGCTGCAAGTACACTCCTTGTCCGTAGAGGTCAAACATCAGCCGCTTTTCGTTACTTTTGTCAGCTTTTGTTAGGTCTGGGATTCTGTGCCCAAAATGTAATCGGGTGGGGGGGGGTTAATTCTGCTATAAATAGCAGCCTCAGTTCATTGTACAAGGGTGGAAGGGGGATATATTGCTAAGGAAATTCTGTAGCTATGCACTTGCTTTTGAATGCAAAGTATATTTGGCTCTATTAGCTGTCTTTGTCTTGTATGCTGCCTTTATTAAGTATTTCAGCCTCATGTTGTTTATATTTCTGATTACTGCTATTTTGCACTTCTGGATATCAGTATTGGTAGTTGGGTATATCTGGAATACTAAAGTAAAGGATACATAGGATATAATAACACTAATAGTTTCTGGTGTATACATTGTTTTGATTGTTGTTGGTAATAGTGATTGGTTAGTTACTGTGCTGCTTATCTTCCCCACCCGAAACAAGCATATTTATGTTTCTTTCTGCATTTTATAATTTCTTTCCTGCACTCTGAGCTAAAACCCCCAACTAAGAAAACATAGGAGCCGGAGATTGGCACGGAAGACATCCCTTCGTTCCGGCCTTTCAATCTGCTGGGCGAATCTAGGGCGCAATAAGATTAAATTCCTATCCTAGTGGCAGATTCGTAACCAACAGTATCTTATCATTAGTGTAACTATTCGAGTCTTCGATCCTAGGATGTCCCGCAATTCTGGCCATTGCTTGTTTTGCTTCACTTTCAAAGTTCTTTTCCTTCTCTAACGCTTCCATGTATATCGAAGATGGTACAACCTTCATTTTCTTCCTATATTGAGGCAGTAAACCATTGATAAACCATCTTGTTACCAACCCATCAACAGGTGGCATCTGCATTTTATTGGTTAATTGCTTTAATATTTTATTATGGGTTTTGACATCTTTCTTTTGCTTTGTGGCATATATTTCTGTTATAATTTCAATATCGTCCCTTAAGGGTCGGAATTTGTTTATGAATTCTTCTGCCATAGTATTCCATTGGTGAAAGGCTTGTGTACTTTCTCTCTTCAAGTACCATTCTACTGCTGCCACTTGCAATGTAGAAGGAAACAATTGCAACCATTCATCGGGTTGTGTCACCCCATTTACTCTCCAAATGGTAGTGCAAGTACCGATATGTCTCACTGGATCTTCTTTTCCCTCTCTAGTAAGGGGTGGGCACTTTTGCTTGCCTGCTCTATTTGCCACATATGCCATTGGTTGGTTTCCCACGTCTTTGTCACTTGATGATGTATCTCTTCGGATTTCAGCCCAATCCCTCTCTATCGTTGGTGGCTCTACTTCTTGATCTTTTTCTTGTGCTTCAGTTGTAAGCACTTTGTCTATTTGAAATAGCTTCGTCCAAGTTCTTGTGTGTTCATACTTCGTGACCTCCTTTGTTTGTAAACATTATGCGGTTCTAGTCTATCTCCCCAAGTGTTTGCACATAGTTGCTCCGGTGCCTGACTCTCGTCGTCTGCACTCCTTGGCAATCCCCATGTTGCTTGTTTAGGTGTCACCATCCACTCTTTGTTTTTACGCACTCGTCCTATGTTAGTGTCTTTGGTTATGATAATGTTCACCTCGACTATTTGGTGTTGCTCTTGTTTTTGTTCTCTGTTATTAGCAACAATGGTTGCCATCTTTCACTCTTGTCCCTTGTGCTATCATCTTCTTGAGGGTTCCACACTCTTTCTACTCTTGGCTGTGTAAGCTCTTCTCCAAGCTGCACTCCTTAGTTGGCGAGTAGCGTGCTTCTTCTCACCAATTGCTTCGAAGTCCTTGCTTGGTTCCTCCTTCGTCCATGCAACCTTGAATTTGTCATTCACCTCTTTGTTCATCATGCTTGTTGCTTTCTATCGACCTGTACTTGTTTAGGCAGCGACGCCAAATGTAGCACAGTGATGAGGATTCCCAGAGACGAGGGATGGTAGTTCTTAGACCAAGGAATTGCAGAGGGTAAGAGATGACCTTGTTCCAGACGACATTGGTAAATCTATCTTCAATTTTCAGGTTGGTTCAGATGACAATCAACGTAGTCAGCAGATACCTTATGGCAACTACAGTTTGATGGTACATTCGTATCACGAAAGCTATAGTCTTAGTTGGCCATCATCATGATGGCATGATAGCATGATGTCGCTCACTCCAATGTCGACGACAACACTCTTGACAACATCGATTTTCCTGACGACGTCGGCACTCTTGAAGGCGACGATTCTCCTAACGACGTCGGCACTTGTGAAGGCGATGATTCTCATGATGGTGTCGGTGATTGTAATTCTCCCTACGTCTAAGCCTGACGATTTGCAAACAATATCAACACTTGAATGGATCCTAACATTCTATCACAATATTTTTCATCACACTATTGGACACAATTGGGGGGCAAGATGAATTTGTTTTCATTATCAGAATGGCACAACATACAAACATGGCAGAGATTCGATTCTCTATGACTACACTCAGAGTTGTCAACCCAACACTTACGTTATTACAGCATCAACTCACATACATCTTGGCATGATCCACAAAATGAAGTAAAGGGGGCTATTTAAAGCGATATCTTGGCAGTTATCATAACCAATTCCAAGACTTCTTTACAAAACTGCTTGAATTACATTGTCAACCTTAGCAAACTTTAGCAACTTTAATTAATTTATTAAGGATTGCAATGACGACTGCATTTACATTTCATTTAAGCGCATTTCCCTACATTTCATTTTGATTTCAGTTCACTTCATTTGATTGCATTTTATTACATTACAATTTAGTGTTTGGCATTTCATAAACACTTTCACTTTTGTTTCTTGGAACTGCTGCCTATAAAGAGTATTTGTGAACTTGAGGGACCAATTGTGTTCAGCTCCTACACTTTCCCTACCTGATCTGCAACATCTTCTTGAGGTAATGACTAATGCATTAGAGTATGCATTGGGAGCTGTTGTCACATAACATAGGCATCCAATTGGCTATCATAGTGAAACATTCAATGAAGCAGATAAAAAATATTCCACATATGACAAAGAGCTCTATGACATTGTCCAAGCATGTAATGGTGGAAGCCCTACATCTTGTGTTGACGTATATGGTGTTTAAGCTTCACTTGATGCCATGATCGACTTTGTATTATATTCTTCGTATATGCCTCTTGGGCCCTTGTACACCTTGTATAAATATTTTTTTAATATTTTATTATTTAACCTAAAGGTCGGTTTCTTAACCTTGACCTAAAGGTCACTTGTAATTGGGTATAAATACCCCTCATACCAACCATTTTGTTATTGGTTGGAGTGTATTCTATGTTCCTTTAGTGAGATATTTTAGTGTCCATAGGCACCCTCTTATGTTGTGTTTTTCCTTTCTGTGATTTATTGCTACATTTTTAAGTAATGTGTTTATTCCATTTGTTTTTGGAAACTACCATAAAATCCAACATAGTATCAGAGTGAGTGTATCTCCATTACTCAATTGCTTGTCTTTAGCAAAACAATTTGTATGACATTTCTTAAGGGCAACTTTGATTGGAGTAGCTAGAAGTATTTTTATGAGCCTTTGATTGTTTGGAAAGAGGTTTGTATTAAAAAATCATAGGAGAACAAGGATCTCTCTGGTTTCAACAGATTTGTTTGAGGAGAAATGTTCATTGATAGGACCCTTATTCCTCGCTCAACACTCAATCCAATCTCTTGATTCTTTAATTTTTTGACCAGATGGATGCTCTAGTTTTAGGATTGAGTTTTTTGGGGTTCGTTAAAAACCTCGTTTGCCATTTATGGTTTTTTTGAAAAAAATCCATTTCCTTCTCTCTCGACATTTTGTATCTAGTACCACCATAAATGAGAGGATAGTTTGCATGATTTCCGAAAAAGAAAAGAAGAGGCTGAACATTTCTTGACAGCTCTCGGACACCAATAAAATCATGGTAAGACTTTTGTGTATGGGTAGGACCTTCGAGCCACTTGAAAAAGTTGTTAAAATGGTCCAACTTTTTTGTTGCATAGGTGTGAGAGGATTGCTTGATTGGTTGTGTTCGGCAAAAAGGTTGTGTAGGGAAAATCGTGATTGATAAAAACAAACCATCAACATTTTAAAATTCTTTGTGAATTTTCAGGGGGGTTCCAATTCAACACTTTTCTTTGTTTCGGCTCTAAGTACCCCTATTTTTCTGTGTCATGAAGTTGCATAATTTTCCTCTTTTCTTTTTTTTCAAAAATTTGAATTCTAAAAGACGGAATATTTCGTTGAGTGTGCATGTGCACAATTTGCGCATGGTGTGGAAGTGCATGCTTACGTCACGACATGCAAAGGAGGTAAGTGCTTTTTGAAAGCGAGAGCATCTCCCTTCACATATTGGTAATGGCACTTCTATACTTGGTGAGCACCCATGCCAAGGGGTACAGGGAGCCTCCCTTAAGGGATCGGACCCTAGAGGTTCAAGGTTTGTACCCCATTTGCGTATTCTTTTGGTTGAGGCCGATGATACCATCATCTTGATCATTGATGTCAGCAGATCTGACTTGGGCAATGAGGACGCGAAAACTGATGAAAATGTCACCCCTTTTTGACTACACATGCTGACATGGCACCTGATGATGTGGCACATGGTGATGACATGGTGGTCGGTGACATGGCACCCTTATATTTTAGGACTTAAGTTTTTTTTTGGAGTAGTTTTGATCTTTGATTAGGTTTAGTTCTCCAAAGCAGTATGATTCATTGAGGTATGGATCTATAGAAAGGTTTGGTGCTTTGAGGTGGTATAATATCTTCAAAGAGATGTAGATCATTGAGAAAGTATGGATCCTTGAGGTGTTATGAATGGATGTTGTGGGAAATAATCAAGATTGATAATGGTTGAATTGATCTTGGATCATGGAAATCTATCTGTGCTTATATAAGAAGACCATATAGGTGCAATAGTTCCTATATGGAGCCCTTTTGATGACTTCCATAGCCATGTTTTCCCATGATTGAGTATTTGGATGTTTGGGTTATTTATATGGGTGATCATCCTTTGACATTGGTTGGTTGATGATTAATTGATTAGTTCATGTGCTTTAGGTAGGTGATGTGCATAGTTGATGGGCATGGTCAGTTTTATGCTCTCATCGTGATGGCATGCATGAGATGTAGTTGTTTGAAAGTTGTTGCTTGCAGCCCAATAGATGTGGACTGAACCCTTCCCTTTGGAGATTATTGATCTCACATGCACATTTGTGTATGGAGTCTTTGCATTAGGAAAATTGGAATTATGCTTCACCTTATTTAAGCCATGTATTGTTCAAGATTCATTCTATGGATTGTGTATTATGGCATTAATACTCTCTTATGGTGGGTTAAGCACCTTTTTGGATTATTCATTTTTGTGGGAGAGATCCACTTGCATGGTCCTATAGCGGTGGGAGTGCCTTGGATTTTGTGCATTTGCATGGAAAGCTTTCCTCATTTTAGTTTATGGGAAGAAGTCCTTAATCAATATTGTTTTCTCTCGATGATGATGATGAGGAGGATTATTTGTTTGTTCTAATTCTGGCTTGTTTTTTTGTGAAGATCATTGTGGAGCATCTTCTTAATGGGAAGGCATCATATTCCTTTATTTTGTTCGACATCTACAATGGTTACTTGTTGCCACATTTTGCACGGGGTGCAATGTTTTCAGTTTTGTAGCAGTGCTGCTCTTCCTTTTCCCTCTTCCTCTCTTTCCCTTTCTTCTTCTCTCCCTTTCTCTCTCTTCCCTACATTCTCTTTCTTCCCCCCTTTCTTGGAGCCCCTCAGTCAGATCTCAAATTTGACAGCAGTTGCCCTGAAAAATGGCTAAGTGTCGGTGCGAAGTCCGACTTCTCCCAGTTTTGGTGCGAAGTCCGACTTCGCCCTTCTTTCTGGGCGCACCTTGTAGCAGGATGGCAGGAAAAATGACTAAGTGTTGGGGCGAAGTCCGACTTCGCAGCGAAGTCGGACTGCTCCCCTTTCCGGGCGAAGTCCGTTCGGCGGCGAAATCAGCTTTCACCGTGCGCAACCCGACTTCGCGCGAAGTCGGGTGCGCCCTTGACAGGTGCGCAGTAGGGAAACAAACTCAGAATTTGACTAAGGCATGAAGGCCTTCCCGATTGCGCTGTTTTCTGCCTGCGCAACCCGATGGCGCTCATATCCTGGGAGAAGTTGGATAAACTGCCTTTCAAGGCAAGCACGTGTCAAACAACATCATCCGACAAGTGTCCAGCTTTGGGATCTGAGCCAAGACGTGCCGAGCAAAAGGACAAGCATGGGCTGCACTACTTATGCCAGTTGCCTCATTTAAAGCTGATTGGAGGTTCTACCCGCTCCAGCTGCCCGCATTCCTGCCGATGAGAAGTTCTACCTAACGCGGCCACGTAGCTGTCCAGCCTTCAGGGAGACCATGCTGCGGGTACAGTCCTGTCCGACAAAGGTCAGCATTAGCAGCTCCATCGCCGCTTTTGTCAGCTAATGTTTGACTGGGACTTTGTGCCCATTAATGTAACGGGAGGGACTCGGGCTATAAATACCCACCACATTTTCATTGTAAGGTGGTGGAAGGGGAATGTCTGTTAGGGAACCATTGTAAGTGCTTTCTGCTTATCAATATAAAGTATATGCCTGGATCTGTTCTACTTCTTTTATTTTTTATCTTGCCTCTCCTTTACATTTATGCTTACGTTTTCCTGTGTCATGGCTTGTTGATTTACTTCAGCATTTGGTGGTCAGGTATTCCTGAGGCATTGCTTGTGTCATGGCTTGTTGATTCACTTCAGCATTTGGTGGCCAAGTACTCTTGAACTTCATTGATTAGAGGATACATAGAATAAATTTGGTAGCAGTTCCTTCAGTTTGTGTGTTATGTTTATGTTGTTGTCCGTAGTGGTGATTGATGCATTGCCGTGCTGTTAGTTCTCCTTGTAGGGAGAATGTTTGCTAGGGGACCATTGTAGCTGTGCGTACAAATTCTCTGCATAACACACATACTTGGATCTGACATCTCTTGGTTGCTTTTGTTTATGTTCTTGTCCGTAGTGGTGATTGATGCGCTGCCGTGCTGTTAGTTCTCCTTGTAGGGAGAATGTTTGCTAGGGAGCCATTGTAGCTGTGCGTACACTGCTTTATACAGAAAGTATACTTAGGTTTTGCAGTTCCGGTTATGCTTTGTATTTATGATGCAGTAAGTAGTGGTGATTGATGTGTTGTTGTCTTGTTAGTTCCCCCACCCAACTCCAATCACATTTGTAAATTCTTTCCGCATTTTTATCTCTTTCCTGCACTCTCATCTCAAACCATAAAAACCCACGAGAGCCGGCCTTCTCCGGAGATTGGCACGGAAGGCATTCCTTCCTTCCGGCCTTTCAAGGAGTGGGCGAATCTGGACGCATTAACACAAAATCCTTTCCTCATGGCAGATTCGTAACTAACAGTTTCTCGGCACGCCGGTGGGACCAAGGAGTCCCACATTTGAAAAGAAACTTTCGGGCTCGTGTTCCACTCGGCGCGAACGTTCAATTACGAGCACTCGGTGGGCCAAGGAAGTTTCCCACCCCCAAACAGAATCGAAGCACCGGTGTTCGCTTCATTCTTGTTCAAAATCAGAACACCTGGCGACTCTGCACGAACATATCCTCTGAGTCCAAGAGACCGGTCCTAGCACCTTCATGCAAACAAGAAGGTGGCGAGCAAGGGATCCGAGAAACCCGCCTGACTTTTACGAACTGGACATCAACGCTCGAGGCGAAATTGCCAGGCTGGCTGATCCACAAGCTCGTGTCGACGAAGCCGAGGCTGAAATTCAAGAAGAAGCCGAAGCCGAGGTCGGAGGAGCTGAGTACGAAATAGAAGAGGCCGAGGAAGAAGAGGCAATCTACATCCTCGGAAGGTACCGACACTAGTATACAACCGACGGAGGAGAAGAAGAAGAAATGGCTGCCCTACAGCAGAATGACGATGATCTCTTCCCAGCGGTGGACTCTACAGGGCCCTTGGCCCTGGTCGGACAACAAGCTGTGCCCCCTGCTGCTTTAAAGTCTATCCCTACGTACGACGGCTACGGCAAGACGGCGTACGAGCACATCCAGGACATCCTTGCCCTGGCCGCATTGCATTCCATTACTGACGAGAGTGTGAAGACCCGTCTGCTGGCCCTTTCCCTGAGGGGAAAGCTTCTCTACTGGTGGAGATCGCTGCCAGAGGGATCTATCACAGGGTGGCCGCTTGCCAGAAGGCTCGTGAAAGGATGCAACGAGTCTGCTGACCCTACTTCTCTGTTGCATCAGTTCCAAAGTATCCAGAGACACCCTCAAGAGGAGGTGTCTGACTTTAACATCAGGTTTGCGAGATCCTGGAAACGGGTACCTCGCGAACTTCGGCCTTCAGCTGGCATGGCTGCTCACTACTACACGAGATCCTTCAACTCAGACATATGCTTGCTGCTGAAGATTGCCAGAATAGACGAGTTTCCTGCTCCGTACGAGGCTGCCCAGCAAGCTGAAGCGATATCATTTCCATCGGCGGACTCCGTCCGGGTGCGGGAACCCATTCATCCCGACTTCCCCAGATCCCAGTATCCACCTGCTCGGTGGTGCGCCGTCCACATCAGGGCAGCAACCCCAGCAGCAATGGAATCCGGCGCCGGTCGTAACTCCTTACGGCCCGCCGCAAATGCATTATCCTCACCCGCCTCCTGCTCCGCATTTTCCAGCACTTCCTGCTCCCCCGCAGTACGCACCTTATTCCAACCCTCCTCCATTAGCCGCATTGCCTCCACCGGCACAGTTGCCGCCTCCTGACAATAACATTCAGAATACAATCCTCCAGGAGGTACGGGCTTTGGCCTCGGGTTATCATGCCATGTCCAATGACATGACCGCTCTGAAGAAGAAGCAAGCCCAGATGGACCTCGCTCCTAGGAGGCCATATCCGCCCCCGGCACTGACAAAAGACAAGCCCCCAGAGCACCAGCTGCGAGAGGCGTCCGCCTCGAGAAATCTTGCTATAGAAGACCAACCTGGTCCTTCGACCGGGTTAGCCGGTGCACTACGTGCAATGACCCGCATTCGGAGGAAGGCGCACTCGCACCGGCACTACATCCGGACTTTGGCCGGCGGCGCCATAGAGGACGATGAACTCTACATGATCCCGGACGGCGAAGCCAACTTTGCCCTCCGAGAGGAGAATCTAGTGCCGCCCGCCAAGGAAGAAAAGAAAGCTGAGATCCGCCAAGCCTTTGCAGGTATATGCCAGAAGAGAAAAGGCGCAGCCCGGTGGGCTGCCACCATACAAGCGGCTGTGGCCCTACACGGCCCAGGAGAAGGCATCCAAAGACAAAGCTCCAGCCAAGCCTCCTCCGGCAAAGGCTGCCCCTGTTCCAGCCAAGCCTCCTATAGCAAAAGCTCCAGTTCCGGCTAAAGCTCCCGTACCTCAGCCTCCAGCTGAAACCAAAGAACAAGCACAGGAGAAGGTGAAGTACCCGTCTCTGACCAAGAGACAGCGAGTTGAGGCCACCCAGCAATACCGGACGAAGTATGAGCCGGCAAAAGAAGCGAAGGAGCTAGCACCTCGGGCTACGGCATAGTAGACGAGTTGAAAAGAACACCCGCTAGAATCAGCATGTACGATGCTCTTCTGCTCCCAGGCCAGGTGGATCTGCTGCAAGAATCTCTGAAAAACATGAAGAACGGCAAGCAGATACAGCCCGCTGTCCTGGTTCAACCTCTGACAGTCTCAGCCACTGGGAAGAACAGACCGCCTCCCTTCTATCTGTCTTTACGGATGCAAGGGCACATAGTTCACAACTGCATGGTGGACTCTGGCGCTTCCACGACTGTTATGCCGAAAGCCGTCTGCGACGAGATCGGGATGGAGTACACAAGGAGCAGCCAAGGCGTGCTGCAATTAGACGGCACCCCTGTCAAGACAGTTGGTGTCATAAAGGACATCCCTATCCGGCTGCATAAGGCTCTCGACATCGTGGTCATCCAAGAGGTCGTGGTTGTTGACTTGGCTCCCTACTTCGGCATGTGTCTCTCTCGGGAGTTCACTGCGAAGCTGGGCGGGTACCTGTCTCTAGACTACTCACACATGGAAGTGCCCTTCAAAGGAAGGAGGCGAAAATCTTTAATGAGAAGCCTTCCACCTTCCTAGTAGAGAAGATACCGGAGAAGAGTCGGACTGCATGGTCCAGCTGTCGGAGGAAGAACTGGTGACAGTAGAGCTGACAGAGCAAGCCCTCGAAGTGCTACGGCTTGAAGATGAGTTCTCTTTGCGGGATTTCAATGCCGTAATTGAGACAGACGAGGCTGTTACACCATTGTACAGCCCGAGAGGCTTGACAAGTCAGCTGCAAAGGAAGTGGGACCTGCACCTGAGAAGCTGTGGAAGCTTTTCTTTGACGGCGCGCGATGCAAAAATGGCGCCGGTGCAGGGGTGCTTCTGGTTTCTCCGACCGGGATCCGGAAGGACTATACCTACAGGTTGGCTTGGAGTTGCACTAACAACTCGGCGGAGTACGAAGCCCGTGCTTGGGTTTGCGAAAGGCGGAGAGGTTGGGATTAAACACTGCGGATCTTTGGAGATTCGGAGTGGTGTGCCACCGGGTTACGAACAAGTGCGCCTCCAAAAGCACTATCTCAAGGCGTACCGCAACCGGGTGTGGGACCCGATGGAGTCGTTTGACTCGTTGAATGTCAAGGCGATATCGCGTGAGAAAAACAAACACGCGACATTAGGCGTCCGTTGGAGCCAGGTACGTTCCGGTGATGACGTTGTCCGAAACCGAAGCCGGTTCGCACTATTTACGAGCCTTCGTGCTGATAAGGACACCTACGGCAGGTGTTCGATTGTGACGAGGAGATCGTCACATTTTTGGTTAACGAAGTTGGTTCAATCGAAGGTAGAGACCCTGATGACGAGCAATATGAGGGGTTGATACAGTTAAAAAATAATCATGTCCCAAAAGGACTGATTACTTTGGAGAGTCTATTTGATCAGAATGACAGAGCTATATCTCATAGGATCAAAGTAGACCCGAAGCAGTATGCCGACCTGGAACTTGAACCTGGTAAAACTATCAAGGTCGGGACAGATCGCACTTCGGAGGAACTTGAGCAGATCAGATCACTGTGCCGAGAGTTCCCCGACATCGTGGCCTGGTGCTACGAGGATTTGAAGGGGTATGACAGAAATGTAATCCAGCATACCATTGAGCTAGAGGATGGCGCCAAGCCATTCCGTCAGAAGCAGAGGGCCGTAAATCCGAAAATTGAGGCCATGATGAAAGCCGAGCTCTTGAAGATGCTTGGAGGCCAAAATCATCTACCCCATCAAACATTCATCCTGGGTCGCGAATTTGGTGCTGTGAGGAAAAAGAATGGCGACATTCGTCTGTGTCGACTTCAGAAACCTGAATCAGGCTTCCCTCAAGGACCACTATCCGCTTCCCCAAATTGACCAAATTCTACACATCGTTGCTGGAGCCCAGAGATTCTCACTTTTAGATGGATTTTCCGGCTACAACAGATTTGGGTCAGGGATGAGGACCGAGCATAAAACGGCGTTCACCACCAAATGGGGGACGTTCGCCTATCAGCGCATGCCTTTCGGCTTATCCAATGTTGGTGCCACATTCCAAAGGGCCATGGACCTGGCATTAGAGCTGCTCAATAAGATCATTGTCATCTACCTTGATGACATGGCTGTTTTCTCTCACCAAAGAGGGGATCATGTTTCCCACCTGCGGCAAATATTTGAGAGGTGTCGAGAATTCGGCATTTCTATAAACCCGAAGAAGTCTGTCTTCGCGGTAAAAGAAGGTAAGTTCTTTGGGACATGTCATCTCCGAGAAAGGCCTCGCCATTGACCCTGACAGAGCGAAGCCCTCCTTCGCTTGCCGCCCCAATCGATAAAAAAGGGCTGCAGTCCTTCTTCGGTCGGATTAATTCGTGCGGAAGTTCATCCCGGACTTCGCACAGGTGATCAAGCCTATGGCCGAACTGCTGAAAAAAGATACAACTTACGAATGGACTGATGAGAGAGAGCAAGCCTTCGAGGAAATCAAGGCTCGAATTGCGCAAGCTCCGGTGTTGATAAACCCGGACTACTCCAAGGACTTCATCCTCTATGCGGTGGGAGAACCGGAAAGTTACGCCGCAGTCCTAACTCAGAAGGGAGACGATGGCGAGGAGCGCCCCATAGCGTTCTTGAGCCAAGTGATTCAGCCGCATGAAGAAAAGTACAACTTTATAGAGCGGCGAGTTCACGCGGTCATGAAATCCCTCCGAAAGTTCGGGCATTTTGTCTCCCGAGAGCAAAACGGCTGTCTTTGTGATTCACCGGACGTTCGGAGCTTCATCATACAAGGAGAGCCGGGTCACAAGAGAGCGGGATGGATTGCAAAAATCCAGGAGTTCGACATCGAAGTGCGGCCCACCAAGCTTATCAGAGGCCGAGCCTTGTGTCAGGAGCTGGCCCGAAGCGCTGTAGCCGGCATCTCCGCCTGTAAGTGGGAGGACACAGCGACAAGCATCTACCTAGCCAACTCCTTATCGGAGGAGAGTGATTGGACAGATGAGGGTGAGATATTTCTGCACCGGAAGATGTCCGGATCACCTGAACGCCTCACAACGAAGGAGATTTCGGCTAGGTGCACTCAAGTACACTCTTCGCCCCGAGGGGCTTTACTTCAAAAATATTGACGGCATCCTGTTGCGGTGCGTCATGAAATCAGACCAGCCCAGGGTCCTCGGAGATTTTCATTCCGGGATGCCTGGAGGTCATCATTCTGCAAGGCCTACGGCCTTAAAAATAATTAGAGTCGGGTACTATTGGCCCACTCTATTTACGAACGCTTATGCGGTCTGTTCCAAGTGTGATCAATGCCGAGAGGTTTCTTGGCGAAACGAGAAAAGCACCCCTGCCCCTTCAACCGATTCAGGCCGAGACTCCGTTCCAGCAATGGGGTCTAGACTTCATTGGGGTGATTTCGCCTAGTTCCTCTGTCGGACACAAGTTTATTCTTACAGCCACCGATTACTTCACACGGTGGGCAGAGGCGATCCCAACCAAAAACGCGGACCAAGAAACGGTCATCAGGTTCCTTGAGAGCCTGATTACCCGCTTCGGGGTTCCAGAGTCAATTGTGACGGACAATGGTCCGGGATTCGCAAGCGCTGTACTCACGGAGTACAGTGGCAAACTTGGCATTTATCACAAAATGTCTTCTAATTACTACCCGCAAGGGAATGGCCTTGCCGAGTCTACTAACAAGAACCTCCTGAAGATCATCAGGAGGACCATTGACAGGAACAAGCGGACTTGGCATTTACTCCTGAACCGGGCGCTGTGGGCGGACAGAGTTTCATTCAAGAAATCCATCAGAACGTCCCCTTATGCGCTCGTCTATGGCAAAGAGGCTGTCATGCCATCCCACATTGAAATCCCTGCCCTATGGATGTTGGACGAAGACAGGAGCAGTGGAGACCCGGTGGATGACAGACTGTGCCAACTCCTGCCGATTGGAAGAAGACGAGAGAAAAAGCATACCGAGGCCTTCACCAATCATATTGAAGCCACTCAAGGCTGGTTTGCAAAAGGCACCACTGCCCGAGTTTTTAAAATCGGGGACCTAGTGCTGAAGTGGGACTCATTTAAGGCGAAGCCGGGCAACCACGGGAAGTTCGATGCCCTCTGGGAGGGCCCTTATCAGATTGCCCGGGTGAACCAGTTCAATGCTTACGTGCTTCGGGATATGGAGGGTCAGCTCCTACCTATCCCCGTTAACGGGTTCCACTTAAAAATCTACCGCTGCTGAAGGTGCCCGATGGGCCCTTCTTTGTAAAAATTTCCCTTATGCATTTTTATTTTTCAGCATGTACAGTTTTCCAGCTTTCAGTTTTCCATTTGTTTGAGCCAAAGCGGGACATTGGGAGAGAACACAGACTTCGCAGCGAAGTCTGTTGTCGCCTCTCAGAAGGGGCGAAGTTCGTGAAGGGAGCTGCTTGTAAAAACAGTAAAAACAGCTAAGTGGCGGTGCGCTGCCCGACTTCGCAGCGAAGTCGGGCTGCGCACCGCCAAAGGCGCAGTTTGAAAGAAGAAGCTGCAAAGGAGTGAGTGTTCGGACTGCGCTCAGTTTTTGAGCGAGCGAAGTCCGTATACACTCGGCTTTCGCGCGAAGTTCGCAACTCGCCGCGATTGAACGAAGGCGAAGTGCGAACTTCGCCAGAACTGGGCGAAGTCCGAGCGCGCTCCATCACAAAAGGCAACAAACATTCGAAGCCTCATCCGAAAGTTGCAAAGGTCGGACTGCGCCCGATCCTCGGCGCAGTTGGAAAAGAAAGGCAAGTCTTAACGCAAGTGTTGGTTCGGACTGCGCCCGATTTTGGGGCGAAGTCGGATCGCGCCCAACTTTGGGGCGAAGTCCGATTGCGCCCTGTTTTCTGGGCCAGCTCGGACGGTTTAAAAAATAAATAAAAAATTCCAAGCATGGGCCCAGGGCGCATTGCGTCAGTTAGAGATGGGTTTCCGCACCAAAGGGTTTTTCTTGAGCAGTGTGCCCAGATTGCGGCAGTGACGTCAGCCATGGCGCAGCGTTCAAAGTTAAATTTAATGATTGCGCAATCTTCAAGGAAAGCGCAATCAAAGAAGCATGGCGCGGCAGCCGGGGTACATCTTTCAAGACATTCTCCTGTGCGGCCACCCAAAAATCATAACGCCTTCACTTGCCAGCCGACCTACCCCCTCCTGCGCGACATTAATGACGCTGTCATTGTCTAGAAAAGGGGGTCTGATGCATCCAGACATGCCAAATCGTGCAGATTATTCCTGTGACTGCGAAATCTGTTGCAGACGTCCAGAAATCGTAATTATTGTTGTTTCGGAGGGATGGACAAAGGAAAGTTGCCAATGCCAGCGCAATCCAGCGAAGGGCGCGAACTGGGGGATTTACCGCAGTCAAGTGTTTTCAGGAGTGAGACACGCCGGAGCAAAAGTCAAAATCCCGGCCAAAGAAAGTACAGCGTGGGCAAGCCCCACCACCACCGGTTAATTACCTGTCGGGATACAAGGACGGCTCGTTTTCCATGAGCCTTACTAAGCTGCGGATAAATGTGGAGAGTTGGGCTGACAAGGTTTCGCCCTCTCACCATTTCGGGGCGGCGTACAAGTCGAACCTTTTCCGGTTCTTGTGCCCTCCTGTCCATCAATGCCCGGAGCTGGTAGACCTAATTGTCAGACATTACAGACCAGCTACCCGGCAAATTTGCAGCTCCAGCGGTAAACCCTTGTTCGCACTTCGCAAAGAGACTGTCCAGCCGGCCTTCGCCCCAGGGTTGGAGTATGACTCCAGCACGATTGTCAGAAAGATAAATCTTGGCGAGCAAGCGGGACGCTTCACGCACACAAAAAGGATGAGGGATTTCCTCAATTCAGAGCTGAACGCCCCGCTCGCAGCTGGACAATGGCCAACCGGCCCCATACCCTTGGAGAGGTTTCAGAGCAAATACATATACACCATTCTGGCGTGGGTCCTCGGCTGCGACTCTGACGAGTGGTACAGCCGTACCAGCTAGCGCTGCGAGAATGTCTCCTATGCGGAGAATCCTATGAACCAGCAGCGCAGAGAAGTGGAAAGCGCCCTATCTTCTTTGGTAGGCGGGTGGCTTGCATACGCCATTCACTCCCGGCCTGGTGAAGCTCCGAAAAAGCGATCAAGCGAATTTCGGTTCGGTTCCTTCTTGGCTTGGCTTTGTTTGTATCATTTGCACTCCCGGATGCGGATCCCTAACCTTGAAGAAGGTGAATGAGAGGGAGAGCCACGGCCCGTCTATGGTGGACGGATGACCTATACCGGAAAGGGTCTTACTACAAGTTCAACTTCAACTTTACGGGATTGGTCATGTCGGTCTTCGGCGATGGTGAGATCCCTCGCCCCCGCGGGAAATGACGAACTATTTGTTAAATCGCAAGCTCGGGGACGTTTTTAGGCGCGCGAGGGATTGTGGTCGGAATCTACGGATTCAAGGGCAAACCTCATCTGCTGCCCCTGCGGTGCACGGATCATCGGTTTGGGATGGAGGTTGCGCGGCGGATGGATTACGTTGAGGAGGAGTTCGGCCGGGGAAAGAGAAAGGGCCAAATCTTTCAATATCCTCTTTCCTGGGCGAACGTTGAGATTTCTGAGATAGGACAGCATGTCTATCTCGAGCGGGAGCTTTTTGACATTGGTCTGATTCTGCTGCCGCAGCGCTGGAAGTATGACCCACACGGGATAAGGGGAAAGTTTGCACATATCTGCCCCCGGGCGGATATAATCGAAGACAGATGCGATGTGGTCCATGTTGACCTCGACTGGGAGATTGACTCGATGGAAGCATGGCCTCCGTGGCGGGATTTTCTTTGCGAGGAGGTAGCATATGACCCCGAGCGAAACCCGGACCACAAGTTCTCTTCTCCGGGATTTAAAAAATTCATCTCCAAGCTAGCGAGGCCTTAGCGGCCAAAAGAAAAGGTTGTTGAATGTTGGAATATGAGGTGTCGCACGCAGCACGATAAATCCATCAGGAGAAATCTAGCCGTTGATGACGACTTTTCAGCCCTATATGACCAGCACATTGCCGGCTGGCGGCCTTTCGCATTTCGAGATTACGTTCCCCGAGGTCCCTTCGAGGGTTATAAAGGGGATCTTCCTCCCAACGGTTGTACACTTTGCAAGCGCCGGCGTGGGCCCAGCAGACATCCGAATGGACCCAATGCAGCCTGTGGCTTCCAAGGTGGCGCTTGAAAAGGCGAAAAAATCGGTCAAGTCAACGCCGAGGTGACTCCTCAGGCACAAAAGACGCCAGCGCCACCAGCGAGCGGACCGGCCGTGGCAGACCTTCTGCAAGTCAAACCTCGGTACAAGTTTACCGTGGGAACATCAGCGCCCGCTGCACCTGCTTCATCTCCTTCTTCCGAACCAGCCATCGCTCCAGAAAAGAAAAAGAGGAAGAGAGTTGAGAAAGATCAGGCGACCCTAGTCGACGGTCGCAGCCAGTCGCGAGCCGCAGCCGCGTCCAGCCGCTCCAGAGGTTGTTTCTCTGGATAGTCCTGAGCCAGCCGCCGGAACCAGAACCGCAGACATTCATCCAGCATCGGCTCAGGCGGAGCCCGCAGGTACGTTCGCTGCCCCGCTCCCTTTGATCTCATCTAGCCCTACTCCTACTCCATCTCCCGCTCAATCCGAGCAAGTCGTGGCCGCATCTTCCTCCCCATCTCCACACCCTTCTAGCGGCCCCCATTCTTTCAACCAGTTGCTCAGGACCCCAACGCCTCCCTATCCACGAGTCAAACCCCAAACCCTTCACCTGTGGTTAGTACTGAAGCCGCGCGTTCACCGTTGCATCCATCGCCTCAGCCGCTTGAAACCCTTCCAGCATCAACCGCTCCGATCTCCACTTCCCGGTCGCCCTCAAAAGCGGCCGCTCCTTCCAAAGTCCGTCCGGTTCCTCCTATTTCCCTTGTCGCAGGAGAGACGTCTCAGCAGAACCCTAGGCTGGGGGAACCAGACTTCATGGACGACCTCCAGAACACGGATGATTTGCCTCTGGCAGCTAGAGCTGTAGAATACCCTATCTCTTTCCTCCAAAACCTGAAGCGGAGGAGACCTGAAGAGATAGCCGCCCCGGTAAAGCGCACCAAGTTTGACTTCGAGAGGAGAGTGCTTACGACAGAGAAGATAACTCCGAAAGTGAAGAAGCCTCTCGGGAAATGACCAGGGCGGACTACGAGCTCCAGACAAAGGAGAAGAGCTTTGACGATATTCACCCGCAATACGAGATTCAGGGAATCCTTCGTAAAGCGGATAATCTCCTTGTCAAAAATGCGGAGGAACAGGGAAGAGCTTTTCCGGTTGCGGGACAAGACAAGACAGCTTGAAGAGGACCTGTCTGGGTCCACGAGCAGCTGGAAGCGGCGCAACGAGAAATAGATGAATTAAAAGCCCGGCTGGCCGCTTCTCGGCAAGAAGCCGCAACGGAAAAGCAAGCAGCCCTGGAGCAGATTTCTCAGCTCCAGGAGTCTTTGAAACAGGCGCAGTCGCAATCTGCAGAGAGAGCATCTCAAGCGACGGTCTTTTCAAAGAGCAAAGTTAAGGAGATGCGGGCTGATCTGCTGCGGGGATGCAAGCCCCACACGTATAAGGCTATGTCGGTTCTGGATTTCGCATCCAGGATCCAAGAAGTTTCTGCCAGGGAAAGCCTGTGGTAGAGGAGGCCGAACGCCAGGCGAAGCAATGGCTGGACCTGGCGATAAATCTTCAAGAGCGCGAGCGCGATGGCCTCCAATTCTCCCCCATGTCCTCATTCGCTGCAGAATGGGCAGATGCAAGGGTAACCTTGCATAAATATTTTAAGAAAGTAGAAGAGGTGAGGGTTGCCAGACGAATGCTGGATGCATTTGAACATGAAAGAGACATTTGTATGGCTCCCTTTCACGCTCTCTCCGAACTAGGGTGCCCGGGCTTTGTTGAGAATGGTGAGTTTCTCACCCATGAGCAAGTGAAAAAGAATTGGCGGTCCTTTGAGGCAGATACAGCTGAAATTAATAGCTGGACCGAGCCAATTCAAGAAAGTCGAGTCACCCGAGATGGTGTCCAAGTCTTTGCAAGATCAGCTCCTACTTCCAGGAGATGGGAAAAAGATACCTCACCATCGACCTGCATGCGGTCGCTGCTTTCCACGCAGCATTAGAAGAAGTTGCTGACCGCCGACCATTCGAAGCAGAAGCCTAGGGCCAAGCCCAGGCCGCATACAACCGCATCTGCGAGGCAGAAGCCAGAGCTGGAGAGCATTCGGAAGAGATTCTGAGGAGGC
Organism: Wollemia nobilis; assembly: GCA_028583015.1. Lineage (NCBI taxonomy): Eukaryota > Viridiplantae > Streptophyta > Pinopsida > Araucariales > Araucariaceae > Wollemia > Wollemia nobilis. The sequence continues at coordinate 1,015,295 of JAQPPZ010001579.1, read as the reverse complement.
AGCGCCGGAAGTGAATCTGAAGAACGGTTGCCGCGAGGAGAACGGCTAGAGCAGCGAGAAGCAGGGGAAGCAAGTTCCTCTGCACCCAATGGATGAAGGCATGGATTCTTTGCGCCGAGGCGAGCTCGACACCCCGCGAGCCGCCAGAAATGTTGCCACATTTTGCACGGGGTGCAATGTTTTCAGTTTTGTAGCAGTGCTGCTCTTCCTTTTCCCTCTTCCTCTCTTTCCCTTTCTTCTTCTCTCCCTTTCTCTCTCTTCCCTACATTCTCTTTCTTCCCCCTTTCTTTTGAGCCCCTCAGTCAGATCTCAAATTTGACAAGGTTGCCCTGAAAAATGGCTAAGTGTCGGTGCGAAGTCCGACTTCTCCCAGTTTTGGTGCGAAGTCCGACTTCTCCGTGTTTGGTGCGAAGTCCGACTTCCCCTCTACAGGCGCACCTTGTAGCGTGGCGGATGGCGGGAAAAATGACTAAGTGCTGGGGCGAAGTCCGACTTCGCGGCGAAGTCGGACTGCTCCCCTTTCCGGGCGAAGTCCGTTCGGCGGCAGAAATCAGCTTTCACCTGTGCGCAACCCGACTTCGCAGCGAAGTCGGAGTGCGCCCTTTGACAGGTGCGCAGTAGGGAAACAAACTCAGAATTTGACCAAGGCATGAAGGCCTTCCCGACTGCGCTGTTTTCTGCCTGCGCAACCCGATGGCGCTCATATCCTGGGAGAAGTTGGATAAACTGCCTTTCAAGGCAAGCACGTGTCAAACAGCATCATCCGACAAGTGTCCAGCTTTGGGATCTGAGCCAAGACGTGCCGAGCAAAAGGACAAGCATGGGCTGCACTACTTATGCCAGGTGCCTCATTTAAAGCTGATTGGAGGTTCTACCTGCTCCAGCTGCCCGCATTCCTGCCGATGAGAAGTTCTACCTAACGCGCTGCCACGTAGCTGTCCAGCTTCCAGGGAGACCATGCTGCGGGTACAGTCCTGTCCGACAAAGGTCAGCATTAGCAGCTCCGTCGCCGCTTTTGTCAGCTAGTGTTTGACTGGGACTTTGTGCCCATTAATGTAACGGGAGGGACTCGGGCTATAAATACCCACCACATTTTCATTGTAAGGTGGTGGAAGGGGAATGTCTGTTAGGGAACCATTGTAACTGTGCTTCTGCTTATCAATATAAAGTATATGCCTGGCTCTGTTCTACTTCTTTTATTTTTTATGTTGCCTCTCCTTTACATTTCTGCTTTACGTTTTCCTGTGTCATGGCTTGTTGATTCGCTTCAGCATTTGGTGGTCAGGTATTCCTGAGGCATTGCTTGTGTCATGGCTTGTTGATTCACTTCAGCATTTGGTGGCCAAGTACTCTTGGACTTCATTGATTAGAGGATACATAGAATAAATGTGGTAGCAGTTCCTTCAGTTTGTGTGTTATGTTTATGTTGTTGTACGTAGTGGTGATTGATGCATTGCCGTGCTGTTAGTTCTCCTTGTAGGGAGAATGTTTGCTAGGGGACCATTGTAGCTGTGCGTACAAATTCTCTGCATAACACACATACTTGGATCTGACATCTCTTGGTTGCTTTTATGTTTATGTTGTTGTCCGTAGTGGTGATTGATGCGTTGCCGTGCTGTTAGTTCTCCTTGTAGGGAGAATGTTTGCTAGGGAGCCATTGTAGCTGTGCGTACCCTGCTTTATACAGAAAGTATACTTAGGCTTTGCAGTTCCTGGTTATGCTTTGTATTTATGATGCAGTAAGTAGCGGTGATTGATGTGTTGCTGTACTGTTAGTTCCCCCCACCCAACTCCAATCACATTTGTAAATTCTTTCCGCATTTTTATCTCTTTCCTGCACTCTCATCTCAAACCATAAAAACCCACAGGAGCCGGCCTTCTCCGGAGATTGGCACGGAAGGCATTCCTTCCTTCCGGCCTTTCAAGCTGGTGGGCGAATCTAGGCGCATTAACACAAAATCCTTTCCTTATGGTAGATTCGTAACCAACAGTTACATGGGAGTGGAGTTGAAGATACATGTTGGGGTTTCGAGCATCTTTCATTAATTGGGGAAGTTGGTGTAATGCCACTTTTCACTTGATACCTTCAAATTGCATTTAAGGGGGGATGCCGATGAACATATAAGCCATCTTGTCGGCCCCTTTGGCATGTTTTTATTTTGTCATTGGAAGTATTTTATTATTACTTTGTAATGTGTGGGCGAGATTGACTATTGTGTATCTCATCTCCTTGAGACTATGTAAAGGCATCTCAATTTATCATTGTATAATCAACTTTCTTGTGTGGACCCTAAAGACTGTTGAATTTTCCTTATTATTGAAGTCGTGTCTTATTATGTGAATATTTTAACACTTTGCAATGATAGATTCGCTAGTATGTTTTTCTTTAGGTTGAGATGACCCCATTTTATATCTTAGTGACACCCTTTTGTCTATTGAGTTGCACTCTTCGTGGATTGCAATTTTTTGCCTTTTAGGTTAATAATCCTTCACACCTCTAGTTGCACCCTTTGCTCCAATCACACCTCTTCATGTCTAAGACCGTGCTTAACATCTCAATTCACACTCTTATTTCGTATTCTTGGTGGAAAGGACAAGAGTACTTCATGGCTTAGGTTGCACCTTTTTTCATCTTGGATCGTAACGGTTTCTTATTTTAAGTAGATAAATGCTGATTATATGTTGCGAAGGAGTTGCGTGGGTGACATGAATTGCATTAAATTATCCCAACATGAATATTGTCAAACACTAGTTGAAAATGGGCACAAGCTTAAAGTTATGCTGGTTACAAGCCAAAATGAATATAGGCTACACAATTATTGTTTGATGATTCTATGCTCCATCTTCAACTTCAGTTTTATTCCAAATTTACAAGAAGAGCTTAGAAATTCATTATATGTCCACATTGTGGCTTAAAAGGATGTGCAAGCCATTATGTTTATACTTGATCTATGGCATATCGTGACTATGGGAGTATTTTTATCATGCATTGGTGGAAAGGACACGAGTACCTCATGGCTTAGTGTATTAATTCAGCACAATGATAACTTTGAATGCATGCAAACACATGATTGCAAGGAAGACAATTGAGCAGTTGCTTTTCAACATCATTGTGATTTGGTTCAAGTTGTTGACATTCATCAACCCATATTGAGATAGTAACTATGTCGGTGCCTTATGTAAGGTGTTAAGAACTAAAGCAAACACCGATCTTAAGCATAGCACACAATTTATTCTGTAACTATTCTGTGCCTACAACAAAAGTCATCTGTCAAGAATTAGGTCTCTCATATGTTTAATACCGGCTTTGATTGCAGAGTGTATGATCCACTTTTCACCCCAACAACATTATCTCAGGTGCACCTTGGTTTGTATTGTAAGCCCTCTTGTTTTCAGCAACTTAGCACCACAATGCAAGATCCTCAACTACATAAAATTGCCATGCCCATTAGCCCAGAAAGCTAATGAACAAAGCCATCAGGTTCACTAGGTGCAAAAACCGACATACAATCAAGTAATATACAAATGATGATATGATCAACTCTAAGAAAACCATTATCTTGTGTTTACCATGTTTGGTCGCATCCAATGAAAGACTGCATTAAGTGACCTAACTATTATATCGAGTTACCATGTTATGTACCCTGTCAAATTGTTGAACATGTTGGTGTCAATATTTTTATTTGAAACTTTATACCTCCTTGTTGGTCATTACATCTTCAACATAGAGTGCTTGAAACACTTTTGGACTTTATTTTAGATGAGAAAGTGAAAAAATGATTTCAACCTAATCATGGCATGACTTCTTGATGAGTTTATTTTAAACTAGCACAAGCCACCCTCCCAACACACAAACCTTTGTAAACTATGGTTTGCCAATGTTGGCATGGCACTGCACAAATGTATAGAATTAGTTAAGCAGATCCTATGTTGCCACACAACCAAATGGTGTTCAACAGAGTAGGCACTCAATGATTCGCACATTCCATGATACTCGTGTTAGAAACCTTCTAGTTAAAATAAGCACATCCACATAAATATTGCAATAAAAACAGTAAATCATGAAAGAACAAAATATTGCAATACGAAATGGAAATGCAACAATCTATATTAATCTCAACAGAATCACAATACAAAATCGTGGGCCTCTTCGAGGGGGCAACCTCCTAAACAGAACTTTGATTCAATATGCAAAAAGAGATACATCCATCTATGCCCCTTGCCTTTTTAAAGACTCTTCATAACCCTAAACCTAACGCTCAAGGGTCGGCTCACATGCAAGTTGCCACCCGAGCTAGAATCTTCTACCAAACAAACAATTACATTCTTTATAATGGTTACATTAAATGGCCCCACTTGTCTAGGCGCCTCTAGTGCCACAAACTATTACAAAACATTACATAATATCATTAGGATGGGGTCCCCACGTTAGAAAGGGGGTCATTACATAGTAATGTTAGGATGGGGTCCTAACATGCCCTTCCCCTTCAAAAAGCTTTGTCCTCAAAGCTGGAGATGAGGAAACTATTGTTGGAGCTGCTGGAGGGACTCCCATGTGGCATCTTCAGGTTGTAATCCTCGCCATTGAACAAGAACATCAGTGATGACATGGTTGCGAAGGGTGCATGATCTCCGGTCCAAAATTCGTTCAAGCTCGAGAATGATGGATCCTTCTTCATCCAACTCTGGTAATGTGGATTGAACCTGTACCTTGTTGCCAACAACCTTCTTTAGGGAGGAGACATGAAAGACTGGATGGATCTTGGAAGTGGTCGGAAGGGCCAATTTGTAGGTTGTTGAACCGATCCGTTGTAACACCTGGTAGGGACCATAGTATTTGGTTGCAAGTTTTTGGCATCCATGGAGCTGGAGTGATGATTGTTTGTAGGGCTGTAGGCGGAGAAAGACCATATCCCCCACTTCAAAGCTGCGCTCAGAACGATGTTGATCAGCTTGCTGATGCATACGATTCTGGGCCAATTCAAGATTTGCCTTAAGTTGTTGGAGGACGACGACATGTTGGCTGAGAGTGGAATCTACAACTTGAACCTTGGAGCTTCCTGGAATGTATGAGGAGGGTGTTGGTGGAGGAAGACCATATACTGCTTCAAATGGTGTAACCTTGGTAGCGGTATGATATGAAGTATTATACCACCATTCGGCCAGAGGGAGCCATTTAGCCCATTGTGTAGGATGTTCTGATGCAAAGCAACGAAGGTATGTTTCCAAGCACTTGTTAACAATTTCTGTTTGGCCATCAGTCTGAGGGTGATAGGCCAAACTCATTTTGAGTTGAGTGCCCTGCAACTTAAACAGTTCTTGCCAAAAGTGACTGGTAAAAGTAGGGTCCCTATCTGACACAATAGATTTGGGCATTCCATGAAGGCGAAAGATGGAGTCTAAAAAGATTTGAGCAACTATGGAGGTTGTGTAGGGATGGGATAAGGAACAAAAATGAGCATACTTTGTGAGACGATCCACTACCACTAGAATGACTGATTTTCCTCCCGATTTGGGTAACCCTTCAATGAAATCCATAGAAATATCTGTCCACACCTGTTCCAGAATTGGCAAGGGCTGAAGGGTTCTTGGGGAACACAGTTTCACCTTTCATCCTTTGGCACCTATCACATTCTACCACAAAATCTTGAATATCCCTTTTCATTCCCTTCCAAAAGAAGGTTCGTTTGGTCCTTTCATAGGTTTTTAGAAACCCAAAATGTCTCATCGTTGGTGATGCATGCATTTCTTGTAAGATGAATTCTCGCATTTGTGAATTTTGTGGAATAACAAGTCGGTCATGATATCTCAAGTCTTGACCATCCCAGGTGTATCTAGGGCATGAGTTGGGCTCTGCTTGGAGTTTGTGGATCAAAGTTTGCAAATTGGAATCCTTGGCCATTTCTTCTCTGAGTTGATTGATCCATTGAGGAAGTGGTGTAGATATAGCATTTAACATACCTTGATCTTCATATTGTCGGGATAGTGCATCGGCCACTACATTCTCCTTTCCTTTTTTATATGTGATTTCATAATCATAGCCCAACAATTTAGATACCCACCTTTGTTGTTTGGGTGTGGCTACCCTTTGTTCCAAGAAATACTTAAGACTTTGATGGTCGGTTTTGATTGAAAAGTGACGCCCAATGAGATATGGCCTCCAATGATTAACAACATGTAAAATGGCTAGCATCTCCTTTTCATAAGTAGATTTGCCCAAATTTCTGCCCGATAGTGCTCTACTAGTGAAAGCCAATGGTCTTCCTTCTTGCATCAAAACTGCCCCAATTCCATTGCCAGAAGCATCACTTTCAATTACAAAAGGTTTAGAAAAATCAGGCATTGCTAACATCGGGGTGGTTGTCATAGCTTGTTTTAATTCCTTGAAAGCGTGCTCTACTGGTTCTGACCAAATAAATGAATTCTTTCTCAACATGGTTGTTAAAGGAGCCACTATCTTTCCATAGTTCTGCACAAATTTTTGGTAATACCTAGTGAGTCCCAAAAATCCTCGAAGTCCCTTGAGGGTTTGAGGCTTTGGCCATTCTTGAACAACCTGAATCTTTTTAGGATCTACTTTAACTCCTTTGGAGACAATGTGACCCAAATACTCTACTTCTTGCATACCAAAAGAACACTTTGATCGCTTGGCATAAAGTTGATTCTCAAACAAAAGTTGCAAGGTCTGATCCAAATGTTGGAGATGCTCCTCCCAAGTGCGACTATAAATCAGAATATCATCAAAGAAGACTAGAATAAATTTGCGAAGGAAGGGCCAAAAAATGGCATTCATCAAACTTTGAAAAGTGGATGGTGCATTGGTCAAACCAAATGGCATAACCAAAAATTCGTAATGCCCTTCGTGAGTCCTAAAAGCAGTTTTAGGAATGTCGTCTTCCTTGATTTGAATCTGATGGTATCTAGACTGCAAATCCAATTTTGAGAAAAATTGGGCACCATGCAACTCATCAATTATCGGAATGGGAAATTTGTCTTTAATAGTTATTTTATTGAGTTCTCTGAAATCCACACACAAATGCCAAGACCCATCTTTTTTCTGTACCAACAACATTGGGGAAGAATAGGGACTAATGTTGGGGTGAATAACCCCTACAATGAGTAGTTCTTGCACCATCTTCTCGATTTTTGATTTTTGGACATATGGATACCTGTAAGGGTAAACATTTGGAGGAAGACTACCTGGAATAAGCTGAATTGCATGGTCATGAGTATGATGAGGGGGTAGTCCTTTGGGTTCCTCAAAGATTGTGGCATGTTTTTGCAATAAAAGTTGTAATTCCTCCTGATGGTCCTTGTCCCCATCATCTGGAGCTTGTATAGCAAATAGTTGGGCCACAACTCCATGGGATGACTTTTTAAATAGTTTCTCCATCCTATGAGATGAAACAAGTTGAGTAGCCCTAACCTTCATGCCCCGTAAGGTGTACTCTGTTCCTTGCTGGCTGAATTTCATCCATAGCTCAGAAAAATCCCACAATACTGGGCCCAACATTCTCAGCCACTATGCTCCCAAAACAACATCACACCCACCTAGGGGTAAGGCAAACATATCCGCCTTAAGATTATATTCCCCTATTTGTACCTTGACATTTCGACACTTTCCTTTACAAGGCAAAGTTCCTCCATTGGCAATCATGACTTCAAAGGAGTTACAAGTATTTATATAACAATTTCCCTGTTTTGCCACTCTTGGGTCAATAAAGTTATGTGTGCTTCTAGAGTCAATGAGAATTATTACTCGTTGTCCTTTGAAGTGTCCTATCACCTTCATGGTTTGGGGAGTTGATATTCCTGCTAAGGCATGCACCGAAATTTTTGGTTGGGATTCTTTTGGGGCTTCTGGCTGTTCTGTTTGTTCCTCTTCTTGATGATCCTCTTCCACCTCTGGAGATTTTATGGTTGTTGCCTCATCCACATCAAGCAAATACAATTTTTGTTGCACACATTTATGTCCTAGGAATACTTCTCATCATAGTTATAACATAGCCCTTGGGCTCTTCTAGCTTCCATCTCTTCTCGTGTCAACTTTTTGATGGCAGGAGATTTGATGTTGGCTTGGACGAAAAAGGTGGTTGAGATTGGGAAAACTTGGAGGTGCATCCTTGAGCCTTAAATTTATCTTCTACCAATCTAGCCAATGCTATTGCTGTATTGTGGCCTTAACATTTTAACTTCAGCTTTAATGTCATCCTTCAAACCACTCACAAAATAACTTTGGAAGAATTCTTGACTCAAGCTAGTGGTATGATTGGCCAATTTTTCAAACTGAGCTTGATAGTCTCGAATAGTTGAAGTTTGTTTGAGTTTAGAAAGGGCTCTTGTAAAATCTTCATACTCACTAGGGCCAAATCGAGTGAGTAGTTGTTTCTCAAATTCATCCCAAGTAAGCTCGGGGTGTGCTTTTCTGAGCCATTGATACCATTGTAGGGCATCCGATTCAAGATTGAAAGATGCAATTGTGAGATGTATATATTGCAGGACATTATGAAGACTGAAATATTGTTCTGCTCGACACAACCATCCATTTGGATCCTTTCCATCAAATTTTGGAAAGTCTAATTTGGGCAGTTTATATCCATTATTATTGTGTGCTTCCCTTCCTGGATTGCTTGGCCCTTCGCCCTTATGGTCAAAAGAACCAAATCGACCATATGTGTGGGTGTTACTACTTAAACGACCTTCCAAGTCTACAATTTTTCCATTTACTTCCTCCTTCATCTCCTTCTGTTCCCTTATCACATAGGCCATGGAGTCATGTAAAGTTTTGATTTCATCCCTTAACTGATTTCCCAAATGCTCCCCCATTGAGTTACTTGAGCAATAATTTTTTGATCCATTTCTTGTGCCTTTTGTTGTTCCCTAGTGCCTGTAGCCATACTCTATGATTTTTGACCTTCTAAGGATACTTACTAAAAATAGAAATACTATTTTGGTAGTTACTATTTTTAGTAATGGTCTCAAAAAAGTGTTTGGGTGCTATATATCAAAATGATCACCTTGAAAAGATGATCACAATGGACTAGGTCTCTAGATGATGTTTTTTGGCACCCTAGACTTTTAAGTCAAGTGTTGTTTTTCTCTTAGAGTCTTTTTTCACCAAGAAAATTGACTTTCTTCTCTTTTGACAACTACCTTGTCTGCTATTGTTTGTTTGACAACTCCCTAGCAGGCTTTATTTCTTATAATATATTTGTAGATGTTGACAATTGTCTTGACTGTATGTTATTAGCATACAGACTTTGTCTTGATTGTTATTGACTATGGCCTTGGTTGAAATTATACCCGATTGTACTTTCCTCTGGTAGACCTTGTCTTGACTGTTACTTTCACCACAATTTCCTTCGTCTGTTTTAGTATAGTCAATTCTGTGATAGTGTAGTCTCTTCAATATGCTCAATTTCTGTGGTAGGGTTCTTGGTGTTAGGGTTTAACATTCAACAAAAATAGGGTAACTCTAGGCCAAGGTGTGTGCACTGTCCATAGCCCTCTGTTATACCACAATGACGAACGATAATGCTCGGACCAATATTTTAGGCCACTACTCAAGGAGGATTCCACACATACCCTTGAGCGCACTACCCGCCTCTCTGACAATACGAGAGGGTGATCTTCCCGAGTGTTGTGCTCGGTGCACTATGGATAGATACACGGTCGAAAAGCTTCCTATGGCTAAAGGTTTCTCCTAATCCTAGGGGGTCTCCCGATATACCCAAAGATACGTGGGAGCTCAAGTCCGTATATGGGTGTTGTCTGAGGCCTGGGTATTGGAGTCTGATCACCCCTCACTTCACTAGACGCTTTATGGGCAATCTAGCTTAGCCAATAACGACAACTCCTCCATGATATTTTAAAACCCTCGACATAGGGTTTCTAACCTATTAAACTAAAACAGAAAAAAATGGCTCGATTTTTTTCTTTTTTAAAGGATAATAACTAGGAAAATGAAAGCAAGGAAAATTTATACCTAACAAGTCGAAATGGCAAGGCAAGAACTGTTGTAGTCGCAGTGGAACATGGCCCTAGAAAGTGCTCTGATACCACTTGTTAGAAACCTTCTAGTTAAAATAAGCACATCCACATAAATATTGCAATAAAAGCAGTAAATCATGAAAGAACAAAATATTGCAATACGAAATGGAAATGCAGCAATCTATATTAATCTCAACAGAATCACAATACAGAATCATGGGCCTCTTCGAGGGGGCAACCTCCTAAACAGAACTTTGATTCAATATGCAAAAAGAGATACATCCATCTATGCCCCCTTGCCTTTTTAAAGACTCTTCATAACCCTAAACCTAATGCTCAAGGGTCGGCTCACATGCAAGTTGCCACCCGAGCTAGAATCTTCTACCAAACAAACAGTTACATTCTTTATAATGGTTACATTAAATGACCCCACTTGTCTAGGCGCCTCTAGTGCCACAAACTATTACAAAACATTACATAATATCATTAGGATGGGGTCCCCACGTTAGAAAGGGGGTCATTACATAATAATGTTAGGATGGGGTCCTAACATCTTGTTAGTTACATGTGATCCTATCTTGAAAAGTATGTGTTGGGAATCAATATTAACACACAAGTGGGAAGGGCAAATTTAGGACAATCCAAGTTTTGGTCACCACACTCAAAACCTGGCCTAATTTGATATATTTCCTTGGAAATAGCTGTGCTGTATTAAATTGTTTGGCAATGTACTCACAACAAGGGTATCTCATGGGTCCTGACAAGTAGCCTGTGTCAATAACTTCCCTGCAATGAGTGCACAAATCATCACATGAAAGTTACTACTGCTCATAACAGTTATTCAGTGGGCGTATACTTGTAGAGGTTTGTTTTTGTAACCTAAACAATCTCAAATTTGTTGTTTTGGCCTTATGCATAAATCTTGGAAAATATGATTTTGCATTATGTGTGCATTTCTGGTTTCTTGTACTCCAATTTTACATATGAAACATACAGTCTTCATCATTCTGGAGCAACATTTAAAATCATTTTTTCTTCTTTGAACAGACAGACAGACATATAACCCATTGTGAATTGCTAACCTGTAGAGTGAGCTTTCATAAAGACCTCATACTCCCACAGTTCTACATGCCTCCAAAAATGGCATACACATTCTATGATGCACTTGGCATGTCCTTAGCCTTTTTTGTGTAATTAATGACATCTCCATCAGAAGACCAAGTTAACAGTAAAGTTTTGACCCTGTTGTTACCATGCAGATTCTATAGATCATCTGGCTGCATATCTTGTGGTCTTAGTAGGTAATAGACAAACAAGAGTGATTCAATTGCTTAACTTTGCGCTGAATATTGTTATAAAGTTGATTGAAGCAACTTATAATGCTTCTCCTTGAGCAACAAAAACTCAACTCAAAATTTCATTGAGAATAAACACATTTGATAGTTTAGCAAGACTTGTAAAGAGATCACATCATCAAGGATTTCTAAGTAATTACGTGTGTAATGTCCGTCTATGACAACTAAGATACAGTTACAAATTTTTATTTTTGAAAGAGAACATGTGGTAGTTCCTCTCGACTAATGAAAGTAACTCATACATAGTTTTAAGTCAAGATCAGATTGAGTACTCATATCAACATTCCATTATTTTAACAAGCCACATAGCAATGCACACCATCATTTTAAGCAATTATGCTTTTATGGTGGGATTTGAGCTTAGGTAAGTGCTTGAAGTTCCACATTTTATTATGTTATATTATGGAGTCAACTGCTATGGTAAAAGCTTATATAATTCCCTTATATAATATAATTGTCTTGTGCATCCTTAGAATCAACTCGTTATGCATATTAGATATCTACAAGGCAGATTGTTCGAACGAGGTTGAAGTTCCCTTATGTAAAGGTTTGTTCGATCGAGGCCAAGTTTCTTTATGGAAAAGTTTGTTAGGTCGTTACTCAAGTCCAAAACTTGGGTACCAAATATCCAAAATTATAAAATTATAAGGTTCGTTTGGTCAAAGCCGAACTTATTTGTGGAAAACTCTTTTAGTTGAAGTTGTATTATTTTATGGGAAGGTTTATTTGGACGAAGCAAAACTTATCTAAAAGAAAGTTTGGTTAGTCAAGGTTGAAGCTAATTAAGTGGAATTTTGTTCGGCAGGTGATTGTTTGAAATTAAATCCACTTAAACAAAAACAAAGTCGACTTTAAGCAAAGCTAACTTCTTGAGTTTGCCTTGAGACATTATCAGAATTCAGTTTTCGGATGAAGTAATATCATCTAAGATAGCTAAACTTTCTAAGGCTTAACTTTACTTTACTACTTGTATTATTAGAAGTTGAATGTGTCAGGTACAAACGGTACCCAAGTCCTGAACTTGGGTACCAAATCCAGCCCAAATCTACTAAATATCACTCTTAACATTGTTATGGAGCACAGATCTGAGATTGAAGTCCGAAGACCTAAGTCCAATGTCTGAAGACTGTAGACTGAAGATTGAAGTCCAAAGACCAAAGTCCAAAAAATGGAAGGTTCATTTGAACACTACCCAAAGTCCAGAGCTTGGGTACAAAATTCAACTAGAACTCATAAATCTCATCTCTGTACATTGTTAAGGTTCTGCAGTGTGAAGGTGGAAGGGAGTCTGAATTTTATCTTAACAAAGTTCTACACCTTATCATTTTGATAGGAGTAGCTTTGGATTCTCACAAAAAAGAAAGTTTTCCAAAGGATATAACAATGGATCTCTCAAATTTTCTAATGGTTAGGTTTTATGCATTCAATGTATGAAATTGGCAAGGATTTCCTAGATAGAGTGCGTCTCAGAGTAGGATATCGAATAGGCCTAATATATGTTTCTATCCCTTATTAAAAGGATTTCAATTGTGTTCCAATTAAGATAAGATATCATTAATTTATATTTCAAATGAAATAACCAAGCTTAAATAAAATTTAAAATAATTCTTGTTTAAGTTTTGGCAACAAAATTTTATGTAGAAATGAAATTTAACATACTTAACACAATTCCATTTCTACTTAAATAAATCTACAGATCTGCAGCCATTTAGAAATAACCATACACAGAAAACAGCAATAACAGATGATAAATAAACATGAGCAGATTTGTATTAACAATGGCATATCTGGTTACAACATTTCATATATAGTCTGCAAACCCTATGCAAAATACTCTTCATGACTGCATACAAGAGCCGACTGCATCCTACCATACGCACATATGCACCAACATTCTCTCCTTACATACCTATGCCTATGAATGAATGAATGAGGGGAGGGACTTATTTATACAACTAAAAATTAGTTGCACCCTCCAACTACCTAACACATCATCATTCTTCTAAATTACATTTCACTTGCATTTACATGACATTTCCCACTATAGAACAAACTAACTTATGACTTTACCGACATACATGACTTAACGTCAGTACAATATTACATTGCTACTTTATAACATTATTAAATATATGTATGCACATTTTGTGAAATACTTTGCGTACAGCTAGAAAATAACACAAATTGCTAATACTAATTCACTAATTGCAGATTTCTTATTTTCCTGCCTACATTATAATTCTTTCTTTTGCAGATTTGGAGAACTTTTCTATCAAGAAACTGAACAACCATTTTAATGAAGTTCCTATTATAAGGTTGTAAAACAATTGAATTTGATTAAGATCATTATGCATGTTTGATGCAAAGCTTACATTTCTCATTGCATTCATTTCAGGTTAAGCTACAAAGTGCATAGAGGGTAAGCTTTCTTTTTCCACAACAATGCATAATTCTAAAGAGAAATAGATTCAACCATGCAAGCCACAAACCATACAAATGTGTCAAACTCATTCATCAACCATAGACAAATATAGATCCCATATGACACAGGTTTCACACAAATGTAACCCTTCCTTGAAGCTCGAGACCCACCTTGAGGCACAAGGCTCATCAGGGCAATTTCTGCTAGACCTCGGCATTGAAGTTGCCACAACTCTAGAAATAAATCACATTATTAAATTATCTATTTCCATCTGTACCTTATCAACAACATTTGTTATATGTAATAGGATCTAATTGATTTTGAGGTAGCTGTTCAACCAATGGAGAGTGTGGCCAATCGCTGTTCCACGACAGGGTTGGCCACTCAATCCTATGAAGCCAGTCTTTACATCCATACTTCATAAACAACAGTTGTCATATACAATAGGATCTGATTGAGGTAGCCGCTCAACCAATGAAGAGCATAGCCAATCCGTATTCCATAATAGGGTTGACCACTCCTAGGTTGGGTCAAATCTAATGGGGTTCCCATACACCCCAACACCCTGGCTTCCCTTGGGCTATAGGTTCATAACCCACATATACACAAACAATTTAAATATAACTATCCTATGGTATTTTAAGACCATTCAAAGGTGAGGCCAAACTTTAGTAATCAAGGTAACCATTGCACACATACTAGTTGGCAAATCCTCAGTCAAATACACAAACATTCATAAATCAAGCAAACTAACAAGCAAAACCTATAAAATACCAGTCATAGTAACATATGCATAACATCCTTTCTAAGCCACGCCAAAGTATATTTGTATGTGATTTCCAAAGAAAATAGTTTTTATTTAAGCCTTAATAGGTTTTCTAAAGCTACCTCAAATTGTATTTAGTCTCTGTGGTGCCACACTCCTCACTTCTACAATCTTTCTCTTCTGCAGCCTCCATGCAATATTCCTCCTAGCAGGATTTCTGTTGCAAACTCCCCTCCTGCATAATCCTCCTTCCAACCAATTTCAGTCACCCCCAAATTTCTTCTCCCTCTCCCCCATGCCACTCCCTTAACCTTTTTTTCCTTCACCACTTTTTTTTCATGCAACTACTCCTCCCTTCATAACTCCACTCTTCCTCCCAGTTTTTTCTCCACTTGCACCTCTGCACTATTTCATTACCAGCCCCTCCTACTGCTTGGTTATTTTCTTAGAATTTAGTAGATTATTGATTTTATTTCATTAAGAACCTCATTAAATGTTAACTATTTATTTTATTATTGTTATTATTTGTTTAAGGCATTGATTTAACCCAACTCTAGCACATAATTCATGATGAAACAATAGGTACATGCTCCTAGACATGTGACACATGACCAACATAACAAACTGCAAGCAACTAGAATTCCAAGGCAACTAACTTGTTAACTTTCAAACCGAAGAACGATATGCTCCACAAACAAGTTTTTAACACAGGTTGATCTAAAACATGGAGATCTCCCCCAAAGTGGTTTTCTTCACCTGCAATCACACACCACATAAAAACGTTTCTTCCTTGTGGGGTTAGGATTAATGTAAAGCATATATTCAAATATTATTATGTGATTTCTCATTAACCATTTCACAAGCAGCAATCCAGTAACACATTTCATTCCTAAATCTATTAACGGACATCAAATATATAATGGATTTTATACACAACATCAAACAACCATCATATATCAGCAAGTGAGGCCTTCCATTTATTTCACCAATAAACATCCACATCATATCATCAATCCAATTCTCAATTTATGGTATTGGCTCATGAATAATAATTCCATCTGATATTATAAATGAAATGCAACCAAAGCCTGATGAAAGGAAATACTGGATAAAATGAAATGTAGTCAAGTGAGGGGGAAAACAGGGACTACAAAATCATTAACAGCAAAACATAGCATTAACTAAATAATTTAATTTTAAACCAACTTTTGTAGTACCAGCATCATCTCAGTTCTATTAATCACTTAGTGCTAGAAAAATAATGAAATGCATAAGTCTTTGTAAAGGAATAATGTCTCCTCAGCAATAACAAATATAAATAGTAATGTCTATCAGGTGAGGGGGAAGTGGGCACCACACAACTAGCCTCGGTGGCCAGATTACATCCATATATGAACAACATGAACATAACATATGGAGGAGTGTTCATCAGGTAATGAGATTTTGAGATAGAAGAGTTGCAGTTGGTTGGGATAGAAGAGGACAGGAACTAGCTTAGACATATTGGGAGCAAGACAACTCTAAAGTACTCGTGAAGGAAGCTGTGGTGAAAGATATAAAGAATAAAGTAGAGATGGACATGAGTAAAAGAGATTACTAAAATTGTCTTTATTGTTTGGTGTATTTTTATATCATTATGCATGTTGACAATTTGGTCAGCTGTCTGGTGTGTTAAGAGAGTAGTTTTGGGTCCATAGTGATGTTAGCCACTAGTCATAAACTACTATATCAATGGTTGCACATGCTAGATATTGACATGTCAATGGCATAGCCATTGATAATTAGATGCTAAAAGAGTGATAACTGAATGATATTTTAAGCTAGAGTTTGTCAGCGAGCATAAAGTGATTAGTTAGTTTGGTGGTTTGTTGTACTCATTAGCCTTGCTTTACCAATGGCTATGTATCAAAAGTACACACAGATTTCAAGGCAAAAGAATGATGCTTAAATAGTGGATATACTGCTCAAATCTAATGCCAAATTTGACAGTATTTTAGATGTGTATGACACTGTGTGCTTCACTCAGGATGTGAACATGATGGCTTTCCAGCAGGATGTGAACATGTTTTTGTAATCTTAGACTATTCTGAGATGTAAGTGAAATCTTTAACGGTTTGTATCAATAATTTTGAATATAATATTGTGTTAGAATGTTTCCAGTTTTTGGAATTTTACTGGGGTGGCATATGTACCTTGAGAAGATTTTATATTGTTATATTGATCTTAGCTAGGAACTTGAATAGAAGTGATTGAAGACTTTGGGATCAAATAGGTCATGCCATGCTGTAGTCCCTGGAAATCAGAACACATGGACTTCAGTGGCCTTGTAGTAAAATTGTGGAGCATGTTTTGTTTCTGTAGTCTCTGCTGAACCCCTCTGGTGTACCAAATAATGAATGACATTGTTTATATTTTAACATTGTTGACAGGTTTCAATGGGTTTAGGGACAATTACTGCATATTCACTCATGAGTTTGGAAGCACGTGGGACTCTATTTGTTGCACCAGGGACTGAGGTTTATCATCTTTCCCCTTTTCTCAGGCAAATGAAATGTCCCTCTTAATTCACACACTCTTCTAGTGGTGCATATGCATCATTCTTGCTGATGAATAAAAGCACAGATATACATCGTTATACAATAAAAAAATCAACCACATTGTATTGAAATAAAAAAATCAAGTTGTTGTAAATAAGGATGACGTGGATTCCTTTATATATTGTTTGGATTGCAATTCAGGATTTCTCTCAAGAACATGATTTGTCATTTACATATCATTATTGCATTAATAAATCTGGTAATTCCACTCTAACTTGCATCCAATGCCTGTTGGAGGTTTCTGGGTTCAAAAGATGTGGCCTGTTTCTGAATTTGTACTGTGATTAACTGTTTCTGCAGACTTATGATGGAATGATAATTGGAGAACATTCACGGGACACAGATCTTGATGTATATTTCTACTATAACCTGATCTTTTTGTTTTTAAGCTACTTATAAATGACATATCATTAGGAGAAGATTCTACGAAGGAATAGATAGCTCTTATGTCAACAAGCATGAAGGATCCAAGAATTTACTGTAACTGTTTGCAACTATGTTTCTCTAGGTCAATCCTGTGCGTGCAAAAGAGTTGTCTAATATGCGTTCTGCAAACAAAGATGAAAATGTCCGCTTAGCACCTCCTCGTCAGGTATACTTGTTTATTATCCGAACTAGCTTTCTTTTCTCCTTAATGATCAAAATCTTTTTTGTTTCAATATAATAATAGTGAAATCCTTTCCATGTTGAATATGCCTGTAGAGCTCTCTTTAAGATCTGTTTTCCTCTATGTTGCCATGAGATTTCTTGATTATAGTTTAACGGTTAAACTTTAACCAATATTTTGGAAATGACTTGATGGCCCATAAAGCAATAAGCATTAACCTCTGCTTAGTTTTAAGGGTCAGAACTATGATTGTCATCATTGGTTTGTAGCAGTCAACTCAAATAAATAGGTTGGGCATTGCCTTTTGTTTTTGTTAAAAAAATGATGATTCATTCATATGTGTTGTCTTTTCTGTTTAGGCAATTAAGGTTCATTGCTATGTGCTTTGCTTTTATGTGGATAGATGTGCCTGTGTTTTTTTATATTTGATTTATTTCATGGATGATTTGATGCCACAGATGAATCTGGTTATTTTAAAATTCAATAGAACTGGAGACTGAATTTCTAGATTTTTCAAGCATGAGGACCTTGGTCAATATTTCATATCATGTTGTAGATCAAAGGAATATAAATTTACACAATTTGAAGATGATTTCTCACTGTTAATTTTTGTTTGATTGAAGATGCATTTTCATATGTTTAGAGATGTTGGTTTGTATAAAGCAAGGGCATTCAGTCGGTTATTTTCATATAGAGGTTATTATAAAGCTTGAATACCAAAATTTATTTCTTGGAAAGTCATATTCTTTATAAGTTCTGAGATTGAGTAACCGACAATTTCCCTTCTCAGATGACCCTGGAGGAAGCAATTGGGTATGTTGCCCCCGATGAGCTCATTGAGGTAGTCCTACTCCTTGACATCCACTATAGCTTGAGCATTTGCTTGGTCACTTTTAATAGAGATGCATTCAGTAATTGCCTGATGCAAAGCTAGTTGGCTGCTATCTTGATGCCCTTTTTTGTGGTGCACCAAGGCATGCACAATCTACTTACATTACTAATTAAATTTCATGTAATCTTTGTTTTCTTTTGTGTTTGTGACATTTTAATCAACTTTTAAAAATAAGGGGGAAAGAATTCATATATATATACACATACAAGAAATGCCATCATTTATGTGGAAATTATGTCATTGTAGGTAACCCCAAAAACAGTGCGATTGAGAAAGAAATACTTGGATGTCAACAAACGGAAGTCAATGCGTCGTACAAGCAAGGAATGATTATGGAATTGCAGATATACAAATATTGAGTGCAATTACTTGAGCACTAACTAGTTTCAAATGAGAGTTCTTGCAAGTTTAAGATATTGAGTTGGTTCTAGTGTATCATTTAAATTATTTGTTGATATGCATTAATTTTTCTTTAAGCTATTCATTTATATGTAGACATTTTGTTGGGAGTCAATTTTGGAGGACCCATCCAGCTTGTTAAGGATGCTCCATAGACTGAAGATATGGTCAGTCTACGTTGGAGAGGCTGGAACATAATATGTAAAATTTGATTTTACTGATTAATAAAGAAATCATTGTCATGAGAACTTTTCTTGCATGTTATGGAAAAACTAATTAAGAGGTGCTTATGTTATGGCATCTAAATTATATTCTTTTCTTTGAAAGGCAATTAGAAAGATATCAATCCAGTTTGTTATGGATGCCCCATCGTCTTGAGGGTAAGCTTGGTCAATTTTGGAGAGCCTGTAATGTGATATGCGAAACTATTTTTTTCTGATCAATAAAGAGATCAGCATCATGCTTATTATTGGTGAGAATTGAAGACTGCTGTATATATCTAAGACATACTTTTTCCCGCTTTAATTTTGCATTTATTTTGCCTTCAAATGGCATGAAATCTTGGTCTATGCAAATAAAAATAACTTTTTTGTATTTGAATTGTAGGAAAGAGGAAATCCTTTCAGAGACATCATTTTTGTAACGTTTTCAAATGGAATTTAGTTTCAAGCACTCTATTGTCACCCAACATGCCACTTTTGAAACAAAGAATAACAAGAGGGTTGAACATTTCAAATTCTATGTGAATCAGTCTTGCAAACTGGTGCTTTTAATTGCATAGTACAGGAGTTGCATTTAGTGAACAAGAGACAAGGAAAAATTGTTTCTCTAAATTTGGGTTCAACGGGGTGAGACAAGGAGATGTTTATGATTGGGTCTATTTTTTCATGTAGGTGTTTTTGTTTGTATTCTTTCTAGAGCACAGCCATGCCTAAGTGCTAATGATGGTGTTCTTCCTAATCACTTCAACATTGTTGAACAAAAACATGTTATAACCCTGATACCTTTGATATGCCTAAACAGAACAATAATGCACTAGAATATAATTAAACAATGATGATGACTATGTACAGTAATAAGGATGGAAGCACCCCATTTCATTTGATAACAAATGTGACCACACTTGTAATCCAAAAGATCTTAACTTTTAATGCAACTAAATAAGAAGGATGCAACATTTAGAACACGCAATCCTTATCCACAAAAATATAAGTGGTAACAACTTGATTGTTATTTATTTCTATCAAACTTCTAACATGGGATGCAAGTTCGTGTCTTTTTGAAGGAATCCTTAAACAATATAGGCAATATAACTTACGCAGAATGTTATGTAATCCATAATGTCCACAATTTCCCACATTCTATTATATGACAACAAAGTTCCATAAAAAAGATGATTGTTGGGGATATTGGTGAGCCGGTATTTTTTCTTACCCTCTTTCCAAAAGAATTATGTCAAGTCAATGAGAGTTATATGTTGAATAATGCTTGGGCTTAGGAACTATTCATCAAGCTTTGGGATAAGAACTAAAGAAAGTTCTTGTTTGTTAATAAGAATACAAATCCATTAATTGATATAACCTATTTCCTCTAATAAGCTTAGTGGATTTGATCCTAGATCATATTATTGTATGTGTTACCAATGATCCCTCTTTTATGTCCAACTCTTGTGTCAAGACAATTTTAACTACTAAATCCATAATGAAGACCAACACACATAAATTTGAAATATAGAACCTAAGATTTCTTATTGTTTGACTACTCAAAAAGCCTACTTTTCAAAGTTACGTTTTAGCTGATGACTTCTTAATTTATAGTTAAAAAAGGCTATAAGTTGAATAATACTATCTTTATTATTCTACGTAAAGATCACATAAATTGTATGTGCCAAGGCATATGTGACCATAACATCATCTTTATCATACTTGCTACATGGAACAATGGAGGCAAAAACGATTGTTTTATAGTTTCTTCAGATGCTTCCTTCACTTTAGGGTTATATTGGAATGAATCATCCTTACAAAGTAGCATGATTAGTCGAATAATTTTTATGAAAGCGGGTATGAACCTTCATATGAACTTGATCTTTCAAAAAAATCAACTCCCTTCTTGCTAGATCATAGTGGTAATTAACTACGGTTTTTACTTGATCTTAGGTTAGTATTTGTGCCTTCCATTGAAATAATATGATCAAGGAGTTTTCTTTCAATTATACCAAACACCGATTTCATTGGGCAGAAGGTAATTATATATTTTCTTACACCACTTAACCCTTTCATGATGGCAAATATAATCTTATCTTATTTTGAAAGTTTGGGAAGACCATCAAGATATTTCTATCTAGAAGGTTGCAACAAAATTTACCAAAATAGATAGCATATAATGTATGTAAAAGCTCTCCACGTAGTTACAAAAGCATCTTTTCACCAATCTTCCAAGTTTTATCTTAACGTATCACAAAAGGTTAAAACCCATCCAACAAGGACACGTCTATGTACCCTTTACAACTTGTAGCATTTGGTCCATCATGAGGAACGAATAGTTATCCTTTACCAATGCCTACATAAGATTGTTAAAATCTATGCTAGGTTTGATGTTTTCATTTTTTTTTTCATGTAGAGACAATATTCACAATCCAAGTTGAGAGCTAAGTTGGAAACATAATTTGATCTTCAACAATTTGTCCACATTTTAAATTGCATCTTTAATGGTAAGATTAAACCTCCTTTGATTTTGTTTGTGCAACCATATTTTGCATTTGAGTCAAATGGAGCGATCTAACTCTTCCTTGTGTAACTTGTTTAGTCTTTGCACAATTGAGTAAAATTATCTTAATGTTTTAAAAAGGGCAATCAACTTGGCCTTTTCATCTAGAGTAAAACTTTTCCTTAAAACCGTCCTTGAGTTTTCATCATCAATATTAACTTTATTATATGAATCTACTATGTTCTACTCTACGTGAGCCTTGGCTTGCACATATCACTCATGTCAATCAAAGAGTTCTTCAAGAAAGACAAAGGTTTTAAATTTTGTTGGTACTTAGTTGAACCATTAGTTATATGGATTCTTGAGGTTCTTCTTTAGCGAATTGGATAGGTACAACCTCATATAAATATTTTATTGGAACTTGTTAGTAAGTTCTAAGAACCTTTTTGGTTGTTTTTCATCTATAAATACATGAAATAATTGATATTATTTGACATTTTTTATTTGTAAATGATTTTCATCAAATACCAAAGAAATGCATATAGATGTTGAATGAGTTGAATCGTTTGTTATTCTATTCTATGTACCATGGACAACTAGAATAGTATAAGCTTCAAGAGCTATTGTCTTGTTCAAGGCTATATGTTTGTTGCATTTCAAATGTCTTTTTGAGCTTGAAAGGTTTCTTTTACTTAATTGATTTTCAACTAGGCATCCCACTCTATCACTTGACACATTATCTTCAAGTATGAATCTCTTTTCAATCCATTCTAAGAGTGCCTCATAATTGACTATGTTTTTGGCATAACCAAATTACTTTTGGTAAAAGGGTTTAGTAATACCTACTAAGTTCCCATCCTAATGCTTTCATTGAATTTTTTTTTATAAAATTCTTACGAGGTTCTATTCAAGTTGCTTATAACATTGTGGGGAAAAAGTGGAAATGTAAGTCTCGATGTTAGATTATTCACTTTCATTATTTATATATAACTAACCCATAATCTATTTTCTCCACTTAGGCTTGTTTTTTAGCTTCTAAATCTTCTTGGATAAGAATCATTGTATGAAATGGCCTCCCATTGTTTTTGAAAATTTGTTGCTCAAATGTAATCCATTTATATCCACCATGATACTCATATTACATGATTATGGAAATTTGAACAACTAAATCATTCATGGCTTTGATGACATTATTAGTCGAGGATTTTGTCTAATTGAAAATACTTTCGTATGCTAGTTGAAATGGAAAGTCTATTTTTTAGCAATTCTTTATACACTAACATTGTTTGTGATCTTTTCAAGAATACAATTATTTGACGACCTTATGTGCATGAGACACAAGAGATAAAAATGTGAAGTCTCATCTACAACATGAGGTATTAGGTTATGGAGATTGACATCTGTTTGAGCTTCAATTATTGATGAAAAATCTTCATTTCTACATTAAAAGAATTATGATATTTTTTCCTACATTGGATACTTGTGCATTACTGAAAGAATGACAAAGGTCAATGAGTCTTTACATGACTATGCATTGTGGGTAGTGGAATCAAAGCTTCATTTTCTTTCTTTTCCCTTCTCAAATTAAATCATGAAAGAAGATTATTTGTTTTACATTGTATGTCTACCCCAAGCACTATTTGTATTGCCAAATTTTTAGATTATTTGTAGATTTGGCTAATTTAGAATCTACCTTATTCTTTTATTAGGTTATCATACATGGTTGCATCTAATTGATATTTTAGTATTTGTTAAAATTTGTAAGTCAAATAGCTTTTGCACTTAATATGACATTATTCCTTTTTAAGAACCTTATGTTGATCGCCTTTTGATTTCAAAATCAATTTGATCATATCATCCATTTAGTACAAGATTAATAACAACTTGATTTTGCATGGATATTTGAGGAGGCAACCTTGAGATCTACTTTGTTGATTTATGAATTTGTGTTTGAATTGAGGGTCAAGTATTGTTAAGATGAAGGGGGAATTATATTCTATTGTTTTTTATAAAAGTTATCACATTGTTTATGTTTTGAAGTAGCTTCATAGCTTGCATTTCATCCCAAATCGTATTTTTTTCATATTCTTATTTCTTTACCTAATTTTGGTTTTTCTTCCACATGTCAAATTGACAGAGATGGTATTTCCTAGGAATAATATGGTATAAGAATAAGCTCCTACTTTGCCTAAGAAGGAAATAAAACTTAGGTTTTAGCAAATTCAAAAATAAGTGGAGTGCAACATGCCAACTGTCTTGATTCTATGTTTGTAGAACGTTTAATTATACCTAAAGATTATTATTTTATCATCTTTCTTGATGTATGAAAAATAATTTAAAATGTCCTTTTTAATCTAACAAGGGTAGAAACCTATTAAGAGACATCTCTTCTAAGTTTGTCTAAGATTTGATGTTTTCTTTTGGAAGCTCTTTGAATTAAGATACAATATTTCCTACCAAAATCTATATGAGTTTCATATAATTCTTGTTATGATTGTGTCGTATGCCTTGACAAAGTGTTTCAAATGGATTTAAAATTTAGTAAACCAACATATGAGAACCTAGAAAATTCTTCCTAGAACCAAGGGATTTGTATGTGCTTAAAGGTAATGCTGCAAGCTAATTCCAATAAAATTGGAAGAAATAATCTAGTTTCAAACCCACTTATGTACCTCACCTATCATTATTCAGACTATGGAAACTAGTCCAACGAGTTAAACTAGGTGCTTTCAAAGGTAGCAATAAAACATATTGAAGGTGTGTTAACAAATTTTTAACAATCAAAGACAAAGAGATAACTACAAAGGAAAGAGTGAAAGGATGTACATAATAAAGAGTATGAGAAGGAATATATGAAAAATGTCCAAAAGAAATAAAACAAAGGAATAAAAGGTTAAGAATAACATATAGCTAAAGTTGCAACATATACACACATACACCACCATGAGAGGAAACAATCATAGAGGCATGATATAGAGCATAAAAACAACTACAAGTATGACCATGATCGAAATTTGAGAAGAAATTGTTATGGATCTAGTTGGATCTAGGGGAGAAGCTATTACAAACCATAGAACTAAAGAAGCACCAGATATAAAATTACATAAAACCAAAGTGGCACCATTTATAAATATTAGTGGCACAAGAAGAGCATAAAAGCAAAGGATAAAAAATAATAGATATTAGAGTGGTGCATTAGAAGCAAGGCACCACAAGAAACTATTACCAATAAAAATTTCATATGGATGGATATATA
Organism: Wollemia nobilis; assembly: GCA_028583015.1. NCBI lineage: Eukaryota > Viridiplantae > Streptophyta > Pinopsida > Araucariales > Araucariaceae > Wollemia > Wollemia nobilis. The sequence goes on along the minus strand of JAQPPZ010001579.1, from coordinate 990,305 downwards.
TTTAAGTTTGGTACTAGTAAAAATGATAATATTATTTGATCTCTTATCATGTTTTAAGAATAAAATATATTAAGGTGGTTAAAAATTAAGTATCTAGAGATATGATGTGATGTTGTATATTGGTGGTATAGAGTAGTTGGCATGGTCTATGCATATCCCAATGAGAAATTATATTGTAATAATTTATTGGATAAGGTTATACCTTCTTGTAGTTTTATAAGGTGAGAGTATATAAAAAAGGGATTACAGAGTTGTGAGATATCACATATATAGATTGAAATTATCATATCCGTAAGTGGTGATTTCATATTGGGAGATATTGTGGAGTTATTCCCTCCTTAAGGAGTATTTATTGGTGTTGTCATATATTAAGGATATTGTATGTATTTCTTATGTTTATTTGTTGTATGATGGGTACTTTATTTGATATTTTCTAATATTGGATGTTGATTTATGTTACTGTTATAACATATCATAGGTATAATCTTCCTTTGTGTACTTGTGTGCTATATAAGTCACTATAATGCTCAAGGAATCATAATCGCCTCCCTATGTAAGGTCTAATTGACATCCTATCCCATGGAATTTTGATGATAGTATGGAGTGGCTATCTCCATCCCCTAAGAACCCTATGTTTTGGTCCTCCCATGCATCCCTTGTCCTATGAGTAGCTTCACAAATTTTTGTAAAGACTAAATCTACTATGTTATTGTTAGCTCCCTTTCTATTGTGATCCTCTATCTCTTAAACTCCATATAATTTTATCTTGGAGTTTTGTTAGTTTCTATGTCACATGCTATGCTAGGAGTAATACATCATTATGCATTCTAGTATCCAATGACATGCTTGCATTCACAATCGGGGAAGTAAGCTTAGAAATTATTGTATCATAATGGTATTAACTAAGGTCTATTTGATGTGCTCTCTAATATCATATTTTATCTATATAATAAAGTATCATTTTATTAGCTTAATATTTGTACATATTTATTTCTTCAAAAAATAAAGAAAGAAAAGTATATTCACTAGGATTTATACTATTCAATTCTAGGTCTAGTATCACATCAAAGATACTATTGGATGAATCTTCCTCCATAACGAGTTCCTTATTCAAGTTAGGCTTGCTTGTCCTTGTAGTAATAGTATTAGCTTGGATTCTAACCGATTTTAACTCTCGGATAATTTTTCTTGTCCCCCTCAATATCATTAATTGACTAAGATTAAGATTCTTATGAAATTGTATAAGTCAAAATTCACCATCCTAAGTGCTCAACAACATCATCTATATATTAGAACTCAATAGTTGTCACTCATTTATGCACCTTAGGTGTTTCTTCCAACTTGATCATTGGGAACCTAAACTACTGATTGCAACCCAGATGGTGATGCTTTATAATGTGGCTCTTTTCTATCAACTCTTTTATTTGACCCACCTCTATTATTTTAGTGTCATAATGGGACCAAATCCATGCCATATACTTGTACCACTAAGTTATAATATCTTCTAAACATAGTGCTATCCCTCTAGCATTTGGATGCCTCATTTCCTCTCTCCAAGGATGAGGTATTATCCATATCAAAATCTTGAATTCGACCTACAATATCTACACTATGAATTAGACTATATGGGATGAATAACTTGTACGTCCACCAACTACTAGATTAGGATGACTCAATGATATGACTCCCTTTTGGGCCACCCCATAATAATAACCCTATAATTTGAAGTATCTCAAGTCCTTAAGCACTATCAATGTCTTTAGTCTCATGATCACTATTATCAAAGACCATAAATTTATAAGCTTCTTTGTCCTCCACTATCCATGCATGAATAAAGTTCTTGCTAGTGCTTTTCTAAAACATGGGATAAGGAGGTCCATAACTAAACTAACAAAGAGATAAATGTGATAGTTAGCTTTGTTTACTAATGCTACATGTAGGATTTCTTCTTTTACTTTCCATTTTTATTTTAGAATGCATGTCGATATTTAGCATCCTATAATTGTTATTGTAATTTTTTTAGTTATATCCTAATCTCCATGAAAGGGAATAAAGGAGTATGTTCCCATTCCAACTGTGCATCTCATTAGCAAGTACTTATATCATGAACACCATTCAAGGGGATAACTAAACATTTTCAAAGAAAAATATTGAATGCCTTGAACATGCATTTGTAGGCTTCAAATAAACGGATTCAAAGACACAATAACAAAATAGATATTGTAAAAGCGACAAGGTTTGATATAATTAAACAAAACCCTTATAGGTACAACTCTCCATCACCTATATGTTATCTCTAGTTCCTTTTGTAATGTACACTAGCTTAGAGTTATGACAAAAAAAAGATCCAATTATAAAATCATCTTCTTAAGTGTTTGAAAACAAGGCAAGAAAAGTTAGACTTATGTTAGGGCACCCTTTTATGTCAACCTTGAGTGCCGTTTCCTCCAAACCACAATGTAGTATTCAATAACATAAATTATGATGGATGGCAACCAAAGTCAAAGGGCATTTCCAATAAGATCAAGAAGACAAGAGATAGAGATAAATATAATAATGAAAGAAAGAGAGAGATAATCAAACAAGAAAGAGTACCTATTAGACCAATAAGCATGATTAGAAAACACTAAAATAAAGAAAGTGAAGTATATACTATAAGTTAATAGGGTTGTAAATGCTAATGGATGTTTGAATTTTTTCACTTACAACTAATATTTAATGATAATTCATTGTCAATAAAGTCAACTAAGACTAAAAACTAGAGATATTAGAGACTAATTTAAGTTAAAGTTATAATTTTCTTAGCTAAAGATTCACTGAATTTTAAATTAGATTACATGGAATGAAATGATACAAAATACTACATTAGTGCATAATCATATAATGAAGCTAAATAATTTAATTTATAATAACACTCTTAAGATACTAAATACAAATATGCAAAATGAAATAAAAATGCAATATGAAAGAGAAATCTCTACATTAATTACTAAAAAATAATCTAATTACAATATGCAAGGAAAAAGCCAAAAATGAAAATTTTAAAAAATAAAAGCAAAAACAAATCACAATCTCATTCCTTGCAAGGAAGGCTCAAGCAAGTATGAAGAATGATTTCCTTAGAACATGAAAATATTGAATTGTGGAAAAGTCTGACTTCTTCAATGTGCACAATTTTAACTTCAATGATAGTTGTATGGAAGGGTTTATGATCTCTTGCAACCTCTATATTTAGGCTAACTTGTTAGATTTCATAGCAATTACTAGAAACAAATGGAATACACAAAAATTAGTTTCTATATTACCCAATATTGTTTAACAAAAGGAATACACGGAAAAGAAAAACACAAAATAATATGGGATGTCCATAGACACCAAATAATCTTCGCTCAAAGAAAATGAAATTACACTCCAATTGATAGTACAAACATCAGTATTAAGGGTATTTACACCCATATACATGATACCTTTAGGTCAAGGTTGTGATACCAACCCTTAGAAATAAAATATTACGAAAACTTACAAAAGTACCTTTTTCAAAATTTACATGGGCCCAAAGGAAAAAAATACATGTACAAATAATGGTTTGTCGTGGCCTCAAAAGAAGCTTAACTATCATATATTCTAGAATCCCCATTAAGTTGAATAGGGGACACAAAAAGAGACCCTTACTTTGCATCCTTCTTAAGGGACACTCTTCAACTCCAAGAAGCTCCCACATGCACAAAAAAGTGATATCAGGCATGACCTTGGTAAAGATATTTGTTGCCTGTTCTAATTAAGGCAAAAACACTAGATCAAGCATCCCACAAGCATGATGCCATCTCATTAATTACATCCATATCTCTATGTGTTTTATCCATTGATAAAATTTTGGATTGTGAACAAGCTAGATAGTGCTCTAATTGTCACATCAAAGAGTGATTAGAAAGCTCTGAGTAATGCCAATCTCCTCTAAAATCATGAGCATCAACTTGAGATGCTTAGTTTTATTATTGGAAACATAGTATATTTAGCCTCTATGGATGAATAAAAAATGATGAATTGGCATCTAGAACACCAAGAAACTAGGCTACATTCCAAATAAAACATAAAGCCTATGGTTGACTACCGCTCATCCAAATATCTTGTCCAATCAACATCAAAAAATCATATCAAAATTAGAGGGAAATCAATGGAGAAGTGAATACCCATATGAAAAGCCCCTTTGACATATTTGAGAATCCTCTTGGTTGATGTCTAGTGACTCCTACCGTTATTGCATGTATCTAGAACAATAGCTGACAACAAAGGATATATCTGATCTAGTGTGAGTAAGATAGGAAATTCCTATAAGATGTTGAGACACTAACATTAAACAAATATGTAGTGCATTCAGTCTAAAGTTTTAGAACTAAAACAAAAGGGAACCTAGTAGTCTTACACTCTTCCATCTTGAATTGCTAAATAAGATCCAAAGTATACTTGGGTTGAGAAATGGTGATGCCAAAGTCTATCTGATTAGTCTAAATCCCCATAAATAATACCACAAACTTAAATATATCATCTTAGAGGTAGAATGAAGTCGTGACTTCATGTTTTGAATTAGAGTAAGGAGTTGCCACTAATGAGATGATCATCAACATACAATACAATCACCAAAGCTTTCCCATACTAATGCTTAATGTAAACATCATGTTCTACTACACATCAATAAAAATGATAACTAAAAAAAAATGGATATTCTCATACCATGCATAAGGAGCCTACTTAAGTCCATAGAAGGGCCTAGTCAAATGATAAACCAATGGAATGGGTTCATCAAGCTCAAAACCAAGTGGTTATTACATGTAGTTCCTCCTAAAGTATTCTAGGTAGAAAGACACTCTTTAAATCCATCTAATGTGCCTTCCATCCATAGGAGGTAATAATATAGAGTATCATATTAATTGAGTCCATCCTAGCCACTACTGTAAATGTCTTAGAATAGTCCACTCCTACTACTAAGAGAATCCCTTGGCAATATGTATCTTGTGCTTCTCTACTTGACCATCTAATGTGTATTTGGTCTTGTAAACTCATTTATAACGAATAATATTCCTCCTTTTTGGAAGAGGGACCTGTAATGATTTATCACTACACTATTTTTGATAATAAATACAAATTCCAAGAAGCGGACTAATGCTAAGAGAGACTTTCGATCAAAATTTTTAAGGATCAGAGGGTTAGTCAAGAAAAATCTAGAAGGTTGGACCTTTATTAGGAAATGAAAATTTTTGACATCAGGGGTCCAATGGTCATAAGTCCTAAGGCAAGAAAAGTTTTGAGGTTAGATGGTGAGGAAATTTTTTGAAGAAAGGTGCAACATCCTAAAAATGCAAGTTTTATTGAGGTGTGTAATCTTTGTTAGAATATATTACATTATTTGGTACATGTCAATGTACCACCTTGGGTACATTTCTAGATTAGGAGTTTATCTTAGATTAAGGTTTGAGTAGTTACTTCAAGCAAGTAATAAATGCACAAGTGTTAGAATGTGCAATGATGTAAATGTGCATGTAGTCCACATGTACATGAGTCATAGGATAGGTAGATGAAGAGTCATGGGTAGAGTAAAGGCCAAGGCACATATCTTCCTATATATATGCCTTTGAGGTATAGAGTGAGTGAGAGAGAGATACTGAAGTTACTATAGTGATTTGTAGTTAGAGTACAATGTAGTTCTTTCATTGAAATTATGGAGTGTTCATGTCCTCCATTATAATACATTGTACTATTTTTGTGAGCATCCATTAATGGCATATTTCTGAGTTATTGAAAAATTTTATCTTATAGTTTTCCTGCATATTATAGTGCCATTATCATATACTTATCATTGCTTGCTCATTTTACATCTTGTGGTTGCATTTCCTTTAATATAAATCATCAAAAGCTAACAGTGGTATCAGGACACACGATAGATCGATAGGAAATAGGAAGAGCCACAAGAGAGATAGGAAATATGATTTTTCAAAATTTCTAAAATACATTTGGTTGGAGTCTTTCCATAGAGTTGCAGAAAAACTCGTGAAGACTAGGACTCAACATTGATTCCACTAGTTTGACAAATCAACTAGTGAAGATTCATTTAAAGTTTCTTCCATTGTAGATTCTAATATTTTTTGTAGGAAAAGGAGATTCAAAGAAATTTGGGAAGCTTCCTACAAGAGCTAGGAAGAATATCTTCTTTGGAATCAATCCAGTACCTGAAGCAACAAATAAAATATTGAATATTTGGAGGCCTAAGGAAAAGGTCCCATTGCAAGATTGCAAACCTAAGAGGAAAATGCCAAAGGAGCCTTATTGCATATTGAAGGAAGAAGAGACTCCAAAAAAGAGTCCAGGAGAAGATTGGAGATTGGAGATCTCCATTGAAGATTGAAGACTGCAGATTGTAGATTGAAGGAGGAGAAAACAACTCAAGAAGCTGAAGAGACCCACAAGAGGTCCCATTGAAGAACTTCTAGTTTTGGAAGATTGAAGATAGAGAAGGACTAGCAAAGGTCCTATTCTAGATTCTAGAAGCAGCAGATTTTAGAGATCTAGGAAAATATCTCATTGAGAAGACTAGAGAAGCTACAAAAATTCAAAGACCTTAGAGAAGAGGTCTCAAGGAAGGATTGGAAGGAGAAAGAAGGAGAAGGCTAGGAAAGCCTCATTGCAAATTTTAGAAGGCCAGGGGGGGGGTGGACTAGATAGGCCAAGATTGAAGCTAGAATTCAACAAGGAAGTTGAAGGAGAAAGGAGTTAGAAGAAACCACCAAATTCGAGAGATTTGGAGATTGCCATTGAAGGCTTGAAGGCTATTTTAGAGAAGAGGAGTTTGCTGATTTTACAGCAAAAAATTGAAGGTCTCTAGAAGATAAATCTCAGTTGCGATTTGGAGGAGTTTCCTACCAAATTTGGGAGATTCAAAGATAGCGTGTCGAAGAAGATAGTGACTGCATTACAATATGAAAATTTTAGATTTGAGGACAACAAAAGGGCATCAAGTTGGGCAGCATTGATAGCTGTGAAGTTTTAGATTTTTAGAGGGCATTTTGAAGGAGAGTTAAAGTCACCAAACTACATTTTTGGGCAGCAAGTTAGAAGGGTTTCAAAGCTGCAAATTGGTGAACTAAAAGAGCTACGATTTCATCTAATACAAAGCAGCATTTTGGTGAATCTAATCACCAAGAAATCCATCATCTATAAAGGTCATAAAGGTAAGCAACTTAGGTGCAAAAGGTTCATTATTTGAACTTTAGTTATTTGGTTCATTATTAAGTTTCATTAAGCACCACATTAAAGTCTAAAGTTGCAAGGGAGTAAGTTTCAAGTTTTAAGTCTTCAAGGAAGTGCAGAAGATAGTTTCTACAAGGGTTAAAACCTGCACACAAAAAGAGGAGTTAGATATATTTCAAAAGAAATAAAAATATCAACATCCTACCTTCTAGTGAAAGCAAAGAAGACATTATCCTTAAGTGAAAGTTGCATAGATTATAGTGCATATTTCAAGTTACTTTTAAGAGTTCATTCAAAGGAGCAATAAGGAGAAATTTATAGTGCACTATACTAGTTATTCTTAAAAGTTATTAAAAGTGCATTGAGTTTTAAGTTAAGGAGGAATATTAAGTGCACAAAACTAGGTAGAAGTGAAGTGTCAAAAGACACTATTGAGCATAGAAAACCTACAACATTTTATGGCAAAGAGAAGCCACCAAAAGGAGTAATATAACCTCCAAATATTGGAGAAGGAAGCCACCATATTAAGTCAATAAAGGAAGCTACAAAAGAGACTAAGAAAGTCTCAAAAACCAAGTACAACTAAGGTATTTTATCTTAGTCTAGTCCAGATTCAACTCAAGGTTTAATAGCTTCATACTTGTCTTCTACATCATAGCAAAAGAAGATAAAGGTTAAGTGTCTTAAGACACCAATGTAGTACAGTATTACAGTCCATAAGTGATAGCATTAAACAAGTTAAAGCACAAGCTATGGTGCTAAGGAGATAGAGCCATCAAAAGGGCTCAATATCATCATATTCAAGGTGTCAAAAGATACCATATTTGGTTCCATACTCTCATGAAAGTAGCACCACAGTAAAGACACTTGTCATAGCAAAAGAACCTGCAACAAGAAGGAGATTAGCAAGGTAACAATAGTGCAAGTTGGAAACAACTGGAAAGGACAAGGTGCAAAGGAGAACAATACCAACAATTACCCAAGAAGAATCTTGGATACATTTCCATCATTGTTGAAGCCACCTATGTTAGAGAAAGAACCACCATCATTGTTGAAGCCACCTACGTTGGAGAAAGAATCACACACCTTGTTGTTACAAAGAAGCCAAGCAAACCTGCAAAAGAAGTTAGAAAGAATAGGCATTGAAAGAACAAAGAAGCAAGGATAGGCACCAAGAATAAAAGGTACATTGAAGTGTTTGATTCCATGCAAGGCAAGGAGCTTCCACTTACCATAGCAACACAAGGAATCTAGTGCCACTTGGCACAAGGTAAGAGAAAGTGCTTGCAAATATTCATAATGCCTGCACCAAGGAAGAATAGCGCCCAGGAAGGAGTAACACCTCAAAGAAGAATCAACAATCATTATTCAATGCTCAACATAAGGTTTGCACCACCTAACTAACACCTCCAAAGAATGTAACCTCTTGCACCACGTTGCATACATTTCTAAGCAAGAAAGTACCACTTGGCATACACCTCAAAGGGAGACAAGAGGTATTAATAGCCCTGGACAAGAAAGAGCATGCATATCCAACAAGAGAGGTCAAAGAGCATTGAAGGAAGGAGGAAGACCATCATAGAGGGTATCCATTGAATGTTGAGCATTAATTGCTCACTATCATACATAGAAGACCAACAAATACAACACCCAAGCTTGGATAAAGAGTCATAACAAGAGCCAATCATATTGCAACATACAACATTTGAAGGAAGGTAAAGTTTTATATAATTTAATATTTGCTTTCTTTAAGTATAAGGAGTTATAAGGTGCTTCATTATATAAGGTTGAAGTTATTTATTATTTGCATTGGAGATATAAGCAAATATCAACCTTAGTGAATTAGAAAGTAAACTTAAACAAGGAGTTTATATCCTTAAGTGACATTTCAAAAGTGCACTAGTTGAAATTCAAATATCATAATATTTGCAATTAATTAAAATTGGAGTTATAAGGTTTTCTACCTTGGAAAAATTAAAGTATTACTCTTTTGCAAATATTATCATTTCTAAATTTCCAAATTAGGGAGATATAAGGAGTACTACATCAAACTTTAGATCATTGGAATTTAGAAAATTGAACCATTGAAAATTAAGGATAAAAGAAGCAAAATCATTGATTGCTTAAAAGAGTTGGAATTTATTGCTTATACTTGTCTCATATACACATTAAAAGGGACAAAAGGAATCCAACCATAGAGTCTTGAAGATAGAGAACTTCACCAAATTAAAAAGTGCATATATCAATAGGGAGAAATAAGGTGATATAGGAGTTGATTATTGTCTTCAAAACATTAAGGAATCAACTCAAAAGAAAATCTAATAGATGCTAAGCACTTTATCAAGACCATAGCATACTATAATCACTTGGGAGATATAAGGGATACTACAAAATCCAATATTTGATAAGGGTTTATCAAGTTAGTTCACATACTCTAAACTAGGGAGTCATAAGGTAGACTACTTCAAAGGTACTATCAAAAGTGTTCTCAAAATACTAAAGAGCTAAAAGAATTTTATTGATTGATCATATACTACAATTTCTTAATGGATAAATTATAAAGAAGGACATATCATCACAAGGCACACTACAAAAGGATTCAAGATTGAAACACATACAATATACCATCTCAAAGATGCAAATTTACTTTTAACTCAAACAATTCTACAAGTCAAATTGAAAAGGACATATGGTATATTGATTCTGGTGCTAGTCATCACATGACAGGAAATCTACAATGGTTTGATTTTCTTAAAATCACTAATAATTATAGGTTAAAAATTGCAAATGGAAAAACCTATCTTATACATGGATATGGATGTGTAACACCTAGTAAATCATTTGCTTTTTTTTTGTTACATAATGTGATGTATGTTCCTGGATTAACATATAATATTATTTTAGTAGCCAAGCTAGTGGAAAACAAAAGGATGGTAAATTTCAGATACATAAATGGAGTCAATATGCGTCTCATCATAAATCAAAATGATATAGAAGCTACTGGATCAATCCACAAAGATATATATGCTATAAATTAAATTGATACCTCCCAAGATATTGTTGTAGTTCAAAATAATACTAATGTATTTTTTGAGGAATACATTTCAGAAAATGAATAACCCATATATCATAAAAGCAGATGTGGAATTAGAAGATGCAAAAATAAAAATATGAGAGGACAATAAAACTATGGACTACTTGGCCATCTACAAACTAAATAAAATAGAAGGACCAGATCAAGATGAAGAATATTTGAAAGATGAAGATCCATATTGAAGACTAAAGTCTTCAATACCCAAATAATGTAATACAGGAGGGTGTTAGAGTATATTACATTATTTGGTACATGTCAATGTACCACCTTGGGTACATTTCTAGATTAGGAGTTTATCTTAGATTAAGGTTTGAGTAGTTACTTCAAGCAAGTAATAAATGCACAAGTGTTAGAATGTGCAATGATGTAAATGTGCATGTAGTCCACATGTACATGAGTCATAGGATAGGTAGATGAAGAGTCATGGGTAGAGTAAAGGCCAAGGCACATATCTTCCTATATATATGCCTTTGAGGTATAGAGTGAGAGAGAGAGAGACTAAAGTTACTATAGTGATTTGTAGTTAGAGTACAATGTAGTTCTTTCATTGAAATTATGGAGTGTTCATGTCCTCCATTATAATACATTGTACTATTTTTGTGAGCATCCATTAATGGCATATTTTTGAGTTATTGCAAAAGTTTATCTTATAGTTTTCCTGCATATTATAGTGCCATTATCATATACTTATCATTGATTGCTCATTTTACATCTTGTGGTTGCATTTCCTTTAATATAAATCATCAAAATCTAACAATATTCTAGAAAGTACTATCCTTTACTGCAAAAGAAATTTTGTATATCTCTCAAAAGAACAACAATATCTAGAAAGCCATGACGAGGCCTCTCCTAAATCTAGAGCATTAAAAACAAAATTTCTCTACAACTAGATTGTGAGCATTCCCAAAAGGGGTAGGTGGAAATAATGGTGGTACCTACTAATTTGAAGAATCAAAACCATATTACATTAAAATACCAGATCTAGAGAACCTTGGAGGGATGGATAATTCAAACAAAACTTGACCCAATGTTAGAAGTAATAGTCACCTTAAAATATCTACATGAGTTTTGGAGGGAAACCCTCCTCTTTGTAATCTATCAATAGGGGTAGTGTTAGCTTTGTAAAGGATAAACAATTTTACAATTGTATTCTTTTGTAGGATTTCTACATTTCATTTTAATACCAAAACACCACACATTTTTTAGAAGCTTTAACCGATTTTCATCAAAACTAGTTATAACCAACCAACCAAAAACTTTATACTTTCTTGAAAATCATTATAGCACAAGTAAGATCCTCTATTCAGAAAGCATTATAGTACAGGTAAGACACTTACTCTATCTACTCACAGTAGCTTGAAACCAATGTACTCTATCTACTCATGGTAGCCTAAAACTAATGTACTACATGTAACCATACACTCTCTTCTCTCTCAATTAAATCAGGTTTATAAGGTAGTGTTGTTCTATATAGAGAATGTATCATAAATTTTATAAATCTCATGCAAAATTAAACTTTATTAAAAATACTTATATCCAAATTTTTGGGTAAAGCAACGATGTCAAAGATAAGGTTTTTCAGGTATATGCACCAGGTTATCTCAATGTTTCTCGTGTAATACATTTAACTATTTTTAAAATTATAGCTTGTTATTACCCTACAAAATTTACAAAGGAATACCACTTACAAGGAAAACACATTAATTTTCTTGAAGTACTTATTGGATTGATCGAAGCCACTACGTTTCCTTGCAATAAGTCAATAGTTTCTTCTTTGGCTTCCCATATCGACCCTTGCACCTTTATTTGTATCTCCTCGTTAATCCTATCTCTTTTTTTCCCTCTTTCTTCTTACCATACTGCCTCCTCCTTTTCCCTCTAAGGTCACCAATAACTTCTTTTTGCACATTAGGGAATTTTTTTTCAAAAAATGCCCTTTTTTATGTTCCATTAATAATTCCCCATTATTAAATTTTTAACATTAACATAAACATTAGGAACATAAGACAATTTAATCTATTATTTTTACTTTTTTAAAAATAAATTTAATTATTATCAAAAGCTAATATTAATTATTAGCCTTAATAATCAAGTGGCATTAGCTCAATCGATTAGATTCCTCAATATTTCAAGGAGACCCATGTTTGAATATTATCAAACGATACATGGATAATATGTGGTGATAATGTAATATGGATGGGACACATTTCAATCCCATATAACCCATTGAAAAAAGTTATTAGCCTTAATAATAAACATTTAGGTATAAATAAAGCCTCCATATTTATTAATATTGTATTCAGTGATCCTTTTCTAGACCCATTTAACAAACACACACATAACATCAATAAATGCAATTACATTATACCACCACTTGTTCTTAATTAGCAAGATTTTCGATGACTATCCCATCATCACCTGTCTATTAATAACCACTCCATTGCATACCAAATTTAAAAACACTTTTTGCATCTTGAATGCTACCTAAAACCTCTTATGGGTTATCTTCTTACATGTTGGTCTCTGGTAACAAGGTAGTGCTACCAATTTATATGGAACTACCTTCTCTCCAAATGTTACAATAGTTAGATCTTGAAGAAACTAATGTCAAAATGATGCAAGCATAACTAAACATCCTATTGTCCCTAGAGAAGGAAAGAGAGAAGTCATTCAAGATAATAGTCCAATATTAGGAGGTAGTCAAAAGATGGTTTGATATAAAGTCCATCAAATTGAATTTCAAGGAAGGTGATTTAGTGTTCAAATGGTATGAGTATAGAGATAAACCAAGAGGACATTAAAATTTTAACTCCCTTTGAAGTTAGGCATATTAGATCCTTTAGATTATGGATTCAAATGCTTACAAGATTGTCATGATGGATAGAATAATGCTACCAAATTTAGTGAATAGGCAACATCTTTGATCCATTTAATGGAAATATCTAGCCAAAAATAATATAAATACATAGTTTTTTTAATTTTTGGTTATTAGTTACTTTAACTACTATCCTCTCTTTGTCTTTCCTTTTCTTCCATAAATCCCATATTCTATCCTCCTCATCTTCACTCTTTCTAAAATTTTCTTTCCAAGGATATCGATTTTGTCTCATCAATAAGTTTGTGTTGTTATTTAAAAAATTCCTAAGAAAGTTTATAGTTTGCTTTCCTTTATGAGCAAATAGTTTACTTAGATGAGTAAATTACTCACCATTCATCCATATAGTGGATAAACTACCTAGGCCGGAAAATCAGCCCTCTATGGGTCAACCTACCCACTAAGGAATTTATTGATTGACATGAGCATGATAAGGGTTGTAAAACCCTTCCCTTAGAATTTAGCCCTTCATTCCTCACCAATGCACACTTTGCACCTTACTCTTCATAATATGTTAGGAAAAAAAATTGGATTTTACACCTGCAAGAGAAACACAATAACAGAAAACACAAACAACAACACAATTAACACAGAGATTTACGTGGAAACCTAAAATGTGTAGGAAAAACCATGAGGTAATGGTAATTTCTCCTTTTATTATTATTTTTAGAAAAATTTACATTCACGTATTTCAATGTTTTCAACCAAACTAACATATGCAAGGGATCACACCCCTTTTATAGAGTAGAAGGAAGACAAAATGTTTGTTTCCTCTCCCAACAAAAGCCTCTAAAAACTGTTCATTTTAGCTCCCAAGGAAGGCACCTGAACATTTTTGTCTTCAATTTTTAGATGTCTATCTATACATCTACTTGTTTAGACGTCTGACCTAGACGTCTGGAAGCCCAAACATCTAGTCTGCTGCCTAGATGTCTAGCAACCCAAACGTCTGGTCTGCTGCCTAGATGTTTGGCCTAGATGTCTAGCAGTCCTACTGCCTAAACATTTGGCCTAGGCATCTAGAAGCCTTGCTGTCTAGACATATGGTTGAGATATCTAGAAGATTAGACATCTAACCTATTTCCTAGATGTCTGAACCAAATGTCTTGCAGATCAGATGTCTAGCCTGCTGCCTAGACGTCTAACCTAGATGTCTAGTAGGTCAGATGTCTGGCCTACTGCCTAGACATTTGAACCAGATGTCTAGTAGGTTAGATGTCTGGCTTGCTACCTAGACATCTGACCTAGATGTCTAGCATGTTAGATGTTTGGCTTGCTGCCTAGACATCTGACCTAGATGTCTAGTAGGCCAGACGTCTAGTTTGTTGCAACTTCCATTTCTGTCATCTGACTTGCATAGTGACTTCACTTTCTAACATTCTCCCACTTGAATTTAGTATTCAGAGATTCTTATACCAAATATTTTTCATCCAGTACCAATTACCCAATGCTGCCCTTGTTACTTTTTCAGCAAGCCTAGAGAAGTTTTACACCACTCAAACTTCTCTACCTTGATCAAATTTGTAAGCATATCTGTAGGATTCACTTTAGTGTCGATTTTTTGCAACAGGATCCTACCTTCTTCCATCACATTTTTGATAAAGTGGTACTTGACATCAATGTGTTTCGTGCAATCATGGAATGTTGGATTTTTCACTAGATGAATAGCACTTTGGCTATCACAATACAACATAATTCTCTCTTGCATTACCTTGAAGTAACCCAAAAATCGCTCTAGCCAAATTACCTCTTTGCTGGCATGAGTTACTGCAATATATTCTTCTTTTGTGGTTGATAAAGCCACAACAGACTATAACTAAGAAGCCCAACTCACCGTTCCACTAGCAAGAGTGAAGGTATATCTTGTAGTAGATTTTTTTCCATCTCTAATCCACCACAATCAGAATCTACATAACCTATAACTTGCAAATCTACCAATCCAAAGTAAATGGCAACATTTGAAGTGGCTCTTAAATATCTAAATATCCACTTCATCACATTCCAATGCTCCTTACCAGGATTTGCCATGTGTTGACTACTCTCACTTCTTGGGTAATATATGGTCTGGTGCTCACCATGGCATACATGAGACTTCCTATTGCTGATGAGTACGAGACATACTTGTCTTATTTGCTTATATTCTAGGACACTGGTTGGAAGACAACTTTAAGTGTGGAAGAAGTGGGGTACTAACTGGTTTAGCATTATGCATATTGAAGTGTTGTAGAATATTTTTCACATATGACTTTTGAATTAACCAGATATTTCTTCCTTTTCTATCCCTGTGTATATTCATCCCTAAAATTTGCTTTGTTTCTCCTAAATACTTCATTTCAAATGTCCTATCCAACTGAGCCTTAAGTTCAATTATTTTCTTCATGTTGGGGCCTACAACTAGCATGTCATCAACATACAATAGCAAAATAATAAAACCACCATCATCAAACCTCTTATAGTATCCGCATGGTCAACTTCACTCCTACTGAATCCTTGGCTCTTCATGAAAGTTTCAAATTTACTGTACCACATCCTTGGAACCTGTTTCAACCCGTACAATGATTTATTTAGTTTTCAAACTAAATGCTCTTTGCCTATTTCCTCATAGCCCTTAGGCTGATCCATATATATATATATCTTCCTTGAGATCACCATGCAAGAAATCAGTCTTTCCATCAAGTTGCTCCAGTTCCAAATCCTGTGCAACTACAAGTGCAAGTAGAACTATAATAGTAGTCATCTTCACAATTGGAGAGAAAATTTCATTAAATTCAATACCTAAATTTTGCATATAGCCTTTTACCACCAAGCAAGCTTTATAGCATTTCAACAACCCATCATTGTTCTTCTTCACTTTGTAAATCCACTTGTTTCCAGCATTTTTTCTTCTAGGTGGGAGATCCACAAGTTACCAAGTTTTATTCTTGCGAAGTACCTTGATTTCCTCCTCTATGGATTTCCTCCACTTTTTTGTATTTTTAGACTCTCTAGCTTTCTAAAATAAACTAGGTTCACCATCATCAGTTAACAAAGCAAAAGAGGAATGATACACATGAGAATACCTTTTTGAACACTTTTGTGGACATGTAGATCTTCTAACCCAATGATCTATTAATTGTGGCTCTTGGTATTATGACCATTGTGGCTGCTCTACTTATTTTTCTACTTGTTGTTCTGCATGCTGATCGAAAAATTCAGCATGTTCATCTTCACTCACTACTTAAATATGTACAACATTAGGATTTTGATGTACCTCCTTCCTTTGCATGGATTTTTCATCAATAATTACATCCTAGCTAATAATTACCTTGTGGTCAGTAGTATCCCACAGTCTATACCCCTTCACTATATCTCCATAGTTGAGAAAAAACATTTACTTGACTTTGGGTCAAGCTTGGACCTTTTTTATTTGGATGCATGGGCAAACGCATCACAACCAAAGGTATGTAGATGAGAGTAGTCAACTGGATTACAACACCAAACCTCCTTTGGAATCTGTCCATCCAACACAACTGTAGGTGACCTGTTAATAAGATAAACAATTATATTAATAGCCTCTACCCAAAAAAAATTCTCCAACATGGCTACACTAAGCATGCTTCTTGCACGTTCCATGATTGTGTGATTCATCCACTCAACCACACCATTTTTTTGTGGAGTGTATGGTACAATATTATGGTGCTTAATACCTTCTTGCATACAAAATTTATCAAATTCCTTGGAGCAATATTCACCCCCATTATCTGACCTGAGACATAAAATCGACTTGCCCAAACTCTTCTCTACCCGTGATTTGAACTCTTTAATTTTTTTTAAATCTTCCAAATTTTTCTTTAGAAAATAAACCCACACTCTCCTAGAATAATCATCTATAAAATTCATAAAATAGATGGCGCTATTCAAGGACTAAGTGGGGACTGGTCCAAATATATCCGAATGTATAAGTTGCAAAAAAATAGAACTCTTACCAGGACTTGCAGTAAACTGAACCCTCTTCTGTTTACCAAAAATACAGTGCTCACATAAGTCTAAATTACAAGACTTAATACCAAAAAGCATACCTCTGTCATGCAAAATTTTTAGGTCTTTTTCACTCATATGGCCTAGGCATTGATGCCATAGCATTACTGCATCCTAAATAGAATTTGTTGCTACATTGTTTGTCACCGTATCACTACATAAATGGTATAAAATCCCATAAGATTCTTCTTTTGCTACTACAAGAGATCCATTGGTAATATTACAATAGTTGTTATTGAAAGTGACATAATACCCTAACTTATCCACAATTTTTATTGAGAATAAATTCTTCCTCAAATTGGGCACATGTTGAACATCACATAACATCCTTTCTCTACCATTGTCCAGCCTAATCCTTGTATCCCATCTTCCCACAATTTCTAAAGGATGATTATCACCCAAATAGACCTTTCCACCATAATATGGTTGATATGTTTCCAACCAGTCTCTATGGGGAGACATGTGGAAGGATGCACCTGATTCGAAAACCCAGGTATATAAAACAAATTTGATGTTACTGATATAGAAGGCTTCATATATTTTTGTCTCTCCTGAATCTACTGCACTAGACTCAACTGATGGCTGATTTTGCTTTTCACCATTATTTAATTACCAATAGTCCTTCTTGTAGTATCCTGGATTCCCACAATGCCAGCACTTCCCAATCTGATTATGTCCTTTAGACTTAGATCTGGACTATTTTTTACCTTGTTTACTCCCCTCGAAATATCGACCTCTTACAGATAGGGCTTCATTGATTGAGGGTTCTAGAGATATTTTTAACATCAACTCTTCTACCAGTAAAGAAGCTACCACATCATCAAATTTGAGAGTTCTTGATGATGAATTACTGATGGTCATCACCATATGATCCCAAGTGTTAGAGAGGGAATAAAGTAGTGTGATAGCTCTATCTTCATCCTCCATCTTCACATTAACTGAAACCAATTTACTGATAAGAGTATTAAACTCATTCAAATGATCTACAATGGATGAAATTTTCTTCATACTCAAGCAATAAAGCTATTTTTTTAGAAAAAACCTTATTTTTTATTGATTTTGTTTCATAGAACTTTTTAAGCTTTTGCCAAATGGCTTGTGTGGTCTTCTCTTTAGATACACTGAACAAGACAAAGTCCGCTAGGTAGAGACAAATTGTAGAAATTATCTTCCCGTCAAGCATTGCCCACTCCTCATATTTCATGTTGCTTGGTTTACTCGTGACCCCTTTCAAGGCTTGATCTTGATAATTATGAACTAGCAAATCCTCCACCTTCATTTTCCATGGAGTGAAGTTCCTGCCATAAAATTTCTCAATATCAAAATTGGTTACACCTCCTATCATTGTTGTAGCCCCCACTCACATAAAACCTTGATATTTGATACCAAATGTTAGAAATAACTTCAAATTTTATTCCTACAAGAGGAAACACAATAACAAAAAATACAAACAACAACACAAGTGACAAATATTTATGATGAAACTTGCAATATGCAGGAAAAACCACAGGGTAATGACAACTTATCCTTTTATTATTATTTTTAGTAAACTATACATTCATGTCTTTCAACATTTTTAACCAACCTAACATATGCAAGGGATCACACCCCTTTTATAGAGAAGAAGGAAGACTCAAACTGTTCATTTCCTCTCTCGACGGAAGCCTCCAAAAATTGTTCATTTTAGCTCCCAAGGAAGGTGCTTGAACCGGTTCGTCTTTTGCATTTAGAAATCTATCTAGATATCTACTTATTTAGACGTCTAACCTAGATGTCTGGGAGCCCAAACGTCTATTCTACTACCTAGACATCTGGCCAAGATGTCTAGCAGCCCAAACGTCTGGTATTTTGCCTAGACATATAGCAACCCTACTGCCTAGATGTCTGGCCTAGAAATCTAGCAGCCCTGCTACCTAGACGTCTGGCCTAGACATATAGCAGGTCAGATATATGGCATGTTTTCTAGATGTCTAACCTAGATATAGCAGGTCAAACATCTAGTCTATTGCCTAGACATTTGACCTAGACATCTAGCAGGTCAGACGTCTGGTCTTTTGCCTAGATGTATGATCTAAACATTTATCATTTCAAACGTCTAGCTTATTTCCTAGGCATCTAACCCAAATGTTTGACCTATTGCCTAGACATATGACCCAAATGTATAGCAGGTTAGACGTCTGACCCATTACCTAGATGCCTGACCCAGATGTCTAGAAGGTTAGATGTCTGGCCTACTGCCTAGATGTCTAACCCAAACGTCTAGTAGGTCAGACGTATAGTCTGCTATAGCTTTCATTTCTATCATTTGACCTACATAGTGACTTCACTTTCTAACAATAGGTAACCTATACTTGTGAAGCACATATCTCATTCTAGCCTTACCTCATTTGTGGCTACCTAGCAAACTACATCACTCCACTCCATTATAGCCAACCAAACCAAATAGCCACCCCTCCTTGACATAGTCATAGACTATGCACTACCTTGGTTGGTGAGGGTCAAACTACATAGGGGAATCCTTGTTAAAGTGACCCTTTTGAAGTTGAGACATTTTTACTTAGTCTTAGATCCTATTGTATATCTTCCCAAACCTTGTCCAATTCCCTCCAAAAGAGAATTGTTTGATTAAAATCTTTGATATCAAGTGATTTGCTTTATGAACTAAGCTAATATCCCTACAAGTCTAATTTTTTTCCAAGTGAAACTAAGCTAATAATTCACTAGCTTTGGTGAGAGAATTTCTTAAGATTTTAAATGAAATACTTCAAAAGAACAAATCTTTAAAGTCACTTCTAAGGATTGATTTGCTCCTTCTACAAGCAATTCACTTTCTAGGTGGAGCAAATCACTTATTGATCTATAACTTGAGAAAAAATCCCTTTACCAAAATTTTATCTTTTCCTCCATAAAAATCATGGATACCTCCTCTACATTTGTAAGTCTTTCCATGTTATATTCTAATCTAATACCCTTACCTTTTGTAACAGTTTCCCCACAAGTGACCACTCCACCATAACCAATATCAAATTTAATAGAATAATTAACACCCTCTAAGAGGAGGGACAAGAAGAATTCAGATAGAAAGATAAAATCCTCCCCTCCTTGTTGATATCTTGAGGATTTGTTTGACAAACCCTGTAGAAGGGTTAAAGAAATAAAATTCAAAAATTCTATTAAAAATGTAAGGAAAGAGGCCCTTAGGAGATTCAACTTGGACCTATAGATAGACTCTTGGAGCATTAGTAGAATGTGAACCTTAGGCCTCAACATGAAACTAGTTCCATACATATGAAATTACCCTAAATTGATGGAGGCCTATGCAAAAAGGTACTACACCAATAAGAGTATTAGGTATTCCTAGTCGAAAGAAGAGTCCTACATAAGAGAGAAAAACATAAGGAAAATATTGAAGGTGATTGATGGTCTAGTAATGTGGATTACCTATAATCCAAAGACACAAAAGGAAATTTACTATAGGTGTATCTTAAACTAGTAGCAACATTTTTTAATCCTTCACATTAAGAATCCAAACAAGATGATTTATTTTAGCATTTTGTTGGAGTTAGATCTATTCAAAAAAAATCATCAAATGGTTATATCAAGGATAATAGCAATGCTTGCAGAAAAATATATGTTAATTTTATCAAGAGCATATTGCTCTTCTTCATGTAGTTGAGACCTATCCAAGGAATTCCCAAATTATTAACTATACCCAATACATCATCAATTAGATGAAAATTGAACTCAATGATTCTAAGGAGAAAATAAGTTTCACCTACATGTCCTATCTAGTATAGCTAATTATATATCAAATTAAATACCAATTCCCAATGCTTCAATTGACTCAAATAGGACCATACAATGAGCCTCTTTTAGTAATGGATGCACTAATGTACCTTGTCGAGAAGCAAGAAAAACATCATACTATTTCTATGATGAAGTGTATAACATGATAAATAAGAAGAAGAAAAAAAATCTAAATTTTTAAAGGGGTCTAGGTATCTACTAGAGTTAAGTGAATCATCAAATGGAGACTTTTACTTGAGAAGTTCATGCTTCTTCATCGGACTTTATGGATTTTAAGCCATGTCTTTTGATTTGCCATCATTTGTGCTACATTATATGTTCAGGCTTGGATAGCACAACCAAATCAATTAGAGATACTTTAGTGGGTAAAATAATACCACCTTCTACTTGCTTAAGTGATCAATCATAAATAGTACACATAAGTCGTAAGGGTTTGATAAGGTAGTTGAGGAGAAATTGAGAGATAATAGTCTAGATCAATTCTAGGATATGTGGTCTTATGACTTGGGTAAATAATTTAGGGAGAAACTAAAGACCAATAGATTGAACATCTTATTCATGCATGATAAGAGATGTTCTATAAAAAATGAGGTAAACCCTAATGAGGAACTAGCCCTAGCCACCCTAGGAAGTACAATGGGATAGGAAGATAAAATATAAAATCTATACAATAACCCCTTAAAGTGGCACTCCTAAACCAATGTGAAGGACAATTTTGACTCAAATTTCAAAATGAATCATTAAACACTAGGAGCCTTGTATATATTAGGTAGCTCTAACAAAAAAAATATCATATGAGAAAATATGAGATATGAGACATGGACATCAAAGAGGCCAACACAATATGGTCTATTTGATAATAAATTCTATGGAATTTGGGATTGAATGCACTAAGGGGTGCAAAGAGGACAAGAACAATAAGGAAAGAACCAAAACTTTCTTCAAGTCCACAAAATCCACCCTCTACCTCTGCACTAGATATTGTTATATCTGCTCCACTAACCATGCTAACACTCATTAGCTCTACGATGCAAGAAACAACAAGGTATAGGTAATAGAAATTAAAAGGAAAACTCCTCCTAAGTTGGAATGACAAGAATAGTGGTCACCACTACCTTCACTTCCACTTCCCTTCCACTCATAACTAGTCTCACTTCATTCTCCACTTTCACTTCTTCTATTCTCACTTTTTTATCTTCTCCTACCCCTTCTTCTATCGTTGATAAGAATTATCCTAGGGATTATTACGTATAAATATTATTATTTTAATTGAAAAACAAATAAAATAATATTAATATCAACTTTATTTTATTTGTGTTTAAAATTAAAATAATAATATTTATGCCTAATAATCCCTAGGATAATCCTTATCAATTACACTTTTCTTTCCATCCACCAGTACATTTCATGGTTCTCATAAAGGCACCTTGTCTCTAAATACCAACTTTAGTCCTAGCACCATACACATCATGAAAAGGTTAGAAAATCCAACTAAGTGTCTATTATTTACAAGCTCAATATATAGGCTCTAAAGGCCCAAAATACATAACCAAACCCACTAAATCATGGATTTGATCCCAAAATCCTTAACCATAAGCTACAAAAGTGCAAAGGAGAATGCACGTAACTTCTAAGCTAAGATAGAAGGGAAAGATGCTAACTAGAAGATCCTTTAGCTAACTTGAAGTTCACTCTACCTACTTTGAGTTCACACTTCCTAACTAACACTCCAAAGTGACAACTAGAAGACAACTAGTGCACACAAGTGTATGTGAGAAGGAGACTCACTTACAATATTAATTTGCAAGAAATAAACTATGCAAACCTAGCTAGGAACTACTAGAGGGGTCATATGAGAGATTAAACATCAATCCTCATCATGCCTCCCCACAATAGAAGCATTGGCCTCCAATGCTTTCAAAAGAGTAGGAAAGTCACGGGACATCTGATGAAAAGAAATCCAATGAGCCTGATGCGGCAGCTGTCCTCGTCGAGCCACAAGATATGAGGTGGTAGACCCCTGGTGAGTCTATCGAGTCTTCGTGTCATAGATCTGATCGGAATCCAATGGTAACTAAGAATCAAGAACCACGTCCATAGGATGACTGATAGCTGGTGCGGTCTCCAATGTAGAGTCAAAGTACAACTTCAAAAGATCTACATTGATGACGTCATGAATCCCCAAGTGTGTGGGAAGATCAAGGCAGAAAGCATTCTCGAACACCTACTGAAGGATAGTATAAGGTCCATAGCGAATCGGTTTGATTTTACTATGAGTCTTATCAGTAAAACACTGCTTGTCAAGATGCAACCATACTTTGTCACCAACCTAAAATGGATGAGGAATTCGATGTCGATCCATGGCCTTTTTCTGCTACTATTGTGTCTTTTGCAAAATCTCAATCACCTTTGATTGAAGATTATGCAAGTGCTGAATAAATGAGTGTGCCTTGTCTTGCTCCTTCTGAAGATGTGAAGTGATAGGAGAAGGCAAAGACAAAGGTAACTCATAAGGTGCCAAGGGCTGAAATCCCAAACAAACCTCAAAAGGTGAGTGACCTGTAGAAGAATGTAGTGCCCTATTGTAGGCATGCTCAATATGAGTGAGACTCAAGTCCCACTTTGCTGGTGAAGTGTGATGATAGATTCGTAAACTTTGCACAAGTGTACGGTTTACCACTTCAGTCTGCCCATCGGATTGTGGATGATAGGCGGTGGAAAAGTTAAGGGAAACTCCCAAAATTTTCCACAAAGAATGCCAAAAGTGACCCACAAAGCGTGAATCATGATCTGATATAATGCTGGTAGGTAGACCAAAGGATCACCAAATGCTATCAAAGAACAATTGGGCTAAGTCTACTGTAGAACTTGTCTTGCGGCATGGAATAAACTTAGCCATTTTATTGAATCTATCAACCACCACGAACACACAATCATGTTGTCACACTGTCATGGGAAAACCACTAACCAAATCCATGGAAATGCTTTCCCAAGGATGTGAAGGAATGGGCAAAGGAATGCCTAAGCCAAACTTCCTGTTAGCTGGTTTTGAGCGACAACAAATTGCACATTGTTTGAGAAATCTCAACACATCCCTCTGCATTTTAGGCCAGTAGAAAAATCTTTGCAAGTGATGAAGTGTTTTGTGTTTCCCAAAGTGACCACCATAAAGTGTTGAATGAGCTTCCTTAAGAAGTGACACTCTTGGCTCACAAGGAACACAAACCTTGTCCAATTTGTAAAGAAGTCCTTCTTTGATGTAGAAATCTTGGAAAAGACGCAAATTGGAAGAAGAAGGTTTACTTGTTCAAATATTTTCCCAAAATCAGGATCTTGTGAATACTGATTAGGCCAAGTCTGAAATCCCAAGTGTGAAGTAGACATTACTGTTAAAGCAAGAGAGGTAGGAGGCCTACTCAAACAATCAGCAACAATATTACTCTTCCCCTTTTTGTATTTGATCACCAAGTGAAATTGTTGGAGGTAAGAGGCCCACTTCATATGTCTTGATTCTTCAATTTTACTTTGAGATTGTAGGAACTTGAGAGGCATGTGATCAGTGTGTACTACTGTATATTTTCCCAAAATATAATGTCTCCAGTACTTGATAGCTTGAACTAATGCATACAACTCCTTGTCATATGTAGAATAGTTCAACTTAGCAGCAAAAAAAGTTTCTGAATGATAAGCAACTGGATGACCATTCTGTTTGAGCACAACACCTAAAGCAACTTTAGAGGCATCCGTTTCAATCTCAAAATGTTGAGAGAGGTCAGGTAAAGTTAACACAGGTGTTGTACAAAGTTTCTTTTTAAGTTTCTCAAAGGCAACCTCTTGGATTTTCTCCCAATAAAATGGAACTTTAGACTTAGTGAGATAATGCAATGGAGCTGCAAGGGTGGAATATTGAGGAATGAACTTGCGATAAAAATTTGCAAGCCCTAGGAAACTCCTTAACTCGGTGAGAGTAGAAGGAGGGGACCACTTAAGTAAAACATCAACTTTAGTGGGATCTACCTGAATTCCACTTTCACTAATCACATAACCAAGGTATGAAATTGAAGTATTGCCAAAAGAACACTTGGAAGGATTGGCATATAATTGATTCTTTGCAAGAAGATCAAGTGTATGATGGATATGCCCAAGGTGTTCCTCCCAAGTTTTTGAGAATATCAATATATCATCAAGATATATTATTACAAATTTGTCAAGTACATCACGAAATACATCATTCATCAACCTCATGAAGGTTGCAGGAGCATTTGTAAGACCGAAAGGCATGACCAACCATTCAAAGAGGCCCATATTCGTCTTAAAAGTTGTCTTCCATGTATCCTCAGCTTGGATACGCACTTGATGATATCCACTTTTGAGATCTATTTTTGAAAATAACTTAGCTCCTTGGAGCTGATCTAATAAATCATCAATGCGTGGTAGTGGATATCTATTCTTTACAGAAATTTTGTTCAAAGCACGAAAATCAATGCACAATCTCCAAGTGCCATCTTTTTTAAGAACCAACAAAATAGGTGAGGCACAAGCAGAAGTACTTTCCTTAATGAAACCCTTAGACAACAAATCTTCTATTTGCCTTTTAATTTCTTCATTTTGCAAAATAGATTGTCTATACATGGGTGCATTAGGTAGTGAAGAACCAGGAATGATTTCAATGTTGTGATTAATTGTGCGAATTGGAGGAAGAGACTTTGGCTCCTGAAATATGTGTGAGTAATTTTGCAATATTTTATCCATTGAAGAGTGTTGCTTTGTAATGGATGTTGATGTAGGAGTGTGTTGAGAGCGAATGAAAATTAGAGCAACCTCACCACCTTTTTTAATTGCCTTTTGTGTTTGCTTGGAATTTAGAATGATGTTAGGAGTGTTGGTGCTTTTTATGAGAAATACCTTACCATATTTTTGAAATGTGTAGGTTCTTTTGAAAGCATCATAAACAACTCTCCTATCATACTGAAAAGGTTGTCCAAGCAAAATCCCACAACAATCCATAGGAGTCACATCACAAGTGACTTGATCTATGAACTGTGGGCCAAGTGCAAATTTTAATGTGCAAGTGTGAGTGATTTCTGAGCCCCTTCCACTATCCTTCCAACCCAAAGAATAAGGTTGAGGATGAGGCTCCATAGGTAACTTCAATCGCTCGACAATGGACCTCGCAATTAGATTTTTCTACGAGCCATTATCCACTATACAATCTGTTGCAAAATTATGGAGCAAATGAGCTCGAGTGATGAACAAAGCATCACGAGCGCCCCCTGATGAACTTACATTTACCAAGGTAACCTCATTGAGCTTACCTCGTAA
The DNA here is from genome assembly GCA_028583015.1 of Wollemia nobilis. NCBI lineage: Eukaryota > Viridiplantae > Streptophyta > Pinopsida > Araucariales > Araucariaceae > Wollemia > Wollemia nobilis. Next base: position 963,948 of record JAQPPZ010001579.1, on the reverse strand, counting down.
TTTTGTGTATACTCTACTTTCTCCTACTGACTCAAGGGGACCTTTCGAAGCATCCGCCTCTTGAGTAGTGATGACTAAACTCTTCTTCTTAAGCTTAAAACAATCTGCTTTTTCATGACCTTTTTTCTTACAATAGTTACAAAACTTCTTGGAAGAAGAAGGTTTGGAAGAAGAAGAAGGAGTAGAAACGAAAGGAGAAGGAGAAGAAGGAGATGGAGAAGAAGAATTCTTCTTTTGGGCAAAGTTCTTCTTTTGTGAGAAAGAATTATTCCCTTTTGATGAGTTAGCAACCACTTGATTAGCAGGTGCACGGAATCCCTGCGAATGCACCTTGAACTTGTCCTCCGCAAGCTACGCCTGGTTGAAAACTGAATCCAATGTTTCCATAGAAACAAACATAATTTCCCTGTACAAATGCTCTAACAAGCCACTTTGAAATTTGAGAATCAAAGCTACGATATCATCCTCCACATTCAAAAGTATCCTGTACCTATTGAATTGAAAGATATATTCCTGCACAGTCATATTAGTACCTTGTCGAAACCGAAACCACTTAATAACCAATTCTTTAGAATAATTGGAAGGATAAAAATTGGTCTTAAGACAGTCTACAAGCTCATCCCAAGTGGTAAGCTCATCATGACCCTTTTTCCTTTCGACAAGTACTTTAGCTAAACCAAAAAGTTTTAGCTTAGCATATGGAACGTGATCATCATCTGAAAGCTGAGTGTAAGAAAACCAAGAACTCATGTCAAGAATCCAACTATTCAAGACTTCAGGGTTTCGGGATCCATCATAAAGTGGCACTTCACATCGAACTCTCAGGCGAGAATCATGAGCAGAATCTGAAGCATTGTGGATGGAAATATCATTTACCTTCACTGCAAGGTTACTAAGGACTTCTGCCATGGTAGTATCATTAGCTTTATCTGCTAAAGCATTGACAACATGTGCAAGTTCTGCCACTTGGGCAGCCAAATCAGAAGCCATGTGAAACCGAGTATAAGCCAGGAGTAACAAGGAATCAACACTTAAAAATCAGGGTAAAAATTTGGAAATACCCTGTTACAATGTAGTGCCTTGAAAAAAATACCCCTAAGGCTAAAATATTTTAAAAATTTAACTTAACCTAAGGTTTAAAAAAATTTCCATTATAATTTATTAATTTAAAAATAACTTAATTAAAAATTTAAATTTAATTAATCAAAGAAAGATTAATTAATTTTAATTAAGATATTTAAAAATAAATTAATAAATAAAGAAAATTTACATGCAAGAATTTTAAAACCTTAGGTAAAGTAAATTAATAAAATAAATTAAAAGTACCCTTGCTTGCCGAGATAAGCCGAACAAGTACTGCACTCCCCTTAACCTGCATGAAAATTGTCAAACTATAGTGGCACTGTTCCCGAGGAGCCTTTGCATGCCAATAATAAAAAATCTGCAGGGTGATGAAATAAGAGCGGGAGGCAGATGTCACTCCATGCAGATGTCAAAATCATGCCACAAGCATAACAACTCTGCTGGCTCGACACTGCTCAGTGCATAGAAAGTTGTGCTCGACACACCTGTCGCTGTCAGGCGACAACAAATCCTGATGCGACGCAGAAAATCTACGTCACGGAGGAGGCCGCATGGTAGAATTTCTACCGTGCCTACCAACTATCATGCCTATAGCTATGACAGGCCTATAGCCATGAGAGGCCCTGGCAGCACGCTATAGGGACAGGCCCTATCGATTGACAGGCCTATCAGGCACTATAGCGACTGTCAAGCGCTGGCAGTGCTGACAGTCAAGTCAGTGCCTACAGGTTGTAGAGCTGCGATAGGCACTTGCCAAATCAATGGGTAGGTGCTACTGGCACAACTGCTAGTGGCCGACGACAACAACTGGCCTACCCAGGGCAGCTACAACATGCGGTCGATCGCCGACCGGATCGTGTCGATCGGCTGCGAAGGCCGGATCGTGCCGACCCGCGACGAACAAGTTTTTTTTTATTTATTTAATTTTTAAATTAAATAAATAAAAATTAAAATATATATATATATATATATATATATCAATTTAAATTTTAAATAAAAATATTAAATAACTGAACTTGTTATTTAAAATTTTTAAAATTTAAATTTTTACAATACTTCTAAGAAATTAAGGCAATTTTACCTCAAAAATTTCTAAGAAAATTTGTAACTCGCTTTGTCAAACCAGCAAGACCCCTTCAGTAGCTCTCCTTTCAAGATCCAGTCGACACACGACCAACGTTTGAAAGGCAACCAGACCCAAGTCGACACACGACCTGGTATAGACGATCTTCGGTCTTCAAGACTCCAAACTGGCAGGAACAAATGGCTCCCTAATACGTATTTCATCGTAGCTGAAATCCAAACCTGCCAAGGGATTTTTGTAAGACATAAATCGGGGTAAACTTCTCCTATACTCCTTGAGCATACGGAGAAAGTTGGAACGAGGATTTTGACGTCGAAGAAACTTTCTTCTGCGAATGGTCTTCAAGCTCCCCTTGAGCTTGAACCGAGTCCTCAATGAGAAAGAGTTTCTCATAAGAAAATTATCTCCTTCCCTCTCACCTCACAAGCCCTAGTGCAAACATGAACTAAGCTCTGATACCAATGAAAATGTTAGAAAATCCAACTAAGTGTCTATTATTTACAAGCTCAATATATAGGCTCTAAAGGCCCAAAATACATAACCAAACCCACTAAATCATGGATTTGATCCCAAAATCCTTAACCATAAGCTACAAAAGTGCAAAGGAGAATGCACGTAACTTCTAAGCTAAGATAGAAGGGAAAGATGCTAACTAGAAGATCCTTTAGCTAACTTGAAGTTCACTCTACCTACTTTGAGTTCACACTTCCTAACTAACACTCCAAAGTGACAACTAGAAGACAACTAGTGCACACAAGTGTATGTGAGAAGGAGACTCACTTACAATATTAATTTGCAAGAAATAAACTATGCAAACCTAGCTAGGAACTACTAGAGGGGTCATATGAGAGATTAAACATCAATCCTCATCACATCACCTCATTTCCATCACCCTCCATCCAAGTTTCCACTATATAACCATTTATGATATACTAATTAACCCCTTTGCCATTAGTCTCTTTGCTAGCAAAATAACTAGCATGGTATTAGGATTAAACCCCTCCATACTCACACTATTAATTCCTATGTCCACACAACATCCTCCACCTATTGTCTCATCTCAATCACATTGTTCCCCATCCCAATCCATGCTACTCCTATTGTAGGAAATGGTGCTGCCTATGCCAAATTCTACAACTAAGTCTACAAAAACAACTTTAGAATTTAGTGTATTCATAGGGTATATCAAGTAATTTGTATGTAATATTTCATGTGATATCAAAGAGAAATTAATTCAAAAGGACTTTAGAGTAGGGTGAAAAATAAATATAAATAATTGAGATACAAACCCCCTCAAGATTCAATCCTAATAAAGTCATAGTTGGCATCTATATGGAATAAAATCCTCATTATAAAAATAGAAAACAACAATCCTTCTAGGAATACTACATCCCCTATTGACTTTAGAGTAGGGTGAAAAATAAATATAAATAATTGATATACAAACCTCTTGGGATTCAATCCTAATGAAGTCATAGTTGACATATAGATGGAATAAAATCCTCATTATAAAATTGGAAAATAACAACCCTTCTAGGACTACTACATCCCCTATTGACTTCACTTCCAAGGTGTCCAATTTGGATCCATTCCAAATATATCAAGTATAAAATGATTCAACTCATGAACCAACTCTCAATTGGTTCATCTATGCAATATGGCTAACTAGTAGTGAGTGATGAAGCATTGAAGAAGAAAAATGAAGAGCTTGAGGAAGAAGTGGGATAGTTAAAGGCTAAAAGGAATAACTCTAGAAAAAAAACAATCCTTAAATAAATACACCACTAAGAAATATCAACTAAAGAAGCAAGTTGAGGACCTCAAGTCCCAACTTGACAAGTCTAAGAAGAAAAGGCAACAACTAGAGGATCTCTTATAATGTCTTGCACAAGATCAAGACCGATTAAGGAGGTATATTGAACAAGAAAATGCCAACTATAATACAAAGTAAAATGGACTCAAGAGGTACAATAAGTGAGGAATAAAAAATATGAATTAACTCTATAATGAACTATCTATGTTAAAAGAGGGAATAACAACCATCGATTCAAGGAATTTTTTGTATGTATAAAGGGTGAGCTCCCTCTAGACCAACATCAAGGTAGAGGTGATGAGTTCCAAAAGGTGCTTTGTATTTGTATCCTATATAGAATAGAGCCTAAACCAAGTGATAGAAAATGACAAGTATATTGAAGAACAATTGACTATAGAGAAGAATTTATAAGAGGTGCTCAAACTTCTAGCTGTGATGTTAGCTTCATAAGCACAATAGTTAGGGATAGATAACAAATACATTTTCAAGAAATTGAAGAATATCTATTATGCTTAGAGATTACTAAATTCCTACAAAGACATGTTAGACCCTTTAAATTCCCTAATGTAAGAAATGATAAAGGAAATATAGGGGCTTAGCATTATTGGACTACCAAATATTTTTAACCCTTCAAGGAAACTCCTTCACAATGACATCATTGATGTGATGTTAGAAGAGGATAAAGATAAATTCAAATATTGAGTTGTAGGTAAAAAATACAATAAATTGAAGCCACTTTATGCCAAGTTGTAATAATTAATAGAAAATCAGGACGAGTTATAAAAAACTTGTATGAGTAATTAATAGGAGAGGTGGAGGACCTTTCAAACATACAATTACTAGGGGTTGAAGAATTTAAGAAGATATTAGGGCTACTACCATAAAGGTAAAATAGTAGAATCCTAATTTTAACTTTTTGTAGCAATAATTCCAATTTTGAAGACTCTATGCCCAAGGACAAAGGTAAGATTTGGGATCTTTGAACAATAAATCTTGGAACCCTATGAAGTCAACAACAATATTGTTACAAGTCACTACCTTGTAATTTTTAATTTTAAAATGTTAAAAGACATCTAAATCAATCAATCAATGTCTTCCAAAACCTTTCAAATTTTGCTAAGTTTAAGATAGGTGTCAGTTTGCTACAAAAGGATCGATTTTTTTAAGGAGTTTTTTGTTAATAGAGTGAAGCAATTGGATTGTATAAGTGAAGTGCTAGGCAATGCTAGAAAATTTCTATCATATTGGAGTGGTTCATTGATCTCCTAAAATTAAATCACACATAGAATAGTAGAGGGGTACAAAGGACAAGCACAAATATTATAGAAGACCTTTGGATAGTGATATTTGTGTATGTAGTGGTGCCATAGCTTATTTTAGAAGCCTTATAATCCTACTAGAGGTATATTTAGTGGTATGAAACTTTTGTAAGTGCATCAATTTGTTAGATAATCTCCCAAATTTTTACTTTTACTAGGATTACTAGTTTCTCACCCTAAGTGACTCAAGGATAAACTTTTCCTATAAATATGATCCATGGGCTCCATTGTAAATATATTTTGGCCATGAATAATTTAGAGTTACACTTTGTGAAACCCACATTGTGATCTCAAAATTAATAAAATTGGTACAATAATGTATCTTGAAAAATAAGAGGTTATTTTTTTTATACAAATACCTAGTTCTAGAGAAATCATGGGAAAGCTTCCATGCTTAGAAAAGACCTCTGAGCCACTTGAAAAAGTTACAAAAATGATCCGATAATTTATTTTTTGCATAGGCATGAGAATATATCCTAATTGGATGTGTTTGAAAATATAGTTATGTAGGGAAAACCATAATGGATATGAATAAACCACTAGTATTTTTGGATTGTTTATAAAATTTCAAGAGGTATCATAGTTTAGCACTTTTTTGAGTTTTACCTCCAAGTATCCTAATTTTTTATTTGAAAATTTTTCCATTTTCCTCCATTTATTTATTTTTCATAATTTAACAAGGGAATATTCCCCTAGGTGGCCATTTGTTTGGATGTGTAATAGCTATTTGGGTATGTGCCTTTGTTAGTATAACATAGTCCTACATAAATGTAGGGTGCCAAAAGGGGGTGTTTGACCTTAATGCTTTGTTTAAATATAATGCTAACATTTTCCTCCCTAGCTCAACACTTGGAGAGCTGATTAGTAAATATCATTGAAGCCATTGGGATATGGTATGTCCCAAGTTTGAATCCCTACCATACCATACTCTTTTTTTTACTAATGATGTCATCAATATCAATGTGTAACCCTATGATAACATGGCTATTTACAATGAAATTACATCCTCTAACTATGTCACACCCTATGATGACACGACACCTTCTAATAATATGGCACTCTATGATGAAAAGGTACCCACTTTGAATAGCTATTATAACATGGCAAGATTTTTTGTATACCACATGATAGTTAATATGACTAACATGGAAGTTCATACAATTAAGATGATGAATAGCACTTGAATCCTAAGGTGACACATAGTAGTCTATATAATTTATATGGTGGTCTATACACTAATTTGGAAATAAATGAATGAGTATTGTGGTAACACATGGTAGTTCATATAGGTGACATGGAAATCTAAACAAGTGATATGGCAGGATACATAATGATGAATGGAGACACTAAATAATATGGTGGTGTGGCATGAACTTGAGGTGGTATGTCACATGTGATGTAGAGGTTGACATAGGCATTGACATGGCAGGCTCTAATTGGCCAACATGGTAGGCCATACAATGGTCAATGTGGTAGGTTATATTCCACTTAGAACATATAAATATGAGTTTAGCCAATCACATTCTACCAACTCACTAAAATTGAGAAGCAACTTGTGCATTCAATAGCAAACTTGGTAATGTATAAATTTTGAAGCAAATTAGAAAGTGACAAGTGTCATAGTAGAGTTCATAGATCAAGAAACAAATCAAATTATGATAAATAATTTCACATTATTCATTGGTATGATGCAAAGTTAGAACATGCTTGGGAAATACCTTAGCCACTCTTGGAGGGATATATAACAATCTCTCATTCATTGTAGAGACTAAATATTTAAATTTTTTTAAAGGTTTTAATGACATTTTCACAAATTTATGGAAAATATTCTAGGGTCCATAAATTTAGCATACAAAATAATTTTGATTCTTTTTTTTTTAATCTCATGGTCTTTTGATCTCTTTAATTGGTAATGTTATTTTTTGTCACAATTACATGAAGGTTTTAAAATTTGATAGCTAAGTTATGGATCATGTATCCTTGTTGAGTTTTCCTAATTATGTTACCTAGAATACCATGATTAAATATTTTCTCTAAATCAAGGGGTTACTTAAATATATGAATGAGGAACCTTGACATACTAATATTGAAGAGATGAAGCAAATTTATAGGGACAAGAAGGTTGAGGCTTATGGTGACAATGCTCTTCATATTGACAATGTGTATGAAACTCATGTTAGAACTATCACATTTCCTTAAGTGTTTCTTGAGAAATGTTAGGGGATTTTTTATCTAATTGATTCCACATAGATCAATATATTAGAGGTATATCTAGCAACCTTATCCATGGATTAATTTGACACTGTTAATAAGTATATTAGTCTATTCAATAAATTGCAAGAGGACATCCAAAATACTAGAGGATTACCTAAGGAGAGAAGAAAAGGATAGTAAGTGTTAAAAAAGGAAAGGAAAATTTAACTACTTCATTGATGAGGTTAAGTATTTATTACACCTTTAGAATAGGAGAAATAAGCATAAGGAAAATTTTATTTTTAATCAAGCTTATCCAAAAGAAGTTGTTGCTAAAACTCAGAATGGAAAAAAACCAAAATAGAATGAGAAGAAGCCTACCTATGAGTTTTTAAAAAACAAGGTAATAAGAAATTTTTTTATAGGATTCTAATAAAGAATATTGAGGAAGCAAAAAGAAAGGGGGCACTAACACTACTCTCTTCTATGCAAAAAGTGAGGATTATTTTGATGGAGAAACTTCACAGGCTCATGTAGTAGTGCACTCTGCATAATAAATGGATAGAAAATTTAGGGGTAAATAGGAACATAATAAATCATAAGAATCTACTTTAAGGAAATAATGAAAAACATGCAAGAAAATGTGTTGTGATTGGAAATTACTCTTTATTACTAGTTATAGGGAGTGGAGACATCAACATTGAATCTTTGTCATGAGGTACTTCATGTTTCTAATGTTGTCTCTACCCTTATATTTATTTATCACATTACCCATACAAATAATAATGTATATTTTTGGTCTAATAGATGGGTAATGAAGAATATATACAATGGGTTCAAGACTATTACTTCTAGTTATTGTAATGAGACTAACTACACGTATAAGTTGGGAAACCTCTTTTATCCTCTTTTAGAAATAAAAATATTTTTATTATTGTCCCTCATTCTAATAATGAAATTCATAAGTATAGGCAGTAAATCTTCCTCTCAAAAGAAGAAAAAGTAATTTTTTGTATAAATGTTGAATTGTAGATTTCGATATAATTTTATATACCTTTTGATAAGTGTTTTGTAATTTTGAAAAGCAAAATGCAAAATTAAATTAAATATAATTACCATGAAATGTAAATTAAATTTCAAATGAAATTAGAGCGAAATTAGCTGAAATTAGGAAAATACAAATGAAATGAAATCTAATAAAAAATCAAAGTTAGACATTAGAAAATTAAAGTCGATTCATGGGATGATGGTTTCGAGGTGGAAGTTGTAAATGCATTGTCATAGGAACTGCTTGGAATGGGCTAGGATAGGAATTATAATACCCCCTTCTATTTTTGAAGTTGTTATTCCATGAGAGAGCAAGTGTCAGAGTATATTGATGCATGTCAAATTTATTATGGTTGTAATATAGTAATGTTGACTGTAGGGATAATTGTATTGTGTGATTGCCATTGTTATCCAACTTGGCACACTCTATAATTACATTCTTATTTTGTTGCTTGTAGAATACATAAATATTAATGCAGTCATTAATCCAAGTTTGTCTATGCATGTGTGGATGACTTAGGGTATTTTATTATTTTTGAGCATTATGTTATTATATTTATGTGTAATTGTTAATATACCTGGGAAGTTAGTATTGGTATAGGAGTATATCTTTTGTAGGTTACAAAGAATACATTTTTCATAAAATGTATGAGAGATTTTTGTGGATAAAAATTGCTTATTAAAATACTATATAAAATTTGATACATTAAGTTGTCAGTGGCATAGTTATGCCCTTGTACAATTTGACAATTTTTGTGAGAATATATTAAATAATGCATATAACTTGTTGTTGTGCAATCATGGAGAATCCACACATTTTACTTGTTGAGGATTGTATGATAGAAAATTGCAATAAAGAAACAATTATTGAGTAAAACAAAACTATACAAGTGTGTGTGTGATTTTACAATTGAGTGAGATCACATAATAAGATTGTAAATTTTTTATAATTGTTATTATTGTATTATTATATGATTGTACAATTAGTATTAGAATCGTACAGTTGCAGTAGGATCATGGTGATGTTGAAAAATTTATTGTTCCATCCTTAAGTATATCATCACCTACCTTATTGGTATTACTGGCACTCATACTACATTTGGTGTCGTCATTATCAAAATGAGGAAGTATAATTAAAATTTATAGTAGTGTGAAGGAGATAAGAGTGGATGATAGATACAAGGTTGTGAGGGCATAAGAGAAGAGATCACAGAGAGGTTCAAGTGATAATAAGAAGAATCACAAGGATCAATCAAAGAGGGGATGTGAACAACACATAAGCTTAGTCCAGAAGGATAGATTAACCAATATCAGAACAAGTGTGGACTCCAAAAAAAGGAGAAAGTGAAAAGTGGGAAACATTGTTAAGTACAAAGGATAACGTACAAGGAGAGAAGAAAATAGTTGAAGAAGACATTCATGTAAGTGAAGATGCTAACATAGGAAGTGTGCAATAAAATGAAGAGTGGATGGTAACACCTGAGTAGGCGATAAGGAATTTTCTAAGGGGTGAAAAGGATGGGAGTTAGGCACCAGAGCAATCACACATAAGTACTTGGTAAGAAAGACAAAAACCATATTTTTTGTACTAGAAAAGAAGAAGGTCGCATAATGAGGACATATAAGAAGTAGGGAGAAGGATAGAAACATACAAAGAAGAACAACAAGAAGAACCACCAACAACAAAAATACATTGGGTAGAAATACCAAGGGAAGTATCATCAAGCAATGGAGAAGAAGGAAATCCTTCAATGGAAAATATTTCCATAGAGTGAGTAAGGAAAAATTCCTACCCTTTACTAAAGAGGGGAAAGAGGATCCAGTGAGGCACATTGACACTTGTACCACCATTTGGAAAGAAAATGGGGTAAGAAAACCATATGAATAGTTGTAATTATTTCCTACCACATTATAAGGACTTATAATAGATTGGTATTTAAAAAGGGAAAGTACACAACCCTTTTTTGTATGGAATACCATGATAGAGGAATTGATAAATGAATTCTAACCCTTAAGGGATGACACAAATATCATAATAGAGATATATGCTACAAATCAAAAGAAAGAGAAAGATGTTAAAGCACATAATAGAAGATTGAAGCAATTGACTAATAGGATGTAAATACCACCAACTAGTTTTCTAATTAGGAGATGGTTTACGGATGGTCTATTGCCCAAGTATAGGAAGAAGATGAAGGTGATTCCATCTTCAATGTATGCAAAAGCACTAGAAAAAGCAAAAAAAATGAAAGTGAGATAAATTAGATGACAATCAAAATTATAGGTCATCCCAAGAGAGAATATTTGGATAACAGTACTAATGACAAGGTTTAGAATGCTATCCAATCCTTTAGAAAGGAATTTTATAAGATAATGAGAGAAGTCAAATGCAAAGTCAAGAAATAATGAAAATACATATGGTGCATAAACTGTAAGTTATAAGGATACACCAATGTCAATTGTCCTAAGAACATATATTGTAGCATATGTGACATGAGGTTACAAATTATCCATTCAATCTGAATGGGTAAGGTATCAAACCTTGACAATGTAGGAAGAAGAGGAAAAATCCAATGACCACAATAATGGACAAGGTGCAACTAGTGGTGGTTACAAGAATAACCATCGATGATGCAAGCAAATTAGGGTAATTAACAAGGAGGTTAAAGTCAATTGCAATATGATTTGGAAGGTAGACCGATCATACAATGTCGCAATTACCAAGAATGGAGATATTTTTCAAACAATTACCTTACTCCTAAAAAAAATATAATAGCAAGAAATAATGTAACACACATGTGCCAATGGTGTGATCCAAGCAATAATAGGAAGGTCAATTTACCAAATAAGTTGAGTACAAGCAACTCACAAAATGTCAATTTCTTTGACATTGAAGTACCTTCCATAGAATATGAAGTAAAATAAAAGAATGTATTGATCGTGACAAGAAGATATGCCAAGAAATATAATTATTCTAAACCTACCATATAAATGAAAATATGTCGCGATATCACGACTTCTTCCCTTATTCGGCTCTGACGGTGATTCTTGTCGCAATTTTGTGACTTCTTTTCTTCCTATGGCTTCAACGACGTATCTTGTCGTGATTTTGCGACATCACCATTTTGGTCGTGATTTCGTGACACCTTCCCTAGTGTGGAGGTTTGCCAGCATTCTTTTCCTTTCTTCTTGGACCACCTCGGTCGACATGGATTTATTGTAATCTCTCTTGTACAAGGTTCAGGGACCTTTCAAAACCCTTTCTACCAATAAAAAAAAAATATGGTAGCTGGCACAAAAGGTAATAGAAGAGAAGGTAGAGAAATCCAAACAATACCAGTTAGTAGAACAAAAGTAAATAAATAGAATAATAGGATCAAAAGAAAAAGTGTCAATATGAGAGCTAGAAACATAAATACTAAATACAATGGTAAAAGTAAAGGTGGTGAATTTGTTAGGTTTCGTATCATCGTTGCATACAATTATAGAAGAACTTCACCCGTAGAAGGTAATGTGGGTATGAAGCCAACCCATGGAGGAAGCAAAGAAAAAGGATTATTATATTATCCAATAGTGTTAATGATTGATGTTGGGGAAAATCTAGCATTAATCCATATGGAGATCATGGAACACAAGCTAACACAAGTAATAGTAGATAGTGAGTCAAGTGTGAATGTACTACCAAAAAATATATGATAAGAGATTGAGGATCCATTTTTATGGGCGTCGACTTTTAAATTATATGGCATCAACCAATATGGAATTAAAACAAAAGGAGTTTTAATGGCCCATAAAGTTAGGATTGCTAAGAAAGAATTCTTATTGTATTTTTTTGTGATTACCATGTAGAATCCAACATACAAAGCACAACTGGGATGAGGGTGGCTATGATTTGCCAAATTAAATTACAATTGGGAAAATGATTGATTAACATTTAAAAAGGGATAACCTAAATATATGATTAACCTAAGAAACCAAATGATAAATGAATACTTAGCTACAATTGATGAATCAAGAAGTTCTTCAAAGGAGGGAGAATAGTATGACCCAAACAATGAAGGAATTTTGTACCTTGAAGAGTGTAGTGAAGATGATAATTGATCAAATAGTGCATTTCTCTATTGGCAAATGGAGCAGTATGAATTTTTTTAGCCCACACAACTTTGTATTTAGATAGAGAAAACTTTAAAAACCCAAGATAAGAATATGGAATTCGGTAAGAAGATAGAGGAAGAATAGGAGAAATGGACCTTCCTTAAGAGCTTTGCAAGATATATAGTTGGAAATGCAAAGATTGATGCAAAATCAACATATCTTAAGAATGTGGTAAAGGCAAAGGTGGAACCAAAAAGTATAAAATGTGAAGGATAAAAGGTGGTAGAAGTGAACTTAGAAATGGAGAAATATCCAAGGATAATCCACTATGGAGATGATTGGGATCTTGTATTGAAAGTAAGAACTTTCAAAAAATCTACAATTCAAGGATGTATTCACCTAGACATATAAGAACTTGAAAGGGATACCTTCATAACTATGGTTCATAAGATTTAGTTGATTCCAAGAGCTCAGCCAGTAAGAAGGTCTTATAGGATGAATCCAAAGTATGCGACTTTGATAAATGTAAAAATAGAAAAATGTGTTGGATGTCAACATCATCTTCAAAGTCATAGTGAGTGACTGGGTATAACCAATTGCGATTACTTTAAAAATGAAAGCAAATTAAATCCACATATGCATAGACATTCAAAGTCTAAATGTACTAACAATTAAGTATCCCTTTCCTATTCCATTCACCAATTCTATTCTAGAAGAAGCATATGGACATGAGATTTACTTATTCCTAGATGGGTTTTTTGGCTACAATCAAGTTAGCATTGCAAAAGAATATAAGTTCAAGACCATGTTCATGGTAGAGAATGAAATTTATACCTACAATAGAATGTCATTTGGGTTATGCAATTCCCCAACCACATTATAGAGAATTATCTTATACATATTTAACTAGATGGCAATAGGAAAAATAAAAGATTTCTTGGATGATTGGTTGATATATGGTAAGGTAGCAGAACATCTACCTACATTGGAGGAGTGCATGAGATTGTGTAGGAACACCCAAATAGCCTTGGATTTGGAAAAATTTCATGTAATGATACCTTATGGTAAATTTTTAGGGCACATAGTCTATAAGGAGGGCTTGAAGATAGATCTTGATAAGATTTGTATTATTGTGAATATGAAGGAACCACATAACATGTGCTCATTAAATACCTTTATGGGATCAAGAGGTTACTATAGAAGGTTTATCAAGAACTTTTCCCATGTGTCCTACCCATTAGATTCACTAATAAAGAAAAATATTCCCTTTTGTTGGATGGAAGAGCATAAAGGAGACTTCGATGAGTTAAAGGTGAAGATTATGTGTAGTCCCATCTTGGTGTTCATAGATTGGTACAAAGAGTTTTATGTCCACATAGATGCATCTACTTTTGTAATTGGATGTGCATTGGCCTAGGAAGGATAGTTTAGGCTAGACCAGTCTATTTAATTTGTAAATTGATTGTTGTCATGGGTAGAAATAAATTATTATACAACATAGTGATAGGCTTTGGGGATGGTGTACATAGTACAAAAGTATAGGAACAATTTTTTGGCTAATCTATTTACCTTTTATGTTGACTAGCAGGTCCTATTGTACTTGATAAATAAACCAGTTATACACAGGCAAGTTAGTAGGTGGCTCATCATGCTACAAGAATTTATGTTTTGAGTAGTGGTTAGACCAGGTAAGAAACACATAATAGTAGATAATTTGTCAAGGATTTGCTTAACAAATACTATAGGAGCAAGAGTTTTAGATGAATTTATTAATGCTCAATTATTTGTAATAAGTGTGGTACCATCATGGTACCAAGTAATCAAAAAATATTTATCCATAGGAGAACTACCCAAGGAGATGTTGACAATAGAAAAGAGAAAGGTGATAATGAAGTCAACACCCCTTCAATTGATAGTAGGATTATTATACAAAATGGGATCAAAAAGAATTTTAAGATGGGTAATGAAATAAGGATAACACTAAAGGAGGCTCATGTGGGACTGGTTGGAGGGCATATGGGATTAGACACGACCATGAGAAAAGTACTTATGGTAGAGCTATGGTGATCTACCCTCTATCATAATACAAAGGAGTATGTACAAGTGTTTGATATATACCAGTGAGCAAGAAAACAATTACATCAAGATTTAATGTTGTTACATCTCTCCCAACCATAAGAATTATTTGAAATATGGGGTTTGGATTTTGTGGTTTCATTGAGAACAACTCAAAGAAGTAAAGTATCAATATATCATGGTAGCAACAAAATACCTAAGTTGGTAGAGGTAAGGGCACTACTAGATAATTTGATAAAAATATATAGCTTGATTCTTGTATGAGGAGGTGATTACAAGATTTAGAATCTTGCTCTAATTGACAAGTGATAGGGGAAGTCACTTTGTCAATAAAATTATCAAGAATTTGATAATAAACTTTAGGATTTTGAATTTATTGTCAAGTCTATATTACCAAAGAGAAAATGGATGAACATAGGTGACAAACAAAATCCTAGTCTTAACTCTTTATAAAACTTGTGGAGTAAAAGGAGGTGATTGGGAGGAAAGATTTCCATCAGTTCTATGGGCATATAGGACAAATTTTAATCCCATAATAAATCATATGCCATTCCAATTGATGTATGGTGAGGAGGTAGTTGTGATAATAGAATTATTGATATCAAGTCTGAGAGTAGTCATAGAGAATTAGTTAGGAGACTATGAATTCCAAGAGGAGAGGCTTTCCACACTAATTAAACTAGATGATAAGAGGGTCATAGAATAATGGGCAATTAAAGTGTCCTAGAAGAGAATAAATTTATGGCATGACAAGCAACTATGAAATTTGGAACTAAAACTAGGTGAATTAGTCTTAAAGTATAATGGAAAATGAGAAATCAAGCTAGGGAAGTTGAAAAAATTATGGATTGATCCTTTTAGAGTTGTGGAAATGATGGTAAATGGGGCAATAAAGCTAAAAAATTGGATGAGACAATAGTCCTTGAAACTGTGAATGGGTCCAAATTAAAGTCTTACAAAGTGCAATGTCTATTTATCTCCATGGAGGATATATAAATGAGAAGAAGGCAATAAGAAGAACTCCATGAACAACAAGAAGCAACCCAAAATAATTACAATACTTAACATGATGATAATGATGTAGGGATAAGAAGATTATTTGTAGAATAGGAGGAAGAATAGCCAATCATAAAATAGCAAGAATATAGGTGCATGTACAATTCATGAATAGAATAGAAGAGTATGAAGAGGATGATTAGATTTCTAACAATGAAGAGAGAACCCAAAATTTAGAACCAACAAAGGCAACAAAATAAGTACATCCTCAAATAAAGAAACAAGAGTTACTTCAATGTCATAATGGGTAAAGAAGGATGAGATTGATTGTATGGCATCTAGATAGAATGGATATATATATAACATGGATATACAAAATCTAGGAAATGGAGGAGTCATAAACAAAGAGTTGGTAGGATATACCCCATTAGCTCAAATAGGGCTTATACAAGAGTAAATGTATAAATTGAAAGAGGAGTACAAGACATTACAAGCATATAATTTGAGGTTGAGGGAATAGATCATCCATGATCTAGATGATAATATTCAAAGACTTGATGATTAGCAAGTTGCAAGACTATAGGATCTCAAACAATTGGGAGAGTCGAAAGAAGGTGTACCATAAGAATAATAGATAGAGCCTAAACAATGAGAAGTGGAAAATAGTGTTAGGCAAGAAGAAAGGTCATAGGAAGAACCATTATGCCTAGCATAAGAACCACCTATTATAGATGAGGTTGTTGAAATATTATGGAGAGATATTAAGGAATTTAGTACATCACTAGAGGTAGTAGCAATGGATCGGATGACATATTCCAATGATGATGGTGTTGCTCTAGTTTAGAGATAGAAACACCTCAAGCGATAATTATGATTTCTTGAGTAGGTACTAGGAAGCACAAGTTTATCCTAAGGTAGAGAACTATGTAGAAGCATATAGAGCATTAAGAAGGCAAAGTACATAGGTGTGAAGGTTACATATGGAAACAACATCTAGGTGGATCCTACAATGAGAAGATAGCAAAAATGATTCAAGTACAAGTTTTGAATTCTCATAACAATATAGAGAAGCATTAATAGATTGTGAAACATGATGCTTTAAGGAGACTAGATGGAGGAGAATTTTTTTGGGAAGATAAAATATTGGGATCATTAAGACAATTATCGCTAGGAACTTAGATCAAGAAGGGCAATTTTTAATAGTAGAATTGCTAGATAGACAATTGAATTCAAGTAGTTGGGAAAGTGGAGAATCCAAAGGGCAACAATAACAATAATAAGGAGTTGATATAGGTATCTTGGGGAGGTAACCTAGTCTCTAAAATACTCTAATCTAAAATACTATATGAATAAAGTGAGTTGGTACCAGTCGATGAAGTAACCAACATGATTGGAGTAATAGAGCTTCCAAAGTGTATGAAGACCTATTACCAGGTACCTCTAAGGATGTATTTGGATATATTTCTAGATAATATTCTCCACAAGATATAGTAGAGTTGAAATATATGAGGGTACCACCAAAACTAGCAACATCATGTAGTAGGTATAATTTTTTATGCATTGGATATACTAGTTAATTATGGGATTGGAAAGAATTTACCAATCCAAGGTAGAATTTAATAGGTAAAAAATGAAAATAGAAGTTGTAAGAAAATAAATGCAAGCTATGGAAGAAAATATGGAGTTGGCAAAAAGATAAGCAAAGGCACTAAGAAAATACACTAAGGTATAAATAAAGAGTCTAAAAATGATTATGAAGAAAAATTGAAAGTCCAAGAAGAGCAATTGAGGGTCAAAATGATCTATTAGAAGAACAAGAGAAAAGGCTAAGGAAAAAGAACAATTAAAAATATTTTAAGAATAGCTAAAGAATAAGGAGGAACAACTAAAAAATAAGGACATATAGTTGAAAAACCAAGATAAGCAACTAAAAAGTAAGGATGGACAATTATAGCTAAAAGATCAAAAGATTGATGAAATAAAGAAATATGTGACAAGATATAATGAAATGATTATGGATTGTAATGCTATGTTGTAGGTAAATGAGTAGCAATAAAAAGCTCATAAATAAGAGATGGAGCATAGGGATCAACTTATTATTGAGAAAAATGAAGAATTGGCTATTACAGCCAGAATTGAAGCCAAAATAAAAGAGAAAACAGGAAAGGAATTTTAAAATAAGAAAAGCAATTGATATGTCAACTAGTTGATGTAGAAGAGAAAGCAAATAAATATGGGTTAAAGGTTGTTGAAATCAACCAGTTTGTGACAAGATTACAGGATGAACAATAAATCCTATGAATTTAGTTAGTTTATTTGAATGAAGTCTAGTAGTAGTAGCCAACTATAGCAAAATAGCAAGCATCGATGAGGACATAAAACAATTTAAAGGGGAGGGTAGATATAGACAGTGGATTTACCTCTTAGAAGAAGAAAAGGTGATATTTTGTATAAAGGTTGAATTGCAGATTTTGACATAATTTTGTTTACATTTTTTTTCTTTAGTAATTTTGAAAGCAAAAAGCAAAATGAAATTCACATTAAATTAAATATAATTACCATGAAATGTAAATTGAAGTTCAAATTAAATTAGAGTGAAATTAGACAAAATTAGGAAATACAAATGAAATGAAATTTAAATAAAAAATTAAAGTTAGGCTTTAGAAAAGTAAAGTCAATTCATGGGATGATAGTTTTGGGGTGGTAGTTGTAAATAGTGTGTTGTCCCAGGAACCATTTGGAATGGCCTAGGATGGGAATTATAATGCCTTCTTCCATTTTTTGATGTTTTATTCCATGAGAGAGCGAGTGTAGGAGTAGATTGATGCATTTCGAATCTATTATGGTTGTAACGCAGTAATGTCGACTGCAGAGGTAATTATACTATGTGATTGTTATTGTTGTCCAACTCGGTACACTCTCTAATTACATTTGTATGTTGTTGCTTGTAGCAAAAAAAAAATATCAATGCAACCATTAATCCAATTATGCCTATGCATGTGTGGATGACTTGGGGTATTTAATTATTTATGAGCATTATGTTATTATATTTGTTTGTAATTGTTAATATGCAAGGGAAGTTAGTATTGGCATATGATTATATATTTTGCAGGTTATAGAGAATATATTTTCCATGAAATATATGGGAGATTGTCGAAGATAATAACTGCTTATTGGACTATTGTAAAAAAGTTGATACATAAAGTTATTAGTGGCATAGTTATGCTCTTGTATAATTTGGTAGTTTTTATGAGGATATAATAAATAAAAGCATATAATTTGTTGTTGTGCAATCATGTAGAATCTGCATATTTAACTTGCTAAGGAGTGCAATAGAAAACTATACTAAAGGACCAATTATTAAGTAAAATAGAACCATACAAGTGTGTGTGATCATACAATTGAGTGAAATCACATAATAATATTGATTGTATGATTTGTACAAGTTATTTGTATGATTACTATTGTTGTATGATCATATGATTGTATAGTTGGTATTAGAATCATATAGTTGTGGTAGGATCATGGTGATGTTGAACGATTTCTTGTTCCATGCCTAAATCTATTTCTATCCCCCTTACTGGGAATATTGCCACTCATGCTACATTAAGTGGCATCATATATTTGGTAATCATAGCTATCATTATTTGAGATAAATTTTAGCATCATATGGCTATTGGGTTTCCATGCATATCCCCTCCAAGAGGTGCATGTGAGGGATTTATTTAAAGAAAGAATCATAGGAAGACATTTTTTAAAGGGGTTGCAAGGCAAGCACCTCATCCTTTGGAGATCATACATAATGATATTTATGGACTTTTAAGTACAACATCCCTCTCAAGAAATATATGCTCCTATTTATTGATGATTTATCTAGATATGTGTGGTTGTATACCATTTGCACTAAGGATGAGGTCTTTTAGAGGTTTAAGAACTTAAAGGTCCTTGTTGAAAATAAAATAGATAAAATAATCAAATGTCTAAGGATAAATGAGGATGATAAATATTTCAGCTATGCTTTTCATGATTTTATATCTTCTCAGGGGATTGCATATCATAGGACTGATCACCATACTTGTGAACAAAATGACATCATTGAAAGAAAAAATAGGGTAATCATGGAGATGGAAAAATGTATGATTCATGCCAAGTGGATGGATCATAAATTATGGGATGAGGATTTCACTTTTGCATCGTATATAATAAAAAAAGTTTCCACCAGGGCAATACAGGGCATGATATTGACACGGGATAAGCCAAATGTGTCTATATCCTATATTTGGGTCTTTAACATGGGATTACATATTCAATAATCTACAAAAGGAGGTATCAAAGAGTCATAAGTGTATCTTTATTAAATATCATAATACCTCAAAGTCATTTCATATTTATTATCCTTAGAGGCATGAGTTTTTTATATAGAGAGATGTCATCTTCGATAAGGTACTTATAGGAACTCCTTACACCCGTCCACTAGAGATTTTGGCTATTGATTTGTTGACCCATTGCATCTTCCTAATTTATTAGGTTCTAATATTTTGGTTATATTTATTTCTATTAAAACACCTTCATATCTCTTGAGTGGTTGTTCTTTGCCTAATTATTTAACCCTTTCACAGGAAGCACCACAAACAACATTTTCTTCTCTAATATTAGGGTAGGATGAGTAGGAAAATTTAGTTTAGAATACTTCAATATTGCATGAGGAGGTGAGTGGTGATGAGTTGGATTATTTAGTTTTAGTATTTGATGTTGAGTTAGCAATTATACACATGATTCTTGAGTTTTACCAACATACAAATGGGTTGAGACACTTCTAAAAGATGTTCAACCTATTTTGAACAAGCTAGATGTGTTCTCATTATGTATGTTTGGGTCTTCAATATGGGATCACACATCCAATTATCTTAGAAATGAGGTACTAAATAGTCACAAGTGTATATTTGTGAGGTATTATGATACCTCAAAGGCATATCATCTTTATGATCCTCAAAGGCATGAGGTTTTGATCTAGAGAGATATGATCTTTGATGAGGTTATTCTAGGTACTCCTTCTACCCCAAACCTAATCTTTTGGCTACTAATTCTTCTAGCCCTTTGACTATTTTTTATTTAGTTGTTTCTTCTAAGATTTTTTTTGGCTTTATTCATATTAGAGCATCTTCTTATTCATATTCCTCAAGTAGTTCTCCTTGTCTATCATTTTGATCCCTTCATGAGTAGAACCAAAACCAAAATTCTCTTCCTAAGGAGCAAGGTAAGTTGAGAAAGATGCATCAATTTAGAATGCTTTAGTATTGCATGATGAGGTGAGTCCTAGTGATTTGGATTATTTAATTTTAACTTCTAATGTTGAGTTATCATAGGATACATATGATTCTTTGGTTTTTCTAGCGTCCAAATAGGTTAAGATGCTCCTAAAGGATGCTCAACTTATTCTATCTCTTGAGTGGTATCAAAAGGCCCCTTCTTGAGAATTGGTTTCAAAGGTAGCACATTCTCAAGATCCTCTCACATATTCTTAGGCTAAGAATAATCTAAAATGGTTAGACACTATGTTGGAAGAGTATAAGACACTAATGAAGAATAGGACTTGGAATTTGGTCCTTCCAAAAGGAAAGAATATTATTGTCTAAAAATGGGTTTACAAGACCAAATACACATTAGATGGTTAGGTAAAGAAGTACAAGGTACACCTTGTTGCTAAGGGATTATCTCAATAGGAGAGAGTGGACTATTTTTAGACTTTTGCACCAATGACTAGGATGGACTCAGTTAAGATGATTATCTCCATTATTGCCTCATATGGATGGAAGGTAAATCAAATGGACATGAAGAGTGCATTTCTACATTAGAAGCTTTAGGAGGAAATCTACAAAAAATAGTCACCCAATTTTAAGCTTGATAAACCTATTTTATTGGTTTTTCATTTGACTAGTTTCTTATGTGGACTTAAGAAAGCTCCTTGTGCATGATAAAGGAAGATCGATCCCTTTTTCTCAACTATGGGTTTTAGTGATGTGATATTGAACATGATGTTTACATTAAGTATCAATATGGAGAAACTTTGGTGATTGTGTTATATATTGATGATATTCTCATCAATGGAAGCTCCACTACTATGATTCAAGATATAAATTCATGGCTTCATTCCTTCTCTAAGATGACAAATTTTGGGCTTTGGCATAATTTTTTGGGAATTCAGATTGATCAAATAGACTCTAGCATCACCATTTCTTAGTCCAAGTATACTTTGAATCTTCTTTAACTATTCAAGATGGAGTGTAAGTCTACTCAGGAAATATTTGCCTCAATTCTAAAACTTTAGGCTAATTGCACTACACATGTAGTTGATTTTATTGTATTGATATATTTTGGAAGAATTTTATATCTTCCTCACAATAGACCAAATATAGTCCTTATTGTTAGCTATTATTTTAGATACATGCAAGCACTTTAGGAGATTCACTAGACAACAACCAAGAGGATTCTTAAATAATTTAGAGGGACTTATCAAATGGAATTCACTACACTATTGATTCCCCTCTAATTTTAACAATATTTTCAAATGTTGACTGGGTAGGAGGTTTGGATGAGTAGTAGTCCACCATAAGCTTTGTGTTATATTTTGAATCTACCATAATTTCTTGGTACTCCAAATGATAATCCACAATTTATTAGTTATCCATGGAGGCTAAATACTATGCTTCCAATGAGATAGCTAAGCATCTCAAGTGGATGCTCATGATTTTGAATATTGGCATTCCTTAGAGCTTTCTAGTCACTCTTTGATGTGATAATTAAATCAGTGTAGCTTGTTCATAATAAATATTTCATTAGTGGATAAAGCACATAGATATATGGATATAATTTATAATATGGATCCATGCTTATAGGATGCTTCATTTAGCATTTGTGCGTTCCTAAGAGTGGGCAACAAATATCCTACCAAGTTCATGCTTGAGGTCACTTTTGTGCACTTGTGGGAGTTTCTTGGAGTTGGAGAGTTTCCTTTAAGAGGGGATGCAAATTAAGGGTCTCTTTGTATTCCTCATTCAACTTAAGGGGGATATTGGAATATGTGGTGGTTAAGCTTCTCTCAAGACCATGACTGACCATATGTATTTGTATTTGTTATCATTTTTCTTTAACCCCATGTAAAATTTGAAAATGGTACTTTTATATTTTTTTGTAATATTTTATTCCCAAGGGTTAATCTCACAACCTTGACCTAAAGGTATATTGTCTTTTGATATAAATACCCCTTCACATAGATCATTTTGCTATCATATAGATCATTTAATTTAATTTTAGTGAATATTATTTGGTGTTCATGGACATCCCATCATATTTTGTGTTCTTTTCTATATAATCCTCTTGTTAAGCAATATTGTTTAGTGTTTGATTTTGTTTGTTCTATAAATTATAGTGAAATTTGATAAGTTGGTCTAAATCTATATGTTGTAAGAGGCCATAAACCATTCCATCTAACTATGACTTAAACCCAAGTTGTAGGCACTTAGGACGTTATAATTTTCCACAATTCAATACTTCCATGTTCTAAGGAAACCATTTTCACACTTGCTTGAGCCTTCGTCACAACAAATGATATTTGGATTTGCTTTTGTTTTTGTTTTTGTTTTTTTATTTTATTTTTTCTTTTGGTTTTTTCTTTGCATATTTTAGTTAGACTAATTTTCTAGTAATTCATGTAGGTATTTATCTTTAACATTGCATTTTAATTTTATTTTGCATATTCATATTTGAAAGAATTTACAATATTTTCCAAAATTGAACAAAAGCAATCCATCCATTCAAATCTTATACAAAAAGCATAAAATAAGATAAAAGAGAGAAATATATGATGGGCACTCATAGGCACCATAAATAATCACTATCCATAGATTATATTGCACAACACTCTAAGAATAAATTAGGAGTGTGATAGGGGATATTTACATCAATACCAAAACCCTAATTATAGCAAAAAGTTTAACCCAAGCCAACATAATAAGTAGGCTTTAGTTTCATTACAAATCATACATAAGTCATAACAAGGTTAATCATGGCCCATTGGGCTTGTATAATAAAATATTACAAAATAATAAATACATTGTATAGTGAAATTTCCTTAGGCCTATCCAATACATGATATAGTGTTGACTCTTGGCTATGAATTAGATTATAATTTCACCACCACCCCACAATCTAAATTGAAGCGCTAATAAGAGGAGTCATTAGTTACAATAACACAATCACCCATACTAAATTATTTAGTGGGCCTATGTAGTTTACATAGTCATCCAAGTCTCCTTCATCATCTAAAAGATGTTCACCTTGCTTTAAGAAGTTAGCTTCAATAAGCAATTTTTCATTGGGTATCCCTCCCTTTTATAGTATAAATAAGTGATCTTTGATTTCTTTGAAGACCTAGCCTTACCTATAGGCCTCTAGGTCTTAGCCTCCTTGTATTTGAATTCCTTTGCATGATCCTATATATAAGGAGTTGTACCACTATAATTTTGATTTATAACCTGAAAGTGAACTAGGAGAGAAAAATTTGATCAAGAGTAAGAGTCTATTGGTATTCCATGAACATACTAATCATATGGACCATCAAGTTCAAAATATGAAATGAGGGGGAGAGATTAGCAAGGGCAATTGTAATGCATTCTACATATTTCCTTTTGCCTCTAGAAGATGCAATATCTACCCTTAAACCCTTGAACCTTGAAATATAGTCCTCAACATTATAAAACTCAACTACATTAATAGAATAAAGCTTTAATTCTTAGCAACTTACTTAAATGGTATTAAACTTTCCAAAAAAATTATGTAGCTTTAACCATACCTTGATAGGTTCGCTATCTTCTTTGATATGAAAAAGCAATTTTGATTTAATCGTCAAGGAAAATATACCTAGAGCCTTTGTTATATTTTTATACTAGTCTTCAACATCAAGAATAGCTACTTTATCCTCTTGAAAGATACACCACAAGTTCTTACTTTATATTAGGTTGACCATTTGAGTTGACCAAGTACTATAATTTTACCTATTAAGTCAATTAACTAGGGCATTGTGGTTTATCTTACACAAACTAACCCTTACCACCATAGTAGGTCCATGAACTAATGCCACCAATGCATAGATCTTAAAAATCATACGATTTATAAAAATGGCCTCAAAATGCTTCTATAGGTAAAATTTATGGCCTTCAAAAGACTTGCCCTAATGGACCCCAAAAATTAAAAATCAAAGCCTTTAACCTTAGAAAAGTAGGATCCAACCTTAACCTACCACATGGTGATACTTTATTCCCTAGAGTACTCTACCATGTCAACTCTTATAAGTTTCCAAATCACTACCACTTACTTTCAACTAATTGGTCCAAGGCATATATTTAGAAAAAATATTTGTATAGGTTGTTGGATTTTTAAGTCTTTCTACCACAAAAATATATCATAGGTCCCAATATAAAAATTCCACAATATTAAAGGTTGAAATATCAATAATGAAGATTTAATTATCAATGTATACAAATCTCATATAGATCAACAATATTGAAATATACAATATTATTCATAAATATGGAATACAATCTTCAGATATTATTTACACTTGATACAAATTATGGAGCTTTATCTCCATAATATAGTTATACAATATAAATCTTCAAATTCTTGACTGTTGCTTTCCACATGACGTTTGGATTCTTATCTTGACACTTGCATACAAGACTCTCAATCTTCTAGCATGACACATGTACATATCTTGAACATGATCCTTTTGAACATTTTCCACATGGAATGTTTCAACTAGATATGATAGTTTTGAACATGATCCTTGATAAAATGATACTAAGCTTCAATTTGTTTTGTTATTTCATGAATAATATAAAATTTTTATTAGATTAAGTAGTCCTTGATTATCATAATTTATTATTGTAGAAGTTCTTTTGATTCAAATATCTAATAATATATATTGTAACCAAAGTGATTCACAAACATGATATTTTGTTGCACGATATTCTACTTCTATATATGAAAGTGCTACAACATGTTTTTTACTGTACTAAAAAATAGGTCCTGAACCAAGATAGAAAATAGAGCCTGATGTAGGATTTCTATCATCTATAGACCCAACATAATTAGAATTTGAATATCCCTATAGGAAAATTTTATCATCATCCTTTTTATATGTTAGCCCATACTCTGTAGTCTTTTTAATATACTATAGTATTTTTTTGTGGTTTTCCAATGACTTTCTCTAGGTTCTTGCATAAAAATTGAAATATGATTTACAATAAAAACTATATTTGATATGGTGTTTTTTAAATATAGAATTCTTCTAATTAATTGATGATAGATAGTGGCTGAGACTAGAGGTGTCTCATCATATCTCGACACTTGCAATCCTTGATCCATGGTAGTGTCTTTGGGTTTGCAATTGTTCATCCTATATTTCTCAAGTAATGATTTTGCATACTCTGTCTGTGTTATTGTGATATTATTTTATTTTGAAAAACTTCTAAACTAAGATAATAATGAAGAAACCCCAAACCAGTAATTTCAAAATCTTTTAAACTTCATCTATAATAATTTTCAATATTCCTATGATTACTATATCATCAACTTATACTATAAGTATTATTGGCATGTCCAATATTTTTTGTGTAGAGATTTGGGTCTGATAAACTTATTTTAAAATTATGCTCTAAAAAATGACTAGTAATTTTTATATACCATGCTCTCGATGCTTCTTTTAGGTCATATAAGGATTTGTTTAGCTTGCAAAACTTTTGTTCCTATATTTTGATTACTAATCCTTATAGCTGTGACATATATACTTCTTCAAGATCACTATTAAGGAATGCATTGTTTACATCCATTTGATGAAGTTTCCATCCATGATGTGTTGCTAAAGCATAAATTATTCTAATAGTAGTCATTCTTGTTGTTGGTGCAAATGTTTCTTCATAATATATTCCTTCTATTTGAGTGTATCCTTTTGCAACTAATCAAGCTTTATATTTGTAACAGTCAGCTAATCAATGTAATAGATACAAAATACAATACGCTAACATCCCCCTTTATTACATTATTTGGGTAATGTAATAACTAATAGCTATACTAACATCCCCTTACATTATTTTGCAATACAAAGTGAGCTGCGAAACAATTCAAATTTGACACGTCCAAGTGCCTTAGTGAAAATGTCTACAACTTGAGCATCGATGGGAATGTGCTAAAGCTGAATTCGATGCTTTGGAACTTCATCTCGAATGAAATGACATTGTGTGTCAATGTGCTTTGTTCTTTCATGATGGACTGGATTCTTGACGAGGTTCAGAACACCCTGATTGTCGCAAAACAAGTGTATTGAAGATTTTGATGGATGGCCCATACTTGTTAGAATGCGACGTAACCATATCACTTCGCACACAGCTTCACGTGCGGCGCGATACTATGCCTCTGTTGATGAAATAGCAACCACCTGTTGCTTCTTGTCGTGCCAAGAGACAGGACCGGATCCCAGATGAAAAATGTATCCAGAAGTTGACTTGCGATCATCAAATGATCCGGCATAGTCGGAGTCCGTGTATCCTTGAAAGAAGAATTTGTTGTTCCTATTGTATTCTAGGCCATATTCCATAGTACCACGGACATAGTGAAGAACAAGTTTTGCTGCTTTCCAATGAGTGGTCTTAGGCTCCTGCATGAACATCGAAAGATAGTTGATAGCAAATACGAGATCTGGCCTAGTATTGGTCAGATATATGAGACTCCCAATCAACTTTCGATAGAGAGTACCATCTACCTAAGGTGAATCATCATATCACGATAACTGAAGTCCATTCTCCATTGGAGTTGCCATTGGCTTGTAGTCAGTCATGCGATATTTTTCCAGCAATGTCTTGGCATACTTTTTCTGAGACACTTTGATGGAGTGCTCATTCTGGCTGAATTCCAGACCAAGACAGTAATGGAGAAGTCTAAGATCTGTCATCTCAAAATATTTGCACAAGTTTCTTTTGACAGTAGAGATCATAGTTTCTGAACTCCCTGTAATGAGCAGATCATCCACATAGAGTACAAGCAACACTATCTCAGAACCCTATTTCTTGAAATAGAGGTTTGCATCTGACGGACATCTCTTAAATCCATGCTGCATAAGGTGATTGTCCATTTTTATATACCAAGCTCGAGGAGCTTGTTTCAGACCATACAAGGATTTGACCAATTTGCAAACTTTTTGCTTTTGGCCTTCCACTTCAAATCCTTCAGGCTGAGTCATATAGACTTCTTCTTGGAGATCACCATTTAGAAAGGCACTTTTGACATCCATCTGGTGAAATTTCCACCCATATTGTGCTGCCATAGCACACATAACCCGAATTGTGGTCATCCGAGCAGTAGGTGCAAAAGTTTCCTCGTAGTCAATGCCTTCTTTTTGAGCATAGCCCTTTGCAACAAGACGGGCCTTATGCTTATCAATTGTTCCATCTACCTTGTACTTGAATTTATATACCCATTTGCAGCCAATGGGTTTCTTTCCATGCGGCAGATCAACAAGCTTCCAAGTTTTATTCTTCATCAAAGACTCATACTCTGTATCCATAGCGGCCTTCCACTAAGGCTCACTGAGAGCATCTTGCACTGATGCAGGTTCAAGATCATCTATGGTAGACATGAACACCCTGTCATCATCAATATCCATATCCTCTACTTCTGTACTTGGAGTCACAGAAAGTTCCTCAAAAGATTGACAAAGATCATCAACCTCACCAGTTTCTCTGGCTTCTCTTTCCTTTTGAGCCATACTGCGTGTACGAGGTCTATCCAAATTCAAATTGGGAGGAGTGGATAAATTTGCATCTCTGATTGTATTTGTACACCATTTAGGATTCTTCTTCGATGGAGTTGAAGAAGATGTAGAAGGACCTCCTGTCCGTGTTGACGAAGGAATCTTCTCTTCCTTAGTTTCCACAATATCTTGGTGTACTTTAGATGTGCTCCGTGATGTGAAAGCTTCATCAAAGACAACATCCTTGCTGATATGAATTTTCTTGGTCAAAGGATCTATCAATCGATATCCTTTAGAGTGCTCAGAATAACCAAGAAAAATACATCTCAGAGTTTTCTCATCTAGCTTCTTCCTTTTCTCTTTCGGTATGTGCATGAAAGCTTGACATCCAAAAATACGTAGATGAGATATGGAGGGTTTTCGACCACTCCATGCTTCCTATGGAGTCATTCCTTTTAGGGCCTTTGTGGGTGCCCTATTCAACAGATACACTGCAGTGGTGACAACTTTTGCCCAATATTATTGCCCAAGAGTAGCTCCTGTGAGCATACAACGAACCATTTCCATGATTGAATGGTTCCTTCTCTCAGCAACTCCATTTTTCTGAGGAGTATAGGTAGTTGTTAACTGTCTCTTGATTCCATGCTTATCTAGGAATGTAGAAAATTCATTAGAGGTAAACTCTCCCCCTCGATCTGAGTGGAGGGTTTTAATAGAAGCTCCTGACTCCTTCTCAATGGATTTCTTGAACTTTTGGAAGAATGCAAAAGCTTCAGATTTCAGTTGGAGAAAGAAAACCCACATATTTCGTGAGTAGTCATCTACGAATAACTGAAAGTACCTCTTCCCTCCACAACTGTTGGGTGTGAAAGGACCGCACAGATCGGTGTGAATTAACTCCAGAGGTTTTCGTGCTCTTGTAGAGCTCTTCTCAAATGGTACTCTATGCCGCTTTCCCGCTAGCGGTCGGAGCACACCGGCAATGTGGCGTAAAGGGAAGGAAGACCCTTACCATCTCATACTTGCTCGAGCTCAAGTAAGTAGCCGGAACTAAGATGCCCATATCTCTTGTGCCATAGGGAAGTTGCCTCCTTGGTAGAGACAGTCATGGCAACATGTGGAGTAGAGATAGCATCTAGTGCAAATAAGCCATGCTTATATGAAGCTATTGCAATCTGCTTACCCTTCTTGGTAATAGTACAACACTTCTTTCCATTCTCAACACGAAATTTGACAACCATATTTCTGTCCAGGATTTGTGTCACTGACAACAAATTGTTAGCCAATCCCGAAACATAGAGGACTTTGTCAATCTGACACTTGCCATCAGGAAGAGTGACTGAAACTGTACCCTCTCCCTGAACCCTATAGGTTTTATCATCAGCAATGGTGACAGGTTTGCCCTCTTTGGCCACAAATGATTCAAACCATGATCTGTCGCCGATCATATGTTTGCTAGCTCCAGAATCGACATACCAAACAGGATCCATCTATGTGGAATCTGTGGTAGTCATGAGCACCTTGTGTGCCCATTCAGAATCTGAGTCAGATTCTTCAACAACAACATTCACCTGGGGTTGCTTGTTTTTATTTTGTGGTTTGTTTTGGCCTTTTTGCTTGTTCTTATGCCAACACCTGTTGGTGTCATGGTTGTCTTTCTCACAGATCTTGCACCACCTCTTCTTTTGTTGAGGTTGTTTGCCTTTTCCTTTCGTATCCTGTTGAGAATTTCCTCCTTTCTGAAATTTGCCTCCTTTTTGCCCATTACCTTTCTTCCTAGAACCCTGCCTGTTGGTGTATAGGGCTATATTGGAAGAATCATCCTTGTGAAGTTGGCGTGTGTTGTTGAAGCAGATTGACCAACTCGATGTAGGTAATTTGTCTTTGAGACACCTGGATGGAGGTTATCAACATATCAAATGAAGAAGGTAAAGCTCTCATCATAAGTGAAATGAGAAGATTTTCATCCACAGTATCTCCCAGAGAACTCAATTTTTCTTTCAACTCAGACACTCTGCACAGAAAGAGTTCAACTGTTTCACCCTGCCTCAAACTCAGGTTATGAAGTTTTTGTTGAAGATGAAGAATGGTGGATTCATTATTCCCCTCATAGATGGTTCTAAGGGCATCCCATGCCTCTTTACCACTTGCTTTGTCAGCTATATGAGGTTGCACTTCATCTAAAACAACAAACAAAATGAGCACCTTTGCTCGACTGTCTTTCTTGTCAAAAGCTATCTGATCTGCTGAAGGACCTGTGGATCCTGCTGTTGGTGAAGGCCTAGTTGCTACTCCAGTAACAATATCCCACAAATCTTCCATTTGGATAATAGCCTTCATCTTGTATTTCCATGGTGTATAATTTGGACCTTTCAATAACTGATGCGGATCAGTCATCAACTTTGCAACAGCGGCCATAGTGAAGGTTCCTTATATCACCAATTGGTCCCCCTTTCGATATACCTTTTGCTAGGCAAATATACCGTACAAAATACCCGCCCTTACGTGAGGGAAACTATAGGTATTTAGAAAGATCAACAAAAATCACCCGCCCTTACGTGAGGGAGACTATAGGCGAGTTTTAGAGATCATACGATACGTGGAACATAAGCGGTACTGAAAGGGAATCGCCTTGTTGATGGAACCTACCATAGAATATTATTATCATGCATGGGGTGTAACTTCCCCTAAACACTATGACAAATACTTTGTTAGGATTTACGCCTAAACACAAGTGCGATAAAGGGTAGTGGATGGAGTAAAAAATACAAAAATGGCATACTTATTCCTCCCCGACGATTTATAGAGAACAAGCTCAGACGTTGTTGTAGTAGCTATATTAGGCGGTGGATACAGTAGCCAAATCACGACAGCTTTACCTGTAAGTGCTGGCCAGAGGTATCACAAATACCGAACACTGCAGTGCAATAAATTGCACGGATGGGTTTTAATTATTCCGGGGACTTAGGGAGTGTTTTGATTTTAAGTTTTTAATGTTATAGTGCAAAAATGAAATATGCAAAATACAACATAAAAAAAATGCCCACAAGAATAACCCACAAGGTGTCGGTCACAGCCGAAAATGCACCTTTTACAATTTGCCAAATTGCTATTTTTCAAAAAATTACTCACTATCCCCCTTTGATTTTTGAAAAAAATATCCCCCCTTAAAAAGGCTTTCTTTAACAAAGCATTTTAATAATTATTATTTATTTAAAGTTAAAAAATAATAATTTTAATTTATATAGTTTTTAAAACTTTTAAAAAATAAATTAAAAATAAATTTTAATTTATAAAGTTTAAAAACTATTAAAAAATAAATTAAAATTAAAAAAATTTAACTAAAAATAATAATAATTAAAAAACGTTTGAAAAAAAATATACCTTGGGGGGAGTCGGCGGGATTTGAACCCCCGACTGCTGGGTTCCCGGAACCCACCACGCAGCTCACTTGCCAGTGAGCCCGTGGGCTGATCTGGGAGGAGAAAGCCCGATCAAGCTTAAAACACCTCCTCTCTGCTTCCCGAGCCCGCTGTGGCTGCCTCTGCCACCTCCGCAGCAGCCTCCTCTCTGCTTCTCCTCCGCGCTTCTGCTTCGCGGCTACGCTCCGCAGGCGCTCTATTTTTCAAAAAATTTCGGCCCAAAACTTTTACGCGATCTCTTTTTTTTTTTTTTGGGGGGGGGAGGCGCTGCGTCTAATCGACGCAGTCAGCCCTGCGGGGGGGGGGGGTTTATACCCCTCAAATTTCCCACATGGGCGGGAATTTAAATTCCCGCTCTGTGGTGGGGGGGGCCCTCCTTGCAGACATCGTCGCGTCGCGTCACGCCAGGGGGGCTGCGTAGTCTCCTATGCGGACTGCGTCCTGTCCGGGGAGCTGCGCAGGGCGCAGTTGACATGTGACGCATCGTCCTCCCTTCGGGGCCCTCCTTGCCAATGTCGTCACATTGCGTCGTGCCTGGGGGGCTGCGTAGTCTCCTATGTGGACTGCGTCCTGTCCGAGGAGCTACGCAGGGCGCAGTTGACGCGTGACGCGTCGTCCTCCCTTCGGGACCCTCCTTGCAGACGTGGACGTGGCAGCTGCGACTGGCGCTGCCTTCGTCTACAGACGTCGGTGACACAGCGCGATGACGTCCTCCTCCTTGGTGGTGTCTTCGCGTGGGGTCCGCATCACGACGCGCACAGCCTCGCAGTGCTTCCCGAGGCTCATAGGTCTACGTGCGAAAGGGAGGGTCCGTGAGTTCGTGCGCAGGCAGGATGAAAAAAAAAAATTTTGTGCCCACAAATACAACCTCCTCTGCAATCACCTTGCCCAAAAAAAATACTTCGGTGGCTCTGATGCCATGAAATAAAACACGCATTAGTTTTTCATTATTCAACAGCGGAATAAATAAGTTTACAAAGGCCGAGAATAGAACACCGACGGAACTGATCTTGTTACAGTAGTTGTAACAGTTAGCTAATCAATGTAATAGATACAAAATACAATACGCTAACACCATGATGTGTTGCTAAAGCATAAATTATTCTAATAGTAGTCATTCTTGTTTTTGGTGCAAATGTTTCTTCATAATATATTCCTTCTATTTGAGTGTATCCTTTTGCAACTAATCAAGCTTTATATTTATCAAGAGAACCATATGCTTTGTATTTTATCTTGTATATCCACTTACATCCTACCACTTTCTTTCCTTGTGGTAGATCAACCAGATTCCATGTTTTATTTTTTATAAAAGTTTCATATTTTGATTCCATGGTTGCATTCCATTATGGATGAATTAAAGCATTTAGATTAGTTGTAGGTTTTATTACAAAACTTATCAACCCCCTATTTATTCTCATTAAACTATGAGTTTGAGGTCTTGTAGTAGTGAGATCTAGCATCTGCTCTAGCTTTGAGTCCTTAAGTGTATCTCTAAGCCATATAGGTTCTTTCCTTTGAAGTGTTGTAGCAGTCTCTACATTTTCTATTTGTTCATCATTTATGTATGATTTTGAGTCTTCACTTGATGAGTCTTCTTCTAAAGAATTTAGAATTATCCCTTAATCAATATTTTGTTCTTTAATAATTTTTTGTTTCCTTCATCAAATATCACATCTTTGCTTATATAGATTTTCTTTTTTTTAGGATCAATTATTTTGTAACCTGTTGAATCATCATCATAACCAAGAAATATTCCACACATAGTTTTGTCATCTAGTTTAGTTATTTGCTTTGGAATATGCATATATGCCTTACATCCAAATATTCTTAGTTGTTCTACAGTTGGTTTTTGTCTTGACCATACTTATTCAAGAGTAACATTTTTTAGTATCCTTGTAGGTGATCTATTTTGTAAGTATACAACTATTTTAACTACTTTTGCCTAATATTGATGATCAAGATGAGCTTTCTTTAGCATACAATAAACCATTTCCATAATTGATCTATTTCTTCTTTATGCAATACCATTTTGTTGTGGTGAATATGATGTGGTGAGTTTTCTTTCTATACCATTAGTTTCCAAAAAAAGTTAAATTCTTTGGACAAAAATTTACCTCCTCTATTTGAACAAACATTTATAAAATACATCCATATTTTCTTGGAGTAATCATCAATAAATAGTTGAAAATACCTGTCCTCAAATACTAGGAGCATTCATTAGACCACAAAAAAAATTATATATTAATTCCAATGGTTCTTGAGTTCTGTGCTAACAAAGTTCAAAAGGCATTCTCTGTTGTTTCCCTCCTAGATATTATGGATAAAATTTAGATTCCCATGAAATTTTATGTAAACCTTTAACCATTTGATGTTTAATCATATCATTTTAATAAAGGTGCACTAATATATCCTATAATTTTATGCCAAAATTCTCTTGTTTCTAAAATCCCTGTTGATAGAGTCATATTTGGCATTGTATCCAGAGTAAACAAACTATTTTTATAAGAACCAAAAGCTATGACTCTTCCTTGTTTGATAAAAAGACATTCTTTCTTGTATTTAATAGTTTTGAATTCAACTGCTAGGTTCTAATCCATCAGTTGAGATATTGAAAGAATATTAGTAGTCAATTGAGGTACATATAGTACATTGTTAATTGTTCCTTTTTCATTTGATAGATTGATTAAGGTATCTCCTACTTCTTTGACCTTATAAGTCATACTATCTACTATGACAACTAGTTTTTCATATTTCTCTTGAAAAGTGTTAAACCATTATTTATTTCCAATCATATGCCTACTTGCTCCGGAATCAATATACCAATAATCCATAGTGAGTTCCTTTGAAGTTGAAAACCTTATAACTCCCAATTTAAATAATTACTCAAATATGAAATTTGTAAATTTCAAGTTTTCTAAACTTTTGATGTAGAAATCCTTTTAACTCCCTACTAAGTTAAATTTGTAAAATTTCAAATTTAAAAAAAAAAAAAAAAAATTGATATTTTAAATCTTCAAATCTAGATTTCTTCAAATATTTAAAAAAACTTTTAACTCCCAAAATAAATACTTCAAATTTCAAAAACTTAAATCTTTAAGATTTAAAAAAACATCAGAATTTCAAACTAATATTATTTATCACTAAATTACTTTTAAAAACATTAAAATTTTTCACAAAACTTAACTTTTAAAATAAATAAATTTCAAAAATTAATAATGTAGAAAGTATTATATCTCCCTACTTAATTAATTAAGGTTTCTGTTGTGAGGAATTTTCGCTTACCCTTCTAAAATGTGTCATGTTGCAGAAATCCCTAGGATCACAACCAGTTTGTAGACTCTGGTGGGTCTACCTCTTTGACCTAGGAAAATATTATCACTAGGACTCTAGACAGACCAGGTCGGGTAAGGAAACCCCAAATTATGGGCAAGAACATTTGATATTCTGATATTAAAACCCATGCTCTACCAGATTAAGTGTTATTATATTTTTATCTTTTTTGACCAAACCACATAGCATTTTAGCCTTTACAACCAGACCGATGTCTTATCCATTGGGTAGTTGTAGAAAATTGTTATATTTCGTGAACTAAGAAATAAAAGATAAAGGAAGAACAAGTTCATTTGGATTCATTCAAATTATGTAATAAATGGGAATGATTAAACTAGAGAGGGAAGACAATATTTACACATTTAGAAACTGTAATATGCAAATAAGTAACACATAAGACATTACGCAAGAATACTAAGAATGGAATTAGAATTATATTCATGAAAATATTACATTGAGAGAGAGCCCAACAAGGTGCTCGGGTCTCTATCACAGTGCTCACAATGACACCTCTGTTAGAATATCATAATAGAATATTGTGTCTCTCTATCCTAATTACAGTGACATGAGAGCTTCGAATTCCTTGCACATCCATTGAAAATGATATCATCTGATCAAATTTCTAGGCAATCCCTGGGTAACAATAATGAAAGGCGATAATGAGAAACTAAGGAAAGATGCACAAAAAGGAAAATACGACTGACCTAAAAACACAATTATACCTGGACTTTGATTTTTTCTACCTAAGACTTTATGATATTATTTGTTGTAGCTTCCTTATATTTATAATATCGACTGATCAGGCCTAGTTGTAACCATTTTTTGTGGGCCCTCCATCTAGTGCAATCCACTACCTCATACAGGCAGAATATGGTAGGGATAAAAAAGAGATAGGTGGTCCACACCTTCTTCTTATGATTGCTCTCCTTGGGTACTAGCATGCTTACCACCTTGAATGGGTGGCTCTGTTATGCCTTGATCCACTATATCACTTGTTGTGCTAGGTCCCACTCTGCCTTGTTCGTTACTGGATACTCCTCCTTGCTTTAGACCTACCACTTCTTCTTTCTCGATATTTTGTAGTCTTTGGTCGATAGAGGTCCAACCTTCATCATGGAAGGTCAATGTAAACTTCAACATGTTGGTGTCATGCATAATTTTATTTACCCATTCCTTCAAGCATACCACAGTGTTCTCGGAGAACATACACAAGTGATATATCATATCTACTAAGGAATTAAGATGCCCCATCAACTTTGTGCCTTGACCAAAGTCAAATTATTATATCTTATTAATAATTAAATATTTAATGTTGGTTGCCTGGAAAAAATATTCTAATGTGAATCCATATTTGTTGAGCTCACTTTGGAACTCTTCTTCAGAGTTTATTATCTTTTTGTCCCACTGGAGCCACTTTGATCTATTCACTTAGAGACGGATACTCACAATAGCTTCTTCATGCACCTATTTAATTGAACTCATTGATATTATGGGAGTATGTCACCACCTTTATTTTTAAATAACTTCATTAATGGTCATTAGGTGGCATGCTACCTTTTTTTTGGTTGAGGGAGTCTAGTTTTTCGTGCCACGGGGGTTGGGTGCATGAACCAATTCTTCATTGATGCTGGAGGGAGGCCTTTTCAATCTACTTGGTTGGATCACTACACAAAAAAATCTAGATCATCCATGTACCTCTTGATTATTGGCTCAGGAACAGTGTGCCTTAATTAAATACGTACATCATAAACTTGGGGTGCACGAATCTGATAGGAGGTGCATGAAATTAGTGTGCCTTTATGAGATTTAAATGCTTGAGGAAGGAGGGGTATGTAAATTAGAGGGAAGATGCACAGGATTAGTGTACATTTAAGACCTTTGTGTGCTCTGTTCAAAATGATTGCATGACAAAAAATAGGGTGCACGAGCTTCGCACACCCCTTAAACCTTTGTGTGCTCCAAAGGAACGCATAAACTAAAAAATAAAACATGCGAGTTTCACGTACCCCTCACACCTTCGTGCGCTCCAAATGAATGGAGGACATAGACTCAGATATGGGGTACACGAACTTCGTACACCCCTTAAACTTTTGTGTGCTCTGAATGAATGGAGCACACAACCTTAAAATGAGGTACACGAACCTTGTGCACCCCCTAAACTTTTGTGCACTCCAAATGAATGAAGCACATGATCCAAAAAAAATATGTGCAAGCTTAGCGCACCCTTCTAAAATTCAGTGCACCTAATAAGGTTTCGAGTGCCTTAGAGACAAAAAGGGCCATCGAGTTAGGAAATTTTTAAAAATTTGCAGTCAAAAATGTTGGGTCGCTTGCAAGGCCAATAATTTTAAATTTAAATATTTTGCACTCCTGACAATAAAATAATGAAAATATTTTAGCGTACCATTCTTGTTTAAAACCATTCTTGGAACCAATAGAAATGTTTGTAATAAGTAATGTATGAACATTACTTTACTCCTCTCATTCTGCACTCTAACCTGAGCACAAGACTTAAAATAAAAAGAGTTTTAATTTTTGAAATGTTTGGAACTCTCTTCCTCAAGTTTTAGTTGGACACTTGCTAGTTGTGTTGATGTCTAGGGTTAATTTTTGTTAGAAGTGTTTGCTATGAAGTGTCATTGGTATTCCATTAGACTCTATTGTTCTTGGATACCTATATTCTCTATGATATTGTTGCTTCAAAACATTGCCTTCTCTATTGAATATTGTGAGCAATGAAGCACCTAGTGATTTCTTAGTTTCTCTTTATCTTCTCACATGAATAAACTTTAGCTATATAGTATGATTGTGTTTATTTGATTTCATTCTATGTTTATTTTTCTCATCCATATATTTTCGTGAATGATGTATATTTAGATGGTTGGATAATGTTTCTCTCGGTTGGATAACATTTCTCTCAACGAGATAATGTTCCTCTTGGTTGGATAACATTCCTCTCAACTAGATAACATTCCTCTTAGTTGGATAATATTTCTCTTGGTTGGATAACACTTCTCACTTGACTAGATAATGTTCCTTTTTTTCATTTTTGAATAGCATGCACAACTTATTGCCTTTATATAATGTTACAATACCCTTATAATGCTATCTCTACGAGTCTACTACTTCTTTAACATTGGATTGATTTTTGTTCATTGTGATTTTCTTCTCTATGCAATCCATGTAAACTGATATAATATATTTTTCACTTCTTTATTTTTCTCTATGTTGGTCGATTAGGGTTTTTCTTTTTTACTTGGTTGCATTGGATCTGTATTCCTATGTTGGCCAAATGGGTCTATTCTTCTATGGTGGTATCTTGAGCCTATTCCTACTACATTTGCCTCTTGGGTCTCTTTCTTCTATATTGGTCTCTTGGGCCTCTTTATTCTATATTGAACTTTTGAACCTCTTTCTTCTATATTTACCTCTTAGGCCTCTTCCTTATATATTGACCTCTTGGACATCTTTCTTAATTGTTCCAAAGAGTGTATACCTTGAAGAACTTGCTTCAAAAAGTGATCCATGACCAAGACTAAAATGATATAAAGATATATTTAGGTAGCCTGGCTCTTTAGTGTATCCTAGGAAGATGCTTCCCTCTTCTCTGTTATGTGCTATACTTATCTTCTATTAATTTGAAAACTTGACTGCTATAGGAAGCTTGGAATGCTTTTCACTCTACTACTTAATTGCTAAACTATAACTCTAATGCTTGAAATCTTTCTACAATGTCTTAGGTCACACCTAAGAACCCAATATGATTCTCCTCCTTGCTAGAGAACCCAATATCTCTAGTAGGGTGACTCTGAATATCCCCAAATGACTAAATTTCTCTTGTTTTGGTTCTTCTTCAATCTTCAATAGTGATTCTTTGCTTCTTCTCTAGAGAATCCAAAATCTATGTTAGGGTGACTTTGCATGTCCTCAAATTTATGACTATATCCTAAATTGGCTTCCAATAATTCAATGTCCAACTATATTCTAAGTTGGATTCCTATTCTATATCAAATATCCAACTTTTATTTGAGTTGGATTCCTCTATCAAATGTCCAACTTTTCTTCTAAGTTGGCCCTTTCTATCAATATAGTTGAGTCCTAGTCTTCATTGGTTTTCCTTCAACTAAGTGGAAAGACCCTAGCATTCAAATTAGTATGACTGAATCCTTGTTCCCTCAATATCTAATCAATCATACCTTTATAAATAGAGTCTAAGTACACACTACCTTTAAATTAGACAAACTCTAAATTAAATTTATCAAAAATGGACAAAGTCAAATATTGAAGATGGTGGCTAATAAAAAAGTATCAAAATGGACAGAGTCAGGTGGTAGCTCTAATACCACTATTGGATTTTTAAGCCTTCCTACCACAAAAATATATCACATTTCCCAATATAAAAAATCCACAATATTAAATTTTGAAATATCAATAATGAATATTTAACTATCAATGTATACAAATCTCATATAGATCAACAATATTGAAATATACAATATTATTCATAAATATGGAATACAATCTTGAGATATTCTTTACACTTGATACAAATTATGGAGCTTTGTCTCCATAATATAGTTATACAAGATAACTCTTCAAATTCTTGACTATTGCTTTCCACATGGTCTTTGGATTCTTATCTTGACACTTGCATACAAGACTCTCAGTCTTCTAGAATGACACATGTACATATCCTGCACAACCCAATAAATCAAATAATGTAATATTCTCTAACATAGGTGGCACTAAAGTAGCCACAACAACTAATAAGTTGGAAAAATTATTACATATATCCTAAAATGGCATAAGTGGCAATGAAGGGGTTTGAACCTAGATCACCTTCAAGCTAGGCACATTGCCCTAGAAAACCTATTAGCTAATAGGATATGGAGGAAAACCACATTGCCTCCATTTGAATGTATCTCTATCCATAGTTATTAGATAAAATGACAACCTTGTGTTTCAAACATCCAACCTCCCTGTCCCAAATCCTCCTATCAACCATTATGCTATCTTGCAAAGTAGTCTAATGGTATCCTATGCTCCCATAGATGACACAAAGCTCCTCTAAAAAGGTAAAATATATCATGATTCAACCTCATGAGAAGATATATCCTATATAAAGGATATACCGCCATGCCATTCTATCAACTATGATGGAGGAAGGGGACCTGGATAAAGTCCTTCTATTTGCACTCCTTTTGAAAAGGTCATATTTAACTTTGAGAAAAAATAATGATGCTCATCTAGATTGAAACCCAAGCATCCTACCACTTAGCAACTTTAGATGCATTCCCTTAGCCACAATGACACCTTATTGCTTTGAATTGGAACTTGTTGCATCTTCATGAAGAGGCATTTTGAATATTTCATGCTACAATGGTACCAATCCAAAGTCAAAGTTTGTGAATAAAGGTGCATTCAAATTCAAACATTCATTCCATTTTGTTGTATATAATTTTTGAACAACTATTTAAAACAAAGTTTTTTTAGCATTAGAGGGTTGTAGAACTTGAGATTGTCTTCTAAAAAAGGAAATATAATGTCTTCAAGCTTTCAAAATATATTAAAATAATAGAATTTCTTTTTAACCTCTTCATCATATGTTTCAAAAGAAATATTGGAGGCTTTGAAGGTTGTTTCTACATGACCAGGTGAGGTAGCTCCATACTAGCTCTAGTACCATGAATGAACATAATCAATTCATCCCCTAAAATATTATCTAGAAGTTATAAAAATGGATGAAAGAGAGAGATATGGTGTCCATAGGCACCACAAATGATCACTACCCATAGATTATAATGCACAACACTATGATAATAAATGAGTGTGAGGGGGGTATTTCTATAAATACCAAAAGTTTAACCTGAGATGACATAATAAGTGGGATTTAGGTTAATTACAAATAATAATAGGATTTAACCATAACTAGGTTAACCATGGACCTTTTGGGGCTTACTTAATAAAATATCATAAAATAGTAAATACATTGTACAATAAAATGCCCTTATACCTATCTAATATATTGCATAATGTCAACTCTTGGCCATGAAATAGATTATAATTTCAATAATATTTAGCATCTTAAGAGTGTTATTATAAATATAATTAGTTAGATTCATTGTATTATTATGTATTAATGCAATATTTGCATTGTTTCATTCCATGCAATCTAATTTAAAATTTAGTGAATATTCAACTAAAAAATTTACAACTCTAACTTGCATTAGTCTACAATCTCTCTAGTTTTTACTCTTAGATATTTGACTTCATTGAAAGTGAATTATCATTAAATATTAGTTGTAAGTTAAAATAAATTCCAACATCCATTAAGGCTTACAACCTTATTAAATTATAGTATATACTTCACTTTTTTATATTAGTGTTTTCAAAGAAAATTTATTTGTTTAATAGGTACTCTTTCTTGTTTGATTGTCTCTCTCCTTCCATTATTATATTTATCTCTATAACTTGTCTTCTTGATATTATTTGAAATACCTTTTGAATTTGGCTTTCCCCCTACATTATAGTTTAAAGGAAAAAACACTCAAGATTGACACAAAACTGTTTTATAACATGTCTATTTTTTCTTGTCTTGTTGCCAAACACTTAGAGGATACTTTTCTAAATAAGTATTTTCTTGTCACAACTCTAATCTAGTGTACATTGCAAGAGGAATTAGAGATAGTACAGACAAGGTGATGGAGAGTTGTACATATGAGGGTTTTATCTCACTATATCAAACCTTGTCTGTATTCTAATCTATATATTGTTATTATACCTTTGAATCCATTTATTGAAAACCTACTAATGCATGTTCTTTGAAAATGTTTAGTTATCCTCTTGAATGGTTTCAATGATATAAGTAATTACTAATAAGGTGCACAGTTGGAACAAGAAAATAATCCTTTTTTTCCTTTCATGGGATTAGGATATAACTAACAAAAACTACAATAACACTCATAGTATGCTAATTATTGACATGCAATCTAAAATAAAAATGGAAAGTAAAATAAGAAATCCTACATGTAGCATTGGTGAACTAAGCTAACTATCACATTTATGTATTTGTTACTTTTGTTATAGACGTACATATCCCATGATTTATAAAAGAATTTATAAGGATTTTAATTATGTATGGATAGTGAAGGACAAAGGAAGTTATAAATTTATATTATCTTTGGTACTAGTGATAATGAGAATAAATAAATGGAGAGTGCTTAACTGACGACTTGATATACTCAATGCTTACATGGGACAATATGAAATATATAACAAATACAATTGAAAATGGTTGATCATAGCCTTAAGAGAAGATTAATCACAACATATTCCAACATCCCCCATAGGATAAATAAAGGAGATATAAAGAGATCCTTACTTTGCATTCCCCCATTAAGGGACACTTCAACAAAAAGAAGCTCCCACATGCATACAAAAATGACCTTGGGCATCACCTTCATCAAGATATTTATTGTCTGCTCTAAAGAAGGCAAAAATATTGGATCAAGCATTCCATGAGCATGAAGACATCTTATTAATTGTATTCATATCTCTATGTGATTTATCCACTAATAAAACATTAAATTGTGTACAAGATAGATAATGATTTTATTATCACATTGAAGAGTGATTGGAAAGATCTAAGGAATGCCAATCTCCTCCAAAACCGTGAGCATCCACTTGATATGCTTTACCACCTCATTGGAAGCATAGTATTTAGCCTAGATGGATCATAACAACCTGAGATGTTTGTCTCTATTTTTACCTTCTTTGGATATGTATCTTTGGGTCTTCAATATGGGCTT
This sequence comes from Wollemia nobilis, assembly GCA_028583015.1. Classification (NCBI taxonomy): domain Eukaryota; kingdom Viridiplantae; phylum Streptophyta; class Pinopsida; order Araucariales; family Araucariaceae; genus Wollemia; species Wollemia nobilis. Next base: position 920,877 of record JAQPPZ010001579.1, on the reverse strand, counting down.
ACATACATAGGGATCTTTGGAAGGAGCTATAAAAAAATTATAAATTTATCTTTTAGTGGTATTCTGATAGTTCAAAGGCATGTCATATTTATGATCCTCAAAGACATGAGGTTTTGATTTGAAGAGATGTCATCTTTGATGATATTCTTCTAGGTATTACTTCCACCCTATAACCTAAGCTTTTGGTTGTTGATTCTTTTAACTTTTTGACTATTTTTTATTCAGTTGGTTATGATTTTTTCATTGGCTCTATTCCTATTAAAGAAAATTCTTATTTATCTTCCTTAAGTGGTTTTTGCTTGCCTATTGATTTGGCCCCTTCACAAGCAAGACCATAGGAAAAATTATCTTCTCTAGTAGTGGAGTAGGATGAGCAAGATACATCAATTCAAAATTCTTTAGTCTTGCATGAGGAGATGAGTGGTGATGAGTTGGATTCTTTAGAATTAGCTTGTAATGTGCAATTATCATGTGATACATATGACTATTTGGTTTATCCAACATGCAAGTGGTCCAAGACATTATTGAAGGATGCTCATCATGTTATATCTCTTGAATGACATTAGAAGGGTCCTTCCTAAGTATTGATTTTGAAGGTTGCACATTCTTAGGATCCTATCATATATTATTAGGCTAAGGATAATCTAAAATAGGAATACACTATGTTGGATAAGTATGAAGTTTGATGAAGAATAAGACTTGGGAGTTGGTCTTGTTGTCATCTCTAATTATCTCGATCATAACTATTGCATCTCATGAGGATAAAAACAATAAATCCACAACTGAGATCATGGGTTCAACTCAATTAGGGACCTTTGAGATTTTTTTACAAGGTTGAATCCTTGTTAAGATGTGATATTCATGGCACACTTGGACTCAAAAGGGAAAAAGGGGTGTGAGAGATAAAAACTAAACAACTCAACAACAAAAAAAGGGTGGTGATGTGCCAAAAGATCTCATAATATCCCTCTACACAATAGGCCTAAATGCTATGTTCCAATGGTGAATTCTTCCAATCCCAACACAATTAAGCCTATATGATATTCATCAATGTAGGTATGCTTAAAGGTGGGTTTGTAGGAAGAAATAGATGGCTTATTTTAAAATTAATGCAGGTCCCTCACACATACATACATCAACAAAACCTAAAATAAGTAAAGACTACAAGTGCACACATATACAAAAATGGGCCTACAGGATGTCACGAATGACTAATCCAAAAATTGATGCAGGCCTCCATATATATGCAAATAGTGCAATTACAAATATTATACCAAGAGTGAGGGTTTAGTTTTCCCACAAGTCGCTTAGGAACCAACTACTATACAAAAGGAAACGAAGGGAGAGCCTACAAAAAAATACAATTGTAAAATCGTTGATCCTTTACAAAGATAACAATACCCCTATTTATAGATTACAAAGAGGAGGGGTTTCCTCTAAAATGCATGTAGATATTTCAAGATGATTGTTGCTTCTAACATTCAGGTCATTTTTTGTTTGAATTATCCATCCCTTCAAGGTTCTAAATCTGGTATTTTAAATGCAAGATGAATCTGAGAGATGGCCTCATCATGGATTTTTAGCTACTAGCTACTGTTGTTATTTTTTAGATATATGCAAAATTTATTTTGTATTAAAGTATATTGCTTTCCAAAATATTGTGAACCTCAACAAATCTTAGATTTTTGGGATGTGGTATCTTTCTTTAAAAATTTTCCTCACCATTTGGCCTCAAAAATTTTCTTGCCTTGGGACTTCTGACCATTGGACCCCCAATGTTAGAAATTTTCCTTTCTCTTTTTTGATTGGACCTAATAAAGGTCTAAACTTTGGGATTTTTTTTCCTAACCCTTCGATCCTCAAAAATTTTAATTGAAGGTTTCTCTTAGCACTAGTTTGCTTCTTGCACTTTACCTTTTCTATCAAAAAATGTGTAATGAGATGTCACTATAGTTCTAGTGACTCATAAGGGATATTTATCCTACTAAATATAAGGAACCTATAGAGACTAGTACCTTAGCTCATTAGGCATCGAGTCAAGCAAATAAGTTGCCTAGAAAAGTTAGGAAATTTTAGCAGTCTACATCTCCATGTCTCTACAATTGTTAAGAATTACATCATCGTATGATTTTGGAACTACTATACTACACATGATACATATGTAGAATATTTTAAGTGGGTAGCATTTATCCATTGGACATGGAGTCAAAAAGGCCAACCACTAGCTGCTCAATTTCATTCTTATTTCATTTTTTCTAATTTTCTAGGTGAAATATCATCAACCTAATGAGACTAGGACTTCTTAGTAGTTCCCTTAATACAAACATATAGGTATTGTGGATAGATATATTTCTTGGTGAAGTAGGACCAATACTAATATGGAATTCCTCTTTGTTATTTACCCCATTTTCATGCACATTCCACCTCCATCCTAGGTCCTTTGCCTCTTCTTCACTTTTGGATGGGTGGGTTACTTCCTTATAGCTTGGGGAATTGTCCAAACTTGCTTACTTAGACACCTCTAAGGTATCGAATTCCACTACCTTAGGTATCCTCTATCTCAGTTAATTATTGATTTGGATTTGGTGCCTATCAAGAACTATTGCCTTTGCATCCATGTACTCCTTTTTCTATATTGGCATAATCTAGTTAGGATCAATAAGTTGTTGAGTGAGAGAGGACTATGGAGTAGTAGATTGGATAGTTGGGATTGACTAATCCATATTCCTAAATTCATTTATGAATAAGATAGCAAGTCGATCCCTTTTAATGATTGAATGCAGAGATGAGTAGAACCCCTTACAAGCCCTTCCATTGAATGAAGTCACAAGTAGCTTAGATACACATTCTACTTTGTGATATTATGTAATTGATAGAAGCAAACAATATATTTAATATGCTCTCACAGGGTTAATAGTCCTTCACCATCATAATATGGTATATTTTGAAGTATAGAAATAAGATAGTCATCCCAGATATCTGGTGGTATTGGAGGTCGCAAAGGATTCATTTTGCTCCATGCTAAAAAACTTATGAGGAAGCAAGCATTCATGTTATAGCATGCAACCTCCATGGTGGATCTTTCATAGTATTTTAGGTTCTTAAGTTTGAGAAAATTCACCAAGTGAATGTAGTATGTCCTCTAGAAGTAGATAGATCAAGGCTTTCACCAGGACCTTAATCTTATATCTTCAAAAATGTCTTCTAATTTTTGTTCTGGAGTGGAATCACCAAGTGAGTGAGTGGAACTTCAATGAGCAAGGGTAGGCTCAAACCCTCACCAAGTTTGGTCTAACTTGTTGTTATGATTATGGGACCAATAATGTGTCACTAGGATCCCATTGGGTGTGCCATTAAACTATTGGCATCTCTTATTATCTTGATCAGAACAATTGTGACTCGTGAGGAGCGACACAATAAGGCCATAGCTAAGACCATAATGTTTGACTAAATTTGTGGTCTTTGGGAGTTTTTTACAAGGTTGAATCCTTGTTACGATGTGATCTTTGTTGCATACTTGGAATCAAAAGGGGAAAATAAATACAAGAGATAAAAATAAAAAAACTCAACAAAATAAAAAGGGCAACGATTCTCCCAAATATTTGCTAATATCCCTTTGCACAATAGACCTAAATATTATGTACTAGTGGTGAATGCTTTCACTCCCAACATAGTTAAGCATAAATGAGATTAATCAACGTAGACATGCATAAAGAAGGTGGGTTTCTAGGAAGCCATAGGTGGCTGATTTTAAAATTGACATAGGTCCCTCAAACATACATCAAAAAACAAAAAATAGGTAAATCCTATAAGCACACACATACATATAGAAATAGGTCCACAAGAAGTCATAAATGATTAATCCAAAAATTGATGCAGACCTCCATATATATATATACACAAATAGATAATTACAAATATTGTACCAAGAGCGAGGGTTCGATTTAACCACAAGCTACTCAAGAACCAACTACTATACAAAAGGAAATGTACAATCACCCATACCTTCTACTAGGGATTCCCTTCGAATGACATGCAAAGGATATCTATGCCATTGATTCATGTTTGGTTTGAGGCTTCAGGAATTAGAGCTCTTCCAAGTCTGTGCTCATTTTTGATATGTCTCACTGCTAATGTTGTTGGTATAGCCTCCCTCATTCAAACAACAAGTGGAGTTTTTACTTATCATTGGTGCAAGTATTAAGGGTAGGCTTACCTGTATGATGGGCAATTATCATAGTTATCACATGGGTAATTATGATGGGTTAGATCACATAAGTCAACCTTGGTGACCAATATCAAGTGTATCTTTAATTACTCTTTATGTTGCCTTTCCCTATCTATGAGCAATTGCCACATACTCGATATTTGATTGAGGTGAGACTTTTGTTGGAGATGTGTTGAATATTTTCCATGTTATTCTGGTAATTTAACATATGTTTAGACCCATATGTTTAGACCTATGCATTTAGACCTATATGGGTTGTTTTGGGTTAATATTTTTGAACCATGTTTTAATATATTTGGATTAATATATTTAAACCCATGTTTTGCACCCATGGTATTATAAAACCCCTTCTTGTGTTGTTGGTATATAAAAAAATACTTGCATGAGGGTTTGTGGAATGTGAATTTTCAAACACCCCCCAAGGGGGGGGATGCAATATGCAATAAATTTAATTGCAAGTGGTAGAGCAAGTAAGAAAGAAACTAAAGTATATTATTATATTAGAGACGATCAAGTTTATACAATAAGGAAATATTCTTGCTGGGTTTTTCCCAAAAGGGTTCTCTAGGATAAATTCTTGTGTAATATGTTCTTCTCTATTTTCCTTTGATTTTGCAATTACTAATTTTCTAGATTTTATTTATTGGGGTATTATTTCTTTTCATTTGGTATCAGAGGTAGGTTGTATTTTGGTTCAAGGAGAAATGGTTTCAACCCTGGGATAAATCAATTCTTGAGTGGGAGTAGTGCATGAAATAATCTAGGTGAAGAAAAATGATGGGAAGCACATGAGTAGAGATCTCGTGATATTTGGTAGCAATAGATATTGTGAGATTTAATAGTGGTAGATCTAGTGAGCTTCAATAATGGCAGATCTGATGAGCTTCAATAGTGGAAAATATGGTGAGCTTTAGTAGTGATGGATCTGGTGATATTTAATAGTGGTAGATTTGGTGATCTTTGGTAGTGGTAGATCTAGTGAGCTTTAATAGTAGTAGATCTATTGAGCTTTGGTAGTGGTATATTTGGTAAACTTTGATAGTGATAGATCTTGTGAGCTTCAATGTGATAAATCTGGTGAGCTTTAGTAGTGGTAGATCTAGTGAGCTTCGATAGATTTGGTGAGCTTCAATAGTGGTAGATCTGGTGACCTTCAATAGTGATAGATATGGTGAGCTTTGATAGTAGTATATCTGGTGAGCTTCGATAGTGGTAAATCTAGTGATCTGTGGTAGCGATAAATTTGGTAAGCTTTGATAGTGATACATCTGGTGAGATTCAACATTGGTAGATATGGTGAGCTTCAACATTGATAGATTTGGTGAGCTTCTATAGCAATAGATCTAGTGAGCTTTGATAGCAATAAATCTAGTGAGCTTCGATAGTGGTAAATCTAGTGAGCTTTCACAATAGCATATCTGGTGAGTTATGACAATTGTAGATCTGGTGAGCTTTGACAATGGTAGATCTGGTGAGATTTGGTAGTTTAGATCTAGTGAGCTTCAACAACGGTAGATCTAGTGAGATTTAGTAGTGGTAGATCTGGTGAGCTTCAACATTGATAGATCTAGATTTTAAGGCTAGAAATTCTTGTTCTAGTGATTTTATTGCAAAGTTGCTAAAAAATGTCTAAGATGGTTTATTGGTTGTACCACAAGTTTTTGGGCAAGTATTAATTACTATAACTAGTATAGTTTATGCCTAAAGAAGCTACTATAACTGGTGTAGTTTTTTCTAAAAGATATTGGTGTGGATGCTAGTTGTGGTTGCCTAGTGTAATGGTCTCAAAGTTAGCTATAATAATATTTGTAATGTTTTTAAAGTATTTTTTGGACTATTTTGTTACCTTACTGGTATATGGCTGAGGGTAATAGGTGAAGCTAATGTTTTTAGAATGTTGGAGGTAGATTTTAGGGTGGCTAGGTCTTGGAACAACTGAATATAGCTGGTGGAAGCTATAGGTCTAGAGGTTGGTAATAATTGGGTTAAGGCTACTTGTCTTTGAAAGGATTGGTTTTAGCTTGTACCCATGAAGGGTTGTGTCAAAAATCATTATTTGTACTACAAAATTATGAATATGTCATTAAGGGAAGAATTTTGGTATTAATCACACTTTTTGAATATGGATCAAAGTACAAGGATGAGGAAATTGAAGAAATGTATCATGTTCCTTATGCTAGCGATGTTGGCAGTTTGATGTATGCAATGGTTTGTACTAGACCTAGTATTGCACATGCAATGGGAGTAGTTAGTAGATATATATCCAATACAAGAAAGGAAATTTAGACTATTGTGAAGAGGACTTTCAAATACTTGCATAGAACTATAGATTATGCTATGGACATGGTTGCCCTTAACAGTTGACAATGGCAGTTTTTGGCCCCTATGGAAAGTATTCAACAAGTGGAAGAATGTTGGAAATGTGTTGAATATTTTCCATGTTATTCTGGCAAGTTAACATATGTTTAGACCTATATGTTTAGATCCATATGGGTTGTTTTGGGTTAATATATTTGAACCCATGTTTTAATATATTTGGGTTAATATATTTGAACCCATGTTTTAATATATTTGGGTTAATATATTTGAACCCATGTTTTGCACCCATGGTATTGTAAAACCCCTTCTTGTGTTGTTGGTATATAAAACAACACTTGCATGAGGGATTTTTGAAGGTGAATGTCCTTGATGACTTTTGTTTGGAAAAAAAGAATGGATCATCGGATGTCAAATCAAGGGCTTGGCATCCCTTGGTCACCTACTTTAAGTAGAAAAAGAATGCTAGTCATTAATGAAGGATCAAACAACTAACACAAATTTGATGCTTGTCTACCTCCTTTTACACCACAAAACTAGAACCTGCCATTCCAATAGAAGGCGGGCCATACCTTTCAACTCTTTTCTATTGGTCCCACTTTTTAATAAGTATTTTTTAGTGACATAGATATTTAGGGAAAGTTCCCTATAGTAAAATCAAATATAAAAGCTAGGTGGAGTGCTTGATTGGGAATATAGTATGAGCTTGTAGAAGCTTTAACAACTTTTTCATTATTACTTCTATTTTTGGGTTCACTAGTCTTTGCTTCTACTTGAAAGGTCTCAAATTAGGCTCCAATTTGATTGTATGCTTTATGATATTATGGTCATAGAGTTTAAAAATTAAATTTTATGAGGAAATAATGTCTCCAAAACTACCATAGATCTCTTTTAAAAGGTCCTTTTCTTCTTGAGTGTAATATTTCTCAAGTATTAGACTCTTTCAATAACCTACCTTAATTGGGTGATATGAAGAAGACTTTACCTTAAGGTTACCTTTCCTTGTATTGTCATCTAGGTTTAAAAAAATGTAGGTTGATTTCACCACCTACATCCACAATCCCTACAAATAAGACAAATTATGATTTGCTCAAGTTTTGTCATAATTTAAGTATAAATATTAAGTAAAAGGTAGGCCAAAATATTGTAGATCAGCTCGATATCCAACAAAGCCTAGCCATATTCAAAAATTTTGGTTAAGGCAGGTAACCCAACAATATGAAGAAGTTCCAAAGTAAAAATTTGACTAAGGAATAAAAAATTGGCACTTAGGAGCAAGGACCCGAACTTTCTAAAGAGCTAAGGTAATCATAGCAACAACAAAGGTATGATATCCAACACTCATCACAAGTTTGGATAAAATATTTTTCTATGGGTATCTAACAAAGCTGAATATTGAAATTGGATAAGGCAAGAGAGTCTGGTATATTACTGCAATGCCAGAATCAAATTTTGGTTAAATTTTAAGAGCAAGCTAGATTTTCAAAAGGTTGATGTCATCAAGGGGAACTGTAAAATATTAAATATCAAACATTCACAATGTTGGACCCCAATTTTGTCTAAGCATGGACACTAAGTTTGTAAGTAGTCAACCCTTACAAGCCAATATCATTCAATGTAGATAAATTTTTGGTATCTAGAATCAAGGTAGCTCCCTATCGAATGAAAAATATGGCTAAGTATCAAAGAATTGTTAGAATTTTAAGTAGATTTTTTCATAATAAGGTACATTAAAATTCTAGCATAGAGAAAGGTCAATGCTAGATAAAATATTTTTCTAAGGCATGAAGTTCAACATGAGAGCCTTGAATTTTAAGACTCAATTTTGGCACCTTATAGAGCACATTTCAAAACAATAGTTAAGTATAAAACAAAGGACTAAAATTACTAGAAGTATGACATCACCAAAAAAGCAAGAAATTTTGACATTAAGATACAGTTGTTAGACTTAAAATTGTTCTAAGGCACAAGTTTGATATAAAATAAGCTAGTCTTACACTGTTGAATTTAATAAGAAGCTCTCAGACTTGTCCTCATCAACAAAATTTATGTGTGTTGACTAGCCATATAGAATCATCATTTTTATATATCTCAATTATCAAAGGCTTCTCCATCACACATCTATCCCAACATAGTTGTCTTAATGCAACAAAAAATAGTGAAATAAATTAGACCTATCAGAAGATGCTCAAGATCTAATGGTGTAGCATGTGCACTTGCTTTTCAAGAGAAATATATTTTAGACACATCAATAAATATTCTTGAAGTGGTTAATAACATAAGCTAAAAGCAATACCCATTCCCTTCACTCGCTCTGATAATCCTGCAAAGGAACCTCTACATAATCATTCCAAGCTAATTGAATGCAATGTAAATCTATATGTACTTGAATGTAACCCATTTTGAGGGGTCGACTCTTTAGCTTTTATAATTACATAATTTGTATGATCAAATGCTATATGCATCTTAATAAAAATTGAAGTGTTGTTTGGCCTCTATCTAAGAATGTTATAAAACATTATATATGTTGATTTCATTGTTTAACATTTTTGTTAAAGTTGGATGAATAGTGTATTCTTTTAAAGTTATTATGTTATCTCGATATCTTCCAAGATTGTTTTTTATTCAATTCCTAGAATGATTAAATGGGTATGTGCTTATTTTATTAGTGCTTTGTAATACTGGAAGATAGCTAGTCTGTTAGGCATTTTAGGTTAGCTAAGGGAATAAGACTCTCATGCTCTTATGTCTCTTGTTGTGGCTAAATCCCATCCATATTTTATTTCTAGCTTCTAAATATTTCACATTTCTTTCTTTAGTTGCGCTCCATTTGTTAGTTTATCTAATACCATAGGAATCATCCTATTTCAAAGGTTGATCCAAAAGCTATTTTGGGTCTTCTAGTCTTGGCTAAGTTCTTAAGGGTGCAATTTATCCTTTTAGGCAGATTTTAGACCAAGACAAACTTTCTAACATGATTGGGCCTATGGGTAGTTGGTTCTATTTCAATTGTATGACTTCATCCTTTATGCCATCCCCATATTCATTATTTTATTTAGCATATTGGGCATCTCTAATCAGTAATTATATTATTTTTTATCATTATTAAATACCTGCTAATGGTTAGAGTTATCTGGAATTGTTAGTCTCAAAATAAATTCTAATTCTTTTGGTTTATCCTGCATATCATTTATTTGGTTAAATCAGGATACCATCTGTACCAACTCATCTTCCTTTACGTTCAACTCTTTGGGTATTGCTTTAATTTCATAAAAATCAATACTTTTGAGTAAATACTAAATTTGATGCTTATAATCCTTCAAGTGCTTGTTCTTCATGGCACACTAGGAATTGACCTAATTCACAATTATTTGAAATCATCATATATTCTTAAGTCCTTGATTCCCATATTTTTTGCTTTTATCAAGATAGTATAGAGTGCTTCATATTCTATAATTATAGCTATATAGTTTAATAACTTGCAGGTATAGTAAACATGTGATATTTATGGATCAATGAATTGTACCCTATCACCTACTTTATTCTTGGTACTCACACTATCAAAGTACATAGTCCATGTGATCCTCAACTTATCAAAGTGAAGAGATTCAAAGTAGTTTCTATGATTAGGTAGTCTTCAAAACTTGAATTCTTCATACTTCACTTCTAATTCCCTATCATATTAAAATAAATTGATTATCATATCCACTTTTAGATCTTGGTTGCCTCTTTATACTCATCACCTTTGATGTATTCTAGAAGCTTATTCCAAGTCACTATGCTTTCATCTTTAATATTATGTAGGAGATAGTTGTAAGGTGGTTTGTTTTGAATCCTAATTATTTTCTCATCTCTAAGTACCTTTATATGAATATAGTCCATTTCTAGGTAACCATACCCTAGCAACTTATGCATTTGTTCTTTGGATAATAACATCCCAAAGTATGGGGTAGATACATGACTATCACTTCTTCCACTATAAACTCTAGATATTTGGCTATAGTTATGATCATATCTTTGATAACCCCTACTACATTAGCTATTATTCCATGCATTTGGATTGGGTGCTTGGTTGTCATAGTGTAAGGGAGGCCCAATTTTTTGGCAAACATCTTTAGGAATAACTATTATTGCTACACCTAAATCCACAATGCAACCCTTTAAAGAATAATATTTATCATGATCATCATATAGAATGGGGTTAGTTTTAGAGTTTTGATTTTAGAGCCTTTCATACATCAAATGAATTGACCTAGATGTTTGATAGTTATTTTACCATCAAATTTTGTTGTTGTACTACATGAACTGTAGTGGATTTTACCTACTTGTATTTAGCATAACTCTACTCTTGTTCCTTTAGATATTCTTGAAGCAAAATTCATTGCCCAAGTGGTAATAATGCTTCCATCATGCTAACCTTAGCCAACATTCTCTTTATATCCTCTACAATATTTTATTTAACAAGAGAGTCCTTCTTCCTAGTGGTGAAATATGGGGGTTGTCTAGGGGATGTTGTTCTTCCTTCACTTATTAGAGAGGGGTATCTCAATCATATTTCAACCTTATTTTGGAATTATTCCCTCTTTTTATCAATGCCCTTTCTAGTAGATCTACTAGTTGCTTCTCTATCCCCATTGCTTACTACTAGATTCTTTCCTTTATCTTCCCTCTGGTCCCTATCATTTGGTACTTTTTGAATCCCTTTATGTGATGAATTTATTAATTTCTTACCCATATTTTCCTCTCATTTTATTATTCTTATTATGATATGATATGCCCTTTATATTTTAAGTATAAAGAAGACCTTCCTCTTCCAACGACTATTGTGATGTTCCCAATATTAGTCTACTTATTAGCTAATTGTTCTCTCAAAATATTCCTTTTACCCCTAGCTTCAACCCATATTGATTGGAAAATATGGCATTTTCTTTGAAATATAACCCTTTGTATATTTCTAAAGCACTAAAATTTACCAATATTGCATTGTTGGAATTGGGTAAGGAAAGTATTGGTTATAGATCTTGGGACTTTTGGTATACAATAGAATTCATTATTATAACTAGTTGACCAGTGGTAAAAAATTATTAAATATAATATTGTTGAGTGTACTAAATAATTTAAGAATGCCTAATGACACTTATGCATTCAACAAGATCATGTTTATCATTGCAAGGAAGGCAACATAGTCATTTATCCTCTATATTGGTATTAACCATGTGATTGTGAATTTTATTTACCCCTTGTTGAGGTACTTGATATATTGTTAGGTATGGGGTATTTCAAGGATACCAATTATGCAATTGTTTCCATTATTGATTCATAGTATTATTACGATTTACCAAAGCTTCAATTACTTTTAACATTTCATTCATTTCACAATATTTGTTGGAATTTATTCTAGGGTTGGATAGAGAAAGAAGGGATGGAAGTGGTGGATAAAAGGATACTATGGATGATGTTTTTTGGACTATATAGGTGATTATTGTCGAGGAATGTATGAGACCATTTGGTTGGGGATTAGGGGTTGGAGAAAAGTTGGGCATTGAATTTTTCATAGTGTATTTTAGGATATTTGGGCGATATAGGCCATTGGTGGGGTAGGAAGTATCTTTCCTATCCAAAAAAAAACATCTTCTCCTATAGACACTTACTTATACAATGTAGCTATGGTAATATGGTTAGCATTATTAACCATTAGAGCTAAATCAAATTGTAAACCTTTGATATAATATGGTAATTCTTGTTCTTCATTTGACCTAATATTTTCTGGGATTAGGTTTAGAGTCCTTCAAAATTTGATATTAAAATCATGAATGTTTTCTTGAGGGCGTCTTTTCCTTGTATTTAATTAAAATAAAACTAAGCAACCATTTTTTATTCCATCAAGCCTATAAATAAATGGTTCCACTAGTGATGCCCAACTAGTAACTAGATTATCTAACAATCCATTATATCAAAAAGTAGCCTAATCAGGAAGGGAATACATTAGTAGATGTACCATTATGTCCTCATGAATAAAATTAATAAACATAACTATTGATAGTTTGTTGAGGTGATCTAGTGCCATCTTGTTTCCATTCCCATCAAAAGTTGGTAGGGCTTCATAGTTGTTGGGAAAATTAAATAATAGATCACTGGACTCAATGGTCCTTGATAGGTCTCGTATGGCAGTTGATTTTATGGTCTAATAGGTTCTCCTAGATTATTTTACTAGGGAGGAGGGTGCATTGCATAGCTAAGAAGTGGGTATAGGTGGTATGGAGGATTTAGATATGGAGGGTTAAAAAATGATGATACTAAGGTGATGGATTTTGTCAAGCTCACTATTGATTAGAAGAGGGTTGGATATTTTATTATGGAGGAGGAAAGCTTAACCCCATCTATAGGATTTTTTTGTTATGAGGAGGTGGATCTTGAACATTTTGTTGTGCTTGGCTAGTTGGATATAGTATTAATTCCTACGTGTTTTTATGGGACACCTACAACCCTAATTATCTAGCCATTACTTGTGTATTCTAAGAAAGTTCTAGGGTCAATCCTAATGACCCTTTGGAACTAAGGATTGACTTGGAGGGAAGTTGTAAGTATTAGATAAAATAAATCCATTTGGGCTCTATGTTGGAGTATTTATAGGAGGTATATTTTGTGTACCAAAAGCCATAGGTAGTTTATAGAGATGATTTTTAAAGAGCAAGTTATTTGTAAGGTTGTTTATGTCAATTGATGCCTAGTACAAAAAAATTATGTGAGTCACTATATGTGTCATATTAGACCAAGTTGAGTTTTCTAGGGATAACAAAGCACTTATTTTTTAACTTATATAGCCTATTTATGGTTGCATGAAGCCTTGGGTAACTAGAATGGACATGGTACTTTTCCATTTTAATGAGATGGGATTGGATACAAGAACCTCTTTGAACATATCCTCTTGATGTACCCATATGGTGTTTATTCCTTCTCTTTTCTTTAGTGTCCCTTCAATAACAAATGATGATGTCTATTTATTGTTGATATTTTCTCATTTTTTGAGTTTTGGATTATGTATTCATAAGCCTACATGTACATACCTACATGGACAGAGTTTTAGGGTTAAAACCTATAGAATTTTTTAAAGATCCAAAATTTTACATGCCAAGTGATTCACTCATAAAATAGAATAATTTTCTCATAATTTTGGACAATTGGATAGTAGATTACAAATTTTCAATATGCTAAAAAAGGGAGTTATTTTCTCAAAAAGTGTAATAATAAAAATTAATATTACAAAGTTTAGAGTGTGAGAAATGGAAAGTAAATACAATTGTTACATCATAGTAAGGATATCATATGATCAGTCAACACACAAGAAGTTGAATAAAATCAATGTTGACTCATTTGTTTGATAAATTAATAAGGGAATGACAAAATAGGGTATAAGGGTCGTACCACAATTGCCATGCACCTAGCAAACTAGGAGGACAATGCTATTTACGGAATGCATAAGTACTTATCAATTTATTATAACCTCACAAGTACAAAGCATAACGTGGGTTTCATAGAGTCTTAGGTTTGAATTCACATAACCAAAATATGAATACAATTATGGCCTTAGGCCCCTATTTATTGTAAAAATTTATCCCTAAGTTATCCGAGGCAAAAAATAATTACTTCTAGTAAAAGTAAAATTTTGAGGTCAATTTTAGCAAAAAAAGTTAATATAATTGTTACATGCCTCTAATAGGCTTAGAAGACTCCAAAAAGCTTAGTTCACCATAAGATACCAAAAAAATCATTTTCTAGAATATTTTCCTCCTAATCCATGCCAAATTATACCTCTTTGTTTATTCAAACAATTCGCTCAAGTATTTCAAGAGATTCACTTGTATTTACGAGTGTTTCTCTTGTAATTAAGAAGCAAACTAGCCATCTTTATTGAGGAAAATCACTCCCTCAAGCCAATTGGAACCTTTTGCAAGTGAATCAGTCCCTATAAAATTTAGCCAATTTTTTAGATTTTGGGGGCATTTCCTATTGTTTAACCTCCTATTACTTCATTTCTATCCTATACTTGGTAAAATTGCAAAGGTAGTGTTGAGGTACTACACATACCTATATGGAATAAATTAAGGTCTTGAATCCACATAGACTAAAATAGAAATGGCTTTGGATTAACATTGTTGAGTAAATTACATCTTAAGAGAATTTGTTTATGATATGATCCTAGTTGTAATAAAATTTGTAAAGAGATTGTATACTCTATTTGTAGATATATATAAGATAACCAAAATCTACTCAACCTTTTTGCTATATGTTTTTGTCCAATATGTCTATTATCTCATGTATATTACAATATTGAATGAACAAAACACAAAGGCTATCTAAATTGAAAAATAAACCAAAATATTCCACGTAATTAAACCATCTAGTAGTACCATACTTTTTTCCAAATAATATAGCATTCTGTTGAAGTCCCCCACAAGCTTCCATGATCAAAATTATGAATCATCATTGAATTTGATATAAATAATTCGAGTTCCTTCCAACATCTTTAAATATGAGTAATAGTAGTTGGAGCATATACATTTATAATCCAACTATGATATTTTCCTCTTTGTTATAAAATATACTAGCAACTTAATCACTTTTTATTTCTAGCAATTGTCCATTCCATTTGCATTTGTATCATATTGTTTTCATACCTCCTAAATCTCTTATTATAAAAATACTAAAGAAACTCCATATTCCTAATATTTTTTAATACATCCTTATATTCCTTGATATTTGTTTTTATTTCGTGTTAAAATTAATAACTACATAATCATATTAATTATCTAACAACATTTTATTAGGGTCCCTAATCATACTTGTAATGTTTCAAGATATCATTTTCCATCATCACTTTTTATTTTTACTTATGGGATTAGCCCCACTTCTTATTAACCCACACCATTTTTTTTGTTTTTTAATATCAATGTCCCTATGAGTTTTCTTTTCTCTTTATTCTTGCTTTGAAGGTCCTCCCTCCTTTTTTCCATTCCCATCAACACCTTCATATCTATCAATATATTCAATTTTTATAGAATATTCATAATGAGACTTATCACCTATAGGTTTATGTTGCCACAGAGAACTTGTTGTGCAAGAAATGGACTCAAAACACTTTTTTCTTATGCTTATATGGAGAGAATTAAGTGCAAGGAGCATCTTTCATAGTATTTAATTTATTATATTACTCTAAAAACCCTAAATTTCCATGGGTATCCTCTATAGTTTTCTTTATTGTGCTACTCTTGAAACCCTAAAGTATAAGGGATAAATCTATAATTCTTAAATTGTTTTGCAAGAAGAGAATTTTGTATTACTTGAGAAAAATGAAGATTTTTTTGTTTGTGGAAAACACTCCAAATGAGATACCACTTTTGGGTAAGTCCCAAGGAGGCAAGGGTATCTATTCTGCCAAAAATACCCAGGGCTCGCACCTGGCCTACCCCCTTTGGCACACTCAATGAGCATACCTAAAACAACAAAAACAATAACAAACAAACACAAAAACATAAATAAACACAAAAAACACAACATAAAAAAATAAACAAACACACAAACAAACAAACAAAAATGAATATGATTTATCGATACTAAACTTTATCTCTTTTGCATTATTTATTTTAGAATTTGCCTCCACATATTTCTTTGCACCTTTAAATTCCTTCTAAATTTGAATTTGAATTTACACATTGTAATTTATCATCCCTTGTGTCCTCCTTTATTTATTCTAATAGTTGATCCATGTGAATCACAATATTTTTTTCCATATAATGATGTAGAATGGGTTTGTTTGCTTTTTTTTAGGAGTGAAAAATCCTTGATCTAATCTAGCTTCTACTATAGTATAATATATTTGGTTCATATTAAAGTTTATCTCATGACAAAATTTTTTGATCTCTTTCTTCATCGTTTTCACTTTGCAATCTCTTTCTATATTATCATTATCATAATATTACATCATTTGACTGTAATATTTTCATAATCCACTTGTTGATCCCATTATTTTAATTCAAATTTAATATTAGTGAATTTTAACAAGATGTACAGTCCCAAAAAACATGCACCTAAGCTATTGACATCATTATACCAAGAATAAATCAATAAAGCATGTAAAACAATGAACTAACAAGAATGTGAATCTTTATTTTATTAACTCATGGTGAATCTCGGTTACAAGTAGATATCTCTAAGGGATACCAAAATCTTGATACAATGAATACAATGTTTCAAAATCCCTAAATGGGTTTGGTGCAATCCGCAGATTCTCTAGACTCAACACAAATTTCTCAAGGGCTTATGGATACCTTCTTCTCATTTGCTTGGATAAAGTTGATGCCAAGAATGCTTCAAAGATGTCAAGAATTTGTAATTTGCATTCAAGAAATAATAAAGTACAATTAGAATCATATGAGGCCTCTCATGATGAGGCTCTTGTTGAATATTTGCAAAGAATATGATAAAACTTGTAATAAAACATAAAGATATAGCAATGTAAGCAAAGATATATGCAAGAATGGTAAACTAATACAAAGTATGCTTGAATATAATCAAATCTAATTAATCTAACATCAAATTTGCAATGAAAGCATGAAATAAGTCTAATCTAAGAAGATTAATGCAAATTATTAAATATGATAAAATAAGGGTAAAGCTACATCAAATTCTACTAATTAACTGTACAAGTGTACAAATGAAAGTAAATTTAAGCTAGATCTAACTAATTGCATAGATGAAACTGAAAACCTATGGCTAAATGAAAGGAAATGATATTCAAACCCTAGTTGAGGGTTTCAACAACAACTGACTCTATTAGCCCTAAACAATAGCCATGGCTAAGGGGAAAGTCTTATTTGTCTTGTAATCAGGGCTTGAAACTGCTAATTTCTCTAAGGAATTGATGATCAAGGGCTGCATATTTGTTATGTAATAGGTTGGTGATGAAGTTCACTCGAATTTGCAAAGTAGATGGTTCAATTAGAAAATATTGCTCCTCAAGCTCCTATGAAATTCATTGCTTCAAATGCAGTCCTAATTCTCCAAATGGAGAACATGTAGACACTCCTCAGGGGTTGTATGTTGCTCTCCAATTTGGTAGAGCTACATTGCACTCTCTTGAAAATTCTTCTAGATTTTTTCCTCGCTTTGGAGGGGGGCCTTATAACACTCTCAACTCCTCATCCTAGCTTCCATGAGAAGCCAAGATCAAGAACTAGGAGGTTGGAGTAGTTATGAGGAAGAATACAGAAGCTTCCTTGATTAAAACCATACAAAATCTATTTTTAGGGTTGTTGTAACTGATTTTTTCTTGGCTCGAGAGTTCGAGATAGTTGTAGAGCTAGCCACAGCTCTTAAGCATAGCTAGAATCCTAGCCACATTTGTCAACTACAACTAAGATCTTAGCTGCGGATGCCATTCATGGCTAAGATTGAGTAGGCTAAAGATGCCTAAATTGAGTGGTTAAAACCACTACTATGCCTTGGAAAGGTCCAAGATCATTCATATGGTCTGCAAGGATGCCCATATGAGTAGTCTCCTAAATATGATGTGTTTTAGGTGTCTACATATGCCCCTTTTGGGATGCATTGTGGGAACACAACACTGAGCAAAAATAGACCTCCTAAATCCATGTTGTAGGTTGAATGATGATCATTTATCTAATCAACATTATATACCCAGTCCTGCAAAAGGATGCACATCCTAGAATCATTACTTCCAACAGGATGGAAGGCTTTAATTTGTAAAGCTTTTGCATTTCCATGAAGATCGGGTAGCTAGTGCTATGCTTGTTCTGATAGGTGGAGAGCTTCAATATTAACTATCATATTTTATTTTTTCCCCAACAAAGGGTAAGCTTATGATAGTTGTTAGCAATGATTCGTAAGACAAATGTAATTTACATGATCAAGTGATATTTTCTTAAATTTTATTATAATTATTGATATTATGACTACCCCCTCAAGCGATGATTCGATGAGGGAAGTACAATTAATAAAGTGATGAATCACTTGACCAAGATGAATAATTTGGAAGATTAAGATTTTTGTATTGTATTATTTGGCAAGGCCCAATTCAGCCATGATTTCAACCATTAATAGTAATTGTAGTGAAGAACACAAGCTTATACTGAGAGGGGGGTGAATAATATAGCACCCACATTTTTCTAACTTTCCTAACCAATATCAATTAGTGTCCTCGATTGAAATAAAAAATATAGAAACATGCATTAATAACATAGATATCAATAGTAAGCAAGTGCACAAATCATCACACACAATTGAGATACAAGATTTAACGTGGTTCCCCCAATGTAGGGTAGTCCACAAGATAATATCCTTATAATATTTCACAAAGAAATAGGGATCTTTATCACAATACAAATGATTGCTTTGATCTTCTCAAAGCTAGGTTGTCTTGATCTGCTCAGGTGGGCTCCACTGATCTGCTTAGCTAGGCTATCCACTGATCTGCTCAGCTAGGCTATCCATTGATTTTCTCAACTAGGCTATCCACTAATATGCTCAGCTAGGCTATCCACTGATCTACTCAGCTAGGCTATCCACTAATATGCTCAAATAGGCAACTAGTGTTGATGTATTTTCTATTTTTGTCATGTCTCTTTCACTACTCACAAATCTGCCTCAATGCCTTCTCACAAGGCTCAAACAATCCTGCTCAAATGTTGTCCCAAATTTATTCTCAAAGCCTTCACAAAAGGCTCAAAAAATCTTGCTCAAATATTGTCCCAAATCTGTCCAAAAATCTATCCCAAAAGCCTTCTCAAAGGCTCAACCAATCATGCACAAAAGCTATCTCAAATATGTCCATAAATTCTGTCCCAAAAGCCTTCCCAAAGGCTTAACCAATCATGCACAAAAGCTGTCTCAATTTGTCCAAAAATTCTATCCCAAAAGCCTTCCCAAAGGCTCAACCAATCATGCACAAAAGTTGTCTCAAATCTATCCATAAATTCTGTCCCAAAATCCTTCCCAAAGGCTCAACCAATCATGCACAAAATATATCTCAAATATATCCAAAAATTCTATCCCAAAAGCCTTCCCAAAGGCTCAACCAATGACTATCAAGTATCACTCAAATCTCAACAACAAATCAATGAAGGCAAGGCTCAATGATGAACTCAACAATGGATAACAAATGAATGATGAAAATACTCAACAATGAATGGAAAATTACTCTTAAATGTATGACAACAGTGATCTACAATGAACTCAACAATGTATGACAAATGATCTCTCAAATGGATGAAAACAATGCTCAACAAGGTACTCTCAAATGGATGACAAATGATATCTCAAATGGAAACCTATCCAAGCAATAACAATGAGGACTTCAACCAACCAAGGACAATCTCCACAAGTTATAGCAATAGGTTCTCAATAATATCTTCCTCATGCAATGTCAATAAGCTCTCAAGAAACAAGCACAACTCCCTCAAGCAAAGAGCTCTCAAATAGCCAACAATGATCTCCTCAAATGAAAGACAAATGTATCCAAAAGTGACTAGCAAATGATCTCCTTAATGGTCTCAAATATTTGTAATGGACTTAACAAGTAACCAACAATAATATCCTCAAAGCAATAGCAAAAACCTCCTCAATAATGGCAATACTCTTAATGAACTCCACTAAAGCAATCATGGAACTCAAGCATCAATTTTATTCATAAAATTGATTTTCTAATCCATCCACTTCCTCTCAATATCCAAGGCACATAATCAAGCAATTTAACTTCAACTTCAAACCCTAACTCATGTGCATGTCTTCTAACTCAAGGTAGAAATTAACTAGGTCTCAAGTTCCTAGTTTAATTTCATAATTAAATCATGCACTAGGACATATAACAAGTTCAACACTTTTCAACCTTATGACTCCCTAATTTCATTAACACATACAACAAGCACCTATGATTTTATTTTTAATTCCATACCTTATAACTCCACATGCAACAATCACAAATATTTAACTTCACACCTTATAACTCCCTAAGCACATACAAAAATCATTTATTTTCACTAAATAGCTTATGACTCCCTAGTTATAATATGATTTTCAATGCACCAAAACTTTAGCAATATCAAATATTACCATGCACTAGAGATAAACACCTTTTTATGAAATTCATAGCCTTCGCAACCTTTGAAATCGTTAATGACTTTGCAAAAATTAATGCACCTTCACCACATTCAAAATCGTTAATGCTTTTCCAAAAATCAATGTGCCTTCACACCTTCGAAATCATCAATGTCTTTCCAAAAATCAATGTGCCTTCACATCTTCATGGGAGTCGAAATCTATTCCTCTCACCTAGCACTGTGAGATGCTTACCATGTGGGTGTCAGCCCACATTGGGATTTAATCGTAAACACCCAGCTTGTCCTGTGCTTCTAATCTAAAAAGTTGTATTGCATTTCTCAGCAAAATACTTTGCCCTTGGTGGGATTCGAACACCGATTGTGCAAATTTCGTGCGCTGCTAACTACGCTAAGGAGTCCTACATGACGTCACTATTGACACTTTTTGTCACATTATACAAGGGGTAGAAGAATAGTAGAATTTCGTATAATATTTCCTTGTTGAAAGTTTTTCTTTTATTTAAAGTTACAGTAATTTTGACTCTCCCTATCACCCCTTTTATAAAATGAAGAAGAAAGAGCTTCGCTACCAAACAGGCTAAGGAAAATAGCTTTGTCAAAAGAAAAGAAGGAGAATGTGAAAAGAGCTTCGGGCCCGAAGCACTTTAAATTACCACTTTGGGCGAAAGCCTTGCGAAGTAATATCGCCAAAGAAAATACAAAGATAACGCTTCACACCCGAAGCATTTTCAACAACCGCTTCGAGCGGAAGTTTTGTGAAGCAGCATCAAAACGACTTCATCGAAGGAGGAGAGCATAATCCAAATCAGCTAAGGTAAGGAAACTACTTCGGGCCTGAAGTATTTCTGACACCTACTTTGGCCAGTTTTCACCTGAAGCAGTGGTGCCCGAAGCAAAATGACAATGTTTCGAAAACAGAGAAGTGCTTCGGGGAAATATTCCCCGAACCGTAGTTTTGAGAAAGAATCGGGCCGAAACATTTTCCAGCCGAAGCAGTTTCGCCAACAAAGGACAAAGGGCCCCACTTCAAAAATGGAATTCACTCGGTACTCAGTTTCCCTGAAGTAGTTTCTGCAAAGCATTATTTTGCGAAGAACAAATCGGGGAGAATCTACGTCGGCCCAAGGCTTCGGCAAGGCGGAGATGTAGCGAAGCACTTTTTGGGCCCATGTTCCAAGGCGAGCAGCTTCCCAAGGTGATCAAAAGCCCCTTATAAATACCCCTTTCTTGCCTGATAAGTCCGCTGACAAATTTTGGAAAACGAAAGGGACGTAACAGTCCTCAAAGTAAAACCTGATGGGCATAACGATAACTCAAGAACAACATCCAGAGGCCAGGGACACTCAAGCGATGCATTAAATGAATGTTTCCATGGTTGACCCAGTCATAGTTGCCATTTTTGGTAGCCGATTTGAGAGATCATTCGCAGTAGCAGCGAGACACCAATTTCTTAGGGCCTGAGGGTGTACTTCATCATTTTTTGTAATAATGACTCAGAGGGTCGGGTCCTCTATAAAAACCCAGGCATGTAATGAGAAAGGGGATGGAACTTTCTGCTAGAAAGATGTTGTAACTTGATGTCCTATGTTTAATACTAAAGATATTTTGTGCTCTATTTCTCTCTTTTATGATGCCTTCTGTGCTTAATTATTTTGTATTTTCTTGCTTGCATACCGAGACTCTGAATCTTGAATCCGATGTGCGATCGGGGACTGAACCCTTGAAATTTGCCCTGAAGGATACATAGGAGAGGAAAAACACCTTGTCACTTTTCTTTATGCTTCCTGGTGGATTGAGGTTTCTTTTATTCCCTTATCTCAATCGTTGTTACTCTGAATCCTGAATTCCAGTGAGAGAGAAAGGAGAACCCTGCGAACCCATCTAGAGGATACATAGGAAGTTTGGCATTTTGTTTCTTTCGTGTTATTCTTAGTATTTCCTCCTGCTATTTGAGTTGTTAGTGAGTAATCATGCTTCCTGTTCTCTCCCACATTAAATCATCATCTTCTAACCCTTACTCTTTTTATTTCTTTCTCTAACCCTTACCCTTTTTTATTTCTTTTCCTCACCCTTACTTTGTTTATTTCTTTCCTGCACTCTTGTATCAAACTCCAAAAGTAGATTAGTATAGGATATGGAATTTCTCTGGAGATTGGCACAAGGGGCATCCCTTCCCCCTGGCATATCAATGTTGGTCGTAGGTCCAGGGCACGCAAACCCATCGAAAGTCCTTCCTGTGCAGATTTGATGACCAACAGTTTTTGGCATGCTCGGTGGGACCCAAGGTCCCATAGTTGAGAAAATTTCTAGCCCATCTTCACTGGAGCCAGTAGTTCTAACAAGTTCCCGTTGAGATCCAGTCAGTATCATCTTCTAAGTAGTATTGAGAATCAATGCTCTCATTACTAAAAGACTCTTAGCATCTGGCAACTCTATTTTACCCAAAAATCTCTAAAGTCATGAAGACCTGTGCCTAAACCTAGTTTTCATGACCAGGACTCCTCGTGTCTTAAGAAGGTTCGAGTTCGATGAATCTTTGGCCTATCTTCATTCGATAAAATCACCTGGAGACTCAGTTGAGCTGAAGATCCATATTTCCTAGTCATAAGTGCCTTTCAAATCTGAAAGAAGATATCCCATAGGAATCAAGGTTTGGTGAGCAGCCTTGACCTCATAAGCGGAGAAAGAATGTCCACCTAACGACTCCGACTTAGCAGCAACAATGGTGATTTCCATAGGCTACTGTCATAATGGCTAGGAGAAGCTTTCCTAGTTGGAACGATCCAGGCCCCCTGAATATCCAAAGCTACCACAAGATTCCCAAAAGCGCCTTGAAATCATTGACGAAATATAGTGGCATTGCGAGAATGGCCCAAGAACACCTTGAAGATTTTGTCAATTTAGTGACCCTCCATGACATTATCCATGAAGATGTCATGATCAGACTTCTTTTTCTATCTCTGGAAGGAAGGGCACTACGATGGTACAGATTACTCAGGCCCAAAAGCATCTACTCATGGGATGACTTAGTAGGGGCATTGATCGAAACATTCGATGGCTCTCAGGACCCCTTCCATCTCTTTGCATACCTCTCCACCATCAAGAGAGCACCTTCAAAGGGTATCACGGACTTCAATGTCTGATTCTGTAGAATTTGGAAGAGAATCCCACTCGAGATCCAATCGACGCCTGCCCAAGCCCATATCTTCTATGTTCGGGCCTTCCACCCGGACGTAAGCCTCATTCTATTGCAATTAGGGGAATGAAGGTTCCCTCAAATATTTGAGGAGGCAATACGAGCGAAACAACTTCTGCTCCTATCGAGAAAGTGGCAGTGGAGAGAAACTTTGTCGCTTCCTCCGATAATTACTGCTCCTGTCTGGCCAACGTAGTACTCTTCATGGGGCATTCCTCACACTGAGCCGAGGCCTGAGACGTAGTCATTTGGAGCTCAGGAGGCAGACCTCATACTAGCCCAACAATGGGAGTATGCAAGCATGGCCCACCTAATGAACAACATGGCTGCTCACAATATCCATCAAGAGGTGAATCGAGGGGATAAGCAGACTCGAGTGGTAGAACCTGAGAACAAAGAGGGCACATTTTTGCACCCTTTTTGTATCCCAAGAGATGGCATGCAAGTGTTTAGCCAAAGCTCATCAAGCCTGTCCGATTCAGAGGGTGAGCCCGAAGGGAGCCTGGAGGACTACTCTTCGTTGGAGGAACCTTGTTACCATATTAGTGGGATGGAAGAACCTATCCCCGACCTTTATTTTGAAGAATCCATAGAATTCTGGCATTGGGTCTGGTATTGGTTCTGACTGTCCCGAAGACCGATGCCCCAGGAAGACTTTCAAGTGGTGAACTTCTTTGCCAATAATCTGGGCACTAGCAGGAATGGAAATTAGCTGCGTTGCTTCTGGTTCGCAGCATGGACAACTTTGGGAAGGGTCCAACTGAGCCTCAAGGATCTGCTAAAGTACAATCAAATCTGGTCCGGACACTACAGGTTTACCGAATAATTCCCCGAAGCTAGTTCATGGTGGTGGCATGCCTATTATGCCGCAAGCTTGTGAATAGTGTAAATAGTTTGGCTGATGAATAAGATGTTTCTCAAAATCTCAGGTCAAGTTTTACTTCGGCAACTCTAAAAATAAAAAAATAGCTCACAGCAAATTTTTTTCACCAAGCAAGACTCAGGCCAAGGATCGAGAGGTACTTCTCCAAGGGGAATCCAAGCGAAGCAGTATTGAAAAAGAACCGATGAACCACTTCTCGAACAAGTCTCCTGCAAAGGGAATCACTTCGGGCCCGAAGAGTAAAAGAAATAGCTCGCACCAAAGGTTTGCCTCAAAGCACTTCAACCCTGACCTTGAATTCACCAACCCAACGACGAAAAAGGCAAGGGCATTTAAAATGTGCCTAGGGGAACGTGTCGACAACCACCTTCAAAAGCATCTAAAGCGGGCGAGTTAAATGAAAAGGTGGTGAATACGTCCTTTAAGGATTCAATTTGGATAAAATTTCATGCTCACATACAAAGTGGCAGAGGGTCACGCTTCCAAAGCAAGCCGCAATCATCACAACACACAACCCTGTGTACCACTCCACCATGCGACGAATTGGATGAAGTGATGCAAAGTTAATTATGGCAAATGCCATAAATACTAGTGGTGGCCTTCTATGGCTATATAACGCAGGTTCCAGCAGTAACGAAGCTATTTGCCTGATAATTCATGCAAACTTCTCTACTAGCCTTCAAACTCTCCTATTTTGTGCTTCGAAGCCTCCAATCCCGAAGCCCTCCGCATTGTTTTCTCTATCACCCCTAGCACTATGGGGAAGAAGAACTCTAAGGAAAATGGGAAGGAACCAGAAGTGGTTGCCCCCGAGCAGCCAAAGGCAAAGGGCCATGACAAAGGGCCAAAGAAAGTTGATTTTAGCCACCGCCCTAAGAAACAAGTCATGGGATAAAGAGAGGATTTTGGGGATGAATAGCCTGAAGAATCGCCAGTTGATGCGTGGGATAGGATTAGAGACACCAAGCTGTCAAGGAGCATGGCTAAACTCAAGAGCACCATCGAGTTCATGAAAAATAGGCTTTCGACATACAACAAAAGAGCTACCACTTACTATTCCCAGATATACTGGTATCTGATGCCCCCCACACATCATTGCCCTGAGTTGATTGATGCCATCACACGGAACTATCAGCCATCTTCTAGGTAGGTGGTACACGCCTTTGGTCACAAGCTGTTCTTCATATTGAAGGAAGATGTCCAGGCAGCCTTTGCACCATAGCAGGGCCCTCCTAAGGGGTATACGATTCGCAATGTTATTCTTAGCGAACAAATGGAGAGGTTCACGTCCTCCAACTACATAATCAATTTTTTGTAGCAGAGCCTCAAAAGTGGGCTCCCTTCGAGAAAATTGCCCCGAATGCCCCTACCCTTGGAGGCCTTCAAAAATGCCGACATCTTCTCCATCATTGCATGGGTGGCATGCCTATCCACCGACGCTTCGGTGCACCCATGGCAGGTATCTTTGGCTGAGTGTATTTCCAGAGGGGAATTTTATGCCCTTGATGCTTCGATGCCAAGCACCAACCCAGTATTTTTTGACTGGGTAGAATGGGTGGCTAGGACCCTACATACGCGGCTCACCAGCATGAAGAATGCTGGGACAAATAAGTACTTTTTGCCCTGTTCTCTTCTTGTTTGGTTATTTTTCTTTCATGTACATAGAAGTTTCCCTTATGTTGCTATTACGGCAAGCGGCGAGGATGGAAATCCTCTACCTGTATACCAGTGGACCCCTCTCCTATTGAAGACGGAGTCCTATTATTCTTTTAACCAACAATTTTTGGGACTCGCAATGCACGTGCTAATAGGGTCTTCCCCTCAGGTTCCCCTCCTCCTAAGGGATAAGGTGGTACAAGAGAGGAGGGGAGACATTTTTCAGCTGACACAGGGGCTTGTAATTCACATATTCGGCTTCATAGGTAAGCCTTTCCTACTACCAGTCTATCCCTCCAAATACCAGTTCGCATTGGAGGTCGCTCGACAGAGCGATGCAACAAATGTCATTTATGGCCATGGATGAAAGTGGGCCCACACCTGCAATTTCCATTTCAAAATGGGAGTTATTGAGGTGTTTGCCCTAAAAAAAAATGTTTTCTTGGAGGAGAAACTCGCCAATTTTGGCCTAGTCCAGCTTCCTCAGCAATAGCTCTATGACCCCTTGGGGGTAATGAGGGACCATCTTTGATTTAAGAACTTCCATGCTTGCCCCTATCCAAAAATTGTGGAGCAAAGGAACAATCCTAATGGGAAAGATCTGCAGTGGCATTTGGAGAAAATGGAAATGCTACCTCCTTGGCATGAGTTCTACCCGATGGAGGTCGCATACGACCCAGTTCAGCACCCTCTCCCAAGCCCCAACTCTACCTTCTGGAAGAAGGCAAAAGATGATTTGAAGGAAGCAACAAAAGATTGGGATGTGGCCCAACTAAGAGAATGGTGGATAATGAGGGTCCATCATCGAAAGATGAATTCTTACAGTTTTTTGGCATCTGACAAGGACTTCGTGGCGGTCTATGAGGCCAATGTCGGGACATGGAAGCCTCTGTCCTTCGCCGACCTCATTCCTCCAGCTATCCCAGGTTTGGGAGAAAGCCCAAAGAGAAAGGAAACTACTTCAAAGCCAAAGAAAGGGAAGAGGGCCAAAGCCATGCCATAGAGGCCACCTCCTCAGGTACCTGTGGGAGGCCAAGACACGAGCTTTAAAGAGTCAGAGCAACTGCTAGTCAGAACAAAAATGAAGATGCCAGAATAAGGCTCAGTGCCCCCAAACTATCCAAAGTGACCCCAAATAGGTATTCAGAGTGCCTCCACTGGACTATCTACACCAGGTCCATCCAAAGCAAACATTGAAGGCATAGCACCACCAAACGTCGAGACCATCCCGAATATCAATGTCATCAATGTGGAGGAACTCCTCCAATCTGAAGGGGATGCTGAGGCAGAAACCATGGAGGTTGGAAATGCTGAAGCAGAGGAAGGACAGGAGATGGATGCACTAGAAGTCACCATGGCTGCTTTTCCATGAGGGCACTCAAGTATGCATTCTCCACCCCTTGCTCAAGACTCACCCATGTCCCCTGCAACCATGGCCGAAGGTTCCCATCAGTCCCCCCTGTAGGGTCATTCATCCCATCACACGTCACCTGTGGCTAATCCAAGTCCATCCCACAATCCCAGCTAGGATAAGTCCATTCAAGTCACTCCGCCCACTCACCCTGCCATTCCCTTGATTCTTAGTAGAAGCGGAGGTATCGCTTCGACGTCGAGCCCCACCACCGAACCTCCTTGTGAAGCATCCCCCATACACTCCTTGTATTTGTTCACTCCTTCGGCTAGTGACCCAACCTTGTTTGAGTCTGAGATATCCTTGATCAAGGAGCACCTCATTATCGAGAAGCTGCTCCAAGCATGGCAGAATACTGACAAGATCCTGAAGGAGGTGAGAAAGAAAAGAGGGTGAGTGACGGCTCAAGTTAAAAAATGCATCATGTTTGATTTGAAAGCTGGGAAGATGCACAAGATCAAGAAGGTCCCTAAGGTACAGAAGCCTGTGGATGAAATGACTCCAACAGACTATGATTACCAAGAAACACCTAAGGACCTGGTGCATCTAAATGTAGACAACGAATCGACATCCATGCATGTCCGAATTGAGACCTTTAGGGCTCATGCAGTCATCGCCAACCAGCGCAAGATCGAGGCCGAGGCCGCAAATGTTAAGCTATAGGAGGATTTGGTGAGGGTTTACTCCAAGTTGGCAAAATCCGAGGAGCAATGCAAGGCCATGAAAAAGGAAACACACGCCCTGAAGCTGCAAGTTCTACAGCTCTAGAATACTAAAGAAAATTAGGGTTAGAGACAAGCCAAAAATGATATAAAGGCCAAAGAGCTTGAGGGCAGAGTTGCACAAATGTAGGCCCAACTGTACGAGAAGGAAGACCTGACGGTGTTTGATAGGAGCAAAATTAAGGAGATTCATGCCCATTTGCTCAAGAATTTTAGGTCTCGGTGTTCCAGTGCCCTCACAATACTAACCTTTGTCACTAAAGCCCAATAGGCTATTGTCGAAGGAGGACCAGTCATTGATGAAGTCACATAGAAATCCAGGCATTGACTCAAGTTAGCATTCGACGTCCAAAACATGAAATATCACAACTTGCAGGTCACTGCAATGGCTCGGACGGCTAGGGATTGGTCCACGGCTCAGGCCACAGTTCACGCCTTCTTTTCCAAGGTGCAAAAAGCTCAGAAGGTGAGAAGACTCTAAGACATTTTTGAAAATGAGCAGTGTGCCTCGATGAATTATTTTCAAGACCTCTCCTCAGGTTTCTCAAGTTTCACAGATGATGACAAGAACCTTTTGACTAAAGATGACCTCAAGCCAGTCTGGCTCTAGTTCGAGGACGATGTCTCAGAGATAGACAGATGGGCAGATCCGATATCAGAAGGGTAGATAACTGACTTCATATTGAGATACTGCAAGATGGTAGCATGCCTAAACGATTTATTCATCAGGGCCAAACATGCTGACATCAGGCAGATTGATCGGTTTCATGTTTTGGTAAAGGCATTACAGTATCAAGAACCATTCCAAAAGAGTTCCTGGACTCATGTTCGAAGAACGATGAAGCACATCCATGATCGCCTTGAACCATCACATCAGCCAGAGGCCGTGCCAATAGAAGGAGAGGAAGAAGGAGAAGAAGAAGGAGAAGAGGAACAAGAAGAGGGACAAACCGTAGAAGCAGGGTCTGGGGAAGACCAGTGACTCCATAGCCCAATGGATCAGGACTAAAGGGTTCTTTTGCCGAGACGAGCTCGTCACCCCACGAGCCGCCAAGAATGTTGAAACTTTTTGTCACATTATACAAGGGGTATAAGAATAGTAGAATTTCGTATAATATTTCCTTGTTGAAAGTTTTTCTTTTATTTAAAGTTATAGCAATTTTGACTCCCTATCGCCCCTTTTATAAAATGAAGAAGAAAGAGCATAGCTACCAAACAGGCTAAGGAAAATAGCTTCATCAAAAGAAAATAAGGAGAATGTGAAAAGAGCTTTGGGCCTGAAGCACTTTAAATTACCACTTTGGGCGAAATCCTTGCGAAGTAATATCGCCAAAGAAAATACAAAGATAACGCTTCGCACCCGAAGCATTTTAAGCAATTGCTTCGGGTAGAAGTTTTTGCGAAGCAGCATCCAAATGACTTCGTCGAAGGAGGAGAGCATAATCCAAATCAGCTAAGGTAAGGAAACTACTTTCGGCCTGAAGTATTTCCGACACCTACTTCAGCCAGTTTTCACCCGAAGCAAAATGACAATGTTTCGGAAATGGAGAAGTGCTTTAGGGAAATATTCCCTGAACCGCAGTTTTGAGAAAGAATTGGGCCGAAACATTTTCCAGCCGAAGCAGTTTCGCTAGCAAAGGACAAAGGGCCCCACTTCAAAGATGGAATCCGCTCAGCACTTAGTTTCCCCGAAGTAGTTTCTGCAAAGCATTATTTTGCGAAGAACAAATCAAGGAGAATCTATGTTGGCCCAAGGCTTCGACGAGGTGAAGATGTAGCAAAGCACTTTTCGGGCCCACATTCCAAGGTGGGCAGCTTCCCAAGGTGATCGAAAGCCCCTTATAAATACCCCTTTCTTGCCCGATAAGTCCGTTGACCATTTTTGGCAAACGAAAGGGACGTAACAGTCCTTGAAGTAAAACCTGATGGGCATAACGATCACTCAAGCATAGCATCCAGAGGCCAAGGACACTCGGGCGATGCATTAAATGAATTTTTCCATGGTTGACCCAGTCACAGTTGCTAGTTTTGGTAGCCGATTTGAGAGATCATTTGCAACAGCAGCGAGGCACCGATTTCTCAGGGCCCGAGGGTGTACTCCATCGTTTTTTGTAATAATGACTCAGAGGGTTGGGTCCTCTATAAAAACCCAGGCATGTAATGAGAAAGGGGGGGAAATTTCTGCTAGAAAGCTACTGTAACTTGATGTCCTGCATTTAATACTAAAGATCTTTTGTGCTCTATTTCTCTCTTTGATGTTGCCTTCTATGCTTAATTCTTTTGTCTTTTATCGCTTGTGTACCGAGACTCTGAATCCTAAATTTGGTGTGCGATCGGGGACTGAACCCCTAAAATTTTCCCCGAAGGATACATAGGAGAGGAAAAATGCCTTGTCGCTTTCCTTTATGCTGCCTGGTGGATTGAGGTTTCTTTTATTCCCTTATCTCAATCGTTGTTACTCTGAATCCTGAATTCCAGCGAGAGAGAAAGGAGAACCCTGCGAACCCGTCTAGAGGATACATAGGAAGTTTGACATTTCATTTCTTTCATGTTATTCTTGGTATTTCTTGCTGCTATTCAAGTTGTTAGTGAGTAATCATGCTTCCTGTTCTCTCCCACCTTAAATAATCATCTTCTAACCCTTACTCTTTTTATTTCTTTCTCTAACCCTTACCCTTTTTTATTTATTTTCCTCACCCTTACTCTATTTCTTTCTTGCACTCTTGTCTCAAACCCCAAAAGTAGATTAGTATAGGAGCCGACCTTTCTCTGGAGATTGGCACGAGGGGCATCCCTTCCCCCCGGCCTTTCAATGTTGGTCGTAGGTCCAGGGCGTGCAAACCCACTGAAAGTCCTTTCCTGTGTAGATTTGATGACCAACACTCACTTTCCTATGTTGTTTACTTGACCTTTATCTCAAATCAAAAGTTATTTATCCTTCTTTCTCTGCTTCTCCCATTTCGATGACTCTCACTCATGCGCTATTTCAAGTATTTAATAAACAAAGGTTTTTCACCTTTTATTTATATGCACCTCCATCCTTCGAATGATGTCGGTGAATCTTTATTAATCTCCCCAACCTTTGCATGTCGATGGATAATGTAATTCAACTTTAGACCTTAGAATTATTAAATAAAAATTTAATAATTCACCTCTTAACTTTGAATTGGGATATCTCCTTCATTCTTTTGAATTTAGCCATGAAACGTTTTGCACCTAGGTTTTATTGGAAAAGCTTTTCATCCATCATAATTTGGATAAGTCTTAGCATAATCGTTTTAATGAAAAACCTTTCCAATGGTTTTAATGAAAAACCTTTCCATTGGTTTTAATAAAAAAACCTTTCTATCGGTTTTAATAAAAACCCTTCCCATTGGTTTTAATAAAAACCTTTACCATTGGTTTTAATAAAAACCATTAATATGATATTTAAAAAATTAAATATTATATGCCTCTTGTGCCACAAAACCCTGTAAATATCCATGCTCTCAAAAATATCATAAATGATTATTTATGAAGTGCTTTTGCCACCAAAACTGAATGTGATCCATGTGACATTAATGACAACACAAAATAACTCAAATTGCCAACAATATCCCCCTTTGTCATTGATGGCAACACCTCTAATGCAAATCACCACAATCACTACAAAAGCCATTTATAAAAATCAAAGCTACTTCCCCTAACTCAATACTATCTATGGAGGCTGCTCCCCCTATCTCAATGTTCTCTTTGGAGGTTGCTCCCCCTATATCAATGCTCTCTTTGGAGGTTGCTCCCCCTAATTCAATGCTCTCCCCCTTTCTAAAATCTCTCCCCCTTTGACATCAATGGCAAAAGGGACACCTATGGGGCTAAAATATATGACTCTTAAGCTTAGCCCCCCCCCCCACCTTATCTCTTGAGGTAATTAATTTTGGGGTGGGAGTACATTTACTCCCATATTACATTGTTCCTTTCCTTTGTCAACTTACTTTCACATCTTTTTGATATCCTTTTCTTGATGAGTTACTTGATCTTCTTGTCTTGAACCTGTTTGACCTTCTTGCGTTGAAACTGCTTGACCTTCTTGCATTGAACCTATTTGGAATTGGGTCCTAAACCATATTGCAATATGTCCAAATTTATTGCAATTAAAACACTTGATATTGTGGCCTTTGGATGGTGCCCATATCCTGAATTCTTTATTGAAATCATTTCCATATCCATTCCTTTCCTAGACCCTGTATTTTGAAGCTCTGTTTCCATAATAATTTTGACCATGACCTCTAAATTGTGCAGCTCTATAATCAAAACCATATTGCTCATTTCCTTTGCACTAAGAAGATCTATGACCAATCCTGTTGCATAAGAAGCAATGTCCTTGAAAACCATATCTTCTTCCTTTGAAGATCCTTCTAGTGAAATCAAACTTTTTCTTTGATCCATAGACCCTGCAATGTATAGCCCTGTGTCCAAATCCATTACAAGAAAAACAATGTCCTTGAAAAGCCCTTGGTTCCTCATACCTTTCTTGACCTTTATCCTTGTGATCATATTTGACTTGTGCATTGTATCCTTGATCCTTCTTTGTGGTATCCAAATCTTCTTCCTTAATTTCTTCCTTGCTTTCTTCTTCAAGAATTTCTTTGCCTATTGAACTTGATTCACCTATCTCAAAACAAGATCCAAACTAGATATTTGGAGCCATAGAATATTTGGAAATTTATTCATGAATATTAGGTGCTTCCTTGATTTCATCTTTTAGAACTTCATTTCCTTTTGAATGTGACTTTTCTTGGAAATGAGATACAACCTTAAAATATGTTTCCACTCTTTTTTGAACCTTTTCATCTAATGTGTCATGTCTTTCCGTAATTACCCCTAGTTCTACATTCATCATTTCCTCTATACTTTTTGCATCTTGAAGATCATCTCTTAGATCACTGATTGTCTGAAGTAGTTCTTCTTTTATTTTAACATCTGTTCAAATCTTGTTTTCAAGATTCCTGATTTCTTCTTTTAGCCTTTTGATTTATGATTTTTGTTTTTTTGTCTCGTCCTCTTCTTTTTATTTTACCAAAAGTAAGACTTATTCATATTTACTTTCATTGAGATCATTATTATCTTCTATAGCAGACAAACTCTCATGAATTCTTTGAACATGCCTGTTTCCTTGATGTGTCATTTTATCTTCACTATCACTGAAGCCATTGCAATATCCTGATCTGTGATCTCTTTGACCACACACAAAGCATTGTTCTCTTTCACCTTCTATTCCTACGAATATGTTTTCTTCCTTTTCATCATTTGACTTGTCTCTATCGTTGTGATCTGAGCTATCATTCACTTCTTCAATGTAGAAAGTTTTCTTTGTCTTACAAAAACTTTTCTTCTTTTCATTCTTGCTTTGCTTGTACCTATAATATTTGTCATGCTTATGCTTTCCTTCTTATTTTCTTCTGTGACCCTATTTTTCATCATCACTATTTTCTTCATGTGGACACTTGTTTGCATAGTTACCACAATCACCACACTTGTAGCATTTGAATTTCTTCATATCCCTATAATTCCTTGAGTCCTTTTTCCTTTTGATGAAGTTAGGTTCCTCATCATTATCTGAATCTTTATCTATCTCTGGATATTTCCCTTTCTTTTCTCTGAATCCTTGAATGTAATTTCTTTCATTGGAGTCTGATGCTTATTTATCCTTATCTCATAATCTGTGAGATTTCCTTATAGTTCTTCCATCATCAGCTTGTCGATATCCATTGTTTCTTCTATTGCTGAAACATTTGAATCATACTTCATGGGAAGTGATCTCAAAACCTTTTGAGTAACATCTGATTCTTTCATCTCAAATCCTAGGCCTCTCATGGTGTTAGAAATCTCATCATCTGGAAGTAATAACTTTGTAATATCTTTAGATTTTCCATTTTCAATTCTTCGAATCTTTTTTTGAGTTGTATTTTTGACAAATTTACCTTGGAATATCCTTCATAGGTATTTCACAAGTTGGTCCACATTTCATTAGATGAATTACATATCATGACCTTTGCAAAATCTATCTCACATAGGGCACTCAGAATACAATTCATTGCCTTTGTATTGATCTCAACAAATTTCTTGATAGTCTTATCTGTCTCAGGATCACCTTCAACCTTATACTCTTTTACAACCATCTGCCATACCTCATATCCTTGTGATATAAAATAGTTCTTCATTCTCATGCTCCAAAAAGCATAATTTTATTGTCAAACAGTGGAGCCTTACTTGTAGGTGATCCAATCTATGAATCCATCTGTGTTCTTATAGAATATACCCTCAAGATGTTAGCATTTATGAAGGAACCCACTCTGATACCAAGAACACAAGATTATACTGAGAGGGGGGTGAATAGTATAGCACCCACTTTTTTCTTTCTTTCCAAACCAATATAAATTAGTGTCCTCAATTGCAATAACCAAATATAGCAGTGTGCATTAATAACATAGATAGCCATAGTAAGCAAGTGCACAAATCATCACACACAATTGAACACTTAATGTGGTTACCCCAATATGAGGTAGTCCATAAGATAATCTCCTTATAATATTTCACAAAGAAATAGGGATCCTTATCCCAATACAAATGATTACTTTGATCTGCTCAAAGCTAGGTTATCCTGATATGCTCAGGTAGGATCCACTGATATGCTCATCTAGGCTCTCCATTGATCTGCTTAGCTAGGCTATATACTAATCTACTCAGCTAGGTAATCCATTGATCTGCTCAGCTAGGCTATCCACTAATCTGCCCAGCTAGGCTATCCACTTATCTGCCCAACTAGGCTATCCATTGATCTACTTAGCTAGGATATCCACTGATCTACTCAGCTAGGCTATCCACTAATATGCTTAACTAGGCTATCCACTAATTTGAGTAGCTATGATATCCACTGATATGCTCAGCTAGGTAATCCATTGATCTGCTCAGCTAGGCTATCCACTGATATGCTCAGCTAGGCTATCCACTAATCTGCTCAGCTAGGCTATCCATTGATCTTCTTAGCTAGGCAACTGATGTTGATGTATTTTCTATTTTTGTCCTATCCCTTTCACTACACACAAATTTTCCTCAATGCCTTCTCATAAGGCTTAAACAATCCTGCTCAAATGTTGTCCCAAATCTGTTCTCAAAGCCTTCACAAAAGGCTCAAACAATCCTACTCAAATGCTATCCCAAATCTGTCCATAAATCTATCCCAAAAGCCTTCTCAAAGGCTCAACCAATCATGCAAAAAAGTTGTCTCAAATCTGTCCAAAAATTCTGTCCCAAAAGCCTTCCCAAAGGCTCAACCAATGAATCTCAAGTAGCACTCAAATATCAACCACAAATCAACGAAGGCAAGGCTCAATGATGAACTCAACAATGGATAACAAATGAATGATGACAATACTCAACAATATGATCAAAAATAAATGGCAAAGTACTCTTCAATGGATGACAACAATGATCCACAATAAACTCAATAATGTATGACAAATTATCTCTCAAATGGATGAAAACAATGCTCAACAAGGTACTCTCAAATGGATGACAAATGATCTCTCAAATGGAAACCTCTCCAAGAAATAACAATGAGGACTTCAAAAAACCAAGGAGAATCTCCACAAGTGATAGCAATAGGTTCTCAATAATATCTTCATCATGCAATGTTAATAAGCTCTCAAGAAACAAGCACAAATCCCTCAAGAAAAGAGCTCTCAAATAGCCAACAATGATCTCCTCAAATGAAAGATAAATGTATCCACAAGTGACTATAAAATGATCTCCTCAATGGTCTCAAATAGTGGCAATGGACTTAACAAGTAACCAACAATAATATCCTCAAAGCAATAACAAAAACCTCCTCAATAATGGCAATACTCTCAATGAACTCCACTAAAGCAATCATGAAACTCAAGCATCAATTTTATCCATAAAATTGATTTTCTAATCCATCCACTTCCTCTCAATAGCCAAGGCACATAATCAAGCAATTTTTATTCAAATTAAAACCCTAACTCTTGTGCATGTCTTCTAACTCAAGGTAGCAATTAACTAGGTCTCAAGTTCCTAGTTTAATTTCATAATTAAATCATGCACCAGGACATAACAAGTTCAACACTTTTCAACCTTATGACTCCCTAATTTCATTAACACATACAACAAGCACCTATGATTTTATTTTTAATTCCACACCTTATAAATCCACATAAAACAATCACAAACATTTAAATTCACACTTTATAACTCCCTAAGCACATACAACAATTATTTATTTTCACTAAATACCTTATGACTCCCTAGTTATAATAGAAATGATTTTCAATGCACCAAAACTTTGGCAATATCAAATATTACCATGCACTAGAGATAAATACCTTTTTACGAAATTTGTAGCCTTCACAACCTTCAAAATAATTAATGCCTTTGCCAAAATTAATGCACCTTCACCACCTTCAAAATCGTTAATGCTTTGCCAAAAATCAATGCGCCTTCACACCTTCGAAATCATCAATGCCTTCCCAAAAATCAATGCACCTTCACACCTTTGCAAGATTCGAACTCTATTCCTATCACCTAGTGCTATGATATGCTTACCATGTAGGCATCAGCCCATATTGGTATTTAATCCCAAACACCCAACTTGTCCTGCGCTTCAAATATAAAAACCCGAATTGCCTTTCTTAGCAAAATACTTTGCCCCTAGCGGGATTCGAATAGCAAACCTACCTTGTGCAAAGTTTATGCGCTGCCAACTGTGCTAAGGAGTCCTTCATGACATCACTTTCCTATGCTTTTTACTTGAACTTGCTCTCAAATTGAAAGTTATTTATCCTTCTTTCTTTGCTGCTCCCCTTTCGATGACTCTCACTCATGCGCTATGTCAAGTATTTAACAAACAAAGGATTTTCACATTTTATTTATATGTACCTCCATCCTTAGAACGGTGAATATTTATTAATATCCCCAACCTTTGCACGTCGACGGATAATGTAATTCAACTTTAGACCTTAGAATTATTAAATAAAAATTTAATAATTCACCTCTTAACTTTGAATTGGGATATCTCCTTCATTCTTTTGAATTTTTCCATGAAACTTTTTGCATGTAAGTTTTATTGGAAAATATTTTCATCCATAATAATTTGGAGAAGCCTTAGCATAGTGGTTTTAATGAAAAAACCTTTCCAATGGTTTTAATGAAAACCATTTCCGTTGGTTTTAATAAAAAACCTTTCCGTCGGTTTTAATAAAAACCCTTGCCATTGGTTTTAATAAAAACCTTTACCATTGGTTTTAATAAAAACCATTAATATAATATTTAAAAAATTAAATATTATATGCCTCTTGTGCCACAAAACCCTATAAATATCCATGCTCTCCAAAATATCATAAATGATTATTTATGAAGTGCTTTTGCCACCAAAACTCAATGTGATCCATGTGACATCAATGACAACACAAAATAACTCAAATTGCCAATATGTACATCTCTATACCATGGAGTAGTCTGGGTGCAATGGCATTATTAGGAAATCAATATGATATCAATTCCAATTAGGATCATATTGAATCACTATTGTCGATGATATGTTAAAAATGTCATAGAAGAAATGAAATGAACACCTTGTTCCCGTGGGGCAGTCCGGTTGCCATGGCCTTATTAGGGATTGAAGGAAAGATATTTTAATTCAATGATGACTAATTTACCCCAAATGACCTTATGGTAATTTACTCATCCTATCATATTGCATGGAGCGCAAGTCACTGCAATCGCCAAGTGTATAGGGTAAATAACTGGATACAAGATGCATTTAAAATTTTGATTTATATAATGTTTTTTGTATTTATTTTTTTTTTATTTTTGAGGTTTTTGAACCGTTGAATATTTTTAATTTGGAAAATTAAATCTCCTCATGGTTGGATTTTGATAGCATTTATTTATAGCTGCTAGCTACGGTTGTCAACCACAACTAGTTTTGGCAAATTCCTTAGCCGTGACTGATAGTCATAGCCAGGAAAACCCTAGTCCATGCCTGCAGTTGATAGTCATGGTTGAGGAGTGAATTGGAAATATAAAAGAAAATTTTGGTATTTTGAATTTCATTATTTTTAGTTTGTAATTTTCTAGCGAGAGCTCTAAGAGGTGAGATTGCAATCTTGACACAGAACATTTTTGAAAACCACAACCTAACCTGATGGCTGATCAACCAGAAGCATCCACTAGTGGCAGAGTTGATGCTTCTAAGGTAGCATCAAGAACCGCGTCCTTCAATTTGACCAACATCTAATAAAATAAACCAAATTAATTAATGGCTTAAATGAACTCATGAAACTATTGGTGACAAACCACATCATAGTTAGGATTAGTCGAGGCTAGCTTAGAGGGTAGGTTTAATTTTTTTTGGGTTGCTTGGGGTGAGAAATAACCTCAAAAAGGGTCATTCCTGTAGCCTCGGGTGGTAGCCATGAATCCCAATTGACGAATTGGGGGCCACAATTGTTAGCCAAAACTAAGTTTAAACATCAACAATAAAAAATTTGACTATTGATGCTGGCCATAGGTGTCAAAAGTGGCTAAACAAAATTAGAGAAATTTTTTATTTTTTAAAATTTTTCTACTGTTTGACTTTATTTAATTGATTTTTTTTATTTTTGCAAGTGCAAATTTTTATTTTTTTGAACATTATTTTGTATTATTTTTGTTATTTTTTTGAAGTGTTTTGAATGTATTTGGATTTTTGAAGTGTATTTTCTAATGTTTTTGAACATTTGCTTTAGACTTTGACTACTAGAGCGTGGGAGTTGGATCTCCTTCGCAAGCTCCTACCTCAATTGTTTCAGGTTGACTTGGATTGGTTCATGGCTATGGTCCTCAAGTATGTGCTCTATCTTCCTTCTATCTGGGCCGACCAGGCCTACATGACTACATTATCGCATCATTGGGATGTACAGACCAACACATTCCATATTCCTATAGGGGAGATTACTGTGACATTAGAGGATGTCTACCACATATTCTCCATCCTAATTTATGGAGATGCCATCACCTCTTCTCCTATTGAGGTGAAGTCTATAGTCTTCCATAGGATCTTTGATGCTAGACGAGATGAGGCGATGGAAGAAATTGATCATGGCAAGGTGCCCATTGAGCATTGGCACACGGTATAGGTCTTCACATGGTGGTAGACCGTACTGATGCACATAATGATCAATATTGTGCTTCCTGATATGTTCAAAGTAAGGTTTCCTTGGAACCTCCTACCCATAGTACAAGACCTGCTAGCTATTACTATGGAAAAGCCACTGATTCTTTCCTGGGAGAGTGCTCTCCTCACTCAAATTTATGATAATATTTACCACATCACTTAGTGGGGGAGACCAGGAGTAGGATGTAGCCTATTACTTTAGATCTGGGTATGGGATTATATTTGAATAGACTATCCTAGAAGGTTGTCCCTAAATATTACCATGATAACAAATGATTCATAGTGCTATGTAGCTTTTTGGCCTAGAGGGGCCAAGACCTATAGGAGTAGGTCCCATG
The DNA here is from genome assembly GCA_028583015.1 of Wollemia nobilis. Taxonomy (NCBI): domain Eukaryota; kingdom Viridiplantae; phylum Streptophyta; class Pinopsida; order Araucariales; family Araucariaceae; genus Wollemia; species Wollemia nobilis. The sequence goes on along the minus strand of JAQPPZ010001579.1, from coordinate 880,777 downwards.
TAGGGGACCTCCAACACTACATGGACCGACTGATAGGGCTACAGGTAGGGCAGGTTATCTGACACCCTTATATGAACTGCTCAACATGGGAGGAGATGGGCCACTTCTTGAGATGGGTGAGACATAATAGATGGGTCATCGGGCACAAGCCCAGTGTGTGAGAGTTCTTCTATTTCTTGCACATCTCCAAGAATTTTAGGATCTACTAGGATATCCCAGAGGAGCCAGTAATCTATCACTGTCTTAAGATAGAGGCTCAACTAGCCTAGCCTCAGGTGAAACCATCAAGTGATGAGGATGATGACTTCCAAGACTTATGGTTAGTCGATGCAGGCACTACAATAGACTACGATACCTAGTGGACTACTAAGCTATGGTAGGGTAGTGGTCCTCTAGATTGATCTAGAGATGGTGAGGTTTCAAAGGCAGTGGGTAAAAATCTAGATGGGCGACAAGTTCACCAGAGGATAGAGGGTAGATGGGGCCATGCTGCTCCAACAGAGGAGAGGACCAAATATGAGGAGGAGGGTGAGGAGGAGCCAAACAATGAGGTATTACAACTTCAAGCCTAGGTATCTAGCCTACAGACCCATCTACAGATGTCATAGATGTAGATCTTGGAGATAGATACCTTCGTTGTGACCTTGCAAGCTTAGGTAGGATCGTTATAGGTACAACTCATAGTAGGGTAGACACAGTGGTGGGGGTACCAGGAGGAGAGGACTGCTCACTAGGCATAGATTGAATTTTCTACTATAGAGATAGATAAGATCACTAGGCAACATGATCTTCTCTAGTCTTAGATGGATTTTAGGGCTTCAGAATGGGACCTACTTAGGATAGTAAGAGGAGACCCCTTGAATTTGTAGGCTATAGCAGTTGTTCCAGTAGTGTAGGGACCTAAAAAATTGAGTTATGATGTAGATATTAGATGCTTGTAGGGACTATTTGAGGATACCACTACACAAATAGTCACAGATGCTGGATACATTATAGCTTTATAGGTGTAGGTTAGGCTAATGGATGACACTCCTAGAGAGCGATCTATAGTAGGGGGATCCCACCGGAGTAGGCATAGCGAGTCAAGAAAATCATCAGTGCAACCAAACCATATATTAGGTGGAAGATCGAAGAGATCCACAAGCACCAAATCTTGGTAGAATCATCGAGAGGACGAAGAGGGTGGAGGTGATGCAGGTGGTGCAAGCCAGTCCTAATCATGGCTAGATGACACTGTATCATTTTTTAGTGTAAGGTCATATGACCTACACTATTATAGCCTACGGGTATTTTGATGCACCCTTTTGTATACATTTTGACACACACACACACACACACACACACATATATATATATATATATATATAATATGATATTTTATTATGCTTCATTATGTGTATCATTATTTATTGTTATTTTTATGAGATGCACATGTATGCAATGTTTATATGATTTGATTATTTCTATATGATGTGATGTATTGATGACATGCACTATCTAGATGATGTATGTATTGTTAGATGCTATGATCTAGACGTGTAGATGGACTACTTATGTATGCATGTATGGATGCAATGCTATATGTTAAATGCATGTTTGTTTTGATTTATTTGTATGCATCTAATTTATCATGTTATGCTATGATGAATGCAATGTATGTAATGCATTATCTACATGATGTAATCTAATAGCAAGGAACCTATATGATTTAATCACTTAAAACATAAGGAATGAATGCAATATGAGTTTAACAATATAATGGACGACACCATAAATGTATAAAAATCATGAATAAAAATGTTAAATTTTATCATAAGAATTAATCATTTTAACATCCATACATGAAATGATGAGTTTGAAAGATATGTAATGATTTATGATATAAGATGTGTTTTTTCTATTAGATAATTTTTGAGGTTTTCCATGAGACTCAAACACCCTAGTTGACTTATCAAAATATGTATAAACACTATACTAGACTCTTGAAAGACCAAGTTGTTGTAATGAATACCAAGATATTCATTATCCCTATGTGTGCAAATGAATATATTAGATGAGACATAAGACTACCTCATTGCCAGGAGGGATTCATTCAACCCATTTTTATAATGAGGATCATCAAATGTTCATCATGACCCTAGGTTTGGATGCAGTTGGACTAGACTACTAGGTAATAGGCCACCTAAAGCTTGCTCATTTATAAATTTCTTAGAACTACCCCAATGTCAGGCAAGATTCATTCAACCCATTGCTCTATTGGGGATCACTCTATGGTTTCAAGTAGTGACCACTCCAGGGATTCAATATCTTCGACCCCTTCTTTTCTTTTGATATATTGGGATACTTGCTCATGTATAGTGATGAAAATAATTGTTTATTTTGCATTTTTGTTTTTTTTTTTTGTTTTGAGCAAGGAATTTCATTTGATTTTGGAATTTTGCTCCTTTTTGTAAGTAAGGGATTTCTTAGGTTAGGGAGAGCTTATCCTTTTTCCAATGATCAACACCTTAGACCATGCGTATCACAAGATGAGAAAGTAAAAACCTTTCGCTTAAGGTGACTAGGACCACTTTGTAGTGTTCATATTTCCTTGTCCTAATTAAGATTGTTAAAAGTGTTTAATTAGTGATAATATTTTAAAATATGCAAGGTACTATCAAGACTAGACCTTATAAATAAAAGCAAATATAGCTTTCTATAAAATTTGAGAAGATCACTAGGTATGATTGAATTACCAAAAAATCCTAGTATATTCCTTATAGCAATATGAGGGCTTGTGTTGAAAAACACAATTACTCACAAGGGTGATGGATGAATGATGATGCATAGATGCATGATTGAAATACAAATGTGGTTTCATTTGTAAGATTGCAAACACAACCTATCCTAATGCAAGTACGATGGATGAACATGCCTAAATGCAATGCAATTAAATGAAATGCATAATGCAAAATGAAATGCATAATGTAACTATTTTTGTATTTTGATGTTTGACAATGTTTTTGAATTTTTGAATTTATGTGTGGAACGCCTTAATATGAAGGATATTGAGAGTTTCAGGCTCTTCAACACCTTCAAGCGATGTTAGGTGATATGTTCTAGGTCCTATCTGCTTTGAGATGATATATGGACCTAACCAATTGGCCGTAAATTTATCTCATAAGTGCGGTGGTAGGTTTGAGTTCTACTGGTTTTCTTTTAGTACAAGATCCCTAAATTTAAAGTCTCTCAGATGGACTTTATTGTTGTAAGCTCATTTTAGGCATTCTTGATAAAGTCTAAGATGCTCAAGGGCATTCATGCAATTTTCATAAATAAGCATCAGTTGGTTAAGGTGAGCTTGTCACACATTATCATCATCAATGAACTCTTGTAATGTGATCGCAGGGTTGGAATTTCCAACTCTAAGGGCATAATGGCCTCAATACCATATACTAGTGAAAATGGGGTTGCCCTAGTGGGTGTTCACATACTAGTATTTTAAGTCCACAATGTAAGGGACAGATGGATATGCCAATATTTGTGATTTTCTTGAACAATATTTTTCAAGATAGCTACCACAATCTTGTTAGAAGTTTCAGCTTGCCCGTTTGCTTGCAGATAGTATGGAGTCAAAAAATTGTGTTGTATATTATACTTGGACGTCAAAGACCCTCACAGTTTTATTCTTAAATGACATTCCATTATTCGATATGATATTGGATGGTATCCCAAAATGATATATGATATTGTGAAGTATGAACTCCGTAATACATGCTCCTATTTTCATTGTTAGATGGATTGCTTGCACCCATTTTTTAAAGTACTTAGTAGCCGTTATAATGAATGTATGTCAGCCTGATGATGGGGAGAGATCTTACCAATCATATCTATATCCCAATAATAAAATGGCCAAGCTGCTTGGATGAGTTGTAAGGCCTATGATAGCAAGTGCATAATATTAGCATGATACTGACATTTAATATATTTCTTGATATACACGATGCAATCCTTCTCCATCGAAGGATGAACTTGACTATGGCCATGCTGCTAAAATAGCCACCACATGTACCATTTTGAGCTTGTGATATTACCCAAGATAATTCTTGGGGCTCAAGATAATGAAGGAGAACTCCATCATAGCTTCAACGATACAATATGTCTCCTAGAAATACATACTTTATAACTTTCTATTTAAATGTGTGTTTCACGACATGCAAAAATCCCTGTGGGATTAAACCAAGCTTGAGGAATTCATGCAACTATGACATCCAATATTGATAAGCTATAGCCTTGACTGACAAGATGACTTGTTCCCTTTGTGATTTGATATGCATGAATGCATATTGGGACACAACCTTGTGGTGAATAGTGGTGCCATTCCCCATAGCACCTTGCGAGATCAAAGACCCCCAAGGTGCCTTCTTAATAAAGTCTCTAATTTTATAGAACCACTCATGGTTTGGTTCTATATAAATTATGTTGATTTATTATTTATTGTCAAAAGCCACACACTGGATCGCATATTGTAAAATCATCTTCACATGAATGGTAGTAAAATCGGCAGATGGATTTTGAGGGATCAAGGATGCCAAAGATGCCATAGTATCTGCTAATTTATTTAATGTATGAGGGATTTCCTCAATGTCATACAACTCTAGATGAGCTAGATAAGTGTCAACTAGATCCTTATAAGCTTTTAGGATAGGACACCTGCATTGAAATAGTCCCTTAACCTGGTTAACAATGAGAAGGGAGTTACCTAAGATGTTTAATATTTTAATATTCATGGTGATTGTTGTCCGGAGACCCAATAATAGGGCCTTATATTTAGAGTTATTATTGGTAAAAGAAAAGTCTAGTTTAAACAATAAGGGCATTGGAGAACCTTGGGGCATGAAAAAGATAATTCCTGCACAACCCCTTGCTCACACTTCAAATTGTCAAATAACAAAGTCATGTCATCTTTGTTATCTGGCTCTTCAGGTTTGGGTGAGTCTAATAATGCAAATACTGCATCATAATAAAGTTCTATGATAAGAGGCTTACTATCTTTGAGAGGTGCCTCTACCAGCTGATCAACTATGACCTATCCCTTAATGTACTTTTGGTTGATGAATTCTAAGTCAAATTCTGTCAATAGCATGATCCACTTTGCAATACAGGTATTATGATATGTCTTGCTACTGCAAAGCATTTTGCTTTCATATCACATATGTCATATGACTTAGCATGTAGTGGCACAACTTCTTAGTTGCAAAAACCACTACTAAGCATAGCTTTTCTACGTATGCATACCCTATCTCATAACTCACCAAGGTGTGATTGATATAATATATCACTTACTCTTTGTCTTGCAAATTATTTTGGGCTAGCATGGTTCCCACTACAAAGTTAGTAGACAATATATAAAGCAATAATGACACATCTGGTCTTGGTGGAGCTAGTACTGGTGGTGTTGCTAGGTATTTCTTGATTTCAACAAATACCACTTGAAAATCCTCATCCCAATTGAATGGGACCCCATTGTGTAGCATTCAATTCATGGGTTGGCATTTGTTTGATAATTGTGTGATAAATCACTTGATAGATGCTACTTTACCTTACAGGCTTCTTAGCTCCTTGATATTGGTGAGAGGATGCATTTCAATTATGGCCTTGACCTTTGCTAGGTTGACTTCAATCATTAATTTAGAAATTATGAATCCCAAGAGTTTCCCTGATGTTATGCCAAAGACACATTTCTTAGGATTCAACCTAACATTATGCTCTATCAGGTGATTGAAGACTTTTCTAAGAATATTTGCATGCTTTGAATGCAACATTGACTTTGCCAATAAGTCATTGATATAATCCTCTAGGATTTTATGCATGTAGTCATGAAATATGTATGTCATGGCTCGTTGATATGTGGCACCAGTAATTTTGAGACTTAATGGCATAACCTTATAACAAAATATTTCCCATGGCATTGTGAATGCAGTTTTATACTGGTATTCAACTTTAATCCAAATTTTATTGTAACCAAAAAAATTGTCCATAAGGGAAAGCATATCATGACCTGCAGTTGCATCTACAAGAGCATCTATGTTTGGCAACGGGAATGAATCCTTTGGTGTTGCCTTTTTAAGGTCTCTAAAATCCGTACAGATACATATTCTTCCATATAGTTTTCCTATAGGTACCATGTTTGATACCCATTTTGGATAGTCGATGGATATAATAAAATCTACATCCAAAAGTTTTTGCAACTCGTCTTTAACCATTAAAGCTACAGTTGGATGCATCTTCCTGAGCTTCTTCTTGACTATCTTTTTAGGGGTCCAACGAAAGGTTATGGGTAACCATTTTTGGATCTAGCCCTGACATATCCTTGTATGTCCAAACAAAGAGATCAAGTATATATTTTACTAGAGGTATGAGTTTGGCACGCTCATTAGGAGATAGACTTTCTCCAATTTTAACCTTGGTATCATCATTGATATCCACATCAAAGGTTTCTTCTACTAACATGTGTGATCCCTCCTCAAGCTGGTGAGATTTAGGAATCAAGTGGATGTCATCCACTAGGTTTAAAGTTTCCACATCAAAATTACCCTTAGTGTGATAAACATCATGTTTGTAGCCTAGTGCAAAGTGGAATAGTTGTAATATTTCTTCATTGGGGAAGAAATATTTAGGCTCTAGGGGTGAATCAGTGCAATCCCAATCAATGGCATCTAGATTAACACACAATGGTTTAGAGATATTGGTTGGATTGTGGAGTAGAGTGGTCAAATTGATGGAGATCATGTTGATGGAATGAATGAGATCTCTAGGACCACATGTGTGCAACTCTACATTCTCGATGTGACTCTCATACGCAAGATGTGGCTCTAGGATATGGGGATCTCAAGATTCGATTTATGGATAGACTAGAATATGGGATCATTTAGCTCCAAGAGCTACCGATATGTAGGCAGATCGGGGAAGACTATGCAATAAACTTTATCTACATTAGCCAGTCTCCCCCAGAGGTGAGGGCTAGGATAAACTCTTTGATACATCTCATCCATATCAAATGGTTCATTACAATGATGCAAGTGTCATGGTCCAAGATAGGTCATTTTGGTATCATCTTTATAATCTCTATCATCTATGAAGTATCTATTATCCGTAACCACTATCTCATTAAGATGGTGTAAATGTCTAGGTCTGAGGTAGGCCATCTCTGTTTCATTCTCATAGTCTTCATTATTTGATGACTTATCCTCATCATCATTTTTGGAATCATAATTTGGTCCACCTCTTTCAGAAATATATTATACTTTGACCTCCTTAGAAGCAACTTTTGATTCAGTATCTACTATTAAACTTAGATTTTAAATTTGCATTCCAGTTTCATTGGTATCTTCGTAATTTTTTATTACCAATTTAGTTCTCAAAATATCCTCTGGATTGACCTCCAGCATAATGTTGTCATGATAAATTTTATGTGGCTCGATAGCAACCATGGTCACTATCCAGTTGCCCCTTTGCAAATAAGAAGGGTTAGGATGGTAGGGATTCCAATCCACATCATCCCCTAAGCTGAGATTCATGTGATCAAGAGATATTGCTAGAAGTTTGTCTTAACCTCTGATATTGTAGCCTAACCCAAAATAATTAGTTGGAAATTGATACTACGATTTATAGAGAGTTCAATGCCCTTGCTTGAATAAACTAAGATCGTAACCATACCAATGGTAATGTTCAAAATATCATAAGGTGAACTTTGGGTTAGACAGATAATGAACATTCACTACAAATGGTTCATCATCATCTTCATCCATAGGTGCATGATCCACAAGTTTATCAAGACCTTCATAAATGAAGTTGGTTTGGTTGGGTGGCACCCCCAGTGGTACCACCATCCATATAGGAAAGCGTTGGGCTTGAGGTCTATTCATATCTTGTGTAGTTTTGATGAAAGTTGTGAACATCACATTCTGCACTATGTACTATGCTAACCCAATATTAACCAAATGAACAGTCACTTGTGGTGCATATGATCAAGCTGAAGAAGCAGGTGAGGTAGGCTAAGGTACTTCCTTGACTTCATTCTATGTATCTCCCTCATCCATGTGATTAGCGACTTTAGCAGTTGCTACTTTGGGATTTCCTTTTGACTCTTTCTTACCCATTACTACCTTGATCTTTTGGTCATTCCTAAGCATCGTAAATATTGTAGGCTTTGCCGAAGAAACTATTGTTTGCATAGATGGTCATGGTGCTAATGTCGAAGGTCCAATACACACTTCCTTTGATTTACCTTCTATATGTTTAATAGGTGACATTGGTATTATATCCAAATGTGTTGAAGGGAGTATGAAATCTCTAAATAAATCTACTTGATTCACATATTTGAATGGCTCCTCATCGAAAGGAACCATGTGCACTTGACCCTCATGTATGTACTTGATACATTGATGTAGTATTGAGGGTACACATCACATCTCTCTTATCCAAGGTCTACCTAAGAGGATGTTATACTACATCATACCTTCTAACATGTGATTCATCATCGAGATGGTCTTCAACCCTACCTGAATAGGTAGGACTATAGTACCGACTGTTGAACATAGTGCATCATTGAATGCTCATAATGTGAAGGTTGATGGCACAATATGCAATTTTGGTAATTTCAAATATGCTAAGGCCTTTTTTGTAAAAATATTGATCGAAGATCTTGTATCAATCAATACCCGATTGAAAGTGTGTGGTTGACACACATAATTATATGAAGTATTGGGTCCACTGTAATAATAGAGACCATTTTAATTTTATGATCATAAAACTAAATCATGGGCTCTTGGAACTATTGCACATGTCCCACAAAATTTGTAAAGGATTTTGGGTCTTGGTACTGAACCTCTACAGACCTCAAAATATCCATTAGCGTCTCCCTATGCCTAGGAGACTACTATATTATTTTATAAATTGATAGCTTTGCTAAGGCTGTATATAGGCTTTGGATAAGCCTATTTCTTATGGTCACCATCGGTCTAGCTGGTGGGCCTAGCAGATTATTCTGTGTTGGAATTTATGGGGGCATAGATTGAATCCTAACTAGAATAGGACCTAGCTAATCGTACCTCCTATTTCTTATGAGAAAATTCACCATGTCAACAAAGCTCTGTGTAGGCAGATCAATCCATACTTGGTTCACTTGGTCAAAATTGTTCCTCAGAGGCTCATGGTTTTGCAAGAGATTTTTGAATATCCCTATGTTTTGATTTTTTAGAGCCTAAGGATTATCAATAATTAATGTGTTCCTATCAATCATTTTCTGCACCACATGTTTGAAATAATGACATCCTTCAATGTCATGTCCTTTATGCCTATGATACAAATAATATAGATATTCCCAAAATGATTTTTATTTAGGTTGGTTTGGATCAATTAACTTGACATCGGGTAAAGTTATAGTGTTAGCCTTGTACAACTATTGGAAATTGATGCCATCATCTACGACAATGGTGTAAATTAATGAGGAGGGCACTACTCTTTATTTTTACCATGTTTCTTATTACTGCACTAGTTGTATTGCACAGGAGGAGGTTGAGCCTGATAATTTTTTTATTTTTAGCCCTTGTACCCTTTTTTGAGATTCAACACTACTTGATTCACGTGGGCCGGATTGGCTTGGTGATTTTAATTTTTAGTGTTATTATTTTTCCAATCCTTTTTGTTCCAAAGTTTCAAATTACCTTCTTGTAAATTGATATCCTCAATAACCTTGTCTTGCACCAAGGCCTCCTCAAATGTCTAATATTGTTGTAGCTGCAACAATAGCAAGATGTGTTTTGCACAACTCTTAGTGAACATCCAATTCAATTCAATTGTTGGAATGGAAAATGGTAGCTTAGCCATTAATTTTCTCCATAACTTTCCATAGTTCATGATTAGCTCATCATCGTATTGCATTAAAGCGGCCAAATCAAAAAAAAAAATTCTTCTTGACATCAAAATAGAAGCATTCAAGAAAAGCATTTGGCAGTTGTTCAATCCTGGTTATGTCGTGCCTTTTTAACTTGTTGAACCATTCTAGGGTAGGGCCTGAAAGGGTCATGATGAAGGTCCTTAATAACAAAGCATCATAACTTTGTATTTGAAATCACATGTTCATGAAGCTTGTGACATGCTCCTGTGCATCTTCATCTCCTTGAAATTTATCTAGCTTTGGAATCTTGAAGTGATCAGGATACATTGGAGTAGGCACTAAGGGGTATAGAGGTGCATTGTGTATTTTGTTCAAGGTAGGCTTCTAATAAACTATACCTTGTTTCTCAATGGCTCTTACCTTTTCTGCCAAGGCCTTGTAGGCCTGCGAAGATAGAATATCCTCTTCCCTGAGAGGTCTTTAAGGAGATTTTGGAGGCATATTTTTTCTTTAGTTTACGTGGAGGACTTGGATCATCCTCCATGTCCACTAAGTAGATCTCATGATATTTCTATTCTTGGTCATCTCCTTCTGCTTCCTCGTATTGTGTATGCCCATGGTGTTCAAGCACTTAGCATTGTAATGTGTTTTGGGCCATATAATGAGTATGATTTCTAGTATGGTTAGGGTGTAATTTAGGCTATGAAGAAGCTCATCTATGATGGTGCTCCCTGTATTCAATTTGAGGAGGTAAATTAGTATGATCCAATATATATTCTCTCTCATCATGCTCCTTTTGGTTAAGGATGCGTTACTCGTGCATGTACTGCTCATAGAGATGTTGCCTTAACAACCTCTACCATTGAGTATTCTCATTTTTTAGGCGCTCATGCTCTACATGCATGTCTTCCAATTGATCGTAGAAGATACATTGCCTTTTATCTGAAACCAATTTCGATGATCAATCTATAATATTGATAGTATGTGGCCTCTGGTTACACAGCTCTATTCAGGCAACTTTGTTGGTGTCAGCCCCAAAAAAATTTTCTACCATGCTCCTATATTTATTCATGTAGATGGCATTTATATTTTTTAGTAGTCTATTATCTATACCTCCCTGTATGTATGGGGTATGCATACTTCGAGAGCACTTTGAGAATTCTCTTGGCTCAATGATTATCTGTGTGTGCTCATGCTGCATAAACTTGCAGGGCGAGAGGGATCAGTTTAGGCTTTATAACCTAGTTTGTCTTGGACTTGATCTAGTTCATCCAACTATCTAGTTCTCCAGGGTTTATTTGGAGGTGTACCATTAGCTCCCAATGTGGCCAAATCTATAGTGAACTTTCCAGGTCCACTAGGGTTTGGCGTCTTCATGGGTATGTGCTTTGATGTAGCCCTTTATTCTTACCCCTGATTGGGTGGATTTTTTTGTTGTCTATCTTGGGATGGTGGGGGCCTTGATCCACCCTTAGATCTATCCATCGAGGATTGTGCATTACCTCATTTAACTAGGGTGTTCTGAACCGAATCCTTGCATGTTGAATTGTCCCCTCTAATACTCATCGAACATCATTCAGGAGGATCCTATGGTTGAGAGTTCTACATATTATTTTGTGTGTTTTTTGGATATTTGGCCTCAACCTCAGTTATGCACTAATTTTGTCCTCTTTATGTATTAACTATAATGTGTATTATATCATGTGTATAGTTTAGAGAAAATAAAGCAAACAAAGGTGATTATCTCTTTTAAAGTTTATTTGTGAACGCTAAAACTTATTTTAGGGTGTTTCAGGTTTGTTGAAAACTTAAAATAACTCTCATCGTGTTTTAAAATTTGTTGATGAAATACTTATTTAGTTTAATGGTTTTTACCTGTATGCTCGCAGCTCGATAACTGACAATGAAAGTCACGGTCATGTAAATCAATCAAAGTATGGATATGAAATCCATACCTGATCAAGGAGAACATGTCCTTATAGATCCTCACTCAGTATCACTTAGTCAGTGTTATGCCCTCTGAAGAGAAGTACATGCAAATTTTCCAAGCTATGTTAGATCTTGGATATGATATTGGCCAAATAGAACGAGTTCATGGGATTTGAGCCAACATATGGATATGATGCCCACCGTCGTTGAACTCTATTAGTGGTTGGGTATGAATTCCAACTCACTAATGTTTAAATGTTATGTGGTGTGTGAGGGTTTATTTTAACTTTGCATAAAAATAAAATGCATTAGAGAGCACCCATGAGTTTTACTACATTTCTAGGAAATTTATGTTTGAATTCAGAAAGATGCAAAACTAAATGCTATTTTCCAAATTAGAGAATGCAAAATTACATGAGAAACTAACCTTTAGACAGGCCCCAAGCAAACAAACCCTAATATAGAGATTTAATGCTAGCTACTATTTTTTACCATAGCTAACCGAAAACTAAATTTTAGCCATGGGTGACAACCATAGCTAACAATGCTAGTTGTTGTTATCAGCCACAACTAACAACAGATAAGATAATTTTCATTATTTTTCCCTCTAAATTTGGTTAGATGGTCTAAATAGCCTATTGATAGGAAAAACATAGAAACATGGAAATCATAGAGAAGGGAAAATTACCTAGAATCCCTCATCTGATGAAGAGATAGGTTTCTACTATCTATTTATCTATTTTATACTAACCATGGTTGTCAAGAATGGTTGAGGTGCTAGCTATGAGTGTTAAACATGGATGAAACTGTACATCATGACTGTCAAGCACAGCAAAGACCTGCAACACAAAAATATTTAAAAATTAGTAAATAATAGCTAAATTTGTAGGGTCCCATTGTGATCACCATATGTACGATCCTATAAAACATGCACCTAAGCTATTGACATCATTATACCAAGAATAAAACAATAGATAATGTAAAATAATGAATTAACAAGAATGTAAATCTTGATTACAAGTAGATCCCTTTGAGGGATACCAAAATCTTGATACAATTAATACAATGTTTCGAATCCACCAAATGAGGTTGGTGTAATCCATAGGTTCTCTAGACTCGACACAAATTGCTCAAAGGCTTATGGATACCTTCTTCTCACTTGCTTGGATAAATTTGATGCTAAGAATACTTCAAATATGTCAAGAATCTGTAATATGCATTCAAGAAACAACAAAGCACAATTAGAAGCATATGAGGCATCTCATGATGATGCTCTTGTTGAAGATTTGCAAATAATGTTATAAAACTTACAATAAAACATAAATATATGGTAATGTAAGAAAAGATATGTGCAATAATGCTAAACTAATACAAAGTATACTTGAAGATAATCAGATCTAATTAATCTAACATAAAATTTTAAATGAAAGCATGAAATAAGTCTAATCTAAGAAGATTAATGCAAATTAGTAAATATGACAAAATAAGGGTAAAGCTACCTCAAATTCTGCTAATTAATAGTACAAGTGTGCAAATGAAAGTAAATCTAATATATATCTAACTGATTGCATAGATAAAACTAAAAAACTATGGCTAAATATATGGAAATGAGCTTCAAACTCAAGCCACGGGTTTCAAGCATAGCTGGCTCTGTTAGCCATGGTTGACAGCCACAACTGAGGGGAAAGTCCTCTTTCTCTTATGATCAGAGATTGAAACTGCTAATTCCTTTGAGGAATTGATGATCAAGGGTTGCCTCTTCATTCTGTAATAGGTTGGTGGTGAAGTTCACTCGAGTTTACAATATAGATGGTTCAATTGGAAAAGCTTACTCCTCAAGCTCCTATGATATTCATTACTTTAAACACAGTCATGATTCTCCAAATGGATAGCATGTAGACACTCCTCAAGTGTTGTATGTTGCTCTCCAATTAGGTAGGGCTTCACTACATTCTCTTGAAAACTCTTCTAGAATTTCTTCCAAATTTGGAGGGGGGCCTTATAGCACTCTCAACTCCTCATCCTAGCTTCCATTAGAATCCAAGATCAATAACTATGAGGTTGGAATAGCTAGGAGGAAGAATCCAGAAGCTTCCTCACTTGAAACCATCCAAAATCCATTACTAGGGCCATTGTAACTGATTTTGGCTTGGCTCAGGAATCTAAGATAGTTGCAGAGCTATCTATGGCTCTTAAGCATAGCTAGAATCCTAGTCATATGTGTTAACCATGTCTAAGACCTTAGTTATGAATGCCATCCACGGCTAAGACTGAGTAGGCCAAAGATGCCTAAATTGAGTGGTTAAAACCACTTATATACCTTAGAAAGGTCTAATATCATTCATATGATCTGCAATGATGCCCATATGAGTAGTATCCTAAACATGACATATTTTAGGTGTCTACACAAGGTTATAAAATATCTATGGTAATAAATAGTTAGGTATATACAACATTTTTTGGTTCTTAGTAGTTATCTCTTGGATGAAATCCCCTAGAACAATGTTAATATCCTAAAAATAAATCTTACTAATAAATTAATATGGAAGTCCAAAAGCCTAATCTATATTGTATGACTTTTAGTAGTTTATATTTCCACCAAAAAATAACTCATTCTATGGTCCTAAATATAGGGTATGTCTCCCGCTAAACAATGGGCTGCAATCCTTTGTTTTATTCTTGATTTCTAAACAAGAGAAAATGAGGAGGAAAATGTTAGAGTATATTACATCATTTGGGTCATGTAAATGTACCACCCTTGGTACATAACTAGAGTAGTAGATTAATTTAGGGGGTAGTTAGCTAGTTACTTCAAGTAATATAATAAATGCACAAGTGTCTATGTGCAAGTTGTAAATGTGCAAGGTGTCCCCTTGTACAAATAGGTAGAGTGTTGTTCAAGCAATCCATATTTCTATATAAAGGGTCTCAGAGTGAGTGATAAGATATCGCTATAGGTAGTAGTGGGTATATTGGGTAGATCACCATATAGATTGGTGATGGATACAATGTAGTTCTTTAGCATCAATTTTGGAGTGTTCATTTCCTCCATTTTTGCATTGTATCATTTTCATAACTTTCCATTAATAATATATTTTAGCATCTTACATTTTTGCATATTCAGCATCTTGTGATTACATTCTCCCTTGGCATACACCATCCAAAGCAAACAATGGTATTGAAGAAACACACGCTTATACTAAGAGGAGGGATGAATAGTATAAGCTAAAATTTTTATTTCCAAATCAATAACTACAATAATATGAATGCAATAAAGAATCAATTCACAATTCACCACACACACAAGAAACAATGATTTACGTGGAAACACCCTTTCGAGAGAAAACCATGATAAAATATTGCTTATATTTCTTCAATAAAATTCATGGGCATCAACCCATGGGAGACACCAATCCCCTTGTACAAGTTCATGGGAAATAACCCACAAGAGACATCAATATCCTTATTCAATTTTGTGGGCACCAACCCACAAGAGACACCGATATCCTTGTTGAAGTTTATGGGCACCAACTGATAGGAGACACCAATCCCCTTATACAAATTCATGAGCACCAACCCACAAGAGACACCAATCCTATTGTACAATAACTTAGGCACCAACCTATGGGAGACACCAATTTCATTTTATAATATTATAGGCACCAAACTACAAGAGACACCAATCTCCTTAGGGCACCAACCTCAGGTCTGAAGGCACAAACCTTCTGCTCACAAATATGATTAAAAACTCTACTCAAGTCTGCTCCAAAATCTTGATCAATAAATCTGCTCAGGTCTGCTCCAAAATCTGATCAATAATGGCATACAGGACTGCACATAATTATGTCATAAGATATTCTTGAATCTGCACTTTAATATTTGCTCATGAAGATATTATACTTCTTGTTGTACCTTGTTTTTACTCTTTAAATTATTTCTTTTTCTTGAGTTTTATTTCTTCAACTTACTAATGCACTTGGATATCAAACTTACAATATAGTAACATTCATTCTTCCTTTTTCTTGAGTTTACTTTCTTCAACTTACTAATGTACTTGGATATCAAACTTGCAATATAGTAATGAATGTTACCTTGTAAATGTCTATTTTGATTATCAAGTTGTATGGAATGGCTGCTAATTGTGAGGGTTGTCTTTATTGCTCTTCCTTCACTATCTTGTGCACCTTTCCTTCTTCTTGTAGATGGCTAAATTGTCCTTATTTTTCAATTGGATGCTTGGGTGAATATGTGCACTAATCCTCTCACTCTATCCTTGCATTATGTGACACCTTTATCACTTCAATAAAAAGAACTTAAATTTTACAAAATAATTCCCTTATACCTTTTTGTTCTTTCTCATGGTAGTGCTATTAACACCTTTTACCCTCCAACAAATACGACTTCAAAACACACTGTGTACCTGTTGTCTACACCGGTAGCTGTAATGACCTATACAACAAATGTATTTCACCTACGACTATTGATGAATGCACCTTCCACTTTTGTAACTCTATCATGCACGAATATAGGAGTGAGTGAAGGTTGTTTTTGGCATGGTTAACTAGCCTTCAAACCATGTTTACCCAACAACACCTTTGTGTTGTATGCATTCCCTGCTCACTGATGTGGACCTTTATGAGCGCTAGACGTGTGTGTGTATGGGTGGATTTTTCTCCATTATTTCGATGCTCATGCTTGGTCTTATTTTTATTGGCTGTCCTCAACTATGTTAATGCTTGTAAAACCTCCTTCTCCTTGCTAATGTTTCACTGACTGCATCAAAAATTTTCTTGATCTTCTTGTAATAGCTCCTAGATAATGGCTTATTCTTTATGGATGCAGAGTGATAATCCCTTCGTTGTATTCCAACTATTGTGACCAAATGAACTCATTGTATCGGTGCCCAATATCCTATGCTCAACTTCCAATGTTTCAATGTTACATAGGGTGCTTGATGATCTTCATGATATCTATTATCAATGACGTTGCTTCCAAACACCACTTTCTCTCAATGGCGTTGATATTTCAACAATGCTCTTCAATAATATTGGTCGATGATAGACTCTTACTGCCTCCTTTGACCCTAAATAAAATACCTTTTGACATGGTCTTACTTAACTGTATCTTTCACTTGGACTGTGCTATATTTCCTCAGATGTTGCTAAATATAACTTTTTTGGATTGGTGCTTTTAATTACTCTTGATTTTCAGCTGGGAATCCACAATGACTATCTCCAACTAACAATCCAATATTATAATTGATGTAGGCTTCAAATATGTGGCACTTCAATTTCTTATGTTTCAAAACTGATCTCCATTAGATGCTTAGGGGATCCCAATGACTAGTCTACCTTCCAATTTGGTGTGTGTAGCAAAGACTACCTAGCGTGTCTACCTCCAATGTGATCTTTGAATGTTAAACCTTCATCTACAGTGCCACTTCCCCTTTGCACCAACAAAAAAAACAACAATCTTCTTCAATAGTGTCATGGTCATGCTCCAATCTGCCTACCTCAAATTTGCCATGTTTTGTTTTTGTTTGCCATGCTCCATCTCTTTCACCATTGTAATGTCTCACCCCCTGCTCCAGATATCAAGGACACATGATCAAAAATTTTCTTTTTGAAATGTTTTTTGGCTTTGTATTTATACAAATATTTTCACAAACTTGCTTTGGCACCCTAGAAGTCGGCCCATATATGCATTTCATTAATATAATAAATCTAATATTTAAAACTTTTAATTTTTAAATATTTCAACCTTTTCCCATTGCACACATTAGAAATATTTAAATCTTTAATTTAAATATTTCAACCTTTGCCCTTTGCACACATTAGAAATATTTAAATCTCTAATTTAAATATTTCAACCTTTGATATTACATCACCCTTGAAGAAAATATATTTGCCTTGAATAATTCATTCACTGCTTTCTATCAACAAAGTCGATCTTTGACATCAATAACAACTCAATAATTCTAACAATCTCCGCATTTTTCATTGATGGTGACCCCATAAGAAAAACTATCCTTTACTACAATAGGATCACAAGCTGCTCCCCCTAACCAGCTACTCCCTCTTACTAAAATTATAATTTTCTCCCCCTTACTGAAAGTCTTCCTCTTTGACATCAATGGCAAAGGCTTCTTGGGGCTAAATGATAAGACACTTGATAACGCCCCCTTACTACCTACTCTTCTTGAGACATTCAATGATGAGATGGGAGTGAAACTACTCCCAACTTACTATGCTCCTTTTCTTGTTCCATTTTTTTCTAAACTTTTGAGGACATATTCTTTTGAATTGTTTGACCATCCTCCTTCTTACTTTATTTTGAAAGTTTAGAGAACACCATTCTACACCATTTAACTCTATGCCCAAAATTATTACATTTGTAACAAATGATATTGTAGTCCATGAGAGGTGCAAATGAATTGAAATTCCTCCTGGTGAAGCCAAAATAATTTTTAGCATAGAACTTTACAATTTATAGCTTTATGACCAAATTGGTGACATGAAAAACAATAACCATGGAAGAAATATTGAAACTTTTCTGATTGCCTTGGAAGATATGGCCACATGGTTCTCTCATTGCTATTTTTGTGCTTTACCTTGTTCCTTGATGATGATTTGTTTTCTTCCTTCTTGATGCTTCCACTTTCCAACACATCAACATAGGTCTTAGGCTCTTCTTTAATTATTTTCTTTGATGCCTCTGTTCCTTTGGATCTTGACTCTCCCTTTTGTTTCTTTTGACCTTCTTCAAAACCAATTCTAGCATTTATAACTAAAGATCTCTGTGCTTTTATAATATCATCCAATATTTTTGTGCTTTTCTCAAACCTAATATTTTCTTGTAGCTTATTATTAGATTTTCCACTTTCTTCCTTAGAGAGACAATATCATGTTCTATTTGTTCACATTCCAACTCTTTTGCCTTTAAACTCTCAATCATAACTTCTTCAATTCGCTTTGCCTCTTCAATTTTAACCTTTAAGTTGATGAGATCTTGTGAAATATTTGCCTTTGTCTTCTCATCCTCTTGTACTTGAGTCTTCAATCTTGATTTCTTATTTCTAAGCCTCTTCACCTCTTTAAGAGAAAAAATAAGTTCCTCTTCTATGTCAACTATGGCTTCCTCTTCATTTTCTAGATCTTTCTCCTTTTCTTTATTTTTGACAATAGGAGCATCTTCTTTCACCTCCATGGCTAAAAATAGGATTTCTTCTCTTTCACTATCAGATAGACTTTCATCACTGCTATTGGAAGAATTGTTTGCTTCCTCAACATAAATAATTTTCTTGTGCCTTTGAAATATCTTCTTCTCATGCTTGCTTTGACCATACCTCTTTTTATTTTCATGATAAAATTTTCTTTCCTTCTTTTCTTGTATTCCTCTTCACTACTACTACTTCCAGCTTGTGGGCACTGTGATGCATAGTGACCAATGTTACCATAATTAAAACATTTTACAATATTCTTAACTTTGTGTTTTCTTAATCCCTTCTTATTTCTTCACACAAAATTTTCTTCTTCTCCACTTCTCTATTCTTCACTTGACTCTGGTTCCTTATTCTTTATCTTCTTTGAAGCTTTAAACATAGCATCTCATTTGGATGTTTGATATTTTTCAGTCCTCATATCATAGGCTATGAGAATTCCATGTAGCTCATCCATGCTTAAGGTTTTAATATCCTTCATTTCTTCAATCTCCAAAACATTCACATCAAACCTCATGGGAAGTGACCTTAATATTTTTTGAATAATCTTAGATTCATCAATATTTTCTCCAATTCCATGAATGGTGTTGAAAATTTCATCAACGTGGAGCATATATTTGGTAATATCTTCCTCATATTTCATTTTTAAGTCTTCAAACTTCCTCCTGTGGGTTTGAAGTTTTGCTATTTTAACCTTGTTGTCTCCTTCATATGTTCTCTATAACTTGTCCCATAATTCTTTTTTTGAGGTGCATTGCATGAATTTCACAAGATCTGATTCACATAACCCACTTAATGTTTAATTCATTGCCTTGGAATTGTTTTCGAATGGTTTCTTACCATATTTATCCATGGGAGGGGTTGTAGGTGGTGTGACCCCATCCACGATGGATTTCTATATATCGTAGCCATGTGCTATCAAATAGGTTCGCATCCTCACTCCATAAAGTATAGTTAGTCCCATCAAACAATGGAACCCTACTTAATAAAAAATCTTCTTGGTAAGCCATGTGTGTTCCTATAATATTTTCCTTCAAGCGATTAACCTTTCACAAAGGAACCTGCTCTGATACCAATTGAAGAAACACACACTTATATTGAGATGGGGTGAACAGTATAAGTTAGAAATTTTCTTTCCAAATATATAACTGCAATAATATGAATGCAATAATGAATCAATGCAAAATTCACCACACACACAAGAAATAAGGATTTACATGGAAAAACCCTTTTGGAGAAAACCATGATAAAATATTGCTTATATTTCTTCAATAAAATTCATGGGCACAAACCCACAAGAGACATCAATCCCCTTGTACAATTTCATGGGTACCAACCCATAGGATACACCAATATCCTTGTTCAATTTCATGGGCACCAACCCATAGGAGACACCAATCTCCTTGTTCAAGTTTGTAGGCACCAACCCACAGGAGACACCAATACCATTATACAATAATGTAGGTACCAACCTATGGGAGACACCAATTTCATTTTATAATAGCGCAGGTACCCAACCTATAGGATACACCAATATCCTTGAGGCACCAACCTCAGGTCTGAATGTGCCAATATTTTTCTCACAAATTGGATTAAAAACTCTACTCAGGTATGCTCTAAAATCTTGATCAACAACTCTACTCATATTTGCTCCAAAATTTTATCAATAATGGCATACAAGACTGCACATAATTCTATCACAAGATCTTGAATCTGCACTCTAATCTCTGCTCATGAAGATATTATACTTCCTGTTGTACCTTGCTTTTACTCTTTAAATTCTTCCATTTTCTTGAGTTTGCTTTCTTCAACTTACTAATGCACTTGGATATCAAACTTGCAATATAGTAACATTCATTCTTCCCTTTTCTTGAGTTTGCTTTCTTCAACTTACTAATGCACTTGGATATCAAACTTGCAATATAGTAATGAATGTTACTCACCTTATAAATGTTGATTCTGATTAGCAAGTTGTATGGAATGGATGCTAATTGTGAGGGCTTTCTTTCTTGCTCTTCCTTCATTATCTTGTGCACCTTTCCTTCTTGTAGATGGCTGAATTATCCTTCTTTTTTAATTGGATGCTTGGGTGAAGATGTGTACTAATCCTCTCACTCTATCCTTGCATTATGTGATACCTTTATCACTTCAATAAAAAGAACTTAAATTTCACAAAATAATTCCGTTATACCTTTTCATTCTTCCTCGTGGTAGTGTTGTTAACACCTTTTACCCTCCAAAAAATGTGGCTTCAAAACACACTGTGTACCCACTGTCTGCAGTAGCTGCAATGACCTGTACAACAAATGTATTTCACCTATGACTATTGATGAATGCACCTTCCACTTTTGTAACTCTATTGTGTGTGAATATAGGAGTGAGTGAAGGTTGTTTTGGAGCAATTAACTAGCCTTCAAACCATGTTGATCCAACAATACTTTTGTGTTGTATGCATTCCTTTCTCACTAACATGGATCTTTATGAGTGCTAGACATGTGTGTGTATGAGTGGCTTTCACTCCATTCTTTTGATGCTCATGTTTGGTCTTGTTTTTATTGGTTAGCCTCAACTATGTTAATTCTTGTAGAACCTCCTCTCCTTGCTAATTTTTTGTTGGCTACGTCAACAGTTTTCTTGATCTTCTTGTAATATCTCCTAGGTGATGGCATCTTCTTTGTAGATGTAGAGTGATAATCCCTTCACTGTATTCCAAATACTATGACCAAATAAACTCGATGTATTGGTGCTCAATCTCCTATGCTCAACTTCCAATATTTCAACATTACACAAGAGGCTTAATGATCTTCACGATATCTATTATCAATGATGTTGTTTTCAAAAACCACTTTCTCTCAATGGTGTTGATATTTCAACAATGCTCTTTGATAACGTTGGTCTATGATAGACTCTTACTACCTCCTTTGACCCTAAATAAAATACCTTTTTCCATGGTCTTACTTTGCTATATCTCTCACCTAGACTATGCTATATTTCCTTAAACGTTGTTGAATATAACTTTGTTGGATTGGTACTTTTAATTACTCTTGTTTTTTAGCTGGGTATCTAGAGTGACTATCTCCAACTGCCAACCCAATATTATAATTGATGCAGGATTCGGATATGTGGCACTTCAATTTCTTATGTTTCAAAACTAATCTTCTCCAATAGACGCTTAGCGGATCCCAACGGCTAGTCTACATTCCTATTTGGTGTGCATAGAAAAGACTACCTGGTGTGTCTACCTCCAATGCAATCTTTGAATGTTAAACCTTCATCTACAGTGTCACTTTCCCTTTGCACCAATGAAAATAACAACAATCTTCTTCAATGGTGTTGTGGTCATGCTCCAATATGACTACCTTTTTTTTTTTTTTTGGTAATTAACGTACAAAATCATTACAATCGGGTTTTATAGGTTAACCCAAAACCTATTACAAAATCAGCACAATGCTCAAACAGAACAAGACCTCAATAGGGACAGTCTATCCTTAGCCCCCTATTGGGGCCACACAGCCAACAAAGAGCAGCACCCTTACAAAATATGACACACACCTTAGAACATAGGCAGTCAACACTTTCGCCTCCTAACACTTTCTATTCTCTGTTGGTCGCGAAAATGCGACATGTTGCGATATCGTGACACTTGTCCTTCCTCCTCTTTCTTTTCTCTTTTGGTCACAAAAAAGTGACATGTCGTGAAATCGTGACACTTTTCCTTCCTGCTCTTTCTCTTCTCTTTTGGTCACGAAAATACGACATGTCACGATATCGCGACACTTTTTCCCTCTTGCTTATTCTCTTCACTTTTGGTCACAAAAAAGCGACATGTCGTGATATTGCTACACCCTTTCTTTCATTCTGAACATGTCGTGACATCGCAACACTTTTTCTTTCCTCCTCTTTCTCTTCTCTTTTGGTCGCGAAACTGCAACATGTCGTGATATCATGACACTTGTCCTTCCTCCTCTTTCTTTTCTCTTTTGGTTGCGAAAAAGTGACATGTCGTGAAATCGTGACACTTTCCCTTCCCGCTCTTTCTCTTCTATTTGGTCACAAAAATACGACATGTCACGATATCATGACACTTTTTCCCTCTTGCTTATTCTCTTCACTTTTGGTCGCAAAAAAGCGACATGTCGCGATATCACTACACCCTTTCTTTCATTCTAAACATGTCGCGAAATCGTGACACTTTTTCTTTCCTCCTCTTTCTCTTCTCTTTTGGTCACGAGAATACGACATGTAGCGATATCACAACACCTTTCCTTCTCGCTCTTTCTCTTCTCTTTTGGTCACAAAAGGATGACATGTCGCGAAATTGTGACACTTTTTCCATCTTGCTCTTTCTCTTCTCTTTTGGTCGCGATAAACCAACATGTCACGATATCGTGACACTTTTTCCTTCTAACTCTTTCTCTTCTCTTTTGGATGCAAAAATCTGACATGTCGCAAAATCGTGATACTTTTTCATTCATGCTTAACACATCACCAAAAAGTGACACTAATTCCTTCTTGCTCACCATGTCACGATATTGCGACACTCTTTCTAACATGTCACGATATCACGACACTTTTTATTTCTTGCTCTTTCTCTTTTCTTTTCTTTTTTAGTCGCAAGAAAGTGACGTGTCGCGATATCGCACCATTTTTCCGTCTTGCTCTTAGTCTTCTCTTTTGGTCGCAAAAAGATGACATGTCATGAAATCGTGACACTTTTTCTTTGTTGCTCTTTCTCTTCTCTTTTAGTCACAAAAAACCGACATGTCGCGATATCGTGACACTTTTTCCCACTTGCTCTCTCTCTTCTTTTTTGGTCACGAAAATGTGACATGTCACGATATCGCGACATCAACATAGGTCTTAGGCTCTTCTTTAATTATTTTCTTTGATGCCTCTGTTCCTTTGGATCTTGACTCTCCCTTTTGTTTCTTTTGACCTTCTTCAAAACCAATTCTAGCATTTATAACTAAAGATCTCTGTGCTTTTATAATATCATCCAATATTTTTGTGCTTTTCTCAAACCTAATATTTTCTTGTAGCTTATTATTAGATTTTCCACTTTCTTCCTTAGAGAGACAATATCATGTTC
Organism: Wollemia nobilis; assembly: GCA_028583015.1. NCBI lineage: Eukaryota > Viridiplantae > Streptophyta > Pinopsida > Araucariales > Araucariaceae > Wollemia > Wollemia nobilis. Next base: position 856,660 of record JAQPPZ010001579.1, on the reverse strand, counting down.
TATTTGTTCACATTCCAACTCTTTTGCCTTTAAACTCTCAATCATAACTTCTTCAATTCGCTTTGCCTCTTCAATTTTAACCTTTAAGTTGATGAGATCTTGTGAAATATTTGCCTTTGTCTTCTCATCCTCTTGTACTTGAGTCTTCAATCTTGATTTCTTATTTCTAAGCCTCTTCACCTCTTTAAGAGAAAAAATAAGTTCCTCTTCTATATCAACTATGGCTTCCTCTTCATTTTCTAGATCTTTCTCTTCTTTTTTTAACAATAGGAGGATCTTCTTTCACCTCCATGGCTAAAAATAGGATTTCTTCTCTTTCACTATCAGATAGACTTTCATCACTGCTATTGGAAGAATTGTTTGCTTCCTCAACATAAATAATTTTCTTGTGCCTTTGAAATATCTTCTTCTCATGCTTGCTTTGACCATACCTCTTTTTATTTTCATGATAAAATTTTCTTTCCTTCTTTTCTTGTATTCCTCTTCACTACTACTACTTCCAGCTTGTGGGCACTGTGATGCATAGTGACCAATGTTACCATAATTAAAACATTTTACAATATTCTTAACTTTGTGTTTTCTTAATCCCTTCTTATTTCTTCACACAAAATTTTCTTCTTCTCCACTTCTCTATTCTTCACTTGACTCTGGTTCCTTATTCTTTATCTTCTTTGAAGCTTTAAACATAGCATCTCATTTGGATGTTTCATATTTTTCAGTCCTCATATCATAGGCTATGAGAATTCCATGTAGCTCGTCCATGCTTAAGGTTTTAATAACCTTCATTTCTTCAATCTCCAAAACATTCACATCAAACCTCATGGGAAGTGACCTTAATATTTTTTGAATAATCTTAGATTCATCAATATTTTCTCCAATTCCATGAATGGTGTTGAAAATTTCATCAACGTGGAGCATATACTTGGTAATATCTTCATATTTCATTTTTAAGTCTTCAAACTTCCTCCTGTGAGTTTGAAGTTTTGCTATTTTAACCTTGTTGTCCCCTTCATATGTTCTCTATAACTTGTCCCATAATTCTTTTTTTGAGGTGCATTGCATGAATTTCACAAGATCTGATTCACATAACCCACTTAATGTTTAATTCATTGCCTTGGAATTGTTTTCGAATGGTTTCTTACCATATTTATCCATGGGAGGGGTTGTAGGTGGTGTGACCCCATCCACGATGGATTTCTATATATCGTAGCCATGTGCTATCAAATAGGTTCGCATCCTCACTCCATAAAGTATAGTTAGTCCCATCAAACAATGGAACCCTACTTAATAAAAAATCTTCTTGGTAAGCCATGTGTGTTCCTATAATATTTTCCTTCAAGCGATTAACCTTTCACAAAGGAACCTGCTCTGATACCAATTGAAGAAACACACACTTATATTGAGATGGGGTGAACAGTATAAGTTAGAAATTTTCTTTCCAAATATATAACTGCAATAATATGAATGCAATAATGAATCAATGCAAAATTCACCACACACACAAGAAATAAGGATTTACATGGAAAAACCCTTTTGGAGAAAACCATGATAAAATATTGCTTATATTTCTTCAATAAAATTCATGGGCACAAACCCACAAGAGACACCAATCCCCTTGTACAATTTCATGGGCACCAACCCATAGGATACACCAATATCCTTGTTCAATTTCATGGGCACCAACCCATAGGAGACACCAATCTCCTTGTTCAAGTTTGTAGGCACCAACCCACAGGAGACACCAATACCATTATACAATAATGTAGGTACCAACCTATGGGAGACACCAATTTCATTTTATAATAGCGCAGGTACCCAACCTATAGGATACACCAATATCCTTGAGGCACCAACCTCAGGTCTGAATGTGCCAATATTTTTCTCACAAATTGGATTAAAAACTCTACTCAGGTATGCTCTAAAATCTTGATCAACAACTCTACTCATATTTGCTCCAAAATTTTATCAATAATGGCATACAAGACTGCACATAATTCTATCACAAGATCTTGAATCTGCAATTTGATCTCTCGCTCATGAAGATATTATACTTCTGTTGTACCTTGCTTTTACTCTTTAAATTCTTCCATTTTCTTGAGTTTGATTTCTTCAACTTACTAATGCACTTGGATATCAAACTTGCAATATAGTAACATTCATTCTTCCCTTTTCTTGAGTTTGCTTTCATCAACTTACTAATGCGCTTGGATATCAAACTTGCAATATAGTAATTAATGTTACTCACCTTATAAATGTTAATTCTGATTACCAAGTTGTATGGAATGGATGCTAATTGTGAGGTATTTCTTTCTTGCTCTTCCTTCATTATCTTGTGCACCTTTCTGTCTTGTAGATGGCTGAATTATCTTTCTTTTTTAATTGGATGCTTGGGTGAAGATGTGTACTAATCCTATCACTCTATCCTTGCATTATGTGATACCTTTATCACTTCAATAAAAAGAACTTAAATTTCATAAAATAATTCCCTTATACCTTTTCATTCTTCCTCGTGGTAGTGTTGTTAACACCTTTTACCCTCCAAAAAATGTGGCTTCAAAACACACTGAGTACTCACTGTCTGCACCGGTAGTTGCAATAACTTGTACAACAAATGTATTTCACCTATGACTATTGATGAATACACCTTCCATTTTTGTAACTCTATTGTGTGTGAATATAGGAGTGAGTGAAGGTTGTTTTGGAGCAATTAACTAGCCTTCAAACCATGTTGATCCAACAATACTTTTGTGTTGTATGCATTCCTTTCTCACTAACATGGATCTTTATGAGTGCTAGACATGTGTGTGTATGAGTGGCTTTCACTCCATTCTTTTGATGCTCATGTTTGGTCTTGTTTTTATTGGTTAGCCTCAACTATGTTAATTCTTGTAGAACCTCCTCCTTGCTAATTTTTTGTTGGCTACGTCAACAGTTTTCTTGATCTTCTTGTAATATCTCCTAGGTGATGGCATCTTCTTTGTAGATGTAGAGTGATAATCCCTTCACTGTATTCCAAATACTATGACCAAATAAACTCGATGTATTGGTGCTCAATCTCCTATGCTCAACTTCCAATATTTCAACATTACACAAGAGGCTTAATGATCTTCACGATATCTATTATCAATGATGTTGTTTTCAAAAACCACTTTCTCTCAATGGTGTTGATATTTCAACAATGCTCTTTGATAACGTTGGTCTATGATAGACTCTTACTACCTCCTTTGACCCTAAATAAAATACCTTTTTCCATGGTCTTACTTTGCTATATCTCTCACCTAGACTATGCTATATTTCCTTAAACGTTGTTGAATATAACTTTGTTGGATTGGTACTTTTAATTACTCTTGTTTTTTAGCTGGGTATCTAGAGTGACTATCTCCAACTGCCAACCCAATATTATAATTGATGCAGGATTCGGATATGTGGCACTTCAATTTCTTATGTTTCAAAACTAATCTTCTCCAATAGACGCTTAGCGGATCCCAACGGCTAGTCTACATTCCTATTTGGTGTGCATAGAAAAGACTACCTGGTGTGTCTACCTCCAATGCAATCTTTGAATGTTAAACCTTCATCTACAGTGTCACTTTCCCTTTGCACCAATGAAAATAACAACAATCTTCTTCAATGGTGTTGTGGTCATGCTCCAATATGACTACCTTTTTTTTTTTTTTTGGTAATTAAGGTACAAAATCATTACAATCGGGTTTTACAGGTTAACCCAAAACCTATTACAAAATCAGCACAATGCTGAAACAGAACAAGACCTCAATAGGGACAGTCTATCCTTAGCCCCCTACTGGGGCCACACAACCAACAAAGAGCAACACCCTTACAAAATATGACACACACCTTAGAACATAGGCAGTCAACACTTTCGCCTCCTAACACTTTCTATTCTCTGTTGGTCGCGAAAATGCGACATGTTGCGATATCGTGACACTTGTACTTCCTTCTCTTTCTTTTCTCTTTTGGTCGCAAAAAAGTGACATGTTGTGAAATCGTGAAACTTTTCCTTCCTGCTCTTTCTCTTCTCTTTTGGTCACGAAAATACGACATGTCACGATATCGCGACACTTTTTACCTCTTGCTTATTCTCTTCACTTTTGGTCACAAAAAAGCGACATGTCGTGATATTGCTACACCCTTTCTTTCATTCTGAACATGTCGTGACATCGCAACACTTTTTCTTTCCTCCTCTTTCTCTTCTCTTTTGGTCGCGAAACTGCGACATGTCGTGATATCATGACACTTGTCCTTCCTCCTCTTTCTTTTCTCTTTTGGTTGCGAAAAAGTGACATGTCGTGAAATCGTGACACTTTCCCTTCCCGCTCTTTCTCTTCTATTTGGTCACAAAAATACGACATGTCACGATATCATGACACTTTTTCCCTCTTGCTTATTCTCTTCACTTTTGGTCGCAAAAAAGCGACATGTCGCGATATCACTACACCCTTTCTTTCATTCTAAACATGTCGCGAAATCGTGACACTTTTTCTTTCCTCCTCTTTCTCTTCTCTTTTGGTCACGAGAATACGACATGTAGCGATATCACAACACCTTTCCTTCTCGCTCTTTCTCTTCTCTTTTGGTCACAAAAGGATGACATGTCGCGAAATTGTGACACTTTTTCCATCTTGCTCTTTCTCTTCTCTTTTGGTCGCGATAAACCAACATGTCACGATATCGTGACACTTTTTCCTTCCAACTCTTTCTCTTCTCTTTTGGATGCAAAAATCTGACATGTCGCAAAATCGTGACACTTTTTCATTCATGCTCAACACATCACCAAAAAGTGACACTAATTCCTTCTTGCTCACCATGTCACGATATTGCGACACTCTTTCTAACATGTCACGATATCACGACACTTTTTATTTCTTGCTCTTTCTCTTTTCTTTTCTTTTTTAGTCGCAAGAAAGTGACGTGTCGCGATATCGCACCATTTTTCCGTCTTGATCTTAGTCTTCTCTTTTGGTCGCAAAAAGATGACATGTCATGAAATCGTGACACTTTTTCTTTGTTGCTCTTTCTCTTCTCTTTTAGTCACAAAAAACCGACATGTCGCGATATCGTGACACTTTTTCCCACTTGCTCTCTCTCTTCTTTTTTGGTCACGAAAATGTGACATGTCACGATATCGCGACATGTTGAGTAAGATGGAAAATGTGTCGCTTTTTGGCAATATGTTGAGCATGAAGGAAGAAAATATTGTGTTTTGTTTTTGTTTGCCATTCTCCATCCCTTTTTCTACTATAACGTCTCACCCACTGCTCCAGATATTGAGGATACATGATCAAAAATTTTATTTTTGAAATGTTTTTTTTGGCTTTGTATTTATACAAATATTTTCACCAGCTTGCTTTGGCACCCTAGAAGTCGGCCCATATATGCATTTCATTAATATAATAAATCTAATATTTAAAAATTTTAATTTTTAAATATTTCAATATTTGCCCATTGCACACATTAGAAATATTTAAATATTTCAACCTTTTCCCTTTGCACACATTAGAAATATTTAAATTAGATATTTAAATATGATATTTCATCAACCTTGAAGAAAATATATTTGCCTTGAATAATTTATCCACTGTTTACTATCAACCAAGTCGGCCTTTGACATCAATGACAACTCAATAATTCTAATAGGTATCAGATCCATGATAGATCAATAGGATTAGGGAGAGCCACAAGGGATCACTATTGTTATAAACCTGGAATTTGTTGCATCTATGCAAACTGGGTCTACCATTGTGCATCGATGCATGCAAATGCCATCACAAGAGAGATAGAGAGGAGAAGAAAATCTTAGTTCCAAAATTTTTGATATTGCATTTGGTTAGAGTCTTTCCACAAAGTTATAGAAAACTCATGAAGACTAGGACTCAAAATTTATTCCACTAATACTTTCTTATAAGAAAAGTAAACTAAGGAAATCCCTATTGCAAATCAATACATTGCACACAAAAAGGCTATAGAAGCCTTGATACAGAATAAAATTCCATAGAAGCCTTGAACTTGAATAATACTCTAGAGAAGAGTCCATGAAAGATAGGATATTGGTGATCTCCTTTGCTAATTGAATACTTCCTCTAGAAGAAGTTGAAGAGACCCATAAAATATCTCATTGAAGAACTTCCATACCTAGAAGAGATAGAGGACTATCAAAAAGTCATGTTCTAGAGATCCATGAAGAATATCTCATTACCAATACTTTCATAGTTGAAGGTTGAATAAAATATCTCATCAAGAAGACCAGAGAAGCTGCAATACTAAAGACCTTGTAGAGGTCTCAAGGAGAAACAAGGAGAAGGCTTGGAGAGCCTCATTGCAAAAACTAGAGAAGCCATCAAATAAGTAGTTAGGATAACTCATTGGAGAAATTCACTACAAAATATAGTGTAATAACTTTGGATAATTATCGTCATTCAACAACAAGCCCAAAGGATAAAGATTTGGAAAAAAAATATCAAACTTCAGAGAGAAGATTCATGAAGACCTTAAGACCTTCAGATTCTTGAGAAGAATGTCATGTTTGAAGTCAAAAATTGGATAGAAGAAATATACCAAATCCAAGAAGATTTAGATATTGCCCTTCATAGCTAAAGAAGGGACATTTAAAAGATAGGGATTTGTTGGATTCATAGAAAAAATACTAAAAGGGTTCTTGAAGGACAACATTTCAGTGACTAGCTACAATACTTTGAAGTTCCAAAACATATCCTAAAGGAGAATTTGAAATCATCTACTAAAATTTTACAGCAACAAATTAGAAGCATTCACAACTACAAGCAACCACCATTCTAGACAATAAATTTGGTGAATCAACTCACCAATATATTCATCATCGAAGGTAAGCAACTTAGGTGCAAAAGGTTCATTACTTGAACACTTAATTCATATTACTACTTAAATTCATTAAGCACCTTATTAGAATTTGGAAGTTGTAAACTAGAAGGATGTATTTTAAATACTCAAAAAAAGTGTATAATATAGTTTATATTAAGATTCATTACCTGCAAATTAATAGGAGTTAGATACATTTTTCTATTATCTAATTATTGAGAAGAGGATGTTAAGGAATTTACAGTGATCATTAGTGCATTTGAAACTACTTTGAGAGCTTATTAATAGGATAAATAAGGTGAAATTATAAAAGTGTATTACATTAGAAATATTATTGGTTCATTGCACTATACTAGTTGTTCATTAAACTAGTTACTCTCAAAGGGTTATTTTATGTATTGATTGTTAAGGTCAAAGACAAAAAAATTTAGAAATATCAGTGTCTAAAGAAACTATTCATAACTCAATACCTGCAAGGTATTATGGCCTAGAGAAGACATCAAATAGTATAATATTCCTCCAAGGAGTGAAGAACAAAGCCACCATTAAGATCCTTGAAAAAAATCCAAAAATTGAGACTTGGTGAGTCTTAGATTCAAGGTGCACTAAGAGCTTGTTATAGGTAAAAGATTAGTGTAGAAATTACTCCTTCAAGGGTATATTATCTACATGATTATTAGTGTGGGTTCATTACTAGATTAACCAAGTGAAGTAGAGATTTTTCTAGAAGATAATTCAACATCAATCAACCCTTGCCTATAAGAAATAGTATAGAGAAACTGCTATTAAAATCAGCAAAAGAAGCTTGCAAAAGAGAAGGTGCAAAATGAAGGTATTGTAGTACAAATCTATTTACATTATTTTGCATCATAACATCTTGTCCTAAGTAGGAAAGAGGATAGATTTTAAGTGTCATAAAGACACATTCTTAATAAGAAAGGATCATCTCATAAGCAACTGTAGAGTACTATCCAAGGAAAGTCAAAAGAGCCTTCAAGAAGCTCACATCACCCACAGGTTCAGATATACATAATTATCAACTTGCAAGCATACACAACATAACATAAGGAAGAAGCTATCATCTACAACAAATCACCTAAGCCAACTCGTTATCCGTGTAAGAAGAAAGGTATTACAAAGACTATACTAAGCATTCCAACATAGCATATTACAAGCAAAGAAAAAAAATCAGGTGCATTATAGCCACCAATCGAGAAGGCACCATCAGACCTGATTTGTATTGCTCAAGAATCATGATAGTTGGAATTTTGAAGAAGTGCATAATTCATATTTGCGGGAAAGGAGTCGCCACAAGCTTGAAAGAGTTGGTAGAAATATGTTGAGGAAGCAAGATAAAGCTTCCAAGAATACATTGAGGCATTTAGATACATTGGAAAATAAGGTACATGCAATAGGAAAAGGCACCAATTGTCACCATCAAATATACTCTAATGACTTTCAAATAAGCACTCAGAATAATGCTCAAGTCTTGCATGCTTGAATATAATCATCCAAGAAAGTGTTACACAGAAGGAAGGAGAGTGTTGCTTGTCATAAGTAACACCTCTTTGAAGGAGTGATACGTGTAAGTAAAATTTATAAGCACCCAAGAAGAGACTCTGATGCACCTTGCCGAAGCCATAACTTGTGAACCGTATGCCTGTTTTCCAAGAAATTTAACAGGTGGTTCCACGTGCATGTTTTGTATCAGGCTCATCTCTGATGTGCCTGACCCTCCAAAAATCATGTTTTTGGGACCTAACTCCGACATCTAGTGCCCCTAAAAATGTATTTTTTATAAAAACTACTAAAAATAGATCTTTTTAGGTCCCAAATTTGGTGCACACATCCCTCTTACAATAATGAACCATAATTTAAAATATTAGGTCTCAAATTATGGTATAACAAAAGACAATAAACTTCTAACAACCAAAAAAACCAAAAAAACCCAAGAACCTATTCTAAAAGCTAATTTTGGGGCACTAGATGTCGGAGTTAGGTCTCGAAAACATGATTTTTGGAGGGTCAAGCGCATCAAAGATGAGCCTAATGTAGAACATGCATGCGGAACCACCTGTTAAATTTCAAGGCAAACGGGTGTACGGTTCACAAGTTATGGCTCCGACAAGATGCATCAGACTCCAAAGCCTATCTTTCACCCAGGTAGCGAATACAATAAATATCAAAAGCATATACATACTCCAAGGTGGAATAAGCATTGAATATAACTCCCAGGACACTTGTCAAACATCAAAATATCTCCTTCCTATTTAAGGTACCAAAACTCAAGTAGAGTTGCACATTTGTAGTAAGCAAAAGAGTGCAACATGTAAGAGGAGATAAGATAATTAAAATAATGTGGTCAAGAAGAGTGAAATAAGCCAATAACAAGGCACCCAATATCCAAAAATTGCATTCAAAGAAGAATCAAATCCTACCGCCATCCATTATAGAAGGAATTCAAGATAAGCATTAAAGCCTGTTGTCATCATCTATGTCCAACATTGAAAAATATAACACCCATACATTGGAGAATACAACACCCATTATACAAGATTTGCAGCATTATAAAGAGTTTGAAGAAAGAGCATGTAGACACTTCATTGGACAACAAGGTCAAAGCAACATTAACATAGTGTTGGAGATATGTACCAATCAACCATAAAAGTATGTGTAGCTACTCAAGGATACATAGAGCACCAAGCCTTACTAAGGTAAAGATTAAATTTTATTTCTTTAATTAAAATCATAGTTATAAGGTGATATAGACTATTGCATTGGAATGAACTTATCAAGCATTAGTAATTATCAAGCAAGCTTATTTCAAGGTATTTAATATTCATATTTGTAATTAACCAAGTAGGAGATATAAGGTTGTCAAACTTGATTAAATCATTATTAAATTGGAAATACCATTATTTTCTAATATTCCAAAAAGTAGGGAGATATATGTCATACTACTTCAAACTATATACATATAATTGATATTTAGAAAATTAATCTATTGGAAAGAGAAGCAAATCGATTGCCTACATATAGAGCTGGAATTAATTGGTAAAAATTATCTCATACTCATTCTAAGGAGACAAAAATAAATCCAACCATTAAAGCATACTTCATTGGGAAAGATAAGGCAACAATTAAAAGATTGATTATTCTCAAAATATTACAAAATCAACTTAGAAGGTGAACTAAGCATACTCTAATTACTAGGTAGATATAAGTAAGCCTACCAAATATAATTCTAAGAAAGGTTTTATCAAATTAGATCACATCTCTTAACTAGGGATTTATAAGGAAGCCTACAAAATCTAATTCCAAGAAAGGTTTTTACCTAGAGAGTCATCATGACCATAAACAAATTCATCATTACAAAATCTCAACTACTAAAGGGCCCAAATTATTTCTCATGGAAAATAAAGTGAGAGCTATACCGATATTTGAAAAACTTTGGGATATTGTCAAAGGAGCAAAAACTGAACCAACTCAGGGAGAAACAAAGATTTAAAAGTTTTAAGAAAGTGATGCTAAGGAATTAATGATAATAACCTTTTCCATCATAGATGAAATACAATATTACATTAGCTTAGCAGGGACATCTACAGATGCTTGGAAAATATTAAAGAAAATATTTGAAGAAAAAAATAGACACTTTCTTAAATCTTCAAACTCAATTACATTCCCTGAAAATGAATAGTGGTGAAAGCATAGAACTATTCTTAAGGAAGATAGCAAATATCAAAGAAAATTTACTAACCCTAGGAGAAAAGGTTGAAGATAAATTCCTTGTTCAAGTAACCTTGAGAGCACTCCCAAATAGCTACAAGCATCTAGTTACATCCTTATAGGTTCTAAACAAATATACAAAGTTTGATGAACTAATCAATATTTTATCAATAAAATGAGATTGAAACTACAGTGAAATATGAAATTACTAAAAATGCATTGGTCTCAAAAGATAATCCATAGAAAAATATTGCTTCATCATCAAAAAGATGAAGACCATGGAATAACATATATTGTTATATATGCAGGAGAAAAGGGCATAACACCAATTCCTACAAATTTAATTCAAGACATTAGAATCAAGGAAATTAGATGAACTATGGAAGCCAAACAAATAGGGTATTCCAACCAAGGTAATATCAAAATAATACTCAATAGCAACAATCTCAACATTATAACTATTATCCACAATTGGAATATCAAAAAGGGAATCAAAAAGGACATCTAGCTCAAAATATTGAAGAAATTGAAAAATTGGAAGATACGACAAATGATCAAGAAGTCAAAGCTCTTACAACAAGGGTAACATGGTATGAAGAAACTAACTACTTTCTTAGACAGGATACAAAAAAAAGAGAAGAAGATCCATATTGAATACTAAAGTCTTGAATACCCAAATAATGTAATACAAGGGGTGTTAGAGTATATTACATTATTTGGGTCATGTAAATGTACCACCCTTGGTACATAACTAGAGTAGTAGATTACTTTAGGGGGTAGTTAGCTAGTTACTTCAAGTAATATAATAAATGCACAAGTGTCTATGTGCAAGTTGTAAATGTGCAAGGTGTTCCCTTGTACAACTAGGTAGAGTGTTGGCCAAGCAATCCATATTTCTATATAAATGACCTCATAGTGAGAATAAGACATCGTTGTAGATAGTAGTGGGTATATTGGGTAGATCACCATATAGACTGGTGATGGATACAATGTAGTTCTTTAGCATCAGTTTTAGAGTGTTCATTTCCTCCATTTTTGCATTGTATCATTTTTTTTTACTTTCCCTTAATAGCATATTCATCATCTTACATTTTTGCATATCCAGCATCCTGTGATTGCATTCTCCCTTAGCATACACCATCAAAAACTAATAGGAAAATCCATTTTGAAGAAAAAATTGGAGCAATTTGAGTTCAATCCCTTGCTTCCATTTATATTATTTTGAATATCCAAAAAATTAGTTAGTAACCTTTTACTTTCAAACACCATTATGTCATAGTCAATCATCTCATCCTTATTAATCACTTCTTATGTAATATCTGTTGCCTAAATAGATTTTTCCATATATTTGTTCGTGCAATTAGGGAATATTTACTACTAGTTAGATATTTTATAAATGAATTTCCTTCAATGCTACCTAGATTTTTCTTGTTTTTTTTAATAGGTTATATGTGGCTTCTATTGGGGGCCACACCTGTCAAACTACCAAAATATTATATTTGCTACAATATACATGTTTATCAAAGTTTTTTCATTTATTTTTTCTCTTAAATTTATTCTTCAACTTCCTCAAAGTAGTATGTTTCAATAATCAACTCCTTGACATCATTTTTATTAAGACATAAAATCTCACTTGGCCAGTTGCCTTCTAAAATTTGAATTTCACCAAGATGAAGATCAACACCATAATTCACTAATTTATCTGCTACTCGATTTCCTTATCTATAAATATGCTCACATTGCCAGGAGATTGCCTCTAGTAATAGATGATCATAAAAAATAATATTATTTTTAATCTAGTCTCCACATCCATTTTGTTAATATAATTGACGATAATTTGTGAGTCCTCCTCAATTGAAATATATTTCCATCCTTTTTCTACTGCAATTTTAATCCTTATAAGAAGTGCCCTAGTCTCTACATAGTTGTTAATTGAAGTTCCATATAATTTTGAATAAGTGAGGAGAATTTTGCCTTCACTATTTCTAAAAACACCACCTCCATCGGCTTTTCTTGGATTTCATTTAGAAGCACCATAAAAATTAATTTTGATAAACCTAATTTCTGGAAATTTCCATTTTACCATAGATCAAAGTAGATCCTTTGTTTTAATTTTGTTGTCACAAATGACTCTTCCATGTATATTCAAATCATGTAGTCAAGTTATTAGCACCTCTTTTTCTATAATTAAGACTTTCCATGATGAGCACCATATTTGTAGAAATTATGCAAGAGAGGCACTAATACGGTTCCAAACTTGGGCATGATTTTGATATTTATTTTTAAAAATTATGTTATTCCTTTCAAGCCATAAATTCCAAAAAATAATGGTAGGGCCAATACTCTAAATAATACATAATGTTTTAGCTTTGAAATAATTTATCCAACATTTTATCAACTCTTTCGATGTTGATGGAGCTACCCAATATAATTTCATATTTTTAAAAAATAACCCCAAATGGTGTGAGCAAACAAATAGTGAAGAAGTAAATGGTCGAATGCTTCTAAATCCTTCTCACATAAGGCACATATGAAGGATGTTGTTGGGAAGTAACACACCCCACTGATAATAAAATTTTGATCTTTTAACAAATTAATTTTATTTCCCAAGGGGGCCCTTTTGAAATCTGAAATTGTTGAATATTTTACTAAGTTTGTTTTGGTTTGTTTTATTAATGTTTTTTAAATTGAAGGTTCATATTGAATTCTACCCTAGGTGGTTGAATGAATTCATAAATAGTTTCCAATGTTGATTTTCTCCTCGATCTATCAAAAATTTTGAGTAATTTTTGACCCAAATGATTACTGTTTTTCTTTGTTCACTTTAAATTAAAACAAATCGTCCACTTCTTACATATTATTGAATAAATTTGATTGTCAAATTTATATAGATCATATTTTGATTGTAAGCTTTTGATTTCCTGTATACTTTGATAGATTTATTAATGAAGTGTTTCAAACAAATTTGTAGATTGACAAGGCACCTACACTCAAGTCGGCGCCTACACCTAGGCTGGTGCCTACACCCAAAGTTTCAAGGAGATGTATGGATATTTATGAATTCACTCAGAGATAAGATAGCTTATGTTGAAAAATAGGGAAATCAATTAGTTGTGCACTTCACGGTACACATTAAAAGCTTCATATTTGAAGTAGAGCTCTTTTCTATCATACTCTATCTTTTTTGACAACTATCAACAATTGGCTAGTAAAATAAAACTATCTATAAACAGTCACCATTTATTGGATATAATGTCAAATAAAAGTATCTGTGAACAATCATTATTTTATGGAGATGAGATTAGGTTGTATCTTCATAGTTTACAACAGGGGACTAAAAAAGATATTTCAAAGTAGTTTGAATTGATTTGAACTATTTAAAAAGTGTTTTTTTATATGGCTCCCAATTATGGGATTTTAAATTATTTTTGTTTGATTTAGAGCTTGATATTTTATAAAGATCAGGGCATGTCCTGAGTCTATATATACTCTTATCAAATGTAAAGTAAAGGATGAAAAAACTCGGAATGAACGACTTCTTACAAAAATTAGAAAGTTTGTTTGGATTCATTATTCTATACCTAAAGATTGTGTGAGATCATATTTCAAAACAACATGGTGAAGAGTCTAATATTTTCTAGGTTATTATAAGTGCACTATCTTTTACTTTTCTCTCACTTAGGATTTTTTAATTCGATTATAAATTTATGATTATTGAAACTATGCTATATTGTTAAACTTCCTTATGTTTATTGTGTGCTTAATACAATTAGAAACATAAGGTTTGGGTTTGTGTTTTAATTACTTTGTTCTTACTATGAAAACTTGACTACTGGTAAGAAACACCAATTGAGGTTGAACTCCTTGTGATTGTAATTTTCTTTCTGTCTTGTGTTGTCTATGTCCCATGCTCAAAGTGGAAGGTCATATTAGAAAGTTGGACACCTTCTTCATTTGATTTATCTTATTGTGAAGATGAGCAATATAATTAAATTTAATATTTATAATTTACAACTAGATTAGATATCTTACTCTTTTTTTGCCCTACTCTACTTTGCTTTTATTTCTAAGAAGATCCATTTTTATGCTTCTTACATTTTTTTATTCATTCAATCTATTGAAATTCAAAGAGCTTGATCTATTTACAATGCAAATATGATAGATGAAAAAAATCCATAGGATCCAAGGTCAGAGGTCAAAGGACCCCTTGTAGGTACATATATAACCCACTAAAAACTACTTCAAAAGTGGAAAAGAGAAAAGTATTCGATATAACTCTGTAACTCATACCTTGGACAATCCAGCGAGTCCTAAAGTGAGAGAGATTTATTCCCATTTAAATGTTACTCATGTTTTTTGTTTACTCTTCACAAGGTGTGCATAAAATATTAATCAACATTGATTGGCACTAGGAGGTCCGCCCAAACTTTTTACCTTATGGTTATGATCCATATTAAAATGGGTATAGTATTTTTGTA
Source organism: Wollemia nobilis (assembly GCA_028583015.1). Classification (NCBI taxonomy): domain Eukaryota; kingdom Viridiplantae; phylum Streptophyta; class Pinopsida; order Araucariales; family Araucariaceae; genus Wollemia; species Wollemia nobilis. The sequence continues at coordinate 841,604 of JAQPPZ010001579.1, read as the reverse complement.
GTTTTTTCAAATAGATTAATTCCAGATAATAAAAAATAGTTTCATTCATATCAGTTGATATTAGATATATGTTTTAATTGGATTACTATCCTTTAGTGAAAATATTGAAAAGTGAACCTAGTATTTATGATTCGAGAATTTCAATCGAAGGAGTTATAAGTCCATTTTCAATACAGTTTTCTGTTTGAATTCTTTAGCTCCATTTTATATTCTCCATAATAGTGGTTTTGATTGTTGATAAGTAGGTAATTTATAAATCTAGATTCTACCTTTAGAATAACTAGGTCCCACCCAAGGACTATAGAGTTCCTTGTTTCTAAATTAGAAATCCCAAAGAGAAGTAATCTTAGGAGATCCAGATCTTTATCAAATATAGTTTTGTCACCGCTAGTGGTTCCCCAAACTATGACTCAAAATCCTGTGATTAATCCAATAGTCATGGCCAATTGGTTAGGCTCCACTACCTTGAATATCCCTGATGTAGACCATGATTTACCCAAGAATACTAATAAATATCTTCCTATCTATAAGCATTATGGAATCAAGACAGTAGAACACTTGGTATCCTTTTAAAAATACTCTAAAATTATTAAATGTGCAACATGAATATGTGGCTTGTAGGTTATTCCCTTTCACTCTCCAAGAGGGAGCATATGATTGGTTTTTGAATCTAACAAATGACTTAATCACCTCCTAGGATGATCTAGAGAAAGTTTTTGTATCCCAATTTGGTCAAGTAATCGATCCTAGTGTATTGTATCAACAATTCTCTAGTATTAAGAGAGGATCCGATGAAACCTTCAGATCTTTCAATACAATATTTTTTGGCTTATAGTAGAATGACTAGTCATTACGTACCAAGTGCAAATCTAGCCTTATAAATCTACATGAATACCTTGGATCTAGTGACCTTTATTTTCCTCAGGAGAGATCAACATGACCCTGATAGAAGCTTACAAGAAAGATCTAATTATTGAAATATAGTTAGGACCTCAACCTTTGAATAGCCCTTTGATACCCTCTGTTACATAGAATACACTTGTTTTTAATCCCCTCTACATCAAATGCTAATACCAAAATGTCAAGACCCACCCAAGAAAACTTTGTTAGCCTTGACACACACTGGGCATGTACAAAATGTAGAGAAGGAATTTAATAAATTAGGAGTTGAAGAAGATTCAAATATGGTCCAAAAACTAGTGAATGACTTCTTGAATTTTAAGAGACAAGTCTCTCGGGGATAAATTTTAACCAGGTTTCCTTACCAACAGAACAAATTCTCTAGACCTATGTATGAAGCTAATAAGTATTATAATAAAGTTAAGAACCCTAATGTTAACATCTACGATATAACTTTACCACACTAGTGTAGGATACATGGTACTGCTCAACACTGAGAGTTGGATTGTATAAATTTTTATAACACTTTCAAAGCTCTATATGGTGAATTAATTTTTTTATAATGAGAGGGATACTAATGGTTCTGGTTCATCCAAATCTAGTACTATTATGGTTTTGGATTCATTCATTTTTCCAAATGATTCAAAAGAATATGCAAATATACCTATGGATGAGGTACAGGCTTTTCAACAGTTCTAGAGGGATGGTTATAATTTGAGACAGAAAAATCCACCTCCCCATATTACATATTCAACTCCTCCAAAAAAAACCTATGGTTTCCCCTAGATCCTACTCCTAATAATAATCCTTCCCCACCAAAGTGTAATGAAATAAGATTCAATATAAAACTAGTGTAGTACCTAGAAAGGGGTATAACATCATTGAGGATATGAATAAAATCAAAGCTAATATATTTTCACATGAATTAGCCCATATCACAGGACAAAGACACAATATTTTAAAGATATATTTTGAGCCTGTGATAAAAACTTAGGAGAAAGGTAAAAATGTTTTTAACGCTAACCTAGCCATCTATAAAGGGAGGACTAAGGTTCCACCTTTTCTATTGACAATTCGTATATTTAGAAAAATTCTACATAATTGTCTAGTGGATTCTAGTGCTTTAGTTAATGTCATGCCTCTAGCCATTTGCTAACAATTAGGATTAACTCCTATGAAGTCTGAGAGAATTAGTGAATTACAAAGAATTCATATATAGTTAGCATCTAAACCTAAAGCACAACATAGGATTGGCATTCAAGTGGTAAATATTCTTGTAGGATATTAGATGCTTCTGAGCAAAGACTAGTCAAAATATTTGAATGGGTATTTTGCAATAGATATTTTGCACATGTGGTTTCCTTGGAAGGGTGTATCCAACCAACTCAAAATAGAGATAAATCCCAAATATAAACATATGATCACTGAATACAATATAAAAAAATGAAGTTGTTAATTTTATTAAAGTAGATATCGATGTTTACAAGCTGACAACTATAAAAAATGTGAGAAAAATTAAATATATAACCAATCACAACAATGACATTTGGATGTTACACGTTGATGGGGATAATTATAAGCAAGGCTTAGGTACAGGATTATTTCTCAAGGGTACCTAAAATATGTATATTTCATGTCATATAGATTACAATTTCCTTGTACTAATAATTTTATAGAATACAAAGCTTTAGTTCTAGGATTAAAATTTGCTCTAGAGAAAAATGTAAAGAACATCCAAGTATTCACAAACTTAGAGTTGGTGGCTAATCAGGTTAAAGGTAAGTTTCAATGCAAAGCCTCTTACTTAAAGAGATACAAACATCAAGCCTGGGATCTCATGGATGATTTCTCTGCATTTAATCTAACACATATCCCTAGAGAACAAAACTACCCTATCAATATTTTGGCACCTTCAGCTGCAAATTTAAAACCTTTATAAGAGTTTACATGGAGGAATTTTTTAGTAGATTTGGTTCCCTACCCTTTAGTCCTGGATAATGTAGATACATTTTAGGTTTTCTTAGATGACCAACAAATTATTGATTTTCTTCATAATACTAATTCTTTCGATAATTCTATAATTTATGAGGGTCATAGGGATACCTTAATTGAAGAATTCAATGATAAAGAGGGAATAATGAGACTAAAAGGTAACAAAATTCCTAGAGGTATGGTTGAATTGAAGAGATAATTCAAAAATGATCAAAGTAAAAGAAGATTAAATTCTAGAAATCCTGTTGGTTTAGTAAGAAATGAGATAGAGAAATTGAATGTAGGGATTGAAGAGAATCCTAAGCATATTCAATTATTTAAAACATGTGATCCCATAATCAAAAATACCTTATTGAGTTACTTCATAGGTTTAAGGACATTATGGCATGCTCTTATAAGGACCTGAATATTTTTAACCCAAGGGTTTTTATGCATACTATACCCCTAAAGGAGTTTTGTAAACCCTTCACAAAAAAATGGAGACATGTTAATGCCCTAATGTAACCTATGATTATGAATAAGGTAGAAAAATAATTGAGTGCTGCCATCAATTTCCCTATTAGAAATTCTACCTGGGTAGCTAATTTAGTATCAATTAGAAAGAAAAATATGGAAATTCAGCTTTGCATAGATTTTAAAAACCTAAACAAGGCTTATAAAAATGATAAGTATCCTTTGCCTTCCCTTGATGATTTACTAAAAATTATAAATGGTTTAGAGATGGTATTTCTTGGATGGATTTTTTGGGTACAACCAGATATTGGTAGATAGAGAATATAGAATGAAAATTACCTTCATGACCAAAAGGGGGAATTTTTCTTACAAAATAATGCTATTTGGATTGATAAACATTGGAGCCATATTCCAACATGCAATGGATCATGATTTCAAAGGTATCATGGGTAAGTGTATTGTTGTATACATGGATGACTTGACAGTCTTTTCTAAATCTTGATTTAATCATGTCAAACATTTGGAGTCTATTTTTTATAAGTGTAGGGAATTTGGCATTTATTTGAATCCAAAGAAATGTATCTTTAATGTGACTGAGGGTAAACTCCTTGGTCACTTGATAACTAGATATGGCATTTTTGTGGACCTCGAGAGGGCTGAAGCCATATCAAATATACCCTTTTCCAATTCTAAGAAATATTTGAAATAATTTTTTGAGAAGATTAACTTTGTTAGGAAATTTATTTATGGATTTGCTGAAATAGTCAAACCACTAAATGATATGCTAAAGGAGACTACTCAAATTGTCTAATCAATAGAATCCAAGGTGGAATTTCAAGAGATTAAATCTACTATTAAAAAATCTCTAGTTTTGGTAAGTCCATATTTTAGTGCAAATTTTTACCTATACTCTTTTGCTTCTAAACATACACTTGTTGTAGTATTAACTTAGCAAAGAGAAACAAGAGAGCACCCTATCACCTTAAAGAGTACTAATCTAAAGGGTGCTAAACTGAATTACTCCTATTTAGATAAACAAGTCTATGACTTAGTGAAAGTGGTTAAAAAATTTAAGAATTATATTTTGAGAAGTGAGGTCCATGCCATAGTTCCTGATCTAGTTGTTAAGTATTTGTTAAGTCAAAATGAGCTGGGTGAACTAAGAGGTAATTGGATTATGAGATTGTAGGAGTTTGACTTAAATATTTAGCCTGTTAAATTAATTAGAGGACTTGGTCTATCCCACCATATTGTTGAGATACCTACAAGGATAGAGATTAACCAATTAGACTTTGGATTGGATGATTGGTATGGGGATATCATGCATTTGTTAAGATTTGGGAATTGCCCACCCCATCTAAATAGAACTCAAAGAAGAGCACTAAAGTTAAAATTTGCTCATTTTCTACTCAAAGGGGATAAATTATATAGAGAAAATTATGTTGGCATATTATTAAGATATATTGCTCATGATGAGGTAAATGAACTAATGTCTAGTTTTCATGAGAAATTAAGAGTAGGACATCCTTCGGGTTTGGCTACTATGCACAAATATTGATAGCAAGCTACTACTATACTACATTGTTTAAATATGTGCATCATCATGTGAGAACTTATCACAAATGTTAAATCTTTGTAGCCAAGTAGGCTAATCGAGCACTACCATTGCAACATATAATAGATAAACCTTTCATGCAATGGGAATTTGGTTTTGTAGGTGTGATGACCCTAAATTCATCAAAAAAGCATAAATATATATAAAAAACCACTAATTACTATATATGATGGGCTGAAGCAGCAAACATGATGAGGAGTATAGCCCATGAGGTAATTGAATTTATGAAGTCAAATATCATAACAAGCTTTAGAGTTCCTTTAAATTTAGTTTGTGATAATGGACCATCATTTCAATCACTAAATTTTTTGAGTGGGTATACCAGAAGGGGATAGTCCTCAAAATTTCATCCACTTATTATCCCAAAGGAAATTGATTGGTTGAATCCACAAATAAAAATTTGATAAATACCATTAAGAATTTTTTTGTACACAAACCTATACAATGGCATAAATTAATTGAAGTAAACATTGTGGATTGATAGAATAAGACATAAAGAATCTCTAAAAACTTTGCCATTTACTTTACTATATGGAACTAAACCAGTAGTTCCAATTTTAATTAAGATACCTACTTATCAATTTGTACTTGATTATTTTAATGAAATTGAATATGCAGAAGCCTGCATATTAGATTTTATTAATTTTCAATATGAACTTAGGTCTTAGTGTATTTTAATTAGCATTAGGAGACAGTCAAGCATTGGTTCGATAAAAGAGCGAGGGTGAAGGCTTTCAAACTTGCAGACCTGGTGCTTCTATGGAACAAAGCCCATGAAAATAAAGGTAAACACATCAAGTTGTAAACCTTTGTGGATAGAGCCATACCAAATAGAAAAAAAATTGGGTAACAATGCATTTCATCATGAAGACCTAGAAGGTAATTTATAAACTTACCTATAAATGGTCAGTATTTGAAATACTATTTCTTTACTATTCCATCTGCTACATCATTTGAGCAATCATAGAAGCCTTTGTACATATGAATATATAAAAATAAATAAAAGCAAATTGTGTCTAGTAGTTTGACCAACAGTAATTTGGTGTTGGTCTTCTTTGATTTCTTTTTCTTTCCTCTTTTGGGTTTTTGTCTCGGTTTTGTAGATCAAGCAGGGTAATTTTGATAAAAATATGTTTTAGAGAAAAATATAGTAGTGATACATGTTATCTAGAATGATAGAAAAGGGAAAATTTGGATTTTGTACCTCACTCACTGCAACTATTTTAATTATAAAAAGAATTGTTATATTGTTTAGCTAAAGAACTGCCAAGGAATCCAAGAAAAGTTAGTCATGGGAGAAAACTCTGATTCACAAATATATTTTAATTACTATAAATAGCCTATTGGTGCTTGAGATAAAATGGTTAGTTTATCTACTATTTGGTTAATAAAATATCAAGGCAAATGCAACTTTTGAGCCTTTAGTAAGACTTCTTGGCTATTTATCTTACAAAAAAAGATGGAAAAGAAAGAAAAAAAATCCATAATAAAATTTGATAGCTCATATTTTTGAAATAGGTACTTCAAACATGTTCACTAGGGCTATAGATGCTCCATGGCTATGAACCAAGGTCTTATAAAGCTAAGAGTAACTTTGTCAGGGCTATAGATGCTTGAATAGCAACAAAGTTGTGCTCGAGTAACCTTGTGCAATCCAAATAGTTTTATTAATCCCTAGTAATAATTATAAGCCATGGTCATATTAAGAGGAAGTATTTATACACTTGCAATCACACACTAGAGTTATTTTTAAATGGTTTAACCTAGTATATCCTTAGGAAATTTTGATAGGCTAGCAGATGATAGTTAAAGCATTTTGGAAAATCTTTGCAGCAAGGTGTGATACATGATTTAAACTATTTTAAAACAATATTTCTAGGTTCCAAATAGTGCTACTATTTCCCCATAGATATTACCATTTTTTGAGAAGCAACACATCCCACTGATATAAAATTTTAATCTTTTAAAAATTAATTTTATTTCTCGAGGGGACCTTTTTGAAATCTAAAATCGTTGAATATTTTACTAAGTTTTTTTTGGTTTGTTTTATTAATGCTTTTTAAATTGAAGGTTAAAATTTAATTCTACCATGGGTAGCTGATCATTCATAAATAGTTTATAATTTTGGTTTTATCCTCATTCTATTAAAATGTTTTAGTAATTTTCAACCCGGTTGATGTACAGTTTTTCTTTGTCCGTTCTAAAGTAAAATAGACCACCCATTTCTTATATATTATTGAATAAATTTGATTTTCAAATTTATGTAGATTATCTTTTCATTGTAAGTTTTTTATTTCCTGCACACTTTAATAGATTTCTTAATTAAGTGTTTCAAACATATTTGCAAGTTGACAAGGCACCTACACTCAGGTTAGCGCCTACACCTAGGTTGGCGCCTACACCCAAATTTTCAAGGAGATATCTGGATTTTTATGAATTCACTCATAGATAAGGCATCTCGTGTTGAATAAGAGGGAAATCAAGCAGTTGTGCACTTCACGGTACACATTAAAAGCTTCATGTTTGAAGCACCTCTTTTCTATCGTACTCCATATTTTTTGACAACTATTAGCAACTAGCTAGTGAAATAAAAATATCTGTGAACAGTCATTTTTTATTGAAGATAAGGTCAACTAAAAATATCTATGAATAATCATCATTTTATGGAGATGATATCAGGTTGTATCTTCGCAATTTATAGTAGGGGATTTGAAAAGATATTTCGAAGTAGTTTGCATTGATTTGAACTCTATTTAAAAGCAATTTTTTTTATGGTTCCTAATTATGGGATTTTAAATTATTTTTGTTTTACTGGGAGCTTGATATTTTATAAATATTAGGGCATATCTTGAGCCTATATATAATCCCATTAATGTAAAGCAAAGAATGCAAAAACTTGGAATGAATGACTTCTTACAAAAATTAGCAAGTTTGTTTGGATTAATTATTCTATACCTAAGGTTGGTGTGAGATCATCTTTCAGAACAACATGGTCAAGAGTCTAATATTTTCTAGGTTATGATAAGTGCACTATCTTTGTTTTTCGTCTCACTTAGGATTTATTTAATTCGATTGTAAATTTACGATTAATGAAATTGTGCACAACTATTAATTTTATTTTTATTTTTGGTGTGCTTAAGACAATTAGAAACATAAGATTCAGGTTTATGTTTTACTTTGTTCTTACTATGTGCACTTGACTACTGGTAAGAAACACCAATTGAGGCTGGCCTTCTTGTGTTTGTAATTTTCTTTCTATCTTGTGTTTTCTTCATCCCATGATCAAAGTGGACAGTGATCTTAGAAAGCTAGACACCTTCTTCATTTGATTTATCTTATTGTGAAGTTGAGCAATATAATTAAATTCAATAGTTACAATTTGCAACTAGATTAGATATCCTACTCCTTTTCTACCCTACTCTACTTTGCTTTTATTTTTGAGAACATCCATTTTTACACTTCTTAAAATTCTTTATTCATTAAAACTATTGAAATTCAAAGAGCTTTATCTATTTACAATGTAAATATTATAGATGAAAAAAACCCATAGGATCCAAGGTTAGAGGTCGAAGGACCCCTTGTAGATACATAGTAAACCCACTAAAAACTACTTTGAAAGTGGAAAAGAGAAAAAGCATTTTACCCAACTTTGTAACTCATACCTTGGACAATCCAGCAAGTCCTAAAGTAAGAGATATTTATTTCTATTTAAATGATACTCATATTTTTTATTTAAAATATGAATCATAAGGTCCCCATACTATCCTCTTCCTTATATACTCTCTCCCATAAGAATCTTACTTTGAACTACTAACCAAAGAAATGTTGAGGACTTAGGCAAAGCCTCTAATGATCAAACATTCTCCCAAGGAAAATCTTTGGGATAAGTAAATTTTGATTGTTCTAAATCCTCATATCCCAACTTGATCGAGTATCCACCATCCTTTGATAAATTCTAAATCAACTCATCCTTTTGTGTAAAAATTAGTAAATAAAACTCTTGAAGCATCTTTTAAAGTTTTTTAGCAATTTGTTTGAGTTCCTTTCCTTCAACCAAGTTACTAAAATAAATCCATGATTTGGAGTTTTTTCTCATAATAATATAATATTTGACCTTTGGACCTTTACATTCTAGACACTCTTGAGCCAATGGTTTCCATTTTGAGTCAAATATAAGAGGATAAGGCTTCAACTAAGCATTAGACCAAAAAATTTCATAACTCCCCTCATTGGCTAACCATCTAATATGTTTCTTTATCAGTTGCAAACTCTCTAGAACAAAGTTTTATATTGATGATCCTTTGGGTAGAGTTCTTTTCCTAAACAATTTCAATGAATCAATAGAACACATATATTTTTGAAGTAATATTTTTACCAAATTCTTTTCTTGATCTCTGAATAATCTCCACCCAAGCTTTGCTTCTAATGCTAAATTCATAAGTCTACAATTTCATAAGCTTACTTCTCCAATATTATTTTCTTTGCAAACCCTATCCTCCTACTTACAAAGAGGAAATCTAATTTTTTTCTCACAACCTTTCCATAGAAAGTCTCTTTGAATTTTATCAACTTCTAATGCAATACCTATTTGCAGTCTTGAAAGTGACATCATATAAGCAGGAATTGATTGCAAATTAGTATTTATGAGTTGTATTCTTCCTACCATGGTTAAGAAATTACTTTTGCAACCTACCAAGCAAGCTTTCACTCTATCCAAAAAAGATATCTAAAGATCTTTTTTATTTCCTTTATCAAACAAAGGAATACCCAAGTAGGTTGATGGAAATTTTTCTATTTTAAATCCTAAAATAGTCACAATAATTTATTGTAAATCTAGGGCAATATTAATGAAAAAAATCCTCAATTTTGAATTATTTACCAACTATCCAATAGCCTTCTCATAGCATGAAAATATTGAATTAAACTCCATGGCATCATTGACTGGGGGATGGTCAAAAAAAAGTATCATCAACAAATTGAAGATGAAATTCAAAGAGACAATTTTTTGCAACTTGAATACCCTTGATTTTTTCTTCCATTTTTCCTTTGAAAAGGCTCTCCCTAATGCTTTTTTTAGAATAATGAATAAATAAGAAAAAAGAGGATCACCTTAATGAAGTCCACAAGATGACTTGAAGTACCCAACAGGAGAACCATTGATCAAAATAGAAAATTTTGCAATGCTATAACAACATTTAATCCACTCACACCAACTATAATAAAAGCTAAAATTTATGATAATAGATGTAGAAAATTCTTGGAAACCCTATCATATGCTTTGTTCATATCTAATCATCTCTCTTTATCATTATGATAGATGCCATAGGAAAAAAATTGAAAATAAGATGAAAGGATGGTAATATCAAAGGACTGAAACATTCATCCATTGGTGAAGCTTTGTCCCATCAACAGTTTATGGATGATACTTTCATGCTTGGGAAAGCTCTAGAGGAAGAAGCTTTTGAGTTAAAAAAATTTCTTGATTCTTATGAAAAATATACGGGTCAAAAAATAAATTATGAAAAAGCAGGATTATATTTTTAAACATGGAGGAAAGTATAAGAGATAAAATAATTAAAGTGTTGGGATGTAAGGAGGAAAATTTCCCTATCACCTATCTTGGTTTGCCTTTGTTTATAGGCAAAATGAAAGATGAACTTTGGAATCTTATTATTGATAAATTTAATAGGAAACTTCAAGGCTGGAAGGGATCTCTATTATCCTCTATGAGGAAAGTACAACTTATTAAACACACGCTTCAAAGCCTCCCTATTTACTTCATGTATTTTCTAAGGATGTCAAGGAAAGTGGAAGATACTTTAGAAATACCACAAAAAAAATTCTTATGGGATGGCACTTAATGTAAAAAATATATACATCTGGTAGCCTAGGATACTTTCTATCAGTCTTTATAGAATGGGGGTCTTGGACTGAGGAAGTTGAGAGATTTAAATAGATTCCTTCTAGCTAAACATGGTTGGAGGCTTTGCACTAGAGCATCAAGGAAATGGGTTAGCATTATCCAAAAAAATACTTGGAGGGAATAAACCACTTTATCATTTTTTCTAATCCTCCATGTGGGTCTATTTTTTTGTAAAATATTATCAATAGTAGGAAAGTTATATGGCAAGGTCTAAAATTGAGAGTAGGCAAGGGGGGCAAAATAGAATTTTGAAAAGAGCTCTGGATTCAAAAGGAACCTCTAGCAAACTATAAAAATCTCAAAAATATTAAAGAACATTTAACCATAACCTATGGTAAGAAAATTAATGATTACATTCATAAGGTGGGTGATTTTTAGGAGTGGAAAATCCTACAAGAAGATATCCAACGCCCAGGGGGTAACGATTTGCAAAATATTTTAAGGGGTTATTATTTATGTAGAGGTTCAAAGGAGGATAAAATAAATTGGGGAAGAAACCAGCAAGGCCATTACTTGGTGAAGGATGGATATAGAGTCTTGGGCAAAGTAGACTTAGATAAATCCAATATTAAAATAATTTGGAAGATAAACATCATCTCTAAGCTTTCTATATTTTTATGGAATTCCATTCTCAATAAGATCCTCACAAAAGATAATATGTTCAAAATAGGGATTGTGGTTCCAACTGTTTGTGTGTTGTGTAACAAAGAGGATGAGTACGTGGACCACTTGTTTAGATCTTGTGATTTTTTTTTGTGATATCCTAAATATGTTATTAAGATAATTTAATATTTCTTGGGTCATTCTAGATTCTCTAATCAGGATTTGGAAACATTGGCACTTAGGAAGAAATATTTTTTGGAAAAAATGCATTCCACATATTTGTTGGAAGATTTGATTGTAAAGAAAAAAATGAGTGTTCAAAAATAAAAACTGAGGAATAATTGGGATTTATGCCATGATAAAAATAGCCCTCTTGGAAGATTGTATTAAAAAAATTATTGACCAGGAAAATATTGCAATGATCCTCTCTAGAAATAAAAGATATCTTAAATATAGAAAAAATCAATTAGGTGAGACTAGATACTAGATGGGAACGTCCTCACAAAGGCTAGGTAAAAATTAACTTCGATTGGGATGTGAAAGGAAACCCAAGTCATGCTAGTGGTGGGGGACTCATCAAGAATGACAAAGGTCATGTAGTGGTTGCATATGTTGAGGATCTAGGAATTACCACAAATCACTAAGATGGAGCAAGGGTGATGCTTACGGGCCTTCAAATTGCAGTGAATTTAGGTTTTAGGAGAATTGTTCTTGAGGGGGATTCCAATAATATTATAAATTTCCTTCAAAAAAGTGAGCTAAATAATTCTAGTATTTTCCAAATATAGATGCGAGGACTATTTTTGAAAACCTAGAAGAAAGTCAAATTAAATATATTTATAGAGAGGGAAACAAAGTTGTCGATAAAATGACAAATATGGCAGTTAATATGAGAATTTCAAGGTCTATTCATATGCCCCCATGGAATTGAAAGAGGTTATAAGAATTGATAATAAAGCTAGCAGATACAGAGGGTAGAGCAAAGCAGAATACTTATTAGGATCATACAATGAAGGATTTAAGCACACTAAATTTCATTGTTGTCATTGGTTTCTTTATCAATTATGTAAAGCATTGAGCACTACATAAGCCTTGTCAAATAGAAGGATAGCAGGAGGGATATTTTTTCAACTTCTCCATTAGCAAGTTTAGCCCTGGTTTGTTTGTTTTACTAAGATAGGGCTATCTTGCATTTGTATGATCTTCTATTATTTTTTCTTGTACATATTTCGAGCTCTTTGTAAAGGGTTAGGGTCCTTCAACCTCCTCTTTTATCAATACCAAAAAAATATATCTAATTTCAAAAGCATACCTAGTTTTTCATGGAATGAAGAGAATGTATGGCCTCTTGTGCAATAATTATACCATCAATAATTTGTTTACCATGAACAAAGCCACCTTGTTCCTCTAAAATAAGACATCCTAGAATGCCCTTCAAAATATTTGTCATAATTTTTGAAATGATCTTATAAATCATATTACAGAGGCTTATTGGACAAAAATTATAAAAATATTGTGTCACCTTTCTTGGGAATCAAGATAATAAAAGTAGGATTGATCTCACTTATTATAGCCTTCCTTTTTCGGGCCTCTTCAACTACATATAACATATCACTCTTAAATAAATCCCAAAAAATTAGAAAGAAAATTGTAGGAAATCCATCAAGGCCAAGTGCCTTATTAGGATGGAAAGAGAAAACTGCTTCATGGAGCTCCTCCATAGATATCTTATTCATCAATATTTCATTTTGCCTTTGAGTGATAATTGATGGAATATTTTGTACAATTTTTTCTTATGCCTCCTCATATTGCCTAGAATATGATAAAATAGTTTTGAAATAATTAATTGTTTCCTTACTTATATCTTCCTTGTCCTCAATGTTTCTTCCATCTAGAGTTATAATATTTTTTATATGATAAATAATTGTTTTTGTTATAGCATGACAAAAATTTGTATTTCTATATCCTTCCTTGAGCCATTTCTCTATAGATTTTTGGAATTAATATGACTCCTCCTTTTTCAATGTATTATGATAATCAGAAAGTAAATGTTTTTATTTCATATGAGAATTCTAATCCATTCCATTAATTTCTACTAACTCTTGTAAATTTTTGAGTTTGGATTCAATTTCTTTTTTTTTTCCTTTAAAAACGTTACCAAAATATTTGGCATTCCATATCTTCATTTGCTCCTTTATATATTTCAACTTTTTAACAAACATGTACATATACGATCCTTCAAATTTTGATTCACCCCGCCATAACATAACCATTTGGAATAAATTAGGGTCTTGGATCCACATAGACTGGAAATGAAATGGCTTTGGATGACCATTATTAGGTAACTCACAAGTCAAAAGAATGGGTTTGTGATTTGATCCTACTCGTAATAAATTATTTGAAGATATTGTATACTTTTTTTGCAACCATTTATTGGATAACAAGAATCTATCTAGTCTTTTTGCTATATGATTTTTCCCAATGCATCTATTATTCCATGTATATTGAAAGCTTGAGTGACTAACATCCCAAAGATCATTTGAATTAACAAATGAAGTAAAATATTGCATTGATTTAGACCATCTTGGAATGCCACCCTTCTTTTCCAAAGGAGATAGAACAATATTAAAATCACCCCCAAGAATCTATAGATCACAATGAATCATCATTGTATTTGATAAAAATATACTAAGGTCCTTCCAACATATTTCATGAGGAGTAACTATAGATGGAGCATATACATTTATAACCCTAACTTTGGTGCTTTCCTCTTTACTACAAATTAATCCAACAACCCAATTACTTTTTGCTAATAGTTGTCTATCTCATTTACATTTGTCCTATATTATTGCAATACTGCCTAAAGCTCCTATAGAAGAAACTTTAAACAATCACCTGTATTCCAAATATTTTTAAAAGCATCCTTACATTCCTCATTGCTTAATTTTATTTCTTGTATTAAAATAAACTCAGGGCTATAACAACCTATCAATTCCTTAATAACTCTTGTTTTAGGGGTTTTATTCATACCCTTATTATTCCATGATATCATTTTCATCATCAACACTTTTTATTTTTATTAGTGGGCTTAGCCCCACTTCTTGTTAACACTTGTGATATTTTTATTTGGCTTCCCAAATCAATATACTTTTGAGTTTATTTTTCTCTTTGTTCCTGCTTTTATGGCCTTCCTCTCCTTCTTCCATTCCTGCCAACACTCTCATCTTCATCAATCTCTTCCATTTTTTCATATTTTCAAAATGAGACTTGTTTTCTAAAGATTTATGTTGTGCTAAAGAGTCACAAGTGTAAGGAATGGCCTCATTAGCATTTTTTTTATTTATGTTGCTTTGAAAAATCTAAATTGCATAGATAATCCTCCATAGTCATCACTTTCTTATGTTGGCCTGAAAACCCTAAATTTCCTTGGATATCCTCCATAATATTTTCTTTACTATACTACTCTTGAAATCCTAAAGTGCAAGGAATACACTTCGTAATAATTTCATTTTTATTTTAAGGAGAATATTTTAAGCTACTTAATAATAATTAATGTGATTTACCTAGATTAAGCTTGACCTCCTTCACCTCATTTGCTTTAATTTTTTTCTCCTCATCTTCCTTTGTTTTAAAAATTTCCCTTCCTCTCTTCCTTTGAACCTTTAGCTCCTATATTTGAACTTGTGCATTGTACTTCCTCATACCCCATATCATTTTTTTCTTCTAATAGCTATTTTGAATGAATTTTAATGGCTTACCATATAATTATGTAGAGGGATTTTCTAGCCACTTTCTTAGGAGTTAAAAATCCTTGATTTGACCTAGCTTCTCTTGTGATATGATCTCCTTGTTTCAAATTGAAGCTACCCTCATGCCCAAAAAATTCCATCTCTTCCTCCATTTTCACTTTACAGTCTCTTGTCATGTGCCTAATGTTTTCATAATCCACTTGTTGCTCTCATTCTCTTGATTTAGATTTAATCCTAATCGACTATGGAAAAGGTTAAGAAATTTCCATGGCAACACATATTTGAGTGTATACAACATGTCTTCTCTCCTTAGTAGTTGGTCCCTCCTAGATCAATTTACCTAGAGTACTACCAATATTCTTCAAAACCTCCTTATTGATGAGTTAATAAGGAAGTCCAAAAATCCTAATCCATATCGGAATCATTTTAATAGTTTTTGTATCCACAAAAATAATTCTCACTATAAGGTCTATAATATAATGCATCTTTACCCCTAAACCACAAGCCTCCATCCATTATTTTATCCCTTATTTCTAAACTAAAGAAAATAATGAGGAAAAATCCTTTTGGAAGAAAAGTCATGAAGTAATTTGAATTCAATCCCCACTTCCACTTAAACCAATTTTGAATCTCAAAAAACCTGGCCAATATCCATGAAACTTACATATTAACCCTCTATATTTAAGAATCATTATATCATGCTCGATCATCTCATCCTTGATA
This sequence comes from Wollemia nobilis, assembly GCA_028583015.1. NCBI lineage: Eukaryota > Viridiplantae > Streptophyta > Pinopsida > Araucariales > Araucariaceae > Wollemia > Wollemia nobilis. Next base: position 825,646 of record JAQPPZ010001579.1, on the reverse strand, counting down.
ATCACTTATGGTGTAGAATTTGCTACCTAGACTAGGTTTGCCATAGATTATCTCTTCCTCTTATTGCTAGATAGGGAATCCAAACTTCTAACTTGGTCATTCATACTTTTAGTAAGGACTTTCACAAATGACTTTCCTTCCATGTTACCTAGATTTTATTCAAATGAATCCTTTAAATTCTCCAAAGATCTAGAATAAGAAGTGGAACTTTTTCCTTGATCACACTTTGCTTTTGACTTTCTACTTTCCTACTCACACTTCCTCCTCACTCCTAGCTCACGCTCTCACTCGCTTTTGGCTACACTCACTCTCAGCTTGTGCTCGTGCTCGCTTTTGGATACACTCACTCCCAGATCAAGCTCACACTCGCTCTTAGCTACACCCACTCCTGGATCACTCTCACACTCAATTTTAGATGCACTAACTCTCGGCTTGCACTCACACTCACTTTTTGCCGCACTCACTCTCAACTCATGCTCACACTCACTTTAGGTTGCACTCACTCTTGACTTGTGCTTGCACTCACTTTTAGTTGGTTCTCCCTAGCTTTTCCTTGTTAGAATCCTTTATTTTTTGAATTTCCCTAAAGTTATGGAAGAAGATGAGACTTGCTTCCACTTGGTATTTAAACTTATTTTAAATTAGGAAATTAGTAATTTAATTTTTTAAATTGAAGTAAATTCAAATTTCTAGCAACTAATAAATTTTAGATGTTAACTTTAATTTTAATTATTACAACTTTAGTTTCTTAATTATTTTAATTATAATTTATTAAATTTAAATTTAGTTAGAAATTTTTATTTATCCATCATTTATTTATTAATATTTTTATCTGCATAGGTTTTATTTTGAATTATTCATTTTTTAGGTATAGAGTGAAAGAAAAAATATATTTACATTAGGGATACAGGCTAAATATTATAAAACTTCAATAAGGAGAGGGACTATGTAAGCCATGATATATTGTTTCTAAGACTTAATTAGTTGACATAATTCCATATAATGTTGTCTTTATCATTTGTGCTTTGCACACTAAGTTCAAACATTGGGAGGACTATGAAAATAGTTTGCATCAAATCAATAATTAACCTTTTAAAATGTAATTATTTTATAAAATAAATAAATGGGATTTTTTTAGTTAATTTAATGGTCTACATGAAATATCTAAATTAAATATGAAAAATATTACCAAATAAAATTTACAAAAAGTAGATCATATAATGAAATCAAATCATTCATCATAAAATATGTCATTGCCAATTGATTTATACAAGTATCTACTTGTAATAGTATATAATAAACGCATATTACTTAAGTCAAAATTTTAAAATACTTAGATCCATGTCAATTATAGAATCAATTAATATACACTATTAAATTTTTCAACTTATTTTGAGGTATTCTAGAGCAATAGTAAACAAATTGCAATCACATGAATGTATTGTAATCCTTACATTATGGTAGAAACTCTTGTGATAAACGTCTAGGTATGCGACATTTTTAGGGCATGGCTTTATGCCTAAAGTCTACCTTTTGATACTAATGACATTGTTATGGGTATAATTTTGTTCTTGGGACTTGGTTTTGATCCATTCAAGAAGTATTAGAAATATTAGAGGGAGAACAAGAATTTTAGTAATCAACTTTATCGTAAATAGAGTTCCCAATAACTTTGTAGCAAAAATGTTAGAATAAGTTTAATGTGTACTTTATCTTATGAATGATATGAAACTTGTCATAATATCATATAGGCTATTATGCCTATATGTATATATACTCACATATCTTGTAATACATCTCTTTTCAATCATGTCATTTGGTATCAAAGTAGGTCTCCTTTCTGCCTAAAATCTTGAGGGGGGAATTGCCTCTTTAGCAATTCTTCTCTCCCCTAATTTGGTGATGCACCTCCATTCCTTCCTTATCCAAAATATCAAGGAGTATGCTCTCCACTTTACTAGATCAAAAACTAGAAATCCAATGGAGAGAAATTCATGGCTACCCCTAAAGCTTAATTGCTTAGATCCATGAATCTGGTTTGGGATAACTTTGGTCATTTTATCTAAAAAAAGGGAGAGGGTGAAGCCCTCGGGACTTCCCAAGAGGTCACCCATCCCAGTCCTACTCTAGCCAAGGATTCTTAATTATAGAATTTTTATGGGATCCGCTATCACTGAGTTCTAATGGGATTTGTGGATCCTTTTTTTGGATCCTAAAGCCACCATAAATCTATAATTTTTCTTCTACTTGCAAAAATGTTTGGATATGATTGGATACTCAGATGAATCAACCTCCAATTTTCTTTAGCATACTCCATTAGTAAATTTTAAAAGGTGCCACCAAGAATGCTATGTGTTGGGATCATCTGCATATTACCTTCACCATTGCCTTCAAATACAAACAAATCGATGAATCTGGATCACTCCAAAAGTATCTACTACAACCTAGTGTGACATGTTAAATGAGATCATGGTACACCTAGAGGCCTTTGGCAAGTCCCTATTGGAGCTCTTAAACATCAATATGTGGGTGTTCTCCTTGTAGTATGACATGAAGCGGAGCCACATTGCATGCTTCATTGACCACACCCTTTGGAGCGCATGAGAGAAGGTGCATGATTTTTATCGTGGTCATATGTATTTTTATTATGGATCTCCAACACCATTTCAAGACCTTATAGTACATACCTCAATAGGAGCAATGTAGAACTAGTGGTGTACTGAAGTCGCAATACATATGAAAAATATTTCATCAAAGAAGAAGGTGATGAGATCGATTCCTAGGCATGAGGGGATGTAGGTTTATGTAGATGCTTGTTATTTATTTTAGCTTTATAATAGCATGATGTAGGCTAAAAATTATCACAACCATTTTGATAAATGGGAAATTCATGCATAGGAGTGCCCCTAAATAGTAGGAGTCATTTCTTCAACAAATTAGTCGAGGTAGTGTTCAAGGTAGTAAGGGAACCCTCCCACCTTGAGGGAAACAAGATCCTCTTGTTGAATCCCAATAAGGTGCCCTACATAGTGTGTATTCTATATTGAATGCCCTTCCTTCTAGCGCTCTCAACATGATCATAGGGATGATTCCCTACCATTCTAGACTTGGTCAGATACGACATTCTCATGATGTTTCCATGTGATCTACTTCATTACTAGAAACCCCTAATTGTGGGGACTAGGATTTATTATACCACATCATGGATGTGATTTTTTTAAGTAAACTGGAGGTAACTTTAAAATAGCTAGTCATTGGCTAACAGATTGGCACCTATCATGGAGATTTATAATGACAATGGATGCTAATGTTTGATTGTCCATTTGATGACATGTGGCAGTTTGGTTGATTTGAGACCACCTTCTTGCCACTTGGAGGTCCAAAACCTCCTACATGGATCCACTTGCAGGTGATTGAGCCCCCATTGTCAAGGGAATTTTTCTTTTTAAGGTATATGCATAGTGGAAAAGGCATGCTAGACTTTAAATATATTTAATTTTTCCTATGGCTATTGTAATTGGAAAAATGAAGGCAGCCCATTAATGTTATTTTTAATCATACAATTATTTTGAAATCTCATTTTCAAAATATTATCCTACAAGGGAAATCAGAAAACATGCAAAATACTCTACATTTAATTTTGCTCTTATTTTTACTTCAATGAGAGCCTATTGTATTTCCCACAAATCAAGGCCCCATTCAGATCCAACTATAGCCTTATATATAGTCATTGGAAAAAAAATTTGAGCCAGACACATTGGTGATGTCCAAATTTAGTTTTGAAAATATTTAATATATTTTTTATGGATTGAAATTTTTGTATTATGGAGTGCATTTTTGGTTGAACCCAACACTCCTTGGAAAATGTAAGCAAACCTAGTACCTAGTAATCTTCTCTATAGCACCTAGTAGCCTAGTAGATGTAGTGACTAGTTATCCATGCACTCTGATAGGATGAGAAGGTTACCATAAGTACACTTATAACTCTAGGGACCATAAAATCTTGACACCTTGGACTCTATTCGAAGACTACAGAGTTTCTTTACCACTTTGGAAATTGAATTTTGAAGACTATAAATATAGATACTTCAGAAGATTATTTCTTTTTCCATCCTCAAATTTTAGATTCTAGTCTATGGCTCATAATTTTTTTTATTTGGAATGCATTTCTCATATAGCTCAACATGATTGTATAAAGTTACATTTTCGGTAGATACCGACACCTTTTAGATGAGTTTCACCATGAGCAAGGATCATACCCATGGTGAACCTAGTAAGTAGTAATCTACAGAGGCAACAAACCTAAAGGTTGATCCAAAGGCAACAAAACCGAGGAAGAGGCTAATCCAGAGGTAATAAACCTAAAGGTTAACCCTGAGGCACTAACATAAAGGTTGAACCAGAGGCAACAAACCTAATTAAGCAGTTAACCCTAAGGCAATAGACCTAGAAATGAATTATGGATCTAGCAATATTCTTCAAAGAGCAAGAGCCAAAAAGCACAAGCTTAAACATTATTTGTTGTGTATTAGAAAAGTACACATTAAGGGAGTATGTTAGAATAAGTTTAATGTGTACTTTATCTTATGCATATTATGACACTTGTCATAATCTCAAATAGTCTCTTATGCCTATATATATGCACTGACATCTCTTGTAATAAATCATATCTTTCCAATCCTGTCAAAAAAATATGAGTAATGGACCTCTAACTATAAAATATGAGTAATGGATGAAATGTTATAGTCTCGTATCTCTTCTCAAAGATTGCTTGCATTATACTCTATTTTTTGAGCCAAAAAATCATTATGCTATTTTCCTTATTATTTTTTTATGTTATAATTTGTTATACTCTATTATTTTTAAATTTCACCCTTTCTTGATCTTCCTTTAACTTGAAAATTTGAGTTTTGAATCACTCAAAATTTGAGTTTTATATTAGTGGTACCAGAGTTGTCTGTATTTTGAGTGTATGCCCCCAAAAATGAGATTAGTCTATCAACATTTCTGGTATCACATATGATATTCCTCTAATTACCTCCCTTTAATTATAAAAAATATCAAATATGAACTAGATTGGACAACATCAAGGTAATCAATCCTTGTAAGGATTAAGTGAAGCCCTTGTAAAATAGAGGAAGGAGACGGATCCATTTGATCAAATATTTAATGTCTCTCTACTACAAATTTTACAATCTCCCCTACACAATATCTCATTTCCCTAGCACCATTTAGTGCTCCCACAAATTTTAAGGTGTAGGTGAATTTTGATATTCCTACTTGTGAAGGAAAATTAAAGTTGATGACCTAGAAAATTGGTTGGATAAGTTATCCTAATACTCATCTATAAATAATTTCATTGATAATGATAAAATATTTTTTGCACTTTTTAAAGTTTTATTACTTGTTTAAAATTGGTTGGAATCCTAGATAATGAATATGGAGTAGTAAGCATATGGGATTATTCCATGATGATGTCAAGGAAGAATATTATCATATGGGATCCTATGAAGACTAATGCATATCATGAAAATAATTGCAACAATATAAATACCAATTTGTTCAATATTATATTGATGCTTTCTATTATATAGAATCAAAACTAAGTATTCAAGATAAGGCATCAAACCCTCAAGTACTATAGTGGGCTGCAATCATACATGTGAGTGAATATGGACCTCTTAAAATTTAATACATTGGGAGAGATACAAAATTCCTATAAAATTGGAGTAGAAGCACAAAAACAAAAATAGAAAAGGGAAGAAAAATAAAAAGGTGGGTGAGTAGCCAGAGGAGAAGATACAAAAAAATAGAATGAATAATTTCATCGGGGATGGCGAGATCAGGAGCAGGAGCATGAGCAGGAGCGGATGCAGGACTGGGGATAGGTTCAGAGAATGGTGCAGGATTCTAGGCGAGATCAGGTTTGGGATCAAGATCAGGCACGTCAGGGCTCGGTCTCAGGCCTATAGGACCCTCAACGGGCCCAGAGGATGGCTCTATGCCTTATCTGAATGGCGACCAGGATGGGGACAACATATTGGGCCCTGGCCCCCAGGCCAACCTCAATGTGAGTGTAGGCCTAGGGAAAAAGCCCCCTGATCCTGGGTAGGGCTCTATCTCGGGCGGGCCCAAACCCTCCTATCAGCAGATCTTGGTGGGCACCAGGGCCCCTTCCCAGGCCCTAGGGCTAGGTATTTCCCTTGAGGGCACCCACATTTTTATTCAAGAAAAGTTCTACTCATCCCTGGTAGCTGGTTCCTCTGCCTCCCTAGTAGGGAAATTCCTAGGAGGGTGCCTAGACATGGAAACTGTCCACAGATGGGTGGCTACCAAATGGAAGGTTTTCGAGCATATTCAGCTAGTTACCCTAACCAAGGGCTTCTTCATCATCAAACTAAATAATAGTGAGGATGCCAAAAAGATCCTGTCGGGTGGGCCCTATTTTTTGGGGCATAAAAGTGTCTTCCTTAGGCGTTATGGAGTTGACTTCCACCCCAGCACCCAAAGCATCAAATTTACCCTAGTCTGGGTTCGTCTCCCAGACCTTCCCTTCCACTTGTGGCACGAAGACATCCTAAGACTCATTGCTCAGTCGGTCGAGGACTTGGTGGCCTTTGACCCTGCTACCAAGGCAGGATCTCGAATGGTGCATGCCAGATTTTGTGTCAATGCCAATCTCAAATCTGAACTCCCCTCTTCGGTGACCATCTCTTATGGGTCCTTCTTTTGGTGCCACCCCCGATCTATGAAAACAAACCTACTTTCTACCCCACCTGCTGCACTCAGGGTCACCTCTCCCACCAATGCCCGATATCCAGAAAGGTTGATGGCCCTATCCCCAAACTCCCTTCCCAATCAGGTTGGGCCCCATCTCGAGGACCCCCTCATGATGGCCTCAGATCCTAGGCCTGGACCAACAAGGAGGCCCCCCTTCTACCCTAAAGGACTCTCATGTGGACCCCGGTCTAGAGGGTGGTCTTCCCCAGGTTTCCCCTTTTGCTACTCCCTCCCTTGGGTCGTCTTTCGAGGCCCCGATCCTAGGTTCTCCCTCCTTGCCTACTTCGAATCCCTCCCCGTAGGCCCTTGCTTGCACCCCCCTCCAGGCATGCGAGCCACCCGAGCTCCTTTCCCCGTCGGCTCCCACCTCTATCGGGGCCCCCTTCTCCCCCCCCACTCCCGCTATCCCCCCATCGACCCCCCCCCACCCCTCCCGGTGATCCCTGTTGGGCTTCCTCCCTTGGAGTGTAGATCTAAGAGGTCAGAGGAAGAGATTGAAGCTAGTTATCCATTCAGGCCCAATGAAGTCAACCCCAAGATGACCCGTAGCAGGACTTTTGCCACATACTTTGGTAGCAAACTCAAAAGAGGGTGGCCCACCCTGGGCGACCAACGGACTAGGATCACTAAAGATGACATAGCCAATGGCTCCTAGGAAACTCTCTCTGACGTAGGTGCAAGCTTCTCCAAGACGGACGCCATCCGACCCAAACCCCCCGCTCAAGCCAAGAAGGGGGGCAAGCGACCCCACAAGGGTGTCAAATGAAGCTCATCACCTAGAATATTAGGGGACTCAATGGGGCCCCCAAGAAAAGGATCCTCGTCCAACTTCATAGGGATCATTGCCTGTCCTTCCTCCTTCTTTAGGAGACAAAAATAGATGACGTTGTTGCCCGACGTGTAGCCCAAGCTACCTGGCGTAATTATGAGTCCCTGTCTACCCCTACGGTTGGCTCAGCCGAGGTTTTTTTGTGCATGTGGGACCCCTGGTATTTCAACGAAAGACTCATATCTTCGTCTCCTAGAATAATCAACATTTTGGTCCATTGTGTGAAGTCAAGGTGATCATGGATTTTGTCCAACATCTATGCTCCTAACAGCCCAGTCGAGAAAGCGGCCTTATGGAAGGAAATTAGTTCGATGAGAGAAGCCTTTGCCCCCCTACCCTAGATCCTGGTCGGGGACTTCAATAGTCCCCTGTTCCTCTCTGATAAAATTAGGGGCTCAACGGTTTAGGGCAAGAGCATGGAGGACTTTGGAGCCTTTATCACCCTCAATGAGCTCATGGACGTCATCTTGAAAGGAGCTAGGTTCACTTGGTCCAATAGAAGAGCGGGAGCAAACCATATCCAGGTCAGACTAGATAGAGTTTTCTTGTCCAAGGAAGCCCTTCCCATGTTTGTCGATGCCACCCTGTTGGCCCTCCCCAAAATCGGGTCTGATCACAGCCCCCTCCTCCTTGAAACCGATCATCGCCCCTCCCCCAAGAGGTATTTTCAATTCGAGTCCATGTGGCTACATCACCTTGACTTTCGGGCCCAGGTAGGCCACTGGTGGGCTCCCCCAGTCCCCGGACGCCCCGCTGAACAAGTCTTCTACAAGCTGAGATGCCTCAAAGAGCAACTCAAGGTATGGAATAAGGAGGTGTTCGATAATATCTTTGAAAACAAAGCAATACTTAAAGAAAAACTCGAAGACCTCGAGTCTAGATTTCAAGCAGGCTCCCAAGACCCGGGGCTCAGGGAAGAGGAACGCCTTGCTCTCAGTGAGTATCACAACATTCTGGCTAGGGAAGAAACCTTTTGGAGATAGAATTCGAGAGCCCTGTGGCTCTAAGATGGTGACACAAACACTAAGTTCTTCCATGTGTTGACTCTCAGGAACAGGGGTTCCAATAGAATTGCTGAGTTGGTGGGCAGCAACGATAGAATCATCAAGGAAGAAGAGGACATCCGGGCTGAAGCCACCCACTTCTTCCAGGAGCTCCTGGGTGACAGCCCCCCCAGGTCCCCAGAAGTGGCTGAATCCCTTCTGGAATATATCCCTTCTTCTGTCTTGGCCATGGCAAATGAGATGCTTGTGCAGCCCTTGTATGACTCCGAAATCCATGCTACCACTTTTTCCATGAAGGTTGAGGCGACCCCGGGCCCGGAAGGATCTCCCCCCAATTTTTCCAATCATTTTGGGACATCGTCGGGCAAGAAGTGTGTGCTGCCATTCGAGACCTGTAGACTACCAGCTCCATCCCTAGAGGTATCAATTCCACTTTCATAGCCCTGATCCCCAAGACCCAGGTAGCTAGATCCCTCTTAGATTTTTTCCCCATCATCTTGTGCAATGTCCTATACAAAATCTTGACTAAATCCATGGCCTCCCGCCTCAAGGATATCCTTCCCCTGATTATTGCCCCCTGTCAGGGCAGCTCGGTCAAAGGCAGACTGATCATAGACGGTGTCATAATCATGCACGAGGCCATTCACTCGATCGTCCTATCCAAAAAGGCCTCCTTTCTGCTCAAGCTGGATATGAACAAGGCCTTTGATAGAGTTGACTGGGATTTCCTGTCCAAGGTCCTCCTTAAGTTCGGGTTCCACCCCTCCTAGGTTAGGCTCATAAGCAACTATGTGTCCTCCCCTTGGTTCTCTATCCTCGTCAATGGGTCCCCTATCGGGTTCTTCCCCAGTTCCAGAGGCCTCCACCAAGGTGACCCCCTATCCCCGATCCTCTTCATCATACTGGCTAAGGCCCTAGGGTGTACCATCTCGGGCGCTGTGACCCGCAGTCTCATTTCAGGCATTAGGCCTACGCCGGGCCTACCCCCTGTGTCCCACCAGTAGTTCATGGATGACACCATCCTCGCCACCTCTACCTCAATCCCTCAAGCCAAGACCCTCAAGCATATCCTGACCCTGTACGAGGAGGTGGCCGAGCAGAAAATCAACCTCCAAAAAAGCAATATTTTCTTCATCCATACTCCCTTGGCTAGATAGATCAGAATCGAGCGAATTTTGGGCTACACCCTTGGTTCCCTTCCCTCCTCTTACCTCGAGCTTGCCCTGTTCACAGGTGCATCCTCCAAGGCCCTGTGGGGTGGGGTGATTGAGCAGATTCAGAGGAAGCTAGCCCCTTATAAAGGTCACATCCTCTTGTAGGCTGGCAGAGCCACCCTCTTGGCGGAAGTCCTACAAAGCATTCTGATATACTTCATGTTAGTCTTTAGAATCCTGGCCTCTATTGCAGCTCACATCGAACAAATTTAGAAACAATTTCTCTAGTCGGGCATCAAAGATAAGAAGAGGATTCCCCTGGTCTCCTAGCCCCTAGTCTACCACCCCAAATGCAAGGGAGGGATCGGTCTCAGGCGGGTGACCCTCATGAACAAGGCCCTCTTGGCCAAGCACGCCTGGAAGGTGTTCGCCAACGCCCCTGATGAGTGGGTCAGCATCGTGCACAAGAAATACTGCCACCATCACCCCTTTCTCAACGAATCCTAGCCCCGAGATGGATCAGCCTTCTGGAAGTCCCTGATCTATGCCAAAGACATTATTCGGAAAGGGACCAGATGGATACTCGGGGACGGAGCCAAGATCAATTTTTGGGAAGACAGATGGATCCTTGATGAGGCCCTGACTGCTGACAGAGATTTCCTCATCCTCAAACTAGGGCTGGCGGACAGAGGGCCCAAATTTTTGGCCTATATTTCCCAGAACCAAGGGCGGGTTACTTGGAAACCCATCCTAAACCCCAGGCACCCGCTTCAAGCCTCCAGGCTTTAGCGTCTCCTCAAGGTGACTGTTATTCCGTCCTTCGAGGTGATGACAGATGTGTCTGGCATGGCACTCCTAGTGGTGTATTTTCTGTCAAATCTGCCTACAACCTTCAAAGAGTCCCCGACGAGGTTCCCTTTCCAGCCCGATAGGTGTGGGCCAATAAGCTGATCCCCAAAATCAACCACTTCATCTGGGCGATCGTCCAAAACAAGATCTTGACTATCGAGAACCTGATCAAGAGGGGCTTCTAGATCCTGAACAGATGCTTCCTCTGCTATGCTTCTTGGGAGTCCACTAATCACCTCTTTATCAGATGTCCCTTCTCTTTTGAAGTCCTGGGCCTCATCCTTTCCTAATTCATTATTCAGTGGGTGGCCCCCAACTCCATCTCTGGCCTCCTATTTCAGTGGCCCAAACCCTTCACCCATCCTTTCATCTGCTTCCTCTAGGTGTCTTGCCTTCCTCATCTGCTTTGGTAACTCTGGCTTGAGTGCAACAGCAGAGCCTTCTCCTCCTCGGCCTATTCCCCCTAGTGGATAGCGACCAAGGCGGTGTCCTTCGCCCTCGATAATTCCTGTTCCATCCCCTTGATCGAGGCACCCTAGCGACTGGGCAAGGTCACCCTCCTATCATCCCTGGGAGTTTAGCTTCCCCCCCGATCCCCCCCGCCCCCTCCCGACATTCTATGACGAGGTGGATTGCCCCCTTGGATGGGTCAAGATTAATTTTGACGGAGCTTCTAAAGGAAATCTCGGGCCCTCTAGAGCGGGCGGGGTCATCAAAGACTATCATGGGGCCCTGATCGTGGCGTACGCTGCACCACTTGGCATCCAGACTAACAACTTCATTGAAGTAGCAGCTCTCCTCAGTGGGTTGACTACCCTCAGGGAGTCCACCTCAAAAGTCATCATCGAGGGTGATTCCCAAGTTATTATCAAAGCCACCCATAGCCCGGGAAATTGCTCTTGGTGCATTCATAATTCCATTTGAGAAAGCCTCACCATTCTCCAAGGACCCCTCGACCACGCATTTTGACATGTGTATAGAGAAGGCAATAGGGCTGCCGACTTCATGACAAATCAAGCCATCTCAGCTGAAGACTCCATCTCCTAGACCACGAACTTCCCTGAAGCTCTAGTCCAAATAGCTTCGCAAGACTATACTAGCATCGATGAAGGCCCTGGTGCTTAACCCACCTCGAGTCAGGGTCGTGAAGTCTCACTGCAGTGCCCCTCAGTGGCCAGGGGATTTTCTTGTCTGTTCCACCATGTTAACTGGCCTAGTCCCTTTCTTGCTTGTGAGGCAGGAAGGACGATGGCAATTGCGGGAGCGGGAGTGGGAGCAGGAGAGGGAGCAATACTGGGAACTGGTTTGGAGACTGGTGTAGGTTTCTAGATAGAAGCGAGATCAGGATAGAGGTCGGGTACATCAAGGCCTAGAATCGAGCCCGAAGGGCCCTTTATGGGCCCTAAGAAGGGCTTAGAGACCGAGCAGAATGGTGGCCAGGGTGGGGATGACATCTTGGGCCCGGGCCCTCAGGCCAGCCTTGATGCATCATGTCGACTGGCCCCCATCCTTTTCTTGCTCGTGAGGAGTGGAGCTGATCTGACAAGGTGGGCCCCGTCTAGGCCAGGCCCGACTGCAGGACATATTGGAGTGATGACGTTTAGTTTTTGCAATCTTAGTGTTTGTCATTTTACGGATTTTTCTTGTTTTGGTGGCCACAGGCCAAATTTTGTTGTTTTGTTTCTTAGTTGGCCCGATTTTTGTAGGCACCAGGGCCCTGGGCCCCGAACCATTGCCTAAGGTTTTCAATCTTAATTTCAGCCTCGGCTGTCTATGTAACTAAGGTTTTGGGATCCTTCTTTAAAAAACCCACTGTAAATATATTGCTACTTATAAAAAAAAAATAGAAAAGGGAAGAGAGCAAATAATAAATCCAAAACACTAAGTACCATTAAAATAAAGGGAAGAGTAACTCTTCAAAAAAATCAATACAAAGGGAGTCATCTTAAAAAATCAAAATTGGAAGCAAAAAAAAAATCCCAAGAAAAAAAAACCATAAAGTCCAAGATTAGAAAATAATGCAATTATTGCAAGAGCAACCAACATTCGAAAGAGTGATGTTGAGTAATTTAGTTATCATTTTTTGAGTAAAAAAACTTTACAATCCACTATACTACTACCTCCACATCTATAGGTTGAAGTCAAAGTGAAGAATATTTTGGAAGTCAAACCAAATATGAATATTTGCCATCAAACTTATTGCACCAGAGGATTCACAAGAAGACTTACAAGAGGAGCAATTTTATCACTCACAAATGTAGGTTAAGGTCAAAATAATTGTATATCATTATTGATAATGAGATTCAAAAGAATCTAATTTATACTTACATGGTGAAGGATTTGAATATACTTGTCACACTACACCCACAACTATATAATTTTGGATGGTTACAACAAGGGAGATATATTTATGTCACTCAATAATACTTCCTCTCTCATGTCATCAATATCTTCAAAGATGAAGTTTTATGTGGTGTTGTACCATTGTGTGTTTATGATGTTATTTTAGGCCAACCATTTATGTGGAAGAGATGTGATTTTTATGAGTCTAGGGACCCAAAGTGTCATCATCACTACAAGATGTTAGCTTCAGGATACTAGAGGCATCTCCTCCTACCTGTATTTCCTTAATTAGTGATAAACAATATAGAAAGATGATTTTCAAAACAAAAAAAATATTTTATTGATGATCAAGCTATAGAGTAGGAGGACCATTGCTACATATATCACAAGCTCTCCATAGCATAAATAGATGGACCACATTGTAGCAAAATATGATGACTTATTTAAGTTACCAACTAGGGGTTCTACTTAATTATAAGGTAAATCATTCCATTGATTTTCCTATCATATTTTTTCTACTACACTTGTTTATCATATATTAGAGCTTAAAATTTTATTATATTAGGATACATATCTTATTATCGATTCAAAAGGAACACATCACACCAAGAGCTTCACCATATAGCAATTCAATTTGTCTTCGATACAAAGAAATGTGGAATGTGAAAAGTTTGTATTGCCTACAAATATTTGAAAAACTTACGATAAGAACCACTATCCACTCCCTCAGATAGATAACTTGTTGGACTAAATCCATGGTGTATAGTTTATCAAAACAATCTCAAATTTGGCTATCATCAAATACCCATTGATCCACTAGCATATAGAAGATTGCATTCAAATACAAGGAATGTTTATTTGAATGGATTCCTTTTGTCTTGACCAATGCTCTTGCCACATTTGTGAGGATAATGGATGACATCCTACATCCCTACACTAGCTCATTTGTGGTAGTATACTTAGATGATATCCTCATATACAGTAATATACATGGAAGTAACATATACAACATGTTCAATAGGTGCTTTATACTCTTTAAAGACACAATCTATGTGTTAATCTATAAAAGTGATTATTTAGCATGGTGAAGATCTAGTACCTTAGGTATATTATTGAAAAATATGGATTCCATGATGATCCTAAGAAGATTTAGGTAATTAGAGATTGTCGTACCCCAAAGACTAATAAATCTTAGTAGTTTCTTGGGTTTTTCTAACTTCTAATAAATATTTTTATTGACATTCTCACATATTGCTTGGCCATTACACAAAGTGGCCAAAGGAGGTGGCAATTTTAAGTTCCATTAGGGAGATACATAATAGAGGGTATTTGAAAGGTTAAGAATCAATTGTGTTCAACTCTTACACTTTTTATACCAAATCTAGATCAAAATTTTGAGGTAATGACTAATGCATCAAAGTATGCATTAGGAGATATCCTCATAAAGTATGCATTAGGAGATATCACAGTAAACAAATTAATAAAGCAATTCAAAAACACCCTATATATAACAAAAAATTAGAGGCCATTGTCCAAGCATGTAAATAGAAAAAGTACTACATATTCATCAAGGAAACCATAATCCATATATATCACAAACCTCTAGAGTTCATTCAAATGCATAATAAGCCTAGGAATTGAAGGTATCAAAAGTGGATCACATATTGTAGTAATTTCACTTAATCATCAAGAACAAAAATGAAGTGCCAATTCAAAGTAGATTATTTAAGTTTACCTCCAATCATAGTGATCACAACCATTCTTGATTCTTGTGGGGATAATACTTCTAATTGGTCCAACTTGTATGAAGTAGATTTTAATTTTACAAATGCATACCAAGATCTTTATGTCTATAAGCATATTTATAATTTTTATTTGCAGTATAATGTCATCTATAATATAGGACATATTTTTCTACTGGATAGGGAATGCTCAAATATGATTTAGAAAGCACACTTTAGAAAAGTAGTAGGTCACTTTGGGATGTAAAAAATATTAGTAGTTCTTCAAAGGTACTTCCATTGGCCCAAAATAAGGAATTATATTGAAAGGTACATCAAGTTATGTAACCCATATGCTATTACCAAACCAACAAACAACAAGTAAGCATTATAAAACCATTGTTAGTGCCACTAAAACCTTAGGAATTTATCTTCATGGATTTCCTCTCAAGTTTACCCACATTTAAGCATGTTCATTGTATTTGATAAGGATAGTAGATTTCTAAGAATTTTTTAGTCCATCCTATGGAGTATGATGGCCACCAAGTTGACCATGTCCCAAGCCTTACATATTCAAATTCATGGATAGATATAAGTTGCAAATAAATTGGTTGTACATCTTATTTGAATGTGCAATTCCAAGCATCCATGCATGAATGAGAGTCTCTCTACATTCAACATAGATATAATCAAGCTATGCACAATTCTATCAAACATAACCCATTTCATATTTATTTAAATTTCAAACCCTTGGCACCCATTGATGTATATCTCCTTGTGAAACCCATGGAGTACTCATCTCATGGATAAAAAAACTAGAAAAGGCAACATGGTTTGCTGATCAAATTCAACATATCCAAAAATAGGTCCATGATCTATTGGAAAAGACAAATAAAAATACAAGCAATTCCATGACCAACATAAGGTCCCACATAAATTCAAGATTGGAAATTAGTTATGATTACATCTTTAGAAAGAGATATTTGCAAGACCCCATAGGAAATAACACCTCTTTGCTATGGACCATACACCACCACCAAGGTGAGAGAATTTTTTTTTAATTGAATTTTCCATCTTATTTAGTTTGCATCCAATCTTCAATGTTGAGCTTACTAAACCCTATCATCTACCTCTATTGAACACTTTCATAATATTAAAATAGTTTGATATTGAAGAACTAATCCAAGTAGTTTAGCACTAGTGGAGGAGGATCATATTTTTAACACATTGACTAAGACCACTAGAAGGTAGTTCATTCACATGTATACAATATTCAAGGTAGGACAACCTAGTCATCAATTGGAAGATCACAACAAATAAATAAATGAATAATTTTTATACCTAATTTCAAATGTTGATGCAATGGAAACCACTATTTTTCAAGTAAAAATGAAAGGGGCATGGATTTATGCCCTAAAATGCATGAAAAACTATTTTTTATCCGAACCACATTGTTAGGGGTATAAATATGTGCTCAAGACTCCATTTTAATCCATTCAAGAAGCATTGGAAATATTAAAGTGAGAGTAACAATTTTAGAAAGCAACTCTATCATATACAAAGTTGTCAGTAAATTTATAGAAAAAAAAATCTAGAGGCCCTCAACATTACAAAACAAAATATTTACTAAAAATACTAAATTTTTATTTTTAGATTTTTATAGCCAAAATGCATCTCTATGTTGACACATCAGGAGAAGACAAAACATAAAAGGACAAGTCATGTGTATGTAATTTTCAATTAATATGCACTTTGTAACTCATGGAAGACAAATCACCATATTTTCACATGGGTGACCTTCTAACCCATTAAAGGTGAACAACCACATTTCCATGTAGGTGACCTCCCCTATTCAATATGGTGGATTTCTAGCACACCAAATATAATGTATAAATAGAGATGCACCCATGATTGTAAAAACATGGGTAATTAATGTGATGTTATAGCCTCACATCTCTTCTCATAAATTGCTTGCATTTTACTCTATTTTCAAATAAATAAAATCATTATAATACTTTTGCTTATATTTTTTATGTTTTGGTTTGTTATATTTTATTGATTTTTATTTTCACTCTTTCTTGAACTTCCTTTAACTCAAATTCTTACTTTTGGATCAAATTATATGGCTTATTGTAAGTATGTTGTGGTTTTTTGAAATAGATACCATTTAGATAAGGTCTTATTTCAATCCTATATAATGAATTAAAAATATAATAATCTATAAAATTTCTCTTAATAAATAAATTAAATATTAAAATTTAAAATTAGATAAATAATTGATCATAATATTTATAACCATAAAGCTCAAGAGGTTTAGAGAATGTAGTGTGGAATAAAGGGTTTCACACTATAGACCAATGTTCAAAATCCTCGGTTGAACCTTAACATCTTAATTAAATATTTTGAGCTTAATTAGTTAAACTTTTTGACTTCCACTTAGGATATCCAAATTCAAATCTTGCCAAGTGATAGATTCATAATTTTCAAGTTGTTATAGTACTTACTGCTATGTGATCACCATGTAATATAGGTGGGTCTCATTTCAATCCTATATAAGCCATTAAACAAATGAATTTAACCTTAAATTTAAGTACAAAATATTAAATTAGGTCTACAAAACAAAACTTTAAAATCCTATTTTTTGTGTAAATAAATTCTTTATGGTTTAAAAATTTACACAAGAGGCAATACAATCTCTTCATGAAAAAACAAGTATGATTGTAAAATTACATGTGAACAAAGTATATGATATAATTTGCTAGATTTTTTAAATGATATTTTTAGAAAATTTGGCTTTGATCATGAATGAATTAGATGTTGTTATACCACTTCAAAATATCCTACTCTAATCAATAGATCATCCATATGATACATTGAATTATCTCATGGACTCAAAGGTGATCCACTATATTTTTATCAATTATTACTATTGAAAAATTAGGGAGAGCTTTCTCAAAGGTAAAAATTAAAGGTATTTAGGTTGCAAAAAATAATTCCTTTGAATCTCATCTTCATTTGATACTTTTATTTTGGTCCATACCTTAGTCAACAAGGCCATGGAGTTTAAAATAATATTATCATATTATGGAAAGGTTGTTGGAGTCACTTAAAGCTACAAAATGTGAGATATTTTTCATTAACACCATTCTATATCTACAAAAAATTATTATGGATATTTCAAGGTTTTTCATCAACATATCTGAGTATTTGTTTATCTAATAAAGTAAAGAAAAATGTATGGGATTCAATTTTTAATAGAATAAAATCTTGTTTAGTAGGATGTGTTAGCAATCCAATGTTATTTCCTAAACATCTCAAATATCAAAGAATCTCACAAATTCATACATTCATTCAATAACAATATTACATAAATCATTGAATATTATTATTGATAAAATATACTTTAAGTAATGCACAAACACAATACTTATTCAATGATCTATTACAAAGCTTTATCTTTAATATATATATATATATATATATATATATATATATATATATATATATATATATATATATATATATATATATATTTATATTTATATTTATATGTGTGTGTGTGTGAATATTTATATTCATGTGAATCTTGACCTTTACACTTACATAAACTATTCAATCCTCATACTAATGGAAGATCGACATCTCACATATGTAAATAAGGATAAATACTCTCATGATTGCTCATAACTCCTTACTATAGTTCAAATTCATTACCCCATTTGTAATTCAAAAGGTTGGGCTTTTTTTCTAAGTATTGATGGTTTGAGAGGATCTGCACAAAGCCATGAATGCGATATGCCAGTGTTGATTTACGATGATTCCAACATCATTGCAATGGAGCCTGATGCCATGTAAAGTCAATGCATGAAGTTAAGATTTTTAAATTCATAATGCACAAAACTATGATTGCGCAAAGTCGATCCCCTCTTGATGGTGATGTCAACATGATGTCATGCAACTTTGATAATGCATGAAGTTGTGATGCATAAAACCATGATTGCACAAAGCAGGGATTATTTGGATGATGATGCCAAAAAAATTAAAATAAAGTCCAAATTCATACCAAAGATATGCGCTTGGAGCATATTGCACAAAGTCATAATGCATAAGGTTGTGATGCACAAATTCAAGGTCAATTGAGTAGTGATGTCATCAAGGGTTAAATAAAATTCATGCCAAGAAAAAACACTCTAAGTCAATTGCACAAGGTCGTGATGAATGAAACTAGGAACGACAAAGGTAGGGCTTCTCTGACGATGACATCAGTATCTTTGAGTAAAGGCCCAATATTATGCGAGTAAATTTTATGCACAAAGATAGAGAAAACACTATGCACAAAGTCAAAACTTGCATAGCAATAGTGTCCCCTAAGTGGTGAACAAAATTAATATAGTTCCAAAGAGACTCTATAAGCAAAGTAGAGCCTCTACCTCCATACACAGCCCCTAAAAGGCCATAACCATCTTAGTGCTTTCTAGTTGGCTGACCTAGCACCACCAAAGCATGAAAAAAATAGCTCTAACAAATGTATTGTAGTAATTTGGCCACTCATAATGAGAAGTTGTAGATAAACAGAGCAGGCTTATCTAGAGTTCAAATTCAAATGCAAAACAAGATCTAAGATAACCAACTTAGTTTCTAGATCTTTTTCTACCAGGTTTGTCTTGCAATGATCATGTAACTAATTGTAAAATCTTACACTGAAAACCTTAAGATTTAGCTTATAAATAAGCCACCATACCTCTAATACATGGATCGACTCTATAGTCCTTGCCTAGATTTGCTATGTAATATTACTACCAGTTAATGAAGTGATGGTTGTTTGGTCTCCATTACTATTTAATTGTAGCTTTTATGAATATATCTTTATTTTAAGATATTTTTATTACACTTGAATGCTTAGTTTGTTCTATTAAAGTGAATTTTTCTAATTGGATCTCTATTGGATTGTTATTCGTTTAAGTCCTTCGAATGATTAGAGCAAATAATTGAAGTTAAATAAATTTATGATTACAATTAATAATGATTGGTCTATTAAGTATCATCTAAATTGGTTGTGTTAGCATATTATTTAGTGACATCCAATGTTGTAACACTATATTTCATCTATTTTTATTAAATCTCTCTCAACCCTTTCCTTTCTAAATACATAATCACTCAAAGGAGTCGATCTTCTCTGAAGGTTGAAATCAAGATAAATTTCATTTCAAACAATATAAATTATTTTTTGGAATCTAGTATGCACTACTTATTTATATATATGGCAAATTTTAGTCCAACGGTTTAGTTTTCTAGCATGCTCGATGGGACGAATTGTATCTTTTTGTTTCACTTTCCCAAAGAGCTCAAGACTTGATGAACAATCTTGATTCCATAAGATAAGAATGTATGTTCACTTCATGACTCCCATGAATTACCAAACTTGGATTTATCTAAATAAAAATATTATACCTTATTAGGAGAGTTCTCATGGATGAAAAGTCTTATCTAGCTTGGTATGATATTGGTCCCTTTAATATCCAATATTCCATGAAATACCAAAATTTTCCTTAAAAATCCTCCTCAATTATGATGGCAATGAAAAATATCCTATGAGCACTATCAAGACGTAGTTTCTTTAGCTATCATGTATGATATTATCTTTGAAGATGTTATGATCAGACTGCTTGTCCAATATTTCAAGGGAAAAGTATTGTTATGGTACCAATATTTAGAAGATAAGAGCATTAGTACTTAAGTAAAATTAGTCAAATCTCTTATCACTAAGTTTGATGATCCTGGAGATCCATTTCTATTACTTACTCATTTTTCCTTTATTCAAATATCTCCCTATCAAAGCATTTCAAACTTCAATGTTCGATTTAAAATAACTTGGAGGATAATTCCTCAAAAATTTAATCCTTATCACACCCAAGCATACCTTTATTATATTCATGCATTCAACCCTGACTTGAACCTTTTAATTCAATAGTCTAAGGATAAGAGATTCCCACAGGTTTTTCAAGAAACCATACTAGTAGAAAATATGCTCATCACAATGGAAAAAAATCCCTCCTAGAAATACATTGTGCCCAAACATCTAGGACTACCAAAATATCCCATCCCTAAATGTGTCTTATGTACCATATCATGAAGAGTCTATGTTATATTCATCCCACTCTCCCATGGTAAGTAACACCCCTATTATATAGGTTGATCGACCCTTGACAAAACAAGAATTAAAGATATTGATTCAAAAATTAATTGAAGATGTCAAAAGGAAGGAGGAACGACTCTTAGAGAAATAAAATATCTCAAAATAAGCATACTATAGAAGACCAAATAGAGCATTATCTTGATGGCAACATACAAGGGAGATTTAAGGTCCTACCTACGTGCAACCCTTCATTGCCTATGGAAACTTATGCTAATGAAATATGTTTGCACCATGCACACCCAAAAATATACCCAATGATGGTATACATGGTAGGTTTTATAACAAACTTAGGGTAATAACCTTCAAAAAAAGTGGTACATGTAGACTATCAGTAATATAAAGAAAGTAGTCTTCATTATGATCAAATTTTAGGCACATATGGTAGAAATAAAAATCCATGATCAAATGCTCAAGTATCAAACCCAGAAATACAACCATTGAATCTATGAAGGGTTGAATTGTTTAAGAGGTTGCATTTCCCAACAGTGACCCTATTATAGAGAACTAAAATAACTGAATAGTTTTAAAGCTTATTCAAAGGCCATGTCCCAATACATGAATCAATAGGTGAAGTGAAGGCTAATCTGACAAAAAAATTGAGGACCTAAGGAAAGATCTACTAGTATCCGAAGGAGTGGATTTAGTTGAGTTGACTCTTAAAGAGTCAATTAAAAGCAACAATCCTTAGATCCTAGTGACAAGAAAACCATCCTTAGGTATGGAAATTTTCTAGTCTAGTTATTACTATTTATCTCTTTTCATAGAAAGGCACATATTACATAATTGTGTGGTAGATCCATAAGTTGAAGTTACAATTATGCTCCAAGAAGTTTGCAAGATTATGAGATTAACCTCCAGTCCAATAGAACCTAAATGGATTAATTCAAGGGGAGCCTAGTAAAATCCATATGTCTTATGAAATAATTTTTGGTAATGATACATGGATATCTAGATCTTGTAGAGTTACAGGATGTACTAGTTACTGATATACCTTCCCTATTTGGTGAATGCTTGTCCAAATATTTCTTGGAAAAATTCAAAGGACACTTGGGCCTAGATTGAGGTCACATGATCATTCCTTGTATTAGAAATTTAGTCTAAATATCTAATCAAGGTTTGTAGCCCTTCTATATTGAAGAATATGAAGCACTACAAGCCGATTCTCCAAGGAGAGGTACCAAGCATACACATGTAGAAATAATCTATTGGACAAAAAGAGATCCATAATTAGTGTGGAAAATATTTTGGTAAGATAGTCATAACCTTGAGAAAATATTTTCAAAAACTAGTCAGGCCTAGGAATCAATTGCAAGTCCTTCCAAAACCTAGAAAATCACAAGTTTCGATGATTCTGGTTGTTGAACCAAAAATATTCTATCAAAATCCAACATGGGTAAAAATAAGTAAATAAAAAGGAGCATGATTTGGTTATAAACATGCTCTTTGAGATTTTACAAGAAACATTGGGAAGTTCAATGCTTAAGAAAATGGAGCTCAACAATTTTCTTTGTGAAAAAACATCATTTGTGTCTATCACACATACCCGAATCTAGAAGGTCTTTGGGAATAGAGTAGAGCTAGATCAGCACCTAGAGGTACCTGATGGTATTTGTGAGTTCCAAAGAATATGTCATGAAGAGAAGCTCAATTTTGGCATCATATGGTCAAGATATTACAGATTCCTAGGATAAAGTAAGAAAAAATTTGTTTTTCCAAGCGTGGGTAAAAACACAATATTTTTGTGTAAATAGTAGGCAAGTAAATAAAAGGTTGTATAAAACCCTGACAAATAAGGTGATTAGACAATAAGGTAGCCAAATGACATAGTTAATAATGTGATGAAAGGAACACTCCATGACTACAACAATAGTGGTGTTCATAAGTCTTCTTTTGGGAAATAGATGCAAGGTGGACATAGGTAAAGAGACCCAACTTGATTGACAAAGTAATGCCGATGATAAATTTACAAGCCTATATAAGAGGTCCTCCGATAGGCATTCCCTTTTCAAGACTCCCAAGCGGAATATACAGTAAAATATAATATGGGAAGATTGATGTGACAAGTGTAAGATCCTTGCACCTAAGGAGGAGTCTAAGCCCCTGAATGCAAATAGTCACAAATTTGTCTGACCAAATTTAAGGGTTGTTCATAATTATACATGCTAAATTAAATTCTCATAAATGTGTAACTATGAACACTTTTTGAATTCAACCAAACTAAGGCCCCTCCAAAATCACAAAGTGAAATAAGTTGCATGGCTTGACCAAAGATAAAGTATGAAATAAAGTCAAAAAAGAGAAGATTCATTGTCTCCAAGTATTATCTCTCTAAAATTCTCTTCCTATATTACACAGCCCTCAGTATCATATCATTCTCTCACCCACCCTATTTTATTCCATTAATTAGCTTGCATGTATTTATTCATCTACCATTTCTCTCTATCACCTTCCTCATGACTTCATAGCCCAATGGATAAGATAAGAAGGTTGATAGATGGCATAAAAATACTCAAATATCATGACATGGCATGAGCTAAGCTAGGAAGTGATGCATAAAATGCATCGCATAACATTCTATCCAAATATATGATGAGAGAAAAATGCAATACAACTAAGCCAAGAAAGAAGCTTAGCTAGCATAAGAGTATAAAATTTGGCATGTGAACAAACCTTTCACATAGGTTCTATATTTTTGAAAAAATATTTGAGTTAGAAGAAAGCACCATGAAATCATTAAAGAAGTGCTAGTTGGCATATCTATCCTTTCAAGATCTATATAAGAGGGTGATGGGCTAAATAAATCAAGGTACAATGCTCTTTGGAAAAGTCATGGTATTGTTAAAGGATTTGGGTATTGCACTAATGCAATTGACAAATAAAAGTAGTTCTTATGCAATTGGGTGAAGAAAAATAAAAGGCATAGTGATGGTAGAATCTGGCCCATAAGTGTCTGGAATATTTCCCTAAGGCATCTTGCCTAGAACTGAAGTAGATCTTAGCTATGGCATAATATGCTCATGGAGCTACCATTTTATTTGGGAATACCATAGACTAGGTATCCCCAATTCCCATCTCCTCTTCTTCTCTTCCTATATTCCCCTTTGTGTTATTTCTCCACCCCTTGTTCACATGTATATCTATCCATAAACTCTAGTTTTTTTATTTTCTACGGTCTCTACCTTTCTTGTTTCTTATAGTAATTACCGCTTATAATATCATCTTCCCTTCTTCATAATTATATTACTTGATGATAATGTTATCTAGGTTCATATTTTTTGCAAGCAAAAAAAACCCAGGAGGCACCAAGAATGTAGATCAAATTCTTGACCCCATTTGTAATTCAAAATGTCAAGCTCTTTTTTTTATTAAGTATTGATGGCTTGAGAGGAGCTGTACAAATCTGCAAATGTACAAAGCCAAGGCCAATTGGTTGATGATGTTAGCATTATTGCATTGAAGCTCGATACTCTGCAAAGTCAATGCACAAAGTCAAGCTTTCCAAAGTCAAAATGCACAACACCAAGATTACACAAATTCAGGCCCCTCCTAGCGACGACATCAACATGATGTCATGCAACTCCGATAATGTGTGAAGCCATGATACACAAAATCATGATTGTGCAAAGTCAAGATCATTTGGACGATGAAACCTTAGTTATCAAATTCGTCGAATTTTTGAGATAAATTCGAAAATCGTTGAACTTAAAACCCACGCGAATAAATTTTCCGAACAAACCTTAAATTCGACATGGAAAAAAATTGGTGTTTGATATTTTTGAATTCTCTCTTTCATGTGGCCATCTTCAGTTTAACATTGGTACAGGGTAAGTTGTTTTTCATGCGGCCATCTTCAGTTTAGCATTGTGGGGCGGGTCAAACAATGTATTTCATATATCACTCGTTCAAACAACCAGGTCAGGTCACATTTGTGGTTGTAGTGCAGGACCTCGAATCTCCATACATATACATATTTTTCACTAAGTCTCATAAAAAAGCCCACAACCTTATTTATAAGTAATATTTAATATTAATTAAAAAAATTAAACAATATTACCTTATTTGTGTATTGGTAGTTTGATATTTATTATTTTTTAAAAATAAAATAATATTAAAGTGACAAATTTGATCCACAAATGTAGTGACATCAAACTTCAACCATGTACAACACCTAAGTTTGAAAAAATTATGATTGTCGAAAACCTGCACAGTAAAATTCCAAGAAACATATCAATCGCAGATTTATACCGATTCTTGTCTGAGTAAATTAGTAAATGAATATAACTCCGGTAATTGGATTGATAGAGGAACAACCCAAACTAATTGGGTGTTGTAACTAATTGAATGACAAACATTAGTTATGGTTGTGACCGGAATTACATGTGTATTGAAATTATATATGCATATTTATAATATATCGAATTTTATTTCAAATTTTTGAATATGTCGAATTTATTTTGAATTTTAAGAGTATCAAACTCGAACTTGATAATTAAGGATGACACCAACAGAGGTCAAAGAAAGTCTAAAATCACACTAAAGAAATAAGCTTGGAGCAGATTGCACAAAGTCATGATGAATAAGGCCATGATGCACAAAGTTGAGGTTGATTAAGTAGTAATATTAGTGAGGGTTAAAGAAAATTCATGCCAAGCAAAAGTGCTCTAATTCAATTGCATAAGGCCATGATGAATGAAACTAATAGGAACAAAACCTAGGCTTCTCTAACAATAACGTAAGTGTCTCTGAGTAAAGTCTGGAGATTATGCAAGGAAATTTGATGCACAAAGCCAAAGTAGACATTGTGCACAAAGCCAAAACTTGTGTAGCAGTGGTACCCTCTAAGTAGTAAATAAATCCAAGATAGTTCTAAAGAGACTCTATAAGTAGAGTCTTTGCCTCCATATGTAGCCCCTAAAAATCTATAGTCACCGTAGTGCTTTCTAGTCGGTCAACATATTACCATCAAAGAATGGCAATGATGGCTCTAACAAATATTTTGCGGTCATTCAACCATTCACAATGAGCAGTTGCATACCGACAAAGCAGGCTTCACGAGAGTTCAAATTCAAATGCAAAATAAGATATGGGATAGCCACCTCACATCCACCTCAGTTTCTAGATCTTTGTCTACTAAGCTATTCTCATAACGATCTTGTGACTAATTATAAAATCTTACATTGTAAGCCTCAATATGCGGCTTATAAATAAGCCACCATACCTCTAATACAAGGGTTTTCTCTAGAGTTCTTGTCTATATTTGCTATGTAATATTACTACTAGTTATTGAATGATAGTTGTTTTGCCTCCATTATTGTTTAATTGTAGGTTTTTATGATTGTATTTTTATTTTAAGTCATTTCTATTATACTTGAATGCTTAATTTATTTTGTAAAAGCAAATTCTACTATTTTGATCACTATTGGATTGATATTTTTTTAAGTTCTTGGAATGATTAGAGTAAATAATTGAAGTTGAATAAATCTATGATTATAATTGATAATGGTTGGTCTATCTAGTATCATTTGAATTGGTTGCATTAGCATATTATTTAATGGTATTCAATGTTGTTACACTATATCCCATCTATATATATTAAATCTCTCTAAAACCTTATCTCTCCTCAATCCTTTCCTTGCTAAATACATAATCACTCAAAGGAGTTGGCCTTCTCTAGAGGTTGAAATCAAGAGAAATCTCATTTCACCCAATCTAAATTGTTGTTTGGAGTCTAGGATGCACTGCCTATCCATAGATATATCAAATTTTAGTCCAACACTTACTTATAAACATGACACATAACTCGCACTTGCTAACATGACACATCTTGTACATACACTCATTTACATGACACATACTATATCCTAAAATATTAAACTCTCACTCTAGTACATACTCAAATATTAAACACACACCCTATTATCAACTATTTACAAGGTCCTTACATTAATATTGCAAGGTATCTTGTTGGTCCGGATTTCATGCACACCCCGGGAAAGGATGAAGCAAGGAAGCTCCGGAGACACCCACGGGACGGATCCCACTCATCTTTAGGATCTAGCTGGTTATCCAAGGTGCGAGTTACAGAGTTGGGTCGAATGGCAATTCACTCTTTTCCACTTCTGGAATAGATTTCAATATGGATCGCTCTGTTACCTTACGGGGGGTTCTTGAACTTGTTCGAGTAGTTGCAAAAGTTGTTCTATCAGATTTAACTTGAATTCTTGATCTAGCTCTCATGGGTCAGCAGATTTAAATAAAAGACAAACAAAGAAAATAAAAATGGATCATTCACCGAAAACAAAGAGAGGGTAGGGTAGGGCAGAAAGAGAAGTTTATCAAACATCAATTGTAAAACCCTAAACTAGTCAATTTTATCTATGCTACTAGCTTCACAACAGAACAAATCAAAGAAGAAAGTGTCCAGTCAGTCTAAGATCACTTTCAACTAAGAGCACAAGGCAGAGTGAAACAGATCTAGCAGAAAATTATAAATCCAAGGGCAGCTGGTTAAAACTGGTATCTTTCACCGGTAGCCTAGCTCACACAGTGAAGACAGAGCAATTAGAACAAACTTAACCTTCAAATCTGTAATTTCCCCTAGCAGACAAGAGAACAATTGAAGCCTAACAACGATATTTAAACTTGATAACTCAGATTTACAACATATATCTAATAAACTTTAAATGGAACGGATAACAAAAGAAGATACACTTATCACACTCTGCAAAATATTAGGCTCCTGGCCATGCTATCACGTAAAAGCTAAAGCACATCAACTCCAAGTCCAGAAACAAAGGATTTCACAAGATTTGCAAGAAATTGCTTATAAGCCTTTTATTTCTAAGTCTCCGCCTCCCGCAATTACATTGAGAAGAAGTATTTATAGACTCAGGACAGACCCTGATCTTTTCAAAAATATCTTCTTCTCATAACTGCAAATCTTATCACACTTAAACCCTAGGACCCGGGTTTTACAATAAAAATCCATTTAAAATCAAAGTCCGGATAGAACTTAACCCTTCGGCAAATCAGTGCAGTCAATTGCCATAAATGGAGAAGATAAAATCTAAATGCAACTTGCATTCATCCGCAGACTGCAAATAAATGCCTCCATTAATTCTGTCGGTGAGCCGGATGAGTCACCACTTCTCCATCAATTTGATCTCCGCAAAGCCATCCCTGAGTTGAAATTGTCTTCATGCTATCAATTCTGCAATAAATTTGTCATTGAATGCTTTCACCGGCAGCTTCTCTTCTAGCATGGCGGTCCTTGACTAAATCTGCACTTTAACTTTGCCTTTATGGCCTTTCCCGGTTGTCCCGCAAGTGCCAGATGGAATCCTGCATGAAAGACAAAAAGATTATATTAGCACTTTAAAATCATTAAAATCAAAGCTTTAAAGGTTAAAACAGATTAAAAATCGCAAAATAAGCTTGCATGTCGGCTTCTGTTTGTCTCATTCATGCTTTGACACGTGTCGCTACCCCAGGATGCCTTCTGTTTCCCGCTGGAATGCACTTCTGGTCAACTTTGAGGACTTTCTCTCTCCTATCGCGATTCACGACATGTCGCGATTTCGCGACATGTCGCGAAATCGCGACGTTCCCAGCGCTGCGCTGCTTCTCCCCCTGTCGGCCGCGAAAATGCGACATGTCACGATTTCGCGACATGTCGCGAAATCGCGCCTCCTACTAGCGGCCGTACAACTTTTGCTTCCTGTCGCGATTTCGCGACATGTCGCAATCGTGCCTCTACCTTCCTCGAAACGTGCAACGCGTCGCTACCATTTTCTCCCTTTGCCTTTGAAACGTGCAGCGCGTCGCTGCAGCCTTTTACCCCTGATTTCGAAACATGCAGCGCATCGCTGCAATTTTCGGACTTAGCCACTTTTTCTCCTTTCCCGCGAAATGGGACATGTCAGGATTTGCGACATGTCGCGAAATCGCGCTGGTCCGTATGAGCTTTCTCTCTCTCCTCCGCGGCGATTTTGCGACACTTTCCAAAAATGGAAATGTCGCGATATCGCGACACTTCCCAAAATGGAAAGTGTCGCGATTTCGCAAAAAATGACTTGGGATTTTACTTTGCATTTCTCTCTCCTTCAAATGCGACATGTCGCGATTTCGCGACATGTCAAATCGCGCCTTGTCCTTCTCTCTCCAAATTGTCGCGATTTCGTGACATGTCGGAAATCGCGACTTTCGACTTAGCCGATTTTCATGCATTTTCTCTCTCCTGTCGCGAAAATGCGACATGTCACGATTTCGCGACATTTTTCTCCCCGGCTTTCTCTCTCCTCATCCTGCAGCGATTTTGCGACACTTTCCAAAAATGGAAATGTCGCGATATCGCGACACTTCCAAAAATGGAAAGTGTCACGATTTCGCTACACTTTTCCGACTTAGCTGCATTTGTATTTTCCTGTCGCGATATCGCGACACTACCAAAAATGGAAAGTTTGATTTTTCATGAATTTATGCAACTATTTTCTGGATTTTCTCGGTACCGGTGCAAGATTTTCTTAAGCATGAATGATTTCTAGCATGTAAAAGTGAAGTCTTGGATAACACAGGCTAGAAAGACAGGAAAAGCACAACTTTAAAAAGGAGGCAAGCAAAATCAGATTTAAACCTGAAAATGATCAAGAGGGTCCCTGCTGCAAAAATGAAAGTTCAGGATTTTCAAGAGGATGGAATCTCATTTTTCGGTGGGGGTGTGTTGCTTCTCAACAAATGGCGATATCTGCGGGTAAAATAGTAGCACTATTTTAGAACCCAAGACTCTGGTTTCAAAACAAAAAGACCATGCATCATGCCTTGCCACGAACATTCTTCACAATAAATTGACTACTAACTCGCAGCTGTTTAAAATTTCCCAAGGACATACTAGGTCGAATTACTTCAAGGAAGATTTCCGATGTGCAATTTCAAAGGGTATAAAACTTTCTTCAAGGATGACTGAATTGAATGATAAACTTGGATTAATCAACTTTTCTAGATTGTAAAAGGGGAAACCGAGTAGAGCTCTGTTTACTAGTTTAGCCTTTTACGACTCTAGACAGAGTTACCCTTTAGATTTACACGACCCAATTTACAACTGTAGGGCAGAATCTAATATTGGCTGCCTCTTTTAATTGTTCAACTCTTTTCTTTTTTCTTTTCTCTTTTTTTTTTTTTATATCTCTCCCTCTGAAATATATCAATATCTGAGATGCTTTTAGGGAAATCACAATTTTCTTTTAACATTTGATCAATCCGGAACTCGTTTCAGTCCATTGATAGCCTCTGTGGATACCCAAATAATTGCATGAACCATAGTCCCCTCTTATAACCAGCTTTTCTTGGATTCCCCGGGAGTTCCTCCAACTAAACAGCATAGCAGTTTTTCTATCATTAAAACAACTATGGCAAGTAAGACACAAGATCCAATCATCTCTCTACCTTTGTCCTGAATAACAAAATAGTTCTACTGTTCAGTGCAAGCAGACTATCTCTATTAGAATGGTGAACAACATGGGCATTGGATGGAAACTGGATTGATCAGCTTAGAATAAACAATTTTTAGCAGGCTGACTTTTCATTGATTGCTCAGGCAAAGGTTAAAGGACAGAAAATTTTAGAAGCCAAAGGACTTTGTACAAGCTTCCAAGGACAGGCACAGGCTTCTAAAGCAAAACAAAATCAAAACTGCACAGACTGCAAATAAAACTAAACAAGAAATAAGAAAAAAACAAAAACAAAGACTGTACAGACAGCAAAGAAAAAGAAATGCAAGGAAGAAAATAAAAGCACAGAATAAAAGAAATAAACTAAAAGAACTAAGCAAAGCAACTAAAACTATGAATGAAAGAAAGCTAAACTGCAGACAAAGATGAAATAAACTAAAGCAAATGAAATAAATTAAACAAATCGTATAATAACAAATCATAGAAAAGATTACTGCAGAAGGAAGATTTTAAAAGGATTTGAATGTAAAAAACCCTCAGGATCAAATACCTTAAAATCTTGACGAGACCCGGACCACCACATCTTCAAAATTATGTGACAACTGAAAGAAATCATGTTTTATCCGTATGCCCTGGTTCTTAACAACTTGAACATTTTGTGGTTGCTGCACTGCTTCAATATCCAGGACTTCAATTTTTATCCCTCTAGAAGAATGCTTACAATTTTCCTTTTCACCTGAGCCTTGCTTAGATTTAACCTCATCAATGTGCAATGTCCAAACATCATGGTTGTGATTGTTTAGAGTCATAACTGTTCTCACCTTCTCAGTTGCCAAATTATAAACTCCAATATCTGCATCAACACGGTTTTATAGCCTTTCTTTGATATTATGTTCAGAAGTTGCAGGCTTATGTTGAGACAGTTCATCAATTCCAAGTTGGCTGACCACATTCATATTTACTATCTTTTCCTCCTTTTCTTGAAATCCAACAGGTGGTCCAGAGTAAGCCTCAATCAAGTTAACCTTTTGTTCAACAATCTGAGGCAGTTCATAGAGGGTGATGTCAGCTTTAAGTTCCCTCATATCCTCAATGATGTTATCCTCCTCAGTTACTTCTGCATAGTGATATTGAATCTCACTTTCATCATCCTCTGATGAGGAAGGATCATTGTTAAGTTCTGGACTCTCACATCTCAAGTCATAACTGTCTCCATTTTGAACTGTTGAAAATCTTGCATTTCATCCACAGGAGTCTCTACAAGACTTTCTGTCTCTTCAAGAAAAGTGAAAGAATCTGAAACCCTGGTTGTACTATTTTTGGGTGAACTAGAAATATCAATATTTCTTTGATCTCTAGGAAAATTTAACTCACCAGGAAAAACTTCAGATTTGGGTGGTGCCAGATCACAACTGTTCAGTTCAAGCACCTGCACTTTGAACTTGTCAGAACTTTTCTCTGTATTTTGCACATGCTGAGTGGATGTCACAGTTAACGGAGTCTCCTTGGGTAGAGCATGACATGTTGGCACTAACTCATGATGTGGAATGGGGTCTAGAATAGGCATGTTCTGTGTAACATAGGATATCAAAGGACTGCTCAGAATTTGAGGCCCTAACTGTCTTTCAAGAATTAAGGCTTCTTTATAAGCCCCTGCCGGGGTTGTGATATTGATGTCTCTCTTGAGGAAAATAGAGGTCACCGAATCCAATGCATTCTTGTAGATTTCTAAGTCCGATTTGCATTTGGGATGTAATGGCCAGTCATTCTACCGTAAGCTCTTTGGAACCTCATATTGAAAGACCTGACAGTTTCTCCCGACTCTCTCTTGATGCTGGAAAATTGTTGGTATAACACACTGGGGTCTATCACTTCCCCAAATTGTGATATAAAAGCTTTCTCTAGGTCATCCCAGCTAGTAATGGAATTGCTGGTGAGGTTTAAAAACCAGTCATAAGCTCCCTCCTGGAGAGTGAACGGGAACAATCTGCAGGCAACATCTTCATGCTGTATATTCAACAATTTTAAAGCATTTTTGAAAGCTAGCAGATGTTCTTCTACAGTTCTTGTCCCATCATGTTTATACCTAGGGAGATATCTTTTCGGATTTCTGGGCAAGTCATGGGCTATACCCGGAATATTCAAAGCAGTGGGGCCCAACCAATTTGCCATTATTACTTGGCTGACAGTGATGTTCTGAGTTGTGATTGGATAACTGCCAGTGGAGATAAAACTGTTCTTAACTTGAGGTCTTCTCTGGCAATTTTAAAAATTGTATCGACAACTTTCAAAAATGACGACAATTTAAAATGTACTGACAATTTACAAAATTGTCCGGAGTTCACTGTGGGTCCTTCAAATGTTGTTGTTATGCCCTTACAATACTTGAACTGAGTTCATGCCCTCCTTCTAGCGCCAATTAGGTTGTTGGTGAGGAGGAGGGAAAATTTCTAAATGGATTTCTCAACTCAAGTGCACTAAGAACAGATGTTCTGTGCCCTCCTTCTAGCGCCAATTAGGTTGTTGGTCCGGCTTTCATGCACACCCCGGGAAAGGATGAAGCAAGGAAGCTCCGGAGACACCCACGGGACGGATCCCACTCATCTTTAGGATCTAGCTGGTTATCCAAGGTGCGAGTTACGTAGTTGGGTCGAATGGCAATTCACTCTTTTCCACTTCTGGAATAGATTTCAATATGGACCGCTCTGTTACCTTACAGGGGGTTCTTGAACTTGTTCAGTAGTTGCAAAAGTTGTTGTATCAGATTTAACTTGAATTCTTGATCTAGCTCTCATGGGTCAGCAGATTTAAATAAAAGACAAACAAAGAAAATAAAAATGGATCATTCATCGAAAACAAAGAGAGGGTAGGGTAAGGCAGAAAGAGAAGTTTATCAAACATCAACTGTAAAACCCTAAACTATCAATCTTATCTATGCTACTAGCTTCACAACAGAACAAATCAAAGAAGAAAGTGTCCAGTCAGTCTAAGATCACTTTCAACTAAGAGCACAAGGCAGAGTGAAACAGATCTAGCAAAAAATTATAAATCCAAGGGCAGCTGGTTAAAACTGGTATCTTTCACCAGCATCCTAGCTCACACAGTGAAGACAGAGCAATTAGAACAAACTTAACCTCAAATCTGTAATTTCCCCTAGCAGACAAGAGAACAACTGAAGCCTAACAACATATTTAAACTTGATAACTCAGATTTACAGCATATATCTAACAAACTTTAAATGGAACGGATAACAAAAGAAGATACACTTATCACACTCTGCAAAAGATTAGGCTCCTGGCCATGCTATCACAGAAAAGCTAAAGCACATCAACTCCAAGTCCAGAAACAAAGGATTTCACAAGATTTGCAAGAAATTGCTTATAAGCCTTTTATTTCTAAGTCTCCGCCTCCCGCAATTACATTGAGAAGAAGTATTTATAGACTCAGGACAGACCCTGATCTTTTCAAAATATCTTCTTCTCATAACTGCAAATATTATCACACCTAAACCCTAGGACCCGGGTTTTACAATAAAAATCCATTTAAAAATCAAAGTCCGGATAGAACTTAACCCTTCGGCAAATCAGTGCAGTCAATTGCCATAAATGGAGAAGATAAAATCAAATGCAACTTGCATTCATCCGCAGCTGCAAATAAATGCCTCCATTAATTCTGCTGGTGAGCCGGATGAGTCACCACTTCTCCATCAATTTGATCTCCGCAAAGCCATCCCTGAGTTGAAATTGTCTTCATGCTATCAAGTCTGCAATAAATTTGTCATTGAATGCTTTCACCGGAGCTTCTCTCTTCTAGCATGGCGGTCCTTGACTAAATCTGCACTTTAACTTTGCCTTTATGGCCTTTCCCGGTTGTCCCGCAAGTGCCAGATGGAATCCTGCATGAAAGACAAAAAGATTATATTAGCACTTTAAAATCATTAAATCAGAAGCTTTAAAGGTTAAAACAGATTAAAAACCGCAAAATAAGCTTGCATGTCGGCTTCTGTTTGTCTCATTCACGCTTTGACACGTGTCGCTACCCCAGGATGCCTTCTGTTTCCCGTTGGAATGCACTTCTGGTCAACTTTGAGGACTTTCTCTCTCCTGTCGCGATTCTGCGACATGTCGCGATTTCGCGACATGTCGCGAAATCGCGACGTTCCCAGCGCTGCGCTGCTTCTCCCCCTGTCGGCCGCGAAAATGCGACATGTCACGATTTCGCGACATGTCGCGAAATCGCGCCTCTCGCTAGCGGCCGTACAACTTCTTGCTCCGCGTGATTCGCGACATGTCGCAATGCTGTCTTCCTAGCTTCTTAAAACGTGCAGCGTCGCTACCATTTTCTCCCTTCGCCTTTGAAACGTGCAGCGCGTCGCTGCAGCATTTTACCCCGATTTTGAAACATGCAGCGCATCGCTGCAACTTTTGGACTTAGCCACTTTTTCTCCTTTCCAGTCGCGAAAACGCGACATGTCGCGATTTGGACATGTCGCATATCGCTGTCCGTACGATTTCTTCTCTCATCCTCCAGACGATTTTGCGACACTTTCCAAAAATGGAAATGTCGCGATATCGACGAACTTCAAAATGGAAAGTGTCGCGATTTCGTACAAAAATGAGGGGATTTTGATCTTCCCCACTTTCTCTCTCTTCGGTATGGATGTAAATCGCGCCTTCGTACACTTCTCTCCAAAAATTGTCGCGATTTCGCGACATGTCGGAAATCGCGCCCTTTTCGTTACTTAGCCGATTTTCATGCATTTTCTCTCCTACCGTGAAAATGCGACATGTCACGATTTCGCGACATTTTTCTCCCGGCTTTCTCTCTCCTCATCCTGCAGCGATTTTGCGACACTTTCCAAAAATGGAAATGTCGCGATATCGCGACACTTCCAAAAATGGAAAGTGTCACGATTTCGCTACATTTTTTCGACTTAGCTGCATTTGTATTTTCCTGTCGCGATATCGCGACATTTCCGAAAATGGAAGTGTCGCGATATCGCGACACTACCAAAAATGGAAAGTTTGATTTTTCATGAATTTATGCAATTGTTTTCTGGATTTTCTCGGTACCGGTGCAAGATTTTCTTAAGCATGAATGATTTCTAGCATGTAAAAGTTAATTCCAAGAAAACACAGGCTAGAAAGACAAGAAAAGCACAACTTTAAAAAGGAGGCAAGCAAATTTGGATTTAAAACCTGAAAATGATCAAGAGGGTCCCTATTGCGAAAATGGAAGTTCATAAGTTTTCAAGAGGATGGAATCTCATTTTTCGATGGGGGTGTGTTGCTTCTCAACAAATGGCGATATCTGTGGGTAAAATAGTAGCACTATTTTAGAACCCAAGACTCTGGTTTCAAAACAAAAAGACCATGCATCATGCCTTGCCACAGACATTCTTCACAATAAATTGACTGTTAACTGCCAGCTGTTTAAAATTTCCCAAGGACATACTAGGTCGGATTACTTCAAGGAAGATTTCTGATGTGCAATTTCAAAGGGTATAAAACTTTCTTCAAGGATGACTCGAATTGAATGATAAACTTGGATTAATCAACTTTTCTAGATTGTAAAAGGGGAAACCGAGTAGAGCTCTGTTTACTAGTTTAGCCTTTTACAGCCTAGACAGAGTTACCCTTTAGATTTACACGACCCAAATTTACAACTGTAGGGCAGAATCTAATATTGGCTGCCTCTTTTAATTGTTCAACTCTTTTCTTTTCTCTTTTTTTTTTTTTTTTATATCTCTCCCTCTGAAATATATCAATATCTGAGATGCTTTTAGGGAAATCACAATCTTCTTTTATCATTTGATCAATCTGAAACTGCTTCAGTCTAGGCATTGATAGCCTCTGTGGATACCCAAATAATTGCATGAACCATAGTCCCCTCTCATAACCAGCTTTTCTTGGATTCCCCGGGAGTTCCTCCAACTAAACAGCATAGCAGCTTTTCTATCATTAAAACAACTGTGGCAAGTAAGACACAAGATCCAATCATCTCTCTACCTTTGTCCTGAATAACAAAATAGTTCTACTGTTCAGTGCAAGCAGACTATCTCAATTAGAATAATGAACAGCATGGGCATTGGATGGAAACTGGATTGATCAGCTTAGAATAAACAATTTTCAGCAGGCTGACTTTTCATTGATTGCTCAAGCAAAGGTTAAAGGACAAAAATTTTAGAAGCCAAAGGACTTTGTACAGGCTTCCAAGGACAAGCACAGGCTTCTAAAGCAAAACAAAATAAAAACTGCACAGATCGAAATAAAATGAAAGAACTAAACAAAAATAAAACAAAAGAGTACAGACAACAAAGAAAAAGAAATGCAAGGAAGAAAATAAAAACTAAACAGGGAATAAAAGAAATAAACTAAAAGAAAAGCAAAGCAATTAAAACCTGAACTGCAAAGAAAGCTAAACGCAACAAATAAAATAAACTAAAGCAACGAAATAAATTAAAGAATACAAAAAAAGAAAAAAACCGAAGAAGAAAAACGTACAGACTAAATAAAAGCAAGCTAAAATAAAAAGACAAAGAAAGGAAATAAAAAGCACTGACAAAAGAAATAAACTGCACAAGCTAAAACTAAAAAATTAAAGAAATAAAAAAGAACAGACATTTAAAAATAAAACTGCACTGACAAAGAAATAAAACTGAAAAACTTCAAAGCTTATTTACAATGTATACATATGTTACAACTTCCCTTCATACTCAAAAAATGCAGCAGTTGGGAAAGCAGAGAAATGGTGCCTTAAAAAATTTTGACCATGTGCAAGTAATTTAGAAAAATTACCTTTCAGGTCCTGTTGACGAAATGCACTCCAGACCGTGCTTCAAAAATTTGCTATCCCGGGAAAGACTTGGGTTTATCGTCTTCCCCGTCCCATTTGAAAAACAAATCTGCAACTCCTTCAAATTAAACAAATCATATAATAACAAATCATATGATAACATGTTCATGCTTCTAATTGAAGGGTTTGCAGAGTTCTTTCAAAAGGACTGAATGTAAAAAACCCCCAGGATCAAATACCTTAAAATCTTGACAGACCCAGACCACCACATCTTCAAAATTATGTGACAACTGAAAGAAATCATGTTTTATCTGTATGCCCTGGTTCTTAACAACTTGAACATTTTGTGGTTGTTGTACTGCTTCAATATCCAGGACTTCAATTTTTATCCCTCTAGAAGAATGCTTACAATTTTCCTTTTCACCTGAGCCTTGCTTAGATTTAACCTCATCAATGTGCAATGTCCAAACATCATGGTTGTGATGGTTTAGAGTCAGAATCGTTCTCACCTTCTCAGTTGCCAAATTATAAACTCCAATATCTGCATCAACACGCTTTATAGCCTTTTCTTTGACATTATGTTCAGAAGTTGCGGGCTTATGTTGAGACAGTTCATCAATTCCAAGTTGGCCGACCACATTCATATTTACTATCTTTTCCTCCTTTTCTTGAAATCCAACAGGTGGTCCAGAGTAAGCCTCAATCAAGTTAACCTTCTGTTCAACAACCTGAGGCAGTTCATAGAGGGTGATGTCAGCTTTAAGTTCCCTCATATCCTCAATGATGTTATCCTCCTCAGTTACTTTTGCATAGTGATATTGAATCTCACTTTCATCATCCTCTGATGAGGAAGGATCATTATTAAGTTCTGGACTCTCACATCTCAAGTCATAACTGTTCCATTTTGAACCGTTGAAAATCTTGCATTTCATCCATAGGAGTCTCTACAAGACTTTCTCGTCTCTTCGGGAAAAGTGAAAGAATCTGAAACCCCGGTTGTACTATTTTTGGGTGAACTAGAAATATCAATATTTCTTTGATCTCTAGGAAAATTTAACTCACCGAGAAAAACTTCGATTTGGGTGGTGCCGGATCACAACTGTTCGGCCTCAAGCACTTCCACTTTGAACTTGTCGAAACTTTTCTCCGTATTTTGCACATGCTGAGTGGATGTCACAGTTAACGGAGTCTCCTTGGGTAGAGCATGACATGTTGACACTAACTCATGATGTGGAATGGGGTCTGGAATAGGCATGTTCTCGTGTAACATAGGATATCAAAGGACTCGCTCGTAATTTGAGGCCCTAACTGTCTTTCAAGAATTAAGTCTTCTTTATAAGCCCCTGCCATGGTTGTGATATTGATGTCTCTCTTGAGGAAAATAGAGGTCACCGAATCCAATGCATTCTTGTAGATTTCTAAGGCCAGATTTGCATTTGGGATGTAATGGCCGATCATTCTACCGTAAGCTCTTTGGAACCTCATATTGAAAGACCTGACAGCTTCTCCCGACTCTCTCTTGATGCTGGAAAATTGTTGGTATAACACACTGGGGTCTATCACTTCCCCAAATTGTGATATAAAAGCTTTCTCTAGATCATCCCGGCTAGTAATGGAATTGCTGGTGAGGTTTAAAAACCAGTCATAAGCTCCCTCCTGGAGAGTGAACGGGAACAATCTGCAGGCAACATCTTCATGCTGTATATTCAACAATCTTAAAGCATTTTTGAAAGCTAGCAGATGTTCTTCTGCAGTTCTTGTCCCATCATGTTTATACCTAGGGAGATATCTTTCTGGATTTCTGGGCAAGTCATGGGCTATACCCGGAATATTCAAAGCAGTGGGGCCCAACCAATTTGCCATTATTACTTGGCTGACAGTGATGTTCTGAGTTGTAATTGGATAACTGCCAGTGGAGATAAAACTGTTCTGAACTTGAGGTCTTCTCTGGCAATTTTAAAAACTGTACTGACAACTTTCAAAAACTGTACTGACAATTTACAAAATTGTCCGGAGTTCACTGTGGGTCCTTCAAATGTTGTTGTTATGCCCTTACAATACTTGAACTGAGTTCAGCCCTCCTTCTAGCGCCAATTAGGTTGTTGGCTGAGGAGGAGGGAAAATTCATAAATGCTCTCAACTCAAGTGCACTAAGAACAGATGTTGTCGCCCTCCTTCTAGCGCCAATTAGGTTGTTGGTCCGGCTTTCATGCACACCCCGGAAAGGATGAAGCAAGGAAGCTCCGGAGACACCCACGGGACGGATCCCACTCATCTTTAGGATCTAGCTGGTTATCCAAGGTGCGAGTTACAGAGTTGGGTCGAATGGCTATTCACTCTTTTCCACTTCTGGAATAGATTTCAATATGGACTGCTCTGTTACCTTACAGGGGGTTCCTGAACTTGTTCAGTAGTTGCAAAAGTTGTTGACATCAGATTTAACTTGAATTCTTGATCTAGCTCTCATGGGTCAGCAGATTTAAATAAAAGACAAATAAAGAAAATAAAAATGGATCATTCACCGAAAACAAAGAGAGGGTAGGGTAGGGCAGAAAGAGAAGTTTATCAAACATCAACTGTAAAACCCTAAACTATCAATCTTATCTATGCTACTAGCTTCACAACAGAACAAATCAAAGAAGAAAGTGTCCAGTCAGTCTAAGATCACTTTCAACTAAGAGCACAAGGCAGAGTGAAACAGATCTAGCAAAAAATTATAAATCCAAGGGCAACTGGTTAAAACTGGTATCTTTCACCGGCAGCCTAGCTCACACAGTGAAGACAGAGCAATTAGAACAAACTTAACCTCAAATCTGTAATTTCCCCTAGCAGACAAGAGAACAACTGAAGCCTAACAACATATTTAAACTTGATAACTCAGATTTACAGCATATATCTAATAAACTTTAAATGGAACGGATAACAAAAGAAGATACACTTATCACACTCTGCAAAAGATTAGGCTCCTGGCCATGCTATCACATAAAAGCTAAAGCACATCAACTCCAAGTCCAGAAACAAAGGATTTCACAAGATTTGCAAGAAATTGCTTATAAGCCTTTTATTTCTAAGTCTCCGCCTCCCGCAATTACATTGAGAAGAAGTATTTATAGACTCAGGATAGACCCTGATCTTTTCAGAAATATCTTCTTCTCATAACTGCAAATATTATCACATCTAAACCCTAGGACCCGGGTTTTACAATAAAAATCCATTTAAAATCAAAGTCCGGATAGAACTTAACCCTTCGGCAAATCAGTGCAGTCAACTGCCATAAATGGAGAAGATAAAATCTAAATGCCACTTGCATTCATCCGCAACTACAAATAAATGCCTCCATTAATTCTGCTGGTGAGCCGGATGAGTCACCACTTCTCCATCAATTTGATCTCCGCAAAGCCATCCCTGAGTTGAAATTATCTTCATGCTATCAATTCTACCATAAATTTGCCATTGAATGCATTCACCGGTCTTCTCTCCTCTAGCATGGCGGTCCTTGATTAAATCTGCACTTTAACTTTGCCTTTATGGCCTTTCCGGTTGTCCCGTAAGTGCCAGATGGAATCCTGCATGAAAGACAAAAAGATTATATTAGCACTTTAAAATCATATAAAATCCAAGCTTTAAAGGTTAAAACAGATTAAAAACTGCAAAATAAGCTTGCATGTCGGCTTCTGTTTGTCTCATTCACGCTTTGACACGTGTCGCTACCCCAGGATGCCTTCTGTTTCCCGTCGGAATGCACTTTCAGGTCAACTTTGAGGACTTTCTCTCTCCTGCCACGATTTCGCGACATGTCGCGAAATCGCGACGTTCCCAGATCTGCGCTGCTTCTCCCCTGTCGGCCGCGAAAATGCGACATGTCACGATTTCGCGACATGTCACGAAATCGCGCCTCCTACTAGCGGCCGTACAACTTCTGCTCCAAGTCGCGATTTCGTGACATGCTTGTCTTCCTCTCCTCCTTAAAACGTGCAGCGCGTCGCTACCATTTTCTCCCTTCGCCTTTGAAACGTGCAACACGTCGCTGTAGCCTTTTACCCCCGATTTGAGACATGCAGCGCATCGCTGCAATTTTTGGACTTAGCCACTTTTTCTCCTTTCCAGTCGTGAAATCGCGCTGGTTCGTACTGATTTCTTCTCTCTCCTTCGACAGATAGCGATTTTGCGACACTTTCCAAAAATGGAAATGTCGCGACACTTCAAAATGGAAAGTGTCGCGATTTCTCCACAAAAAGACTTGGCGGATTTTTGATTCTTCAACCCACTTTCTCTCTCCTACGAAAATGCGACATGTCGCGAAATCGCGCCCTTCCGTACAGTTCATCTTCTCTCTCCAAAAGCTGTCGCGATTTCGCGACATGTCGCGAAATCGCGCCCTTTCTGGCACTTAGCCGATTTTCATGCATTTTCTCTCTCCTACCGCGAAAATGCGACATGTCACGATTTCGCGACATTTTTCTCCCCGGCTTTCTCTCTCCTCATCCTGCAGCGATTTCGCGACACTTTCCAAAAATGGAAATGTCGCGATATCGCGACACTTCCAAAAATGGAAAGTGTCACGATTTCGCTACACTTTTCCGACTTAGCTGCATTTGCATTTTCCTGTCGCGATATCGCGACATTTTCAAAATGGAAGTGTCGCGATATCGCGACACTACCAAAAATGGAAAGTTTGATTTTTCATGAATTTATGCAACTGTTTTCTGGATTTTCTCGGTACCGGTGCAAGATTTTCTTAAGCATGAATGATTTCTAGCATGTAAAAAGTGAATTCTTGGATAACACAGCTAGAATGCAAGAAAAAGCACAACTTTAAAAAGGAGGCAAGCAAATTTGGATTTAAAACCTGAAAATGATCAAGAGGGTCCCTGCTGCAAAAATGGAATTTCAGAGTTTTCAAGAGGATGGAATCTCATTTTTCAGTGGGGGTGTGTTGCTTCTCAACAGTATCAAATAATGCAATACCTCCAACAAGATGCAAAGGCAAGTTCTTAACTATGGTTGTAGAGGTACAATTCATAAAGACTACATTATAATCCATCTTTATATATGATATCAATTTAAATATTGTTAATAGGTATGGCATCCAAATTTGATAAAATTCAAAGAGATTTTCTTTATAAAGGATATGAGAAAAAATTTAGATTTCCTCTTTGTAATTGGAATAGGGTTTATAAAGGAAAGAATATTAAAGGGTTAAGCTTATGAAATTGTAGGCTTATGAGTTTGGAATTAGGGATAAAACTTTGCTAGAGGTTATTAAAAGATCAAGGAAAGAATTGGGAAAAAAAAAAAGACCTAAAAAATATATTAGGTTCTTTGATGCAATGAAAATGTTTAGAAAATGAACCCTACCTAGAGGCTTCACAACATGGAACTTCATATCAAATAATTTTTCATTGATCAAGAATATTAGATAGCAAGTCAATGAGGGGGATTCTATAAAAAAAAGTAATGTTTGGTTGAAGTCTTTTCTCTTGTTTTTGAACTAAAATGGAAACCATTGCTTGGGCATGTTTAGTTTGTAAAGGATCAAAGCTCACAAATTATATTAATGTAAGCAACAATGTTAGATCTATTAGCAACCTAATTAAATGAGAGAATCTAAAACAATAGAAAAGGATGTTTCAAGAGTTCTAATTGCCTATTTTTATGCAAAATGGATGATTTGGTTTGATATCTATCAAAATATGGTAGGTACTTTGTCAAGTTAGGATATAAGGCTTTAGAGAAATTAATATTCCTACTCCTAAAGATTTCTCTTGTAAGAATGATTGGTCACTCTAGACGCTTTCTAAGTCCTCAACATTCCATAAAAAAATGAACTATGATATTGTTGTGTTGATCTTTATTTTGGTAACATTTTAATTTTACATAAGAACTCAAGAAAGTTTTTAAGGAAAATGGTATCAAGGATTAGATTGTAAAAACATAGCAATTCAAGGAAGATAAAGAATATTTTTAATGGAAAAGTAATGAAGAAAATATTTGATAAAAGACAAGTTGGATATGGTTTAATTGGTTTGACAACAAATGCAATGCTTTATTATTCATATGGATGTGGCTCCAAATAAAAGTTAGGAATAATTTATTTTAAAAAAAAAGACTTTAAAAAACCATCATAAGTTAAATGCTTTAAAAATTTCTAATAAATATATATGTTTAAACAAGTCTTATAAAGACATCTAGTAGATATAAAAAACCTTCATAAACACATTTTCAGCAACTAAAGTTTATTTTTAATATATATATATTGGATTTAAAGGTATAAATTTTGTGTTCTAAAAGTTCTAGAAAAAACCCACGTATTGCAGGTGAGTTGGAGAGGATAGGGTAATCCTTCAAGGGAGGTCCTTGGTTTGAATCTCCACCTTACCAAACGCACATTGGGTACTCAAAATCTAGTTGATAATGTTGGTGCGGTCAAGGTCGGACGTGACTCCCATGTGATTTTGACGATGTAGAACACCTTGGTCATGGTTTATTAGACCAAGGCGGCTTTGTAAAAGATTTTTTGCTAAATTCAAAAAAAAAGTTCTAAAAAAAATATTAATATAATTAACATGTAAAATTATTTAATTTAAGGTGGTGTAGAACCCTTGGTCCAAGGGCGCGACTTCCATGTGATTTTGACGATGTAGAACCCCTTGGTCATGGTTTCTGAGACCAATGAGGCTTCGTAAGAAATTTGTCATTAAATTTAAAAAAAAATTCTAAAAAAAATATTAATATAATTAACATTTAAAATTATTTAATTTTTTTTTTACTATAAAAAATTTAGGAACCCTTTTAAAACCTTTTCTATATCTAATAAAAGAATATTTATAAAAAAAAAATTGAGTAGACGATAGAAGCAATAATGCTGGAAATTTTCACAAGTATTTCCAACAATACAATGTGATACATAAATCTTAAGTCAATTGAATTAAGTTTAAAAACTTTAATATTTGAATAAAATATAGAAAACCAGAATTTAATAATAATAATACTTTTTATTGTTTTATATGCATAGAATTAAAAATATTTTTTTAATTTAAAAAATAATGATAATTTATATATTATTTTTTAATAAATTTTTAAATTAAAAAATATATAAAAAAATAAAAATAAAATTTGTAAAATTATATATATATATATATATATATATATATATATATATATATATATATATATATAAATGTCTTAAAGGAATAGTGCAACGATTCCAACTTTGGCTCTTTTTTAAGGAGGTCCAAGGTTCAAACCGAGGGACCATTGGTAAGTTTAGCTCTCGACCTTACGAGAGGTCATGACTGGGATGAGAATGTTCAACCTTAAGTGTTGATCGCAGAGATTTCTTATATTATCCAAATATATATATATATATATATATATATATATATAT
Source organism: Wollemia nobilis (assembly GCA_028583015.1). NCBI lineage: Eukaryota > Viridiplantae > Streptophyta > Pinopsida > Araucariales > Araucariaceae > Wollemia > Wollemia nobilis. Next base: position 781,142 of record JAQPPZ010001579.1, on the reverse strand, counting down.
ATATATATATTATTTTTTGGTTACATAGATGAATTGGTTACAATCACAATTTTTAATAACTGCCAGCGCAACAACTTATATATATATATATATATATATATATATATATATATATATATATATATATATATTTTTATTAATTATTGACCTTTATGAGCTCCCAAACATAGTTGGTAAGAAAATAAAATAAGATGAGTTGAAATTTATAATTTGTTTAGTTAAATGAATTTCTTATACTCTTCTATTTTGAGTGGAGCTCATTTCAGTCCCATATAACCAATTAATTCAGAAAAAAAAAATGTTATTCCAATATGACTATTAGTCATGATATAATGGGTGGGAGGTGTGGCTCACTTCATCCCAAATAACTAATTAGTTGAAAAAAAAAAAAATATATATATATATATATATATATATATATATATATATATATATATATATATATATATATATATATATATATATTCCAATTTAGAAAAGGTTATTCTTCAATAACTAGGAATAGTTATCACATTTAAAATGTTAAATATCCTTTTCTAAAAATAAATAAAAAAATTACATAAAAAAATAAAATAAAAACTAAATGAGAGTAATATCTCATGTTGTCATATAAAATGTTAAATTATAGTATATATCCTTTTACATTTTAAAAAGAAAAAGAAAATTTTTTAAAAAAATAAAAAATAAAAACAAATGAGAGCAATACCTCATGTTGTGATAAGTACCTTGTAATACCTTAGGATTCATGATTTTTAAAAGATGATGTAGCAAATAGATCAAACAATAGACACCTCTTAAAACCTTTTAAATTTCATCCAAATCTAGTACAAGTACTAATTCACTTGCATAAGAGACTGATTTGCTCTAAGTAGTGATCTATTAGCAAAAGGGATCGATTAGCTCTAAGGAGTGATTCACTCAAGGACATGTACATATTTACTTGCAATTGTAAGTGATTCATTTGCTAACTAAAGCAGTTTGCTCAAAGGATTGTAGAGGTAAATTTGAAGTCATGGGTTCCAAGGTAAATCTTTTTAAAGGTAATATTTTGGCATGTAGTGATGCATTAAGTCATTTTGGAAGCCTTCTAAGATTTTTAGAGGCATAATTAAAGGAATGTAATATTTAATGGCACATCATTTTGCTAAAGATGCTCCTAAATAGGTGTAATAATTTTTCACCTCATGTACTTTAAGAGTAAACTCTTACTATAAATAGGAGTCTAGCGCTCCATTATATTCATCTTTTAGCCATGATAATTCAAAGCTACACTCTATGAAACTCACATTGTGCTTGTATCTCATGAGATTATAAAAATTTGGTGAGTCCTTAGGCATTCCATTAGTGGCACCACCATCCTAATGTGGCATTGTCATTTTAGCCCATCTTGACATATCTTATCAATTTCATATCTAATGAATGGGTGGATATTGATGTTATTCAAATTTTGTGTTGATTGATCATACAATTTTCTTGCTACTGTTTATATCCAAATTTATTTTGAATAACTTGCACCCTTAAACTTCCATGCATTATTACTTCCGTATTTTATTTTTTGCACTTCATTTTTTATACAAGTTAGTGTAGATTAGCATAGGAGTATTTCATGGGGACATTGGGAAGCTAGCCTAAATTCGAAGGTTGGTAGAAGTCATTAGGAATCCCTTTTAACTTTGTTGAAACAAGAATTGGGACACAAATATTAACAAGCCACGACAGTTTCTTGGTTCAACATAGTTTTTGACATGCCTAGTGAGACCAACCCCATTATTCCTCAAATTATATCCAATTTGGCTTAGTTTCTCAAATTTTATGTTGAATTTAAATGCATCACGATGAAGCAATTGGATTAAAATTGAGAGAAACTATTTAAAGTTAAAATTTAGGAAGCAATTTGTTCCAAATTTATAGTGTTATGCTCTATTTTGAGAAAATTACCTAAAATTTTTCTAAGTCAAATTTATGAGTGATTTGCTCTAAATTGTAAGCAATTCATTCTAAAAATTTTGAACATTCATAGGTTGAATCTAGAGAGATTCATGGATTCTAGGAACTTATGTTATCAATTCCAATATCGAATTGGCATTAAAAATTCATCATTTTTGTTATTTGTTCTCGATTTTTCTAGGTACTTTACAAATGGTGACTATGACATGAATTTAAAAATTTTAAATTTTCACAAAGACAATAGCTCAAAAAACATTAGAATATCATCAAAACTCAAATATAACCTCATATGTGCATCTATCATAAATAAAAACTATTTAAGACATATTATGAGACATTTTGCCAAAGACAATCAATAAGTGATTTTCTCAATTCAAAGAGCAATTTGCTCCAAAAATAGTAAAATCTCTTTGAATTAGATCCAATGAGCAATTTGTATGAATATTAGAAGTGATATTCTAGGAAATACAATATTATTCCTACCTCCTATGAGAAGGTAATTTGTTCTAGTTTTAAGGATTTGCTCCAAGCAATTTGCTTCCTTTCTTATTGAAAATTTTCTTTCATAATTTGTGAACGAATGACCCATAGTTGCAATATAATTTGTCGTATGTGCAAGCAAATCGCTCATATTTATGATAAAATTACTCTACAAATAAAATTAATGTCATTTTCTACTAGCAAATCACTCCAAATTGTAAGTGAAACATTTGATTTTGGATGTGAATCGCTCCATAGATAAAATTTTAAAAAATTATAAATATTAACCCCAAAAATTTGTTTAAGCAAATTCGTACATGAAAAATTATGAACACATGATCAAATACTAAAAAAATAGAGAAGTAACAGTAGTCAATGAACATAGTTGTGTACTATTAAAGAATACAAAAAGAAAAATACAAGAACAAATCATTGTATGGGTGTAGCTAGAAGATTAGTTTGAGGAGATTTCAATGTCTAATCCTAGTTTATCAAAAGGAAAAATCCCCATGGCCAATCCTATTATTCAAATATTCATGCCACTACAAATTGGTTACTTGGGCCAATAGATGAGTTATTCATCCACTTTAATGAACCAAATTTGGTCCAATATAGGTCTAACATTAATGCATACCAATACCCTTTATGATATACCTCTCAATGTGAATAATCTCACAAACAACCCACTCTTAGGAATCCAATACTATGTTGGTAATCCACCATTAACCTCTAATACCTAAAATATCCTTCCTGCAAGTGCTTCTTCAGCATAGAGCCCACTAAGATCTAGTTTGTTGAATATTTCTAGCATTCCACTATGTCAGTCTAACTTTAAATGTAATATCTTTAGGGTTAATCAAAACCCAGGCTTTGCTCAAAATGCCCAGGTACCAACTAGACAAATGGGGTCACAAGTGTCCCAAGAAAATACCTAGGGGCTAACATTAACTCCAACTAGCCAAGCATAGCAAAGTATACAAGGTCCACTTTCTCTAAACCAAAAAGTCCTACCACAAGGTCTACATTACCCTCATCTACAACAAAATATGTAGTCACCTTCAAATAAATAATAACCATATTATAATATACCACCTCAGTATCATCCACCTTATTATCCTTCATACCCTCCATACCCATTACAAGGTTATGTGATATATCCATTTTTGCCTCCACATCAATAATATGGTCGATCCCCCTAAACAAAATAACCTAGGACACCTCCTAGCCCAAAGAATAAAATTTTGAATTGGCCTATCAAGGACCATTAAATTTAGTAGTCAACTCTTCTATTCTCAATAACTATGAAAGTATTACTTTCATTTGAAAAAATGAGAACAAGATGATGCTAGATCACCTTAGTGAATTATCAACACTCAAATTGATCCACTCCATCTAGGAGGAGAACATAATGGTATGTTTGTTAATTTACTATCTTTATGATAAGGTTTCTTTATGGTATAAAGGATTACCACATAATTTAGTTACAAATTGAACATCAACTGTAGAAGATTTCATACATAGATTTGGTAGTATGAAAAATGATTACTCTATTTTTTTTTAATTGAACATAATTCAAAGACATCCTCAAAAAAGTATACATGTTTTCAATACTATATTTTTTAAATCCTTGAAATTAATCCCATAAAATAGGCTAAATGAAGAACAAGCATTATCATACTACATCAAAGGTATACAGTCTAGTCTAGATTTAATGCTATGTAATGCTAACCAGTGTATATTGGTTGTAGTATTTAAAAAGTTAGCCTGAGGAGAAAAGTTCTTATTAAAGTAGGAAAATTACCCTCTTCTCTCCTAATGGCTTGTGTATCTTATGTTACCCAAAACAAGTCCTTAGATATATACCCACCATTTTATCCACTCCTAATTCTAAGCCAAATGCTACCACTAGTCCTCCATTATCATATATCATTAGTCATATTGGCTAAAGCATATATATTGTAGCCTTTCAATCATAACTTCTATCCCTCTTGTTTCATCCAACTCAAATAATGATTCAAATAATAATTTTGTAATGAGTTAGGTGGTGGAATTTATCAAAATATTGATAAATCATAATAATATTTAAAGGCAACAATTCCAACAACCACAAAACTATCAATTCAAGAAGACCCCATACTTTACAAAACATCACATACCTTAATAAGGTGCTAACTAAGAAGCAAGTCAAACTCATAATCATATGGTTAAAACCTTTTAATAAGTAGATTGGCATGGTTTCTTCTATGTAATGATAGGCATGATCCTATAAAATATGTTGGAACCATCATTTATTGACAAACTGTCCAAAATAACCAAAAATTATAGACTTAATGGGTTGCCATTAGGGTCAGTTAGTCTTCACAATTCATCAGCCTACATACCAAAAATTCCAAAATCAATAGGCATTGTTTACCTTATCCAACCCCAATAATACTATTTTTAGCTAACTTTAGTACTATATAGATAGATGAAGAGTCAACATTTGAAGATGATGTCATCTACACCAATCAACAAGGGATTGAGACTAAGCATAAGAGAAAATATTCTAAAGAGAAACCAACTAAGAAGTAGGTAGAGGTCCATCAAGGTGTTACAATCCTTAGGAGAGGGAGGCTACAATTGCATTTGAAAAAATAGGATCAATAGTAATAGAACAAGAAAAAAAAAAGGAAAATAAAGTACAAAAAGAGGTGCCACTAGTAACCTTAGAAGGAAAGAGGCACAAACCAACAAGTATAGACAAATCGATAAGGTAAAATACCTTAAAATAGATCAAGGATATGTAGGAGCAACAAATAATCCTATACAAAGTGAAGGTAATAAAAAAAGAGATCAATTGCATAATAAATTATAACAATGATTGGAATACCCCTCTCCCCCAAGTGAAAGTCATGTGACAATAATAATGTAATACCAAAAATTCATAATGCAAAATGAGATTACCTATGTGGAATTATTACGATCTTGATGTATTTGGATTTTCATTTCAATCTCAAGGTATTGGTGTAACGGTTTATTATATTTGGTATCAAAGCAACCACCTAGGTTTAAGCCACGAAGTGGGTAGGAAGTCAGGCCCATCGCCTAGAGTCTCGCATGGATCAGGTGGAAAGTTAAGTCTACCGTCTAGAGTTCGGTCTTCGAAGAGTGGTGGGATGTAAGGATCCTGATATATTCAAATTTTCACTTCAATCTCAAGGTTTTGGTGTAACATTTTGTTACAAGAATTCAATTTTAATATTGTAGATGAGATTAAAAATGCCTGCATAGTATGCTAGAAGAATTATCTCTACCCAAGTAGTAGTTTACTCTATGATGCTTTAAAAGAGCAATAAAGGAGTTATGCCAGAGGTAAGTAGTTAGAAACCACTATGACCAATATAGTTCATCAATAGAACTTGATAGCAAAGGATTTGGTGGAATTTCAAGTCAACATAACTAATATATTGAATTCCTTAAAGACTAAGATGTTAAAACCACCCTTATTTTGTATGGCCCTCAAAACTAAAAACTACATAATAGGAAGTTGCATAGTTGATTTGAGGGAAGCAATTATAGTTATACCCAAAGTTATTTACAAAAACATGGGTTCTCCTTACACCAAAATGGATAGGCACCCAATCTAAATGGATAGCACCAAGACTAATGTAATGGAGGTCCTCAAGGACCTAGTCATGACCATAGCTAGACACCCATAGTTTGTAGTGGTGTAAGAGGTAATACTTATTGACCTCCCTTCATACTTTGGTATGTTGCTATCCAGGGACAAGACATGCAAGATATCAAAAGATAATTACCTAGAAATAGATTGTACCCATATGAACATCCCTAAGAATAGGAATATAATTAGGATAAAAAATGAGCCATCGTCCAATTACTCACTACATAATCTGGATGATGAGGGCACCATAAATTATAATGAGGTTCTAGAGTTCATGGAAGATAATGCATATCTTCAATTTGAAAAGAGCTCAGAATTTGACATGATAATTGGCATATTGAAAGATGAAAAAGATTTAGAAGTTGACTACAAGGAGACTGAACTAGGTAGCTATCTCATGATAGAAGTATTGTCTAATATTGTAGCCTTTATCAGTCCATAAGAAAATAATACATAGTACTTCAATGATGCTAGAATTAAAAATGAGGTAGGTATCAGTATTCAATTTATTGATCCATAGGGTGCATAAACTTATTTTGCATGTATATATATATTTTTTTTTTGAATTTACATGGTGGAATCGGTAGCCGCCACAAATCCGGGTAGGTTGTCCAGCTTTTATGGCCGCCACAGTATTCTACGCTGTCTGCCCCAAAAGCCACCACATAGATCTTCGCACAGTCCACCCCTATAACCACCATGCCATAATCATTTTAAACCTTTTACGTCGCTGAAAGCACCAGGAAAGGGACAAGCGTTCAGTCCGACGAGGCCCGAGATTATTTTGCACGTATGTTACTATTTAATTATACCAACAATATGGTAGAGTATGAAGCACTTTTTATTGGAATGAGAAAGGATAAGAAGATAAGAATTAAATATTTAAGAATATATGATCTCCAAATTAATTATAGATTAGGTTAATTCTCGATGCACCACAAATAATAAGCATCTGAAGTCATATAAGTATCAAGACTAGGATTTACCATGATGTTTTAACACATTTGAGATCAAAGTAATTCCTAGGGAATTGAATGCCAAGGTAGATGATTTGGAAATCATAATAGCTATATTTGACCCCACCCTTAACATGTAGAACAAACCTATAGAAAAAACCTAAAGAATTGGAAGTAGTCTATAAGCCAACCTCTATTATAATACTAATATTTATAGGTCTTTAACAATGATGAATAGACCATAGAATTCCTAGTTAGATAAGCTCAATATGCTAAGGAGAAGAATTAATATGAATATGATATCAACAATCAAGTTATATAGCTAAATATAAATCAATTATACAAGGGCTTGATCACTCTAGAAAGCCTATTTAACCTAGATGATAGTACAGGAAAGAAATCCTCAAAATAAAATCTTCCTCATATCATCTTATTGAAGTGGTTGAAGGGAATAATCTACAACTCAAAAAGGACTGAATCTAGGAATATATGGACCTTTTCAAACAAATCTATAACAAGTATGGAGATGTTATTGCATGGTCATATGAATATCGTAAGGTCTAGAACCCAAAAATCATAGAGCATACCATCAAATTGGAACCTGGTACTAGACCATTCAATAAAAAACAATGATCGATGAACCCTGACATAAAGGTAATGATGAAAAAGGATTTTTTGAAGCTCCTACAAGTGAAAATAATATTTCCAATCAAGCACTTCACCTAGGTTGCCAATTTGGTTTCTATGTGTAAGAAAAATAATAACATATTTATATGCATTAATTTTAGAAGCCTAAACTAAGCTTCATTAAAAGACCATATCCTTTGCTACCTGTTGAGTGGTATTTTCACACAGTCGTGAAAGTACACTCTTCCTTAGGATTTGGGCTCCAAATCCCCTCTTGCAAAGAAGTTAAACAAACAACTTCTCCAAGGTCTCCGCTATATTAGCATTTGCATATGTGTATTAGTAATTTCAAATAAAGATATTCAATTTAAATGCTTGGAACACCTTAGTGATTGCAAGTAACTGTAAACAAGGGGCAATGTTGGTTTATTTTACCATGAAGCTTTAGTGATTGTTCATTGAACCAAAATAGAGCAAATGTGAGTTGGCCCTCATATGACCACGATGTAGTGCTCAAAATGGAAATTTGTGAAAATGCCATAAAACATAACTCCTTCAATGAAATTGGAATTTTCATGAAGGGAATGTCATCATAGGCTCATGAGTGCAAAAAAAAACTAAAAAAATGAAATTTGACCTTAAAATGGAAATTTTCTATTTTTGGATTTTTAAAATCTGTAACAAAATAGCAACTTCGATGAATTTTTAAAAATACTAAACAACTCCGAAAATGAAATTTCAAATTGCGTATTGGAAGTATGAAGTATAACCTACACAATGGTTAAATTATTTTTGGATTTTGAAGTTTTTTTTAAATGTTTATTTTAATGCCTGAATATTAAAATAAAGTTAAAATTTTTGAAAATAAAATGCAGAAAAATGAAAATGAAACGTAGAAAAATAAAATGCATTCAGTATGATGCTATCCTATTTCGACAAAACCAAAGATGTGAGGTTTCCATACATGCAACCTAACCTGTTGGACCTGCAAAACAAGCACAGTCTGGATAAGCTAAGTACTGGCTCCTAGGGTTTTAAATGAGGTTTTCAGATTTAGACATTCGCATGAAGCAACCAAGAAACTTGTATAAAACTCCATTTACAAGCCTAAAATCTGAAAATGGGAAAAATAGACATTTAATCTTGCATGCAGAAAATGACTCCTTTCTTGTCCATAAGATGCAACTTTCTGAAAAATTTTGTATTAAAAATTTATCATTTTACAATAACAGAAGTTTTTGGTTTTCCCAAACCAGTCAATGGAAGAAAAATAGCCCAAAAAGGTCCAAAATGGCCCTCTTGCCTTCAAATCTGTAACTCTGCTAGCGGTAGTTTCCAACCCCTTCTGGCCTCTTTGAATGGCGTATTTAAACTTTTGAAAAAATTGTTTCTCCTTCCATGACGGTTCGTTTCATTTTCCAATGGTTGTTCGTTTCACCTTCCCTAACTGTTCGTTTCATTTTCCCATGGCTGTTCGTTTCACTTTCCCTTGTGCATGCATGCGCTTTGGTTTCCATAAAAATGCAACATGTCACGATATCGCGACACTTTTTCTTTCTTATGTTCTGGCCGCGAAAATGCAACATGTCACGATATCGCGACACTTTTTCCTCCTTTGGCCGTGATGGTGCAACATGTCGCGATATCGCGACACTTTTTCTCTTTTGGCCGCGATGATGCAACATGTCGCGATATCGCGACACTTTTCTCTTTTGGTCGCGATGATGCAACATGTCGTGATATCGCGACACTTTTTCTTTCTTTTGTTCTGGCCGTGAAAATGCAACATGGTGCGATATCATGACACTTTTTCTTTCTTCTGTTCTGGCCATGAAAATGCAACATGTCGCGATATCGTGACATTTTTTCCTCCTTTGGCCGCGATGATGCAACATGTCGCGATATCGTGACACTTTTTCTCTTTTGGTTGCGACGATGCAACATGTCGCGATATCGCGACACTTTTTCTTTCTTCTATTCTAGCCGCAAAAATGCAACATGTCACGATATCGCGACACTTTTTCTTTCTTCTGTTCTAGCCACAAAAATGCAACATGTCGCGATATCGCGACACTTTCCTCCTTTGGCCGCGATGATGCAACATGTCGCGATATCGCGACACTTTTTCTCTTTTGGTCGCGACGATGCAACATGTCGCGATATCGTGACATTTTTTCTCTTTTGGCCGCGATGATGCAACATGTCACGATATCATGAAACTTTTTCTCTTTTTCTCTCTCTCTTCGCTTTGGACCGCGAAAATGCAACATGTCACGATATCGCGACACTTTTTCATCCTTGCGGTGTTTTGCCTTTTCTTTGATCTTTAGCATATGGGCCACTTCGGTCTTCTTGGAAACATGCAAAAAAGGTGGGTCCCCAATTTTGGGGTACGTTGTGGAGTAGCCACAACACTACCATATATCAGATTCTACAAAAGTGGTTGGGTAACAAATGTTACCTATTTCTTAAGGTACAATCAAATATAGGTCAAGGAAGATGATCAACATAAGACTACCTTCACCACTAAATGGGGGACCTTTGAATATTAAAAAATATTATTTGGTCTATCAAATGCAAGGGCAGCTTCCAAATATCTATAGACATAGCATTCTCAAAAAATTTAGATAAAACAATTCTCATATTTTTCAATGATCTAACCATATATTTCAAAAAGGGAAGTAAACACATTGAGCATCTTGAGTCGGTTTTCTAGAGTTCTGGATAATTTGGTATCTCACTTAATCCTAAGTCTATTTTTATGCTTCAAAAAGGCTAATTATTGGGTCAAGTGGTATAAAAATAAGGTTTAGCCATAAATCCCAATGGAATATAATCTATTCAAGATCTACCATTACCCTTTTCTATCAAATGAATTAGGTCATTATTAGGTCAAAGCCATTTATTTTCCAAGTTCATCATAGTTTTTTCCCATATAATTATACTTATTACCAAAATATTGAAGGATACCTCTTTAAAATGGACTGATGAGGGAAGAAAATATTTCTAGAACATTAATGACACCATCACTAAATCTCCCATATTTATTACCCTAGAATTCTCCAAAACAATTAGGATATATGTGTTTGGTAAATACAAAAGCATCATCATTGTTGTAACCCAAAAGAATAATAAATATGAGAAACATCTCATCTTGTTCATCTCTCACAAAGAAAAGCCACCATATTTTTAGGACAACCCAATGTCCAATTTATCATATTATAAAGCAATTTAGGAGAAAAAGGGGACAATTTGATCAATAAAACCCAAGAATTTGAAATTAAAATCAAGTTCACTAAGCTTATCCGGGGAAGGAATTTATGTAAAATCTTAGCAATTATAATCCACAAATATTATATTGATCCAGTAGAAGAGATATATGTGGATGATAGAGTTGGTTAGACGAGCAACATATGTGGATATATGGTCATAATACAAGTACTATAAGGGTTGACATCTAAAGAGAGAGCTCAATTTAAACAAAAATAAATACATTATTATTGGTTTAATGGTGTCTTGTTTAGGAAGGGATATGACATCGTCTTGCTATACTACATGGACGAAGAAAGTTCATGGACCCTAATAAAATAATTCCATGATGAAGGAGGACACTACTCTACACTAACCACAACTCATAAAACCTTGAGGGTTGGTTATTACTAGCATACAATATTTGTTGATTTCTACCATTGGGTTAGAGATTGTAAGTCTTATTATATGTTTAGAGGAAGGAAGAGAAGAGCTCTAATACCCCTAAAATCCATCATCATGACTAAAAATTTTTAACAATGGGGCCTATACTTGATAGGAAAAATCAACCCACTATCAAGCACAAGGTATAGATAGATTCTCATTATGGATTATTTCACCAAATGGTTTGAAGTGGTCCCAACTAAAGTAGCCAATCAACAAAAAGTGGTTCAATTTATAGAGTATATCATTACCATACTTAAGGCACAAACTTCCATAGTCATAGTTAATTCCACCTCCTTCAATGATCCATGGTGATAAAGTTTATCTTAAAATTTATATTCTTACTTAAGACATGCTCTAATTACTATCCCTACAACAATTTCTGGGATGAATCGATGAATAAGAATATCATGAATCACAAAGGGACTATCACACCCAATTGCATAAAGTGATATGGGTAAACCAAGTGATATCAAAAGCATCCATTGAATTATCTCCCTTCAATTTAATATATAATAAAGAGGTATTATGAGCAAATAATTTAGAGCTCCCTTCCCTCTATATATTATAACAACTTAAATTAGAGGATACTTGCATCAACCCCATACAAACAAAGACCAAATGCATTGTTATTGGAGAATATTACATTATTTGGTACATGCTAATGTACCCCCATGGTACCTTTATGGTACAAATGTAAATATGTAATATTTAAGGAGTGTGATTTATATTTCCTCTTTATGTCAGTGTCAAAGTGCAAGATATGCACAAGTGTCATGTAATAGAGTATGCATGTGTGCATGTAGAAGTATGTAAATGTCATAGAATAGAGTGTGCAAATAGATAGTCAAAAGTCATGTATACAAGTGGCAATATGTGAAGCCAAAGGTCATGTAAGAGTTGTCTTATGCATGGAATAGGAAAGGCTACATCTCCCAGATATGTGAGGATAGCAATAGGTAAAGAGTCCAGGAGTCATCTTCCTAAAGTTATATTATGGAGACAAAGATCCATGAAATGTATCTGAATGTAGAGAAAATCTCAAGATTGTATATTTGACTCATGAATAATATTGTGAGTATTTTATTACATAAATATTGTTATTATTTTAGATATTATGTTTATTCATATTATATGATTTTATTATATATTGATATTATTCTATAAATAAGTCTTCATTATATTTTATATAATCCTAGAATACTTGAATCTGTGGGTAAATTCAATTCACCTACATCTATAGATTATCTCTTTGAAGATAATTTTTCTATTAATATATGTTAAAATTCATGGATAGAGGCTCAACGAGACACATGAAATAGTTTTCAATCCAAAATAAAGGGATCCAAGGCTCAACAAGCTTGTTCAGCATCAAGATGCAAGATTTTGTTAAGTATAGAAGGCTGCCAAAATATTGAGATAGTGACATCAGCAATGAGCACAAACTTTTTTGGCATCCAATACAGTTGAGTTGCAAATTTAACTAAGGAAAATAAATTTATATTTTTCTTTAATGTTGGGCTCAAATGTAGGCCAAGTATGAGAAATGGCTAAAATTTTGAAATGTTGATTTTAGCAAAGATGTGTAAAAATCTTGGCACCTAGTGTACTAGATAAAAAATTCAGCTAAGGTATGATGAAGGCTTGGCAACAAGGCAACTCCTTATAAAAGAGTCAAAATTTGGCTAAGTATCAAAAAGTGTTGAACTTTTAAAATTCTAATGTCATCATGAGGCACAAAAAAAATTAATAAATCCAAAGTTAGTGCCAAATAGAAAATTTTGTAAAGTAAAAAACCAAATAGTAAAGTAGTAAGTATAAAGCATAATTTATGGTATATGACACTAGATATGAATGAAACCATAAGTGACTAAGTGTAGAAGAGGGTAAAATGCTTGAAGGTGCTAGCATCATCACAAGTAGCAAAAATATCTAGCACAATGAGAATGGACCTAGATCTAAAAAATTCTAAGGCATGAAGTCCAGCACATAAGGGTAAATAATTTTGAAGTAGAAGCCTATCCAACATCTAAAAAAGTTCATTGTAAATTTTTGGGTAATTATAACAGAGGACTAGACTCCAAAAATGTTGATGTCATAAAGGTAAGCAAAAATTTTGATATTAAGAAAGAGAAATAAAAAAATTGGTTGTGTTGAGAAGAGTCAGATGGATGATGGGGATGACATCATGAAAGTAAAATAAAAGCTTAGCACCTATAAAATAGAGAGATAAATTAATTTTAGCTAGGAAAAGAAGAATCTAAACCTATTCCTAAAATCTAAAATCTATTTTTAGAAGATCTTAACATTCAAAGGCTTCCACATGTGACACATGTCCTGGTGTAGGTAGGCTAGTCATGGACCAATATGGAATAAAACACACATGTCAGACAATCTTATGGATTAAATGAAAATGCACAAGACACCACTCTCTTAGATGAAATAAAAGTAAGTCACATTAGCATAGTGGTACCAATACAGTTGTACTTGAATGAGCTAGAGGAGGATGAATATGTATTGCACTAACCTGATAGGCCTATAGTCTATTTTGAAAATAATCATGTTGAGCTAACTAAAATGAAATATAAAAACTATATATACTTGAATGTAACCCATTCAAAGGGTCATATCTTTAGTGTTTACAAATTCATAATGTATGATGATTGTACTATGCACATCTGAATAAAGATCAAATTGTTGTTTGACCTCTCTCTTGAACTATTGTAGATCATGTATGTATGCCAAATTTATTATTGATCATTTCTATTAATGCTAGGTGAATGGTTTATTCTATTCAAGTTATTTTTTTATCTAGATTTCTCCTTGGATTTTCTATTCATTTAGTTTCTAGAATGCTTAGTAATATATAATGTTTAATATGATTAAATGCTTTGCAATGTTGAATGAAAGCTGGAATGTTAGGTAGTTTGATGTAGTTTAGATTTTGAGACTCTCATGTCTTATGCCTTTTGATGTTTTTGAATCTTATCCACTTTAAGTTCTAGCTTTTAACTCTACATTTCTTTCTTTAGTTTGCAATCCTCCTTTCTTTGTTATTTTAGCTATTATCATAAGAACTGGCCTACTTCGAAGGCTGACTCAAAAGCTAGTCTAGGTCTTCCAATCTTGGTCGAGGTCTTGAGGGCACAACTCATCCACTTAGATATATTTCAAATCAAGATTTTTTGGCATGCCCAGTAGGACCCAAATCTCACTTACCTGATTGAGTAGAATCATGGTGATATTATTCTCTAATAGATTATTTTATAATCACCTAGTGACTTTTCTAAAATTAATTATTCTTAGAGAACCCAACTGTCATTATACTTATAGGCCTATGCTCACAAGATAAGTAGCAAAAAAGCTGGATGAACCAATACAGTTCATTGAATTACCACCATTAAGATTTAGAAGATAGATTTTTATCATCTCCTTCATCATATTCTTCATAAAATATTACAAAAAGTGTGGGTTCTACACATTTTAGCTCTCTTCACTCTAATCATTCTAAAATATTGGTACAAATGGCTAATCTTCCACCTCAAAAACATTTTCTTGATTGGAATAATATTAGACCACTAAATTTGGCAAATCAAAACCTGATTCCTCAAGCAACATTAAAAGCTTTTCCAACATATAATGGTATTGTGAAAACAACGTACAATCATTGTCAAGATATAACTTTCTTAGTTGCTATCCATAATATTTAGGATGAAGATGTTATTATAAGGCTATTGGTACTATAATTAAAGGTAAGGTGTTATATTGGTATGATATCCTTCAAGATAAGAGTATTTATTCATGGGATTAGCTTTCTAGTAGATTAATTCAAGAATTTAATGAGCTAGCAGACCCATTCTCATTGTTAATCCAATTTACCACTATACAAAGGCATCCTCAAGAAGCAATAATGGATTTTAACATCAAGTTCAATAGAACTTAGAAAAGAGTTCCATAATATATTAAGCCAATTGATCCCTAGGCATTATATTACTACTTTCATGATTTTAATCTAGATCTTATTGATATGTCAATCCAATGTATTGGCATTTCCTAAGACTTATCAATTTACTATAACTGTAGAAAATGTGTTACCATAGGCAAACTTCCTCCTAGAAACATAATGTTGTATTTTCCAAAAATATTGCAATATGTACAAGAAACACAAACTTTGATCATAATTATGCATCTATCAAATATAGCTCCAATTATTGTAGTCAAGTTAGCATTACCAATGAACCCTCTAATGCCAATATTACCGACACCTCCTACCACACCTACATTGCCTTCCCATGAACCTCAAAAAATAGATAGCATGAAAGAAATAATGATGGCATTAAATAATCTAAGTAATGAAATCACCACTATGAAAAGAAGAGAAGCTAAAAGTAATTTCCAACCTAGGATATTTCCCTACATGCTAAAAAACTAAGAAGCCTCTTCTAGTGGTGTTGATAGAAAGTCTAATGTAGTATATAGTAACAAGAGGATAATCCTTCTACTTCAGCATTAGAAGTAGATTATTGATGCTCAACTTACAATGATCCATATGGTGAAAATAATTGTATGCTTCATCAATATCAAATGCAAAAAATTATAGTTAAAAATGTAGAAAGAGCACAAAAGAGTCAAGTCAATATGCTTTAGAATATAGATCAAAATTTGATGATGCAAAATCTTATATCAATCCTAACCTGATCTAGAAAGAAATATAGAAGAGTGGACTCGTTCAAGGTCCCATATTAGCAAAAAAAGTAGCCAAAAAAGGAATTGCCTCAACCTACTCAAAAAATCAAGCAACCTCCAAAAGAGCATCTTAAAGAATAGCAAAATCTAGTGTAGGAAAATAAAGTTGACAAACTAGGAGTAGGCTACGAATAAATTTTGGTATCCTTCTATCACTAAGCAACAAATAATTGAAGCAAAAAAAGAATACCAAAGTCTTTAGGCTTTAATATTATGAAGTAACTTAAGAAAACTCCATCCAAAGCAAGCATGTATAATGCCCTAATGATTCTGGGATAAATTGACCTTCTTTGAGCATCACTAAAATCCACACATCCTAAAGATGAGTCTTATCCAAAACTAACTTTAGCACAGGATAAATATACATCGATAATAGGAAAAAATAGGCCTCTCCCTTTTTACTAGTCCATGCATATGGAAGGATGGGTTGTGCATAATTGTATGGTAGATTCCAGTGTAGCAACGATGATAATGTCAAAAGCAACATGTGAAACAATGGGCACAAAATATACCCAATCTAATCTTGAGGTGCTTCAGCTAGATGGAACCCTAGTCAAAATTATTAGTATAATAAAAGATATACCTATGGTGATCCATAATATAGCATAGTTAATAGCCATACAAGAGGTAGTCATGGTATACCTAGAGCCATAATTTGGTATGTGCCTCTCTCACAAATTTAAAGCCACGTTGGGTAGATATCTATCTTTAGGTTACTCACATATGAAAATTCCTCATAAGGACATGAAGATGAAAATATTTGCAAAAAAACCCTTCTCATATCACATGGAAAAAACTGAAGATGATGAGAATAGTGTTGGCATTATTAGTGATGAAATTGACCTAGTAGAAGAAATCATAGATGAGATACAAACTGAATATGAGTTTTCACTCAAAAATTTTAATGTTATGATTGAAACAGGGATAGACACCTATTATATCTCAAAACTAGAAGAGAAAAATCTCCCAACCATATCAAATAAATAACTCCAACAAATGGACATATGGAAGATGTACTTTGATAGAGCTAAATGAAAAAAATGGCATTGAAGTTGGAATAGTGCTAGTATCACCCTCCAAAGGAGTGAAGCACCTTTCCTACCATACGACCTAGATTTGCACTAATAATGCAACATAATATGAATAATTGTGCATAGGCTTGATAGAGGCAGATAATATGGCAATAAAGTTTCTAATGTTTATGGAGATTCTAAATTGGTAATGAACAAGGTTACTAAAAAATGCAACAACAAACAACATTACCTAAGAACTTGCCAAAACAAAGTATGGGATCTATTTGAAAACTTAGAAGCTTTGAATATAAAAGCAATCCTTAGAGAACAGAATGCACAAGTTGATGCATTGGCTTCCCATGAAGCGAATTTTTGTACTACTAATAGTTTAAGAAAAAAATCAAGATTTATTAAACTGGCTTTTAGACCTTCAATACTAGATAAAGATACCATACCTTCTGGCAAGTTTTTGATAATGATGAACAATAGTGGACTTCTTAATTCAGGAGGGAGCCTATGCAAATACGACTGAATATATGTTTGAGAACATAAATGAAGAGGATATTATTTATCTAAAGAATAACCATATTCCCAAAGGACTTATTATTATCAAAAGCCTATTTGATAGCAATGATTGGCCAACTTGCCAAAAAATAAAAATTGATGAACGAGAGTTCAAAGAGGTTAAAATTGAACCTAGCAAAAATCTAAAAGTTAGAGTACAATGCTCTACATATAAAGTTTAGAAACTTCTACCTTATACAAAGAATTCAACAATATTATTACATGGAGCTATGATGACTTGAAAGTCTATAGAAAAAGTGACTATCTAGCACATAATAGAGTTGTTGCCAAATGCTAAGCTATTCTGATAAAAGCAAAGGATAGTGAATCCTAACATAAAAGCTCTAATGAAACAAGAGCTACTAAAGTTACTTAACACAAATATTATTTGCCCAGTCAAGCACTCCACATGGGTAGCTAATTTGATACCTATTAAAAAGAATACTCGATACATTTTCCTTTGTGTGGATTTTTTGAATTTGAACAGAGCATATTTAAAGGACCATTATCCTCTACCATAGATTGATAAAGTTTTACACTTTATTATTTGGGTAGAAATATTTTCCTTAATAAATTCTTCAACATTAATCAATTGTGGGTTAGAG
Organism: Wollemia nobilis; assembly: GCA_028583015.1. NCBI lineage: Eukaryota > Viridiplantae > Streptophyta > Pinopsida > Araucariales > Araucariaceae > Wollemia > Wollemia nobilis. Next base: position 762,850 of record JAQPPZ010001579.1, on the reverse strand, counting down.
ATGAAGATCAATACAAAACTACATTCACTACTAAGTGGGGAGCATTCACCTGCCAAAGGATGCCCTTTAGCCCATCAAATGTGGGAGATACATTTCAAAGGGCCAAATATGTAGCTTTTTGTGAGTTGGTGAATAAAGTTATACTAATTTATTTATATGATATGATGGTATTCTCTCAACAAAAATAAAAGCATCTAGACCATGTTCAATTAGTTTTTCAAAATTATAGAGAATTTGAGGTGTCACTAAACTCAAAAAAAGTCAATTTTTACAATCCATGAGGGTAAATTATTGGGTCATATGGTATCAAAGTAGGGCTTATTCATTTATTTAAATAGAGTAAAAGTAATACTAGCACTCCTATTTTCACAAAACAAGAAAAGCTTACAATCATTTTTTGAGAAGATTAATTTTGTTTAAAATTTTGTATCTGACTTTGCTTAGATAGTGAAAGTCAATGATAGAGATGTTAAGAAATGATGTAGCCTTCACATAGACCATAGCTAGAAGAGATGCTTTCAAAAACATAAAATAAGCCATAACTAAAGCCTTGATAGTGGTCAATCTAGACTATCAGAGAGATTTTATTCTCTATGTGTTTTGTGTAGAAGAAAGCTACGTAGTTATTCTTACTCAAAAAGAAAGAGATCACAATTAGCAGCCCATAGATTTTCTAAGTCATACCATGCACAACTATGAATATTGTTACAACTTCTTTGAGAAACAAGTATTTTCTTTGATGAAACACCTAAAAAATCTTAGGCATTATATATCTCAGAGTAAAACATTAGTATATGTTGTGCATTTGGACATCCAAAACTTCACAGTGTAAGGGGAATTAGGTAAAAAGAGAACTAGGTGGATTAGAAATATCCAATAGTATGATGTGGAAATAAAATTGACTAAGTTGGTTAGAGGAAGATCTCTCTATAAATATTTGATAAACTTTGCAATATTGAACACCAACTTGTTGATTGAAGAACAAGAACTATAGGCAACATAGGGCCAACTAGAGCAGGATAGCTAGGTAGACCAATTAATGCACTTTCTCCAAACTGGCAAGTGTTTATATATCTTTACTACTTCCCAAATATGAAGGTAAAAACTATAGGCTATGAACTATGTGATAATTAATGGCATCTTGTACTAAAAGAACTTTGATGGCATTCTCTTGAGGTGCATTCGTTTGGGTAAAGCAAAAGAAATCTTGGATGAGTTTCATACTAGATTCTTAGGTGGACACTATTTCAATCAAACCACAACAACAAAATCATGACTAGATATTATTGTCTAAATTTTTCAATGATGCTTTCAAAGTTGCTAGTGCTTGCAATAAATATCAAAGATTTGTCAAGAAACAAAAAAAATCAGCAATGTTCCTCTAAAAAATTCTTGCAGAAGAACCCTTCTAGTAATGGGTGTTAGATTTTACTTGGGTAATTAATCCCAATTCCTCTATAAAACATAAGTTCATCTTGATAATAATTGATTATTTCACCATGTGGTCTAAGGCAGAAGCAACCAAGCATGCGGATCAAGATACTGTCATTAGCTTTTTGGAGATATTGATCACCAGGTTTAGAATCCCTGCTACAATAGTATATTAAAATGGTGGAGCTTTCATAGGGTCTAACACCATGGATTTTTCTAGAAAATATAGCATATATTGAAAAGGTTCCTCTAACTATTACCCATAGGGAAATGGACTAGAAAAGTCCACAAACAAAACTTTAATGAAAATAATAAAATGAAATATTGACGACAACTAAAAAATTTGGCATTTAATGCTTAATCAAGCATTGTGGTTAGATAGAATTATGGTCAAGAAGGCTCTGAAGACCACCCCTTATTCTTTGGTCTATGGAAAAGAATTCATGTTGCCAATACATTTAGAATTATTAGCCTTGAAGCTTATTGATCAAACAGAGCCAGAAGATATAAGGTTAGTTGAAAGAAGTATGGTCAAATTGTTGCTACTAGAAGAAAAAAGGAAAGAATATTATAATAACTTCTACCAATATCACGTAGCTATTAAAATATGGTTTTATAAAATAACATCATCGAAGTTATTCAAGGATTATGACTTGGTATTGAAATGGGATGCAAACCGAGCTAAACCAGGAAAGAATAAAAAACAAAAAATAATGTGGTCTAGATTGTATCTAATATAAATAATTTAATGTGTATGAGCTTCAAGACATGGATTATTTTACCAGTTTCAAGATTGAATGCTTCTAGACAATAAAATTGCGATAAATTCAAAATCTGGTGGTTTCTAGGCACATTCTTCTAAGATTGCAATTTTGAATTTATAGCAATTTTATTGTCTTAGAAGCATGGCAATTTTGAATTTATAGCAATTTTATGTCTTAGAAGCATAGAAATTTTATTATCTTGGAATAGAAGCATGGCATTGTGGTAATTTATAGCAATCTTGAATGCTTGAATGCTCACACAAATTGTCAGTTTAAAAGAAATATTTTGCAATCAAAGTTGAACATGCATAATATTTGGCATTAATTCAGTAATGATTATACCCCATGATTGTTTCTTGCTATAAAATAATGCTAAAAATGTGCAATGTATGAAGGAGAATTTAGCAATTGAAGGAGCAGAGTATTACAAAATAGTCAAAGTGTTTTGTGCAAAGAGAGTGTTGCATTCTTAATTTTTTCTACAATAGTTATAACCCCCTAGTTCAATATGGCATGAGGAAATATGGGTCAAAAGGTCCATAATAATACCAAGGAGACCCAAGATCGGTTGAGCGGTATTCATGACCCAATTATTACTATCAAGGCAAAATTAAAAAGTTTTAGAGAAGGGTCAAAAGCAAAAGGAAGAAAATATTTGTCCAAAATGCTTGAAGCAACTCCCTAATATTCATTCTTGTCGAGATATATGATCAAATTTATACACCCCTTCATAGAGCTGGTTAAAGCTATTGTAATCAATTATAACCCAAAAATGGCAATGGTATGTGATACAAAAGGGAAGAGGTTATTTCCTATCACAACAGATGTAGTCAAAAATACTTTTGCACTAGCAGCACACACAGGTACATTACTCAAGCCACTTGATATTAATTAATAAAATGGTCATTTAAAAAGTGATAATTTTAAGGCCTAGTTGTGTAAAAATATAGGTAAAATTCCAAATGATTTTCCATAACAACCTATGAAATTGGAAATATTTAGTGAATTCCTTCAGGGAGTATTATTTATGATAGCTATAATTCTTGGACTAGATACTGACTTATATGTATATGACCACCAAGTTTGCATAGCATATGTAGTCACTAATATACATAATTATGATGGTTCTAGTGTAAGTGATCCTATATTCTTTGATTGGGCCTATTTTCTAAGTTACCAAATTCATAGTCAGCTAGTCACCCTGAAGTTTAAATAGAAGGATATCATCATACTTAGCTTGGTTATTCCTATATCATATACCTCCAATAATGTATAGTATATCACTTCAAGTGAAAATAGATTATGAAAAAATCTACCCTATAGTTTTTGGACCCTGGTACTCAAGAAAACAACCTCATATCTTGAGTTTAATCAACTCTTCCTAGTGCCTGTATTATCATGCATTTATAGCCAATTTCATTGCCTAATATTTTAAGCTATTGATAAACTTTGTGGTAAGGGGAATGGTATTTCTTCAAAAATGGTACCATTATCAGAGTTTACATATTCCCCCAAAACCCTTATTTATTGCATTATTATATTACAAATTTAGGTGTTTGGCATAGAGTTGTGCAAATAAATTGATGAAGCAGATGAAAATTTTTGATCCAATATTAATAAAGCTTACACTTATCACTATCCCTTTAATTCAAAGATATAAGCATGATGACAAGAGGTCAAGAAAAAATTTTGGACACAATTCTTAGTGGCCTCTTATTGCTAATAGTGACACACCCATGAAATTACGATCCAAAGGGAAAATTTAAAGATAAACTAGCTGATTTAAATACTAAGCCCCCAACATTTGAAAATATTTATCTGTTAGATATCAAATTGTTTTATAACAATGGAAATGATCAAGCCCCTAAGGTTTATATTAATGAAATGAGGTAAATCCCATGGAGGAAATGTTATACCTGTAAATAGACTTATGATCAAGTAAGAAATAAAGAACAAAGGATAAGTGATAAACTAGTGGACAAGATTATAGAGAATCTAGAATGGACAAAAGACAAGATTCAAACGTGGTGGATTTCACAATGCAAGTGAGATAATCAAAATGAGGACTTCCCTAGCCCTTCAGATAAGGATTTTGAAATGGAATTCAAAGGTAAATATGAACTCTAAATGGAGGAACACCAAGGGGAGATATTTTTGCAGATAATGAAATTGAAAGATCAAGAAGAAGAGATGTATTCTTATGATGAAGAGGAAAAAATCATGCAATAAATTCCCATAAGAGTAGAGATCTTAGTTGTTTATAGATATTTCAATGAATATTCGGGCATGAAATAACTCTATAGAAGAGATAAAACATAGAGGCTAAAATAGCTAGTGCATCTAAGCATACTATAGTTATAGAAAACTTGCTAGAATCAAGTTAGGAGGAACTAGAAAAATACATAGTGGGAGCTAAAGTAGCTCAAATAGTAGAGCACACAAGAGAAGAAACTGCTACAACAATCCTCAATAAAGATAAGCCCCATATAAAATCCAATGAAAAAGCAAAAAGAAAGAGTCATCTAGGCACTAAACAGAAAGACATCCCAAAGAAATCCAAAAGGTAGAAATTATAGCAAGAGATTATGATAACTGACATGGAGATCCAAAAAATGATGTAGCATCCCAAAATCCAATATCAAAAGCAAGAGGGCCAAGTACATCTTCTATCTATAGTATTCTTCCTAAAATTCATCACCACCTTCACAACCTTCATCAGAGCAACTAGTACCACCATCGTTCCTTGCAATAGAAGTTTCACCCCCTCAAAATCTATTACCAAATATGATTACCATTTTCCATGCACATGAAATTCAACAAACCCCCATAAGTACATATTCATACACACTTGTAAATACTAGCATTTTATCATTGAGGCCCTCTTAAATAATTTTTTCTCATTTTTAGTCTACCTTTACTGCTTCCCCTACCTCTAGTCATCAACTCCCAAAAGTATTCTCTATAATTTAGCAAATTGAAAAAAACATCCAAAAATTGATGCAACAACAAGAACCTTAGAGTGAGATAAAAAAAGCAACCACCTAGACACATGATGTTGTAGATCCAATTAACAAGGAACAACTTAAAGTGGTTGCATTCCCAAAGGTGAGGGAACCAGTTTCAAAAAGAAAGGCAATAGACTATCACATTAAGATGCAAAGGTATGATATCTCCAATATTCTAAGGGAAGATACACTCAAAGTTATTCATACTAATTCAAGCATGATTTTTCTTCAAAAAAATCACATAGAGGTAAATTATGCAGCTACAAAAAAGAATCTTGAAACCCTAGAGTAGAGGCTAAATAAGCAAGAAGTGGATAAAATTACTCTAAAAATTAAGGTCCAGGACCTGAATCTCCTATTGGAAAAATCTTCAACTGAAGAGCAATTAGAGAAATAGGATAAAAGAATCCAAATTTTAGAGTAATTGCAACAAGAAGGTACAAGGATCTAGACACTGGAGAAGGAACTGCAAGAGTTAAGGACAAAGCTTCAAAAGTGGGAAGAAACATTAGAAATAGTACAATCAAATCTTAAAAAGGAGAGGGAGAAGCCATAAAGTCTAATTATTTCCAAGGAATTGCTAAAATAGTTTAGAGGCCAATATTGGATCAAGATTAATAAAGTAGCAATGAAAGATTTCCCTTTAGTAAAAAGGATAGCATATATTACGAATTTGATCCAAGATGCAAAAAGAATAGTTTATAAAAGAAAGAGAGGAATTTATGGGTGAAGTGGATTAGGTAAAGGCAACACTCTGTATGTTGTAAAATAAGAGAGAATATTTGTACTTGGTAGCATGCTCTAAGAGATAATTGAGCAAGTCAAAAAATTTCTCAACTCAAGTAATATGTGAAAACCAGCTAACCATGAAGGAGGAGACATAATAACTGCACTCAAAGCAAGAATAGATAAGATCAGACTTACAATTTAAGAGGTCATGGATCTTGGCTTCTTGGAATTCTATGATAAGAATGGTTTTTTTTACAATGTAAAGCAACTTAGCCAATGACTAGACTAATAGCTTAATAATGGAGGAAAAATCGATGCATTGCCTAAACCTTTGGATATAGAGTATATCATTGCTCTCTTCTATAGGCTCTCTATGCTATTGTCAAAATCTCAAGAATTGGTTCGAAGATATGGGGACCTCTCTTTAACCAATACTTTGAATTGTAGGAATTTTTCCACAAGTTCAGAGTAATATATGTCCCCTCTTAGTTATCATGGGATAATATGTATAGATTATTTCGATTGATAGCAGCTTCTTCAGCAGTTCAAGAAACTAGTCAACAAGGTGAGACATTTGAAGCATCAATGGAATAAGAAGAAGGAGAATCTACTAGTATAGTTGAGACCTCATAGATGGAAAGTATCTATGGAGCCCATAATTGTAAAAATAACTTTTTGTTTAACTTTGACTATTTTGTTTCTTTTTTACTCTATTACCTAATATGATAAGGTCATATGGGTTATGTGTTTCTGCAAGCAAAAACCTCTTGTGAGGCACCAATAATGTGGGTAAAGTCAATTCACCCACATTTATAGACTCTCTTTGAAGAAAAATTTTATTATTTATATGTGTCAAATTGGATGGATAGAGGCTCAAATGGACACATGAAATAGATGTCAGGACAAAATAAAGGGAGCCAAGGCTCAGCAAGCTTGTGCAAAATCAAGATGCAATATTTTGCTAAGTATAGAAGGCTACCAAAATTTTGAGACATCAATGTCAACAATGAACACAAAATTGGCTAACATATAACATAGTTGAGTTGCAAATTTGACTAAGGTAGAAGAATCTAGATTTTTCCTGTAGTGTTAGACTCGAATGTGGGCTAAGTATGAGATGCAACCAAAATTTTTAAATGCTTATATTAACAAATATGTGCAAAAATCCTAGAACTCAATGCACTAGATAAAAAATTCAACTAAAGTATGATGAAGGCCCAAAGTTAAGGTAACTCGTTTTCGGATACTCAAAATTTGGCTAAGTATCAAAGAGTGTTGGAATTTAAAATACTAACATTATTGTGAGGCATAAAAAATCTAATAAATCCAAAGTTAGTTCTAGATAAAAAATTGTAAATTAAAAAGCTTGATAATAAAGCAGTAAGTCTCAAGCATAATTTTTGGTATCTAGCACTAGGTATGAATGAAAGCAGAAGTGACTAAGTGTATAAGAGGGTTGGACACTTGAAGGTGATGATGTCATCACAAGCAGCAAAAAGGTTCGACACAATGAAAATGGGACCAATGAAAATGGGACCAAAGCTAAGAAAAGTCTAAGGCATGAAGTCTGACATGCAAGGGAAAATAATTTTGAATCAAAAGTTGATCTGACATCCAACAAAGTACATTGTAAAATTTTGGCTAAGTGTAATAGAGGGCTAGACTCCAAAAGCAATAACATCATCAAGGTAAGCAAAATGTTTGGCATTCAGCAAGAGAAATAAAAAAATTGGCTACGTGTATAGAAGAGCCACATATATGATGGGGCTGACATCGTGAAAGAAGAAAATATTGACATGTGTAGAATAGAGGGCTGGAATAGTTTTAGCTGGGAAAAGAAGAATCTAGACATATTCTTGACATTCAAAATTTATTGTCAAGAGATCTTAATAGCCAAAGGCTTCCATATGTGACACCTATCCTAATGCAATTGGGCCAATCATGGAGTAATATGAAATAAAGCAAACTTGTCAAATAATCTTATGGATTGGATGAAGACACATAGGACATCACTCTCTTAGATGAAATTAGAGCAAGCCACATCAACATAGTGGCACCAATACAATTGCACCAAAATGAGCTGGAGGAGGACGCACAAGTGTTGCACTAACCTGACATGTTCGTAGTCCATTTTCAAAGCATTCATGTTGAGCTAATTGAAATGAAATGTACAATATATATATATATATATATATATATATATATTTTATACTTAAATGTAAATCATTCAAAGGATCAGCTCTTCAACATTTACATTTGCATAATGTATGATGACTATATTGTGTACCTCTAAATAAAGATCAAATTGCTATTTGACCTCTCTTTAGAACTATTGTAGATCATGTATGTATGCCAAATTGATTATTGAGCATTTTTATTAATGCTAGGTGAATGGTTTATTCTACTAAAGTTATTTTTCTATCTATATTTCTCCCTAGATTTTCTATTCAATTAGTTTCTAGAATACTTAGTAATGTATAATATTTAATATGCTTAAATGATCTATAATATTGAATGAAAGTTGGTCTGTTAGGCAGTTTGATTTAGTTTAGAGTGTAAGACTCTCATGCCTTATGCCTTTTGATGTTGTTGAATCTCGACCACTTTAAGTTCTAGCTTCTAACTCTATGCATTTCTTTCTTTATTTTGTAACCCCTCTTTCTTTTTTAGTTTAGCTAGTATCATTGGAACCAACCTACTCCAAAGGATGACTCAAAAACTATTATGGGTCTTCCAATATTGGTCAAGGTCTTGAGGGTGCAACTCATCCACTTAGGTGGATTTCAGACCAAGAGGACCTAAGATGATCTGGCTTAAAATCTAATAGTGGTATTAGAGCTACTACTAAACTCTATTCATTTTTTATAGTCATATTTAAAGCCACTTTGAGTAGCTTTTATTCAAATCCACCTTGAGTGGAGAAATCTACAATCAAGTCAACCATATTGGAGAAAATTCTACAAAAGTGACATTCAAGACAAACAAGGAGTTTGGTAGAACTATCTAACATATTAACATTCAAACTAAGACTAAGCTTTGAGAATTGTGTTATTAGAGATATTTATTCTCACTTTAAGTGAGAATATTTAAAGATAAAAGTTGGAGAATAAGGATCTAGCATCAGAGAAGAAATATTTGGTGTGAATATAAGTAGAACCATGTGAATGTAGGCCCATTACTATAAATTAAAGGTTTGTAGATTTATAAAAAAATGAATTTGAAGAAGTAATGCATAAAAATATAGAGATCTATTGAATCTTCCAAAATAGAAGATATCTAGCAAAGAGGAGCATCCCTAAGAGTAGAACTGATTAGGCATGATAGTTACAATAGAAAAGGAGAAGATAAAAATGGGAGAACATATAATTTTTTCTTGTTTGAAGATAGCACATTCTAGTTGTTATAGGAGGCATGAGATATCTTTATTTGGCATAGAGAAAGCAAATATGTGTAAAATATTTTCTAAACTACTGAAGAATGCATGGAGAAGATCTCTATCTGATAGTCTATCTAGTGGAAGTTGTGGAGTAGAAAAACTTTGGACATATAAATTCCTATTTTCTAAAGAAAAGCATGGAATAATTCTTATGTTAAGGATTCTAACTACATTTAAAAGAAACCTCAAATTACTACATGAGTCTACCCATTCAAATAGCAGTAAAAATTGAAGAAACGTTGCAAAGGTAAGGTAGATTTTTTTTTGTTTGTGGAAAACACCCCAATTGGGATGTCACTTTCAGGTAAGTCCTAGGAAGGTAGGGGTATCTATTCTACCAAAAATACCCAGGGCTCGCACCTTGCTTACCCCTTTGACACACTCAAAGAGCATGCCTATAAAAACATAAAAACAACAAAAGACAACAAAAAACACAAAACAAACACAAAAACAATAAAAAAAAACAACAAACAACAACAAAAACACAAAATACACACTAAAAACCATAAAAACAACATAAAAACACAACAAAAAACAAAAACACCAAAAGCACCAAAAACAACAAAAAAAACATAAAAATAAAACATAACAAAGGCCCAAACTATCGAACTTGTTTCGGCCATATTTCACTCATCCGGACTCGGATTGAGCTGAAATTTTGAGGGTAGATGCCTGAAAAACCCTAGAACGTCTCCACCAATTTTTAGATCATTTGGAGCAACACAGATCCTAGCGCATCCCTATGTGTGAACAAGATTTTTGGCAAGCGATTGTGCGAGGGTTTCATCTGGGTTGAGTGCAAGCAGCTCCAGAGGTTGGTTTTTAGGGCCTTCGGGCCCTAGCGACCAATATATTTGTGGTTTATACTCAATATTTTAGTAGGATATGTTGCAGGGGATCCAAGATGGGTTAGAAATTTGTCTTTCAATAGATCATGTTGTGAACTTGAGTGACAACGACTTCCAATTTGCTGCACAAAATAAAAGTGAAAACCATACCTTTCCACGACGTCTAGGGCAAGGATTAAAGAGATCACGAAATAAGTTTCAAGAAGTTGATCAAAAAATGGCTCAGATCTCAAGTGAATCTGGTGCTAAGGTGCACCCACAAAATAAATCTACTGTGAAAACCCCTGTCAAGGGTAAGAATTTTGAAGACTCAGCCCCAAAAATGAATTTTAGGGATGCCCTCCATGGTGGACAGCCTCAGCCCAATGCTAATATTAATCTTAGGGCTTCCCATAAACCTCTAAGAATGCCTAAGATTGATCCCAGGAAAATGGAGTCAGGATGTCTTAAAGCAGTTGATGGAACTCCTATTGTTAAGCTTGATATGGGTAACATTCAGACTGGCATTGAAGATCTGGAAAAAAGAGGACTAATTTGTCGGTTCATGGGTTTTCGTCCGAGCCTATCTGCTTTCAAAGTTTGGGCTACAAAAAGTTGGAAAACTAAAGGTGAGTTACAAATCTCTATTTATCCAAATGGTTATTTTCTTGTTTTATTTGCTAATAATGAAGATAGAGAGAAAACTTTTCAAGGGGGTCCCTGGTTTTTTGGAAGGGCAGGGCTTTTCATGAAGCCCTGGCATACTAAATTTAAAGTCGAAGAAGAGATGCCTTCTACAGCTCCCGTGTGGGTTAGACTCTTTGGCCTCCCTATTGAATTTTGGAATCCTACTATTTTTTCTTCAATTGGAAACTCTTTAGGAACTTTTATGATGATTGTTGATTGTACTCAAAATTTTGAACATATTATTTATGCTCGGATTTGTGTTTTAATGGATTTTGACAAACCCCTACCTAAAAATATCACATTACAATTTGGGGAAGACACTTGGGAGCAAGTAGTGGACTATGAGAACATTCCTTTTCATTGTAGAATTTGCCATGAATATGGTCATTTGGCTAGTGCTTGCCCAAATAAAATTCCTGATCAAAAGAAAGAAGATATAAACTCAACGAGGTTTCCAAATGCCTAAGAAGAAGAACACTAAAAAAAACCAGTTATGAAGGATCAATCAAAGTCATCTGCTAATATGTTTGAAATCCTTTCCACAAATGATGTCCCAAGTGAGGAAGAGGAAATAATGGAAACAAAAATCTTAGAAACACAATTTAAAGATGAAGGGAAGAACTCAGAGACAAACCAACAAATCAAAGGTTTTCAACAGAAAAAAAAAGGAAGAAAATTTACACAAGAAAAACAATCTTTTAAATGTCAAAACTTCAAATAATACAGGTCCCAATATAGACTCTATTGAACCCTCTAGTAAAATTTTGGTTGTGTACGAGCATTCTTCAAGGTTAGAAGCCATCTCAGATTCAATTGGAGTAAGTCAAGAAACAGGAAAAAAAATTGAAGATGGATTCTAATCAAAAGGCAGGTCGCAAGACCAATCAATATCATATGGTAAAAGAAGGTGAAAAGCTTGTAGAGGAAGGTAAGATTAATGCCCTTCCCAACTTTTTTAGCCCTGGTATTAATGAAGATCATCACTTGGAATATTAGAGGACTCAAAGGGAGTCTTTCAAAACAAAATGAAATTAGAAGAATGATTCAGATAAATCATCCACATCTTGTTTTCCTTCAAGAAACGAAGATGTCAATGGAGGATATGGACTCAATTGCTAGTAAAATTTGGCCAGATGGAAAAGTGGTTTCCCTTAGTTCCCAGGGGACTTTGGTGGCATTGCTTGTCTTTGGGACCCAAAAGAGGTAGTTATTCACCATATGGTTGGCAGTTGGGGTCTTTTGGCTATAGCTATTCAAAGTAGACATTCCAACCAACTTATGCTCTACATTACTGTTTATGCTCCGACTGCTTTGGAGGAAAAAAGAAGACAGTGGAAGGATATAACTCATATTATCTCTCATTTTCCTGAATCTTGGATCTTGATCGGAGGATATTTCAATACCATCCTCTCTCTAGATGAGAAAATGGGGGAAATAGAAATTTGGACAAAAGCACTGACCTCATGAGCGAATATATTGCAAACCTCCATCTTGTGGACATCCAACCAGATAATGGCCTTATGACTTGGTCTAACAGAAGGCAAGGCTTAGCTTGTATAATGGAGAGATTGGATAGGTTTTTGCTCTCTAAAAATTTCTTAATCCATGGTCACATTCCTAAAGTGAAGACTCTTAACAATGCTGGTTCGGATCATTGGCCAGTCATGGTGGAAATGTGGAAAACCAATGTGAGTTTCTCTCCTTTTCATTTTCAATTAATGTGGCTCAGAGACAGTTCCTTTAGACCTCATGTGCAACAATGGTGGAAGGAAGGTAAGCCTAGGTATGGGACTAAGATGTTCTATTTTGCCAAAAGACTGCAATACATTAAATCCAAAATCAAGACTTGGAACTAGAAGGAGTTTGGGGATGTTCATAAAAAAAACATGAAGTTATTGCTCAACTTGAAAATTTGAATAAGAAAATCCATTTAGATGGCCTCACAGAGAATAGAAGTGCAGATGAAATTAAACTCACAACTCAGTTAGAGGAATGGGAAAAAGAGAAGAACTCTTATGGAAGCAAAAATCTAGAATTCAATGGCTCAAAGAAGGAGATCGAAACACAAATTTCTTCCACAAATATCTTCTAGCTCAAAGATCTCACAACTTTATTTCTTCCCTGAAATCAGATTTTGGAGATGTTGTCTATACTTGGGATGGCATGAACTCTATTGTTGTCGATTACTTTTCCAATATTTTTGCTGCTACTCCTCTTGACTCAACTTCTCAACAAAATGTTCTTCAAGCAATCCCTTCTCTTATCACTTCTGAGGAGAACTCTATTTTGATTGCTCTTATTACTATCAATGAGCTTCAACAGGTAGTTTTTAAAATGCAAAAAGGAAAACCCCAGGTCTTGATGGTTTTCCCATTGAGTTCTACCAAGAGTTCTGGGATATCCTTCATGTTGATTTATTAGAGGTGGTGGAAGAAGCCAGGAAAGCCAAAGAAATTTTGAAGGTTATCAATAAAACTTATATTACTCTTGTTCCAAAAGCTCAAGAGGTTGATCATATCTCAGCTTTTAGACCTATTGCTTTATGTAATGTTCTTCTCAAAATCATTACTAAGATCATGGCGAGAAAGGTTGAAGCCTCTTTTGCATAAGATTATTTCCCCTGAACAAGGGGGTTATGTGGAAGGGCATCAAATAGTAGATGAGATAGTTCTTGCTCAGGAAGCCATCCATTCCATGGATATGCAAAAATCTCCTTCCATGTTCATTCGGTTAGACTTATCCAAAGCTTATGACAGAGTGGATTGGCACTTCCTTATCAAAGTTTTGAGGCAATTTGGTTTCTCTAAGGATTGGATGGATTGGATTATGGGATGTATCTCTTCAGTTTCCTACTTAGTTCTTATCAATGGCAGGCCTTCTCAGTCGTTCCCAGCTTCTAGAGGTATTAGGCAAGGTGACCCGCTATCCCCTTATTTATTCATCATTCTTGTTGAATGCTTGGGTAGGACTATAACCAAAAAGAGGGAAAACAAAACCCTTGAGGGAGTTACCATTGCTCATGGAGCTAGACCTATCTCTCATCTTCAATTTGTTGATGACTCTACTCTTTTAGGTAAAGCTACAGTTAAGGAAGCTTCTAATATTAAGCAAATCATTAGCTATTTTTCTAAGGCTACTAGGCAGTTGATCAATGAAGACAAATCTAAAGTTATTTTCTTTCACTACTCTACCAGATAGGAATCCATGGTCTTGGATAAATTAAGATATAAGAAGACCTCCCTTCCGATCACTTATTTAGGTATTCCCATCAATATTCAAAGGCAGAAAAAAAATATTGGAATTGGTTGTTGGACAAAGTCAAGAAGAAAATTGGAAAGTGGACCAACAGGTGGCTTTCTTCTGGGGGTAGAATCACCTTGGTAAAATCAGTCCTTCAAGCTATTCCTATTTATGTTTCTTCCGTGTTGAATATCCCAAAGGTTGTTCTTCGAGAACTGGATCAAATCAGTCATCGATTCCTCTGGAGTGGTACTAAGGAGAAAATAAAATGGGCCTTGGTGAAATGGGACACTTTATGTCTTCCTAAGAATGAAGGGGGGTTAGGATTCTGGTCTTCTATTAATAACAACAAAGCTTTAGCTGCTAAATTATATTGGAGGATGTTGCATAACCCCAATGCTCTTTGGGCCAATAATCTTCGTGCTAAATATGTTGAGAACAAAAGTCTTGAAGACCTTGTTCGCTATCAACTTCCTACCAAAGGTTCTCCCATTTTAGCAGTTCTTAAGACTTGGTGAGGATTTGATAAAGAAAAATTTATTTTGGATCATTCATAATGGTCAACAGGTAAATTTTTGGATAGATTCTTGGGATGGTCACAAGCCTTTGATAACTCAGTTTCCCGATTGGAGGCCTTGGATGGAGGAGCTTCACCGAGCTAACTGGATAAAGGTGGCTAATTACTATCGGTACCATACTTGGTAATTCAAAGGTTGGTAGATATTGGATCCCTATTGAGGACTGGCCTATTCAAATCCTAGAAAGGCAAAGACAAGATATCCAAGGCATCCTTCATATGAGATCTCTCTCTTGGTCCCATGAAAAAGATTGTTTTGGATGGAACAACACTACTAAGGGTGAGTATTCAGTTGCTCAAGGTTATTTGACCTTATGCCATAATAATCCCAACCAATATTCTGACATCTTTTCTCAGTTGTGGGCTCAAAAGCTCTGGCCTAAGGTGAGGTTCTTTACTTGGCTTTTATTGCATCGTAGGGTGCTTACTGGTGAGCAACTTATGAAGCATGGTTTTCATGGCCCTTTTAGATGTGAAATGTGTGGAGAGAATGTAGAAACTCTCAGCCATATTTTTATTGAGTGTACTTTAGCCTCTGAGCTATGGAGGAGAATGGCCACTTTACTTGGCTTACAATGGTCCAATTTTTTTACTTTTGAACAACTTTGGAGGGATTGGCCTAAACAAGAGGGTGTTGATCACTTTATTAGGCAGTTAGTTTGGATGGGTTCTACCATTCTTCTTTGGAATATCTGGAATGAAAGGAACAACCAAATTTTTAATCAAGATAGGAAGGATATTCACTATATTTGGCAAAAGACCATAGCCAACTTAGTTGAATCAATCCATCAACTCCTTAATCACCCCCAAAACTCCCACCAAATATGGGATCAAGTGATGCAAATATTGAAGATTAAATCTTCTAAGGGCAACCAACTTAAAGGGAATGTGAGTATTTGTAAGATGGATAGGACAAGAAATTGGCAACCTCCTCCTAAGGATTTTGGAAAAGTCAATACTGATGGAGCCTCTAGAGGGAACCCTGGAAAAGCTAGTGTGGGAGGAATTGGTAGACTTTTAGATGGCTCCCTGGTTTTTACTTTTGCTGAGAATTTGGGTATTCTTTCCAATAACCTTGTTGAGGGGTATGGTATCCTGAGAGGCCTTCAAGAGGCTACTAAGGTTGGATGGGAAAAGGTGTTAGTTGAGTCTGACTCTCAACTCATGATTAATATTTTGAAGACTCCTTCTAAGAATCATAAGGTTGATTGGAGAATAAAAATAATTATTGAGAAGGAGGTATATTAGGGACCTCTGTTTAAGTAATAAGTCTGATATTCAGAGTTAGTATTTTGGATATGGCAAGAGCAGGTACGAACAAAGGGCTGGGGACAGGCTCAAAGAACGGTGCAGGTTTCTAGGTGGGATCGTATTCAGGATTGGGGTCAGGCACGTCAGGGCCCGGTCCTAGGCCAGCAGGACCCTCGACGAGCCCAAAGGATGGCTCTGCACCTAATATGATTGGCAGCCATGGTAGGGATATCATCTTGGGCCCTGGCCCCCATTCCAACCTCGATGTGAGTGCAGGCCTAGGGAAAAATCCCCCTGATCCTGGGCAGGGCTCTGTAACGAGGAACAAACCCTCCTATCAATAGATCTTGGCAGGCACCAGGGCCCCTTCCCGAGCCTTGGGGTTAGGGATTTCCCTCGAGGGCACCCATATTTCTATTCAGGAGGAGGTCTATGCCTCCTTGGTAATTGGTTCCTCTACCTCCCTAGTAGGGAAATTCTTGGGAGGGTGCCCAGACATGGAAACCATCCGCAGATGGGTGGCTACCAAATGGAAGGTGTTCGAGCATATTCAGTTGGTTGCCCTAACCAAGGGTTTCTTCATCATCAAGTTAAATAATAGTGAGGACGCCAAAAATATCCTGTTGAGTGGGCCTTGGTTTCTAGGGCCCAAAAGCCTCTTCCTCAGGTGTTATGGAGCTGACTTCCACCCCAGTACCCAAAGCATCAATTTCGCCTCAGTCTGGGTTTTTCTCCCAGACCTTCCCTTTCACCTATGGCACAAAGATGTCCTAAGACTCATTGATCAGTCGGTCGGGGACCTGGTGGCCTTCGACCCCACTACAAAGGTAGGATCCCGTATGGTGTATGCTAGATTTTGCATCAATGCCAATCTCGAATCTAAACTCCCCTCTTCGGTGACCATCTCGTCTAGGTCCTTCTTGTGGTGCCAGCCCCTGATCTACAAAAACAAACCTGCCTTTTGCCCCACCTACTACACTCAGGGCCATCTCCCCCACCAATGCTCGGTTTCCAAAAATGTTGATGGCCCTATCCCCAAACTCCCTTCCCGATCAAGTCGGGCCCCGTCTCGAGGGCCCCCTCGTGATGGCCATAGATACTAGGCCTGGACCAGTAAGGAGGCTCCCCCTCCTACCCAAAATGACTCTCATGTGGACCCCAATCTAGAGGATGATCTCCCCTAGGTTTCCCCTTTCACTGCTCCCTCCCCTGGGTCATCTTTCAGGGCCCCGATCCCAGGTTCTCCCTCCCTGCCCGCTTCGAATCCTGCCCCGTAGGCCACTACTTGCACCCCCCTACAGGCATTCAAGCTACTCAAGCTCCTTTCCTCGTCGACTCCCTCCTCTATCGGGACCCCCTTCTCCCCCCCCACTCCCACTATCCCCCCCTTGACCCCCCCCGCCCCTCCTGGTGATCCCTGCTAGGCTTCCTCCCTTGGAGTGTGGATCTGAGAGGTCAGATGAAGAGATCGAAGCTAGTTCTCCATCCGGGCCCGATGAAGTCAGCCCCAAGATGACCCAGAGCAGGACTTTTGCCATAGACTTTGGTAGCAAACTCAAAAGAGGGTGGCCCACCCTGGGCAACCAACAAACAAGGTTCACTGAAGATGACATAGCCAATGGCTCCTAGGCAACTCTCTCTGATGTTGGTGCAAGCTTCTCCAAGATGGACGCCATCCAACCCAAACCCCTAGCTCATTCCAGGAAGGGGGGCAAGTGACCCCACAAGGGTGTCAAATGAAGCTCATCACCTGGAATATTAGGGGGCTAAATGGGGCCCCCAAGAAAAGGATCCTTAGCCAACTTCGTAGGGATCACCGCCCATCCTTCCTCCTTCTTCAGGAGACCAAAATAGATGATGTTTTTGCCCGACGTGTAGCCCAATCTACCTAGCACAATTATGAGTCCCTGTTTACTCTGACGGCTGGCTCATCTAGGGGTTTTTTGTGCATGTGGGACCCCCGATATTTTGAGGGAAGACTTATATCTTCGTCTCCTAGAATAATCAACATTATGGTCCATTGCGTGAATTCAAGGCGCTCATGGATTCTTTCCAACGTCTACGCTCCTAACAACCCCATCAAGAAAGCAGCCTTATGGAAGGAGATTAGCTTGATGAGAGAAGCCTTTACCCCCCTGCCCTGGATCCTAGCTGGGGACTTCAACAGCCCCCTATTCCTTTTTGATAAAAGTGGGGGCTCAGTGGTATAGGGCAAGAGCATGGAGGACTTTGGAGCCTTTACCACCCTCAATGAGCTCATGGACGTCAATCTGAAAGGAGCTAGGTTCACTTGGTCCAATAGAAGAGCGAGAGAAAATCATATATAGGTTAGACTAGATAGAGTTTTCTTGTCCAAGGAAGCCCTTCCCATGTTTGCCGATGCCACCCTGTTGGCCCTCCCTAAAATTGGGTCTGATCACAGCCCCCTCCTCCTCGAAACCGACCATCGCCCCTCCCCAAAGAGGCCTTTTTGATTCGAGTCCATGTGGCTACATCACCCTGACTTCCAGGTCCAGGTAGGCCATTGGTGGGCTCCCCCAGTCCCTGGACGCCCTACTGAACAAGTTTTTCACAAGCTGAGATGCCTCAAAGAGCAACTCAAGGTTTGTAATAAGGAGGTGTTCAATAATATCTTTGAAAACAAAGTGATTCTTAAAGATAAGCTCGAAGACCTCGAGTCCAGATTTC
Organism: Wollemia nobilis; assembly: GCA_028583015.1. NCBI lineage: Eukaryota > Viridiplantae > Streptophyta > Pinopsida > Araucariales > Araucariaceae > Wollemia > Wollemia nobilis. The sequence goes on along the minus strand of JAQPPZ010001579.1, from coordinate 744,215 downwards.
AAGTAGGCTCCCAAGACCCGGGGCTTAGGGAAGAGGAACGCCTTGCTCTTAGTGAGTATCACAACATTTTGGCCAGGGAAGAAACCTTTTGGAGGCAGAATTCAAGATCCCTGTAGCTCTAAGATGGCGATGGAAACATTAAGTTCTTCCATGCGTCGACTCTTAGGAACAGGGGTTCCAACAGAATTGCTGAGTTGGTGGGCAACGACGACAGAATCATCAAGGAAGAAGAGGACATCCGGGCTGAAGCCACCCACTTCTTCTAGGAGCTCCTGGGTGACAGCCCCCCCATGTCCTCGAAAGTAGCTGAATCCCTTTTGGAACACATTCCTTCTTTCGTCTCGGCCATGGCAAATGAGATGCTTGTGCAGCCCTTGTCTGATTCTGAAATCCATGCTGCCACTTTCTCCATGAAGGATGAGGCGGCCCCGGGCCCGAACGGATTCCCCCCCCGATTCTTCCAATATTTCTAGGACATCATCGGGAAAGAAGTGTGTGCAACCATTCGGGACCTGTATACTGCCAGCTCCATCCCTAGAGGTATCAATTCCACTTTCATAGCCCTGATCCCCAAGACCCAGGCAGCCAGATCCCTCTCAAATTTTTGCCCCATCAGCTTGTGCAATGTCTTGTATAAAATCTTGACTAAATCCATGGCCTCCCGCCTTAAGGATATCCTTCCCCTGATTATTGCCCCCTGTCAAGGCAGCTCGGTCAAAGGCAGACTGATCACAGACGGTGTTATAATCATGCATGAGGCCATTCACTCGGTCGTCCTATCCAAAAAAGCCTCCTTTCTGCTCAAGTTGGATATGAACAAGGCCTTTGATAGGGTTGACTGGGCTTTCCTATCCAAGGTCCTCCTTAAGTTTGGGTTCCACCCCTCCTAGGTCAGGCTCATCAAAAACTACGTGTCCTCCCCGTGGTTCTCCATCCTTGTCAACGGGTCCCCTATCGGGTTCTTCCCCAGTTCCAGAGGCCTCCGCCAAGGTGACCCCCTGTCCCCAATCCTCTTCATCATCTTGGCTAAGGCCCTGGGGTGTACCATCTCGAGCACTATGACCCACGATCTCATTTTGGGCATCAGGCCTGCGTCGGGCCTACCCCTTGTGTCCCACCAGCAGTTTGTTGACGACACCATCCTCGCCACCTCTGCCTCAATCCAAGACCCTAAAGCGTATTTTGAACCTGTATGAGGAGGCGGTCGGGAAAAAAATCAACCTTCAAAAAAGCAAGATTTTCTTCATCCATACTCCCTTGGCTAGGTAGATCAAAATCGGGTGGATATTGGGCTGCACCCCTAGTTCCCTTCCCTCCTCTTACCTCGGGCTTCCCCTGTTCACAGGTGCATCCTCCAAGGCCCTATGGGGCGGGGTGATTGAATAGATTCAGTGGAATCTGGCCCCCTGGAAAGGTCACCTCCTCTCATAGGCTGGTAGAGCCACCCTCTTGGTGGCAGTCCTGCAAAGCATTCCTATATATTTCATGTCGGTCTTCAGAATCTCGGCCTCCATTGCAGCTCATACCCAACAAATTTAGAAATGGTTTCAATGGTGGGGCAGCGAAGATAATAAGAGGATTCCCCTGGTCTCTTGGCCCCTCGTCTACCATCCCAAAGGTGAGGGAGGGATCAGGCTCAGGTGGGTGGTCCTCATGAACAAGGCCCTCTTGTCCAAACATGCCTGGAAGGTGCACACCAATACCCCTGATGAGTGGGTCAGCATCATGCACAGAAAATACTGTCATAACCACCCCTTCCTTAGTTAAGCTCAGTCTCGAGATGGATCAGCCTTTTGGAAGTCCCTGATCTTCACCAAAGACATAATCTGAAAAGGGACCAGATGGATCCTCAAGGACGGAGCCAAGATCGACTTCTGGGAAGATAGATGGATTCATGATGAGGCCCTGACTGCTGATAGAGAGCTTCTCATCCTCAAACTAGGGCTTTTAGATAGAGGGCCCAGAGTGTCGGCCTATCTTACCTAGAACTAGGGGTGGGCTACCTAGAAACCCATCCTAGATCCCATGCACCCACTCCAAGCTTCCAGGCTTCAGCGCCTCCTCAAGGTGACTGTCATCTCGTCCTCCGGAGGAATTGACAGATGTGTTTGGCATGGTACTCCCAATGGAGTCTTTTCTGTCAAATCTACTTACAATCTCCAAAGATTCCCTAATGAGGCTCCCTTTCCAACCCGACAAGTGTGGGCCAAGAAGTTGATCCCCAAAATTAGCCACTTCGTTTGGGCGATCGTCCAAAACAAGATCTTGACAATCGAGAATCTGATCAGGAGTGGCTTTCAAATCTTGAATGGATGCTTCCTCTGCTGTGCTGCCTGGGAGTCCACTAATCACCTCTTTATCAATTGTCCATTTTCATTCAAAGTCTTGGGCCTCATCCTTTCCTAATTCTCTATCCAGTGGGTGGCCCCCAACTCCATATCTGACCTCCTGTCTCAGTGGCCCAACCCCTTTTCCCATCCCTTCATCCACTTCCTCTAGGGCTCCTGCCTTCCTCATATGCTTTGGCAACTTTGGCTGGAGCACTGCAGCAGAGCCTTCTACTCCCCGGCCCGTTGCCCCCAGTGGATAGAGACCAAGGCAACAGCCTTTGACCTTAAGAATTCTTGCTCCATCCCCTTGACTGAGGTGCCCTGATGCCTAGGCAAGGCCACCCTCCTATCCTCCCTCAAAATTTAGGTTCCCCCTCAACCCCCTTCACCCCCTCCCATAGGTCTGCGACCAGGTGGACTACCCCCCTCCCGAATGGGTCAAACTTAACTTTGACAAAGCTTCTAAAGGAAATCTCGGGCCCTCAGGTGCGGGCGGGGTCATCCGTGACAGTCACGGGGCCCTGATCTTGGCGTACGTTGCTTTGCTTGGCATTCATACCAACAACTTCGTCGAAGCAACAGCTCTCCTCAGCGGGCTGACTGTCCTCAAGGAGTCCACCCCAAAAGTCATCATCGAGGGTGATTCCCAACTTATAATCAAAGCTGCTCGTAGCCCAGGAAGTTGCTCTTGGTGCATTCACAACTCCATCCAGGAAGTCCACACCATTCTCCAAGGGCTCCCTGATCATGCCCTTCAACATGTGTACAAATAAGGCAACAGGGTAGCCGACTTCATGGCCAACCAGGCCACCGCAGCAGAAGATTTCACTACCTGGACCACGAACTTCCCTGAAGCTCTAGCCCAAATAGTATCGCAAGACAATTCCAGCATTGATGAGGGCCCAGGTGCTTAGCCCGCCCCTTGTTGGTGCCCCAAATATGTGCGGTCATGCCCCGTGCTTCCCCTGTAGTGTCCAAATCCAAGGAGACCCCCTCCCCCGAAGGTTCCCCTTCCCCGAAAAGGTGTTGGCCCACCCAAAAATGCAAAACTCCGATCCAGGGCCCAGGCAAGGCCCCAACTCCTGCTCAAGTCACAAAGGCCTAGCCCCAGGTAGCAGCAGGGCTGCTGGCAACTCCAAGAAGGCCAAGGTGGAGGTCTCGAAGGCCACCAAATGCAGTTCTGACTCTGGTAACAAGATGCAGAATTTGACGACCAGGGCCTTCCTTGACATTATGATTGGCTCCCAAAGCGGCTTCCTCAGCGGCCAATGCCCTGGCCAAACTTGTCGTAGGCTAGGCAATGGCCCTGACAGGGAGAGGAGCTGCTCTGTCAGGTCGGGCCCCGTCCAGGCCAGGCCCGGCCATAGGGCCCCCCGAAGCGACGACGAGCAAGTTTTTGCATTTTTGGCATTTGTTGTTTTGCGGTTTTTCCATGTTTTGGTGGCCACAGACCAAAGTTTGTAGTGCTGGTCTCATAGCTAGTCTGTCTTTTTGTAGGCACTAGGGCCCTGGGACCCAGACTGTTGCCCAAGGGCGTAGCCCCTATTTTTACTTGCAATTGTAGCCATGACTTCCTATGTAACTAAGGTTTGGGATCCTTCAACAAAAAACCTGTTGTAAATATACTGTTACTTACTAAAAAAATAATTATTATTATTGATAAGATTCAATTAATCGAGATGGGATTTTTAAAAGTTGATTACAATCATGTGGTCAGAGATTAAAACAAGACTACTGAGGCTTTAGCTAATTGGACTTTGGACAAAGGTGATCTTACTTGTTATGGCCACCCTCCTAGATGGTGGGCTTCACAAATAAGGGAAGCTCTTCTTTCTATCATTTCTTTAGATGGCTCCAGTTTTTAAGGTACCTAGTTTCTTCTTGCTTTATTTTTTCTTCTCTTTGGTTTGGTCAGGGTATTTTAGTTCCCTGGCCCAAACTATTCTTTCTTTTGTTTCCTTTGTTGATTCTTACCTTAAAAGTCTTTTGGTCTAGAAAGGTTATTTTTTTGTTCAAATTTTTTCTTTTTCCTTTTTTGTTTTTTGTTTAGTTTTTTGAGGTGTGTGTGTTTTTTTGTTTTTGTGTTCTTTGTGTTGTTTTTTTTGTTCTTGTGTTTTTGTATTTTTTGTTATTGTTATTTTGTTTTTCTTGTTCTTATTCTTGTGTTTCTGTATGTTTGTGTTAATTCATTTTTTTGTGTGTAATTGTTTTCTATGTTTTTTGTTTTTTTTTGTTGTCTGTTGTTGGTTGTTTTTTATTTTTATTTTTTTAATTTTTAGGTTTTGGTTTTTTTTTTTTGTTGTCTTTGTAGTGTTCTGTTGTTTTTGTCATGCTTATGTTTTATTTTTTTGTTCTTGTGTTTTTTCTATGTGGTTCGTGTTGTGGTTTTTTATCTTATTGTGTGTGTGTTTGGTTGTGCTTTATATTTTTTACACACTCAAGGAGCATGTTTTTTATTTTATTTTATTATTTTTATTTTTATGTATTTTTTTATCTTATTGTGTTTTTGTTTGCTTCTTGAGTATGTCAAATGTGGTAGGCTAGGTGTGATCCCTGGGAAATTTTTATGGAATGGATACCCCTACCTCCTTGGGTCTTATCCGAAAGTGGCATCCCTTATGGGATTTTTTCCACAAAAAAAATAGAATGGAAGCAATACAAAATAACAAACACATAGAAAAACTAAAAAGAAGGAAAAAATAGAATACAAATTTATCCTTACTAGGCCAAAAGGCTATTTAGGCAAGATTCAACAAAGTAAACATAAGAATGATTAATCTAAGCAAGGGAACTAAAATACCCTGACCAAACCAAAGAGAAACAAAAACAAATAAAAAAGGAACTAGGTACCTCTAGTACTAGAGCCATCCAAAGAAAGGATAGAAAGAAGAGCTTCCCTTATTTGTGAATCCCACCATCTGGGAGGGTGGCCATAATAAGTAAGATCACCTTTGCCCAATTCCCAATTGGCTAAAGCATCAACAAACTTGTTCTATTCTCTGACCACATGATTGTATTCAACTTTCAAAAAGTCCCTTTAGATTAATTGAATCTTCTCAACAATTATTTTTATTCTCCAATCAACCTTACGATTCTTAGAAGGATTTTTCAATAGATTAATCATGACTTGAGAGTTGGATTCAACCATCACCTTTTTCCATCTGACCTTAGTAGTCTCTTAAAGGCCTCTAAGGATACCATACCCATCAACAAGGTTATTGGAAAGGATGCCCAAATTCTTAGAAAAAAGTGAAAACCATGGAACCATTTGAAATTCTATCAATTCCTTTCACAATAGCTTTTCCAGGGTTCCCCTTAGAGATTCCATCGATATTGAATTTTCCAAAATTCTTAGGAGGAGGCTATCAATTCCTTTTTCAATCCATATTTCGGTTTCTCACATTCCCTTTAAATTGGTTGCCCTTAAAAGAGTTTTCTTCAATCTTTGCATCACATGATATCATCTTTGGTGGGAGTTCTAGGGGTGTTTAAGGAGTTGTTGGACTGATTCAACTAAGTTGATAATGGCATTTTTCTAAATATAGTGAATGTCCTTCCTTTATTGATTGAAAATATAGTTGTTTCTTTCCTTCAATATATTCCAAGGTAGAATGGTAGAACTCATCCAAACTAGTTTCCCAGTAAAATGATCAACACTCTCTTGACTAGGCCAATCCCTCCAAAAAATTTCAAAAGTAAAAAACTTGGACCATTGTAAGACAAGTAATATGGTCATTCTCCTGTATAGCTCATAGGCTAAGGTACACTCAATAAAAATATGGATAAAATTTTCCATATTCTCTCCACACATTTCACATCTAAAAAATCCATGAAAATCACATTCTATAAGATGTTCACTAGTAAGCACCCTACGATGCAATAAAATCCATGTAAAGAACCTCACCTTAGGCTAGAGATTTTGAACCCACAACTAAGTAAATATGCCATATGATTGGTTGGGATTATTATGGCATAATTCCAATTAACCTTGAGCAACTAAATACTCACTCTTAGTAGTGTTATTCCATCCAAAATAATATTTATCATGGTAGAAAGAGAGAGGTCTCATATGAAGGATGCTTTGGATATATTTTCTTTGCATTTCTAGAATTTTAATAGGCCAGTCCTCAATAGGGATCCAATATCTACCAACCTCTGAATTACCAGTATGGTACCGACAATAAGTAGCAACCTTTATCTAGTTAGCTTGATGAAGCTCCTCCATCCAAGACCTCCAATCATGAAACTGAGTTATCAAAGATTAGTGATCATCACAATAATATATCTAAAAGTTTTCCTATTGACCATTATGAATGATGCAACAAAAATTTTGCTTAATCAAATCCTCACCAACCTTAAGAACCTCTAAAATAAAAGAACCTTTGGTAGGCAATTGATAGCAAATAAGGTCTTTAGGACTTTTATTCTCAACATATTTAGCACAAATATTCTTATCCCAAAGAGCATTGGGGTTATGCAAAATCCTCCAATATAGTTTAGCAGCTAAAGCCTTATTGTTATTAATAGCAAACCAAAAATCTAACCCCCCTTCATTCTTGGGAAGGCATAAAGTATCTTATTTCACCAAGACCCATTTTTTTTCTCCTTAGTACCACTCCAAAGGAACCAATGGTTGATTTAATCCAATTCTTGAATAATTTCCTTTGGGATATTTAACATAACAAAAACATAAATAAGTATAGCTTGAAGGACTGATTTTACCAAGGTAATTCTACCCCCAAATGAAAGCCACCTATTGGTCCACTTTCCAATTTTCTTCTTAACTCTATCTAACGACCAATTCCAGTCCTTTTTTCTATATTTGAATACTGATGGGAATGCCTAAATAAGTGATCGGAAGGGAGGTCTTATTATATCTTAATTTATCCAAGACCATCAATTCCTATCTAGGAGAGCAATGAAATAAAATAACTTTAGATTTATCTTCATTGATCAATTGCCTAGTAGCATTAGAAAAATAGATAATAATTTACTTAATTTTAGAATATTCCTTAATTGTAGCTTTACCTAATAGAGTAGAGTCATCAACAAATTTAAGATGAGAAATAAGCCTAGATCCATAAGCAATGGTAACTCTTTATTTTCTCTATTTTTGGTTATAGTCCTACCCAAGCATTCAAAAATAATGATGAATAAATGAGAGGAGAGAGGGTCACCTTGCCTCATACCTCTAGAAGCAGGGATTAACTGAGAAGGCTTACCATTTATAAGAACAGAGTACACCAAAGAGATACATCCCATAATCCAATCCATCCAATCTTGAGAGAAGCCAAATTACCTTTAAATTTTGATAAGGGAGTGTCAATCCACTTTGTCATAAGCTTTAGATAAGTCTAAATGAATGAACATAAATAGACATTTTTGCATTTCCATGGAATGGATGGCTTCTTGAGCAAGAACTATCTCATCCACTATTTGATGCCCTTCCACATAACCCCCTTGTTCAAGTAAAATAATCTTATGCAAAAGAGGCTTCAGTATTTCTTCCATGATCTTTGTAATAATTTTGATAAGAACATTACATAAAGTTATAGGTCTAAAATCTGAGATATGATCTTCCTCTTGAGCTTTTCGAACAAGAGCTATATAATTTTTATTGATAACCTTCAAAATTTCTTTGGATTTTCTAGCTTCTTCCATCACCTCTAATAAATCAACATGAAGGATATCCTAAAACTCCTGATAGAACTCATTGGGGAAACCATCAGGACCTGGGGTTTTTTCTTTTTGCATTTTAAAAACCACTTATTTAAGCTCATTAATAGTAACTAGAGAAGTCAAAACAAAGTTTTCAAAAGTGATAAGAGTATCGATCGCTTGAAGAATATTCTATTGAGATGTCGAGTCAAGAGGTGCAACAACAAATAGATTGGAAAAGTAATTGACAACAGAGTTCATGCCATCCTAGGTATAGATAATGTCTCCAAAATTATATTTTAGGGAAGAAATAAAGTTGTGAGATCTTTGAGTTAGAAGAGATATGTGGAAGAAATTTGTGTTTTTATCTCCTTATTTAAGCCATTGGATCCTAGATTTTTTCTTCCATAAGAGTTCTTTTTTTTCCTATTCGTCTAACTAAGCTATGGGAAAAATTTCATCTATACTTATACTCTCTGTGATGCCATTTAAACAAATTTTCTCATTCAAATTTTCAAGTTGAGCAATAACTTCATTTTTTTTTTCAGACATCTCCAAACTCCTTCCAGTTCTAAATCTTGATTTTGGATTTAATGTATTGCAATATTTTGGCAAAATAAAACATCTTAGTTCCATACTTTGGTTTAACCTCCTTCCACCATTGTTGCACTCAAGGTCTGGAGGACTATCTCTAAGCTACATTAACTAAAATAAAAAAGGGAAGAAACTCACATTATTTTTTCAAATTTTTGCCATGACTGGCCAGTGATCAGAACCAACATTATTAATATTTTTCACCTTAGGAATGTGACCATGGATTAATAAATTATTATAGAACAATATATCAAATCTCTCCATGAAACAAGCTAAGTCTTACCTTCTGCTATACCAAATCATAAGGCTATTATCTGGTTAGATGTCCACAAGATGAAGGTTTGCAATATATTCACTCATGAGGTTAGTGTTTTTTTCCAAATTTATATTTCCCCCTATTTTCTTATCGAAAGAGAGAATGGTATTGAAATATCATTCAATAAAGATCCAAGATTTAGGAAAATGGGAGATAATATAAGTTATATCCTTCCATTATCTTATCTTTTCCTCCAAATTAGTGAGAGTATAAACAACTATGTAAAGCATTATTTTGTTAAAATGTCTACTTTGAATAGTTATAGCCAAAATAACCTATTTTCCAACCATATGGTGAATAACTACCTCTTTTGGGTCCCAAAGGTAAGCAATGCCACCAGAAGTCCCCTGGGAACTAAGAGAAGCAACTTTTTCAGTTGGCCAAATTTTACTAGCAATTGAATCCATTTCCTCTATTGACATCTTCATTTCTTGAAGAAAAATAAGATGTGAAATGTTTTTTTGAATCATTCTTCTAATTTTTTTTTTAAAGACTCTTTGAGTCATCTAATATTCCAAGTGATGATCTTCATTAATACTAGAACTAAAATAACTGGTAAGGATATTAATCTTACTTTTATCTACAAGCTTTTCACCTTCTTTTACCATATGATGTTGATTGGTCTTGTGACTTATCTTTTGGTTGGAATCTATCTTTAGTTTTTTTCCCTATTTATTGACTTACTCCAATTGAATTTGGGATGGATTCTAACCTCAAATAATGCATGTACAAATCCAAAGTGTTACTAGAAGGTTCAATAGAGTCTATCTTGGGACCTATATTATTTGAAGTCTCAACATTTAAAAGATTATTTTTCTTTGATTGATCTTTTATAACCATTTTTTTCTAAGTATTCTTCTTAGGCATTTGGAAACCTGCTAATTTTGTAGCCTCTTTCTTTTGATCTGGAATTTTATTTGGGTAGACACTAGCCAAATGACCATATTCATGGAAAATCTAGTTACAAAAAGAATGTTCTCATAGTCCACCACTTGCTTCTAAGTGTCCTCCCTAAATTGTAATGAGATTTTTCAGGTAGGGATTCGTCAAAATCCATTAAAATACAAATCTGAGCATAAATAATATGTTGAAATTTTTTTAGTACAATCAACAGTCATCATAACAGTTTCCAAAGAGTTTCCAATTGAATAAAAAATAGTGAAATTCTAGAATTCAAATGGGAGGCCAAAGAGTATAACCCACACAGGACCTGTAGAAGGCATCTCTTCTTTGGATTTAAATTTAGTATGCCAAGCTTTTGTGAAAAGCCCCACCCTTCCAAAGAAAATATTTTCTATTTATATTCATTATTAGCAAATAAAACAAGAAAATAACCATTTGGATAGATAAATATTTATAACTCACCTTTTGTTTTCCAATTTTTTTGTAGCCCAAACTTTGAAAGCAAATAGGCTCAAACGAAAATCCAAGAAATGACAAGTTAGTCCTCTTTTTTCTAGATCTTCTATCCTAGTTTGAATGATGCCCATATCAATTTTAACAATCAGATTTCCATCAGTTGCCCTAATACATCCTGACTCAGTTTTCCTAGGATCAATATTAAGCATTCTTAGAGGTTTATGAAAAACCCTAAGATTAATTTTAGCATTAGGTTGAGGCTGTCCATCATTGAGGGTGTCACTAAATGTATTTTTGGGGCCAACTCTTTGAAATTATTTTCCTTGAAAGGGGTTTCCATAGTGGATTTGTTTTGGGGGTGCTCCTTAGTACCTGATTCACTTGATATCTAAACCAATTTTGGGTCAACTACTTGAAACTTATTTTGATATATCTTTAATCCATGCCTTGGATGCCGAGAAAATGTATGATTTTCACTTTTCTTTTGTGTAGCAAATTGGAAGTCATTGTCAATCAAGTTTTGAACATGAATATCTGTTGAAAGATATATTTCTAACCCATATTGGGTCCCCTATAACAAATCCTGCTAAAATATTGAGTAGAAACCACAAAAATATTGGTCATTAGGGCATTAAGGCCCCAAAAAAGAACCTTTAGAGCTGCTCACACTCAATACGGATGAAACCTTTACATAGTCACTCGCTTTAAAAAAACTCAAAGGTCCCAAACAATTTGGCATAAGAAAATTTGACTTTTCAAGGTAAGGTAGATTATATTTGAAGAAATAATTTTATTAAAATCATTTTTGAAGAGAAAATTCTTATTTTTGAAGAAAAATCTAGAGTGATAAGAATATTAAAAAATATATTTTTGAAAGAATTTGATTGGAAGAATTTAAAGAAATAAAATAGAAAAGAAGATATAGAATATCTTAGGCAAGATCCTAAGAAGGGAAAATAATATAAAAAGCATTAAGAAAATAGGCTAGAATATTTGAGGTTGAGAGTCTTCCAGAGAGCATTAGAACTTGAGTGTCTTTATAATAAGAAATATATAACAAAATAAAAAAAGGAAAAAAACATAAAACCAACTTGTTCTAAGTATTGAATAAAAATCAAAGGATACAAGAGCAGAGCTTGAAGAGTTGAAAGTGTCATCTAGGAATAAAAATATAGTGTTTTCATCATATATTTGGAGTCACCTATGGATGTTTGAGACATTGAAACTTGAGGTAAAGAAGTATTTTAAGTGGTAATGACAATTTCTTTTTTACAAAGCCTGATACAAGAAAGGATGAATTAAGGAGTCCATTTGAAAGCAATCAAGACATCTGGCAGTTGAATCAAGCATGTTGCATACAAGTGTTGGCTTTTAAGCCAAACTATCACAAACTATCTCAAGTTCTAATATAATCAAGCCACAATATCTCGAGTCATAATATCACTAATCAAGAGTAGAATTAAATATATGAGCAATATAATATATATATAAAATCACCAATATAAATAAAATATCATTCACTATAATATCAAATATGTTTGTAAATGGCCAAAATCATTCATGTACAAGCATGAAGAAAACATACAATTAAATTGTTCAAAATATATATACAAGCTTTATTATGAATGCTTGTTATGGTGATCGTTATAGATCATTTTCCCTTACATTGTATGAAGCTTTTTCTCCATAATATAGACATAGAAATGTGACTATTCAATACTTGTCTATAGCACTCCTCACATATATGAGAGATGCAACCTTTCATATTATTAACCTTTGGCTTCTCATCTTACCACTTGTATATTAGACTATTCACTCTCTTATTACATGCATAGTTTAACTCTATGACACTTGCACACTTCTACATGACTCTTACTCTCCTACATGCACTCCTAATACAAAACACTTGTGCACATTCTCATATTACATATTTGTAAACTTACATACACGATACTTATGCACTTTCTCTCAATACACACTTGCACTCTTACTTACATAACACTTGTGCATTCCTTGCATATTATACTCTTACATGACACTTGTTCATATCTTGCACAAAGACAATTACATAAAGGGGAAATATAAATCACTCATTTAAACTATAAACTCAAACCCTAATATGTTACATATTTATATTTGTACCATAAAGGTACCATGAGGGTACATTAGCAAGTACCAAATAATGTAATATTATCCAACAAATACCACGTCAAAGACTATATATAGCCAAGTTAACATATTGTTTTGAGAGTAGCTACTACATAGCATTTGACAATGTCCATGATTGAAAAATCCAAAAAAAGAGTAGCATGTTGTAGTGAGTCTTCAAAAATATTTGCTAGAAACACTTGCCATAGTAAATAAATTTAAAATACTCTAACAAAGTTAGATTTGGTGAGCACGTGAAAAGTGTCTAGCATAAATCAAAGTCTGGATAGTGCACGAATTTTGGGAGTAGCGGTGAATGGTTAAAAATTTTACGTATTTGCATAAGAAATGTACCATTGGGACATCCCAACATAAGCCCTGATAAATATGACAAAGTGTTAATTATTCCCGGTGTGAAGACAATGTGCATAATTCTAAGGTATAAATTAAAATGGGATATTCTAGGGACTGAAACAAAAGCTACAGAAGTAGATATGGTTCATGCGAGTGGACGATGGTGGATGCAGAGGTGACAATGATGGATGGAAATGATGGTAAGGAGACTTAGAATTTTTAGGGCAAAAGACTTAGGGACTCCAAAAGCTCTAGGGATTCAGGGAAAAATAGGGGTTGAGTCATCAAAATGACTCATCTTTATAATCTTCCCTAGGTCATGTTAGGGTTTCAATGACACAATTCGTATGGTTAATATTAAAACATGATGGAGGGTGGAGATTAAATCTAGGTATGTGGCATGGATTAAGATGGATGAATGGCTAGGATTAGATCATGATGTATGGCTCGGATTAATTCATACATATATACATATATTTATTAAATATATAAATATAATATATAAAATATTATAATTTAAATATATTCTAAAAAAATATATATATAATGCATAAAAGTGGTGGGAAACTATGTATGGATGATAAGTGGTTAGATTTTGGTGTCTACAAATGCCCCTTTTTGTATCATGTTACGTGAAACACAACGTGGTGCAAAAATATGACACACCTGGTTTGTCCTGATGAAGATGTAGCTTACTCTTGTTCGAATGCAAATATGAACTTGGAGATAAAATAATTTTTATTGTGTAACTTACCTCCTCAATTGGTGAATGAGTGACAAATGTATCTCACAAGACAATTGATATATTTATGCAGATGATTGTGCGAAATATATGGTGTAATTATGGTCGATATGAATGATGTAAATGTGATGTCATTTTTGCCTCGACGATGGAAGGGGTTGTAAAATGCAAGTGAATGACTCTATTTTTTCCCTAACAGAGAGAAGGGGTTTTGCTAAGTGTAGATACCATGATCATGTAAGATGTATCCCATTGTAGGAAAATCAAATTCAAATGTGGTTACCCCAAGTTTGGGGTGATTCCATGTTGTTGAAGAATGTGCCTTCCGGTGTCATTGAAATGCAAGTATGCAAATGCAAAAAGAAAATAAAAATAGTCTTACCCTCGAAGCCACTCATGATTACAGTAATTCCCACACGGAATCCCTAAACGGTTGCTCAATCACTTTACCCGACCTATATCCTTAGAGACTAGTGTAATTGTAAATGAAATGATGAAATTTATCCATGTTTGGAACCCCATGGAAAAGGGCATCAATGATAGTTGTTGAGAAAATTGGTCTTGGCATAATCTCACTCGAAAGGTGAAGTACCAAAATTGATTTTATTTTTTGAACAATGAAATATGTGATGATGAAGATGGTCAAGTGTCCTTATGGTGATTTACTCATCTTATCGAATTGCATGGATGCAAATCACTGCAATCGCCAAGGAGATAGAATAGACCACAGATACGAGGTTCACTTGAAATTATAGGTTAACTTGGAAAATTCAAATGCAATTGTTGATCGATGAAAATGATGTTGGAATGAATATGTGATGATGAGAAATGTATTGGTGATTTGATTATATGGTTTTTATGAACATTTGCTTTGATTTGGAGCATTTTGAAGCAATTTTGGGCATTTTTGTGCCTTGTGGGCGCAAACAATAGTTAGTTCTCCAAATCAATTGATATTTTCACGAAAATGAGTGTAATGATGGAATTGATGATGAAAATGATGAAAATTTTATTTTGTGATAATTCAGACCATTTTGAACTATTTTGTAACTTGTAATGTGATTTTTATGACTTTTGTTCGTGAGCAAAAATTAAGAATCCAAAATAATTTTTTCTTTCACAAAACATGAAATTATGATAAAATTGATGTATGGATGCAATTTGGAATGATATTATTGTTTGCTAAGGAGCTATAAATTTTTAATATTTTTATAAGGTGGATTTAATTGATTTGAAAATTATAAAATCAATTTAATAGATATTATTAAAAATTATTATTTAAATTAGGGAGTCATAAGGATTTCTACTCCCAAAGTTTTGAAATTTTGATATTTTTGAAAATTTGATATTTTTGAAGTTTTAAGTTTGAAGTTTTGATATAATAAAATTTTAGAGAAATAAGGTTTACTACTTTAAAGGATTTAAAATTAAATTTGCATTGATCTAAAATTGTATATTATTGATTCAAGATTTTTTCACAAAGATATGAAGTGTTTGTTAGTATAACAAGCATAAATAATAGCAAAAAGAAACAAATTCAAAACCTGAACTTCAAGCAGAGAAAGAAGATAAAGAAAAGAATCAAGGATTGATAACTTAAGTCTTCAATAACCAAATAACATAATATAGGGGGGTGTTGGAGAATATTACATTATTTGATACATGTTAAGGTAACCCAATGGTACCTTTACGGTACAAATGAAAATATGTAATAGTTTAGGAGTGTGATTTATATTTCCTTTTTATGTTAGTGTCAATATGCAGGATATGCACAAGTTTCATGTAATAGAGTATGCATGTGTGCATATAGGAGTGTGTAAGTATCATAGAATAAAGTGTGCAAATAGATAGTCAAGAGTCATGTATACAAGTGGCAAGATGTGAAGTCAAAGTTCATGTGAGTTATCTTATGCATGGAATAGGAAAGGTTGCATCTCTTGAATATGTGAGGAGAGCAATAGACAAATAGTCATAATTTTTTGAAACCCTTTACAAATGAAGAGGTTAAGGAGGTATTTTCTATATCACCAGATAAGGCCCCTGGGTTGGATGGGTTTTCCCTTGGTTCTTCCAGTATTTTTGGGATGTAGTCAACAATGATATAACTAAAGTTATTCAAGACGTTCAGCATTCTAAGAGCTTGCGTAGAGACACCAACTCCATTTTTCTTGCTCTCATTCCTAAATCCCAGCAGTGGTGGTCCCTATCTGATTTTAGGCCTATCAACCTCTGCAATGTCATTTATAGGATTTTATCCAAATTCATTTCTAAACGAATGAATTTTTTATTGCCAAACATCATTGACACTTCTCATGGAAGTTCCATGTAGGGGAGACTCATTACAATTGGCATTATTACAATTCATGAGCTTATTTACTCTATAAAAAAAAGTAAAAAGTTGAGCCTTCTTCTTAAACTTGATATGAACAAATCCTTAGATCATGCTTCATGGGATTTTATTTTTGTTGTTCTAGATAAATTTGGCTTTCACGTAGACTGGATTGCCTTGGTTAAGGAATGCCTCACTTCTACCTGGTTCTCCATTTTGGTCAATGGCTCAGTGGTTGGGTATTTTAAAAGTAGCAGAGGATTATGGTAGGGTGATCCAATGTCACCTTTTCTCTTCATCATACTGGTAGAATCCTTGGGTAGATACTTGAAGGTAAAGTGCTTGACAAGAGAAATTTCTAGGATAAAAGCTTCCTCTATTTCCATACCTATAACACATCAATAGTTTGTTGATGATACTATCCTGGAAACATGTGCATACATTCTAGAAGCCAAAGCTATTAAATCCATCCTAAAATTATATGAGGAAGCCGTGGGACAAAAAATCAACTTTCATAAAAGTAAAATCTATTTTTTAAATACACCCCTAAACAAACAAATCAAAATTTCCAAGATCATGGGGTGCTCAATTTCAACTTTGCCATCCATGTATCTTGGTCTTCCACTTTTTCAAGGAAACCCTAAGGATGTGATGTGGAATAATGTCATCGATCGTATTCTCAAGAAGCTCACGGGATGGAAAGGGGCACTGTTAAGTCAAGCAGACAAAACAATGCTTGTTCAGGTTTACCTTCAAAGTATCCATGTTTTCTTTATGTTCATTTTCAAAGCACCAGCACCCATATGCAATAGAATAGAATAGGTACATAAGATATTTCTTTGGTATGGAGTTGAAGACTTCAGATGATATCCTCTTGTTTCTTGGAATAAATTTTACACCAATAAAAAGTATGGAGGACTGGGCTTTTGCAAAGTGATAAAAATGAATCTATCTCTTATAGCTAAGCAGGGATGGAGGGTTATAAGAAATTACCAAGCAACCTGAATCGAGATCATCAAAGGAAAATATTTATAGCAAATATCCTTCTTGGATGAACATTCCCTACCCCATGGATCTTGGTTGTGGAATTCTATCATCCAAACCAGAAATATCATAAAGGAAGGAGTAATATGGAATCTAGGCTATGGAAGAAGCATCAAATTCTAGGAAGACACTTGGTTAACAGACCAACCACTAATCAATGATCCTAACCTTGTTGTTCTCAAGCCTTATACTGATCAATTTTTTGGTGAGAAGGTTGACAATTTCATTCTTAGGTGGCCACAGTGGGCATCATGGAAACATATTTTGCTATCCAGCCTCAGCGATGAAGATAAAGTAGTAGTATCAAAAATCAATAATCTCCTTAAAACATGTATTATTCCTACAAATATATTTATAGATAAGCCTATTTGGAGATTTTGTGAAGATGGTTGTTTTTCTATTAAAACTGCTTATTACCTTCAAGATTATCCCATTGGTTATTGGCCTACTTTCAAACGTGTCTAGATCACTAAACTTGTTCCTAAAATCACCTTTTTCTTTTGGCTAGTGGTCCAAAATAAGGTTCTTACCATAGATAATCTTCTCATTAGAGATTTAATTATACCTAACCGGTGTTGTTTATGCAAATCCAATTGGGAGTCAGTGAGTCATTTGTTCCTTGATTGCCCCTTTTTATGCTCTATTTTTTATTCTCTATTCTAGTTGGTCAACTTATCTTGGGTGCAACCGAGATCTATTGCAAAATTTTATGAGCAATGACCCAATCCCTTTTCCAATGTATGCCTTAAAGCCTTCTAGTCTTTTTGTCTTCCCCATTGCTTGTGGTAACTATGGTTGGAAATAAATTGTAGGGTGTTGTGTGACAAGTCCAATGATTGTCAATTTGTGTTCATTCGTACCTTCACCTTCACTATGGAGAATGCCCATTTAATTCCATCCTCGAAAGCCCCTAGAGGAATATTGGAGATCGAGTTGTTTAATTATCTTAAACTTCATTTTGATCTTTGTGGTCCTTCAATGCCCAAGGTTGATAGGTCTATGGTTAAATGGTCTCCTCCATCGGATGGATGGCTTAAGCTCAATTTTAATGGAGCAACCAAAGGTAATTCTAGAAGAGCTAGAGGTGGTAGCATAGTCAGGGATTGTCAAGGAAAAATCATCTTAGCTTATGCTAAAAACATGGGTACTCAATCCAACAATATCACTGAAGTAAGAGCTTTGTACGTGGGACTCTCTATCCTTGAAGACCGTGGCATAGAGAATTTAATCATTGAAGAATATTTGATGAATTTTATCAACTACATCAATCATTCTCAAGTCCCTGCATGGAGCGTAAGCAACATCATAAGTGAGTGTAAAATATACATGAGCAAATACAAAAATATTGTTACTCGACATGTGTACAGAGAAGGCAATCAGGTTGTAGATATCCTAGAAAACTTAGGGGTGTTGAGATAGGACCTTCATATTTGGCACAATAATTTCCCTTCAAACCTTAGTGTCCATATAAATTTTGATGGAAAGCTCTTCCTTTGATGTTTGGATGCGGTTGTGGGGGTTAGTGGTTCTCCTTTGGGCTTGTAACTAGATTAATTTGAGTCTTAGCATGTGTGTTGGCAAGGTCATTTCAAATCGGTGCAGTGTCAACCAAAATCCACCAAACTGTGTCAGCCAATTTCCACCTAGTTGTGTCAGAAAAAATTCACCAAACTGTGTCTATGTTTCCTAGTTTGTCAAAGGCATTAGTGTTGGTAGATGTGTTATCTATGTTGTGTGTATTATTTGTGCCATCCCTAGTCCGACTAACCCAACTTTTAGAGTCACCTATAGTGAAGAGATAGTCGGCTTGAAGGAGACTAATGATGACAACAATGATGCTGACATCATCTCTGGTAGCTTGTTTACTGGGAATGAATAACAGGATGTTAGTTTGGTATATCCCTGGGTATTTGATGTTCTACGGGATTAATGTCTTCCTAGGTATATGTTGTTCTGTTTTGGATTCAAGTTCCTTTTCGTTTGATGGTCCAATTGTGTTGTCCCCACTTCTGCTTTTTGTCATTGAATACTAGTTTAGATGCTTATCCATTTTGGTTGTTGTTGAAAGGTAATCCCAATTGGATTACCTATTTTCAATTTGCATTGTAAAATATTTTGGGATCCTTTCAAAACCTCTTTACCAATAAAAAAATAGTCCAAGAGTCATCTTCCTAAAGCTATATTATGGATATAAAGCTCCATGAAATGTATCTAAATGTAGAGAAAATATCAATTTTGTATATTTGACTCACAAAAAATATTATCAGTATTTCTTTCAATAATGTTGTTATATTTTTTAATATTATGTTGATTCATATTATATGAGATTTATATGCATTGATATTATTCTGTAATTAAGTCTTCCTTATATTTTATATGATACTAGAACACTAGGACCTAATATAATTTGGCTTAAAAGCCAACAATTATTGGGCCTAAAAGAGGAAAGATAAAAGGTTTTCAAGAGAACATTTCAATACCAAGAGGCCATTACAACATGCTTTAACAAGTAAGTTATACGGATGGACTAGAAATAAGAAGACCTTATATTCAAGTGGGATAAAGACTAGGAAAAACCAAGGGAAGAAAATAAGTCTGACTTCTTGTGGAGTGGGCCCTACCAAATTATAAATATTTCTAGCTCAAATATTTATAAACTTACCACCATGAATAGGAATACGTTGTCTATTTTACTAAATTGGTAACATCGCTACCCAATTTAGCAACAAAAGCTTCAACCAAAAGAGTATCTTGCCCTACTTCCTCTATATCTCTCTCTCATGATGTCATATAAAATAAAATAAAAAAAGGAAAAAATATAAGTGACATGCTCATCTAGCCTACACCACATGAGCTAACCACATAGACTAGTGAAACAACCCTTGATGGAATGATACCCACCCAAACTACCCCCCAAGCAAGGTGTAGATAAAGTGTAGATAGTGAAGGTTTGCATGGGTCAAGGGCTATAAATGCCCTCACCCTAACACTCCCCTCATTTTATTATCTTGTATTAATCTATTTTTCTCTAGTTGCTCATTGTAACACAACCAACGCACTCAAGATTACTACACGGTCTATGTGTTCCTTAGGGTTGATCTCAAAAATCTCCCCACCATGAGCAAATCACCCATATATTCCTAAGAGATATATACCAAGCAGATTTCTTGGTCTTCAATAAAAATGCACTTTAAACCCTAATGAAACACCAAACCACCTTGAGTAATCTACTTGATTTCCAAAGCTTTAAAATTCTCCAACTTTGCCAAATTGAGTGAATTGCTTGCTTACACAAGTAAATTACTTAAAAGTTTGAGCGAACCACTCTGGAGTAGAAAAACTAACCAAGTCCCTTAAAACAAGTAAATCACTCACTTAAGAAAGTGAATTGTTTATAAATATGAGGGAATTGCTCTCTTTTTTTAAGTTTCCCAAGTGTCCAAAAGTGAGCAAATTGCTCCAATTTGCAAGAAATTCACTCTCTTTTCTAGACTTATCCATTTTTTATATATTTTCTAATTTGTTGTGGAACCCCAATTTTTATACCAAGTTGTCATGGACACCACCTCTACATATGCTAGCCCTTTTTTTTCCAAAATACATCTTGTTTCACTACCTTCCACTATTGTTATACCTTCCATATTTGCTCTGCCATCACCTATACATTCACTTTTAGAGGAAGCTTGACAATCAAGAGACCAATAAAAATAAGAGATGGAGAAGGAGGTAGGGACCCCCTCATCCTAAAATACCTAAGAAATATTATGATGATCCCTACTAAAGGGTTGAGAAGGGAAACTACACACATTCAATTGGGTAGGTTAGGAAGGAGGCATTTAAAAGGTTCAACCTAGTTACAAAAACTAAATCTTAAATTACAAGTCACTTTTAGACATCTAGGCTAGCCATGAATCTAGAGCCATAACTCTAGATTTTCCCATAGTTAGTAATTACTATAGTGGAAAGATATGACCCTTAAGGTAGAAGCTGTCAATTCCCCTAATGGATCAAAGATGCATTCTATATAAGGGAGGGAGTTATAAGGAAGATGCATATTATAGTCAATGACCCAAAAATATGGATGTCATGTAACCCCAAAATCCAAAAAGGCTTTCATTATAGACCCTCAAAAACCTATTGGTGGGATTTTTTCAAAGAATCGAACACATTTCATTAATCAAGCAGAGATTAAATATTGCAATGTAGGCCTAGATTAGCCTGTAACTATCGAAGCTAATTGGTCATCTTTAGGTATGCATTGTAACAACAATAATGGAATAAACATTATATGTTATCTATGCTAACATCCCCCCTTTATTACATTATTTTGCAATACATAGAGAGCTGCGAAACAATTCAAATTTGACACGTGCAAGTGCCTTAGTGAAAATATCTGCAACTTGAGCATCGGTGGGAATGTATTGAAGCTGAATTCGGTGCCTTGGAACTTCGTCTCGAATGAAGTGACATTGTGTGTCAATGTGCTTGGTTTTCTCATGATGCACTGGATTCTTAACAAGGTTCAAAACACCCTGGTTGTCGTAGAACAAGTGGATTGGAGATTTGGATGGATGACCCATACTTGTCAAAATGCGATGCAACCATATCACTTCACACATAGCTTCACGTGCGGTGCGATACTCTACCTCTATAGATGAGATAGCAACCACTTGTTGCTTCTTGTTGTGCCAAGAGAGACCGGATCCAAGATGAAATATATATCCTGAAGTTGACTTACGATCATCATATGACCCGACATAGTCAGAGTCCATGTATCCTTGCAAGAAGAATTTGTCATTCTTCTTGTATTCTAGGCCATATTCCATTGTACCACGGACATAGTGAAGAACACGTTTTGCTGCTTTCCAGTGAGTAGTCTTAGGTTCCTGCATGAACCTCGAAATATAGTTGACAACAAATACGATATCTGGCCTAGTATTAGTCAGATATATGAGACTCCCAATCAGCTATCGATAGAGAGTACCATCTACCTGAGGTGAATCATCATATCATGATAACTGAAGTCCTGATTCCATCGGAGTTGCCATTGGCTTGCAATCAGTCATGCGATATTTTTCTAACAATGTCTTGGCATATTTTTTTTGAGACACTTTGATGTAGTGCTCCTTCTGGCTCACTTCCAGACCAAGACAATAATGGAGAAGTCCGAGATCTATCATCTCAAAATATTTACACAAGTCTCTTTTGACAATAGAGATCATAGTTTCTGAACTCCCTGTAATGAGCAGATCATCAACATAGAGTACAAGCAACACTATCTCAGAACCTTGTTTCTTGAAATAGAGGTTTGCATCTGATGGACATCTCTTAAATCCATGTTGTAGGAGGTGATTATCCATTTTTATATACCAAGCTCGAGGAGCTTGTTTTAAACCATACAAGGACTTGACCAACTTGCACACTTTTTGCTCTTGGCCTTCCACTTCAAATCCTTCAGGTTGTGTCATGTAGACTTCCTCTTGGAGATCACCATTCAGGAAAGCACTCTTGACATCCATCTGGTGAACTTTCCACCCATACTGTGCTGCCATAGCACAAAGAACTCGAATGGTGGTCATCCGAGAAGTAGGTGCAAAAGTTTCTTCATAGTCAATGCCTTCCTTTTGCACATAGCCCTTTGCAACAAGGTGGGCCTTATGCTTATCAATTGTCCCATATACCTTGTACTTGACTTTGTACACCCATTTGCAGCCAATGGGCTTCTTTCCATGTGGCAGATCGACAAGCTCCCAAGTTTTGTTCTTTTTTAGAGACTTATACTCAACATCCATAGCAACCTTCCATTGTGGCTCACTAAGGGCATCTTGTACATAAGCAGGTTCATGTTCATTCATTGAAGACATAAACACCCTATCATCATCCATATCCATATCCTCTATTTCTCTCTCTGGATCTACTAAAAGTTCCTCAAAATATTGACAAAGATCATCAACCTCAGTAGTCTCTACTGCTGCTCTTTCCTGTCGAGCCATACTGTGAGTACGAGGTCTATCCAAAGTCAAATCTGGTGGTGTGGATAACTTTGAGTCTCTGATAGTACTTGTATACCATTTTGGATTCTTCTTCTGTGGTGATGAAGAAGAAGTAGAAGGACCTCCAGTCTGTGGTGACGAAGGGGACTTCTCAACTTTAGATTCCACAAGATCTAGGTATACATCAGATGTGCTTTGTGATGTGAAAGCCTCATCAAAAACAACATCTCTACTGACATGAATCTTCTTGGTCAAAGGATCAATCAAATGATAACCCTTAGAGTGCTCATCATAGCCAAGAAGAATACATTTCAATGTCTTCTCATCTAGCTTCTTCCTTTTCTCTTTTGGTATGTGCATAAAAGCTTTACATCCAAAAATGCGAAGATGAGAGATGGAGGGTTTTCGACCACTCCATGCTTCCTGTGGAGTTATTCCTTTTAGGGCCTTTGTGGGTGCCCTATTCAATAGATATATTGTAGTGGTGATAGCTTCTACCCAAAATTGTTGCCCAAGACTAGCTCCTGTGAGCATACAACGAACCATTTCCATGATAGAACGGTTCCTCCTTTCAACAACTCCATTTTTTGAGGAGTGTAAGCAGTAGTTAACTGTCTCGTGATTCCATGTGCAGTCAAAAATGCAAAAAATTATTTAGAGGTAAACTCCCCCCTCGATCTGAGTGGAGGGTCTTTATAGAAGTCCCTGACTCCTTCTCAACAGATTTCTTGAATTGTTGGAAGAAACTAAAGGCTTCAGATTTCAGATGAAGAAAGAACACCCACATATTTCATGAGTAGTCATCCACAAACAACTAAAAATACCTCTTCCCCCCACAACTGTTTGGTGTGAAAGGACCGCACAGATCGGTGTGAATTAACTCTAGAGGTTTCTTTGCTCTTGTAGAGCTCTTCTCAAAAGGTACTCTATGTTGCTTTCCTGCCAAGTAGTCAGAGCACACTGGCAATGTGGAAGAAAGGGAAGGAAGACCCTTTACCATCTCATACTTACTTAGCTCAAGTAAGTAGCCAGAACTAAGATGCCCATATCTCTTGTGCCATAGGGAAGTTGCCTCCTTTGTAGAGACTATCATGGCAACATGGGGAGTAGAGATAGCATCTAAGGCAAATAAGCCATGCTTATAGGAAGCTGTTGCAATGTTCTTACCCCTCCTGGTAATAGAGCAACACTTCTTGCCATCCTCAACACGAAAGTTCACAACCATATCTTTATCCAAAATTTGTGTGATTGACAACAAATTGTTCACCAATCCTAGAACATAGAGGACTTTTTCAATCTGACACTTGCCATCAGGAAGAGTGACTGAAACTGTACCCTCTCCCTGAACCTTGTAGGTTTTGTCATCAACAATAGTGACAGGTTTTCCCTCCTTGGCCTCATATGTTTCAAACCATGATTTGTCGCCAGTCATGTGCTTACTAGCGCCAGAATCGACATACCATACAGGATCCTTCTGCTTGGAGGTTGTGGTAGTCATGAGCACCTTGTGTGCCCACTCAAAATCTGAGTCAGATTCTTCAACAACAACATTCACCTTGGGTTGCTTGTTCTTGTTTTGTGGTTTGTTCTGGCCTTTTTGTTTAGATTGCTTATTCTTGTGCCAACACCTGTTTGTGTCATGGTTGTCTTTGTCACAAATTTTGCAATATCTCTTCGTTTGTTGAGGTTGTTTCCCTTTTGAATCTTTGTGAGAATTTCCTCCCTTCTAAAAATTACCCTTCTTCTTAGAACCCTTCCTGTTGGAATAGAGGGCTGTATTAGAAGAATCATCTCTCTAAAGTTGGCGTGCCTCCTCTTCTTGAAGCATATTGACCAACTCAACAAAGGTAACTTTTCTCTGTGACACCTGAAGTGAGGTGATCAACACCCTGTAAGAATCAGATAAAGCTCTCAATACTACTGAAGTAAGGAGCTTATCATCTACAGGTTCTCCCAAAGAATTCAATTTTACTTTCAACTCAGACACTCTGCAAAGAAAGAGTTCAACTGTCTCACCCTGCTTCATACTCAAACTGTGAAGTTGAGATTGAAGGTAAAGAATGGTGGAATCATTATTTCCCTCATAAATGGTTTGAAGGGCATCCCATGCCTCTTTACCATGTTCTTTGTCAGCTATGTGAGGTTGAACTTCATCTAAAATAACAAGCAGGATGAGCACTCTTGCCTTGCTATCTTTCTTATCAAATGCTATCTGATCAGCAGTTGGAGGTGTAGTTGTTGTTGATCCAGCTGCTGGTGAAGGTCTTGTTGTTGTGCCAGAAACAACATCCCATAAGTCTTCCATGACAAGGATAGCCTTCATCTTGTTTTTCCATGGTGTGTAATTAGGACCTTTCAATAACTGATGAGCATCAGTCATTAACTTTGCAGCCATAGTGAGGGTTCCTTATATCACCAAATGGTCCCCCTTTCTATATACCTTTTTCTAGGCCTTTATACCGAACAAAATACCCGCCCTTACGTGAGGGAGACTATAGGTATTTTTAGAGATAAAAAAATACCCGCCCTTACGTGAGGGAGACTATAGGTATTTTTAGAGATCAGAACGATAAGTGGAACATAGGCGGTACTGAAAGGGAATCATCTCGTTGATGGCACCTACCATAGAAAGTCATCAATCCTCATGCGTGGGGCGTAACTTCCCCTAAACACTTCGAATATCAGAACATTCGTCAGGATTTACGCCTAAACACAAGAACGATTAGGGTAGTGGAATGGAGTAAAAAAATAGCAAAAATTGGTAAACTTATATCTCCCCGATGATTGATAGAGAACAAGCTCAGACATCATTGTTGCAGCTATGTTAGGCGGTATATACAGTAGCCCAATCACGACAACATTACCTGTAAGTGCGGGCCAGAGGTATCATAAATACCGAACACTGCAGTGCAATTGAATTGCACGGATGGGTTTCAAATTTTGGAACTTAGGAGTGCTTTGTTTTTACTTAATCAAGTAGTGCAGATGTAAAGGAAAGTGCATCATACATCATAAAGCATCCAAAAAATGAAACTAAGGTGTCGGTTTCCACCGAAAATGCACCTTTTACAATTTGCCAATTTTGAAGAAATGCTGAAAAAATTTCTCACTCTCCCCCTTTTTTGCAGTTTTGAAAAATTGTGCTTTAGGAAAAAAAATTCCCCCCTTCACTTTTGCAGAAAAAGAATGCCCCCCTTTTTAAGTTTGAAAAAAAAAAATTCTCCCAATGTCAAAAAAAAAAAAAATTATTTTTAAGTTTAATTAAAAAAATTTCTAAAAAAAATATTTCAAATAATAGTTTTTTTTATTTAAAATAACTTTTTTTTAAGAAAAATTAAAAAAAAATAATTAAACTAAAAAAAAAATTAAAAATGACATTAGAAAAATAAAATTAAAATCAAACTTTAAAAAAAAAATTACCTCGCAAGGGGGGGGTCGTAGGGAATCGAACCCTCAACCTTTGGCCTCGAGCACCTTAGCACCCGGACACCAACCGACCAATATAATGTGCTCGGTGAGAGTAAGAGGGAGGCTCCCCTTAAAGCATATCCAGATGGCGTACTAGGAAGAAGTGTTGCTCATCCACAGCTCCTTTGCGGGCAGCGCGATGGTGGTAGAACTCTACTCACTCAACAGAGTTATTCAACAGCACACGAAGAATCTCATTCGCCTGAATCTCGTCTGTCACTCCTTAGCAAACAGAGAAAAAACTCGGTTACCTGCAACTCATGAACCTCCTCTACCTGCAAAAAACTCCTTCTGTGCATGGTTGTGACAGGCTCTGAGAGAAGAAGTGGTAGATCTAAGAAGATTTGAGGGCTTAAGGAAAAATTAATCCGCCCAAAGTGCCTGAAACAGATGTAGAATACAGTCATGGTGATAGAAAATAAATCCAACATCATAGATGTTAACAAAAAATTTAGGTTTTCCAGCCAGGTTGATGTCGTCGCAGGGAGATTTAGCATTTGCAGTAAAAAAAATTAAATATTAATCCCACATGCATGGGGAGGACAATCAACTTGGTGTTTATAAAGTAGAATACTTTACTATTGAAGTGTCTCCTCTCGAGGAGACAATGCCCAA
Source organism: Wollemia nobilis (assembly GCA_028583015.1). NCBI lineage: Eukaryota > Viridiplantae > Streptophyta > Pinopsida > Araucariales > Araucariaceae > Wollemia > Wollemia nobilis. Next base: position 717,265 of record JAQPPZ010001579.1, on the reverse strand, counting down.
TAGGATTATGGAGTCTTGCCCATGTGGAGACACCTCGGTTGCCATGCTTGAGGGGCACCACACCTCCTTTGCTTCCATTGCTCGCCTTCGTTGTGTCTCATTGCCCAAATTTTGAGTCGGCCTATCTTGCGTCGGCCTGTTTTGTTCAGTGTCAGGCCACATCTGCGTCTGTGTCCCGTCCAGGTCGATCCACGTTCGAGTCTGGTCCTGTCCATATTTGGTGCTCTTGGGTGGCACACTGCCTTGGGAGACGTGCACATTCTACATCACCTCGGGTGGTGCGTTGCCTTAGGAATTGAGCCCTGAGAGCGCAAGTCATAAATCGAGGGCATCAAAAAAGAGACCTTGTTCTGATACCATGTTAGATAATCGAACACATTTCATTAATCAAGCAGAGATTAAATATTACAGTGTAGGCCTATATTAGCCCATAACTATCGGAGCTAATTGGTCATATTTAGGTAGGCGTTGTAACAAAAATAATGGAATAACCACTATATGTTATCTACACTAACAAATTTCTTATTCTCATATTAAAAAAAACTCAACTTACCAACTAACTTCAATATTCCACTAGAGTTGGACTCATTCAAAGAGAATGTACAAATGATGTTGTCTAATATAGCCATACTTCTAGGGAGAGGAATGATTTCAACCTTTATGGAGAGTATGTTTTCCTATTTCATTCTTTGCAAATCTACCCTAGCTATTCCCAAATGATCAACTATGCCAAATATATAGTTGATCAAATGGACATTCATCTTATGGACTTTAAAAGAAGAAAGGAAATTCAATTATACCTCCTATTTGGTTTAGCTCATCTTGTTTCAGAAGAAACAATGGTTCCCAAAACTACAACTAGACCAAGTAGAAGTCGATGGCCAATCCATTTAAGTAGTTGAGTGCATAGGCAGAAACTACCAATAAATGGGCAAGAACTACCACTTCTATGAGGAGATGTATGAGACAATCATGGAGAAGTTTAGAAGAAAGGCACTAAGGTTGTTCTATGAGGTATGATAACTTATGAGTTTTAGAAAATGGTTGGGAAAATAATTCTCTTAGGGAGGACCTAATCCTTCATCTACCTCTATGGTTTTTTAGCAATATCATTTGAGTTGTCTACACACATACCTAACTACATATTCAATATGGAGTGTGTGTGGCAACTTGACTACATGGACCTAAAGTACTTTAAGTGGTAGAAGAAGACCACCTTCTACCTACTTAAGCAACTAATCATGAAAAGAAAACACTAAATTTTTATGGATTTTACCAAGTGGCAAAGGAAAGACTAAGAGAGATGGGAGTAAAGCATTTAAGGGATCATTGGCCTTATGACCCATAAGAATTTTTCAAGATAATATTAAGAAACAAAAAATTGGATATCTTTTTTTCTCACAAAAGAGATACAATGCTCAACAAAGGGTGAATCCTCGTGAAAAGTTAGTCTTTTCTCCTTTGGGGAGTAAGAATGGATATAAATATGAGATATTGAGTTGGTATACTAACCCTCTAGATTGATGCATCTTTTATACAAATAAGGACAGTTTTAACAAAGACATAAAAATGAATCATCCAAAGTTGGGAGCACTTAGAAAGATAAGGTATATAGATAGAAAAATCCTAGCATGGTAGAGTATGAGGTATAAAATGGACAAAGAGTTATTTTCCATATGGATGTGGAAGACACCTCAAAAGTTTAAAGAGGGATAAAATTACAAGTGAAGTTGTGGAAAGTGCCTCAACCTCTCAAGGACCAAAGAAAATATCAGTGCTTAAGATCAATATCTTTGTTTTATCAACAATACTGATAGTGGTCAATTTAATGATAAGGCAAACAACAATAAAAGGAAAAAAAAAGTTTTGAGAGGTACAGGATAATGTTCAACAAAGTTACAATGGCAAAAAATTAATAAATATAGACAACTCAAGTTGAAAAATGGGAGTCTCTTAAGGAAGCTCCCTCTCAAGTTGGGAATGACCAACATTATGGCCACCGATACAATACCATCCACTTCCCTTCCACCATTCACCACTTCTTGTTCTTTTTATATATATTTTTCTTCTATTCCTACTTCCTCTCCTCCTCCATCCCCTTCATCTAGTTCACTTATCTTGTCATCCACTAGTATAGCTTATGGTTCTCCTGGATGCATCCTACCTCTAACTAATTTTATTACAATTTAAACTATGCCTAACATCTCATTTCTATTACCCACTATCTAGGTTTCAATTACACAACCCTTGATCCCATATGGAAAATCACCTCCATCAACCATACCTTCACCTACGATATCATTGGCTAACATATTAGTATAGCTCACATTACAACTCACTCCCTCTATTTCCACTTGATTTCTCTCCATCACCATTTAATTCGCCCCACTCACACCACATTTTACTTTTGCATGTTCACCTTGTCTACCATCTTAGGATAGATAACTCCTAATATAGGTAATGATGCCCAACTACCCAACTCAGAGGATAAGTCTGTAGGAGCAGCCCCTCAAACTAGCATAACTATGAAATAAAGCATGGCATTTGCATGAAAACTAGTGTATGGTTCTAAAAAGATAAATGCCACAATGATGTTTAATGTCCTTGTCACTAAAGAGAAAAAATAAAAAAAGGAATATAAATGGCTTAACAAAAGACCTTTAAAGCATCTATCCTTATGCAGTTGTAATTGGCAAGGAAAGGGGATAAATATGTATATATAGATATAGATATAGATATAGATATAGATATAAATAGATTGTTGAGGCTACTAAATCCAACCCTTCTAGAGCAACAATAATTCCTTTCAACTTAACTATCAAAGTGTCTAAGCTAGACCTAAATAGAATGAGCCCATGCCAAAATGTCCAACTATAAAATCAACTCACACTTAGCACAACCATGAAGTTTGATCGCTTGGTAGTTGAGGATGAAGTAGTCCAGAGAAAGTACATGGAGATCAAAGCAAAAGTGACACAATTGAAGAATCAAAGAGACCAACTCTAGTAAGAGAGTCAAGCTCTAAGAGCAGATACTTTAGAAAATGATGAATTGAAGAAGTAGGTTGAGAACCTTAAATATTGACTTGTTGAGGCTAAAAAATATAACAACTAGAAGGTCTTACAAAACAACTCATACAAAGGAAAAGTTAGGAGGAACAACTATAGAAGGCCCTAAAAGGAAAAGACCAATAGATAATGGAGTTGATAGCTCTAAGACATATGAAAACAGTTGTAGAACACAAGGCAACTCATAACATACAAGTCAAATCCCTCTAGGACAATATTGGGGGAAATATGAAGAGTGCTTATGAGTACGTTAGGTTTACCTTCTTCATAGAAGATTCTAGAAAAGGTAGCAAAAAGAATTGAGCAAGTACAAAAATAACTATCTACAAGAAGTGAAACCAAGAGGTTGTTAAACTTATCTCCTCCATGATAGCATCATAGGCACAAATGGATTGTAAGAATCTAGTTAGAAAATTAAGATCCCAAATGTGTAGAGAAACCTCCAAGTCTTCAAAGACAACTTGGCATTGCTAAAGACCCAAGTGTAGGAAATGAACAAAAAAATTTAGGGATTAGTTTCTATTGGAATACTTGATATATTTGATCAACAAATGCATATCCTATATGATGACATTATTAATGCTATATTGAAGAAGAGAAGAGTCAAGCCAACTAAGGAGATAAAAAAACTAGAGTCGATACATGTGAAAATACTAGAGTTAGTTGGATAAGAGGAGGAATTGATAAAAAATCCTTCTGAATATTTGACAAAAATAGAAGACCTCATCTCAATCTAATTACTGAGCGACGAGTAATGGCAAAAAGTACCAGGATTGCTACCTCAAAGAAGTGGATATAAAACCATTTTTTTGCCATAGAGTTTCTAATTTTGTAAATCTCATCTCCAAGGATAAAGGTAGGATCTGGGATCTCATGCTAATCGAGCTTGGCACCCAATGAAATTGCCAAAAATGTAGATCTCAACAATACCTTAGGATTCATAAATTTTGAAGGATCATATAGTAGAGAAATTAGACCTCACAAAACCTTCCAAAACCTTCCAATTTTTTTCTATCTCACATAGGTATCAATTCGCTTACATAAGGGATCGATTGGCTCCAAAGACTGATCCACTAGCAAAAGGGACCAATTAGCTCCAAGAAATGATTCACTCATAGATAGGTATCTACTCACTCACTAATTGAAGGTAAATTTAAAGGCATAGATCATAAAGTAAATCTTTTGAAAAATGATATTTTGGCATGTAGTGGTACATGAAGTCATTTTAGAAGCCTTTTAAGCCAATTAGAGGTATGTAACATGTAGTGGTGCATCATTTTGCTTTACCAAGTGCACGACGATTATGCCATTTCCCTTGTAGCCCATGTTGTCATTTGCTTATTAATTTCATATCTAATGAATCGATAGACATTGATGTTATTGAAATTTTCATCTATTGATTAATCACATACTTTTCTTGCTACAATTTCAATAAATTTTATTATATATCACTTGTACTCTTAAATTTTTATGCATGTTTACTTTCTACATTTTATTTTTATCACTTTACTTTTCATACAAATTAATATAAATGAATAAAAAAAGTATTTCATAAAAATATTAAAATATCAACTAAATAACTAAATCTAAAATTAAAAAACTATAAAATAATCTTATAACCTTATTAAAACTAAAACTAAAATGCAATTTTTAATTTTTTTTTTTTAAATTCTTCAATTCAATAACACCCTATCTAAACATAAATGGTAAAAAAATCATTATAATATGTACTACGAACTCAAAAACACCTTTACTTCCAAAATCTTAACGTTTACCTTCGACTAAAACAATTTAACATATTAAAGTAAGTTGTGGTTCTTTTCTTTCTCATTCATTTATGCTCAATTTTTTTTTTATAAAGTTGTGCTTCTTTACTTTCTCCTTAATTTATCCTCAAAACTTTTCTTTATAGAAATAGAGAATAAGAATATAGAAGCTTGTGTAAAGCAGAGAACTTCTTGAAACAGCCTTTAGAGAAACCAAAGTCCTATAGTACTTTAAGCATCATGAGCTTTTTCCATTGAACATAATGGAATAATCAAACTATTTAATAAATATTTTTTATTAAATATTAAGGTCTTCGCTAAGGTAAGTAGAGTGCTTGTTACAAAGATGTGAATCTTTTAGCACTTCATCTTTACCCTTGATAATCTAAAAAAAAATCAGTCTAAGGAGAATCTTTATTTTTCTAAGGATTTGATACCTTAATAATAATTTGATACGATTAATGTATATATGCTTTTATTTTAGATGTTTCTAGCTTAGCAGTTTTCAAGAGAATAAGTTCACTGTAGTCCTTTATCATTGTTGGACATATGTTTGTCCTCTTTTTGGATATACTATTTTGCTTGCCTTAAAAATTAAGGCAACGACTAAAGGTGATGATACCTTCTTGAAAGAAATGACAGCATAAATATATCTAAAATATCTCTTCACCCATCATTTCAATATCAAAAGAATATGTTTTTTTTGAAGTGATGTACACAGAAAGAAACTTGAACGATCATGGTTCAGTTTCAAGGTATTCACTTCTACTTATCACTTTATCAAACTTTTGTCGAGTTTTGAGTTTTGTTTTTATTTGTAGTTTTATTGATTACATAAAATTTTAAAATATTAAAAAATAAAATAATTAAATAAATATTAAATTTTATAAGTTTAATTTAAATAAAAATTAAAGTTACATCGTTAAGTGTTCATAGAATGATAAATGGAGTATTTTGTTTTTTAAGAGGTAAGGGTTTGAACATTTTTAACAAAAATAAATAAATAAAATTAATGTTTAAATTTTAAATAATGGATATTAATGGCATAAGTTTAAAGGATTAGGCTTGAACTTTTTCATAAAATATATGGATGATTGTAAAGTTATTTTAATACCATTATGTGGTGATGATGTAATACCACTATGTGATCATGATGTAATGTTTCAATCTCATATAATCAATTTAAAAAAAAAAACTTACACAATAGTATATGTATAAGTATTTAATTGATATTTTATTATATAGTTAGTGGAAAGGCCACAATAGTAGTATTATGATGCAACATAAGTGAAATCATTTTAGTTAAAAATAATATTATTATGTGTTTGGTTGAAATATTATAATAATATAGTCTTCATGGTGCAATACAAATCATATTAGTTTAAATAATAATTAAATGAATGTTTGAGAGCTTGAAGTTTGGTTCACGAAAAGGTTTGGCTCATCCAAGTTGGATATTCATAAACATAACATAATATTTTTTTTTTAAAGGTAGCGTGAGAAAACCTCTACGACCAATACTCAAAGGTTGGGCATTCCCATCTCAACCATGATCCGTCGTAAAGCCAAGAGCTAAACTTATCAATGAGGGTTAAACACAACCATATACACGCCATTCCCTCAAACACTTGCCCACACCGCAGTTTGCACCTTGGACCTTTCGAAGAAGAGTCAAAGCTCAAGTCGTCAAGTCGTTGTGTTGTCCCTCAAGACAACATATCATGATACTTTTATTAAATATTAATAATTAATTTTTTTATAACAAGCTCACTCACACACATCTCTAGGAGTGGTTTGAAATTTTTAAATTATTATATTAAAGTTTTGAGAAGACTATTTTTCAAAATATCATTTATGGGACAGTGTAACTGTTCGTGCTTTGGCTCTTCTTTGGGAGGTTCAAGGTTCAAACCACAGAGTGGGTGAGTGTGTGAGGGGGTGGGTACATAACACAAAAATATATATATCATTTATAATATTTTTATAGATTAAATATTAAATAAAATATTTATTCTAAAAAAATATTTTATTATTAAATGCATTACCACAAAACTGACTTTCAATGAGGAGACTTAGGTTTGAGTCTCACAAAGTCATACATGTATTAGTCAAGTTGTAATAACACTATGTGATCATGATATATTATGTGAGGCTATTTCAAACTTGTATAACCAGAAATATTTCTATACAAAATTTAACTAATCATGATGCAATAAGGATGGACTCATTTAAATCTTGTATAATCAATTAAAAGTAATAATTAAGTATATTTTTAGAGGATTAAAAGTTTAAGTTCATCGTTAATTTTTTTATTTTTTAAGCATTTTTACAATGTTTGAACTCTTAAGAAATTTTATACTAATATTTATTGCACAAGAGAGTTTTGTAGAATTTTCATGATATAAAATAATAGTAGATATTTCTTGAAATAACATTTAATAAAGGACCATTAACTTTTAAAACATGATTAGTTTAATAAGCTAAATGGCTTTTATTGACACCTTTCTACTAAATTATTAAACATCATATTTGTTATTATTAGGTTAATTTATATCATATTTTTTATCACGTTAATCAGATTATATTAAAGTTGCATTTTCATGGATCATTTTTAAGCTTGTCCTATTATAAAAAAAATGCATCTCCCTTGAATTGTTACTTTTCCTCTACTAAATCTTTGTTATCATTTTTATTAAGAAAAATACTTCCTCAATTAGTTACCTTTTGAATTTTGTCCAAATAGATATCAACACTATGATGGGCTAAATTATCTATCATGTTGTCTCCTTATTTATAGGTATGTTTACATTTCTAAGATATTGCCTTCATCAATAATTGATGGACATCAAAAATAACATTATTGTTGATTCGATTTTCACATTTATTTTTCTTGATAGCATTGATAATATTATGCAAATCTCATTTAGTTGAAACACATCTATATCGTTTTCAATGATAAACTTGATCCTTTAAGAAGTACCCCAACCTCTACATAGTTGTTTATTGAAGTTCCATATGGTTATGAGTAGGTGAGGAGAATTTTGCTTTCATTGTTTGAGAAATGCCACCTCCACTAACTTTTTAAAGGTTTCCTTTAGAAGCACCATTAAAATTGAATTTGATGAATCCAACTTCTAGACATTTTTATTTTGTCATAGATTGATATTAGATCTTTTTCACAAACTCTTTTGTCACATATCACTTGTGTATTTATGTTTAAATTTGATGATATGAGCAAAGCAGAGGTTGCTCAAAGTTCTAAGGATGATGATAATGCCACAACACCTACAGTTTATAGGCCTTGTCACCCATCTAGACTTCTTGCAAGACAAGAAAATACCATTCATTCCTATGATATTGAACTTCCTTATGACACTAATCTTGCTATGGAACCAACTATAGTACCACCATTGCATATAGGTGGATAAACCTATGGCACCAACTTTTCATGTCATCATCGAATGTCAAAAATATACATAATACATATTTCTAACATTAGGTATCAAGAACACATCTCTAATTGTATAGTCTTGTCACTTGGCACTTTATGATTTGGAACCAGCTATGATGCAAGTAGAATGGAATTTTTATAACTACCATTGAGACTAGTTGTTGATTAGGTGTAAAAGTTGAATTATTTTATCTCCCAACTATTTTGTAAATGTTGTATATTTATATATAGCTTAGGATTATCTCATATTACTTCTTTTGCTTCTTCAATTATATTCCTTATATTTTAATATCTTTCCATTCTTGTTTTTTTACTCTATAGACTTAGGTTGTTCCAATAGTGCCCAATATTTTGTTCCTTGATCTTTTTTAGTGCATTGGAATAGAGTATCCTACACTTACAATACTACCCACCTGATGTACTAAGCCCATGTATTGTTATCAACATGGTTATATAAGCGTTGTGTTCTATAGTATATTTATATTTATAGTTTTTGTAAATAAAGTTGCATTCTTGTGAGAAATATTTTATTGTACCTCATGGCTACTAAGATTTAAAGCATAATTTTTTGACAACCATAAGCTATTTTAGGGAGTTGTCCACCACGACACCATATTCTAGGCCCCATGGTGTGGATTAAATGGTATCAAAAAAGTTTTACACTCATCTAACTTATTTCATCTCACTCTATATTTTTTGCATTAGTTCCTTCCAGGGATAGATCCTCAAGTATGCTTTATTATTGGATGCCACTAATACATATTTGTGTTATAATAAAAAATGCATCATACTAGGTTTTCATGTCCAAAAACCTTAAAGAACATCACATTCATTGAGAAATGTTAAATATGAAAAAGTCATCAATGGAGAGAAATGTGTACAATATCAAGAAGTTCATCTAAAATGCCTTGAAGAATGGAGAAATGCATTTGGGCACTTCTAGGATCTCATGATCAATATGGGATTTCCATCCAAAGTTGCTAAACCACTCTTTTCCAAATCCATAGTCCAAATAAGGTGTAGACTAGCATCAATATTTTGGCCTTCTTAGGTTGGATCAATGTCAAAAAGTTAGACATACAACTCAATAAGTTAAAGCATATTTTTCTACTAATTAATATTTTGACTTGAATAAGACCACTTTCATAGCCTTGAAGATGTTGATATCAGTTACCTATTGGTGGGAATCCATAAAAAATAGTCTCATAGACAAAGGAGATGTCATCATGACATGGATAACATTCATAAATCTAGTACATCATTAATTATATACCTTTGCATTACTATAGGGATAAATAGATGTTCTTCTATAACTATGTCTCTATAGAGACTAATATGTCTAGTATTGTGTCGATGAGTTCAATGAACTTCTTGGTCAATTATGCATCAACATTGGCAAGAAGCACCAATTTTTTAAGTACATGAGTGGGCTTCATTTTTACCTTCATTTATAGATGGAGTTTCTTCTAATGGACTCTAAGCATTTTAATTTGTATCAAATCTAGAATAGAGTCACAAGCAAAGCAAAAAGGTTTCTTATCATATCTCTACAAGACATCATCAATGTCAAAAGATAAGTCACCAGTTACACAACCACCTATTGCACCAATGCCCAAAGTCCCTTTAGTGTCATCTAAGTCTAGGAATCCTCTAATAGTGTAGGATAGAAATAGAAGGTTGACAACAGGTGGTGCAACCACCATACAATTCACACTCATTATGATGTTGAGTTTTAAGTTTATCAAAAGTTATTAGTGGTGTAGTTAGATGTCAAAGACTAGTATTTTGCATTATAATATGAAGGGGAAGTAGGCATCACATACTTAAGTACCAAAATTTAGCAGGATAGTAATACCACAACCTTAGATAACTCTAAAGAGTGAGAGCACTTATATGAAACTTATTTTTGGATAAATGGTTAACCTCTTCATATCATAATTTATATAGGAATCCATAAGGAGTCATAATTCAAGACACAATCAAGTGCATGGGCTTCTAGATAATGTTTTAGCTATAGTCGTACTCACTCGGTTGACTTTACTAGATTAAAGTCACATAGATTTGGTGCTAGTGAATATTCAACAACATCATGCTAATGTACGAATTAGTCACCTATGAGATGTCACCACTGGACATCTTAATGTCTTACTAAAAATACCTTATGTCTTTGATCATCAAGCAATCTACCAAGCTTGTTTATATTAATGGTTAGTGTACATCAAAAGTATTGTTGAAATATGTGGTGGTTAAGCTTCACTTGAGGTCATGACTAAATTTGTATTATATTATATGTATAATCCCTTTGGACCCTTATAAACCTTATAAAACATTTTTTATAATATTTTATTATTTAACCTAAAGGTCAATTTCTTAATCTTGACCTAAATGTCACTTGTAATTGGGTATAAATACCCCTTATACCAACCATTTTTTTATCACTTGGAGTGTATTCTATTTTATTTTAGTAAGAAAATTAGATTTTTATGGGCATCCCCATAAATCCATCATCCTTCCAAACTGAGAAAATTGAAGAATAAAGAGTTAACCTACTAGAGGATGATCTAAATATGTTGAGGATGTCAACTTGGTTGAAAGGGACTAGGACTACACTCAAGAAGTGGTTGGAAAAGATCAAATGGAAGATGATTATTGCTTTGTGACCAAATAATTCTAGGAGGCTAAATTTTTCCTAAAGGATTTTATTGCCATGAATGAGAAGGGAATATTTTTTTATGATAATGCAAGGATCAATAGTCCTCAACCACTACAAATTAATGGTTCCATGAAGTGAGGATATTTGGATTGATATTATAGGAGGAACCTAGAAATAAGGATTTTTATAACCTTTGGCGACAACAAGACACTGCTAGACATTGTTTTGACATGGATATTTGGTCACAAGACTTTCAAAAATGCAATCCACTACATTATTATGAGGAAGAAGCTAGGCCATGGAGGCACAAAAGGTTTAGCCCCATAGGGTCCATGCCCTAGAAAAGTACCTGTAAGTGCAAGTGCAATGGGTATGAGCTGGTAGTAAACATGCACCAATATTTCATACTGGTAAGCAACTATTATTCATGACACATTTTGTACAAAATAAGAATGCACCAATTTGTATTAAAAATGTGCATAATAAAAGTTCATGGTAATTTTAAAAAATATTAGTTGGCACACTATAGTTCTTAAATATAAATAGTACATCAATTGGAAATGCAACGACAACACCTAGTCCACACTAGTCACATATTATGCGATATTTAAAGACCAAAAAGTAGAGATTCAAAATGATTTGTTTTGAATATTTCCAATTCTGATAAATTAGCAATATGTGAACAATAGTTGGTAGGAAGATGGTCTTGCCAAAAATTTTATAAGAATAGATGGCTTTTACTAAAGGTTGCAAAAGCCAAATAGAAAAGGCAACAAGTAAATAAAGTTACAAAAAGCTAAGTAACATATGCCCATTGGTCAGATTAGGCAAGGAAGCAACAATCGCATGAGAAAATTAAGTGAGAAAATTCAATGACTATCTTGGCAAGAGAGGTCTATAAAAGGAGGCATCGCTTCTCATAAAATCTTGAGTAGAGTTGTGTGCTTAGAAATAAAAAATATTGTTCATCCTTCTTAGCTTCAATCTAGACTCCACAAGCAATGGACATGACCTCTACTTCTATATTCTTTACCTCTTGCAAGTAAAGTTCTCTTGATGGTAGCCCTGGAGATTTTTTTAGCTAAATCCTCACCCACAACTAAGCAATATAAAAGTACAAATGCCTCAATTCGCTAATAGTTTAAATATACTTACAAAAAAGAGTCTACAAAGAAACCTAATATCAATTTTAAAGCTCCTCATGTTGTGAGGCATTATTGATCCATTGAACTATAAATTAATGCTATAATCATGCCTTTTCGATGACAATTAAGTTAGATTCAATTTTTCATTCAGATCCGAGGAAGAAAATTTGAATGAAGTTTCCACCTTGGACCTACTTGCATAAACATCAATATAATTTGTTGAGGTCTAAGAAAATATAGAAAAGAAAGTACAGGAAGAACTTCCAGCTACCACGAAGAAAAGTGACATGGAAAAATAGGTTAAAAAGAGCCTAATGACACCATCTCAATAAAATATAAAGCCTAATCAATTTTAGTATATATCAATTAGTTTTTAGTTTTCTTTTCTTTTCTTTCTTTTTACTCTACTCGACTCCATTATCTAATGGACAAGACTACCTAGGTTCTCCTTTTTTGAAAGCAAAAATTCATAGGAGGCACTAATAATGTGGTTCCTTAGAAGCTCCCACATAGATATTTCCTTGCAAACCTTGTGGAACTATCAATTTTATAAAATTCTAATATAATAAAGTCTAGTTGGACTTGGAAAATTTTAATATATGGTTGGTCAAAGGATCAAAGACACTCTTCTAGGCCTAAATTTGACAAAGGTAAAAGATCCTAACCATTAAAAAAGTGGTTGGGTAATTTTTAAGACACTACCCACAAAATTAGGTAGTGACCCCGACCATTCCTAACCAGAGGTATATGTGGTCCAATGTTTTTTAGCGGTCAGATGTTTTGAACTCTTATAATAGTCCCAACTAGTTCTCTAATATCCCAACGACCAACAAAAGAATGGAGTAGATGAAGATAAAATAAAAAGGCTTCTAGTCAAGTCTCTTTCAAGATAAATTACGCACATCAGAAGTAGGGGACACTTAGACACTTCTTAGCCATCTAATATAGGGCAATTACAAGAAATTTATAACTAGCCTCCAAAAACCTGCATCAACATCAATTACCACTAATCATAAGTGAAGCTCCCTATAAATTTGATAGTTGGTACAAAAATGAGACATGATGGGAGAGATTGAGCATGTTTATGTGACACAAATCTATTGAATACATGTAGAAGCTACATATAGTGGACGATGTCAATCAATAATAGTTAGCAAAATTAGAGAAAAATGTAACATCCACTCCTTCCTAGCATGTTGATTAACCACGAGCCCTAGACAAGGCTAGGTTGTGCCTATATTGTCAGGCCTATTGAAATCTTCCTTGTAATAACAATATTAACCTCAGTATGAATTAGCCTGAGGTAAATTACATAGGTAAATATTGTTATTTATAGATTTCTATACTAGCCTAACTAATAACAAGCAGCTAATTCATAGTATCTACCTGTTGTATATTATGTAATTTTGCTCTGTAATTTTAATGAATTAGCTTGTTGTTTGACCTTTTCTAACATTTTGTTGAGTTCTTATGTGTGTGGATCTTCTATAGGCTCTAGATATTTCCATAAAATCTCTTTGGGAGCTCTAGTAGACATTCTATTAGGCCTAGGCTATTGGAATATTAGGGATGCTTAGTGTTTGATTGTGTGGTTCTACTTTCTTTTGTAAAATTTGGTTAGGGTGCTAAGAGCTATTGGAGTAGTGGAGGGCATGATCTTGGGCTCAATTCATATTCAATGATACTTTACCTAGTAACTAGTCTATTAGGTCTTGTATGTAGTTTAGTTACGTTATGTGTTACATGGTATATGGCAAATTTGTTAGTCAAATGTTGTCTGCCTCCAGTCCACAATTTCTATTCCTAACCCTAAATTTCTTACTCTAATATTCCCCATATTTTTATTTTTGTTTTGTAACAAGGAATTAGCCTTTCATGGAGGTTGGCTAAGGAGAGATCCTAAGCCATCCAATCTTGGCCCTGTAGTCAAATGACACACTCCCATACATTAGGAATATCGTAGACTAAGAGTAATGAAAAGGAAGATTGTTTTAGCCATAGAGGAGTCTAAAACAATCTTATCAACTCACCCAATCCCTAAATCTTAAATCAAAGAGTCTTGATAGATGGATTCAAGTCATCAAATGGAATTATAATGTTGGATGTAGGAGAAAAAAAGGAAGACAAAGAATATAAAGTGGTAACCACTAATAGTGGAGATGGTCAAATTGAATTTTTATGGGTCATTTAAATAAGATCTAGGACCAACAAGAGGAGAAATAATAAGGATGATATTTTAACTCATTAAGTTTTCAATAGTGGTTTTAAGACAAATATTGAAGTTGAAGCTTGAGTAGATTTGGAAGGGTTAAAAATATGCAGATAAATGAAATGAAATGGAGTATGGATGGAATGCAATTCACAAATAGTAATAAATGCAATTTTGAGGAAATCAAATGCTCCATGGAACATATAAGAGATCATTGTAGAAATACAAGAACTTGCTACAGAGTTTGAAGAAATCAGTTTTACACATACAATAATGGAAACAAATGTGTAGATAGGCTAGCCAATATAGGGGTTTTAATAAAGGATCTTCAAGTTAAATTCTCTTATCCATGGTTAGAGGAAGTAGTAAATTTAGTTGAAACTAAGAAGAAAATGTTGACAACCTTAATGAAAATAACGATTAAGATTTATTTTAATGTTTTCCATTGGTAATATTTGTTATATTTTATAACATTTATATTTTTTCATATAATCTATTTATTACAATTCTTATGGTTGCACTTATGCTTCAGGATGGAAACTAGTAGTCCAAATCTAGTAAAGAGGACTATGATAGCACAAAGTTTGGGAAATATTATTCTACTAAGATGCAATGGCTAGATAGTAGAGGTAGAGTTTTGGTATTGTGAAGGCTACTACAAGAAAATATCAAGAAGAAGGATGTTGAATTTTGGAATATTTGTATTTACAAATAAATTTGAAGAAGATCCAAAAATGAAAATAAAAAATTTAGACTTTTTATGAAAAAAGATGTAGGTATCTATCTATAGAAACTCAATTGAGATGATAATTGAATTTTTTAATAAACTATTAATCTCTAAAGAAGAAATTTGTGACTTGTCAATGGTGGAGAACTTGAATACAACCCTTTAGGATTGGATTGGGGAAGGGAGGGAAGATAATGAAGATATATATATATATATATATATATATATATATATATATCTCTTCATTATCTTCCCTCCCTTCCCCAATCCAATCTTGATTTTTATATCATTGTGAAAAAATCCTTTTATAATTTCTACCATAATGTAGGTTCTACTATTAGTGCTCCCCTTATTCCATTAAGGAGTCCTATGACTATGACTTAAATTCCACAATTCTTTTCCACTACTATTTTGTTTTATTTGGTAAACGAAGGGGTTTTGAGGTCCCCAAACCTATTATAATAGGTTGAGATAGGGCATGAGAATGCACTAAACTATAGCACTAAATCAAAACCAGCCAAGGCGTAGGAATAACAGGCCACCCTCAAAAAGGTAAAATAGACAAAGGAGACCACATCTCGAATCTCGTTGACAAAGGAGACCACAACCTACAATGTACTCAAAAGAGAAGAGTGCTTTTCCTCCAGAATAGATAAACACATCACCACATCACCACAAGAGCAGAAAACATCACCATATCACTAGAAGAGCATACAACAAGGACACCATCAGGACCGAGGCCAAGAAAATTTTGACCAACATCCACACAAATATGCCCAACCGATGATAGTCAGCTAAAAAAGGTTAGAAGACTTGTGAAGATCACCAATTAAGATGGCCTATCCAATTAAGCATAAAATAAAACATCCAACAAAGATTCCACTGAGTGAACTCCCATACCAAGCCTCACGCATAACCAATAGCTAACCGTGACCATCAAAAACAAGAGATTCAAGATCTTGGGGGAAATTATCCAACCAGACCCTCAGGCCTTATTAAGAAAGACCCAAGTTGGCCATATAATCCACCATCTTATTGTCTTCCCGATAAATATGTTGACCTTTGAACTTCTCTCTTGATTTTATAATTCTAAACACCCCTGCTAAAATATTCGAAATGCTCCAATGAGGCTTGCTAATAGAATTAGCAATATTTACTAGATTTAAAGAGTCCCCTTCTACAATGATTTTCTAATATTTAAGTGTTTCTACAAATAGTAGCCCTTGAAGGAGACCCCTGGCTTCAACAAAATTAGAGGTTTGAATAGAAATATTCTCTATGTATGCAACAATCAACTCACCCTTAGAATTTCTAATTACCCCACCAGCAATCGCAGGACCTGGATTTCCTTTTGAGGTACCATAAAAATTCAATTTAACCCAGCCCTTAGGAGGAGGACACCATGAGGTGGTTGAGCGTGTCGAGGTAGCAGGCGATTTAGATTACTTGCAAGAAGCTAGAAAGCCTCCACAAGGCTTTCATCCAAATAACCCGCTTTGAGATCCAGGAAACAATGAGACATTCTCCATAGTAGCTCCAAGAGCTCTAGAAGAAACCTAATCCAGATCATGCCTTGAATTATTGAAAGCTCTCTAATTGTGTTCCCACCAGATACTCCAAAATAAATGTGGAAGCAAGAAAGACCAATTTTTTTCCAATCGAGGGGACTTGAAAGGAGAAGTCCACTATAGGCACATATCATAGATAGTGTTTGGCAAAACCCAACAGACATCCAGAGTGGACATACTTGAGAAACTACTCAAACTGAGAAGGGACAATGGAAAAAAAATATGTTGATAAGTTTCCTCTAAATATTCACACAAGTAAAATCTATTTATCAAAGCCATCCCCCTCTTGCAAATATTTTCTACTGCTAAACACTTATTTTGAATAGCCAACCAATAAAAAATATTTACTTTCGGAGTCAAGTTTTTAAGCCAAACTTTTTTGGCTAAAAACTAGCGCTAAGGATCTGCATCAAAAAGGTGGTAGGCTAATCTAATAGAGTAACAACCTTCACTTTCAGATTTCCAAATGAGAGAGTCCTCCATATCCTGGCTTGCAAGACTATAGAGTCTAAGATGATTATAAATGGTCCCTAGGCTAATGCTTCCTCCCTATTTTCAAATACTCTTTGAGAAATTTGTTTCCAGCACCTCTTGTTCCCTTCCCACTCAATGAAATATTCAACTTTGGACCAACCCAGTCTACGGGTAAGAGCAATAGTAGGGGCTAGATTTGTATTGAGGATAAGCGGGCTATCAAGAAGCCAAATGTCCTCCCAAAAATTAATTACAAAGCCATTTACCACCACCCACCTTGCACCCAAAAGCAACTTCGTTCTAAGTTTTCTCAAGCTCTGCCATAACATTGAACCTTCTAGGGTAACGTTATCAACCAACAAATTTCCATTATGTGGAATATACTTCTCTTTTATGATCTTGATCCAATCAAGCCCTGATTCCTAAGCACCTTCCAGCCCTATTTGAGAATCAACGCTTGATATTCCGTAGCCCATGACCTCCATTGTCTTTCCTCGCACAAGCTTGATCCCAAGAAACCAAATGGAACTTTTTGTGGTCTTGAGGGTCTGTCCATAAGAAATTTTTTTAATTTTCTCCAATTTAGATAATACTTTTACGAGCAGTTTGAATAGAGACATAAAGTAAACCAGGATACTTTGCAACACCATCTTCACCAGCAGAATTTTCCTTTCTTGACTTAAGAGAGTGCCTTTCCAGATGGCCAAGCGATGCTTGCAATATTTCTACCATCGAGTCCTAAAGATTATTTTTCACACAACCAATGAACAAAGGTAGGCCCAAGTAGGAGTTAGGGAGGGAAGCTATCTTGCATCAAAGAATATCAACCATTTTTTTTTCTGTCGACACTCTGGGATGTTCAAGCGATGCTTGCAATATTTCTACCATCAAGTCCTAAAGATTATTTTTCACACAACCAATGAACAAAGGTAGGCCCAAGTAGGAGTTAGGGAGGGAATCTATCTTGCATCAAATAATATCAACCATTTTTTTTTTGTCGACACTCTGGGATGTTCAAGAAAAATAGAAGGGTCTTCAATAAATTAATTTTTTACCCAACCACCCTTTCATAAGCACATAAGATGGCTTTTGTCTCTTGAGTTTGCTCCACCAAATCAAGAAGTGAAAGGAAAGTATCATCTGCAAATTGATGGTGGGACAATGGATCAACCGCTAGAGCAGGATTAATGCCTTTGATAAAAGGGTTGCGGATAAAATTTCTTCCCAATGCTTCAGCCATAAGAATAAACAAATATGGGGAGATTGGATCACCCTGTCTCAAACCCCTAAGGTTCAGAAAATCTAGCTGGAGCACCATTAATGAGAATAGAAAATTTAGCCAAAGTGATGCATGTTTTGATGAGCTCAATCCAACAGTGGTTGAAACCAAATTTGGCAAGCACTGCAAACAAAAAATCCCATGAAACCTGATCGTAAGCCTTATTCATATTTAATTTTAAAAATATACCTGCTCTACCGCTCTTTTGAGTGGAATGCAGTGTTTCATGAACTGTGATAATACCATCTAGGATTGGCTTACCCAAAAAAATCAAATTGATCTTTATCAATTAACTTGGGTATAAAATTCTTCAGGCAGTTAGTCACTAATTTGGACAATATTTTATAAAGTGTATTGCAGAGACTGATTGGCCTGAAGTATTTGAAGTTGATAGCCTTGGCAGACTTTGGGATTAAGGTTGAAAAAGTAGCATTCACTCCATAGTGAAGATATTTAGAACGTTGGGCATCTCTGACATCCTCACAAATATCGCCCCCCACTATGTGTCAAAACCTCTAAAATAACAATGGAGGAAAGCCATCTGGACCTAGAGCTTTCAAAGAACCCATCGCAAATACAACTTCTTTACTTTTTGAATCCTAGAAGGGAGCTTCAAGAAAATTATTCATTTTAGGCGTCATAACTAAGGGAATTGACTGCAGCTAAAAATTTTCCGCCTCCACATCCCTTGTATATTTTGAACCTAATAGAGAGCTAAAAAAATAAATAGCTTCATTTCGAATCTCTTGGATATCTAACAATTTGGACCCATCCACCTTGACAATTTCCCATTTATGATTGGCACTTCTGTGTCTTAAAGTAGAGACGTGAAAACAAATTGTGTTTCTGTCACCTTCCTTTAGCCATAAGGCCTAGGACTTCTACTTCCACAAGATTTCTTCTTGGGTTAGTGTTATGGATATCGGACAGGAACAATTTTTCCTTATTGCTTAGCTCATTTGAGAAGCCCTTTTCTTCAATTTCAGCTTGCATATCTAATAAACTGACTTTTTAAATCATGTTTTCTTTGAAAAATATTTCCAAAAATATGTTTATTCCAAGCTTTAAGATTTCATTTTACAAGCTTTAGTTTAAGATCCACACGCTGCATCCTCATACCAGGAACCTCAGAAGACCACCATTCCATGATTTATTGTTCAAGATCAACATGTGAACACCACATAGCCTCAAAACGGAAGGGTCTTGGGAAGAACATGCCCTGATGTGAGGATTCTAACCACAAAGGGCTATGGTCAAAGCCCACCTTCGGCAAAGCAGAGAGCAAAGAATCACCAAACAAAGGTAAAGCCTACTTAGACAAAAAAAACCCTCTAATCTGGAAAGAATCAGTAGATTTCCTATGCAGCGATTACTCCATGTAAACCAAGCTCCTTTCAGATCTAAATTCATCATTATAAATGATGTCATATAAGTCATAAAAATATTTTACATATTAATGCATCCATTTCACTTGGATTAGCAACTTTAATGCATCTCCTTTTTAATTAAACGTTGGACTTTAGGAAAAGTGAATAGCTTATGGTTCCCAAATATTTTTTAAAATAATTTAATTTTACAAAATTAAAATCAATGTTATCGGTGTTTGGGGTGTTTGCTATTAGGCTTATCAGCATTTAATCAATGTATAGTGAACAGTGTTTATCCACGTACGGAAATACTTTTTTAAAGTTTAGTATTCTAAGCTGCTAGCCTCCTTTGAGGGTTTTGTAACTATTGGTTTTGGGATCCAAGAAAAAACCTTTTAATATAAGCTACACTATTTACCAAAAAAAAATCAATGTTATCGGGATTTTATTTTTTAATTAGTTTCGTATAATTGAAACAAATCTAACTCATATTATATTATAATTATGTAAGAATAATATTTAAATTAGTCACATAGTAGTATTATATTGCATATAGAGAGAAAGTAGGAAGCATGAGTACAAAGTAAGAAGTAAAGTACGAACAAAGAGTGAGCATCACCTCTTCTTGTTTCAAATCTTAGGAGAAACTCAAAAACTAAAAGATTTATGTGAAGAAAATTTAAGTAACATGGAAATAAAATCATTTTTAAAAATCTTTATTGAAATTTCAATTAACAATTATGTTGAGGGAGAGGACCTCAATTAAGCAACAAATGAGCTTCAAAAAAATGATTGAGTTCTATTTTTTTGTTGAAAAAGAATAAACCAGTTTAGAATTTATCAAATGATGGTAAATACTTGGGCAAGTTATGATTAAAGTCTTTGGAACAAGCAAAATTTATTTTTTCCAAATATTTCCCTTAAAAGAGTGTTTGCTCACTTGAGGCCCACCTTATAGCCTCAACATTCCTTTGGGTAGCCATTTAAAGCATGATTTTTTAGGGTGATATTTTGAAAATAAGAGGATGTAATAAACCCTTACGTAAACCTTATGTAAGGGGGAGTTAGAGACATAATTCTTCCTTGTTCCTTTGCTTCCATCATTTGTGGATACATTTAAAAGGGAAAGAGAATTTATTATGTATCTTTTATATATAAATAGGGAAGTTGGTTACATCCACACTACTTTTACTAATTGCCAAGTGCAAGGTTCAAACTATAGGGGCTAACACTTCATTATTGTTGACATGATTTTGTGAGGGGGCCACAAGTTGCTTGGGGTTCATATTATCGTTGTCAATCTAGCACACACTCAAAATATTCAAAACAAACTACTACCTTTGCAACAGGCATACGCCCAAGGTTTGAACCTAAGTCTCTTCTTACTAAGTGCCTAACTAGATAGGCAACTACTAATCCACCTAGCCCTTGAGGGCTAAAACTTTTAGGTTAGAAAGAAACCTCGAGAGCTGCTCTTAGGTGGCCAATAATACTGTCTCATTCGGGTATACTACTCTCTAGAGAGAAGCCACAAGAGATTTTTTTGTGTCCCCCTCCGCATTGCAAAGAAAAATTTTAGGTTAGAAATAAATCTCTAGAGTCGCTCGTAGGTGGTCGACAGTGTCGTCCCATCTAGATATACCACTATCTAGAGGGAAGCCACAAGATATTTTTGTGTCCCCCTTCACATTGCAGAGGTTCAAACCATGGACCTCCATTTTAATGAGGTCAGACTCACCTTCTCCACTTGCGCTACAAAGGCAACAAAAATTGTATGTTTTTCAATGAGTTTACATAGGTTTTTTACTAGGGAACCTAATCCATTTTCTTGAAAGGGTGCAACATTGGGACTTCCCAGGAGGTCACCCATCTAATACTACTTTGACCCAAGCATACTTAACTACGAAGATTTGATGGGATTTGGTGCACTAATGTTGGTATGATCACACCCAATATTATGTTGTTGCTTTACAAAGAATCTATTATGTTGCTTTATCAACATTAGAAGAGTTGATGACACCATGTAATATTTTTTTTCAAAGCTAAAGCATTAAGCATTGTGTGGGGAATTTTTCTTACCATCATTTTAAAATCTAAGACTTAAAAGATTTTTTTTTTTTAAATAAATCTCAAAACAAAATCCAAGTTAAAATTCATATTGTTGCCTCTTTTTTTAAATGTTATTACACATGACACTTATTATCAGAAGCCTAATGTGTAATAGAATATGTGTTTCGCTATAGGATTTGGATATAATATATGCAAAAGAGATCTACTCACAATATCTATATCGTTCCATGGTGAAATAAAAACAATTAGAATTTTAATTTGTTATACTTAAATTTTGATGGTTCTTTCCAAGGAAACCCTATAAAAGTTAGGGAAGTTTTTTTTTAAATAGTTATGGCATAATTCTTCTCACTTGTTCATAGTTATATGGAACTTCATCAAAAACCTATGCAAAGACTCACATACTTTTAATTGAGGGAATTACAAATTATTAATGCTATCAAGAAACATGTAAAGATTAAATCAACAATATCATCATTTCAAAAATATTTACTTATTGTTGATGAAGACAATATCTTGAAAATTTTAACATGTCTATAAATAGGAAAATAGAATGATAAATAATCTAGTTAATGGTAGTGTTAATCTTCATCTTAACAAAATTTAATTTTAGAAGATTATTGATCAAAGGATATTCTATTTTTTAATAAAAAAAATGTCAAAAAAATGAAATTTTGAGGGATATAAAAACTATTTTTAATAAAAAAAAAAGAAAAAGCTTTATACGGTCTAATTAACTTAAGATGTGAATATATAATTTTTTATAAAATAATTTAAAACAGTTTAGAATTTTTTTTTTTTTTGGAAAAAGAGATTGAAAATAGGTCCTTCATCCTTGATAAATTACAACTTTTCTTTAGAGTACGAGAGTTTACAAATAAATTCAATTATCATTTTAATTGAGTTGTTATAGCTAGATACTTCTTCTTTTTCATAAAAAGTTTGAATGTTTGATTTTCTTTTTCTATTTTGGATCTTCTTCAATTTTCTTTATAAATACAAATATTCCAAAATTTAGCATTCTTCTTGATATTTCTTACAACAACCTTCACAATACTAGAACTCCACCTCAATTGTCTATGTATTGCATCTTAGTAGAGTAATATTTTCAAAACTTTATGCTATCATAGTCCACTTTACCAAATGTGGACTACTAGTTTCCTTCATGAAGCTAAGTGCAACCATAAGAATGACAATAAATACTTTACATGAAAATACATGAATGTTATAAAATACAACAAATATTACCAATGTAATACATCAAAGGAAATTTTAATCATTATTTGATTCAAGTAGTCAACATTCTCTTGTTAGCTTCAGCTAAACTCACTAGTTCCTCTAATCATAGAAAAGAGAATTTAACTTCACGATCCTCTATTAAAATCCCTTTATATGATAACTTATTTGTACATTTATTCTCTTCCCTTAATGTATGTGTAAACTTAGTTTCTTCATACTCTGTAGCAAGGTTTTATATTTTCAAATTGATCTCTTAAATGTATCATAGAGCCTTTGTTTTTTTAAATTCCATTTATTACTATTAGTAAATCACTTTTCATTTGTATTCTATTCCATTTCATTTTTCCACTTATATTTAACCCTTTCAAAGTTTCCCAAACTTCACCTTCATTATTTGTCTTAAATCCACTCAAAAGTTTAATACGACAAAATCTCGCCCCTATTATTTCTAATTATTCATCTTCCTCCTATCGGTCCTAGATTTTCTTAAGGTGCTCCATCAAAATTCAATTTGTTCAATTCCATATTTCGAGGTTTCCACTTTATATTATTTGTCTTTCTTTTGTTTCTCTTGCACCCAGCATCATATTTCCATTTGATAACTTGACTCCATCTAGCAAGGCTCTCTCTTCAACATTTGGAATTGAGTGAGTTGATGGTGTTGGTTTAGACTCCTCTATGGCAAAACAAATCTTCCTTTTCATTACTTTTAAATTTTTTTTCTTTCCTTTAAATATTATTTTATTCCTTTTTAGCCTTACAGGCTAAAGTATTGTATCATTTGATATATCCTAGATTGTTTGTAACACCTCACTTTTAAAAGTGCTTTGTCATTGCTTTGTCATTTGTCACCATGCATTTAACAAACATATTAAGAATCCATTACTATAGTTACCAAACTATTGAACATTGTTCTAAAAGATGTTTTATACTTCCCCTTCATTTTACATAGAACACATTATGAAGGATCATGAAAACCCTTTTCAAAATTTTTAATTAATTATTAATAAAAAAAATTAAAAATATAAATATAAATATAAATTTTATAAAATAATTTTGAACTTTTTAAAATAGGTTGCATGGGATTAAAACAATCTTAGCTATAATACATTATGAACATATAGTGGTATTACAATAACTTGAAAATTTTTCATATATTTACAGTCAAGATCTAAATTTTGATCTCCTCCAGTTGAAAATTTTGATCAATTGAGCTTATACCATTTGCTATTATTTTTTAAAATGTATTATATGGAATTGAAACATGCCCTATTTATATCACATTGTGACTACATTTTGATCTCCTCCTTAATAGTTGAAAATTTTGATCAATTGAGCTTATACCATTTGCTATATTTTTTAAAATATGTTATATGGAATTGAAACATGCCCTATTTATATCACATTGTGACTACATACTGGTACTATAACTTGTAAATTATACTAGTTATGCATATTATGTTATTAACATATAAAGTATAATCAGCACCAGGTCTCTTACTGGCAAGTTCCTTTAATCCTAAAAAGGAGGTTTGAGGTTCAAGCCTGGTAGCGTGCATCGAATACAAAAAAGTCTCGGTTAACCTAAGGGGTATACACGGATGGGACAGGTCTCGTGGAACGGAAAGTTCTGAGATAAGGAGAATGGTTTTCCTTATTAACATAAGGTTTTAACCTGAGAAACGGTTTTCCTTAACTTAAGTTTTTGACCTGAGGGCTAGGTGGATTAGTAAGTGCTTGTCGAGCCAGACATTTACGAAGACACCCATATTCAAACCTTGGGGCAGCGTATTTGCAAAGGTAGTAATCTAATCTGAATCCTTTGAGTACGCACCAAACTGACAATAACGATATGAATCCCGAACGATTGATGGTCCCCTTCATGCCAGGTCGACAATAACGAAGCAGAATAGGTTTAATGGAAGTAACCCCGAGGATTAGAAACACATGTTAATTACTAAAAATAGTGTGATTGTAACCAACTCTCCTATATAACCTAAAAATATATATAAAATGTGCATGTCTTATTCTTTAAAATTTAAACCTTAAACCTTTAATCAAGTCCACTTAAACTACAAGTCATTTTTATAATATTATAAAAAATAAGTCTACCTAAACTACACGCCATTTTTATAATATTATAAAAAATAAGTCTACCTAGACTAGACTGCATTTTTATAGTATTATAACAAATCATATTATTCCATGTAAATCTTTCACCTAATGGAATGTGTAACGTGTATTTTTAATTTAAATTAAAAATATTTTTAATATATAAATCGTTGTTTAACATAAAATTTATTTACTTATTTTAAATTTAAATGTTTATAAATTATTTATAGTTGAATTTTTTTTGTTATTTGTAATTTATTTATATGTAAAATTGAAATAAATTACACCTATATTAGATTATGTTTTTTTTTTTTTTTTTGAAAAATTTCTATGACGGGCGCAGGGTTTGCAATCCCCTCCCAACCATGATCCTTTGTAAAACCAAGAGCTATACTTATCAATAGAGAATTTAACACAAATCCACCACACACCCACCCATGCCACGGTTTGAACCTTGGACCTGACTTTGCTACTTTATTATTAAAAAATTCACAACATATTATTATTATTATTTTATTTGGTTAGTGTTAAATACCAACGCCTGAGAGGCTCCCCAACCATGATCCTTCCTAGATCTAAGAGCTATGCTTATCAATGGAGAATTTAACACACTCACCCTCTTACACACTCGCCCACGCCGCGGTTTGAACCTTGACCCCCTCACAAAATATTATTATAATTAATAATAAGATCAAGTGGGAGAGTCCGGCCCTTTGGTCAAAACGCTCCCTTAGAAGGGTGGAGACTACACTTCGAATTCCTTGTAAAATCGAAGGGCATATCACATCAATGCCACCAATTATGTTAAAAAGTTTACTCGATGCAAATAAAGGTTATAATGATAGAAAATAAAAAACAGATTCAAACCCACACCTGACAATAATAAAGTGAACAAGGTAACAAATTACTAATTTCTATAATATATACAAAAATAATAATAATAATAAGATGATCTTTATATTAAAAAAATAATAATTCTTTTTTTTTTTTTTTTGGTTATTGTGAGAAACCCCTATGACCCAAAGTTAAGAGCTATACTTATCACAAAGCCACCACACACCCACCCCCTCACAAACTCGCCCAAAAAGCCACCACACACCCACGCCGTGGTTTGAACCTTGGACCTCCCGAAAAAGAACCAAACGCCAAACCCTACACCTCCAAGTGCTAAAAACCCTTATTTATTAATCACTTCAATTCATCGTCTTTATATACTAGAGTTATAATTAAAAATATATATATATATATGTATTTTTTTTAAATAAATATTATAAATATATATGTATTGGTTTATGGGGTGTGCTAATCCCACTCACCCTTTTTTGTATGATTAAACATTATTTTATTAATATAATGACTTTTTCGTCTCAAAAAAATAAATATTATCTTATTAATTCAAAA
This sequence comes from Wollemia nobilis, assembly GCA_028583015.1. Lineage (NCBI taxonomy): Eukaryota > Viridiplantae > Streptophyta > Pinopsida > Araucariales > Araucariaceae > Wollemia > Wollemia nobilis. Next base: position 690,736 of record JAQPPZ010001579.1, on the reverse strand, counting down.
CAAAAATTAACGAAATTATTTTATTAATATAATGACTTTTTCGTCTCAAAAAAATAAATATTATCTTATTAATTCAAAACAAAAATTAACGTTTTGATTTACTTAGACGGAAGAGACTATTAGCAATTTGTCATCTAACAATCTAGACCTCTGCTTGTTATAAGTTAATTCTCATGTTTAAATGAAATTCAACATAATTGTTTAATAGTTTGAAAGTCACTATGGAATTTTTATAATCTAATTTACCATCTAATTCTTTAAAGCGATTAAGCCTAATTAACTAGTGTATATGATAATTGGAAAGGGAAATATACGAGTAAATCAAATAGTTGAAATTCTCGTACAAAATTGAATCCATATATTTTACCATTGAAAAAACAAACCTGAATTTAATGAAGGGCATGAGTATTATCACACAAATAACTTTAGTTTGAGGATGACTTCGTATAAAAAAAACATGGTAAAAATATCGTAATAATGGTAAAAATATCATTCTAACCTTATTTAGATAAAGAGTACGATCAAATGTATTAAATAAGCAAATTATCTTCTTCAAGTCGAGAAAAGAACAAACACACTTTTAGATTTAGTCATGTATAGGGTAGCAATTTTAAAAAGCATTAATTTACCATATTTATATTCAAAAGTTTTATCAAATTATCATGCAAGGACTTGTCAAACTTTCTAAGAGATTAAGTGGTGTTGATTGTCATATTATCTATTTTTCATAGGATATTATCTTCATTATGTTAAGTTAATGGTTTACTATGTTAGACCTAAGATTATACACTACTTATTTCCCTATAGGAGAGTCATTCCTAAATGGTAAGGACATGATAAAAGGAGAGTCTCCATTCATTTCACCATTAAGAAGGTTGTCGTTAAGAGCTTTTTTAACTATTTTATAGAGCTTGTCACTTTGTCATCTATATTTTTAGGGTGACTTTTTTAGTTGAGTAAGTTGTAATAAAATTTATTTTCTTAGAGGTTGTCTTGATAAAAAAAAAACCTTACACATAACCAAAACCAAGATCTTTAGCAACATTATAATGGTGCATTATTGTATCATAAGGGAGCACTATCCCTTTGTATAGAGTGGATCAACTTCATATTCCAACTAATATCAGTGTCCATAATCACTTATTATTGAATTCTCATGTGTGCCTAACATGTTAAGAAAGATAAGTAATTCTCTTCTTGGTCATAGAACATTTCTTCTTACAACTCCAACTTAAAATCACCTTTTTGCCTTAGAAATTCTTGTAGCATCCATGTGTTGAGGTACCCTCCTTGCTAATAAGTGGTGACATATTATTGATAAAATAGGTAGAAGAGCAAGAACCTAAAAGAAAGGTCTAATATTAAGCTTCTTTGAGGATAAAGAAAGACTAAAGATTATAGGCCAGTTACCAAAGAGGAGAGGGATCAAAAATAAGAATCCCAAATGATATCAATATTGACTTCAAATGATAAAGTGAAGTGAGGTCGTTGAATGGAGGATGAAGATACTAAAAAGATCTTAACAATATCACATTCACATCACTTTAACCTTATAAAAAATAACATAGCAATTATAAATAGGATTGCTTCAATACCGCTCTTACCAATAAAAATAGAAAATTACTTTTCCCAAGGATGTTTTCCTCTTAGATTTACTTGTTTTCCCTCATGCCATAAAATAACCTTAGATCCATCGATTTGTTTTTCTAAGGAATAACATCTTGCATGCTTTATATCCATTATAAGACTTCAGATAAAAACTTTGATGATCTTAGGAGATAAGAACTTGTCACAAGTATATAACTAGAATAAAACGACTCATTTGTGTTAATTGCTCTCTCTCTAAGCTTATTGATTGGAATGAATATCTTACCACCATAAGTATAATTTCTAGATGATTATTGTGGGACAGTGCAGTGGTTAGGGCTTTGGGCTCTCTTTTGAGAGAACTAAGTTCAAACCATAATAGGGTGTGTGTGTGTATATGAGTCAGTGAGCTTGTGGCAAAAAAATACGTAAAATGATGAAACCATAAGTGATACATTGACAAAACCATACAAGGGTGTCACCTCATCTCAAATATCTTTTATGGAGAAACAAAGTTCATGAGGTGCCTCGCATTCAAGGAAAAAAATGTGCTCTTGGGCATCATAGCTAGAAAAATGCACGACCAAAGCAAGTGAGAAGTATAATTACCATTCCATACATAAGAGGAGAATAAAATTACATGATAAAATGACCACCTTGACCAATGTACTTTATACAATAGAGATAAGTTAAATATGCATTTCTTAATTTTTTATTAGATAATAGAAGGGGTTTTGAAAGGGTCCCCAAACCTTATTACAACAAAAAGGAGCAACATGGTCTCCAAACTAACTTGAAGATCCACACAAGAAAACCAACCAGCTTAACTGAAAGATGCTTAAACATCCCAACTAGCCAACCACCCAACAAGAAATAGACCACCCCCCAGCAAGGAAGGAAACCCAACCATGCATTTCTTTTTTTTAATGATATAAAATTTCTTCTTTTTAAAAAATTATTTCATTGTATATTTTTTTGATGAAAAACAACTATTTATATTAATTTAAGATAACAGCGTTTACAATAAAAAAAAGTGGGTGGGTTAACACACCCCATGGGAAATCAAACTAACTCTCATTGATAAGGGTTAGGAAACAAAGCCACCAACAAAACACAAGTTTACCAATTATCATTGATCAAAGAAAGCATATCAAATAGAATATTGTGTCATCTTGCATAAACTGCTAGTGAATATGAGATGGGAATCCACCCCTTCGCATCACGATTCTCATTAAGGCCTTCAGTATCCTCATCGCTCCAACCAACAACTAGCCTAGGTGAAACTGGTTTAACATCATCCCACCCCCCAACCTGATGGGACAAATAAACAATATCAACATTAGGTTATTTCTTGATTGGCGAGGGCTAGAACCAGTGCTTGTCTACTAGAGCACTTCTTGCATATGACAAAGGTCAACGACGAGAGTGAAAATAAAAAATACTCCTAAGAAGAGTACTCTAGGGGATCTGGTTGAATGTACACGGAGCATTGGCCCAGTGCGCCAGAATAACTTGTAGGTGATCCAACTCCATCGTAACTTTGTTGGCTTGATTACATATCTGTAGCCACATGGCATTAAAACTTCTAATTTGTTCACATGAGTAAATGTGACATAAGGTGTATACTGTTTAAAAACAATTATGTTACGGGCCTTCCAAATATGAAAGAATAGGCTAATCTTGAAAACTTTCCACCCCTCCAAAAGTGGGAGAGACAGTAAAAGAGTCTCCAAGAAGAGCTTGGGGCCAAGAAACTCTTGCAGTTATGATGCACCTTGCTAGGGCCATAACTTTTGCTCTGAGTGTCCATTTTGCCCCGTTCTTTTTTCAGAACATGCAGAATTGCATGGAGAAATTAAGAAAAAATTTCCTTTGTGTTTGCGCACAATAAAATGCCTCTAGGAGACCCAAAAGTAGATTTTAATATAATTGTCAATTTTTGCAACTGAAAATTTATCATAACTACTAGTGTAAAACTAGAGTGGGATTACTATCTTGGGATAGTGGTTATTATTGAATAACGGGTGCATGATTCTATTTTGTATTCCATTCGAGTTTTTTTAAAAATTTTATTTTTTTTAGGGTTACTAAAAATAGCAAGTGAGTTGCTAAAAATAGAAAGTGACTAAAAGTTGTAAGGGGGATGTGAATTTAGATAATTAAAGGAAGCATTTGTAGGTTTCTGTTACTGGTGTATTGTGTATGATATTTTATCTTACAATTTTACCCTTGGAGTCCATTTTCGGTCTCCTGCAGTGAATTTACATCAAGTTGTAAGTGGGAAAAAAAGGAAATAACCCATTCCCAAGCTTACCTAGATCTTCTGCAGTGCCAAAAGAGGTGAGTACAAGACTTGGGTACACCACAAAAAGGACATTTAGGATCAGGAATTCCAAGGTACTTCAAATATTCCCCCAAGGGGAGACCTTGACACAACAAGATCCACACAAAAATATTGCTTGGGATCAACATAAGTAGCCCAAATATTCTGAAATCTAGAATTCCATCTAGTCCTTGTAGAAAATAAGTCCCAACATTGATTGAACTTAGGCACCATAGGAATATGAGGAGATAATCATTTATACCCCAAATGAGCCTTATAATTAAGCAAAGGAGTGTCAACATGCCATCTCCAGTCTAACCACCAAGGATGCAACGAGCACACACCAATCTTGTGCAACATAGAAAAAGGGATGAGAGCAATAACATCATAAGTATATTTATCCGCACCATTCATCCTGAAGGTACATTTGAACTTATTCCATGGGATCTAATCCCTAGTCTGGCGAGAAAACAAATCGGCTATTGTAACAATACCCTTTTTAAAAAATCATTGAGCATGAATCCATTGCACCCGAGCTAAGGGAGAACCTTGATGAAGAAACATAGGGGACCACAAAATATTTATAGAATTGATGTATAATCCTTTACGGAAACAAATCCAAGGAGTGAGTTGTTTCTAGGATTTCCAAATATTTTTAATAACAAAGGAGCTAGGAATCTTGACAAAAATCGGAGCAACAATGAGAGAGAGAAAATCCAACCCTCTCCATGCTCTATGGTTTAAGGGAAGACCAAAGGAAATGAAATTTTAAACCAAAAATTTCCAAGCTTTAGCTCCCCTTAGAGACCTAACCACACACTTAGCACATAGAGCAATACCTTACCATCTATAGTCCAACAAACCCATTCCGCCAGACTCTTTGGGAAGACAACAAATATCCCAAGCAACTCTATGAAATCCCTTTGTTTTAGAAGAATTATTCCAAATAAAATATTGAAGGAGTTTCTCAAGCTTCTTATAGCAAGCCTATGAAGGAACCCAACAAGAGGAGTAGTATACATGAGTGGTAGCTAAAAATTTAGAGCAAATCTAAAATTTACCTACTAATGACAACTTCTTAGTAAGCCAAAATTCAAGTTTCTTTTCAACTCTTTGAAGCACATAATTCCAAAGCTGAGCAGGGGAGCCTTGAAAGGCAAAAGGAATACCAAGAAACTTAAAAAATTCTCCAGGAGGGATCCAATTCCAATGAAACCCTTGAAGCCAAGGTGGCATAGGCAAGGGAGATTGTCTAAAGCAGGAGGTCTTCCTCCATTGTATGCTAGAACCAGAGGCTTTGCAAAAGGTATTTAGATAAGATAGAGCATTAGAAATAGATTGCTCCTCTTCCCTTATAGTAAGAAAGGAGTCATCAGCAAAGTGACCATTAATAAGTTTTCCCTGATCATTCGAAAGAGCAATTCCTTTAATAAGACCTACAAAAGCTTGAGCAACTAAAATATAGTCGAAGGCTTCAACAACAAGCACATATAAAGAGGGAGCAATAGGACACCCTTGTCGAATAGACCTAAAAAGGCCCACTACTTCAGACTATGAATTATTTAAATTGAGAATAATTGAAGCATCTCTGAATAACATAGCAATTGTCTGAATGAAAACTGGCTCGAATCCTAAAGCTTTGAGCATAGAAAGAATGAATCTCCATTCAATGCGGTCATAAGCTTTCTCAAAATCAATCTTGATAAAAAAGCATATTCTGGTTTGACATTCGGACCCATTCCATGCCCTCCTAGATAGCCAAAACATTATCGAGGATGTACCTCCCTTGAATAAATCCAGTTTGCTCTGATCTGACTAACAAAGGAAGAAGAGGCCTAAGGCGAAGAGCCAAAGCTTTGGAAATGATCTTGTAACTAACATTCAACAAAGTAATAGGCCTCCAATTAGTGATCAACTCTGGGTCCCCTTGCTTGGGTATGAATTTGATATTGCCCCTATTAATAATTGCTCCCAAAGAGCCTACTCGAAGAGCCTCCAGATAAAATTTATGCAAATCAAGACCAACTAAGTCCCAAAGACCTTTGTAGAACTCACAAGGAAAGCCATCCAAACCTGGTGCTTTATCATTTGCCATTTGAGATAATGCATCCTCCAGATATTTAAGGGAGAGAAGTTTATCACACCCTACTCTTTGAGACTCCGAAACCTTAACTGGTACAACTACCATACAAGTTGCCAATGCTTGCTCTCGCTTAGGGGAATAAGCTTGAGTGGAAAAAACATTAGTATAGTGCTTGACAAAATCATCAATCATCTTAGGAAGAGCGGTAAGCCTTATTCCATTATCTTGAATGGCCTTGAATTGAGTAGCTTACCTAGGAGGGTGAAGCCTTTGAAAAAATTCTTTAGTGACCCTATCACCAACTTTAAGCCAATGAAGATGGGATTTAATTCGAGCTCCCCGAGCCTCATAAAGTTCAACAAGTTTAAGTTCATGCCTCAGTTGGGCAACATGAGACTAAATTTTAGGATTAAACAGATAGGCCTCAAGCCTAAGAGAAGCTTTGGCAAGCTCATCATGAAGGACAACATTGGAATATCTTCTGAACTATACCACCTTTTTCTCCAAAGTACGGAGCAAGATAGTTGTATGAAAAATGGCATCATTCCACCATTCTATCCAACCCAACTCTCTAGTAGGTCTAGGAACTAGATTCCAGACTCTATGGATATGACAGACCATGGAAGGGTGTTGAAGAAAGGAAGTATTGAAAAAAATTGTGACTTGTAGTGTCTTTGAGGCAGGGATTTCATCAGCACATTAAACATGATGGGTGAATGGTCGAAAGTAGTGGTACTAGGAATGGTTTCCACAAATGGAGCTGAAGCATTTCTCCTATGAAATAAAAATTGCACATGATCTGAAAGCATGGCTCTGTCCAGCCTTCTCAGAATTCTTGCATGGCCAGCTTAGAAATTGGACCACGTATACCACAAATTTTTAAGAAAATCCTAGGGAGAAAAATAAGAATTGGGGTCTAACAAACCCAATTTGTTTTTCATGAAGTACCAGGCCTCTCTTTCCCCAATAGCCCACCGCATGGGAAGTTGTCCTATCTTGTCTACATGCTTTTTAGTCATATTAAAATCTTCGCACATAACCCAAACAACAGGTGGTAAAGAGAAAGCACACCATCACCAAAGGCTACAACGCTCCTGAGCTTCATTGGAGGCATAAACATTAATAATGCCAAAAGATAGCCCACCAACCTCAAGTAAAACCCAAACTGCTTGATTGGAGGGGTCCACACCCCATGAGACCAAACTATCTTTCCACCTAGCTACCAAAATAATGACAACTCCTCCTCTACCAGGGGAATGACTGGTGGCATAAAAAAAGCTACTTGGCCAAAGAAAAGGATAAGTACATTGCAGAATAAAGTCAAAAATATTAATCTCTTGAAGACAGAGAAAGTCAAGATTACCATAAAACCTGGAGCATAAAGTAATCTCATCTCGGACCAAGTATTTGTGGACTGGGTCCATTAGCCCTCTGACATTCCATGATAAAAAAATCATGGAAATCGATCAAGACTCATATGTCCTTCTACATCTTCAATGTCTCCGAGGTTTGAAAGGGAATCATAAATATTACTAATAAAATACTCCTAACCTACTTTCCAAAACTTTGTTTGATGCCTTTTGTCCTGGTGAACTAGGGATTCTCCCTAGGGTGGGCTATGAGATCTTCGACCATTGACAGAAGCTCGTTCAGGTTCCATGAAGTTGGAGGAAGGCTACCCATTGACATGCAGAACTGGAGAATATGAAGACTAAGTAGGAGCAAAAGAAGTAACAATTTTGGAAAAGGAAGCACTAGTCGATGGTACATTAGCAACCATCTATGAAGCCCTAGCATTGGGTGCCGTCATTTGTATGGTATGTTGCTCCATCACCACACCATGCCCAACTGGCGTAGAAGACACAAGGGGTTGAGGTGAGCTACTAGGAGCAGTCGTAGGGTTTACATTTTTCCTATTCTTACCCTTCTTTTGGACTACCTTCCATTCATCTTGCCCCCCTTTGGAAGCAGGGATAGAGCTAGTAGTAATAGGAGTCGCAATCATCTCCTTAGATTTAATCTTATCTACCATTAAAGGATAATATTTTATCTTATGGGTAGTTTATTGGCAATGGTAACATGTGTTAGGTAGGTTTATGTAAACAACACATTGCTTGAACCTATAGTCACCAACTTGGATATCAACAGTCTCTTGGAGGTCTTTAGAAAGATTGACTTTGACACAAAAATGCTTTTGAGGGCATGAGGCATAAAATTTATCTATTTCACAACAAATAAATTCACCAATGGGGACCACAAGGTTTTGATAGTAAGGCCAGAGTAGTAGAGGAAGACCAAGGAATTCAACCCAAATTGAAACCCACAAGGAAACATCATTAGTGATCAAAAAATCCTTGGTCTAGGGCTAAAAAATCAACAAGGAGCTACGAACAGACCAAGGCCCATGACTTAGGACCGCTTTAGTCTGAGCAGGGTCAACAAAATAAAACAAAAAGAACCCTTTGGTGAGGTTTTGGATACCATCAACCTTGACACCATGCCAAGCTTGTTGAATCTAGTTTTGAAGGAGGGTTTCTCTAGGGATGTGACCTAGAAAATACCCTACCAATGTATGGCTTTCCAACCAAGAACAAGTAGTATTAAACTCACTCAACGAGATAACCACATCCAAAGGAGAAATATTACCTCGTGATAAAATTTGAAAATAAACTTTTGTGGTTGCTTGTTCACCTTTGGTGCCATTGCTCCCTTCTGTAGCTTCAACATAAGTTGAAGTTGCTAATTGAGCTCCATCCATAAAAAAAAGGTTCAATCAACCAAACGACGGAGTAAAGTTGATGACAACAGTAAAAAAATGCCCTAAGAGGCATCCCATAGACACTCCAAAGTGGAGAGGTAGTATGGCACCAAGAGCCCGAAACCCTAATGCATGCAACTTGTGTGACACAAAGAACCAATCAAACTAAACTCCAGTACTTATTTTATTATATTTTGAGATTATATCTTACTCATCTTATCTATTGATTCATTATTTTTCATTTAACTATCATTACATGGACTCCTATTATTATACCATTAAAATTTGTTACTCTATATGTATTGTAAAAAACATTCCATATAATAATTTACTAAAATAAATATTAACTATAAAATTTCAAGATAATAAATATACAAATGTAACTCAAATAAAATAAATGATAAAAAAGGTCCAATGGATTCGAGTTGAGTGGGTCACAAGGAGTTTCATGTTAGAAATAGATTATATTACATCATTTGGGTCATGTAAATGTACCTACCAAGGTACATACTTAGGACATTAGATTACTTTAGGGGGAAGTTACCTAGTTTCTTCATGCAATGTAATAAATGCACAAGTGTCAATGTGCAAGTTGTACATGTGCAAGTTATCCCTTGCACAACTAGATAGAGTGTTGGCCAAGGAACCTATCTTCCTATATAATGGCCTTATTGTCATAGATCATAGAGCATCACATAGAGCATCACATACAGCATCATAGAGCATAGCTTAGATAAAGTCACCCATATTAGAGATGGGTGCAATGTAGTCTAGTAGCATTATTCATGGAGTGTTCATTTCCTCCATAGCTACATTGTATTCATTTCCGTCATTTCTATTTATAGCATATTTTAGTCATCTCGTAGATTTACTTTCTTTCATATTATTTTTGCATCTTGTGATTGCTATCTCCCATTGCATACAACATCAAAATCTAATAGTGGTATCAAAGCTATGGTAGATCTAGCCATAGGAAAGCCACCATTATCAATGAGCCTGAGTTTTTTGTCAACTTGACGTGCCTTTGGACCAGTCACTATCAAAAACTCTCAAAAGAGTCTAGGTGGTAGAATCAGGGAGAGCCACAAGTGAGGACTGAAAGAAATCTCAGTTTTAGAAATACTGATATTGCATTTGGCTAGAGTCTTTCCATAGAGTTGTAGAAAAACTCGTGAAGACTAGGACTCAACATTCAATCCACTAGATTGACAAATCAACTAGTGAAGATAATTCAGGATATCTGGAATTTCTTAACTATTGCCCAAAGTTTCTTTTTGTTGTAGAAATCTAATTCTCAGAAGATTGGGATTCCTCCTACAATAGAAATCTAGGAGACTTCAACTTCATTGCCCAAAGGTCGACGTATCTTCATAGTGCAGAGGTTAGTTTCTTGTCCAAGAAAAGAATACTACGGAAGAAGACTTCTGGAGAAGAGTTGTGGTGAAGTTAGGAGACAAGAGATCTCCATTACTAAATTGAGAACTTCACACAAGAAGAAAAGGCCATAGTAGCCTTGATCAAGAAGAAAATGCCATAGAAGCCTTGATCTAGAAGAAAAGGCCATAGAAGCCTAAATCAAAAATGAAAAGGCCATAGAAGCCTTGATATTGAAAAAAAGGCCACAGAAGCCTTGATCTTGAAAAAAGGCCACAGAAGCCTTGATACTAAAATAAGGCCATAGTAGCCTTGATCCTGAAGAAGACTCTAGAAGTGAGTATCTGATTTAGAAGGAGATTAAGATTTTAGTACTAATACTTTGTTGTAGGGAAAGGAGATTCAGTGAGTCGGGAAAACTTCCTACAAGAAATCTAGGAAGAGTATCTTCTTCAGAATCAATCCAGCACCTACAGGTAAAGAGATCAGGAGAAGATCTCATTGAAGAACTTCTAGTATTGGAAGAAGGACTAGGAGAGTCCTGCTCGAATCCAGAAGTAGCAAAAGTGAAGATCTAGAGGAAGATCTCACCACCAACACTTCCAGGAGTAGAAGGTTGAAGAAAATGTCTCAAGGAAGACTAGAAGAAGTTGCAAGATCAAAGACCTTGGGGAGGTCTCAATGAGAATCCAGTAAAAGGCTTGGAGAGCCTTATTAAAGAAATCATCAAAGAAGAACTCATTGGAGAAATCCACTACCAAGGAGAAGCCCTGATAGTGAAGGACTTGGGACAATTGTCGCCATCCGAAACAAGCCCAAGAGGAGAAGAATTTGGCAAGGAGTGCCAAATCCTAGAAGAAGAATCTAGTGAAGACCTCAAGACACTTAGAATATTGAGAAGAAGATCTTGTTTGAAGTTAGAATTCGATAAGAAGCTTGAAGGAAGATTCAGATAGAAGAAGCCTACCAAATCTAGGAGATTTGGAGATTACCTCTCATAGCAAGAAGGCACCACTTCAGAAATGAATATCTCTTCAAATATATAGCAAAATGAGGAGACTACAAGAGGAGAACAAGCCACCAAAATCCTAGGCTCGTGAAAGAAATTTTGAGACCATATTTTGGTGAAGATGAAGTTGTTCAAGGTAGCCTACAAAGAGCTGCAACATCTTACTCAAGGCAACAACTTGGTGATCCTAGACACCAAGATCTACATCCTCTACAGAAGTAGCAAAAGAGCTTTCAGAAAAAGGTATGCAACTATTGGTGCAAGTAGATTCATTAATTGGATTACTTATCATATTTGTTTAAGCACCTTAATTTGGATTAAAGTTGCAAAAAGGAGAATTGAATTACAGTCTTCAAAAGTGCAAAAAGAGAAAGGTTCCTTTAAGGTTCATTTGCACTTTAGGAGTTGATTAGATTTTATAATTTCAACTATCTATCAACTACCTATCATCTACTTTGGAAAGCAAAAGAAGACTAGCTCCTACTACCTTTGCTTATAATGAAATTGTAGAATAATTCTTGAAGATTCATTTTAGATTATTCTTGATTAGTTGTAGTAAATTGATTGAGTGCATTAATTTTTAGAGTTAATTGGAGTGATAAGGTGAAATTGTTAGTGCATTAAAAGTGAAATTTATTATATTTATTTGCACTATCCTATTGCTCTCAAAATATTGTTATTTGTGTTCTTGAGAAAGGCACAAAAATAGAATTTGTCAAAGTGTCTAAAGACACTATTAGTGCATAGAGATCTGCAACTTTGAGTGGCCTAAGGAAGCCACAAAATCAGCTCAATCCTCCAAGCATTGGAGAAGAAAGTAACCACCAAAAGAGCAGCAAAGGAAGCCTCGAACGAGACTTGGTGAGTCTCAAGTTCAAAGCACATTAAGTTTTCTACAAAAGAAATAGTGCAGAAAAATACAGAAAAAAGAGAGCTTCTATCAAGTGGTTACAAGCTTGGATCCATTTATAAAATATCCAAGCAAAAAGGGGAGGTGTCTAATCAAAGAGACAACCTCGAAAACCCCTCATATTGCATTCAAAATTCTACCACAAAACCAGAAAATCAGACCTAAAAAAGAGGTGCAAAAGAAGGTGCAATAAGACCTATTTTATACATGAATATGTTACATTGCATTGCACTATCCTAATCTGGTTTATACAAAAAAATGAGGCAGATTTGAAGGTGTCTCAAGGGCTCAACATTCACTGGAAAAACCAATTGAAGGTGGTCATTCACTAACGTCCCTCCAAGCACATCAAAGGAGTCACTCTAAAGGCTCTTACTCCCTCATATTGGATGGTCGAACCTGCAAGAGACAAGACAAAAAATCAAAGGGAGAAAATGATGTTATAATCAAGAGCAACATTGTCTACAAGGAGGATGTATAACAGGTGAGAAAAGAGGAAGATAGAAGCACCATTGGAGCATTCCAGTCTCCACATATTCGAAGCAAAAATTTGGTGCTCAAGCCTCCAGATCGATGCTCCTCAACTCAGCCTGAAACAACCTACAAGCAAGTGCAATTGATTGAAAAAGGAGTTGTAGATATTTTAGGGTTTAAAGAACCTCCAAGAAGGATACGTTGAAGGAGTGTTATAGAAGATGCCCATGCACAAGGAGGAAGTGACATTTGTCACTTGAAACAAGACCCTAACGCTCCTCACTCAAGCGCTCATCTTCAACAACAAGGGAGTTACAAGCTATAGGTTGGTGCAATTATCATATGAGGAACACTTGTCCAAAGGAAATCCAAGCGCTTCATTAAAATAATGTAACATCCATACATTACTAAGTGTTCTCAAGCATCTTCAACTCCTCAAGCACTCATGAAGAAATGGATGTGCCACTTGGCACTCATACCAATATTCTCCTCCAATTTAAGAGCGTCAACGACCAAGGCATTCAAAGAGAGCATTTACGTCTGAGGTCTACAAACACAGGGTACAACGACAGTGTGGAAGCAAGGTGTGAAAGAGCCTTCAATGCTCTGAATAAGGAAGGTCAAAGGTAGATATAAATGGTGCCACATTTGGAACGTCTATTCCCACTAAGGTTCCAAGCAAATCATTGGAGGAAGAGCCAAAGAATCAACATCTATATTGCAGCCCATGCACAATGAATACAACATCAAATATTGAATGATATAAGGTAAGCTTTATTCCCACCATAATATGCTTTCACTTTCTTGGGAGTTATAAGGTTGAACTTAGAGAAATACAACTACATTGAAAGCTATATCTTAAAGGGGAATAATATATCATATCAATATAATATTTGCAATATTAACATAGGAGCAATAAGGATTTCTACTAGAATTTATTTATAAAATATTTGCAAATATTATTGTGGTCTAATTTTCCAAAATTTGGGAGTTATAAGGGTTACTACATCAAATTGACTTATTGGAAATTAGATACACTTCAATCAAAAACCTATAAGGGATATTTAAAAGAGGTTATTAAAAGCTTTATGCTAAGGTTGGAAATTTATATATACTTGTCTCAAACACATCAAAAAGGGACAAAAGAAATCCAACATTAAAACCTCTTCAAATTGGAAAAGTGCTTAGTTCAATAGGAGCAATAAGGGATAGATAAAAGTTGATTTTTGATATTTACAAAACCTTACAAAATCAACCAAAAATTGAACTATCTTTTCAAAAGCACTATATTATATCCCTAGGGAGATAGAAGAATTGATATTAGGAAAATGGCATCAAACAAATTCTTCCTTGCAGAATCTCAATTACTCAAAGGTCCTAATTATTTCTCTTGGAAGAATAAAGTGAAAGCAATCTTGGTATATGAAAAACTTTGGGACATTGTTAAAGGAAAATCATAGAGACCTACCTCAGGTGATACTGAAATCCTAAAGTTTGAGGAAAATGATTCAAAGGCTCTAATGATAATAACCTTTGCTATCACTGATGAGATACAACCCTATATCAGTTCAGCAAAAACATCTTCAGATGCATGGACAAGCCTAGAGAAAATATTTGAAGGAAAGAATAAGGCAACCATTTTACATCTTCAAACTCAACTTCACTCATTAAAAATGAATAGTGGAGAAAGCATAGAACTATTTCTAAGGAAGGTAGCAGATATTAAAGGGAAATTATTAACCTTGGGAGAAACAGTTAAGGATGAACTTCTTACTCAAGTAACCATGAGAGCACTTCTAGAAAGCTACAAGCATTTGGTAACATCTTTACAAGTTCTAAGTAAAGATACTTCTTTTGATGACCTAGTCAATATTTTACAGGAATATGAGGTGGAAAATACAATCAAATATGAAATGACTAACACTGCATTGTCATCTAAAGATAATCCACAGGGAAATATTACCTCATCATCATAAAAAGGATGAAAACCATGGTACAACAGGTATTGTTAGATATGCAGGAAGAAAGGCCATAGTACCAACTATTGCAGATTCAATCCCAAAAATCAGAATCAAGGAAATCAGATGAACAATGGGAATCAATTTCAGCCACGACAATATCAGAATCCTCATCAACAATATTTTCAGCATCCAACCAATTATCCCCAATTGGAGTATCACAAAAGAAATAAAAAAGGACATCTAGCTCAGAGGATAGAAGGAATCAAAGAACTAGAAGGATCCACAGATGATTATGAAGTCAAAGCTCTTTCAGCAAGAATGATAGGTTATGAAGACACTAACTACTTGCTTGAACAGGTTACAAAAAATAGAAAAGAAGAATCTGAATCTCAAGATCATCCAATGGAAGAAGATCCACATTGAAGACTAAAGTCTTCAATACCCAAATAATGTAATACAGGGGGGTGTTAGAAATAGATCATATTACATCATTTGGGTCATGTAAATGTACCTACCAAGGTACATACTTAGGACATTAGATTACTTTAGGGGGAAGTTACCTAGTTTCTTCATGCAATGTAATAAATGCACAAGTGTCAATGTGCAAGTTGTACATGTGCAAGTTGTCCCTTGCACAACTAGATAGAGTGTTGGCCAAGGAACCTATCTTCCTATATAATGGCCTTATTGTCATAGATCATAGAGCATCACATAGAGCATCACATAGAGCATCGTAGTGCTTAGATAAAGTCACCCATATTGGAGATGGGTGCAATGTAGTCCGGTAGCATTATTCATGGAGTGTTCATTTCCTCCATAGCTACATTGTATTCATTTTTATCATTTCTATTTATAGCATATTTTAGTCATCTCGTAGATTTACTTTCTTTCATATTATTTTTGCATCTTGTGATTGCTATCTCCCATTGCATACAACATCAAAAGCTAACATTTCATATGATAAGGAAAGGTTTCCATATCATGTACAAACCTTAACATTTAATCAAAGGTATTGTTGAACAATGATAAATATGATGTAATGTTATGGACACATTATAAGTCAAAATTCTCACATTGTGATGGACACTTCTATAATAGGGTAATTATAATAATATAATTCATTGTAATTGATCCAAGTGGATTATCCAATTTTGATAGATAGACTATGGATCTCCAAAAAACGGATTGTGGATCTCCAAAAAATAAACTATGGCTCTTTGATCGATGGACTATGAATATTTAAGGGATGGACCATGGACTCAAACTTGAACTTTGATGGTGCAAACCATAGAGTGTAGACTCTGATAGATAAACCATGGAGTGTAGATTACAAAATGGGTGTGGACCATAGAGTGCGAACTCTAACAACCATGTCATGTACGTACCATAGAGTACAAATTACAAAATGGGTGTAGACCACGAAGTGTGGTGAAAATTACAAAATAGGTGTAGACCACAAAGTGCAATGTAGATTATGAAACAGATGTAAACCATAGAGTGTGGATTGCAGAACAAGTGCAAATGATAAAGTACATATTATGGAGAACCATCATAATAGTCATAACCATTATCTCAAAAGTTAAACCATCATAATGGTCACAATTTTTATCTTGAAAGTTGAACCATCATAACGGTCATAATCATTATCTCAAAAGTTGAACTGTCATAATGGTCATAATTGTTATCTCAAAATTTGAACCATCATAATGGTCATAATTGTTATCTTGAAGGTTGAACCATCATAATGGTCATGTAATTAATTTAATAAGGTAGTGGTATTGAGGTTGGAGATAATGATGTGGTTGCATGGTAGTCTTACACAGTTGTAGTGGGCAATAATCTTTTCGAACAATTTTTTTTGTTGGCAAACATCTCTTCTCAAAGATTGTCATTTGTGTAATTTATGTTAAAAAAATTAATAAAATTTTCTATTTGCTCTACAACCCTTTTTTTGTTTCTAATTGTCAACTCTAAAAAATTTATTGTCTTCAAATATTTATTTTTGAATCAGTGGTATTAGAGTGGTTTGTTTGTGGGTTTATGATTCCAAAGATGATATCAAACTATTAAAATTTTGGGTGCCCAATGTGCTACCCCTCTATTTATTTACCTAATCATCTTAGACAATCTCAGATGGCAAACAACATTGAGATAGTAGATTATTTCAAGCAGTTAGTGGATGAAGTCCTTGAGAGATAGAAGAATCAAATGTTGGACCAATTTGTTCAAAGTTTGTAATGACTACCATTTTTCAGCATTACAACACAACCATTCAATGGCCCAATGCCATTCAAATTTTAGATGAACTTTGATATCCATGTCTTTGAGGAAAAAATCAATGCAAAAGCAATGGAGAATTTGTTGGACCAGTTATCTGTGTATTTCTTTGTCAATTATTTCTCTAATAATGATATCACTTGTGCCCTATTAAAAGCCTCAATACCAACCCAAAATTGGTGAGAAGAATATGAGAAAAGTCAAGAAGTTTTAAAATATCCTATATGGGATAACTTTTTGGAAGTGGTCAAGAACAAATATTACCTAGTAGGTGCCTATGAAGACATGTACATGAGGTGGATACAAATGTGTCAATGCAAAGAACAATATATTCAAGACTACACCAATGCTTTACATTCATTGTCTATGAAGCTTGGCATCCAAGACATCGAGATGCATCAAATTCTCAAGTATCGTAGTGGACTACACTGGTACATAAGGGAGGACATGTACTTCTTTGAGTTAAAAATACTAGGTGAAGCATATGTTGGACTTGTGTTGAATATTTTTCATGTTATTCAAGTGGGGTTAACTCTGAAAGGACTTTACACTTTCCCCCTATCCTTGTTGAGGTTTAAGCTATTTTTAGACCCATATGGGCATTTTTTGGTTAATGTAATATCAGCCCATGCTATTGTTAAATCCCTTATTGTGTTGTTGGTATATAAAACAACACTTACATGAGGGTTTGGTAAGAAATTTGCAAGAAATGTAATTGCAATCAAAAAGCGAGCGAAAGGATATTATTGTATTGGATATGGTCAAGTTTATACAATAAAGAGATATTATTGATAGGTTTTTTTCAAAAGGGTTTCCCAAGATATATTCTTGTGTAATGTGTTTTTCTTATCAGGGTTTCCTTTGACTCTAAAATTATTTCTTTTCTAGATTTCATTTTATCAGGGTTTTATTTCTTTTAATTTGGTATCAGAGCTAGGTTTTAGCTTTGTTTAAGGAGTAATGGTTTTAATCCTAGGATAAATCGATTCTTAAGTGGGAACTATGCATAAAATAGTTTGGGCAAATGAAAAATGATAGGAAGCACATGGGTAGAGATCAAAAAATTTAATGCATAGAATTTTGAGTTATGGAAACTCAATATAGAGGATTTGTTTGTGGATAAATATTAGTGGGGCAAGGTCTTGAGAGTAAAACCAATAGGAAATACAGATGAAGAATGACTAAATATTGATATAAATATAAGGAGCTCTATCATATTGTGCTTATATGATTCAGTATTGTTGAATGTATCGATAAAGTCCATGGCAAAGTTATTATGAGAAAATCTAGGAGCACTGTATCAGACAAAGTCACTGGTAAATAAACTATTTCTTCGAAAGAAGTTGTATTCTCTTCAGATGAATAATGGTGACTCTATGGTTGAACATTTAAATGTTTTTCACACTGTGGTAAGTCAATTAAAATTTGTAGATGTAAAAATGGATGAAGAGGAAAAGTTTATTACTTTAATTTGTTCATTACCTAACTCCTAGGATAACCTAGTTATGGCTATCACTAATATTACTTCTAAATTGAAAGTAGAGGATTTAGTAGAAACATTGTTATTTAAGAAAATAAGATGAAACTATTTTGAGGATTATCATAAGGAAACCTTGATTTTTAGAGGTCGTTCTCAAGAAAGAAAAAAAAAGAAATCAGAAGAAAAGAAATTGAAATCTAGGGAACGTTTTGTTGTTCCTAACAAAATAAAATGTTTGAAGTGTGGTAAAACATGGCATTATAAAAGAGGTTGTAAATATAAAAAGGTTGATGAAAGAATATATGTAGAAATGAAGACCACAAATGAAGATTCATGGGACTTGTTCATAGCTGCAATATGCTCAAGTGGACACCATGACTCATGGTTGATTGACTTAGGTGCTTATTTTTATATGACTCCTCATAGAGAGGGATTTTGTAAATATGAAAAGATAAATGGAGGTGAAGTATTCTTGTGCTAAAATTCAACAAATAAAATAATAGGTTGAGGAAGTGTCAAATTGAGGTTAAAATATGAAATGGAATTGATGGCAGGAGCGGGAGCGGGAGCAGGAGCGAGAGTAGGACTGGGAACAGGTTTAGAGAATGGTACAGTTTTTTGGGTAGGAGTAGGATCAAGATTGAGATCGGGCACATCAGGGCCCGAACCCGGGCCCGTAGGGCCCTCAACAGGCCTAAAGGAGGGCACAAAGACTAAACAGACTGGTGGCCAAGGTGGGGACGACATCCTGGGCCTGAGCCCTCAGGCCAGCCTCGATGCGAGCATAGGTCTAGGGAAAAAACCTCCAAATCCTAGGCAGGGTTCTATCCCGAGCGGGACCAAGCCCTCCTATCAATAAATCTTGGCTGGCACCAGGGCCCATCCTCAGGCCTTGGGTCTAGGGCTTTCCCTCGAGGGCACTCATATTTCTATTCAAGAGGAGGTCTACTCCTCCTTTGTCGTTGGATCCTCTGCCTCCCTGGTTGGGAAATTCTTGGGAGGGCGACCAAACATGGAAACTGTCCGTAGATGGGCGGCTTCCAAATGGAAGGTTTCTAGGCATATTCAGTTGGTTGCCCTTACTAAGGGATTCTTCATCATCAAACTAAATAATAGTGAAGACATCGAAAAGATCCTATCTGGTGGACCCTAGTTTTTGGGATGCAAAAGCCTCTTCCTCAGGCGATACAGAGCTGATTTCCACCCCAGCACCCAAAGCATCAACTTCATCCCAGCCTGGGTCTGGCTCCCAGACCTTCCCTTCCACCTGTGGCATGAAGACATCCTAAGACTTATTGCTCAGTCGATTAGGGACCTGGTGGCCTTTGACCCCGCTACCAAGGCAGGATCTCGAATGGTGCATGCCAAATTTTGCATCAATGCAAATCTTGAATCTAAACTTCCCTCTTCTGTGACCATCTCTTCTGGGTTCTTCTTTTGGTGCCAATCCCTAATTTATGAAAATAAACATACTTTCTGGCCCCTCTACTGCACTGAGGGTCACCTCTCCCACCAATGCCTTGTATCCAAAAAGGTTGATGGCCCTCTCCCCAAACTCCCTTCCCGAACAGGTCGGGCCTCGTCCCGAGGGCCACCTCACGACAACCACAAATCCTAGGCCTAGACCACCAAGGAGGCCTCCCCTTCTATCCCAAAGGATTCCCAAGTGGGCCCTGGCCTGGAGGATGGTCTTCCCCAAGTTTCCCCTTTTGCTCCTCCATCCCCTATATCACCTTTTGGGGTCTCGATCCTAGGTTCTCCCTCCCCACTCGATGTGAATCGCTCCCCGTAGGCCCTTGCTGGCACCCCCTCCTAGGTCTGCGAGTCACTCAGGCTCTTCTCCTTGCCAGCTCCCACCTTCACATTTTCCTCTGTCAGGGTTCCCTCCTCCCCCCACCCCCACTATCCCCCCTTGATCCCCTCTCAGCCCTCCCGATAGTCTCTGTTGGGATTCCCCCATTGGAGTGTGGATCCGAGAGGTCAGACGAAGACGTTGAATGCAGTTCTCCATTTGAGCCCAATGAAGTCAGCCCTAAGATGACCTAGAGCAGGAATTTCGCTATAGACTTTGGAAGTAAACTCAAGAGAGGTCGGCCCACCCTGGGCGACCAACGAACAAGGATCACTGAAGATGACATAGCCAATGGCTCCTAGGCAACTCTTTTCGATGTTACCGCGAGCTTCTCCAAGATGGACGACCTTCGACCCAAACCCCCAGCTCAAGCCGAGAAGGGGGGCAAGTGACCCCACAAGGGTGCCAAATGAAGCTCATCACCTAGAATGTTAAGGGGCTCAATGGTGCCCTCAATAAAATAATCCTCAACCAACTCTGTATGGATCACCACCCGTCCTTCCTCCTTCTCCAAGAAACCAAAATAGATGACGATGTTGCCTAGAGAGTATCCCAAGCTACCTAGCATAACTATGAGTCCCTGTCTACCCCTGTGGCTGGCTCAGCCAGGGGTCTACTTTACATGTGGGATCCTCAGACTTATGAGGGGAGGCTCATATCATCTTCTTCCAAAATAATCAACATTCTGGTCCATTGCATGAATTCAAAGCGCTCGTGGATTCTATCCAATGTCTATGCCCCTAACAGCCCTATTGAGAAAGCGGGCTTATGGAAGGAAATCAGCTTGATGAGAGAAGCCTTTGCCCCCCTCCCCTGGATCCTAGAAGGGGACTTCAACAGTCCCTGTTTCTTTTTGACAAAAGTGGGGGCTCAGCGGCTTCAAGAAAAATTATGGGGGACTTTGGAGCCTTCACCATCCTCAATGAGCTCATGGACATCAGCCTAAAACGAGCCAGGTTCACCTGGTCAAATAGAAGAGAGGGAGAAAACCATATCTAGGTCAGGTTGGATAGAGTGTTCCTGTACAAGGAATCCCTTCCCTTGTTTGATGACGCAACCTTGTTGGCCCTCCCTAAAATTAGGTCTGACCACAGCAACCTCCTCCCCAAAACCGATCATCACTCCTCCCCCAAGCGGCCCTTTTGGTTTGAGTCCATGTGGCTACATCACCCCAAATTCAGGGCCCAGGTAGGCAGCTAGTGGGCTCCCCCATTCTGTGGGTGCCCTGCTAAACAAGTCTACCACAAGCTCAGATGCCTCAAAGAGCAACTCAAGGTATGGAATAGAGAGGTGTTCGGTAACATCTTTGAAAACAAAGCGATAGTTAAGAAAAAACTTGAAGACCTTAAGCTCATATTTTAGGCAGGCTCCCAAGACCCGAGGATTAGGGAAGAGGAGCGCCTAGCCCTTATCGAGTATCATAACATCCTGGCCAGGGAAGAAACTTTTTGGAGGTAGAAGTTGAGAGCCATGTGGCTCCAATATGGCGATGCTAACACGAAGTTCTTCCACACGATGACTCTCAAAAACAGGGGATCTAATAGAATTTATGAGTTGGTGGGTAGTGATGGCAGAATCATCAAGGAAGAAGAGGACATTAATATCGAATCCACCAACTTCTTCCAGGAGCTCCTTGGTGATAGCCCCCCCATGTCCTCAGAAGTGGCAGACTCCCTTTTGGAACATATCCCTACTTCAGTCTTGGCCATGGCAAATGAGATGCTTATGCAGCCTCTGTCTGACTCTGAAATCCATGCTGCCACCTTTTTCCATGAAGGCTGAGGTGGCCCCAGGCTCGAATGGGTTTCCCCCCCATTTCTTCCAATCCTTTTGGGACTTCGTTGGGCAAGAAGTGTGTGCTGCCATCAGGGACCTCCAAACTGTCAACTCCATCCCTAGGGGTATTAACTCCACCTTCATTACCTTGATCCCCAAGTCCCAGGCAGCTAGATCCCTCTCATATTTTCACCCCATTAGCTTGTGCAATGTCCTATACAAAATCTTGACTAAATCCATGGCCTCCTTCCTTAAGGATATCCTTCCTCTGATCATTTCCCCCTACCAGGGAAGTTTGGTCAAAGGCATACTGATCACAAACGGAGTTATAATCATACACGAGGCCATCCATTTGGCCTTCCTTTCCAAAAATGCCTCCTTTCTACTCAAGCTAGATATGAACAAGGCCTTTGATAGAGTCGACTAGGAGTTCCTTTCCAAGGTCCTCCTTAAGTTCGGGTTTCACCCCTCCTGGGTCAGGCTCATCAGCAACTGTGTGTCCTCCCCCTGGTTCTCTATCCTCATCAATGGATCCCCTGCCAGGTTCTTCCCCAGTTCTAAAGGCCTTCAAAAATGTGACCCCCTTTCCTCGATCCTCTTAATTATCCTGGCTAAGGCCCTGGGATGTACCATCTCGAGTGTTGTTTCCTATAGAATCATCTCAAGCATCAGGCCTACGTCGGGCCTTCCCCCTATGTCCCATCAGCAGTTCATGGACAACACCATCCTCACCACCTCAGCTTCAATCCCTCAAGCCAAGGCCCTTAAGAAACTCTTGACCCTATATGAGGAGGAGGCCGGGAAGAAAATTAACCTCCAAAAAAGCAATATTTTCTTCATCCATACACCCTTGGCTAGGCAAATCAGAATTGGGAAAATTCTGGGTTGTATCCTCGATTCCCTTCCCTCCTCTTATCTCAGGCTTCCCCTATTTATAGGTGCATCCTCCAAGGCCCTGTGGGGTGGAATGATAGAGTGAATTCAGAGGAAGTTGGCCCCCTGGAAAGGTCACCTACTCTCTCAGGCTGGCAGAGCCACCCTCTTGGCGACGGTCCTCCAAAGTATCCTGATATATTTCATGTCAGTCTTCAGAATCCTGGCCTCCATTGCAGCCCACATCAAACAAATTTAGAAACTCTTTCTCTGGTTGGGTAGCAAAGATAAGAAGAGTATTCCCCTAGTATCTTGGCCCTTGGTCTGTTGCCCCAAAGGCGAGGGAGGGATCAGTCTCGGGCGGGTGACCCTCATGAACTAGGCCCTTCTATCCAAGCACGCCTGGAAGGTGTTCACCAATGCCCCTGATGAGTGGGTCAGCATCGTACGCAAGAAATACTACCATCAACACCCATTCCTTAGAAAATCTTAGCCTCGAGATGGATCAACCTTCTGGAAATCCCTAATCTACACCAAAGCCATTATTCGAAAAGGGACCAGATGGATCCTCGAGGATGGAGCCAAGATCAATTTTTTGGAAGACAAGTGGATCCATGATGAGGCCCTGACTACTAACAGAGATCTCCTCATCCTCAAACTAGGGCTAGCGAATAGAGGGCCCAGAGTTTTGGCCTATATTTCCTAGAACCAGGGGTGGGTTACTTGGAAACCCATCCTGAACCCCAGGCACCCGCTTCAAGCCTCTAAGCTTCAATGCCTCCTCAAGGTGACTGTTATTTCATCCTTTAGAGGAAATGACAGATGTGTTTGGCATGGCACTCCCAATGGTGTCTTTTCTATCAAATCTGCATACAACCTTTAAAGAGTTCTTGATGAGGCCTCCTTCCTAGCCCGGTAGGTGTGGGCCAAGAAGTTGATCCCCAAAGCCAGCCACTTTATCTGGGTGGTCATCCAAAACAAGATCCTAACTATCGAGAACCTGATCAGGAGGGGATTTTAGATCCTAAATAGATGCTTTCTCTGCTACACTGCTTGGGAGTCCACTAATCACCTCTTTATCAGATGTCCCTTCTCTTTTGAAGTCTTGGGCCTCATACTTTCCTAATTCTCTATTCAGTGGGTGGCCCCCAACTCCATCTTTGACCTCCTGTCTCAGTGGCCCAACCCCTTTGCCCACCCTTTCATCTACTTCCTCTGGGGATCCTACCTTCCCCATCTACTTTGGCAACTTTGTCTTAAGCGCAATAGCAGAGCCTTCTCCTCCGCGACCTGTTCCCCCCAGTGGATAGAGACCAAGGTGGTGTCCTTCACCCTTGAGAATTCTCGTTCCATCCCCTTGATTGAGGTGCCTCAATAGTTGGGTGAGGCATCCCTCCTATCCTCCCTCAGATTTTAGCTTCCCCCCCAGTCCCCCTCGCCCCCTCTCGTCGCGTTATGACAAGGTGGACTGCCCCCTCGAATGGGTCAAACTTAACTGAGAATCCCAAGCCCTCTAGAGAGGGTGAGGTCATCATAGATTGTCATGGGGCCCTGATCGTGGTGTACGTCACACCGCTTGGCATCCAAACTAACAACTTCACCAAAGCAGTAGCTCTCCTCAGCGGGTTAATCGCCCTCAAGGAGTCCACCTCAAAATTCATCATTGAGGGTGATTCCCAAGTTATTATCAAAGTCGTTCGTAGCCTAGGAAACTATTCTTAGCGCATTCACAACTTCATCTGGGAAGTCCTCACCATTCTTCAAGGACTCCTCAACCATGCCTTTTGGCATGTGTATAGAGAAGGCAACAAGGTTGTTGATTTCATGGCAAATAAAGCCATCTCAGCTGAAGATTTCACCACCTAGATCATGAACTTCCTTGAAGCTCTGGTCAAAATAGCTTTGCAAGACTATTCTAGCAACGATGAGGGCCCTGGTGCTTAGCCCACTCCAAGTCAGGGCCTTGAAGTTTTGCTACAGTGGCCCCCAGTGGCCTAGGGAATCACCTGTCTGCTCTGCCATATCGACTGGGCCCTGTCCTCCTCTTGCTCGTGAGGCGATCATCAAGATCCCCCTCGTGGTGCCAAGTGTCATCGGCCACATCAGAAGATTAGTTCATCCTGACCTAGGTTTGTGAAGCTTCATTGGTAGATTTGGCAAGTCCAAGTCAGAGTGTGTGTCGGCCCTTTCTGACCTTCCTTCCTTGGACATCGCACCATCGAATTCCCATGCTATGTCAGTTCGCCCGTGGCTCTATCCTGTGAGGTCCCCTCAAGTTGATCCCCCACTCAGATTGCACCATTTGGAGCGCTGGCATTGGCCCTTCTCCCCTGCCTCACATGGTAGCCATCATCCACGCCCCCTTAGCCCCTCCCACCTCATGTCAGACCCTGCCCCTAGCACTCCTTCTTGACATTGATGGCCCTTCCCCTCCTCTGTGCCCCCCTACAAGTATTTAAACCTGTCACACGTAGAGCTCTCTCGTATTCTTGTTTGCTTCCCCCTCCCGTTGTCCCTGCATCTCTGGTCAGGCCATCCCTGTTTCCCCTTCCCCTAGGCAGTCAGTTCACTCCTCATGGTTTCCAAAGTCGTCTTCCTCGAGCCTTCCTCACTTGAAATGAGCGAGTCGGCCAAGATATTTTCCAATTCCAAGAAGTATACCCCTTTCTTTAGCAAATTCGTAGGGGCCGATGAAGATATTACTCAAAGTTTTTTGGATACCTGGCATGATGGTGAGGTCCAAGTGAAGGGTATCCACTTCAAAGTGACCAAAGAGTTTTTGACAGAGGTTACAGGTCTGCATCATGAGGAGAAAGGCAGAGTCGTCAGATGGGATAAGCACAATTAAGAGGAGGATCTGTCCCACTTCTCGAAGTAGTAGTCGGATAATGCCAATATCTTTTGCACCAATCTCCTTGCCCCCTTCGATGAGGCCATCATCTTGATGATGCAATACATCACCTACGATGATCTAGACTAGTGGATGTACAGTTTCCACCTTAGCTACTTCAACCACCTCCGTGGAGCCACACTGGTCAGCACACCTCGGTTCCTTTTGTACTCCCTGAGTCTTTCCATCGACCATGCTCATAGGAGCCACTCCTAGCCCTCTCACCAAGGCCTCATGGCTATCTTGTACAGGCATGCCCTAGCTAACCAACCATAACTCCACTACATTTCTACCCTATCCACTCCCCCCTGAAGCAGCTCACTCCTCTGGTGCTTCTCTTGTAGCTTCTAAATCCAAGGAGTCCCTCTCCCCCAAAGGCTCCCCTTCCTCGAAGCGGTGCAGGCCCACCTAAAATTATAAAACTTCGGCCCAGGGCCGAGGCAGGGCCCCGCCTCCTTGTGCCAGTCGTAAAGGCCCACCCCCAAGCAGCAGCAGGGCTACTGGCAGCACCAAAAATGCCAAGGTGGAGGTCCCAAATCCCACCAAAGTTAGCTCTGACTCCAGCAGCAAGCTGTAGAACTTGGCAATTAGGGCCCTTCTTGACACTATGATTGGCTCCCTGACTGCGTCTACCAAAGTGGCTTCCTTAGCGACCAATGCCCTGGCCAAAATTTGGTGTAGGCTGGGCGATGGCCCTAGTAGGGAGTGGAGCTGATCTGACAAGGTGGGCCTTGTCCAGGCTAGGCCCGACTGCAGGGCCTCCAAAAGTGACGACATGCAGTTTTTGCGATATTAGCATTTGTCGATTTATGGATTTTCCTTGGTGTGGTGGCCACAGGCCAAATTTTGTTGTTCTGTTTCTTAGTTGGCCTAATTTTTTTGTAGGCACCAGGGCCCTGGGCCCCGGATCGTTGCCCAAGGGCGCAGCCCCAATTTTTAATCTTAATTTCAGCCTCGGCTTTCTATGTAACTAAGGTTTTAGGATCCTTCTTTAAAAAAAAAACCCGATGTAAATATATTGCTACTTATCAAAAAAAATTGAGGTTAAAATATAGAAGAGTTAAAAATCTTCCTGGTGTGCTGCATATTCGGGGTTTGGCAAGGAATATGATATCCGTTAGTAAGATGAATGATGTAGGTGTGACTATGGAATTCAATAAGGAAAACTACAAGATGGTTCATGGATGCTTAGTGTTGGCAAAGGGAGTTCGTATAGGAAATTTATTCAAACTTGAGGCTAGCACTATAAGTATTGATTGTAAAAACTCTTCAATTGTAGATAAAACTAATACGGTAGAAGTTCCAAGTATTCCTATAGTGAAGACAATGGTGTGGCATCAATGCATGGGGTACATTGCTGAGAAAGGACTTCGAACATTAAAAATGAAACATATGGTTGAAGGAATTTTTGATTTCCCATTAAATTTTAATTTTTGTGAGCACTTTGTTTTTAGAAAGCAAACCAGAGTTAAGTTTCCTGGTAGTGCTACATGATCTGAAGGAAGTTTGCATCTAGTTCACAGTGATGTGTTTGGACCTGCAAAAGTACCATCATTAGGTAAATCCATCTATTTTGTTACATTTATAGATGACTTATAAAGAAAGACTTGGGTATACTTTTTACGATACAAATATGATGTTTTTAATAAATTTAAAGAGTTCAGGGCTCTTGTAGAAAATTATATGGAGAAAAAGATAAAGGTTTTGAGAATTAATAAAGGTGGTGAGTATTGCTCTAATAAATTTGAGTAGTTTTGCAAAGAGTGTGGAATAGAAAGGCATAGAACAACTCCATATACTTCAAAATATAATGGAGTTATAGAACAAATGAATAGAACATTGATGGATAAGGCCAGAAGTATGCTAAGTAGTGCATGGTTAAAAAAAAAATTCTAAATAGAAGTTGTGTTAGTTGCTTGCTACCTCATCAATAGATCTCCTACCTCAACTTTGGTGGACAAAACTCCACATGAAGTGTGGACTGGTAAGAAACCCTCTCTCATTCATATAAGGTTTTTTGGTTGCAAAGCTTATATGTATATCCCAAAAGAGAAAAGGAATAAGCTGACTATAAATATGAAAAATGCATATTGTAGACAAGAAAAATTGACCCATTAAGATAAGTTTTCCCTCTTAAAAAACTAAGGTCATATTTAAGAGAATTTTTACCCTATCAAATCATCTCAATTCTTCTAAAATTTTAAACCATTGGATAGGACTCGAAAAGATATTTCCAATGGTATATTATATGTCCAATTTTGACACCATTTTATCCCTCAAACTGCCAAAAAACTATGTACATGTCTAACCTCATAATGAGATCGGAAATCCAATCCAAGATCGAATCTAAAGTGTGCGAGATCATAAGTACGATCTCTAAAGTGTGTGATATCGTAAGTATGATCTCTTATAGTTTTTTTAAGTACGAGATCATAATTACAATCGCGTCCTAAAACAAAAAATACCCAGTTTAGCAAGACGACAAGCAAGTTACAACATTTTTTATCTCTATCTGTCCAACTGTGCGACAGTTACGGGATCAGATCCTCCAATCAGTTCCAACTTGGAAGAGGTTATAATTCATTTTTAGCCCAATTTCACCATTTTTCTTAGCCTATTTTATCAATCATTCCCCCTAAATTCCTCCTAACTCGTTGATCAAATTCTACATTCTAGCTGATTAATTTTTGCATTAGCCTTCATTATTTTTTTGTTTTTTCGCAGGATCAGTACGATCACTGGCGTGTGAGGTTACGATCCATAATCATAGTTACGATCTTGCCCAATTAGCATCTGATCTTGTTCTTTGGTTACGATCTCACTTGTAGACTGCTTGGGGGTAACTCTAAGCTCTAGTTTGCATTTTCATAGTATCAAATCTGCATTTTAGCTTCATTATTATCATTTGTCATTTCATATAGTGTATAATTTTGCTATTAGCATTCTTGATGTTCACCAATATTGCATTTTATTGTATATTTTGCATGTTCTAATCCATATCCATGTTATTTCCTTTTAATACAACATTTAATTAGTTTCATCCTAACTAATCTTTGCTTGACAAAGTCCACAACTTATTGCAATTTTTTTATTCTCCACTATTTTTATAAAACTACAGGTTTCTACTGTGATTGGATCTATCAATCACTGATCGATTGATACAATATCTGATCAATGGGTGTGATCACAGATTGTATGAAAAATGTTAAACCTGCAACATCCGATCCTATCTACAACAAGTAAACAGAACCTACATCAGACTTTCGGACCGAGTAAGAGTATCAAATTTCTTTAAAATTAAGCATTTGCATTAGATTATCCTCTGCTTATTGCTGTCTGTATTCATCAAAAATTAAATTGCATTTAGTCATAGAATTAGTTGCATTGGCCAAAACTAGGTGATTGTGAGCAAGTATAAAAAGAACACATCAAAACAACCTCCCAACCCTAGGCATGGAAACTGCCAAGAAATGTTTCCTAGTGAACCCTAAATAATTTGTCAAAAAATCACCAAAGAAGGAACGAACTCAATTGCCTCTCCTCTAAGGTGTCGACCTACTATCATCCCATTCCCCTTCAAGGCATGGATCCAATAGCCTAAAGGAAAGGAGTGTGAGAAATTTAGAGCTACACATACTTTTAGGTTATAGTAATAGTGTGAAAGATATAAATTGTGAAATCCAAAAACATAGAAGATTACTTACAGTCGTAATGTGATCTTTAGAGAAACAAAAGGGGTTCCAAAATAGGAAATGCAACCAAGCAAAGAACCAAAAATAGTTCAGGTAAAATTGGAACAAGAGGAAGAACCTATGGTAGAACCTGATGCTATAGAAGAATATGAATTACAAAGAGAGTCTAAAGAGGAATATTTAGAGGAATAAGGTGAGGAGGAAGCTAAAGATGTAGAATCTGGAACTCCAATTTTGAGGAAATCAGATCGGGTGAGAAGATTCCCAAAAAGGTATAGCCTTTCAAATTTTTATTTTACATTTAATTTATCAATTACTAATAAAGAATCCAAGACTATAAAGGAGGCACTTTAGTCAAGTGAGAATAAGTCTTGGAAAAGGGCTATGGAAGAAAAATTAAAATTCCTAGATAAAAATAAGATATGGGACTTGGTGAAATTACCCCTTGGTATAAAACCTATTGGTA
The DNA here is from genome assembly GCA_028583015.1 of Wollemia nobilis. Lineage (NCBI taxonomy): Eukaryota > Viridiplantae > Streptophyta > Pinopsida > Araucariales > Araucariaceae > Wollemia > Wollemia nobilis. Next base: position 660,951 of record JAQPPZ010001579.1, on the reverse strand, counting down.
TTAAGTGGTTATTCAAGAAAAAATACAATGTAGAAGGAAAGTTGGAGAAGTACAAAGCTCGCTTTGTAGAAAAAGGATTTTCTCATGTTGAGGGAATTGACTTTGGTGAGATTTTTTCTCGTAGGGTTCTGTTAGCTATTTTGTTGCTTTTTATTTTGAAATAGAATAGATGGATGTAAAGATAACTTTTCTACATGGTTAACTTGATGAAGGCATATATATATCACAATCAGAATACTTCGGGGCAAAAGGTAAGAAGGACTTGGTATGCAAGCTGAATAAGTATCTTTATAGGTTTAGGCAATCTCTAAGGATGTGGAACCAAAAATTTGATAGGTTTGTTTTGACACTTGAGCTTGGAAAAAGCAAAACAGATCCATGTGTATGTTTCAAAAATGAAGGTGAAATTTTTGTTATCATTGTATTGTATGTGGATGACATGTTGTTAATTGGTAACAATAAGGAGATGATAAAGTTACTAATTTCTCAGTTATCTTCTGAATTTGACATGAAGGATTTGGGTGCTGCAAAATTTATTTTGTGTATGGAAATAATAAGGTTCGTGCAAATAGAAAATTATGGTTAAATAGGAAATATGTTGATTTGATACTACAAAGGTTTGGGATGCATGATTGTAAACCAGTATGTACTCCATATTTGGTTGGTCAAAATTTAGATGTTGAACAATATCTTAATATAGATGAGAAAATAGAAGAAATACATCATGTTCCTTATGCTAGCATTTTTGGTAGTATGATGTATGCAATGTTTTGTACTATATCTAATATTGCACATGGATTAGGAGTAGTTAATAGATATATGTCCAATCCAGGAAAGGAACATTGGATTGATGTGAAGAGGGTCTTTAGATACTTGTGTGGAACTATAGATTATGCTATTTGTTTTGAAGGAAAATCTAAATACAATGATATTGTAAATATACAAGGATTTTTGGATGCTGACTAGGCTAGAGATCTTGACAAGAGAAGATCCACAAATGCTTACGTGTTCATGCTATTTGGAGGGGTAGTAAGTTGGATGAGCAAAAAGTAATAAGTTGTTGCTTTGTCCATTATAGAAGCAGAGTACATTTTAGCAACTCATGCTTGTAAAGAAGCAATGTGGCTATAGAGGTTGTGTTCAATAGTTGGTATTAATCAAAAGGCTGTGTGAATTTATAGTGACAGTCAGAGTGCAATATTTTGGCAAACAATCATGATTTTCATGATCAACCAAAACATATTGATATCAAGTACCATTTTGTGAGAGATGGTTGAAGAGAACCGGGTGATGTTGGAGAAAGTTGATACAAAGAAGAATATTGTTGATTCATTAACAAAGGTTGTTCCTGCTCAAAAATTTTCTTGGTGTAGAAGATCTATGGGTATGGTTGCCCTTGATAGTTGACAATGGTAATTTTTAGCCCCTATGGAAAGTATTCAACAAGTGGAAGAATGTTGGACTTGTGTTTAATATTTTTCATGTTATTCAAGTGGGGCTAACTCTAAAATGACTTTACACTTTACCCTTATCCTCGTCGAGGTTTAAGCTATTTTTAGATCCATATGGGTGTTTTGGGTTAATGTAATGTTAGTCCATGGTTTTGCACCTATGGTATTGTAAAACCCCTTCTTGTGTTGTTGGTATATAAAATAATACTTGCATGAGGGTTTGGTAAGGAATTTGCAAGAAATGTAATCGCAAGCGAAAGGATATTATTGTATTGGAGACAGTCAATTTTATACAATAAGGAGATATTTTTGTTGGGTTTTTCTCAAAAGAGTTTCCTAGAATAAATTATTGTGTAATGTATTTTTCTCTATTTTTTCTTTTTGATTCTGCACTTACTACTTTTCTATATTTTGTTTATTGGGGTGTTATTTCTCTTCAACATACTAAACATATATACAAGTGCAAGAGCAATAAAGGAGACGGTTCAAATAATGAGAACCAAAGCACCAAGAACCAACCCAATAAATGCAAAGGTAATTTAAAAAAAAATAACAAAATAAATAAGGTCAACAACACCATAAAAACTAGAAGCTAAAGAAAGATTCATAAAATAAGCCCTAGAAGAATAAGACTAATAAATGAAGTGAGTACCACAAGAGCAGCCAATATTCTAGAGAAGAGTGTCAGGTAATTTAGTATTTTTTTGAGACACAACCCTCTACATCCACTATTCGAACACATCCTTCAAAAGAGGATAAAGGCAAGAAGATTATGGAACTTAAACTGCATGTGACCATTGCTACCTCTACTATGCAGATCAAGGAAAAGGGTTTACCTAAGGAGTAGAAATTATTTCACTCATAGTAATGGGTATATGGTAAGCCCTTACATTTCATTGTTGATAATGGCAATCAAAATAATTTGATCTTTGTTGATACTGTTAAGAATTTAAGTTTGTCTATGAAGCCTTACCCACAACCATATAACATTAAATGGTTAAACTGTGGGAGAGATATCCATCTTACTCAGTAGTTTCTTCTCTCTTATGCCATCAAACCATTCATAGATGAGGTTTTATGTGACATGGTTCCACTAGATGTTTGTGATGTGCTCCTTGGTCAACCATACATGTGGTAGAAACATGGCATGTACAATTCAAGACCCTGCAAAGTCATTATCATGCTTAAGGATAAATAGTACAAGATACCAGAGGTAACTCCTTCCACCTATGTTTTCATCATTAGTGCCAAGCAATGCAAAATGATGATTGAGAAAATAAAGCATTTTGTTCTCTTGATGATCAAGCCTTAATCTACCAAGAAGATGGTTGCTACCATAATTACTACACAATCGTCACAGTAATAACATCAAATAGACTAATTCATTGTAGAATACAATGTCATCTTCAAATCACCTGTTAGAGTACCTCTACATTGTGAGGTAAAGCATTTTATGGATTTGATTTTTGGTTCTTCTTTACCTAGTGCTCATGTTTACCATAGATTTGTTTTGGGATTTTTGCATATTGCATGGTCACTGAACCAATTGATAAAAGGGGGAGCCAAAGCCAAGTTCCAATGGGGAGGATTACAATAAAGAACCTTGGAGAAGCTAAAAGATCAACTATGCTCAAAACTTGTTCTTATCCTGCTAGTACCTACCAAGCCTTGGGAATCTATTTATATGGATTTCCTCTTAGGTTTACCTATTTCTAGACATGGAAATGGTTTGCCAAAAGCCATTATCTCATATAAGGATAGTGGGTTTTAAAGCACCTTCTAGAGCACTCTTTAGGAGATGATGGACACAAAGCTCACCAAATTCATAGCATTCCATCCCTAGTTAAATCTACCTTAGTATCTTGGCTTGCATCCCATTCTTAATGTTGAACTTCTTAAACTGTATCACCCACCTTTACTAGATATTTTGACAACAACAAAGAAGTTGGTAGTTGATGAGTTTCTACACTTGGTGCCAAAACTTGACACAATTGACCCCATTGCTTCTCAAGGGGTTCAATTGATCTATGCATATTGCCCTATTCCAATAGATAGAGTATGGCTCTCTAACAAAAGGATTGTGGATATTTGACAGATAAATTATGGCTCTTTAATAGATGGATTGTGGATCTTCAATGGATGAACTATGGACTTTAGTGGATGGACTCAGATTCAAACTCTAATGGTGCAAACCATGGAGTGTAGACTTTGATAGAAGGACCATAGAGTAGTTGAGTGATAATTTTACCCAATTGTAAAACCACACTCATAGTTAGGATTTTGATTAGAAAATCCTCTCGTGCAAAGAAATAGAAAATTTTCCAAGGTTCCTTTTACTTTATGTGTGCATGTATGCTTGTGAAATTATGTCAAATAAGTGCTAGAATACCTTAGTGATTTACAAGCAACTGTTAACAAGGGCCCTGTGTTGGTATTACTTTATTATGCTATGTCATTAATTGTTCATGAAACTTAAAAAGAAATAGAAAATGTGATATGATTGGCCCTTATATGACCACGATGAAAAGTGAAATTCATTTTATCTTGGAGTGTTTTAGGTATATTTTATCTTCTTTTATTAAGCCGATTTTAACAAGTTTTAATTGTTAAACCTTGCTTTTAACAATAAAGAAAAGACTAAAATTTGTCTCTGAAATATGAAGATGAAATGATAACTGGATTCCTTTTATGTTGCTTTGAGCATGAAAATAAAATAATCTAAATTAATAACTTTAAAACGTAGTCGCCTTTGAAATGACATATAAATTACCCCTCTTTAATAAAATTGTAGTTTTCATCAAGAGAAGATAATTTATTGCTTGAAAAGCAAAAGTGCAGAACTTGAAAATTTTGATTTTCCTTTAAACTGTGAAATCACGTAAAGCTTTGAAATTACAAAATTTATTTTTAAAATCTGAACTTTATATAATTTTAGAATTTCAAATTTATTTCAAAATAAAATCGAAACTACTCTAAATGAAAATTTAAAGCTTATTCTTGGAATTTGTGCATCTCTTTTTTGGATTTTAATTTTTTTTGTATTTTTTTATTTTATTTGCAGAAGTTAAAAAATGAAAAAAGGGTAGGGTTAGAAAAACAAAAATAAAACTTAAAAGTTTTGGAATATGGACCAGAATATGGAAATGACCAAAGAGAGCTACTGTAACTAAACTCCTATCCTGTAGAAAATATTAGATCTCAAACACAAAATAAAAACCAGGTTAGACCTACATCCACACAATCTAAATATGGTTATGGCGAGAGTCTAAGGCGTAAAACATGTATTAGAAACATATGAATAATGCTACCATATTTATGCATAAAATATCATTAGAATAATAACAATACATGTGGATAAAAATTTGTAATAAAGCTTTTTATTGTATTCAAAGCCTATTTTTTATGCATATAAAGTAAGGACAAATATTGATAGTAGCTAAACATCCTTTCAATCCACTTCCTCTACTCCTATTTCAAAAACTTCTATCCCCCTTTCTGTGTTTTCATGGCCTATTTAAAACTTACGAAAAACCCTTTATTTTCTTCTTTCTGGATTATTTTCCATTTGTTCCACTGTATAACGCCTTGAAACGTTTCACGCTCCACTACAAAACAAAAACCTTTGCCATTACTCTTTTTATTTTGTATTAGTTTTTCACTTTTCCTTTAATCATATGTATCCAAATTCATGGGTTTTATAAACTTTATTCAACCCTAAATATTTTGTAAATCGGTCTTTGTTGTTTTACTGTGGATAACATCTCTCATTTTTCTCTATGTGTTCGCTTCACATGGCCAAAGGTAGTGGGTGTAATGATATTTTATCATCATAGACCATTACTTAGTTTATGAAGGTGTGTTCATCTTCTCTCCTTGATTATAGTTTGTTTAATTAGAGCTCCTTGGTGAATAGCAAGAGAATACCCTACAATGATTTCCAACCTCACAAAGCAACATAGTCCATGTGGGTGACTATTTCAAAATCATCACATTCACTCTTCGCTACGGTAATCTTTGGTATTTCAATGAAATTTGACTCTCTTAATGCCAGAGGCTAAATGAGCATATGCCACTTTTGTCTATATTTTTTGGTCCACGTCACTTGCCTATTTGCAGTTCGTATACTTGCTATCATCAATTTATAAAAGAATAAATCCCAATTTTTCCCTGGATAGTAAATGTTGTTGTTGTTGTCTGAATTGGTTCACATAGGATAGAAATTCACCTACACGTACTCACTCAAGACACTGATTGGAAAAATCATCGTTGTATTCTCTTCGCCATAACATATTCACAAGTGAACACTACTAGAGCAATGTCACTCTACAACTCGACATGTTCTCTATATTCGTAATCATTTTTCACATTCATGTTCTCTGACAGTCCACCTAATTGCTAAACCTTGAAAGTCCAGGTCATCCATCAGGGTGTCCACTATGTCGGATCTATGTTCGTCTACATCCTACATCTCGATCGTCGCTTGCTATCAATTCGTCGTGGTGTCTCCACAGTGTCTAAAAGTCCCTGTGACCATTAAATCCATGATTTTAAATAAAGCCTAACAACAACAAAAATGTAACATTAACCACTTTATTAAAGCTAACAACTAAAGCATCTAAACTAAGAATTATAAACTAACAGGAATTTACAATTATAAAATCATTAAAGCTAAAACTAAATAATCTAAACCTAACAACTACAAAATTAAAGCTTCACTAAACTAGAGACTAGAAAATTATATATATATATATATATATATATATATATATATATATATATATATATATATATATATATATATAGATATAGATATATATATTGGCTTTGAATTTTTGGTGTGAGTTGGAGAGGTTTCTTTTAATGTTTCTTCTTGTGGATGTTTTAATTAAGTCAAATATTTTGAAATTAATTAAACCAACTTCAAAGTATCAAGAAGAAACATTAAAAGAAACCTCTCCAACTCACACCAAAATTCTAAGCCAAAACTGTCTAGGGCTATAAAATAAAAGACACTACCTAACTAAGAATCTTGGAATTGCAACTTATGGGAAGGGACCTTAGCAAAATTAGCACTCAACGAATACCAAACTTCCCAAAACCTAAAATTTTAAGGTGGATCCCCAACTGTGGGGCTAGTTGTGCCATGGCCACAACAAGAGTGTGGATTACAAAATGGGTGCGGGCCACAAAGTACGGATTCCAACAAATGAACGACATGCAAACCATAGAGTGCAGATTATAGAATGGTTGTAGGCCACAAAGTGTGGTGTATATTACAAAATATGTGAAATTATGAAATATGTGTAGACCATAGAATGTGGATTACAAAATAAATATAGACCACAAAGTGTAGATTACAAAGAATTGTAATAACAGTCATAATATTTATCTCAAAATTTGAACCATCATAATAATCATAACCATTATCTTGAAATTTGAACCAACATAAAGGTCATAACTATTATCTCAAAAGTTAAACTATCATAATGATCATAACTTTTATCTCAAAAGTTGAACCATCATAATGATCATAATTATTATATTGAAGGATGAACCATTATAACGGTCATGTAATTAATTTAATAAGGCAGTGGCATTAGGTTGGAGAACAACATGGTTGCATAGTAGTCTTACATAGTTATAGTAGGCAACAATCTTTTCATGTAAATTATTTTGTTGGCAGACATCTCTTCTTAGAGATTATGGTTTGTGTAATTTCTATTCAAAAAATTAATAAAATTTTTTATTTTCTCTACAACCCTCCTTTATGGTTCTGCTCATTAACTCTAAAGAATCCATTGTCTTCAGATATTCATTTTTGGATCAATAATACAACTATAACATAATATATTTAAATATTTATAATAGAGTTAGTTCTATTTAACTCCATAACAACATTATCGATAGTATTGAGCTTGCATTAAAGTTTGTATTTATATCAAGTTCCAATTTACCTATAATTTGAAGCTCATATCAAAGTTGCATATTCATACCTGATGTTAAGGTGCATATATTGCACATTTATAAGGCATAAATAATATATATATATATATATATATATATATATATATATATATATATATATATATATATTTTTATATATATTTATTTATTTTTTTATGAACACACACCCACCCTCTCACACACTCACCCACACCATGGTTTGAACCTTGGACCTCCCGAAGAAGAGCCAAAGCAAACATATATATTTAATGCATAAATAATATATATGATGAACACACACCTACCCCCTCATACACTCACCCACACCATGGTTTGAACCTTGGACCTCCTGAAGAAGAGCCAAAGTAAACATATATATTTTTTCTATGCATCTCAAACTTCTTATACCTTCACACCTTATGTACCCTTACATCCTTATAATTATATATCTCAATTTTAAAGATCTGTATAAAATATTATATTCTTATGCTCGCACAACCTTACTTAATTTTTTATTAACATATATTAAATTTATATATAGATTGCACTATCGTTATCTGGTTTACCATATCTAGATTGCTAATTTCCTTCCTAAAGCATAAGTGCAACCAAAAAAAAATATAATAAATAACTTATATGAAAACACATTAATTTATAAAATAACGCAAATGTTACCAATAGAAAACATTAAAGTAAATCTTAATCATTATTTGATTTAGGTAGTCAAAATTTTCTTATTAGTTTTAGCTAAACTTACTAGTTCCTCTAACCATGGAAAAGAGAATTTAAATTTGTGATATTTTATTAAAACCCCTTTATTGGGTAGCCTATCTGCACATTTTTTACCTTCCCTTAACATATGTGTAAACCTAATTTCTTCAAAATCTATAGCAAGGTCTTGAATTTCCACAATTATCTCGTGTATGTTCTATGGGGCCTTTGCTTTCCTCATAATCGTATTTATTACTATGAGTGAATCACCTTCTATCCATACTTTGTTCCATTTCCATTTCATTTGTTTGTATATTTTTAACCCTTCCAAAGCCTCCCAAGCTTTAACTTCATTATTTACCTAAAATCTACTATTGAAAGCATAATGAGACAATCTCTCTTCTATTATTCTAATTATTCCTCCTTCTCCTATTGGTCCTATATTTCCTTTCTATGCTCCATCAAAATTCAATTTGACTAACTCCACATCTGGTGGTTTCCACTTTATATTTTTTACCTTCTTTTTTGTTTCTTTTGTACCCAACATAATTCCATTTGATGACTTGAATCTATCTATCAAGGTTCTTTGCTTTCAGATTAGGGATTGGGTGAGTTGATAGGGTTGGTTTAGACTCCTCTATGGCTAAACAAATTTTGATTTTCATAACCTCTAAATTGCTTTCCTTTCCTTTAAATATTCTTATATTACTTTCTAGCCATATCGTCTAAAGTATTGTATCTTTTGACATATCCCAGATTATCTGTAATGCCTCACTTTCAAAAGTGTTATGTCATTGCTTTAACCATTCTTCAATTTTTCATTCATAACCATGCATTTATCAAATATATTAAGAATCCATTGCCATAGATTCTAGACTATTGAGCAGTGTCTCAAGAGATGGTATATACTCTCCTCCTTCTTTTTACAAAGAACATATTGTGAGGGGCCATAAAAAACCTTTTTCATAAGATTATCTTAGGACAAAAACTTCTATGAACTGCTAGCCAAACAAACATTTTGACTTTAGGAATGGTCAGGATATCCCAGATATCTCTCCATATTCTTGTGATATTCCTATTTTGTTGGTGCTTTACATTATATCCACTTATTGTGTATTCTCCTAAGCTATTCAACTCTTAATCAACTTATCCTTGGCTCACTTAGAATAATCATTGTTGTTATCTTTCTGCTCAAGTGCCTCTTAGCATCAATGTCTTGTATACTTGCAAAAAAAATCTTCTTGCCATTTGTATCTTCCTTCTTTATCCTTGTGCATAATATTTGAAACCCTATCATCACATTTATCTTGAAGTAATCTTATTCATGGTTTCAAAATTAGATCTAGATTGAGTATCACACCAAGTATCCATCCAAATAAAAAAATTCTCCAGTTCCTAACACCCATCTTAGACCTTTAATCACTAGATCAATTTATTTTTTTAATTATTCCATAGAGTAGAACCATTTGGTAGTGAGAATGTAGTAACTATTAAGCTTAGATCATTAGGCTCAACATACTTAGAATAATTCTTACCTATTGTCTTTGAATCTCTTTGTATAATCTCCAAATTACTTTTCCCCTAAGCGCTAAGTTTTCATCCATAAGAACTCTTAAACTGAGACCTTTCCTAGTTTTATCATCATGTACGTTGCTTCATTTTACCAAAGGAAATTTCCTTTTATTATGTAAACTTGACCACAAAAAATATCACATAATGTAGATTTATTTTTTTCTATCAATTTTGGCATAGTATACAAGGACATATAATAAGTTGGAATGGCTCGTAAGACTAATTTAACTAGTTGTAATCTTCTTGGTAATGATAACCATCTACCTTTCCATACCAACAGTTTATTTTGAACTTTACTTATAACTTGATTCCATAATGATATCCTCATTCTATCCTCAAATAAGAGCATCCCTAGAAAAATTGCTAGCAAATTTTCCTCCTTTATTTGAAGTAACCTGCATATCCCTACTTTGATTCTAGTTGGGGTGTTTAGGAAGTAAATTTTGATTTGTCCTATTAATTGTCTTCCTTGATGCTCTTTCTTATTATTTTAATAAGTTATTCAAATATTTGACCTTGTTTATCCTTGCCCTCCCAAAAAGGGTTGTATCATCTACAAAATGTTGATGGGTGGTGTTGTTAATATTATTACTAGCCTTAAGTCCACTTATAAGCCCATATTTGTTACCTTTCTTCAAGTTCCTACCCAAAGCCTTTGCCATAATAATGAAAAAATGCAGTGATAGAGGATATCCTTGCCTCAAACTTCTCTTGGATTTAAATGATTATGTTACTAACCCATTGAATAGCATTGAATATGAAATTGTAGAGACAAAAGCTTTAATCCATCTAACTCATTTCTTACCAAATCCAAAATTTTCTAATACTGTAAAAAGAAAATTCCATTTAACCCTATCATAGACTTTACTCATATCAAGTTTTGATATCATTGTTCTCTATTTTATTGAAGTTGTTGAATGCATAAATTCATGAGCTACTATGATCTTGTCCAGAATTTGTCTCCCTTTCACAAATTCTCCTTGCTCTTCTAAAAAAAGATTGTCTAGTAATGATCTTAACCAATTCGCCATCCCTTTGGAGATAATCTTATATGCCATATTACATAGGCTTATGGACCTAAATGAATCAAATAATTTTGCATCCTTCTTTTTTGAAATCAGGGTAAGAAGCATATTTCTATCATTAGAATATTGAAAAATATAATTATTTTGTATAAATTGAATTTAAATAAATAATCTTAAATTTTATTTATATTTTATTTTTGTTAAAATATTTTATATTATAATCACAACAGTAATAGTTTAAACAGTTAAATCCTTCAACATTCAAATGAGGAGACCTATGTTCAAATCTTACCAAGAGATACATAGATAATATCCAAGTTGTTGTAATACCACCATATAGTGATAATGTAATACGGTTGGGACCCATTTCAAACCCATTTAACCAACTAGAAATATATATTTACTACATTATGATCATTAGTCTTAAGTTTAAGGTAAAGGTAAAGTATTTTTTAACTTCTACGAAACTAGTCACAAGGTTATACTTGGGATAATTCTCATGAAGGATATTGTTTACCAAATATATTGTTATCCAACTATTCTCCAAAACATGATATACAACCATCCTCATAGGATTTAAACCTTGAACCTTCTATTTAGAGTTTTAAAGAATACAAGTATCTTACAAAAATTAAATTTAGATAAACAAGTTTATTTTTTAAAAATAAATACAAGAACCTTATAAAAATTGAATTGAGATAGACAAGTTTATTTTTTAACATTAATTAGTTATACAAGATTACAATTTATTACGTTGTGACCACATATTGGTATAAATGTACTATTTGGTAAGATTCGAACTTAGTCTCATAATTTAGTCTCAACCTTTAACACATGTCATTTGATAATAAACTTAAAATTTATTAAAAAAAATTAAAATATTTATGATTATTTTTACAATAAAAAAAATTTAACATTTACATACCAAATCAATATAAGGAACAAAAGAGCTTAGTTATCAAACATATTATGCTATTCATTGTTTAAAGGAAATTAAGTTTATTGAGTTATCATTCACTTTATAAAGAACTAAGCTTTTGCTACTAAGTTTCTTGAAAAATTTTCTTAAGTTTTGTGGCCTTGTTTCTTCAAACAACTTAAACATAGAATTCATTTTTTATTGTATGGATATACTTATATTAAATATATTTTTTAATAATTTATATGTGGTTTCTACTTAGGGTCACTCCTATCAAAATACCAAAATATTATATATGGTGTTAGTTCAATTAAACCATATCCAACATTCTATTATATCACAAATATTTTTCAGGTTTTTTCTATCAAATATATTCTTCAACTTACTTGAAGTGTTATATTTCCACAATAAAGTCCTTGACATCATTTTGATCAAGATATCAAATATCACTTATCCAGTTGCCTTCTAAATTTTGAATTCCACCAAGATTAAAATCAACACCATGATTGGTTAAATTATTTGTTACCCAATTTCCTTCTCTATAAATAGGCTCACATTTCTAAGAGATTGCCTCCAATAATAGATGATGAGCATCAACAATAGAATTATTTTTTATTCAATCCTCACATCCATTTTCATTGATAGCATTAATGATAATTTATGAATCCCCCTCAATTGAAATATATTTCCATCATTTTTCTATTGTAATTTTAATCCCTATAAGTGCTCTAGCCTTTGCATAGTTGTGAGTTGAAGTTCCATATTATTCTAAGTAAGTGGAGAAATTTACCTTCATTATTTTGAAAAACACCACCTCTATCAAAATTTTTGGATTTCCTTTAGATGCACCATCAAAAATAATTTTGATAAACCCAGTTTTTGGACATTTCTATTTTATCCTAGGTCAAAATATTTATTTTTATTTTAATGTCATTACCGCAGATGACTCTTCCATGTATGTTTAAATATTGTAACCAAGTTATTACCACCTCTTTTTCTACACTTGAGACTTTCCATGATGAGCACCATATCTATAAATATTCTCTCTTATAAATATTCTACAAGAGAGAATAATACAGTTCCAAACTTGAGCATGATTTTAACAAAAAAAAATTAAACTTTGTTATTCCATTCAAGCCATAAACTTCCACCAAATAACAACAAGACTAGTCCTCCATATAATACATAATGCTTTAGCTTTAAAATAATTAATCCAACATTTCATCAACTCCTTTGATATTGATGGAACTACCCAATATATTTTCATGTTTTCAAATAAATAACCACAAATGATGTGATCAAAGGGACAATGAAGAAGTAAATGGTACTCACACAAGGCACACTTGAAAGGTCCATAATATCGTCTTATTTATAGGCTATCTCCTATAAAAATCTTACTTTGAACTACTAACCAAAGAAATGTTGAGGCCTTAGGGAGAGCCTCTAGTGATCAAACATTCTTCTAAGAATACTCTTTGGGAGTAGGAAATTTTTATTAATCTAAATCCTCATCCTAATTTGATTTAATATCTACCATATTTTGATGGATACTCTTTGGCAGTAGGAATTTGGAAGAAAATAGTATGATGTTTCTAAATCCTTCTCACACAAGGCACACTTGAAAGGTCCATGATATCCTATTCTTTATAGTCTATCTCCTATAATAATCTTACTTTGAATTACTAACCAAGGAATTTTAAGGCCTTATGGAGAGCCTCTAGTGATCAGACATTATTCTAAGGATACTCTTTGGGAGTAGGAAATTTTGATTACTCTAAATCCTCATATCCCAACTTGATTTAGTATCCATATTTTGCTATATTCCAAACCAAATCATCCTTTTGTGTAAAAATGATAATTAAAACTCTTGAAGCATATTTTTAAGTTCATCTAAAATTTTCAAGTTCCTCTCCTTCAACCAAGTTATTAGATAAAAATCCATGGTGTGGATTTGTTGCTCATATTATTGTAGTCTTTGACCTTTGGATCTTTATGAGCTAGGCATGACCCAATCAATGGTTGCTATATTTAATCAGAGATAAGAGGATAAGGCTTCAACCAAGCATTAGACCAAAAATTTGTATAATTTTCATAATTGACTGACCATCTAATATGTTTATTAATTGTAGATGCAAAAACGAAACACAAAATACAAAAGATAAATGAAACCAAGAGATAATATTGCACAAAAGAGATAATTTTATTGATATGGAGGAAGCCTCAAATCTCCAATGTTACAATAAAAAATTTGATTTCATTTGATACAAAAATATTACAATACTAGGGTTCTCCAAAACCCTAGTGAACAGTGTTGGTGGTGTTTTCAAACTCACTTTTGATCCCAATAGAGGTGAGTGGAATTTGTGCTATCCAATACTAGGCCACTCCAACTTAAGCGGCTACACAATGTAGGTGTAGTATCTCTATATTTACACACAAAAGATAGAAAACAAGTCTATAGCAACTATGAGGGCTCCACAGTGTGAGACCCTCAGGAATTAATACAAACCCTAGCTATGTAATATAAAGAAAGTGAGCAAAATATGAAAATACATGAAATGAAATAAATCAATGTTGGATTTACATTGTTCACTTGTTATTCGCTAATTTTTAATAGTTGTTGTAATAAAATGGTGCGACGATGCCCTAGAAACACCTAAGTGTTAGTAGGGTTGTAAAACTCTGGTCTAAAACACATATGGGTGCTCAGTGGTAGTAGAAAACTCCTGTGGATGCTCAGGTACGATGAAAAGCACCCAAAGGTGCTCGAGAATGGTAGAAAGGGCATTCAATATAGCAGATGGGTTTCAGGGGTACCATAGAGATATTCAAGGGTTGAAGCAAAGTCTACAAAAGCATATCTACTTCAGGCAAGGGCTATGGTGATAAATGCAACGACAGATGTAAGGGCGAGGATGAGCGACAGAGAAGGTAAGAATGCAAGGAACTCCAAAAAACTTAGGTGACTTAGGATGAAAAATTTAGGGGTTGAGCCATCAAAATGGCTCCTACTTATAATCTCACCTAGGGTACATTAGGGTTTCGATGACACAATTTATTCGATCAAGATTAAAACGTGATGGAGGGTAGAGATTAAATTTGGGCATGTGGCATGGATCAAGGTGGATGAATGGATGGGATTAAAATAATATGGATGGTTGGGATTAATTTACACACATATATATATACATTTATTAAATATATATAAAATATAATATTAAATATTAATATTTTAATATAATTTTAAAAAATTATACCTAAATAAATGTAAATATGGGTAAAAATAGCAGGAAGACCTAGGTGGATGACAAGTGGCTATATTTTGGTGTCTACAAATACCCTTTATTATACTATATTACGTGAAACACAATGCAGTACAAAAACACAAGACACATGTTTTAGCCTAATGCAGAAGCAGCTCTGTTGAGATGTGGAAATGAGCTTGGAGATAAAAGAATTTTGATTTGCGTAGCTTACCCCCTCAATTGGCGAATGATTTTGTGGATGAATCTCACGAGCCAATTGATAAATGAGTGCAAATGATTGTGTGAGTGAATGGTGCGATTGTGGACGATATGCATGATGTAAATGTGATACCATTTTTACCCCAACAATGGGAAAGGGGTTAATTGAAGATGCAAATGATTGATTCTATTTTTACCCTAATATATGAAGGGGTTTTTGCCAAGTGTAGATGCCATGATCATGTAAGATGTATCCCTTCGTGCGAAAATTAAAACCAAATGTGGTTACCCCAAATTTTGGGTGATTTTATTATTGTTGAAGAATGTGCCTTTGGAAATCATTGATATGCAAAGATCAAGATGCAAAGATAAAAATAGTCAACTTCGAAGGGTCAACTAGTGACCGTCAGATAATTTCCATGATCGAAACCAATCACCCTAGCTAATTCCAATCACCATGATTACTTTCAAGGAGATGTGAAATGATTAAATATGATTTTGTCCATGTTTTAAGTCCCACAAACTAGGCTATCAATGATAACTTTTGTGCAAATTGTTCTTGGCAAGGTTTCACCCAAAATGTGAAGTACCAAATGTGATGTTATTTTCAAGCAATGAGATAGTGGATGATGAATATGACCAAGTTTCCTTATGGTAATTTATTCATCTCACCAAATTGCATGGATGCAAATCAATATAATAACCAAGTATATAGAATAAACCACTAGATACGAGGTTCACTTGAATGTTGTTTGAACTTGGAAAATATGCAAATATCATGATTGATGATTGGAAATGATGTGAAAGTGAATTATTGATGATGAGAATGATGATTATGGATGTTTTGTGAAAATTTGGACCATTTTGGAGTGCTTTTGAATTTGATAAGTGATTTTGATCCTTTTTGGATGCAAACAAAAATTATGCGTCCAAATTGGTTTGGACCTTCACAAAACTTGATAATATGATGAAATGGATGCATGTATGAAATTTGGAGTGTTTTGATGGGGGTAAGCCATTGTTTTACGTTGATTTGGTGTTTCTTATCATTTTTATGCTAGATGCCAGGTGGCGCTTACTGCATGCACAAATGCCCATCGATGTTTGGGTGCTTGCAAAACACCCTGGGATGCTTCAATGCACCAGGAAATACCCATGGGCATTTCAAGGCACCTAAAGCAGCTATAAATAGCTTTCAACGTGAAGATGGAGCTCAGTGTTATGTTTGTAAATTTGTGAAGTTGCATCTGGGAGAGTGAGGTGGAGTGGAGTAGAGTGAGGTAAAGAAAGGTAGGCACAGAAGCTATTACAATGGAGGGAATGAATGTAGGGGTCAGATTTGGGGCTAGATTGTGATTTTTTTAGGTAAGTCCCACTTGGAGGCTCTTTTTGTTTTGTGCAAAATTTTATGTTTTTTTTCTTGATGTATTATCAACAAATGTTTTATGTTGTGTTGTAGCTTAGGATTTTGGAGGCTCAGGACCAGTTCTCACCTCTCATCTTGGGAATGATAAAGGCATTATGGAGTGATTATTGGGACTTCTTGAAGGCTATGGGGCTAGAGGATGTAGCCTAGATAGATGTGGTGAGGTTGTATGAGGGGTACCTATCGGCCTTGGTGGAGAGGTGGGATCCAAAGAGGGGGACCTTTTAGCTCCCTACTAGAGAGGTTACCCTTACACTTGAGGATGTATATTGCATCCTCAAGCTATCGATGGAGGGGATTCATGTTGAGGTTGGACACGATCGGGGGTGAAGATGAAGAATATTTTTGATGACATCTGGTGGAGTGTGAGGGTGGAGTGTGGGAGTATTCCATACTTATCCATGTATGTGGACAAGGAATTGGATGTCCTTTGAGCTTTGGTAATGTTCATATTTTCCAAAATCATGGTCTCAAATAGTATCGGCTATAGGTTCCCTTGGAACCTAATATGATTTGTGAATGATATGCTCGCTACACCGCATATGTATGTATGGGCTCTTGCCTTATTAGCATAGGTGTACCAGGAGCTCTATGAGGTGAGGAGGCAAAATAGGAAAGGATTGAGGTGCAGTTTGCTACTGCAGTGTTGGGGATGGAAGTATTTTAGTGTGGCTCAATCGAAGGGCCTACTAGCTATAGGCTGGGATAGGGATCAACCCTATGCTAGGAGATGGGTGATGGTGGAGGAGGTACAACCAATTCATCCTATGTATATGATTCAATGGTACAAATATTTATGGGTTGGATTGACATCCGTCTAAGTGATATGGAGGCCATGGTGAGGTGCTATATGGACAGGATATAGAGACCATCTACTATGGGTCAGGTAGGCTAGGTGGGTGGTTGGAAGATATCAGAGTGAGGTTGAACATATTTAGTTCTCATGGGTGCTTCGATAGTTCGACTTGAGGTAGGGGTTCCTTATGAGCTAATGCTCTATAGAAGGCCTTGATAGGAGACACAATTACCTTATAATGAGCCATGGATGAAGGATTACATGAATGATGAGGAGATAAATCTCCCTGATGTGGATGATGCATGGACTACTACGAAGTATGATGCATGGTTCACTACACAACCTAGGCACCAACTCTAGTAGCAACTGGTGGAGATGGAAATGAGACTAAGGTTGAGGAGACCGATGGGCCTCCTAAGTGGTGGAGGTACATTTGATATGATAGTTGAAGGAGGAGGGCTAAGGGTGAAGAACATGTGCTTATACTAAGAGGGGGGTGAATAGTATAAGATAAAAAAATTTACTTTTCAACCCATATGATAACATCAATAATATTAAATCAGTAAACATTACACAAAGCATCACACACATGAGAGATATGTTTTAACATGGTTCACCCAATGTGGGTTACTCCACGAATAAAATATTCCTTATAAAATTTTCTTAATAAATTTTCTTGGGAATCCTTTCCCTATTATAATGTTTATGGATCTATGTCTAAAGGAGACACCAATCCCCAAAGAAATTTTTTGTATCTCTATCCATAGAACTCCTTCTCCTCTACTTTAGCTGGTGATCCTCTTAGAAGACTACCGCATCCACTACACTGGCTTGTGGATCTCTCTCCATTGAAGACTCATACTTCCTCATTACACTGGCTAATGGATCTCTATCCATTAGAGACTATTATCATCTGCTCTATCACCTACAAAGTTTGCTCTCACTCTATTTTGTCTCTATCTCAGATCTGTACTGAACATTGTCCTCTACCCTGCACAAATCTATTCAATATCTCTCAAATTTGCACTAAACATTGTCCATCGATCTAGCACAAATATTCTCTAAACATTTTCCATCGATCTAGCATAAATCTTCTAAATATTTGTCTCAAATATGTATAGCAAATCTTCATTAGAACTTGTCCAATCTGCTCAAGTCTTCACCAAGACTTGCCTCACATTTGCTCAACAAGTCTTCACCAAGACTTACCTCAAATCTACTTGTAATCTTCCACAAAATCTCACATAATTATGTCCTTAAGTCCACTCTAGGACTTGCTCAAATCTACTCACTAGATTTCATAAAATCTTGTTCAAATTAATTGCAAAAATTGCATATAAAAACTCAACTCAATATCTCACAAAAAACCTCTTCAATCACACAAACAAGTTTCACATAGAATCTTGTTTTAACTTACAGAAGCATATAGAGAATTGTTAGAGACTCAATATTTTTACACTCACCATAATACTTAATCACTTTCAAACTCTCTTGTTTAACCACAGAAACATATGGATAATGGTAAGAGATTCAATATGTTTCACACTCTCACAACACTCAATCACTTCCAAACTCTCTTCAAATCAATTAAGAATAAAGAATAATTTTTTTCATAGAACTTGAACTATCACTCCAACACTTCCAATAAACTAAGCTCAAACAACTCCACTCAACCAATCACTCAATGAAATACAACTTGCATCCAAAACCTAATCAAGTGTTTCACTATACTTCCAACAATTCACACTACAAACCTTGAATCAAAATAATTTCAATTTTCACATAACAATGATACTCATGGTCTTTCACAAAACCCTAGTTAAGCACATGAAAGCTTACTCAAATATCAACAATTCTTATCAAACAATCTCACATAACAATGATCCTCGTGATCTTTCACAAATCCTAGTTCAAGATAGTTCCCAATTTCTCACTCAAATGTTCTTACAAACATTCACTAATCATGCACATGAATGCTTACTCAACAATGCTTATCAAACAAACATTTTCACTCCAACTTAGCATTCAGAACATCCAAGTTTACAATATTTCACTCACAAGGATGATATACCTATACCTTTTGTTTGATGAAGCCTCAAAACCTGTCTCAATCACAATCAACCTTTTTTTCCAATCTCAAAGGTTAGGTAGCAAAAACCTTCTCAAAATTTCATTCAAATATTCCCTCAAAATATTTCACCATACAAAAAATTAAATCTCAATTACACCTTATAATCTCCACACTTCAAAAATGATTAGAAAAAATTAAACAACTCACTTCAACAATTTAATTTTCTTTATCCACCTTATTACTCCTTCCAAATTCTAATCATCAAAATCACAATATAATATTTTAATTTTTATAAACCTTATATCTCCCTCCTAACAAAAAATTTCATGCCACATTAAAACCTTAGGAGCAAATTTAATTTAAAAAATTAAATACCTCTTTTACCCTCAGTGGGATTCGATCCCCCGTTGCACTGCCACCAGTGCCCTAGCCACGACCCAACTATCATGTGATCTAGGCGCTCACCTTGGTAGGCAAAAGCACCTTGTGCACTTTGTAGCCTATGTTGGGCACCCAAAACAAAAATGACCACCACAAAACACTGTCGTTGGGATTTGATCGCGGGACCTCCTGCCTTTCAACGTCTCAATGCATAGCCGCTTACCGCTAGCCCAATCGCCAGGTTGGAAATGAGGCTTTAAGCCTCCACTCCTTTATCCCTTCGATGGCCACCAAATAAAAAAAAAAATTATCCTTTTACTTGCACGCAAATCACAAAAATTCATATGCACTCGCAATTGAATCGATCGAATGTACAACCTTAGGAAACCAAATGCACATGGCATTTATACCATTGTTCCATCTCCCTTTGGACGTCGGTGGAGGGAAAAAATGCATGACATCAGCGTTAATTAAACCTTTTCCCTTATAACCCTAACCTTAGGGTTAATTAAATTAAATTATAAATTAATTTATAATCAAATTATTATAATTAATTTAACAACTTTAGGTCTTAACATTAGACCTTTAATATTATAATATTATTTTTCTTGGGCCTTCCTATTGCTCCTTTAGACCTTATCTGACCATCTTGAATATTATAATAAGGGATATTATAAAATTATTTCCCTTAGGCCTAGAAGCAATCTTTCTCTTGCATTGCTTACTAAAACTAACTCTTGACATCCTTCCTTTTGCACTGCTCACTGAAACTGACTCTTGACATCAATGACAACAAACCTTGCTCATATTTCCAACAAATGGTACAGTGAGGCAGGCTCCAAGGAGTGGGGGATATGGTGAAGATAGAGACAATGTGGAGGAGACTCTGGATGGACATCCATATTGGAGTGAGGAGGATTGGGTGAGGTTGGAGCAATAGGTGGTAGAGTGAGATGTGATGGTGACGGATCAGGATGAGAGGATCATGAGGATCCAGGCAGAGCTACTAGAGAGGGAGCATCGTCATAATGTTGACATAGTGAACCTTCAGTCTCAACATAGGTATATTGAGTCTTTGGAGGATAGGTTGATGGAGTATCATATTCCACTTCCTAATCATCCTACCTCATCTGTATCCAAGGCTACTAGGCATAGTGAGTCTAGACATAGCTTTAGATCTAGGGCTCCTTCTAGGTCACAGGGGTCCTTTCGAAGGGCTTAGCTAGTGCTTTGAAGCACTTTTTGTATATGAGCCTTGGTGCTCCATTGTATGTAGCCTTTGGTCATCCATTGTATATGTGATATTTATACATATATACATGGCTTTTAATTTTTGTGTTATGTGTTTGTGTAAATGCTTTTTGTGGAATGCATGTTTATATGGATGATTAATGCATATGATATATTATGGATGATTAATGCAAGTGGAAATGTATGGATGATAAGTAGAAATGTATGGATGATTAATGCAAGGTATGGAATGCAAATGTTCTAATGATCATTTATAGTTTAGGTTTTGCTTGGTCATGTTCTAGCATTGTTTTTTAATCAAGGGCACCAAACTTGGTCGTGTATGATGTGGCTGAGTCATGAAATGACATTGATGTTGATATAGAAGAAGATATGGATGTTGATATGGAAACCTGACTATTTTGCAGAGACTCAGATATACGAGTGGCATCAAACAAACTCACTAAAACTGCCTAATTCCTTTAGGACCAAATGCGTGTGTAGTGAATTTATTTATTGAATCAAGAGCATGGTAATGAATCGAGGTAATAAAGAACCAATGTGTGTACACATGAGTTCATTAACTCATCTTGAGTAAATTGGGTGTAACATGTTATGGATGAAACCAAGAAGCTAGCTTGTTCATATGTGCGGTCAGAGGTCTCTTTGAAAGATACGTGTCACCACACATGAGCATACTCCACTACCAATCAAGCATCTATAGCTCTGATGGAGGCTAAATCCATAGTCCAAGGATTTGATCCCTTAGGTTTTGGGGATGACTACCTAACCGTTTGACTAGAAATGTAGTATGATCCTTACAACCCAATGATCAGTGGTGTGTGATGTGTAAAATATTTAGAGTTTTTGTTAGGTAATTTTCCCTACTCTTTCTTTTATTTTGTTGTATTTGTGATAGTGGTGAAAACCACTATTTTTGTGGACTATTTTGCATGATGGTACAGGCGAGGATTACCCTTTTCACTTCGAGATTCAAACCAAGTATGGTGTTATCCCTCTTTGACACAAGATGTTTTTAAGATGTGAAATTGTGGTTGGTTCAAGAATGTTTTGGAGTCAATTTTCAAAACTTGAGATTTTCTTAGTGAATATGTGTAATGGTCTTAAAAAAATTGACATGTAGTTATGGTTTGCTTAAAACACTAGGAGTATTTGAGTGACCGAAAAACCTAGGAATTATGGACATATGGAGGTAAGTGATAATTTGGATTGGTGGAATGTTGTGGATTATTTTGTGAAGGTACCCTTGATTAAGGCAACATGACTTTATTGGACCAATTAAGACCTTGAACTTAATAAATGATCCCTACTATGAAATGTGAAATGGTAATGGAATTTGTGAAATGGAATGTATGAATGCAATTTTTTTAAATGAAATGTGTGCAAATGAAATGCAATGCAAATGAAATGTAATGTTTTTGAATGAAATGTGTGCAAATGAAATACAATATTTTTGTATGAAATGTGTGCAAATGAAATGTAATGTTTTTGTGTATTAGCCATGTATATGTACATATATAAATCACATTATGCATAGAATGCTCTCAAGTGTATAACATTAAGTGGTTCAAGTTCTTCCTCTCCCTCTAGACTGACAAACCTATAAGTACCTTTACCCACTTTTTGAGTGATAATGTATGGACCCAACCAATTAGCCATGAATTTATCATGAAGATATGGTAATGCATTGGTATTTTGTTGATTCTCTTCAAGGACAATATCTCCTGCTTGGAATTCACGTAGATAAACTTTGGCGTTATAAGTACGCTGTAGGCAATCTTGATAAACTCGTAAATGCTCTAAAGCATTGACTCACCTCTCATCAAGAAGTGTGAGTTGGTCAAGATGTGCTTGTCTAGCAGTGTCGTCATCTATGAATTCTTGCAAAGAAATTCATGAGGGGATCTGAAGCTCAAGAGGCATGATTGCCTCAACTCCATAGACCAATGAAAATGGTGTTGCCTTAGTAGGCATGCAGATTCTTGATTGATAATCCCATAATGCCAAGGAAATTTTGGTATACCAATATCTATGATTTTCGTTGACCAGTTTCTTGAGAATAGCAATTAAGGTCTTGTTGGTAACCTTAGCTTTTTCATTGGCTTGTGGGTAATAATAAGTCAAGAAATTGTGTTGGATGTTATATTTCTCACAAAGTGATCGTGTGTATTAAATGCCACTTTTGTAAAGGCAAACATGCCTATAAATATATTTTTGATTAATGTAAATGACAATTTTCATTTGTGCTAATTCCTTGTGTCGATTTTAGAGTGTTTCCCATATCAGTATTAATGGCATTAAATTATTGGTGACCGGGACAACGGTCAAGTGGACCTAGATGACACGTGAGGTGGGAAAATATTAAATTAAATTTAAAAAATAATTTAATTTAATTAATGTGTGGTTAATTGTTGGCATTAAATTATGGGTGGACCGGGACAATGGTCAAGTAGACCAGGACAATGGTCAATGGAGAATATTTAATTGAACACATAATTATGGTATTTAAAAATACCTGTGATATTAAATATTTTAATTTTAAATTAAATTAAATAAAATTTAATTTAATTTTAAAATTTCTCCAAGGGAATGACAACGACTAAAAACATGTGTAAGTGGCAAATGCATTAATGAATGCAGGTTAATGATAGAAAAATTAAATTAAATTAAAAATTTTAATTTAATTTAATTTAATTTTAAAAATGTGTCCAAAAGTATGTGCAACACCTGTCGGGATCAAATGGTCATCGCCATGGTTTCAAGGTGGAAGCTGGTAGAAAATCTTCTCATAGCTCATTACCTGAAATTAGGAGATCACCGTTGAAAAATGTTGAATCAGCAAACAGCATATGTCTAGGGTTGTTGAGTTTATATGGAACTAGATCAGATAGCGGTGACAACACATCAATGTTTGGAACATCACCAAGAGGAACAAGAAGATCATGTAGTGCAACAAGTATGATGATAGCAGTAGAGATGGTAGCTGGTTCTTCAACTACAATGTCTGGAGGGTTGGATCTTCATTAGGAGCTTCCAAGGAGCTCAGATCTACATCAGGAGCTTCAACAGGGCTCGAATCTGCTTCAAAAGCAACAAAAGCCACATGGTCTAATGGAAAGATGCTAGGTATTTCACCTAAAAACCCTGGTTTGAATCCAGGTATGGCTGTAAATTCATATTTTTCTAGATCAAGGGTAGAATCCTGATCTTCTTCAATGAGATCTTTGGTAGGAATGAGATCGTCAATAGTAGGTTCTTCGGTAATAGCAGCAAGGATTTCGGTTGTAAGCTACTGAATATTGGTAGCCATTGCTGCTTGAAATTGTTGAAGTGCAGCCATTTTTGTACAATGTTGTTGAAAATTAACGACAAAGTCATCAAGCGAAATGGTCGACATTATGAATGATGGTCAAAAATGGATTTTGCGTCAATAAATGACAAATCCAATATGAATGCTCAGATCAATAGCTGAGGGTCGGGAGTCAGAGGGACCCAAGCTAAGAGTTTTCAAGATCAGAAGTGCACGAAGGTGTCTATGAAAAAAAAATAATGTTCACCCAATGCCAAGATCCGTTGGTGGTTTTCTCGTTCCTCTTTTGAACCAGACTAGCCTAGAGGAAGAGGATACTCACCTAACCAATGCTCGACTCTGATACCACTGATATGGGAAACACTCTAAAATAGACACAAGAATTAGCATGAATGAAAACTATCATTTACATTAATCAAAAACATATTTATAGGCATGTCTGCCTTTACAAAAGCAACATTTAATACACACGATCCATGTGAGTATTAAATGCAATAATCCCTATCAATCAACATAGGTATATTGAGTCTTTGGAGGATAGGTTTATGGAGCATCATATTCCACTTCTTGATCCTCCTACCTCATTTGTATCCAAGGCTGCTAGGCATAGCAAGTCTAGGCATAGCTTTAGATCTAGGGATCCTTCTAGGTCACAAGGGTCCTCTTGGAGGGCTTAGCTAGTGCTTAGATGCACTTTTTGTATATGAGCCTTGGTGCTCCATTGTATGTAGCCTTTGGCCACCCATTGTATATGTGATATTTATACATATATATACATGGATTTTACTTTTTGTGTTATGTATTTATGTAAATGCTTTTTGTGGAATGCATGTTTATATGGATGATTAATGCATATGATATATTATGGATGATTAATGCAAGTGGAAATGTATGGATGATAAGTAAAAATGTATGGATGATTAATGCAAGGTATAGAATGCAAATGTTCTAATGATCATTTATAGTTTAGGTTTTGCTTGGTCATGTTCTAGCATTGTTTTTTAATCGGGGGCACCAAACTTGGTGGTGTATGATGTGGATGACTCATGAAATGACATGGATGTTGATATGGAAGAAGATATTGATGTTGATGGAAAACTGACTATTTTGCAAAGACTTAGATATACTAGTGGCATCAAACAAACTCACTAAAACTACCTAATTCCTTTAGGACCAAATGTGTGTGCAGTAAATTCATTTACTGAATCAAGATCATGGTAATGACTCAAGGTAATCAAAAACCAATGTGTGTACAAGTGATTTCATTAACTCATCTTGAGTAAATTGGATGTGACCTATTATGGATGAAACCAAGAAGCTAGCTTGTCCATATGTGCGGTCATAGGTCTCTTTGAAAGAGACATGTTGCCACGCATGAGTGTACTCCACTACCAATCAAGCGTCTATAGCTTCGATGGAGGCTAACTCCATAGTCCAAGGATTTGATCTCTTAGATTTTGGGGATGACTACCTAACTGTTTGATTGGAAATGTAGTACAATCCTTACAACCCAATGATCAATGGTGTGTGATGTGTAAAATATTTAGAGTTTTTGTTAGGTATTTTTCCCTACTCTTTCTTTTATTTTTTTGTATTTATGATAGTGGTGAAAACCACTATTTTTGTGGACTATTTTGCATGATGGGACATGCGAGGATTATCATTTTCACTTCGAGGTTCAAACCAAGTATGGTATTATCCCTCTTTGACACAAGATATTTTTAAGATGTGAAATTGTGGTTGGTTCAAGAATGTTTTGGAGTCAATTTCTAGAACTCGAGATTTTCTTAGTGAATATGTGTAATGGT
Organism: Wollemia nobilis; assembly: GCA_028583015.1. NCBI lineage: Eukaryota > Viridiplantae > Streptophyta > Pinopsida > Araucariales > Araucariaceae > Wollemia > Wollemia nobilis. The sequence goes on along the minus strand of JAQPPZ010001579.1, from coordinate 634,823 downwards.
CTTTAAAAAAAAATCAACATGTAGTTGCAGTTTGCTTAAAACACTAGGAGTGGTTGAGTGACCGAAAACACCTAGGAATTATGGACTTATGGAGGCAGGTGATAATTTGGTTTGGTGGAATTTTGTGGATGATGTTGTGAAGGTACCCCTGATTAAGGCAACATGACTTTATTGGATCAATTAAGACCTTGAACTTAATAAATGATCCCTACTATGAAATGTGAAATGGTAATGGAATTTGTGAAATGTTATTTGTGAAATGGAATGTATGAATGCAATTATTTTAAAATGAAATGTGTGAAAATGAAATGCAATGCAAATAAAATGTAATATATTTGAATGAAATGTGTGCAAATGAAATGCAATATTTTTGTATGAAATGTGTGCAAATAAAATATAATATTTTTATGTATTAGCCATGTATATGTACATATATAAATCATTTTATGCATAGAATGCTCTCAAGTGTATAACATTAAGTGGTTCGGGTTCTTCCTCTCCCTCTAGACTAGCAAACCTATAAGTACCTTTACCCACTTTTTGAGTGATAATGTATGGACCCAACCAATTAGTCATGAATTTATCACAAAGATGCAGTAATGCATTGGTATTTTGTTGATTCTCTTCAAGGACAAGATCTCCTACTTGGAATTCATGTAGATGAACTTTGGCGTTATCAATACACTTTAGGCAGTCTTGATAAACTCGTAAATTCTCTAAAGCATTGACTTGTCTCTCATCAAGAAGTGTGATTTGGTCAAGACATGTTTGTCTAGCAGTGTCGTCATCTATAAATTCTTGCAAAGAAATTTGTAAGGAGGGGATCTCAAGCTCAAGAGGCATGATTGCCTCAGATCCATAGACCAATGAAAATGGTGTTGCCCTAGTAGGCATGCGGATGCTTGTTCGATAAGCCCATAATGCCAAGGAAATTTTGGTATAACAATCTCTATAATTTTTGTTGACCAGTTTATTGAGAATAGCAATTAAGGTATTTTTGGTAGCCTTAGCTTTTCCATTGGCTTGTGAGTAATAAGGAGTCAATAAAATGTGTTGGATGTTATATTTCTCGCATTGGACGTTATATTTCTTTGAAAGTGCTCGAAAATCCTTGTTCTTGAAAGACTTGCCATTGTTAGAGATAATTTTTTATGGGATACCAAAATGAGGCTTTAAGCCTCCACTCCTTTATCTTTTCGATGGTTGTCGAATAAAACAAAAATTATTCTTTTACTTGCATGTAGATCGTGAAAATTCGCAGGCACTCACAATTGAATCGATTGAAGGTACAACCTTAGGCAACCAAATACACATGGTATTTATACCATTGTGCCATCTCCCTTTGGTAGTCAGTAGAGGGGGAAAATGCATATCACGTTGGCATTAATTAAACCTTTGCCCTTATAACCCTAACCTTAGGGTTAATTAAATTAAATTATAAATTAATTTATAATGAAATTATTATAATTAATTTAACAACTTTAGGTCTTAACATTAGACCTTTAATATTATAATAAAATATTAAAATGTTATTTTTCTTGGGCCTTCCTATTGCTCCTTTAGACCTTATATGACCATCTTGAATATTATAATAAGGGATATTATAATATTATTTTCCTTAGGCCTAGAAGCAATATTTCTCTTGCACTGCTTACTAAAACTGACTCTTGACATCCTTCCTTTTGTACCTCACTAAAACTGACTCTTGACATCAATGACAACAAACCTTGCTCATATTTCTAACAAAGGGTGTGGTGAGGTAGGCTCCAGGGAGTGGAGGAGATGGTGAAGATAGAGATAATGTGGAGGAGACTCTAGATGGACCTCTAGATTGGAGTGAGGAGGATTGGGTGAGTTTGGAGCAGCAGGTGGTAGAGCATGATGCGATGGTGATGGCTCAAGATGAGAGGATCATGAGGCTCCTTGTAGAGCTACTAGAGAGGGAGTTGCATCATAATATTGACATAGTGCACCTTCGGTCTCAACATAGGTATATTGATTCTTTGGAGGATAGGTTGATGGAGCATCATATTCCACTTCCTAATCCTCTTACCTCATCTGTATCCAAGGCTTCTATGCATAGTGAGTCTAGGTATAGCTTTAGATCTAGGGCTCCTTATAGGTCACAGGGGTCCTCTTGGAGGGCTTAGCTAGTGCTTAGATGCACTTTTTGTATATGAGCCTTGGTGCTCCATTGTATGTAGCCTTTGGGCACTCATTGTATATGCAATATTTATACATATATATACATGGCTTTTACTTTTTGTGTTATGTTTTTTTGTAAATTATTTTTGTAGAATGCATGTTTATATGGATGATTAATGCAAGTGGAAATGTATGGATGATAAGTAAAAATGTATGGATGATTAATGCAAGGTATGGAATGCAAATGTTCTAATGATCATTTATAGTTTAGATTTTGCTTGGCCATGTTCTAGCATTGTTGTTTAATCAGGGGCACCAAACTTGGTGGTGTATGATGTGGATGAGTCATGAAATGATATGGATGTTGATATGGAAGAAGAATGGATGTTGATATGGAAAACTGATTATTTTGCAAAGACTCAGATATACTAGTGGCATCAAACAAACTCACTAAAACTACCTAATTCCTTTAGGTCTAAATGTGTGTGCAGTGAATTCATTTACTGAATCAAGAGCATGGTAATGACTCGAGGTAATCAAATACCAATGTGTGTACAAATGATTTCATTAACTCATCTTGAGTAAATTGGGCGTGACCTATTATGGATGAAACCAAGAAGCTAGCTTGTCCTTATATGCGATCATAGGTCTCTTTGAAAGAGACGTGTCACCATGCATGAGTGTACTCCACTACCAATCAAGCATATATAGCTTTGATGGAGGCTAACTCCATAGTCCAAGGATTTGATCTCTTATATTTTGGGGATGACTACCTAACCGTTTGACTGGAAATGTAGTACGATCCTTACAACCCAATGATTAGTGGTGTGTGATGTGTAAAATATTTAGAGTTTTTGTTAGGTATTTTTTCCTACTCTTTCTTCTTATTTTTTGTATTTATGATAGTGGTGAAAACCACTATTTTTGTGGACTATTTTGCATGATGGGACATGCGAGGATTACCCTTTTCACTTCGAGGTTCAAACCAAGGATGGTGTTTTCCCTCTTTGACACAAGATGTTTTTAAGATGTGAAATTGTGGTTGGTTCAAGAATTTTTTGAAGTCAATTTCTAGAACTCGAGATTTTCTTAGTGAATATGTGTAATGGTCTTAAAAAAAATCGACATGTAGTTGTGGTTTGCTTAAAACACTAGGAGTGGTTGAGTGACCGAAAACACCTAGGAATTATGGACATATGGAGGCAAGTAGTAATTTGGTTTGGTGGAATGTTGTGGATGATGTTGTGAAGGTACCCCTGATTAAGGCAACATGACTTTATTGGATCAATTAAGACCTTGAACTTAATAAATGATCCCTACTATGAAATGTGAAATGGTAATGGAATTTGTGAAATATTATTTGTGAAATGGAATGTATGAATGCAATTATTTTAAATGAAATGTGTGAAAATGAAATGCAATGCAAATAAATTGTAATATATTTGAATGAAATGTGTGCAAATGAAATGCAATATTTTTGTATGAAATGTGTGCAAATGAAATGTAATATTTTTATTTATTAGCCATGTACATGTACATATATAAATCACATTATGCATAGAATGCTATCAAGTGTATAACATTAAGTGGTTCAGGTTCTTCCTCTCCCTCTAGACTAGCAAGCCTATAAGTACCTTTACCCACTTTTTGAGTGATAATGTATGGACCCAAAAAATTAGTCATTAATTTATCATGAAGATGCGGTAATGCATTGGTATTTTATTGATTCTCTTCAAGGACAAGATCTCCTACTTGGAATTCATGTAGATGAACTTTGGCATTATCAGCACACTTTAGGCAATCTTGATAAACTCATAAATTCTCTAAAGCATTGACTTGTCTCTCATCAAGAAGTGTGAGTTGGTCAAGAAATGCTTGTCTAGCAGTGTCGTCATCTATAAATTCTTGCAATGAAATTTGTGAGGGGATCTCAAGTTCAAGAGGCATGATTGCCTCAACTCCATAGACCAATGAAAATGGTGTTGCCCTAGTAGGCATGCGAATGCTTGTTCGATAAGCCCATAATGCCAAGGAAATTTTGGTATAACAATCTCTATAATTTTTGTTGACCAGTTTATTGAGAATAGCAATTAAGGTCTTGTTGGTAGCCTTAGCTTGTCCATTGGATTGTGGGTAATAAGGAGTCAATAAACTGTGTTGGATGTTATATTTCTCGCATTGGATGTTATATTTCTCGCAAAGTGCTCAAACATCCTTGTTCTTGAAAGACTTGCCATTGTTAGAGATAATTTTTATGGGATACCAAAATGAGGCTTTAAGCCTCCACTCCTTTATCTTTTCGATGGTTGTCGAATAAAACAAAAATTATTCTTTTATTTGCACATAGATCGTGAAAATTTGCAAGCACTCACAATGTGAATCGATTGAAGGTACAACCTTAGGCAACCAAATGCACATGGTATTTATACCATTGTGCCATCTCCCTTTGGACATCGACAGAGGGGGAAAATGCATATGACGTCGGTGTTAATTAAACCTTTGCCCTTATAACCCTAACCTTAGGGTTAATTAAATTAAATTATAAATTAATTTATAATTAATTTAACAACTTTAGGTCTTAACATTAGACCTTTAAAATTATAATAAAATATTAAAATGTTATTTTTCTTGGGCTTTCATATTGCTCCTTTAGACCTTATTTGACCATCTTGAATATTATAATAAGGGATATTATAATATTATTTTCCTTAGGCCTAGAGCAATCTTTCTCTTGCACTGCTTACTAAAACTGACTCTTGACATCCTTCCTTTTGTACCGCTCACTGAAACTGACTCTTGACATCAATGACAACAAACCTTGCTCATATTTCCAACAAAGGGTGTGGTGAGGTAGGCTCCATGGAGTAGAGGAGATGGTGAAGATAGAGATAATGTGGAGGAGACTCTAGATGGACCTCCAGATTGGAGTGAGGAGGATTGGGTGAGTTTGAAGCAGCAGGTGGTAGAGCATGATGCGATGGTGATGGATCTGGATGAGAGGATCATGAGGCTCCATGCAGAGCTGCTAGAGATGGAGTTTCATCATAATATTGACATAGTGCACCTTCGGTCTCAACATAGGTATATTGATTCTTTGGAGGATAGGTTGATGGAGCATCATATTCCACTTCCTAATCCTCTTACCTCATCTGTATTCAAGGCTGCTAGGCATAGTGAGTCTAGGTATAGCTTTAGATCTAGGGCTCCTTCTAGGTCACAGTGGTCCTCTTAGAGGGCTTAGCTAGTGCTTAGATGCACTTTTTGTATATGAGCCTTGGTGCTCCATTGTATGTAGCCTTTGGGCACCCATTGTATATGCAATATTTATACATATATATATACATGGCTTTTACTTTTTGTGTTATGTTTTTTTGTAAATTATTTTTGTGGAATGCATGTTTATATGGATGATTAATGCATATGATATATTATGGATGATTAATGCAAGGTATGGAATGCAAATGTTCTAATGATCATTTATAGTTTAGATTTTGCTTGGTCATGTTCTAGCATTGTTGTTTAATCCGAGGCACCAAAATTGGTGGTGTATGATGTGGATGAGTCAAGAAATGATATGGATTTTGATATGGAAGAAGATATGGATATTGATATGGAAAACTGACTGTTTTGCAAAGACTCAGCTATACTAGTGGCATCAAACAAACTCACAAAAACTACCTAATTCATTTAGGATCAAATGTGTGTGCAGTGAATTCATTTACTGAATCAAGAGCATGGTAATGACTCGAGGTAATCAAATACCAATGTGTGTACAAGTGATTCCATTAACTCATCTTGAATAAATTCGGTGTGACCTATTATGGATGAAACCAAGAAGCTAGCTTGTCCGTATGTGCGATCATAGGTCTCTTTGAAAGAGACGTGTCACCACGCATGAGTGTACTCCACTACCAATCAAGCATCTATAGCTCCGATGGAGGCTAACTCCATAGTCCAAGGATTTGATCTCTTAGATTTTGGGGATGAATACCTAACCGTTTGACTAGAAATGTAGTACGATCCTTACAACCCAATGATTAGTGGTGTGTGATGTGTAAAATATTTAGAGTTTTTGTTAGGTATTTTTCCCTACTCTTTCTTTTATTTTTTTGTATTTATGATAGTGGTGAAAACCACTATTTTTGTGGACTATTTTGCATGATGGGACATGCGAGGATTACCCTTTTCACTTCGAGGTTTAAACCAAGTATGGTGTTATCCCTCTTTGACACAAGATGTTTTTAAGATGTGAAATTGTGGTTGGTTCAAGAATGTTTTGGAGTCAATTTCTAGAACTCGATATTTTCTTAGTGAATATGTGTAATGGTCTTTAAAAAAATTGACATGTAGTTGTGGTTTGCTTAAAACACTAGGAGTGGTTGAGTGACCGTAAACACCTAGGAATTATGGACATATGGAAGCAAGTAGTAATTTGGTTTGGTGGAATGTTGTGGATGATGTTGTGAAGGTACCCCTAATTAAGGCAACATGACTTTATTGGATCAATTAAGACCTTGAACTTAATAAATTATCCCTACTATGAAATATGAAATGGTAATGGAATTTGTGAAATGTTATTTGTGAAATGGAATATATGAATGCAATTATTTTTAAATGAAATGTGTGCAAATGAAATGTAATGTTTTTAAGTGAAATGTGTGCAAATGAAATGCAATATTTTTGTATGAAATGTGTGCAAATGAAATATAATGTTTTTATGTATTAGCCATGTATATGTACATATATATAAATCACATTATGCATAGAATTATCTCAAGTGTATAACATTAAGTGGTTCATGTTCTTCCTCTCCCTCTAGGCTGGCAAGCCTATAAGTACCTTTACCCACTTTTGAGTGATAATGTACAGACCCAACCAATTAGCCATGAATTTATCATGAAGATGTGGTAATGCATTGGTATTTTGTTGATTCTCTTTAAGGACAAGATCTCCTACTTAGAATTCATGTAGATGAAATTTGGCGTTATAAGCACGCTTTAGGCAGTCTTGATAAACTCGTAAATGCTCTAAAGAATTGACTCACCTCTCATAAAGAAGTGTGAGTTGGTCAAGATGTGCTTGTCTAGTAGTGTCATCATCTATGAATTCTTGTAAAGAAAATTTTGAGGGGATCTCAAGCTTAAGAGGTATGATTGCCTCAGCTCCATAGACAAATGAAAATTTTGTTTCCCAAGTAGGCATGCGGAAGCTTGTTCGATAAGCCCATAATGCCAAGAAAATTTTGGTATACCAATATCTATGGTTTTTGTTGACCAGTTTCTTGAGAATAGCAATTAAGGTCTTGTTGGTAGCCTTAGCTTGTTCATTGGATTGTGGGTAATAAGGAGTCAAGAAACTGTGTTGGATGTTATATTTCTCACAAAGTGCTTGAACATCTTTGTTCTTGAAAGACTTGCCATTATCAGAGATGATTTTCGAGGGATACCAAAATGACAAGTGATATGGTGAAGTATGAACTCCACAATTATAGGTCCTATTGTTTTGGTTAGAGGAATTACCTCAACCCATTTTGTGAAGTATTCAGTGGATGTGATGATAAATGTATGTTGTCTCGAGGAAGGAGGTAAGATTTTTCCAATTAAATCTAGATCCCATTGTGAAAAGGTCCAAATGCTTTGATTAGGCTATAAATCTTGTGATGGCACATGAGTTAAATTAGCATGTTCTTGACATTGCTAATAATGTTTGACATAAGTGCAACAATATCGTTCCATGGTGGGCTAAATAATAAACCATGCGTAGAATACGCTTTACGATGGCCATCCCACTAAAATGACCACCACAAGTACCATCATGAGATTTAGCTATAGCTCTTTGTGCCTCGACAACTTTGAGATATCGAATGAGGATTTCATCATAACCACGTTTATATAACCAAAAAAAACAAGCTACTTTTTGCTTGAAAGTGTTTTTTGTAGTTCGAGACATGTCATATGGGAGTGTTACAAACTTGAGAAAGGCTACTATCTGGCTTGACCAAGGCTTATATGGATCCGACTGGATGAATCAAACATCCTTTTCATCCTTATATTCAGCATGAATAATTACAGATTTAGAGATCATTTAAATAATAAGGGATTGTACCTCTCCTAAGGAGTCTTTTAGAATCAATGATCTAAGGGAGACCATTGCATCTGCAAATATATTAGTCGAATGTGGCAAAATATTGATTTCATACCAATCAAACTTAGAGGGCAATTTCATTGGTACTTCATGGTAAATTTTAATGGTAGGTTCTTTACATTGGTATTCTCTATTGATTTGCTTGACAACAAGTTGAGAATCACCAAATATCTTGATATGCTTTATACCCATAGTTATAGCTGATTGAAGACCTAAGATTAAGGCTTCATACTCTGCAGTGTTGTTTGTGCATTGGAAGTCAAGTTTGAATGATAAGGGGATAGGTATCCCTTGGGGTGTATAAAATATGACTCCAGCACCTTGAAATTTCTTGTACTTAGAGCCATCAAATAATAGTGTGATATCAACATCTTCCTCTAAAATAACATCTTCTTCTTGTTCGGTGACAATGAATATCAAATCATCTGGGATCTCAATAATGAAGGGATGATCACTAGGTAGTGGAGCTTTTACAAGTTGATTGGCTATAACCTAGCCTTTAATGGATTTTTGGCTAATGAACTCAAGGTTAAATTTAGTTTGAAGCATTATCCATTTAGCGGTGCAGTTGTTATTGTAAGTGTGAGACATCATATAACATAGAGGATTTTATCTAGCTATGACATATGTTGTGTGACTAAGCATGTAATGTCGAAGTTTCCCAGTGGTAAAAACCACTGCTAAGCACAATTTTTCTACGTAAGCGTATTTAGTTTCATAGCTTACCAATGTTTGACTAATGTAATAGACAACTTGCTCTCGATTTTCTTCATTCTTTTGTGCAAGCATTGTCCCTAATGCAAATTCCATTGTTGAAACATAAATATAGAATGAGACCCGCAGACGAGGAGTTAAGACTAGTAGGGAAGCTAGGTATTGCTTAATGTTATCAAAGGCTTTTTGGCACTCATATATCCAATAAAATGGCACCCCATTTTGTAATAGGTGATTTAATGGTTTGCATTTGTCAAAATGTTGCGCAATAAAACAACGAATTGATTGGATATTTTCTTGTAAACTATACAATTCCTTTAAGTTTTTTGGGAGAGGCATCCATGATAGCCTTGACCTTGTTTGGGTCCACCTCAATGCCTATTTTGGAGAAAATGAGCCCTATTAGTTTGCTAGAGGTAACACCAAAGATATATTTCTTAGGGTTCAATATTACATTATGCTCTAAAATTCAATCAAAGAATTTTTCCAATACACCAATGTGCTCTTGTCGAATTTTAGATTTTTCCAAGAGATCATCCACATAGTCTTCGATAATTTTATGCATATAGTCATGGAAAATGTATTTAATGGTATGTTGATAAGTGGCACATACATTTTTAAGGCCAAAGTGCATCACCTTGTAACAAAATGTTTCCCAAGGTGTAGTGAATGTTGTTTTGTGTTGATCATTAGGAATTATTCAAAAACATTGATACTTTTGTCGACACTTGCACTGACCATGAAAAGCTTTCTCTCATGGATGATTTTTTAGGATAATCAATAGATAAATCCCACAATAATATCTCATCATACATTCACTACACCTTGAAATTTATAAGAGAAAGCATTTGGGACATGCTTTATTAAGATCTCAAAAGTTAGTGCAAACGTGTATCACTCGATTAAGCTTACGAATGGGAACCATGTTTGAGAGCCACTTAGGATATTTAATGGGTACAATAAAACCCACATCTAATATCTTTTGGAGCTCTTATTTGACCAAGAGGGCAATGGTGGGATGCATCCTTCTAAGTTTATGTTTGATCGATTTAGCATCAAGATGTAAGGTGATATTATGAACAACCAAGTTAGGGTCAAGACCAGGCATATATTTGTAGGACCATGCAAAAATTCCCTTCTTCCTCTTGAGGAGAGCAATTAATTGCTCTTGTTCATCTTTGGATAATTTTTTTCCAAGTTTGATAATTTGGGGATTGTCAGCGTCTAAACTAAGGTTCACATCAATGGTATCTTCAATGGATATTATTCCTCAATTTTATGGGGAGTTGGTATCAGATGAATGTCATCTAATATGTCATCAAACTCTTCTAACTTATCCTCATCTATTTCTACCTATAAAACCTCAGGATTCGAATGTGAAGGTGAAGGTGAAGATGAAGGGGATGGAGGAATGTAGTTGGCTGAACCCCTTAACAATTCCTTGAACAAGACAAACTTGGATAAGGATGGAGGTGAAGATATCCGATCTATATCAATGAGTCTTACGTTAATTGGAATTGGTTTTACCAAATCATATGGATTATGGAGTGGGGTGAATAAGTCAACAGGATTCATGTTGACTTAAGGGAAAAAGGATGAGGTGAAATGGATGGTATGGATGGAGCCTAAGAACCGATTCTAGGGCCCTGGTAAACCTGGACAGTAGCAAGAAACACAAATAAATGCACTTAACTAAATGTTATATACATGCAATGCAAAAAAAATATGTTTTTGTTTGATTTTTTTTTTGTAGTTGTGAAAACCGCTATACATATATTATGAGTTTTGCTGATGAGATGGATTAACTAGATGGAGGTGGTGGTTCATCGGTAGGTGTGGCTTGCTCTTGTAGAAGAAGAAAGTGAAATATGGCTCATGAATGGGGAAAATTCTAAGATAAAACTCATCATGTTCAGTTTTGGGAATGATGGGCTCTGATTCCTCTTTAGATTCATCAGAAGTTATTGACATGAGTTTGAATTCTTCATAGATTTCATTGTCAAAGTCATCAGGATGGAGGGATTCTTCTCCTAAATTTAGATTAAGCCCTTTGGAATGCTTTTTCAAGAGAATAGGTTGTGGAAACTAGAGTGTAACCTAATACTGAATGGCCATGTGTTTCTCCATATAGAACATCAATAATGTCATGCATTCCCTATTCATGTAGTCCTAAACAAAATCCCTACCAATTAACTATTTAAAAATAACAGGATGGAAATCTTGACATGTTTTATATATTGGCAAGTGTTGGTTCTTGGGGTTTTTCTATGGGAGCTATATTGGATGAAGAATCAATCCCCTTGTATACAAAATTTATGTTGTTGGGAGCTGAACCCATGTCATATACTGCTCCTATAGATAAAGGTGGGTCACGCAGGTGACCGAAATTCTTAGTAGTTGGAATGGTGAGCAGTGTAACTGTGATATCTTGGACCACATATTCACCAATACCAGGATTAGTTAGGTGGACCTCGACTTGGGATTATGTGGAAGGATCATGGTTGGATAATGGTTCGAGAAATTGTGGAGATGAAGATGTCTCACAATCTGTCAACTCAAATTATGAAACATTGGTTGATGGAGATGGATTGGATTGGAAAGGTTGTTGGATGGATGATGATGACATGGAAGGTAAATTTTTGGAAGGTGATGATGTTGATGATGTGGATTGACTTGACCACATGTGCATGTAGTGAATGATGAATATGATGGGGGCATGGAAGATTGGTGGGGATTGGTGATAAGGAGCTCCTTAGGAATGGAAGATTTTGATGAAGAAATGGAAGAAGTGGTAGATGTATTTGGTAATGGTGATAGAAAAATGTGGGTGGAAGGAAGCATGGATTCATAAGGATTTGAGATAAAATTACAATACTTAAATGGTTCGACATCCGCTAGTATGCAATGTACTTATCCCTCATGAATGTATTTTAGGCATTGATGTAGTATAGAGGGGACACATCTCATATCCCTCGTCTAAGGTCTTCCAAGGAGTATATTGTACACCATGGATCCTTCCAAGATGTGGAACATAGTGTGCAATATTTTAACCCCCACTTTGATGGGCAAAACAACAGTGCCAATTGTGAAACAAAAAGCATCATTGGATGCTTTTAGGGTGAAATATGACTTAATGATATGAGATGGAGGAAGGTTAAGATGATGAAGGGTAGACGTGGTGATGATATTAATGGAGGAACTGGTATCAATTATAACTCTTTTGAAATGCTTCTTGTCAATTAGATCCATGATGTGCAATGGAGAATCTACTGATTTTGATGAGATTGGCTTAATCTCAAAGTCATAAAATGTAATGGAAGGCTCCATGCATGTTTGAATGCTCCCTATAAATTTGTTGAAGGCATTAACATCTTGATATTGTAATTCAATGGATTTTAGAATTTCCATTAATGCCTCACGATGTGGGGGATATTGTTGAATTAGCTCATATATATACATTTATTGTTAATACATAAAAAAAACATAAAATTTTTGCACAAAATAAAAAGAGCCTCCAAGTGGGATTTACCTCAGAAAATTGCAATCCAGCATCAGCTTTTGCCCCTACATCCACTCCCTCCACCACCATAGCTTTTGCACCCACCTTTCTTTACCTCACTCCACTCCACTCCACCTCACTCTCCTAGATGTAGCTTCGCAAATTCACAAATACAACAATGAGCTCCATCTTCACCCTGAAAGCTATTTATAGCTGCTTCAAGCACCTTGAAATGCCCATGGGTGTTTCCTAATAAATTGAAGTGTCCCGAGGTGTTTTGCAAGCATCCAAATACCTATGAGTGTTTGTGCATGCGGTAAGCACCACCCGACGTCTAGCATCAAAATGACAAGAAACATCAAATCAATGCAAAACAGTGGCTTACCCCCATAAAATCACTCCAAATTTCATACATGCATCCATTTCATCATATTATCAAGTTTTGTGAAGGTCCAAACCAATTTGGATGCATAATTTTTGTTTGCACCCAAAAAGGAGCAAAATCACTTATCAAATTCAAAAGCACTCTAAAACAGTTCAAAATTTCACAAAATATCCATAATCATCATTATCATAATCAATAATTCACTTTCACATAATTTCCAATCATAAATAATGACATTTTCATATTTTCCAAGTTCAAACAACATTCAAGTGAACCTTGTATCTAGTGGTTTATTTTATCTACTTGGCGATTGTAGCAATTTGCATCCATGCAATTTGGTAAGATGAATAAATTACCATAAGGACACTTGGCCATATTCATCATTCACTATCTCATTGCTAAAAAAAAAATATCACATTTGGTACTTCACATTTTGCATGAAACCTTTCCAAGAATAACTTGTACAAAATCTATCATTGATGGCCTAGTTCATGGGGCTTAAAACATGGACAAAATCACATTTAATCATTTCACATATCCTTGAAAGTCATCATGGTGATTGGTCTTAGCTAGGGTGATTGGTTTTGATCATAGGAATTATCTAACTATCACTAGTTGACCCTTCAAAGTTGACTATTTTTATCTTTGCATCTTCATCTTTGCATATCAATGATGCCCAAAGGCACATTCTTTAGCAGCATTGAATCACCCCAAATTTGGGGCAACCACATTTGGTTTTGATTTTCCCACAATGGGATACATCTTACATGATCATGGCATCTACACTTGGCAAAAAACCCTTCATCTGTTAGGGAAAAAATAGAATCAATCATTTGCATCTTCCAACAACCCCCTTCTCACAGTTGGGACAAAAACGGTATCACATTTACATCAGGCATATTGTCCACAATCACACCATTCACTCACACAATCATTTGCACTCATTTATCAATTGGCTCATGAGATTCATTCACAAAATCATTCACAAATTAAGGGGGCAAGCTTCGTAAATCAAAATTCTTTTGTCTCCAAACTCATGTCCACATCTCAACAAAGTTGCTTCTGCATCAGGCCAAAACAGGTGTCGTGTTTTTGCACTGCATTGTGTTTCATGCAATGTAGTACAAAAAATGGCATCTGTAGACACCAAAATCTAGCCACTTGCCATCCATCCATGTCTTCCTGTTATTTTTACCCATTTATTTACATATATTTAGATATATTTTTTTAATATATATTAAAATATTAATATTTAATATTATATTTTATATATATTTAATAAATGTATATATGTGTGTGTGTAAATTAATCCCAGCCATCCATCTTGTTTTAATCCCAGCCATTCATATGTCGTGATCCATACCACATACCCAAATTTAATCTCTACCCTCCATCACATTTTAATCTTGACCACGCAAATTATGTCATAAAAACCCTAATGTGCCCTAGGTGAGATTATAAGTAGGAGTCATTTTGATGGCTCAACCCCAGAGTTTTTTATCCTAAGTCACCTGAGTTTTTTGTATTTCCTCGCATCCTTGCCTTCGCTTTCACTCATCCTTGCCCTTACATCTACCATTGGATCCATCGCCATAGCCCTCGCTTGAAGTAGATTTGCTTCTGTAGACTTTACTTCAACCCTTGAACGCCTCTCCACTACTCCTGAGAACCCATACACTACTTTTGAACGTCTTTTCTACCATTCTCGAGAACCTCTAGGTGCTTTTCATCATCCCCGAACATCCATGGGCATTTTTTGTTGCCATCGAGCACCTGCGAGCATTTTAGACCATATTTTTGCAACCCTACTAACCCTTGGGTGCCGCTAGGGCATTGTCACACCATTTTCTTGCAACAACTATTACAGACCAGAGAAAGCAAGTGAATCAGGTAAATCCAGTATTGATTTATTTCATTTCATGTATTTTTATATTTTGCTCACTTTCTTTATATTGTATAGCTAGGGTTTGTATTAATTCCTGAGGGTCTTACACTATGGAGCACTCACAATTGCTACTAACTTGTTTACTATCTTTTGTGTGCATATCTAAAGATACTACACCTACATTGTGCAGTTACTTAAGTTGAAGTGGCCCAGTATTGGATAACATGAAGCCCACTCACCTCTTTTGGTATCAAAAGCGAGTTTGAAGACGCCACCAACACTGTTTACTAGGATTTCGAAGAACCCTAGTATTGTAATATTTTGTATCAAAAGAAATCAAATTTTTTATTGTAACATTGGAGATTTGAGGCTCCCCCCATATCAAAAAAATTATCTCTTTTGTGCAATATTGTCTCTTGGTTTCATTTATATGTTATATTTGGTGTTTCATTTTTGCATCTACAAACGATGATCACAGTGGTGGTGGTGTCTTCAAACTCACTTTTGATCCCAACAGAGATGAGTGGACTTCGTGCTATCCAATACTAGGCCACTTCAACTTAAGCAGCTGCACAACGTAGGTGTAGTATCTCTAAATTTACATACAAAATATAGAAAATAATTCAATAGAAATTATGAGGGCTCCACAATGTGAGACCCTCAAGAATTAATACAAACCCTAGCTATGCAATATAAATAAAGTGAGAAAAATATGGAAATACATGAAATGAAATAAATCAATATTTGATTTACCTTGTTTACTTGCTATTCTTCGATCTATAATAGCTTTTTCAAGAAAATGGTGTGACGATACCCTATCGACACCCAAGGGTTAGTAGGGTTGCAAAACTCCAGTTTGAAACACCCACAGGCACTCGATGTTAGCAAAAAATACCCGTGGATGCTTGAGTATGGAAAAAAGTGCCCAGAGGTGCTTGAGAATGATAGAAAGGGTATTCGGTAGTATAATATGGGTGCTTAGGAGTATCAAAGAGGCGTTCGGGGGTTGAAGCAAAGTCTACAAAAGCAAATATACTTCAGGAGAGGGCTATGGTGATGAATGTAGCGGTAGATGTAAGGGCAAGGACGAGCGAAAGTGAAGGAAAGGATGCGAGGAACTCTAGAAAACTCAGGTGACTTAGGACAAAAAACTTAAGGGTTGAGCCATCAAAATGGATCCTACTTATAATCTCACCTAGGACACATTAGGGTTTCGATAACATAATTTGTGCAATCAATATTAAAACATGACGGAGGGTAGAGATTAAATCTGGGCATGTGGCATGGATCAAGGTGGATGAATGGTTGGGATTAAAACAAGATGGATGGTTGGGATTAATTTACATATATATACATTTATTAAATATATATATAATATAATATTAAATATTAATATTTTAATATATATTAAACAAATATACCTAAATATATGTAAATAAATGGGTAAAAATGGTGGGAAGATTTGGATGGATGACAAGTGGCTAGATTTTGGTGTCTACATTAATTAAAAACTATTTGATATAAATTTCTATGTTGATAATCCTTTGGGTAAGGTTATCTTCCTAAATAATTTTGTTGCATCATGAGAACCTATATATTTTTGAAGTAATTTGTTTACCCAATTCTTTCCTTGATATTTGAAGAATCTCCATCCAAGTTTTTTCCCTAATGCCAAACTTATAAGTCTGAAATTCTACAAACCTGCTTCTCTAATTTTATTTCCTTTACAAACCCTATCTAACTTACAAAGAGAAAACCTATTTTTTTCTCACATCCTTTCCAAAGAAAGTCTTTGAATTTTATCAACTTTTGATGTTGTACCTACTAGCAATCTTGAAAGTGGCATCATATAAATAGGTATGTATTGTAATGTAGTCTTTATGAGTTGTAGCCTTCTTGTCATGGTTATGAACTTACCTTTCCAACTTACCAAACAAGATTTCATTCTATCCAAACAAGAGACCCACAACTCCTTTTTATTTTTTAATGATACAAATGAATACCCAAGTAGGTTGATGGATTTTTTTTAATTTTAAATCCTAAAATATTCATAATAATTCATTGTAAATCTAAGGCAGTGTTAATAAAAAAATCATGAGTTTTGCATTATTGTCGAATGGCCTTCTCATAGATTGATAATATTGATTTAAACTCCACAACCTCATTGATTGAGGAATGACCCAAAATAAAAGTATTATCAACAAATTGGAGATGAGATTCAAAGGGATCATTTTTTGTGACTTGGAGAAAACTCTCCCTAGTGCCTCCACAAGAATAATAAATAGATAAGAAGATAATGGATCATATTAACAGATTTCACAAGATGACTTAAAGTAAACAACAAGAGAATCATTGATTAAAATATAATGTCTTGCAATTCTATAACAATATTTAATCCATTCACACCAAGTATAATCAAAACCAAACTTCTTGATTGTTTGAATCATCAGTGATCGTTATGTTTTATTTTTTTTTGGAAACCGGGTGAGGGAAGAAAGTAGAGAGGGGAGGGCTCTGGTCCCTCCCCTGCTCCCCCTCCCATGGCTCCTGGTTCCTGCCCAGTTCCTGGCTCAACCCAGGTCATCCCTCCCGGGGAGTGGTTCACTATCTGTGCCCCTCCCGACCGGCGAGGGTTTCCTTGGTTGTTTTTTCGGACTGGTGCTTCCCAGGGATCCCTGTTTGGTTGGGGATCCCTTCCCTTTTTCCCTCAGGCTTCCCCCTGGGGTTTTTTGCAGGTTATTCGCATGGATCTGGTCCCTTGCGTTTCTCGGTGCGATGGAGGTGATGGTTTAGGGTTTGGACAGCTTCCCCTTTTTCTTGTGAATCCTCGGCGGGCTCTGTGCTTGGACGAGATTCTTGGTCCCTGCTGTTGGGATCCTCTTCTATTTTCTCGAGGCGGGTTCTTTGTGGTGCAACTCTTTGGTCACTTCCTGATGGGCCGGATCCTCTCTCGTGTCGGGTCGTCGACTTCCTCGCAGGATGGCTCTCGCTGAACGGAATGTTTTCCTGGTGGGCGGGATGGTTTCTCCACAGGGCGGGATCCGCCAAATCCGCCAGTTTTCCCGTGAGGCGGGATCCTTTCTTTTCTGTTGGTTTCCCGGATGGTGGGATTTCCCTATTGCTTCCCGCTAGGCGGGACTGTGGTTTTGACTGCTTCCCGCGAGGCGGGATTTTATTGTAACGGTTTTTCTTTGCTTCTCGCTCGGGCGGGATCTTCTCGATGGTGGTTTTTGGCTACTCCCCGCCGGGCGGGATCTCCAAAACTACTTCCTTTCTTATTTGTTTGTTTCCCGCCGACAGGGATTATTTCATGCTTATCGTTACCGCCGGGCGGGATTTCTGTTTTGGTGTTCAGTTTCAAGGGATTGATGCCCTAGGCCCATTGCTTATGTAATCAGGTTTTTTTTAGGGGTTACGTTTTCTGTAATAGGCTTATACATAAAGCCAGGAGGCATGATGCAAGGCTGATTTTGTACATAAGGTTTTGGGATCCTCTATAAAAACCCTTTTTTAATCTACTATAATAATTACCAAAAAAAAAAACCAAACTTCTTGAGAATACCATGTAGAAAATTCTAAGAAATCATATCATATGCTTTATTCATATCTAATTTCATAAGCATGTTTACTTTTTTCATAGAATGAAGAGAATGTATTGCCTCTTATAAAATTATTATACCATCAATAATTTGTTTACCATAAACAAAACCACCTTATTCCTCTAAGATAACACAATTTAGAGCATCTTTCAACCTGTTTGCCATGATTTTTAAAATGATGTTATAAATCATATTACAAAGGTTTATTGGATGAAAACTATCAAAATATTTTATCTCACATTTCCTACAAATCAACATAATAAAATTGGTATTGATATCACTTATTATAGGTTTTCTTTTCTAGGCCTCTTCAACCATAATTGGCATATCACTCTTCAATAAATCCCAAAAAGCTTGAAAGAAAACTATAGAAAATCCATCAAAGCTAGGTGTTTTATTAGTATGGAAAGGCAAAACTACTTCATATAGCTTCTCCATGGATATCTTCTTCATTGAGCTTTCATTTTGTCCTTGTGTGATAATTGATGGAATGTTTTGCAAAAGCTTATCTTGTGCCTCCTTATCTTGCCCAATATCTAATAAAATATTTTTGAAATAATTAATTGCTTCCTTCCTTATATCTTCTTCATCCTCAATATTTCTTCCATCTAGAGTTAAAATATTTTTGATGTGACGAAAAGAAAAAATTATTTTTGTTGTAGCATGATTTTTTTTATTTCTATCTCCTTTGAGTCATTTCTCACTATATTTTTAGAACCAATATGTGATGGAATTCACAATGCTTTATAGAAATGAACCAAAGTAAGACATGCACTCAAATATTCTATAGAAAATAAAAGATATGAAAAGGAATCATGTGCCAGTGTGAACCATAAACAATCATTATCTATAGATAATATTAAACAATGATAAAAAATGAGGAATGTGAGGGGGTATTTATAACAATACCAAAACCTAAAATTACATCATAAAGTTTAACTTAAGTTGAAATAAGTGGGCTTTAGGTTAATTACAAATATTAAATAAGGTTTAACCATAACAAGGTTAACCATGGCCCATTGGGATTACATGATAAAATATTACAAATAATAAATGCATTGCACAAATAAATGCCCTTAGACTTCCAATATATTGTACAATGTTGACCCTTGGCCATGAAGTTGATTATAATTTCAACACCCCCTCATAATCTAAATTGAGGGACTAAGAAGAGAATACATTAGTGACCATAATATCTTCTCCCCCAAAATGGATGCTCTAGTGGGTCTCTGCAATTGAGGCAAATCTATTCGAATCTCCCTCATCATCTAGAATATTTCCACCTGACTTTAAAAACTTAGCTTCAATATTTTGTAGCTTTAGCAAGTAATTCTTCATTGAATATCCCTCTCTTTTACAATATTTGTAAGTGGTATTTGATTTATTTGAATACTTAGCCTTACTAAAGGACCTTGGTTCTTAGACTTCTTAGACTTGAATTCCTTTGTGTGAGCCTATATTTAAGGAGATCTACCACCATAATTCCACATTGCAAACTAAAAATAAAATAGGAGAGAAAAATCTAATTTAGAGTAAGAGTCTTTTGAGATTCTAAGAACATAGGAATCATATGAACCATAAGAGATGAAATCTAAAAGGAAGAAGAGAGAATAAGAAGGGTAATCTTAATGTATTCTACATCATCTTTCTTTTCACCTCAAGAAGATGCAATATATTCCCTTAAAGCCTTGAATTTCACAATATAGTTTTCAATGTTATCAAGTTTAGCTAGCTTAAGAGTAGAAAACTCTAATTCCAAGTGATTTGCTTTAGTAGTATTAACCTTTCCAAAAAAATTATACATCTTTGTTCATACCTTGATAGGATCACTCTCTTGTTTTATATGAAAAAACAAATATGGTTCAATCAGCAAGGAAAATAAACATAAAATCTCTTCTACCTTATGGTGTCAAACTTCATCATCAATAACAATAACTTTATCCTCTTCAAATATGCACCACAATTTCTTACTTCATGGTGGGTCGATCATTTTAGTTGACCAAATACTATAATTTTACCTATTAAGATGAGTAACTAGGGCTTTGTGGTCCATCTTACACAATCTAACCCTTAACACCATAATAGGTCCATGAACTGCTATTACCAATGTGTAGATATTAAAAAATCATATGATTTGAAATAAAATGGCTCAAAATGCTTTCATATGCAAAAGTTATGCTTTTTGAGATATTTGATGTAATGAAACCCAAAAAATAAAAAAGTAAAGCCTTTAATCTTAGAAAAGTAGTAGCCAATTTTGACTTGCCACTTGATGAGCCTTGATTCACTAGAGTACTCCAATCCACTTTTGTCACCTCATCTCTTCTGATTTACCATATCATTGCCACTTACCTAATTCTAATTGGTTTACAATAGACACACACACACACAAACGCATATATATAATTACCATATGACAAAAAAATACCACATCAACTAGTATTTCCAAATGCTCTGCAAGTTTTAAAATTCTCCATCATGAGGTTTGAACCTGATCCTCTATTTGCCTAAGGCCCTTGGTCTAACCAAGGTAACAAGGCACATCTTTGACATCTTAAAATAATGTCACTTATACTTCTTCATTCTTGAGGTGTTAACGACAAAATATGAGGGCCACGAGCCTTGAATTCATGACCTGCCCACTCTAAGAAACTTATAATTTACTATATAATAAACTATCCACACATTATTGTTGGGATAATTTTAGCCATTGTCTCATAGAAGCAACGTACTAGATCATGATGAAAGAGCAAAAGATGTTGTTATTGGGTTTTTAACATGGAACCTCCACCCACCCAAGCTTTAAAGCAAGCCATGCTAGTTTTCGACCCATGTAAACAGCAGGAGATCAAAATTTTCTATAGTTTTTTAACCATTGTCTTTCCAAAAATATCACCTAAAAATGTGTCATGTAGGGAATGGAACCTTTGTCTCCTTGGCATCTTGATAAACTTTCATGTGGTCAATATCTCACCTTATCAATGCTATAAAAAATAATAGTCATTATCTTGATAAGACTATCATGTCCTACTAGAAAGGAAAGGGACAGCTACAAAGTGCGTGAACCTATAAGCACGTGCAATAATTAGGCATTAAAATATAAATTCAAACTTAATTTGGTAACATTTTCCTATTTCAAAACTACAAAAAACTTGTGAATGAAAAAATGAACAAAGAAAAATGCAAGCTTTGATAATAAACCCAAAGAAAATTTTGGCAAAAAACTTGTAGAGTTTTCAAAAAAATTGATAGAAAAGAGATCTCCTTTAGGCTTCTTATGCAATCAAAGCTTATGATGCATCTAAGAGTAATTTTTCTTTGAGTTTGAAAGATGAATCTAAGGCTTCAAAGAAACTTTATATTTGACTAAGTGATGTTGCTTTATACCTACTCTAATACCATGATAGAATTCACAATGCTTTCTAAAATTGAATAGAAGAAAGACATGCACTCAAATCTTATATAGAAAACAAAAGATACAAAACAAATTGGTGTACCCATAGGCACCATGAATAATTACTCCATAGATAATATTGGACAATAATCCTATAAGAAATGAGGAGTGTGAAAGGGGTGTTTATAGCAACACGAAAACCTCAAATTACATCATAAAATTTAACCTAAGTCAACATAACAAGTGGTATTTATGTTAATTACACATTAAATAGCATTTAACCATAACAAGGTTAACCATGGCCCATTTGGATTACATAATAAAATGTTACAACATAATAAATACATTGCACAAAGAAATACCCTTAGGCCCATCCAATACATCATTCAATGTCGGCTCTTGACTATTAAGCATATTTTAATTTCAAAATCCCCCATAATCTGAACTGAAGGCTAAGGAGAGAAGACATTAGTGATAATAATATCTTCCCCCTCATAATGAATGCTCAAGCGGACCTCTATAGTTGAGATAAATCCATCCAAATCTCCTTTATCATCTAGAAGACATCCACCTAACTTCAATAACGCAACTTCAATCCTTTGTAGCTTCAACATGTAATTTTTCATTAGATGTCCCTCCCTTTTATAGTATCCATAAGTGGTCTTAAATTTTTTTGAATACTTAGCCTTGAACCTAGGCTCCTAGGTCTTAGCCTCCTTATATTTGAATTCCTTTGTGTGAGCTTGTATTTGAGGAGGTCCAACACCATAATTTCGTATTGCAATCTAAAAGTCAATTATGAGAGAAAATTTTGATCAAGAGTAAGATTCGTTTGAGATTACAAGAATATGAGAATCATATGAACCATGAGGTTCAACATCTAAAAGGAGAGGAAAATATTAGCAAGGATAATCTTAATGCATTTTACATCAACTTTATTTTTGCTTCTAAAAGATACAATGTTTGCCCTTAAAGCCTTGAATTTTATAATATAGTCCTCAATATTATCGAAATCAGCTAGCTTAAGAGAAGAAAGATCTAATTCCAAGTTACTTACTTTAGTAATATTAACCTTTCCAAAAATTTCATGTAGCTTTGACCATATCTGGATATGGTCACTCTCTTTTTTTATATGAAAAAGCAAATTTGGTTCAATTAGTAAGGAAAATAAACCTAAAGTGTTTTTTGCATTTGGTGTTGAACTTCGTCATCAAGAACAACTACTTTATCCTCATAAAATATGGACCATAGGTTCTTACTATATAACAAGTCGATCATTTGAGTTGACCAAATACAGCAATTTTACTTCTTAAGGTAAGTAACTAGGGCTTTGTGACCCATCTTACATAATCTAATCCCTAACCATAGTAGGTCTATGAATTGATACCACCAATGCATAGATCTCAAAAAATCATACAATTTTTAAAAAAAGGGTCAAAGCACTTCCATTTGCAAAAGGCATGGCCCTTGAAATATTTTTCCTAATGAACCTTAAGTTTTAAAAATTTAAAGCCTCTAACCTTAGAAAAGTAGTCGATAATTTAGACCTGCCATCTGGTAAGCCCTGATTCATTGGAGTGCTTCAATCCACTTTTGTCACCTTTGATATTTTGAGCCTCCATGTTGCTACCACTTACCTATTTTTTATTGGTTTACGACATGTGTATATATATAAAAAAATTCCTAATGAACCCTAAAATTTTTAAAATTAAAGCCTCTAACCTTAGAAAAGTAATGGATATTTTAGACCTGCCACTTGGTGAGCCCTAATTCTTTAGAGCACTTCAATCCACTTTTGCCACCTGTACTCTTCTGAGACTCCATCTACCTAAGGCCCTTGGTCTAGCCAAAGTGCCTCTTTAAGATCTAAAAAGGATGCTACTTCTTCAATCCTTAGGCATAATGACAAAATATGAGGGCCATGGGCTTTGAACCCATGACCTAAGCAACTTGCAAGTTGTATAATCAGTTATTCATATGTTGTTGCTAGGATGATTCTAGCCACTATCCCATAAAAATAGTGCACTTGATTATGATAAAAGTGGAAAGGATGTTTGCAATGGGATTCGAACATGGAACCTCCACCCACCCAAGTTCCAAAGAAAGTTGTCCTAACTATCAAGCCATGTAGATGACTGAAGATTGAAGATAGCCACAATTATTTTGACTACCACCTTCCCAAAAATATCACCTAAAAATACATCGTGTATGGAATGGAGCCTTGGTCTCCCTAATGCATTAATAGCCTTTCACATGGCCAATATCCCACTTTGTCAAAGTTGTTGAAAATAACAGTCATTACCTTGATAAGACTTTCGTGTCCTTATAGAAAGGAAAGGGGTGACCGCAACATGTGTGAACTCTTAAACACACACAAGAATCAAGCATTAAATTTTCTAATTCAAACCAAATTTGGATTCATTTCCCTATTTCAAAATTGCAACAAGCTTGTGAAGGAAAAAAAGAGTGAAGAACAATACAATGTTTCGATAACAACAAAACATAAGAAATTTTTGGTAAAAAACTTTTGGAGTTTTTAAAAAATATGATAGAAAAGAGATCTTTAGGATTCTTATGGAATCAATACTTATGATGATTACAAAAGTAATTTTTCCTTGAGTTTAGGAGAAGAATATGAGGCTTCAAACAAACTCTCTACTTGACCAAGCGATGTTGCTCTATACCTGCTATGATACCATAATGGAATTAATAATGCTTTACAAAAATAAATAGAAGCAGGACTTACACTCAAATATTATAAAATAAAAGAGATTTAAAAAATGGGTATATGTGGGCACCATAAATAATCACTATCCATAGATAATATTGCACAACACTTTGATGAGAAATGAGGAGTGTGAGGAGGGTATTTATAGCAATACCAAAACATCAAATTACATCATAAATTTTAACCTAAGCCAAAATAATAAGTGGGCTTTAGGTTAATTACAAATATTAAATAAGGTTTAACCATAGCAAGGTTAACCATGACCCATTGGGCTAACATAATAAAATATTACAAAATAATAAATACATTACATAAAGAAATGCCTTTAGGCCTATTAAATGCATTGCACAATGTCAACCCTTAACTATGAAGCACATTAAAATTTCAACAATATGACTCCTTTTTTAATGCATTATGATAATTAGAGAGTATTTTTTTTCTTTCACATAAGAATAATGATCAATTCCATTAGTTTCTACCATCTCTTGTAAATTTTTTAGCTTGGATTTGATTTATTTATTTTCTTTCAAAATGTTATCAAAATAATTAGCATTCCAAATCTTCATTTGCTCCTTTCAATATTTCATCTTTTGAACAAACCTATACATATATGATCCATTAAATTTTACTTCATCCCACCATAGCATAACCATTTGGAAGAAATCAAGGTCTTGGAGCCACATAGATTAGAAGCAAAATGGCTTTGGATGACCATTATTGGGTAAATCACAAGTCAAAAGAACGGGTTTATGATTTGATCCTACTCATAATAAAATATCCAAAGAGATTGTATACTATGCTTACAACCCTTTATTGAATAACATAAATCTATCCAATATTTCTGCTATATGAGTCTACCCAATGCATTGATTATCCCATATATATTGAAAACCTGAAGGGCTAACATCCCAAAGGCCATTTGAATTGACAAATGAAGAAAAATCTTGCATTGATTTAGAACATCCTGGAATACCACCCTTCTTTTCTAAAGGATATAGAACAGTGTTGAAATCACCCCTAAGAATTCATAGATAACAATGAATCATCATTGTGTTTGAAAAAAATATGCTATAGTTCTTCCTATTATATAAAATAAATTATTACATTATTTAGTTTGTAGATAACCTATAGTTATCTATCTAGAAGATCATGAAAAATATAAAATATACTAGTGTTAGTATTGTGAGCTATAGTTAGGACAGAATAATATTGTTAGAGGAATCTTCTAGATAAACAATCAAATTGCATATTATTTGGGGTTGGCAGTTAACAACTAATCTTGACATGTATGTTGTATAAAGTTAAGATGAAGATGAATAAAATTGTAGTTGTTTTCTCCAATATTTGTATAAGAGCAGTTGAGGGCTTGTTCCCAACAGTCCATTGTTGGTAGAATATCTCTATTTTGTGAGATAAAGAAGATGTAAAATATGATGTTGTTGTGGTCGATGTCAAAGAAATCAACATCTACAAAGCTTTGTTGGATTTGGTTACTTGTGATGATCAAATATACCGACTCTAAAGGCAAATATAAAATCAAAATCACTGTCCCCAGATCCTATGATAGAAAAATATTTATGGCAATTGGAAAAAAGAATTCACATTGTGACGTGGGATTGGCTAACTGATATCGATTGGAGATCAATGTGAAGCATGCAACATCAAGTCAAAAGTTGAAGTTGTGCATTTAAGGTGGAGGTGTGGTTTTTGGGATGATTGTCTTGGAATGCCAAGTGGATTTTAGATCCCATTGTATAGTTGATTCCCAGCATTCTAGGGCACTACTGCAATCTAAATGTATATCGCAACCTTCAAAGAAATATTGAGAAATTGGAGGTCTACAACAATAGATTAATTCCATGTGTTGTAAGGTAAGCATGTAAATTCATGTAGGTCCACAAAAACAAAAATCATAGATAAATTCTTGGCATAGAGGACAAATTTACAACTAAGACAATCTAATATGAGCTTGGGATGATGAATTTGTTTAATAGTTGAATATTCTAGTAAATTTTTTGTTTCGACAATTGTTTGTATTTGTTAAAATGCCTATTTAGTGTACTCCATAATGTCATCGAGGAACACCTTAGAGAATTGATATCAAAATACATGGAAGGATATATACATGGATTGATAATGTCATCGAGGAACACCTTGGAGGATTGATATCAAGATACATGTAATAGAACATAGGCATAGCCAAACTTAAGCACTTTAGACCAAACGATGAAAAAAGTGTGTGGTTGGAGCGCACAACTAGTTGGAAATTGTTTTTGAACATGTAGTGGCCAGATAGTAATGACACTGAAGTAGATAATGAAACAATAAATGTAGTCGAACGCAACATATCATGTGTGTAGCCAATTATTTCAAAAAAACTATGCAATTTGGCAGATAAAAACTCTACAAGGAGGATGGAGTTATGGGACAAACTATTAGTCTGAGATTTGGATGGGAGTCATGTTGGTCTGCAATTTTTTATCGTTACACCCACATAGGGATTCCATAACTAACGGTGCCCACAAGTCATGTTTACCAAATCGAGAGATCAAAGTCCAATTCCACTTTGTAGAATTAAATTAAAAGGCTGAATCTAAAAAAAAAGAAAAGGATGTAGTCTAGATTTTGGTCTATTGATGAAGTAGAACTATGAGTGATGCACACTTGATTGCAACATTCTAGAAGAAATCATGTGAAGTGGAAGATCTCAAAGCAATGATTGTGCTACAATGGACCAACACATTAAAAAATAAGTACGTAGTTATTTTTCAAAAGAAGAATTTTTGAAAAAAAGAGGATTAAATTATTTAATTTTGCTAAATTACTCGTGTTTTTTATTTTAAAAAATTAATAGAAGATTGTAATTGCATTGTACAAAGGTGCCTTTTTGATGGAATATGACACCTTCACCTCCATATTTTGTATGATTATATATCATCAAAAATTGTGAAAAGTGCAATTTTGGCAAATACTAACACCTTAATATTCAAATGGGAAAGGCAAAGAGAAATCAAGCCAAGAATCAAATAGATGTTCATGAGTGTGCCATACTAGATAAGGGTCTTTATTTCCTAGAAGGTAAATATCTTTATGAAAATGGGTTTCATACACTAAGGCATTCTTTGCAAAAAAAAATCTTAAATATGTTGATGGTTGCGAAGATCTTCGTCAAATTGGTGTTATAATCTCTATAGATACTGTAAGGATAGTATACATGACATTAATCACACTAGATATCCATAAGCATAAAAAGAAAGAAAAATTAAAGAAGCAATTTAATGTTAAGCCTGTGGTGGTTGATGCTTGTTGTGACACAAGTGACCTCAAACACTTGGTGGCAAATGCTTATTGTGACACAAGAAACCTCCAGATCTTGATGTAAATGCTTCTTATGACACAAGTGATCTTATCAAAAAGATAAATCTAGTTTGTGATGGTAATGGATTGAATGCTATTGATGATAGATGTGGCCATGACAAAAGCCATTATAGTAATGAAGGTGTTGAATATCATGAACTCGAACTTGGATGCTTTGAAAGGTACACCAAAGGAATTGACTCAAAATTAATGAAACAATTGGGTTACAATGGCATAGGACTAGACAAAAATGGGAAAGGCATACAATATCCCATAACACCAAAGAATACGAGCCTTGATTATAATGGTCCAGTAGGAATTAGTGAGACAAAAATTGTCAAAAGTGACACCACCTATGTAGTAAAACAAACCCTTCACATAAACTGTTGCAGTCATTGTGGAAGGTTTGTATATGTGACAACTTGGTTTTGGAATTTGCATCCTTGTAAAATTTATGGTCATAATCACTCTCACACAACTTGTTGGTACAAATATAAAAATACCAACAATATCTATATTGATTGTGGATGGACAGATGTCACACAATGAGATAAAATATTGTATGGTTTCTATAAAATATGTTCTCTAAAGAGGGCATAGAGAAATCATAAATTTCTCGTGAAACAATGTAATCAT
This sequence comes from Wollemia nobilis, assembly GCA_028583015.1. Lineage (NCBI taxonomy): Eukaryota > Viridiplantae > Streptophyta > Pinopsida > Araucariales > Araucariaceae > Wollemia > Wollemia nobilis. Next base: position 606,337 of record JAQPPZ010001579.1, on the reverse strand, counting down.
AGGATTATTTGAGCAAAGACCTAGAGGCTGACCCAAAGGCTAACCTAAAGGCAATGACCCAGAGGTAGACCTAGAGGTAGTGACCCAGAGGCAGACCCAAAGGCAATGACCTAAAGGTAGACTTTGAGGTAATAACCTATAGGTAGACCCAAAGGTGACAGACCTAGAGGCAAACCCAAATTTTATGACCCAAATGCTATAGCCAAGAGCCAAGAACTAGAAACTAAAGCGAGAGCTAGGAGCCAAAGCAAGAGCCAAAGCCAAGATCTAGAGCCAGAGCAAGATTTCATTGTTGTCTTCTCTACATTAAGAGGGATAGTAATATATGATATCCCAAATAATGCAATAAGGGGGGATATTTATTATATTATTTAGTTTGTAGATAACCTATAGTTATCTATCTAGAAGCTCACAAAAAATTTATAATATATTATTGTAGTATTGTGAGTTGTAGTTAGGAGAGAATTATATTGTTAGAAGAATCTTCCAGATAAACAATCAGATTGCATGTTATTCAAGGTTGGCAGTTAATAACTAATTTTGATATGTATGTTGTATAAATCTAAGATGAAGATGAAAAAATTGCAATTGTTTTCTCCACACTTTCAACATCTTTCATGAGAGTAATTAAAGTTGAAGCATATACATTTATAACCCCAACTTTAATGTTTTATTTTTTTCTACAAAATATTCCAACAATCCAATTACTTTTTGCTTCTAACAATTGCCTATCCCCATTCCGGAGGGATTCGGCTCTGGCGATTTGGCTTTTGGCGGGAAATTTTCTGTGACGGCGCCTGGTGTTGCTCGAGGGACTCTGGCCCGAAGATCTTGCCTAGGGCTTTGGGGGGTTGTTTCTGCTTTCGCCTGAAGGTTCTGTAGTGGTTCCGGGAGGGCCCGATGGGGTCTCCTCCTGTTTCTCCTGCTGGGAGAAAGACCTCATATGCTGAGAAACTGAAAGATTTTCCCTCGCCTTCCACGGACGGAGCTCAGCGGAATGCTTTTCAATCGATACTCAAGACTGTTGCCAATGGCCCACATGCTCACCGCGTTAATGGTTGCCTCCCACAATCTTCCTCCAGGCCTAAGATTGTAATAGAACCAATGCTGGTCGAAGATACAATCGTCTACCGAGCTAATCACGACTTGATCTGCAAATTCATGGGCATCCGGCCCACACTAAATTTTCTGCATACCTGGGTTCGTCAGAACTGGGAGCCACACGGTGAGTACTCTCTATGGCCTATAAGCAATGGGTATTTCATCATAAGTTTCTCTTCTTTAGCAGATAGAAACAGAGCATTTGAATCAGAGAAGAGAAACCATGGACCAGCAGGGTTATTTGTCCAACCCTGGAGAGTGGGTTTCGACCCCCGCATCGAACCCACGGCTGTCCCGGTCTGGATCCGGTCGTACGCTCTCCCGATGGAGTTTTGGGGTGAGCAGGTTTTGGAATTAATAGGTAATTCCCTAGGCAGATTCTCGGGAGTCTCCAAAGATACCATAGAGGGCAATTCTGCTTGTCTTTGCTAGAATATGTGTAGAGATGGACATTAGTCGACCTCTACCAGTCGAGGTGGAACTTGAGCTAGCGGGAGTACCCCGGATCCAGCAGTTAGACTATGAGGCCCTACCTTTCAGGTGCCGAGTATGCCATAAGCATGGACATTTGGCAAGGTTCTGCCCAAACGCAGTGAGCACAAAAACGGAGGCTCCGAGTGGAATGGCAAACCGCCCTAGAGAGGGTAAGTCTAGTCCGGTCAATGAACCCTCTAGCAATTCTCCAGGTCCTGATGCTCAACAGGATGGCTTTGAACAGGTGAAACGAAAGAGAAACAAAAAGAAAAATGGCAAGGAGCAGGTACAGCTCAAGCCAAACAATCGGTATGAAATTTTCAAGTCATTAGTGGATCTGGAGGACCAATCTATGGAAGGAGTGGTTGGGAATGGTGAGAATGTCAACACTCCACCTCTTGTTTCTCCTTCCTTCACTCCCGTAGTAGAACAGGTGACTGTGCCGACTGAGTACCTGCGATCGAGAGAATCCAGGGGCCTTGGTTATACACTCCCCAACACAGTACGGCTATAAAAGATGTTACCATGGGAAATGCAGAGAAAAACAGAGAGAGGCCTGCTTTAGGGATTTCCCAGGTGGAAAAGAGATCAAGAAACAATAACTCTCAAGGAGCGGGAAGAAAATCCAATAAGGAATTACTAATAGCCCAAGGAGATAAGTTAATCAATGAAGGATTGGTGAGGTCCATTGATTCTTACTGCTCACAAGGTTTTCAATGATTATTCAATCTTGGAATATTAGGGGTTTAAACAGTAGAACCCATCAATCTGCTGTTCAAAGACTCTTAGAAAACCGAAAAACAAATTTTTTGCTTCTTCAGGAGACCAAAATGTCTTTAGATATTATGAGTAAAACCGCTACTAAAATCTGGCGGGGAGCTGGGTATATGGACGTGGCTGCCCAAGGAGCTTCAGGGGGAATTGTTACCCTTTGGAACCCTCTGGTCTGGACTGCTTTAGAACATGTAGCTTGTAGGGGTGTTCTTTCTTCTCTTTTCAGAAATAACTTCAATTCTGAGCTGATCCTTATAACCAACTTTTATGGGGCCCAAGATCTTGAAGGCCAGAGGCTCCAATGGGACGTTGTTCACAATATGAGAGCAAACAGGGAGTGTTATGACTGGATTATTGTAGGGGATTTTAATGCAAAATTATCTGTCCGGGACCAGGAAGGTGGCTCCCCTACTTTGGACCCAGGGGATCGGCTTCTGATTGCCCAATTTCAGGCCTTTAATCTAGTGGACGTTCAAGGCCCTAGTGTTTTTTTCACTTGGACAAACAAGAGAAAGGAGCCACATAGCAGGGAAGGTCAAGTTAGATCGCTTTTTGGTCTCGGAGGAGGCTTTTGTTAAATGGACTTTTAAGTTCCAGATTTTGGAGGGCCCTATTTCGGATCATTTTCCCATCTTGCTTGAGGGAGGGACTTCGAGAGGACAGCACTATAGGCCTTTTAAATTTGAGAATTTTTGGTTACAAAAGGAGGACCTTCGACAAAAAATTTCTCAATGGTGGACAGAAGGCCGTCCACCTTTTGGGACAGCAATGTTCAAATTTCATAAACAGCTTCAATTTGTCAAATTTCAATTGAAACAGTGGAGGAAAGGAAATAAGTCGGATTTCCAGTCCCAAAGGGCTCCCTTGGTGGCTAGATGGGAGGAGGTTCAGAAACTTTTTAGGGAAGGGTCAATTACTGAGCAACTCAAATCTGAAGATGACGAACTGCGTAAAGCGGTTGAGGACATTGACAACCAAGAGGAGTTATACTTGGAAACGAGAGGGCTAGAAATACTTGGTTATTAGAAGGGGACGAAATACCAAATTTTTTCATCGGTCAACTTGTGCTAGGAGACAGATGAACAATATGGAAGTTCTCAAAGATGAACAGGGAAATGTCTTCGATACTATTCCTGGTATGCACTCCCATGCTATCGATTACTTTTCTAAACTTTTTAAGGAAAGTATGCAACAAGATATTGAGGCTCAGAACGAAGTTCTTAATGTTATTCCTCCTATTATCTCTGAAGAGGACAATCAGACCCTGCTTAGACCCATTGAAAGGGATGAACTGAGAAATGTGGTCTTTGGTATGAGTACTGGAAAATCTCCTGGTCCAGATGGCTTTCCTATTGAATTTTTCGAGGCTTTCTGGGATACCTTGGAGGAGGATGTTCTAGTCATTATCGAGGAATCCGGATCCAATCGAAGAATGCTCGGGGCGATCAATCACACCTTCATTGCTTTAATTCCGAAAGGGGAAGCGGGGACTCATATCTCCGATTTCGGGCCTATTGCTTTATGCAATGTGATTTACAAAATCATCTCTAAGATAATGGTCGAGAGGCTTAAACCCCTTCTTCATAGCATCATTTCTCCTGAACAGGGGGGCTTTGTTGAGGGAAGACAAATATTGGATGGGGTGATTTTGGCCCAGGAGGCCATCCATTCAATGCAAACTTCGGGCAACAAAGGCATGTTCATTAAACTGGATATGTCCAAGGCTTATGACCGGGTGGAGTGGTGCTTCTTGTCGAAAATGCTGGCTGCCTTTGGCTTCTCTCAGGAATGGATTGCATGGGTTATGAGTTGTGTTTCTTCTCCCTCTTTTTCTGTTCTCATTAAGGGCCTTCCCTCGCTTCCTTTCGGCGCCTCCCGTGGGCTCCGCCAGGGAGACCCTTGTTCTCCCTATCTCTTCCTTCTCTTGGCCGAAGGTTTTGGAAGACTGTTTTTGAGGAGAAGGCAACAAGGTCGGCTTTCCGGTATCAAGGTTGGGGAGGAAACTCTGACTCACTTGCAATTTGTGGATGATACGGGTCTGGTTGGTGCGGCCACTCTTCGGGAAGCTAGAGGAATCAGAGATACTTTGAATGTCTACCTAAGGGCTTCAAATCAGGTTCTTAATGACAGGAAGTCCAAAGTGGTCTTTTTCAATCTCGACCAACGGCTTCAGGAGCGTGTTATTGACATCCTGGGCTTCACAAGGACCTCTCTTCCAATTGTTTACCTGGGGGTTCCCCTTCATTTCAAAAAGTTAAATGTTGATATTAGCAGGCATCAAAGACAGAATGAATCATTGGGCCCATAAATGGCTAAGCTACGGGGGTAGATTAACCTTCTTGAAATCAGTTATTCAGGCTTTGCCGATCTATAAATTCTCAATACTGACTGCCCCTCATACCATCTGGAAAGAGTTGGACAAAATGGCTAGAAGATTTTTATGGGAAGGCGCAAAAGGGAAGAAAAAATGGGCCTTGGTTGGGTGGGACAAAGTTACCCAACCTAAGGATAAAGGAGGGCTGGGCTTGAGATGCTCTATGCTTAATAACAGGGCTTTGGCTGGAAAACTGTATTGGCGGTGGGTTTCTCAGCCATCCTCTCTCTTCATCAGAATTCTTTCCAGTAAATATTTGGGGCATGTCCATCCCAATGAGGTGGGTCGCTTTCCCTTGGAAGGTCCTGGTTCTTTAGTGTGGCAGACTCTCAAGCTTGGGTCCCAGATTATCAAAGATCAATTATTCTGGAAAGTGGGGAAAGGAGACAAGGCTCGCTTCTGGACAGACTCTTGGGACCAGCATCCGCCCATTATTGTTATGTTCCCCGAGCTACAACCTATCATGACCGCCTTAGAAGCCCAGGGTTGGATCCTTATTGATAAGTATCTTCTTACCAGTCATTTGGGGGGGTATACTTTTAAAAAGTTTAAGCGATGGGAGGAGTGGCCAACTACTGTCTCTCCGGAGTTGGTGCCTATCCTGCAAAAAATATTGTCAGAAAGGTTCCTCACGGGGAAGGATGAGGAAGATGAATTAGCCTGGGGCTATGGAAGCCTTGGGGTCTACTCAGTTAAGGCTGGATATGAAGAGATCCTCCCTGAGCCTCCCCCACACTCTTTTTCGGTTCAGCATTGGAAAAGGATTTGGCATTCAAAGGGTTGGCCGAAAGTGAACTTCTTCGCTTGGCAAATTATGCATAATGGTCTTCTCACCTTTGACAATCTCAGACGTAGGGGTTTCAATGGCCCCTCTCAATGTGCTTTATGCCTCCATCATGAGGAAACTGCAGACCATTTGTTTTTTGAGTGTCCTTTTACTCATCAGATTTGGGAACGCTGGTTCTCGCAATTTAAACTCCAGGCTAATGGTGTTCTCAATCGTACCAATATTTGGGAAAAATGGAAAAGGGGCAGGTTCAATTCCATAGCTCTCCGAACTGGCTGGCAGTTAGGCTTTCTCTTCATTTGGTGGCAAGTTTGGTTGGAGAGAAACGCCGGATCTTTAGAAACACTTTCTCCTCGATTGACGGTGTTTGGCGGGTCATCCGGAGCAAAGTCACGAAACCGTTGCTACTTTTGCCAATGAAAAGAATCGAGGCTACTCTTGGGCATCTCGAAGAGGGGGTTGAGGGTCTTGAGAGGCAAGATAGTTCATCTCTGGAAACCTCCCCCGAAGGTCGGATCAAGATCAATACCGATGGGGCTGCAAAAGGCAACCGGGCAACGCAGGAATTGGTGTTGTTTTTCGGGATCACTCGAGTGCGGTTCTTTACTGGGAATTGCAGGGATTGGGCAGAGCCACGAACAATGAAGCCGAAGCCTTGGCCATTAAGTCCGCGTCTATCTGGGCTGTTAAGCAGGGTCACCGGAGGATAATTCTTGAATCTGATTCTCAAGTCCTGATCGGCGCTCTAGATTGCTTGCAGAATTTCTCTTTAAAAGCTCGGAGACTGCGGATGTTGATATCTCAAATCAAGGAGTTATGGAGGGAGTTATATGATGTCATCCCTGTGTATGTGAGTAGAAATCCGAACACGGTAGCTGACTTCCTTGCGAAGATGGGTGCTGAGAAAGAGGTAGGTGTCCAGCTGCACAGTGATATGCCTATGATAGATGAAGAGATTTGGAGTGGCCTGGAACGATCTCTACATCCATGAGCTCAAAAATGACTAAGGTTTGTTTCTGTCGTGATATCGCGACATATTGCGTCGTCGTGACCCTGTTTGGTTTTTCGTCGCGATTTCGCGACATGTTGCTCTGTCGCGACATGTCGCTCTATCGCGACATGTTGCTCTGTCGCGACATGTCGCTCTGTCGCGACTTGTTGCTCTGTCGCGACCTATCCTGGAAAACTGTAGCGATTTCGCTACCCTTCTGGTTGCTGTGGCCTTGGGAGGATTATTGTAGCGATTTCGCGACATGTTGCGTCGTCGTGGTCGTTGATGAGAAGGTGTCGCGATGTCGCGACCTTTTTGGTAGGTTTTGCTGCTGGAGGAAAAGTGTCGCGATATCGCGACGCTTTGAGAAAAACTGCATGAAAGGGAAAAACCGTCGCGATATCGCGACAATCTGTGTGAAAAGCTACTCTAAGGAAAATCTGTCGCGATTTCGTGCTTTTTTTGAGGAAGGGACTCATAGGGGCATCCTTGTTGTGATTTTGAGATGTGTTGAGCAAAATTTAGTTAAGGGGGAAAAACCGACGCGTTATCGCGACCTTTTTGAGAAAAGCCTCCCAATGGATAACCTGTCGCGATTTCGCGACATGTTTATGGAAAGGAAGCACAGGGGCAAACCTGTAGCGATTTCGCTACAGTTCTGGAGAAAAAACAGCTTGCGGGGAAAAACGTCGCGATATCGCGACTTGTTTTGGTAATGGGCACCTCGGGGTCTGAACATGTCGCGATTTCGCGACACTTTTACTGGATGGGGCGCCCATTGGTTTTCTTGTCGCGATTTCGCTACACTTCCGGCCAAGTGGGGCTCCAAGGAAAAGTCGTCGCGATGTCGCGACACTTTCTCAAAGTTGCTGATCAAAGGGGTCCTCGTCGCGATTTCGCAACAGTTTCGGGGAGCAGATGCTTTAAGGCTTTCTCATCGCGATTTCGTGACACTTTTGGCGTTTGGGTGATTTGGTGCTGTGCTGTAGCGATTTCGCGACCTTTTTCGGGTGTTGTGGTTCCGGCGCTTTTTGTCGCGATATCGCGACATGTCGCGATTTCGCGACTGGGTGTTGTGGCGCGGCGGTTGTTTGGTTTTGTGTCGCGATTTCGTGACATGTCGCGTTTTCGCGACATGTCGCGTTTTCGCGCCCTTTGTACTTCTGGTCTCTTTGCGCTTGGTTGGGATGCCCTTTCTCCCTCTTGTAACTGTCTTTTGTGTTAATACAAGTTTTTTCATTTTTTTTCAAAAAAAAACAATTGCCTATCCCATTTGTATTTGCTCCATATTGTTACAATACTATCTAAAGCTCCTATAGTAGAAACTACTAGATAATCACCTCTCTTCCAAATATTTTTAAAATAATCTTTACATTCCTCAATACTTAATTTTATTTCTTGCATTAAAATAAACTTAGGACTATAAAAACTATTAATTCCTTGATAACTATTTTTTTAGGGGTCTTATTCATACCTCTAATATTCCATGATATCATTTTCATCATCATCATTTTTTATTTTTATTAGTGCTCTTAACCTCACTTCTTGTTAACACTTGTGATATTTTTATTTGACTTTCCAAATCAATATCCCTTTGAGTTTATTTTTCTCTTTGTTCATGCTTTGATGACCTTTCTCTCCTTTTTCCATTCCCACCAGCACTCTTGTCTTCATCAATCTCTTTTATTTTTCCATATTGTTCATATGAGACTTATCTTCTAAAGATTTATGTTGCCCTAAAGAATCTAAAATGCAAGAAATAGTCTTATTAACACTTTTTTATTTATGTTGCTCTAAAACCCCTAAAGTACACAAATGATCCTCCATGGTCATTACTTTTTTATGTTGCCCTAAAAACTCTAAATTTTCTTGGATATCTTCCATATGCTGTTCTTTATTGTGTTGCTCTTGAAACCCTAAAGTGCAACGAATACATTCATACTACTTTCATTTATATTGCAAGGAGAAGATTTTATGCTACTTGAGGAAAATAAAGATGATTTACTTGGATTAAACTTGACCTCCTTCATTGTATTCACTTTAAAATTTGCTCCCTCATCTTCCTTTGCTTTAAAATTTTCCTTTTCATCTTCTTTCACACATTCAAATCCTTTTATATTTTTCTTGTGCATTGTACTTCATTATCCCTTGTGTCATTTTTTCCTTCTAGTGGTTGATTTGAGTGAACTATAATGGCCTTTGTCATCTGATGATGCAGAGTATTTTTCTTACCACTTTCATAGGAGTAAAAAATCCTTGATTTTACCTTAGCTTTTCCTACGATTTGATCTCCTTGTTTCATATTGAACTTTTCCTTATACCTAAAGTTTTCCATGTCTTTCTCCATCATTTTCACTTTGCAATATCTTTTCATGTGTTCGATTTCATGACATTAGCAACATTGGAATGCAATGTTTTCATAAGCCAGTTGTTGATCCCATTCTCTTGATTCAAATTTAGTCCTAATGAACTATGGTAAAGGTTTAAAAATATTTATGTCAACACATATTCAAGTGTATACAACATACCTTCTCTCCTTAGTAGTTGGTCCCTCCTAGATGAACTCGACTAAAGTATTGCCAATATTCTTCAAAACCTCCTTATTGAAGAGTTGATAAGGAAGCCCAAAAAGCCTAATCCGTATTAAAAGCCTTTTAATAGTCTTGATCTCTACATAAAAATTCTCACTCTATGGCCTTAAATATAATGCATCTTTATCCCTAAACCAAGGGCCTTCATCCATTATTTTATCCCTTACTTCTAAACTGGAGAAGATAATGAGGAAAATTCCTTTAGGATGAAAAGTCATAGCATAATTTGAATTCAATCTTCACTTCCACTTGATCCAATTTTGAATCTCAGAAAAAACTAGCCAATTTCTATGGAACTTACGTATTAACCCTTTGGTTCTACGAACCATTATATCATATGCTCAATCATCTCATCCTTGATAATAATTTTGAGTGTAGTATTTTCCCCCTGGATAGGGTTTGCCATAGATTCATTCTTCCTCTTATCCCTAACTAGGGCACCCATACTTCCAACTAAGACAACCTTACTTCCAACTAGGGTATCCTTACTTTGTACGGACTTTTAGAAATGACTTTCTTGCCATGTTACCTAGGGTTTTTTCACATGAATTCTTTAGTTTTTGAGTTTCTTCTAATATTTGAAACAAGAAAAACTAACACTTGCTTCTTGATTGTGCTTTGCTTTCTACTTCTTGCTTACACTTCATACTTGCTTCTAACTTACACTAGCTAACAAAAAATCTTTTACACAAAACATAATTATCTTAACTATTATTGTAAGTTATATATATATATATATATATATATATATATATATATATATATTTTTTTTTTTTTTTTTTTTTTTACTTTCACAACATTTAAAATTCAAAAAGTGTAATATCTACATATTATCTCTTCTATTTTTCTTTCAAAAAAAATTTCATCTATATGTTTAACATCAAATCTATAAAATCTAATTTTCAATCAAACTATAAACATTTTTATTCTCTTCCAATTACATATTTAACATATAATTTTATATACACTAATCTTCAATTAGACTATAAACATATATATTTTTAAATTTGGTTAGTGTAAGAAACCCCTGCTTCAACATCCAAATCTATAAATATAATTTTAAATTAAACTATAAACATTTGTATTCTCTTCCAATTACATATTTAACATATAATTTTATATACACTAATCTTTAGTTAAACTATAAACAATTTTTTTTAATTGGTTATTGTGGGAAACCTCTACGATCGACACAATCGACATTTAGGGCTGAGTATTTCCATCCCAACCGTGATCCCTGGTAAGGTTGAGAGCTAAACGTATTAATAAAGAATTAACACACAACCACACACCATAGTTTAAACCTTAAACCTTCCAAAAAATAAAAGCCAAACCCCGATTAATTAATTACGTTGTCTCCAAAACAATTAAACTATAAACATTTTTATTTTCTATCTTATATAATTTTTTTTGGTGATTTATTATTTTCTATTTTCATGTAAAAGGAATAGTTTGAACTCTTTACAATGGTTATGCTTTGATTGAAAAAAAGTAGCCAACTACCTACTCGGAAGAAAGAAAAAATTCGTAATATCTAAACAAATTCTTCGGATACATCCTTCTTGGATTTATCCTGTCACTATTTCATTTAGATCCAAAGATACTTTAGACTAGCCAATAATTTAGCTATGAATATAGACGTACTTTGGTTATAGTCTTAAGTGATGATCAAAGATTTTAATTGAGCATCCAATGAAAAAGTCAACTCTCATTTTCCATTGGCTACTTTTCTAGATGGTACATCTAGAAAGCCTAGACCAAATGTCACGTGGTCTTTATCGCAGTATTCTTACAATAGTTTATTATCAATAGTTTTGGTATAATTTAAGTTTTGGAAGAGTAAGAGGCAATTTTTATTTTCCGTGATGTGACCCGGATTCAATTCTTACAACAAATGTATATAAGAAGTATTACTCTAACTAAATAAATAAATAAATAAATATATATATATAAACTGTTAAAACATATTAAAATATAATTATTTTAAATTATTATAATTTTTAAAAAATGTGGATTATCAATAAAAATTAGAATCAAAAATACTACTTACAAATATTAACGAACAATCAATTAACTTATCTAACATGGAACAAAAAAAGTAACTAATATTTAATATCTTTAATAGATGATTTATTTAAATTTAAATTAACAATAATTTATATATTTTTTAAAATATTTATTATTTTTATATTAAATGGTTTAGTTTTAATATGATTAAAATTAAAATTTTAATAAAAAATATTTTTTTAAATTTATTATTGTTTTCCGTTTTTATATCAAAAATTTAATTTCAAATTATAAGAAAATGTGGTTTTATTATATCATTCAACTATTTTTTAACTAAAAATAGAACAAAAAATACTGCTAAGAATAGAACCAAAAATACTACTAACAAGTACTAGTGGACAATCAATTGACTTATCCCTAGGGACAGACAAGTATTAACATGGAATAAATTTCAATCATGAAATATGATATCTCTACGTATTTAATATCTTTAATAGATGATTTATTTAGATCATTTAAATTTAAATTAAAAATAATATTTATTTATTTTTTAAATATTTATTTTTTTTATTTTTTTTCTTGATAATAAGGGGTTGTACTCGGATCCCCTACCCTTGACAAATTATATCTCTTTTTTTAAAGCTTGAGAGTTTACAAATAGATACACTTCTCATCTCAATTGAGATGTTATAGCTAGAAACCTACATCATTTTATATAAAATATCTAAATTCTTGATTTTCATTTTTTGGATCTTTTCAAATCTTTGTATGAATACAATTACTCCAGAATTTAGCATATTTCTTGACATTTTCCTATAGCAGCCTTCACAATGCCAAAACTTCACCTCTACTATTTATGCCTTATCTTAGTAGAGTAATATTTCCAAAACATTGCACTATCATAGTCCGCTTTACCAAATTTGGATTGCTAGTTTTCTTCCTGAAATACAAGTGCAACCACAAAAATTATAATAAATAGTCTAAATGAAAACGCATTATTGTTACAAAATAAAACAGATATTACCAATGGAAAACATTAAAGTAAATCTTAATCATTAATAGATTTAGGCAATCAGCATTTTTATGTTAGCTTCAACTAAACTTTCTAGTTCCTCTAACCATGGAAAGGAGAATTTAATTTCACGATCTCAATCAAAACCTCTCTATTGGCTAGCTTATCTGCACATTTGTTTCCTTCCCTTAATATATGTGTAAACCTGATTTCTTTAAACTCTTTAGCAAGATCTTGAATTTCCACAATTATATCTTGTATGTTCCATGGAGCCTTTGCTTTCCTTAAAATTGCATTTATTACTATGAGAGAATCACCTTCCATCCATACTCTATTCCATTTCATTTTTTTACATATTTTTAACCCTTCTAAAGTTGCTCAAGCTTCAACTTTATTATTTGTCTTAAATCCACTATTAAAAGCATAATGAGACAAAATATCTCCTCTATTATTTCTAATAATTCCTCCTCCTCCTGGTCCTAGATTTCCTTTAGATGAATCAAAATTCAATTTAACTCACTCCACATCTGGTGGTTTTTACTTTGTATTCTTTACCTTATTTTTACTTCTCTTGTACCCAACATCATAATTTCATTTAATGACTTAACTCCATCTATCAAGACTCTCTGCTTCCAAATTAGGGATTAGGTGAGTTGATAGGGTTGGTTTAGACTCCTCTATGGCTAAACATATATTCTTTTTCATTACCTCTAAATTGATTTCATTTCCTTTAAATATTCTTCTATTCCTTTCTAGTCTATAGTCCAAAGTATTGTATCTTTTGATATATCTCATATTGTTTGTAAAGCCTCACTTTTATAAGTGCTCTACCATTGCTTTAACCAATCTTCAATTATGCTATTCATCACCATGCATTTACCAAACATATTAAGAATCCGTTATCATTGATTCCAGACTATTGAACAATGTCCCAAGAGATGGTCAATACTCTCCTCTTCCTTATTACAGAAAACACATTAAGAGGGGCCATGAAAACCCCTTTTCATAAGGTTATCCTAGGATAAAATTATTCTATGACCTACTAGCCAAACAAACATTTTAACTTTAGGAATGCTTGGGATATCCCAAATATCTCTCCATATTCTAGTGACATTATTATTATGTTGGTGTTGAACATTATATCCACTTCTTGTTGTGTATTCTCTTGAGCTATTCAACTCCCAAATCAATTTATCCTTGGCACCCCTCCAAATAATCACAGTTGTTATCTTTCTACTCAATTCCCTCCTAGCATCAATGCATTGTATGCTTGTCAAAAAATCTTCTTTCCATTTGTAACTTCCTTCGCAATCCTTGTACAAAATGTTTGAAACCCTATCATCGTATTTATCTTGAATAAATATCATCAAAGGTTTCAAAACTGGATCTAAATTGAGTGGTTTTTTATCACACCAAGTATCCATACAAATATAAGTTTTCTCTCCAATTCCCACTGCCCATATTAAACCTTTAATCATAATATCAATAGATTTTTTTCAACCATTCCAAAGAGCAGAACTATTTGGAAGAGAGAATGCAATAAATATTAAACTTGGGTCATTGGGATCAACATACTTAGAAGAATTCTTGCCCATTGTCTTTGACTCTCTTTGTAGAATCTCTAGATAAATTTTCCCCTAAGAGCTAAGTTTGCATCTGTAAGAGCTCTTAAACCAAGACATCCCCTAGTTTTTTTTTAAGCGAAAAACCTGCAGGCCGCTTTGGTCTGAGAGACCACAAACGGGGGAGTCTACACCATCCCGGGAGTCGCACCCAACCCTGCCCGCACCAACATTATCAATTGGATTTTGGATACCCAATTCAGCTTTTTGATAGGGTGGAGATTTGAACTTGTGACCTCTCTTGGAGGATTGTCCTCTCCTCTCCAACTCACCTACAACACCTGGGTAGACCTCCCCTAGTTTTATCATCACACAACTTGCTCCATTTCACCAAGGGAAATTTCCTTTTATCATGTAAACCTGACCATAAAAAGGATCGCATAATAAAGATTAAACTTTTTTCAACTTATTTTGGCATAGAATACAATGACATATAATGTGTTGGAATGGTTTGTAAGACTGAATTAATTAATTGCACTCTTCCTGCTAATGATAACCATCTACCTTTCCAAGCTGGAAGTTTATTTTGAACTTCACTAATAACTGGATTTCATAAATCTATCCTCATTCTCCCCTCAAATAAAGGCATCCCTAGATAAGTTGTTGGTAAATTTACCTCCTCCATTTGAAGCAACCTATAAATTCTTGCTTTGATATTAGCAGGAGTGTTAAGGAAGTAAATTTTGGATTTAGTCCTATTAATTTTTTGCCTAAAGTTGTTTCATATTCTTTTTAAAAGTTATTCAAAGCTTTGGCCTCATTTATCCTTACCCTTCCAAAAAGGGATGTATCATCTACAAACTATTTATGGGTGATGTTATTGATGTTATTACTAACCTGAAGTCCACTTATAAGCCCATATTTGTAGGCCTTATTTAAGTTCCTAGTCAAAACATCTGCTATAATAATGAAGAAATAAGGAGATAGAGGATCTCCTTGTCTAAGGCCTCTCTTGAATTTAAAAGATTTTGTCACTAACCCATTGATCAGCATTGAATAAGAAACTATAGAGACACAAGCTTTAATTCATCTAACCCATTTATTTCCAAAACTAAACTTATCTAAAATTGTAAAAAAGAAAAACCCATTTAACCCTATCATAGACTTTACTCATATCAACTTTTAATATCATAGCTTTCTTTTTCTTGAAGTTGTTGAATGTATAACTTCATGAGCTACTATGATCCCATCCAAAATTTGTCTCCCTTTCACAAATCCTCCTTGCTCTTCTGAAATTATTTTGTCTAATAATGGCCTTAATCTATTTGCCATCACTTTGGAAATAATCTTATAATCCATATTACACAGGCTTATGGTTCTAAAAGAATCAAACAAATCAACATCCTTATTTTTTGAAATTAGGGTAAGATGAGTTGCATTTATTTTATAAGGAAATAATTGTTTTACCCTAGAATATTCCACTCCCACCAATAAAGAATCCTTCACTATATCCCAATTATGTTGGTAAAAAGTTGCAAAGAGCCCATTTGGACCTAGGGATTTATCCTTATTAAAAGAGAAAAGAGATAAATTAACTTCTTCTAGAGTAATAGGCTCCATAAGTTTCCTATTGTCTTCATTTGTTATAACTAAAGGAACATCTTGAAGAAGTTTATCATTAAGAACTTCGGTCTCCTCTGAACCTAGAATATTCTGATAAAACTACTTTGCCTCTTTTCTAATTTCACTCTGATCTTCAATCCAAAATCTTTTTATAGATTTAATTCTACTAATTCTAGAAGATGCTCTTTGTAATATAGTCATCCTATGAAAAAACTTTGTATTTTTATGTCATTATTTTAACCAAGTCTGTCTTGATTTTAATCTCCAGAATTTCTCTTCCTTACTCAAAATATTATGATAATCACTAAGCAACTCCCTTTCCTTTGAGCTTGTATTATTTTCATCACCTTCTTGGAATTTTGAAAGTTATCTTTTAGTTCTTCTATCTTCTCAAAATATTTCCAAAGGTGTTCTTGTTCCAATATTTTAATCTAGATGTCATAGCTTTAATTTGGTTTGGAAGAGCATACAACCCACCATTACCTAAATAATTCCATGTTTGAGTTATCATATCAATAAATTGAGGATGGTCTTCCCACATTTGCTCATATTTAAAATATGATATTTTTTTGAATTCACTTACCATCATTTTAACTCTTATTGGCTAGTGATCTGAACCAATCCTTGTTAAGGTATTAATTTTAGCACAAGTTCCTTCATCTAGTCAATGATCAAAGAGAATGCATCTATCTAATTTTTTTGTTATTAGGTTCTGGTCTCTCCTGTTGTTGGTCCAAGTCTAGTTGTCTTCTTCAAAATCAACTTCCCATATATTATTGTTTTGAACAAAAGTTGAGAAATCTTTCATACTTTGGGTTAATTTTATAATTCTCCCAATTTTTTCATTCAACTTGGTTATCACATTAAAATCTCCAATTATTATGAATCAAGTTTCTTGGTATTTACTTCTCATAAAGGCTTCAATCCCACTCCAAACGTCTAATCTACCTGACTGAGTTGTAGATCCATAGACATTGATAAGGATGAAACAAATATCTGCAAAGTAGCAAGTGACTAAAGAGGCTATCCAATGTCTAGTTTTATGAATGGTTACACAAGAGGTTCTAGAAGGATTCCAACAAGTTAGAATTCCCTCTGCTGCTCCTTTAGAATCCATAGCATCCCATTCACATCTTTCCCAAACTGCTTTCATAGTTTTTGAAACTTCTTCTTTTGTCATTTTAGTTTCCTAGATATAGAGAATATCAGGTTTATTACTTAAACATAGGTCCCTAATACACCTATGCTTTGAGGGGGCATTGACACCCCTTATATTCCATGAGATGATAATCATGTCTAAGTAGGGGATTTTGGTCCCTCTTGCGTATTACCAATATAATTTTGTTGTTTGGTAAATAAAAGTTCAACCAACTTAGTTTGTGTTCCTTTCTCTATATTAGCTCTTGCTTCATTGGATCTTGCTTGATAATTTGAGGGTTTTCCTCTTTTTGCCTTACCTATATCAGGAGTAGGTCTTATTATTCTATTCCTCAATATTCTTTCACAATTTTGTTTTTCAACATATTTATCCTCTCCTAGCTCTATTATAGAAGCTTTTGGCTCTCATTTTTTGGTATTTTCTTATTAATCGCAGAGATGTTAACTTCTAAAATTACATTTTTTTACCAATAATTTTCTCTTGAATGGTGCATGGTACTTCAAGAGAGTCTTCAAAATCCGATGAGACACATTCCTTAGGTTCATTGAGAATGTTATTCCTTAAATTAGGATCATATTGAATAGATGATTCCTTGACAATATGTTGAAATTGTTGTACAATATCCTCTAAGTTTTGATCTGCTTTTTCTTCATAGGCTAAAGCCTCAAAAGAATTGGAATTTATTCTAGTATCCTTCCTTATTGGTCTCCACTATTTGTTTTCTTTTATTTTTCTAGATCTATTTTTTGGAAGTTGAAAAATATCTCTATCTATAACCATTTGGAAATTTCTCTTATGGTTTTCTACAAATAATTCTGCTGGGTTTTTCTTAGGGCATGATCTCTCAATATTCCCCACCTCATGACATCTTCTACATCTAAAAGATATGTTTTTATAATCTATAGTCTGGGTCCACATCTTATTCCCATACTTAAGAATGATCAATTATGGTAAAGCTTTACTTATATCAATCATGACCAATATTCGAGCATAAATAGTCAAAAATCCATCTTTTGTTGTATCTGAAATCACAAGGAATTCTCCTAGAGTGTTTCCTATTGCCTTGAAGGTATCTATTTCCCAAAATTCAATGGGCAACCCAAACATCCTAACCCAAACTGGTACTAAGGATAGATTTACGTTTTCAGGTGAAAAGCCTTCATATCGACGGGTAAGGAAGAGCCTTGCTCTTCCCATAAACCAAGCACCTCCTTTTAAGATTCAATATTTATTATTTTTACATTAAATAATTTAATTTTAATATGATAAGAAAAATTATAATTTTAATAAAAATACATATCTGCGTGTTGTGGTCTACCGACAAGGATGCCACTTGCATTATCGGTGATGTGACCCGGGTTCAACCCCACGGTGGATATGTATATGTATTTACTCAATAATATATATATAATGTATTTACTCAATAATATATATATATATATATATATATATATATATATATATATATATATATTTTTTTTTTTTTTCATATTGTTTTTCGTTTTTATATCAAAAATTTAATTTCAAATCATAAAAAAAGCGTGGTTTTATTAAATCATCCAACTTTTTTTTCTTAAGAATAGAACAAAAAATACTACTAACAAATACTAATGGACTTATCTTTAGATATCTCTACAAAATTTAAAGTAACTAATATTTAATATCTTTAATAGATAATTTATTTAGATTATTTAAATTTAAATTAACAATTATCATATCACTCACTTCTCTTCAGCCTTGAATGTTGGGAGTAATCCTTGATCCACAAATCTTGTATAACTATTTTTTTTACTTTATTTTCTCTGGAGCTGCATTAGGCACTCTCGTTGCTTTGTATATGTCTTACTTTACAGTCCTATTGACCTCTTTTGGTTACCGATGGACATTAATACAAATTCAAATTATTTATATATATTTTTTAATATTTATTATTTTTATATTAAATGGTTTAGTTTTAATATGATTAAAATTATAATTTTAATAAATATCAAAAATTTATTTTCAAATCATTAGAAAATGTGGTTTTATTATATCATTCAACTATTTTTTTCCATATGTAGTTTACATTAAATAGGCTATATAATTTGATATAACTAAGTTGATGCAAAAGGGAAAGGACAACCCTTTCAAAAACCAATTTTTTTTTTTAAAGAAAAAGTTAAATTATTGTTTTTTTTTTTAGAATTTATCTTTTATTACTATTTTATAATATTTTAAATATTTTTTGTCTTGAATATGAATCAATATAATCAAACTCTCAAACGTATAAAAGCTTTTACTCTATATTTATTATAATAAATAAAATAAAACTTATCAAAATAATAAACATTTTTTCACGTTATTATTTTAATTATTTAAAAATTATATTTTTTATATCTTAAAATATATCCGCCCATGTGGGGGAGTTGGAGAGAAGTGGTTAGTTGAAATTCTCATCTTGGAGAGGCCCCAGGTTCAAATCTCTCCTCAAATTTTCTCAAAATTAAGGTCACAACCCCTTATGAAATTATTCTAGCTGAAACTGGAATGTTCCTTTTAGAAGCAATTGCTATGACCAAGCTGTTATGTTACTTGAAAAAAACAGAAAACATGAAAGATGATAGATGGCCTAGGACAGCTAGGGACGAAGAGTTGCATAGACGAAAGAATACGTGGATGAAACAAAATAAAAAAATGGATGAAACGCTGTGAAATCAACATAAATGAATGCCCAAATGTCAACAAAGTCATAAAAAATTATGTAAATGAAAAGTTCAGAAGTGAAATGTGGAAAAGTGCAAGCAAGAAAAGACAATATTATATGGCAAATTTTAACCCAACGTATGACCACAAGGAAAAAGCGTATATAGGCGCTGAAATCAAGTGGAAGGAAAAAATACTCATTGCTCAGCTAAGGACTAGCTCTCGTAGGCTTAGATGTGAAACAGAGATATGGACAACGTCCAAAGAACAATGGGAAGAAAGGATATGTACTCTATGCAGTACAGAGGTAGTAGAAACAGAGGAACACTTCATCTATAAATGCCTAAGTTTTTTAGATATCTATAACAAATAAAAAAAACACTTGGAAACGGGTTTATGACAGATTTATTTGAAGATAGTAAAATAAAAAAAGTTAGAGAATTGCTAACACAAATCAACAGGAGAAGGAACAACCTTCTCAAAAATATTAAAGATCATATGATATGACTTGAGTAATTGTACTTGCATATTTGAGGTCCCATGGGACGTAATTAAAATCAATCTTTCTTTCATTCATTCATATGTTGCCGATACGCTATGTAATAGTTATTAGGTACCCTATTACTCCTTATGTGCAACCCTTAACTTCTTAAAAATCTTAAAAATCTTGTTAAAACTTTGTCAATCCTTAACTTTTTATAAGCAATACCACCACTCAATTCTAGCTTTTTATAATTAATACACCACTAACCATTCGGCCAAAACCTGGTCATTATATCTATCCTTATACTAGAAGGTTGGTGCTCTTCCAGGGTGATTCCTATAAAATCCCACGTGGAAAGGATAACCACTGTTTTCCAAGAACTTTACATGGGGTAACAAGAAGCTGTTTCGTAGATCTTGTAAAAATTATTCTAACCTATTCATACGTAGGCTGCTGCTGTTTCATCCGACAATTGTTTTTTTTAAGGGCAATTCCAACACCATGGGCTTTAGTCTACTGAACCACATTCATTTGATCAAATTGACTTTGACAAGATTCCGAAAGGTCCCCAATGATGATGGTGGAGAGACCCAATAAAGTACAGAGCATACCAGTCCAAACCCTATGATCCAAAATGTATTTCAAATAAAATACACAAAAGGGCCCTGTTGGTAACCCATGGAGGTAAAAACTAATTCAAATGCCCATTTCAAAAGAGATAATACCCATAAATTTTATTCTTGGATTATTCAAACATGGAAGCATTAAAAAAAAAAACAGTGGGCGCAAGGTAAAAAGATTTGGAAGAAATCTGTGAACACGGTCTAGGTTTCCAAATGCTTATTAGTCTAGATTAAAAAGATCAAAATAAAAAAGTCCTAAAATTGTAGGGAACCTGACAACAACAGGTCAGATTTTCCTCCGAGGAGGGGCATGTTTGTTACCCAACTCTACCTTTATTATATTCTAGTCAGAGTACTATGTATACAAACATAAGCAAGATATATGGTGGTCAGAGTCTTTCTTATTCTTCCTTTTCATTATTAGGATCTCCTAATTATCTTGCATCTTCTGTCCCCGACATCATTAATTTTGCTTATTGTCAGTTGTTATTCTTCTATGGGAGAGTTTTTTTCATTTTTATTTTGAACTCCCACCTCCTAGTTGAATTTTGTTCTTGGATGGTGTGCAGTAGAAATTCAGTGTAGAAGACTAATATATAATTGGAGCTGTGCCTTGGAGGAGCTGCTCCCAGCTTTTTTATGGGTAATGTCACTCTAACTTTTCTATTTTGTTTCTTGGCATTTCAGTTTTTAATTTTTTTTTTCCAACCCTGCTTGGATTGGCCAAATGGAAATTTTCATGTTATTTGAGGCACAAATTTGACTTTCCTAGGAGTGTGGTTTTGTGGGTCAATGCTCAATTTAATCCAGGGAATTTTTGAATCCATTAGTTCAATTTTCTCGAGTGGGTTTCCAGTCAACCATTGTTGAGGTTATGGGTTCATATGATTCCATTTGAACGATGAATGTATACCTCTTGGGTTTCTTGATATTCCATTGAATAGTGGACGCAAATCACGTGAGTTGTTTCTTGTTTTTTTGATTGGATGATCTCATGAGAACCACTTAGGGTCTTTAACAATTTTTAGAGCAATGTGAATTATTTATACATTTATTTTGTTATTTCAAATATGTATCTTGAGTTTCACTACAATTCAGTAGATATTAAGGTTTTATTTGGGTATGCAACTTATCTGAGCTTACTTGATTTCTATTCGGATGCTTTTTTCATTATGATTGGGAGAGTTTGATTTAGATTAGATTTCAATCGCAATTGAATCATTTGTCTTCCCATTTTACACAGGAAGAACTAATAGTTCATGGAAGTGAAAACCTAATGGAATTGCACTGCGACCTGAGTAGGTGAGTGAGAGTTTAAGTGAGCAGGTGAATATGTTTTTTTGGGTTCCTATTTTGACGCAACAAACAGTAGTTTTTTTTTTTTTTCAGTTCTGGCTTCAAGGTTTTATGTATTCTAGTACATTTATGTTTTTCGTTGGTGCTAATTTAACTATAAATACAAAATCGGGACAATATATTTTCGTTTTTAGGGTTGCACTAGGTTCTATACATTGACAATTCTTTATTTCCAACACAATTTTGAACCTCTCACTTGATGTAGTAGTAGAATACAAATACTTGGGCATAGACTTTCATGACAAACTTAATTGGAATACATGTAGGATGAAAAGAACTCAAAGTGGCTGGAGAGCACTATATGCACTTCAAAACAGGTGTAGGAATGCCGAGTTGTGGGACTGGAAGACCACCAAGGTCTTATTTGGCCTACTTGTTACACCGGTTCTGTTGTATGGTTGCGAGGTGTGGGCTAGTGGCACAACAAATGCAAAATGGAGACAAATAGAAAGGATTCAAAAATATCTAATCACAAACTTTCTCAAAATTAAGGCCACAACCCCTTATGAAATTATTCTAGCTGAAACTGGAATGTTCCCTTTAGAAGCAATTGCTATGACCAAGCTGTTATGTTACTTGAAAAAAACAGAAAACATGACAAATGATAGATGGCCTAGAGCAGTTAGAGACGAAGAGTTACATAGGCGAAAGAATACGTGGATGAAACAAAATCAGAAATGGATGAAACGTTGGGAAATCAACATAAATGAATGCCCAAATGTCAACAAAGACATTAAAAATTATGTGAATGAAAAGTTCAGAAGTGGAATGTGGAAAAATGCAAGCGAGGAAAAGACAATATTATATTGCAAATTTTAACCCAACGTATGACCACAAGGAAAAAAGCGTATATAGGCGCTGAAATCAAGTGGAAGGAAAAAATACTCATTGCTCGATATAAGGACTAGCTCTCATAGGCTTAGATGTGAAACAGGGAGATGGACAACGCCCAAAGAACAATGGAAAGAAAGGATATGTACTCTATACAGCACAGGGGCAGTAGAGACAGAGGAACACTTCATCTATAAATGCCCGAGTTTTTCAAATATCCGTGACAAATACAAAGAAACACTTGAGAACGAGTTTATTACAGATTTATTTGAAGACAAGAAAATAAAAAAAGTTGGAGAATTGCTAACACAAATCAGCGGGAGAAGGAACAACCTTCTCAAAGATATTAAAGATCATATAATATGATTTGAGTAATTGTACTTCCATATTTGAGGTCCCATAGACCATATTTGGGTCTCGCGGACGTAATTAAAATCTTTCATTCATTCATTCATTCACGTGCGTGCTGTAGGGTTCCGTTTGGGGTTAGGAAGCATTTGGAAGATGCAGAAGGCATGCACCCTCACAGTGTAAAAATGATGTATAACAAGAGGTAATGGACTGAGAAAATTATATGCTTTCAATATATTCGTTTGTGTGACCCATAGTTACCAGGTGAAGCTGAACCTAGTCCAATTCGAACCAAACAGGTTAAATATGGTCTGAACCTTTTTAAGCCATTGCTGAAAAAATATTCCACTCAACTGCTCCTATTGCCATTGACTTATAGCCAAAGATAGATGCAATTTTGAAATATCTGACAGCCATTGCAAATTTACAAGTTGGTCAATATCTACTAGAGGTAGAAGTGGTTTTAAAAATTGCCCATTTTAACTTTGAAGCATCTACATCTGTTTTGAATTCACATGTTGATTGCATTGAATTTTGAAACTATGAAATCTGAAATTTTCTGCATTTTTCTATAATTTTTTTTGAATATTTCAAATTTTATTTTTTCAGAACTGAACCATTTTTAATAAAACTGAACCTGAAGATTTTTAGCCTTTCTTTGACACTGAACCGCTGGAACCTGGTAACTATGGTTGTGTCTTTGTATTTTATGCAAGTGCTTTAGTGTAAAACAATTTACTGTCCTCATTTTTTGTCTTGTATACATTATTGCACTTGCTTGGTTGTCATTGCCATGTACTTAATTGGACTCAACCCTCACAAAACACAATCATAAATGGCTTTAGATCTTTCTGTGGTGCAGTTTAAGAATGTTTGAATTTCAGTTATCCTAACAATATCTAATATGTTTCAAGTTTTGGGAATCACACCAATGGTGATGCAAGTGCCTTAATTTAAAATATCTCGTCTCCACCCCACCCCATCTTAAAATGAGTCTGACTCTGATTCTTGATATAAGCTCTATAGCTATGGATTTCATGTTTGTCCTTATTTCCTGTTGTATACGTCAAGTCGCTTGCTCGGTTGGTTCTGCCATGTAATTAACTGAACTCAACCCTGACATAACACAAGCATAAGTGGCTCTTGATCTTTCTGTGGTGCATTTTAACCATGTTTGAATTGTTATCCTAACAATATTTAATCTATTTGAAGTTTCAGGAATCAAACCAACGGTGATGCAACTATGTTCAATCACCATGAGTGTTCTGACGACAGGAACGCTAATGGTGAGGTGCCTATGGAAGGCATGCATACTGAAGTGCCTCCATCCAATGAAGCTTCTAAAGTTAAGAATTCTCTGCACACTCGACAAAAGTCTTGCTCAAAGATTTTAAAAGAAAATGGGTCCCAACCCAAAAATGGAGGTAGAAATAGAAAATCTGCACAATATTTTACAGATGTGGGAGTCCGAGTGCGGAGGCGCAAGAAGCAGAACTTGGAGGAAAATCATGAATCAAATTTGAGGCATCAGAAAGAGGTTGAATCAGAGCGTACTAAAAAAGGAACTAGGTCAAATCGGCCAACTAACAAACGAAGACAAAAGCAAGCTCCTAATGCAGCTTCAGAGAGAGGCAGAGACCAATGTCCAAGGACTGTGAAAAGGTATCACTTAGTTCCTTCCCGTATTGACATCCTAATTAAAATACTACTTGAGATGAACTTTGCTTCAAAGAATCACATTAGTTAAATGATATGTGGAAGATGTTACATTGCCTGGCTTTCAGTTGACAATTTTTCCTTGAGAGATTGCTGAGAATTCAATGAAAGCATTTATGGGGAAGTTGAAAAGATGAAAAGAAGAAGAAATAATAAAAAGCGTACTTCTGTAGAGGATGATCTGCTTGAGTGAAGAATGTTAGGGCTTGAAGCAAGTCTTTATTATTCTCTCAGTAGGTTGTATCATTGTTCATATGGATCCCTTACATAAGTTGGTTGTCTGCTGCATTATGAAAACTCTTATATAGGCAAAAGGACTTCAATTCTATAAGACAAAAGTGTCAGGTCACTGTCTCTTGAATTGTCATTTCTCTTACTGAAAACCAACTGCTATTTCTTGGAATTCAAGTTTCCTAAAGGATTTTCTTAAATTCTTGACTTTCTTTTTGGCATGTGAGATTGTATATTCTGTCAATTCAGAAAACTGAAACAGAATATGCATATTATCTATTTTTAATCGGCACACCTTAAATACATTGTATATGAGATGTGTGGAACTTTATTTGATCATTCTTTCATTGTTCCAATGAAGTTTCTGCCAATCACAGCTTCCTTTTTGTAATTTTTGTATCATGTTGAAATATTCTTCTATGAATGACAGACTGCTTCATTTAAAATGTCCAAACTCTACTTTTGTACTCAAGATTGGGTATACAAAATAAAACAATTTTCTGAGAATTTTACTTCTTGGAATTCATCTTGCACATGATACTTGCTTGCTTACACCTAAGGCAACCCCAAGCAGACACATAGATGTATTATATTATGTTGGATCCAAGTTTTAATGCATGGACCAGGGTAATTTCTCCTCATTAGGACATTGGTGGTTCTGCCATCTAGGCTTTTTTTGCCAGGTTTAACTCGTGTAGATCCTACCCCTTGGAAACTCTTGAGTCACTACAGGGATGGTAGCTGGTTTCCTTATAGCCTCTTAAGACACCGCAGGGAAAATTGTATGCTTGGTACTTGAGGAAGAACAGCCAGTGCCAAGCATACAGCTTTCCCTGTATTGAAGTTAGGGGCTCTCTCAGTCTGTGGTGAACATAGGTTCAAAGAGGTGATTCCAAAGGTAAGGGGAAGGCCCCTTTAGCTGATGAAACTTGGTGTCGGTTACAGGAATTAAAGAATTAGTTGTTTAAAATTTTGTTTTGAAAAAAAAAGAAAAAGAAATTGCTAGTGCATGAGATCTATCATATCATTACTAGCTTTAAAAAAAACAAAGGAGGTTCCTATTTTAATTTTACAGTTAAAATTAGTACCAAGGGAAAATAGAGATGCACTAGAATTCTAAGTAATTATGAGTCTCAAGTCAGAATTGAAAAAGTCAATTGCTTACCATAGCAAAAATGGAAAAAACATGACACTGCTTAATGAGACTTTTACACATGTACTTAATTTACAATGTTGGTTTAGTTGAATTTCTTGTCCATCTTGTACCGCTGAAAATCTGTTGTAACCTCCACATTCAAAGGTCAATGTAATTAAACTTAACAAATTTGGTTGAAATAAAATTTGTTGTTGAGCCTGAAATCCAAGATGTTAAGCTCAACTTGGAAAGAATCATCATATAAAATCAAGGAGAGGAGAATTCTTGGTTAAGTTTGTGGCCAGATTACTAGTATTAGTCTTACGTTGCACCTGTATGTGAGAATCATTTGTTTCTCTTGTATTCTGAGAATTCAATTTATGTAAATCAAAGTGGTGCAATTTTAAACCTGAAATGATGGTTTTCTTATGGCCTATTTGCCAAGGTTTATGATGCTGAGTTTATGAAAAGGTTGACAACTCTGACACACAATGCAAATACATTAAATTCCCCCTTTCAAAAACTAAATTTTTGGGCTTCCTTTGTAAATTGTCTAGATAAAGTGATTTAGATTGAAATTGAGCATAATTCACACTTGTGATGAGTATGGACATTTTGTGAACCATAATCAAATAAAGCACAGATAACTGCATACTTGTGGAAAATCACATGTCACTATCTGGAATTGTAGCGGAACCTCTTTGTCAATATCTGGCTGCAATTATATGAAATTGTGCACTGAATTTTTAATGCAAGCATGCTAGCTTTGCACAAATACAAAGCACTCCGAAACTAACTTCAAGCAGGACACTAATTTTCAAAATAAAAATGTATAAAAACACTCACCTGAGGAAATAAGAAAATTGGGGCTGACAATGAGAAAATTAATGATGCTCAAGACAGGAAATTTAAGGAGGGAGAACACCTAACAACGAATAACAGATTCTAATGGCTGACCAACGTACATTATACAAACTGGGCATCAGAAGTGACAAACATGCCACTCCTCACAAAGTTAAAAATCTGATCTATTCATGTTAACTTTATTGATGTGTCTTGCCTTTTTGGTTTAATAGAAAAGTTGGGGTTAGTTGGTTATTGGGTTACTTTGTAGAGCTCTTCCTTGTTGATAACTATGCATTGCCCCAGCACGGCCCTTAGAAGTTTTTTTTTTTTTAATTTAAATAAATTTATAAATGTCTTTCCATCCAAAATCTACCAACTCTAAATGTTTTTTACGTTTGACTTAACCACGAATTAAAATTTACACTTTTTTTTAAACTATTTTGAATTTGGCCATTTGATCCAGTATTCTGCATGGTCATGAATGATGGTTCTCATTCCACTGCAATGCAGGTTTTGATACTATTGAATTTGTCCAACTAACTAGTTCTTTGCAGCATAATAAGAGAATTCGTGGAATTGTCAAACAGCTGCAGGAGCTTCCCTATCAATTTGAAGATTCCATTACTTTTTCCTTTTGAAGATCTGATATCTTTTTACATTTGATTTTGACTTGAGAGGAAACATTTTGCTACTCTTCAATCTAGGTTCTTGGTTCTGAAGGGCCTCTTTTGAGGTTCAAGTAATCTTTGAAAGTTGAAAGCTATGAAACATCAATCCCATTTTCCATTTTAGTCTTCGTTGGGTTTATAAAAAAGTTGAGCATGTTAGGATCTTTGGATATTCAGTCTTGAAATATTGTAAAGTTATGCGTACTCGATTTTTATATTGTTGCATCTGATATTGGTTTTTGTAAGTAGGAAACATGAACCAGATACATTGCCATCATCAAATCTGCCAAATGGCAGGGGTATGAAGAGGTCAAGAAGAGTGGCACAACGATTAGCTCAGGAGGAACCTCCACCTCCACCTCTGAAGCTCCCTAGACTTCACATTGTCCTTACTCGGAAGGAAATCCAGGAAGATTGGATCAAAATAACAGGACACAAGTATACAGGGAAACCAAAGAAATCAACTCTTATTCAGAAGGTGTGTTGTTCAGTGCTCAAATGATTTGTATGGATTAATAGATCATTAGGGATGAATCTTTGTTAATATATAACCTTGACAAGATGTACACGCAATGAAATTGTTGATGCAGGGGTTAGGTCTTTGTACAGCATTGACTTGTCCATCATCTATTGACTACCTCAATGACCCGCATTGTAAGTTACATTTTTTAAATGTATCCTTTGATCTTGTAGTAATCTGCATTTTGGGAACAGTTTTTAATGGGTAAGACATAATTTATACAGATGTATGGTTTCATTTTGTAGTAATCTGCATTTTAGGAGCAAATTTTGTAATGGCTTAGACATGGAGTAATTACAAATGCTATCACTGCTATTTAAATTCTCTTGTCCATAACGATGTAATTGTGGTTGATGTCAGGCCATTCCACATACTGCATTTATGTCCGATACAAAGATAAAGCATGTGCAGAGCCTTGAAATTAAGGAATTTTGTTGGAGATGTTTTTCCAGATTCCTAGTGAATGCTTGACATTGGAACCATAATCATCATACCATGTATGACAAGAATGAAAACCCAATCTTTAAATACACTAGCAATTGCAACACATCATCAACAACTTTTATACATCTATGCCTCAATGGGCATCATTCTGAGAGAGCTTAGTAATCTCTTCAAGGAAATAATTACGAGTCTCATGAAGACAGAGGTATACTGTTATTTAGAACTAGCAAATTAACATTATTAATAAATTGATTGCTATAGGACACAGGAAAGACAGTTGAGCAAATAGAAACATTGGATATTATGGCAAGAACTATACAATTGAATGCATTGATACGAGTTTGCTTGATATAGCACCCTATGAAATGAGTCAATCACAATGGAAATCGTACTGTTTAAGGGGAAACTTTAGCGCAACTTCCATGGTGAATAACACCTAAAACATCAAATAGAGTGATAAACCAAGTTTCTGAAAGTTATGAATAAATTAAGCAAAATTTTGAACAAGTAATGGCATTTCATTTGTAGACGACAATGAGGAACTATCTTGCATTACGTGTACCAAGTCAAAGATCTGTGTCTTGAATTTATCAAAGGATGATGTCATCTCATTGAATATGAAGTTGTTCAATGAAGTTGTGAGACTTGAGAAGCAGAATTCAGTATTAGGTGTTGAAGAAATGGGTGATTTCCTTCAGTGCATTGAAATATGTGTTGTAAGAAGACAAGCAGATTGATACTTGTACACACTTACCTTAGATAATAGTCACATGCTTGTTGGCTATCTTATAGCCTGCATTGTTTGTGTCCTGGGTTCAAAGAATAGTCATTCTCCTGGGAGAATGACTGAAAAAGGTTTAGGCAGGTAGAATTCCTTAAGGTTTGGCTTTCCTCTCATCTGTAAGATGAACAATAAGAACCAGAAATAGTTAATTATAAGCTTTAGTGGGTATGCATATGTAGTCTAGCACTGGTGTGCATGCGGAAGTGCCAGTGATCTGTTTGGTATTATTGGTTGGAGAAAGTTGCTCTAGAATGTGTTGAGACCATCTAAACATCTCATGGATTATCTTCCCCTATGATAACTGCCATGTGGTTTTAGTGGGGCATTGCCTTAAGCAAAATTTAATATGACAATGCTTTGCAGTGCTTCCACTGCTTAACCATACTATACATAGTACAAGATCCTTTTAGATGTTGAAGTCCTGGAATGGTGACATTCCTCGCTGTTTAGTTTGTAGTGATTGGTCAACAGACTAATGGGAAGTGAAAGTTTGACAAATCAGTCATCCAGCATTTTATGTGTTAAATTTTTTGACAAAGGTCTATAACCTTGCACTATGTTCCTCATCAGCTTAGAGGCCCACTTACATATGTTGCCACATGGAATTATAATTTCAATAAAAACACTATTTCCGTCCATTCAAGGCATTATATCAAATTTAGAAGTTTGCACTCGTCCATTTCTGTATCAATAAAGTTTTCTAATAGGATGCCTTATCAATGTATCATCATTTATAACCCACCCTATAATGTTGAAGAGTAACTTCTTATGCCTGGACTTACAATGTAAGGTTGTGAAAACAATTATAACATTAGATGGATGTAGGTCTTTTAAGCTCAAGGAAAGTATGATCGAATCGTCCATTCAATATTTTATACAAGAAGTAGTGCCTCCATGAGTACACTATGTGGCTAGCTCAAACCTCTTGTGGATCCCCTTCTCCAAAGGACATAGGCATGTGGTCATAGGACAAATTGCTTTAATCCAGGGAAAATGAGAGTGTGTCACACATGACCTTACCCTTTAACCGTATAGCAATTGGTTTAAACAATTGTATCAAGCAAAGTCTACAATGTCATATTTGACTAATCATGCTAATGGGAAATACGAGCAGTCAAACATCAACTATCAAAGGTTTACTGCATAATAATAGTAATAACAATCCTGCTTGTAGATTGTATGGGCCTTCTTAAACCTGTACTTTGCACTGAGGCATTGTACTTGATGGGGCTGTTTCTCGGCATGCCATTTGAATCAAAAATCATATTAAGAGACCCTCAGCCTCACACAACCCACAGATCATAGATAAGCGGACATATGCTTATCCTTCAAGAATTGAAATCTCCGTTTTGGACAATTCATTTCTCATCAATTTTGTAGCACTTGAGACTCCATGATAGGGATTTCCTATTATCTCTCATGGTGTTAGCATGCATGCATGCATGAAAATTAAAATCCACATGTTAATTTTCATAACCATATTCACAATTACCTGTGTAGCATTTTATGTCAAATCCACATGTAACTTGACCTGCTCAATTGTCCTAAAATGTCGAGAGTATCATTTATATTTTTTTGTCCATTATTCGGCCCTTTTGGCTAGGATTTATCTGTTCCTCTAGGAGTATGTGTTCTTAAATCCTAGGTTACTTCCTCTAATGTTTTATTTATTTTAACATTAAAGTAGTGTATTCTTTAATTCATCTGTTCGTCAAATCCTTTTCCTGTTCATTCATATTTTGTACCGCATCGTGTAATTCCTCTTCTGCTTCTTGCTCATTCAGAAGCAGGTAACACCAAAATGAGATTGGAGCTTTTTGGATAGGTGGCATGAAATTATGCATTTTTGTCTGGACAAGTATCTACTACCTATAATATGCCTATCCATTTGTGTCTTTACCTTTTTGTACTTGGTTTCAATCATCGCATAGAATAATTCATTTCAGATCAATGAAATCAGGAGGCTCTACGCTTGCTATTAGTCTCATTATTTTATTATTGTTGATGAGCTAGATGCTTGGCTTTGCCTATGCCTATGTTTTCTAAATCATTGTTAGAAAATGTACAATCTTAAGAGAATAGGGGAAGACAAGAAAATCCAAAAGAATCATCTATACATATCTGGTTATCCAACACTATTAATTTTAATCTTTGTTGGAATTGCGCATTTTTCTATTTGTAACGGTCCCAATATAGCCATGTTGGCTATCATTATTTTTATAATCTCGGGCCATATAGTTAGTCGCCCCTTGAGCATTAGAGTTAGGTTATTATTGATTTCATCTATAAATAGGAAGAATCTTTTATTAGTTGGGATAATCGGAGAATTTGGATTTAAGTCGCCTCAGTGCATGTATGAGACTTCGCCCTCTCAAAGTGGCTATGAGACCTTGCACTTGCCGAGTGGCTGTGGATTTGCTGTTGCATTGATTTATTTCCGGATTTGATATTTGCATATTGTTCCTGGCATTTGAATCTGAATTATTATTGTTAGCATGCAATTAATAATAATTCAATATTGAAGTGTCGTTGCTGTTATTAAATTTTGATGCGGTGTTGTAACAAGTGGTATCAGAGTCTTCGCTCCTAGCCAACACAACACGCTCTTGAACAACCTACATGCATGAACGTCTATACTGTTCTACTCTTGAATGTTGAAAAAAAGAAAACCGCAATTCCTGATCGGTGCTGCTGGCTGCTGGTTCCTGTCTGTTTTTGTTAAATGGACAATTTCCTGAGTTCCTTTGGGCAAAGATAAACCCTTCCAGCTCTGGCGCTTGGCTGTTGCTTCTTGTTGGCTTTCTTCTGCTATGGGCCCGCTCCTGTGCGTATCCTGCAACATAAACAAACAAAACATTTACACAATTAATTTGAGGCTCCTAGAAATAATTTCATGAGTTTACGTGGAGAAATCTGTTTCAATGTATTTATATCAATTCTTTAAAAATATAAGTTTTTTTTGCTTGAGAAGAAGGGGTTGTACTCGTGTCCCCCACCCTTTACAAATCACAACTCTCTCCTTTAGAGCTTGAGAGTTTATAAACAAATTCAATTCTCATCTCAATTAAGTTGCTATAGCTAGATACCTACATCAATTTTCATAAAATGTTTGAATTCTTGATTTTCAATTTTTGGATCTTCTTCAATTTTCTGTGTCAATACAAATATTCCACAATTCAGCATCCTTCTTCTTGACATTTTCCTACAACAACTTTCACAATATGGAAACTCCACTTCTACTATCTATGCATTGCATCTTAGTAGAGTAATATTTTTGAAGCATCGCACTATCATTGTTTCCTTTACCATATCTGGGTTGCTAGTTTCCTTCATGAAGCATAACACAAAACACATTAATATTATATAAAAAAGCAAATATTATCAATGTAAACATTAAATATTAATCATTATTTGACTCAAATAGTTAATATTTTCTTGTTAGCTTCAACTAAACTTAGTACTTCCTCTAACCAAGGAAAAGAGAATTTAATTTTATGATCATCAATTAAAACCCCTCTATTGGCTAGCCTATCTACAAATTTGTTTCCTTCCTCTTTTTTTTTTTTTTTTTTTTTTTGAGTAATACTTCTTATACACATCCACCATGGGGATTGAACCCGGGTCACATCATCGATAATGCAAGTGGCGTCCCTGCCAGTAGACCACACTCACGGGGATTTCTTCAAATTCTATAGCAAGGTCTTGTATTTCCACAATTATCTCTTGTATGTTCCATAAAGCCTTTGCTTTCCTCAAAATTGCATTTATTACTATTAGTGAATCACCTTCCATCCATACTCTATTCCATTTCATTTGTTTGCATATTTTTAACCCTTCCAAAGCCACTCAAGCTTTAGCTTCATTACTTGTCTTAAATCCATTATTGAAAGAGTAATGAGACAAAATATCTCCTCTTCTCTATTAAAAAAAAAAAAATCTCCTCTATTATTTCTAATTATTCCTCCTCCTCTTGCTAGGCCTGGATTTCCTTTAGATGTCCTTCAAAATTCAATTTGACCAACTCTACATCTGGTGGTTTCCATTTTATATTTTTTGCCTTCTTTTTGTTTCTCCTATACATCATAATTCCATTTGATGACTTGACTCCATCTATCAAGGTTCTCTGCTTCTAGATTAGGGATTGGGTGAGTTGATAGGGTTGGTTTAGACTCCTCTATGGCTAAACAAATCTTTCTTTTCATTACCTCTAAACTGCTTTCCTTTCCTTTAAATATTCTTCTATTCCTTTCTAGCCAAACAGTCCAAAGTATTGTATCTTTTGATATATCCCATATTGTTTGTAAAGGCTCACTTTTAAAAGTGGTTTGCCATTGCTTTAACCATTCTTCAATTTTGCCATTCATCACCATGCATTTACCAAACATATTAGAATCCATTGCCATAGTTTCTAGACTATTGAGCAGTGTCCCACAAGATGGTCTTAACTCTCGTCCTCCTTTTTACAAAGAACACATTGTGAGGGGCCATGAAAACCCCTTTTCATAAGGTTATCCTAGGATAAAATTCTTCTATGACCTACTAGTCAAACAAACATTGTTGACTTTAGGAATGCTCAGACTATCCCAGATATCTCTCCATATTCTTGTGATATTCCTATTTTGTTGGTGCTTTACATTCTATTCACTTCTTGTTGTGTATTCTCTTGATATTCAACTCCCAAATCAGCTTATCCTTGGCTCCCCTCGGAATAATCACTGTAGTTATCTTTCTGCTCAATTGCCTCCTAGCATCAATGTCTTGTATACTTGTAAAAAAAAATCTTCTTTCCATTTGTATCTTCCTTCTTGATCCTTGTACATAATGTTTGAAACCCTATGACCATATTTATCTTGAAGTAATCTCATCCATGGTTTCAAAATTGGATCTAGATTGAGTGGTTTTTAAAATTCTATTAAATTTGTAATTTTTTAAATTACAAATTAAGAAAAATAATAATAATAATACGCCACGCATTTCCATCCCCCGTTCTTCTCTCCCTCTCCCCCTCTCTCTCACGTGCCCCCCGCCCGTGCCCCCCGCCCTGTTGCGCTTCCCCATGTGCCCCACCCTCTCCCTTTGACACATTCCACACCCCACCACACACTTCCCATGCACCCACACACTTTATTAATCAACCCTTTGTTTTATTATCCTCGTATCCAAGGTAACCAAATAATTCTTCCCCCTACCTTGCACATTTGTTTTATTAACCCTCCCATTCCCGTCATTAAAGAAGATAATAAAAATAATAAATTAATTATTTTTTTAATAATAATTTAAAAAAGAAAGAAAGTAAGAAATAATTATAAAAAAAAGAGAAAGAGAGAGAAAAAGAGAAGATAATTTTAATTATTAAAAAAATAGTAATTAAAAATAAAAATAAGAAGAAGAGAGTATCCTATGTCATTGGATCTTTGCGAGAAACATAACTTTTGGTATTTATTTCTTCAAACTATGAGTGCATGAATGAACCTGCTAGTAATATTGGTTGGGCACAAGTCAACAGTCGATTACAATGTACTATTGCTTCAGAGGATGTGTATGAGTAGAAAGAAGCACCAACCTAGAATTCCGGATAAGCATCACAACACTCACTGTAATATCAAATTTTCGATCAACGTCTTCTTTCTTCCTTACACGCCATGGCTTCTCCCCAACCCAACACATTTGGTTCTTCCTCTCCTCCTCCCCTTGACCCTCCCTTTGCTAACTCCCAAAGTCGTACTCCTCTTCCTAGTAATATTGACCCTCGTTTGCATCAATATCTGACCCATCAAGAACAAACGGTTGTTGCCATTGTCAACATATTGAATAATCAAGCCAATATCTTGAATAAAATTGAAAGAATCCTAGATCCATCCATTACTACACCTCCTATTGTCCAAGGATCACAACAAATTGTCGGTCTCCAACCTCTGACCATTCATTGAGCACCAAATACTAATGTTCTTCCACAACAACCACCTAGTCATAATCCTCCAGATTTTGGCTCTTATGACCTAGGCTTTGCCTCTAATTTGGACTCCTCGGTAGGTGGTGCTTTCAATTTCCTTGAATGGCCTCATGATGTTAAGATTCCTCACATCAACATGCCTACCTTTGAAGGTGCCGAACCTTGAGGATGGTTGGCCTTATCTATTTGTACCATATTCTTGAAACAAGTTGTGTCGCATCAACAACTTCTAAGTTGGGTACCCAAGCTTATCACTGGTTGTTATGGCAGCTTCGCCAACATAGTGGTCCAAAAATTTGACAAGGGATCTTCCACATCATATGTGGTACGTCTTATGCAAACTAAGCAAACGAGAACAACGGAAGACGATTGCTATGAGTTCACATGTCTCCTCACGTATACCTATCAATTGAGCCCAGCGATGGTGGTCTTTGCCTTTCACTATAGCAAGGATAAAATTTGGAAGGAAGTCGACATGCATGATCCTTACACTCTTGATGATGCACAAGGTATAGCGCTAGCAACAGAACAAAAGCTCCAAAATTCTTGTCCTCCATACAAATGTGATTTCAACTCTCGTCGTCCTAACCACAATTTTGGGCGTTCCACAGGATATTTTTGCTTCAAATGTCGTTCACACCATAGGCTTGTGAAAAACATTGTAACTTTCTCTTGGAATATGTAGACATAATAGTTGCTGACAATGAAGATTCATTACAGCATGAGCAATCAACCAAATTAGGACAACAATCAACAAAAGTAGATGAAGCAGAACAAGAGGACGATACTATGGCTTTCTTTGCCCATGCACTTATGGGTCTCCAAGCTCACCACACTATCAAGGTACAAGGATTTATTAAATGACATGTCAATATGTTGATTGATTCAGGTAGCACACACAACTTTATAGATAGTAAGATAGCAAAATCTTTGGGCTTGTATATCAATACTTCCAAGTCAAGATGAAGTTCAAGTCTTAATTGCAAATGGGGATATTGCTCAGTGTATGGGTCAAAAAATCTAAAGTTAACATCCAAATGGGTGATTATACTTGAGTGGGCTATCTCTTTGCTATGAACTTGGGAAGTTCAAATGTCATCTTGGGAGCACAATGGCTATCTCAGCTCGGTGTTATTACTATTTTGCAAAAATTATATGTCAAGTGGACAGAGAATGGAAGGGTCATTTGTCTCCAAGGAATTTAACCCTCTCCCTCCAAGGTGGTTAGTTCACATCACATGAAGAAGATATTGAAGAAAGGTGGTTATGGATTCTTTGCCCAAGTCAATTGCATGGAGGTTCAATCTTTGGATCCATCTCTTCCAGCTCTTCCATTGGATCTCTAGAACATTGTGGATAGCTATGAGGAGGTCTTTAGTGAGCCAAGGGATCTACCTCCTAAGTGCACACATGATCATGCCATCCATCTGATTCCAGGAAGTTAGCCTCTTAATATGCGTCATTATTGCTATCCCCAACCCCAAAAGTCAGAAATTGAAAAGCTGGTCCAAGAAATGTTAGAGCATGGAATCATCCGTCCAAGCATTAGTCCATATAATGTTTTGCTGGTGATGGTACAACGTAAGGATAACTTGTGGCGCATGTGTCTTGATTTTCATCCTCCAATCACTATCAAAGATAAGTTTCCTATCCCTATTATAGATGATTTGTTGGATGAATTGCATGGTGCTAGATACTTCACTAAACTAGACTTGCGTTTTGGTTTTCATCAAATTAGGGTTAGAGAAGAGGATATCCCTAAGATTGTTTTCTATACACATGAGGGTCATTATGAGTTTCTAGTCATGCCTTTTGGACTCACTAATGCTCCTTCCACTTTTTAAAGTCTCATGAACCATGTCTTTTGTCCTTTTCTTCGTAAGTTTGTCCTAGTTTTCTTTGATGATATTTTAATTTACAACAAATCTTGGGAGGATCATCTAGTTCATATTGACAAAGTCCTTAATCTGTTACAAAAGGAAAAACTCATTGTATAAAGGTCCAAATGTGCCTTTGGGGTCCAAGAGGTAGAATATTTGGGACATATATCGTAACTCGCGAAGGAGTCAAGGTGGATCCTAACAAAATTAAATCTATGGAAGATTGGCCCTTGGCCAAATCCCTCAAACAACTCCGTGGATTTCTAGGACTCACAGGTTATTATAGGAAATTTGTCCGCAACTATGGCAAGAATGTCGCTCCTCTCACTGCTCTCACTAAAAAGGATGCTTTTGTTTGGACTGAAGTTGCTTCCTAGGCCTTCCAAGCCCTCAAAGAAGCTATATGTTCCACTCTAGTTTTGGCCACTCTTGATTTTAGTAAGCCTTTTGTCATTGAGTGTGATGCTTCTGGCACAGGTATTGGAGCCATTTTAATGCAAGATGGTCACCCATTGGCCTTTGAAAGTAAGCAACTTTCGGGCAAGAATCTGGGACGATCCACTTATGAGAAGGAAATGCTAGCTATTTTGCATGCCATAGAGAAATGGAGGCCTTATTTGTTGAGTAGTCGTTTCATCATTAAGATTGACCATAACAGCCTTAAGCATTTCTTAGAGCAACGTCTCTCATGCCCTGAACAAAATAAATGGATGACCAAGCTCTTGGGTTATGATTTTGTCATTAAATATAAGAAAGGAAAGGAGAAAGTAAGACCCAAAAACTTGAAACAAAATAAATGGATGACAAAGCTCTTGGGTTATGATTATGTGGTTGATGCATTATCTCCAAATATGAGGATGATGTGGCTATCAATGCCATCTCTGGTCCTTGTCCACAATGGCTTTCTCAACTTCGAGAAGATTGGCTTTTTGATTCAGAGACTGCTCAGATCATTCAGGATATGAAAATAAGATCATCATTGCATTCTTGCTTCTCATACTTTGATGGAGTGCTTCACAAAAAAGATCACATTTATCTTCCTCAATCTTCGACTATTAAGTCAAAGGTTCTCCAAGAATTGCATGCATCTCCTTTGGTGGGACACTCAGGATTCTTGAAAACATACCAGCGGGTGAAGCAATCATTTTCTTGGAAAGGATTAAAAGCAGATGTCAAGATGTTTGTGGCTGAGTGTGAGGTATGTTAATGTAACAAAGGGGAAATAGTTAAATCTCCTAGATTGTTGCAACCCTTGCCTATCCCTAACCGCCAATGGGAGCACATATCCATGGATTTCATTGAGGGCCTTCCCAAATTAGAGGGCAAAACAATAATCTTTGTGGTAGTAGATTGCCTTTCCAAGTATGCTCATTTTTGTGCATTACAACATCCCTATTTAGCAAGTAAGGTGGCCAAGGTATTTCTTGATTATGTTTTTAAGTTACATGGTATGCCCAAAACCATTGTGAGTGACCGTGACCCTATCTTCACTAGCAACTTCTAGAAGGAATTGTTTCATCTTAGTGGTACCAAGTTGAGTATGTCCTCATATCACCCTCAGTCTAATGGTCAAACAAAGATTGTTAATAAATGTTTGGGTACTTACCTTCGTTGTTTTGCTCAAGACAAGCAGTATCATTGGGTCCAATGGCTTTCATTAGTAGAATGGTGGTACAATACTTCTTACCATTTTCCCCTTAAGATGTCCCCATTTGAAGCATTGTATGGTCAAAAACCTCCATCAATCATAGACTATGTTCCAGGATCTTCCAAAGTTTCCTAGGTAGATGATTTATTACAATGATGACGAATTGTGCTTTATCTTCTTAAAGATAATTTGACCCAGGCCTAAAACTATATGAAGCAACAACAGGATTCACACCATTTTGAATGACAATTCAATGTAGGAGATATGGTCTTTTTGCGCCTACAACCTTACAAGCAATTGTCCTTGAAGACCAAGTCTAGTTAGAAGTTGGCTCCTCAATTTTATGGTCCCTACAAGGTGGTTTGTCGCATTGGTGAAGTAACATATCAGTTGGAGCTTCCACCGTCTTCGTGCATCCATCCCATTTTTCATGTATCTTGTCTCACACAGGTTATTGGCCAAAAGGTGCAGTCCTAGACAAAGCTTCCATTACTCGATGAAGAAGGTCGAATCCCTCTTTAGCCCAAAGTAGTATTGCGGTCTAGAGTTTGTCATCGATCTCGACAAATTCAAGAGTTTCTCATCAAGTGGCAAGACCTTCTAGAAGAAGATGCTACATAGAAGCCTAAGAGCATTTTCCAAATTTTTACAAAGCTTTCTGAAGGGGGAAGCCATGTAACGGTCCCAATATAGCCATGTCGGCTATCATTATTTTTATTATCTCGGGCCATAGATTTAGTTAGTCAGCCCTTGAGCATTAGGGTTAGGTTATTATTGATTTCATCTATAAATAGGAAGAATCTTTTATTAGTTGGGATTATTAGAGAATTTGGATTTAAGTCGACTTAATGCATTTATGAGACTTCGCCCTCTCAAAGTGGCTATGAGACTTTGCCCTCTCCAAGTGGCTGTGGATTTGTTGTTGCATTGATTTATTTCCGGATTTGATATTTGCATATTGTTCGTGGCATTTGAATCTGAATTATTATTGTAAGCATGCATTTAATAATAATTAAATGTTAAGTGTTGCTGCTGTTGTTAAATTTTTATGCAGTATCATAACACTATACTTTGTTTTCAACCTTTTTTTTGGAAAGCAGTTCCATTATATCTAATCTCATAACCTACATTTTGGATTTATTTGCTTTGTTTTCAGGATGATGACTGATTCCAGGGAGGACTCACATTTCTCAGCAACTGGAATTTGTAATCTTTATGATTTGGAGCTTCAAGGATACTGATTCTGAATGAAAAAAAAATGCTGTAATTTGTATGTCATGTATACAACTGACTGGACTAAGCATCATAATTGTATTCAAAGCATAGCAAGTCATTAATCATGCACTCAGAAGTTTTGAGTGGAGAGCTGAACATTTTCATAATATTTGATCTTGGGCATTAAAATGGAGTTATTCCAAAGTCTCCCAAGAATCATAGAATGACAATGTTGATGAATTAATATAGTGTATTTGTGTAATAGCTGCTGCTTTTTAACACCAACAGAACATGGGCAAGGAAAGCTTTAAGTTGTCTTAATCCCATTGTTTCATGGAGTTACATTGCAGTAATAGAATTGTGCTACATAAATGTAACTTTAGCAATTGGAACGTCTGCAAAATTAGCAGATAGTGAACTGATTTGTATAGAAAAGAAAGCCTGCATTATGTTTGGAACTAAATCAAATACAAATTTCAAGTTGCAGTGTTTTGACTATCATCGCTCTCATAAATATATTTTTCTTTCTTATGTTCGCCAGTGCCAAGAACATATGCATCTTTTGATCGCTGACACCAGGAATGTTGCTGGTTTGATGTTAAATAGCACCTGCCCTTAAATGAAAAAATATTTTATTTGTCCAGAAGCAAATGTGACATCAAGTGGCATGGCAGCCTAGTTTTCTCTATTTTGATTCAGTGGCTGTAAATTTTCCACGGATCTTGTGGTTTTGATTTGGATACCCTATTGTGCTTTCTATGTTTTGACTTTTGGAAATTCACTGAAGAATAAGAGAGCTACATTGTTTTTTTTCTGTGATGAAAAAATGTTCTCTTTGAGAACTTTTTGATAAAATGATGTTCATGAGAACAATTTGCTCCTTGCCTGAGTTCAAATCAGGTCTTGGTTCTATCTAATTTAGTACTTCTCATTCAATATGAGGTTTCAAAGGTGACAGATAGCATAGCTTTAGTTTATAACACCTTATAGTCTCTATTCATTGCATTTCTAAGTTCAATTTAAAAAGTGGACTTGTGCACAGTGCCAATCTAATATGTGGTATCATGGACTTTTTACCCCTTGGCTTGGACCAATATTATTATTTGGCCTATGATGAGTCAAACATCCAGGCTTACTACTAAAATGAAAAGACTGATATTGTCGAAGCAATTCATTAAGGTATGGTTGAAACAGTATGATCACATGACAATTAGAAATAAAAAACTTGTCACAGTAAGCATGTGATTTAAGTTGTTTCCGGTTAGAAAGTTGAACTATCAATCGAAACTCGACAAGAAAGACGCAAAAACTTGAAACAAACAAAAAGAAATCAGCAAAGGAAAACAATGACAACAGAGAAATATAAAGCTTAAAAAAAGGAAATGCTGGAATATGAAGAAAAAGTTCTCTTATTGGAAACCTTCTATACTCTATGCTTGGAAGTGGATGGTATAAGTTTATCTATTAGGCCATAATTTACAGGGAATTTAAAATACTAGTCATGAAATATTATTAGGAACTTTCACTGAAAGTTTCACATTTATCTGTACTTCTTTAGATTTGGACCTTCATACACTGTTCAGGATAAATCCAGGTTGCCCACTTAGTTTAAACTCAGATAATAAAAAAGCTCCAGTGTCTTTCAAATCAAAACACATGATATACGAGTTGCTTTTTTTTTTTTTTTTTTAAATAAAGTTTTCAGCCCACAAGCTTTATGTTAATTTAAATCTTGGGTATACATTTTTAGAACTTGTCAATCCTAATAATAAGTCCTTATTTTAAAAGCATTAAAGAAGACGCACAATTCAATAAGAAATGATTAATATAAAAGTATTATACAAATTGATTATTAATTTGAATACAAAATTGTTTAAATAATGTTTACTATTATTATATTTAATTTAAGGAGTGAGTATATATATATATATCCCTCTCTCGAGCATATAATTGAATTTGCATTTATTACTTTTTATAAAATGTGTATGTACTTATTTTATAATGAATGAATGAATGAAAGATTTTAATTACGTCAAATATGGTCTATGGGACCTCAAATATGGAAGTACAATTACTCAAATCATATCATATGATCTTTAATATCTTTGAGAAGGTTGTTTCTTCTCCTGCTGATTTGTGTTAGCAATTCTCCAACTTTTTTTATTTTACTTGTCTTCAAATAAATCTGTCATAAACTCGTTCCCAAGTGTTTCTTTGTATTTGTCACGGATATCTGAAAAACTCGGGCATTTATAGATGAAGTGTTCCTCTGTCTCTACTGTCCCTGTGTTGCATAGAGTACATATCCTTTCTTCCCATTGTTCTTTGGGTGTTGTCCATCTCCCTGTTTCACATCTAAGCCTATGAGAGCTAGTCCTTATCTAAGCAATGAGTATTTTTTCCTTCCACTTGATTTCGAGCGCCTATATACGCTTTTTCCTTGTGGTCATACGTTGGGTTAAAATTTGCAATATAATATTGTCTTTTCCTGCTTGCATTTTTCCACATTCCACTTTCGAACTTTTCATTCACATAATTTTTTATGTCTTTGTTGACATTTGGGCATTCATTTATGTTGATTTCCCAACGTTTCATCCATTTCTGATTTTGTTTCATCCACGTATTCTTTCGCCTATGCAACTCTTCGTCCCTAGCCGCCCTAGGCCATCTATCATTTGTC
Organism: Wollemia nobilis; assembly: GCA_028583015.1. NCBI lineage: Eukaryota > Viridiplantae > Streptophyta > Pinopsida > Araucariales > Araucariaceae > Wollemia > Wollemia nobilis. The sequence continues at coordinate 563,835 of JAQPPZ010001579.1, read as the reverse complement.
ATGTTTTCTGTTTTTTTCAAGTAACATAAGCTTGGTCATAGCAATTGCTTCTAAAGAGAACATTCTAGTTTCAGCTAGAATAATTTCATAAGGGGTTGTGGCCTTAATTTTGAGAAAGTTTGTGATTAGAATGCTTTTATTAGTTACCAGAGGATTTTTTATTAAAAAAATTAAAGATGCTTATAAAGTGGTGTATAAAAAAATGTGATGAAATATAAAACTTGTAATTGTAATTTCATGAATAAAATTAATTTAATGTGTTAGATTTTAAAGAGGTGTTTGTTTGTGAGTTTTTAAGATATAAAGGATTTATATTTGAAATTTTAAAACAATATCCATGTTCCATCATTAAAGAAGAGGATATATTAGTTAATATAATTTCATTACAATAAGTATATTGATAATATATATTTTAACAATTAAAATAAATTTTATATTTATAAAATAATGTAATGGTGCATATTACCCTCATAAAAGGTTAAAAACTTGTTCCTCTTAAAAGAAAGAGTTGTAGTGAATTTTTAAATGGATACAAAAACTATTTTATTTTCGCTTAGATTTTTTGGACTTCCATATCAATGTATCAATAAGGATGTTTTGAAGAATATTAATAATATTTTAGGGGATTTCATCCAAGAGGGCCCAACTAATAAGGAGCGAAAGTATGTTGTGTATATTTGAATATATGTTGTCATGGATATTACAAAATGTTTGCCAAAATCCATTAATATTAAATCTTAAATCAAGAGAATGGGATCAAAAAATAGATTATGAAAACATTGTATTTTGAAGTTGCAAATGTCATGAGGCTAGACACAATGTGAGAGATTACAAAGAATAAACGATTGAGAAAAATGGGAAGTTTCGATCACGAGAAAAAATTCTAGATGAAGCAAGGAGATCATATAGTAGTAGAAGTTGGCTTACATCAAGAATTTTCCACTCCCAAAAGAGTGTCAAAGAAAACCTTTCCACATCATCAAATAGCTAATGCCTTCACAATTTATTCGAAGCAAACAATAGAAGAAACTAAGGTTGTGAAGGATAAGGAAGTATATTGTTCAAGTCGAAATTTAGAAGGAATTAAAGGTGTGAAGTAAATATATTGAGGCAAATTTTAAAATAAAGGTGAAAAAGGTCAAGTTTAATCCATGTAAATCATCTCCATTTTTCTCTAGTAGTAGGAAATCATTTCCTTGCCATAAATATGAAAGTAGCATAAAGTTCATTCATAACACTTTAGGGTTTCAAGGGAAATATAATAAAGAGAGTAATATGGAGGGTATTATTGCAATTTAGCATTTTTAAGACAACATAAAGGGTAAGAAGGGTAAAGTAATTTTTAATGTCTGCAAGGCCATAGGCCATATGAGACGACCCTCATGAAGGATGTTATTTACCCAATATATGGTTATCCAACCATACTTTGGTTATTGAAGTATGGTGTACAACCCTACACCCCATAGGATTTGAACCTTGGACCTCTATTTAGAATTCCAAAGTCTCCACCATTAGGCCACTCAAGTTGTACAAAGAAAGTAAGTATAATCAAAGATGACTCGGGGTTTTCATAAAAACATAAAGAAGAAAGTATTTTCAAGGTTATTCCTTACACTTGATGTTCTCTAGGGAAACTTAAACCTTTAAACTATAAGTCACATAATTAACAATCTAAAAAAAATGAGAGTTTGATATAGATGAAAGCATTGGTGGGAATGCAAAAAGGAGATGAAGACCTTGGAAGTAGAAATAAAGAGAAAAGGAAGCTAAGAGAGACACTAAATTGGGAAACCAAAAGCAAATATCACAAGTGCTAACAAGAAGTGGGGCTAATCCATAGATATTAATAAAAAGTGATGATGAAGATGATGTCTTGGAATAATAGAGGTATGAAGGTCCCAAATTATAGTTATAAGGAATTAATATGTTATTATAGTCTTGAATTTATTTTCATACAAGAAGCAAAATTTAGTGAAGATTTTAAGGATATATTTAAAAGATTCATAAGATGAAGAATTGTCTAGTAGTTTCTATTATAGGAGCTTCAGGAGGTATTGTGACAATATTTGAAAATCACAAGTGAGATAGTCAATTGTTGGAAGTAAGAATTTATTGGGTTGTTGGTATTTTTAGGAAAGAAGAGAATATCAAAGTTGGATTCATAAATTCATACGCTCCACCTATAGTTATGTTGGAAGGACCTTAGTTTATTTATGTCAAATTCAATGATGATTCATACTTTGTGATCTATGGATTCTTGAAGGTTGGAGGTTTCAACACAATTATGTCTTTAAAAAAGGATGATACTCCTAGATGGTCCAATTGACTGGAGGATTTTGCTTCCTTTGTTTATTTAAATGGCCTTTGGGATGCCATTCCTTCAAATTTTGGTATACATGGGATAATAAGCATATTGGACAAATTCATATAGCATAAATATTAGCATTGATTTTGTAATCTAATGTATGGTTAGAAATAGATTATAAATCTCTTTAGATATTTTATTCTAAGTAGGATAAAATCACAAATTTATTCTCTTGAGATGTAATCTACTCAATAATGGTCATTGGGAACATATTAAATTTTAGTCTATGTGGCCCCAAGACCTTGATTTCTTGCAAATGATTATGCAATGAGGGCATGAAATAAAGGTTTTAAAAAGCATGTATGTATAGATTTGTTCAAAAGATGAAATTTACAAAGGGGCAAATAAAAATTTAGAATATCGTGAGCAAGAAGGGAGTGCAAATATTGAGTGAGCTTCATATTTTATTATTTCAATTCTTTGGGAAAACTAGGGAACAAGTGTGACTAAGGAATGAACCTCACCTTTTTGTGTTCTAGATATTTGAGAAAATTAAAAAAAATATAGGATTCTTATGAGGAAAATCTTGGTAGCATGGAAGGAAAGTCATCTGTGAAAGTCCAAACTAGAAGTTAGGATGACTTTGTTAGAAGTATGAATGACCTAGATGGGAACAAGAGGAAAGTGAATCGACTATAATCTCTATCCAAGTAGTAGGTATCACACCAAAAGTGATTATAAAGGATGAGATTATCAAGCATGCCATTTTTTTTTTAAAATACAGGTTTAATATGTTAGTCTTATGAATGACTAGGTTTTTGGAAGATTGAAATTTGGATCAAGTGCAAGTGGAGATTGAATTCAAATTAGTCCATGACTTTTCTTTTTTTTTTAAATATCCATCATCTTCTCAAGTCCAAAATTCAAGGATAAAATAATGGATGGTGACCAATGGTTTAGGGGGAGAGATGCCTTGCATTTAATACCATAGAGCGAGAATTTCTCTATGGAAAAATAAAGTATTAAAAGGCATCTAGTGTGGGTCAAGCTTTTTGAATTCCTTTTCAAATTATTAATATAGAGGTTTTGAAGAAACTAGCAGTACTCTAGTGGAGTTCATCTAGGAGGGACTGACTACTAAGAAGCGAAAGCATGCTAGATATACCAGGATATGTGTTGCCATACATATTTCAAAGCCTTTGCCATAATCCATTAAGATTAAATCTAAATAAATAGAATGAGATCAACAAGTGGATTACAAAAACATTGTGTTTTAATGCCACAAATGTTATTGGAAAGAAGGCAAGAAATTGTAAATTCATAATGATGGCAAAAGAGAAAACAATTGGTCACGAATAAACTACAAGATGAAACAACAAGATCATATTTTAGTAAAAGCTAGACTAGATCAAGGAATTTCCACTAGTAAAAAATGACAAAGGAATCCCCTTCATATCATCAAATGGAAAATGCCATAATAGTTCACTGAGATCAACCATTAGATGAAACAAATAGGGATACAAGGGACGAGGAAGTACGCTATAATTTTGAATCTAGAAGAAACTAAAGATGTAAAGCTAGATGTGGAGGCAAATTTTAAGACAAAGAAGGTGAAAGAGTGTGATGCAAGTAAATCATCTTTAACCTCAAATAGTATAATATCCACTCATTGCTATAGAATAAAAATAGTGTAGAGTTTATCCCTTGTACTCTAAGGTTCCAAAACCAACACAATAAAGAAATAAATGTAGAGGATATTCATGATAATTTAGGGGTTTTAGGGCAACACAAAATAATAAATTTTGTGGAGAATGATCCTTGCATTTTAGGGTTTCTAGGGAAATGCAAATAAGAAAGTGTTAAGTCTATTCCTTACACTTTATATTCTTTAGGGTAGAATAAGCCTATAGATGATAAATGTGTTGTGAAAACAAAAAAGAAAGGAAGATCCTTAAAGTAGGAACACAAAGAATAAGAAACTTAAAGGAATATTAATATGGAAAAATAAAAATAGATATTGCGAGTGTTAACAAGAAGTGAGACTAAGCCAACAAATAAAAATAAATAAGTGCTGATAAAAATGATATGTTGGAATATTAAGAGTATAAATAAAACCAATTAAAAAAGAGTTATTAGAAAATTAATAGTTTTTTACGTTCATGGGATTTTATTAATAGAAGAAACAAAACAAGTAGTGAAGAATGTTAGGATGCATTCAATAAGATTTGGATTATGGGGGATTGTATAGATTTTTTGCTTTAGGAGCTTCAAGAGGTATTATAGCAATATGGAATGGACAACTACTAGAAGCAAAAAAAAAATGGTTGTTGGTCTTTTTGCAAGAAAGAGGAAAATATTGAAGTTGGGGTTATAAATGTATATTCTCCAACTATAGTTACTCCTCATGAAAGATGTTAGAAGGACCTCAACTTATTTATGTCAAATTCAATGATGATTCACAATTGTAATTCCTAGATTCTTGGAAGGGACTTCAAGACAATTTTAAGTCCTTTAGAAAATAAGGGTGGTGCTCTTGGATGGTCTAAATCAATGGTGTTTTTCTTTTTTTTTCATATGTTAGTTCAAATGGACTTTGGGGTGCTATTACTTCAAGCTTTCAGTATACATGGGATAACAAATGCATTAGGCAAACTCACAGCAAAAGATTGAATAGGATTTTTTTATCTATTATAAGGTCAAAAAATGAGTATATAATCTCTTTGAGCAAGATCATATCACAAACCCATTCTTTTGAGATACAATTTACTGAAGAAAGATCATCCAAAGCCATTTAAATTTTAGTTTATGTGGCTTCATGACTCTGATTTCTTCTAGACAAATATGTTATGTTGGGATGAAACAAGGTTTGAAGGATCATGGATTCACAAGTTTGTTTAAAAGATGAAATATCTAAATAGACAAATGAAGATTTAGAATGTCAAATATTTTGGTAACATATTTAAAGCAAAAGTAGAAATTAATTCCAAGCTCAAAAATTTACAATAGATAGTAAAAATCAATGGAATGAACCTAGATAATTAGATGCAATAAAAAATAATTACTTTTTAATTATCATAATGTACTGAAAAGAGAAGAGTCAAATTGGTACCAAAAATCTTGAGAGAGATGGCTTAAGGAAGGGGATATAAATACCAATTTTTCATGCTACAACCAAAACAAATTTGTCTTTTCATTGAATAAAAAATTATTTCAACTCAATATGGAACAAACATTGAGCAATAAGAAGGCATTAGGAAAGAAGCAATTAATTATTTGAAAGATATTTTGTTAGATACTAGGCAAGATAGGGAGGCTCAAGGTAACCTTTTACAAAACATTCCATCAAATATCACATAAGGATAAAATATAAATTTAAAAAGGAAGATTTACATGGAGGATTATAGAAGGTAGTTTTTGTAGACACCCAAAAAGTGTCATATTTTATATTAGCACACCCTTAATAAATGTTATAAATATTTTAATAAAATTTGTAAGTAATAATAATACCAAAAATATAATTGAAAACTTAAATAATAATAATAAATTAAATCCACTACTTCCACATTTCCTTTAGCTAAAATACTTCAAACTCTCCATCCTACCTACCTTTCCCCCTTTGCTGCCTTGACTTGCCAAGTCATCTCTCCTCACCAACAGTCCACAATCCTATAAATACCCTCTCTCCTCCCTCATTTGGAGAAGAAGAAACTTGAATATACCTCATTTTTTGCCCTCATTTGGAGACGAAGAATATTGAATATACCCAAATGCTACCCAAATTACTTAAGATTTATGTATGTATTTGTGAGTATGTGTTTTAATGTGTTATTTTTTAATTTTGTTTTGATTATTGCATGCATTTTTCCAACAGATCCTACTAACAATTTATCGTGGCCTTGTAGGCAGGAGTTATGGGCATCATGAGGGCCGTCGCCCATGCAAGTAACCAAAACCTATCCTAGACTTTGCAAGAAGATTGAAGGCACTATTCCAAACAACATTTTATAATCAAAAGAAGACTCAAATTCAAAAAATCGATATTAATTTGTTTTTTTTTGGCTTTTTGCCTTATTTACCTTTTATGGTGCATTTTCTGATCACATATATGACGATCATGGTAGAACGTACCCACATTTTTAATGTTTTAGTTTTTTTAGCTTGTTAGTTTTTTATTTTAAGAAAATTAATTCCTTGCTTATCCAGGTAGTACCGTAAAAGCCCCATGCATTTGATTTAAAAAAAATAACTCTAAAAAAGAGTTTTTATTCAATTACTTTATGTATAAAAAAACAAAAGAATTAAAAAAAACACATAAAACTAAGTACTAAAATGGAAAAACAATAAATGGCCCTTTAGATCTGGATTAAAAAAAAAAAAAACATTGTTGAAATCAACAAAAGATCATTGTTGAAATCAACACGAGCAGCTGTTTTTATATAGCGTCCCTTTGTGCAAATCATAAATTGTATTCTCAAGGTTTTTTTTTTCATTTGGATAGGGACCATGCTGCAGGTCACATAGTAATACTAAAATTGCAATCAACGAAAAACCTGTAAGAGAATCTTCCCCAAGGATCCATGAAGGTTGATCCAATGGCAAGTCTTCCATCATGCCCAAAATAAAAGCTCCCAAAGCCCAGTCAATTGGAACAGTTCCTACTTGATTTGTAACACGAATCCTTCATCATTCATAGCAATTCCAAGACTGCCATTCAGTAATGCTACAATATATGCCGATGAAAACCAATACTCGAGCAATTTATTTTTTTTCAACATTATGAGGCTTCTCTTGCAACACTGCCCAATCTTCATCACAGAAATGCTGCCCTGCTTTTCTATGTCAAAAAGTGAAACCTTTGGGACTAGCCTAAAAAAAAATAACTGAGAAGTATAGAAGAAATTGTTAATCCAATATTACAACTGATATACACATTCGTCTTGTCCATTCTGAAGCAATGGCAAGCCAACATTTTTTATATGGTTTGAATCTCCACTTTACCAAATGTATATTGGGTACCTAAAATTTGATAATGTTGGTGCGGTCCATCCTACCAAATGCACATTGGGTACCCAAAATTCAATTGATAATGCTGGTGCGGCTAGGACGGTTAGAGTCGGGCGCCACTCCAACCTGATTTTGACGGTGTAGAACACCTCTAATCGTGATGACCTAACATTTCTATATTGATATCCGCGTGATGTGGTCTACCAACAAAGATGCATTATGGGTAATGTGATTAGGGTTCAATCCCCACAACCGATATATATATGTATAAGAAATATTTACTCGAGAAAGAGCTGCCTGGTTTTTTTTAAAGAGCCTCTTCTGTCCTCTAAAATTATGGCCTGGCCATTCAAAAGGTTCTATGAGCAGGAATTCAAATACATTAGGATGTACATTAGGATGTTTGGGTCCCCTCCCTATTTCAAAAGAAGTTTCCATTGGAATGGACGGCAAAGACTTTTCTATTATCTTCATTTGCTGAACCACCAGGAAGCCACAAAAGTTCTCCTGAATCCATGGCATAACCTTTTGGTGTGCAAGGATCTAGCACAACTCCTTTCTCAGCTCACAAAAGACACGACTTGAAAGCCCCAGAAAGAATCATATGAGGCAAGGATTCCCATCCTGCTTCTCGACCAAAATGAAGCAAGCTGTGGCTATAAAGTTTGTACGTAATTCCTCCCAATGTTCATGTTTGTAGAAACTCAGGTGGAGGTAGCCCCACCAAGCTCAATTTTCCCAGTAGTTTTATCTGGTTTTTCTTCCAGAGTGCCAAACATATAATCTAAAATAGTTAAAATGATTTAAATTTAATCACATACCATGATTAAAATTTAATTCCACATTAATATTTATGTATCTCTTATATATAAAAATCCATAAAAACACCACAATCTTGTGTGGCCATTAGAAATATCTTGGTCCCCACGGCCGCTGATCATACTTCGTCACCTACCTGGTCATGGGAGTCTCCTGCCTGAGACCCATCCACTGAGCTGCCCTCATCAACGACCTCTTCTCTCGTCGGTAACCTACGACCCGACACCACTCATGACACCTGGGACTTCTCAGACGACGCGTCCCTCACATCCTCATACTGTTCCAGTCTGTCAAATTGGATACTGACGTCCCACGCTGCTCTCCAGATGGACATGGATTTCCCGACCATACCCCACATCCCGGCCACGCGGTCATTTGTCGCATATTAATATATTCCCCGCGTCAAACCTTTGGTCCTATAATTTTCCGCAATGTGGAGATTTATGCCACCTACCCCACATCTTATACCCCATTCCCAATATGAGGGCACTTCTATTTTATTTGATTCATAGAAGAGTTAGTTACAACTATGAATTATTAAGAGTAGGAATTGCATTTATCAAACAGGAAAGTGATTACAACAGTAATTATCAAATTTGTTAATTTGGTGTGAGTAAGCCTATTTCAGTGTGAGTAAGCCTATTTCACTTCGTTATTGTTGTTAATGTGGTGTGAAGGTATCACCGGTCGTTCGAGATTCGTACCATCATTGTTAGTCTACCTAATGTGGTATGAAGGTATCACCGGTCGTTCAAGATTCGCACCATCATTGTTAGTCTACCGCAAACGGATTCAAATCAGACTATTACCTTTGCTAACAAGGTGCCCCAAAATTTTCTGCATTGGAAAGCTTTATGCCACTTTGACACATCTTATACCCCATTTTCAATATGAAGGATTTTTTTTCTTGAAGAGCTCGTTACAACCATATAATTTTTAGTAATTATCAGGCTCAGGATTCAAATCATAGGGGTTGTATCCACCAAACCCATTCCACAATTGTTGACTTAGTGTGAAAGGGACCACTGACATGGGTCGGTCGGAAACATCGTTAGAGGTTACATCCACCAAACCTATTCCACTTCATTGTTGTTGGGTCAGAAACATCGTTAGAGGTTACATCCACCAAACCTATTCCACTTCATTGTTGTTGACTTGGCGTGTAAGGGACCATCACATTAGAGGTTACATCCACCAAACCTATTCCACTTCATTGTTGTTGACTTGGCGTGTAAGGGACCATTACATTAAACTTTGATAATTGTCGATTGACTATCTTTCCAAAAAAAAATATTACCTAAAGTTTGAATCTAAATACTTTTGTAACTAAACAAAGGATCACCAACAAAATAATTACCAACCGAGTATTTTTCTTCGGTTTCGGTGGCCTGTAATTTCCAAAGGGGAACGAATACCTTAATATTTTCCAGTCTACTTATATTTGATCGCATATTCCTGCATTGTAAAGAATCCATGGAACACGTGCCCCTAGTCAATATTTTTCAAACCGTTGCCCCTGGTCGGCCATACACCAAACAACCGGTTTTCTCCGTGAGCGGAAGTCCCTTCGAGGCGAGGCGACCAACGGGAACAGTTTGGTGGAAATGTTAAGTGGATTGGTAATTGTTTGTTTAGTTAGGTATTTAAATTTTTTTTTAATCGAAGTTTAAATTTTGGGATGTTAATTTGCAAAAATAATTGTCTTCTTTAAAGACCTGAGTTTAAACATTGGGGTATCAATTTGCAAAGATGATAGTCTGCTTTAAATGTTTTGAATGCGCATCAAACGATCACTGTATGAATCTGGAATGATTGGTGATCTTGGGATGTCAATTTGCAAAAAAAATAGTTAGAGACCTGAGTTTAAACCTTGGAGTATCAATTTGCAAAGATGATAGTCTGCTTTAAATATTTTGAATGCTCATCAAACTATCACTGTATAAATCTGAAATGATTAGTGATCTCCTAAAAGGTAATCTCCCTCTTACATCAAATCAACTACAACAAAATATAAACTTATTAATTATTAAAAATAATGTAACTGAATCAACTTGCTTGTATATCAAGAAAAAAAAAAAACAGGTGGGGTACTTTCCCTCTAATGCAGACGACTTAAGCGGTGGGGGTACTTTCCCTCTAATGCGGACGACTTGTAGTGGGGGCCATTTTATTTAAAAAGCGGTGGTGTACTTTCCCTCTAATGCAGACGACTTGTGGGGGCGGCCATTTTATTTCAAAAGCGTGGACCTGACGTCCCACCACGTAAGGGCCTACCTTACATTTTAAAAACCCATGCATTTTATTTAATTAAAATTCTTTAATTTATATTTTGGATTGGTAAGATTTTGGGTATCGGAGATTTAGGTTTAAATTTTGGAGCATGTCCAATACAGACAAATGTAGTAGTTTGATGACAGCTATATCAATCCTGAGCCACTCTTACTCCAGTCTGTGTTTACCAAGGAGAAGTAGGGGTTATAGAGGCAACTTCAATGATTTGAACTGTGTTCCAAGGTAGAAACCTTGGAGAGAATGTCTGACTCCGTGCTCAGTTGTTAAAGATGAAAGGATGCTACCATTTCCCCATTATAAAAAAATCTTTAAATTTTTCTTTGAGAAGACAAGGTTCAAACCACGAAAAGGGTATGTGTATGGCTTTGTGTTTGGCCTTTGTTGATAAGCTCAACTCTTCCCCATATAATAAGTTATGGTGGGATTTGAAAAGTGATCGGTGATCCTACCATAGATGATCTACCTCAATCAACAACAACAAAATAAAATAAGCTTGTTAATTACTAAAAATAATCCGACTGTAACCAACTCCCTTGTATCAATACAAAAACAAAAAAACATCAATAAAAAAACAAAACAAAAAAAACATGGTGATAGGTAAGGTACTTTCCCTCTAATGTAGAGGGCTTGTAGGGGGGAATTTTATTTAAAAAGCGTGGACCTAACGTCCCACCACGTGATGGCCTACCACTTACATTTTTAAAAACCATGTATTTTATTGGTGAAATTTAATTTCAATTAAAAAAAATTAATTAAAAAAAAATCACATGAGAATAACTTAATAATTTAGGTTTTGGTTTTTTTAAAAGGTCCAAGGTTCAAACCATGGAAGGGGTATGTGTATGGCTTTATGTTTGGCCCTTGTTGATAAGCTCAACCCTTCCTCATATGAGAGGCTAAGATAGGATTTGGATGCCCAATCGATCATCAGGGTTTTCCACATTAACCAAATTTAAAAAAAAATACAAATAAATAAACAAACAAAAACAACAAAAGCTAAAAACTAAAAAAAAAGACATCAAAACCAATAAAATTTTTTTTTTGGTAGGTAAAAAATATTTTATTGCTTTACGGGTTGAAGGGTCCCGTCCCTATTACATCAGTAGCAAAATGAGACACCTGAGGCCTCCATTGGCAACAACCAAAAACCAGCTTACCAAATACAATTCCACCACATACAACATATCTTATATTCGAAAGACAACCCTTAAGATAAGGGACACAAAACAAAAAGATACAGCTGAAGGACATACACCAGACAGTCCACCTGTCTATCCGACATCCTCTCAGGTTATTGGGATTTCTTGTTCTTTTTCTGTCGAGCAGCGTCATCCTGATTAACAGAGAGTCAGCTTTCCACATCCTGATTCGCTTGGGAGATAACTTCTTGAGGGAAATCTTCTTCCCAGACGATCAAGTTTGACTGATTAACAACTTTGTTAGCGAGAATGTCAGCCACTTTGTTGGCTTCCCTAAGAACATGGTTGATCTGACTTTGGGGGTTGTTGTTGAGGAGTAATTGGCACTCCTGAATTATATTCTGAATGTTCTTCCCCCCTGAGTTGTTGTTGGTAATGTGGCCAATAATCACAGATGAGTCGCCTTCAAAGATGATTGGCTTGGGAAAGGTTCTACTTTCCACGATGCTCCTCCATAGGGCTCTAGCTTCTGCATAATTATTGGTTTGGGTCCCCAAATTTTTTGAGAATGCTTTGATTATGCTTCCTGTGTGGTCTCTGATGACACCTCCTGCCCCAGCTCTCCCTGGATTTCCCTTTGAAGCACCATCAAAGTTGACTTTGAGCCATCCCTACGGGGGAGGGGTCCATTTAGCCAGGGTTCGGGAGTTACCAGTCTTCTGGATTCTGCTACAGTCTGTGGGAATCTTAAGGGAAGCAAAAAGAAGGGATTCCAACCCATAGTTGGGAACCTCTTCGCACGGAATCAGACTACTGTTTTCGATAGCTAGGGATAGTGCTCTGTTGACAACATCTTTCGGATTCTTGGTATCCTCTTTGAATATGCGGTTATTACGTTCCAACCAAATTTTCCAGACCGCATGGTGAAGCATGGAACTCCATAGGAATCGAAGTCTAGAGTTTTTGAAAATTCCTGGCCATTGAATGAACATTTCAGCAACAATCTTGGGTCGGGTCCAGTAGACCTGGAATTTGTTGATCAAAATGGATAACACATTATCGGCAAAGGGGCAGTCCAGGAGGAGATGTTGTGTGGATTCCCAAGCTTTAGTACAGAGGTAGCACCTATTGGGGACTATAATTCCTCTACGAATCAAGTTGTCAGTGGTCAGAATTTTGTTATGAGCAGCAAGCCAACAAAAATGTGCCACTTTTGGGATCAACAGCTTGAGCCACACACTCTTGGCTAGAGTCTGGCTGTCATCTTTCTTGGTGCCAATAAAAGTGTTTTCTAACATCTGGGCAGCAGTTTTGACCGTGAATTCCCCATCACTCGACCCCTTCCAACAACGTTCATCCTCCTTCAGGTCCTGGGGTATGAAGTTAGCTTTGAAGATGTCCATGAGAGTGGCGAGGCCTTTGTTAATCACATCATTCTTAATTCTAAACCGAACCTTTTTCCAACCGCGGGATCCTTGGTCAGAAGTGATGAAATCGGCAACATGAGCTCCATACTTCCTATCGATGAGGTGCTTAATGGGGGCTAAGTTGGGATCACTGATGAGTGGTTCTTTTTTGGCCCACGCATCTTCCCAGAAATTGATGGTCTTACCATCTCCTAGTTGCCACCAAGATCCCTGTTGAACCAGCTGCTTAGTGTGGCTGATGGATTTCCAAAAGTGGGACCCATAGCGAGGGGTCTCTGTTTCAAGGAATGAGTGTTGTTGCAGGTATTTCCTTTTGACAATGGTCACCCACTCTGTTTTAGCATTTGTAACCACCTTCCAAGCCTGCTTAGCCAGGAGGGCTTGATTTGTGATGGTTATACGTCGCAATCCCAGACCTCCCATGTCTTTAGGAGAGCAGACTTTGTTCCAGGCTACTAAGTGAAACTTCTTGTGATTAGCATTACCCGACCACAGGAACTGTTTTTGGAGTTTTTCAATAGCTTCTCCTACCGCAACAGGGATTTTGAACACTAACAAAAAGTAGGTGGGGATGCTCTGTAGGACCGACTTGACCAAAGTCGCTTTGCCTGCACTGGAGAGTAGGGCCCCCTTCCATCCTGCCAACTTCTTATGAATCTTGTCAGTGACATTGTTCCACATTTTTTGTTGAGGCCTCCCCTTGAACATGGGTAGGCCCAGATAAGATGTTGGAAAATCAGCAATGGAGCACCCCAATATGCTCGCAATCTTGGCCTGTCGTCTAGCAGGGGTGCTGATGAAATGAAGCTTACTTTTGGTGTAGTTGATCTTTTGCCCAGTTGCTTCCTCATACAGATTGAGAATACCCTTGATGTTTTTGGCTTCAGAGACTGAAGCTTTAGTTGTCAGCAAGGTGTCATCCACAAATTGTTGGTGGGTGATGGGATTTAAACCTGAGGCTGCCTTGATACCAGAAATCAAGTTTCTGTGACAAGCATTCTTAATGGTTATGCTGAGACTCTCCGCCAGGATGATAAAGAGGATGGGGGAAAGAGGGTCCCCCTATCTTAGCCCCTTGGTGCTAGGAAAATATCCGACAACGGACCCATTCACCAGGACCGAGAACCAAGAAGAAGAGACACAATTAGAAATCAGATTTACCCAAGATTCATGGAAACCAAATTTGAGGAGGATTTTGAACAGAAATTCTCGATTCACTCGGTCAAAGGCCTTATTCATATCAAGTTTCAGAAAGAAGGAAGCAGAGTTAGCATTGTAGGCAGAGTGGATCAGCTCGTGGATGGTGATAACCCCGTCCAAGATGTTTTTGCCTTTGACAGTACTTCCCTGGCAGTGGTCAATGATGGTAGGAAGGATCCCAGTGAATCTATTGGCCAGGGCTTTGGACAAAACTTTGTAGATTACATTGCAGAGACTGATGGGCCGATAATCAGACAGAGACTGGGAATTGGACCCCTTGGGGATGAGGACCAGGAAAGTGGAATTAATGTCTCTGGGAATGGATCTGGAATTCTGCATGTCAGAGATGGCCAGGCACAGGTCAGGTCCCACAATGTCCCAGAAGGTTTGGAAGAACCTTGGGGAAAAGCCATCGGGTCCGGGAGCTTTGTCAGGCTGCATTGAGAAGAGGGCTTGGTGGATTTCTTTGTGGGATAGGGGGCTGAGGAGGAACTCATTGGTTTCATCGGGAATGGTATTGGAAATGTTCTCAAGCAGGGAATCCATGGCCACGGGGGAGGAAGTGGGGGGGAGGCAAGGAGGTCTTTAAAGTGGCTGACGGCTTCATCCCTGATGTGGTGGATATTAGAGATAAGGGTCCCATCCTGCTTAGTAAGGCTTTTAATCCTGTTACAGCCCCTGCGCCTTAGAGTGGATATGTGAAAAAACTTGGAGTTGGAGTCTCCTTCCCTGAGCCAGAGTTGTCTCGACTTTTGGCGCCAAAAGGTTTCTTCCTTACTCAGGGTGTTGTGGTATTCAGAGAGCAGTATCCTCTCTTCACTTCTGAGACTGTCATCACCCTGGCCTCTTTGAAAACTATCCTCAATTTGCCCTAATCTGGTTTTGATGTTCTACTTGGTTTCAAAGATGTTTTGGAAGGTTTCTCTATTCCAGACTTTGAGATTCTCTTTGACCCATCTGAGTTTCTGCATAAACTGGTTAGAGGTTGTCCCTGGAAAGCTTACCTGCCACCATTCTGCTATTCGATTTCTGAGATCCGGGTGGTGAGTCCACATGGATTCAAACCGAAAAGGGGTCTTGAACTAAGGCTTGCTACCAGTCTCGAAGAGGAGCGGGTTGTGATCAGACCCAATCTTCGGGAGAGCCTACAGACTGGCATCACCAAAGAGGGGGAGGGCTTCTTGGGAGAGCAACACCCGATCAAGGTGCTCTTGGATAAGATTGTTTCCCATCCGTCTGTTACTCCAAGTGAACCTGAGGCCTTGAATCAGAACATCCATAAGGGCATTACTGTCAACAAACTATCTCAAGTCCTTTATATCCCTGTTAGTAACTGCATTTCCTCCCTTCTTGTCATAGAATTGAAGAGGGGAGTTAAAATCCCCTGCTAGAACCCATGGAATATTGGCAAAGGCCTGTCTCATCTGGGTGAGGGTGTTCCACAACATCGTTCTTCCCAGAGCAGTATTGGGAGCATAGATGTTGGACATAATCCAAGAAGTCTGGGAGCTGAGGTCGTGAAACAGGATATTAGACAACCTGTCATGACCAGAAATAAATCTACCCTCGACTACGGATGGGTTCCAAAGGCACAAGAGCCCACCTGTAGTGCCAGAAGCTGGGGAGTAGACAAAATCACAATTTTTCCAGATGATTTTGGCTATCCTAGGCGAAAGTTGATTGTCCAATTTAGTTTCTTGAATGAGAAAAATTGTGGGGTTGTAATCTCTTCGCATGGCTGCAACCAATCTCTGCTTGGCTGCCCCATTCAGTCCTCTCGCATTCCAGGAGAGGACTTTCATTTGGAACTTTTGGAGGTTTTCTTGCCCCCTTTGCCTTGTTGTGCAGGGGGTTTGGGTCTTTGGTTTTCATCCTTGATAGAACTGACATTTTCTTGGAACAGGGTTCTCTGCGTACCATTTGCTATATCCTCGGTTGTGTCCCGATTTTGGCGTTCAGCATCGGAAGGCCTACCTTTCTTTCTGTCTGCTCCCACATCCATTTGGGACCTTCTAAAGCTACGAGTTTGTTTGGGACTTCGATGGTCAGGGGATTCTGGGGCGGCCTGATCGCTATCAAAATTGACATCGATAGAGGAGGATAGGGAAGTCAGAAAGCCAGACTCTTCAAGGGGTTGGTACAGGGCTGTGGATAACGACGATCGAAGGGGTTTTTGTGATGGGCTCTAGGGGACATTGTTGGACTTGGGGATCTGCTCCTGAAGGGGGAACATGGAATATTCTGAATGGGCATGGGGTCAGGGGGCCCTGGAGGGGAATTGATATGTTTTGGGGATGGAGGGACAGGAATTTCACCTTGTTCAAAGACCTCATTGGTTCCAGAATCTTTAAGTAAATCAAATTTATTAGCAGTGGTGAAAGAGGAACTTGCCTTTTGGAGAGCTTGAGCTTGATCTTGAAGCGGCTGGTTCTGCTGCGCATTCCTCCTGGCTTGCCATTGACTGCTAGTTTCCTTCTGACTGGTTCTTAGCTGCGGACGCCCACTTGGCTGGGAATCTTCATTAGGGTTTCTGCGCTTAGGGCATTGAGAAGGGAGGTGCCCTTACGACTGACAATATGGACAAAAAGCAGGTTTGTTTTCGAAGATCAACGACTGCCTTCGCTTGAAATCCTCGTATATAAGATTGAGGTGATCTGGAAGTTGCGATTCCAGATTCACATTTACACAGATGCAGGCCTGGGTTAGGCACGTTCTAGCATGGGTAGCTGGGTCAATAGCTACCAAATCTCCAAAAGCCCTAGCCAGACCTCGGAGAGCATCCTCGTAGAAAAAATGTGCAGGGAGGTTGGGGAGGCGGACCCAAATGGGAGCAAAATTGATGTTTTGAGAGTCGGGGTCAAAATTTGGTTCCCATTTTTTGAGGAACAGGCTTCGTCTTCCAAAGAACCAAGGACCTCCGGAAAGAATACGCTCTGCATCCTCCCGGGTATTCAGCTGAATCATAAAAAAACCTTTTACAAAACATTCCATCAAAACAAGATAGGGAGGCTCAAGGTAACCTTTTACAAAACATTCCATCAAATATCACATAAGGATAAAATATAAATTTTAAGAGGAAGATTTATATGAAGGATTATAGAAGGTGGTTTTTGTAGACACCCAAAAAGTGTCATATTTTGTATTAGCACACGCCTTAATAAATTGTGTATATATTATAATAAATGTTGTAAATATTTTAATAAGATTTGTATATAATATTTTAATTAAATAATTTTTTTTCCTAAGTTTCCATCACCCTACCTGCACCACCTCACTCCCACACCTCACACCTTCATGCTTGCCACATCTTAAAATCACAATTACTCATCACTCTAACACCTCACTACCACTATTGGCCACATTTTCCCTTAACTAAAACACTTCAAACTCTCCATCCTACCTACCTACCTTCCCCTTGGCTGCCTTGACTTGCCAAGTCATCTCCCCTCACCAACCGTCCACAATCCTATAAATACCCTCTCTCCTCCCTCATTTGGTGAGGAAGAAGCTTGAATATATCCAAATGCTACCCAAATTACTTAGGATTTATGTATGTATTTGTGAGTATGTGTTTTAATGTGTTGCTTTTAAATTTTGTTTTCGTTATTGCATGTTTCCAACAGATGCTACTAACAGTTTACCGTGGCCTTGTAGGCAGGAGTTATGGGCATCACGAGGCTTAAAGCTATCGTGCATGCAAACAACCAAAACACGTTCAAGACTTTGGAGAGTCAGGAACATCACAAGGGTTAAGGCGGTCGCCCATGCAAGTAACCAAAACCTGCCCTGGACTTTGCAAGAAGATTAAAAGTACTAATCCAAACGGCATTGTGTAATCAAAAGAAAACTCAAATTCCAAATATATATTTTTTGGGTTGCTTTTTGCCTTATTTACCTTTTATGGTGCATTTTCGGATTACATATATGACGATCATGGTGGACACATTTTTAATGTTCTAGTTTTTTTTAAGCTTGTGAGTTTTTTTATTTTAAGAAATTAAAATCCTTACTTGTCCAGATAGGTACCGTAAAAGCCCTATGCATTTGATTTAAAAAATAAAAAAATTGTAAGTATTAAAAAATAAAAAAAAGTCTTCCGTACATTTTGGAACGCTCTTTCTCTCTGTCAATAGGACCAAATCCTGGCTGAAAATCCTGCCCCATTTGAGATGGCCCAGTGGACCAGTAAACCAGACGGTAGACCTTCATCAAAATGTAGAATTAACTTCATATAAGGTTGTTATGTTTGTTGCTTAGGCATAGGTCTGGATAAGACATTAAATAAAATTTGAGGCTTGTGGATTACAAAGGTCTTGTGAAAGGTATTGCACCTTTAAAAAATAAATTTAGATTCAACGTCTACAGATGTAGATAAATAATGAACATATACTAAAAAAAATTCAGATTCAACGTCTACAGATGTTCATAAATAATGAACATATACTACAAAAATTCAGATTCAACGTCTACAGATGTTGATAAATAATGAACTTATAGTTCAACAATGGCATTGAACTGGCACATGCAAAACTCAGCTGAGAAACAGGGATTGGTATTTGCATGTTTGTAATATTACTTTGTAATTTGACTTGTGATCATTTGTTAAAACAAAAGGTAATTACTTGTGACCAGTTGTTAAAAAGAAATGTAAAGAGGTAGTTATCAAGATAAAAATAATTATCTGTGACCAGTTGTTAAAAAGAAAGATAGTTATATAAAAAATACAAAAAATTACAAAAAAAAAATATGCAACTAAGAACTAAAATGGAAAAACAATAAATGGCCCTTCAGATCTGGATACCAAACAAAAGATCATTTGTGAAATCAACACGAGCAGCTGTTTTTTTATAGCGTCCCTTTGTCCAAATCATAAACAATTGTTTTCACATGTTTTTTATTTTTTTTTGTGATAGGGACCATTCTGCAGGTCACATAGTAATACTAAAATTGCAATCAACGAAAAACCTGTAAGAGAATCTTCCCCAAGGATCCATGAAGGTTGATCCAATGGCAAGTCTTCCATCATGCCCAAAACAAAAGCTCCCAAAGCCCAGATTCCATCATGCCCAAAACAAAAGATCCCAAAGGCCAGTCATCTGGAACAGTTCCTACTTGATTTGTAACACGAATCCTTCATCATTCATAGCAATTCCAAGACTGCCATTCAGTAATGCTACAATATATGCCGATGAAAACCAATACTTGAGCAATTTTTCTTTTTTTCAACATTATGAGGCTTCTCTTGCAACACTGCCCAATCTTCACCACAGAAATGCTGCCCTGCTTTTTCTATGTCAAAAAGTGAAACCTTTGGGACTAGCCTAAAAAAAAATAACTGAGAAGTATAGAAGAAATTGTTGATCCAATATTACAATGCTGATATACACACTCGTCTTGTCCATTCTTTTTTATATGGTTTGAATCTCCACTTTATCAAATGTATATTAGGTACCTAAAATTTGATAATGTTGGTGCGGTCCACTCTACCAAATGCACATTGGGTACCCAAAATCCAGTTGACAATGCTGGTGCGGCTAGAACCGTTAGAGTCGGGCGCCACTCCAACGTGATTTTGACGGTGCAGAACCTCTAATCGTGATGACCTAACATTTATACATTGGTATCGGATTTTGCCGGTGTAGAACCTCCTCACATTTCTACATTGGTATCCGGGTGATGTGATCTATCGGCAAGAATGCCATTATTGGTAATGTGATCCGAGTTCAATCCCCACGACGGATATGTATATAAGAAATATTTACTCAATAAAAAAAATGTCCTGGACCTCGCTGTACACTAGAATATCTTCACGGGAAAGAGCTGCCTGGGTTTTTTAAAGGGCCTCTCCTCTCCTCTAAAATTATGGCCTGGCCATTCAAAAGGTTCTATGAGCAGGAATTCAAATACATTAGGATGTTTGGGTCCCCTCTCTATTTCAAAAGAATTTTCCATTGGAATGGACGGCAAAGACTTTTCTATTATCTTCATTTGCTGAACCACCAGGAAGCCACAAAAGTTCTCCTGAATCCATGGCATAACCTTTTGGTGTGCAAGGATCTAGAACAACTCCTTTCTCAGCTCACAAAAGAGACGACTTGAAAGCCCCAGAAAGAATCATACGAGGCAAGGATTCCCATCCTGCTTCTCGACCAAAATGAAGCAAGCTGTGGCTATAAAGTTTGTACGTAATTCCTCCCAATGTTAATGTTTGTAGAAACTCAGGTGGAGGTAGCCCCACCAAGCTCAACTTGCCCAGTAGTTTTATTTAGATTTTCTCCCTGCCACGTATATAATCTAAAAAGTTAATAACATATTTTGTAAATAAAATTTAATTCCAATGTATCTCTTATATATAAGAATCCAAACACCACAATCTTGCGTGGCCATTAGAAATATCTTGGTCCCCACGGCCGCTGATCATACTTCGTCACCTACCTGGTCATGGGAGTCTCCTGCCTGAGACCCATCCACTGAGCTGCCCTCATCAACGACCTCTTCTCTCGTCGGTAACCTACGACCCGACACCACTCATGACACCTGGGACTTCTCAGACGACGCGTCCCTCACATCCTCATACTGTTCCAGTCTGTCAAATTGGATACTGACGTCCCACGCTGCCCTCCAGATGGACATGGATTTCCCGACCATACCCCACATTCCGGCCACGCGGTCATTTGTCGCACATTAATATATTCCCCGCGTCAAACCTTTGGTCCTATAATTTTCCGCATTGTGGAGCTTTATGCCACCTACCGCACAACTTATACCCCATTCCCAATTTGAGGGCACTTCTATTTTATTTGATTCATAGAAGAGTTGGTTACAACTATGAATTATTAAGAGTTGGAGTTGCATTCATCAAACTTATTTGATTTATAGAAAAGTGATTACAATCATATGTAATTATCAAATTCATTCCATTTTGTTGTTGTTAATTTGGTGTGATCAAGCCTATTCGACTTCGTTGTTGTTGTTAATGTGGTGTGAAGTATCATCGGTCGTTCGAGATTCGTACCATCATTGTTAGTCTACCGCAAACGAATTCAAATCAAACTATTACCTTTGCAAACAAGGTGCTCTAAAAAATTCTGCATTGGAGAGCTTTATGCCACTTTGGCACATCTTATACCCCATTTTCAATATGAAGGATTTTTTTTCTTCAAGAGCTGGTTACAACCATATAATTTTTAGTAATTATCAAGTCCAGGATTCAAATCATAGGGGTTGTATCCACCAAACCTATTCCACAATTGTTGACTTAGCGTGAGAGGGACCACTGACATCGATCGGTCGAAACATCGTTAGAGGTTACATCCACCAAACCTATTCCACTTCATTGTTGTTGACTTGGCGTGGAAGGGACCATCACACGGATTGCATTAGACTTTCGATAATCGTCGATTGACTATCTTTAAAAAAATACTACCCCAAAGTTTGAATCTAAATACTTTTGTGATTACAAAGGATCACCAACCAAATAATTACCAACCGAGTATTTTTCTTCGGTTTCGGTGGCCTGTAATTTCCAAAGGGGAAGGAATACCTTAATATTTTCCAATCTACTTATATTTGACCGCATATTCCTGCATTGTAAAGAATCCACGGAACACGTGCCCCTAGTCAATATTTTTCAAACCGTTGCCCCTGGTCGGCCATACACCAAACATTTTAAAAAACCATGCATTTTATTTAATTAAAATTTTTTAATTAAAATTTTGGATTGGTAAGATTTTGGGTATTTATTAAGAGGAGATTTAGGTTTAAACTTTGGAGCATGTCCAATAAAGGCAAATGTAGTAGTTTGATGACAGGCGTACCAATCTTGAGCCACTCAGGGTCTCTCTTACTCCAGTCTGTGTTTACCAAGGAGAAGTAGGGATTATAGAGGCAACTCCAATGATTTGAACTGTGTTTCAAGGTAGAAACCTTGGAGAGAATGTCTGACCCCGTGTTCAGTTGTTAAAGATGAAAGGACGTTACCATTTCTTTAATATAAAAAAATCTTCAACTTTTTTTTTTTTTGTTGAGAAAACCAAGGTTCAAACCACGAAAAGGGTATGTGTATGGCTTTTTGTTTGGTGCTTTGTGTTTGTGTTTGGCCTTTGTTAAAAAGCTTAACTCTTCCCCATATAATATAGGTTATGGTGGATTTGAAAAGTGATCAGTGATCCTACCATAGATGATCTACCTCAATCAACAACAAAATAAAATAAGCTTATTAATTACTAAAAATAGTCTGTAACCAACTCCCTTATATATCAATAAAAAAAACAAAACGAAAAAACATCGTGATAGGTAAGGTACTTTCCCTCTAATGTAGAGGGCTTGTAGGGGGGAATTTTATTTAAAAAGCGTGGACCTAACGTCCCATGTGATGGCCTACCACTTATATTTTCAAAAACCATGTATTTTATTGGTGAAATTTAATTTCAATTAAAAAAAATTTAATTAAAAAAAAATCACATGAGAATAACTTAATTATTTAGGTTTTGGTTTTTTTAAAAGGTTCAAGGTTCAAACCATGGAAGGGGTATGTGTATGGCTTTATGTTTGGCCCTTGTTGACAAGCTCAACCCTTCCTCATATGAGAGGTTAAGATGGGATTTGGATGCCCAATCGATCATCAGGGTTTTCTACATTAATCAAATTAAAAAAAAAGAAGAAGCTAAAAACTAAAAAAAGACATCAAAACCAACAAAATAAAATCACACATATTTGCACATTATTTTCCATAAAGATTTTGTGAAAATAACAAATTGACGATATTGGGTTTCATCACCAACTGTCGATTGCAATCAATAATGTTGGCTTTCATCTCTAATCGTTGATTGGCCTCCTCGACGCCATAGTATCCTTCATGAGTAGTTTTTTGAACTTCATCACCGAAAAATCCCCTACTCCTGAGATTACCTTTGGGTAGGTTAGGTTAGACACCCTTTGACCATGGGACTTAATAATTAGTGGATTCATAGCTATCGTTTTTGTCCAAGCCCAATCAAGGGTGAAGTGAAAGCCTAGGTAGACTAGCAACAAGACTTAGACAACACAACCTCTTTTGGGAGGTTCATTTTGTCCCCTTAGGATACCTATCGCCAACCTTCCATCCTAGGAAGCCACATTAGTAGTTTGTGTCTCATTCCTCGAAAGGGGGGTGGGTATGAACACGCTCTTTTAGATATCATTCCATCACCCACCTTTTTTGTAGTTCCTAGGTTTGGGAACATAAAACACACAAAAAAACAAAACAAAATAAAAAATTGCACAAAAATAAAAACACTTTCCAAACCATTTCCCACTTTGGTCCACATTTCTCAAAACCACCCCAAAACATTCCAAAATTTTACCAAACCTCTCAAAAACATTACAAAACCATCAAAAATTACAAAAACATTCAAAAATCACAAAAAAACATTACAAAACCTAAAAATTACAAAACATAAAAAAACACAAAAACACAACAAAACATCAAAAAACACAAAACATTGCAAAACATTAAAAAAACATTTGCTTGTCTGTTTGTTTGTTTGCTTTTTTGTGTTTGCGTAGGTAGCACCTCGCTTTCACACAAACCATCTACACCATCATCAAAACCTCCTATTCTAGAACATTCACACCTGCTTATAGTCCAAATCCAAAGCCAAGCCCGTGCTTAGGAACAATCTTCCATGGATCATTTCAATCATATCCCTCCAATCCATTTGGGGGATATGCCTTCCACCTCACCTACTGCATTTATCATTGACAACAAGGTCATGCTATCAAGGAATGTTGACAATTCCAGTGTCTAGTGTAACATCTACTTGACCGAGGGGAATTAACCATCTCACCAACATGATCCCCTTCCATCGACTCCATTCTTCTTCATTCCCTTCATCAATTTGCCTCTTCCCCCTCATATGCATCTTATACATAACCACCATTGAATTCATATGCCCCACATCATACCCTCATCACACATCAACTTATCACTTGAGTTGGATGACACTTTCAAATTTATCATGAATCTCGATCAATATCCAACACCCATTCTTGGAATCCACATATGTCTAAGAACCTTTCCTGAGACCATCATGAACCCTACTTTATTGGTTCAAAATATAGAATTTCTCCTTAACACAAACTCTAATCAAATTCGACTTGCTACTTGTCATGTCATGTATGTGGCAAGTCTACATGCCTATGCTACAATCGACGTGGCAAAACTGATTTCCAACCTATAATCAATTACAATCGTGTGAACATCGACCATATGGTTGGCTCGTTTGCCACACTCACATGTGCTCAATAGTTTGTCAACGACAAGATTCAAAGATTTTTGTCCCTTTCATTATTGGGGCATCTCACATTGGTTAAAATTTGAGACAATCCTAAGTCTCCTATTCACATGTCACTTCATCCCTTTACATTCATCATCAACCATCCATCCTCATCCTATTGCTCATCAATTTCACCTTTTCCACTCTTTTCTCCTTTGCTCACATGGGGGATGCATTCACCATTCCAAGCCAATTCTAACTAGGAGGGTCACCCTCTAGTTTATCTTCTTCCTGCATTCTCCTTGGTCTGGAGGCGTCATTCCTTATTTCACCTTTAATTTTATCACATCCCATCATGACTACAATAAATCCCACACCACACGCACAATCCACTCACATTCGCTCTTCAATCGGCTCCCATTCGCTCTTCAATCGACTCCCATTCGCTCTTGAATCAATCCACATCTATTCCATTTCTCGATGCCACTTTGATCATTGTTCGATTCGTTACCCCATTTCATTTGGTTTGGTTTTGTTATCTTAATCAAGGGCATCTCCATCATTGTATTTGTATCGCCTCTTCATATGATCATTATCACCATGTTCTTTGCTCCCATAACTATCTATAATAACTCTTATGTTTCTTAACACCACCCATATGATATCATGTCTTTCAATTTTTTTGGTTTGAAGAATCTCTCAGTTCTTTCAATTGCTCAACCATGTCTAGTGTCTCAATCACACCTCCATTTAACATCTTTAAATATTTGAGTGCGACAGGCATTTTTCGGTTACCTCGAGTGTTCTCTTGGACCATACACATATCACACATCTTAATCACATTTGAGTTCAAGGACGATGACACCATATGTCACTCTAGCCATAAAGCGAACAATTTTCGTTGCTCATCCTATCATGCGCATAATCCAAACTCGAGGATCCACGTGGTATATATGTTACAAAAAAATCAAATCAAGCATACAAAAATCAAAATCAATAATGACATATATTGTCCTAGATCCTTGGTTATTTCAAACATCTACACCGTGGCTATAGACACTTGGCTGGAAGTAGAGCAACATCAAAGGATTGTGGGGCTATCTCTATTGAGGCTATAAACATTTGAATGATAGTGGAGTATGCTCTTTGTGTGGTGACACATTTGTCACATTAGTGACCTTATTTTGTATAGACCTCTGACTATTTGCGGATGAGCTAGCTTATAATGGTTTGAGTTGCAAACGGTCTGTCATACGTCACTCAAAATCAGGAAATGAACATCATTGCACACTCGTTCTTGAGAGGCTTGACTTGCTAGACTAGTATTAGTATCTTTGAGCTCCTGTTTTATTAGTAGATGAGTTTGATTGATGTCACTAGGGTGTTTGAGCTTCCTAAAAGCACTTTGAGATTCTTTCTCCCTAGGACACATGAGTTGACAAGTTGTGTCACCTTCACTTCTCCATTTTTGCTCACCCCATGCATATTATGTGTCCCACTTCCTATCATCCATTCTATAGTCATATCATTACCATTATATTGACACCCTTGATTAATCCATTAAAATCCTCATGAGCGATACTATCTAAGTGTTTTCCAAATGATAATATAATTTACATGCATCCATCTATTCTATTCTATCTATCCCATCAGTTATCATTCATTTCTATCCATCCATACTTAAATCCTCTTACACATTCATCATTCATCCATAATCACATCTTCCTCATTCATAAGTAATCACATCATTATCCATGCACTTCAACATATCAAATCCATATCATGTCCCATCTATTCAATCACATGTCTCCATCAAGCACCCCCAACCTAAAAAACATACATCCATACATCACATAATATCACAAAACCCATCGCTCATAATCATATTTATATCATGAATCAATCAAGACAACCCTTCAAATATCCATGCCCACACATCATCCTCATATCAAACACAAACAAAAAATAAAAATAAAACACCTCTAAAATGGAAGCCTCTTCAACCGCCACAAAAAAGATCATCTCTCTTGTTGTACCCAATAACAAGGTCAACCGCCATGTTTTGGATTGGTTGGCAATCATTGAGGTCATAAATAATCACATAATCCTCCATGCCCTTCAACATATCAAGTCCATCCAACCCCATTCCATCATCAAGCACCCAAACCTAAAACACATACACAACACCATCCATACATCACATCATATCATGGCACCCATCTGCTCATCATCATATTTCTATCATGAATCAATTGACTCACCCCTCACATTAAAAAAAAAATGATTACAAAATGAAGGCCTTTTAGACCTCAACCAAAAAGATCATTTTTGTTGTTGTCTTGCATTGACCCCACAAACAAGCTCTCATTCACCTTTTTTGTTGGGGCAAAAGCAACATCACATCAATTAGACACAACGCAAAGTGTGGATGTTCAAGGTCTCACACCTTCCTCCTCAGTCACATCAATACTCAAACAACTTGGGGATGTTTTAGGTATCACACCTTCCCCACCAATCAAGAAAAAAACTTAATCAATCAATCAATTAAGCACTTTGCCTCGCTATCTAGATTTTGGAGGGGTTTTATCGATTGCCATAAAACATTCAATCAATAAATAAACTACTAGGTTCAAAAGGTTGTGTCCTTTTGTCAAAGGTTTCACCCTTTGCCTTGCCATCCCAACCATGGAAATTTTAGTTCAAAGGCTCCAAAGGCACCAAACCCCTTTGGTCAAATTTCAATTTTAGTTCAAAGGCTCCAAAGGCACCAAAAATCTTTGGTCACATTTAACTTTCAGTTCAAAGGCTCCAAAGGCACCAAACCCCTTTGGTCAAATTTCCTTCCATGTAATTTACTCGCTTTCTAGATTAGCTTTTCTTTCACACAAATTATTTGCTTTTATAGATTAGATTTCTTACACATTAGATTAGCATTACTTTCCTGCATTAGATTAGATTTTCTTGTCTGTTTATTAGATTAGCTTTATTTTTACCCTTAGATTAGATTTTCTTTCCTGCATTTTAGATTAGATTTCCTTTTTAGCATTAGGTTAGATTTCCTTTCTTGCCTTCGATTAGCTTTCCTTTTCTGCCTTAAGATTAACTTTCTTTTTTTTTTCCTTAGATTAGATTTCCTTTTTAGCATTAGGTTAGATTTCCTTTCTTACCTTAACTTAACTTTACTTTCCTATTTTGTAGATTAGCTTTAGTTCCTATTTTGTAGATTGGATTTACTTTTTTGTTTTGTAGCTAAGATTTCCTACTTTCATAGATTAGATTTCTTGCTTTTATAGATTAGATTTACTTTCTTGTTTATATATTAGCCTTATTTTCCTGTATTTTATTGCTTTCCTAGATTAGATTTCTTGCTTTCATGGCTTAAATTTACTTTCTTGTTCATAGATTAGCCTTATTTTCTTGTAAATTATTGCTTTCCTAGATTAGGTTTCTTGCTTTCATAGAATAGACTTTACTTTCATGTGTTTTCTTGCTTTCATAGTTTAGGCTGAGTGAACCTCGTATGTAGTGGTCACAACTAACAGTTGCAATGACTGGTTATCCATGCAATTCGATAGGATGAGTAGATTACGATAAAAAAAACTAGTAGCAACATAAAATCAAACCCCACCATTTTGCACTCCATTCATGCCAAGTTTCCACCAATCATCTCATCTTCACTCTGCCATTGCCCATCTCACTCCACGTTTTGTCAATTGGCTTGTAGTTGTCATCCATTCCATCTTCCACCCACTCATCATTTGAGAGGTAGAAAATATCCATAAAATTTAACCTCAAACAAGCTCAATAACCAAACACCCAATCTTGGAGTCACATGTGTTCAAGAATATTTTCCTAAGACTATCATAAACCCTACTCTATTGGGTCAAAATGCAAAATTTCTCTTCTCAATCAAAATCTAAGCAATTTTGATTTGCTACATGTCATGCCTATGTTGAATAGGGTCTACATGCCTATGCTACAATCGAGGTGGTAAAACTGGCCTCCACCTATAGTCGATTCTAGCATCGTGAGGACATCTACCATATGGTTGGTTTGTTTACCACATCAAATAATCTCATCAATATATCGAAGGCAAAGATTCAAGGGTATTTATTCATTCCATAATTGGGGCATCCTACATTGTATTTGATTCGAGGTAATCTTATGTCACCCTCCTCAAGGTAAAAGTCATTTTCATCATTCACCAACAATAATTACTATTCATCATCAATCCAACCAACCAGGTGTTATTTGTTTTTGCATTGCATTGTGTTTTCACACAACACGGTACAAAAAGGAGCATCTATAAACACCCAAAAAGTGTTAGTATTAGCACACACCTTAATAAGTTTTGTAAATATTGCAATAAGTGTTGTAAATATTTTAGTGAATTTTTTAAGTAATAATAATACCAAAAATATAATTGAAAACTTGAATAATTATAATAATAAATTAAATAATTTATTTTCCTAAGTTTCCATCACCCTATCTATAGCACCTCACTCCCACACCTCACTTTAGTCACACCTACCTACTTGCCACATCTTCAAATCACAACTACTCATCACTCTAACACCTCACTACCACTACTTGCCACATCTCCCCTTAACTAGAACACTTCAAAATCTCCATCCCACCTACCCTTGCCACTTGGCTACCTTGACTTGCCAAGTCATCTCCCCTCAGCAACCATCCACAATCCTATAAATACCCACTCTCATCCCTCATTTGAAGAGGAAGAAGCTTGAATATACCTAGATGTTGCCCAAATTACTTAGGATTTATGTATGCATTTGTGAGTATGTGCTTTAATGTGCTCTTAACTTGTTTTTAAATTTTGTTTTCATTATTGCATGATTTTTTCCAATAGATGCTACTAATGATTTATCGTGGGCTTGTGTGCAGGAGTCAAGGGCATCACGAGGCTTAGGGTGATCATGCATGCAAGCAACCAAAACACGTTTGAGACTCTAAGTGTGATCTACGAGAAGATTGAAGGCACCATCTAATTTATTTGCAAAGAAAGCTCTCCTTTTTGGGAGGTCTCTTGTAATCCAAGCAATATTTTGTAATCAAAAGAAGACTCAGATTCAAAAAATCAATATCAAAATTTATTTTGTTGCTTTTGCTTTATTTACATGTTATGGTGCATTTCTCGGTTCACAATTTTCTCTTTCCACTCTAACAAGGCACGTAGCCTTGATGAATTTATGTAATTTTATTTCAATTTTTTTGGGATGTGTTGGCTATGGCTGAAGAAGCTAGGAAAAACAAGCCTACAATAAGTGATAACAATGACACCATTATTGCATTGGTTTCCAAGAAAAACAAGACAAAATTATTGTTGATCCAATTAGACTTTGTAATATGTTTTATAATATAATTTCAAAAATTATGGTAAAACAAATTGACAAGCAATCTAGGTTGTGTTATCTCATAGGAAAAAGGTGGCTTTGTTTGTGGAAAATAAATTGTTGATGGTGTAATCATTGCATAAGTGGCCATACATTTTCTTTATTATATGAAAAACTATGTACACTTGTAAAATTTGATATGAATAAAACATATGATAGGGTTTGCTAGAGTTTTCTACATGATTTTTTTAGAAAATTTTGTTTTAATCAAGGTGGTTGTGAATGGATTAGATGTTATTATAGCACTCCAAAATATTCTATTTTGATCTATGGATTGTTGGCAATTTTGGGTACCTTGGGTACATTACCTTTGCTCTAAGTGTAGATGTTGTCATTGATGTCAAAGAGTTCTTGAAGCAATTTGATTTGATGTCAAAGAATGTGTTTTGATGAAGGTTTCAGTTTGGACAGTGGTTTTCCAAGAAGATCAGAGTAGCCCAGTTGCAAAAGATCAAGAAAAAGACAAGTAAGAAAAAGTATGCAGAGTGCTGGAAAAACTATCGCGATTTCGCGACATGTTTGAGGAGAGAGAAAGTGCTGGCAAAACTGTCACGATTTCGCGACATGTTTGAGGAGAGAGAAAGTTTTGGCAAAACTGTCACGATTTCGCGACATGCTGGAAGGCAGAGACGAAGCAGGCAAAACTATCGCGATTTCGCGACATGTTGGCAGAGAAGAAGAGCAAGATGGAAAGTGTCACGATTTCGCGACATGTCGCATTTTCGTGACTCGGACAGTGCAGGAAGGCAGAGAAAGAAAAGTGTCACGATTTCATGACATTCTGCAAAGGAGGCTGTACGGACGAAAAAGTGTCACGATTTCGCGACATGTTGCAGAAGAGAGAGTCCGCAGTGTGAGCTGTCGCGATTTCACGACAAGATCGAAGAGAGAGAAAGTTATTCAGGAACTGTCACGATTTCGTGACATGTTGCAAAGTTCCAAGTGAGGACTGTCACATTTTTGCGACATGCTGCAGAGGTCGAGGTGAGGACTGTCACGATTTCGTGACATGCTAAAAAGCTCGAAGTGACAACTGTCACGATTTCGCGACGTGCAGCAAAGGAAAGAGTCTAAAATGATAAGCGTCGCGATTTCGCGACAGGTTGAGTTGGCAGCATTCAGTTGGAGAAAGTGTCACGATTTCATGACAGAAACTGGAAGCAGGTCTTCTATAGGAGAAGTGTCACGATTTCACGACAAAAGCAGAGAGGAAGGCTTTGTAGACAAAAGCGTCATGATTTCGTGACATGTTCCAATTTCGCGGGTGTAAGGCAGAAAGAAGCTCATGGCAGCGAAAGTGTCACGATTTCGCGACATGTTCCATTTTCGCTAGTGCAAGCAGAGAAGAAGGCCATGAAGTCATAAGGGTCACGATTTCATGACAGAGTTGAAGATGACGTCAACAGAAGCAGATGTGTCATGATTTCGTGACAAAAGCAGAGAAGAAGGCAATGGAGTCTAAAGTGTCACGATTTCACGACAGAGTTGCAGATGACGTCAGCAGAAGCAGATGTGTCACGATTTCATGACAAAAGTAGAGAAGAAGGCATTGAAGTCTAAAGCGTCATGATTTCATGACAGGAGTGAAGATGACGTAAGCAAAAGTCAGAAGTGTCACGATTTCGTGACAAGAACGTAGTCAAGGCAGACAAAGGCAATAAGTGTCACGATTTCGCGACAACAGGCAATAGAAGGTGTACGACAGGCAAAGGTGTCACGATATCATGACATGTTGAAGTTTCACGCCAGAAGCTATAGAACCAGAGGCGGTTGAAGGACAGAGTTAACCTTGAGCCGACAAAGTTAAATCTGGGCCGACGTAGCGTAGGGTTTTGCAGCCGACGTAGTTGAAGAGTAACAGCCGACTAAGTTTGAGATTTTTGATCATGATTTCTACTCTATAAAAGGAGGGCTATTTCGAGTTGAAGGTATCGAATGCGAGTATCAAAATTGCGTAGGTTAAGTCCACGGTGCGCAAAGAGCAGTTGTGTCGCATCGATCGAAGTGTGCGTTCGAAGTGTGATTCGTAGATAGAGTGCAGGGGAGAAGTTTGTTCGTCGAGAAGCAAAGAGTGTGAAGACTGTGCTGCTGTGTTTGCGAAGAGTGTGCGAAGACTGTGCTACTGTGTTTTCGTAGAAGTACATAAGTTGATCGAGTGCTGCTGTGTTTGCGTAGACAGTGAAAAGTTGGTTTCGACCAAGTGCGGCTGTAACAGAAAAGAACAGAGGAAGAGGACAGAATTGTGCCAGACCGAAGGACTGTGTTTGGTGCAGATAAGAGGACCAGCTTAGGAGGTGAAAGAGTTGAGGACAGAGGTCTCCAACCAGAGCAAGGAAGACAGGTGTCTTCTGTGGATAGAGTTCCACTTGCTAAGGGCAGCAGAGGCAGAGGTCTTCTAGAGGATCACCAGTAAGAGCAGAGTTAGGGGAAGGTATCTCCTTTGGGTTGGTGCCCATAAACATTGTAATTGGGAAAGGTTTTCCCAGATTCTGAGTTGATAAAATTTAGTGAAAATTTTATCCGTGGAGTAGCCCGCGTTGGGTGAACCACGTAAATTGTTGTGTCTCTTTGTGGATGATGTGTTGTGCATTGTTTTAATTGCTGCTATTGATACTGCTTTCTATACACTGCTTAATACTGATTTGAAAGTTGATTTTAAAGCAAAAGTAAAAAGTGGTCTTATACTGTTCACCCCCCCTCTCAGTATAAGCTTGTGTTCTTCAATTGGTATCAGAGCGGGTTCCTTCGAAAAGGTTTAACAACCGGAAGGAAGAACTGGTTAAGAACACAATGGATTATTCAAGTGGCAATGCAACACCTATTCTTGATGGATCAGATTTCGGTCTGTGGAGTGCAAGAATGAAGGTTTATCTAATGGCACTTGGTAATGAGGTTTGGGAAGTGATTGAAGACGGGTACACTATTCCTGAAAATGGCCCTTATACTAAAGAAGACAGGCTCCTACATCACAACAATTCAAAAGCAATGAATGCAATCTTGAAGGGCTTACAGAAAGCAGATCTCACCAAAGTTATTCACTACAAGACAACTAGTGAAATGTGGAAACAATTGCAGGTGGTTCATACAGGTGATGCAAATGTCCGAAAGGCCAAATTGAGACATTTTAAAGGTATGTTTGAACAACTCAAAATGAATGATGATGAAAATATTAGTGACTACATGCTTCGTATGGATGAGGTTGTTAACTCCATGAAAGACCTAGGTCTTGAGCTTGCTGAAAATGATGTGTGTGATAAGATTTTAAGATCTCTTCCTAATAGATTTAGTGAAAATATTTCTGCTATTGAGGAAGCTAAAGATTTAGATAAGTTGAAAAAGGATGAGCTCCATAGTATTCTTGCAACATTTGAGCTGAGAACTCAAGTGAAAGTTGATGTCAAGAAAGAGGCAGCTTTCAAAGCTTCCAAGAAATCAAAGGGCAAACAGATTCAAGAGAGTGATGAGTCTTCTAGTGAGGAAGAGGCATACTACAACAAGAAAGGCAAGTTTTCTAGAAAGCACAAAAGCAAGAAAAATATAAGATGTTTCAACTGTGGAAAGTTTGGTCATTATGCTACTGACTGTACTGTCTCCAAGAATGAAAGTGATGAAGATATACAGGATGTTAAGAGCAAGGATTCTAAAAAGCACAGGTATTACAGAAAGAACAAAGATGAGCACAACAATCAAGGAAAGAGGTATTCACACAAGAACAAGAAGAGCTTCTACCTGGACAAAGCAAGTAAGTGTTCTAGCAGTGATAGTGAAAGTTCTTCTAGTGATGATGAAAATGAGATGTTGTTCATTTCAGAAAAGGAAGAAGAACCGAAACATAAATTCATTATCATGAAATGTTTTAGATGTGGAAATTTTGGGCACCTTGAGGATGATTGCACAAATAATGAATTGGTTGCTAGTATGTATGAGGATGCTTCAGAAAATGATAAGGAAAATGCATGTATGGTTTTTGAAAAGGGTAGCACCTCTAGTGATAAGAAATCTGAAAAAGGCCTTGATATTTCAAAATGCAATCAAATAGAGGATCTTGAAAGTGAACTTACTAATGCTCTTAGTGTTTTGAAAAAGGAAAGAAAGAAGAATGCTAGACTCAAGGATAAGTTAGATGAATGTTGTATGGAGAGAGATGAACTTATAGAAAGTCTTGACGTCTCTATGGCTAAGACACAAGAACTCAAGAATGAGTTAGAATCTAAGGTGTTTGAGTATAGTGAATTAGAACAAAAAATGGCTTCCTTGAAAGAGGAAAATAAATATTACAAGGATAAGCTGTACAGGTTTCAAGAAAGCTCCAAAAAGGTTAAATTTCTTATCAAAGGTCAAAGAAAGACAACAGATAAAACAGGTCTTGGTTTTGTTAAACCACACAAGGAACAAGTTGGGGAATCTAGTAAAAGATTTCAAAAAGAAGAGAGTTCTGATGAAGAGAGTGGTTCAGAGAAAGAGTCCGTAAGTGATAAATGCACAGAAATAGAAAACAGAATTCTGAATGCGAAGAAGAAGTATTCGGGACCCAAGAGGTCAAACAGAAGAATATTTCATGGCAGATGTTTTGCATGTCAAAGGTTTGGTCACACGGCTTCTCAGTGCATAGATCAAATGAAGAGGGTAAACAACAGTTTCAGAAATTTTAGTTTCTTTCAAGGGTATTGTTACTCTTGTCAACAGTTCGGGCATAAGGCAATTTTTTGCAAGGCTAATTACAGGAACACGGTTAGTCATAACAGGCGGATTCAAAGAACAGGTATGCCGAACAGAAATAACTTTGTTACGTGTTATAAGTGCAACAATGAAGGTCACACAACTAGACAGTGTAGAGCTGATCTTCCGAGGTACAGGAACAGAAACAACAGTATGAACAAGTCCAAGGATCAAGGCATGGATAAGAACAGGAATGATAATAGAAATAGGAACAGTGGTATGAACAGGTCCGAGGATCAAAACAGTAACAAGAACAGGAATGTGGAAAAAGAATTCAAGAAAAGGCCCGACAAGGAAATTGTAAACACTGATGATGATGAGTGCCTAATGGGAGTTTTACTCCCACCCTTGTTTTAATCACCTCATCAGGAGGTGGGGGAGGGACTAAGCTAAGAAGCTCATTCTTAGTCCCGAGCCCCAAAGGTGGCCCTTTGCCATTGATGACAAAGGGGGAGAGATATGAGTAAGGGGGAGATATGAGTGAAGAAGAGAGCTTCAAGTCAAGGGGAGCAAAAACTTTAAAGATAGATTCTCAGTTGTTGGATCAGTTGGTTTCAGTTTTGGCTCTTAAAGATGTGTTTCAGTAAAAGTTTGCCATCAATGACAAAGGGGGAGATTGTTGGCAATTTTGGGTACCTTGGGTACATTACCTTTGCTCTAAGTGTAGATGTTGTCATTGATGTCAAAGAGTTCTTGAAGCAATTTGATTTGATGTCAAAGAATGTGTTTTGATGAAGGTTTCAGTTTGGACAGTGGTTTTCCAAGAAGATCAGAGTAGCCCAGTTGCAAAAGATCAAGAAAAAGACAAGTAAGAAAAAGTATGCAGGCAGCTGGAAAAACTGTCGCGATTTCGTGACATGTTTGAGGAGAGAGAAAGTGCTGGCAAAACTGTCACGATTTCGCGACATGTTTGAGGAGAGAGAAAGTTTTGGCAAAACTGTCACGATTTCGCGACATGCTGGAAGGCAGAGACGAAGCAGGAAAAACTGTCACGATTTCGCGACATGTTGGCAGAGAAGAAGAGCAAGATGGAAAGTGTCGCGATTTCGCGACATGTCGCATTTTCGTGACTCGGACAGTGTCAGGAAGGCAGAGAAAGAAAAGTGTCACGATTTCATGACATTCTGCAAAGGAGGCTGTACGAACGAAAAAGTGTCACGATTTCGTGACATGTTGCAGAAGAGAGAGTCCATAGTGTGAGCTGTCACGATTTCGCGACAAGATCGAAGAGAGAGAAAGTTATTCAGGAACTGTCATGATTTCGTGACATGTTGCAAAGTTCCAAGTGAGGACTGTCACATTTTCGCGACATGCTGCAGAGGTCGAGGTGAGGACTGTCACGATTTCGTGACATGCTGAAAAGCTCGAAGTGACAACTGTCACGATTTCGCGACGTGCAGCAAAGGAAAGAGTCTGAAATGATAAGCGTCACGATTTCGCGATAGGTTGAGTTGGCAGCATTCAGTTGGAGAAAGTGTCACGATTTCATGACCAAAACTGGAAGCAGGTCTTCTATAGGAGAAGTGTCACGATTTCACGATAGAAGCAGAGAGGAAGGCTTTGTAGACAAAAGCGTCACGATTTCGCGACATGTTCCAGTTTCGCAGGTGTAAGGCAGAAAGAAGCTCATGGCAGCGAAAGTGTCACGATTTCGCGACATGTTCCATTTTCGCTAGTGCAAGCAGAGAAGAAGGCCATGAAGTCATAAGGGTCACGATTTCATGACAGAGTTGAAGATGACGTCAGCAGAAGCAGATGTGTCACGATTTCATGACAAAAGCAGAGAAGAAGGCAATGGAGTCTAAAGTGTCACGATTTCGCGATAGAGTTGCAGATGACGTCAGCAGAAGCAGATGTGTCATGATTTCATGACAAAAGCAGAGAAGAAGGCATTGAAGTCTAAAGCATCACGATTTCGTGACAGGAGTGAAGATGACGTAAGCAAAAGTCAGAAGTGTCACGATTTCGTGACAAGAACGTAGTCAAGGCAGACAAAGGCAATAAGTGTCACGATTTCGTGACAGTAGGCAATAGAAGGTGTACGACAGGCAAAGGTGTCACGATATCATGACATGTTGAAGTTTCACGCCAGAAGCTACAGAACCAGAGGCGGTTGAAGGACAGAGTTAACCTTGAGCCGACAAAGTTAAATCTGGGCCGACGCAGCGTAGGGTTTTGCAACCGACGTAGTTGAAGAGTAACAACCGACTAAGTTTGAGATTTTTGATCGTGATTTCTACTCTATAAAAGGAGGGCTATTTCGAGTTGAAGGTATCGAATGCGAGTATCAAAATTGCATAGGTTAAGTCCACGATGCGCAAAGAGCAGTTGTGTCGCATCGATCGAAGTGTGCGTTCGAAGTGTGATTCGTAGATAGAGTGCAGGGGAGAAGTTTGTTCGTCGAGAAGCAAAGAGTGTGAAGACTGTGCTGCTGTGTTTGCGAAGAGTGTGCGAAGACTATGCTACTATGTTTTTGCAGAAGTACATAAGTTGATCGAGTGCTGCTGTGTTTGCGTAGACAGTGAAAAGTTGGTTTCGACCAAGTGCGGCTGTAACAAAAAAGAACAGAGGAAGAGGACAGAATTGTGCCAGACCGAAGGACTATGTTTGGTGCAGATAAGAGGACCAGCTTAGGAGGTGAAAGAGTTGAGGACAGAGGTCTCCAGCCAGAGCAGGGAAGACAGGTGTCTTCTATGGATAGAGTTCCACTTGCTAAGGGCAGCAGAGGCAGAGGTCTTCTAGAGGATCACCAGTAAGAGCAGAGTTAGGGGAAGGTATCTCCTTTGGGTTGGTGCCCATAAACATTGTAATTGGGAAAGGTTTTCCCAGATTTTGAGTTGATAAAATTTAGTGAAAATTTTATCCGTGGAGTAGCCCGCGTTGGGTGAACCACGTAAATTGTTGTGTCTCTTTGTGGATGATGTGTTGTGCATTGTTTTAATTGCTGCTATTGATACTGCTTTCTATACACTGCTTAATACTATTTTGAAAGTTGATTTTAAAGCAAAAGTAAAAAGTGGTCTTATACTGTTCACCCCCCCTCTCAGTATAAGCTTGTGTTCTTCATGGATCCCTTGTTAAATACTTTGAATAATATTGTGGACTCTGCTAGGGTGACTCACTATATCATTATCTATTTGTTATTATTTTTGATGCATTGGGAAGAGATTTCTCAAAGGCAAATAAGAAAAAATCAAATATATCTAGGTTGTAGCAAATGGTCCCTTTGTATCTTATCCCTAATTTGTTGATGAAACTTTTATTTTGGGTCTTCCCTAAGACAAGGCCATGGAATTTAGAATAATATTGTCATGCTATGAGGAGGAACTAGATAATGGGTTAACACTATAAAATACTGAATCTTTTCATCAACACTACCCTAGATTTACAATGGATCATTGTGGAGATTTTAGTATTTACAGTTGAAGAATCCATTATTATATTTAGGCATTCCTTTCTATAATAATGAAAAGTATAACTATGTATGGCTATATATGTTAATGGTATGACTAAATATACTTTATCTAATAATGAAAAGGATATTTATCTAATATGTTGGCATAATTTTCATCCTTTTGTTTTTAGGTAATATTATTAGTAATATTTTATTTAATAATGGCAATATTCCATCTAATAATGCAAAGTATGTTTAGGATATAAAGATTGCTAGGATGTGAGTACAAGCATGGTATGAGTCTCATATTTTTCTTATTCCATATATTTGTGAATATTAAAAATAAAGGATTCTTATGAGGTAAATATAAGTAAAATGGAAGTAAAGTCATTTATGAAAGCCTTGACTAAAAGCAGGGATGACCTAGATGAAAGTATAGACATCTTAGTTGGGAACAAGAGGAAGAGAATATCTATGGTGCTCCCTATCAAGGTAGCTTTTACACTAGAAGTATCAAGGATGAGATGGTTAAACATGATATAATAATTGTTAAAAATAGATGGTTAATATATGCAAGTTCCAAAGGCCATGTATTATGAACATTCAAAAGTGGATAACATGGAAGTGGGGATTTAATTCAAATTATGTAATGAATTTTATTTCAAAAGAAAAATTCCTTATCATTATATTTAGTTAGAAAACCATGGATGATAATATGGGTGTTTTCCTATAGCTGAGGGGGAGATATGATTGATATTTAAGATCATGGAATGAGGAATTTTTTGTGGAGATATAAATTAGTAAAATGATTCTAGTATGGGTCATGATTTTTGGACTTCCATATTGAGTTATCAATAGGAAGGCCTTGAAGAATGCTAGCAATAATTTAGGGAGTTCATCTAGTAGGGACTATCTACTAAGGAGCAAAAGCATGATGTATATTCTTATATATGCGTTCCCATGGATATTCTAAAACCTAATCCAAAATCCATTAAGATTAAATATAAATCAAGATAATAAGATCAACAAGTGGATTATGAAACAATAGTCCATGGATGTAATGAAACTAGACACATTGATAGAGATCACAATGTGAAAAATATTTAGAAAAAGATGTAATTTTTTGGCCACGAGAAAAACTTCAAGACAAATCAAGAAGATTATATTATAGTAAAATCTAGATTAGATCTAGGATTTTCCACCCCCAAAAACATGGCAAACAAGTCCTTTTTAAATCATCAAAGGATATCATAATTCACTCAAACCAACCATTAGGAAAAACTAATAACAATATAATAGACGAGAAATTCCAATGAAAAAATCAAATTTAGAAGAAATTAAATAAGGAAAGGAAGACGTGGAAGTAAATTAAAAAATAAAGAAGGTGTAACAGGTCAAGTTTAATCCAATCAATTAATATTTGTTTTTCTACGGTAGTAGAAAATCATTTTCTTTCAATAAAAAATGTTAGTATAAAGTTTATCCCTTGCACTTTAGGTTTTTAAGAGCACCATAATAAAGGAAAGAGTATGCATGATATCCAAGAGACTTTAGGATTTTTAGTTAAATATAAGAAAGTAAGTATTATGGAGGATGGTCCTTGCACTTTAGGGTTTCCAAGTTAGCATAAAAAAGATAAATATTCCTTGCACTTGAAGTTCTCTAAGGAAGCATACAAATATAAAGGATAAATATGATTATGAACAATCTAAAAAAGTGAAAGATATTGAGAAGGATAAAACTAGTTACAAGAATATGAAAAGGAGAGGAAGAACCTTAAAGTAGAAACAAAGAGAAAATAAATTGCAAAGTGATATTGATTTGGAAAACCAAAATAATCACTGCTAACAAGAAGTGATGCTAAACCCACAAATAAGAATAAAAGTGATGACAAATATGATACCTAGGAATATTAAGAGTATGGATAAGGCCATTAAAAAATATTGATCAAGGAATTAATAGGTTGTCATAGTATTAAGTTTATTTAATATAAGAAAAAATAAAGAATGTAGGAATACATTCATAAAGATTTGGAATATGGGGGATTTTATAGCAAATTGTAGTATAGGAGCTTTAAAAGGTGTCGCAATAATATAGGATAAAAACAATGTGGATGGACAATTGATGATAGGAAGAAGTAATAGGATTGCTAGTATTTTTTGCAAGAAGAGGAAAATATCAAACTTGGAGTTATAAATGTATATGCTCAAACTGTAGCAACTCTTTGTGATAGAGGTTAGAAGCACCTCATTTTATTGATGTCAAATTTAATTAAAATTCATAGTGGTGATCTATGAATTCTTGTTGGGGACTTCAATACAATTTTCTCTTTCAAAAAATAATGGTTGTACTCTTGGATGGTCTACACCAATTGAGATTTTTTCTTCCATTGTCAATTCAAATGGCCTTTGGGAGGCTATTGCTTCAAGATTTCTATATACATGAAATAAATATGTTGGGAAAACTCATATAGCAAAAACCTTGGACATATTTTATCAATTAATACATGGTTTTAAATAGTATATACAATTTCTTTAGACATTCTAATAGGAGCATGTCTAGATCAAAAACCCATTCTCTTGAGATGTGATCTACTCAATAATGCTCATCCGAATCCATTTTAATTTTAGTCTAAGTGGATTAAAGGCCCTACTTTCTTCCAAATGATTATGTTATGGTGGATGAAGTAAGTTTTTTTTCAATTGGTTATAAGGGATTGAAATGGACCCCACCCATATTACATCATCACCACATAGTGGTATTACAACAAAGCTTGGATATTATCCATGTATTGCTTGGAAATATTTGAACCTTGGTCTCCTCTTTAAATATTGAGGAATCTAACGAGTTGAGCTAATGCCACTTGATTTGGATGAAGTAAGGTTTGAAGTATTATGTATATATAATTTTTTTCAAAAGATGAAATATCTAAAGGGAAAAATAAAGATGAATGCCAATTATTTTGGTAACATATTTAAAATAAAAGAATAAATTAAATCCAAGATCAAGAATTCACAAGAGACAATAGAAATTAATAAAAAAGACTAAGATAATTATATGCAAGAAAAATAATTACTTTTGGTTATCATAATGTATTACAAAAAGAAGAGGCATATTGGTCCCAAAACTCTATGGAGGGATGACTTAAGAAATTTGATATATAGCTAAAACAAATTTGTTATTTCATCAAATAAAAAATATTTCAACCTGAGATGGAAGAAATATTGAGGAAGAATAATATATTAGGAAGGAAGCATTTAATTGTTTGATAGATATTATGTAAAAAATTGGGCAAAGATAATATTCATAATTTATTACATCGTGTAAAGGTATTCAAGAGATATGCCCAAACATATGGTTGATAGTTTATAATTCAAACCAACTACCTACACCTTCATTGTATATATACACACTTTTAATTAATACAATATTGTCCAATACCCTACTAGTCCAACATGTGGTATTAAGACTTTCATTGTTCTTGGAGTATGCAAAAGAAAATATCAAGCTTGTGAGGTGTTGCTTGAAGGAAGATAATTTCAAGATGTGTTGTTGCATGATATTAAACAAAGATGCTATATAATAATTTGTACATTGGATAGAGGTAGCACTATGAGGAGAATAAATATTATTGACTACCATGGAGACAATAATGGAAAATAAGACAAAATCCATGATATCAGAAGCAACATCAATTGTTTTCCTACAAAGAAAACACAAAGGAGAAGGTACCCATTTTTTATTTTATGTTTTTAGTTTTATATAACTTGGAGTTCCAATTTGTTGTTGATTGTTGTAGACACGAAAAATTGACCCACTTTAGTGGGAAATCTTCCCTGAGCCCTCTGGGGGACCCCTTAGACTTGCCTAGGGCAAGGGCAAGGCTTTCCCCCCTGTTTTGCTTATTTTCCCTCTCTATGCAAAATCACGCCCGATCCCTGACGGGGTGCGACTTCGCATTGCGATATCATGGTCGGCCCGGATGGGGCATGATTTCACCTTTTTAGGGTTTGACACATTAAAACCCTAATTTTTTGAGGTTGGCATGTTTTACGTCGGCCCTCCTTGGTTTTCCTACTCTTTTCACCTTCAAATCCGCTATATAAGGAGGGTTTGAATTCACTTTTCACACACAAGTTAACACACACTCACATAATCGACACTTGATGATTTATTGCTCACATTTGATTTCTCGTAAAGTGTTTTATTTGGTCTGCATCCTTCTTCTTCTTTCACAAGCAACTTTGAAGTGTGGAGTTTGATTGATTTTCTATTGCATTGGATTGTTGTTGTTCACTCTTGGTGGATTGTTGTTGGAGCCCTAAGGAGAGATTGACCATCCGGGAGATCTAAAACCCTTCTGTTTTGCTTCTGCACTCTCTTCTAGGTGAATTCACTCTTCTGCATGCATATTTAGATTTTTTGAATGACGTGATCGAGCTTCTGCACTTATATTTTATTTTTCGCATAGTTTATGCGAAATCATGCCCGGCTTGCTATGGGGTGCGACTTCACCTTGCGTTATCATGACTGCCCATTACGGGGTATGATTTCACTTGAGACCAAACTGGGGGTAATCTATTGTTCCTATTTTCTCCATTGCATTCTAAATTACATCTAGAGCATAGTGGCATATTCTATTCTATGATTTCTGCATTCTGTTTTGTTGTATTGTATTATGTTTGCTTTTCTCCAAAGGTCAATTTCTACTTTTAATTATCAAATGTCAGCTAAAAGGACCTAGGGGGCTTGACTATTGTACCTCCAAGTATTGTTGTACAATGGCCTAAGTAGGCCCCCTAATGCTAATCCCATTTTCAAGTGTTTGTTGAGTTATCTTGCAGGAACATGTATTATTGATAGCATTGGACAAAGGGAT
The DNA here is from genome assembly GCA_028583015.1 of Wollemia nobilis. Classification (NCBI taxonomy): domain Eukaryota; kingdom Viridiplantae; phylum Streptophyta; class Pinopsida; order Araucariales; family Araucariaceae; genus Wollemia; species Wollemia nobilis. Next base: position 520,987 of record JAQPPZ010001579.1, on the reverse strand, counting down.
AAAAGCAAGGATAAATCATCGGATAAGCTAAGTATTCTGATTAGTATTTTAGGTTGTTTTTTGAGTGCTTTTATTTCTATTATAAAACCCTAGATCTGATTTTATATAAATATATTTAATTAATTTCTAGGTATTTGAAAGATAAACAACATATAGTGTGCACTTAGGGTTAATTATGTTTGTGCATCTCTTCTTGAGCCCTTGCTTAAAGGTTATTTATTTAGAACCCTAGGTTAGAAAAGCATTCAAAGAAAGAATCATTCTAGGGTTAGCTCTTGTATTCTTGCATTTTTGTATTTTTGCATTGTCCTTTATCTTTTATAGCATAGATCTAGAAAGGCCAAATCTAGGTGTTTGTCTTGAATCTAATACATCAAACATTCTTAAAATTCTTATGGACTTGGAGCGAGTCCTTAAAGCCATTCTTGGTGAACCCTTCCCCCTCCTAGCATCGAGTGTAGAGAACAACACAGCCCCCATGGTTCACCCCATAAGGCTTCTCTTCTCTCTTGTGGATCCAACCTTTTTGGGAATTGTATATGGTAGGGTGGTTTTCCCCTCTACATATTTGGTGAACCCGACGTGAACACCTCCTTTTCTTTTAAAAATTTAAACAAGATCATTAAATTTGTTTGTGTGGTTGGAGAATCTTAATAATATCTTTAAAAATATTTTTGTTTCTATTGTTAGCATTCTCTTCTATCCTTTCACTTTTCTAATGGCTCCTATCCTTAGAAGTCAGTGAAAGCATCTTGAATCTGATTGTATTCCTCTGAAATATGATCATATTGATAGAGAGGATCCTAACATAGATCTAGAAGAACAAGACAACATGGATACTGAGATGAGTTTTGATCCTTATGAGGGACCTAATGGTAGCTTTGTCTTTTCATCATTTGAGCATATTTGGGGCTTTATGAAAGCTAATAGGGATAGGATATTGGGAGGCATGGAGCGAGAAGCTCACCTCGAAAGAGATGAGACTCCTCCACCTCCTCCAATAAGCTCCCCTATGCTTAACCAGGAAAACCCCTTGCCTAAATCAATACATCTTGATAAGTTGAACTCAGTTATTGATACTACTACTACCACCAACATTGGAAGGAATATGCAAGCTCCTCCAATTAGTAGTGTCACTCAAAAGTGTTTTCAATTTCTTCCTCAATATTCTAATATCAACACTTTTGCTTCTGTTCTTCCCAATGTTAGTTGTCCACTTTCACAAGGTGCCACATATAACAATAATATCCATGCTTCCAACTTGAATCAAGCATTGGTTCCTCAACACACATATGGGAATCTAGGAACAATGCATAATAGTAATCCAAAAGTACAAAATTTGGCAAATATGGTGAAGCAGTTGGTTTCAAAAGTTGAGATGATTCAGCCTTCAAGTTTTACTTACAGTTATAAGGAAATGTGTAATCAGCCATTGGATCCTATTGTTGCTTCTAGGCCTTATCCTAAGCATTTTCCTATGCTAGTTTTACCTATTTATAAGGGTATAGAAGATCCAATAGAGCATTTAAGAAGATTTAGAATAACTTGCCATGATCTCATTTATGATGATATGTTGTTGCTTAAAACATTTCCTAAGAGTCTTGGTGGCATGGCATTAGAATGGTATTATCGGTTGCCTAATTATTCCTTAAAGAGTTTTGAAGAGACAACAGAATTATTTGTTCAACAATTTGGTGCTTATATTGAGAAAGAAGTGACAATGAAAGATGTTTATAATTTAAAACAAAGTAAAGAAGAAATATTTTCAAAATTTTTGGCTCGTTGGAGAAGTTTAGTTGGACGTTTGAGATATACTTTACCTCCTAAAGATATGCTTGAGATATTTATTGGTAATTTACAAGAACAATTATCTTATGCATTAGAGACTACTACTATTACATATTTTGATCAAGCAATTGATTTAGCAAGGAAAGTAGAACAGGCTCTCATCAGGAGAGGTCAACTCAAAGTTAAGGAAGAGAAACCTACTAAGTCTCAACATAAAAATAGACATATAGGAGGTGATAATGGAATGGATAGTAGGCCTGTTAATAATGTTACTAACAACCTACAAAATATAGTACTTCAAAAACCTCCACAAAGGAATTTTACAAGGCTTAATATGTCTATGGAAGTAGTTTTGAAACAACTCTTAGAAGCTAAGGCAATTGAGTTACCTCCTATTAGACAACCAGATACTACAACTCATTGGTATAAGGTAGGTCAACATTGTGCATATCATAGAGTGGAAGGACATTGGATGAATTCTTGTAAGAAGTTGAAACATGTAGTTCAGGATCTGATTGATGCAGGATGCATTGACTTAAGCAATTCTCAAGTAGTGAATAATCAAGTACCTATCCAACAAAATATGACTACCAATCAAGATATGGGAATATTTAAAGATCCATTGCCAAAACATAATCAACAAGTAACAAATTAGGTGGCTCATCAGAATGAGCCTCCTCCCTATGGTAATATGGTTGGCATGGTTGGGATAACTACAAGAAGACAAGCTCAAACTCAACATCCTCAGCAAGGATAGAATTCTGTGTTACAACCCAGTTCAGTTTTGAAGAATAATCAAGGAAAAGTTTCAGATACAGGGATTCCACCTATTGTATTGAGACCACAACCTAAGGTTTCATTTGATCTCCAAAAGTAGTTGGCTAGTACTCCAACAAAGATTTCAGTTTTAGAACTCCTTCAAACTTCTCCCAACCATAGAGATGCTTTGATGGAATTTTTAAAGCAACAATCAGTTCCTTCAGATATTTCTCCCAATGCTATAGTTGATGTCGTAGGTTCTCTTGGGATACATCATATCTCATTTTTGGATGATGATAAACCTTCCTCAAACTTGCAAGAAGATTCTTCACTTTACATCACTGCACTTATTGGGGATACTTTTATCAAGTGAATTTTGATTGATAATGGTTCTTCCCTCAATTTGTGTACATATCAATTCTTTCAAAAATTTGGATTAAAAGAGGAAGACTTAACAAAATCTGATATCATTATAAAAGCTTTCAACAATGAGTCCCAAGAAGCCTGTGGTGTCATATCTCTTCCTCTCAAAGTTGGGCCTAAAATATTGGATACTTTGTTTTATGTGGTACATTGTCCTGCATATTTTAATCTTCTTCTTGGATGACCTTGGATTCATGCAATGAAGGTCATCCCTTCTACTCTTCATCAATGTCTCAAGTTTGAGTTTAAGAATCAAGTTATCACCATTCTGGCGACCCTCGACCATTTGAATTTTGTTCAAATGTAGAGCGAGCTCGATCTGAGTTCAACCTATGTCCCTCAATCTCTTCAATGGTCTCTCCATGTTCCTCATCTCAAATATTAGAACAATTTCAAAATTTAAAAATGAGTGAGGAACATATCTTAAATTCTTCATCTCAGGATCATGATAATCAATTTCTTCAAGAACCTCTTCTGGATCTAGCTAAGCTACCACCATCACCAAGAACCATGGGTTTACCCCATAAGAAAGGTGATGTTGTACACTTTGGCATGTGTACCTTTGTCTTCGCAGGAACTACCTTCGAGGATAAGATACATGGTAGCAACCCCTCTCCCATTGAGCATTCTTTTGCTCATTGTTACCTTTCCAATGATTACCCACTTCCTAAATAGATCCTATCTAGTATGGGATATGTAGGTAAAGGTTTGGGGCCACAATATAAGGGCATTCAAGAGCCTTTGGATGTCGAGATCTAGCCTAGGAGATGTGGCATAGGTTTTATACCTAGTAAAGACCAACCTTTACCATTTGATAATGATGATCATCTTATGACTTATGTTGAATATATGGATTATCAAAAGTTAGGAGTGGGTGATGAGGATGATGGTCCCCCTTATTCTTCTGATGTCTTGTTTTACAATATGATTGATTCTGTGTGTTCTAAAAGTAAACCTTCTATTTTAAAAGAGGACCCTACTTCGTTGTCCTATAGTGATCTTGCGAAGTTAGGAATTGCTCCTCCTTATGTTAAAAAAAATGGTTATGTTCGAGAGTGCATTGATTATCGTGCTATGGCTACCAAAGAAAGAGCTATGAAGGAGCCTCTCCATAATTCTAATTATCGAGAAGGCTTACCTTTTAGATATTTCTTTGATAAAACAGTCCATGGCATGCCTATTCTTTTTGTTAAGAAAGGCGACACACTTAGATGTTGTGTCGACTTTCATTCTGCTTGCTTAAATTAATTAATTAAATTAATTAATAATAAAACATAAAAACAAATAAAAATTGCATCAAATCAATTAATCATCATTTAGCTATGCATTTGCATTTCCATTGCATCCATCTGCTTGCTCATATTGCATTGTTGCTTGTCATCCTTTTGCATTGTCTGCCTGACATTTAATTCAACTTGCATGCTTGAATGTCATATTTTGCATGATTGCTTGTTCATGACTGCTTGATCATATAGATTTTTGGGATCTTGCGACAATGGCATGTGATGATACCTAGTTAGGTCATAGCTCACATGCATTGCACTCTCTCTAGGATTCTGATGCCTAGTAAGATCCCCACCTAGGGCTTTCTTCTTCAATCTTCTTTCTTGCTTTTTTCTTCTTCAAATGTCTTCCTTAATCTTGGAAATAGTGAGAGTATCTCTTAGATCAAGGGTGATAGTTCATTAATATTTCCTTGTCACTTTTTCATTGCTCTTCTTTTTCTTTGTCTTCCTTTGCTTTTGACAAGGAAATACGTGCATTTTGTTTCCTTCCTTCTTAAGTTGTCTTCTCAGCACAATTGCACACACTCACTATCTTGTTTTCTTCTCTAAACCCCTATCGAGGGTAGCACTCACCTAATATATATTTTATCCTTATATTACACCCCACATGGGATAGCTATACATCCTAGTGGGTATCTTATTGGATATGATCTTCTATCGGGTTATACTCCCTTTTGACTCAATGGGCTCAACACCCCATTATAGGATAAGCTCCTTGGCCATTTTTAGTAGGCCTCGACATACATCCTAGTGGGTAATCACCCCATAATAGTCAATAAGTGAGCAACCACCCATAGTGGGTCAGACTCCAACACCTCATCCCTCTTGGTGAGCACTACACCCATAGTGGGTTTAGCTCCCTTCTTTTTTGGTACGATTCATAGTATTTAGTCACATTGGTCCCTTGTGACCTATGTTGATTTCAATACTATGTTTCACCCATCCTTCTCTATTTTATATGGTTGACCTTTGGATTATCTTCTTCTTTGTCTTCTCTCTCTTCTTCTTCTTCGTATTGTTGGTTTTCTTTCCTTGTCTTTTTCTCATGTTTTCTTTCTTTCTTCCATCCATTTTCATCCATGCATTTCATATAGCCTTGCATTTAAGATAGATTGCATACATAAAATATCAAATTAAATAACATCTAATATAATAATCAAATCACATGCACACATTCACAAAATATAAAAGAGAAAGTAACTATGTATTACTCGATGAAAAAGAGAGAGATACAATCATGTCTGGTTGGTGTACCATAGTCTAGTCTTGGTACACTCAACCAATCCCTAGGGGTGCATGCCATAATAAAAATTGGTATGTCATCCTGATCCCTAGCCTAGATCTGAGAGCCTATCTCCTCTACTCTACTCAGAGGAGGAGGTGGTCTAGGCAGTCACATACCCATGAACGATGATGTCAAGAATATTTATGATCGATATCATGACCTACTAGCTGATTAGAGGGATGGAGGGAGTGTCACTCTCTACTCTATTGGTACTTCCTAGTAGTACATGGTCTCATAAAAGGTAGCCTATTGAATGGCCACCTCCAGCCTCTCCCCTACCCTCTATAACTTTGCTTGTAGAAGGCAGACTCCATCGCTAGCCTAGCTGCTCCCAATGATAGCCATACCCTCTACTTGAGCCCTCTGGTGCTCTGTATCTAGATGGATCACCTCTCCTTAGATATGATCAACCTCTACTCGAGCTGCATCCCTCTCCCTCTCTATGGTGCTCAATGAGCCTCATAGTCCCTCGATCCTCTTGGACCTATCCTCCTAGAGTAGGTCCACCTACCTCTATAGAGTCACCACCTGTGCCTATAGTGCCTCTACCTCCTCCCTTGGATCCCCTCATCTTGGAGCTTGATCCTAGCTAGCTACTACTGATGTGGAGGTCTCTCTCGATCCTCCACCTAGTAGTACCCTAGCCTCTATGGGGGTAACTCTGGATGCCCCTATCTCCCTGGTCTCGATAGTATTGGTGTCCTCCATCACCAGCTCAATCCTGACCTACCTCTATCTTGGGGTTGGTCCCTACTGAGCCCTCTCTATGGCCTTATGAGCTACCTCTTAAAATGCTCATTACATGCTTAGGCCCATCACCTGGTACCTCTGTATCAGAACTAGTAGGGAGACCCTATGGGGCATGACTCCTCTGTACCACCGCTAGTAGTTGAAGGCCACTCCCACATCATCCACCCTAGGATCCATGTAAGGAGGATCATCTAGGTCCTCCTCGGCCCACCTAGTTAGGTTGGGTCTACCTCCTACCCTTATTGGGTCTCGGTAGACTCTCTAGTACCAGTGATCCCCTAGGTCTAGGATGCCTTACAAGATCTTGAACTACCTCAGGACTCGATCAAATTTGAAGACCTCTGGCTCCCCCTTTTTGTAGTCAACCACTTGATCCTCCTGATCCTCACTAGATCTATCCTATCCTCAGCCCATCTTGGGTGTAGATGCTAGGGTCACCATACTATCTTGGCCTCCCTTAGCTCATCTACTATCTACCTCGCTAGTGGTAGATGTTCGATGTAGGTCCTCACATGGACCAGATTTGTATGTTGTTGGTCACTTTAAACTAGGCAATGGACCTAGTAGTGCATTCGATATCTGCACCGCTATGTGCTCCTAGCTCCATACCTAGAGCAAATTCGTACACACTATCCCTATATGTCACTTGTACATGATATTGTACAACATCCTGTACAAATGGGCTAACACATATGGACCCCATGTGAACCTAACTCTCTGGTCTCGCATGTCTACCACTACACCCACCATCACCCATGGTAGATATCACCTACTAGTGTGGCATATCAACATACTTGCAACCACCTTATAGAGCATGGTCATCAATGGGTCTACCCCATACCACCCCACTAGGTCATCTATGACTATGGTGCTCTCTCGCACCTAGTGGGTCCAACCTCCTAAAATTATTGCAAGGTAGTTGGTCTCCCTCATACTCTATAAACTACTCTCCCCTTAATGGGGATGCACAATATGCACCACACATCCTCTAGTGTGATGGTCATCTCTCTCATGGGTAACTAGAAGGTAGATGACTCTGGGTACCACCTCTCTACTAGTGTTGTCAGTAGAGCCCTATCTGCCTCTACCTGAGGTAGTCTAGCTAGGTGGTCTAGCCCCACTACTACTAATGTATCCCTCTCTACCTATTGAAGTGCCTCTAGCTCCACCTCTAGGGAGCCTGCTCTCCACTCGTGGCTCTCGAGTACCCTAAGCTGCAATAACAACAAAATAATATTTTTCCATTAATAAATTTAATTAAAAATTTAATACATTAAAATTAATTAATTAATTTAAAATCAATAAAATTATCTACATATTTAAAGTTGTTTGCTTGCATCCTTTTCCCTTCTTCCTTTCATTTTCTTTTCCCTCTTTTCTTTTTTTTTTTTTTCCTTTTTGGTGAAATCGTGCCCGCTAGGCGTGTTTTCGTGAAATCGTGCCTGGTCAATTTTTTCCAGGAATTTTACCGCTATTCCCGGGGAAAATATGGTTGAGCATGAGATCACGCCCAGGTCGTACGTGGCAAAATCCATGGTTTTGGTGGAAAATCACTAAAAAATGCATGAAAAATTAAAATGTAAGAAGTGGTTTTTGATCCTACCTGTGCTCGCTCCACTTTCATGTCGGCTTCGCCCCTCATGATCATTGAATGGTGTATCGGTAGTGCCATATCCTCTATTTCTCTAGAGCTCCTTTCTTCTCCCTTGCGTGGTTAAAATGAATTAGGGTTTTGCCCCCTTTTCACTTTTAACCCTATTTTTGCATGCTTTTTCTCCTTTTTTCTCTTGAGTCTACCTTTTTGAGTTTTTATGAGGAATGTGTCCCTCATAAAACTTGAGGGGCACCCTGGCCTTAGAGGCATTAATGTCCCTAATGCCTCGATTTGCATGTAAAGTTTGAAAGTGTTCGAAATAACATTATTTTTGCACCATCCCTTTCTTCTAAACTAACCACCCCATTTTTGCTTGTTGTTTTTTGTTTGTGAGTGTTTACATATTTTCTTTGACACATTTATTAGGCCATAAATGCATCAAAGAGGGGTAAAATGTAGACATAAAAAATTGACCCACTTTAGTGGGCAATCTTCCCTGAGCCCTCTAGGGGACCCCTTAGACTTGCCTAAGGCAAGGGCAAGGCTTTCCCCCTATTTTGCTTGTTTTCCCTCTCTATGTGAAATCATGCCCGATCCTTGATGGGGTGTGACTTCGCATTGTGATATCATGATCGGCTCGAATGGGGCATGATTTCACCTTTTTAGGGTTTGACACATTAAAACCCTAATTTTTTGGGGTTGGCATGTTTTACATCGGCCCTCCTTGGTTTTCTCACTCTTTTCACCTTCAAATCTGCTATATAAGGAGGGTTTGAATTCACTTTTCACACACAAGTTAACACATGCTCACATAATTGGCACTTGATGATTTTATTGCTCATATTTGATTTCTCGCAAAGTGTTTTGTTTGGTCTGCATCCTTCTTCTTCTTCTCGCAAGCAACTTTGAAGTGTGGAGTTTGATTGATTGTCTACTGCATTGGATTGTTGTTGTTCGCTCTTGGTGGATTGTTGTTGGAGCCCTAAGGAGAGATTGACCATCCAGGAGATCTAAAACCCTTCTGTTTTGCTTCTGCACTCTCTACCAGGTGAATTCGCTCTTCTGCATGCATATTTGGATTTTTTGAATGACGTGATCGAGCTTCTGCACTTATATTTTATTTTTTGCATAGTTTATGCGAAATCGTGCCCGGCCTACTATGGGGTGCGACTTCACCTTGCGTTATCACGATCACCCATTACGGGGTATGATTTCACCTGAGACCAAACTAGGGGTAATCTATTGTCCCTATTTTCTCCATTGCATTCTAAATTGCATCTAGAGCATAGTGGCATATTCTGTTCTGTGATTTCTGCATTCTGTTCTGTTGTATTGTATTAATGTTTGTTTTTCTCCAAAGGTCAATTTCCGCTTTTAATTATCAAAGGTCAGCTAAAAGGACCTAGGGGGCTTGACTGTTGCACCTCCAAGTATTGTTGTATAGTGGCCTAAGTAGGCCCCCTAATGCTAATCCCATTTTCAAGTGTTTGTTGAGTTATCTTGCAGGAACAGGTATTATTGATAGCATTGGACAAAGGGATAAAAGCAAGGATAAATCATCGGATAAGCTAAGTATTCTGATTAGTCTTTTAGGCTGTTTGTTGAGTGCTTTTATTTCTATTGTAAAACCCTAGATCTGATTTTATAGAAATATATTTAATTAAGTTCTAGGCATTTGAAAGATAAACAACATATAGTGTGCACTTAGGGTTAATTCTGTTTGTGCATCTCTTCTTGAGCCCTTGCTTAAAGGTTGTCTGTTTAGAACCCTAGGTTAGAAAAGCATTCAAAGAAAGAATCATTCTAGGGTTAGCTCTTGTATTCCTGCATTTCTGTATTTTTGCATTGTCCTTTATCTTTTATAGCATAGATCTAGAAAGGCCAAATCTAGGTGTTTGTCTTGAATCTCATACATCAAACATTCCTAAAATTCCTGTGGACTTGGAGCGAGTCCTTAAAGCCATTCTTGGTGAACCCTTCCCCCCTAGCACTAAGTGTAGAGAACAACACAGCCCCTGTGGTTCACCCCATAAGGCTTCTCTTCTCTCTTGTGGATCCAGCCTTTTGGGAATTGTACGTGGTAGGGTGGTTTTCCCCCTCTACAATTGCATGTAAGTAATAGACTATCTGAGGCAATTGTTTCCTTTGAAGGATTTAATTCAAAGAATGATTCTTTTGGATCATTACATTGGAGAGTGTTTTGGCAATCATCCTCTTTGTATCTTACTCCTCTTGTTCATGTGAGATATGCACAAGAGTAGAGTGAGATTAATTGTATGTAATTTATCCCATTTGAAGATCATGCCATCATAACATCAAGCTATTTGTGATGGATTTTTAAGTCTTAATACTACCACAAATTTCACAAGTTAAATATCATAGGACCGAATATAATATAACCACAATATAATAAGATCAAGACAATAATATGATTAGAACAACTTGATTCATACATGTACTAAGCATGTAGAATAACTTATAATATTAATTGCTCAAAATGTATTCAATCTTTATTACTCTACTTTCTCTTATAAATATGATATGGAATTACTCTTTTCACTATAATGTGATATTATATGACTTCCTTATGGAGTATGTATCCAAATTAGTATGACTCTTTGGATACTTGACTATTTCTTTCCATATGCCAAGTCTCATGACTCTTGGCTTCTCTACTTGACACTTTCATACTTGATAAACACATGACTCTATAATGTATGCATACCTATACATGACTCTTGCCCTTCACTTTGCATAGTATAAGACACTTGTGCATATATTTACATTACATATTTGCACTCTTACATATAGGATACTTGTGCACATAAACTCAACTTAAACTTGCACAAAAACATGACACGTGCATTTATTGCACATTACAACTTTACATGACACTTGTGCATTTCCTGCACATTCATACTTACATAAAAAGAAACTATATCTCACACTCTAAACTATGACTCAACCCTAATCTATTATTTACAAATTTACCATGAAGTAACCATGGGGGTACATTAGCATGTATCAAATAATATAATATACTCCAACACCCCCTTATATTACATTATTTGGTTATTATAGACTTTAGTCTTCAGTCATGATCTTCATCTTTGTCTTCATTCTTCAAGTGACCCTACAATGCATGTGATTTTCTAATTTTCTTGTATATATTTCATCATCTTGAAATTTGGATTCACCCAATGCTTGTGATGGTAGAAAGGTTTTTGAATCCCATTATCTATATTCTATCTTTTAGAACACAAAAAATTCATCTTAAAATAAAGTAAGTTCCTAAGAAAACCAATTGAGTCTAAAGCATATATCCTATTTTTGATTGATCCTTTAGCCTCTAATTTATAGTGATTCCTGATAATACATTTATTGTGCTCATTTATGCATTTGAATTCAATTGTTCTTCCATTTTAAACCAATTTAGTAACTGAAATGAGATTTGTTGATAATATTGAAACATGCATAATATATTCTAGTACAAAAACTAAAAATGGTATACTAGGTGTTACACTACCACTTCAATGAATTAGACACCTCTTATGATCTACAATCTTTAAATAGAAATTATCCTTGATTTCTAGACACTCAAACCATTGTAAATTACTAGTCATATGATGACTAGCTCCTGAATCTATATACCAAATATCTTTTTTGTTTGAACAGTTAAAATAAATACTATTTTGCATCTTTGACAAGAATTTTGAAGAGTATGATGATGCTCATTAAATATATTTTATTTTTTAACTTTCCTTCTTATGAAGTATGGTTTTGTATTTTGATAACTATTTCTATGTTGAGAAGTTCCTCTTGATAACTTATCCATTTTGGTACCTTTTGAAGCAGACAACCTTATATCTTCTCAGTTTAAATTTTCTAATTTTATTCCTATGTAGTAGTAAACCTTATGACTCCCTAGTTTTTAGAAACTAAAGAATGAATTTTACAAATTTATATTTTCCTAAATCTAATATTAAAATCCTTTTGTCTCCCACATAAGTAAATTTGTAATAATTCAAAAACTTTTTAATTTCAAAAATTTTCTTTTCAAAAAATATAAAACCAAATCAAACTAGAAAACTTCAAATTTGAAAAACCTTTATAAAAGTAAATAACCTAGTGATCTATAAAGTGCCACATTGTGGATTCACCTCTACATACAGATCTATGGATCTTGCTTAATCCTTATGCTTAATTTGTAATTTCTATGTGTTAGTATTAATATGGTAATTCTTGCAATTAAGGTAAATAATAGCAATAATCTTAGATTCAAAAAAACATACACATAGTTTTAAGAGAAACACCAAATTTATGTGGAAACCCCAAAATAGATAAAACCACGGTCAAAGAGATTTCTACAGATTTTTATTGGAAATAATAAGCCGGTTACAATCATTACTTTGGTATTAGATTGCAATATTCTCTTCTCCAACTTTGCTCCCCTTGATATGATGTCTTTTTTGCTCCTTTTGTTCTTCCACTACAAATCTGGCAATCAAGTCATCACCATGTGTTCTGCAAGAATTTTCCATAATTTATTCTAAAAAATCTGCCACACTATGCTGTGTAAAAACTAAAATGCCACCCAGTTTTGTGCAACTATTTTCCACTCAATGTTGTGCAACAATTTACCCCTAAGTGTTGTGTGAAAGAAAGTCATTTTCATTAAATGCATTTACCTCCCCTTTTCTTAAATGCTTGCAGCCTCCTTTAATTAAATGAGTGTTGATAATTAAATCCAACCCATTTTATTAAATGGGTGTTGGTTATTTAAAACCAAACCATTTTATAAAATGGGTGTTGGTTATTTAAAACCAACCCATTTTATAAAATGGGTGTTGGTTATTTAAAACCAACCCATTTTATTAAGTGAGTGTTGACCACTCATTAAATGATGGAAGTTAAGCTAGTTTTCCTCCATGCTCTATTTCGACAAGTGTTGATTACTCCAAAGTGAGAATTTTATCTGGAGCTCCTTCCACACTTCCTGTAGATGATTTTTTTTTAAAACCTTATTACTCCAACCTTATGAAAATATTTTTCAAAAATAATAAAATTTAATCTTAACTCTTCTAAAAAATTAAATAACAATAACAATCCTTATTGCTCCTAATAACAACACTTTCAAATATTAAAAAAAAACCTTATTACTCCTAAAACTTAATAATCCTTTAATAAAGCTTTAATACTCTAAAATTTTTATCACTCTAAAAACCTTAAACAAGTTTCATTTTTAAAAAAACTTTAAATACTAACTTATCACTCCTAGTTTAAATTTATTCTCCAAAATACTTTTAAAAAGCTTTCAAATTAAAAAACTTATCACTTTGAATAAATATAACTTCAAATATAACTTTATGCTTTAAAATATTAAACTATATTTATAAAACCCTAAATACCACCAACCTTTGCAAACCAATTACTCCAATCATGCATTATTTGTTGTATTTTTTATTGCTCCATTCAAAACACCTCACGTATGCTTTAATGCTTGACTTTTCCTCCTTCTCCGGTGCCACTTGTTGACATGCAAACATTATGGTTTTGGCTACATTTGATCATTTTTGGTTGCGTTGCCTTAGACATTAAAACATTACTCATTTGCTAACTTATTCTCTATGTAGTAATAGTTAGACATTACCAATTTTGTGCTCAGTTGATATATCATCCTCTTGGCACTTTGATTGCTCTCCTTCATAGCACTTGGTACTAGATTTATCTCCTCATTTTCAATGTAAAGCTTGATAATTGATTACTCTCCTCTATTCCAATGAAGCATTCGACACTTGAATATTTTTCTTCATTTCAATGAAGTGCTTGGCACTTGACCACTCACCTTCCTTAGATTTGCGCTTTTGCATTTCAAATTCTCTTTCGATGTCACACTTTGTTCCAACTATTCTTCTAGTATTGCACTTAATTCCAACTTTGGTTATTCCAACATTGCAATCTATTCCAACTTGGTTGTTCCAACGTTGTACTGAATTCCAACTTGGCTATTCCAACTTGGTTGTTGCACTACATTCCAAATTGGTTGCATTGCATTCCAAATTGATGCTTTGGCTCTACAAATTTTTTTAATATTGCTGTTCTAACATCTTCTTCACTACTTTTCTTAATATATTGGTTAACATTTTGATTATTCTATTATAGGTCTGATGGCTCTTAGCATGTATTCAATGCTTATCTCCATGCATGGACTACTTGGTTATGTAGACTGCTCAGTTCTAGTTGCCTAAATAATGTACTACTTCATCTTAAAACTCACTTAAAAACTTAATCTCTTGTATATTTTAAATGTTGGCCACCTTCTATCTCAACCTCTTCTTATTATGATCTCTATATCTCATACCTTGGGCCTTATTTACTATACCTCAAAGCTTGGCCTCTATACTGTATCATGAACCTTGGGCTTCTTCTCTATAACTTAGACCTTGGACCTTGGCATCTGAATCATGAACCTTTGGAATTCTTCATTGTACCTCAAATCTTGAGCCTTGGCCTTTGTATCATGAACCTTGGGCCTTTTCTATATTTAACCTTGGAGATCTTCTGTATCTTGTACTTTGGGTGTGTTCTCTGTATCTAACCTTGGGCATATTCTCTATAAGCTTCAAACTTCTTCTCTTGAACCTTGAATTTCTTCTTTATATCTTGAACCTCGACCTTCTTCCCTATGTTTTAGAATTATGCTCTAAGCTTCATTTTATTCTAATGACCGCTTGCTTTCCTATAACTCAGGATTATTTTCTACTTTATAATAGGCTTCTCTTTCCTTTTAATGACCTTCTATTCTCTTCTATATAAACCTTTTTCTATTCCCTTCACTATATGGACCTTATATTCTATTTACTATATGGACCTTTTTTTTGAAAGGTCTTTATTCTAGAAATTTGAATCTTCTCCTTTATATCTTGATACTCTTTATCAATGTAGATATCAATGCTTTTATTTATTCAAGATCTATATATCTATCTTAAGATTGATGTATCTTTATCAAGACTTGATATATCTTTCTTCTTCATTTATACTACTATCTTCCTTCCTTTTATCATTTTTATCTTGTCTATCAATATACTTTCCAATTCGCTGCTACTATCTATTCTTCTTAGGAAGCTTGTATACTTCTCAATCCGTTGCAACTATCTATTCAGCTTATATGACTTCAATATCTAGGTCTCCTTTCTGTTGCTTTTTCAATATGAATTAAATGTCCTTGATTCCTCTATCAATGTTAAGGTGACTTAAATGTTCCCGATTCTTCTATCAAACGTCAAGGTGACTTGAATTTCCCTAATTATTCTATCAAATATCAAGGTGACTTGAATGTACCTGATTCTTCTATCAAATATCAAGGGATATTTATATCCTTGAATCCTTTATCAATGTCAAGGATTGGCTATGACCCATAATGATACACCTTTCAATATAGCCTAGTCCTAGTCTTCACTAGTTATTCTCCAATCATGGAAAGACTCTAGCTTTCTACTCACTATGACCTTAAAATAGAGTTCAAGTCTTACTACCTTCAAAGAAGATAGACTCTTAATCAACTTTATCAAACTAAACAAACTCTAATAATGATGACTAATAAACTTTATCAATCTGGATAGAGTTTGGTGGTGGCTTTGATACCACTAATGTCTTTTTAAGCCTTAATACTACCACAAATATTATAGGTTAAATATCACAAGATAAAATATAATATAGCCACAATATAATAAGGTCAAGATAATAATATGAGTAGAATAATATGAGCAAATTAATATGTATATCAAGGCTTATAATATATCAAATAACATTCAATAATAAGCAAAAATATGAATGTAAATAGCTTGAATAATACATGTATTAAGCATGTAGAGCAACTTACAATCTTAATTGCTCATAATGTATGATAACTTTATTACTCCACTTTCTCTTACAAATATGACATGAACTTGCTCTTTTATTTGTAATGTGATATCATATGATATATTCCTTATGGAGTATATCCAAAGTAGTATGACTCTTTGGATACTTGACTATTCCTTTCCATATGCCAAGTCTCATGAATATTGGCTTCTCTACTTGACACTTGCATACTTGATGAACACATGCCTCTATAATGTATGCACACCTATATATGACTCTTGCCCTTAACTTTGCACACTCTAACCTAAGACACTTGTGTACATATTTACATTACATATTTGAACTCTTACATATAAGACACTTATGCACATAGACTCAACTTATACTACACACTAACTCACATGAAACTTGCACATTTCTCGAACATTACAACTTTACATGATACTTGTGCATTTCCTACACATTATAAATTTACATGATACTTGTGCATTTTATACACATCACACTTACCTAAAAGAGAAATATAACTCACACTCTAAACTATGACTAAACCCTAATCTATTATTTACAAATATACCATGAAGGTACCATAGGGGTACATTAACATGTATCAAATAATGTAATATACTTCAATATTTTAGAGAGCAGTTATCATATAGAGCTCTTATCTAGAGATACCATCTAAAGCTACCATTTGGAGATGCTTCCTAGAGTTGCCATCTAGAGAAGACTTACCATATAGAACTACTATTTAGAGCTATTGTCTATAGTTTCTATATAGAGCTACCATCCAAAGCTGCTATCTAGAGCTACCATCCAAAGCTACTACTAGAGTTATAATTTAGATAAGAGATGCTATCTAGAGCTATCATATAGATACAAGTTTTCATCTAGAGAATAATTGTCTTCTAGAGCTTGAGCTTCCATATAGAGAAGAGATGCCATGTGGAGAAAAGTTATCATCTGAAAAAATTAGTTTCATCATGTAACTTACTATTTGGAAGAGCCATCTAGTGTTGCTATCATAAAATATTATCATCTAAAAAAAAGTGTTATGCATGATTTATTGCATGCAAAGAACATGCCATAAAAATAAAAAGGAGGCACCAAGAAACTTAAATAAATTAAAAAATATTTTTATTATTATTAAATGAAGATGATGATTTGGAATTTTGTTATTATCTTGGAATGTTGATGGAATATTCCCTAAAGGTTCAAGTTAGAGCACTGACCTCATTAAACCAAAGTACTAGTGTTTGTCATGATGTGTCCTTTTTGTAGGAATATGCTTGTGTCATGATGGGTTAAAGACTCTTTTTGAAGAAGAGAATCTTTAATATCATACATTCTCTATAAGATGGGATATTTGGACCTTTATATGATACTCTGGAAAAAAATTGATTATGCTCAAATGGAAGTGAGGCACTTGAACATTCTAATTTGTTTAGATGTTTAGGTTTAATGTAATTGTATAAAGGATATATTTATTTACTTTTGTGTACTCTCTTATTATGGGACATAGGCATATTTATACCCATAAAAGAGTATTTTTTGAGCCTAATGCAACCATTACATTAAAGAAATATGTTGAGAATTTTGGAAGACCATATATTAAAAAAAATAAACTTGAAGGGGGTCATATGGTTGATCCAACCATGAGGTAATGCTTCATTCGAGAGAAGTGGAGAATATATTTACCTTTAGTAGAGTGTATCCCTATTCACATATGCTCTTATGAATGTTTGTATGTAATCCTATTCACAAGTGAAGTATCGTACCTATGATTGGTTGAATGTGTTCATAATAAAAAATAATTTTAGATAGATGAGTGTGTCCCTATTTGCCACTATGTGGATGGATAATGTGTATGTCCCTATTCACTTATGATGTAAAATATTTGATAGTTATATTTTTCCATATCTTTTATTGAGTCTATTGTGGTTAGTCCCACTATTCACAATGATGTAAATCATGGACTAATATGTGTGTATTAGTCCATGATATTTTTAAATTGTGTAAGTTGTTGATTCCTGCCCTTGTTTGAAGTATGATGTAACAAAAGGAGGAACATTAGAAATTTATAAATCTTGGTTTATGATACACCTAGTGTGTATGTTGCACACTAGACTATAAACTAATATTGGATGACATGGAATTGCTTTTGACTCAACCTTCAAAGAAGGACAATTTCTTATTTTTGCTAACAAAAATAAAGGGTTTAAGACTAAATATAGAAATAAGAGAGTGATATAGAAATATAAATAAGGACAAATATTGATTAAATGGTGGCTAAATACCAAGTGACAACACAAAATTTTACTATATGCATGTCCTGCAACTCAATTACAAATAGAGCCTACTAGACCAACTATCGAGTGAAGCATGATTGCATCGATATTCTAACTCATACTATGCATTATATAGCACTCCAAGAACTCTACAAAAGATAATCCAAATAGCAATACAATCATAATAGAATTTTCTTAACAAAATTTATCCCATATAAAGCATAAATAGAAATTTCTAGAAATGCATAGATAACATACACATTATAATCCATAATACATCCACTAGTAGAGGCTAAAAACATCTAATTGCATTAACAAAAAAACATACAAATAACTTATATGAGGCAAAACCTAAAAATGCTAAACCTCTTTTTGAGAAATATTAAGCTATTTATAGCATTTACAATGATCTCAAATAGCTTCATCATTACATTGATAGCCTAGTATAGGCCGGTCTTGAAGAGGAACAACCTAGCTCAATGCAAGATTCATTTGTGATCAACATGATTGGGAAGATTGGGTGTCGCTTTCTTGCCCTACCATAGTCAGAGCTATAACTTTAGCCTAAATAATTTTATATGGGTCTTTAATGTAACCAATCATGATCTTAGCATCCTCATGTCTTTGGTAGGCTCTACTTTTTCTCAATACACCTTATTTCCTTATCAAATATTAATATATAATTTATAAGTACTTCCATTCATGATTATTAGGGGTAGCTATCACTTTTTTAGATTCTAAAAGACTAGTTGTGACTTTTCTATGCTAATAGTTGTAGTCTCAACCTAACTAACTTGATCTAGATAGCTGAGTTTTCAAATGGCCCAAGCTTCTAATATACTTGATCATTTTTGAAAGGGACCTATTGGAAATATTTTCTCTTTTATTTCCATTTATATTTAGCTTGCTATTAGGGCCTTATATGCTTGGATGAGACTTTTGGGAGGCTTAGCTGATGTCATTGTAAATTATTTTTGGCCAATATTGCTTCCTAGGATAATTTTGCTTTATGGAGTGTTATTAGAATAGTCTAGAACTTCAGAGTTCTTTTATTGATGTCATCTTGGAAAAAATCAACTAGTGACTGCCTCAGATTATTGCCTGCCTAGGAATTTTGAGCACTTATACTGATGTCATCTATGAAAAACCCTAACCAATGATTGGTCTAGACTTTTACCTACTTGAGACTTTTAAGAGGCTTGGATAATGTCATCTTGGTAAAAATCCAAACAATTATTTCTCTAGACTTTTGTATACTCAAGAATTTTTAGCACTTATTTTGATGTCATCTTAGCAAAACCTGGGCCAGTGATTGCTTCAAAAGTTTGTCTGCCTGAGACTTTTGAGCACTTATGTTGATGTCATTGCTTAAAAGTCCCATCCACCCTTAATACTACTGATCCAAATATTTTTGAGAAGTTTCTAGAATCTTTGTCTTAGTAAATTTGTGGTCCAAAAAGATATATTTGGGATCTAACCAACCATATACAATATATCTTAATACCGACAAGGTTTCCTTACATTTTAGCCATAAAAATTTCAAAAAATTGATAGACTAACATAGTTATCTATGTGGAAAATTTTACTGAACCACATTATTGGCACCTTTGAGGGATTTTTCTTACTAAATTAAGAATCCCAATACATTTATTCATTGGGAATTGAAGTTAGGAGAAAATATTGATATGTGAAGGGGGTAGGCACTTAGAGGCTTGAAAAAAATATGTAATTCTCCATGACAAAAGAGGAGGAAATAAAAATAGGTGGAAGGGAGAAATAAGAACATAACTGGATGATTGGGAGAAATGAAGAAACACACCTAGTAGGATCAAGTTCTAGTAGCTTCACTTTACATTTCCTTTTTTCTTCCACCATTGTGTCCTTTCCTTGATCATTTAATCATATCTTGTTAAATCGTGGTGCTTTTTGAAGCCATAATATCTAGCGAGCCTCATCAAAAGACTTCTTTGAAGGGGCCTTGAATATTTTAGCATCAAATTTATTATGAGGGGTCTAGACATATCCTTGCTAGCTCCTAAAATTTTGCATGTATTGTGGCTAACTTACTAAAAAATGCAAAAACAATATCTTCCCCAATAGGTTCCAACCACTAGTCAAACTCCTCTTCATTACTGCCTATAAGTTCAAACTTTGGCTTGAGTTGCTCCATAGCATAAATATTTTCATCTTCATCCTAGATATAGGGTAACCCAAAGCTAAAGATATCCTACAACAGAGCAATTATCATGTCTTGGCACTTAGTGAATTGGTTAGCTCCCATTCTTACTGCACAAATTGATGTCATTCTATGAAGTCATTATCCAACTATATTATTTCACCTCTATCTTATCTTGTAAATACCAACAATTGTGGCTCATATTATTTCTTCAAAATTTTTATGACTCTTTCTACTTCTTGCACCTTTTTGGCTATTGAACTCTATATAGCCTAGAAATCATTTTGGGCTACTTTGGTACTTTGCAAGCTAATATCTAAGAATGCCATAACCATATAAATAAGCATGGTTGACTCACAAATGTGATTCCAATTATCTTTCTAAATTTACATTAATGCATCCCTAAATAAGTGAGGATATTATAATTTTTGCCTCTCTTTATCTAACTCTAGTTGTAGCCTCTCCAAATTTTATTCCAAGGCCTAAATTTTGTCATCACTTTTCTGCAATTGTGCTTGGGATGGAGCTTTATCAGGGCTCTAATATAGTTGGTCAACTTATATTTACAGTACCTTAGTTTTAGTATTTTACTCATCTAGATATTTGGCCAAGCACTTTGCATTATCCTCCTCTTTGTAGTATTTTGCTATTATTGAGAGTCCATATGCATCACATTAATTGATGAGTGAGCTAGTTGAGTATTATCACCTAGTGGAACCTAGGAAATATTTACCTCTGGTATTGTCCTCTTATAATCTATTATTGTCTCATAGGCATTCTTGTCTATAGTGGGGGTGCAGGTTGTTATTGAGTATTTTCCTTTGACTAGGTCCATAACACTTGTCATCCTTATTGGTGCTTTCTTTAGATCAATACTAGATGCCTTCTCATTCATCCACTTTTGTATGTTGACTTAAGCCTGTTAAAAACAGCTTAGAACATCCAAGGTTGGATAAATTACAATGATAAAAACAAGAAAGTAGGATTTCAACAAGGAAAATGGAGAAAATGAGGGTTTTTAGACTATAAAAACACCTTTAAAAGTCAAAGGTAATGAGCTTATGAAGGTTTGCATTTTTTTGGAAATGTGGTAGAAGTAATACTTTTGGTGGGTGATTGGGTATGGAATACCCTTTATGGAAGTTTCTTGGTAGGGTAGGAATGTGGAAGATATGGTCTATATTAAGTGGGAATAGATTTAATAGAAGAAATACCTACTCCTTGTGCTCCACAATACTCCTGGGTGGCTAGAATGGTGTTCTAGGTCTTAGTATTCTTTTCTTCTTCATCCAACTGATGCAACAAGGAGCCTTTATTTTTTCTTTCTCTTTATATTTTGGCTACATTGGGGGCTTAGAGAATTTACATAAAAAGTGAGGAGTCTTTCCTTTTTCCTTTGTGTGAGGTTTGGAATTTCTAGCCTCAAGTCCTACTAGACCTCCTCTTGGTTTTGGCTAGAGAGATTTTAATCATACTTGATGAAATATTACCAAGGCCTAATCTAGTATAAAACATCTTTTACATGAGTTATGATCCTACTAAGTATCTCTAACTGGTCTTCTTATTTCCAAGTTGAGACTTTCTCTAGCTACTGATGTTCACCTAGACCTATTTCTTTCAGACTCTCAAACTACTATCTATCATCTTCTAATTTCTTTGTAACATTATCTTCTTCTAAATCACCCTGCTCTAGAGCCTACCTATCTTGCTCTTAGGAGTAAAACCCCTCCTCCAAATACTATTCTTCATTTATTTATTCTTGGGAGGCATACTCCTCCTCCTCCTCCTCCTCATATTCACCACTTTTGTAATTCTCATCAATTTTTTTGAGAATTAATTATCTATCTTAAGACCATGATCTTTGTGATGTATGTTGGCTTCACACTGGATAATCCACAATTCCTATATTTGTTTCTCTAACCACTCCTTTACTATCATATCTTAATTTTTATCACTTAAGATATGGCTCTTATCATTATTTAGGTCATATTTTTCTACTACATCATAAAACACCCTCCAAGGAGGTCTTTTCTTCTTAGAGTTCATATCTATAACCACTTCTTCTTTTGGATTATTTTGATGTACCTATATCTATGACCTTTGGACATACTACAAAGTAGGACTTTTATTTGAAGTTTTTAGTTTGGTATTAATAACACCATTTGGGTCATACTTCCATTTGTTTGAGCCCACCCTTGGCTTAAGGCTCTAGAGTTTAACTTTTATATTTTCACTTTGCTTCTAAGACCTCAAGGAAATTGGCCTATAATTTAGAGGCAGGTCATAAGTGTAGGATTTATTTACTCCTAACTCTAAAGTTACATTTATGAAGTCCATTTGGTGGTATAACTCCATTCCAAAGATCCAATCAATCATATAATAGAGTACTAAGAAGGATCCCTTGGTAAAGTTGTATACTCTTATTATTGTACCCTTTTCATAAAATACAGTCTCTAGTTTCCTAACCTTGAGTTCAAAGATGAACTTTTTACTTTTTGGTCAACCAAGGAGTTCCTTCATAAAAATAGTCTAGTGCAGGTCCTAGAAAAAGCTTGTTGAAATCCATATAGAGGTTTAACATTATGATAGCTAGTGTCCAATCCACCATTAATAACACTTTCATTTTTGGGGCTTGCCTCATCATTTATAAACCCAAGAAACTATTTGATTTAAAATACAAAAATATCCATACCAAGTAGGAAGGGTATAAAAACACCCCATATTCATTTTAATTAAAATCTACCAACTAAGAATGAGCCCAGTTAAAATATACAAGGTTTAGGGGATTGGTCATAGCATACACCATAGTTGGTAATCAAACACATTCTTATCACAATCGAAACAAAAAATGATGGCTGGAATTATAAAAATTTCTTGCAAGTACTAAAAATCAACATGTTGAATAGGTCCTTCAAGAAGTTGAGGGATATGCTCATACAACTGTCTATTGATCCAATAGCACCTAAAGAACACAAGCTTATACTGAGAGGGGGTGAAAAGTATAATATCACTTTTTACTTTTCTTTCCAATCAATATTATGCAATGTATAGATAACAATATCAATAGTAGTAATCAAAGCAATGCACAAATCACCACACATAATAAAGACACCAATTTAACGTGATTCACCCAATGTGGGCTACTCCATGGAGAAAATATTTCACTAAAATTTTCTCAATCAATATCTTGGGAATCCTTTCCCTATTACAATATTTATGGACCTCTATCCAAAGGAGACACCAATCCCCTAATAAATTTCATGGATCTCTATCCACAAGAGAACTATTTCTCCTTAGATCTAGCTGATGATCTTCTAGAAGAACTGTTGCCTCCACTACATTGGCTAATGGATCTCTATCCACTGAAGACTCTTGTCCCCACTCAAAAGACCTATCCTCACTACCCTAGCTAATGGATCTCTATCCACTGGAGACTATCATCCTATATACTTTATCATCTCCAAAGCTTACTCTCAGCTCTATCTTAAATTTGTACTAAACACAGTCATTCGGTCTAGCACAGATCTTCTCAATCTCTGTCTCTGGTCTAGCACAAACTTGTTCTCAAATTTGCACCAAAATCTATCCTCAAATCTGCACTAAACATAGTCCTTCGATCTAGCACAAAATGCTCAATATTTATCTCTGGTCTCATGCAAACCTATCCTCAAATCTACACCAAACTCTCTCCTCAAATTTGCACTAAACACAGTCCTTTAGTCTAGAAAAAATCTATCCTCAATCTCTATATCAAGCCTGAACACAAAGCTTGATTCAATCACAAATCAACTCTACTAGATCTGCTCCAAACCTTAAAATAAGGTTTGAACAAATAAATCAATCAAATATGCTCACAAATCTTCTGAAAGACTTAGCTCAAATATACCTTGTAAGCTTCCAAAAATCTATCCATAAGTCCTCTCTAGAACTTGTCCAATCTGCTCAACAATCTCTGTCCTCAAATCTATATTGTAAGCTTCCACAAAAGCTCACACAAATCTGTCCACAAGTCCTCTCTAGAACTTGCCTCAAATCTGCTCAACAAGTCCTCACTAGAACTTGTCCAATCTGCTCAACAATATCTATCCTCAAACTCTTGTATTGTAAGCTTCCATAAAAGCTCACACAAATATGCCTATAAGTCCTTTCTAAGACTTACCTCAAATCTTCTCAACAAGTCCTCACTAGAACTTGTCCAATCTCATAGAAACATAAATAGAATTGTTAGAGACTCAATATGCTTCACATTCACCACAATGCTCAATCACTTTCAATCTCTCTTTTACCACAAAAACATATAGAGAATTGTTAGAGACTCAATATGTTTCACATTCACCACAATGCTCAATCACTTTCAATCTCTCTTTTTACCACATAAACATATAGAGAATTGTTAGAGACTCAATATGTTTCATACTCATAAACACTCAACCTCTTTCTCAATTAAATTTAGATTATGGAACAATTTGTTTCACATAACTTGAACTATCACTTCAACACAACTATTTGACTAGGCTCAATCACAACTCTACTCAACCAATCACTCAATGAAATAATCCTTGCTCACAAACCCTAGTCCAAGAATATGAACACTCACTCACTTATTTCCAACAATGCTTATCAAACAATCTCACATAACAATGATACTCATGATCTTTGCAAACCCTAGTTCAAGTTCTTCACTCAACCAATCACTTCAACAACAATGCTTATCAAACAAGGTTTTATCAACAACTCTTATTCTAGAAAAAACCCTCAATAATCAACTCAAAAATGCTCATCAAACAAGGTTTTATCAACAACTCTTATTCCAAAAAAAACCCTTTTCACTCCATTTAGCATTCATAACATTAACAATCACT
This sequence comes from Wollemia nobilis, assembly GCA_028583015.1. Classification (NCBI taxonomy): domain Eukaryota; kingdom Viridiplantae; phylum Streptophyta; class Pinopsida; order Araucariales; family Araucariaceae; genus Wollemia; species Wollemia nobilis. Next base: position 495,913 of record JAQPPZ010001579.1, on the reverse strand, counting down.
CACATGGAAGATATGCCCATACCTTTTGTTTGATGTAGAAGTGCCCTTAAAAACCTGTCTCCATCACAATTTCTTCTTTGCCAATTTCAATGGTTAGATGAAAAAATTTCACACTAACACTCTTTCAAAAATATTTCTCAATTACACATATAATCAATCTCAAATACACCTTATTACTCCTTGAAATTAGCAATCATCAAATCACACATAAAAATAATCACTCAAATTGCTCCTTATAATCTCGAATTTTAATAAATCAATCTCCAAAAATTAACCTTTCAAAAATAATATTTGCCTACCTTTTTATCTCCCTCAAAACACTTAATAACCAAATTAATTCAGGAAAAAATAAAAACCTCATAAACCATCAAAACATTTTATTTTTCAACCTTAGGCACATAAAATTATTTTTATTTTCTTTCAACCTTAGCACATCCAAAATTAAGCGACCAACACAAATGACATCAGTGCATACCTTTGTCACTGCCAAAAAGGCCTCGATGGGTTTCAAACATGAGACCTCTCCACCGAGCATCTTATCAAGGTGCTAGCCCACCATGTAGGCTAAGCGCTCCCATGGGGAAGGGAAGGCGAAAGCCTCCATTTAACCCCTTATTCTGTGCTTACTCAAAAATATGTGCCCTCTCTGCTTTGCCAAAAATGAACCCGAAGGGATTTGAACCTACATGCCTTACTTGTAATACACCCTAGCACTTCTGCCATTGCCAACTATGCTACCAACACCTTTGGTTCTATGTATTAGCACTCCCTTCGATTTATTCCTTCACCATCGAAGACCCTTTGAAAAACGTGGAAAGTATTTTTCCCTTTTTGCGCACGAATTCGATGGAGCATAGGAGATTTGATCAAATAACATTGGGAGGTAAGGCAAAGGTCTTTGCCATTATTTATACATGATGCCTCTTGTGCCATAAACGTCGGTGCTTGAATTGAATATGAAATTCGATTTTCATTTTAACCCTATAACCCTCTTTAGGGTTATTTAAATTAATAGAAATTAATTTTTAATTAAATTATAATTAAGTAACTTTTGAAAGTTAATTAAATTAATTAATAAAAAAATTATATTAATTAATTTATAATTAATTTAAATTTCCTTTTTAATATTATAATAAAATATTATAATATTATTTGCTTGGGCCTCTTCTTTGCACTTTGGACCACATTTGACTACCTGGAACTGGATCTGACCAACTGGAAATAGACTCTACTGATTGCACTAATTGCGGAACTGCTTCTCCTCACACTGCTCACTGAAACTAACTTTTGACATCAATGACCACTCACTCTTGACATCAATGACAACACATCTACTCAAAATGTCCAACAATATTCCCATTTTTCATTGATGGAAACCCATTTATCTTTTCAAGTTTCCTTAATATTTTTCTATCCTGCTCCCATTGAATCAATGCTCTCTTCTTAAATTAAATCTCTCCCCCTTACTCAAATATCTCCCCTTTGACATCAATGGCAAAGAGTCACCTTTGGGGCTTGAGGCTAAGAATGAGTCTCTTAGTTTATCCCCCCACCCACCTCCTCTTGAGGTGGTTAATTCTAGGGTGGGAGTATTTATACTCCTAGCATGCACTGGTCTTTTCCTTTGTCCACTTTCCTTCTCATCTGATCCTTCTAATTCCTTTTAGTGTTCCTATTCCTATTCATGTTCATGTTCCTATTCCTGTTCATGTCTATATTCCTGTTCTCGTTCCTATTCATGCTTGGTTCTGGATTGTCCGCTCTACACCACTTTGTTGTATGTCCATCATTATTACACTTATAACACTTAATATTTTTATTCCTTGAAGGTGCAAATATCTTGGGATTTCTTCTGGTGAAGCCATATCTATTCCTATCATGAACCCTATAATTCATTGCCTTGTGACTAAACTGATTACATGAGTAGAAATACCCATGACATAACTGTCTGTTATTGAAGTTCCCATATTCCTATCTTTCATGTGTCCTACATTGTGAAGCCTTGTGCCCAAATTTATGATATGAGAAACATCATCCATTGAAATTTCCTTGTCCTAACATCATTGGTCTCTTAGTCTCTTTTACCTTGTGTTGGTTCCTGTTCCATCTGTTTCTCCTTTGTGCACTGTTCTTTTCTTTTTGAAATTTCTACTATCCAACTCATCCTTAGAAGTTTCACTTTCTCTCACATTGTCTTCTTGATGCAGGAGCATCCGAGGGCAACAAAGCAATCGAGCATCAACCAAACTTTTTGTTGTTATTTTTTTTCTAAGTGTTGCAAAGTTATTTTTTTCTAAGTGTTGCAAAGGAAAATATGTGTCGCGATATCGCGACACAAAAGGTGTCGCGATATCGCGACCAAAATAGAAGATAGGGGAGCAGCGGACAGAATGTCACGATTTCGTGACATGTCACGAAATCATGACCCAAGGCAGGGAAAGCAAGGCCGGAAGACACAGGGTCACGAAATCATGACCCAAGGCAGGGAAACCAAGGCCGGAAGACACAAGGTCATGAAATCATGACATGTCATGATTTCGCGATCGAAGCAGGGAAAGCAAGGCGCGGAAGACAAAAGGTCACGAAATCGTGACATGTCACGATTTCGCGACCAAAGCAGGGAAGGCAAGGCATGGAAGACAAAAGGTCACGAAATCATGACATGTCATGATTTCGTGACCAAAGCAGGAGAACGGAGGCCGATAGGAAAAAATGGTACGATATCACGACCAAAATAGAGAGAGAAGGCGCAGGAAGGAAATGGTCGCGATATCGCGACCAAACAGGAAAACACGCACTCCCAGCTTTCTTAAAGGCGTCCCTTCGTGCGCGGCAAGATAGCGGCAGTGAAGCAGCAGTTTCAAAGGAGGATTTCAACGGGCATGTTGGCCACTCGTGCAGGATATCTGGAAGACGCGTTTAAAGCAACTAACAACAAGCAACAGATCGAGAAGAAGATTCCGTTGGGTATGGCAGCCAGTCACGCACCTCACCTAGAGTCTCATCAATGCAACTTTCTAGAATTGTTCCAGGTGGCAATTGTAGATCGTGGGAAGTTTGAAAGCACAGAGGATCGGGACCTCGATAAAAACCCATGGATTGTAATGAGAGGGGGTTGGAAAATGGCAGTTTGGCTGTATATTCTTGTAAAATTCTTTCAAAGTATTGAATAAGAAATTGTTGTCTCTTGTTTCTCTGGTTTTCTATCTTGTGCAAGATCTGTTCTCCACCAAGTGGTATCAGAGCCAGTAGTTCCTGAGTGTGTAGCAGATCGCCGGAGGAGAGGCAGTTACACCAGGATCTGTGGAAGGGCTTGGAATTGGGTGAGCAGAATGCCTCCAAGGAGAAACCCGATTGGTGGGAGAGGCATGGCAGAAGTGGAAGATGTTCGAGCTTTGCAACGGCAAATGCAAGCCCTGCAAGAAGAAATGCATAGAAGATTGGAGCCAAGAAGAGACGAAGGTAGTGAAGAGGAAGATGATGAAGAAGAAGACCAACCTGAGGAAGAAGAAGAAGCAGTAGATCCAGCTCAGGCCAGACTATACAAAGCCATATCCCAGATTGGGAAGAGGCCGAAGATGGAGGTTTCCACATATTTCGGGAACCTTGATCCAGAGGAATTGATCGACCGGATCAACGACCTGGAAGAGTACTTTGAGTACGAAGAGGTTGAGGATCCCGATAGGGTCAATTCGCTAAGACCAAACTGAAAGGTCATGCTAGCATTTGGTGGAAGGGAGTGCAACTGGAGCGAAATAAAAGAGGAAAAGAGAGAATAACAAAGTGGGAATGGATGGCAGAAAAGCTAAAGAGGCAGTTCATCCCTGGTGATTATGAGTTAGACCTGCTAAAGAAAATGCAAGGATTGAGGCAATCAAGCAAGTCTGTGAAAGAATACACAGAAGAATTTCATAAAATAATGATTAGAATAGGCCACTCAGAGGCCAACAAGGAGAAGGTAGCCCGTTACATTAATGGGTTACGAGCAAGTATTCAGGAAGAATTAAGTCTAGTCCGGATGACCACCATAGAGGACGCTTACCAATTTGCCTTAAAGGTTGAAGAAAAGCTCAATAGGAGGTTTGAAAACAAGCAAAGAGGAAGAGGTCATGGCGGAAGAACCGACGGAAGGAACAATGGAAGAAGAAATGAAGATTCTCAAAAAAATGGAGAAGGTAGCAGCAATCAAGAACAAAGGAGAGAAAATACAGACCGCCCCCGTAATCAGAATAATGGTTACCGAGGGGGAAGAGGCAGAGCTGGACGTGGCCAGGGAAGAGGAAGATTTCGTGGAACTTGCTTCCAATGTGGGGAAGAGGGACATCACCAATATGAGTGCCCACAACAACGAGAAAGAAATAATCGGAGGCCGAAAGGAAATGCCAGAGTAGCAGTCGCTGATGAAGATGCTGGATCTGAGCATTCTAAAGAAGCTGAGAGAGGAGAAGTAATGATTGCAAGGAGAGTCCTACTGAATGAAGAGGGAGCTATAGATCAGAGGAAAAGCTTATTCCGCACAAGGTGTAAATGCGTGGGTAAGATTTGCAACATTATCATTGACAACGGTAGCACAGATAACCTAGTTTCATAGGGAATGGTTACAAAGCTACAACTGGAGAGAAAGAAACACCCGCATCCATATCGGATCACGTGGTTGCAGAAAGACCATAAGGTTTTGGTCAATGAACAAGTGCCTCGGTAAAATTTAGTATTGGAAATTACCGTGATGAGGTCCTGTGCGACATTCTACCCATGGATGCGTGCCATTTGTCGCTGGGAAGGCCATGGCAGTTTGACAGGTGTGCGGTTCATGATGGCCGAGCCAACACCTATTCCGTGACCAAGAATGGAATGCGTCATAAGTTGAAACCCCTGAAGGAGGTGGAAGAAAAGGTATGTGGCAGTGCAAGAATTTGCTTGGTTGACGGAAGAAAATTTTTAGATGATTTAAAGCATGAACATATGTGTTATGCATTAATTCCTAGAGTCAGGGATACAAAATGCAAAGATGCCCCAGCAGAAGTCCAAGATCTATTGAAGGAATTTCCAGATATCATATCTGATAATGTGCCTGAGGGTTTACCCCCAGTAAGAAAAATCAGTCACCATATTGATTTGGTGCCAGGGTCAAGCTTGCCCAATAAAGTCGCACATAGAATGACACCCGTAGAAACCGAAGAACTAAACAGCAGGTCCAGGAGTTGCTGGAGAAGGGATTGATTAGGGAGAGTCTTAGCCCATGTGCAGTACCTACAGTACTAGCACCCAAGAAGGATGGAGAGTGGAGAATGTGCACAGACTCTCGAGCCATCAACAAGATCACAATAAAATACAGATTTCCACTGCCAAGGATGGATGACATAATGGACTGTTTGAGTGGAGCCAAGTACTTCACCAAAATTGACCTCAAGAGTGGTTACCACCAGATCCGTGTCATGGAAGGAGATGAGTGGAAGACAACCTTCAAGACAAGAGAGGGCTTGTATGAGTGGTTGGTCATGCCATTTGGGCTGTCCAATGCACCAAGTACCTTCATGCGGCTGATGAATGAGGTACTGAAAGAGTTTTTAGGAAAATTTGTCATTGTTTATTTAGATGATATATTAATATTCAGCAGAACCCTAGAGGAACACCTGATGCACATCAGGAGGGTTTTTGAAAAGCTACGGGAGGAGCAGTTATTAATAAATCTAAAAAAGTGTAATTTTGTCAAGAAAGAGTTAGTATACCTGGGATTTGTAATCTCAGCAGAAGGTCTGAAAATGGACCCAGAGAAGGTGAGAGCTATCATCGAATGGCCTACCCCAAGAAGCACAACAGAGGTAAGATCATTTCATGGTCTAGCCAACTTTTACAAAAAGTTCATAAGAAACTTCAACGAAGATTTGTGCACCCCTCACATAAACAATGAGAGGGGATAAGAAAGAATTCAAGTGGACCTTAGGGGCTGAAAGGAGCTTTGATGCATTAAAGAAAAGGGTCACAGAACAGCCTATTTTGGCACTCCCAGACTTTAACAAAGTATTTCAAGTAGACTGTGATGCCAGTGGTAGTGCAATAGGGGCTGTACTGAGTCAAGAAGGCAGACCTGTTGCTTATTTTAGTGAAAAGCTCAATGATGCTCGGAAAAAGTATTCAGTTTATGACCAAGAATTTTATGCTATAGTTCAGGCTCTGAAGAAGTGGAGGCATTATTTGTTGCCAAAAGAGTTTGTTCTATTTATGGATCATCAGGCATTGCAGTACATCAATAACCAAACAAAACTGAATCAAAGGCACATGAAGTGGGTTGAGTTTCTCCAAAGCTATACCTTTGTGTTAAAGCACATAAGCGGGAAATCAAACAGAGTTGCAGATGCCTTAAGTAGAAGGCAGAATCTGCTGATTGAAATGACAGTGGAAGTGGTAGGATTCGAAGAACTGAAGGGTCTTTATCCCGAAGATCCCGATTTTGTAGAAGCCTGGACGGCTTGCTTGGCACCCGTCATTGTGGACAGGACAAAATGGTTAGATTTCCTAATCCAAGATGGAATGTTGTTCAAGGGAAGTAAATTATGCATTCCAAGGAGTTCCATGTGGGAGAACTTAATCAAGGAAAAGCACAATAGAGGACTGGTCTGGGCATTTTGGTCGGGATAAGACCATTGCCCCGGTGAATGAAAATTACTACTGGCCGCAACTTCAGCAAGATGTGAAAAAGTTTGTGCAAAGTTGCAGAATATGCCAGATGGCAAAAGGCGTAAGGCAAAACACAGGATTATACCAGCCAGTTACTCGTACTCGAGAGGCCATGGGAGGACATCAGCATGGATTTTATTCTTGGGTTGCCGAGAACACAGAGGGGAAATGACTCTATATTTGTGGTGGTTGACCGATTCTCCAAGATGGCACATTTTATTCCCTACCAGAAAACAAGTGATGCAGTTCACATTGCAGGGTTATTTTTCAAAGAAGTGGTACGACTTCACGGTCTACCAAGAAGCATAGTTTCTGACAGAGATACAAAGTTTGTTGGGTATTTCTGGAGAACATTGTGGAAGAAGCTGAAGACAGATCTGAAGTTCAGTTCTGCATACCACCCACAAACTGATGGACAAACAGAGGTGGTAAATAGAAGTCTGGGTAATTTATTAAGATGCTTGATAGCAGATAAACCCAAGGGATGGGATTTAGTTTTGTCGCAGGCGGAATTTGCATACAACAATTCTATCAATAAGAGTACAAACAAATCTCCATTCCAAATCATATATGGAAACATTCCAAGAAATGTTTCTGAGCTGAGAAAATTAGATAAAGGAGAAAAGTGCAGTGCAGAGGCTGAGGAATTCGCGAAACAGATGAAAAGCCTGCATGAAGAAGTGAAGAAACAAATTACAAAAATGAATACTCAGTATAAAGCAAGAGCAGACCAAAAGTGGCGGTTCAAAGAGTTCGAAGTGGGGGATGAAGTCATGGTCCATCTCCGAAAAGAAATATTTCCAGCCAAAACTTATAACAAGTTGAAGATGAAGAAGTTTGGGCCATGCAGAATACTGGAAAACGGGATTCAGCAATGCATATGAAGTGGAATTGCCAAGTGGGCTTGACATTTCACCTATTTTTAACATATCTGATTTAGTGGAATACCATGAAGGAGATAGTACAGAGGCACCAAGCACAGAATTGTGGAGCATTCCAGACGTCTAACCCAACCAAAGACGAGATCGAGGAAATATTAGATACTCGTGAAGGCATAAGCACAAGGAACAAACAATATTCTGAGTATTTGATCAAGTGGAAGGGCAGACTCTGTAGAAGATGCAACTTGGCTATCAAAAATAGAGGTTGACCGCCTGGGTCTTCCTCCCAAAGATCAGAAGTGAGGATCACTTCTCGATCCACCCCGGGTGTCTGATGCAGGAGCATCCGAGGGCAGCAAAGCAATCGAGCATCAACCAAACTTTTTGTTGTTATTTTTTTCTAAGTGTTGCAAAGGAAAATATGTGTCGCGATATCGTGACACAAAAGGTGTCACGATATCGTGACCAAAACAGAAGATAGGGGAGCAGTGGACAAAATGTCACGAAATCGTGACCCAAGGCAGGGAAAGCAAGGCCGAAGACACAGGGTCACGAAATCGTGACATGTCACGATTTCGTGACATGTCACGAAATCGCGACCCAAGGCAGGGAAACAAAGGCCGGAAGACACAAGGTCACGAAATCGTGACATGTCACGATTTCATGACCGAAGCAGGGAAAGCAAGGCGCGAAAGACAAGAGGTCACGAAATCGTGACATGTCACGATTTCGTGACCAAAGTAGGGAAGGCAAGGCGCGGAAGACAAGAGGTCACGAAATTGCGACAATATCACAATTTTGCAACCAAAGCAGGAGGACAGAGGTCGACAGACAAAAACGATGCGATATCGCGACAGGTCGCGATATCGCGGCCAAAACGGAGAGAGAAGGCTTGCAGGAAGGAAATGGTCGCGATATCACGACATGTCGCGATATCGTGACCAAACAGGAAAACACGCACTCCCAGCTTTCTTAAAGGCGTCCCTTCGTGCGCGGCAAGATAGCGACAGTGAAGCAACAGTTTCAAAGGAGGATTTCAACGGGCATGTTGGCCACTCGCGCAGGATATCTAGAAGACGCGTTTAAAGCAACTAACAACAAGCAGCAGATCGAGAAGAAGATTCCGTTGGGTATGGCAGCCAGTCACGCACCTCACCTAGAGTCTCATCAATGCAACTTTCCAGAATTGTTCCAGGTGGCAATTGTAGATCGTGGGAAGTTTGAAAGCACAGAGGATCGGGACCTCGATAAAAACCCATGGATTGTAATGAGAGGGGGTTGGCAAACGATAGTTTGGCTGTATATTCTTGTAAAATTCTTTCGAAGTATTGAATTAGAAATTGTTGTCTCTTGTTTCTCTGGTTTTCTATCTTGTGCAAGATCTGTTCTCCACCACTTCTTCTGAAGTTTCTTCTTCTTTAGAACTTGAGGTTGAATCTTCTTCTTGTTTCTTTTATGCCTTTTCAAAACCAAGACCTATTTTATTTGTTGATAATATTTGTACCTTGATCATCTTATCTACGATATTTGAGCTCTTTCGAAACTTGTGTAGCTTATCCTTAGAGTTTTCTAATTCTTCCCTTAGTAAAGCTACTCCTTTTTCTAATCTCTCACAGTCTAAGACCTTTGCTTCTAACTTATCCTTGAACTTATTTGTCTTAGCTATTGACTTATTTAGATCCTCTATAAGCTTTCCTCTTTCTTCATCACATTCCTAAAACTGAAGCTTAAGTTGGGAGTTTTGCTTTCTTACCTTCTTTAATGTGTTAAGAGCATAAATAAGTTCTCCCTCAAGATCAACTTCTCATTTTTCTAATTCTTCCTCTATTTGTTTTCCTTTGAAAACATCTTCATTCTCTTCTGACTTATCTTCTATAGGATCACCTCCTTCTTCTTCTAGTGCCATTAGAATATTTTCTTGTAGTCCTTCAAGTGTATCTTCATATTCATCATCATTGAAACTGAAACCATTATTTGTACAACTATCTTCAAGATGTCCAAAATTACCACATCTAAAACACTTGAGAATTATTGGTGACATTTTCTTAACTTATTTTTCTTCTATTAGAATTAGAACTTCATCTTTATCATTATTTGAGAAACTATTATCAATGTCACTTGAGTACTTACTTGCCTTGTCCACATAGTAACTCCTCTTCTGCATTTGAAAGAACTTCTTTCCTTGTCTGCCTTTCCCATCCTTACCTTTCTTTTGGTACCTATTTTTTTTTATTCCCTATTCTTATGATCATATTTTTCTCCATCATCATTATTTCTAGTTTCTTGAATTGCATAGTGACAATACTTTCCACAATTAAAACATCTAACATATTTTGCATATTTAATTTCTTCTTGAATCCTTATTATTTTTTCCATAATTTGCTTCTTCATCACTGGATGACTCATTGCTTGATTCCGAATTCTTGTCCTTTGTCTTCTTAGTAGCTTTGAAGGTTGATTTCTTCTGAATATTAGGTTCCTCTTTTGTTCTTATCTCAAAATCTATAAGAATGCCAAGTAACATATCTCTTGTCAAAGAATCAACATCTTTTGATTCCTCTATAGAAGAAATATTTTCACTAAATATTTTTGGGAAAGATCTTGAAATCTTATCACAAACATCCAATTCTTCAATCTCAAGTCCAAGTCCTTGCATGGCATTAATAACCTCGTCTACATGAAGTAGATAAGCACTAATGTTTTCTTTATCCTTCATTCTTAATTCTTCAAATTATCCTTTGAGATTTTGTATCTTTGCATTTTTGACATTTTTATCTCCATATATGCTTTGCAACTTATCCCAAATTCCTTTTGCATATTTGCAATGCATAACTTTTATGAACTTTGTTCCATGCAAACCTCTCAAAATTACATTCATTGCTTTTGAATTGTAATGATGTAGAAGCTTACCATATTTATCTGTAGGTGGAGTAGCTGGTGGTATGTATCCATTTTCCACTGCTTTCCAAATTTCATTGCCAAGTGCCATCAGGTGGATCTTTATTCTCATACTCCAAAATACATAATCGCTTCCATAAAATACTAGAGTTGAATTATCTGAGGACCCATTCTTAGAATATATTATGTTCTTGTAAGCTTTTTCTTCAAGTTGTTAAACTCTTTCGAAGGAACCCACTTTGATACCAATTGAAGAACACAAGCTTATATTGAGGGGGGTGAATAGTATAATACCACTTTTTACTTTTATTTCCAATCAATATTATGCAATGTATAGATATCAATATCAACAACAGTAATCAAAACAATACATAAATCACCACACACAATAGAGACACCAATTTCATGTGGTTCATCTAATGTGGGCTACTCCACAGAGAAAATATTTCACTAAAATTTTCTCAATAAATCTCTTGGGAATCCTTTCCCTATTACAATGTTTATGGAACTTTGTCCAAAGGATACATCAATCCCCTAATCAAGTTCATGGATATCTATCCACAGGAGAACTCTTTCTCCTTAGCTCTGGCTGGTGATCTTCTAGAAAAATTGTTGCCTCTACTACACTGGCTAATTGATCTCTATCCATTAAAGACTCCTGTCTCCACTTAGAAGACCTATTCTCACTACCCTGGCTAATGGATATCTATCCACTAGAGACTTTCGTCCTCTATACTCTATCACATCCAAAGCTTGCTCTCAGCTCTATATCATTTTTAAACATAGTCCTTCAGTTTAGAACAAATATGCTCAATATCTATCTCTAGTCTAGTTCAAACCTATCCTCAAATATACACCAAAATATATCCTCAAATCTGCACTAAATATAGTCCTTTGATCTAGTACAAATATTATCAATATCTATCTTTGGTCTGGCACAAACTTGTCCTCAAATTTACACCAAGCTCTATCCTCAAATCTGCACTAAACATAATCCTTCAATCTAGTACAAATATATCCTCAATATCTATCTCAAGCATTAACACAAAGCTTGATTCAATCACAAATCAAATCTACTAGATCCGCTCCAAACCTTAACCCAAGGTTTGAATAAATCAATCAATCAACTCTGCTCACAAGTCTTATCAAAGACTTGTCTCAAATCTACCTTGTAAGCTTCCATAAAATCTCACACAAATATATCCACAAGTCCTCTCTAGAAATTTTCCAATCTTCTCAACAATATCTATCCTCAAATATGTATTGTAAGCTTCCATAAAATCTCACACAAATTTATCCATAAGTCCTCTCTATAACTTACCTCAAATCTGCTCAATAAGTCCTCACTAGAACTTTTCCAATCTGGTCAACGATCTCTATCCTCAAAATCTTGTATTGTAAGCTTCCACAAAAGCTCACACAAATCTGTGCACAAGTCCTTTCTAAGACTTATATCAAATATTCTCAACAAGTCCTCACTAGAACTTGTCCAATCTCACATAAACATAAAGAGAATTGTTAGAGACTCAATATGCTTCACATTCACCACAATACTCAATCACTTTCAATCTCTCTTTTACCACAGAAACATATAGAGAATTTTTAGAGTCTTAATATGTTTCATATTAACCACAATGCTCAATCACTTTCAATATCTATTTTTACCATAGAAACATATATAGAATTGTTAGAGACTCAATATGTTTCATATTCATAAATACTCAACCTCTTTCTCAAATAAATTTAGATTATGGAACAATTTTTTTCACAGAACTTGAACTATCACTTCAACACAACTATTTGAGTAGGCTCAATCACAACTCTACTCAACCAATCACTCAATAAAATAATCCTTGCTCACAAACCCTAGTCCAAGCATATGAACACTCACTCACTTATTTCCAACAATGTTTATCAAAAAATCTCACATAAAAATGATACTCATGATCTTTGCAAACCCTAGTTCAAGTTCTTCACTCAACCAATCACTACAACAACAATGCTTATCAAACAAGTTTTTATCAACAACTCTTATTCCAGAAAAACCCTCAAAAATCAACTCAAAAATGCTCATCAAACAAGGTTTTATAAACAACTTTTATTCCAAAAAAACCCTTTTGAATCAAAATTAGCATTCACAACATTCAACAAACACTCACTAGGAAGATGTGCCCATATCTTTTGTTTAATGTAGAAGTTACCTTAAAAACCTGTCTCAATCACAATTTCTTCTTTGCCAATTTTAATGGTTAGATGAAAAATTTCACACTAACACACTTTCAAAATATTTTTCAATTACACAAATAATCAATCTCAAATACACCTTATTACTCCTTCTTGAAATTAGCAATCATCAAATCACACATAAAAATAATCACTCAAATTGCTCCTTATAATCTCCAATTTTAATAAATCAATCTCCAAAAATTAACCTTTCAAAAATAATATTTGCCTACCCTTTTATCTCCCTCAAAACACTTAATAACCAAATTAATTCAGGCAATAATTAAACCTCATAAACCATCAAAACATTTTATTTTTCAACCTTAGGCACATAAAAATATTTTTATTTTCCTTCAACCTTAGCACATCCTAAATTAAACGACCAACACAAATAACATCAACGCATACCTTTGTCTCTACCAAAAAGGCCTCAATGGATTTCGAACATGAGACCTCTCCACTAAGTGCCTTATTAAGGTGCTAGCCCACCACATGGACTAAGCGCTCCCACAAGTAAGGGAAGGTGAAAGCATACCTTTAACCCCTTGTTCGGTGCTTGCTCAAAAAGACGTGCCCTCACTGCTTTGCCAAAAATGAACCCAAAGGGATTCAAACCTGCACGCCTTTCTTGCCACACACCCTAAAACTTTCACCGTTGGCAACTGCACTACCAGCACCTTTGGTGCTATGTATTGGTGGTTCTCCCTTCGATTTATTCCTTCACCATCGGAGACCCTTCAAAAAATGTGGAAAGTCTTTTTCCCTTTTTGTGCATGAATTCAATGGAGCATAGGAGATTTGATAAAATAGCATTGGGAGGTAAGGCAAAGGTCTTTGCCATTATTTATACACGATGCCTCTTGTGCCATAAACATCGACGCTTGAATCAAATATGAAATTCAATTTTCATTTTAACCCTATAACCCTCTTTAGGGTTATTTAAATTAATATAAATTAATTTTTAATTAAATTAAAAATTAAATTATAATTAACTTAAGTAACTTTTGAAAGTTAATTAAATTAATTAATAAATTAATTTATAATAAAATTATATTAATTAATTTAAATTTCCTTTTTAATATTATAATAAAATATTATAATATTATTTGCTTGGGCCTCTTCTTTGCACTTTGGACCACATATGACTACCTGGAACCGTATCTGACCAAATGGAAAAAGACTCTACTGATTGCAATGATTGCGGAACTGTTTCTCCTCACACTGCTCATTGAAGCTAACTTTTGAAATCAATGACCACTCATTCTTGACATCAATGACAACACATCTACTCAAAATTTCCAACATCACCTATCATTATAGTAGGCCATTTGACCCTCCATATCAAAAGGTTTGGGTATTTTTTCAAGTTGAGCACCAACTATAAATGTTGATATAGAAATATTATGCCTAAGGGAGAAAAGTACACGATATTTGCAATCCTGCATCATCCTATTTTTTGCATCATAATTATCTGTAACCACTTTGACAAGCTCTAGGTAAGGGTGCATGCACTTGGGCATACACTGTTCCAAAAAGGAATTCCATGTAGTTGTAGCTAGATGGTCTGATATATTTCTACTTTGCTACATCTCTTAGGACTTTTGTTTTAATGGTGATATCTAGGTCATGGATGTCTACCATACGGTCCTAGATATCATGATTTTGATAGCCACAATTGCAAGCTTACTTTCAAAATGCAATTATGCTTGAAAATTCACCCAATGCTTTGTTTTCTAGGTACTTTAGCTCTTGAATGCTCAACTACTTAGTGTGTGAATGAAGTCACAAGAACTTACCTTTATAGACTATTGCTAGCAGTTGGCATCATTAATGCCAAAAAGTGTGCATATCCTACTTTGTTACAAAAAATGCTTTTAAAATTTATGGCACATGTGAGTACCTTTATGCAATTTCTATGTTTAAATGACATTTCCTTTTTTAGGCTAGTAGATTTTTTACTTTTCAAAATTGCCATGATCCACCTATTACTTTTCCTATGCTTGTCTATGCGCACTTTTCTATGTACACTACAATACAAAATGGTATGCTTTTCTATACAAAGTGTTTTAGATATTGGCCATTTAATGACATTGAAAAAATATTATTACTATTTGTAGCCAATTCAAACTTATTACATTTGTTCTTTCAAAAATTTTTATAGGGTCCAAAACATAGGAAATAAAATTTTTGATTTTTTTTTGGCTTAACATTTTCTTCATCCCATTTCAGCACCAAGTTACCAGTCCCGAATTTCTATAGAGAGGATTTCTTATCAAACCAATGCTTTACCATATATTGATGTTGTCAAAAGTTTTTAAATGCTTTCTCCCTATGTCCTTCCAAAAACAAAAGCTTGGCCATTCTTGTTTCCATTGGATTCATGTCCGAGAACTCCCATTTTATTAAAAAATTCATCACAAATAATTCCAAATGTAGTGGTAATACAACTTCCTTACCATAGATCAATGATTATGGATACATCTTTAAGGACTTTTTAATTGTGATGTTGTCAGCCCATAAATCTTGATCTACCTTTTAGTGCCAATTTCTTTGGTTTTCTCCTACTATCCTCTTGATAATTCTCAACAAATTCTTATTTGTAGATTCTACCACACCATTACCTTGTGGATAGTAATTAGATGACATATTCAGATAAAATCCATATTTAATTACAAACTGTAAAACCTTAGCACTTTTGAATGAAATAATATTATTATTTATAATAAATGTTAGAATGTTGAATCTGGTTATTAGCTTCTCTAAGAACTTAACCACCATATCTTGATCTAAATTTTTGGTTGCCATTGCTTCAGACCACTTGGTGAAATAATCTATTATTGTTAGGATAAATTTGTATCCAACCAATAAATTCAGGTTTATTACCCCAATGAAATCTAATCCCCATTGTTGAAACGATTCCTCTACTACTACCGACTACAAGGGGAGTGATGCATTCCTTTGTCTACCTATAAAATTTTGACATTCTTCATAGGTTTTAGCAACTCTGAATGCTTCTACAAATAGGGTTGGCTAATAGTATCCGACCCTTAGTATTTTGCCATAGTAGTCTTACTAGAATAATGTCCCTCAAAAAAACCTGCATGAAGTTTTCTAGTACCTTTTTTTCTTCTTTAGACAAGATACAATAAATAAGAACTTCATCATAGTTCTAGAATAATCCCTCCTAAAGTAGGACATAGTTTAGGTCTTATAACTCGTATCTTCTCCTTTGCAAAGAATTCATATCATCCAAACATCTACCTATTTGGAGATATTTGGTTATGTTTAAGATGCAATCAATACTTTTGTTTAGATCATTTCTTTTGAATACTGGTCCAATTTGGTCTTCAAGAAACAAGTTGTGTTCTCCTTCCATTTAAAATACCAGTTGCTCACATAACGCTCTTCCTCTAACCAAATTTGTTGGTATGATTTCCACATCATATTCTTGTATTTTTGTAACCTATACAACTCTTTTATCATTCGATTCCCCTTGTAAAATAAAGTTTTTGATGTCTAGACACACCACATATACAAGAGTCCTACTATGCAATATGTAATGTCTAAACTTTTTAAGAGAGTTCACAAGATCAAATACCTATCTTTCTATGAAGTTGTAATTATTTTGATAAGCATGTAATGTCTTGATAATGAAGGCAATTGGGTGTTCTTCCTCCTTTTCATCCTTTTGTGTAAGGATAACAATAATGCTTTATTCTACCCCATATAGATACAATATGAAGTCTTTCTTGTATTCTAGATAGATTTACTAAGATAGGATCTTGAGCTATTACTTGCTTTATTTTCTCAAAGGCTTATATTCTTTATGGTATCCAAATGAATGACACTTCCTTTTTTAGGAGCTCATTTATGGGTTTGACTATTTGAGAAAAATATGAGATGAATTGGGTTTGACTAATGGTTGCAGAGATGGAAGAAGGAGGAGGAGGAGCGAAATATGGAAGGAGGACTGGTTCAGCCAAAAACAGTAGCAGTAGGACAGGTCACAAGGAAGACATCGGAGGTAAGGAAGGTAGGACCTCAGGTACCAAATATTCCAGCAAGGACAAGGATGAGAGCTCCGAGGATAAGGAAGACTCAGATAAGGTCATCTTCTGGGGAGATGAACCTCCTGACAATGGGGCCCCTCCTTCAATAGTCAAGGGTCCCACTATTGACAAAACCAAGGCTACTTCTTATGCCAACATCCTGTCCAACAATGGGTGAGGTCCTTACAAACATCCTACCACTTCAATAGTTACTTATGGTCAAAATATTAATATCCCTAATGATATTGCTGATAGCTACCTTGTTATGGAATGTTATACGTTGGTGGGGAAGTTCGTTGGAGGAAGGCCTAATATCGAGACCATCCACAGGTGGGTTGTCACCAAATGGAAAACCCTAGGTGACATGGAACTTGTTGTTTTATCCAGAGGTTTCTTTGCCATCAGATTGAGCAATGATGAAGATATGAAGCGCATCCTCACCGGAGGCCCCTGGTTCTTAGGGCACAAAAGTTTATTTCTAAGGAAATGGGACCTAGATTTTGATCCCAATACCCAGGATATAAAATTTGCACCTATTTGGGTTTGCATCCCAAACCTTCCCTTCCATTGTTGGCATGATGATATCCTCTTATCCATTGCAAATGCTATAGGAGAACTCCTTGCCATTGAACCCATGACCAAAGGCCGAAAGTGGATGAATGTGGCTAGAATTTGTGTGAATGCCAATCTTGCCTCAGAGCTTCCAACATATGTCAACCTAACTCATAAGTCTTTTTGCAAGAAACAACCCTTAGAATATGAAAACAAACCGGCCTTCTATGTAGAATGCCATACCCAGGGACATCTTAGGTCACAGTGCCCTGCCCTCAAAACTCAGACTCACTCGAACAAAGATCTTAGGAAGAATACAGAAGTACCCCAACCTAGTGGGGCCAACATTGATAACTTTAGAGGTAGAAAAAACTCACACATCAGTGGGTATTCAAGAATCTAGAAGAAATGGCAACAACAAAGTCAGGCAGGAAAAAGTTACCAACAACAACAAAAAGCCCCCAAATTTTAGGAAGGGCCTCATTCTCTCAAAGGCAAGGAAATGGTGAACTCGGAGCTCCATCAAGTAAGTTCCCCTTTCACATATCCTAATAGATTCAGTATCTTAAATGAATCTGATAACTTTCTCCAAGGAAATGCCCCGATTCCCCCTATTCCAAATCATTCCTCAGAGGAGTCTCAAAATATTGCTACTGCCATTGCTCAAATCCCTTTGTCTACTATACCCAGCCAGCAAGAGGAAAACCTTCCTCCCATGAAATTACATACTGATCCCAAGATTCAGGCAGATCCTCAAATTCCCCCTGAGCTGAACATTGACCTTAGTTTTGTCAACACCCCTTCCAAATCAGGACCATCCCGTAGTCCTCGGGATGAAATGGTAGCCATATCCGATCAGATTCCTATGGAGGAAATAATTTCACCTAGCCTAAGCCAGACTATCAGGCCTCAGAGCCCTATTTTGGAATAAATCATTCCCTATAAGTTCAGCCCCAAGAAGACTAGAAGTACTACCAAATCTCCCGTAGACTTTGGTAGTGAGAAGAAAAGAGGTAGGCCTTCTAAAGAGGAAATCTGGAGTTCCCAAACCGTAGACGACATTGCAAATGGAATTCAGAAAACCCTTTTTCCTAACATTACTTCTCAGTCTAAGGAAGAAATTAAAAGCTCCAAACCCCCTCACCATAATGGTCGAGGAGGTAGGAAAGCCCCAAAATATTCTAAATGAAGATTCTATCATGGAATGTGAGAGGCCTCAATGGGCCAGTCAAACAAAGACTTGTAAAGTCTATGAGAAAGGATATCAAACCCTCAATCATCATCATGCAAGAAACAAAAATCAATGCTAATAACTCCGCCTCAGTAGCTAAAGAAATATGGAAGAATGCAGGTGTAGTGGTCAGTGATGCTAGAGGAACGTCAGGAGGTCTTATGTGCTTATGGGACAAGAATTTAGTTGAAGGACGTCTACTCCATTCCAGTGATAGGCTTCTTAGCATCCTATTTCATGATGTCAACAACAACTCTTCTTGGATTCTTACCAACGTTTATGCTCCTAACACTATTGTTGGGAGAGCTCAGTTGTGGGATAACCTGACCAGTATGAAATACTCCTTTCAAAACATCCCCTGGATTGTTGCAGGTGATTTCAACACTCCCCTTTATTCTTCAGATAAAAAAGGAGGCTCCAAAACACCAGCTAAAAGCATGGAATATTTTAATGAGTTTGTCAATGCAAATTGTTTAATGGATTTAAAACTCAGAAAGGCCAAATATACTTGGAGTAACAGAAGAGTTGGATCACATCACATTCAAGTCAAATTAGATAGGGTGTTCCTCTCACAGGAAGTTGTTCAATATTTTGGAGATGCTACTTTATATCCTCTTCCTAAAATTGGATCAGACCACAATCCTCTTATCCTGGACATTGACAAATCTAACCCCTACAAAAGGCCATTCAGATTTGAGGCTATGTGGCTCCATCATCCTGATCTTCATCAGAGAGTATCTCACAGTTGGAAATAGGACATTCAAGGACTTCCTTCCTTCAAGTTAGCCCAAAAACTCAAAATCCTAAAAGAAGATCTAAAAATTTGGAATAAGGAAGTGTTTGGCAACCTTTTTGCCAACAAACAATCTCTCAAGGAAATATTAGACCACATCGACAATAAAATTCAAAATGGAGAAGCAGATGTTCATATCAGGAATGAGGAGAAATAGATTCTAGCTGAGTATCATAATGTTCTTGCCTGCGAAGAGACTTATTGGCACCAAAAATCTAGAGCTCTCTGGCTCAAAGAAGGAGACTCAAATACTAAATTCTTTCATGTGTCCACCCTTAGAAATAGAAGCAACAATCACATCAAGGAACTGATTAAAGGTGATGGCAACCCCACAACTGATATAGATGAAATCAGGAATGAAGCTAGCACTTATTTCAAAAATTTGCTTGAGGATGATAATCTCTGCTCTGCCGCAGCCCAAGAAGCTTTACTTCACCACATTCCTTCTAACTCTATTCCTGAAATGGTCAACTCCTCTCTTGTTGCTCCTTTCTAGGATGATGAAATTAAAGCTTCCCTTTTCTCAATGAATCTTGACAAAGCCCTAGGACCAGATGGTTTTCCCCCTCACTTTTTTCAAACCTTCTGGGATATTGTTGGTCCTGATGTTTGCAAAGCTATCAAAGAGTTTCAGTCCTCCAAAATAATTCCTCGAGGTTTCAACTCCACATTCATTGCCCTCATTCCTAAAATTCCAACTGCCAAGTCCCTTCCTAACTTCAGACCCATTAGTCTTTGTAATGTCGCATACAAAATCCTCACAAAAATCTTGGCTACCAGAATGCAGACCATCCTGCCCACCATTATTGATCCTTGCCAAGGAAGCTCTGTACAAGGCAGATCCATTCTTGATGGAATCATCTCCATACATGAAGCCCTTCATTCTGCTTCCAAAACTAAAAATCCCACTTGCGTCCTCAAGCTTGACATGAATAAAGCTTATGATAGAGTCAACTGGAACTTCCTTTTAGCTATTCTCCATAAGTTTGGTTTCCATCCCGAATGGGTCGACCTCATCAGAAGTTGCATATCCTCCCCCCGATTCTCTGTCCTCATCAATGGTTCTCCAGCAGGTTACTTTAAAAGCAGCAGAGGTCTCAGGCAGGGAGATCCCATATCTCCATTCTTATTCATCATCATAGCTGAAGCATTAGGTAGAACTATTCAAGCTACGTGTAGAACTGGTTTGCTATCAGGGATCAAGGCCTCTTCCTAGACTAATCCAGTTTCCCACCAACAATTTGTGGATGACACCATTCTGTTGACAAGTGCATCTATTTTTGAAGCCAAAGTTATCAAATATATCCTTCAAGTCTATGAAGCAGCTGCAGGTCAGAAAGTCAACTTCAACAAGAGCAAATTGTACTTCCTCAATACTCCAATGCTAAGATATATTAAGATAGCGAGGATTCTAGATTGCTCTATAGCTAATCTCCCAGCCACTTACCTAGGCCTACCTCTCTTTTGTGGGCAACCTGCAGCCTCTATGTGGAACAATGTTACAGAGCGTATCCAAAAGAGACTTGTAGGATGGAAAGGTAACTTGTTGTCCCAAGCTGCTAAAAGCACTCTGACCATTGCTGTTCTATAAAGCATCCCAGTGTATTTCCTATCCGTCTTCAAAGCTCCTACGATAGTTGCCTCAAAGATAGAGCAAATTCAAAAAAAATTCCTATGGAGTGGAGCTGAAAACAAACAAAGAATCCATCTGGTAGCTTGGGACAAGGTCTGCAAACCCAAAAACAAAGGAGGAATAGGGCTTAGAAGAATCCATTCTCTCAACACCGCTTTGATTGCCAAGCAAGCTTGGAGATTGGTTTCAGGAGACAACAACGAGTGGATTTCCATAGCCAAAAGGAAGTACCTCCAGAATGGCGACTTCCTCAGTGAGAACATTCCTAGTAGGGGGTCAACTTTTTGGAACTCCATAATTGGTACTAAGCACCTCATTAAGAGAGGAATAAGGTGGAATATGGGATATGGGAGAAACATTGATTTCTAGAATGACAAATGGATTACCCAAGAACCCCTCCTTAATGATCCGAGTCTATCCAAACTCAAACCCTTCACTGATGTCAGGATAGGACACAAGGTTTCTGATTTCCTTAATGCTCAGAGTAGGAGCCCAAGGTGGATCTCCATTTCCAATCCAACCTTTCCCATTGAGTCCAATATGCTGAACTCTCTCCTGTCTTCCACTATCATTCCCTCATCTAATTGTGTGGACCAGCTCATTTGGGAACCTACTAAGAGTGGAGAATTCTCTATTAAATCGGCTTATCTTCTCCTCCTTGACCATGAGGATCTGTTGCTTCCTTATGACTGTGTTTGGATCAAGCATCTCATTCCTAAGATTTCTTTTTTTTGTGGCTTGCCATCCAAGAGAAAATCCTTACCATTGACCTTCTCATGAAAAAAGGATTACCCATCCCCAATAGATGCTACCTCTGCCACTCTGCTTTGGAATCCACATCCCACCTCTTCCTCCATTGCCCTATTTCCTCCACCATCCTTGATTCCATTTTCCATTCCTTCCACATCCAGTGGGTTAGACCCTGCTCCATTAGAGACCTTTTCATCCATTGGCCTTCCCCCTTCCATGACCCCCACCTCAAGTTCTTTTGGAATATTTCCCTCCACCATTTCCTTTGGCAAGTTTGGCTCGAAAGAAATAGTAGAGTTTTCTCCAGCAAGCCCAAGGACCCTAAGCTCATTTCCTCTAAAATATTGGCCTTTGCTTTGGAAAATGCCTCTCTTATTCCCCCAACTTCCAAACCTCCCTCCAAGGCTGAGTCCGACCTTGGCTTAGAGCTGGGTCTACCCTTAGATGAGTTCCGCCCTCCTTCCAATATTCATCCTGAGTCTATTTGGAAACCTCCTCCGATAGGGTGGCACAAAATCAATTTTGATGGAGCTGCAAAAGGTAATCCAGGAAAGGCTAGGGCTGGAGGTGTCCTGAGAAACCACAAAGGAGAAATTATCCTAGCTTTTGTGGAAGGGCTAGGTGATCAGACTAACCATGATGCTGAAGCCAAAAGCATGTGGAGAGGTTTATGCTTTTCCAAGAATCATTGCACCAAACTAATAGTTGAAGGTGACTCCCTTAACATTATCAATTACCTCAAGAACAAAAATTGCAGACCTTCATGGAGAGTCAAAGATTACATTGAGGAAGCTAGGACCTTAGTCCTCGAACTGCAAGAAGTTATCTTTCAACATGCTTTCAGAGAATCCAATAGGGTCGTAGATAAGTTAGCTAACATTGGGGTCAACATGGCCAATTCTCAAATTTGGTATGACAACATCCCTGAGGAAGTTCAAGTCCTTGCAAATCAAGAGAGACAACAAATCAACCTTCCTCAGTAGGAGGTCCTTCCTCAGGATGACCAACCTTATCCTCATGCTTAATCCCATTAGGTTAGCAGTTCGTGTCATGGTCTACGTGGTTATTCCTATTTTTCATGATTGTTGGGTCTCTGCCTACCTTATCCTCATGCTTAATCCCATCAAGTTACTTGTTCGTGTCATGGTCCATGTGGTTATCCCTATTCTTCATTCTTGTTGGGTCTCTACCTTCATCATTCATGAGGGTGACCACCACCTCAACATCCACTTGGCCTACCGTTATCCCCGTATCCACCTACCTATCCCCACCACCCCCATTCACCGCCATTTTTATTTCCCACTGGCTAGTCCATGTCATCCTCCACTACCCCCACCACTCTCACCTCTTCTTCATTGACTTCCACCTCACCATCCTCCTTTGGGCCTCTTTATTTGGAATGCACGCTAATTTATTTGTCATCTACTGGCACTATTTTTTCAACCTTTGCAGGTCTTGATTTATGGTTTCCAATACTAGTAGCAGGAAGATGTCCAAAGATGTGCTTCTTTCCAATACTTCACACAAGATCCAGAGCCATAAAAACACCTCCTACGATGCAAACATCTCCAATTACCGATCCACTGTAGATATTCATGATGAGGGTATTTCCCACACTCACAGTGGCATGATGTGGCAGAACAACATGATCTCCACCTTGGCCAATGATCATGATAGGCTAGATTCACAATCCTCAATGTACTTAACTTCTACCAGATTGGGATGCGTGTCATTCCTCATTGGTCCCCCTTCAACTCTCCCGATGGTTTTTACTGATAGTGGTAGGTTTCCTAAGCCCACCCTTTGCCTTGATGTGTGTCCCTACGTGAGGTGGTTGCCTTGCCACATGTGTAAGCCATCTACCTCTCATGAGCCACCTCTCATCTGCCTCCATGCCTGGTCTTCCCCTTCCAAGCTTCATCCACCTATGTTTTTCTTTTCCCACCACCTCGTTGGGCCCCCTCCCCATTTCCCTATCCTTTTATACCCTGTCACTTCACCTTTCACCCATTCATGCCCCCACATCTCTATTCAGCCTTCCTATCCCTATCTGCATCTCTCTAGCCATCCTCCCACCCCCACCATGTCCAGTGAATTCATCGAGCCCAACTCCCTTGTCTATGATGCCATAGCAGAAAAGGTCCTCCAGGATAGAAACTTTTTCCCTTTCCTCCATATGTTCTCTGGAAATGACCTTGACATCACTATTGCCTTCCTTGAGACTTGGGATAATGGGGTTGTCTCTATGTGTGGCAGAAATTTCATTGTGGATGTCCACCTCTTAGCATCCATCACTGGTCAAGACCCGGAGGGTCATTCCATCCACCACCACAAACATAACTGGGAGGTTGAATTAGCAGAGTTTCAAGGGAATGATAAAATCCTCAAAAAATCTAAGAGCCCTGGCATCTTCAGGAGTGACTTCAATTCACCATGGGATTCTGTGATGAAACCGATCATGGAGTTCATTACAGTTGATAACCCTGACAAAGCCTTCAAAACTTATCACTTGGCCTTTGTTAATCATTTCAGAGACATTCACCCCATCAGCATTCCCCTGTTCTTCCTCAACTCCATGAATCATGCCATTCCATCCTGTAGAGACAAGAAAAACCATGACCTCCCTCGACATCAGGGTATGTTCAAAGTTATCTATACTTACATCCTAGCCAATATCCCTAATCCTAATCCCATCACGGGTAGCTCTACTAAATCTCCCATCGTCAAACCTCCCCTAGCCGAGAGGAAGAAAAAGGCTATGCAAAATATTGCCAAATTAAGGGCAAGGAAAAGCATCAGCTTTGACAGTGCTGAAGAACCTGTGAGGAAGTCTGCTAGGCTCCAAAACATGGCCACCAGGGCCAACATCATAGATATTTCGAATGATGAAGAAGAAATGCAGGATGAAAACAAATAGTTGAAGGACTTCATCATTTCCTCCACTACGACAATGATGAACTCGATGGTAAATTACATGATGGACATCAGAGAAGGATTACAGACACTCTTCTATGGTGGCCAGCCTAATCAGGATGTGGAGGGAGGCTCTAAGGCGGGACAAGGTCACGGTGAAGACCGAACCCAAGGAAGATGAGCCCGAGGACACCGAGAAGAATGATACCAAGGAAGAGGAGAAAACCTCAGCTGAGGAATAATTTCCTCATTCCTCATTTTGTTGTTCCTATGACTACCTGGTTTGGTTCGGCTATTATAAGTCTTTTTGTTTTCATGTCTTTCCTGCGTGGTAGTATGCTCACAACTAGTAACAACTTTTTGTTTAAAGGTTGTATCTATTCTGGTAGAATCCTCAAGTTTGAGGCAGCGTCCTCATTTTCTAGTTACTACCATATTTTTTGGAATTTCAAGTCTGAGGCTGCGTCCTCATATCTTGCTTATGTCAGTATATACTCTGCTATAGTCTCCAAGCTTATCTTCTATTATAACATTGCCATCATGGCTGTTTTTGTAAATAGGTTAAGGGATCCTTAAAAACCCTACCAGTAATATAAAGTATCTTATTTACCAAAAAATAAAATATGAGATGAATTTTTGGATAAAATTTATTTTCCTGAAAAAGAATTGTAGAGCTTTCATATTGTTTGCTAACCCTTGCTTTGAGACAATATATCCCAATAACTTTCTCTCATGTAATATGAAGATGGACTTCTTAAGATTTAGGGAGATCCCAAAATTTTAGCATATTTGAAAGACCATCTTCAAATGAGTAAGATGATAATCCTTATCATGTGATATTATATCATATCATACAAATACATGAGGATTAGTTTATTTACTAACTCCCCAAAAGAAATATTCATGGCTCTTTAAATTATTGCTCTAGCGTTAGATAGGCCAAAAGGCATCATTTGGTAAGCAAATGTACCCCACTTGGTAGTGAATGCTATTTTGTATTGATCCCCATCCTTAACCCAAATATAATTAAATCCATAGAACCCATATAGTAGAGAGAATCTCTCAACTCTAGACACAACCTACAATATCTAATCTATTTAGGGGAGTGGATAATGATCCTTCAAGGAGATCTTATTTAAAGTTTAAAAAACTACACATGACTAGATATCTCCATTATTTTTTTGGATTTGGACCAAGTTAGCTACCACATGGAGTGCTTGATTGGATATATGATTTTTACATTGAGCAACTCCAACAATTCTCATTTCATTAGGGCCTCAATTTTTGTTTTCACTAGCCTTTGCTTTTTCCTGAATGGCTTAACACTAGACAACATTTCTATGGTATGGTAGATGACTTCCCTATTGTACACTTGAGATCATCATAGCTTCATGCTATTATATCTCCATATTATTTTATTAATACAATGAGCTCATCTATTTACTTTCTTGTGCACCTTATTTTGACTTTTAAGTTTTTTTGGGCTCAAACCAAAATTTCTTGATATGTTGTTTATCTATCTTTATTTTTTGGTTTATAATTTGATCATTACTATAAAAGAGGATTTTTAGGGTAATTATCCCTTTGGGAATATGATAATTTTTCAACTATATCACATCCTCTTGATCAATATGATATTTAATTTCTCTTAGCTAAGTTGCATATATAGTTTCTCAAGTTAAGAAGTTTACTATTTGCTCATCATGATCAAAAACTTGCTAGAAGGTATCTTTATCTAGGACTGATGGTATAAGTTGCATATATAGCTTCTCAAATTAAGAAGCTTACTATTTGCTCATAATTATCAAAAACTTGCTAGAAGGTATCTTTACCCAAGACTGATGGTCTAAAGGCTAGTTTAACTCCTTTTGAATTTCTCCAATTATTAGAAGTAGGATTGAAATTTTCTCCTTGTGAGGCCAATGCATTAGCTAGCATGTTTTCACTTCTAGGTATTGATTTTATATTGATTGCATCTAAGATTTCCAAAAGGTCCTAAACTCTATTTTGATAAGCCTTAAGGTAGTGGTGCTTGTTGTTGTATTTTTATATGACCTAATTTACTAGTAATTTTGAATCACCATAAATTGAGAGCATCTTAATTTCTATTCTTTCAAAATTCAATAGACCCAAGTAGAGAGCTTCATACTCAAGAATATTATTAGTAAAAATTTCTTAATTTATTTCAAAAATAATATCAAGACCACTTCGAATTCAACTCAATTTTTGCATCTAGATCCATAAAAGTAAAGTTTCCATATTAAGAGCTCTTGATTTGAGATAGTCAAGAGCTTATAATTATCTAATACTATCATGTAATAAGTCCTTAATACAATTTTTATAACTACATTAAAGTATTTTAAAGATAACTCATCCTCCATTTGTAGGCATTCAGTCACCCTTTCAAGGCAATCCAAATAATTTTCAATCAGGTTAATACTTTCTTCTTCAATTTCTCAATGTGGTATGGACATGGGTTTTCCATATATTTTTGCCTTCATTTGTAAGGAATAACCATATGAGAATAATCCAAGGATAAATATCCACCAATATTGGCATTGAATTCTATTGAAAGGCATAAACCAAAGTATAGATGAAGGTCCACTACTACCACTTCTTGGATTAATATAATATTTGACACTGTGTGCAATACCATTGGTATATCTTTGATCACCCCCACTGTCCAGACTGGGGTACCATATAACTTTATTAATCCAGGACTCGACTAGGTGTATTCCATCCCCATTGCTTCACATACCACCTTTTTCATGATAGTAGTCGCTGCTCTGGAATATACCATGCAATTATGCACTATTCAACCTTCCACACATAATTGCATATAAAAGGTGGCAATCAATTTTTACCTATTCCTGGGATTTGTTGATCTTGAGAAAATTTTTAATATAGGCATAACAGTCCTTCTAAAGTGGTATTTTTCAATGATACCTTGACCAAGTCAATTTGTTCGATGATATGCATCATACATGCTTTCCTATGAATAAGTCTTCTTTAGTTCTTCAACTATACTATATCTAGATGCTTTGGGAAATTTTTAATCCTTCTAGATTAGCTCCTTAAATTTTTATAGTACAACTTAGTTGCTTCCTATCTTTACCTTTTAGATACTGATGGATATTTTAACTTCTTGAAAGCTTATTCCCTAGAATCCTCTTGACTTGCCTTTGGTTATTTTGGCTTTGGTTGCTCATTTTTCTCTACTTATATGATTGAACAAACACTTTAAAAGGTTCCATGTTCTATGGTTCCACTTGAAAAGGTTTCTTTTTGGATCTTGTTAATACTTGAATGCATTCATTATACGAGGGATCTTCAAGTAACACAACTTGATCTAGATCCATTAACATATTTATCACCCATTTTAGTATTCTTTCTTTCCTCTATGCCATTAATAGTTGGGCTTGGTATTGATAGACCATATATGTATCTATATTATGAGGATCATTGCATGGTAAGCACCATTAATTATCCTGATATGAGGAAGGGGATGACCCATCATCTTGATCCCTAGACATAGCATTTTATTTTCTAGCAACATTGCTATTAGAATCTCCCCAATAATTTGTGACATAAAAAAATCTTCTTGGTTGATAGTTTTAAAATCCATTTTTCAGCATTTTTCCTTTCCACCATAGTGACTTTATTGGTAATATTTTTCACCATTGCTCTGATCTCTTATATTTTTGTGAACTCTTTAGATTTTGGACAAGGAAATAGAGATAAATTTGGTATAGGTTGTTGAGGCAAAGCCTTAGGCATAGGTATAGGAGCAAATGGAGGTAGTGAGATGGTTGAAGTTGGTGTTTATTGTGTTGGTTAGGGTATCTGTAGGAAATAATACATGGTGATATTGGGAGATAATTTTACAATAGAGATAAAAGCATTTTATGTGGTAATTGCAACTTGAAACACCTATAGGAATCTCATTTCATTTGCTTATAGTATTTATAGACTTAAGTCAAGGACAAAAGCTCAAATATAGTATATATAAACCTGAGGCTATAAGGGTCTTATATCCTAAGGGATTTATCTCCATATTTTGCTAAAATGGATGTTAAAATCTAAGATATTTTCTTGTAGATGTCTCTAAATATAATAAAATTGAGTAAGTAGTAAAAAGGGATCTCCTATCTCATTAAATTATAGGATGAATGGCTTAGCTAGTTGTGCCCATGAACTAATACTGCTATCTCTGAAAGCATGATATTAGAAACATAACGCTAGCAATATTACTGTTACATTTTCAAGTTGGATATTATGAATGAAAGCTAAAGCGATTACATGTTGATAATGTTTATAGGTATTGTTTCCAGTACCATCATAATTTATAAAAGTTTAAGAGTTGCTTGATGACTTTTATGAAAATTTATCAAATAAAGCAGTCTAGTGCCATTCCATCTGGGATAAATCTATCTAGCCATGGTTTTAGTGTGGAAAATATTAGGGAATTCTTGAGGATAATATTTTAAAGGGTTAGAACTTTTAATAGGGGGAGAATGAACTGGAGGCAAATATTTGCCTAGTCTTGGTATTTTATAAGCTAGTAGCTCAACAAATTATAGGGGTTCCTTGAGATTTTTAGCTATTGATCTTGTAATCATAATATTCTAGGTAAAATAATGGTAGGATCACTACTGGATATTTTTTAGAAAGTGGAGTTGCCAGGTGATTTCATTTTTATCATATTAAAGAGAAAAAACTTCATTAGGATTCTACTCAATCATATAAGCAAACTATAAATCTTTGGTTAATATAGGTGATGCTTTCTTCTTTTTGCATATTATTGTAGTAAAATTTTCTCTATCCCATAAATGATTCTTTATGGGATAAAATAGACTAGTTTAGTCCCACTAAGAATACCAAAAACTATTGGTTCATGATCCACCTAGTGTGTGTTTTGTGACTTAGACCATAGACCAATATTGAATGAACAAAATTGCTTTTGAGTCAACATCTCGAGAAGGACAATTCCTTATTTGTGCTAATTAAAATAAAGGGTTTATGAATAAAGATAAAATTGAGAGAGTGAGGTAGAAAGGGAAAGAATGATAGAGATTAATTAAATGGTAGCTGAATACTAGGTAACAACACAAAAGTTCACTATATGCATGTCTTGTAACTCAATTTTAAATAAAACCTAACAGACTAACTATCAAGTGAAGCATCATTGCATATATATTCTAACTCATACTATGCATTATCTAAAACTCCAAGAAATCTACAAAAGATAATCCAAATAATAATCCAAGCCTAATAGAATTTTCTTATTAAAATTTATCTCATACAAAGCATAAATACAAATGTTTAGAAATGTATAGATAATATACCAATTCTAATTTATAATACATCCACCAGTAAAGGCCAAAAAACATATGATTGTATTAAAACTAGAGCATACAAACAACTTAAAGATATAAACCCTAAAAATGTTGATCCTCTTTCTAAGGAAGCTTAATTTATTTATAGCTTTTTACAATGAGCTCAACTACCTTAATAATTATATTTATAGCCTAGTCTAGGCCAATCTTGAATAGGTATAACCTAGCTCAATCCAAGACTAATATGTAGAATAATAATAATATTATTATCAAATAGGTTGAATCACACATTCATTAATAAGAAACAACATGAATATTAAATAGCTTGAATCATACATGAACAAAGCATGTAATAGAACTTACAATATTAATTGCCCAAATGTATGCATTTATTATTCATATTTCTCTTATAGATATATCACTTGACTCTTTACACTTGATAATTGTATGTTATATTCGATGATTGATGATTATATATAGAGTACTATATTGCCATAGTATAATGAATCTTTGTCTACTTGACTATTCATTTCCATATGCCAAGTCTCATGACTATTGGCTTCTCTACTTAACACTTGCATACACGAATCTATCTTGTATGCACACCTAGACATGACTCTTTAGTTAACACTCTCTAATTTAAAGTAGGGTTATGCATAAGGGGTCATATCAAGAATATATTATAAAAAAAGGGGTGAATTAGTTTTCAAATTGAGGTGAATCATGTCCAAAATCATGTAGGAGACATGGCAAATTGCATTTATTTTTACCAAAAATTATAAAACTATGGTGAATTTTATAGTGTTGATGATCGATGCCATACAATATTTGATAGACTAACTATAGATAGTTATGCTTGATGATAGCATATTGACGATCAGTTGCAATAGAGGTTCCATTGACTATAGAAATATAATGATCGATTACATCAAAGGTTCTATTGATGATAGCACAATGATGATCACTTGTACCAGAGGTTCCATTGATGATAGGTTGTAGAAGAGGATTCCACTGATGTTTGATTGCAATAGAGGGTTCCATTGATGATCTGTTGCAACAGAGGGTTCCATTGATGATCAGTTAAAATAAAGGGTTCCATTGATGATTGGTTATAGCAGACGGTTCTATTGATAATTGGTAGTAGCAAAGAGTTCCATTAATAATTAATTGCAATAGAGAGTTCTATTGATGATAAGTTGCAACAGAGGTTTCATTAATGATCAATTATAGTAGAGGGTTCCATTGATGATCGATTGTAGCAAAGGTTCCATTGATAATTGATTACAATAGAGGCTCCATTGATGATCTATTGTAGTAGTGGTTTTTCATGATGATCAATTACAACAAAGGATCCATTGATGATTGGTTGTAGTACGAATTTTATTAGATGATCAATTGTAGTAGAGGCTTCATTTGATAATTGATTGCAATAGAGGTTCCTTTGATTATCGATTGTAGTAGGTTCCATTGATGATCGGTTGTAGTAAAGGCTCCATAAATGATCAATAGTAGTAGGGATTTTGTTTGATGATCGATTACAGTAGAGGTTCCATTGATGATCGGTTGCAGTAGGGTTTTTTTATATGATAGATTATAGTAGAGGTTTTATTTGATAATCAATTATAGAAAAGGTTCTATTGATGATCAATTGTAGTAGAGGGTTCCATTGATAATCTGTTGTATAAGAGAGTTCCATTGAATATAGGTTGTAGTAGAGGCTTCCATTGATGATTGGTTGTAGCAGAGGGTTCCATTGATGATCAGTTGTAGCAAAGGGTTCAACTAATGATAAGTAAAAAGATACCACATGTCAAACAATTTGATGCTATGTGTCAAACCAACATTTAATTTTAGTATGAAGAAGCCTATAAAAAGGCATCAACATTCATTTTTTAACCTTTTTTTCATGCACAACACATTAGAGCTAACAAAAAAATATCGTACGCGCTCAAACTTTTTACCTTCACACCCAATACCCTAATCCATCATAATTCAATAATTTTTAATCTTTTTTCACATGTAGCACATTAGAGCTAAGCAAAAACCATCGTACACCCTAAATTTTTTTACCTTCAATCCTATTTCCTGATCCCTCATACCTTTTTTTTTTTGGTAAGTAGTAGTTTGATTATCAGGGTTTTAACTAGGTCCCAGTCTCAGATATACAAAAACCCTTGCCACGGTGGTGGAAATTGATATGTAGAAACCTTGTAGTGGTGAATAGACATCGAAAGCCTAGTAAAATCCCACTCGAGGGATAAGCAAGATAGTAGTCCCACACAGGAGATTAGGACCTGAACATCTACAGCCGAATAGCCCATGCAGGGGCATTCCTTTCTAACAGAAAACCCTACCCAAAAATGGTGACAGAGCCCCAAGGGCTTCCTAGAACCCCAAGACATTAAGAAATTAGCAATGACCAGCATAACAAAACAAAACAGGGAAGCTAAAAGGGGATCCCTAAGGATCGACCTTCACGGAGTTCTCCTTAGCATCCGGATTGAGCTCCTCCAAACATCACTTCATAGCCTCGGTGGTGCTTTCAAATGTAGAAATGAAACATTTGATAAACATTCTGGTCATGCGCTTTGACATTTCAGGGGTGGGTTTTGAGTCCTCATTGTTTTCATCAGGTACATTAACCAGGGAGTTCTGGCTTGAATTCGTCTTGAGACTCTTGGTTCTCGATGATCTACGGATCACAAGAACATATTCAATGGCAGTTCTGCGCTTTACCATCATCGTCTTCTTGGAAGATGGGGTGGCCTTAGGTGGGGAAGGCTATTTGGGGGGGTCTTCTTGGAATCAGGAGTTTGAAACTCAGGGTCTGTCTCACTGGCCAAGGGTTCACTAGAGAAAGAGTGAGCTAGTGAAGACATAGGGGGGGAATAGGAGGGTTGGATTGGAGGGGAGATGCTACCAGGGGGGAATTTCCTACAGCATGGTGGAAGAGAACAACGAAAAGGCCTTGGTGGGTGGGAGGGGAATGCTTCTTTTGAGCGATAGAAACTGATAAATGGAAGGAGCGGTGGAGGAAGGCAAGAATGTTCATGGGATTGTAACCATGAAAGTGGTTGACAAGAGCCAGGTGGAAGCTAGACATCGGCTTGGCAGGATCATCAGAGGCCAAATACTAGATCAAGGGAATGGTGACAACGGACCAAGGGGAAGGAAGGGAAGTGCGTTCAAGGGAAACACCTAACCACTTGAACTCTTGGTAGTTGGGGAAACCCTCCAGCTTGGGCTCCCAACTATGCTTGTCTCGAGGGACGCGGTGACCAGACAGGGGAAGGCTAGACACTTCAGCTATCAACTCGGGGGTAACCTTGAAATGAATGCTGTGGATGACGACAAACCCATTCTTCCACGTCCTGACAAAGTCAACAAAAATATCAGCTTCGAGGCCCTGGAATTTGCTCAGAAAGGGTGACAAGTTAAAGGTATCGATGAAAGGTTTCACTTGAGGGTCAAGCTGGAGGGAGCTAGGTTCGATGTAGGCCATAGTGCCAGGAGGATAGGACAAGGGAAGATAAAGCGAATAGGGCAAAGTGTGACGATCCATGAAATGAAGGACAAGGGAAATGCTTAAAAATGCCAGCAAGAGATGATTGGGCATGCCGATGGGATCAGGGAGGGGATAGGTGGCCAAAGGCCAAGGATGGTGGGGATTGGTGATGGTTCAATGGCCTGAGGTAGCATGGGGAAATAGGGATATCCGAAGCCGCTTGGATTCAGTAAGGGTGGGTAAGGAGGCTAATTGGGTAGGAGCACCGATGGTGGTGTTGGGACAGTGTAACCCATATTGGGTAGCATAGTTAAGGATACCAATCATCCCCACAGGGAAAGGATGACTGGCATTGCCAGTGGGGATGCCACTCGTGAGCCATCTATGACGAAGGATCTTGTTGGATAAGATACTCCTAGTACCAGTTGCAAACCTAAAAAGAAAACACATTGGTTAGTGGGGATAGGGTGACATTAACCTGCCTTTCCTATCAACATATGCTACGTGGGAGGCACCTGGCAGATTGGAATTATGCCACACCATCATCAGGGATTGACTGAGACCCATGTTGGCCAGCTGGTCAGCGAGCTTATTTGCTTCTCAAAAAATGTGGACAGCTGCCACCTAGCACTACTGACCAATGAGGGCTTTGCTTTCATGGATCAGTGAGCTAATGTTCCAAGGGGGATTTTTGTCAATTTTGATGTAGCAGATGATGTTCATAGAATCCCCTTCGATGTGAAGATAGATATGAGAATATTTGATCAAATTCAAGCTATGCTAGAGAGCCTAGGATTTCACAAAGTTATTAGTCTGATGATCAAGGTTATCAGCAAGGGCAAGAATAATCATCCCTTTATGGTCTCGGACGACCCCGCTAGCTCCAGAGAGTCCCGAGTTCCCTTTGGACGCCCCATCAAAATTTAGATTTAAAAAACCTGTGGGGGGGGATGCCAAAAGGCTAACCGTCTGGGGTGGGGATAGGGTGAAGGGCGGTCGGGGATAGGGATGTTGAGGGAATGGAAAATGTCCCCTTCCACCTTGCCAATCAGGGAATTTGACCAAGGGATTAATTGGAAGTTCTCAAATGCATAGGCAATGGCTTTGGTGGCCGTAGATATGGCATCGTTAGAAGGGGTGGAAAACACTCTGCGATTGCACTCTAACCAAATGTGCCAAATAAGGTGGTGGAGGCAGATCCTCCACAGGAAAGTAGCATTGGGATTTTTAAATGGGGTGGGACATTGGATAAAGAGATCTCAGAGAGTGCGGGGTTGGGCCCACTGGATTTGGAACACGGAAAACAAGTGGTTAAGACTCCCTTGGGTGAACTCACAATGTAAAAAGAGGTGGTTGAATGATTCTCCATTATACAGGGAAAGATGACATCTATTAGGGATAGGGATGCCTCTTTTCATTAAGTTATCGATAGTGAGCACTTTGTTGAGAATAGTAGTTCAGGAGAAGAACCCAACCTTAGGGACTAGGCACTTGATCTAGACCGACCCAAACAGAAATGCAGAAACGTGATGGTTCACTAGGAGGGAGTGAGCCGACTTGACTGAGAAAACCCCATTGGCTGTCCCTGACTAGATAGGAGAATCTGGAACATTTGTAGTAGGAATGATGGTGGTTCTGAGAAGCCAAGATAAAGAAGCGCCTGCTTGGGTTATCTGGGAATTGGAACTACCAATGGGGATTTTCTTCCATTCTTGCTGGTTATTGAAATAATCCCTCACCCTGCTGCCCCATCTACACTCAAGAAAGGATTTGAGAGCAGCCATACCTAGGATGCCTACGAGGGGCTGGTTGTTCAACCAAAAATCATCCCAAAACTTGATCTCGGAGCCATTGCCAAGTTGCCACCGGGTCCCTTTGGTGATAAGAGGTCTGGATTGACTAACTGCCCTCCAGAAAGTAGATCTAGAAGAAGGGAGGTCTTGGTTCATGAAGGATGATCGTGGGAAATATTTGCTCTTGACAATCGTCACCCATTACGATTTGTCGTTGATGAAAAGTTTCCACGCCTGCTTAGCCAAGAGGGAAAGGTTTATATTGGAGGATCTCCTCAACCCCAGGCCCCCTTGGGATTTGGGTTGACAAAATCTGTCCCAATTGACAAGGTGGATTCTACTTTTTTCTTCAGGACCTGACCATACGAAATTTTTTTGGATTTGTTCAATCTTGGCATGAACAGATGCTGGGGATCTAAAAACAAACATGAAGTAGACTGGAATGCTTTGGAGGACCGCTATCATGAGGGTAGCCTTAGCTTCCTGGGATAGGAGGGCACCCTTCCAGCCTACGAGTTTGCATTTGAACCTTTCAATGATATTATCCCACATGGACTCTTTTGGATTCTTGATAAAAAGAGGAAGGCCCAAGTAAGAAGTGGGTAAGCTCGAGATTTTGCACTGTAGGATACGGGCAATCTTGCACTGTCTACTATTCGAAGTGTTAAGGAAGAAGCATTCGCTTTTGGTGTAATTGATTTCTTGGCGTGTTGCTCTGGCATAGGTGTCGAGGATCGATTTGATGGACTTAGCTTGGATGATGAAAGCAGAGGAAGCGGTAATGGTGTCATAGACAAACTGCTGGTGAGAAAGAGGGGGCATGGTGGATGAGGCTTTGATCCCTTTCATATGTTTGAAAGCATAGGCATTCTTGAAAGTTTTTCCTAGGGATTCTGCCAGGATGATGAAAAGGAAAGGGGAAAGGGGGTCACCCTGCCTTATGCCTTTATGATTTGGAAAATAACCTGTAGCTGACCCATTAAAAAGCACTGAGAACCAAGGCGTTGAAATACAATCTTTGATGAGCTTGATCCATTCCCTATGAAACCCAAATTTGGCAAGGACTTTTAGAAGGAACTCTCTGTTGACTTTTTCAAAGGCTTTGCTGATATCCAGCTTAAAAAACATGGCTGCCTTGTGGTTACAGTGAGAAGAGTGTAGAGTTTCATGAAGGGATATGATGTTGTCTGTGATAAATCTACCTTCCACAGAGCTACCTTGACAAGGATCTATGATATCCGAGAGAATATTCTTTGTTTTAGGGCTAGGGACTTGGTTAAGATCTTTTAGATGATGTTGCATAGACTGATGGGTCTGAAATCCACCATGGTTTTGCAGGGGTGGGTTTTGGGGATCAGAGCAATGAACATTGAGTTAGTCCCTTTCGGAATGGACTTAGTCGATTGTAGCTCGATGATGGCTTTGCAGATGTCTTCCTTCAGGATGTCCCAAAAGGTTTGAAAAAATTGAGGGGGAAAGACATTTGGGCTAGGGGCCTTGTCAGCTTGCATGGAGAATAGAGCAGTCTCAATTTATTTCGAAGAGAGGGTTTGAATCAAGGTAGCATTCATATCTGGAGTGACCAAGGGGGGAATGTTACACAGAAGGGATTCTTGGGTAGCCAAGTGGGAGGGAGAGGAGCTCCCCATCATGTAGTTGAAATAAGTCGACGCTTCTGATCTGATATTGAGAATGTCTTGGGAGACAGAGCCATCAGTTAGGGTGAGCTCTCTAATTTTTTTGGAGCTGCAGTTCTGCATCGTGGAAGCATGAAAGAATCTAGTATTGGCATCCCCATATTTGAGCCAAAGGGCTCAAGATTTTTTATGCCAAAAGGTCTCTTCTCTAGACAAAATTTTGTGATACTCAGACAACAGTTGACTCTCCTCATTCCTCAATTTTGGGGTCCATTGATTGTGATGGGTTTGCTCCTCCAGATTCTTAACCTAGGGATTTTTTTTCAAATACATCAATGGTGATCTCTTCCACCACTATTCCTTTCAAAATTGCTTTTAGAAACCTTGTGTACCCTCTTCTTTCTAAAATATTAACCACACCAGACAATGATATATCATGGGTCAATGACTATAGTGTTCAGGGTTTAGTGTCGATGTCATAATACAAAATAGACAATTAACTATTGCTAAATATTATTGGTACATACGATAATGATTTGATGATACCAATCTAAAAATCAACAAAAAGAATATCAATTTTTTTGTCAAACCCTCAAACATTGAGATATTGATAGGTTTTCCACACACAGATTATGATCCTATCACTCCAAATTTTATTTTAAGTGAAGATGACAAAGTATACCTAGAGACCAATTACAATGTCTCTTCAAATTTTTTGTCGAGTATAACTCTCCATAGTTCTAGTCTTGTTTAAAGTTGAAATTTTGAGTTTCTCAAGTACTACATTTTTTTTGTAGTTTTTGCTACTAAGTCTAGAAGGGGCTTGAATTTAGCATGTGTTCCATAAGTTTCTTCGAGTGTGTATCAAATTATTCCAAGAAAGTCTCGTTTTGTAAGGAAGATCGATGAACATTCCATTCTAGGCGTTGGTATATTTGGTTCGTTGCCTTGGCCACTAGAAATTTGACTGATGCACCTATGTTTCATAGCATATCAAAACGGATCTACACATGTTAAAATAAAAAATTATACACCACTCTCCACATGCAATTATATTCTTTTATTTTATTATGAATCTTATTATAATATGTAGAATACTACAATACAAACCTTACCGCACCTAGACCTAGACAATGTTGACATGACAATGGATTAGGTGTAGGTAAATTTACATTTTCTAACAAAGTAATGATTTTATATTCAAGTACTCCTTTTGTTTTTAATTTTTTAAAAATTTATACATAAATGCAGAAAAGGGCATCCTCTTCCTCTTCAAAATGGGATGCTACTTTAAGAGGTCATAAGCCAAAATAAACTAGATATTTTAACACACACTCATAATCAATACCATTACAAAGATCTATAAAATGTTTAAGGTCTTATACTTCTATTTCTTTTCCACCTCTACCTGCATGTCATGTGTAAACTAATATTGAAGTTAGTGAGGCCATACCCCCTATACATAAGCTTTATGTTGCAAGTTTTGGTTCATGTATTCATTTAGTTAAAATTATAATCAATCATTTTTTGAATTTTTTATAGGTTTTTAGAGCTACGCTGTAAAAACATGCTATTACATGGTGTAGCTACCCCAGAGATCTCATATTTTTTCCATAAGTGTAATACATTTAAATTAAATTTTATTGTATCACTGTTCACAAAATTTTTAACAAAATTTTATTGTGATATTTTTAGCGGATTCACTACAATTTACCCAAAGAAGACAATAGATGATACCATATCCTCCTCTAACACAACAACAAATAATGAGAGGTCAAAAATGTATGCGAGAAAAAATATTTTTTCCATCCATCATGTAGGGAGCACCAAGCCAAACATTTTCAGATTTTTTAAAATTTTCTTTTGGAAACTTTTCAAGTATGCAGGGAATTTCAACTTTAGGATTAGATAATCCTCCACTTGATGAGGGTTATCTATTATAGGGAAAAATTCCTAGTTTAATTAAAGCAACATATGTGCTTCAAGATCCTAAAAAAGAAGCACAAGCAGAAGATTTACCTGCATCTTCCCAAACCTCATTGTCTCCTCTTAAAACTATTGACCCTTGCCCTCTAACTAAGGATGAGAAAGTAAAATTTTCTAAAGATATTTTAATTTATTAAAATTTTGAAACAACCAGCAAAGATACGTTGCTTCAATATTTAAAATAAATAAAATATTGGGAGTATCGAGCCAAATTTTTAATAAAGCAAATAAATGTTTGATTCAATTGTTTTTTAAAAAATGGAAGACATTTTTTCATTTATTGAAAATAAACCAAAAAATCTTGATGCTCTACTACATCAAGCTAAATCTAGCACAATGAAGGCTACAAATTTTTATGATGATAAAATTTTATATATTATGTTGAATAGGTTGGAGAACATTAATGTTGAAGCCTAGACTTATTTTAACCAATGGATATGTGACAAGAAAAAAGTTGTAGTTGTTGAGGTTGCAAAGGATGTAGCCGAGGTAAGTTGTCTAAATTTTGTTTGTTCTCTTTAATTTTTGTATAACTAACTACTGACTTATTTTTTATTTTCTCTTTTGCAGGCCAATTTTGATAATTTAAAGAAACAGGTGAAAAGCCTACAAGTTTATCTAAAAATGGCAAAGGTAAACCTGCAAGCTACTATAAAAATGAAAGAAATATTATAAGTGAAAATTAGAGAGAACAATGGTTTCAAAAGGATCATAATACTACATGGTTTTGATCCTGATATTTTTCTTAAGCAAAAGGGTAAAGATCAATAGTACAAGTGGAAGGCTTGGTCATATCTGGAGCATTAGAAGTGTAAACTGTATGTTAGAGTATATTACATTATTTGATACATGCTAATATACCACATTGGGTACATATTTAGGTTAGGAGAGTGTCTTATATTAGAGTGTGAGTATTTACTTTATGCAATGTAATAAATGCACAAGTATTATTAGAGTGTGCAAAGTATTTTGGTAATGTAAATGTGCATAATAGTCCATGTGCACATGAGTCCATAGAGTAGGAATATGAAGAGTCTCAAGAAGAGTGAAGGCCAAGAGTACTCCATATGAAGAGTCACATTCCATTATATATATGTCTATGTGTGTGTGTGTGACATAATGTAGAGTGAGAGTGTGTGGAAGTATGGTGTATTGGAGATCTTTATTCTATATGAGAATACTATTTTTGTGAGAATTTATTAGTGGTTATTTTATGAGTTGTTGTAGAAGTTATTTATGAGTTTTATATGTTTAGAATATTTCCATTATCTTATATTTCATCCTGCAACTTTATTTTAGATCTTCTAGTTATTTTACTTTAAGTTTATAGCATCAAAAGCTAATAGTGGTATCAGAGCCACAAGGGAGATTGATAGGAGATAGGGAGAGCCACAAGAGATATTGAGAGGAGATAGGGAGATTTCATTTGTAAAATTTGAAAGTTGTAATTTGGCTAGAGTCTTTCCATAGAGTTGCAAAAAAACTCATGAAGACTAGGACTCAACATAGATTTATTTTCCACTAGTTTGAAGAACAACTAGTGAAGTTTATTGATTTCAGATTTCTAGAATTTTGGATATATTTGATTGTAGGGATTAGTTTTTGAGTTGTAGTAAGAGAGTAGATATTGAAGATTAAGGAGGCCCAAGAAAGAGTTCCCATTGAAGATTGAATATTGATGAGACCCAAGAAAGAGGTCCCCATAGAAGATAGAATATTGAGGAGACCCAAGAAAGAGGTCCCTATTCAAGATTGAAGGTTGTAGACTGGAGATTAAAGAAAGAAGGCTAGAGAAGCCCTATTGAAGAAGTGGCCATTGGAGAATATTTGAAGAAATTTTGGGGAAGAATATTGCAAGAAGAAGAAGCTCCTAAAAAGAGGTAATCACATCAAAATTGGGAAAATTATTGTCATTCAACAACAAGCCCAAAAATATTTGTGAAATTGATTCAAGGAGAATATTTTTGGTAAAGAGTTTACCAAATTTGAGAAAGTACTTTTGAAGATTTCAATATGTTTAGATTCATGAAGAAGAGGCTAGCAAAGAGGCCAAATTTGAAGGCAGTATTAAGCAAGAGCTGAGGAGAAAGAAGATAGAAGAGGCCACCAATTTGAGAAATTTGAAGACAACCATTAAGAATTTGAAGGCTGATTTGTGGAGGAGAAGATTGCTGATTTTCATGACAGAAGTTGAAGGGTCACAAGACAAAAAATTGAAGGTGACATAGAGCTACAAATTGGAGAAGATTTGGGTAGATTTTGAAGTGCCCTTGAATAACCAATTGAAGGAAGGCTTGACAACAAACTAAGGTAGCAAATTGGAGAAATTTTGGGCAGCATTAGAGGGAGATAGTAGAGCTATGATTTGAAGAATTTTAAGGCATATTTGAGAGAGCTTTGGATAACAAAGTGAAGGAATATTTTGTAGCAATTGAATATAAAAATTACAAAATTTTTGGACATCAAGAAGACAACAATTTAGGCAGTATTTTGAAGAGGATAATTAAAGCTACAAAATTTAAAATTTTTAGGCAGTAAGTTAAAAGCAAGAAAGCATATTTTTGGGTAGCATTGAAAGCTGCAAATTCCATAAATATTGGATAGTATTTGGAGAAGGAAATCATCTGCAAGTTTTTGGAGATTTGAGTAGAATTTTGAGAAGCTAAGGAGCTACAAATTTGAAGGTTTTTGGGTAGCAAGCTAAGGCTGCAAATTTGAATTTCTAGAATGACAAGTTTAAGTAGAAAGAAATGCAAAGAGGTAAGCTACAAAAGAAGACCAAAAAGGTTTGAAATTAGGTGCATAAAAGAGTATTTCATTTTTATGAAAAAGTTGATTTAATTCAAGTTTATTTAGCACCATATTTTTAGAGTTCAAATTAGGAAAAGAGAACTCTAAGTATATTATTTCCAAGCCAAGGAAGGAGACATCCTAGAACCTACAAAATATAACAACAAAAGAGAAGTTAGAGATTGCTTGGAATAGGAGTAATAAGGAGAAGAATTTATATAGTGAATGCTATTTTTTAGTAAGCCAACAAAGTGCAGTATTATTAAAGCAAAGGAGATCGAATAGTGCACAAGAGTAAGGTAGATTTAGAGTGTCTAAAGACACCAAAAGAAACACAGTAATAGCTACAAAAAATAGTGGTGAATAGGAGTGAGAAGAAGCCATCACCAAGAAAATGTGGAGGAGCCACCATGTTGGAAAGAAGAAGCCACCATTCAATTGAGAAAGAAGCCAAGGAGGTGCCACCATATTGAAGAAAAGCCACCCAAGTTGTGGTTGCACCACCGTGAGAGGAGAGGCCATTGGAAGAGCCACTACATTAGATGGAGGATATTGCAAAACCATTGGAAGAGCCACCACATTGCACAAAGGAGAACCTAGAAAGCCAAATGTCAAAGGAGAAGAGAGAACGTAGAAGGCCAAGCACTACAGTACATTAGAATACATTGAAAATAAGTGGAGCATTATCAAACATATTGCAAAGAAGAAGTGGAGCATTATTAAAATAAAGAGCACTCATTTGAGGAGATGTAAATTTTGTTTACGACTTGGTATTGCAAGGAATGTAATGCCCAGGATGTTACAAAATCATTGAATGTAACCTGCTAGAGTTTGAAAATATTTCCAGCCAAGTGTTATGGGAAGGATAACAACTTAGAGCGCCAAAGAATATTGTAGAAGAGGAAAAGTGTTTACATGCCACTTGGCACTTGAAATAGAAGAGCACCAAACATCTTTGAAAGGAGTCAAAGCATTTTGGAATCATCATTCATTGCATGGGCTGAAATTAGCACAAGGAGAGATCATTTGGAATGAAGTTTGGGTTGCAGAATCAAGAGAGCACCTTGCAACAAGGAAGACTGTTGACTATTCAACAATGAAGACATAGTATTTTGCCTAGAATAGTGTGCATCCATATTATTGAGGTAAATTCTCAAGTTTACTATTTGATTTATACAAAGGATTGGAGTAATAAGGAATATTTTATAATTTATGAAATATTGAAGTTGATTTATAAGTTTTTCACATTGATTGATTAATGCTATTGGAGATATAAGGTTTATGAATGAAAAACAAAGAATAGAAATTTTATTATTGCTATTTGAAAATATTTATGAAGAATT
The DNA here is from genome assembly GCA_028583015.1 of Wollemia nobilis. Lineage (NCBI taxonomy): Eukaryota > Viridiplantae > Streptophyta > Pinopsida > Araucariales > Araucariaceae > Wollemia > Wollemia nobilis. The sequence continues at coordinate 452,922 of JAQPPZ010001579.1, read as the reverse complement.
TGAAAATTGATTTGAAGATTTGAGAAATTATTTTGAAGTTTTGTAATTTGATTATTTGAGTTTGAGAAAGAATTTGAAATATTTGCAAATTGATAATTTTGGAGAAATAAGGAGTTCAACATCAAATTAGGAATACAAAACTTGCAAATATCATAGAATTTCTAAATTTCTTATTTGGGAGCTATAAGGATTTCAACATCAAATTAGATTTTGGGAAATTTAGAATTGAGAAATTATATTATTAAAATTTGGGAGACAAAAGGTATTCAACCTAGAGATTTGAAGAATAGAAATTATTGATTGTTATTCATATATTGGGAGAAATAAGGTATTTGTCTTGAAGAATAGAAATTGAATATTATATTAATATTATCATCCAAACATTAGAGAATATAAGGTATTCTACAAAATTTGAGATTTGAAGTTTCATAAAAAATAGTAGTTGATCATATACTCAAATTCAACTCAAAAGTTAGAAGTTGAAAAGATTTCATCAAAGTTGATTATTATATTCAAAATATTCAAGATTTGGAGATATAAGGTTATAACATAAAAGTTTTTATATTTCATCCAAACACTAGGGAGACATAAGGTAGTCAACCTCAAAGGTTTAGAGATTTGAAAATTTTATCATAATTGTCCTACATTTTTGAGACAAGGGAGTTACAAGGAAGCCTACTCTAGAGGAACTATGGAAGAACTTATTAAGTATACAATATTCAAGGAATCAAAATGGTTTAAATATATACTTGATTCAAGGGATAATAACAATATGAAAAGTGTGATTAGAAGAGAAGAACCAATATGAATTAGAAAGACTCTTGAGGAATCACACATTGATAGTTTAACAAGAACAAACTTTATAAAGACATATTTGACAATGTGATAGAAGAAATTGATAACAATTATACTAATAGAAATAATGAGAGTAAGCTCAAAAAATATTCTTTAAAGGTAGAATATGTTGGTAAAAAATATTTCTTGTAAACTTATGAAAGAAGAAAAGGTAGAATCACCTCAATAACTAAATAATGTAATATAGTGGGGTGTTAGAGTATATTACATTATTTGGTTCCTACTAATATACCACCTTAGATACATATTTATATTAGGATAATGTCTTAGATTAGAGTGTGAGTATTTACTTTATGCAATGTAATAAATGCACAAGTATTATTAGAGTGTGCAAAGTATTTTGGTAATGTAAATGTGCATAATAGTCCATGTGCACATGAGTCCATAGAGTAGGAAGATGAAGAGTCTCAAGAAGAGCGAAGACCAAGTTACTCCATATGAAGATTCACATTTCATTATATATATATATATATATATGTCTGTGTGTGTCTGAGAGACATAATGTAGAGTGAGAGTGTGTGGAAGTATGGTATATTGGAGATAGTTATTTTATATCAGAGTACTATTTTTGTGAGCATTTATTAGTGGCTATTTTATGAATTGTCGTAGAAGTTATTTATGAGTTTTATGTGATTAGAATATTTCCATTATCTTATATTTCATCTTGAAACTTGATTTTATATCTTCTGGTTATTTTGCTTTAAGTTTATAACATCAAAAGCTAACACTTGGTAGGAAGGACCTAGAGCACTGGAAGTGTAGAATTTAGAGGAAGGACCTAGAGCACTAGTGAAGAACACAATCTTATACTAAGAGGGGGGTGAACAATATAAGACCACTTTTTACTTTTTATTTACCAATCAATATTATGAAATATATCAATGGCAATACAAAAAGTAGTAATCAAAGCAATGCACAAATCACCACACACAATAGAGACATCAATTTAATGTGTTTCACCTAATTTGGGCTACTCCACGAAGAAAACTTTTCACTAAATTTTCTCAAAAAATATCTTGGGAAACATTTCCCTATTACAATGTTTATGGACCTCTATCCAAACGAGACACCAATCCCCTAATCAAGTTTGTGGATCTCTATCCATAGGAGAACTCCTTCTCCTCTGCTCTAGCTGGTGATCTTCTAGAAGAACTGCTACCTCCACTACACTAGCTTATGGATAACTATCCACTGAAGACTCCTGCCCTCACTTAGAAGACCTATCTTCACTACCCTAGCTAATGGACCTCTATCCACTGGATATTGTTGTCCTCTATACTCTGTCACCTCTAAATATTTCTCTTAGCTTTATCTCAAATCTACACTAAACATGGTCCTTCGGTCTAGCACTAATCTGCTCAATATCTATCCTCAAATATATACTAAACATAGTCCTTCGGTCTAGCACAATTCTGCTTAATATCTATCCTCAAATTTTGCACTAAACATAGTCCTTCGGTCTAGCACAAATCTGCTGAATCTCTGTCCTCAAATTTACACTAAATACAATCCTTCAATCTAGCACAAATCTGCTCAATCTCTATCCTCAAGCCTTAATACAAAGCTTGACACAATCACTAATCAACTTTGCTAGATCTGCCCCAAAACTTAACCCAAGGTTTGAAAAAATCAATCAATCAACTTTTCTCTCAAGTCTTCTCAAAGACTTATCTCAAATATGCATTGTAAGCTTCCACAAAAGCTCACACTAATATATCCACAAGTCCTCTCTAGAACTTATCCAATCTGCTCAACAAATCTTCACTAAGACTTACCTCAAATATGCTCAATTCTTCACTAAGACTTACCTCAAAACTGTATTGTAATATTTCACAAAATCTTACTTAACTCAACTCAATATTATCATAAAAAACTTCTTCAATCACTCAAACAAGCTTCACACAAAATCTTGTTCAATCTCATAGAAACATATAGATAATGGTTAGAGACTCAATATGCTTCACACTCACAACAATGCTCAATAACTTTCAATATCTTTCTCAAATCAATTTAGAATATAGAACAATTTATTTCACAGAACTTGAACTATCACTTCAAAACTTCCAATTGACTAGGCTCAATCAACTCCACTTAACCAATCACTCAATGAAACAATTCTTGCTTACAAACCCTAGTACAAACATATGAACACTCAATTATTTCTAACAATTCTTATCAAATAATATCACATAACAACAATACTCATGATCTTGCACAAACCCTAATCATGCATATGAAGGTTCATTCAATATTTCCAACAATGCTTATGAAACAAGGTTTTTATCATCAAATTTCACTCAAAAAAACCTTTAACAATCAAACTCAACAATGCTTATCAAACAACCCTTTTCACTCCAACTTAGCATTCACAACATCAACAATCACTCACAAGGAAGATGTGTCCATACCTTTTGTTTGATGAAGAATTGATCTCAAATCCTATCTCAATCACAATTACTCTCTTTGCCAATTTCAAAGGTTAGATGACAAAATATCACTCTAATACTCCCTCAAAATATTATACAATTACAAAATTAATTAAACTCAAATACACCTTATTACTCCTTTTTGAAGTTAGCATTCACCAAAAACATCTGAAAATAAATCTCTTATTATACCTTATAACTCCACTCTAAATAGCTCAATCAACCAAACAATTAAATAAAAAATAATTATTTAATTTTGTCAACCTTATATCTCCCTAAGCTCAAAAATACACCATTCAACCTTAGGAGCAAAAATAATTTATCATAAAAATTTGAGTACCTCTCAAAGTGCTCTCGATGAGATTCGATCCCACGTCACAGTGCCTCCAGTGCTTTAGCTGTGACTACCAAGCCGCATGAGCTAAGTGCTCACATGGAAGGTAAAAGTACCCATGGTGCTTTATATTCTATCTAGGCACCAAAGGCCAAAATACTTTGGCATCTTCGGTGCACAAAACAACCTCACGACCTTCCTTGCTATGAATCGAATGTGGTGCCTCGCGTTCTTAAAGCACTACCAATTATCGCTAGCCCACCTAGCTAGGTGGTCACAAGGCCTTCGTGCCTTGTGCCTTTTCTCCCTTTGCTACCTGCCAAAGAAGTCAAATGATGATTTATTCCCTTTCTTGCTCACTGAATATTGCACACACGATTTTCTTGGGGGATTAATTAAATTCAATCGTGGATGCTTTGAAGCCTCTTAGGCTTCGGGTATTTATACCCATGCCTTGAATTTTGTTGACATCGATGGAGGAGGTAATGTATGATGTCAGCACATTATTTTTGCCCTTATAACCCTAACCTTAGGGTTATTAAATTAAATTATAATTTAATTAATAATAAAATTATTATAATAAATTTAATCAAATTAAATTATAAATTAATTTATAATGAAATTATTAAAATTAATTTATAATTAATTTAATTTCTTTAGGTCTTACCATTAGACCTTTAATATTATAATATTATTTTTCTTGGGCCTTCTTATTTCTCCTATAGACCTTATCTAACATTCTTGAATATTATAATGGGATATATTATAATATTATTTCTCTTAGGTCTAAAAGCAATCTTTCTCTTGCACTGATTACTGAAAACTGACACTTGACATCCTCTTGCACTGCTCACTGAAACTGACTCTTGACATTAATGACAACAAATATTGCTCATATTTCCAACAATCCGCCCCCTTTGTCATTGATGTAACCCCATTTTATTTTTACCATTCCTTTTACCTTTTCCTTGTTTTGCTCCTTCTGAGAAACTACTCCCCCTGACTGAATGCTCTTCCCCTAACTCAAATCTCTTCCCATTTGTCATTAATGGCAAAGGGTCACCTTTGGGGCTCGTGTCTAAGAATGAGAATCTTAGCTTAGCCCCTCCCCCACCTCATATTGAGGTGGTTAATTTTGGGATGAGAGTATTTCTACTCCTAGCATGCACTGATATTTACCTTTGTCCACTTTCCTCCTCATCTGATCCTTCTAATTCCTCTGACTATTCCTATTCTTGATTGTCTCTAGAATTTTGCTCTACACCGCTTTGTCGTATGTCTATAATTATTGCACTTATAACACTTAATGTTGTTATTCCTTCGAGGTGCAAATTTCTTGGGATTTCTCCTGGTGAACCCATATCTATTCCTATCATGAACCCTGCAATTCACTGCCTTGTGACAAAATTGATTACAAGAGTAGCAATACCCTTGAAAAAGCTATCTATTTTTGAAACTCCCATATCTTATGTTCCATGTGTCCTGCACTGTATAGCTTTGTGCTCAAACCTATGATATGAGAAGCATTGTCCATTAACACTACCTTGCCTTGATATCATTGGTCTCTTAGTCACTTCTACCCTATGTTGTTTCCTGTTCCATCTATTCCTCATTTTTCCATTGTTCCTTTCCTTGTTAAACTTTCTATTGTCCAACTCATCCTCAGAAGTCTCACTCTCTCTTACACTATCTTATTATGAAGTTTCTTCTTCTTTAGAAATTGAGATTGACTCCTCTCCTCATTTTATTTGTACCTGTTCAAAACCAAGTCCTGTTTTGTTTAACAAAGATATTTGTACTTTGATAATCTTATCCAAGTTCTTTGAGCTTCTTCCAAACCTGTGTAATTTATCCTTAGACTCTTTTAATTCCTTCCTTAGTAAAGCTACCTCATTCTATAACCTTTCACATTCTAAAACCTTTGCTTCCAACTTCTCTTTGAATATCTTTGTCTTAGCTATTGAGTTGGTTAGATCCTCTATAAGCTTTCCTTTCTCTTCATCACATTCTTAAAATTTAAGCTTGAGTTTTGAGTTTTGCTTTCTTACCTCCCTTAATGCATCAAGGGCATGAATAAGCTCACCATCAAGATCAACTTCTCCTTTCTCTAATTCTTCCTCTATTTGTTTACCTTTGAAAACATCTTCGTTATTTTTTGACTTTTTACTACTAGAAGCACTTCCTTCTTCTTCTATTTCCATAAGAAGATTCTCTTCTGGTACTTCAAGTGTATCTTCATATTCATCATCACTGAAACTGAAACCATTCCTTGTACAACTATCTTCAAGATGACCAAATTTACCACATCTAAAACACTTGAGGATTATTGGTGACCTTTTCCTAACCACTTATTTTTCTTTTACCAAAAATAGAACTTCATATTTATCATTATTTGAGGAACTATCATCACTATCACTTGAGATATTATCTACCATGTCTGCATAGAAACTCTTCTTATACCTTAGGAAGAACTTCTTTCCTTGTGTACTTTGTCCATCCCTATTTTTCTTTTAGTACCTGTGCTTTCCTGCATCTTTGTTCTTATGATCCTATTTCTCATCACCACTGCTATTTCCAGCTTCTGGACAATCAGATGCATAGTGACTATATTTTCCATATTTAAGAACTAATGTTTTCCTCATACTTCATTTTTAGTCTTCAAATATTCCTTTGAGATTTTTCAACTTTACCTTTTTGACATTTTTATCTCCTTCATATATGCCTTGCAATTTATCCCAAATTTCCTTCGTTGATTTGTAGTGCATAACATTTATAAACTCTTTTTTATGCAAACCTCTCAAAATTGCATTCCTTTATTTTGAATTGTAATGATGTAGAAGCTTACAATATTTATCTATAGGTGGAGTAGCTAGTGGTGTGTATCCATTTTCAACTGCTTCCCATATTTCATTTCCAAGTGCCATAAGGTGAATATTCATTCTCATACTCCAAAATATATAATCACTCCCATCAAACACTGGTGCTGAATTATCTAAGGCTCCACTATTAGAATCCATCTATGTTCTTGTGAGATTTTACTTAAAGTTATTAAACTCTTCTGAAGGAACCCACTCTAATACTAATTGAAGAACACAAGCTTATACTGAGAGGGGGGGTGAACAGTATAAGACCACTTTTTAATTTTTCTCTCCCAATAAATATTATGCAATATATCAATGATAATATCAACAACAGTAATAAAAGTAATGCATAAATCACCATACACAATAGAGACACCAATTTAATGTGGTTCACCCAATATGGGCTACTCCACAGAGAAAACCTTTCACTAAAATTTTCTCAACAAATCTCTTGGGAAACCTTTCTCTATTACAATATTTATGGACCTCTATCCAAAGGAGACACCAATCCCATAATCAAGTTCATGGATATCTATCCATAGAAGAACTCTTTCTCATTAGCTCTAGCTTGTGATCTTCTAGAATAACTGCTGCCTCCACTACACTGGATAATGGATCTCTATCTAATGAAGACTCCTATCCCCACTCAGAAGACCTATCCTCACTATCCTAGCTAAACATAGTCCTTCGGTCTATCATAAATCTACTCAATATCTATCCTCAAATCTGCACTAAACACAATTCTTCAATCTAGCACAAATCTACTCAATCTCTATCCTCAAGCCTTAATACAAAGCTTGAATCAATCACAAATCAACTCTGCTAGATCTACCCCAAACCTTAACCCAAGGTTTGAACAAATAAATCAATCAACTCTGCTCTCAAGTCTTCTCAAATACTTGTCTCAAATATGCATTGTAAGCTTCCACAAAAGCTCACACTAATATGTCCACAAGTTCTCTCTAGAACTTGTCCAATATGCTCAACAAGTCTTCACTAAGACTTACCTCAAATCTGCTCAAAAAGTATTCACTAAGACTTACCTCAAAATTTTATTGTAAGCTTCCACAAAATATTACTTAACTCAACTCAATATTATCATAGAGAACTTCTTCAATCACTCAAACAAGCTTCACACATAATATTATTCAATTTCACAGAAACATATAGAAAACGGTTAGAAACTCAATATGCTTCACATTCACAACAATGGTCAATCACTTTTAATCTCTTTCTCAAATAAATTCAGAATATAGAACAATTTATTTCATAGAACTTGAACTATCACTTCAACACTTCCAATTGAATAGGCTCAATCAACTCCACTTAACCAATCACTCAATAAAGCACTTCTTGCTTACAAAACCTAGTCCAAGCATATGAACACTCACTCAATTATTTCCAAAAATGCTTATCAAAAAATCTCACATAACAATGATACTCATGATCTTGCACAAACCCTAATCATGCATATGAAGGTTCATTCAATGTTTCCAACAATGCTTATCAAACAAGGTTTTTATCATCAAATTTCACTCAGAAAAATATTTAACAATAAAACTCAACAATGCTTATCAAACAACCATTTTCACTCCAACTTTAGCATTCACAACATTAATAATCACTCACAAGGAAGATGTACCCATACCTTTTGTTTGATGAATAATTGATCTCAAATCCTGTCTCAATCACAATTGCTCTATTTGCCAATTTCAAAGGTTAGATGACAAAATATCACTTCAACACTCCCTAAAAATATTTTACAATTACAAAAATAATTAAACTCAAATACACCTTATTACTCCTTGAAATCAGAATTCACCAAAAAATCTAAAAATAAATCTCTTCTTACACCTTATAACTCCACTCTAAATAGCTCAATCCACCAAACAATTAAATAACAATTATTTAATTTCATCAACCTTATATCTACCTAAGCTCAAAAATACACCATACAACCTTAGGAGAAAACACATTTTATAATAAAAATTTTAGTACCTCTCAAAGTGCTCCCGATGGGATTTGATCCCACGTCACAGTGCCTCTAGTGCTTTAGCCACAACTGCAAAGTTGCATGAGCTAAGCGCTCACGTGGAAGGTAAAAGCACCCATGGTGCTTTGTCTTCTACCTAGGCACCAAAGGTCAAAAGGCTTTGGCATCTTCATGCACAAAAAAACCTCATGACCTTCCCTGTCGCAAATCGAATGTAGTACCTCACGTTCCTAAAATTATTCCAATTACCGCTAGCCCACATGGCTAGGTGGTGACAAGGCTTTTGTGCCTTGTGCCTTTTCTCCCTTCGCTACCTTCCAAAGAAGTCAAATGATGGACTTCTTCCCTCTCTTGCTCATCGAATATTGCACACATGATTTGCTTAAGGGATTAATTAAATTCAATCATGGATGCTTTGAAGCCTCTTAGGCTTCGGGTATTTATACCCATGCCTTGAAGTTTGTTGACATCGACCGAGGAGGTAATGTATGACGTCAACACATTGTTTTTGCCCTTATAACCCTAACCTTAGGGTTATTAAATTAAATTATAATTTAATTAATAATAAAATTATTATAATTAATTTAATAACTATAAAGTAAATAAAATAAAATTATAAAATAATTTATAATGAAATTATTAAAATTAATTTATAATTAATTTAATATCTTTAGGTCTTACCATTATACCTTTAATATTATAATAAAATATTTTAATATTATTTTTTTTGGGCCTTATTATTTCTCCTGTAGACCTTATCTGACCTTCTTGAATATTATAATGGGAGATATTATAATATTATTTCCCTTATATCTAGAAGCAATCTTTCTCTTGCATTGATTACTAAAACTAACTCTTGACATCCTTCCTCTTGCACTGCTCATTGAAACTAACTCTTGACGTCAATGACAACAAATATTGCTCATATTTCCCACAACTAGACGTGTAGACTTTAGAGGAAGGACCTGGAGCATTGGAAGTGCAGACTGTAGAGGAAACACAAAATGGAAAATAATCCAAACTCATGGAGAGCCCGAAACTACCTTAGACCCCCAATCTCAAGAATGAAAAAGTGAACACAGTTCACTTGTTGACTACAAATTTTGTTGTATTGCAGTCAACAATTTTGTACAATGCAATGATATCTTTTTCAATTAATAAAAAAACATTTTCATAACTTGAGTATTATACTATTTCCATGTATATTCTTGTGCTTTTTTACAATTTATGATAATTCAATTATGTTTGAACTCAGTTTGGCCATATAGTGCTTTCTAAACTACATACAACACTTTCTATAAAAAAATATTTACAAAGGATACATGCATGCATGGGTTTAAATTTATTCAAAGCCAAAGCATAAAACATAAAATTTTATCAACATAGACAGTTAATACAATAACAAAGCTATGATATAAAAAATAAAATTTTATCAGTGAAGATAGTTAATAAAATAACAAGGCTATGATATAAAACATAACATTTTATTAAACCAGAAAGCCAATTTTGATATCCTTGTAGAAAAAAATGATAACAAATACCATTAAATATATCAATTTTGTTAAATCTTGGAAATTTTACAATGGAGGAAGCTGAAACAAACACTTCTCAACTTGTCCAAAATCACTTGTAAGCATATCAGATCTCTGTGTCTCCACAATATGATCACTGCAAGTGTCATTATCCTCATTATCATGAATATTAGTGATACCTCTTTTGTCTGCTAGGGATTTCTAATATGCCAAAGCTCTGTCATAGGGATACTTATCCAGCTCATACGATGACACATATATTCTCAAACAATTTTCCAAATTTTTGTCCAACCTATTATGAACTTTAGATTTCACAAAAGATAGTGCACTAAAAACCCTTTCATCTTCCACAGATCCCAAAATCATTGTTTGACATAATTCATATAAACAAAAATATTCACTGATCGTATCTTGTAAGACACTACTTGGATACAATTTTTTCCATAAACATGTAATGGAACTAGGCTCATGAGGGTTACTCAAACGTGACATTTGACCAACCATTGTCAATCCAAAATGGGTTGATTGTTGTCTCAAAATTTCTTTGTTGAGAATACCATTGATTTCAATACCATTGACTTCCACACTTTTAGTGAAATGTTTCACAAGAGTGCCCATATATCTTATAAACAACTCACTTGTAGTATTGTAGTCAAGACAAGGATTCTAGAACATGGGGTTAACCACACCCATCACCTCAAGCAACTCATCTCTTTGAAAATGATCTCTTATTTCCCTTGTCAATGATTCTGCTATTTTTATCAATTTAATCTTAGTATTGTGTAAAACTACATCAAATCCATTGTGTGTTATGGGCATTTGTTCAACATCCTCTGTAACTATATGTGACCACTTTTCAAAATAATATAAAGGTATCATCTTTCCATGAACAATAATACAAATATGATCATTGATGTTGAACTTCAAAAAGCTTTTTGGATCATTGATGTTAGTTAAAGTTTTCCAACTATCAAACAAAGGATCTATAAAATTTTCTCTAGACAAGTATATCTTATCAATATGCATACATATTTGTTTTCTCATCCTGATGAAATTGACAATATAAATAGATCTTTCTTGTGCAAGTTTAATCAAAGTATTCATTTCTTGCAACAATGGAAGAATACCACATAATGTGAGAAGTGTTTCCAAGTCAGTCATATGGTATAACAAATATTTTACCTTATCAACAACCCTACGATTTGCATACATAAACCCTGCTAAGGATTGATATTCTATAAAAATTCTATATGTAGGATGAAATAGTGAAATCCACCTGGTATCTACATATTTTAACAATTTTTTGCCTTTAGTAACACCTAGTGAAAACTATTGAAACTTTGCAAACCTTTTTGGACTGCACGAAAAGTAAGCATGTATTTCACGGATGAGTTCTTCCACTCTCACAACATTTTCAAATGTGCTCACAATTTTATATGCAAGATTCATTCTATGAGCCATGCAATGAATGAGAATCAAATATGGGGTAATTGATGTCTGAAGTCAAACACAAAGACCATTCCTGTGTCCTTGCATTGTAGCAACACCATCAACTCCAACACAAATTAACTTTGTGGCTATTTTTGTATCATCCATTCCCGCAATATCCTTTAAACTAGTTACAACAACATTGTAAATATTTTTTGCATTACAATTTTCCACCATCTTATGTAGTGCTAGTAAATGAGGTTGCCTTAAATGATTTTGGAATGTGTAAACATGCATGCAAATCCAAGATGTGTTGTCAATAATCGTTACCTCATCAATTGAAAGTGAAATGAATTTGGCATGTTTTACATTCTCTCTCAGGTCCTCCTCAACCAATGATAGACATTTTACCATTTTCCAACCACTTTGATCTGACCAATGGGAACTAGGAAGGTTCTGCACATCAACTAGTTGAAATAGGTGCTTATAATCAATAAAATCAGACATGGGTCTACCCTTTTTAAGAATACTATATACAACAACAAACTACAAAATTTTTGAAGCTAATGTGGTCTTATGAATTTTTTGAAATTGGGCTTGGATTGTTCCACCCTTCTCAACAAGAGTTTGTTGTTGTTTCATTTATTTTTCATATTCCTATGCATATCTGACATGCATGCATTCTGATGCATCCTTCCACCTAATTATTTTCTTAATTGTTCCATCACTTTCTTTTACTATCAAATAAACTTTCCCATAATGTTTTTCTATTGTATCTAATTTAAGTTGCATCTTATGATCCTTTCCTAGTTTCCAACTACAAATTACACATCTACATTCTGTTGGTATGTCATTGTTGTTCTTTGGATAGATTGGCTCAATAAAGGGATATGTTGATGACCATTCAAGCTGAAATGTCCTTCCAATAGTCCACTTGGTTAACTTTCTATGTTTAGGTTTCTGACTAGAAGATTCCCTAGAAGTCTGCATTTTACTTGAATGATCATTTTCTTTTTCGGTTGGTGTGTCTGTATGAGGCATCTCGTCAAGTGGTTGTTGAATGTCATTGTTAAGAAAATTTTTATGTGGAGGCATCTCATCCTCAAGAATATCTTCAAGTGGAGGTATATCAGGGTCAATAGTGTTTTCTGCATACAATGGTGTTCTATATCATTTTTGATGTAAAAAGACATTATTTTAAAGAATTAACAAAATATATTTTTACAAGCATTAAAAAAGAGGTAGATAAACACGCCACTTGGCCAAAGCCATAAACAAAAAACCACCATTTTTTGATGAAGAAAGGCTTTATATTTAAGAATAACAGAATACAAAAATTAACCGTTTAGTTGGTAGAATGCAAAAATTAACCGTTTAGTTGTTAAAAGGTGTTTGTACCTTGAATTTGTGCAGATGTGGATGCCTCACTATATTTTGATATATGTTTAAAATATTTTAGGATACTCTTTTTACTAGAAGATTGGCCTCCCTTCTTTCCATCACCAGTAGGTGCCATTGTACCTGTAAAGAAAATTTTTTTGATGTTAGGAAATGAATATGAAGTTGAACAAAATTGAGAAAATTCTACAACCGGTAGAAGGAAATTCTTGCACCACTTAGTCATTATCATGATTTTTGCAACCATACTTCCCTCAATAATTGTTTCCATATTTACTCAAGGGTTAGGGAACCATTACTATTATCCATTACTTCCTTTAAGAAAACAAAAATAACTCTTATGCATTTATTTTTTTTACAAAACAAAATAAGTAGCAAGTAATAAATTTCTACATTATGCATTTCTACATAATTTGATTCCATAATATAAGTAGCAAGTAATAATTCTTAGAAATCCAATCATAAAATTAAAAGCATAAATTTAAAGACTTCCTTCAAAGAAACCAAGGTTAAACTATCATGCCATTAAGCATCTATGAGGATGAACCTACGCTGCCCTCTATAATGACCTCTACCTACGTGCTCAAGGAACAACAACAAAATAATGCAATGCTATGAAAACTTACTCTAACACACATGAAGCAGGCTCTAACAACAAGAAATACTCCTAAAACACTACAAGATGACATGGATACTTGGATCTCACAGTTGCAGATAGTGCATCTATGCTACCTATGAAACTGAAGGAACAAGCTTTGGATAACAAAATAATGAAAGAAGACAACAATCCAAGATAACATTCCAAACCCAACACTAATGGAAGACCTTGCACTCCACCAAGGCTAACCTTCACTCAATTCTAAAGAAACCTTGACGTCTAATGTCATTGTGACTACCATAGTCTACAAACTAAAATAATAGTTCTATAGCTCAATTCTAAAGAAACTCTATAGTAGCACACCAACAAAGGTTACAAAACAAGTAACAAGGCTACAACAACAAGTAGGCATAAAGTAAAAGCTATTGCTAGAGATGATCCAAAGCAAAACAACAACCATACTCAGATGTTTGGAAGCTTACACTTTATCTATTGTCACAATCGTCATACCTTTTTGCAATCAATCGTTACAATCCTCTGCAATCAAGTGTTTCATTGTTGATAAATAGTCTTCTACAACCAATCGTCACCTTGTCACGCTTCTCTACAATCAATCGATAAATCTATTGATTAATAGTCCTCTACAATCGATCAAATATTTTATTGATAGATAATCTTCTACAATCGATCATCACCCTATCATGCTTCTTTGTAATCGATCGATAAATCTATCGATTGAAAGTCCTCTGCAATAGATCATTTTTTTATCGATAGACAATCTTCTACAAACGATCATTACCATGTCAAGCTTCTCTGCAATTGATCAAAAAATCTATTGATTGACAATACCCTACAACCGATTGAATTTTTTGTCGATAGACAATTCTCTGTAACTGATTGTGTTTGGTTTTTTTGGTTGCTTTAGGGAATGTTTATCTATTGTAGGGTTTTCATTGCTTTAGGTCTATTTTTGAGGAGTTTGAATGTTTTAGATGTATGTTTATCGTTGTCATGTTAGGTATATATATTGGTGGTATAAGAGGTAAATTTGGTAGGATAAATAAAAGTTTTTATAATTTCAAGGTGAAAAAGGTCCACGATTTAGGTGGGAGTGTTGGTGATTTAAAATAAAAATGGTGAAATTATTTTCAACGTGGGGTGAGCCGACCCCAAAAAAATTTTGGACCTAAAATTTTTTGGTGAATGGGCCCCCGTCAAGGGTCCCCATATTCACCAATTTCCAATTTCAAAAATCCTAATATTCGTGAATTAATGATGATTCATCACTATATATAACATTGATATAAATACACTTGTGCACACTTACATATAAGGAAATTGTGCACACAGACTCACATTACACTCACACACTTGATCACATGACACTTGTCCATTTCCTACACACACATTTACATAATACTTGTGCATTTCCTACACATACACACATAATACTTATGCATCTTCTGCACATTACAACATTACATAAAATATTACTCACACTCTAAACTAAGATTTCACTTCTAATCTAATATTTACAAGATGTACCATGAAGGTACCATAAGGGTACGTCAACATGTACCAAATTATTGGAAACTGAATCATTACCTTGCTCTTCATATTCATGGAAGTTATATAAGATTTACATAAACTCCGTTGAGGCAGTTTGAATCAAGCTGGGCAGTTTCTAAACTGAAGAAAGAAAACTACTTACCCCTCCTATAATGTTGTTAACGGAATTAATGTAATATATGATATAATAAATATTCTAACATCCCCCCTTATTACATTAATGTTGACTACACATAGCATTGCGGAACAATTCAAATTTGACTCGAGCAAGCGCTTTGGTGAAGATGTCCGCTATTTGCTCATCTGTGGGAATGTAGTGGAGCCGGATATGATGCTTTGGAATCTCATCTCGAATGAAATGACACCTAGTGTCAATGTGTTTGGTGCGATCATGAAAGATAGGATTCTTGACAAGATTCATAACACCTTGATTGTCGCAAAATAAATGTAAAGGAAGTTTCTTTGGAAGGCCCATATTTGTGAGGATGCGACGTAACCATATGATCTCGCAGATTGCTCCACTAGCTGCTCGATATTCTGCCTCAGTAGAAGAGATAGCAACAACATGTTGCTTCTTGCTATGCCAAGAGACAAGACCAGATCCAAGGTGAAAAATATAACCTGCAGTTGATTTTCGGTCATCTATGGATCCAAGCATAATCAGAGTCCGTGTACCCTTGAAGATAGAACTTGTTGTTCTTTTTGTATTCCAGCCCGATAGAAGTCGTACCACTGACATAGTGAAGAACTCTTTTTGTTGCTTTCCAGTGGCTAACTTTAGGATCTTGCATGAATCGTGAAAGATAACCCACAACAAAACTAAGATCTGGCCTGGTGTTTGTGAGATAGATGAGACTCCCAATCAGCTGACGATAGAGAGTACTATCTATTTTAGGAGATTCATCGAATCGGGATAACTTAAGTCCTGCTTCCATTGGAGTAGCTTTGGGCTTGCAATCAATCATCCGATACTTATCAATTAGAGTCTTGGCATATTTCTTTTGAGTAACTTGTATGCAATGCTTGTATTGAGTTACTTCTAGACCAAGACAATAGTGGAGAAGTCCAAGATCTGTCATTTCAAAAGAGGTATTGAGATCTTTCTTAACTATTTTTATCATACTCTCTGAACTGCCTGTTATGATCAGATCATCCACATATAGTACTAGAATTACTATGTTAGAACCATTGTTCTTGATATATAGATTAGAATCTGCAGGACTTCTTCTAAACCCATGTTGCACTAGGTGACTGTCAATTTTGATATACCAAGCTCGAGGAGCTTGTTTAAGTCCATATAGAGATTTGATCAGCTTACAGACTTTCTGTTCTTGCCCTTGAACTACAAAACCTTCAGGTTGAGTCATATAGACTTCTTCTTGTAGGTCACCATTTAAGAAAGCACTCTTTACATCCATCTGATGTAGCTGCCAACCAAATTGAGCTGCCATTGCACACATAACTCGAATAGTGGTCATTTTAGCAGTAGGAGCAAATGTCTCTTCATAGTCTATGCCTTCTCTTTGTGCATAGCCCTTTGCAACAAGTCGGGCTTTATATTTATCTATTGCACCATTTGCCTTATATTTGATCTTGAATACCCATTTGCAACCAATGGGTTTCTTTCCTGAAGGCAAATGTACTAACTTCCAAGTTTGATTTTTTAGTAGAGATGTATGTTCTGCATCCATAGCAGTTTTCCATTGATCTTTACTGAGTGCATCTGAGACTGATGTGGGTTCTTTTTCATCTAGTATTGTCAGATAGACCTTTTCATCTTCCATATCTATATCCTCATCTTCTTCTATATTCACGGATAAATCATCAAAATGTTGACAAAGGTCATCAACATCTGTTATCGATGTTGCATCATCTGCTCTTTTGTGTTGAGTCATACTGCGAGTAGCAGGTCGATCTAGAGTTAGATCTGGAAGTGATGTCAATTTTGAATCTTGCAATGTACTAGTATACCATTTAGGAACCTTCTTCTGAGGAGGTGCTGCTTCTTTCTTAGGTTCATCTTCCTTAAGGTATACAAGTGTGTTATTTGATGTGAAAGTTTCATCAAATACTACATCTCTGCTGATGTGGGTTTTCTTGGTTATAGGATCAATCAACCGATATCCTTTTGAATACTCATCATAACCAAGAAATATACATTGTTGAGTTTTCTCATCTAGTTTCCTTCTTTTCTGTTTAGGAATATGCATAAAATCTTGGCATCCAAAAACTTTTAGATGAGAAATTGAGGGTTTCTTACCACTCCAGGCTTCTTGTGGAGTTTTTCCTTGTAGAGCCCTTGTAGGTGCTCTATTTAGTAGGTAAGATGTTGTGTTTACTGCTTCTGGCCAGTATTGTTTTTCTAAGTTTGCTCCTTTTAACATACACCGACTCATTTCTACTATGGAGCGATTTTTTCTTTCTGCAACTCCATTTTGCTGCGGTGTATATGCTGTAGTGAGTTGTCTCTTAATCCCATGTTTTTCCAAAAATGCTGAAAATTCCTTGGAAGTGTATTCCCCCCCTCGATCTGAGCGGAGGGTTTTGATGGAACAGCTTGTTTCCTTCTCAACTTGTCTCTTGAACTGACGAAAGTAGAGAAGAGCTTCTGACTTGAGTGCAAGGAAGAAGACCCATATTTTTTGGGAGTAGTCATCAAAAAATAGCTGAAAATACCTCTTTCCACCATGACTGGATGGGAAAGGACCGCACAGATCTGCGTGGATTAACTCCAAGGGTTTCTTAGAGCGAGAAGAACTAGTCTCAAATGGAACTCGATGTTGTTTCCCTGCTAGACAATCTGAGCATACTGGGAGAACGGAGGAAAGCTGAGGAAGCCCTTTGACCATGTCATATTTGCTTAGTTCGAGTAAATACCCGAAACTGAGGTGCCCGTATCTTTTATGCCATAAGGAAGTAGCTGCTGTGGTAGTGGCAATGAGGGCAATATGGGATGTAGAAACTGTATCCAAGATGAATAATCCATGTTTGTAGGAGCCAGTGGCAATGTGTTGACCTTGGTGACTGATGAAACATCTCTTTTTTTCATTTTCAACTTGAAAAACAACATCCATATTTCTATCTAGCATCTGTGGAACAGATAATAGATTGTTGGCAAGACCAGGAACATAGAGAACTTTCTCTATGGCACAGTCTCCATCAGGGAGAGTGACTGTAACATCCCCTTCACCTTGTACTTGATAGACCTGATTGTCTGCAATAGTGACAGGCTTGCCTTCTCTTGCGTGAAAGGTGTGAAACCAGGACTTGTTCCCAGTCATATGCTTGCTTGCTCCAGAATCAATATACCATACAACATCTGATTTGGAAGAGGCAGTATGGGTCATGAGCACCTTGTGTGCTCTTTCGGAGTCATTATCTGAAGATGAATTAGAATTATCTGAATGGGAATCTGCATAAGCAACATGACCCTTTTGTTGGTTGCGATGCTGGGGATATTTTTGCTTCCCCTTGCCTTTCTTATGTTGTGAGGGATCATTTTGTTGTTTGTTTTTGAACCAACACCGGTTGGTATCATGATTGTTCATATCACAGATCTTGCAATATTTATCTCGTTGGAGATTGGGCTTGCTTTTGCCTTTGGAAGAAGACCCTCCCTTCTGCAACTGTCCTGTCTTGGAACCCTTTTGATGAGAGGAAAGAGCAGTGGCAGGTTCCTCATCTTTCTGTACTTGATTGGCTTCTTCAGTTTGAAGCAAATTAACCAATTCAACAAAAGTTAATGTTCTGCCAGAAACATTGAGTGAAGTAATAAAACTTTTGTAAGATGGTGGTAGTGCCCTCAAAATAACAGATGTCAAAATATCATCCGTGATGGGTTTGCCCATAGCATTGAGTTTAGCTTTCAATTCTGCCACTTTGCAGAGAAACAATTCAACAGTTTCCCCTGAATTCATAGTGAGATTGTGAAGCTGGGTTTGTAGGTGAAGAATAGTGGAATTATTCTTCCCTTCATACACAGTAATCAATGCTGCCCAAGCATCTTTACTGGTTGTGGCATCACAAATATGAGGTTGGACCTCATCTGTTATGGCAAGTAACAAAAACATAAGGCCCTTCCTGTCCTGATCATCAAATGTATCTTGATCTGTCCCTCTTGTGGTGGGACGAGAGGTAGTGCCACTGACAACATCCCATAATTTTTTGACTTGAAGAATGGCTTTCATTTTATGCTTCCATGGCACAAAATTGGTGCCTTTGAGCAATTGGGCATCTGAAAGATACTTGTGCACTGTAGCCATTGTTTAGGGTTCCTTATAGCACCAAACGGTCCCCTTTTCGATATACCGTTGCCAGGCCAGTTATACCTGAACTGAAGCAAAATAATACCCGCCCTTACGTGAGGGAGACTATAGGTATTATGAAGATCAGAACGGTACGTGGAACATAGGCAGTACTGAAAAGGATTGCTTTGTTGATGGCACCTACCTTAGAAAGACAGGAATCCGCATGCGTGGGGCGTAACTTCCCCTAAACACTTTGGAGTCCAGGACTTTCGTCAGGATTTACGCCTAAACACAATAGCAATAGGAGTAAAAAATTCACTCAAAGAGATGTTAATGACACCTGCCTGAGAATCTTCGGAAGAAGAATAATCAGTTGGAGGTAATTAAGTCAAAAAACAAAACTAGGAGAAAATTAGTGTTGATGATCAATGTGTGCAAAGAGATAACTGCTTTTGAAGAACCTGTGCAACATGTGCTGAGAGAAGTAGTGGATGCGTTGATGTAGATGTTTTTTTTAATTGCAGAAAAAAAATGCAATAATCAAACAAGCATGCTCACAAAATGCTTCTCACATAGGTGTCGGGTTCAACCGAAAATGCACCCAAATTTGACAAAAGAAGGTGTCGAGTAAAATCGAAAATGCACCTTTGAGGGCAAAATAGAGTATAATGCCTTTGAACAATTGCTTTTGAAAGAAAAAATAAGCAATTTACATGTCTTAAAAAAAATAATGACAAGCTCGACGAGGCGTCAACAAGACTCTCGGGGCATCAAAATGCCCTCCTTGGGCGTCACCGGGCCCTCGAGGTGTCAACAGAATCGATGGGGCATCATTTTGGCAGCAACTCGAAAGGGTTTGATTGTCAATGTTTTTTTTTTTATAATATATACCCCCGCTTGCCCTTGCTTTGCTCCAAATTCACGCAAACAACCCACGGCTCCTACGGGCTTCAAACGGAGTTACGTTACACCTGTGGCGGCCCGAAAACCCTAGGGCGACGAGGTGCCACGTGGCCGCGTCGTAATCTTCAAATGGCACCGACCGCACATTAAACTGCGCTTAAGGGGGCGATATCGTCTGTCATCGCACCATTAACACTCACAGACTGCGCTTAAGGGGGCGATATCGTCTGCGCACCATTAACACTCACAGACTGCGCTTAAGGGGGCGATATCGTGCGTTTAGAGGGGGACGAAACTGATAGAGACGGTCGTGGCCGCGTCGTAATCTGCAAATGGCACCGGATCTGTCGCCGCACCATGAACATTCACAGACTGCGCTTAGAAGAGGACGAAACGGAGCCGCTGGCTTTGAAGCCGTGGCCGGTTTTGTAGCAGGAGCAGCAGGGGCCTTGGCAGGCTTCTTGGCTGCCTTGGACTTGGCAGATTTGGCAGCCGCCGCACCCTCGTCGCTGCCGGTTTTTTTTTTAATTTCATCGTCGGAGCCGCTGGCTTTGAAGCCGTGGCCGGTTTTGCGGCAGGAGCAGCAGGGGCCTTGACAGGCTTCTTGGGCTTAGAGGCGGATTCGACCGAATTCTGGCAATGAAAAAATGAAAAACGATGGCAATGAGCAATCTGCTCCTCTTTGATGGCACCGCTTCCTCTACGAAAAATTCATGTTGCACTCTGCAATCCGGCAAGCGTCGAAAAGATCAGATTCACCGCCAGCTTCCTCAGATTTGAGTTGAGCCGACCCGGGAATCGAAGACAACAGGTCTCCCTGCAAATGGTTGCAGGTCTTTCTCTTCGCCTGATTTCTTGAAACACGGCCGGATTTGAGACTGCATGAACCGCTCGGGGTTCTGGTGAGAATCCGGGGTTTTGCTGGCCACCGAAACTGCCGTTGTTGATATTACCGGCAATGAAGACAACGGCAATGCAAGCTCCTCCACGCTATTCAGATTGCAGTCTTCAGCGTGAATGCATCGTCTGGTAATGGAGTGAATCTAGTAATGGAGTGCCTGCCTGAATAGCACATTGCCCATAAAAATTCATAGCCCAAAAATCATTCAATGCTCTGATGCCATATTGGAAACTGAATCATTACCTTGCTCTTCATATTCATGGAAGTTATATAAGATTTACATAAACTCCGTTGAGGCAGTTTGAATTAAGCTGGGCAGTTTCTAAACTGAAGAAAGAAAACTACTTACCCCTCCTATAATGCTGTTAACGGAATTAATGTAATATATGATATAATAAATATTCTAACACAAATAATGTAATATTCTACAATAAAATCTTACCTACCCTAGAGGTTTGAGCACTTATGCTGATGTTATCTTTGAAAAACCTTTAGAGTGATTGCTTTGGACTTTTTCCTTATTGATACTTTTGAGCACTTATGCTGATGTCACCTTGGAAAAATCCCAACTAGTGATTACCCCAAACTTTTTCCTAGTTGGGACTTTTGAGCACTTATGCTGATGTGATTTCTAAAAAGTCCTAGCCACCCTAAACCCTACTGATTCAAAGAGTTTTGGAAACAATTGTATGTACTCTTTGGCTTAGCAAAATTTTGTCCTGATAAAATTAATTTGGGCATCAACTAGTCATATACAAGAGATCTTAATATCGATGATATTTTCTTGCATTTTAGACATAAAATTTTACAAAAATAATAGTTTGACATAGTTTGCAAGGACTTACCTATGTGGACAATTTCAATGGTCCACAATTACATAAGATAACATAGTTAGAGTTAGGTATTTTGGTTCTATACCTGAATAGGTGGTTAATACTTCATTATTCAAACCAACCACCTACACCTTCATTATATATACACAAGTTTAATCAATACAATCTTGTCTAGCTCCTTGTTGGTCTAATAAATAACAATGTTCAAGGTAATATTTTATAAAATATTTCATAAATTATCACATAAATATAAGATAATATTGATAAGGAATAACTCTATAAAGGAGATATATGAAGTAATTATCATTACAAGATAATATTTACAAGATATACCATGAAGGTACGATGAGGGTACGTTAGCATGTGCCAAATAATGTAATATTCTACAACAAAATATTGCCTACCCGAGAGGTTTGAGCACTTATGCTGATGCTATATTTGAAAAACCTTGAGAGTGATTGCTTTGGAATTTTTCCTTCTTGATACTTTTGAGCACTTATGCTAATGTCACCTTGGTAAAACCCCAACTAGTGACTACCCCAAAATTTTGCCTAGTTGGGAATTTTGAGCACATATGCTAATGTGATTATTGAAAAGTCCTAGCCACTCTAAACCCTATCGATCCAAAGAGTTTTGGAAAAAAATGTTTTGAATCTTTGGCTTAGCAAAATTTTGTCTTAACAAAATTAATTTGGGCTTCAACTAGTGATATACAAGAGATCTTAATCTTGATGAGTTTTTCTTACATTTTAGCCATAAAATTTTACAAAAATAATAGTTTGACATAGTTTGCAAGGACTTATCTATGTGGACAATTTCAATGGTCCACAATTACATAATGTAACATAGTTAGAGTTAGGTACTTGGGAGCTATACCTGAATAGGTGGTTAATACTTCATTATTCAAACCAACCACCTACACCTTCATTATATATACACAAGTTTAATCAATACAATCTTGTCTAGATCCCTATTGGTCTAATAAATAACAATGTTCAAGGTAATATTTTATAAAATATTTCACAAATTATCACATAAAGACAAGATAATATTGATAAGGAATAACTCTATAAAGGAGCTATATGAAGTAATTATGGTTACAAGATAATATTTACAAGATGTACCATGAAGGTACGATGAGGGTACATTAGCATGTACCAAATAATGTAATATTTTGCAACAAAACTATGTCAAACTAAAATAAAATTATGTCAACAAGGAGGATTATGTAAATTTTTGGTTGAACACATGATTGAAGTATTATCCTCTTATTTTTTTATTCAAAATGGCAACTATTGGCTTAGGCATATTTATCTTATAGAGGTTCAAAGGTCAAAAATTATATTAATATAAGCAAAAATTCTATATCTTATATTTCTAATAACAACCTAATTGAATAAGAAGATCTAAAGCAAATAATAGACGAGCTTTAAATTATGATTCAATAATTTTATTTTTGTATTTTTACATAAAAGGATGAGTTGGTTTAGAATTTATCAAAATATGGTGATACTCAGTCAAGTTGGGATATAAGGATTTAAAGAAATTAAAATTTTCTACTCCTAAATTTGTTTCTTAGAACAATATTTTGTCATTTGATGCCCTCCCTAAGGCCTTAACCATTCTTTAGTTAGTAATACAAAGCAAAGTTATTATAGGTGATAGTATACAAAGAAGAGGATATCATGGACCTTCTAGGTGTGCCTTGCTTAAGAAGGATCTATAAACATCATACAATTTTCTTATTCATTATCCATTTACTTACATCATTTGGGTATTCTTTATAAAAAAAAATAGTATATTTTGACTAGATCCATCAATATTGAAAAAGTTGTTGAAATATTAGATTAATTGCTACAAGTCTAAAGCATTATGCATTTTATGGAGGATTGGTCTTGCCATCATTTTTGGAATCAATTTGAAAGAAATAATAGAATTTAAAAACAAATCTTAGCATCATGACCAAGTTTAGAAATGTATTATTGTCTCTTTTGTAAAATATTTATGGCATGATGTCCATCAATGGAAGTCACAAGTGGTGCTAGCTTCTTGGTTAAAGGATCTAAAAATACATGCAAGGGTTATACAGAACAATAGATTTAACATAAAGGATGTGCATTGATATATGGTATGACAAAAATATCTAAATCAAAATTAATTTTGATGGTTCTTCTAAAGGAAATTTGAGAAAACCTAAAGTTAGCGATTTTTGAAAATAAGAGAAAATTCTTCCTACTTACTAATAATCATACACAACTTCAACTGAGAATTATTAAGAGGATAGGGAACTTCCTATAGGCATAAATATTTTTTTTTGATAAGTAAAATTTCATTAAAGTGGGTTTTGAAAGGATCCCAAAACCTTGTTACAAAAGCAACATAAAGGCATGCTGTGAAGAGGAACCAGTAGATCAAAGAGGTCAGTTGCCCACATTATAAAAACCACAAAAATAGGAATACACCCATATCTCAACAGACTCACAAAAAATGCATCCCAGGGACCATCCCAAGAAGCATCCTTAGTAATGTCGCAACAATCAGTAGCTATAGTGCATCCTTATTTCTATCCTTCATCACATCCTTGCATCCATATTTTCCCATGGCACTGGCGATATTAGGCTTAGGGTATTTCATGGTTGTGCTAGAGAACACATCATGAAAAAATATTAGATTTAGAGTGTTACACATCTCCTTCAGGGTAGACTAAAATTCCTCAGACTGGGAAATCATCGTAGAAATTGTCTTTATTACCAACTTCTAAATCCTTACCATGGTATGGTCATCTTCATAATCATCTGAAACCACTTCCTAATACTCATGTTGGATTTGAAACATCTTATTTTTAAGGTGAATGGAAGATCTTTTCTCACTTGCTGGTTCTTTGACCTTAGTATTATTTTTCTTTGAAGCCTCGATGTCCCTATAAGAACCCATAAACTTCCTTTTCCTGGATAATGGGATCAAAACAGGTCTTGTGGATATGTCATCTTCAGGGATGACATTATGCGGACTTGTATTACCCCAAGGATTTTCCTTAGGGAGAATAGGTTCGACCAGGGGAACTTTAGGGTTGTGACTCAGGAGATGACTGTAAATGATCTTGAAAAGGCCTTGATGGGACGAGAACTTTGCACTCTTTTTCTTCCTACAATTCTCTATGGAGTAGTTCATTGAGCGAAAAAAAAATTTAGGGATGTTCATGACATTGATGTCTCTGAAGTGATTTACAAAGGCCAAGTGGAAGTTACGTAAGGGTTTATCTGGGTCATCGATAGTAAGAAATTGCATAATAGGCTTCATGACTTTGTTCCAGAGGGATGACAAATCAGACTTGAACATGTATATTTTGGCCAACTTGAACATTTTGGCCTTGTCAGAGAACTCCTTGAGATTCACCTCCCAATTATGTTTCTCCCACCACATTGATCTCCCTATCATAGGTAGACCAAAAATATCTGCCAACAACTAGGTGTCAACAAAGTACTTTCTACCTTAGACAATGATATTACCCTCATCCCAACTGCATAGAAAAGCAACAGTAGTATTGTAGTCATTCCCTAAGAACTTCCTCAGGAAAAGGAGGTATCCTCTCTCGTCGAGAATAAAATCAACAAGTGCATCCACCTCTAGAGTATCTGGCTCAACAAAGCACATGAATAGGTAGAAATAAAACTAGAGCTGATGCCAAGAAATGAAAGGATTAATATTTTGAAATGGGGAATTGAGATTGGGCTTGCATGGTAGATCCCTTATAGGAAGATATTCCTTGTGCCAAATGCATATGTTTTGGGCATTAGGGCAAAGATTGGAAAATATCTCCTTAGGAGGATGAAGGGGAGTGAAGGAGTTCCTAGGGCTCCTCTTAATCAAAGCAATCACAAAAAATCCATTTTTGCACGTGACTCCTGATGGCATCCATAAAACCCCTCCAATAGTAATCAAGCACCTCAGACTCGAGTTACCTTTGGAAAGTAAAAGAGGATGTGGGTGGTCTATGATGGTTGGGAGATAAAAATGGAAAGGCTAGGGAACAAGCAAGGGGTGTGACAGTTCTTGAAAGGAGTGATGGTATAGTTATGTGAAAGAAGGAACAAGGAAGGATGCAGTGAATGGACACCTTGGAAAAAGGAAGGGATAGGGAGATGCGTGGGTGATAGGAGTTAGAAAAGGTAACTATAACACACTGGGTTTGAAGATAGATTTTGAAAAAATCAACTCTTGTAGTTTGAGTCATCCCAAGAGGATAGAGTGAAGGCACTGACAAGGCTGCCAAAAAAACAAGGTAATTTATACATGATCTTGGGAACCAATCTTGGCATATTGTAATTGGGCATTGCAACGGTGATTAAAAATCCAGGGATTGGCCACTAAGGCTTTGGTGAATGGAAGCTTTATCTTCATTGACCACGTCAGAGATTTTTTGGAAAAAAGCGTCATACCAGATTATAAGAACATTAATATTGGTACCATAATTGGCCAACACATGTTCCACCTTGTTTGCTTCCCTGAAAGCATGTTGATTAATGGGTTATCGCATATGCTCTATGATTTTCTTGGCTTCTTCAACACAACCCTTAACCTTCCATGAGGGGTTTTTGATGCTACTCAAGTTATTGATGATATTGGGAGAATCCTGTTCGATAATCAACCTATTGGATCTTAGTGGTAATAGAGACAACGCTCTCCAAAGAGCTCTAGCCTCAGAAAAATGATTGGAATGGAAAGTAAGACATTTGAAAAAAGCCATAACAACATCCCCATTATGGTCTCTAGGAATGCCACCGCCCCTTCAAATCTTGGATTCCCTATAGGCATCAATATTACCATTGAAAAAGGATGAAAATATATTTCAATTTATGGGGATTTATTTAATGCTATAAAAAAATTTATATGGGAATGGATAAAAATAATAATATTTTTTTTGTCCATCCACTATTGTAAGAGGTAGTATATTTGAAATATCACTATATTTAAAGAAATATGTAGAATAGCATATAATTTATCCAACCACAATGTTGATATTCATCTTAGTGAAGTTGAGGTTTAGAAGGCAATTGGCCAAGTGAATTTATTATAGAAACATAGCAGTTTGAGGAATATAAATAATATCTTTGATAAAAAGAAAAATGAATGATATATTTGATAGAAAGGTCCACATAGATTTTAAAACAAAAAAATTACTAATAAATGACATACATAAAGTTGATATAAATAAAACGTCTTTAGAAAGTTAAGAGTGACATTGAAAATGAATTTATTATTATGATTAGAATTATAAATGAAAAACTTATTAATAATTTTTTTTTTTTTTTTAAAGCGAAAAACCCCTTGTGGGGCCGCCTTGGTCTGCGAGACCACGAATAGGGGGTTCTCCACCGTCAAAGTCACTCGGGAGTTGCACTCGACCCTACCTGCACCAACATTATCAATTGGATTTTGGGTACCCAATTCAGATTTTTGGTAGGGTGGAGATTCGAACCTAGGACCTCCCTTGGAGATTACCCTCTCCTCTCAAACTCACCTACAATACCTGGGTAAAACTTATTAATAAATCACTAGTATATAAAGAGGTGCATTTCTTATGGATAAACTATTAAACATATTCTAACCTAATTTTTTATTAGAAAATTATTTCTATTAAAAAAATATAATTATACAAGTCTATCACTTAAGGTAGTCCATTGAATCACATTATTTATATATAGTATCACTTTGAAGATTGTTAGTAGGTATAACAATTTTTTTTTAATGGGTTATATGGGATTGAAACGAGCCCCACCCACATTAAATCATTACCATACAATGGTATTACAACAAAGCTTGGATATTATCCATGTATCATTTGGAAATATTTGAACTGGGGTCTCCTCCTTAACATTTTGAGGAATCTCACTAGTTGAGCTAATGCCACTTGATCCTAGGTATTACAATTATAGTTAACAAAATTGGGAGAGATATTTTTAGAAGGGTTTGAGGAAAATTTTAGTTTTTCTCTTTGTAAATGGAATAGAGTTTGTACAAGAAAGTGTTGGCAGTTTTGTCACTTTGCCACATTAAATTTTGTTGAACTTCGATTGTAAATTTTTTGATAAATTGACTGAAGGAAGATGCTATAGTTTTGTTATCTATTTCACTGTAATTTTTTTTTCTTTTTTTAAATAGTATTGTTGTAAAAATAAAATGGAAGTCATGAGCAGAATGCAATGAGGAACTGTGTTGAGAAATGCTTAAGGGACAAAAGCGTTGATGAAAAATTAATTTTAAAGGAGAAGCGCTAGGAAAAGAATGAGCAAACTAGTTTCACCCTTGGTGAAGGGCGAAAGTCCTTTTCATCCCTTGTAGAGGCGAAGCATAGAAAAAGGGCGATTTCATCTAGAAATGAGGTGAAAATAATGGAGATGTGCTTGGTTCCCAACCAACTATCAAATTACATGAAAAAGGGCAAACTTGGGTGTTTTCACCTTGCAAGTGTTTTCGCCCCAAAAGAGAGCGCAAGACATGAGAGAAAGAAGTTTAAAATAAAAGGAGGGGAAATAATTAGTTTCACCCCAATAGAGGGGTAAAAATCACTTTCGCCCCTCTAGGAGGTGAAACATAATCGAAACAGGTGACTTCACCCCAATGGAAGCAAAGTTTATAAGCATTATGGGTTTTGCCCTTTTGGGGGGCGAAAGTAATAAAGTTTTGCAAAGAAAATATTTAAAGGGAAAGCAAAATGCTTTCGCCCTAAGTGAGGGGTGAAACTCTTTGTCGTCCCTCTTTTGGACGAATGTTGTTTTGAAGAACAAGTAGCCACATCAGCCAAAAGAGTAGGCAAAGTTAATGTTTTAAAAAGGGCTTTCACCCCAAGTGGGGGGTGAAATTCCCTTTCACCCCTCTTTGGGGTGAAACATAGCATGAGGAGAAGTTTAAAATATAAATGCATCGTGGGCCTGGTGTGGATGATTCAAAGCAGGTTTTAAAGAGGGATTTCACCCCAAAGGGGGGACGAAACTCATTATCACTTCTCTCTGGGGCAAAAAGGCCATATTAAAATATTTTCAACACAGATGCTAAATAAAAATATGGGGCCCTATTTTATAAATGTTGGTGTTTTTATTCACAAAGAAGTAAAGATAAAAATGGGAGCGCTTGGTGTGAAACTAAGGCGTAGTCGAGTCAAAGGTGCCCCTGTTGAAAGGCGCCATGCAGTTTCACCTCTCTAGGGGGAGAATGAAGTTTTTAAAATAAATTTTAGGTGAAAGAAAGTTGCAATGTGTGCTACTTTGAAGCAAAGCATTCAAAGTCAATATCACCTCCTAGATGGGGTAAAAATCCCTATCACTTTCCTCTAGGGCAAAATCAATTAATTTTTCTATTATTTAAAATTGTAAACATAATTTCCATCATTTTCAATGATGAAATTAAAATACAGATAAAAATAAAAGTGTTTTCTTTCAATCAAAGAGGATTATAAGAGGAAGAAGTATTTGAGGGATGAAATCACCAAGACGTCAGTAAAAATCCGAACGAAGTTGCCATTGTCACCCATTATGGTCTCGAAAAGGCTATTTCACCTCGTTTTTGGGCGAAATCAATTCCTTTGTATTTATTATCAAAAGTGTTGTCTCCCAAGGTGCTATTTTTGTAGATTCTCTCAAGAAGGGTCAAGGAAGGATGGATTTTAATTTTTGAAGTAATGCAAGCAGTGTTTCCTGGATTTTTACTTCAAATTTGCAAGATCAGATGCCATTCTTGTTTATTTCCAATGCACTGCCCACCGACATTGTTGTTTCTCAAGATGAATTTAATACTCAGTGGACTTTTTGGGGTGAAGGTGGAGTTCCAAGGTGCAAGGGTGAAGCAAATTCAACGACCAAGCTCTCAATTTTTAGGTGGCTTCACTGTGTCCCAATGCACCGACGCTCAAGGCTACTTTCCATATTTTGATCATGCTGATTTCCCATGTGATTCTCCCACCAAAGCTGGATCACTCCTTCCATGAAAAATATTTTCACTAGAACCTCACTGATGCTAAGGAGGAAATTATTCTCACTCGTTTATCTACCAATATTTTATTTGTAAGTGCATTAAATGAAATAGGTGCAATCCTATATAAATACTAATCATTTTTATATACAAGGGATATGGACACTGCAAAAAAATACTTCAAGTTTTCTATGGTAATAGAAAGACTTTGGCTTCTGGCTCTCTCAATGTTTACAACTGATAAGTTTTTGTAAGTCATTTCTGATTACATTCATCTTCATTATTTGCTATGTTTATTTTTGTATTTGAACTTAATATCTATGGGTAAGGGAATGAATACTGAGGTGCTCTTTGGAGATTATATTTGCAAAGCTATAAGTAGTTCTTGTGCTTGCATTTCTATTGTATGCTAATCATTGCTTGATTTGAATTTTTGCTGTTAGTTTGTCCCCATCCTACACTTTCGGCTTATAGCCATATTTCCTTATTTATTTTCTATTACCCTAAGCTTTAAATTGGAGTAGATTAGAAATAAATCCAACCCTCTCTAGAGATTGACCCGAAGTACATTTATCTCCTTTTACCTTTCAATGTTGGCCTAGTCTAGGGCACAAAAAACACAAATTTTGTAACTAGGCAGATTCATGACCAACAATTTTTGGCATGCCTAGTGAGACACTCAAAAGGTCCCACTTTCACCAGTATTGAGGTTTGATGTTCACCTTTATACTATATTAGTAAAACATCTAGTGACTCAGCTCTATCCAAAAGCCTCCAAATGTGAAGTGAGAAAAATATTTCTTCATGATCACAAGATTGAAGGCCATAAATCAAGAATATCCCATTGAGTTTTATGAACTTAACACCCAAGTGCTAGGATAACACTCTAGGTTAGTTACTCCTGCTATCCCATCAAGTGTAACATCTTCACATTTAGCTGGTGTGTTTTCTATTACTTCAAGTACTAAGAGTACAACCACTAGTTTTCCACCTTCCCAACCACACACACCAGTCCACATGGCTCAAAATACACCACCATAGTAGCCACCAAGGTAGTTTACAACATGGAACCACTATGGACCTCTAAATGTACAAGCTCAAAACTTGATCCCGTAAGTGGTGATGAAGGATTTACCAACTTACGATGGTACAGGAAAGTTAGCCTATGAGCATGTTCAAGATGTAGCTACTTTGGCAATAATTCATGGCATTGTAGATGAGGATATAATGGTAAGATTTATTGTTCTCTCTCTTCAAGGAAAATTTATTTACTGGTACCGATCATTACAACCTACAACCATCACTACTTGGAATCAGTTGGCTAAACTATTGATCAAAGGGTTCAATGAACAAGTAGATCCATTCTCTCTACTACATTAGTTTACTACTATTTAGATACATTTGTAGGAGGAAATCATGGACTTTAATATCAGGTTCACCTAAACTTGGCATAGAGTTTCTAATAGCCTTTGATAAACTCTTGAGTAAGTAGCCTTTTACTACAT
Organism: Wollemia nobilis; assembly: GCA_028583015.1. NCBI lineage: Eukaryota > Viridiplantae > Streptophyta > Pinopsida > Araucariales > Araucariaceae > Wollemia > Wollemia nobilis. The sequence goes on along the minus strand of JAQPPZ010001579.1, from coordinate 421,571 downwards.
TTGAGCCTTCAAATCTGATATCAGTATGGCCATCCGATAGTCCAATGCTAATAAAATTCCTAAGCTGTATTCTATAACATAAAAGGCTAAAGCTAATCTAATTATTATCGATAATATTCCACAAAAAATGGTGATGACTATTTTTATTGACCTTCCATAGTATTTGTATGCTAATGCATCCTCTCAGCATTTACCCATGTCACCCATGTATCCAATTCCTTCATGGAATCCAAGCACATATTAAACCACAATGATAGTTTCTGTTCCTCAAATCCCTACTCCAATCATTCCATAGTTACCAGCTCTACTTTCATTCCTGAAACTACCATATCCACCTATTCCATTACCATTACCATCTCCCCTAGAACCCTCAATTATTGACCTACAAGACAAGGTGTTGAAAGAGTTGCAATCCATGAATTCTACTATAAGAGCAAAGGGTAATGAAATTATGGTTATCAAAAGAAAGTAGGCTAAAAGCAATTTTAGGCCAAGGAGATTTCAACCGCCATCGATCACCAAAGAACAAGCAACTACTCCCAAAAAAGCTCCTAAAAGGGGTACTACTGTGCTTGTAAATGAGGAAGTTGGCCCATTAGAGAGAACATTCTGGTGTTCTACTTGTAATGACCCACATGGTGAAGACACCTGCATAGTTCATTTGAATTATATGCAAAAAATGGTGGATAGCTCTTCTAGTGGTCAAGTCAACATGATCATAGAAGGTTTGATCATAACTTCATGGTCCCATCTGTTGAACAAGTTTTAGTTCTCACAAGATCTAGAAAAAATCATGTCACTATAGATCCAGATGAAATAGAGCCATTGAAGGTACCTATTGAGTAGAAGGTGTAGAATGAAAAGAGGTAATATCAAGCAAAAACACCTGTGCCATCACCTAAAGCAGACAAGCCAATCTTGTTGAAGGATATTTTACCTACACCAATGAAGGATAGATTACAAGTGAAATTATAAACTTTGCAACCTTCAACTACATAAGCATAGACAAAAATGAAAGAGCAAGTGAAGGAGAGGCTCAAATACCCATCCTTGACCAAGCGTCAGAGGGTAGAAGCTACACAGTAGTACTAAAATAAGTACAAAGATACTAGTGAAGGAAGGGAGTCCCATGTGCAGTCATACAATATTGTTGAAGAACTAAAGATATTTTTGCCAAGGTGAGTCTCTATGGTGCACTGCAATTGCCTAGACAAGTGGACCTATTGCAAGAATCATTGAAATTTGTGAAGGATAAAAAGAAAGTCCCTACATAGATAGTGGTAGCTCAAACACTACCCAATTCTACCATATAAAAGAATAGACCTTCCCCATTATTTTGGTCTCTTAGGATGAAGGATTGGATTGTGCACAACTGTATGATTGACTCTGGTTCAATGCTGAATATCATGCCAAAGGTAGTATGCAAAATCATGGGAATGGAATACACAAGAAGCAACCCAAGCATATTGTAGTTGGATGGCACTCCTATAAAAATGGTAGGGGTGATCAAAGATATCTCGATTTTCTTACACAACATGCCCAAGATAACTGTCATTCAAGAAGTTATTGTGGTTGATTTAGAATCGTACTTCAACATGTACCTATGAAGGGAATTTATAGCCAATCTAGGAGGCTATCTAGCTCTAGACTATTATCACCTGGAGATCCCATTCAAAGGGAGGAGAATACATATTTACAATGAGAAGCCTTCTACATATCGTATTAAAAATATTGAAGAAGAAGAAGAGGCTATAGATTCGGTAAATATGGTGGATGAAGAACTAGAGGAGATGGACCTGATGGAGGAATATCTAGGTGAGCTTCGATTAGAGGATGGATTTTCAATGCTTGATTTCAACACGATGATGTAAATTGAAATCAGTTGTTACACCATTGCTAAGCCTGAGAAGGTTGAAGCAAAGGTGTCTGACGATCTAGGTTTTACCCTTAACTAATTATGGAAAATGTACTTTGATGGTGCTAGATGTAAGAATGGTGCCAAATATGGAATAGTCTTTATCTATCCTTCTAAAATTTAGAATACATACTCATATCGGTTGACCTAGAGCTGTATAAACAATGCCATTGAATATGAAGCACTCTGCTTAGGCCTGAAGAAAGAAAAAAATCTTGGGATCAAACAACTACAAATTTTTGGATATTTTGAGTTAATTGTCAACCAGGTGACCAACAAGTGCATTTCAAAGTAGCACTACTTAAAGGCATACCGCAATAAGGTATGGAATTTGTTTAAGTATTTTATCACATTGAATGTTCAAGTGGTTTCATGAGAATGAAATAAACATGCAAATCTCCTGGCATCCCTTGGTGCAAACTTCTCTCTTGTTGAGCATGTGGTAAGAAATCCTAAGACTGTAAGGTTAATCTATAGACCTTCAATCCCTGATAAAAATATCTACTAGAAAGTTTTTGACAATGATAAGCAGATTTTGATTAAAGAACATGGTAGTGTGGAGGGAAGGATGTTGGAAGAAGATGAAGGTAATGGTTTAATCCAACTTAGAAATAATTACATCCTAAAAGGATTTATTACTTTGGATAGCCTCTTTGATCATAATTATAGAGCAGAGGAGTACAAAATCAAAGTGGACGAGAAAGAGTATATTGAGCTGAATTTGGAACCTGATAAGGTAATCAAAATTGGGATAGATTTCTCTTTAGAGGAGATCAAACAAATTAAGGAGTTATATTTTGAGTTCCTAGATATTTTTACCTAGAGCTATCATGATCTTAAAGGCTATAACAAAGATGTGATCCAACATACCATTGAGTTGCAAGAAGGGGTAAAACCTTTTAGACAAAAATAATAGCCTATCAATCCAAAGATTGAGGTACTGATGAAGGCAGAGTTACTAAAGATGTTGGAAGTGAAAATCATATATCCTATCAAGAATTCGACCTGGGTGGTGAACATGGTTCTATTATGGAAGAAGAACGAAGATATTCGCTTGTGTGTGGATTTTCATAATTTGAATCGGGCGTCACTAAAAGACCATTATCCATTGTCACAGATCAACTAGATCCTTCATGTATTTGCTGGAACATAAATATTTTCACTACTGGATGATTTCCTTGGCTATAATCAAATCTGGATGAAGGACGAAGATCAACACAAAATGACATTCACTACCAAGTGGGGCACTTTTGCCTACTAATGAATACCTTTTGTTTTTTTGAATGCCGGTGCTAACTTCCAACGAACAATGGACGTGAGTTTTTGAATCAAATTATTGTGATATATTTGGATGACATGATTATTTTTTATCATGACAGGAAAGAGCATGGTTCTCACCTGAGATAGGTTTTTGAGAAATACCATGAGTTTGGAATTTCTATCAACCCCAAGAAATCAATTTTTGCTATTAAAGAGGGGAAACTCCTAGGCCATGTGATTTCAATAGAAGGGTTAGCCATTGATCCTACCAGAGCTAAAGCTCTCTTGAAGTTACCACTACCAACCAATAAGAAAGAACTATAGTCAAAATTTCATTGCAAACTTTGCTCAAAAGTTCATTGCAGACTTTGCTCAAAGTTCATTGTAGACTTTTCTCAAGTCGTGAAGTCAATAAATGAGCTTCTTAATAAGAATGCATATTTTAAGTGGATAGAGTAGATAAAGTGACCTTTCAAGAAAATAAAAGAAAGAATTATCCAAGCCCCTATCCTAATTAATCCAAATTACTCAAAGGATTTTATCCTTTATGCTGTGGGTGAACAAGAAAGCTATGCAGCTATCTCACACAAAAGAGAAATAATGGAGACACACAAGCATTTGCTTTCCTAAGCCAAGTCATTCAACCGCATGAGGAGAAGTATAATTTTATTGAAAAGCAAGTCTATGCAATTATGAAATCCTTGAAGAAATTTTGACACTTTGTTTCGTAGAGTAAGATAATTGTCTATGTCATCCATCCATATGTTAGAAGTTTCATTATTCAGGGTAAACTTGGTGATAAGAGAGTCAACTGGGTTTCCAAAGTCTAAGAGTTTGATGTAGATATTTGATCAACTAAGCTGGTTCATGGTAAAGAACTCTTCCAAGAGCTTGCTAAGAGTGCCACTTCTCAATCGGTTGATTTCAAGTCTGATAATGCTCTGAGTGAGGGAAATATTGCTAATCAAGCTTCGGTTAGCTGTGATTAAATGGAAGACCTTATAGAATGTTTTAATTTGAGAATATGTCCATCACACCCCAAATAATCATAGAGAAGGAGATTTAGATTCCAAGCTCTCAAGTATGTGTTGTTGCCAAGCGGCTTGTTCCACAAGAATATTGATGGAGTCCTTATCAAATGTCTTAGGGAGATAGATATTTTAGAGGAGTTCCACTTTGGTCTATCAGGTGGTCACTATGCAGGAATACCCATGGCTCTTAATATCATTAGAGAAGGCTATTTCTAGCCTACTATTTTCTTATATGCATTCAAGGCCAGTCAGAACTGTGATAACTGCCAAATATATGTTGGTAGAAGTAAGAAGGCATCTTTGCCTCTTCATCCCATAAAAGTTGAAGCACCATTTCAACAATGGGGCTTAGAATTTATTAGGGTTACTAACACAAGTATATTATGACTACAATAGACTATTTCACCATATGAGTGGAGGCCATTCTGAATAAGAAAGTAGACCAGACTACAATTATCTCCTTTCTAAAGGGGTTTATCACCCACTTTGGCACCACTAATGCTATTGTGATAGATAATAGGACCTCCTTAATTGGTGCTAAAATTAATGAATTTGCAAGTAAGTATGAAATTTATTTGAAAAAATCTTCTAACTACTATCCACAAGGGAACGATTTGGCTGAATCTACAAATAAAAATTTATTTAGAATTTTAAAGAGGATCCTTGGAGATAACAAGAGGAGTTGGTATCTACTGTTAAACCAAGCCTTATGGGTAGATAACATCTCAGTCAAGAAATAAATTAAGGCTTTCCCTTATTCTCTAGTGTATGGTAAGGAGGTAGTTTTTCTTATACACATTGAGTTGCCTATCCTCCGAACCCTACATATGCTTGCAGATGAGAATGATGAAATTGATCCTATGAGCACCAGACTAGCACAACTCTTGCAGCTAGAAGAATAAAGAGAGAGGGCAAACAATGCTTTCATGGAACATGCCAGAACAACACAAAAATGGTTCAATAAGAAGACATCCAAAAGGGCGTTAAAATTCAGTGATCTGGTGTTAGAGTGGAATGCAGATAAAGCAAAACTTGAAAAGCACCATAAGTTCAAAGCTATATGGGAAAAATCTATTTTAGATTTTGGGGGTGAACTTGGTCAATGATTATTATCTTCAGGATATGGATGGACAGGAATTGCTGATTCCGATAAATGGTATTCATCTGAAGGCCTATTATCACTAAAAATTTCTAAGAACAAGTATATGTATATATGTAAAAATATTTTCTTTTATTTTTCAAGTATTTAATGCTTATAAAAAAAAGAGAGAAGAGAAAGAAAATAAGTGATCATATTTGATCCCAAACAAATGATTTCACCTTGAAAGCACATCCTCAGTGATAAAAAATAATTTCACCCCGAAAAGAGTTTTCAAGGCCTTATTTTTAATTTTGAACAAAAATTATTTAATGGCAAAGAATGTTCAAGGAAAAGGTGAAATTGTTTTATTAACGAGAGAAAAGGGGAAAAATATATATATATATATATATATGTATATGTATATATATATATATATATATATATATATATATATATATATATACATATATATATATGTATATATATGTATATATATATATATATATATATATATATATATATATATATATATATATATATATATATATATATATGTATACATATATATATATGTATATATATACATATATATATATATGTATATATATATATATATATATATATATATATATATATATTTATATATATATAAAGAATTACTTTCATGCCAAGTAAGGGGCAAAAATCATTTTTGCCCCCCTTTAAGGCGAAAGGAGAAAGAAAAGGAGTAAAAAAAAAAAGAGGGGGGAAAAAGCAACAAATTTTTTAAATTTCACCCATGTTTAAATTTATTATGCAATTTTTATTAAAGGAGGGGCGAAATTCTATTGCAAAGCGAAACTCCCTGAGTGAAAAAGAAAAAAGGGAAATTATATATTATGCAGGACGAAACTGATTTTTAATTTGCTTTTCGGGTAAAAGTAGTGGCTCTTAAAGCTCATTTTTTTTAGCAAGGCACTTTTTAGGGTGAAAACAGAGAAGAGGAATCATTTTAAAAGGGCAGCCAAGATTGTGAATTCATCAAGAAAACAAGGATAATTTGTGAATGCATGTTGAGCAGAGAAGTGAATTGCAACATTATTTTTGCCCAATTGATGTTTTAACAAAGGAAGCACACCCAATATTCACTTTTTTTGGTAAGGAACAATATTGGAGTGCCATTTGATATTTTTGAAAGAGGAGGTGTATCCAGAGAGATTTAATTTTGTTCAATTCACCCCATATTGATGTTGTGAAGTTCTAAGGCAACAAAATTAATTTGTTTTTACCCCGAGGAGCATTATTCATTAACACATGGTATTTCTCATTCCTAAAACTAGTCATTGATATCCGAGGTACATTTTTAAGATAAGAGGTGGCCAAAGCATGAGGATAAAGGAAAATTTTAGGTGAGAGGAAGTTGATAATAATTTAAAAATTATTGAAAATAGTGCCTGGCCAGAGAATCAAGATGTAGTTATACATTTGGTGCATTCGGGGCTTGGAGGTAAAATTTGTTTTTTGTTTTTTAGAACATTGGTGCATCTTGTTCCTTGGTTAAAGGAATTATAGAAAACTGAAGAGTTGTTGAAGATGGGAAGAAAAGCTACAAAATAGAAGAGCACTGCTAAGTCAAAGAAGGTGCAAAAGAAAGTCGAGGGAGGAAAGAAGTCTAAAAAATCAAGGTGTAATGAAAATGTTGACTTGGATACATATTCTAACACGCTAGCTTAGGTTAGAGACTACATTATTTAAAATAAGGAAATGAGAAATTGGACTAGGATGTAGATATTGTTGTTAAACAGGGGTTGAAACTGAAAAGTCCTCTCACTGTTGCATACCATGCTCAATGTTTCTGGTATTTGTGCACACCAGTACATTATTTCCTAGAGTTGGAGGCCATTTTGAAATTTTATTATCCCAATGCTAGAGCTTTCTAGAATGTGAAAGAAGAAGTGTTATTTACTATTTCATACGATGATGTTTTGGAGGAATTTTCTTATGGGATTAAACCTCCTTTATATTTTATTTTTAAGAGGTTGCATCTTGGTGAATAAAAGAAGAAATATCAGTTGACAATTTTGCTACATCAATTTATGGAGTCAACTGATAAAAATGCCCCAGCATGGTGAATTGTTGACTTTATCGAAGCCTTTGACAAATTTCTAGAGCCCAAATTTATTTTCTATGGTGGATTAGGTTGTGGGAATTTTGACTGATTCAAAAATGCACAAGTGGCATATAATATTGGTACAGTGTATTTCCAAAGTCAAATTCTATGTCCCTACTGCTATGATGGTAAGGAAAAATTCCATTTTCTTCGATTGGACTGAATACATTTTTAGAAGTATGTATTCCTAGCTGGAGAAAATGTAGAGTGAAGGAGCCATGGTGTTCAGACATACGTCATTTTTAATATGGTATTTATTTTTTCATATGCACCAGAAATTTTCCTTCATAGCAGTTAGGTAAGTTGGCAGAGACAATAGGAGATTACCAGTGTATTTGTGGACCTCCAACTTGTTGAGAAAATAATATTTTTATAACTTTAACCGTATTTTTGTGGGCCCTAACCTTGAGCTAATTTTTGGCAAGTGTTAAAGTGTACTAGGGGCAATGAGAGAGGAAATTATCTCAAAGGAGAAGGGCGATATATTTTTGCTTACACATGGCATTGTTCTACGCATTTTTGGCTATATTGGAAAGCTAGTTCTTCTTCCATATTTTGCCATAGGTCACCTTTTTGTGTTGGAGGTCGTTCACTAGCATGAATTTATCAATAAATTTTATGGGGTAGGATGAGGAAAAAGAACCACTTGCACTATGCCTTTTCACTTCGGAGGCATTTAGGTGAGCCATGTGGGTCAAAATTAGTTAATTAACAAAACCTTCTATGATATTGGTATGGTGGAGTTGCCACATATGATCCTTTGGATTGTTTCATGGATTAAATTAAGGACAAGAGTTTTCATTGTTGTCCTAGACTAGATATTGAAAAACACCAAAATAATATGGAGGGGCATGACTTGGAATGGCATGTGGAAAATATGATGTCGCTCCCACCATGGTATAACATTTATGAGATGGAGGCTGAGTACAACCCTATAGTGCATAAGCATCATATTCTTCCTCTAGGGTTATTTAGTCAGATGAACAAAGAAAATATTACTAACTGGTGGATATCGAGGGCTCATCGAGGAAAAACTAGGTCACCATATGCTTGGTGATGGATGAAACATTTTTAGACACTTATGATGATTTTTACACCAGTTATCAGACTATCACTATTGCTGGTATTGTAACTCAAAGTTTTCAAAAATCTAGCAGTGAGGAGAGTCTGGCTAAAAAAGTATAACACATGGCCCAAGAGGCACCACTTGTAGAAGAGGAAGAAGGACAAGTGTTGGAGGAGCCATTACAATGTCATGCAAAAATTAATCTAGAAAAACTTCCCATTATAAATATCTCTAATAAGTGGAGGACAGACGCAGTTTCATCAAACCCTCATCCTATAGTTTTGATTGAATGGATAGCAGTGTTAGAAGTTATCTCCTTGGTCTAGACAGATTTGGTGGGCCAAAGTGCTAAGATTATAAATATTGAGGATGAAATTATGGTAGAGCCAAATGACTAGGCAAAGAAGAATCCAATATCATAACCAAATTTATCCTCATTGGATCAAATGACATCGAATCCTGAAGGTACATTTTCTCCCCCTTCTCTTGCTCTTGAGAAGTTGGTGACTGTTATTTCTCATCCTTTGATTTCTACTTCTATTTCACCTCCATTTGGCATGACATCCACATTTATTTTTATTCCTATCTCCTACCCTCTAGTCACCAATTCTCCCTCTTCTTCTATTCCCTTTTCTTCTACTTCCCTTTCTTTCAGTTCTTTTGCATCCATCCTGAATCCATTTTTTCTTCTCGTATCTTCCATTTCGGTAACCTCCGCTATGGCTATAAGCACACAAGCTCCTTCTTGAGTGAGTGTGACCATAGAAAATCCTCTTTCTTCCATTCCCATGACCACCTCAATTTCATAAATCATTCTCACTATGTCATTTTCCACTTCCCTCGAGCCAATTCTACAATTGGCTCATTTCCCTTTATCCCATTTTAGAGCTACAAGTGTTGCCTGAATCAAAGATGGAGGCTGTACCAAAAAACCTATTGTAGCAAAGATAAACCAAGATCATTTGAGTTCATCACAGTGGTTGAAGAGCCACAAAATAAAGGAGGCTTTGGCACCAACAAAGTTGTTGAAGAAAGCTGCTTTCAATCCTAGCACCATGGAGGCCTACATAGTGAAAATGTTCCCCTAGGTCTAGAAACCTCAAAGATATATGGCTTCGAGTGACTGCACTTATGAGTTCATCACTAAGGACCTTACACAGGTTGACACTATGGAGAAAATGAAGAAAATTCAAGTAGATACAAGCTTCTTGTACCTGCATGGCGAGCACTATAAGAAGTAATTTTTTGAGGTTGAGGCTAAGATCATTGAGTTGGAGGAGACTTTGGCTAAAATTCGAGTGCAGTTGGATATTGCAAAGTCTAATGTGACTCTTTGGTAGAAAAAGGTGGAAGAGCTGGAGGAGACAGTTCAAACATACCAAGAGGTCAAGGAAGGTATAGAGCAGTAGGTTGAAGCCTTGAAAAGCCAAATCTAGAGTTTGCAGGACCAGCTGGCCATAAAAGCAACACAAATGATTGTGTTGACCAAGGATAAGGTTAATAAGACATGCAATCAATTACTTGTTGATTGTAAAACCATGGTGGTGAAGGCAACACAGGTGCTCTATTGAGAATAGAAAAAAATTAGATGTATTGATACAAGATGTGTTACAATATATAGGCAGGAGGCCTATATGAATACATGACAAGTATTAATAGAATGACAAGAATCAAAAAAAGGAATGGGAAAATATGATATGAATTGATACAAGATGTGTCACAATATATAGGTAGGAGACCTATATGAATACATGATAAGTATAAAGAGAATGACAAGTATCAAGAACAAGGTATAGTGCACATTATATTCTAACATTCCCCCTTAATGTGCACTATCCTAACTATAGAAAAAATAAGTCAACATTAGATAACATTCCCTATTAATATTGAATTATCTAAAAGAACCCTATCATCCTCCTTTATTACATGATTTGGTCTAGGCTCATGCTCTTTGTGCTTGGATCTCCAACTATGAATAATGCTAGATCAATGGTGTATACATCTCGATCTGTTGCCTTAGGGTCAACCACTTCCTTGGATATATTGCCACTAAGTCAACCATATAAGTGCCTTAGGGTCATCTTGGGTGCCTTAGGGTCATCCACTTATGGGTATGTTGCCTCTGTAGGTCATCCTCTTGAAGAACACAAGCTTATACTGAGAGGAGGGGGTGAATAGTATAAGACCACTTTTTAATTTTTTCCTTTTACTTCAGAAGGAATGCAATGAACCAATAGCAAAATCAAAAAAGTAATCAAACTAGTGTACAATTCATCATAAAATTGAGACACAAATATAACGTGGTTCACCCAAGGTGGGCTACTCCATAGAGAAAATATTTCACTAAATTTTCACAATCAAATCCTTTGGGAATCCTTCCCAATTATAATGTTTATGGACTTCCTGTCTAAAGGAGAATCCTTACCCTAATCAAATATTTATGAACCTCCTACCCAAAGGAGATGTCCTATCCCAAAAAGAAGTATTTATGAGCCTCCTACCCAAAGGAAATGTCCTATCCCCCAAAGCTTTGGAAATGATACTTCAGAAGATCACTGCCTCTTCTGCCGCTAGCAGGTGGAAATCCTTTCCATAGAAGATGTGTTGTCATCCTTGCTCTAGATATAGAGACTTCTGTCCTCACCGATCACCTCCACAACTGCTCATCAACACATGTACTAAACACAATCAGTCGGTCCAACACAAGTCCTCTCATACTCTGTCACAAATATGCACCAAAATTAGTCCTCTGGTCCAACACAAATCTGCTCTCAAATCTCTGTCAGATCTATCCCAAGCTTAAGCCAAAAGCTTGAAAAAATCAATCACAACTGCTCATAATTCTTCACCAAGACTTCATCAAATATGTCCACAAGTTTATCAACAATAACCTATCCAAATCAGTCCACAAGTTCTCCACAAGAACCTATCCAAATCAGTCCACAAGTTCTCCACAAGTACCTATCCAAATTAGTCCACAAGTTCTCCACAAGAACATATCCAAATCAGTCCACAAGTTCTCCACAAGAACCTGTACAAATCACTCCACAAGTTCTCCACAAGAACCTGTCCAAATCTGTCCTAGCAAGCTCACCAAGAACTTGCCCAAATCAGCTCAAGCAAGTTTACCAAGAAACTTGCCAATGTGAACACACAAAGAGAATTGTTAGAGACCCAATGTGTTACATCAAATCATATCAAATCAATCTCATATAAGCATAAAGAGAATTTTTAGAGACTCAATATGTTCTATCATTCAACTCTCAATCTCAACTCAAATTAATCTCATAGAATGTTAGTCTCACAGGGTGAATCAGTGTAGCTCTTAAAAACTTAAATCTTCAATTCTTAATGCCTAAACAATGAAATCTTAAAACTCAATAAAGCAAATATACCAAAAGAGCATCACACAACACAAGATGTATCGAGGTTCACCAGTTTTGGCTACTCCTCAAAATTGACTGTTTGGACTTCCATCCAAATCTAGCCTTTGCAAATACCAATTTTATAATCAATTTACCAGCACCCACTAGAAGGAGCACCAACCTGATTTATCTGCAACAACAGAAAGGAGCACCAACCCCTGATTTATCTACATCAATAGAAAGGAGTATCGACCCATGATTTACTAGCACAAACTGGAAGGAGCACCAACCCATGATTTACCAGCACCAACTGGTAGGAGCACCAACCCCTGATGCCAAGCACCAACTTGGACTTTTGTTCTGAAACTAGAAGATTGACATAAAGATGCCTTCACTTTTACAAGACCTTGATTGGTCTATTGCTTTCTCAACATTGCCCACTCTTCACACAACACACACCCTGCTCGCTCTCATCTTGCTCTCTTCGCAAGATTAAATCCGCCTCGCTTTAATCCTGAGCACTTTCACACTTTTTTAGCGGCTTCTAAATTCTCCACGCAGACCTCCTTTTATAACAAAGTTTTGACTCTATTTTTAACTTCCATATTTTCGCATGCAACCCATAACTGGCCTCGTAACTGTCGTTCTGACTTCAGTTCACTGTTCTTATTTTAGCTACATGATTTTTCTCTATAACTGCACCTGTAACTATCGTACTGACTTCAGTTCACTATTCTTATTTTAGCTGCATGATTTTTCTTTGTAACTGCACCTGTAACTATCGTACTAATTCAGTTAATTATCACATATCTTATTTCGATTGGGTTATCTTCTTAGCTCACGCCAAAGCGACCTATCACAAAATCATGACACTTCTGCCTCTTTGTCCTCTTCTCAGCTTTCGCTTGCGAAAACATAACATGTCGCGATATCGCGACACTTTCACCACCTTGCTTCTTTTCTTGGCTTGTACCTGCAAAAACACAACATATCGTGATATCGTGACACTTTCGCCTACTTGCTTCTTTTTTTTTCTTGCACCCACAAAAACACAACATGTCGCGATATCACGACACTTTCGCCTCCGTACTCTTCCTCTTTACTTTTGTCACGATATCGTGACACTTCTGCCTTCTTACTTTCTCTCTCCTCATTTAGTCACAAAAATGTGACATGTCATGATATCACGACACTTTTTCTCCTTTGCTCTTACTCTTGCCTTCGGGTCATGAAAACGTGACATGTCGTGATATTGCAACACTTTTTCTCCTTTGCACTTTCTCTTACCTTTGGGTCACAAAAATGTGACATGTCGCAATATCGCGACACTTTTTCTCCTTTGCTCTTTCTCTTGCCTTCGGGTCGCGAAAACGTGACATGTCGTGATATCGCGACACTTTTTCTCCTTTGCACTTTCTCTTGCCTTCGGGTCGCGAAAACATGACATGTCATGATATCGCGACACTTTTTCATTCTCTTCCTTCCTGCCCTTTTCGAGTCGCGAAAATGCGACATGTCGCGATATCGCGACACTTTTCCTTTTCTGCCTTCCTGCTCTTTTCAAGTCGCAAAAATGCGACATATCGCAATATCATGACACTTTTCCTTTTTTTCCTTCCTGTTCTTTTCAAGTCGCAAAAATGTGACATGTTGCGATATCGCGACACTTTTCCTTTTCTGCCTTCCTGTTCTTTTCAAGTCGCGAAAATGCGACATGTCACAAAATCGTGACACTTTTTTTTTCGTACAATCTCTCTTGCAATATGTCACAAAATTGTGACACTTTTTCTACTTGCATTTTTCTCTTCCAACATGTCACGAAATTGTGACACTTTTTCTTTTGTACTATCTCTCTTGCAATATGTCACGAAATCACGACACTTTTTCTCCTTTTTCTCTTCCAACATGTCGCGAAATCGTGACAGTTTTTCTTTCTTGTGCTTTCTCTTCGAACATGTCATGAAATCATGATAGTTTATCTTGCTTGCGTTTTCTATTTGAACATGTCGCGAAATTGTGACAGTTTATCTTTCTTGCGCTTTCTCTTCGAACATGTCGTGAAATTGCGACAATTTTTCTTTCTTCTCAACATGTCGCGATATCGCGATAGTTTTCTTCCTTGCTTAACATGTCGCGATATCATGACAGTTTTCTTCCTTTCTTAACATGTCGCGATATCACGACAATTTTCTTCCTTGCTTAACATGTCGCGATATCGCAACAATTTTATTCCTTGCTCAACATGTCGTGATATCACGACAGTTTTCTTCCTTGTGATTTTCTTTTGATTTTTAGCATATGGGCCACTTTGATCTTTTGGATAATCACTATACATACTTTGAAGAACCTCTTAACTCCTATCCACTTGCATCAACCGATCTGTCTGACTGTGTTGACAATAATGACAATACTGTTGCTGCACCTTGCTCAACATAGAAGTAGTATACTTTCACAAGATCTTGAACCACAACCCAACAATTGCCAATAATGCAATATCAAGGAATCAACTCCTCCAACATAGAACCATAACTTTCTATCAAACCCTAGCCAAGTTAGTTTTAAAGAACTCAAAGCAATCTCTCTCTAAGCATCAAAAAGGAGTTCAAGATATTTCTAACTTCTCTCAAATGGGAATGCTCAACTTAAGCAAAGTACAACTTGATAAAATTAAATCTCAAAGGAGCAAGCCCAACTCATGTATCAATTAAAGCATAACTTGATTAAATCAATATCAATGGAAGCAATCTCAAAATCAAACTCTCAAAAACCAAACAAATCAATTAGGGTTTCAACAACTTATAGCAATAGCATAAGCTTCTCACTCAAAAACCCTAAAGCAAACTTCAAATGCTTCCACTCTCATAAACCAGAATTATGCAATAACTCATAAAATCATCATGATCTCATAATGCATAATCAATACTTCCACTTTCAAAAAATAAGATCCACTCCAAATAAGGAAACTTAATTTAATCCTTTTCACTCCAAACTTAGTTTCAAAAAACCATCAATCAATAATAACCATGGAAGAATGTGCCCATACCTTTACTTTGATGAAGAAGGAGAAGTCAAAATCTATCACAACACTAACTCTCAATTTACCACAAATTAGAGTTAGCAACAATGGAATAATGCACAATGATAAGAGTCCTAATAACACCTTATCACTCCAACTCATCAATAATCAAAAATCACAAATATACATATCAACAATATTCCTTTACACCTTATAACTCCTACTTAATATATCACAAAATAATTTCAACCTCAAAAATAATTACAAGAGAATATCCACTCAATAACTCCAAAGGCTTTCTAACCCCAATATGACATTAAGCACAATTATTCCTTAAACCCTTATAACTCCTAAAATATTTACTTCTAAATGCATTTACCACATAAACATTAAGCATCAATAATAAAAATGCCAAAGCAATATTTCTATTTAACCTTATACCTCCATCCAATTACCAACAATAATTGCCAAGTCAAATCAAATATTCCACATTATCAACAAAAGATCTACCTTGGCCAAAAATCAATTCTCCAACCTTAGGAGAAGTGTGGAGACACCAACATAAGCGCCATAGTGCTTCCTCCTCCAAACTCATGGACCAAAGCAACCACCATACCACGTGCACAATAACCATGACCAAGAAAAAACTGAAACATGCCTATCCAAAATAAAACTTGGCACCTCTGCTTAGCGAGCATCTTCTCTCCACTGCCTTCGTTGTTGGAGCACAAGTTCCCAACGAAACTCTCAAGCACTACTCATCATTTTACCTTCCATTTGCTCACAAAAGAACCAAAATTTACTTCCTCACAGGTGCACGAAATACGAATTTAACACAGACTAATTTGTCTTCCTCACTGTGCACAAAATCAAAATTTAACACAGACCAAAATGAGACTCGAAAATCACAATGCAATCTAAAATCGAAGGTCACAGAGCAATATGAATTTGAAGGTAATCACGCAAATTGAAGGTGCTTAAAACCTTAGGAAATAATGCCCTTTAATAGTCTTTCATCCCATGCAAATTTACATCGACGCTCCTTTCAAACATTGTGTTTTTCATCCCATGCAATTTGACGTCGATGAGGTAAGTCTTTTACATGAGCACCGCTAAGGGTTTAGAAACCCTTTCAATAATAATTATTAAATTAATAATTATTATTTTATTAATAATAAACATAACTTAAAACCTTTTCAAAGGTTTGAGTTAATTTATTTATTAATAATCAAAATGGACTTTTAAGGTTTTTTCAAGGAGAAAAAATATTTTCATTAAGCCAAGATGGTTTTAATAAAAACCCTTAATGAGTCCAGATGGTTTTAAGAAAAACCTTTAACCTTGTCACCATGGTTTATATTAAAAACCCATAAACAAACATCATGGAACTTTCAAGATCTTTTTGTCACCAAACTCTTTTTGACATCAACACAAATTCCTTTTAACATCAACACAAACTCTTTTTGACATCAATGAAAACTCACAAACATGAAGCTAGGAAACATACCAAAAATTGCCAATACCTCTAGGTATGTTGCCTCTCGTAGGCCACTGACTAGATTCACCATGAATATCATCCCCCATCATGGTGAACTCAATATAGAAGGTGTTGATCTCTACAAAAAATGCACCTTAATACAAAATAAATACGAGCCATATAAGAGTGTCGGTCTCTTCCAAAAATACACTAAAAAAATACAATAAAATGAGCCATAGAATCTAAATGTGGAGGAGAAGAAGAGAGAAAAGAATAGAATCTTTTGAAGTGTCTTCGTCTGTAGTCTTCAAAAGTTGATTTGGAAAAAATATCGAATAGAGTCTAGGGTGTCTATGTCTATAGTCCCTAGAGTAGGTGTCCTTATGGTAATCACCTCATCTTACCAGAATGCATGGGTAACTAGCCGCTACATCCGCCAAGTATGATAGAGGAGAATACTAGATACTAGGTTCACTTACATAGAGTGTCGGGTTCAACCAAAAATGCACTCTAGAATACAATAATATTTGAGGCTAAAAATATCATGCCAAACAACCTCAATTATGAAGGACACCACCAATGTGTCTATCTCGTAATTTTTTTTTTTATGACTTTAAATACCCCTATGTTTGGGTTTCAATGGGACCTTTAGCTTGTACAAAAAATAGCATGCCTCTATATGCAGCAAAAAATATCAGGAATAAACTATTCCTGGCATTGCTCTCATGTAGAATAAAAAATAGTTTCATTCATGAGAATCCAAGTCCCCAGATAAATAAAGTGGCCTCCACTTTGAAAAAGAATAATGTGCCAACCTTCATGGCCATTCATTTTAATAAATACCCCATTCATTTTAATAAAAAAATACCCCCACTAATAAAATATCCCCCGTTAAAGCATATTTTAATTAAAAATTCATTTAACCATCCTACTTATTTGTGGGATACACGTGCCTCATATTCTTTGTCGGCCATTCAAATAAAGCAAATAGAAAATAGATTATTTTTTTAGGGTGCACATGCATAGGGGTTATGCAAAAATTCACTTGGCCACGGTCCCAAGCCACCAAGCGCTCAAATGTAGACATACAGTTTCAAGCTCACTTGTCACGAATCTCATCCGTGTAGAATTAAATTCATTACCCTTGATGCTTTTCAGAAACTCCACCGCTAGAAATTTTACTTCTACTTGCTCATCTGCAATGGCAACTACAAGATTCTACTTTGTAGGCTTTTCTCCATCCTTTAATCCAACATACTTAACAAGATATCGCACCTTCCTAGTACCTTTACACTTTGTACATCGTAAAGCATCCCATCCATAAAAAGTGCTACAACCATTGTTGCACGATACAAAATTGTGTGCCACTTGACCATATATTGAGAAGGTGCCAACCACAGTGCACATAAAACAACATTAAAAAATGGCTTAGGATATGGTGCGAGGGATGCCAAAACCATGAATCCAGTCATCTTGAACATCACATCCAATGCTGACGATTGCCTCCTATGTAGCGAGGAACACCTACTTCGTAATATTTTGGCCTTGCACGACCACATCAATCACTATTATAAACCCCTTATCTACACCTTCATTTAGCAAAGCATCCATCGATATTTTGGCTTTCTAGCTTCTCCTTCACCCCAAATTGATGAATTTCTCAAACATCTTCATCATAATCCATTACATGTCGACCATATGAGACGATGGTATGTATCTCTTGAAGGTGCATGAGGATGTTATCTAATGTTGACTTATTTTTTTCTATAGTTAGGATAGTGCACATTAAGGGGGAATGTTAGAATAAAATGTGCACTATGCCTTCTTATTGACACTTGTCATTATCTTGATACTTATTATGTATTCATAAAGGCCTCCTACCTATACGAATACATGTTGGGAATGGAAAATATGAGATGTATTGATACAATATGTGTTACAATATATAGGCAGGAGACCTATATGAATACATGACAAGTGTTAATAGAATGACAAGTATCAAAAAAAGGAATGGGAAAATATGAGATGTATTGATACAAGATGTGTTACAATATAAGATAAGGGGTTTTCTAAATATCGATGGATGCTTTGCTAAATGAAATTCATCAATTTGGGGTGGAGGAGAAGCTAGAAAGTAGACATGAAGCATCTCAAATACAACAATTATTTGATATGTGTTTGAGACATTATTGAAAATAATGTTAAGAAGTTTAATGTTTTTCTCCTTGTCCACAAATTTTTATCCTTCACATATTTTCTTTGGAATTTCTCTAGAAATATAGATGTTAGGAACCTTCTAATTATAAAAAGCACATTCACATAAATATTACAATGAAAGAAATAAATCATGAAATAATATAATACTGCAATACAAAATATAAATGCAAAAATTTATATTAATCTCACAAATCACAATATAAAATCGTGGGCCTCTTCGAGGGGTCAACCTTATTCAATACTTTGATTCAATATGCAAAAATATAAATTCATTTATACTCTCTTTTATTTTAAAGATACACCTCGTGGAACCCTATTTTAACGCTAAAGAGTTGGCTTACATGCAAAGTGTTATTCGAGCTAGAATCTTCTACCAAAAAAATAGTTATTTTATTTATAACGCTTACATAAAATGGTACCACTTGTCTAGGCACCTCAAATGCCATGTACCATTACAAAATATTATTAGAATGGGGTCCCCATTTTGGAAAGGGGTCATTACATAATAATATGAGAATTACATAATAATGTTAGGATGGGGTCCTAACATGCCCTTCCCCTTCAAAAAACTTTGTCCTTAAAGCTGAAGATGAGGAAAATATTATTGTAGCTACTAGAGAGACTCTCAGATGGTATATTTAGGTTATAATCCATACCATTTAACAAGAACCTTAATTATGAACATGGTTGCAAAGGGTGCATGATCTTTGATCCAAATTTTTTTTAGGCTCAAGCATGATGGAACCTTCTTCATCCAATTATGGTAAAGTGTATTGAAATTGTACCTTATTTCCCATAAAATTCTTGAGATAAGAGACTCCAAACACTAGATGGATCTTGGACATGGCTAGAAGGGCCAATTTATAGGCTATTGCACCAATCCATTGTATTACTTGGTAAGGTCCATAGTACTTGGCAACTAGTTTTTGGCATCAAAAGAGTTGGAATGAAAATTGTTTGTAAGGTTACAAGTAGAGAAATACCATATTCTATATTTCAAATCTATGCTTACAATGGTCTTGATTAGCTTGCTAATGCATATGGTTTTGGGTCAATTCAATATTTATATTAAGTTGTTAGAAGATGACGACATGCTAGTTGAGAGTGATGTCAACATTATGAACCTTGGAACTCCCTAGAATGTATGAAGAGGGTGATGGTGGAGGAAGACCATAGACAAATTCAAAGGATGTAACCTTGGTCATGGTGTGATATAAAGTATTATACTACCATTCAAACAAAGGAATTCATTTAGTCCAATTATGCAGGATGTTTGGATACAAAGCAAAAAATGTCAATTTCTAACACTGGGGTAGTTATCATAGCCTACTTTAATTCCTTGAAAGAATTATCTGTTGGTTCTAACCATATAATGGAATTCTTCTTCAACATGACTATTAAATGAGCTGAACTATTTCCATAGGTTTTTACAAATTTATGATAATACCTCGTGAGTCCCAAAAATCCTTGAAGTTCCTTGAGGGTGTGAGATTTTGGCTATGCTTGAATAGCTTGAATATTTGAAGGGTTAATTTTAAATCCTTTGGTGATAATGTGACCCAAATACTCTACTTCTTGCAACTCAAAAGAACACTTAGACCTCTTGGCATAAAGCTAATTTTTAGAAAAAAAGCTATAAAGTTTAATCCAAATGTTGTAAGTGCTCCTCCCAAGAGTGATTATAAATTAGGATGTCATCAAAGATGAGTAGAATAAATTTGAAAAGGAAGGGACAAAAAATAGAATTCATCAAACTCTAAAAAGTGGAGGGTGCATTTTTCAAACCAAATAGCATAACCAAGAATTCATATTGCCCTTCATGAGTCCTAAAAGCAATTTTAGCAATGCAATATTCCTTGATTTGGATTTGATGGTATCTTGATCGTAAATCCAACTTTGAGAAATATTGAGCTCCATGAAATTCATCCAATAACTCATAAATTATTGGAATGGGAAATTTATCTTTAATTGTTATTTAATTTAGTTCTCTAAAATCCACACACAAACGCCAAGACCCATTTCTTTTTTGTACCAGCAATATTGAAAAAGAATTGGGATTGATGCTAGGATGAATAACCCATATAGCAAGAAGTTCTTGCATCATTTTATCAATTTTTAATTTTTGGGCATATGCATACCTATAATGGACATTTTCAGGAATACTACCAAGAATAAACTAAATTTCATGATCATGAGTATGACAAGGGGGTAGTCCATTCGGTTCCCCAAAAACTAAGGCATGTTTTTGCAACAACTATAATTATTCAGGTTGGTATTTGTCTATGCTACCTAAATATTGTATAACAAATATTTGGGCCACAGCTCCATGGATTGAATATTTTAATAGTTTTCCATCCTATGAGACATCAAAATTTGAGTAGTTCTAGATTTTTATCCCCATAATGTGTGATATATCCATTTATGGATCAATTTCATCCATAATTTAGAGAAATTGCATAATACTAGACCCAACAGTCTCAACCACTAAGCCCCAAAAACAACATCACACCCATATAGGGGTAGGATAATATGGAAAATACATGATCAAAAATCTTCCTAGGCCAAAAGGTTTCTCCTAATCCTAGGGGATTCTCTTGATATAACCGAAGATACGTAGGATCTTAATTTTGTATATAGGTGTTGTTTGAGGCCTAGGTATTAGAGTTTGATTACCCTTCACTTCATTAGATGCTTTATGGAAAATCTAGCATAGCCAATAATGATATCTCCTTTGTGATATTTTAAAACCCCTGGCATAGGGTTTCTAACCTAGTAAACTAAAACATAAAAAAATAGATAGTTTTTTTAATAGGATAATAAACAAAAAATTAAAACATGGGATATTTATACCTAATAGTTAAAATGGTAAGGCAAGAACTGTTGTAGTCATAGTGGAACACAACCTTGGAAAGTGCTCTAATACCACTTGTTAGGAACCTTCTAATTAAAATAAGCACGTTCACATAAATATTGCAATAAAAACAAATTTTCATGAAAGAACATAATATTGCAATACACAATGTAAATGCAAAAATATATATTAATCTTACAAATCACAATACATAATCATGGACCTCTTCAAAGGGGCAACTCATTCAATACTTTGATTTAATATATAAATTATACATTCATTCTGCCCCCTTGTATTTTAAAGATACACTTTATGCAACCCTAACCTAACACTCAAGAGTTGAATTACATGCAAAATGCCACATGAGCTAGAATATTCTACCAAAAAAACATTTGCATTATTTATAATGGTTAAATGAGATGGCCCCACTTGTCTAGGTGCTTCAAATACCACATACCATTACAAAATATTATTAGAATGGGATTCCCACATTGAAAAGGGGTCATTACATAATATATGAGAGTTACATAATCATGTTAGGATGGGGTCTTAACTCTAGATGTCATATTGAAATTTATTTAATTAACCAATATAATCAACAATAGCATCAAAAGATTCAATAATTAAGGTAGAAAATTCTACTTATGATGTATCAATTTATGTGGAATCAATATGTTCACACAATCCCTAAAATTTGCCAAACAACTTCTTATTGTCCATAGTACGTCTATAATGCACTACATAGAAAAATAGCTTTAATGATGGTTTTTAACCACCCTTAAAGGTCTTTAAAGGCAGTTATTCAATCGTCATCTATGAGGGCATCGTAAAAATTCTGTGACATACGATGGTGGCTAAAAATTATCTAAAAAATCTGCCCTATTAAGGTCTAAGAGGGTAGTTTAAAACCTTTCTCTTACGGCTACGAGGAAGGTTAGGAACCACCCTCTTAGGTCTAAGAAGACAGATAAAAACCACTCTCTTAGGTCTAAGAGGGTGGTTTATAACCTTCCTCTTAGGGATAAGAGGGCGATTTTAAACTACCCTCTTAGGTCACCCTAAGATGTCAATTTAAAACCATTGTCTTAGGGTGACCTAAGAGGGCGGTTTAAAATAACCCTCTTATGGTATAACCTAAAAAAAATATACAGGATGACTCATAAGAAACAACATAGCACTCAGTTATGGTTTGCTGTTTCAGCGTAGGTATCCTTTATTTATCATGGTTATTTCATGGATACGGTAATTTTCCAATGGAACAAAGAGGGATACAATTTTACAATACCTCCAAGAAATAGAATTTTCCATGGAAGCATCATAGTATGTATGAAGTCACAATGCACCATTTTACTCTTGTTGGAGTGCATACAACCAATGTGGTCCTAGGCATACCATGTTATAAATAATTTTACACTTGATAGATGACCACATGCATACTATCCTATGGGACAT
This sequence comes from Wollemia nobilis, assembly GCA_028583015.1. Taxonomy (NCBI): domain Eukaryota; kingdom Viridiplantae; phylum Streptophyta; class Pinopsida; order Araucariales; family Araucariaceae; genus Wollemia; species Wollemia nobilis. The sequence continues at coordinate 398,691 of JAQPPZ010001579.1, read as the reverse complement.
GGCAATAAATAATGTATGCATGTATAAAAGACCATGATAAGTAGTCATACAAATCCTTGGGTGCTGGAAATTCTTTACAGTTTGTAGATAGCGTTAGTCAAAATAATATTAATTTCAATAGGCTAAAACTTGCCAATGATATCCCATTTTATACCTTATCTATTTGGTTGGTTGAATCATGGTAAAGACATATGGGTCAACTAGCATCCTAGACTTTCATATGCAATAAAAAAATTTAAAGATAGAGATCCTCCTTGAGCAACCCAATATGTGGGAGTGCCATGGTGTCTACTAGTCAAGGTGTCAAGGAAGAGTCCTTACCTTACAAGATCAATTTTATAGGGATAATAAATGTGGATGATGCTACCAAGAAGGTTGATTATTTTTATGATCAAATCACATAAATATGGAAAGACTATTGCAAATCTATGTTATTGAGTGATGCGACAAATGTGGGTTGATAAACCGGTAGTGGAAGACAAGGACATATTTGCAACATATGAGTTGGTATTTTTGCATTGTTAGGTGAAGCACTTGATATATATAGTTGCTTGTGCCTCCTTGTCAAATAGCCCTTTGTACCAATTTTGTCTTTTGGAATGATGAGATCAATCACCATATTGAAGAGTTGATATAAAAGGGATACATACGATTGAGTGCATCACCTTGAAAGAGTTTGATTGAATACAAAGTTTTGAATAAAATCATTGTGAAAAATAGGTACCCAATTACTTGTTGAATAAACTTAGAAATGCCAACTATTTCATTAAGATCAACCTCAAGTTAAGCTGGTGGAAGACAAGATTTACATCCAAGTCTTTTGAGTTGTTGGTCCTAACCAAATGCATTTTGAATGATAAAAGTTTTACTACTATTGACTAAATAATTTGTAGCTTGTCTACCTGCTCAACATGTATTTTTACTCTTCAGCAAAATATGAGAGGAATAAATGGAGCATGTTGGAATTTTTTTGAAACCCTATGTAAACACTAATTGGATACCAACTTGGAAAAGTGTTTGTTTGGTATGCAAAAATCAAATGTGCAGGTTGCATTATTAGTAAGGAAGGAGTTCATGTTAAAAAATTTAGATAATTTGAGACTGGCCTACACAAATGACCTTCATAGAGATTTGTAGATTCTTAGGTCTAACTAATTTTTATGATTGGTTTGTGATAGGATTCTCCCACATCGCATGGCACTTAAGTTAAGTGAGAAATGGAAGACCCAAACCAAAGTTCATGTGGACCGAGGTACCACAAAGAGCATTCTAAGACTTGACTCATTGACTTAGCTTGGAACTAATACTTACCTTTTTGGATCTACAACAACCATCATGGAACTTAAATTTTAAGTGAGAAAAGGAAGAGCCAAACCGAAGTTCATGTGGACTAAGGTACAAAAAGAGCATTTTGAGACTTGATTCATTGACTTAGCTTGGCACTAATACTTCCCTTTTTGGATATTCAACAATTATTTGAGATAGAAACTATAAACATATGCACTTGGTACATTCCTTGCTCAACTTAAGCATCTTGTTGCCTACCAAGTGATATATTTAATGATATATTCTAAAGGTATCCTACATAGGACAAAGAAATCCATGCCATGTCCCAAGCATGTTTTTAGTGAAAACATTATATTTTGAGCAATGAGAGAATAATACATATTGATTATAGGCCCTTGAAATTCCTATAGATAGAAAGAAAAGTCTAAAATAAATGTCATCAAAAGAGGTCAATATACCTGCAACAGTTCCACCTAAACATCAAATATGAGAAGGTAGAATAAATCTGGTTGCTGATGGCTTGAATTAAGATCTTTTTGGAGCGTTCATTATCATTTTTCCTCTTCCTAATTTTTTCATATGCAATAAAATTGTCAAGGACGGTTTTAACAACATGAAAATTCTAATAGAAGAGTTTTCATTTGATCAAATAATATATTGTGGTTATCCTAGAAATAGTTTGTTCAATATGAATGCCCAAGAAATAGTGTAGGATCCCTAATATATCACTTCAAGGGAAGCATAGAGTCATGACCTCATGTCTTAAATCAAGGTAGAAGAGCTAACTATAATGAGAATATCATCTACATAGAGTATAATCACCAAATGTTCTGCATCCTAATGTTTTATGTAAACATCATGTTCAACCTCACATCACCAAAATATACAATTGAGAAAAAAAAAGTAGATCTTATCATACCAAGCACATGATGCCTACTTAAGTCCATACAAGGACCTAGTCAACTAACATACTAGAGGAGTGGAACCTTGAAGCTCAAATCTATGTGGTATCTACATATAGATATCCTTCTAAATCTTATCATAAATAAATACACTCTTTACAACCATCTGATGTGCATTTCAACAATAAGAAAAAAATATAGAGAGAATCATTTAGATAGAATTCATCCTAGCAACTAAGACACATGTCTCCAAGTAGTCAATTCTTGTTGGAATTTACAAAATTTTCTAGACATGAATACAAGCAAATATTCCACTCAAATATTATATAGAAATCATACAAGAAATAAATAAAAAATAGTGATATAGGAATTTTGGATTTCTACAAGAACCATTAATAATAACTCTATTTGTATATAACATTATACAATACTTTGATAAGAAAATAAGGAGTGGGATGGGGGTGTTTATAGTAATAATAAACCCTAATTACATACTAAATTTTAACCTAGGCTAACATGAAAAAAGAGATATAGATTAACTACAAGTTATAAATAGGGTTTAACTAGAACAAAGTCAACCATGACCTTAGGCCTTACATAATAAAATATTATAAATAATTAATACATTGTACAATGAAATACCATTAGGCCTATCCAATACATTGCAAAACATCGACCATGGCCATGAATCAAATTATAATTTTAACACCCATTATAATCTAAACTAAGGGGTCAAGGAGAGGAGACATTAGTAACAATAAGATCACCCTCTATAATGGATGCTCTAGTGGGCCTTTGCATTTTGAGGTAGACTCATCTATATTCCTCCCATCATCTAAAATATATTGCTACATAAATGTATCTTACACAAGATTCCCCTTAGGATGGACCTTAGTAACTATTGCCTCTATTGAATACTCTTACACACATCAAAAAAATATTCTACTAGGAATTCTAATGAAGAAGAGAAGTTAATATCACAACCTTATTTAAAGATAAGCTCCTTCAATATTCCATTATTGCATTAATTATGTATTAAATGCACAAATTTTACTCTTACAACATATATCACCATTTTTGAAGACTTATTCTTGCCCTTGGGACACTTGATTTTAGTCACCAAAAGAGGCTTTACATGAACTTGCTTAAACTAAGAGTTGTAAATAAATTCTAAGAATTTGGAAAAAATAGAATAAAAAAGAGATCATAAAATATTAGATCTTCATGAATAAGCTAAATTAATTTCTCAAATAAGGAAAAGGAATTGACTAAAGCACATATTAAATATTTTTCCTACAACCCTCTTAAAGACTCAAAATTTACTACAACTATCACAAATCTATCTATATCTTCCAAAAAATCAAACAATTTTTTTTGACTTAACCAAGTACTATAATATCACCCATTAAGGTGATTAACTAGGGATTTTTTATCCATTTTAAATAATATAACCCATAATACTATAGCAGGTCTATATATTGATACTAATAGTGCATTGAGCTCAAAAATTCATGTGATTTGAAAAAATGGGTTCAAAATACTTTTATACACAAAATATATGGCCTTTGAAAATTTTCTCCTAATGGACCACAAAGAATTAAAAATTAAATCTCTAAATATTAAAAAAACCAATTGTCTACTAGCACTTGGCTATCTAAGATTCGTTGGTGCCATCCTTTTTTCTTTGCCAACTCAGCCTTCCTAAACCACTTATATTGTGACACACGACTTGTTCTAATTGAAGAGATACATATATAGTAAAATAAATTGGTTTTAATGGCAAACATTAGTGCCACATAGGCCACTTTTTTGGCCTAAATTCATTAAGTCTCTAAAAGTGCCAACCAAACCTTTTGCAAGATTTGAACATGAGCCACCATCTATCCAAATTCCTTGTGCTAGACAAGGAAGCAATGCACTATTTGAGGTGTTGAAATCACTTTTCCTCTTGTGCCATAAACCCAAAAGCATGAAAGGAAAAAAATTAAGGGGGTAGGATTCAACGCCTCGGCCTCCATGCTCTAAAATCCATCACATACTCAACTTTGCTCACTCTTTTGAAATTAAAGTAGTAGGATTTTCATATAAGAGTTAAATTGTCATGCTATCTCCACAAAGGGTAGCCACGTCATTTTGAACACATGATCGTCACCCTCTTACACTACAAAAAATATTATACATGTCATTGCACCATGCATACCACTGGAGGTCAAAAGGGCAAGTCATATTTCTCCGTTTTTTGTAGAGGTAGATAAAATAAGGGGTATCATGTTTCAAACCAAGGATATCATAAATGCCACATCTCCATCATAACCAAATTATCAAAGTCCTCACATAGGCTACAATATTTGGTACTCCCGTAAGAGTGTTGTCAAGCCAATGCAAAATCCAAAAGTGGGTTTAGATTATGCATGTGCAAAATAAAAATGGATCCAAACCTACAATATTCAACTTTATTTTTTCCCATTGCTTGTATTATTTACATAGCCAAGGAAAATAATAGAGTATCCATCCAAACTAAATTTTGGTTTTTTGACAAAGAGAGTCAAAAAGGTTTTGGTAAAAAATAAGTAGGAAGAGTTTTTGACATTTTTTTCAAGATTATTAAGAAATTGGATGACTCTTTTCGATAAGGCTTTTGCATGACCAAGCAGTGCTACTCTATACATGCTCTGATACCATATTGGAATTCACAATATTTTCTAGAAATTAATAGAAGCAAATCATTCACTCAAATATTATGCAAAAAATATAAAAGGATGAAATATGAAATTTTGGGCACCCATAGACACCATAAATAATCACTATATCCTAGATAATATTACACAATAATTCAATAAGAAAATGAGGAGTGGGAGGGGGTATTTATAGTAATACCATACCTCAATTACATAACAAATTTTAATCTACGCTAACATAACAATAGGGATTTACATTAATTAAAAGTTATAAATATGGTTTAACCATAACAAGGTTAACTGTGGCCCATAGGGATTACATAATAAAATATTATAAATAATTAATACATTGTACAATGAAATGCCCTTAGGCCTATCTAATATGTCATATAATTTCAATAATAGCTAAGAATTAGATTATAATTTTAATAATTCCTTCCTTTGAGAGGAACCCTTAGCAACAAGGAATGATTTATGCTTCTTCTCTTGACAATCAAGAGTGTACTTGGACCTATAGACACATTTAAATCCAATCATATTATTTACCTCTAGAAAAGGAAATCTACCATATCTAATTCTTCATCAAGAAATCATATTATGTAAGCATGATATTTTCTGACTTTAATCACTCCTCAGCCTAGAATATATGGGAAGATATAAAATGATCAACCTTTATGGCGAGGCTCAAGAGAGGGCATTTTTATGTATCTCCATAGAAGGAATTGGGTGAACTTCTTGTAGAAGTATCCAAACACACTTGGGTGTTGGAAAAACTATGGAATATCTACACACATCTTGTGGCAAGCCAACATCAGAATCCTAACCTAAAGCATCTAAATCAAACTCACAACTCATCTCATCATCCAATAATATAGTGTAAGAAACTTGTATGTCAAGCTCATAATTCCTTGAATATAATATTGAAGGTGTTGAAGGTGGTGTTATAAGAGAAAAAATCAAATTTATAGGTATTGGGACTTCAATAAAAATTAAAAAGAAAACCCCAATAGAAATAGAGTCTATAAGAATATATAAATAAATATTCTAGAATAATAAGATAAGTAGGGGAATCTTCTACCAAAATATCAAGTGGAAGTCTAGATGGAACCCTTAGAAGAACCTCATAAAAAACCATATCTCTCTAAATGATAATCTCATGCCTCTAAGAATCATAGAGATAACATGTCTTAAAGGTATCTAAATACCCAATAAAAATACATTTTATGAATCTTAAATGTTTTCACTTTTCAAAGATCTTTGGCTATGTGAGCTCATGCTAAAGACCTATAGATACAAAAATGGGATATATTAGGCTTATCTATTATCAGTCTCTTTAGGGGTATCATACCTTGGACTACTCTAATGCGAACCATGGTGATGATGTACACTAAATAAGTGATGGCCTCATACCAAAATATGTGCTTCATCCCCTTAGCATGAATCATATAACAAGCCATCTCCATGATTACCCTATTTTTCACTTAGCCACACCATTCTGCTCTAGGGTATAGTGAATAGTCCTCTAAAATGCTATTGCATGAAGAGCAAGAAAATTATGAATGTCATTGATCATATAGTAACCTCCCCTATATGACCTAAGAAACTTGATCTTTCTCTCTAGCTAGTTATTTACTAGTGATTTGAATAACTCAAAGGTTTCATATTTTTATGAATAGTATATAACCACACATATCTAGAGAAATCATCAATAAAAAAAAGAAAGTATGTATTTCTAAAAGTGAAAGTTTTAGCTATGGATACATACATATAATTATGTACAATATCTAGGGGTTGTGTAGCATGCCATAATCTATTACTTGTAAATAAGAGTTATCTCCAACGAAAACACACTCTCCTGAATGTAATGTGTTGTATCCCTATAGAAGGTGTTTGTGGTTCGTCATGTTTCTTATTGCCCCTTAATATATAATTCAATCATCATAGGAGGTGGATGTCCAATATGTTGAATGAATAGCTACATGATATTGAGAGGTTTTTCCATCAAAACTATCCTCAACCTATACATAGAAGAAAGCAACATTAGTACCTCCTTTTTTGACTGCTTATAGTAAAACTTACAAGATGACTTCTTGGACTTCTCATTCTATTTTGTCTTCTTATTAGTTTTAGATTTGACCACTCATTTTACATTATCTTGATTGATGAAATAATGATACTTACACCTTTATATTTAAGCCTCATGGTGAAGAATATGTTTGAAAAATTCATCAATTTGGGGTGGAGGAGAAGCTAGAAAGTAGACACAAAGTATCTCAAATATAACAACAACTATTTCATATGTGTTTGAGACATTATTGAAAATAATGTTAAGAATTTTAATGTCTTTCTCCTTGTCCACAACTTGTTGTACTTCTCCCATTTCCTTTAGAATTCCTCTAGTAATATAGATGTTAGGAACCTTCTAATTAAAAAAAGCACATTCACATAAATATTACAATAAAAGCAATAAATTATGAAAGAATATAATATTACAATACAAAATATAAATGCAGAAATTTATATTAATCTCACAAATCACAATATAAAATCGTGGGCCTCTTCGAGGGGTCAACATTATTCAACACTTTGATTCAATATGCAAAAAGATACATTCATTTATGATCCCTTTTATTGTAAATATACACTTCATGGAACCCTATTTTAACACTCAAGATTTGGCTTACATGCAAAGTGCTATTCAAGCTAGAATCTTCTACCAAAAAAATAGTTGCATTCTTTATAATGATTACATAAAATGGTCCCACTTGTCTAGGCACCTCAAATTCTATGTACCATTAAAAAATATCATTAGAATGGGGTCCCCATGTTGGAAATGAGTCATTACATAATAATATGAGAATTACATAATAATGTTAGGATGGGGTCCTAACATGCCCTTCCCCTTCAAAAAACTTTATCCTAAAATATGAAGATGGGGAAACTATTATTCTAGCTACTGAAGAGACTCTCATATGGTATATTTAGGTTATAATCCATACCATTGAACAAGAACCTTAATGATGAACATGGTTGTAAAGGGTGCATGATATTCGATCCAAAATTTATTTGGGCTCAAGCATGATGGAACCTTCTTCATCCAATTATGGTAAAGTGTATTGAACTTGTACCTTATTTCCCATAAATTTCTTGAGATAAGAGACTCCAAATACTATATGGATCTTGGACATGGCTATAAGGGCCAATTTATAGGCTATTGCACCAATCCATTGTAATAATTGGTAAGGTCCATAGTACTTGGCAACTAGTTTTTGGCATCAATAGAGTTGGAGTGACAATTATTTGTAAGGTTATAGGTAGAGAAATACCATATTCTATATTTCAAATCTATGCTCAGAATGGTCCTGATTAGCTTTCTAATGCATATGGTTCTAGGTCAATTCAAGATTTATATTAAGTTGTTAGAGGATGACGACATGCTAGTTGGGAGTGGTGTCAACATTATGAACCTTGGAACTCCCTAGAATGTATGAAGAGGGTGTTGGTGGAGGAAGACCATAGACAAATTTAAAGGGTGTAACCTTGGTTGTGGTGTGATATAAAGTATTATACCACCATTCAACCAAAGGAATTCATTTAGTCCAATTGTGGAGGATGTTTGGATACAAAGCAACAAATATCAATTTCTAAGCACTTATTAACAATTTCAATTTGGCCATCAGCTTGAGGATGATAGGCTAAAATCATTTTAGTTGAGTGCCCTACAACTTAAATAGTTCTTTCTAAAAATAACTAGTAAAATTAGGGTCCCTATATGACACAATGGATTTGGGCATTCCATAAAGGCAAAATATGGAGTATAAAAATATTTGGGCAACTATGGAGGCTATGTAGGGATGGGGAAAGGAATAGAAATGATCATACTTTGTGAGACAATATATTACCACTAGAAAAACTAATTTTTATCCTAATTTGTGTAACCTTCAATAAAATCCATAGAAATATTTGCCCATACTTGTTCTAGAATTGATAAGGGTTGAAGGGTTCTAGGGGAACACACCATTTCTCCTTTCATTCTTTGGAACTTGTAACATTCAACCAAAAATATTTGAATATTCCTTTTTATTTCCTTCCAAAAGAAAGTATGTTTACTCCTTTCATAATTTTTGAAAAACCCAAAATATCCCACTATTGGTGAGGTATGTATTTCCTACAAAATGAAATCTTACATTTCGTATTTTTGGGGAATAGCCATTCGGTCATGATATGTCAGGTCTTGACCATCCCCGGTGTACTAGGGCATAAGTCGGGCTTTGCTTGAAGTTTGTTGATCAAATTTTGCAAGCTAAAATCCTTGGCCATTTCTTCTATGAGATTATTAATCCATTGAGGAATTGGTGAAGATATAACATTTAGCATACTCTAATATTCAAACTGTTGGGATAGTGCATTGACCACTATATTCTCCTTTTCTTTTTTATATGCGATTTCATAATTATAGCCTATTGGCAATTTTGGGTACCTTGGGTACATTGCTTTTGCTCAAGTGAATAAGTTGTCATTGATGTCAAGAAGCTTTTGAAGGAATTTGATTTGATGTAAAATAATTTGTTTTTATGAAGGTTCGGCATGACAAGTTTGAAAGAAAGTAAGTTGGAAAAATGTCGCGATATCGCGACATGTCGCATTTTCGCGACTTGAATAGGAGAGAGAAAGCTTTTTAGAAAAGTGTCACGATATCGCGACATGTCGCATTTTCATGACTTACGCAGGTGAGAGAAAGCTTTTTAGAAAAGTGTCACGATATCGCGACATGTCGCAGTTTCACGACTCAAAGAGGAGAGAGAATGTTCGGAGTCAAAAATGTCGCGATTTCATGAAATAATGCAAGGAAGGTTGTACGAACAAAAAAGTGTCATGATTTCGTGACATAATGCAGAAGAGAGAGTCCATAGTATGAACTGTCATGATTTCATGACAGGTTCGAAGAGAGAAAGTAACTCGAAAAGTGTCATGATTTCGTGACATGCTGTAAAGTTCGAAGTGAGAACTGTCGCGGTTTCGTGACATGCTACAGAGGTCAAAGTAAGAACCGTCATGATTTCATGACATGCTTCAGAACTCGAAGTGAGAACTATCATGATTTCATGACATGTAGCAAAGGGAAGAGTCTGAAATGAGAAGTGTCGCGATTTCGTGACAGGCTGCAAAGAAAACGTACGAAAGCTAGAAGTGTCACGATTTTGTGACAATTCCAAGGAGGAAGAGCTCAAAGGCGAAAGCGTCAAATTGGGAGACAAGGGGATGTCACGATTTCGCGACATGTTCCGTTTTTGCTAGTGCAAGCAGTCAAGAGTGCAAGGAAGAGAAAGTGTCATGATTTCGTGATAGATTGAGATAGCAGCGTTCGGTTGGAGAAAGTGTCATGATTTCACGACAGAAATAGAATGCAAGCCTTCTATAGGAGAAGTGTCATGATTTCATGACAAAAGTAGAGAGGAAGGCTATGAAGACAAAAGTGTCATGATTTCACGATAGAAGTGAATACGAAGTCTGTAGAGGTAGAAGTGTCACGATTTCGTGACAAAAGTAAAAAGGAGGTCGACGAAGGGAGAAGTGTCATGATATCGTGACAAAAGCAAAGTTGATGCTGACAAAGACAGAAGTGTCACGATATCATGACAAGAACGTAGTTGAAGTCGACGAAGGCAGTTGTGTCGCGATATCGCGACAAAAGCCAAAAGGAAGTGTACGGTTGCAAAGGTGTCACGATATCGCGACATGTTGTAGTTTCATGGCAGAAGCTACAGAAGAGTTGCAGAGGCAGTGAAGCCGACAAAGTTAAATTTGGGCCGACGAAGATTAGGGTTTGCAACCGACATAGTTTAGGGTTGTGCAACCGACTAAGATCAAGGTTTTGATCTTGAAAGTATTAGTATAAAAGGAGGGTTGTTTGAAGAGTTAAAGTATCGATTTGGTGTGTGCGTTCGAAGTGCGACATTCATAGATAGAGTGCGAGGGAGAAGTCTGATCGCTGAGAGCAGAGTGCATTTTGTCGAATCGTCTAAGTGAGAGAGATCACAAGGAATCAGAGTGCGTGAAGACGGTGCTGCTGAGTTTGTGCACAGAGAGCAAAAAAGCGCAAAGCTATGGGGTGCATCATTTTTGTGACGTTCGGTGATAGTGCGTAGGCTTTGATGGTTTTGGACAAGTCATTGAGAAGGATTGTTGCACAGATTTGAGCAAGTTTTTCTTGAGCTTGTGAAGCAGTTTGGGTAGGTTCTAGTAAGAACTTGCAAAGCAGATCTGAGACAAGTCTTGGTGAAGACTTGGGTGAAGATCAAGCAAGCTTTAGTGAAAGCTTGTGAACCACTTTTGTGAACCAGATTTGAGGACCAGTTGAGGACAGAGATTGGTGCAGATTCGAGGACATTTGTGCCAAACCGAAGGACTGTGTTTGGTGTAGATCAGAGAAAGAGAACGAGGACATTTGTGCTAAATCGAAGGACTGTGTTTAGTGCAAATTTGAGGACCAACTTTGGAGGTGATAGAGTTGAGGGCAGAGGTCTCCAACCAGAGCAGGGAGGACAGGTGTCTTCTATGGATAGAGTTCCATTTTCTAAGGGCAGTGGAGGCAGAGGTCTTCTAGAGGATCACTAGCCAGAGCAGAGCTAGGGGATTAGTGTCTCTTGTGGGTTGGTGCCCACGAATTTGAGATTAGGGGATTGGTGTCTCCTTTGGGTTGGTGCCCATAAACATTGTAAACGGGAAAGGTATTCCCAAAATTTTTGATTGATAAAATTTAGTGAAATATTTTATCCGTGGACGTAGCCCAGCCATTTTGGGTGAACCACGTAAAATTGTTGTCTCTCTATTGTGGATGGTGTTTCATGCATTGCTTTGATTATTGCTATGGGTATATTGCTTTACTATTTTGTAATATAAAGGAAAAAGTAAAAAGAGGTCTTATACTGTTCACCCCCCCTCTCAGTATAAGCTTGTGTTCTTCAATTGGTATCAGAGCCGGTGCCTTTAGAAAGTTTAACAGCTTGAAGGAAAAGCCAGTAAAGAACACAATGGATTATTCAAGTGGCAATGCAACACCTATTCTTGATGGATCAGATTTTGGTCTTTGGAGTGCAAGGATGAAGGTTCATCTAATGGCACTTGGGAATGAGGTTTGGGAAGTGATTGAAGACGGGTACACTATTCTTGAACATGGTCCTTATACTAAAGAAGACAGGCTCCTACATCACAACAATTCAAAAGCAATGAATGCAATCTTGAAAGGTTTACAGAAGGCAGATCTTACCAAGGTGATTCACTGCAAGACAGCTAGTGAAATGTGGAAACAGTTGTAGGTGGTTCACACAGGTGATGTAAATGTCCGAAAGGCTAAGTTGAGACACTTCAAAGGTATGTTTGAACAACTCAAGATGAATGATGATGAAAATATTAGTGACTACATGCTTCGTATGGATGAGGTTGTTAACTCCATGAAAGACTTAGGTCTTGAGCTTGCTGAAAATGATGTTTGTGATAAGATTTTAAGATCTCTTCCTAATAGATTTAGTGAAAATATTTTTGCTATTGAGGAAGCTAAAGATTTGGATAAGTTGAAAAAGGATGAGCTCCATAGTATACTTGCAGCATTTGAGTTGAGAACTCAAGTGAAGGTTGATGTCAAGAAAGAGGCGACTTTCAAGGCTACCAAGAAATCCAAGGGTAAACAACTTCAAGAGAGTGATGAGTCTTCCAGGTGATGAAGAGGCATATTACAACAAGAAAGGCAAGTTCTCTAGAAAGCACAAAAGCATGAAAAATATAAGATGTTTCAATTGTGGAAAGTTTGGTCATTATGCTATCGACTGTACTGTTCCCAAGAATGAAAGTGATGAAGATATACAGGATTCTAAAAGCAAGGATTCTAAAAAGCACAAGCATCATAGGAAAAACAAAGATGAGCGCAGCAATCAAGGAAAGAGGTATTCTCACAAGCACAAGAAGAGTTTATACCTAGACAAAGCAAGTAAGTGTTCTAGTAGTGATAGTGAAAGTTCTTCAAGTGATACTAAAAATGAGATGTTGTTCATATCAAAAAAAGAGGAAGAACCGAAACATAGATTCATTATCATGAAATGTCTTAGATGTGGAAATTTTGGTCACCTTGAGGATGATTGCACAAATAATGATTTGGTTTCTAGTATGTATGAGGATGCTTCAGAAAACTATAAGGAAGATGCATGTATGGTTTTTGAAAAAGGTAGCACCTCTAGTGATAGGAAATCTGAAAAAGGGTTTGATGATTCAGAAAGCAAACAAATAAAGGATCTAGAAAGTGAACTTACTAACGCTCTTAGTGTTTTGAAAAAGGAAAGAAAGAAGAATGCTAGACTCAAGGATAAGTTAGATGAATGTTGTATGGAGAGAGATGATCTTATAGAAAGTCTCGACGTCTCTATGGCTAAGACACAAGAACTCAAGGATGAGTTAGAGTCTAAGGTTCTTGAGTATAGTGAGTTAGAACAGAAAATGGCTTCTTTGAAAGAGGAAACTAAAGAGTACAAGGATAAGCTTTACAGGTTTCAAGATAGCTCCAAAAAGGTTAAGTCACTCATCAAAGGTCAAAGAAAGACAACGGATAAAATAGGCCTTGGTTTTGTCAAGGAACAAGCTGGAGAGTCTAGTAAGAGACTCCAAAAGGAAGAGAGTTCTGATGAGGAAAGTATTTCAGATTATGAGTCCTTGGATGATAGATGCGTAGAAATAGAAAACAAAATTCAGAATGAGAAGAAGAAGTTTTCAGGACCCAAGAGGTCGAATAAAGGTAAATTTCATGATAGATGTTTTGCATGTTACAGGTTTGGTCACATGGCTGCACATTGCATGGCTCAAGTGAAGAAGGTGAACGACAATTTTAGAAGTGCTAGTTTCTTTCGAGGGTATTGCTACTCTTGTCAATAGTTTGGGCACAAGGTAGTCTATTGCGAGGTAAATAATAGGAACAGGTTTGATCAGAACAGGTTTAGGCAGAACTGGAAGATTCAAAGAATAGGTATGCCTAAAAGAAATAACATTGTTACTTGTTATAAGTGCAACAATGAAGGTCACACAGGTAGACAGTGTAGAGCTAAAATTTCAAGGTACAAGAATAGGAACAGTGGTATAAACAGGTCCAAGGATCAAGGCATGAACAAAAATAGGGATGAGAACAAGAACAAAAATAGTGACAAGAACAGGAATGATAACAGGAACAGGAACAGTGACAGGAACAGGAACAGGAATATGGACAAAGAGTTCAAGAGAAGGCCCGACAAGGAAGTTATAGACGCTAATGATGATCAATGCCTAATGGGAGTTTTACTCCCACCCCAGAATTAATCACCTCATCAGGAGGTGGGGGAGGGACTAAGCTAAGAGGCTCATTCTTAGTCCCGAGCCCCAAAGGTGACCCTTTGCCATTGATGACAAAGGGGGAGAGATATGAGTAAGGGGGAGAATTTTAGAGAGAAGAGGAAAGCTTCAAGTCAGGGGGAGCAAAACTTCAAAGGAAGATTCTCAGTGGTGGGCACAGTTGATCAGTTGTCAGTTGTTAGCACAGTTGGGTTCAGTTTTGGCTCGTGAGAAGCATTTTTAGTAAAGGTTTGCCATCAATGACAAAGGGGGAGATTGTTGGCAATTTTGGGTACCTTGGGTACATTGCTTTTGCTCAAGTGAATAAGTTGTCATTGATGTCAAGAAGCTTTTGAAGGAATTTGATTTGATGTAAAATAATTTGTTTTTATGAAGGTTCGGCATGACAGGTTCGAAAGAAAGTAAGTTGGAAAAATGTCGCGATATCACGACATGTCGCATTTTCGTGACTTGAGCAGGAGAGAGAAAGATTTTTAGAAAAGTGTCGCGATATCGCGACATGTCGCATTTTTGTGACTTACGTAGGTGAGAGAAAGCTTTTTAGAAAAGTGTCGCGATATCGCGACATGTCGTAGTTTCGTGACTCAAAGAGGAGAGAGAATGTTCGGAGTCAGGAATGTCACGATTTCATGACATAATGCAAGGAAGGTTGTATGGATGAAAAAGTGTCACGATTTCATGACATAATGCAGAAGAGAGAGTCCGCAGTATGAACTGTCATGATTTCGCGACAGGTTGAAGAGAGAGAAAGTAACTCGAAAAGTGTCACGATTTCGTGACATGCTGCAAAGTTCGAAGTGAGAGCTGTCATGGTTTCGTGACATGCTGTAGAGGTCAAAGTAAGAACCGTCATGATTTCGTGACATGCTTTAGAACTCAAAGTGAGAAATGTCATGATTTTGGAGTCGTCGAAATGAGAAGCATCGTGATTTTGTGACAGGCTACAAAGAAAACATACGGAAGCTAGAAGTGTCACGATTTCATGACAATTCCAAGGAGGAAGAGCTCAAAGGCGAAAGCATCATGATTTCGTGACATGTTCCATTTTCGTGGACATAAGGCAAGTAAAAACGCAAGGAAGAGAAAGTGTCACGATTTTGCAACATGTTCCGATTTCGCTAGTGCAAGCAGTCAAGAGTGCAAGGAAGAAAAAGTGTCATGATTTCATGATTTCATGATTTTGTGAATGAAACAGAATGCAGGCCTTCTATAGGAGAAGTGTCATGATTTCATGACAAAAGCAGAGAGGAAGGCTATGAAGACAAAAGTGTCACGATTTTACGAAGTGAAGACGAAGTCTGCAGAGGCAAAAGTGTCACGATTTCACGACAAAAGTAGAAAGGAGGTCGACAAAGGGAGAAGTGTCACGATATCACGACAAAAGCAAAGTTGATGCTGACAAAGATAGAAGTGTCGCGATATCGTGACAAGAACGTAGTTGAAGTCGACAAAGGCAGTTGTGTCGCGATATCGCGACAAAAGCCAAAAGGAAGTGTACGGTTGCAAAGGTGTCGCGATATCGCGACATGTTGTAGTTTCATGGTAGAAGCTACAAAAGAGTTGCAGAGGCAGTGAAGTCAACAAAGTTAAATTTGGGCCGACAAAGATTAGGGTTTGCAGCCGACGTAGTTTAGGGTTGTGCAACCGACTAAGATCAAGGTTTTGATCTTGAAAGTATTAGTATAAAAGGAGGGCTGTTTGAAGAGTTAAAGTATCGATTTTGTGTGTGCGTTCGAAGTGCGACATTCACAGATAGAGTGCGGGGGAGAAGTTCGATCGCCGAGAGCAGAGTGCATTTTGTCGAATCATCTAAGTGAGAGAGATCACAAGGAATCAGAGTGCATGAAGACGGTGCTGCTGAGTTTGCACACAGAGAGCAAAAAAGCACAAAGCTATGGGGTGTATCATTTTTGTGATGTTCGGTGATTGTGCACAGGCTTTGATGGTTTTGGACAAGTCATTGAGAAGGATTGTTGCACAAATTTGAGCAAGTTTTTCTTGAGCTTGTGAAGCAGTTTGGGTAGGTTCTAGTAAGAACTTGCAAAGCAGATCTGAGACAAGTCTTGGTGAAGACTTGGGTGAAGATCAAGCAAGCTTTAGTGAAAGCTTGTGAACCACTTTTGTGAACCATATTTGAGGACCAGTTGAGGACAGAGATTGGTGCAGATTCGAGGACATTTGTGCTAGACCGAAGGACTATGTTTGGTGCAGATCAGAGAAAGAGAACGAGGACATTTGTGCTAAACCGAAGGACTAGTGTTTAGTGCAAATTCGAGGACCAGCTTTGGAGGTGATAGAGTTGAGGGCAGAGGTCTCCAGCCAGAGCAGGGAGGACAGGTGTCTTCTATGGATAGAGTTCCATTTGCTAAGGGCAGTGGAGGCAGAGGTCTTCTAGAGGATCACCAGCTAGAGCAGAGCTAGGGGATTAGTGTCTCCTGTGGGTTGGTGCCCATGAATTTGAGATTAGGGGATTGGTGTCTCCTTTGGGTTGGTGCCCATAAACATTGTAAACGGGAAAGGTATTCCCAGAATTTTTGATTGATAAAATTTAGTGAAATATTTTATCCGTGGACGTAGCCCAGCCATTCGGGTGAACCACGTTAAAATTGTTGTTCGCTATTGTGGATGGATGTTTTCATGCATTGCTTTGATATTGCTGTGGGTATATTGTTTTACTATTTTGTAATATAAAGGAAAAAGTAAAAAGAGGTCTTATACTGTTCACCCCCCCTCTCAGTATAAGCTTGTGTTCTTCATAGCCCATAAATTTGGAGATCCACTTTCATTTGTTAGGTGTGGCTACCCTCCGTTCCAAGAAATAATTGAGACTTTGATGGTTGGTTGTAATTGAAAAATGATGCCTAATGAGATACAACCTCCAATAATTAACATGTAAAATTATTAGCATATCATTTTCATATTTAGATTTACCCATTTTTTGGACTAGAAGGGCTCTACTAGTGAAGGCCAATGGTAATCCTTCTTGCATAAAAACTACCCTGATTCCATTGCCCAAAGCATCAATTTTAATTATCAAAGACTTAGAAAATTAGATATTTACTAACATTGGGGTAGTTATCATAGCCTAATTTAATTCCTTAAAAGTATTCTTTGCTGGTTCTAACCACATAATGGAATTCTTCTTCAACATGACTATTAAAGGAGCTAAACTATTTCCATAGTTTTGTAAAAATTTATGATAATATCTCATGAGTCCCAAAAATCCTTGAAGTTCCTTGAGGGTGTGAGATTTTGGCTATGCTTGAATAGCTTGAATATTTGAAGGGTTAATTTTAAATCCTTTGGTGATAATGTGACCCAAATACTCTACTTATTGCAACTTGAAAGAAGACTTAGACCTCTTGGCATAAGGCTGAATTTTAGACAAAAGCTATAAATTTTAATACAAATGTTGTCAGTGCTCCTACCAAGAGTGATTATAATTTATGATGTCATCAAATATGACTAGAATAAATTTGAAAAGGAAGGGCCAAAAAATAGAATTCATCAAACTCTAAAAAGTGGAGGGTGCATTTATCAAACCAAATAGCATAACCAAGAATTCATAGTGTCCTTCATGAGTCCTAAAAGCAATTTTAGCAATGCAATATTCCTTGATTTGGATTTGATGGTATCTTGATCGTAAATCCAACTTTGAGAAATATTGTGCTCCATGCAATTCATCCAATAACTCATCAATTATTGGAATGGGAAATTTATCTTTAATCATTATTTTATTTAGTTCTCTAAAATCCACACACAAAATCAAAGACCCATATCTTTTTTGTACCATCAATATTGAAAAAGAATTGGGATTGATGCTAGGATGAATAACCCCTATAGCAAGAAGTTCTTGCATAATTTTCTCAATTTTTAATTTTTGGGCATATGCATACCTATAATGGACATTTGCAGGAAGACTACCAAGAATAATCTAAATTGCATGATCATGAGTATGACAAGGGGGTAGTACATTAGGTTCCCCAAAAACTAAGGCATGTTTTTGCAACAACAACTATAATTATTCAGGTTGGTATTTGTCTATGCTACCTAAATATTGTATAGCAAATTGTTGGGCCACAACTCCATGGATTGAATATTTTAATAGTTTTTCCATCCTATGATACATCACAATTTGAGTAGTTCTAGCCTTTGATCCCCATGATGAGTGATATATCCATTTATGGATCAATTTCATCCATAATTTAGAGAAATTGCATAATACTAGACCCAAAATTCTCAACCACTAAGCCCCCAAAAAAACATCACATCCATCTAGGGGTAGGGCAAACATGTATGCCTTAATATTAGAGAAATTGCATAATACTAGCCCCAACAGTCTCAACCACTAAGCCCCCAAAACAACATCACACCCATCTAGTGGTAGGGCAAACATGTATGCCTTAATATTATATTATCCTATTTGTATTTTAACATTTCTACACTTTCCATTAAAAGGAAAAGTTCCTCCATTGGCAATCTTGACTTCAAAGAAATTACAAGTATTAATATAATAATTTTCCTCTTTGGCTAACCTTAGGTAAATGAAGTTATGGGTGCTCCTAGAGTCAATGTAAATTATTACTTGTTTTCCTTTGAAGTTTCCTATTGCCTTTATTGTCTGGAGAGTTGATATTCCTACTAAGGCATGCACCAAAATTTTTGGTTGGGATTCTTCTGGGATATAAGACTATTCTATATGTTCCTCTTCCTAATGATCTTCTTCCTTCTTAGAAGATTCAATGGTTATTGCCTCATCCAAATCCAACAAAAAAATTTATATTGCACACATTTATACCCTAGTGAATATTTTTCGTCAGAATTATAACATAGGCCCTTTGCTCTATGAGCCTCCATTTCCTCCCTAGTCAATTGCTTGATTGGTGGATATTTATTGCTAGTATTTGATGTAAAATTGGATGGAAATGTGGGTTTGTCCTATGGAAATTTGGATGACCTCATTTGAGAAAAAAATATTTCTTTTACTAATCTCACCAATACTATGTCTTGCATCATAGAATGGGGTTTGAACATTTTTAATTTTGCCTTGATATCATATTTCAACCCACTGATAAAACAACTTTGAAAAATACTTCACTCAATCCCTTTGTCCTTTTAGCAAATTTATCAAATTGAGTATGATATTCCTAGACAATAGAGGTTTCATTTAATTTTTTTAAGGCTCCTATAAAGTCCTCATACTCACTAGGACCAAAATGAGTGAGTAATTGGGACTCAAAGGCTTTCTAAGAAGGGCTAGGAGTCATGTTTTGTAGCCATTGACATCATTATAGGGCCTTAGATTCAAATTTAAAAGATGCCATGGTGACCCAAAAATATTGAGGTACATTATGGAGTTTGAATAACTGATCTAATTGAAACAACCAACCATCAACATAATTTCTATTAAACCTAGAAAAGTATAATTTAGGCATCTTAAATGAAGTATCTTTTTAAAAAAGAGTATGTTGGTCTCCCTTATCTTCATTGACTAAAATTCCAACCAGTCCTTTAGTGTTAAGATCCACAAATACCTTTGGGGCTTCTTTTAATTGCTTTTCAACATCTAGGAATTTTTCTTCAATTTTAGATTTGGATTTAAATTGGTTAATTATGATAACTTACATGTGATATTTCATATTTGAAACTTCTTGTCCAATGTGGGCTATTTAGTTTTGTAGGTTAATAAGTGAGTGATTTAATTGCTCCATATATTATATTTATTCTAACTCCATTGATCCTCTAGACCATCCATCCATATATGTATGATTTGGACCATTCCCACTAACTTACTAAAAATAGGTGTTATTCCAGGAGTTAATATTTTTTGTAGTTGACCAAAAAACATGTTTGGGTCCTATATATTAAAATTATTAGCTCAAAAATATGAATGCAATGGATTAGGTCTCACAATGATATTTTTTGGTACCCTAGAAAAAGTGCATGAAGGCTATATACAAAAATGATCATCTCTACGAGACAATAACAATGGGATATATTCCACAATATTTTTTTTTTGGCACCCCATTTTTTTTTAAATTTAGGGAAGTGTTATCTTGAAGTGACATCTATTTTTTTCCAGGATTCCCTATTCACTTAGAAATTTAACTTTTGTTTGATAACCCCTTAATAAACTCTACAATGTTCATTACTGACAACTATTATGTTTGACTCTATAACTTATTGTTCCTAACAACTATCCTAGCAAAATATATTTATAACAAATACCCTAATTGTTATGATTCCCAACTATAACTATCAATTGTATGGTCAGACTCTGTCTTAATTATTACTAAATATGTAATAGACAATTGTATGAATAGACTCTATCTTAATTATTATTGAATATGGCCCTGACTGAAATGATACATGACTATTATTGGTAGACCCTATCTTGACTGTTACTTTCACCACCAACTCTTTCATATATATTTTTTTGTTCATTCAATTATGTGATAGTGTAGTCTCTTTAGTATGCTCACTTTCTATGGTAGGATTTTTTTCATGCAAAAAAAACATTCATAGAGATCTAGGCCAAGGAGTATGCACTATCTATAACCCTCTATTATACCACGATGACGGATGATAGTACTCAAACCAATATTTCAGGCCACTACTCAAGGAGGATTTAATTCATACCCTTGAGCACACTACCTACCTCTCTAATAGTAAGAGATAATGATTTTTTGAATGATATGTTTGGTGCAATATGGAAAATACACGATCAAAAATCTTCCTAGGGCAAAAGTTTTCTCCTAATCCTAGGGGGTTATCTTGATATAAATGAAGACATGTATGAGATTAATTTTGTATATAGGTGTTGTCTGAGGCCTAGGTATTAGAGTTTGATTACCCTTCACTTCATTAGATGCTTTATGGAAAATATAGCTTAGCCAATAATGATAGCTCCTTTGTGATATTTTAAAAATATTGGCATAGGGTTTCTAACCTAGTAAACTAAAACATAAAAAAATAGATAGATTTTTTAATAGGATAATAAACAAAAAATAAAAATATGGGACATTTATACCTAATAGTTAAAATGGTAAGGTAAGAACTGTTGCATTTACAGTGGAACAAAACCTTGGAAAGTTCTCTAATACCACTTTTTAGGAACCTTCTAATTAAAATAAGCATGTTCACATAAATATTGTAATAAAAGCAGTAATTTATGAAAGAACATAATATTACAATACAAAATGTAAATGCAGAAATATATATTAATCTTACAAATCACAATACATAATCATGGGACTCTTCAAAGGGGAAAAATCCTTCAATAATTTGATTTAATATATAAATTATACATTCATTCTTCCCCCTTGTATTTTAAAGATACACTTTATGCAACCCTAACCTAACACTCAAAATTTGACTTACATACAAAATGCAACCCAAGCTAGAATATTCTACCAAGAAAACATTTGCATTCCTTATAATGGTTACATGAGATGGCCCCACTTGTCTAGGTGCTTCAAATGCCACATACCATAACAAAATATCATTAGAATGGGATCCCCCATTGAAAAGGGGTCATTACATAATATATGAGAGTTACATAATAATGTTAGGATGGGGTCCTAACACTAGATGTCATATTGAAACTTCTTGAATCAACTAATAAAATCATCAATAACATCAAAAGATTCAATAATTAAGGTAGAAATATCTACTTATGATGTATCAATTTATGTGGAATCAATATGTTCACACAATCCCTAAAATTTGCCAAGCAACTTTTAATGGTCCATAGTGTTGCTAACATGTACTAAATAGAAAAATAAATTTAACGACAATTTTTAACCACCCATAAAGGTCTTTAAATGTGGTTATTCAGTCATCATCTATGAGGGCATCGTAAAAATTCCATGACATATGATGGTGGCTAAAATTACCTCAAAAAGCTGCCCTCTTAGGGTCTAAGAGGGTAGTTTAAAACCACCCTCTTAGGGCTACAAGGGTGGTTAGGAACCACCCTCTTAGGTCTAAGAGGGTAGATAAAAACCACCTTCTTAGGTCTAAGAGGGTGGTTTATAACCACCCTCTTAGGGATAAGAGGGCGATTTTAAACTGCCCCCTTAGGTCACTCTAAGATGACGATTTAAAAATATCATCTTAGGGTGACCTAAGAGGACGGTTTAAAATCACCCTCTTATGGTATCACCTAAAAAAAATATAAAGGATGCCTCAACCGAAACAACATAGCACTCAGTAGTGGTTTGCTGTTTCAACTAAGGTATCCTTTATTTATCATGGTCATTTCATGGATAAGGTAATTTTCCATTGGAACAAAGAGGGATAAAATTTTAAACTACCTCCAAGGGATATAATTTTCCATGGAAGCATCAGAGTATGTATGAAGTCACAATGCACCATTTTATTCTTGTTAGAGTGCATACAACCAATGTGATCCTAGGAATACCATGTTATAAATAATTTTACACTTGATAGATGACTGCATGCATACTATCCTATGGGACAGGGTAATAACAATGTATGCATATATAAAAGACCATGATATGCAGTCATACAAATATTTGGGTGCTATAAATTATTTACAATTTGTAGATAGCATTAGTCAAAAGAATATTAATTTCAATAGGCTAAAACTTGCCAATGATATCCCATTCTATACCTTATCTGTTTGGTTGGTTGAATCAAGGTAAAGATATATGGGTCAAATAGCATCCTAGAATTTCATATGCAATAAAACAATTCAAAGATAGAGATCCTCCTTGAGTAGTCCAATATGTGGTAGTGCCATGGTGTCTACTAGTCAAGGTGTCAAGGCAGAGTTCTTACTTTACAAGATCAATTTTATAGGGATAACAGAGGTGGCTCATGCTACCAAGAAGGTTGATGCTTTTGATGATTAAATCACATAAATATGAAAAGACTATTGCAACTCTATGTTCTTGAGTGATGCAATAAAGGTGGGTTGATCAACTGGTAGTGGAGGATAAGGACATATTTGCAACATATGAGTTGTTATTGTTGCATTTTCAAGTGAAGCACTTGATAGATGTAGTTGCTTGGGCCTCCTTGTCAAATAGTCCTTTGTACCAATTTTATCATTTGGAATGGTGATATCAAGCACCATATTGAAGAGTTGATATAAAAGGGATACATACTATTGAGTGCATCACTAAAGAACACAAACTTATACTGGGAGGGGGGGTGAACAATATAAGATCACTTTTTACTTTTTATTCCAATTCAATATTATGTTGTGTAAAGATAACAGTATTAATAGTAGTAATCAAAGTAATGCACAGAAACCATACACAATAGAGACACCACAATTTACGTGGTTCACCCAATGTGGACTACTCCACGGAGAAAATATTTTACTAAAACTTTCTCAATCAATCTCTTTGGGAATCACTCCCAATTACAAAGTTTATGGATCTCTGTCCAAAGGAGATGTTGATCCCCTAATCTCAAGTTCATGGATCTCTTCCACAGGATAACTCTTTCCCCTCCTGCTCTGGCTATGTGATCTTCTAGAAGACTCTATCTCTCTGCTGCACTCACTAGTGGACCTCTCTCCACTTGAAGACTCCTCACTCAGATCTATATTCAACTATGCTAGCTGTTGGATATCTATCCACTGAGACTCTGTCCTCTATAATCTATCACCTCTAAAGCTCTGCCAATAGGCTCACTAAGAGCCTGATCAATAGGCTCACACAAAAAATGCTTAACAAGCTCACATAGAACTTGTCAAATCTACTCAAGCAAGCTCACCAAGAACTTGTCCAATTTCACTCTAGCAAGCTCACAAAGAACTTGCCCAATTATGCTCTAGCAATCTCACCAAGAACTTGCCCAAATATGCTCTAGCAAGCTCACCAAGAACTTGCCCAAATATGCTCTAAAATATTTCCACAAATCTGTCCATAAATATATCCCAAAACTATCCACAAATCTATCCCAAAACTGTCCACAAAGCTTTCTCAAAACTGTCCACAAATGCCTTCTCAAAGGCTCAATCAATCATGCTCAAGTAGCACTCAAATCTCATCCACAAATCTATCAAGGCAAAGATTAAATATGAACTCAACAATGAATGGCAATGTACTCTTCAATGGATGACAACAATTATCCATAATGATCTCAACTCAACTCAACTCATAGAAGCATAAAGAGAATTGTTAGTTCTAATATCAATATCAACTCAACTCAACTCAAATAAACTCATAGAAGCATAAAGAGAATTGTTAGAGACTCAATATGTTCTAATCTCAATCTCAACTCAAATCAACCTCAACTCAATTCAAGTCAATCTCAACTCAACTCAAGTCTTATAGAACCATAAAGAGAATTGTTAGAGACTCAATATGTTCTAACCTTAATCTCAAATCAACATAGAATTATGGAATAGTTTGTTTCATAGAACTTGAACAATCACTTCACACATCACTTGACTAGGCTCAATCAACTCAACTCAACTAATCATCACAAGGGACAACTCTTTCTCACACAACCCTAGTCCAAGTATGTATCAACCAACTCAAATGTTTCCAATAATGCTCAACCAAAAATCTCACATAACAATGATCCTCATGTTCTTTTCTAACTCAATTTATTTCACAACCAATGGGCTTCAATAACAATTTTTATAAAACAAGGTTTAACCTCAACTTTCAAACTAGAAAACATTGAAGCATTAAACCAATAACTTTCGAAAAGTAAACCACAATCCATCCTTTTCTCTCTAATGACATTTTAGAAATCAACCACCATAAATAGTCAATAGGAGAATGTGCCCATACCTTTTATGAAGATGAAAAAAACCTCTTTGTAAATCTGCAACAATCACAAAATTCTTTTGCCAATCTTCACAAGGGTTAGTAGATCTCAAAATAATCAACATTACTCCACTTTTCAATAATCATCACCAAGGCCTTTAATTGCACAACTTCCTTATCTCTCCTAAAACCACTTGTACCATAAAATAAAATAAATCAAAACATTGCATAACCTTTTCACTCCCAAAACCACTTATACCATAAAATAAAATAAATCACAATATTGCATACCTTGTCACCTCATGAAAGAATTAATCCTCTTGAAAAATAACAAGGCAAACTTCACTTTTGGAACACCTTTGCAAAATCAAAAATATATCTTTACACACACCTTATTTCTCCTTCTAAATAAGTTAGTCAAATATCCCTCGAAATAAGCTTTTCGACGATATATAATATGTCCACTTTCCAAAATAAATTGAAACCTTTACATATATATATGCCAACCTCCATTAATTGCACATAGGTCGGCCCTCCATTAATTTGAACTTAAAATTTAAATTTTAATATCTTCATCACCGAAGGTCCTTTTTCGATGAAACAAAATTCCACCTTGGATTTTAAGAAAAACCCTTTCCACATAAGCCCACCATGGTTTTAAATAAAACCTTTTATTTTTCCTGCCTTGGTTTTCATAAAAACCCTATATATATCCATGCTCTCCAAAATATCATAGATTATTATCTACGAAGTTATTTTGCCACCAAAACTCAATGTGACATCAATGATCCATGTGACATCAATGACAACATAAAATAACTTAAGTTAACTCAAATTTCCAACAATCTCCCCATTTGTCATTGATGGCAACACCTCTAATGCAAACACCACAATCAATGCAAAAACCATCTTTAAGAATCAAATTTGTTCCCCCTGACTCAATACTCTCTATGGAGGCTACTCCCTCTAACTCAATACTCTCTTTGGAGGCTGCTCCCCCTAACTCAATGCTCCCTTTGGAGGCTGCTCCCCCTAACTCAAATCTCTCCCCCTTTGACATAAATGGCAAAAGGGAAACCTATGGGGCTAAAAGATGTGACTCTTAAGCTTAGCCGCATCACCCCCTTCTATTTTGAGGTGATTAATTTTGGGGTGGGAGTAATTTTACTCTCATATCACTTTGTTTCTTCCTTTATCAACTTCCTTCCATGTTTTTCTGATATCCTTCTCTTGATGAATTACTTGATCTTCTTGTCTAGAACCTATTTGAACTTCTTGCCTTGAACTTGTTTGGAATTGAGTCCTACACCATTTTGCAATATGCCCAAAGTTATTGCAATTAAAACATTTGATATTGTAGCCTTTGGTTGGTGCCCATGTCCTGAATTCTTTCTTGAAGTAATTTCCATATTCATTCCTTTCCTGAACCCTGTATTGTGAAGCTCTATTTTCATGACCATTATGACTATGAATTCTAAAATGTGTAGCTCTAAAACCAAAACCATGTTGCTCATTACCTTTGCACTAAAAATATTTATGACCAATCTTGTTGCATGAGAAGCAATGTCCCTGAAAACCATACCTTTTTCCCTTGAAGTTTCTTCTAGCAAAATCAAACTTCTTTGATCCATGGATCCTGCAATGTATAGCCCTATGTCCAAATCCATTACAAGAAAAATAATATCCTTGAAAAGCCCTTTGTTCATGCCTTGGTTCTTCATACCTTTCTTGAACATTATCCTTATGATCATCTTCAACTTATGCATTGCATCCTTGAACCTTCTTTGTAGCATTTAAAACTTCTTCCTTAGTTTCTTCCTTGCCTCTATATTCAAGAATTTCTTTTCCCTTTGAGCTTGATTCACCTATCTCAAAACCAGAACCAAACTGAATATTTGGAGCCATAGAACCTTTGGAACTTTCCTCACAAATCTTAGGTGCTTCCTTGCTTTCATCATTTAGTACTTCCTTTCCTTTTGAGTGTGACTTTTCTTGGAAGTAAGATACAACCTTAAAATAAGTTTCCACTCCTTTTTTAACCTTTTCATCTAATGTATCATGTCTTGCCATGGTCACCCTTAGTTCTTAATTCATCATTTCTTCTATCCTTTTTGCATTTTGCAGCTCTTATATGAGATTATTGATTGTTTGAAGTAGTTCCTCTCTGATTTTGATATCTGTTCAAATATTGTTTTCAAGATTCCTGTATTCTTCTTTTAGCCTTTTGATTTTTGACCAAAAGGCTCATCCTCTTCCTTTTATATTACCAAAAGTGAGACTTATTTATGTTCATTTTCACTATCATAATTATAATCTTCTATAGCAAACAAACTCTCAAGATTTCTTTGACCATGCATGTTTCCTTGATGTGTCATCTCATATATATTTTTTAAGCAAAAAACCCCTTGTAGAGTCGCCTTGGTCTGAGAGACCATGAACAGGAGGTTCTACACCGTCAAAGTCACCCGGGGGTCACACCCGACCCTGCCCGCACCAACATTATCAATTGGATTTTGGATACCCAATTCTACTTTTTGGTAGGGTGGAGATTTGAACCTGGGACCTCCCTTGGAGGATTGCCCTCTCCTATCCAAATCACCTATAAAACCTGGGTATGTGTCATCTCATCTTCACTATCACTGAAACCATTGCAATATCCTGATCTGTGATCTCTTTGACCACACATAAAGCACTGTTATCTTTCACCTTCTCTTCCTAGGAATAAATGTTCTTCCTTTTCATCATCTGATTTGTCTCTATCACCATGATCTAAGCTATCACTTGCTTCTAAAATGCAGTAATATTTCTTTACCTTACAAAAAATTTTCTTCTTCTCATACCTGTTTTGCTTGAATTTTTCATCTTTTTCATGTTTATGCTTTCCATATTATTTTCTTCTGTGACTCTATTTTTTATCATAATTATTTTATTCATGTGGATACTTGTATTCATAGTGACCAAGATCACCACACTTGTAGCATCTGACTTTCCTTATATCCCTGAAATTCCTTGAGTCCTTATTCCTTTTGATGAAGTTAGCTTCCTCATCATTTTCTACAACTCTATCTATTTCTAAAACTTTATCTCTATTTTTTTTTGAAGCCTTGAATGCAATATCTTTTATTGGAGCCTGATGCTTACTTACCCTCATCTCATAAGTTGTGAGAGTTCCTTGCAATTCTTCCATTGTTAGCTTGTTGATATTCATTGTCTCTTCTATTGTTGAAACCTTAGAATCATATTTCATGGTAAGTGATCTCAAAACCTTTTGAGTAACTTTTGATTCTTTCATCTCAAAACCTAGGCCTCTCATGGTGTTAGTAATCTCATCAAATCAAAGTAAAAACTTTGCAATATCTTCAGAATCTTCCATTTTCAATTCCTCAAATCTTTTTCTATGAGTTTGTAGTTTTGCCAAATTTACCTTGGAATCTCCTTCATAAGTATTCCTCAACTTGGTCCACATCTCATTAGCTTAAGTACATATCATGACCTTTGCAAAATTTGTCTCACATATCCCACTCAAACTATAATTCATTGCTCTTGCATTGATCTCAACCAGTTTCTTGGTAGTCTTATCTTCCTCGGGATCATATTCAACCTTATACTCTTTTTAAACCATCTGCTATACCTCATATCCTTGTGATATCAAGTAGTTCTTCATTATCATGCTCCAAAAAGCATAATTGTTACCATAAAATAATGGAGCCTTATTTGAAGATAATCCTTTATGTGAAACCATCTGTGTTCTTTGTAGAATCTGCTCTCAAGCGGTTAGCCTTTCTGAAGGAACCCACTCTGATACCAATTGAAGAACACAAGCTTATAATGAGAGGGCGGGTGAACAGTATAAGACCACTTTTTACTTTTTCTTCCAATTCAATATTATGTTGTGTAAAAATAACAATATCAATTGCAGTAATCAAAGCAATGCACAAAAACCATACACAATAGAGAAACCATAATTTATGTGGTTCACCTAATGTGGGCTACTCCATGGAGAAAATGTTTTACTAAAACTTTCTCAATCAATATCTTTTGGAATAAATCCCTTTTATAAATTTTATGAATCTCTGTCCAAAGGATATGTTGATCCCCTAATCTCAAGTTTGTGGATATATTCTATAGGAGAATTCTTTCCCCTTCTAATATGGCTATGTGATCTTCTAGAAGACTCTGTCTCTCTACTGCACTGACTGGTGGACCTATCTCCACTTGAAGACTCCTCACTCAGATCTGTCTTCAACTATGCTAGCTGCTGGATCTCTATCCACTGAGACTCTGTATTCTGTACTCTGTCACATCCAAAGCTATGTAAATAGGCTCACTAAGAACTTGATCAATAGTCTCACATAGAACCTACTTAACAAGCTCACACATAACTTGTAAAATCTATTCAAGCAATCTCACCAGTAACTTGATCAATTCTACTCTAGCATGCTCACAAAGAACTTGCCCAATTCTACTCTAGCAAGCTCACCAAGAACTTGACCAAATATGCTCTAGCAAGCTCCCTAAGAACTTGCCCAAATTTTCTCTAGAAATATTTCCACAAAGCTATCCAAAAAATATCCACAAATCTATCCCAAAACTGTCCACAAATCTTTATCAAAACTATCCACAAATGCCTTCTCAAAGGCTCAATCAATCATGCTCAAGTAGCACTCAAATCTCATCCACAAATCTATCAAGGCAAAGCTCAAAGATTAACTCAACAATGAATGGCAATGTACTCTTCAATGGATGACAACAATGATCCACAATGATCTCAACTCAACTCAACTCATAGAAGCATAAAGAGAATTGTTAGAGACTCAATATATTCTAATCTCAATCTCAACTCAAATCAACCTCAACTCAATTCAAGTCAACCTCAACTCAACTCAAGTCTTATATAACCATAAAGAGAATTGTTAGAGACTCAATATGTTCTAACCTTAATCTCAAATCAACATAGAATGATGGAATAGTTTGTTTCATATAACTTGAACAATCACTTCACACATCACTTGACTAGGCTCAATCAACTCAACTCAACCAATCATCACAAGGGATAACTCTTTCTTACACAACCCTAGTCCAAGTATGTATCAACCAACTCAAATATTTCCAACAATGCTCAACCACAAATCTCACATAACAATGATACTCATGTTATTTTCTAACTCAAGTTCTTTCACAACCAATGGGCTTCAATAACAATGCTTATAAAACAAGGTTTAACCTCAAATCTCAAACTAGAAAACCTTGAAGCATTAAACCAATCACTTTGGAAAAGGAAACCACAATCAATCCTTTTCTCTCCAATGATATTTCAGAAATCAACCACTATAAACAGTCAATAGGAGAATGTGCCCATACCTTTTATGAATATGAAAAAAACCTCTTTTTAAATATGCCAGAATCACAAAATTCTTTTGCCAATATTCACAAGGGTTAGTAGATCATAAAATAATCAACATTACTCCACTTTTCAATAATCATCACCAAGGCCTTTAATTGCACAACTTCCTTATCTCTCCTAAAACCACTTGTACCATAAAATAAAATAAATCAAAACATTGCATAACATTTTCATTCCCAAAACCACTTATACCATAAAATAAAATAAATCACAATATTGCATACCTTGTCACCTCATGAAAGAATTAATACTCTTGAAAAAGAACAAGGCAAACTTCACTTTTGGAACCCATTTGCAAAATTAGAAATATATCTTTACACATACCTTATTTATCCTTCTAAATAAGTTAGTCAAATAGTCCTCGAAATAAGCTTTCCAATGATATATAATATGCCCATTTTCCAAAATAAATTGAAAAATTTACATATATATATATATATATATATATATATATATATATATATATATATATATATGCCAACCTCCATTAATTGCACATAGGTCGGCCCTCCATTAATTTAAACTTAAACTTTAAACTTTAATATCTTCATCATCGGAGGTCATTTTTCGATGAAACAAAATTCCACCTTGGCTTTTAAGAAAAACCCTTTCCACATAATCCCACCATGGTTTTAAATAAAACATTTTATTTTGCCTGCCTTGGTTTTCATAAAAACCCTGTATATATCCATGCTCTTCAAAATATCATAGATGATTATCTATGAAGTGCTTTTGCCACCAAAACTCAATGTGACATCAATGATCCATGTGAAATCAATGATCAATGTGATATCAGTGACAACATAAAATAACTTAAATTAACTTAAATTTCCAACAATCACCTTGCAAGAGTTTGATTGAATACAAAGTTTTGAATAAAATCATTGTGAAAAATAGGTACCCAATTACTTGTTGAATCAACTTAGAGATGCCAACTATTTCATTAAGATCAACCTCAAGTTAGGCTGGTGGAAGACAAGATTTACATCCAAGTCTTTTGAGTTGTTGGGCCTAACCAAATGCATTTTGAATGATAAAAGTTTTGCTACTATTGACTAAATCATTTGTAGCTTGTCTACCTGCTCAACACGTGTCTTTACTCTTCAACAAAACATGAGAGGAACAAATGGAGCATGTTGGGCAAGTTCTTGACACCCTATGTAAACACTAATTGGATACCAACTTGGAAAAGTGTTTGTTTGGTATGCAAAAATCAAATGTGCAGGTTGCATTATCAATAAGGAAGGAGTTCATGTTAAAAAATTTAGACAATTTGAGACTGGCCTGCACAAATGACCTTCATAGAGCTTTGTAGATTCTTAGGTCTAACTAATTTTTATGATTGGTTTGTGATAGGCTTCTCCCACATCGCATGGCACTTAAATTAAGTGAGAAAAGGAAGAGCCAAACCAAAGTTCATGTGGACTGAGGTACCACAAAGAGCATTCTAAGACTTGACTCATTGACTTAGCTTGGCACTAATACTTACCTTTTTGGATCTGCAACAACCATCATGGCACTTAAATTAAGTGAGAAAAGGAAGAGCCAAACCAAAGTTCATGTGGACTGAGGTACCACAAAGAGCATTCTGAGACTTGATTCATTGACTTAGCTTGGCACTAATACTTACCTTTTTGGATCTGCAACAATGATTTGAGATAGAAACTATCAACATATGCACTTGGTACATTCCTTGCTCAACTTAAGCATCTTGTTGCCTACCAAGTGAGATATTCAATGATATATTCTGAAGGTATCCTGCATAGGACAAAGAACTCCATGCCATGTCCCAAGCATGTTGTTAGTGAAAACATTATATTTTGAGCAATGAGAGAATCATACATATTGATTATAGACCCTTGCAATTCCTATAGATAGAAAGCAAAGTCTAAAATGAATGTCATCAAAAGAGGTCAATATACCTGCAATAATTCCACCTAAGCATCAAATATAAGAAGGTAGTACAAATCTGGTTGTTGATGGCTTGAATTAAGATCTTCTTGGAGCGTTCATTATCATTTTTTACTCTTGTGTCCATTTGAGTTCCACTTGTTAGTGATTATACAAGAGCAACCCTATCTTCACAAATGCATGCCAGACACTACTCATAATGAAACAAATAATTAACTACCATCTGCACAAAACTTGCACTTGAATACGATTATACCAGTTGAGGGTATTCATGTGTCCATGTAGTTTCAATAGGAAGTTTGTAAGAGGCTTTGGATGGCTTGCAACCCCTCTTATTGATCTTAAAAAAATATCAAATTCATTAGATAGAGGCAATGGAGGTTACATTGAACTCATGAAAAAATAATAATATCCAACTCAGTTTTAACACTTGTAGATTCTTTTTCCCTCTTCTTTGTGGTTCAATACGATCCTTCAAGTACAAGCATAAGGGAATTTCTTATGCAAAATGGGAAACCTATTCCTTTTAGAAGCAAAAAGTGGACAAGTAAAGAACTTGAGCTTGTATAATAAGGAAAATTTGGTTTAAATGCATGCAATCTATAACTACCAAGGCTACCATCAAAATATTGACAAATTGGATCTTGAAGCTTAGCATTACACACAATTTATTTTGAATAATATATGGAATATTTTCTCTTAGATTGTTAGATGAAAACCAAGTTATTATTTATGAACAACAATGATCTATTGCACCTCTTACATGTACAAAAGCAAGCAAGAAATAAATTATATTATGTCCAAGAGTGACCAAGAAAGAAAGAAAGAAATTATATTATGAGCAAAGAGCAACTAAAAACCAATAGGGGATGTCCCATAGTAAACCACTAATTTCAAAAAAATATATGTGAAAATTTAATCTGTTCTCATTCCTCCAATGTTGAGGATGAAAGAATAC
The DNA here is from genome assembly GCA_028583015.1 of Wollemia nobilis. Lineage (NCBI taxonomy): Eukaryota > Viridiplantae > Streptophyta > Pinopsida > Araucariales > Araucariaceae > Wollemia > Wollemia nobilis. The sequence goes on along the minus strand of JAQPPZ010001579.1, from coordinate 365,428 downwards.
AAAAATATTATTATATCTACTAGCTAGAAACAATTCGTGATGATAGAACTGTATAACTTGTTACTTTCCAAATACATATAGTTACAATTTTACTCTAATAAAATATTAACAAAATACTCTAATATTCAAAATATATAGTTTTACTCTAAGAAAATATTAACAAAATCCTGTAATATTCAAAATATAATAATCTTTGGATCATAAATCAATTCAATACATGTAAATATATCAAACTTCAACAATGAACAATTTACTTTCCAAATACATATAGTTATAGTTTTACTCTAAAAATATATTTGCAAAATACTGTAATATTCACATGAAGCCAATGTCTCATGTAGGCTCAATACCTTGCACACATTGGACAGAGTGAGTTAGAAGTATGGCTGAAAATAAGTTGTAAACTTTATTGTTAAAGAATAAGACTATGACTCTATCAACCTAGCAACATCCGAGGAACATAAAACTTGGCAGAATTTGATAGTCTTATTCCCAGATAGGGTTAAGTACACAAACTGTAATCTTTTCCATATAAATTTCTAAAATTGAACACTATTGAATCAAGTTAAAGAATATTTAAAAAAAACTACTTATTCACAAAAGCCCTTCCAGTTAGTTAAAAATAGGGCCACAAAAATGCATATCCTTTTCCATTTTTCTCGAGACCATTCAAAAATTGAAGAGTTGATAGACATCAATCAAAAGAATCCAATAAGCATTTAACTTGATTACCCTAAAACTCAATAGAATGAAGGATTAGGAAAATATTATGATTATGATTAGTTATGATTATATATGTAAATGGAAAATTCTTATTTCAAGTGCAATTCTTATTTATAGATATAGGTGAATGGACAACTTGAGCCCTCCATATAATGGATAGATGTCTAAACATCCCTACCCACCCCAACCATCAGAGATGAGGCGAGAGGGTATCTTGAGACTTCCATCAGATACATAAATATCCATCTATGCAAATCAAGTACTGCTGCTAAGGACTAGGACTAAGAGTCAAACATGAAACATCAATTTCATAACTAACACTCACTCAACACAATAAACCTTCATTTCAACACATTACAACATGCATGCATGATTAGACTCTTAATCCTAATGCCCTAGCAACACTTGCATTCTCTCTCTCTCTCTCTCTCTCTCTCTCTCTTTTTACCAAATTACCTTCTTGTATCTGATTGGCCAACCTCATGCTCAGGATACCTACTCGCCTCACTCCTAGCTTGGCTACCCATTAATTATCTACTAGCATTTTCTAAAAATAGAATAAAAATGTCTAACAACACTCGTTAATTATTTCCATTAATTATAACTACTTTTGAAGTATAGTAATTAGGCTTCCAACCATGTACCCTCACATTCTTCATGGACATATTGAATGTTGCCATCGTTTGTATTTTCATCTTGTGCAATTTTAGGTCCAACAAAATTTGTTGCTCTAGAGACACTGACATATTCTGCCTCGTATGCTTCAATGTCTTTGATCCCTCTTGGAGGTGATGTGAGAACCACATACCAACTGGTATCAAGTGGATCATTTACATAAAAGACTTGTCTAGCTTGCGATGCTAGGATAAATGGATCATATTTTAGTCTATCTCGACCAAGTAATCTATTCATGTTGACTAGTGTGAAGCCCATTTCATCCTTTCTACATCCATTCCTCGTATCAAGAACATTCACCCAATCACATTTGAACAAGGGGTATCAAAACCGATAGTAATCCAACAAGATTATTTCCCTAATAACACCATAATATGTGATTGTTTGAAGCACTGGGTTTGTGTCTTTTGCGCTTGCTCTACACAAAGTAGTAGCATCAACACACACACCATTATTTTGAGTTGTTCTTTGGTCCTCTTTGTCTTTGATATGAAATCTATAACCATTGATCAAATAGCCTAAATATTTGGTTGTAACTTTCCTCGGACCATGTGCCAACCATTTTATTGTGTTGGAGTCATTGTCATTATGTTGCATTTCATCTCCATGAAACTGAAATAAAGAAGAATAGTTTAAAGATGATTGTAGAACATTACATGATGTTTAGTACATGATAATCAGTATAAATTTCGAAGATCATATTCAAGAGAGCAGACAATAACCTGATCTCGTAGCCAAGTGATGAATGTCTGATTATGGATTTTTTGCAACACCCCTTCATCTCTCACTACATGGGGGTTGGATTCCTTGATACTCTTTAGGTGCTTCCTGATTTGACCCAAAGTTTGTCAAGCTTAGTTGGATCTAATTAATATTCTACCATATATATAACAACAACAAATAAACATCTACTTACTCTACCCAAGGCTGAACTTCATCCATGTTAAAGAGAACGCATCGATGGGCTTGCTCATAAGAAGTTTCATCCAAATCAAAGTCTTCACCACTGGACAAAGGCCTCCCATCGATTATAGTTTCTTCATCCTCATCACTCCATACCTCATTGCGACCAAGGTGATCACCAATTGCTTTCATACCTCTCATGTAGTCCACACAGAATGAAATAGATTCCTCGACAAGATAATATTCGACAATACAACCTTTGGGCCTAGCTTGATTCTTTACATAGCCCTTAAAAATATTCATAATTCTAAGAAAGGAAACAAACAATTTTGATTAGATGAGACACTATAAAAATTAGAAAAATGGTGGTTTATGAAATTTATGAATGCATACAAACCTCTCGAAAGGGTACATCCATCGATATTGTACAGGTCCACATAGATGTACCTCCCACACCAAGTGAACAGTTAGGTGCACCATGATATCAAAAAATGAAAGGGAGGAAGTACTTTTCGAGCAAACATAACATCTCCACGACCTCTATTGATAATTTCTCTATTTTTATGGGATCCACCACTTTAGCGCATATATCCCTATAGAACATGCACAATCAACAAATGGTTTGTCGCACTGGCTTATCAAGCAAATGTTGTAGCGCTATCAAAAGAAGCTATTGCATGAGAACATGGCAGTCATGTGATTTCAGGCCTTGGATCTTAAGTTCTTTCATAGAGACACATTTTCTAATATTCAAACTATATCCATCTGGTACTTTCATATTGTATAGTGTATGATAGAACCTTTCTTTCTCAACCTTCGATAGATTGTAGGGTGTTGGTGGAAGATATGTCTTGTTTCCATCCATTACTGGCCATAATGTGTTCTTGATACCCATATTTTTTAAATCCTCATGGGAGTTTTTGCCATCCTTTGACTTTTCATCGATACCTAGTAGTGTTTCGAATAGGCTTTCATAGATATTTTTCTCCACATGCATCACATCCAAGTTGTGATGAACTAGAAGATGTTGTTCATAGATAGCAACATCAAACAAAAATTACTCAACATTGAGAGACATAACAATAGATATAGAAAGAAAGTTGCATGTCATACCTCCCAATATGATAGATTGAAGAATATAGATTTCTTCTTCCATCCTGCTATAGGAACAAATATGCTATCCTCATCCATGTTGCGTTTCCTTTTATTTGAGTTGCTCTTTCCCCAATTTGGTGGAATTCCCTATACTATTTTTAGTATTTCCATCCCATTTAAAGGTTTGGGTGGTTTATCAAGCTCTTGTTTGCCATTGAAAGATGTCCTCTGACGATGAAACAAATGATCTAGAGGAAGGAATCTCCTGTGGCCCATGTAAGCGATATTTCTACTGCATTTAAGATATTCTACATAGGTGTTCTCCCCGCATATTGGACATGCTGCCTTTCCCTTTGTCATACATCCTAATAGGTTTCCATAAGTAGGAAAGTCATGGATGGCCCACATCATTATTGCTCTCATATTGAATATAGTATTGGAAAATGCATCATACATTTCTGCTCCTTTAGTCCATAGTTCATGCAAGTCATCAACCAATGACTGTAGATAAACATCAATATCATTGCCTGGTTGCTTAGGGATAGGTATTAACAAGGTGAGCATTGAATGTTTTCTCTTCATCCACATCCATGGTGGGAGGTTGTAAGTGACCAACACAATGGGCCAACAACTATAAGTAGTACTAAAGTCAGCAAAAGGGTTGAACCCATTAGTTGCCATTGCAAGTCGTACACTACATGGATCATCGATGAAATATTTCCACTTAACATATATAGTTTTCCATGCTAGGGAGTCGACTGGATGTCACATATTACCATCTGAACTCCTGTGCTGGGAATGCCACCTCATATTCTTTGTAACCTTTGCAGAGCTACAAGAAGAAAGCAACTCACTTCAGCCGCATCTAACAATGTTGAAAGAAACAAACACAACAAAGCTAATGATATAATAAAATACCTTACCTATACATTCTCTTCAACCTTGGTATAATGGGAAAATACCTCAACACCTTCGTAGGAACATTAATGCATACCTTTTGTGAATGAGGGTCAACTTTCCATTGAGATGCACCACATGTTGGGCAAGCTTGCTTCTTTTCATGATCTTTCCAATATAAAATATAGTCATTGATGCATGCATGTATCATTACATAATCTAATCCCAATGGCCTCATCATTTTCTTCACCGCATATGTGGACTCTAGAATTGTATTATCGATTAGGAGCATATCTTTCAACAACTCTAGTAAGTCACCAAAGCTTTTGTTCGACCAACCATGTTTTTCTTTGAGATTATACAATTTAGTGATCATCGATAGCTTTGTGTACTTTGTACAACCTGGGTATAATGGTCATTTGGCATCTTTGAGCAAGCTACAATATTCATCAATAGGAACTACTCCATAAGATGATTGGAACTCAACATCATCTCATAGTTTTGGTCCACTCTCTAGGCAATTGACATTGAACAATCCGTATGCATCATTGACCATTCCAATGATGTCATCTTGTACATATTCGGTAATTGGACCCTCATCAGTGGTAGAGCACGTGCTCGATGTATATTTTTCAAAACTAGAGGGTTGTTCTCCATGCAAAACAAACTCGGTATATGTCTTGTCAATCCCGTGCCAAATTAGGTGGTCACGAACCTCCAAAAAATCAAGAGTTTCCATATTTGAGCACTTTCGATATGGACATCTAGTTCTTTTAGGGTCCTTTGAATTCTTTCTTGTAAAATCTAGGAATTGGTGAACCCCACGATAATAGTCCTCACTATTTCTACAAATAGACCCCCCCAAAAAAATAAGAAAGTATAGTTATACGGGTAGATCTGATCGAAAGCACAACTTTTCTTCGTTAATGGAGATAACATAGTTGAAATACCTGGTTGCTCCTAGCCAAGCTTTGTCCATGATACTTGATGGATAGAAAATATTGACCCAATTGACCTAGCTAGAGTTGGTGCTCTGAGTCTTGAGGATGATCCAATTGTTGAAAGTAAAGATAATAATCTTGCTACCCAAGCACAACCTGCACAAGGTAAGTGGAGTTTCTTATGCAGCTTATTACTACATAGTACACTCTAGGGATAAAATTGAAATACTAGATAAAACTAAAATAGAACTATACCTAGAGGAGGTAGCAAGAAAAAGGAGAGAATTTGAACAGACTCTTCTAAGACAAAAAGTAGAAGAAGCTACTACAAAACAAAAGGAATAACCCTTAGCTAAATAAAAACTAGAAGAGTCAGTTGAAAGAAAAGAACTAGTTTTAAAACAAAAGAAAGAGCCATGGTTAAATCTATCTCCATTAGCATTAGTTGTTGTTACATCAATGCTTTCAACTACAAAAAGTTTTAGAGCACCACAAATGAAGACTGCTTCTTCATCAAACAACACATACACAGTCCAACATGCACACATGGACATAGACATAGATGACACACCTTTAGGGTCATATGTGTCAATATTTGGAGAAAAAACTAGTAGGCCTAAAGAGATCTATGATAACATTGTTGTGAAAAAGTTTCAATGAAAGTAAGGCCAAACCGATAGATCATGCAAAAGCAAACAACAAAATGTTAAATGTAAAACTTAGACCTTTACCAGAAAGGTTTATTGCAGATCCAAAAGGAGTCATCTTAGAAGAAACCAAAAAACAAGAATTAGAAGAATATGACATAAGAGTCATAGAGTTAGTTGATCTGTCATTACCAAGATCAGGAACAAGACCAACTATTGAAAAGAAGCCTTCAGGAACATAAATGTGTCTTATGCCATTACCATGGAGATGGCCTAACAATGTGTTAGAATATATAGGCCTAAATAAGGAAGAATATGACAAAGAAAAGATTATTCCATTTCTACCAAGAGAAGAAATAGATGATGAAAAGAAACTCAAAGATATTCCTACAATGCAAAAACAGTTAAATCACTTAAGCCAGTACATGAACTGTTTAGCAAGGAATTTTGATGGCTTTGAAAGATTGTGCAGAAATGAATTCATGAAAATTGAAAAAGGTATATGTAAATATGTGAATTAAATAAATATTAAATACACCTAAATCCTTTTTATAAAGAGTATGTGGCATAGTTAAAAACTATAAAAATAGAGATATTGGATAACAATCATGACATATAAACTATTTAAGGTATATACTAGCTTATTTTAAAACCTCATGATCAAGTATTTTTGTGTATGAGGATACCCTAGAATATCTATGGAGGAGTCAAGTTCTGTTACACTTGTTGTATGAGCAAAATATCTATTCATGAAGTAAGAAAAATAAATGATCTTTATTTTCATGAAGTTTCACAAGTGATGAGAAGAATGGGAATAGAAGATATGGAGAAGATATAATAAGAACATATGTTTATCAAGAAAATATTATCACAAATTAAAGATAATCGTTAATATGATAAAAAATAAGAAACTCCCAAATTGTTTAATTGATCAATTATTCAGATTTCATATTCAAGTGATCTCAAGGCCTAAAATTATAGGTTTGTGTTAGTTGATAGAACATAAATTTCAATAAAAATTAAAGGTGTTTCTTATAAAGTGAAGAAGTTATTATTGCACAAAATAATGCTCAAGAAATAGAATAAAACTATATTTATATATCCAAGAAGACACCAACCTTCAAGAGGAGGAGGAAATAAAAACCATATTGAACACTAGTCTAATGCAAGCTCCAATGGTTAAAAACTATAAAAATAGAGATATTGGATAACAATCATGACATATAAACTAATTAAGGTATATACTAGCTTATTTTAAAACCTCATGATCAAGTATTTTTGTGTATGAGGATACCCTAGAATATCTATGGAGGAGTCAAGTTGTGTTACACTTGTATGAGCAAAAGATCTATTCATGAAGTAAGAAAAATAAATGATCTTTATTTTCATGAAGTTTCAAATTTTGTAGAAGTAATTTCAATACTTGGAGTGCTTGTCAAGAATGGGTTCTGATCAGTTTGCCAACCCACAATACCACTTAACATTTAAGAAGCGTAATGTAAAATTCTTCACAAATGTTGCTTTGAAGTTGTACAAAGTTTTGTTTGTGAATACATTTGTGGACATGGAAAATTGAACCACTAAGGTGAGTCATTTTCCTTAGATCCTTAGTTTTCCTCTTAGAAAATAAGGGTCATATTTAAGCTGACTTTTCCCCAATTAAATCATCTCCAAATTTCTTTAAACCTATACCATTGGATCAGGCTCAAAAAGAGCTTCCAACGGTATAATATTTATCCTGTTTTAACACTGTTTGGTCACCCAAAGTGCCAAAAATATGTTATTATGAATTCACGGGTAAGATTTCCTACTTGCGAATTCCTGTGAATTTTCTGAATTCGTAGTAGGGAATCCTACTCGTAAATTCACTAAAAATAGAAAACCATTCAATCGCCTAGATGTCATTGTGATTTGGTAAAAAATTGGTTGAATCCTGCACTGTTTGTGAATTCGTGGGTAGGAATCCTACCCGTAAATTTGGGTAAATTAGGATTTTTCCCAATTTTCTTAACAAACACGATTTCCCCCTTGAATCATACCTTTTCTAGTTATATTGCATCCATCCAAAGATTTAAAATTATCATTTAGCCTCCCAATTGAGACTAATGATCATTTGAGAAAATTAATGGAAAATTCTAAAAACTAGCAAAAGAATAAGCAATTGAGTTGAGAAAAATTAAGGACCGAGAGAGATTGTTGCAAGTTGAATGCTGGAGTAAGTTTATTGTTGATTGAAGAACACATGAAATTTCTATTTTGCTACTTAGATCCATTTTGTTACCATCGCTACTACAACCATCAATGATCAAACTAGTGATATCCCCACTGTGAGCAAGTCGTTTTACAATTATCTTAGCATCATTATTTCATATTTAGCACTTACATTTTACATTTAGCATATTTTTCCTCTTAAAAATAAATGTTATCTTTGATACAACTTTTCCCTAATCAAATCATATCCATTGTTGGACATTTTGAGTCATTAAGTCAAGTTGTCATTGATATCAAGAAATGAAGTCATCATTAATGTCAAGGAAATTGTCAAGAAACAAGTTGTCAAGAGTTGTTATTGATATCCAAAAATAGGCCACTGATGATGTCAAAGGCCAAGAGGAATAAAATAGAGGTTAAAGGAAAAAGGGCTCCATAATATTTTTAATATTATGTGGAAGCATAAGTTGAAAGGTTTTTCATAAAAATCCAAGGAAGACTATTGCAAAGCTAAAGGAAGGTTTAATATTTATTTAATAAGATATTTAAATTCAAAGTGAATTTAAATTTTATTAATAAATATTATTTATACCAAGGTGTACAATGGAAGATGGTCTTAATAAAACCAAAGGGTTTTAAAGAATTAATTTATAAAATTTAAATTCAAATGAATTTAAATATTTTATAAATTAATAAGCTCCAAAGGAAATTCGAGCGCCGACGTCTAAATTCATTGAAGGAAATTCGAGCGCCGACGTCATGCATGAAGGAGGGAAATAAATATATATACCAATTCCTAAGAGGCATTTTAATTCATCCTTTTGCTCAGAAAAATATAGCGTGCAATTGTGTTGATACTCATTCAAAAAAGAGAAAGTGATTTTTGTGATTAGCGTCAACAAATAGGGTTTAAAGAGGAGCAACAAACAAGACCAAGCACCAACTAGGAAAAGTGGCCTAGTGGCAAGAGGATGCCAGTTAAAGTGTTGGGTGCTAGGAAACCTGCGTTTAAAACTCAATGGCAGCATTTTGGTGGTTGCATTGGTAATTGAAAGAGCCAAAGGAAGGCACACATTTTTGTTGTGCTAGGCAAGTGGGGAGACTTTTGGATTATGTGGTGCTCGTTAGTCCCCAATCGAGCACCTAGCTCATGCGGTGGTTGGAGCCACGGCTAGGGCGTTGGTTGAGGCTGCATTGTGAGTTCGAATCCCATCCAAGGCAAGGTAATAATTTTTTTTTTAATATTGTGAGTTGCCTAAAATTTGGAGTTAAAAGGGTTGCTTAAAGGATTGTTAGTTGGAAATTAATTTTTGATAAGTTAGAGGAATAAGGTGTTACTTTATTTTAATAAAGTGGTTGTGTCACATCTAATTGTTTTAAGTTTCAAGAGGATAGAGGGAACTTATAAGCATTGAGTTGTTTTTAAAGAAGAGTGCATTGAATATTATTTTAGTTGGGGAGATCATAAGGTGTAAGTGGTATATTAATTTTTGTAAATGTTGATGAATGATTTCTTAAAGGTGAAGTGATAAGGTGTATATTTGTCTTGATATTTACATTGTATTTTGAGGAAGATTATTATCTAATAATTTCTTTGAGCTTGGTAAAAGAGTGTTTATGGTTGTGGCATATTTATGAGATTTCTTCATCATCAAGAAAAAAGTATGAGAAAATTCTTCCATAGTTAAATTGATTGGTTGGTTTTCTGGAAAATACGTTTGGAGTGAAAAGGACTTGATTAGGGTTTCCTATTGAATGAGTTGAGTTAATGCTTCAAGGTTTTCTGGAATAAAGAGTTGTTAAAACCTTATTTTATAAGCATTGTTGTTGAAGTCATTGGTTGTGTGAAGAAATTTAACAAAGGATTGAGTATCATTGCTACGAGAAGATTGTTTTATAAGCATTGTTGTTGAAGTCATTGGTTGTGTGAAGAAATTGAACTAAGGTTTGAGTACCATTGCTATGTGAAGATTGTTTTATAAGCATTGTTGTTGAAGTGAGTTGTTGAGCATAGAACTTGAAATAGAGTTTGAAAGGAACATGAGTATCATTGTTATGTGAGATTTGATGTTGAGCATTGTTGGAAACATTTTGAGTTGAGTGATCATATGCTTGGACTAGGGTTTGTGAGCAAGGGTTGTTTCATTGAGTGTTTGGTTGAGTAAATTTGGTTGAACCTAGTCAAGTGGGTATGTGAAGTGATTGTTCAAGTTCCATAAAAAAAAATATTCTATATTATAAATTGAGTTGAGAAAGTGATTGAGCATTGAGTTGAATTTGAAGCATATTGAGTCTCTAATAATTATCCTTATGTTTCTAAGAGAGTGATTGAAATAAATTGAGCATTGTGATTAGTATAGAGCATATTGAGTCTCTAAAAATTCTATTTATGTTTCTACGAGATTGGACAAGTTCTATGTCGACTTGTTGAGCTGATTTGAGGTAAGTCTTTGAGAAGACTTGTGGATAGATTTGGTGTGAGTTTTTGTGGAAGCTTACAATACAGATATTGAGCATATTTGGATAAGTTCTGTGTGGAATTATTGAGTAGATTTGAACAAGTTCTATGTGGACTTGTTGAGCAAATTTGAGCAAGTTCTAGAGAGGACTTGTAGAGCAGATTTGAGCAAGTTCTATGTGGACTTATTGAACAGATTTGAGCAAGTTCTAGAGAGGACTTGTAGAGTATATTTAGATAAGTTATGTATGGACTTGTTGAGCATATTTGTGCTAGACCGAAGGATTGTGTTTAATATAGATTTGAGAGTAGAGTTTGGTGCAGATTTTAGGATAGGTTTATGCCAAATCAGAGAGAGATAGAGCAAATTTGTGCTAGACCGAAGGACTATATTTAGTTTAGATTTGAAATAGAGCTTTGGATATGACATAGCAAATATGACAATAGTCTCCAATGGATAGATATCCATTAGCCAGGGCAGTGAGGAAATGTCTTATGAGTGCGGACAAGAGTCTTCAGTGGAGAGAGATCCACAAGCTAGTGTAGTGGAGGTAGTAGTCTTCTGGAGGATCACCAATCAGAGTAGAGGAGAAGGAGTTCTCCTATGTATAGATATCCACAAACTTGATTTAGGGGATTGGTATCTCCTTTGGACAGAGGTCCATAAATATTGTAATTGGGAAAGGATTCCCAAGATATTGATTGAGGAAATTATAGTGAAATATTTTCTCCGTGGAGTAGCCCACATTGGGTGAACCACATAGATTATGGTGCCTCTATTGTGGGTGGTGATTTATGTATTGATTTGATTACTACTATTGATATTGCTATCTATACATTACATAATATTTATTTGGAAAGAAAATTAAAAGTGGTCTTATACTGTTCACCCCCCCTCTCAGTATAAGCTTGTGTTCTTCAATTGGTATCAGAGCGGGTTCCTTCCAAAGAGTTTAACAACTTGAAGGAAAAGCTAATAAGAACACAATGTATTCTAAGAATGTGTTCTCAAATAATTCAACACCAGTATTTGATAGAAGTGACCATATGTATTGGAGTATGAGAATGAAGATCTACCTAATAGCACTTGGTAATGAAATTTGGAAAGCAATTGAATTTGGATATGATCTCTTAATTAATTCTTCTATAGATAAGGAAGGTAAGCTCCTACAATATTACAATTCAAAATAAATGAATGCACTTTTGAGAGGTTTAAAAAGAACAAAGTCTATGAAAGTTATGCATTGTCAAACTGCTAAAGACGTGTGGGATAAATTGCAAAATATATATGGAGATAAATGTGTCAAGAAAGCAAAGATGTGAAATATCAAAAGATAATTTGAAGAGTTAAGAGCGAAGTATAAGGAAAAAATTAGTACTTATCTACTTCAAATTGATAAGGTTATTAATTCTATGCAAGGAATGGGAATGAAGATTGATGAATCAGATGTTTGTGATAAAGTTTTGAGATATATTGCTTGGTATTATTACAACATATGAGATAAGAACAAAAGATCATATTCCCCAAAAGGAAGCAAAATTCAAAGAAATCAAGAAGACTAAGGGTAAGAAGGCAAAATCAAGCAATGAGTCATCCAGTGATGAAGAAGAAAATTATGGTAGAAGAAATAAGGATTCAAGAATATCTAGAGATACAAGATATATTAAATATTTCAATTGTGGAAGGTATGATCATTATGCAATTGACTATCAAGAAGCTAATAATAACAATGATGAAGAGAAACAGGATCACAAGAATAGGGAAACAAAAAGATATAGGCACTAAAAGAAAAACAAGGATGGACAAAATGGATAGGGAAAGAAGTTCTTCCAAAGGCAAAAGAGGAGCTACTATGCAGATAATGCAAGTAATTACTCAAGTGATAGTGATGCTAGTTTTTTAGATAATGATAGAGATGAAGTCCTATTTATTATTGAAGAAAAATAATAAGTTAAGAAACAGACTCTAGTAATTCTCAAGTGTTTTAGATGTGGTAACTTTGGACACCTTAAAGATGATAATACAAGGGATTGCTATAGTTTCAGTGATGATGAATATGAGGATGCACTTGAAGGACCAAACAAAAACCTTATAATGGTATTAGAATAAGAAGTAGGTGATCCTATAGAAGATGAGCCAACATAAAATAAATATGTGGACAAAGGTAAAAAAATAGAGAAATATTCAAAAAAATATGGCTATGATATCAAAGGAGAACTTATTTATGCCCTTGACATGGTAAAGAAGTTAAGAAAGTAGCACTCTAAACTTGAAATTTAGTTTCAAGAATGTGATGAAGAGAGAAGGTTGCTTATAGAGGATTTAGAAAAATCAAAGGCTAAGGCAAAAAGGTTCAAGGATAAGTTAGAAGTAAAGATCTTAGAATGTGAAAAGTTAACACAAGAAGTGGCACTACTAAGAGAATATTTAGAAGACTCCAAAGTCAAGCTAAAAGGGTTCAAAAATAGCTCAAAGAACTTAGATAAGTTCATCAAGATACAAAAGCCTACATCAAGAAAAATAGGTCTTGGATTTGGATAGGATCAAAAGGAATGGGAAGGAGAGTCAACCTCAAGTTTTGGAGGAGAATAAACTTCAGATGCAGATACTTTAGAAGAAGAAAGTGTAAAATAAAGTGAGACATCTGATGATGAGTTGGACAATAGAGAGTTCAACAAGAACAGGAACAATGCACAAAGAAGATATATATGGAACAACAATCATAATAGGTCAAGAGAGACTAGGAGACCAATGAGGTCAAGGCAAGGAGGCTTCAATGGAAGATGCTTTTCATGCCACAGGTTTTGGCACATGGCTTCACAGTGTAGGACACAGGAAAGATAGGAATATGGGAACAAATAACTTTTCCATGGGTATTGCTACTCATGTAATCAGTTTGGTCACAAGGCAATGAATTGCAGGTATGGCTTCATTAGAAGAAATTCTAAGACATTTGCACCTCCAAGGAAAAATAACATTAAGTGTTACAAGTGAAATAATGATGGTCACACAACAAAGTGGTGTAGAGAAAACATTCTAGAATCAAGAATGAACAGGAACAGGAATAGGAACAGGAATAGGAACAAGAATATGGATATGAACAGGAACAGGAACAAGAACTTGAATATGAATAGGAATAGGGATAGGAATGTAGACATGAACATGAACATGGACATGAAAAGAAATAGTCAGAGGAATTAGAAGGATAAAATAAGAAGGAAAAAGAATAAAGGTAAAGAACAGTGCTTTCTAGGAGTAGAAATACTCCCACCCCACAATTAACCACCTCAATAGAAGGTGGGGGAGGGGCTAAGCTAAGAGGCTCATTCTTAGCCCCGAGCCCCAAAGGTGACCCCTTTGCCATTGATGTCAAAGGGAGAGATATTTGACTAAGGGGGAGAGATTTGGTATTTGAGAGAGCATTGAGGCAGAGGGAGCAATATCCCAGGGGGAGCATAACAAATAAAAAGCCAATTTTATAGTAAAAATAATTTGGGTTGCCATCAATGACAAAGGGGGAGATTGTTTTACATTTTGAGTCATTAAGTCAAGTTTTCATTGATGTCAAGAAATGAAGTCATCATTAATGTCAAGGAAATTATCAAGAAACAAGTTGTCAAGATTAGTTATTGATATCCAAAAATAAGCCACTGATGATGTCAAAGGTCAAGAGGAATAAATTAGAGGTTAAAGGCAAAAGGGCTCCATAATATTTTTAATATTATGTGGAAGCATAAGTTAAAAGGTTTTTCATAAAAACCCAAGGAATACTATTGCAAAGCTAAAGGAATGTTTAATATTTATTTAATAAAATATTTAAATTAGGTCCGATGTGTAGACCAATTGGTTCATCCAAACCCCATAAGGGGGCGGAGGTCCAAGGTTCAAATCTCGGGCCTCGTCGGACTGAACGCTTGTCCCTTTCCTGGTGCTTTCAGTGACATAAAAGGTTTAAAATGATTGTGGCATGGTGGTTATAGGGGCGGACTGCACAAAGATCTGTGTGGTGGCTTCCGAGGCGGACAACATAGAATACTGTGGCAGCCATAAAAGTTGGACAGCCTGCCCAAATTCGTGGCAGCTACCGATTCCACCATGTAAATACAATATATATATATATATATATATATATATATTTAAATTCAAAGTGAATTTAAATTTTATTAATAAATATTATTTATACCAAGGTGTACAATGGAAGATGGTCTTAATAAAACCAAAGGGTTTTAAAGAATTAATTTATAAAATTTAAATTCAAATCAATTTAAATATTTTATAAATTAATAAGCTCCAAAGGAAATTTGAGCACCGATGTCTAAATTCATTGAAGGAAATTCGAGCGCCGACATCATGGATGAAGGAGGAAAATCGGTATATATACCAATGCCTAAGAGGTATTTTAATTTAACCTTTTGCTCGAAAAAATATAGCGTGCAATTGTGTTGATACTCATGTGAAAAAGAGAAAGTGATTTTTGTGATTAGTGCCAGTGAATAGGATTTAAAGAGGAGCAACGAACAAGACCAAGCGCCAACTGGGCAGCATGGCCTAGTGGCAAGAGGATGACAATTAAAGTGTTGGGCACTAGGAGACCTACGTTCGAAACCCAACGACAACATTTTTGTGGTTGCATTGGTAATTGAAAGCACCAAAGGAAGGCACACATTTTTGTTGTGCTAGGCAAGTGGGAAGACTTTTGGAGCATGCGGTGCTCGTTAGTCCCCAAGCGAGCATCTAGCTCATGCGACGGTTGGAGCAACAACTAGGGCACTAGTTGAGGCTACACTGTGAGTTCAAATCCCATCCAAGGGAAGGTAATAAATTTTTGTTTAATATTTTGTGAGTTGCCTAAAGTTTGGAGTTAAAAGGGTTGCTTAAATGATTGTTAGTTGGAAATTAATTTTGATAAGTTGGAGGAATAAGGTGTTAGTTTATTTTAATAAAGTGGTTGTGTCACATCAAATTGTTTTAAGTTTAAAGAGGATAGAGGGAACTTCTAAGCATTGAGTTAATTTTAAAGAAGAGTTCATTGAATATTATATTAGTTGGGGAGATCATAAGGTGTAAGTGGTATATTAATTTTTGTAAATGTTGATGAATGATTTCTTAAAGGTGGAGTGATAAGGTGTATATTTATATTGATCTTTACATTGTATTTTGAGGAAGATTGTTATCTAATAATATCTTTGAGCTTGGCAAAAGAGTGTTTATGGTTGTGGCATATTTATGAGATTCCTTCATCATCAATAAAAAGGTATGAGCACATTCTTCCATAGTTAAATTGATTGGTTGGTTTTATGGAAAATAAGTTTGGAGTGAAAAGGACTTGATTAGGGTTTCCTATTGAATGAGTTGAGTTAATGCTTCAAGGTTTTCTGGAATAAAGAGTTGCTAAAACCTTATTTTATAAGAATTATTGCTGAAGTCATTGGTTGTGTAAAGAAATTCAACTAAGGATTGAGTATCATTGCTACGAGAAGATTGTTTTATAAGAATTGTTGTTGAAGTCATTGGTTGTGTGAAGAAATTGAACTAAGGTTTGAGTATCATTGCTATGTGAAGATTGTTTTATAAGATTTGTTGTTGAAGTGAGTTGTTGAGCAAAGAACTTGAAATAGAGTTTGAAAAGAACATGAGTATCATTGTTATGTGAGATTTGATGTTGAGCATTGTTGGAAACATTTTGAGTTGAGTGATCATATGCTTGGACTAGGGTTTGTGAGCAAGGGTTGTTTCATTCAGTGTTTGGTTAAGTAAAGTTGGTTGAACCTAGTCAAGTGGGTATGTGAAGTGATTGTTCAAGTTCCATAAAATAAACTATTCTATATTATGAATTGAGTTGAGAAAGTGATTGAGAATTGAGTTGAATTTGAAGCATATTGAGTCTCTAACATTTATCCTTATATTTCTAAGAGAGTATTTGAAATAAATTGAGCATTGTGATTAGTATAGAACATATTTAATCTCTAACAATTATATTTATGTTTCTATGAGATTGGACAAGTTCTGTGTGGACTTGTTGACCTGATTTGAGATAAGTCTTTCAGAAGACTTGTGGACAGATTTGGTATGAGTTTTTGTGGAAGCTTACAATATAGATATTGAGCAGATTTGGATAAGTTTTGTGTGGACTTATTGAGTAGATTTGTACAAGTTCTATGTGGACTTGTTGACCAAATTTTAGCAAGTTCTAGAGAGGACTTGTAGAGCATATTTTGCCAAGTTCTGTATGGACTTGTTGAGCAGATTTGAGCAAGTTAAAGAGAGGACTTGTAGAGCATATTTGGATAAGTTCTATGTGGAATTTTTGAGAAGATTTGTTCTAAATCGAAGGACTATGTTTAGTACAAATTTGAGAGTAGATTTTGGTGCAGATTTGATTATAGGTTTGTGCCATATTAGAGATAAATATAGAGTAGATTTGTGCTAGACTGAAGGACTGTGTTTAGTGTAGATTTGAGATGTGACAGAGCAAATAGGATAGTAGTCTCCAATGGATAGAGATCCATTATCCAGGATAGTGAGGACAAGTCTTATAAGTGGGGACAAGAGTCTTCAGTGGAGAGAGATCCACAAGCCAATGTAATGGAGGTAGTAGTATTCTAGAGGATCACCAACCAGAGAAGAGGAGGAGTTCTCTTATGGATAGATATCCATGAACTTGATTTAGGGGATTGGTATCTCCTTTGGACAGAGGTCCATAAACATTGTAATTGGAAAAGGATTCCCAAGATATTGATTGAGGAAATTATAGTGAAATATTTTCTCCATGGAGTAGCCCACATTGGGTGAACAACGTAAATTGTGGTGTCTCTATTGTGTGTGGTGATTTATGCATTGATTTGATTACTGTTGTTGATATTTCTATCTATACATTGCATAATATTGATTTGGAAAAAAAAAGTAAAAAGTGGTCTTATAATGTTCACCCCCCTCTCAGTATATCTTATGTTATTCATCCATTCCTCTCAAAATATATACCATTAGATTAGCCTCAGAAAGAGCTTTCCAATGGTATATGATATGTCCTATTCTAACACTATTTGGTCCCCTAAAATACCAAAAAAATACACATGGATCTAGCTATAATGAATTCACGGGCTAGGAATCCTACCTGTAAATTTTCTTTCTAACCATGAATTTTCTTTCTAGTCATGAATTCATACTATTACAAGCCTGGGAGAAAATTATTTCTTCCAGTTCCATCATTGCATCTTGCATACTACATATTGATAATATTTCTTTGCACAACACTCTAATTTATGCATTTCATTCTAGTTTTCATTTAATTGTAAGTAGACCCATGATTTTAATATTTTATGCATGTTTTGTTAAAGAGACCTAGGGGATATTACTACTACATCACTAAGACCAAATCTACAATGGCTTAAGTAGATCCCTAAATGCTAACTATATTTTTTTGTGTTCTATGTTATCAATTACAAGTCTATCATGAATTTATGCTTAGGACAATGAATTTTCTTGCAACTCGCCTAGATTTAGATAGGTCATGAAATTGCCCATAGACCATGAAATCGATCATAGACTATGAAATTGTTCCCAGGTTATAAAATTTCACTATTCAACCATCTAGCCTAGGTAGACTTTTTGTTTGATCTATTTCCTTTCATTTTTTTATTTCTGTTAATTTAGATCTGTTTTATTTACATATTACTATCAAAAACATAATAAAATACCAAAAGAAAAATAAAAATGAATTACATTTACTTTAGAGATTGCTTGCTATGTGTTTGTTCTCAAAGAAAATTGAATTGCATATAGCTTAGATCTAGTTGCATTCTATCCCAAACCTAGGTGCTTGCTAATTAAAAATAACACATTCAAACATACACCTTGGCTAGACATAGAAACAGTCTTTAAACATTTCTTGGTGAACCCCCAAATCAATCAACCATCACCAAAGGAGGTACAACACCAAGTATCCCTCAAATTGAGATGTAGGATTCTGACTTCCCATATCCATTCTAGGTATGGATCCATTAGCCTGAGGGAAAGGGGTGCAAAATTTTTAGCCCACATTATTTGGTGAACTCGATTGTCACATCCCACCTTGGAAGACTATTTTTAAGTTGCTATTTGTGTAATGATAGCCGATTTCAATGCGTAAAATAGTTGCATTATATTTTTCAAAAGAAAATGATTCTGCATTGCTTGATTGTAGGAACATTTATTTTCATAAGTGGAAGACTGACCACCAAAGGGAAATGATGACTATGACAACTCAATAGGTAAAGCTCATATTCCTATCATCACTAGTTACCTCCATGATGGCGGTGTTACTTGAGTATTACTCTAAAAAGTCCTACACAATCAAAGGAAAAATGATGATGGGGGATACTGAGCACATGCATTGAGTTCTTGTATGCCATTTGTGTGTGTTTTATATTTGATTTCATGATTAATTTGCATGAGTTTAGTTTAATTGAATTTTAATTTTAAAATGCACATTAATAATGTTTTGCATTTTACAAATTATTCTAGAAAATATTGAAAAGAATATCATGCAATGATTTTGTGAAATATTTAAATGGAGAAATTAAAAAAAAAATAAAGGATTTATTTTGTTGAGCATGCTTGTTGGATCTAGTTGATCCTATTTTAGAAGGAAATTAGGTAGTTTGTTTTTATGAGCTTGTTCAATTTTAAATTGGATTAAAACATGAAAAAAAACTACCTTGTAATAAATATTTCCTTCATATGGCTACTTTGGGAAGGTTGAGATGGCAAATAAGATTCTGCTCTTGTCTCTATGGATTCCATTTCTAGTAATATATATATATATATATATATATATATATATATATATATATATATATATATATATATATTAAAGGAATATTTAACTTGGGGTGAGAAAAAGAAGATAATTTATCATATATTAAAGCATCTTTTTTGAAAGAAAGAAAGCAAAATAAATAAAATATACATATATTTAGAAACCTCTTTCTTGTCTAAGAAGAAAGAGAGCTATAAATCACCATTGATATTGGAAAAAAAAAGGAGGGCATGCTATGTTATGCTGGAAGGAGAAGGCTGGAGAAGAAGAAGAGCTTAAGAAAAGCACAAGGAAAGCATTCATTTGCTAGAAAATTCCAGGTTGGGTCTGTCCACTATAACCTATTTTAGTGTATAAAGTCATACACTTTTTATATTCTAATTGGTTGAATTTATTCCAATGTGTGTTATGGAGAGTGTTTTATTAAATTCATAATTTTAATTTGGATTATGCTCTAGATAGTAGAATGACAACTCTTTTCTGTAAATAATGCTCGAGAATCTATAGTTATGGACACTTGTGTTCTGGTGCTTACCAATATTTAGAATGGCTTAGTTTACAATTCCATTCATGTATTAAGTAGGTGTCATGATAATATTAGGCCAAGACTAGGGACGCTTGTGCCTAGATGACCCCTACAATTATTTGAGCCTTACCATAACATAGGATTGTGTTATTCCGACATAACTATGGTGTGTAGAATAATTCTAGCAAATCTCATATGGTTGTAACACTAGCACATTGAGACTATGGTAGTGATGCTCCTGTGTATACTTGGACAAACATAGGACTATTTCTAATTATTCAGACTCCCATATGGATTAACCATCTTCCCACCTGCATCCGTAGATCAGGATTTGGAAGTCATGTATCTCTGTCTATTTCAGAAGTTATCTATCTGCGTTCCATTTTTTTAGAGGTGTTACTCCATTGAAATTGCTATTATTGAATGTATACAATGGGATAACCAATAGGTTACTGCATCCTGTCTGAAGTGATGATTACTTGTATAGGTCTTGGAAAGTCACTAGTGTAATGAAGCAACCCGAACCTGATTTTGAAGCCATGTTTGGAAAGGTAAGTGTTGGGAGATTAGAAGTATCTGTCTATCGAGTTACTATTAAATTGAGGAGGATTTTAAAAATAATAAGTTTAGCCACTGCTGATGCATATAAGTCTGTCCATACAAGAATTCCCTTCACCATAGGTAAAATATACCAATATAGCTGTTCCATACGAATGAAGTATGTCGAGTAGGTGTTTGGAGATTTAATTCATGGATAGATATGTTCCTATTGTGCTAGGGGGCAAAGATAATGCTTATGGAATCCTAATTCCTTCCACCAGACTCGATAGACTGCCATAATGTTTTCCCTTCTCTTTCCATGAGAGACATGCATGTTAAAAGCTTCACACTTTTGGGATTCAAGGTGTTATATTGGACAAACTATTTGGATTTTTACTATGTAATAGATTTAATTAATGTGAATATATTGGTAATGATGAAGCCAATTAACATTAGAAACTTTGATTAGAGACTTTATATCAATTTCAATTGATAAGGTTTATGATCAAGCAAAGTATGTATATTGTGTTCATATTATTTTTTGGGTGCTACAATGATATTTAATTATGAATACAATCATCTAGAAGCTTGGGAAAATATATTCTAGTTTTGTAAGGTTTGGATCAGTGTCCATTCCTTGGGAAGAGGTATGAGACTCTTCCCTAAGTTTTGTGATATTCCAAACAAATGATGATTGGAATTATGAATTAATTCTTATTTATAAAAATATTAAGGATGGATGAACCATCTATACATGATTGGTGATTTCTTTGTGTGTGATATACAAAGATGTGATGCATGTTTGCATATAAATGATGAATGGGATTAAGAATCAATCCTTGTTATGATGAATGAATTGTTTATTCATACTTGGCGATTTTCTATGTTAAATATGAGAAGTAAATGGAAGTAATGATTTTAGTGAAATTTTATATTTTGTATGTAAAATACATACAATTATTTATTATAAAATATTTAATGAATGGAATCCATTTGAAGAATGGATGATCTTGGTGTCCATCCAGGAAGAGGTATGGGACTCTTCAAAACATCCCTGGCAATCAAAGAAATGGTATTCATCTTGATTGGGATTAGAAAAGTAAAATATTTAGAGATGGAACTTGATGCTAGATGATTTATGGGAATTTATGGGGATTTCCTCTTTTGAGAAACACTCTTAAATAGTATTAAAGAAAACCTTAGAGGTAAATTTGGTATCGTTTGGAGATATGAGAAACACTCTTTGGATTGGATTTTATAACCAAATCAGTAAGATAATTAGAGATTATGTTGTGATGAGTGGTTATTTGACACATATTTCTGTATTATAATTATTATTTTTTAAGCGAAAAACCCCTTGCCGAGCCACCTTGGTATGAGAGACCACGAATAGGGGGTTCTACACCGTCAAAGTCACCCGGGGGTCGCACCCAACCTTGCCTACACCAACATTATCAATTGGATTTTAGATACCCAATTTAGCTTTTTGGTAGGGTGGATATTTGAACCTGGGACCTCCCTTGGAGGATTGCCCTCTCCTCTCCAACTCACCTACAACACCTAGGTAAAAAAAACTAATTTATAGTGGAAAACACCCCTTTCGAGGTGCCACTTTCAATAGGTTGGGCATAGGAGGAATGAAGCCTTGTCAGCCTCTACCAGCACATAGGACATTCCTAACTATACCATATATCTGTAGGATGGATACAAGGGGAATGGAACCTGGGTCGGCCTCTACCAGCACCCAGGGCATTTACCAATGCACCACAACAAGTAGATTATATTAGAATTGTTTTATTGTTATAATTATTTAGTTATTATGATATGTTTTATGTGAATTATTATTGAATATTGTGTGAATTATTAGTAAATTTGATTAATTGTAGTAATCTAACAAATGTGTTTAATTTATACAAAATTTGTCCGAGTCTTGAGAAAAATGCAAGAAAAAGTGTTGATGATCGATGAAGAGATTGCAGAGCTTTGGAGTGCGCCTTGGATGAGAAGAAGGATGAATAAAAGGACCTAGGATAAAATCAAAGCTCGGTGACAACAGTAGTTGACCTGTTACAAAATCATGTTACAAATGTATATTACTGAAGTATGTTATAGATGTATATTACTGAAGTATGTTATAGATGTATATTACTGAAATATATTACTAAAGCATGTTACTGAAGGTAACTATCAAAGAAAGTTACTAAAGAATAGTTTACCAACAGTTTTTGAAGGATAATAAATATTTTTGACTTGCGAAGCATGCCACATTAGTGACAACACGTCAATTTTGGACGACAACAAATATTTTCACTTAGCAAAATATTTTATTTATCACGTACTATCCATGAGAATATTTTAGTTGATAAATTTGTTATTTTATTAATAAATTTTGTAATCATATTATTATGAGAAGTTTTAGATATAGACGCAAGAATGTTAGACCTTTCCTAGAATATAGGACATGAGGTCCTAATGTATATCTTGCAAATCATTCAAAATAGTATTATCTTGTTAGGTTTGTTTGTAGGATGCCACTTGGACTAGTCAGAATATTTATCAAGTACAAATAGGAATATGTATTATGTTAGGTTTACATTATTTTGGGTTGATGCATAGTTTTCGCATCAGGAAATCCACAAAATCCACATGAAAAAATATGTGGATAAATACTATTTAGAATTGTATTAGTTACAATAAAAATTACATAGGAGATACCTTGAAAGAGGTCTTCGGGAAAAATACAAGAAATTATTGTCTGTTCTAAGTTTACAATTCTGAAGAAATGGGCCAGCATTTACAACTGAATCTCTAGTAATAAAAGTAGCATTTTGTTCTTCAAAAATGGTAATTTGTATCAATTTCATGTGTTGTTTAATTTTTGTTATGTAAATTGTGTTTATTTGTCACCTGCATTTACAAAATAGACATAATGTTAGTATTAGTTATAAAATCTAGTTACTGAGATAAAGTAAACTAGGGGAGAAATACTTATACTGCCATCTAGGATGTAATGCCCACTCCTATAGCCAGTCCCTGAGCTCTCGCTCCTGCAATAGGTTATGATTAATTAGCCTTAAATTAAACTGCATTTTAATTTACATAAAATGAGATATATTGCACGAGGATCCTCACAATAAATTAAATCATGTAATAAATAAATTAGTTTACAAATAATTAGGTGCATTAGTAAATCAATTCATCCGTAAAATTAAATTATCATTACATCAATTATTTATTATACTCTACATGATTTATTTATGCACAAGTTTTATTCTATTTATTACTTTCCTGTACATGTGAAATCTAAAAAAGAAACTTGAGCTAAGGTTAGTATTAATCCCCATGGTACAATCTATAAGGGATTCCTACTCTTTAAATATAACCTTGATTTCCCTCGGATTGATAAAATTAAATGTAAGCTCTATAGCCGATAATTTTTGGCACTGTTGCTAGGTAGAGTAGAGTCGTAGTGGTTAGTCAGAAAAGTTGTTTGGCAGTGCAAAGAGAGAAGCTTACTTGTATGTGAAATGAGGTATGTACGAGACCTTGGTGTGCATACGAGTCAGAGTGGTCTAAAGATGGTTCCAATAAGTTCCTCTGTTCGACATTGCCAGGTTAATTTTTCTTAAAGGATTCATTTTTACTGCTTTTATAGATTAAAAATTTATTTTCTGTAAATTTCAATTTCAGCAAATTTTATTTTTTGCAATTTCCTTGCTTTAGGTGATTACTATTATTAATTTGATTTAGGACCTATTGAAAAGAATAGGAAGTAGGTGAACGCTGAAAACAACCTAAAATTTTCTTAGGACCCTATTTTTTTTAGGAGGAAGTAGTTACGTTGAGTGACACAACTGTAATGAAATTCCTCCTAATAGTCAAAGAAATTAGAAATTTACCTTTTACTTTAGCAATTTTACTTCCAATAAAAATTTACTTTGCAAGCATTTTTACTTTTTCCTAAGTATGCTGAAATTGGCTGTATAAACACATCTAATTTTAGTAGCATTAGGAATGTTTAGTAATTTTAAATTTATTTATTTTCTGTTGTGTTAAGAGTATTTATAAGTTCTGAAATTTATATTTAAACTTGGCAGACAGTAGGATTGAAACACAAAAATCAAAACCCAAACAGAAAATAAAAAAATAATAATATAAAATCAAAGAGAAAATAAAATAAAATAAATGGTGGAAAATAATCAAACTAAATTTATAGACCTTAGAAAATTATTAATACAACAAGAGGTTAATATTCTTTTTTAACGAGGGAACAAAACAACCAAACCAAAGTGGGAGGAATTGTGTGAACACATTGACACCATCAATAAAAGATCAGATGAACTAAAGAAAATCAAGAGGATAAATATAACAAAAAATCTAAGGGTAAATCATTCTTCACCTTATCAGGATCTTGGAAGAAGCTATGAGAATTGGCTTTGGGATAGGAGAGCAATAGTAAATCCAGTAATTTATCCTTGGAATCAATAACTTGAGGATTCCCTCACCATTCACAACTTCCTTGCAGACATAGAAAGGAAATAATTAGCCCTACAATACAATAAGTATACTACATGATTCCTAGAGTTGTACATTTTAGAGAATTGTGCCAAGAGTTGCGTTACGAGCTACAATTTAGAATTCCTAATCCTGTTGCAACCAAAGCTTTCCTTGTTCAGTTGATTCAATTGTTGGTAGACTACTTCAACTTTGAAGAGGAACATTTTATGACACCAGAACAACTTGATCCAATCAATGATATTCATAAATTATTCAAAGAATATTAGACATATTGCAAAAACAAGAAGTTTAGAACATTCATGAGTAGACCTAGAGACTCTAAAGGAAGATTCATAAAAATTAACAAGACAAAAGGAAATTCCCAAAGAGACTTTAGAGAGCCTGGAATTTATAAATTAATAGAAACCAAGGTTACAACATCAACCAATCAATCTGAAATCCTAGATCAAGATCCCAATTCATATTTATTGCCCGATCTAGAATTTGACAACTACGTAGATTCTTCTTCTATATTTTTTGAACCTATACCTGATATAATGATTGAAATCCTATATTCAGGTATGGCTGATGAGAAAAGTGGTTTGTGAGAGGAAGGAGAAAACCATGGAAATAGGAGACAAAGGCAACAGAGATATCAGGGAGAGAGTAGACAAAAAAAAATGTTTACTTTCCCAATATTACATACAAAAGGAACAAGAGAACCTAAATAAGTCTCTGTTTATATATTGCCTACATTTCATGGAAAACCCCATGAATATCCTGATGCTTTTCTTTTCAAATTTGAAGTAGTATGTCAAGCTTACTTTTACACCACTAATGAGCAAAATCCAAGGTTGTTTCCATCTACTCTTAAAGATGCACTTTAAGATGGTTTATGAGTCTAGGAAAAGGATTTTGTAATCGTTGGGATGGAAAAAATGGATTAAAAGAGCTATTCCTTGAAAGATATCAATATTATTGTAGAGTTAGGGATAAGAAATTTGAGATTTTTTGTATGAATAAAAAATAAGAAGAATATTTGGAGGATTATCTCGAAAGATTTCAATTTGTAGGGTCTAGAGTAAATATAGACCTTGATGAAAAAATCCTAAAAGAACTTTTATTGAAAGGGTTGAAGGAAGATGTTCTTGAGATTTTAAATCTTATGGCAAAATGAGACATTCATCTTATGTCATTTGAGGAGATTATCAATATTTGCAAAAATTATTCAAGAAACAAACCTCTAAGAAGCAATAAATATACATCCACAGGAGGAGTGACAAGATTAGAAATTGGAAATATATTGGAAGGCTTAAAAATTGATTTTTTGAGTACTTTGACCTCATCCTTGGATTTAATGGATAAAAAATTGAAGGACACTGAAGAAATCTACTGCCATAGGTGTAGGAAAAAGCACAATTTGAGAGAATATCCTCTCAACATAACAAATATATCCAATATCTCCGCTTGTCAAATTTGTGATAAGAATCATAAAACTGAAAACTGTAAGTATATCTCCGTTGTTAAAGCTGCCATAAAAGAACTTGAAGTGGAAGAAGCAGAAGATGTTTATTTTATCACTCAAAGATAAAATGGTCCATTTAATGGCCCACCAAATTGGTCAAAACCTAGTTATTCTAACCATAAAGGCCTAATAAATGGTCTAATACATAGAACTGGACAAATTGGAACTCTTACAATCAAGACTGGAACATACCCCCTTGGGCTTAATTTATGGCTAATTATTATGGAGGACCACCTCCGTGGAATCAAGGGACACCAAGTCAGAACATGCCTAGTTGGAATAATAGTGGCCAATATAATTAAGGTGGCACCAATTGGTCCCCAAATACAACACAATAACAAAACCTTCAAACTCAATTTAGGGGACAAAACACTCAAAAACCACCTCAAAATAGATTTCTACCACCTTCGACAAATAATAATAATCCTCCGAAGCAACCACCTCTTCCAGCTCAACCAATTCCTAACCCTAACAACAATAAGAATGTCCAACAAGTTTATGAGACTAGTGAGACATGTTCTATATCCGTAGCACCATGTCAACAGAGTCAATTAAGATCAGGAAAGGTGTTGGAAAATAATGTTACTCTCACCGAAATTGATGATTCTATCAAAAATTTGTTTGAAAAAGAGGATAACAACAAAATAGAAATAGAAAATCCACAAAAAAATATTCCAACAAAGCAACAAGAAATCCAAATAAGGAAGTAGAAGTACCATTCCCTCAAATACTGGCAATACCAAAAGAACTATCTAAGCCAACCTTTAAGTTCCTTCAAGAAATAGAAGGCGTTATTATTAAAATTTCTTTATTATAAGCTATCAAGGATTTACCCATCTATTCCAATCTTATTAAAAATATATGTTCAAATTCAGGGAAGAAAAAGAAGAATGACTTCCAAACTATTCAAGTCATTGGACAATTATCTGAGATAATGATAAGAGATAGGATATTACCAAAATATACAGATCCTGGAATACCTATACTCATAGTACATATTGGAGACATAACCTTACAATTTTTTTGATTGATTTAGGAGTCGCTATTAATGTCATGACCAAAGAAACAACCGAATCCTTAGGGATGCATAAACCACAATAAACTTCTATTGTGATTCAAATCACCAATAGGTCTACTATTAAGCCAAAAGGAAAACTAGAAGATATTATGGTATTTGTAAGTTCATGGAAATATCCTGTAGAATTTATAGTATTATAACCCAAAAAGAAGTTAGGGGGACATCCCTTAATCCTAGGACACCCATGGCTTGTAAAAACTTATGCTTACATTAGATGTAGATCAGGAAATATGACTATTTCTAAAGGCAAGAATACTAAAGACCTTAGTTTATTCCCTAGATCAGCAATAGAAGAAGAATTTCCAAAGCAATTGTGGTATGATTTCCCTCATGAGTATGATGATATCCAAACCTTATCAATTAATGTTCTACATGAACAACTTCAACAAGAAGTCGAGGGGTCCCTACCATTATTTTTAGGAAATAAACAAGAGAATCAAGGTCAAGACAGTAGTTGTTCATCTCAATTTCCCAGTGATGAGGCAAGCACAAGTCAATCTAAAATAGAACCATATGGCTATGATTTAAAAATTCTTGGATATGAGGTAAATGGGATAGATGAAAATACAAAAAGTATAAAAAAATAGATATTATACTAGGAAAAACTCTTAACATTAGTAATGAATTCACAAGCATGCAAGAATCATAGTTGGTAGATGTGCTTAGAAATCATCAATTAGCATTTGCATGGAACTATGTGGATATGACGGGTATCCACACAAATGTTTGTACCCATCGTATATTTATTCAAGAAGGTTGTAATCCAGTAAGACAACCCCAAAGATGATTGAATCCAACTATGAAATAAGTAGTTCAAGAGGAAATCATTAAACTCTTAAAGGCAGGATTTATATACCTGATTTTTGATAGCCAATGGGTGTCACCTTTGGTGATAGTCCCTAAAAAAAATGGTAAATAGAGAATTTGCGTTGATTATAGAGAATTAAACAAAGTAACCAAGAAATATTATTTCCCCTTATCATTCATTGATCAAGTCTTAGCTATATTGGTTGGAAAGAAATATTTCTTCTTTTTAAATGATTTTAGTGGATATAATCAAATCTCCATAGCTGAGGAAGATCAGGAAAAAAAAACTTTCACATGTCCTCCAGGAACCTATGATTATAACATTCTACCTTTTGGACTATGCAATGCACCTGCAACTTTTCAAATAGATGTATTGGCTATATTTGCTGACTTAACTAATGAATGTGTGGAAATTTATATGGATGACTTCGCAGTATACGGTACTACCTTTGAAGAAACATTATCAGGATTGCAAAAAGTTTTGGTAATATGCCAAGATCAAAACCTCTCTCTAAGTCATGAAAAGTTATTTATGATGATGAAATGAGGCATTGTTATAGGATATTATATATTAGAAGAAGGTGTTAAAGTAGACCCTACAAAGATACAAATTATTCAAACCCTTCAACCTCCAAAAACACAAACAAAGGTGAGAAGTTTCTTAGGACACGTAGGATACTACCGTAGGTTCATTAAAGACTTCAAAAAAGTTGCTACTCCCATGTTTAAGATCTTAACTAAAGATAGTGGATTCAATTTGACAAACGCATGTCAAGAAGTCTTTGAAGAAATAGAAGAAAATTTGACTACTGCTCCAATCTTGAGAGGACAAAATTGGAAATTACCATTCCACATTAATTGTGATGCTTCAAGTTATGAAATAGGAGCAGTATTGCAACAAATAGAAAACAAAATACCTTATGCTATCTATTATGTAAGTAAAGACTTGCATGGAGCTGATCTTAACTACACTGTTACAGAAAAAAAATTAGCTGTAATTCATGCTCTCAATAAATTTAAAAATTACATAACAGAGTATGAAGTATTTGTTCACACTGATCACTTTGCCATTAGATACTTAAAAAACAAAGTAACAGTGGGTGGGAGAGTGATTATATGGATTATCTTACTACAAGATTGCAATGTCACAATTATAGATAAGGCAGGAAAAGATAATGTTATTGCAGATAACTTATGTTGCATGAAAATATTTGATGATAACGAGTTAATTTCTGATAATTTTCTAGATAAACATTTGTTTGCTCTTTCTATTTTTACCCTTTGGTATGATGATATTGTAAATTATTTAGTAATAGGAAAAATACCTCAAATTTATACACCGCATGAGCATAGGAAATTAATACATCAATATATTCCTTTTATGTGGATTCATGGAATTCTATTTAAAAAATGTCTTGATCAAATCATTAGGAGATGTGTGCAATACAATGATGTATATGACATTATTAGGGCAGCACATGAAGAACTTTGTGGAGGTCATTATGCCACCCAAATAATGGTTAATAAAATACTTCAAATTGGGTACTTTTGGCCTACTATGACTAAAGATGTTCATAAATTTATTGATAGATGTGATGCTTGTCAAAGAACTAGCAAGCCTACACCATCTATGGAAATACCTTTGGTTCTACAGATAGTACTTGAACCATTTGAAAAATGGGGAATTGACTTTGTTGGACCTATAGACCCTCCAAGTGATGGTAATAAACACATACTTGTATGTACATATTATGTTACCAAGTGGGCTAAAGTTAGAGCTCTCCCACAAGCTCAAGCTGAACTAGTGGCGGGTTTTATTTATGAAAGAATAATGCAACGCTTTGGAGCACCAAGAGAATTAGTTTTAGATCATTGACCTCAATTAACCTCCAATGTGATTGATCATTTTTTTAACATCTATCAAATAAAACACAAGAAAACCTCACCATATCACCCTCAGGCTAATGTACAAGTAGAAGTTACAAATAGAGAACTTGAAAATATTATTACAAAAATTGTAATTTTTAATAGGGGTGATTTGGCTGAGATATTAAAAGTTGTATGGGCATATAATACAACTTGGAAAACTACCACAATATTATCACCGTATGAAATGGTCTATGAAAAAAAGCCATTATGCCCATTAAATTTGAGATAGAAACTCTTCGCACAACGATACAAATTGACATGAATTTGTATAAGGCACAAAAAGATAGGTTAGAAAAGTTAAATATTCTAGATGAGAGAAGATTAGAAGCATTACATAGATCTGAAATAACCCAACAAAAATGAAAGAAATGGCAGGATAAACACATTGTACCATGTACATTTCAATCAGGAGATTGGGCCTTGTTATTTGACTCTCGTTATCAATATTTTCAAGGTAAATTAAGAACAAGATGTCTAGGACCCAATGAAATTGATGAAATATTTGGAAATGGTATAGTCAAGCTTAAGCCCATAGATGATTCAACAAGGAAACTACTAGTAAATGGACATAGGCTTAAAATTTATAAGAAGCCATTATCTAAGGAAGAATTCATGTAGAACAAGTTCTTATAATGAGAGAGGGGAGTGAACAGTATAATATAAAACTTTTCCCCAAATAGTAGCATCAACATTAATAAAGTAGTAAATATCACACAAAGCATCACACACATGAGAGACATCATTTTTAATGTGGTTCACCCAATGTGGGCTACCTCCATAGAAAATATTTCTTCTAAATATTTCTCAAATAATCTCTTGGGAATCCTTCCCAATTACAATGTTTATGGACCTCTATCCAAAGGAGATGTTGATCCCCTAAATCTCAAGTTCGTGGATCTCTTCCATAGGAGAACTCTTTCCCCTTCTGCTTTGTATAGTGATCTTCTAGAAGAATCTATCTCTCTACTGCATCGACTGGTGGATCTCTCTCCACTTGAAGACTCCTCACTCATATTTGTCTTCAATTGTCCTAGCTTCTGGATCTCTATCCATTGAGACTCTGTCCTCTATACTCTATCACCTCCAAAGCTCTATCAATAGGTTCACTCATAACCTCCTCAAATTTGCTCAATAGGCTCACTCAAAACCTGCTCAAATCTGCTCAATAGGCTCACTTAGAACCTGCTCAAATCTGCTCAATAGGCTCACTCAAAACCTGCTCAAATATGCTCAATAGGCTCACTCAGAACCTGCTCAATAGGCTCACTCATAACCTGCTCAAATTTTCTCAACAAGCTCACACAGTTTTTGTCCCAATCTGCTCAATAAGTTCTCTCTAGGACTTGCTCAAATATGCATAGCAATATTTCACAAAAGCTTACACAAAATCAGTCCACAAGCCTTCTCAAAGACTTGCCTCAAATCAGCTCAACAAAATCTCAACTCAATCTCATAGAAGCATAAAGAGAATTGTTAGAGACTCAATATGTTCTATACTCAAATCCCAATCTCAATTCAAAGCAATCTCAACTCAGCTCAATCTTATAGAAGCATAAAGAGAATTGTTAGAGACTCAATATGTTCTATACTCAAATCCCAATCTCAACTCAAAGTAATCTCAACTTAGCTCAATCTTAACTCAATCTCATAGAAGCATAAAGAGAATTGTTAGAGACTCAATATGTTCTATACTCAAATCCCAATCTCAATTCAAAGCAATCTCAACTCAGCTCAATCTTATAGAAGCATAAAGAGAATTGTTAGAGACTCAATATGTTTTATACTCAAATCCCAATATTAACTCAAAGCAATCTCAACTCAGCTCAATCTTAACTCAATCTCATAGAAGCATAAAGAGAATTGTTAGAGACTCAATATGTTCTATTCTCAAGGCTCAATCTCAACTCAATCAAAATATAGAATAGTTTGTTTCATGGAACTTGAACAACCACTTCATGCAACCACTTGACTAGGCTCAATCAACTCTACTCAACCAATCACTTCAAGAAACAACTCTTTCTCACAAACCCTAGTCCAAGCATGAATCAACTAACTCAAAATGTTTCCAACAATGCTCAACAACAAATCTTACATAACAATGATACTCATGTTCTTTTCTAACTCAAGTTCAAGTTCTTTGCATCACCCATTGGCTTCAACAACAATGCTAATAAGACAAGGTTTTAATCACAACTCTCAATTCAGAAAACCTTGAAGCATAAACTCAAAGTACTTCACTCAACCAATGGTCTAAACAACAATGCTTATCAAACAAGGTTTAATCACAACTCACAATCTAGAAAACCTTGAAGCATTAACTCAACTACTTTTGAAAAGGAAACCATAATCAATCCTTTTCACTCCAAACTTATATTTCAAAAATCAACCACCCAAATAAAATCAATGGAGAATATTACTCATACCTCTTTGATGCCTTATGAGTTGTCCACTAAATCTGTCACACTCAACACACTTTCTTTTTCAACTCTTAACAAGGGTTAGAGATCTTGAGTAATAACACAACAATAATATCCAAATAACACCTTATTACTCCTACTTTATTTTAACATCCACCAAAGTTCTTTTTAAAAGAAAACCCTTACTCAAAATAACTTTCACTAAAAAGAACTTTATCAAAAACCCTTATTACTCCTAACAATTTCAAAAATCACAATTAAAAATAATTCACAACTCAAACAACCACCATGACCTTATTCCCTAAGGTTACTCAACAAATCAACTAATGAAGCACCTTTACCCCTTATCACTCCACCTTAGGCAATCCAAACAAAATATTAATAAAAACCTTAATACCTACCTCGAGGGTAATTGAACCCTCGTATTTACCCAATGTGAATGCCCTAGCCATGGCTAACTTGCCGCATGAGCTGCAGGCTCATTGGTGAAAAATAAGTGCCACCCGCTTCTTATCCTTCACCCTCTTCCACCAAGAGAAAAGTATGTGCCTTGGGAACCTCAACAGAACAAAGCCAAAAATGATGCTTACGGGAATCGAATGCACAACCTCCTTGTCACCAACACATTTGCACAATCCAAGCTGCCACTAGGCCACACTGCCCAATGCATTTTGGGAAGTGGTCATTGTCTCCCTTTAATGTTCGTTGCATCACTTAAATGAAAAACACGAGCTCTTTTTCTTCACAAATATCAACGAGCAAGGATGATTGAATTAAAAATTTCAATGGCATATTTATATGCCTTCCCTTTGCTTTGGGAACATCGACCTTTTTGAAACTTCCTTCATGATGTCGGTGGATAAACTTTTAATTTTGATTTTAAAATTTAAGTTTAAATTTTATATAAATTAAAATTTAAACTAAATCTTTAAAATTAAATGTCTCTATCATGGGGCCTTTTCGATGAAATAAACAGGGTTTAAAAAATCACGGGACTTTTTGATGAAACGAAAAGCCAACTTGGGTTTTAAGAAAAACCCATTTCAAATCTGTCATCCATGGTTTTAAATAAAAACCTTTTGCAAAGCTTCCCTTGAAGTTCCTTTTGGAACCAAATGCCATGCATCCCTTCTTGAACCTTTGATCAAAAACCTTTGCTTCTCATGAAGCTCTTTGTGGAACACAAACATAGTGCTTACTTACATAGATCCTTTTGACATCAATGACAACTCTTAGCTTAGGGACTCAAAATGTCCAACAATCTCCCCCTTTGTCATTGATGGCAACCCATATCCTTTTACTGAAATCTGACCTTCTTTTCTGCTCCCCTTGGGACTTTGCTCCCCCCGGTTCAAAGCTTTCTCAAATATCAAATCTCTCCCCATATCAAAAACTCTCCTCAATATACACAAATCTCTCCCCCTTTGTCATCAATGGCAAAGGGTCACCTTTGGGGCTCGGGGCTAAGAATGAGCCTCTTAGCTTAGCCCCTCCCCCACCTCCGCATGAGGTGGTTAATTTTGGGGTGGGAGTATTTCTACTCCCCGAAAGCACTGCTCTTTACCTTTACCTTTCTCTCTTCCTTTATGAGTTTTTTGAATCCTCTCACTATTTCTTACCAAGTCATCATTCTTGTTCCTATCATCACTGTTCCTGTTCTTGTTTCTATTCCTGTTCCTGTTCTTGTTCTCATCCATGTTTATGTTCCTGTTCATGCCTACTTCTGGAATATTTTCTCTACACCATATTGGTGTGTGACCATCATTATTGCACTTATAACACTTAATGTTATTATTCCTTGGAGGTGCAAATGTCTTAGGATATCTCCTAGTGAAGCTATATCCTCTTCTACCATGAACCCTACAATTAATTGCCTTGTGACCAAACTCATTACATGAGTAGCAATACCCATGGAAAAGCTATCCTTTCCCATATTCCTATCTTTTGTATGACCTGCACTGTGAAGCCATGTGCCCAAACCTATGATATGAGAAAAATATCCCATTGAAGCTTCCTTGCCTAGACCTCATTGGTCTCCTATTCTGATTGTTGTTCCATCTGTATCTTCTTTGTGCATTGTTTCTATCTTTGACCTATTTGTTGTCCAACTCATCCTCTGATGTCTCATTCCAACTTACACATTCACTTTCTGAAGTATCTTCTTCTTAAATTCCTTCTTCTTCAAGACTTGAAGTAGACTTTTCTTCCCATTTCTTTTGAGCCTGTTTGGAACCAAGACCTATCTTGTTTGTTGCTCCTCTTTGTATCTTGATTATTTTGTCTACACTCTTTGCACTGTTCACATATTTGTACAACTTTTTATTGGAATCCTCTAAATCTTCCTTTAGTAGTGCCACTTCTTGTGTTAACT
Organism: Wollemia nobilis; assembly: GCA_028583015.1. NCBI lineage: Eukaryota > Viridiplantae > Streptophyta > Pinopsida > Araucariales > Araucariaceae > Wollemia > Wollemia nobilis. Next base: position 330,390 of record JAQPPZ010001579.1, on the reverse strand, counting down.
TTTCACACTCCAAAATATTTGCTTCTAACTTATCCTTGAACTTACTTGCCTTAGCCTTTGAATTTTCTAAGTCCTCTATGAGCAATAATCTTTCTTCATCACATTCTTGAAACTGACTTTCAAGCTTAGAGTGTTTCTTTCTTACCTTCTTTATCATACGTGTTGCTTCCTTACCTTCTTTACTGTGTCAAGAGCATAGATAAGCTCTCCCTTGAGATCATAACCATTCTCCATTGAATAATCCTCTATTTGTTTTCCTTTGTCCTTATCATTACTTCATTTTGGCTTGTCTTCTATAGAATTATCTTCTTTACCTTCCAAAGCCATTAGAAGATTCTCATTTGGTCCCAATATTATATGTTGAAAATGGATCTCATTTTCTTTGGATAAGAAACATTTCTCCTTTTTTATCTCATTGAGTACATAAAGATTTCTTTCTCTTATAGCACTAGCTACAAGTTTTCCAGATTCAAATTTTCTTACTTCACATCTATCTTGATGAAAAGTTACTATATGGACTTGATCACAACGTTGACTAATGCTTAGTATATTATGTTTCAGACCTTCCACATATAGAACATTTTCAGATTTTGCTTTCCCATTGCCTATACTTAGAGTTCCTTTTCCACAAATATTTGTTGAACCATTGTCCCCAAAGTTTACTGACCCTCTATTTCCTTCTTTCAAAGCTATAAACTTGTCTTTTTCTCCTATCATGTGTCTAGAGCATCCGCTATCCAGAAACCATTTTTCTTCTCTATCTTGTGCATGCAATGCTATTTGAACTAGCAAGGATTTTAATTTTCCTTTCCCTTTTTCTTCTTTTCTAGTACTAGACTTAAAGATTTCTAGTTTGCACCTTCTAGTTGTATGCCCAAAACTATTGCATTTGTAACACTTAACATCATTATCCATATGTGGTGCAAGAGAATCTGTACTACTACTATCATTGTCTCTGCTAGTACATTGCATAGCTCTATGACCATATTTATTGCAAGAAAAACAATGTCCATGGAAGGAATTTTGTAACTTGTCTTGCTGAGGACTCGATCTGATATTCTTTCTTTTGTGGTCTTCTTTCCTTGAGATATGGTAAGATACCTCATTTTTGCTTGATGTTCCTACCTCTTTCTGACATGCTTCTTTCTCTAGCTTACTTGGTGTTGTTTCTTGTAATCTCTTGTTTATTTCAATTCTGCATTTTAACTTCACAATCTCTGTTGCCACTCTCTCAAGTCCTGCTTCTTTTGCTTCCAACATATCTCTCAACTGATGTTCAATCTCTCTTCTTTCTTTCACTTCTATTTTGAGTTCTATTAGCCTTTGTAGAAGATCAATTCTTGCCAATTCATCATTTCAGATTTGTTCTTTTAGTTGTGCCCTCTCTTCTTGAATCCTTTCAAGATCTTGGAGACAATTGAAGAGTGCTTCCTCAAATTTTATACTTTCTTCACTCTCTGAGCACATGTGTGATACTTATGGATCCTCTTCCAAGCTATTAGACTCTTCACAGAGATACCGACTCTGATACCAATTGTAGAACATGTGCTTATACTAAGAGGGGGGTGAACAGTATAATATAAAACTTTTCCCAAAATAGTAGCATCAGCATTAATAAAGCAGTAAATATCACACAAATCATCACACACATGAGAGACATCATTTTTAACGTGGTTCACCCAATGTGGGCTACCTCCACAGAAAATATTTCTTCTAAATATTTCTCAAATAATCTCTTGGGAATCCTTCCCAATTACAATGTTTATGGACCTCTGTCCAAAGGAGATGCTGATCCCTTAAATCTCAAATTCATGGATCTATTCCTAAGGAGAACTCTTTCCCCTTCTTCTCTAGCTAGTGATCTTCTATAAGACTTTGTATCTCTGGTGCACTGACTAGTGGATCTCTCTCCACTTGAATACTCCTCACTCAGATCTATCTTCAATTGCCACTAGCTACTTGGATCTCTATCCACTGAGACTCTATCCTCTATACTCTATCACCTCCAAAGCTCTGTCAATAGGTTCACTCAGAACCTCCTCAAATATTCTCAATAGGCTCACTCAGAACTTGCTCAAATCTACTCAATAGGCTCACTCAAAACCTGCTCAAATATGCTCAATAGGCTCACTCAAAACCTGCTCAAATCTTCTCAATAGGCTCACTCAGAACCTGCTCAAATCTGCTCAATAGGCTCACTCAGAACCTGCTCAAATATGCTCAACAAGCTCACACAGAACTTGTCCCAATATTCTTAATAAGTCCTCTCTAGGACTTGCTCAAATCTGCATAGCAAGCTTTCACAAAAGCTTACACAAAATCAGTCCACAAGCCTTCTCAAAGACTTGCCTCAAATCAACTCAACAAAATATCAACTCAATCTCATAGAAGCATAAAGAGAATTGTTAGAGACTCAATATGTTCTATACTCAAATCCCAATCTCAATTCAAAGCAATCTCAACTCAGCTCAATCTTATAGAAGCATAAAGAGAATTGTTAGAGACTCAATATGTTCTATACTCAAATCCCAATCTCAACTCAAAGGAATCTAAACTCAGCTCAATATTAACTCAATCTCATAGAAGCATAAAGAGAATTTTTAGAGACTCAATATGTTCTATACTCAAATCCTAATCTCAATTCAAAGCAATCTGAACTCAGCTCAAATTTATAGAAGCATAAAGAGAATTATTAGAGACTCAATATGTTCTATACTCAAATCCCAATCTTAACTCAAAGTAATCTCAACTCAGATCAATCTTAACTCAATATCATAGAAGCATAAAGAGAATTGTTAGAGACTCAATATGTTCTATTCTCAAGGCTCAATCTCAACTCAATCAGAATATAGAATAGTTTATTTCATGGAACTTGAACAACCACTTCATGCAACCACTTGACTAGGCTCAATCAAATCTACTCAACCAATCACTTCAAGAAACAACTCTTTCTCACAAACCCTAGTCCAAGCATGAATCAACTAACTCAAAATGTTTTCAATAATGCTCAACAACAAATCTTACATAACAATGATACTCATGTTCTTTTCTAACTCAAGTTCAAGTTCTTTGCATCACCCATTGGCTTCAACAACAATGCTAATAAGACAAGGTTTTAATCACAACTCTCAATTCAGAAAACCTTGAAGCATAAACTCAAAGTACTTCACTCAACCAATGATCTAAACAAAAATGCTTATCAAACAAGGTTTAATCACAACTCACAATCCAAAAAACCTTGAAGCATTAACTCAACCACTTTCGAAAAGGAAACCCCAATCAAATCCTTTTCACTCCAAACTTAATTTTCAAAAATCAACCACCCAAATAAAATCAATGGAGAATATTACTCATACCTCTTTGATGCCTTATGAGTTGTCCACTAAATCTGTCACACTCAACACACTTTATTTTTCAACTCTTAACAAGGGTTAGAGATCTTGAGTAATAAAACAACAATAATATCCAAATAACACCTTATTACCCCTACTTTATTTTAACATCCACCAAAGTTCTTTTTAAAAGAAAACCCTTACTCAAAATAACTTTCACTAAAAAGAACTTTATCAAAAACCCTTATTACTCCTAACAATTTCAAAAATCACAATTAAAAATAATTCACAACTCAAACAACCACCATGACCTTATTCCCTAAGGTTACTCAACAAATCAACTAACGAAGCACCTTTACCCCTTATCACTCCACCTTAGGCAATCCAAACAAACTATTGATAAAAACCTTAATACTTGCCTCGAGGGGTATCGAACCCTCGTCTTGCCCCAACGCGAATTCCCTAGCCATGGCCAAGTTGCCGCACGAGCTACGGGCTCATTGGTGAAAAATAAGTGCCACCCGCTTCTTATCCTTCACCCTCTTCCACCAAGCGAAAAGTATGTGCCTTGGGCACCTCAACAGAACAAAGCCAAAAATGATGCTTACGGGAATCGAACGCACAACCTCCTTGTCACCAACACCTTTGCACAATCCAAGCTACCACTAGGCCACGCTGCCCAATGCATTTTGGGAAGTGGTCATTGTCTCCCTTTAATGTTTGCTGCGTCACTTAAACGAAAAACACAAGCTCTTTTTCTTCGCAAATACCAAGCACAAATATCAACGAGCAAGGATGAATGAATTAAAAAATTCAATGGCATATTTATATGCCTTCCCTTTGCTTTGGAAACATTGGCCTTTTTGAAACTTCCTTCATGATGTCGACGGATAAACTTTTAATTTTAATTTTAAAATTTAAATTGAAATTTTAAATAAATTAAAATTTAAACTAAATATTTAAAATTAAATATCTCCATCATCGGGGCACCTTTTTCGATGAAACGAAAAGCCAACTTGGGTTTTAAGAAAAATCCATTTCAAATCTGCCATCCATGGTTTTAAATAAAACTTTCATCACCGGCACTTTTCGATGAAACAAAGCCAACTTGGGTTTTAAGAAAAACCCATTTCAAATATGCCATCCATGGTTTTAAACAAAAACCTTTTGCAAAGCTTCCCTTGAAGCTCCTTTTGGAACCAAATGCCATGCATCCCTTCTTGAACCTTTGATCAAAAACCTTTGCTTCTCATGAAGCTCTTTGTGGAACACAAACATAGTGCTTACTTACATAGATCCTTTTGACATCAATGACAACTCTTAGCTTAGGGACTCAAAATATCCAACAATCTCCCCCTTTGTCATTGATGGCAACCCATATCCTTTTACTAAAATCTGACCTTCTTTTCTACTCCCCTTGGGACTTTGCTCCCCCTAGTTCAAAGCTTTCTCAAATATCAAATCTCTCCCCATATCAAAAACTCTCCTCAATATACACAAATCTCTCCCCCTTTGTCATCAATGGCAAAGGGTCACCTTTGGGGCTCGGGGCTAAGAATGAGCCTCTTAGCTTAGCCCCTCCCCCACCTCTGCATGAGGTGGTTAATTCTGGGTGGGAGTATTTCTACTCCCCGAAAGCACTGCTCTTTACCTTTACCTTTCTCTCTTCCTTTCTGAGTTTTTTGAATCCTCTCACTATTTCTTACCAAGTCATCATCCCTGTTCCTATCATCACTTCTATTCTTGTTCCTATTCTTGTTCTCATCCATGTTCCTGTTCTTTATTTTCTCATCCATGTTCATGTTCCTGTTCATGCCTGCTTCTGGAATATTTTCTCTACACCATCTTGTTGTGTGACCATCATTATTACACTTATAACACTTAATGTTATTATTCCTTGGAGGTGCAAATGTCTTAGGATATCTCCTAGTGAAGCTATATCCTCTTCTACCATGAACCCTGCAATTCATTGCCTTGTGACCAAACTAATTGCATGAGTAGCAATACCCATGGAAAAGTTATCCTTTCTCATATTCCTGTCTTTTGTATGACCTACACTGTGAAGCCATGTGCCCATGACATGAGAAAAATCTCCCATTGAAACTTCCTTGCCTAGACCTCATTGGTCTCCTATTATGATTTTTGTTCCATCTGTATCTTATTTGCACATCGTTTCTATATTTGACCAATTTGTTGTCCAACCGATTCTCTGATGTCTCATTCCAACTTACACATTCACTTTCTGAAGTATCTTCTTCTTAAATTCCTTCTTCTTCAATACTTGAAGTAGACTTTTCTTCCCATTTATTTTGAGCCTGTTTGGAACCAAGACCTATCTTGTTTGTTGCTCCTCTTTGTATCTTGATTATTTTGTCTACACTCTTTGCACTATTCACATATTTGTACAACTTTTTCTTGGAATCCTCTAAATATTCCTTTAGTAGTGCCACTTCTTGTGTTAACTTTTCACACTCCAAAATATTTGCTTCTAACTTATCCTTGAACTTACTTGCCTTAGCCTTTGACTTTTCTAAGTCCTCTATGAGCAATAATCTTTCTTCATCACATTCTTGAAACCGACTTTCAAGCTTAGAGTGTTGCTTCCTTACCTTCTTTACTGTGTCAAGAGCATAGATAAGCTCTCCCTTGAGATCATAACCATTCTCCACTGAATAATCCTCTATTTGTTTGCCTTTGTCCTTATCATTACTTCATTTTGGCTTGTATTCTATAGAATTATCTTCTTTACCTTCCAAATCCATTAGAAGATTCTCATTTGGTCCCAATATTATATGTTGAAAACAGATCTCATTTTCTTTGGATAAGAAACATTTCTCCTTTTTTATCTCATTGAGTACATAAAGATTTCTTTCTCTTATAGCACTAGCTACAAGTTTTCCAGATTCAGATTTTCTTACTTCACATCTATCTTGATGAAAATTTACTATATGGCCTTGATCACAGAGTTGACTAATGCTTAGTAGATTATGTTTCAGACCTTCCACATATAGAACATTTTCAGCTTTTTCTTTCCCATTGCCTATACTTAGAGTTCCTTTTCCACAAATATTTGTTGAACCATTGTCCCCAAAGTTTATTGACCCTCTATTTCCTTCTTTCAAAGCTATAAACTTGTCTTTTTCTCCTATCATGTGTCTAGAGCATCCGCTATCCAAAAACCATTTTTCTTCTCTATCCTATGCATGCAATGCTATTTGAACTAGCAAGGATTTTAATTTTCCTTTCCCTTTTTCTTCTTTTCTAGTACTAGACTTAAAGATTTCTAGTTTGCACCTTCTAGTTGTATGCCCAAAACTATTGCATTTGTGAAACTTAACATCATTATCCATATGTGGTGCAAGATAATCTGTACTACTACTATCATTGTCTCTGCTAGTACATTGCATAGCTCTATGACCATATTTATTGCAAGAAAAATAATGTCCATGGAAGGAATTTTGTAACTTGTCTTGCTGAGGACTCGATCTGATATTCTTTATTTTGTGGTCTTATTTCCTTGAGATATGGTAAGATACCTCCTTTTTGCTTGATGTTCCTACCTCTTGCTGACATGCTTCTTTCTCTAGCTTACTTGGCATTGTTTCTTGTAATCTCTTGTTTATTTTAGTTTTGCATTTTAACTTCACAATCTCTACTGCCACTCTCTCAAGTCCTACTTCTTTTGCTTCCAACATATCTCTCAAATGATGTTCAATCTCTCTTCTTTATTTCACTTCTATTTTGAGTTATATTAGCCTTTGTAGAAGCTCAATTCTTACCAATTCATCATTTTAGATTTGTTCTTTTAGTTGGGCCCTCTCTTCTTGAATCCTTTCAAGATATTGGAGACAATTGAAGAGTGCTTCCTCAAAGTTTATACTTTCTTCACTCTTTGAGCACATGTGTGATACTGATGGATCCTCTTCCAAGCTATTAGACTCTTCACGGAGAGATCGACTCTGATACCAATTGTAGAACATGTGCTTATACTAAGAGGGGGGGTGAACAGTATAATATAAAAAATTTCCCCAAATAGTAGCATCAACATTAATAAAGCAGTAAATATCACACAAAGCATCACACACATGAGAGACATAATTTTTAACATGGTTCACCCAATGTGGGCTACCTCCACAAAAAATATTTCTTCTAAATATTTCTCAAATAATCTCTTGGGAATCCTTCCCAATTACAATGTTTATGGACCTCTATCCAAAGGAGATGCTGATCCCCTAAATCTCAAGTTCATGGATCTCTTCCATAGGAGAACTCTTTCCCCTTCTTCTCTGGCTAGTGATCTTCTAGAAGACTTTATCTCTCTGGTGTATAGACTGGTGGATCTCTCTCCACTTGAAGAATCCTCACTCGGATCTGTCTTCAATTTTCCCGGCTACTTGGATCTCTATCCACTGAGACTCTATCCTCTATACTCTATCACCTCCAAATCTCTATCAATAGGTTCACTCAGAACCTCCTCAAATATGCTCAATAGGCTCACTCAGAACTTGCTCAAATCTACTCAATAGGCTCACTCAAAACCTTCTCAATAGGCTCACTTAGAACTTGCTCAAATTTTATCAATAGGCTCACTCAGAACCTGCTCAAATATGCTCAACAAGCTCACATAGAACTTGTCCCAATATTCTTAATAAGTCCTCTCTAGGACTTGCTCAAATCTGCATAGCAAGCTTTCACAAAAGCTTACACAAAATCAGTCCACAAGCCTTCTCAAATACTTGCCTCAAATTAGCTCAACAAAATCTCAACTCAATATCATAGAAGCATAAAGAGAATTTTTAGAGACTCAATATGTTCTATACTCAAATCCCAATCTCAATTCAAAGCAATCTCAACTCATCTCAATCTTATAGAAGCATAAAGAAAATTGTTAGAGACTCAATATGTTCTATACTCAAATCCCAATCTCAACTCACCTAAATCTTAACTCAATCTCATAGAAGCATAAAGAGAATTGTTAGAGACTCAATATGTTCTATACTCAAATCCCAATCTCAATTCAAAGCAATCTCAACTCAGCTCAATATTATAGAAGCATAAAGAGAATTATTAGAGACTCAATATGTTCTATACTCAAATCCCAATCTTAACTCAAAGTAATATCAACTCAGATCAATATTAACTCAATATCATAGAAGCATAAAGAGAATTGTTAGAGACTCAATATGTTCTATTCTCAAGGCTCAATCTCAACTCAATCATAATATAGAATAGTTTGTTTCATGGAACTTGAACAACCACTTCATGCAACCACTTGACTAGGCTCAATCAACTCTACTCAACCAATCACTTCAAGAAACAAATCTTTCTCACAAACCCTAGTCCAAGCATGAATCAACTAACTCAAAATGTTTCCAACAATGCTCAACAACAAATCTTACATAACAATGATACTCATGTTCTTTTCTAACTCAAGTTCAAGTTCTTTGCATCACCCATTGGCTTCAACAACAATGCTAATAAGACAAGGTTTTAATCACAACTCTCAATTCAGAAAACCTTGAAGCATAAACTCAAAGTACTTCACTCAACCAATGGTCTAAAAAACAATGCTTATCAAACAAGGTTTAATCACAACTCACAATCCAAAAAACCTTGAAGCATTAACTCAACCACTTTTGAAAAGGAAACCACAATCAATCCTTTTCACTCCAAACTGATATTTCAAAAATCAACCACCCAAATAAAATCAATGGAGAGTATTACTCATACCTCTTTGATGCCTTATGAGTTGTCCACTAAATCTGTCACACTCAACACACTTTCTTTTTCAACTCTTAACAAGGGTTAGAGATCTTGAGTAATAACACAACAATAATATCCAAATAACACCTTATTACTCCTACTTTATTTTAACATCCACCAAAGTTCTTTTTTAAAAGAAAACCCTTACTCAAAATAACTTTCACTAAAAAGTAACTTTATCAAAAACCCTTATTACTCCTAACAATTTCAAAAATCACAATTAAAAATAATTCACAACTCAAACAACCACCATGACCTTATTCCCTAAGGTTACTCAAAAAATCAACTAACGAAGCACCTTCACCCCTTATCACTCCACCTTAGGCAATCCAAACAAAATATTAATAAAAACCTTAATTCCTGCCTCGAGGGGTATCGAACCCTTGTCTTCCCCAAAAACGAACGCCCTAGCCATGGCCAAGCTGCTGCACGAGCTGCAGGCTCATTGGTGAAAAAGAAGTGCCACCCGCTTCTTATCCTTCACCCTCTTCTACCAAGCGAAAAGTATGTGCCTTGGGCGCCTCAACAGAACAAAGCCAAAAATGATGCTTGCAAGAATTGAACGCACAACCTCCTTGTCACCAACACCTTTGCACAATCCAAGCTGCCACTAGGCCATGCTGCCCAATGCGTTTTGGGAAGTGGTCGTTGTCTCCCTTTAATGTTCGCTGCGTCACTTAAACAAAAAACACGAGCTCTTTTTCTTCGCAAATACCAAGCACAAATATCAACGAGCAAGGATGAATGAATTAAAAAAATTCAATGGCATATTTATATACCTTCCCTTTGCTTTGGAAACGTCGGCCTTTTTGAAACTTCCTTCATGACGTCGGCGGATAAACTTTAAATTTTAATTTTAAATAAATTTAAATTTAAACTAAATCTTTAAAATTAAATATCTCCATCATAGGGGCACCTTTTTCGATGAAACGAAAAGCCAACTGGATAAACTTTGCAAATAAATCTTTTTCAATGAAACAAAAAGCCAACTTGGGTTTTAAGAAAAACCCATTTCAAATCTGCCATCCATGGTTTTAAATAAAAAACTTTTGCAAAGCTTCCCTTGAAGCTCCTTTTGGAACCAAATGCCATGCATCCCTTCTTGAACCTTTGATAAAAAACCCTTGCTTCTCATGAAGCTCTTTGTGAAACACAAACATAGTGCTTACTTACATAGATCCTTTTGACATCAATGATAACTCTTAGCTTAGGGACTCAAAATGTCCAACAATTCATACACCAGTTTAGATAGCAAACTAATTTGTAGCGTATTTCTAAACTGCAACCAACTACTATTCGATAAACTCTCTTTGAAAATAATTAATAATAATATAATTAATTATATTTATATATATATATATATATATATTCAAAATTGAAAAAAATTAATTTATAAAAATAAAAATGATTATGCTTCCTTTATTTCATCATGAAGTATTTGTATTCCCTTCCATTTTCAGTCTTAATGTTTTAAAGATAGCTTAAGGAAAAGTATTTAAAAAAAAAAAAACCTTGTAGGAATATGATTACCACATGATGCATAGTACCTTGTTTCTAGATAAAATCTAGGTATTCTTCAAATACTCAAATTATATCTGGTATTATGAGCAAAATTTTCATTGAAAATAAAGTAAATATTTTAAAATGTTATGAGTTACTCCTAGTTGATCAAGTTTTTCTTTTGACCACGCATAATTGCACATCTAAAAACATTGTGAAATATTGGAGAAATTAACTCATGTATTATTTTTGCCATAAGTGAATAGTTTCCCTTGCTTATCTATTTATACGCATGGTCTAGAATACTAACAAATTGGTAAAAGGACAAGCTCGCCCTTCACCCTTCAATATATATATATATATATATATATTCCCTTTCTCCTCATCTAATCGAGCAAGTATCCCCATAAAAAAATTCTTGCTTCTCCTTAAAATAAGCAAGAACCCCAAAAAATATTCCAACACAATTCTTCTTGCTTCTCTTCAAAATAAGCAAGAACCCCAAAAAGCACTAAAAATCCCTTGCTTCTTACAAAATGAGCAAGCATCCCACATAAAAAAAAGTAAATAAAGGGCAAAAGAGCTTGAATCCATGGAATTCTCAGTATCTCAAACACCATGGGGTACTCTTTATTTCGGTATCCTTACGTATTAGCACTAAGTCTGGATAAGACCTCCAAATGCTCATAAGATCAGCTAGCTTTTTGGCATACATAACCCTTGTTGTATTTCAATCCTTACTCATAATTGGGAATGAATCCTCACTACACACAGTTGGTATTGAAAGAGGCTTGAAAATACTAGGACAACTTCTACATTAATTTGGTTTGTGAGAGGAGTAAATGAAGTTGTTTCAAAATTTCTAGAATGTTTGAAGTCCTTGAAGAATAACCCTAGAAACATCACATGCAGGTAAAAGTCCAAAGACAATCCTCATGAAAGTACTATGGTTTCAATTTTTTTCTACAAAAGCATGGCTTGTGTCCATCACATTTTCATCCTTTAAAAGCCATATTAATAACTATTTCACTTTTTCCCATGATTGAAGATATCCTAGAAGGCTGAAATCAGATTTTATATAAATTATTTTTCTATCCTAGAAACTTCTTCATGAGATACAGGAAGCATACTCACCAAAATTATAATAAAAACCCATTCATAAAATTATCCTTCTATTATCCATAAATATAAATAAACACCCTTCATTTTTTATTTTGGCTATATAGCCAAAATTACAGTTTGGGAGGGATAACTAAAGGCATATACAACTCATAATATAGTTTGGGGGAAGAAAATAGGTAAAGTATTTTCTTGACTCTAAATAGTGGTTTCGGTAAGTGTCTTCCATAAGTACCTTTCGTAAGTGTCTTCCATAAGTACCTTTCGTAAGTGTCTTTCATAAGTTTCTTTCGTAAGTATCTTTTGTAAGTATTTTTCATAAGTATCTTCCGTAGGTATCTTTTGTAGATATATTCCATAGATACCTTTTGTAAAAGTTTTTCATAGTTATCTTCTATAAAAATTTCTTGTAAGACAACATCCATAAACATGATCTGAAGGTATCATCAGTAACACTATTCAGTAACACCCTTTTGTAGCTGTCATACGTACTTGTAGCACTAAAAATCACAAGTTTAAAAAATTTAAACTAAAGACATGTGGTGACTTAAGAAGTAATAGGAAAATAAAAGCACGCGACAACGACAAGATTAAGAAAGCGCAATAGTTTTCTTTCTTTTTTCTTCCAAAATTAAACTAAGGGAAATTAAAATTATATGATATGAACCCTTGGTTCATATAGCTATCAAACGCCATGCATTAATGTGCTTGAGTCGACGATCAACCATCTTCTGAAACAATCAAAACATAGTAGATTTTTACTCCCGCCACCTGAGGTGTTAAGGGAAGTTGATGAAAGCTAAATCGTAGAAAAATTATATTAGCATGAGACACGTGACTCTATCCAACTAATCGTGAGAGGTTACATGGATTAAGGATTTTCATCGTTGATTAACATAAGATCAAGGGTTGAGGAGGAAAAGAGAAAATATAGGTAAAGAAACATGACCCTCTCCTTCTATTGTGATCGATCATCGACACGTGCCCCCTTTATTTCCCAATCGAGCAAAAAGCATGAGAAATTGGATGATCATCGTCGATTGAAACAAGATCGACAAATGATATTGCACCAAAATTTAAAAACCCTATTCACCATCAAAACTAGGGTAAACACCACCACCGTTGATAGGTTTTCAAGTCATATTCGTCATCGATAGAAAGAAAAAAAATCCACTACTGGAAGAAATATAACAATGCTGCATGCAACCATGCAAACGAAACAAACCAACCCCAACCCGAATCCAATCGTAAAATGCAGAGAATATTGTGAGGATTTGAGAGAATAGTCTGAGTAAAAAGGTTGAAATTGTGTTGATTAGGTTAAAATAGTCTATGATTTTTCATGCGTTAGCACCGAATTAGGTCAAAATTGTAGGGTTTGTTGAGAACGTCGAAAGGTGGCAAATTTGCGGTGAAAGCGACAGGTAAAATTTTGATTTTTGCTTTTGTGTTTTTTTTATTATTGTTTTCCTATATACATAATAAATATTCTCTACTTCATTCTGTACATACAACAATAAATAGATACAAAAGTTTTTTTTTAGGATAAAATTAGGGTAAATTATAGAGATTTCAAAAATACAAAAAATCGTTTATCTGGTAAATTACAGAGATTTTAAAAATAAAAAAATATACAGAGATTATAAAATTAGGGTTTTTGAAAATATAGGAAAAAAAAAGAAAATCATATGTATTAAAATTTTTAGATCTGGTATGATTACAGTAGGGTTTCGAACAACTATTTGAGGATGTATTTTATTTTTAACCATAAAATAGAGTAAAATTCTAAATAAATAATAATAATAAAAATAGTAAATTTTTAAGGGCTCTACCGACTTCTAAGAAAATTTTGTTTATATATAAATTGCAGGATTCTTGGTGATAAATTCGAAATCCTCTTCTCTCAACCCTTAGTCGTCACCATGCCTCCACCCATGTTTCAAAAATGTAGTGAGCCATCATCTATTGAGACCCAAAACCCGAGCGACTATAGTCAAACTTATCCAAAACGCTCGATGGTGGGAAGCGTTGACTAAGTTTAAAGGCCATGAGTTAGGGGTGGCTAGACATTTCATAATGAACTGTAACACCGACACAATGTCTACCCGTGTTTGAGAACTCTAGCTAGAATTAAACCCTAGCTTGATCTCTGAGGTGTTGGGTTTACCTGAGGTTGGTCTACCTTATTATAAAAATCCATCTAAAAGCGTCACTCAGTTGGTGACAAAATTTGGTGAAAAGTGTACAATTCTTAGAGACAAGGAGGGATGGATAAAAGGGGTTTCGACTTCTACACTTCCCCTCCTATGGCAAGAAGTAGTTGTCATTATTATTAAGTTCTTCACTCTTGAGGGACGAATGTCTGTCTTATCAGCTTACCACATCCGTATGTTCTTATTTTCCTGAATAATAAAGATTGTGTCATTAATCTACCTTAATTTTTGTTTTAATCATTGAAATCAATTATTTTGCGAGTTATCCCTAAAACTTCTCAAGGAAAACCAAGACTGCACTTGATTGCGCACCATAGTTTAATTAAATTGATTGTCCTAAAAAAATCTCATGAAGTGAAAGTATCCTGGAATCGAATCGTGGATGAATCCAACTTACCTGAATGCTCGAAATCTACCAGATCTAAGGGGGAACATTCGATAGAGGAAGAAAATGACTCTGATAGTCAGGAAGAAGAGCCTGAAAGCCCAAAATAGAAATGTAAGACTTTGAAAAGTAATAAATAATCCCGATCGAATATCATATGTCAAAAGAAGATTGTAGAAAACTTTGAACAAGAATATGAACAAGGACCTGAATCTGAATTACCTGCAACTGAGTCTACTGTAGAGACCTTATACTACCTTCGTGCATAGAATACAGTTTTGCAAATGAAAATTTATAGATTAAGGGAAGATTTTATAGAATACTCTAAAATTATCTAGAAAGCCCTTGTTGTTCAGATAAATTTGATTAAGCAATTTTTTATGGATAAGAAACCAAAGCCTATGAACTCTGTCAACCAGTTGCCACTTGTCTAAGTCTCCCTGCATAAAAGTCCTACTTCTGGTAAAAAACCTAAAAAATTAGTAAAATTTAGCAAACAAGTGTACACTAATAAATCAATTGACTTTTCAAAGATCCTCGAGGAGGATAGTTCCTAGTAAATTCTTAGTATTACTCACCAGAATCAACCTACAAAATTGGATCTGCCCGCCAAGAAAGGAAAAACATTAAAAGGTCTTGTCTTGGATGTAGGGATGCCTTTGGAGCTTGATCCAATGGTTAACAATGAGGAAATTCATCCTTCGCAGACAAAGGATATAGAGCAGAAAGGAAGTGCTCAAGAGGTTGAGCACATCAAAATAGTTATGGTGGAAACACCAGTTGCAGCAGTTGTAGATCAGTGGGCTAAGGAACAGATACAACGAGTAAAACGAGAGCGTAAATTACCAGAACCAAGACCACGATCATCCCGGATTTCTTCTCAACACGCACCGATTGGATGAACAATGAAAAAATTGTTATTTTATTAATTACTCAGACTTATATTTTTATGTATTGATCATATTTGTAGTATATTATCCATGGTATTTTATCTATAGACTTTTATATGATGACATACGTAATATGTACAGTTAATATTTAAAATATTTTCGTTGATCTATCATTTACTGATATAAATTATTTATTCTTAGTTTTGTGAAATTAATATTTTTTGATAAATTGAATTGATAGATATTTCCTGTATTTTGGATAACTGATTATTTTTCTTATTTTCTCGAAAAAACTTAGCATGATTCTATTAAATATATCTATTTGATTTATTTTAGATGATTTATGGAAAAATCATATGCATGTTTCAAAATCATTATAAGTTATGTAAACAATATTCTCTAAAATTTTGGTAATGATTGTAATGATTTATGTTATTCTTTCTATACAAATATCAATGTACTTAGAATTTTTAGTTATTCATAAAATTCTGAATATCTGATGCATGTATAGGGTTGTTATATTCTATTCATCTTATCTTTCCACATGCATGAGAACATGCATAGACTTCATTCTGGGGGGAAATTATGAGTGGTTATTTGACACATATTTCTGTATCAGAATTATTTTATTGTTATAATTATTTAGTGATTATGATATGTTTTATGTGAATTATTATTGAATATTGTGTGAATTATTAGTAAATATAATTAATTGCAATAATCTAACAAATGTGTTTGATTTATACAAAATTCATCCAAGTCTTGAGAAAAATACAGGAAAAAGTGTTGATGATTGATGAAGAGATTGTAGAGCTTTGGAGTGCGCCTCAAATGAGAAGAAGGACGAATAAAAGGACCCAAGATAAAAGCAGAGCTCAGTGACAATAGTAGTTGACCTATTACAAAAGCATGTTACAGATGTATATTACTAAAGTATGTTACAGATGTATATTACTAAGTATATTACTGAAGTATATTACTAAAGTATATTACTGAAGCATGTAATTAAGGTAACTACTGAAGAAAGTTACTGAAGAATATTTTATTAGCAATTACTTAAGGATAATAAATATTATTGACTTGTGTAGCATGCCACATCAGTGACAACACGTCAAGTTTGGACAACAACATATATTTTCACTTAGCAAAATATTTCATTTATTGCATACTATCCGCGAGAATATTTCAGTTGATAAAGTTGTTATTTTCTTAATAAATTTTGTAATCAAATTATTATGAGAAGTTTTAGATATAGACGCAAGACTGTTAGACCTTTCCTGGAATATAGGACATGAGGTCCTAATATATATCTTGTGAATCATTCAAAATAGTATTGTCTTGTTAGGTTTGTTTGTAGGATGCCACTTGGACCAGTCAGAATATTTATCAAGTCCAAATGGGAATATGTATTATGTTAGGTTTAGATTATTTTGGGTTGATGCATAGTTGTCGCATCAAGAAATCCACAAAATTCACATGGCAAAATATGTGGAGAAATAATGTTTGGAATTGTATTAGTTACAATATAAATTACATAGGAGAGACCTTGAAAGAGGTCTGCGAGAAAAATACAAGAAATTATTGTCTGTTATAAGTTTAAAATTTTTAAGAAATGCGTTAGCATGTACAACTAAATCTTCAGTAATAAAAGTAGCATTTTGTTCTTTAAAAATGGTAATTTGTATCAATTTCATGTGTTGTTTAATTTTTGTTATGTAAATTGTGTTTACCTGTTACCTGCATTTATATAATAGACATAATGTTAGTATTAGTTATAAAATCTAGTTACTGAGATAAAGTAAACTAGGGGAGAAAGACTTACACTACCCTCTAGGAGGTAGGGCCCACTCCTATAGCCAGTCCCTGAGCTCTCACCCCTACAATATCTTAGGATTAGTTATCCTTAAATTAAACTACATTTCAATTTATATAAAATAATATAGATTACATGAGGATCCTCACAAATAAATTAAATCATGTCATAAATAAATTAGTTTACAAATAATTAGGTGCATTAGTAAATCAATTCATCAGTAAAAGTAAATTATCATTGCATTAGTTATTTATTATACTCTACATCATTTATTTTTGCACAAGTTTTATTCTGTTTATTACTTTCTTGTACATGTGAAACCTGAAAAAGAAACTTGAGCTAAGCTTAGTATTAATCCCCACGGTACAATCTATATGAGATTCCTACTCTTTAAATATAACCTTGATTTCTCTCGGATTGATAAAATTAAATGTAAGCTCTACAGTCGATCATGTTGGATGTAATTTTGGGAAAAATTTGATAAAATTTTACAAATGCATTCTTGAAAACTTTATGATAGAGGATGAAATAACTGAATGCATATTGGGATCCAATTATGGAAATGAAATGATTTGAGAGCTAACCTTGGATTGATATATAAAAATTGTGTAGGATATTGGATGCATCTTTAGATCACAATTGGAAAACGAATTGATAGGATTTAGAAAGTAATGAAATGAATCTTGGATAAAACTTAAGGAGTAAGTTTGATAGCAATTGAGAATCAATTGAATTGCTTAATATATTTTATTCAATAGGGAATTATATCCCTATTGTTTTGTGTAGACACCTAAAATGTGTCATGTCGAGGTGACTACTCATATGGGACATGCTAATAGACCATATGAAATATCTTGGATAGATTCCAAGGTGAGGCAGTGGTTCTAACCACTCAATTTAGGCATTTTGGCCTAGTTAGTGTTGGTCACAGATGAGAACCATAATCAATAGGTCTAACCGCACCTTAGAGCCATGGTTAGCCTTCAAATTAAGTTTTATCAACACTCAAGTTGTTTGAGTTTCAAACAGTTTGGGTGTAGAATATTCTAGAAGTTTCTATTTAGCTGCCCTAACTGAAGGTTCTTAATCTTTGCTTCTCCATGAATCCAAGACAAGGCCTTCCTAAGAGCTATAAGAACCCCATCCAAATTGGGAAATAAGGGGAGAGATCATTTTAAAATTGTGAGTGGCGAAGCCTTGTCGAAGTGCATACTTACTTGCATCGATTGAGAGGGACACTTTTACTGCCCAATTGGAGATCAAAATGGCACTTGAAGCAATGAAGGTCCTAGGAACTTAGGAGAATCAAGAAACCCAATTGAAGGTCTTCAAGCACAAATATGAGCAATTCAACTGCTAAATCCATTTGAGGACATCGAGGTGACCCTTGATCATCAATTTATCAAGAGGAATTGAAGATCTAAGCCCAACATTGGAGAGCAAACATATTTTTAGCTCAACCACGAATGTCAGCCATGGTTAATAGTACTCGTTGCACCACATACCCATAGTTAGGTTTAATCTTCATTTTTCCTTGTTATAGCAGTAGGTTTGTTTTCTATTGTATTAGATTAGATAAATCTAACCTAGATCAGCTTCTTAGAGACAATTAAATGTTTGAATCAGTAATTTAGGATACTCTTCCTTTGTTTCTTTTCATTGGGCAACTATATCAGTTATGGCTATATTTCATGCATTTTAGGATCTTAAATGATTAATTAGTATGTTATGTAACTAGATCTAGATTTTATTTACATGCTTTATGGTAGATTTATCATGTTTAGCATAGATTTACATCTTTGTATACTTTCTTGATTTCATGTTACCTTTAGCATATTTTAGACAAAGTTTCATTCAAGGCCTCATCAAGAGAGGCTACTTTTTCTTCTAATATGTTTCTTGTTGTTTCTTGATCACAAGGTTTTCAGGATTCCTTCGTCAATGCATTCAAGGCAAAAAATGCCTCTTCATAAGAGAGAATAAGTTCATACTTGACCTTGAGTAGTTTGTGTCATTATGAAAGGCCTACGAATTACAACTACCCTTGCAAGGTATTTCTTATGATTGTAACATTGTATCACATTGTGTATCCCTAAGAGGGATAAATTTATAACCATGAATTAATTTAATTTTAATAAAAGACACCTTTATTTTGTTTACTTAAATTTTATCAATTTATGTATGCACTTTATGTGATTTTCAATCATTATTAGATTAGGTGTATACCTTTTAGGATCATACATAAGGTGATCACAACAAAACCCCATAATTTAAGCGATCTAAAGTCTAACTTGCTGTGTTTTTTATGGTAGGTCTCAACCATGGCTGAAAACCAAGATCAATAGTTGTAGCCACACCTTTGAACCATGGGCAACAGTTACAGTCATACCTGATAGATGTGGTCAGCAAAAAATAGAATAGCAGCAAACAACAGACAACATCATCAGACTGGGATCTGAGGTAGGTCTCATTTCCTTGTGTTTTCTATTCTATCTATGTTTTATTTTTTAGAATGCAATAGATGAATAGGTTAAGTAGAAAACATAACAAAAGGTAGAATGGAAAATTTATAAATGCTTTGTAGTTTTCTACTAGCCGTTTATAGGAATATCAGATCTCTGATTGCAGTCCGCCCTAGTCTCCAATGGTCTAGGCCATTTTGTGTTTCGATTTTGCATGCATAAGGCCCAATTAGTGGCCATTCCTTCATAGGTATAATTGAATTCTCTAGAAAGTCATCTAGCATAGTCATGCATTCTCTTAAAATCAAACGTTCTTTTTCAAAGAATGTAGGGAAATCATAAGAATGTTGTTTGATGCATTTTCTTTTCATGCAAAATAAAAAGAACCACACACACCACAACATAATTTAAATGCTAGTGAGTTGGAAGTCATATCCAACCACTAGTAGGGTTCAATGATGATGACAGTGATTTCCATCCATTGGCCCAACTCCCTCGATCCTTTTTTTACTAGACCAATACCAGCTCCAAGAACCGAAATAGCCCATGGAAAATTTACACATATCTCTATTTGGAGAGGTATATCACTGACTGTGGGTGAACAGGGTGAGGACTAGGAGGACCTGTAATCCCTGACCATGTGTGGAATTAATTACCACACATTATAGGTTAGCTTACATGATCGTGAATTTATTTGTTGATTTTTAAGATGTGAGTATATAGGTGAAAGCCCTTAAACAATTGATTATATCATAAACATTCTGAAAACATGATGAGAGTTACTTTCTGATACAACAAACTTGAAAAATCATCAAACAGTTTAGGACACATTAAAAATTTAAAAGATATAATCATCATTGTATTATTTGTGTGTTAATAAAATTTAAATCTAGACATAGGATACACATTATGGTGGTTACACGGAGAGGCCGATTTAAGCGTAGACTCGAGGTTGAGGCCAAAGTTCCACCCAATGCACAACAAAATGCATCGGGTCCTCAACCATAGAATCCTCGCGAACATCGTTTGATGAGTATTAGAAGGGATAATTCTATGCACAAGGATCCTATTGAGAATACCTCAGTTAGAGGAGGTACTAGACACTCCTTGAGACACAGATCAGAGCATGGGGCTTCCCAGCATGGGGGTCCTAAACATGGTAGCATTTACTGTGATTGTACTCCATATGTATCCATGGGATCTACTGAGGAGTATGTCATAGATGGATCCATGTTGGTACCTCTTCAACCTGTATCTAAGGGAGGCTCAAGGCCTCCACCATCTGAGTATAGACAGACTCAAGATCTGCCCATTCAGGGGTAAGTAGAGAGGGCCACTTTTGAGCGTAGACCCATACAAACTCCCAAAATAAGTGAACCTTGTAGGATCATTATAGACATGTCTAAAGTAGGAGAAAATGGTATGCCACCACATAAGCCAAGGTGTATTAGATAGTTATATGGTATGGATAGAGTCTTAGGACAATTAGGTTATAAACCTTCACTTGCGTTCTCTTGTTCTACGAGTGTACATAGCGAAAGTATAATTAAGAACATTAGAGAACTTGGAGAATGCTCCAAGAATTATTGTGATATGCATACCCCTGCATCCCATGCAGGAATAGAGTATAGGTGATCACTGGATGTAAATGCCATCTTCAAAAACAAGAGCAAGAGCATAGAAAATTAGTTTGTTGGGGGGCACACCAACAAAGTCGCTCAAATAGAGTGCACACACCAGATACCTCATACGAATGATCACATAGAGATATCTCACAAGTTGGTGTTAGATAAGAGACATAAGATCTTCCAAGACCAATTGGAATATGTTCACACAGAGTGTGAACACTTCAAAAATGAGGACAATCAGACAATGCTTATATAAATAGTGTATGCATGAACAATGCATCCTTGATAAAAAGGAGTGTGTTGAGAGGGAGGACTGATTGGATAGTGCCAGTTTACCTCCCTGTAGTGAGTACAAGGAGCACATTGATAGATGAGCTTCTTCACAACCTGAGTTACACCCTAAGCATATAGACACCCATACTCACCATACAACCCAACACAAGGATCAGTGTCCAACGCTCAAATATTATGGGCATAGGCAGTATGAAGAAGTGGGAGACAATTTAGATCAAGAATATCCTAAAATATCTCTAGTCGAAGTGGATGATGACCCTAGTCCTCCACCTCGACCGAAGAAGAATCTACATCCAAAGGTGCCTCAAAGGCAATCGAAAGAAGAGGAGATCCTATCTTCGCAGGCCTATAAGACCTTAGTATAAAAGGTTAAAGCTATCGAGAAGCAAATAATGACTTATCAAAATCCTACCTTAAATGAGATTCAAAATGAACCTTTATGTCCGTGAGTTTCTATTTTGGCCTATCCTAAACATTTTGAGATGCTTGGTTGGAAAAGTTTCAAGGAGAGGACGACATCACGAGTTTTCTAGACATGTGCTCTTAGATCGAGAGCAATAATGCCTTGATCCTATGGACCTTCATTATAACCCTCTCAGGTCTACCCTGAGAGTCGTTTAATCAACCCAAAATATACAACATCACCAGCTACGAGCAACTGGCCGATGCATTTCTTGAACGCTTCTCCTTTGACGTCAAGAAAATGGTGAACTTATTTGATCTGGATACTTTAATGCAATATGATGATGATCTAGTTATGGATTGCAAGAAATGATGGAGAAAATTTATAGCAAATCTACCATTCTCCATCCCTACCATACAATTAACTTGAATGTTTATGAAAATTTGTGCAAAGTACATTTTGTTATTGTTGTAGTTGCAGAAATATCAAACATTTGAAGAGGCCTTGGCACAAGCCAAAGTGATAGAGGATATCAAGTTATAGGAGGGTGACTTGAAACTTAGAAATAAGAAGGAATGGAACAAGAAGAGTACCAAAAAACAACAGGCCAAGCCGACCCACGTTAATCAGGTGATTTTAAACCTTAAAAAATGGGATAAGGGGTAACAACAACAAAATTATGTGCAATATGAACAATGCAACAACAACCATAATGGTAAGGAAAAAGAAATAAACCCTCCTCACATATTCACTCAATTATTAAAATTATTGACATCGATTTTCCATCAATTGTGCGAGATGAAGGCAATAAAATTATTTAAAATCAAATTAGTGGACCCTAATAAACCCAAGCCTAAGGTATATAAGGATGATCAATATTAAATATTTCATCGAATGAAAGGTCACGACATAGAGGTATTTTGGTCTTTAAAACATAGTGCAAAATATGATAGAAAGAGGTGAGCTTATTTTAGATGATCTACAAGCTCCAGGCAATCAAAATATGGGTATTTTAAAAAATCCTCTACCCAACCATGAGGTACCAAGGAATAATGTTGGCCAAATCAATCAAGTATGCATCGAACCACCAACCCATAGGTTCATCGGAATGGTCAATGTAATCACAAGACATGTGAGGTATGAAAGATAAAATCAACCTCTAACTCCCATTAGGGTCCAAGCTGCATCTCCTCCAAGGCCAGCCCAAAATGTGCCAAGCCCACCAACTAGACTGGTGGTAACAATCAGGAGTAGGTTAGTTCAAAACCTATAGATGACTCTAGAGAAGTTGTCAATTTATGAGATGATTCAACAATCTCCCAAGCATAGGGAGATGCTTATGGATATTATAAGGTCCATAGAAGTGTAGTCCTAAGATCTCAAAGCATTCACACACTTTGTGGGACATGTGCAATAGTATAAGAAATTGATCATATAGTTTTATGATAAAAAAATCAAGACAATTTCCACTGTCACAACAGACCGACTGCTCCACATCATTGCATGTGTAAATAAAATACTTTTCAAGTGGATTTTTATTGATACAAGATCATAAATCAATATAATAATTACCAAGGCATTGATATACCTAAAGTTTCCAAAGACACATATCATACCTTCTACCTTCACGTTGAGAGCTTTTAATGATGCATTATGCTCAACTATTGGCACTATAGTCTTACCTATTCAGGTGGGACTAAAGACCATCCCAGTGATATATCATGTGATTGAAGGCACTATGCAATACAATATCCTTCTAGGGAGGCCTTGGATAAGAGAAATGCATTCTATCCCGTACATTCTCCATCAATATATTAAATATGTTCATAAGGAATAGGTTCACGTGGTACCTTCAAATGAAGAACCATTCAAATACGTGAATTTAGCATATTTTTTAGGGGACTTCATGCTCCCCTCAATGCACCTGGACATATGACCAGTGTCATCAATAAAAGATCCAAGAGAAAAAATGAAGGAAGTGTGCGCCAAACCTGCAATGTTCTCATCTCAGTGATCAGAGTACACAACAACTACTTCCACTAGATCGATGACATATATAATGCCTCGTGATGATAGGAAGCTAAAAGCAAAGGTGGAAAAAAAAAGAGATAAAATGAGCACCCAAACCAGCTGCTATTGAGGTCCTTATTCCCATGGAAGTAGAGGATGCTCAAGAAGTCGAAGAGCCACCTTATCTTGCTTCGCCCGCGTCTTTAGTAGGGTCATCTGTACCACATGTGACCATTCATTTGGTTAATCCTGAATTAGGGGAGTATATCATGTATAATGTGATATTTACATCGATCATTGAGACTGCATAGGATATGGGATGACCACAAGCCCATCACCTTCCCGTAGGGATGGTGGTACCACTAGGGGTACCTACTAACCAAACCAATTTCATCTATGGAGGGCTCAATCAACTTACATATCACACTCCAATAGATGACGATGATGATGAACCATTCACTATGCATGTTTATTATCTCTCTAACCCAGAATACACCTTACGATATTTCTAGTGCTACCATTGGTATGGTTACGGTCTTGGATTATTTGAGCAGGGGCGTAGGAGGTCTTACGAACCATAGTATTAGTTACCAAATGATAGGTTCAGGTTAGGGTATTATATTTAAGGATAGGATGAACTCCTCATGGCATATTTAGACCACTTGTACCTTAGTCTAGTGGGTGAAGTAGATTTCAATCCTTATCACCCTAATCCCTCCTCCTTTTGAAAGGATAATAGGTTAATGTATTACGTCACTATAGAACCACCTGAGATATATCATGAGAACATTTTGGTGGAGACTAGTTTAGAGCACATACCAAGAGACAACTTGGATGAAATAATATGTGAGGTAGTTAATGACATAGGCCTGTAGGTTCTAAGCACTAGTATAGTAGAATATTTCGAGTCATAGGATCATTCTGACAAGGATAAAGTAGATTCTATCTCTAAGAGAGGGGTACTAAATTGCGTGTATGAAAGTGATGACGATGGTGAGTCCTTGAGCAATGAGAAATCTAAGGATGAAATTGAGGTGGCTTATTTGGACCCCTTAAATTTACATCATCTATTTACCTTAGAGATAGTCATAGAGGATGAGCAATCCTTCATTGATGATAGCAGCTATCAAGAGTGGGTGTACATGGGGCCCCATATTCCTAATATCTTAGTTCCAATAGGTAGCGATGAGGGTTTGTATTATGACAGTGACAATGAAGATAAAATAGAGATCCTATTTAGGGCCTCCATACTTGCATCATTGTAATGTACCATACAATGCAGAGTATATGTACAAATATATCAATCTCCACCCTTGCCTTAGGGGAAGACCATTGAATCTCGATGTGATTTATCATATAGTCTTCCCTGATATTTTGACATACATGGAGCTCCTTGAGCCTAGAAATCCTATTTTTGACTCTGTTTATAGACCGGATCTAGATATCCCCATACTCCCAAAACCACATCTCGATGATGGAAGTTATATCAACGTAGAGTCACATGTACGTGGTCTTGGAGATATAATCTATTCCATCAATATGATCTCCATTGATTTGACCACTACACTTCATAATCATGTTGATCCCTCCAAACCATTGTATCTTAATGTAGATGCTATTGATTGGGATCGTGCTGACTCACCACTGGAGCCTGAAGATTTCTTCCCCATTGAAGAAATGCTGCAACCTTTTCATTTTGTTCTAGGCTGTACACATGATGTTTTTCATGCTAAAGATGCTTCCAATATGGAACCCATAAAACTAGTAGATGACATCTACTTTATACCTATGCCTCACCAACTTGAGGAGGGATCTCACATGTCAATAGAGGAAACATTTGAAATTGATATTAGTAATGATCCCATAATTCCTAAGAAGATTAGATTTAGAGAATGTTTATCTCCTGATGAGCATGCTAATCTCATTCCTATACTAAAAGAGAGACATGATCTCTTTGCTTAGAATTATAAGGACATGTCTGGTCTAGATCCAAAATTGGTTACTCATAACCCTTTTCTAGATCTCTCGAAAAATCCAGTCAAGAAAAAACTCAGGAAAATACATCCAACAATAGCCTTAATGGTTAAAGACAAATTACAAAATTTGTTGGATGTAGAGTTTATCATTTCCATCGACTATCCATAATGGGTATCAAACATGGTGTCTGTATGAAAACCTAATGGAAGGATCCGTATCTATATAGATTTTAGAGATCTCAATAGAGTAACACCAAAGGATTCATTTCTATTGCCAAACATAGATTCTCTTGTAGATGCAACTGCAGGTCATGAAATGCTCTCCCTAATGGATAGTTTTTCTAGTTACAATCAAATTTGGATTAAAGCTGAAGACTAGCACAAAATCGTGTTTACAATGCCATGGGGGACATTTTGCTATAATGTTATGCCATTCGGTCTTACGAATACTGGTGCTACATATCATCAGGCTATGACATACATATTTCATGACTACATGCATAAGATCTTGGAATATTATATCGATGACTTGTTGGTAAAGTCATTGCTACGTGAAGAGCATGCAGAGGTCCTGAGAAAGGTCTTCAATCGCCTGATAGAGCATAATATCAGGTTGAATCCCAAGAAGTGCATATTTAGTATAACTTCAAAAAATCTCTTGGGATTCATCATTTCAAAATGAGGCATCAAAGTTGACCCAGCAAAGGTCAAGGCCATTTTAGAGATGCATCCTCCAAAAAACATCAAGGAATTAAGAAGCCTTCAGTGCAAAGTAGTATCCATAAAGTTATTTATCACATAATTATCAGACAAATGTTGACTCATGAATCAACTGCTACATAAGGGGGTTCCATTCAATTGGAATGACGACTGTCAAGCAGCCTTTGCTAAGATCAAGCATTACCTGGTAATACCACTAGTACTAGCTCCACCAAGACCAAATGTATCATTATCACTATATATATCAACTACTAACTTTGCATTAAGGACCATGTTGGCCCAAAATAATGTGTAGGACAAAGAGCAAGCCATATATTACATTAGCCGAATCTTGGTGAGTTACAAGCTA
Organism: Wollemia nobilis; assembly: GCA_028583015.1. NCBI lineage: Eukaryota > Viridiplantae > Streptophyta > Pinopsida > Araucariales > Araucariaceae > Wollemia > Wollemia nobilis. The sequence goes on along the minus strand of JAQPPZ010001579.1, from coordinate 303,533 downwards.
GGATATGCCTACATGGAAAAGTTGTGTTTAGCAGTGGTGTTTGCTACAAAGACGTTACAACATTATATGCTAAGTCATACGATGTATGTCATATCAAAACAAAATCCTTTGTAGTATATGATGAGCAAGATGTATCATAATACACGTATTGCAAAGTGGATCATGCTATTGACATAATTCGACTTGGAATTCATTAGCCAAAAGTCCATCAAGGGATAGGTCATAGCTGATCAACTGACAGAGGCACCACTAGAAAATAGTAGACATCTCACCATTGAGCTTTTTGATGATGCAATATTTATATTATTAGAGTCTACCAAACTTGAATGACCAGATAACAAAGCTGATATGACCTTGTTCTTCGATGGTTCAAAGTGTGAGTAGAGGGGTGGTGCAAGAATGGTGTTGTTCACATCGCAAGGTGTTGCCATGTCCTTGTCGTTTAAGTTGGAATTTCCTTACATCAAAAATAATGCTGAATACGAAGCCCTAATCTTGGGCATCCAAACAACTATCACCATGAAGATCAAAAGGTTAAACATCTTTGGCGATTCCCTTCTCATTGTCAACCAAGTGAAGGAAATTTTTCAATGTAGGTGTCTTGTTTTGAAGGCCTACAAAGATCTTGTTGACACTTATCTAGCTTAGTTGAAGTGGTACGACATCGAGACAATTCCTCATTCATCAAACAGATTTGCAAAAACTATGGTATCTTTGGGATCCTTAATTCTTCATAAGTTGTCTATCGATTTTACTACCATCCACGTAAAAACGCTATCTCACTCTACCATGCAATGTGAGGCTTTGGATAATAAATAATCAGTCAACATAATTCATATAGAAACAAACCATGAATGGTTCTATAGAGCTAGAGACTTTCTCAAGAGGGCGCCCTAAGGGTCACTAATATCGTAGGGTCCTATGGGGAATGGTAATACCATTCACCATAAGGTTGTTTTCTAGTTTGCATTTGCAAATGTTAAACCATAGGGGGAACATGTTGTCTTGTCAGTTGAGACTGATGTCTATCAAAATTGGATGTCACAAACATGTTGCATAACGCTTCTACTCTATAGCAATATATACAATCTTTAGAGGTAGTCCTATGGGGTGCTCTATGGTGATGTACTGCCAACCCCAAATTTGTAGTAGAATGCTGTAGCCAATGCCCACTCTACTCTATTGGGTAATCTAATACAACTCATTATAGAGCTATGCAAGTAAGACACTCCCCCATGACAAGATAAGTGGTTGACGGGTAGTGCTGGTGAGGACATCACATGTCCTAGCTAGGATATTCCAATGGAACCTCACTTCTAAAGTTTTGAGGAGCACGATCTAGATAATTAGGTGCATAAATACGATAACCCGATGAGAGAAGACCTGCTCATTGTACCAGTGCTCTATGTGGACCCCTCCATGTTCTAAGTGCAGCTATGCCTCATCGCTACAAGCACCAAAGACCTTGGTGAATACTGTGTCCTTCACCTATGTTAATGAAGATGTGATGGCCTCACCATCCAGAGAAGTCTGAAGATGCGGTACACATCCTCAAGGGTCACTATCATATCACCTATCGATAGGTGAAAGGATTTTTTCCATGCATCCCAGCATCGAGAGAATGCAGTCATATAGTCCTGGTTAGCTCGAATAGTGGGTAACATCAAAATATAGCCAAATCCCACCACTCTAAACTAGTCTCGCTCTGCCTCTAGGAGGGCACCACACAGGTTGTGAAGGATCTCATATTCCCTCACCCACGCAGTAAGATTCTGGTCGAAAGCATAAAAATAATAATAAAATCAATCAAAAATATTAAAAACAACCTAAAAGAGATAAACAAATTTACAAAAGGTCAAAAACACAAAAACATTGAAAAATGTACTCAAAATTTGCAATTTTTTATTTATTGAAAAAACACTTTAAAAAGATAAAAAAAATAAATTAAATTTGAAAAAAAATGTAAAAAAAATTGAAAAATTTAATTTTATTTCCTAAAGTTACCTAATGGTGGATCGGACCCACGGCTGACACCAATGGTCAATTTTATGACTATTGGAATTTGAGTCTAGCTGTGACTGATAGTTGCAGCCCCCAATTTACCAATTGGGAACCGCATCTGCCACCTGTGACTAAGCGCAATGACCTTTTTAGGGTCACGTGCCATCCCAAAAATCCCCAAAAAAATTAAATCCACCCATCTACTCTAACCTATATTAAATTCTAGACTAGGGCGAGGTTTATTACCGGCAGTTTAATGTGGTTCATTTAGCTCATTAATTGATGATTTCATTTTAAAGTAGTAAATGATAATCAATGGTCATGGTTTCACGTGCTACCTTTAGAGCACCGAAGCGTCCACTAGTGGATGCCTTAGTTTGGTCGGCCATCAATCAGGTTGGTAGAGAGGTCAAGTTTGTGGTAGTGTTCCATGTCAAAACTTATAACTCACCTCTCAAAGCTCTCACACTTGCAAGATGACAATTGAAAACAATGACATTGAAAATGATAGATTTTATTTTATATTTTCCATTTTGCTTCTGATCATTCCTGGCACTCGTGGGTAAAGAATTAGGGTTTTATGACAGCATGTCTAAGTGACGACTAAGAAAATTGCAAAAATTAGTTGCGTCTAGCATGCATGGTTAGCAAGCTACAATAAATGCTCCAAAATACCACCAGGAGGAGTTCCAAAATGCCAAATAAGAATTTTTAAAATATTAAAAATAACAAAAAATCAGATAATTCACAAGCCAAATGTGCCTTGTATCTAGTTATTTACCCTATACACTTGGCGGTTGCAGCGATTGGTGCTCCATGCAATCCAAAAATATGAGTAAATTACCATAAGGACATTTGGGGTAAATTCATCATCGTTGAATTGATATGCTTCATTACAATCTTGAAGAAGGCCTTGGAGGCTGGACTTCCCCATGGGAATGAAGCAATCATGTCAATTCTTCTATGACATGTTCAACAGATCATCGAACAATATGATTCAATACATGCCTAATTGGAATTGTTATCATCTTGATTTCCTAAGAAGGCCTTTGTGTTTGGACCACTCCGTGGGATAGAGATCTACAATTACTATTAATAGTTGTAATCATAGATGATTAGGCCTAGCCAATTATAAAATGCGAAACCTTAAATCATTCAGATCAATAATTGTGGTCAAGTGACTCATCGCTTTACTAATTTTCATTAACCTCATCAACTTATCACTTGAAGGGGTAGTCATAATATCATAATCATTATCAAAGTCAACAGAATATCCCTTGATCTTGTTAAAATTACATTCTTCTTATAAATTATTGCCAATGACTATCATAAGCTTGCCCTTTGTTGGGAAAAAAAGCAAATATGATATTTGAGTTTGTGCTCTCTACCTTTTGGATCTATAGGTTCAGACAACTTGTAGTAGTGACAAAAGCTACCCGATAGAGACATGACGAGTACAAGTTCTTTCAATTTAAGCCTTCCATCTAGTTGGAAGCAATTATTCTAGGATGCGCATCCTTTTGTAGGAACTTGAGAATCTAATGTTTATTAGACTAATGATCATCATGCAACCTATGACATCATTTTAGGAGGTCTATTTTTGCTTAGCGTTATTTGATCTCATAACGCATCTCAAATGGGTCATTTATAGACACCTAAAATGCATCATGTCAAGGTGACTACTCATAGGGGATATGCTAACAAACCATATGAAAGATCTTGGATAGATTCCAAGGTGAGGCGGTGGTTTTAACCACTCAATTTAGGCATTTTTGCCTAGTCAATGTTGGCCACAGATGACACCCACGGTCAACAGGTCTGACCACACCTCAGAGTCATGACTATCCTTCAAATTAAGTTTGATCTCAACCGACCCAAAATTGGTTACAATGGCCAAGTTGTTTGAGTTTCAAACAGTTTGGATAGAGAAGCTTTTGGAAGTTTCCACTCAGCTTCCCTAACCTAAGGTTCTTGATCTTGGCTTCTCCATGAAGCCAAGACAAGGCCTTCCTAAGAGCTATAAGACCCCTCTTCAAATTGGGAAATAAGGGGAGAGATCACTTGCTAATTGTAAGCAATGAATCCTTGTCGAAGTGCATACTCACTTGCATCCATTGAGAGGGACACTTTTGCTACCCAATTGGAGATCAAAATGGCACTTGAAGCCATAAAAGTCCTAGGAACTTAGGAGAATCAAGAAACCCAATTGAGGGTCTTCAAGCATAAATCTGAGCAATTAAACCACCAAATTCATCTGAGGACACTAAGGCAACCCTTGATCATCAATTTATCAAGAGGAATTAAAGATCTAAGCCCGACATTGGAGAGCAAACACATTTTTAGCTCAACCATGAATGTCATTCGTGATTAACAGTACTCATTGCACCACAGACCCGCGGTCAGGTTTAATCTTTATTTTTCCATGTTATAGTAGTAGGTTTGTTTACTATTGTATTATATTAGATGAATCTAACCTATATCATCTTCTTAGAGATAATTATATGGTTGAATCAATTATTTAGGACACTCTTCATTTTTTTCTTGTCATTAGGAAAATATATCAGTTATGGCTATATTTCATGCATTTTAGGATCCTAAATGCTTAATTAGGATGTTGTGACTAGATACACATTTCATTTACATTATTTATGGCAGATTTATCATGTTTAGCATAGATTTACATCTTTATATACTTTCTTGATTTCATGTTACCTTTAGCATCTTTTAGACAAAGTTTCGTTCAAGGCCTCATCAAGAGAGGCTACCTTTGCTTCTAATGTGTTTCTTGTTGTTTCTTGATTGCAAGGTTTTCAAGACTCCTTCGTCAATGCATTCAAGGCAACAAATACCTCTTCACAGGAGATAAGAATGTCATACTTGACCTGGAGAAGTTCATGTCATTCTAAAAGACCTACAGATTACACCTACCCTTGCGAGAGATTTCTTATGATTGTAACATTGTATCACATTGTGTATCCCTAATAGGGATGAATTTGTAGCCATGAATTAATTCAATTTTAATAAAATACACCTTTCTTTTGGTTACTTCAATTTTGTCAAAATATGTATGCGCTTTATGTGATTTTCAATCGTTATTAGATTAGGTGTATACCTTTTATGATTGTATAGTTTGTATATGATCAAAGGAAATAGATTTAGTATAATTAGCTTTATATTACCCATGGTAAACCTCTAAGGGTTTACTTTGATTAACCTAATATTAAGGAGAAATATGGTTACATGGGTTGCTAAAACCGGATATGATTATGAAATGATAAATAGTTTAAATTATTATTTTTAACTATTAACTTTGGAAGAAATTTTTTTTAATGAATTAAAGATATGGGACTTTAATTCATAGAATGAATTTGTGTCAATTATGTAGAATGAATTTGAAACCCATTCTTGAGGGAACTTATGTGGTTCTCTCTAACATCGATACAACTTCTCCAAAATAATACTCCAATGATTATCATAAACCTATGAAAATTCTCAGGATGGCTTAGAATCCATAGATTATTTAATTCCATCATAAGTTTAAAGGGGTTTTTGGACTCCTTATTGGTATGGGAAATACCTTAATGATACAATGATGACTTAGAGAAAGGAATTAGGAAATATTCCTTAATTGCATCATGAGTTTAAAAGGATATATGGATTCCTTATTGGTATGGTAAATACCTTAATGATATAATGATGACTTAGAGAAGGGAATTAGGAAAATTCCTAATTGCATCATGAATTTGATAAGGAACGATTGTATTCCTTGCCATGTATAATTGATTGAAAGGGACCCATAGTGGCCCTTCTATATTTGTAATATTTGACATCCTAAGTTTATGAATAGAGGAAAGTACATATTTTAGAGGTTGGGTTTATTCCCCATGAGGGTTCCTAGGATAAAAAATGTGTCACTCTATTTGTGGATTGATGTGTTAATTCTTGTGTATGTTTTTTCTACTTAAAAATGAAAATAATTTAAGTGGATGATATGGTTAAATTATTGATGAGACAATGATGCAACTATTATATTATGTCAATGTGTACTATGATGCAAAGAATATATGCTTAACTTTAATATGTTGATGATTTAATGATATACGATTATGTCAATTATTTTCTAGATTATGTTGGCTAATTATGAATTATGTAGTTAGATAGCTTTACCCTTCAAAAACTAACACTTGATGTATTCAATGGTTATATGGATGCAAAAAGTAGAATGTAATTGAATGTAAATATTGCTCAATTGAATAGCTCATGTGTGCTACAATCTCAAGAATAATAATGTAATGGATTATATCCCTCAAGGATTAATCGAATTATGTCCACTTCATAAACATTCATGGTTGGTATAACCTAAATCATTATGATAACAAATTGTGGATTAATACGAGTGGAAACTTGGAGTGGGCATTCCCATGATGGACAAATAATATCCTTTTATAATGAACTTAATTGATTTATAACAAAAGGGTTGCCTAAATAAAAAGGGTGGACAAATAAACCTTAAGAAGTATAAGGCAATATAATCATGGTATTCTAAGTATTATGTAATTTTAATCATGTGTAGTGATTTTTTTATCCCATAAAGAAGATGTGGGTAGGATCTAAGATCCATGAATAACCATTGTTGAGGTTATTTCATTAATATGGGTTTCCATATTCAAGGTATTCACCTATATATTGGACAATATGGTTAAAGGTGATTTCCCTTTTAAGAGGGATGAAGTTTAATGCTTGGCCAACGTTCCCATATCCGAGTGGTATGAGGGTATTGTAGAAGCTGATCACTTCTACTCAAGAGTGACTCTGATCAATTCCTAATAACTCTTGATGCTATTTGCCTTGATAGTTTACAATCCAAATGGAATGATTCTATTTTAGTCCATGATTATGACCCTTGCCTCATGAAAGATGTATATATATATATATATATATATATATATATATATATATATATATATATATATATATATATATATATATATATATATAAATTATGGTAAAAAATGGGGTTGTTACATTGACATGAAAGATCATTAAGGGTTTAGAATTTATCACACTTCTCTTCTTTTCATAATTCTTTCTCTTGTTTTCTATTGGAGGTCTGTACTAACATCGTTCTAGTTCCATCCCACCCATGGCACTAGGTGGTGTCTAGCTTTGGTGTAGGTTTAAGGTCGAACCCTCAAAATTGAAAAGTTGGGTATGAAGTGGTGTACAAATTTTACTCCTGGGACAACTAGAGATAACTAGGATTAGACCACTCTAGGATAATCTAGAGATAGGATTTTTATTAGAAGGGACATATTTATTTTCACCACCTATCTTCATTTTCAACTAAGTCAAGATCAAATAAAAAAAAAAACTAGTTTGTGAAGTGAAGAAAATATTTTGTATGGTATTTTCTCTGAGTGATTCTTGTTCATTCTTTCCAAAAACATGATCCCACACAAACCTATTTATGTTACTTCCTCAATCTATAATATTAGAGGAACTTCATAAAATATATGGATTGGTTATGGTCAACCCTCTCAATAGTTTCATCCATATTCAACATCATATTTATCACAAGTTTTTCATATTTCATCCATTTCCACTCAAATAACTCCTCCACAAATCTCTATTTCATATGCTTCTCCATAATTATCGCAATCTCAATCATTTTCTCATACTTCTTTCAATACAACAAAACATCCATCTAAACAAAGAAATATTTCATTTACCAATCATACCATGCACCCACATCATACTTACAGTATGATTACTATCATTCCACCTGCAATTATGAAAAAACAAACAATCAACCATTACATCTTGCTATTGCTAATACCTTAAGAAAATTGTTCAAGGTTACTCATGAACATTCACCATGTAAATTTATAAATCTAAAACAACCATTGACCATAATCCTTAGACATTTTCTAGATACAAACATGATTGAGTTTCCACCCATAAGGTAACCTGATACCACAACATATTGGTATGAGATTGATCAACATTGTGAATACCATAGAGTGGATGAACACATGACACAATCATGTAATAATTTGAGATATATGGTTCAAGACTTGATTGATGTGGGTCTTTTTGTTATGGAGTATGTGCAACTTACTATTGGTTACAATTCTCCAATAAATGATCAACCTCTTACACAATAAATATCCACAACCAATCAAGATATGGGGATCTCCAAAAATCCCCTATTCAATCATCAACAACAAAAAATTAATGAAGTGTCATACCCTAATGTGTCTCATACCAATGATATTATTGATATCATAACAAATACTACAAGAAAGCAAGTTCAAGCTCAACAAAATCAACTTGACAAGCAGGAAATAAGTTTTTCATCCAACCAACCTTCAATACTTCCTTTAGTTTTAAAGAATAATAAGAAATGAAATAAAAGCATCGAAAGCTCACCTTTAGTGTTGAAACCTCAACCTAAATTTCACCTTGATAATCAATAACAGTTGGCTAATCATTTAGCCAAGATACCACTTTTAGAACTTTTACGAACTTCTCCTATGCATATGGAAGCTTTGTGGAATATTCTAAGTCAACAGTTTATTCCTTGTAACATTCTCCCTAGGGATATGATTAGTGTTATAAGCTCTCTTAAGATCGATCATATTTCATTTTATGATGATGATATTCCTTACTAAAACTTGCAAGAATATTCATCCCTTTACATCATCGAATTTGTTGGAGAAAAATTTGTCAAAAGTGTCTTGATAGATAATGGTTCCCCACTTAATATATGCAATTATCAATTCTTTCAAGAAATGGGATTAAAGGAGGAAGATCTCACCGAACCTGAGATCATCATAAAATATTTCAATGATGAGTCCCAAGAATCTTGGGACACTATAATCCTTACCCTTAAGATAGGACCTGAGATCTTAGATACCTTATTTTTTGTGATGTCTTGCATTGCAACTTATAATATGCTGCTTGGACGTCCAAGAATTCTGATATGATGGTTGTCCCTTCCACTCTTCATAAATGCTTAAATTTTAAATTCAAGAATCAAATTGTCACCATTTATGGTGACCCACAAGCATTCGAGCATTGTGCAATGGTGGAGCCACTTGATTCTCCATTTGTCCTACCCTATCATTACCATCACCCACTATCCATCACACTCTTTTATCTACAATTGATCATCTATCTTCACCATGCAATATCCATTTAAATCCCCTTAATTCATCTTCTATAATCGACTTATTATCATCCACACCTCATTCTCCTATGGATCATCAAGGCTCAAAGAATATTGAAGAAGACGAGGGACCCCCTTATCCCTCTGATATTTTATTTTGTAATATGATAAATTTTGCACATTTTGATGGTAAATATTTTGCTTCTTGAGAGGACCCTCCTTCGCTATCTTATAAAGATCTTACAAAATTAGGGATTGCTCCTCCCTATGTTAAGAAAAATGATTTTGTTTTAGAATGCATATATTTTCATGCAATGGTTGCTAAAGATAAAGTTACAAAGGATATTATTTATGATTTTGGATCTCCTTTATTTTTGAAGCCACCTTAGAAATATTATGCATAATTTTTCTTGTAAAGTGTATATAAATCATATTTTATATACTATAAATTTCAAAAATAATAAAAAAAATCAAATAAAAAAATAAAAGTTGTGCATGATGTAGAATCTTCATCTAGTTTGCATTTCCATCACCACATTTCCATTAGTGCATTTTATCATGCCATTTTACATCCATTGACCTTGAAATTTTATTTTCTCGATTACATCTCCCCATGGTAAGGTATGTAGGCTCAATTCTTGATAGCTTGTACCATAACCAACACAAGATTTTATGCAAAAAAACTGCCCATTTTTGTTACCCTGGGCAACACCTTCTATCACCATTCTTTCGAGGGAATTATTCTAAGGTTTTTAGACAATAACGAGTCCAAGCTTGCCATAAATCATCTTGTACATAGACCATTTCCTAGTTTCAAATTGCATTGCATTAGGCATCCTACAATTTTAGTTTACACCTTGCATTTTGATTAGCCCAATTGCTTGTGTCATATAGTCATACTTGTCCATCATTCTTTTCTAGACAAGTGCTAACATGTTCATAGTTTATCTTGATTTTAAACTTAAAGACTCCATATGGAACCAATCACATGATTCATATTTTAATAAAATATTGATCCTTGATATTGATTAAAAATATTTCTTGAACCAAAGTGCACTTTTTCACTAAGAAAAATTTTTGAGTTTTGGGACTTGACCATGCCACTTTTGAACCAAGCACTTATCACATTTATTAATAAAATCTTGTGTCTGGGAAGATGATGCCATGATTGGATAGAACCTCAAAGTGAACAATTATTCTTGCTTGTCCCATTATGCATATAGTCCAACAATCAAAATAAAAATATATATACATTCTTTACAAAAAAATCACAAAAATGAAAAGAGCGGGTAGTAAGGATAGGGTAAAATTCTCATTAGGACTCAATTTAAGTGGTTGAGAATAAAGTTCTATTTGTGAGTACATTATTCCTATGAGATATGTAATAGGTAAAGTACTGAGATTCAAGTGGATACAAAAAATATTCAATTAAATGATGGTCTGATTGAGTTGCTATACTCATTCTTACTTGATTATGTTATTTTCACTTACTCTGCATTTTATTCAATACATGCAAAAATAAAACACTCCTGGATTTTAAAATGTAATGGTAAGGCCTGATTAAATTCAAGTTTAGCCATGTTGATAAGCAACACACCCCCACTAAAAATAAAATTGTTGAGCCTTTGAAAATAATTAATTTTCATTTTCGAAGGGGACCCTCTTGAAGTTTTTGAGTTTTTAGTCCAAGTTTTGTTTGTGTCAAGTTCTTTAAATTTTGCCTACATCAAAATATCAAATTTCCTTGCATAAGAGAATTGATTTGAATAAATTTTTTCTAAATATTCAGATGTCAATGGTATTATAAATTTTATTTTCAATAGTTTTCCTAAGGTCTGAATTATTAAAATCAATTTCTATGGTTTTGAAAAAATCTTCATCTTGCCCTAATGTTTAGTTCAATTTTGCAATCACCATATCTTTTGGAACAAGATTTCGTTTGAAGAACACAAGCTTATACTGAGAGGGGGGGTGAACAGTATAAGACCGCTTTTTTCTTTTTCTTTCGATTCAACTTGCAGTTCAATATTATGCAGTGAATATATAACAGAATCAAAAATAGAAATCAAAGCAATGCACAAAATATCATCCACAATAGAGACACAACAATTTACGTGGTTCACCCAACGCGGGCTACTCCACGGATAAAATTTTCACTAAATTTTATCACCTCAAATTTTGGGAAACATGTCCCGATTACAAAGTTTATGGGCACCAACCCAAAGGAGATACCTTCCCCTAGCTCTGCTCAATCTGGTGATCCTCTAGAAGACCTCTGCCTCTGCAGCCCTTAGCAAGTGGAACTCTATCCACAGAAGACACTTGTCTTCCCTGCTCTGGCTGGAGACCTCTGTCCTCAACTTTTTCACCTCCAAAGCTGGTCCTCTTATCTGCACCAAACACAGTCCTTCGGTCTGGCACTTATGTCCTCGAAATTTGCACCTCTGTGCAAACACAGCAGCACTATTTTCGCACACTCTGCTCCTCGACGATCAAACTTCTCCCCGCACTCTGCTTCTACGAAAGTCGCACTTCGAACGCACACTTCGATCGATCCCCCCCCCCTCCTTTTCCAAAAAAAATTTCTTGCGCAAATTTGACACACACATTCGATGATCAAACTCTTCGAACAGCCCTCCTTTTATATTGACAATCTCAAGATTAGATTCTTGATCTTAGTCGGCTGTATATCCCTAAAACAATGTCGGTTGCACAACCCTACACTTCGTCGGCTCAAGGTTAACTCTGTTGGCTTCAACCGCCTCTGCTGTTCTGTAGCTTTTCTCGTGAAACTACAACATGTCATGATATCATGACACTTTTACAGTCGTACACCTTCTATAGCCTACTATCACGAAATCGTGACACCTTGGCCTTTGTCGACTTCCTTTGTGCTTCTTCGTGAAATCGTGACACCTTTGCCTCTTGCTGACGTCATCTCACTTCTGTCGTGAAATCGTGACACTTTAGTCTTCATGGCCTTCCTCTCAGCTTTTGTCATGAAATCGTGACACTTATGATTTTTGCTGACGTCATCTTCACTCTATCGCGAAATCATGACGCTTTAGTCTACAATGCCTTCTTCTCTGCTTTTGTCATGAAATCATGACACATCTGCTTCTGCTGACGTCATCTGCAACTCTGTCATGAAATCATGACGCTTTCACTACCTTAAGCTCTTTTCTGCCATATGCCCGCAAAACTGGAACATGTCACGAAATCGCGACGCTTTCGCCTTCGAGCTCTTCCTTCTTCAATTCGTCATGAAATCGTGACGCTTCTTCTATTTAAGACTTGCTAACTATTTTTGTCGTGAAATCGTGACACCTTCTCCAACTGCAAGCTGCCATCTCAACCTGTCACGAAATCGTGACACTTTCTACATCCGTACAACTTCTTTGTAGCCTGTCGTGAAATCGCGACGCTTTCAGCTTTCGAAAGCTTTCCTTGCAACCTGTCATGAAATCGTGACGCTTCTCCTTTCAGACTCTTCCCTTTTGCTGCATGTCATGAAATCGTGATAGTTCTCACTTTGAGCTTTTTAGTATGCCACGAAATCACGACAGTCCTCAACTTGACCTCTGCAGCATGTCGCGAAATCGTGACATTTTACATGTAACTTTCTCTCTCTTCAAACTTGTCACGAAATCATGACAGTTCTTTTGCGGACTCTCTCTTCCATCATGTCGCGAAATCGTGACACTTTTTCGTCCGTACAACTTACTTTGTAGAATGTCACGAAATCGCGACACTTTTCCTTCTCTGCCTTCCTGCACTTTTCGAGTCGCGAAAATGCGACATGTCACGAAATCGTGACACATTCCATCTTGCTCTCCTTCTCTGCCAACATGTCACGAAATCACGACAGTTTTTCCTGCTTCGTCTCTGCCTTCCAGCATGTCACGAAATCGTGACAGTTTTGCCCAAACTTTCTCTCTCCTCAAACATGTCACGAAATCGTGACAATTTTTCCAGCACTTTCTCTCTCCTAAAACATGTCACGAAATCGCGACAGTTTTTCCAGCCGCCTACATACTTTTTCTTACTTGTCTTTTTCTTGATCTTTTGCAACTGGGCTACTCTGATCTACTTGGAAACTCATTGTCCAAACTGAGACCTTCATCAAAACACATTCTTTGACATCAAACCAAAATGCTTCAAGACCTTCTTGACATCAATGACAACATCTACACTTAGAGCAAAGGCAATGTACCCAAGGTACCCAAAATTGCCAACAATCTCCCCCTTTGTCATTGATGGCAAACCTTAACTGAAAACACTAGTCAAGAGCCAAAACTGAAAACAACTGATCCAACAACTGAGAATCTGCCTTTGAAGTTTTTGCTCCCCCTGACTTGAAGCTCTCTTCTTTACTATGAAGCTCTCCCCCTTACTCATATCTCTCCCCCTTTGTCATCAATGGCAAAGGGTCACCTTTGGGGCTCGGGACTAAGAATGAGCTTCTTAGCTTAGTCCCTCCCCCACCTCCTGATGAGGTGATTTAAAACAAGGGTGGGAGTGAAACTCCCATTAGGCACTCATCATCATCAGTGTCTAAAATTTCTTTGTCGGGCCTTCTCTTGAACTCTTTGTCAATGTTTCTGTTCTTGTCACTTTTCTTGTTCTTGTTCTCATCTCTTTTCTTGTTCACACCTTGATCCTTGGACCTGTTTATACCACTGTTCTTGTTCCTGTACCTTGGAAGATCAGCTCTGCACTGTCTGGCTGTGTGACCTGCATTGTTGCACTTATAACAATTAACAAAGTTATTTCTTTTAGGCATACTGGTTCTTTGAATCTGCCTGTTCTGATCAAATCTGTTCCTGTTATTTGTCTTGCAATAAACTGCCTTGTGCCCAAACTGTTGACAAGAGTAACAATACCCTTGAAAGAAACTAAAACTTCTAAAATTGTTGTTTACCCTCTTTATTTGATCTATGCACTGTGAAGCCGTGTGACCAAACCTGTGACACGCAAAACATCTATCGTAAAATATTCTTTTAATCGACCTTTTGGGTCCCGAAAACTTCTTCTTCGCATTCAGAATTCTATTTTCTATTTCTGTGCATTTATCACTCATGGACTCTTTCTCTGAGATACTCTCTTCATCAGAACTCTCTTCTCTTTGAAATCTTTTACTAGATTCCCCAACCTATTCCTTGTGTGGTTTAACAAAACCAAGACCTGTTTTATCTGTTGTCTTTCTTTGACCTTTGATAAGAGATTTAACCTTTTTGGAGCTTTCTTGAAACCTATACAGTTTATCCTTGTATTCTTTATTTTCCTCTTTCAAGGCAGCCATTTTCTGTTCTAATTCACTATACTCAAGCATCTTAGATTCTAACTCATTCTTGAGTTCTTGTGTCTTAGCCATAGAGATGTCAAGACTTTCTATGAGTTCATCTCTCTCCATACAACATTCATCTAATTTATCCTTGAGTCTAGCATTCTTCTTTCTTTCCTTTTTCAAAACACTAAGAGCATTAGTAAGTTCACATTCAAGATCCTCTATTTTATTGCATTTTGAATCATCAAGGCCTTTTTCAGATTTCTTATCACTAGAGGTGCTACCCTTTTCAAAAACCATACAAGCATCTTCCTTATCATTTTCTGAAGCATCCTCATACATACTAGCAACCAATTCATTATTTGTGCAATCATCCTCAAGGTGCCCAAAATTTCCACATCTAAAACATTTCATGACAATGAATTTATGTTTCGGTTCTTCCTCTTTTTCTGAAATGAACAACATCTCATTTTCATCATCACTAGAAGAACTTTCACTATCACTTGCTAGAACACTTACTTGCTTTGTCTAGGTAGAAGCTCTTCTTATTCTTGTGTGAATGCCTCTTTCCTTGATTGTTGTGCTCATCTTTGTTCTTTCTGTAATACCTGTGCTTTTCAGAATCCTTGCTCTTAACATCCTGTATATCTTCATCACTTTCATTCTTGGAAACAGTACAGTCAGTAGCATAATGACCAAACTTTCCACAGTTGAAACATCTTATGTTTTTCTTGCTTTTGTGTTTTCTAGAGAACTTGCCTTTCTTGTTGTAATATGCCTCTTCATCACTAGAAGACTCATCACTCTCTTGAATCTGTTTGCCCTTTGATTTCTTGGTAGCTTTGAAAGCTGCCTCTTTCTTGACATCAACTTTCACTTGAGTTCTCAGCTCAAATGCTGCAAGAATACTATGGAGCTCATCCTTTTTCAATTTATCTAAATCTTTAGCTTCCTCAATAGCAAAAATATTTTCACTAAATCTATTAGGAAGAGATCTTAAAATCTTATCACACACATCATTTTCAGCAACCTCAAGACCTAGGTCTTTCATGGAGTTAACAACCTCATCCATACGAAGCATGTAGTCACTAATATTTTCATCATCATTCATTTTGAGTTGTTCAAACATACCTTTAAAATGTCTCAATTTGGCCTTTCGGACATTTGCATCACCTGTATGAACCACCTGCAATTGTTTCCACATTTCACTAGCTGTCTTGCAGTGAATAACTTTGGTGATATCTGCTTTCTGTAAGCCTCTCGGGATTGCATTCATGGCTTTTGAATTGCTTGTGAAGCATGAGCTCTGTCTTCTTTGGTATAAGGACCATGTTCAGGAATAGTGTATTCATCTTCAATCACTTCCCATACCTCATTACCAAGTGCCATTAGATAAACTCTCATTCTTGCACTCCACAGACCGAAATCTGATCCATCAAGAATAGGTGCTGCATTGCCACCTAAAAAATCCATTGTGTTCTTAACCAGTTCTTCCTTCCGGCTATTAAACCTTTCTGAAGGAACCTGCTCTGATACCAATTGAAGAACACAAGCTTATACTGAGAGGGGGGGTGAACAGTATAAGACCGCTTTTTTCTTTTTCTTTCGATTCAACTTGCAGTTCAATATTATGCAGTGAATATATAACAATATCAAAAATAGAAATCAAAGCAATGCACAAAATATCATCCACAATAGAGACACAACAATTTACGTGGTTCACCCAACGCGGGCTACTCCACGGATAAAATTTTCACTAAATTATATCACCTCAAATTCTGGGAAACATGTCCCGATTACAAAGTTTATGGGCACCAACCCAAAGGAGATACCTTCCCCTAGCTCTGCTCAATATGGTGATCCTCTAGAAGACCTCTGCCTCTGTAGCCCTTAGCAAGTGGAACTCTATCCATAGAAGACACTTGTCTTCCCTGCTCTGGCTGGAGACCTCTGTCCTCAACTTTTTCACCTCCAAAGCTGGTCCTCTTATCTGCACCAAACACAGTCCTTCGGTCTGGCACTTATGTCCTCAAAATTTGCACCTCTATGCAAACACAACAACACTATTTTTGCACACTCTGCTCCTCGACGATCGAACTTCTCCCCGCACTCTACTTCTATGAAAGTCGCACTTCGAACGCACACTTCGATCGATTCGACTCGACTCGCTCTCTTGTGCACAGTAGAATTCACTTGCACAAATTTGACACACACATTCGATGATCAAACTCTCCGAACAGCCCTCCTTTTATACTGACAATCTCAAGATTAGATTCTTGATCTTAGTCGGTTGTATATCCCTAAAACAACGTCGACTGCACAACCCTACACTTCGTCGGCTCAAGGTTAACTCTGTCGGCTTCAACCGCCTCTGTTGTTCTGTAGCTTTTCTCGTGAAACTACAACATGTCGTGATATCGTGACACTTTTATAGCCGTACACCTTCTATAGCCTGTTGTCACGAAATCGTGACACCTTGGCCTTTGTCGACTTCCTTTGTGCTTCTGTCACGAAATCGTGACACCTTTGCCTCTTGCTGACGTCATCTCACTTCTGTCGTGAAATCGTGACACTTTAGTCTTCATGGCCTTCCTCTCAGCTTTTGTCATGAAATCGTGACACTTATGATTTTTTCTGACGTCATCTTCACTCTGTCATGAAATCGTGACGCTTTAGTCTACAAAGCCTTCTTCTCTACTTTTGTCATGAAATCGTGACACATCTACTTCTGCTGACGTCATCTGCAACTCTGTCATGAAATCGTGACGCTTTCGCTGCCTTAAGCTCTTTTCTGCCATATGCCCATGAAACTGGAACATGTCACGAAATCGCGACGCTTTCGCCTTCGAGCTCTTCCTTCTTCAATTCGTCGTGAAATCGCGACGCTTCTTCTGTTTAAGACTTGCTAACTATTTCTGTCATGAAATCGTGACACCTTCTCCAACTGCAAGCTGCCATCTCAACCTGTCATGAAATCGTGACACTTTCTGCATCCGTACAACTTCTTTGTAGCCTATCGCGAAATCGCGATGCTTTCAGCTTTCGAAAGCTTTCCTTGCAACCTGTCGCAAAATCGTGACGCTTCTCCTTTCAGACTCTTCCCTTTTGTTGCATGTCACGAAATCGTGACAGTTCTCACTTCGAGCTTTTCAGTATGCCACGAAATCGTGACAGTCCTCAACTTGACCTCTGCAACATGTCACGAAATCGTGACATTTTACATGTAACTTTCTCTCTCTTTGAACTTGTCGCGAAATCGTGACAGTTCTTTTTGCGGACTCTCTCTTCAGCATCATGTCGCGAAATCGTGACACTTTTTCGTCCGTACAACTTACTTTGCAGAATGTCGCAAAATCGTGACACTTTTCCTTCTCTGCCTTCCTGCACTTTTCGAGTCACGAAAATGCGACATGTCACGAAATCGCGACACATTCCATCTTGCTCTCCTTCTCTGCCAACATGTCACGAAATCATGACAGTTTTTCCTGCTTCGTCTCTGCCTTCCAACATGTCACGAAATCGTGACACTTTTGCCCGAACTTTCTCTCTCCTCAAACATGTCATGAAATCGTGACAGTTTTTCCAGCACTTTCTCTCTCCTAAAACATGTCGCGAAATCGCGACAGTTTTTCCAACCGCCTGCATACTTTTTCTTACTTGTCTTTTTCTTGATCTTTTGCAACTGGGCTACTCTGATCTACTTGGAAACTCACTGTCCAAACTGAGACCTTCATCAAAACACATTCTTTGACATCAAACCAAAATGCTTCAAGACCTTCTTGACATCAATGACAACATCTACACTTAGAGCAAAGGCAATGTACCCAAGGTACCCAAAATTGCCAACATCGTTTGAGGTGATTCAAATTTTGGATGAAATATATCGAGCTCACATTTCCAATGATACCAAATTTTTATGGTTTTAGGCATGATTTACCTTCAAAAAATAGCAATTTCTATTTGCATCTAGCAAACTCATTAATGCTATAACTCTTGATCCGAAGTGAATTTTCAAGTTTTCTTAACAGATTTAGAGATCCATTTGGCTTTTTTGGACACCTAAAAAGTTTTTCTCAATTCCGATCACTTTCATTTTCATCTTATATTTACACCACATGAAACTGGTAAACTTTCGAGTAATTTAAACTCATTTTTTAGTATTTGAAAATCACTTCCGAGCATTGAGATTCCTTCACAAACATTTAAAATTCCAAATGCAAAAGGGTGGAGTCATTAGAATCCATGTGCAATTTTTGAAAAATATATAAAGTGTTGGAAGAAAAGGACAGAGAAATGAAATACCACTACACTCTAAGATAAGCCTAAAGTTTCACCCACTTTATGCAAGAGAAGGCTTGGATGGAGAAATGAAGCATCATCAAAAAAGTTGAAGTCCCAAAGTTTCACCCATCGTGAAGAAAATGGAAAAAATTACTTAAGTACTCTTGGGTGGAGGTTTTAGACATTGGCAAAAAATGGTGGAGCCCTAAAATACCACCCATGTACTTGGGTGGATTAGAGCATTGGTGTGAAAAAATGAGGTCCCAAAGTTCCACCCAAATTACAAAGGAGGAAAGCTAGAGCGGGATTTTTGAACATCGGTCAAAAAAGTTGAAGCCCTAAAGTGTCACCCAAATTTATTCAAAGAATATAAAATTTGCTAAGTATTGAAACTTTGGTAGAGGTATTTAGAAATTGACTACATCCCGATGAAAGTAAAATACCACCCATGTTTTGGGTGGATATTTTAGACATTTGGTGAAGAAGTGAACAACCCCAAAGTGTTGCCCATGCACTTAGGTTGTGAATTAGAGCATTATTGAGAAAAACAAGGTCTCAAAGTGTCGCCCATCAATTTCCAACCATGCAAATTAAAAAAGATAGTGCCACCCATACACTTGGGCTGAGAAATAGAGTTATCAAAAAAATTAAAGCATCCCGAAAGTGCCACCCATGCTCATTGAAAGTAAAATGGGTTAATATTGGAAAAAGAGAGGAGCCCAAAGCTCCGCCTAGGAAGTACAACCATGTAGATTGGAAGAAAGCTCCGCCCATGGAAATAAAACTTGGAAAATGAGAAAATAAACCCCCGATAAATGAAAATAATTTTGGCAAATTAAAATGGAGCATTGGTAGGTCCGAGGTGTAGACCAATTGGTTCATCCAAACCCCATAAGGGGGCGAAGGTCCAAGGTTCAAATCTTGGGCCTCGTCGGACTGAACGCTTGTCCCTTTCTTGGTGCTTTCAGTGGCGTAAAAGGTTTAAAATGATTGTGGCATGGTGGTTATAGGGACGGACTGCACGAAGATCTGTGTGGCGGCTTCTGGGGCGGACAACGCAAAATACTATGGCGGCCATAAAAATCTGGACAGCCTGCCCGGATTCGTGGTGGCTACCGATTCCACCATGTAAATTCAAAAAAAAAAATGGAGCATTGGCATTAGAAAATCATTCTTTGACAATAAGAAAGTGAAATCAGGTAGTGGAAATGATTTTATCTTGGGAAAGCATGATCTTGAGCCTCGAAATATTTTTGCCCGAAACCTTGGAAAAATAATTAAAAAATAAAAAATTAAAGTTTAAACCTTAGGAAAATTAAATTAATTTTTTTTCTAATGTTCTAACCCTATTCCTTCTTAAATTTTTGTAGGAATTTGTAGGTGGATGCATTTAATGGTAAAATTAATGGCAGAAGTGATGATGTGCAGATAATTTTAATGCGAACCAAGCAAAAGGGATTGTGCGAGGATAGAAGGTGCGGGAAGTCAACGATCCGTTTAGATTTTGCAGAGGAAGAATTAAAGAGATACACTTGCTACTAGCCAGAAAGTGAAGATACACTTGCACGCAATATCCGTTTGATGAAGATAAAATTATATTGTGCCTCCACCATTTATGGCAAGATACCCAGGCAAATTTTTGGAGTGGTTGGAGTTGGTAAAAACTCTATTAAAAAATGCCATTATAATGTAACGCCCCGACAGTGGGTTATATATATATTTAATTCCTTGGGAGCTTGATATTTTTGAAAATATCAGGGCATATCCTAAGTCTATAAACACTCTCATCAAATGTAATCTCAGGATGCAAAAACTTAGAAATAAATACATTTTAGAAATTTTCAACAAATCTTGTTTTACTGCTTGATTTTATACCTGAGGTTGGTGTGACATTGTCTTCTGAAACAACGTGGCCAGGAGCCTAATATTTTTCAGATTGTGATAAGTGTATTTTCTTCTATTTTTGTCTCATTAAGGATCAATTTAGTTTGATTGCAAGTCTATGATTGTTGAGATTATGTTAGGTTGTTGAGATTTATCCTATTTTCTATAAGCTTGAGGGAATTAAAGGCTCAAGGTTCAGGTCTATGTTCTAATTGCTCTGTTTCCATTGTGCGAGCTAGACTACTAGTGAGAAACACCAATTGTCATTGACCTCCCTTATGTTTGCTATTTTATTTCTATCCTTGTGTTGTTATGTCCCATGTTCAAGGGTGAAAGTGTTCTTAGGAAGCTGGATACTTTCTTCATTTGATGTTATACTATTGTGAAGCTGAAAAATTTGATTGATTTTGGTAGTTGTAATTTACAATCAGATTAGACCTCCTCTCTTTTTTTCCCTACTCTACTCTCTCTATTTTTATTTTTGAAATATTTCATTTTTATATTTCTTAAAATTATTTATTATTTTAATCTGCTAAAATTTGAAGAGTTAGATCCATTTATAAATGTAAACCTAATTTATGAATCAAACAACAACAACGAACAAAGGTTGAACCCCCTTGCAGGTAAAACATGTGGTCACTAAAACTATTCTAGAAGTGGAAAAGACCGAGGACGTTTGACCCAACCCTATAACTCACACATTCAATAACCAACAAGATCCTAAAGTGAGAGAGAATTTATTACCATTTATGTGTTACTGGTGTTTCTTGTTTACTCTTCTCAGAGTGTGCATGAAAGGCCAATCAACACTATTTTTACACTAGAAGGAGGGTCAAAATTTCATTCATGGTGTTTTAATTAAGTTGTGAAATATAATCATATGTTGGGTTTTGTCTTCTATGGTTTGTAAAATTTTATCCTTAATTGGTGGCTTTTCCCTCCTCATTAGCTTTCAAATATTGTTTGTTTATGTATTGCCTAAATAGCAAAACACAAATCAACACTATTTTGGTGGTAGAAGGAGGGACTTGAACTTGATATTGGTGTTTTTTAAGATAATTAGTTAGGTTGGATTCTTCCTTCAGAGTGACCAGGTCCTACCCAAGAGCTGGAGAGATCCTTGTGTCTAAGTTGGAAACCCCAAGTAGAAGTAATCTCAAGAAGTCCAAATCTCTATCCAGCATAGTTTTAACTCCGTTAGTGCTTTCTCCAACTGTGACTTAGAATCCTACCATTATTTAGATAGTCATGGCCAATTGGTTGGGCTCCACGACTTTGAAGATCCTTGATGTAGCTCACGATTTATCTAGAAACCCTATGAAATATCTTCCCACCTATAGGCATGATGGAATCAAAATAGCAAAAGAACATTTGGTAGCTTTCAAAAATGCTCAAAAACTATTAAATGTGCAGTATGAGGATGTGGCCTGTAGATTATTCTCTTTCACTATCCAGGAGGGAGCATATGATTAGTTTTTGAATCTTACAAATGATTCTATCACCAGATGGGATGATTTAGATAAATTTTTTATGTCCCATTTCGGTCAAGTGACTGATCCCAACATATTGTATCAGCAATTTTCCAACATTAAGAGAGAGTCCAATGATATTGTCAGGTCTTTCAATGTGAGGTTCCATAAGGCTTATGGCATAATTACTGATCATTACATCCCTAGTGAAAATTGGGCTTTAGAAATATGCAAAAATTCTTTGGATCTAGTGACCTCTATTTTCTTGAAGAGAGATACCAATATCACAAACTTGATAGAACTCTTGAAAGATAGTTGGGACCTCAACCTTTGAACAATCCTTCAGTACCCTTTGTTACACAGAACACACGTATTCTGAATCTCATTCCACATCAGATGCTAATGCCATTGTGTCAAGCTCCACCTAAGGAAGCTCCATTCCATTTGACACACAATAAGCATGTGCAGATGATGGAGAAAGAATTAGATAAAACTACAGATGAGAATATTTCAAAGATGGTCCAAAAATTGACAAACAACTTCTTGAGTTTCAAGAGGAAAGTGTCTATGAGAGAAAATTCAAATTGGTTTCCATACCAAAAAAATAGATTCTCCAAACTTTCATATGAGTCCAATAAGAATTACAACAAAGGAAAGGGGCCTTAAGTGAATATTTATGACTTGGTTTTACCTAATTGGTGCAGGATTCATGGAACATCCCAACATGGAGAACTAGATTATCTAGAGTTTTACAATGCTTTTGAAGCTCTGTTCGATGAGTTGAGTTTTCCTAAAAATCATAGAAATGCTAATGGTGTTGATTCATCCAAATGTAGTGCTGCTATGGTTAAGGATTCATTCACTTTTCTATATGAGTCAAAAAATGTTGTAGAAATACCCATTGATGAAGTGCAAGCTTTCCAATAGTTCAGAAGAGATAATTACAATATTAGGAATAAAAATCTAGAGGCTAGCACTACATCTACACCTTCCAAAAACTCTCTCAATATTCCTCCTGATCCTTCTCCAAATAATAATCCACCTCCATCCAAATGGGGAGATCCAAAAGTGTATGATGGATTTGTTGCTTTACTTAATAAAGGATATAACATAGTGGAGGATATGAAGAAAATCAAGGCTAATATGACCCTCCACGAGCTTGCTCAAATTACTAAATAGAGGGATAAATTGATTAAGACTTACTCTTGACCCTCCTTCAAACCTCCATTAAAGGGGAAGCAATAACAAATGCCAATATGACCATCTACAAGGAAAAGACTAAAGTTCCACCTTTCCTATTGATAGTATACATATTTTGGAAAAATATGCATAACTATCTAGTGGATTCTAGTGCTTCAGATAATGTCATACCTCTAACCATTTTTCAATAATTGGAATTAAATCCTATAAATTATGAGAGGAGAATAATTCAGTTGGATAAAATAGAGGTCAAGATGATTGGTAAACTGCAAGGTATATACACCCAGTTAGCATATGAGCTGAGAGCACAACATAAAATTGATATTCAAGTGGTAGATATTCCAATGGGGTACGAAATGCTTTTGAGCAGAGATTGATCAAAATCCTTGAATGAATATTTTACCACATATTTTTCACACATGTGGTTGCCTTGGAAAGGTGTATCAAATAAATTGAGGATTGACAGGGAGCCTCGGTATAAACTCATGATAATTGAATACAATGTCAAGAATGAGATTGAAAATTTTACTAATGCAAATATGGGGGTTTATAATTTGACAACTATACAAAAGGTGAAACTAGTTAAAGGCTCGAATGATCACAGTAATGAAATTTGGAAATTCAATGTTGATGGGACTAAATCCAAACAAGATTTTGGTATGGGGGTTGTTCTCAAAGGGCCTCACAATTAGACACATTTCATGCCTTACAACCTATAATTTCCTTGCACAAATAATTTCACTGACTACGAGGCACTAATACTGGGATTGAAATTTGCTTTAGATAAAAATATGAAAAATATCCAAGTTTTTACAAACTCAGATTTTGTTGCTAATCAAGTTAGAGGTAAGTTTCAATGCAAGTCCTCTTACCTAAAAAGATACAAACATCGAGCTTGGGATCTCATGGAAGATTTTTTTTAATTTTATGTGTGGAAAACATCCCAGAAGAGATGCCACTTTCGGGTAAGACCCAAGGATGCAGGTGTATCCATTCAGTCAAAAATACCCAAGACTCAAACCTATCCTATCACCTTTGACATACTCAAGGAACAAACAAACACACAAAAACAATTAAAAAAAAAAAACAATAAAAATAATAAAATAAAATAAAAAACATGCTCCTTGAGTGTGTCAAAAATAAAAGCACAACCAAACACACACACACAATAAGATAAAAATAAAGCACAACACGAACCACATAGAAAAAAAACAAGAACATAAAATACAAACATGACAAAAACAACAAAACACTACAAAACAACAAAAAATAACATAAAAAATAAACACAACCAAAACCTAAAAAATAAAATAAAATAAAAAACAACCAACAACACACAATAAACAAAAACAGAAAACATAGAAAACACTCACACATAAAAACATGAATTAACTCAAACAAACAGAAACACAAGAACAAGAATGATAAAAACACAAGAACAATAACAAAAAACATAAGAGAACACAAAACAACAAAAAAACAAGAACAACAAAAAAAACATAAAGAACACAAAAACAAAACAAAACAAAAGAACACACACACCTTAAAAAACTAAACAAAGAGTCCCTGGCTCATCCCAGGTCTCGCTTTGGGAATGCTTTATAGCAGATGATCTCCCTCGGGGGAGATCCTTCTCCACTTTCTGCTCCTTTCCTAGTAGTTTTAGGGTTTCCCTTCCTGAGCCCGTGGTTTGGTGCATCCCAAGGGTCTCCTAGGGTTTCCTGCATGTTTTCGGGATCCCTTCCTTGTTCTCCCTCAAGATTTCCCCTAGGGTTTTTTGTAGGGTTTTTTCATGGATCTGGTTCCCAGGGCTTCCTCGGTCGATGGTGGTGGCAGGTTGGGAGTTCAACTGCTTCTTGGTGCATCCTGTGAGGTCCTATCTACTTTGAGGTTGGTATGGGAGGGCCAGTTTCATCTTTTTCTAGTGAATCCTCTCTAGGATGCCTGTGGTTGCTGTTGGGCCCCTCCTGTTAGGTAGGGCCCTTTTTGGTTTCCTGTTCAGAGGCTTCTTCTTGCTAGATCTGTGATTTGGTGGACACCCAGGGCATTGGTTGGCCTTCGGGGTGGGCCTCTTCCTCTACCTGGGCTATTCCCAGTCCCAGTCCCAGTTCCATGAAGCTATCCATGAGCATGGATGGGGGATCTTGGTCCTTTCTTTTGGGGTTACTAGGGTTTTTGTTGCATGTATGGATCTTGGGGGGACCCATGATCAGTGCATGCAGACCCCGGTTCCCCCATGTTAGGCTTATAAGGATCCCATATTTGTGTATGTTGCTACTTCCCACCTAGGATCCTCAGGTTATTCATTCAACTCTTGTTCAAGGGCTCCTAGTCCTAGTTCCCTAGATCTGTTCGTGAGCAAGGATGGTGGTTCCTGGTCCTTTCTTCTGGAGTGGTGGGGGCTTCCTTCTGTATTCTCTAGTCTAGGGGGAAGATTAGTGTATTTTCAGCTGTGGCCCCTCCCTCCTTCAATTTTGGATTTTGGGATCCTATATTTTCATCTATTGCTGTTTTCCCTGGATCCTTTTGGCTTCCTCGTATTTTTCCTTGCTATGCACAGGGATATCTTGGCCTGTAGATATACCCAGTAGTGTTGTTCCCATTTTCAGGCTCATGTGAAGGCTTCCCTTTTTTTTTCTTTGTGGACCCTGAAGCCATTTCCCAGGCTGTCTTGCTGCTGATCCTTGGCCTATATCCTAGTGCTGCTTGTTGCTTTGCTCGCGTAGCTACTTGCTACCATGCTACACCTTGGGTTGCATCATGAGCCATCCCTGGGTGAGGATCCTCTCAAGCTTTCTTATAATTTCTTGCTTTCAAATTTTGGGCAAGATTTCTGGTTGTAGGCTATTTTTTGCCTTTCCACTCTCCCTACGCAAGTTTGGGCAGGTTCATTGTATCCACCCTTGGGAGGATTCCAAACTACTGTATCCACCCCAGGGTGGATCCCAGATTATTGTATCCACCCCTGGGTGGATCCCAGACTGTTGTATCCATCCTTGGGAGGATCCCAGACTTTTGTATCCACCCTTGAGTAGATCCCATACTATTGTATCCATCCTTGTATGGATCCCAAACTACTATTTCCACCCTTGGGAGGATCCCAGACTTTAGTAATGGGAGGATGATATTTTCATGAAGTGGGCCTCACTAGTTGGTACTAGAATCTGGTCTTTAAGCTGGTTCAAGGGTTGATCCTGGACCTTTCTCTTACAATTTGTGTTTATTTTCATGTACTAAGGCATTTATTTAAATCTCGGTGCTACGACCATTTTTGTTATAAGGTTTTGGGATCCTCTCAAAAAACCCAATTTGTATTTAAAATTCTAGTTACTTATAAAAAAAAAACTAAACCAAAAAAGAAAAAAGAAAAAAAATTGGACATTACAATGACCTATCTAGACCAGAAGAATTTTAGGGCAATAATCAACACAGGAAACAAAATAAATAATATAATGATCTATGGAAATAAAATAACATGATCGAACCAAAGAGAAGAAAAAAAAAAAACAAGAAGAAACTAGGTACCTTCAGAACTGGAGCCATCCAAAGAAATGATAGAAAGAAGAGCTTCCCTAATTTGTGAAGCCCACCATCTAGGAGGGTGGTCATAACAAGTAAGATCACCTTTGTACAAAGCCCAATTAGCTAAAGTATCAACACTATTTTTTTGATATCTGACCACATGATTGTAATCAACTTTCAAAAATCCCATTTGGATTAATTGAATCTTCTCAATAATTCTTTTTATTCTCTAATCAACCTTATGATTCGTAGGAGTCTTCAAAATCTTAATCATGAGTTGATATTCAGACTCAACTAACACCTTTTCCCATACAAACTTAGTAGCCTCTTGAAGGCCTCTAAGGATACCATACCCCTCAGCAAGGTTATTGGAAAGTGTTGGCAATTTTGGGTACTTTGGGTACATTGCTTTTGCTCAAATGTATAAGTTGTCATTGATGTCAAAAGGCATTTTTGTGTTGATATCAAAAGAGTGTGATGTCAAGAATATCTTGAGAAGCTTCATTATGTTAAAGGGTTTTGATTAAAACCATGGTGTCAAGGCTAAAGGTTTTTCTTAAAACCATTTGGACTCATTAAGGGTTTTTATTAAAACCAAGCTTAACTTAATGCAAAGGTCCATGTTTATTATTAATAATTAAATTAACTCAAACCTTTGTCAAAGGTCCAAGTTTAATTTATTATTAATAAAATAATAATAATTATTATTAAAGGGTCTTTCAACCCTTAAGCGATGGAAGAAACAAGAATTCTTTCACCGATATGTTGCCATCGTTGGAGGAGCGCCGACGTCAAACAATTAAGGAAAAATGGTTATATAAGTTGGCATGATTTTCAAAAGTGAGCACCTCCGATTAATGTTGATATCTATGATTTGTGGCTACTCTGTTTTAGTTCGATTTGCGCTTGGCATCTACGATTTGCATTTGCTCTGTTTCGTTCAATTTGTGCTTGGCGTCTGCGATTTGCATTTGCTCTGTTTCATTCGATTTGTGCTTGGCGTCTACGATTTGCATTTGCTCTATTTCATTTGATTTGCACTTGGCATCTATGATTTGCATTTGCTTTGTTTCGTTTGATTTGTGCTTGGCATCTGTGATTTGCATTTGTTCTATTTCCTTCGAACAATGCTTGGTGTCTTCGAGTTGAGCTTGCTTTGTGTTTTTGAATCTTCGATTGACGTCTTTGAAATCGTGCTTATTCTGTGTCTTGGAGACTGTGCTCGGCAAACTCAGATTTGAGCTTGGGCTACATCCTTACCTTTTTTCTTGACGACAGTGGATTGTTTGCATGTGGTTTTGTGGAAGACGTTTACGTTTTCTAGATTCTTGGCGTCAAAGGAAGATAAAAGAGAGGGCAGCGGTGTATTACTTTGTTGGGAACTTGTGACCCAACGACGGTGTCGTTTAAGCGTAAGCGCTAGAAGGCAGAGGTGCCGCGTTCGATTCTCTTCATTGGATTTTATTTTGGTCGCGGTGTGCAAAGGATGGTGGCTGTGAATGCGCGGGAGGTATAAGGTTAAGGTATCATATTTGTTTTTGACATTGTTTTATTGATGTTTAATGTTTATGTGGAGTAATAAGGTGTAAAGAGGTTTTACTTTGTATGTTTTTGTACTTTGGTGGTTTTTACTAAGTTGGAGAAATAAGGTGTTATATTTGGATCTTTATTATTGTGTAGAATTGTATAGTTGCTAACTCTAATTGGTGGCAAATTGAGAGTTAGTGTTGTGACAGATTTTGAGTTCTCCTTCTTCATCAAAGTAAAGGTATAGGCAACTTCTTCCATGTATGTTGTTTATGGTATATTTTCTGAAATTGAGTTTGGAGTGAAAAGGTTTTCTACTAAGTATTTTTGGTGTAAATATTATTTTCTGGATATTGAAGATTGGTTATGCATTAAAGTCATTGATGAATTTTTGGGTGAATGCATAGTTCTGGTTGAGTAAGAGGAAGCATTTTTGCACTAGGGTTTATGTTAGTAAATCTTGCTACTTGCATTGAGATGATGAAACCCTAGTTGTTGGTAAAAAGAATATAAGTATCATTGTTATATGAGATATTGCATGTTTGGCAATTGTTGGGTTGTGTTTCATATTCTTGAGAAAAGCATACTACATCTATCTTATTCTTTTGAGATTTGAGATTGAGATTGGGAGTTAAGTATAGAACATATTAGGTCTCTAACAATTCTCTTTATGCTTCTATGAGATTTGAGATTGAGATTGGGAGTTAAGTATAGAACATATTGAGTCTCTAACAATTCTCTTTATGCTTCTATGAGGTTTATGAATCACATTGGGTCTCTAACAATTCTCTTTGTGGATTCATGCTAAGCAAGTTTTTCTTGGTGAGCTTGCTGAGGTTTTGGACAGGTTCCAGTGGGGACTTGTGAGCAGGTTTTGGACAGGTTCCAGTGGGGACTTGTGAGCAGGTTGTGGACAGGTTCCAGTGGGGACTTGTGAGTAGGTTTTGGACAGGTTCCAGTGGGGACTTGTGAGCAGATTTGGACAGGTCCTAGCAGAGGACTTGTGAGCTGAGTTTTGAGAGTTCTATCAGATAACTTGAGGACAAAGGTGCATTGGTTCTTTGAGAAGATCCTGAGGACAGATTTGGCAATTCTTTGTGAAGGCTTGTGTGCAGAGGATTGATTTTTTCAAAGAGTTGGATAGATCTAACAGACAGAGGAAGACTTGTACTAGACAGACTGACTATGTTTGGTACAGGTAGCTGAGCTGTTGTGGACGTGATCATAGAAGGCAGAGGTCTCTTAGGCTAAGCATTGAGGACAGGAGGTCTTCGGTGGAAAGGAGTTCCACGTGGCTGGAAAGAGGTAGATGCAGTTGATCTTCTGAGGGATCATTTCCAGAGCAGAGGGGAAGGTATCTCCTTTGAGCAGAGGCTCATAAATTTAGATTGGGGGAAGGTGTCTCCTTTGGGCCGAGGCTCATAAACATTGTAATTGGGAAGGTTTCCCAAAGAACTTTGAGATAAATTTTAGAGAAAAGTTTTGTGGACGTAGCCTAGGCATTCTGGGTGAACCACGTTAAAATTGGTGTCACTTTGTGGATGATATTGTGCATTGTTTTGATATTGCTTTGGGTATATTGCTTTATTGTTTTGAAGTATAATGGAAAAAGTAAAAAGAGGTCTTATATTGTTCACCCCCCCATCTCAGTATAAGCTTTTGTTCTTCAGAAATAATACCCAAATTCTTAGCAAAAGTAAAAACCAAGGAGCCATCTGAAAGTTTACCAATTCCTCCTGCACTGGCTTTTACAGGGTTCCATCTAGAGGCTACATCAGTATTGAATTTTCCAAAATACTTAGGATGAGGTTACCAATTTCTTATCATATCCATCTTACAAATACTTACTTTCCATTTAAGTTGGTTGCCCTTAATAATTTTTAATCTTCAATATTTGCATCACTTGATCCCATCTTTGGTGGGAGTTTTGGGGACGATTAAGAAGTTGATGGACTGATTCAACTAAGTTGGCTATGGTATTTGCAAAATATAATGATTATCCTTCATATCTTGATTAAAAATTTGGATATTCATTTCATTCTAGATATTCCAAAGAAGAATGGTAGAACCCATCCAAACTAACTGCATAATAAAATTATCAACACCCTCTTATTTAGGCCAATCCCTCCAAAGTTGTTCAAAAGTAAAAAAATTGGACCATTGTAAGCCAAGTAAAGTGGAAATTCTCCTCCATATCTCAGAGGCTAAAGTACACTCAATAAAAATATGGCTAAGAGTTTCTACATTCTCTTCACACATTTCACATCTAAAAGGGCCATGAAAACCATGCTTCATAAGTTGCTCACCAGTAAGCACCCTACGATGCAATAAAATCCAAGTAAAGAACCTCACCTTAGGCCAGAGCATTTGAGCCCAAAACTAAGAAAATAAGTCATAATATTGATTGGTATTATTATGGCATAAGGTCAAATAACCTTGAGTAACTAAAAACTCACCCTTAGTAGTGTTGTTCCATCCAAAACAATATTTTTCATGGGACCAAGAGAGAGACCTCATATGAAGGATGCCTTGGATATCTCGTCTTTGCATTTTTGGGATTTGAATAGGCCAGTACTCAATAGGGATTCAATATCTACCAACATTTGAATTACCAGTATGGTACCGATAATAATTAGCCACCTTTATCCAATTAGCTCGGTGAAGCTCCTTCATCCAAGGCCTCCAATTGGGAAACTGGGTTATCAAAGGCTTGTGACCATCCCAAGAATCTGTCCAAAAATTTTCTTGTTGACCATTATGAATGATCCAAAATAAATTTTTCTTTAACTAGTCTTAAGAACTGCTAAAATGGGAGAACCTTTGGTGGGAAGTTGATAGCGAACAAGGTCTTCAGGACTTTTGTTCTCAGCATATTTAGCACGAAGATTATTGGTCCAAAGAGCATTGGGGTTATGCAACATCCTCCAATATAATTTAGTAGCTAAATATTTGTTGTTATTAATAGAATACCAGAATCCTAACCCCCCTTCATTCTTAGGAAGACATAAAATGTCCCATTACACCAAGGCCCATTTTATTTTCTCCTTAGTACCACTCCAAAGGAATCGATGACTGATTTGATCTAGTTCTCGAAGAACAACCTTTGGGATATTCAAAATGAAAGATACATAAATAGGAATAGCTTGAAGGACTGATTTTACCAAGGTGATTCTACCCTTAGAAGAAAGCCACCTGTTGGTCCACTTTCCAATTTTCTTCTTGACTTTGTCCAACAACCAATTCCAATATTTATTTTCAGCATTTGAATATTGATGGGAATACCTAAATAAGTTTTTGGGAGGGAGGTATTCTTACATCTTAATTTATCCAAGACCATGGATTTATTTTTGGAAGAGCAGTGAAAGAAAATAACTTTAGATTTGTCTTCATTGATCAAATACCCAGTATCCTTAGAAAAACAACTAATGATTTTCTTAATATTAGAAGCTTCATTAACTATAGCTTTACCTAAAAGAGTAGAGTCATCCAAAAATTGAATATGAGAGATAGTTCTAGCTACATGAGCAATGGTAACTCCCTCAAGGGTTTTTTTCCCTCTTTTTGGTTATAGTCCTACCCAAGAATTCAATAAGAATGATGAATAAATAAGGGGATAGCAGGTCACCTTGCCTAATACCTCTGAAAGTTGGGAATGCCTGCGAAGACTTGCCATTGATAAGAACTGAGTAGGAAACTGAAGAGATATATGCCATAATACAATACATACAATCCTTAAAGAAACCAAATTAGCTCAAAAATTTGATAAGGAAGTGCCAATACACTCTGTCATAAGCTTTGGATAAGTCTAACTGAATGAACATGGAAGAAGCTTTTTGCATATTCATCAAATGGAGCGCTTCCTGAGCAAGAACTATCTCATCTACTATTTGAAAACCTTTCACACAACCCCCTTACCTAGGGGAAATAATCTTATGTAAAATAGGCTTCAACCTTTTTGACATGATTTTAGTAATGATTTTGAGAAGAACATTACATAAAGCAATAGGTCTAAAATTTGAGATATGATCAACCTCTTGAGCTTTTGGAACAAGAGTAATATAATTTTTATTGATAATATTCAAAATTTCTTTTGTTTTCCTGGATTCTTCCACCACCTTTAATAAATAAGCATGAAGGATATCCCAGAAATCTTGGTAGAACTTAATGGGAAAACCATCAGGACCTGGGGTTTTCCATTTTTGCATTTTAAAAACTACCTGTTTAAGCTCATTGATAGTAACATGAGTAGTCAAAATAGAGTTCTCAGGAGCAGTCAAAATAGAGTTCTCCTGAGAAGTGATAAGAGAAGGGATTGCTTGAAGGACATTTTGTTGAGAAGTCGAGTCAAGAGGAGTAGCAACAAAAATATTAGAAAAGTAATCGACAACAATAGAGTTCATGCCATCCCAAGTATAGACAACATCTCTAGAATATGATTTCAAAGAATAAATAAATTTGTAAGATCTTCAAGCTAGAAGATATTTATAGAAGAAATTTGTGTTTCGATCTCCTTATTTGAGCCATTGAATTCTAGATTTTTGCTTCCATAAGAGTTCTTATATTTTTCCCATTCCTCTAACAAAGTTGTGAGTTTAATTTCATCTGCACTTCTATTCTATGTGAGGCCATCTAAACGGATTTTCTTATTCAATTTTTCAATTTGAGCAATAACTTCATGTTTTTTATGAACATCCCCAAACTCCTTCTAGTTCCAAGTCTTGATTTGGGATTTAATGTATTGCAGTATTTTGGCAAAATAGAACATCTTAGTCCCATGCCTAGGCTTACCTTCATTCCACCATTGTTGTACATGAGGTCTAAATAAATTTTCTCTGAGCCACATTAATTGAAAATGAAAAGGAGAGAAACTCACATTGGTTTTCCACATTTCCACCATGACTGGCCAATGATCCGAACCAACATTGTTAAGAGTCTTCACTTTAGGAATGTGACCATGGATTAAGAAATTTTTAGAGAGCAAAAACCTATCCAATCTCTCCATTATACAAGCCAAGCATTACCTTATATTAGACCAAGTCATAAGGCCATTATCTGGTTGGATATCCACAAGATGGAGGTTTGCAATATATTCACTCATGAGGTCAGTGCTTTTGTCCAAATTTTTATTTCCCACAATTTTATCATCCAAAGAGAGGATGGTATTGAAATATCCTCTGATCAAGATCCAATCTTCATGAAAATGAGAGATAATATGAGTTATAGCCTTCCACTATCTTCTTTTTTCTTCCAAAGCAGTTGGAGCATAAACAGTAATACAGAGCATAATTTGGTTGGAATATCTACTTTAAATAACTATAGCCAACAAACCCCAACTGCCAACCATATGGTGAATAACTACCTATTTTGGGTCCCAAAGACAAGAAATGCCACCAAAAGTCCCTTGGTAACTGAGGGAAACCACTCTTCTAGCTAGCCAAATTTTACTAGCAATTGAGTCCATATCCTCCATTGACATTTTCGTTTCTTGAAGGAAAAGAAGATGTGGATGATTTATCTGAATCATTATTCTAATTTCATTTTGTTTTGAAAGACTACCTTTGAGTCCTCTAATATTCCAAGTGATGTTATTCATTAATACCAGGGCTAAAAAATTTGGGAAGGGCATTAATCTTACCTTCCTATACAAGCTTTTCATCTTCTTTTACCATATGATATTGATTGGTCTTGCGACCTGCTTTTTGATTAGAATCCATCTTCAGTTTTTTTTCCCTGTTTCTTGACTTCAATTGAATCTGAGATGGCTTCTAACTTTGAAGAATGCTTGTACATAGCCAAAATTTTACTAGAGGGTTCAACAGAGTCTATATTGGGACCTATATTATTTGAAGTTTTGACATTTAAAAGATTGTTTTTCTTGTGTAAATTTTCTTCCTTTTTTTGTTGTTGAAAACCTTTGATTTGTTGGTTTGTCTCTAAGTTCTTCCCTTCATCTTTAAATTGTGTTTCTAATATTTCTATTTCCATTATTTCCTCTTTGTCACTTGGGATATCATTTGTGGAAAGGATTTCAGACATATTAGTAGATGAATTTAATTTATCCTTCATAACTGGTTTTTTCTAAGTGTTCTTCTTCTTAGGTATTTGGAAACCTGATGAGTTTATATATTCTTTCTTTTGATCAGGAATTTTATTTTGGAAAGCACTAGCCAAATGACCATATTCATGGCAAATTCTACAATGAAAAGGAATGTTCTCATAGTCCACTACTTGCTCTTAAGTGTCTTCCCCAAATTGTAAAGTGATATTTTTAGGTAGGGGTTTGTCAAAATCCATTAAAACACAAATTCGAGCATAAATAATATGTTCAAAATTTTGAGTACATCAGAAGTCATCATAAAAGTTCCTAAAAAGTTTCCAATGGATGAAAAACAATAGGATTCCAAAATTCAATAGGGAAGCCAAAGAGTCTAACCCACTCGGGATCTATAGAAGACATCTCTTCTTTGACTTTAAATTTAGTATGCCAGGGCTTCATGAAAAGCCCTACCCTTCCAAAAAACCAGGAACCCCCTTGAAAAGTTTTCTCTCTATCTTCATTATTAGCAAATAAAAAAAGAAAATAACCATTTGAATAAATAGATATTTGTAACTCACCTTTGGTTTTCCAGCTTTTAGCAGCCCAAAATTTGAAAGCAGATAGGCTCGGATGAAAACCCTTAAATTGATAAATTAGTTCTCTTTTTTCCAAATCTTTAATGTCAGTCTAAATGTTACCCATATCAAGCTTAACAATAGGAGTTCCATCAACTACTTTAAGACATACTGACTCTGTTTTCCTAGGATCAATATTAGGCATTCTTAGAGGTTTATGGGAAGCCCTAAGATTAATATTAACATTGGGTTGAGGCTATCCACCATGGAGGGCATCCCTAAATTTTTTTTTTGGGGCTGAGTATTCAAAATTCTTACCCTTGACAAGGGTTTTCATAGTAGAATTATTTTGTGGGTGTACCTTAGCACCGGATTCACTTGATATCTGAGCCATTTGTTGATCAACTTCTTGAAACTTATTTTGTGATCTCTTTAATCCTTGCCCTATATGCCGTAGAAAGGTATGGTTTTTACTTTTCTTTTGTGCAACAAATTGGAAGCCGTTGTCACTCAAGTTCACAACATGATCTATTGAAAGATATATTTCTAACCCATCTTGAATTCCCAACACCATATCTTGCTACAATATTGAGCATAAACCACAAAAATATTGGCTTCT
Source organism: Wollemia nobilis (assembly GCA_028583015.1). NCBI lineage: Eukaryota > Viridiplantae > Streptophyta > Pinopsida > Araucariales > Araucariaceae > Wollemia > Wollemia nobilis. The sequence goes on along the minus strand of JAQPPZ010001579.1, from coordinate 267,963 downwards.
AGGACCCAAAGGCCCTAAAAACCAACCTCTAGAACTGCTTGCACTCAACCCAGATGAAACCCTCACACAACTGCTTGCCAAAAATATTATTCACACATAGGGATGTGCTAGGATGTGTGTTGCTCAAAATGATCTAAAAATTGGTGGAGACATTCTAGGGTTTTTCAGGCATCTGTCCTCAAAATTTCAGCTCAATCCGAGTCCGGATGAGTGAGATATGGCTAAAACAAGTTCGACAGTTTGGCTAGTCCTACAAAAAATGTCCCCCTCATGGAATAATTTAATGCTTTCAATCTAATGCATATTACCAAGGAGGAAACTTCACCTATAGATGTTTTGGTTTCATCACCTGCAAATTTGAAGCCCTTGGAGGAATTAAAATGGAAAATAATTTTAGTTGCATTAATTCCTTTTTCTTATGTTCTAGATAATGTAGATATGTTTCAGGTGTTTTTTGATGACCAATATATTGTAGATTTCTTACAGAATATAAATGCATTTAAAAAAATTATAATTGATTATGGTCAAAAGGATACTATGCTTGAATATTTTGGTGATGAAGTAGGAATAATGAGGCTGAAAAACAATAGAATTCCTAGGGGGATGGTAGAACTTGAGAGGCTATTTGACAATGATCAAATTAAACACAAACCAAGTTCTAGAAATTTTGTTAACATGAGAGGGAATGAGACTAAAAAACTAAATGTAAGAACTAAAGGGGATCCCAAGTACATTCAATTGGCTAAAACTTGTGACCATGTAATCAAAAGGAATCTCACTGATTTAATGCATAAGTCCAAGGATGTTATGGCCTAGTCCTATAAATACTTGAATATTTTTTATTCGAAGGTTTACATGCATACTATACCCCTGAAAGAGTTTTGTAAACCCTTCAAGAAAAAATAGAGATATTTTAATGCCTTGTTGGAACCTCTCATTCTGAAGGAGGTAGAAAAATTGTTGAGTGCTACCATTATTTTTTCTATTAGGAATTCTACCTGGGTAGCTAATTAGTTCTAGTTAGAAATAAGAATGGGGAAATATGCCTATGCATAGATTTTATAAACCTGAATAAGGTTTCTGAGAAGGATAATTATCCTTTGCCTTCCATGGATGATGTGCTGGAGATTGTGAATGGTTCAAAGATGATGTCCTTATTGGATGAATTTTTTGGGTACAACTAGATATTAGTGGAAAGAGAGGACATAATGAAAACTACCTTCACAACCAAATGAGGGACCTTTTATTACAAGAGAATGCCATTCAGATTGATAAATGCTAGATCCACTTTCCAACGTGCAATGGATCATGCTTTCAAGGGTATCATGGGTAAGTGCATCATTGTATACATGGATGACCTAATAGTTTTTTCCAAGTCTCGGTTTGACCACATCAAGCACTTGGAGTTCGTCTTTGGAAAATGTAGGGAATTTGACATTTCTTTGAATCCGAAGAAGTGCATCATTGGTGTAACTGAAGGTAAACTCCTTGGTCAGTTAATAACCAAATATGACATTTCTATGGATCTCGAGAGGGTAGAGGCCATATCAAAGATACCCTTTCCCAACTATAAGAAAGAGTTAAAATCATTTTTTGGAAAAATTAATTTTGTTCAAAAATTTATTTTGAGCTTTGCTGAAATAGTCAAACCACTAAATGACATGTTGAAGGAGACAACTCAAATTTTTTGGTCAACAAAAACCAAAGTGGCATTTCAGGAAATTAAATTTTCTATCAAATAAGCTCTAATTATGGTGAGTCCAGAATTTAGTACATATTTTTATTTGTACTCTTTTGCTTTTGAACATACACTTGTTGCAGTTTTAACTCAGTGGAGAGAAATAGGGGAGCACCCCATTTCCTTCAAAAGTACCAATATGAAGGGTGCTAGGTTGAATTAATCTTGTCTGGATAAACAAGCCTATGCCTTGGTGAAAGTAGTTAAATAGTTTAGGTATTATATTTTGAGGAATAAGGTCCATGCCATAGTTCTCGATCCATCTATTAAATATTTGTTGAGTCCAAATGAGCTAGGTGAACTGAGGGGAAATTGGGTCATAAAATTATAATATTTTGACTTAGAAATTTGACCTGCTAAATTAACCAGAGGTCTTGGTCTATCCTAGCATATTGTTGAGATACATGTAGGGACAAAGATTAACCAACTAGACTTTAGGTTGGATGACTGGTATGGAGACATCATCCATTTATTAAAATTTGGGAATTTTCCACCCCACTTGAATAGAAATCAGAGAAGAGCATTAAAGTTGAAATCTACCCATTTTTTACTAAGAGGGTGTAAGCCGTATAGAGAAAATAATGCTAGCATATTCTTAATATGCATTGCCCAGGGTGAGGTAAATGAAGTGATGTTTAGTTTTCATGAAAATTTAGGAGTATGGCATCCTTCAGGTTCTGCTATTGCACATAAAAATATTAAGAGCAGACTACTATTTGTCTACATTGTTTAAAGATGCACATAAACATGTGAGAACTTGTCACCAATTTCAAATTTTTGTAGCCAAGCAGGCTAAATGAGCTCTACCATTGCAACCTGTTGTAATAGATAAACCTTTCACACAGTGGGAACTTGATTTTGTGGGAGTGATGAACCCAAATTTATCAGTAGGGAACAAGTATGTGTTAACAACCATCAATTACTATACACAATGGGTTGAAGCAACAACCAAAGGGGTACAATCCATGAGGTAATAGAATTTTTGGAGTCAAATATCATAACCAGGTTTAGGGTTCCTTTAAATTTGGTTATGATAATGGGCCAGCATTTCAGTCACTGGAATTTATGGAGTGGGTATATTAGAAAGGGATAGTCATAATATTTTCATCTAACTATTATCTGCAAGGAAATGGACTAGCTAAGTCCATGAATAAAAATTTGATAAATTCCATTAATAAGTCTACTGTAGATAAACCCAAAAAATGGCATACATTATTGAAGTATGCACTTTGGGCTGACAGGATAAGACACAAGGAAGCTCTTGAAACTTCACCCTTTGCTTTATTGTATGGTACTCAACCTATTCCTATTTCTTTAGAATTGCCCACATACCAGTTTGCCTTGAATTTTTTAATAATCATGCAGATGCAAAGCCCATGTAATAAACTTAATTAATTTGTAGGATGAACGACTTTAAGCCTTGGAGCATTTCAATCAACATCAAGAGACAGTCAAGCATTGGTTTTACAAAAGAGAAAAAGTAAAAGCCTTTAGACTTGCTGACCTGGTTCTCCTATGGGACAACGCCCATGAGAAGAAAGGTAAACACACCAAGTTGTAGCCTCTATGGATAGGACCATACCAAATCACAAAAAAATTGGGTAGTAATGCATTTCATCTACAGGATCTGAAAGGTAATTTTTTGAACTTGTCTGTCAATGGTCAATATCTGAAGCATTATTTCTCAACTGTTCCATCTGCTACATTGTTTGAGTAATTGAAGGGACCTTTGTACTTATGTATATATTATTGTGGAAATAAATTAAATTAGATCTTTTGTTTAGTTTGTTTTACTGAAATTAAGTCAATGTTGTTTTTATGTGTTTTTCTTTTCTTTATTCTTTTTGAGTCTCTGTCTCGGTTTTGTAGTTTAAAGAGGGGGTTGATTTTGATAAAAAAAAATTATTCTGAGAAAGGAGAGAGTGGTAATGTTTGCTATCCAAAATGATAGTAGAGAGATACTCTAAATTTTGCACCTTACCCACCATAATTATTTTAATCATAAAAGAACTATTGTGTTGTTTAGCCAAAGAACTCCCAAGGAATCCAAGAAAAGTTGGTCATGAGAGGAAAAATTTGATTCACAAAATACTTTAACTACTCCAAAGAGGCTATTGATACTTGATCTAAAATTATTAGTTGATTGGTTTTTTTGTTAGCAAAACATCAGGGCAAATGCAACTTTTTAATGTCTAGTAAGACTTCACGGCTATCTGTTTCCTGCAATAAAAAAAGAGAGTAAAAAAAGAAAAAGAAAATAGTTCTACACAAAAAAAGAGAGAGAGAGTTTTGTAATAAAAGGAGATAGCCAAGATTTCTAAAAGAGTAATTTTAGACATGTTCACCAGGGCTATGGACACCCCACGACTATGAACCAAGGTCTTGGAAAACTAGGAGTAACTCTATCCTAGCAGCGGAGCTCTACTCAAATAAACTTGTGTAATCCAAACAACCTGATTAATACTTAGTAATAATTCTAAGCCATAGTTTTCTTTGGAGGAATGATTTATATGCTGCAATCACACACCACAATTTTTTTTAAGTGATTCAACCTAGTATGTCCTTGGGAAATTTTAATGAATGGCATATAGTAGTTAAAATATTTTGAAAATCCTTGTGGTAAGATGTTGTGCATGATTTAAATTATTTTAAAATTGGATTTATGGGTTCCAAATAGTTCCACTATTTCCCCGTAGATGTCACCATTTATTGAGAAGCAACACCCCCCCACTGAAAATAAAATTGTTGAGCCTTTGAAAATAATTAAATTTCATTTTTCAAGGGGACCCTCTTGAAGTTTTCGGGTTTCTAGTCCAAGTTTTGTTTGCATCAAGTTCTTTAAATTTTACCTGCATAAAAATATCAAATTTCCTTGCATAAGAGCATTGATTTGATCCACGTTTTGTAGGTGAGTTGAAGAGGATAGGGCAATCCTCCATGGGAGGTCCTTGGTTTGAATCTTCACCCTACCAAATGCACATCGGGTACCCAAAATTTAGTTGATAATGTTGGTGCGGTTAGGGCTGGGTGTGAATCCCGGGTGATTTTGATGGTCTAGAACCCCTTGGTTGTGGTTTCTCAGACCAAGGTGGCCCCTCAAGGGGTTTTTCGCTAAATTAAAAAAAATATATTGATTTGAATTAAATTTTTCTGAATATTCATGCATCAATGGTATTATTTCTGGTTAAACATTTCATAAATTTAATTTTCAATAGTTTTCCAAAGGTCTAAATTATTAAAATCAATTTCTATGGTTTTGAAAAGATCTTCATCTTGCCCTAATGTTTACTTCAATTTTGCAATCACCATATCTTTTGGCATAGGAATCTATTTAAGGTGATTCAAATTTTGGATGAAATATCTCGAGCTTATATTTCCAATGATACCAAATTTTTTAGGGTTTTCGGAGTGATTTACCTTCCAAAAATAGCAATTTCTATTTGTAGCTAACAAACTTATTAATGCTATAACTCTTGATCCAGAGTGAATTTTCAATTTTTATTGGCATATTCGGATACCCATTTGGCTCATTTGAACACTTGAAAAGTTTTGCTCAATTACGAGCACTTTTAGTTTTCATCATATACTTACACCACGTGAAACTGACAAATTTTGAACAATTTAAACTCATTTTCTAGTATTTGAAAATTACTTCCAAGTATGAATAATCCTTCACAAACCTTTAAAATACCAAATGCAAAAGGGTGGAGTCATTATAATCTGTTTACAATTTTTGGAAAATATACAAAGTGTTGGAAGAAAAGGGTGAAAAAATGAAACACCACCACACTCCGAGAGAAGCCTAAAGTTTTACCCACTTTATGCAAGAGAAGGCTTGGGTAGAGAAATGAAGAATCATCATAAAGAGTTGAAGTCCCAAAGTTCCACCCAATAAAATGGAAAAAATTACCTAAGTACTCTTGGGCAGAGGTTTTAGACATTGGCGGTGAAAGTTGGATCCCTAAAATACTGACCATGTACTTGGGGCGGGTGAATTAGACCGTTGGTGAGAAAAACGAGGTCTCAAAGTTACACCCAAATTACATTGGAGGAAATCTAGGGAAAAATTTTTGGACATCGGTCAAAAACATTGAAGCCCTAAAGTACCATCCAACCTTGTTCGGAGAATATAAAATATGGATTAGGTTTTTTGGACTTCTTTATCAACTCATAAATAAAAATATTTTAAAGAATATTGGTAATACTCTAGGTGAATTCATACAAGAGGGAAAAACTACTAAGGAGATAAGACATGTTGTGTATGCTCAAATATATGTTTCCATGGATATTTTAAAACCTTTACCATAGTCGATTAGGATTAAATTTGAATTGAGAGAATATGATCAAGTGGATTATAAAAATATTGCATTACAATGTCACAAATATCTGAAACTGGGCACATGGCAAGAGACTACAAAGTGAAAATTATGGAGTCAGAGATGGAATTTTTTGGGCATGAGAATACTTTCAATTTGAATCAATGAGATCATATCATAGGAGAAGATAGGTCAAATCACGGATTTTCCACTCCTAAGAAAGCAACTAGAAAAATCCCATTACATTGTTAGATGGCAAAGGCCATTATAGTTCACTCGAATCAACCATTAGAAGAAAAAAATTATGAGTGATGAAGAAGTACAATGCACAAGTTCAAAAATAGGAGATAAATATGCAAAGGAAGAGGGGAAGGTAAATTTTAAAGCAAAGGAATATGGGGAGGCACATTTTAAAGAAAATGAGGTGAAGGAGGTCAAGCTTAATCAAGATAAATCACCTTTATTCCCCTTAAGTAGAATAAAATCTTCTGCTTACAATAAAAATGAAATTAGTACAAAGTGTATTCCTTGCACTAGGGTTTCAAGAGAAGTACAATAAAGAAAATATTATGGACGATAACCAATGAAATTGAGGGTTTCCATGCCAATATAGGAAAGTAATAACTATGGAGGATCATCTATGTAGTTTAGAGTTTTTAGGGCAACAAAAAGAAGAAAATGCTAATGAGGCTATTCCTTACACTTTCAAATCTTTAGGGCAGCATAAATATTTAGAAGATAAGTCTTATTATGAACATTATGAAAAATAGAAGAGATTGATGAAGATGAGAGTGCTGGAAAAAATAGAAGAAGGAGAGGAAGGCCATCAAAGCAGGAAAAAAATAAAAAAGAAACTCAAAAGGATATTGATCTAGGAATCCAATTAAAAATATCATAGGTGTTAACAAGAAGAGGGATTAAGCCCACTAATAAAAAGAAAAAACATTGATGAGTAAAATGATATCATGGAATATTAGGGGTATGAATAAAACCCCTAAAAAAGAGTTATTAAGGAATTAATAGGTTGTTATAGTCTTAAGTTTATTTTAATACAAGAAATAAAATTAAGTAGTGAGAAAAGCAAATATGGTTTTAAAAATATTTGGAAGATGGGTGATTGCTTAGTAGTTTGTTCTACATGAGCTTCAGGTGGTATTGCAATAGTATGAGACAAATGCAAATGGGATGGACAATTATTAGAAGCAAAAAGTATTTGGATTGCTGAATTATTTTGTAACAAAGAGGAAAACATCAAAGTTGGGGTTATAAATGTAGATGCTCCAACTATAGTTACTCCTCATGAAAGATGTTGGAAGGACCTTAGCATATTTTTATCAAATACAATGGCGATTCATTGTGATCTATGGATTTTTGGGGGTGATTTTAATATTGTTCTATCTCCTTTGGAAAATAAGGGTGGTATTCTAGAATGGTCTAAATCAATGCAATATTTTGCTCTATTTGTCAATTTAAATGACCTTTGGGATGTTAGCCCCTCAAGATTTAAATATATATGGGACAATAGACGTAAAAAAAAATCATATAGCAGAAAGACTAGATAGATTCTTGTTATCCAATAAATGGTTGTAAACAGAGTATACAATCTCTTCATATATTTTATTGCAAGCAGGATCAAATCACAAACCCATTCTTTTGACTTGTGAGTTACCTAATAATAGTCATCCAAAGCCATTTTGCTTCCAGTCTATGTGGCTCCAAGACCCTAATTTTTTCTAGATGGTTATGTTAAAAATTTGAAGGACATGTATGTACATGTTTGTTCAAAATTTGAAATTTTAAAGGAGAAAATGAAGATTTGGAATGACAAATATTTTTGTAACATTTCTAAAGAAAAGAAATAAATTGAATCCAAGCTCAAAAATTTACAAGAGATATTAGAAATTAATGGGTTGTACTAGTATTCTTATGTGAAAAAACAACTTTTTTATTATCATAATACATTGAAAAAGAGGAATCATATTGGTTCAAAAAATATAGAGATAAATGGCTCAAGGAAGGAGATAGAAATGCAAAAAAAATTATGCTACAACAAAAACAAAATTTTCTTTTTGTCATATCAAAAATATTTTTACTCCATATGGAAAAAATCTTGAGGATGAAGAAGATATAAGAAAGGAAGTAATTAATTATTTCAAAAGTATTTTGTTAGATTCTAGGGAATATAAGAAGGAATAAGAAAAATTTTGCAAAATATTCCATCAATTATCACTCAAGGACAAAATAAAAGCTTTATGAAGAAGATATCTATGAAGGAGCTCCATGAAGCTATTTTCTCTTTCAATCCTAACAAGGCACTAGCCTTGATGGATTTCTTACAATTTTTTTTCAAAATTTTTAGGATTTATTAAAGAGTGATATGCTAGTCACGGTTGAGGAGGCCCAAAAAAATGAAGGCTATAATAAGTGAGATCAATGCTACTTTAATTACCTTGGTTCTCAAGAAAGGTAACACAAAATATTTTGATAATTTCTTCCAATAAGCCTTCGTAATATGATTTATAAAATAATTTCAAAAATGATGACAAACAAGTTGAAGGGCATTTTAGGGTGTCTTATCTTAGAGGAACAAGGTGGATTTGTTCATGGTAAACAAATTCTTGATGGTATAATTATTGCATAAGAGGACATACATTCTCTTAATTCCATGAAAAAACTATGTATGCTTTTGAAATTAGATATGAACAAAGCATATGATAGGGTGTCTTGGAATTTTTTACATGCTATTGGCTTTGACTATAGTTGGTGTGAGTGGATTAATTGTTATAGCACTATAAAATTTTCTATTTTGATTAATGGTTCTCCTCTTGGTTACTTCAAGTTATCTTGTGGACTTTGTCAAGGTGATCCACTTTCTCCTTATCTACTCATTATTTTTGTGAAAGCATTAGGGAGAGCCTTTTCAAAGGAAAAATTGGAAGGAAAAAATCAAGGGTATTCAATTTGCAAAAAATGGGCCCTCCAAATCTCATCTCCAATTTGCAAAAAATGGGCCCTCCAAATCTCATCTCCAATTTTTTGATGATACTTTTATTTTGGGTCATCCCTCAGTCAGTGAGGCCATGGAGTTTAGACCAATATTATCATGCTATGATAAGGCTACTGGATAGTTGGTAAATAATATAAAATCTAGGACTTCTTCATTAATTCTGCCCTATATTTACAATAAAATATCATGAATATTGTAGGGTTTAAAATTAAAATATTTCCATAAACCTACTTGGGTATTCCTTTGTCTGATAAAGAAAATAAAAAGGAGCTTTGGATCTCTTTTTTGGATAGAATTAAAGCTTTCTTGGTAGGTTGGAAAGGTAAATTATTAACCATGACAAGAAAGCTACAACTCATAAAGACTACATTGCAATCCATCCCTATTTATATGATGTCACTTTCAAGATTGTTAATAGGTATAACATTAGAAATTGATAAAATTCAAAGAGAATTTATTTGAAAAGGTTGTAAAGAAAAATTAGGTTTTCTCTTTGTAAGTGGGATAGGGTTTGCAAAGGAAATAATATTGGATGAGTAGGGTTGCAAAATTGTAAACTTATAAATTTGGCATTAGGAGTAAATATTGGGTGGAGATTATTTAGAGATCAAGAAAAGAATTAGGCAAAATATTTATTCAAAAATATATAGGTTCTCTTGATGCAATAAAATTATTTAGGAAAATAACTCTGCCCAAAGAATCATCAACATGGAACTTCATATCGGAGAGTTTGCAATTGATAAAAAAACATATTAGATGGTCAGTCAATGAGAGAAGTATGATATTCTCTCCATGTATTTGTATGATGCATGTTAGTATTGCATATACATTCTATTTTGGGATTAAGATCTTGCATTGTTAATGAATGATTATTTTATATAATGCATGTTAGGCTTGTGTATACATTTTATCATGATCAAAATATTACATTGTTATTGTATATTTTTCTTGCATAGTGCATGTTAGGCTTCCATATGCATTCAAGAGTTGTCCTCATCCCTATACTTACTTTCAAAGTTCCAATGGAGAATATCTATCAAGTGGAAGATCTTGAAAAATAAGATGAGCTAGGGACCATATGTATATATGTTGAAATGTAATATTGTATTTGAAGACAAGGAATAGTTGAAAATTATCCTATGTATAAATGCTATGTAATGATTTTAATGAGGAAATAGATGTATTGTAAACATTTTTGTTAATTTAGATTTGTTCAATAATGAAGATGAATTAATGTCTTCATGTATGTTAAGTTCTTGAAAGTAGTTATTTTATTATAAAATGGAAATGATGTGTTATTGAAGAGAATGATAAAATTTAAATGATGGATTATGGTTATTTTAGATATGGATTTCATCATTTCATTCAAATAAAGGAAATGTTAAATTCTAGTGCTATGATTAAAGAAGTATTTAAATTCTTAGTCCTGAACAATGTGTTATGTTATGATTTACTATAACACTATTTTATTTTGGAGAGATGGTTATGAATGTTGTTTAGGACCCTTGGTTTGGAAGGGGGTTATTTTTTTGGGCATATTTTTAGCATCATATTAGTAATTCCTAGAGTTAACTTGTACCCAATCCTATTGAGTTGTGGTGCTAAGATAATTCAACTAGGTAATTATGAATAGAAAATCCTAGTGGTGACGCTAGGGTAGGAGGTGAGATGGATTGGTATGGGATAATCCACTAGAACACTCATAAGGCCGTATAGTGGTGGTACCTTGTAGGCAACTATGAATGATATATCCTAGTGGAAGACTTAAGAATCTCAATGATGGGTTGCTATGGGATAATCCATCATATCATTCACAAAGTAGTATAGGCAAGTGTGGCCATGATAATTATCAAGAAGTGGTAATGGTATTAGTCAATTCCATGGGTAGATGGAATTTAACTTATCACTAAGACATAATTTCGTAGTAATTATACATAGATTATTGTAGGGTTGGAGAATAGACACCACCTTTAAGTGTTATGGGCCTTAAAGGGTAATCCCTACGCCATGGTCAAGTTGTATGATATAGGTGGTGAGTGTATGGGAAAAGTGAGGGGACCAATGATGGCATATTTTTTAATGGTGGTAAGATCAGAAAATTGAACCCCAAAAATTATGGAAAGTTCACCATTCCTATGTACTTGAGTGTATTCTACAACAATTAAGTCAAAAGTGGTTAACTCTCTCCCTTGGGTTGAGTTTATAAATCATTATAGTTGGTATTAGAGCCTAGGTAATATGACTCAATGCTTCTATGGAAAGAACCTAGGTTGAAACTTGACTTGATGTGCTACTTTTAAGAAGGTTTACTCTTCTAGGGACCTTAAGTTGATTTGCAATTAGACGAATATTGCATATCCTCTTGATTGGTCATACCAAGGAGTAAAAATATTAGAAAGTACAAATTATTATTGGGAATCATAACTTGAACTAACTCTTATAGGGACCTTAAATTGATACAAGACAAGGTAGGTATTACACATCGTCTTGACTGATCAAACCAAGGAGTAAAATTTATAGAAAGTATAACTTCTTATTGGAATGACACCTATTTGAGAGGGGGATCTTCGAGGAAGTTGGGGATGGCTATGCAGGGAGAATTTATAGCTCAAACCAAAAAGGAATCTAGAATATTAGAAGTCTTATTTGAAAGGATGGAAAATTTTACATCAATATTTAAGAGAATATGGAGCAACAATAGCAAATGTTAAAAAAATTTATTAATCAAAAATCTAAAATCAAGAATTTTGAGGGTAGACAAGAAGAAAATCTTGCTAGAGGAGTTTAAGAGGGTACATCTTGGATTGAGGCTGAGCTTACCAAGGACTTAAATAATGTTAGGGTACCAAAATTTAGTGGAAAAGAAGAGGTGATGCAGTAAAATCCTAGCTGAAAGAATTGGAGACCTACTTTTCCATGAAGAACTACTCACCTAAAACACAAATTATCTGGACAACCCTTCATCTCCAAGATGCTACCTTGAAATGGTGGAATAAATTCATGGTAGGTAGAGGGATCCAAGCGATGGATCTAAAATATAATTATTTTGTAAGGTCATTCAATAAAATATCCCTAACTGATCAATTCTACATAGAGAAATTTGAAGAACTTGCTATGCTCTAACAAGGCACCTTGATTGTGGAGGCTTACTATAAAAAAATCATCAAAATTTTGGAATATGTTCCTGAATATGAGACCAAGGAACATTTTAAGGTGCAAAAGTTCATATTGGGAGAAGATCTTAAGATTCAAATGGTAGTCAATTTGCTTAAGACCAAAACCCTAGAGAAGGTATATGATTTGGCTTGATAGGAGGAGATAAATCAACACACTAATAAGAAATTCTTTAATTATGGAGTGTTTATAGAAGAAGAGAGAAAAGAAATTAGAAATAGGAAGAGTGTTGGTTTTGCAAGATGGACCAATGAAAAAAATAAGAAAAGTAAAAGAAACCCAATAGAGGGACCAAAATTTGAGATTAGGAATAATGAATACAAGGGAAACAATAAGAGGAAATTTTAGAGGAAGGAAAATCCAAAATCCCATCCATAAAAACAAAATGATTCAACATTGAAGGAGAATACATGGTATAGAAGACAAGAGAAGTCTCATGCACCTAGGATAGGTTATTTCATGCAAACAAGTGTTACCAATAGGAAAAGTACAATGGTAGACTAGAAGAGCAACCTCATCAAATTTATGCAGCAACAAGAAGTCAGAACTTAGATGTCCAAACAAATCCTATGTTGTTAAATGGTAAATTGTTCAATAGAAACATAAGTTTTTTAAGGTAATGTGGAGCTAGAAGTGGTTTTCCATGCTAATAATGTCTAGAGGAATTACTTATTGGGAAAACATTTTGATCTAAGGTCAGATCACCAAAGCTTAAAGTACATATTTTACCAAACAATGTTGAATGCAAGACAAAGAAGGTGGATAGAGTTCTTAGTTGAATATTAATTTGGTATATAATATATCAAAGGAAATAAAAATAAGGTTGCTAATTCCTTAAGTAGGAGAAGACATAACAAAATTGACTCAAAGTCATGTTGAATTGATTGAAAAAGTCAAGGAAATGCAGTTACAGAACCTATATTGCATTGAAATCTAAGCTAAAGTTGAGGTAAATATTGATGAAAATAAGGGTTTTAACATAAAATATGGGCTTTTGTGTTTCAAATATAGGTTTATACCCAATATTTGTGATTTAAGGAGAATTATTATGCAAGAGGCACATTGTTCTCCATATTCTGCTCATCTAGGATGTGCAAATATGAGAGAGAATATGGAAAAGATCTTTTATTGGCTTGGAATGAAACAATATGTTAATGGTTTCATTGTTAGATGTTTGAAATATCAGAAAGTAAAAGTTGAACATCAACATCAGTAGGAAAATTTTACCCATATAATATACCTACTTAGAAGTGGTAGGTCATATACATGGATTTTATTGTGGGTTTACCTAAAATAAGGTACCACCATGATGAAATCCTTGTTATGGTGAGCTAGATGAAAAAGGTTACACATTTAATACCGAGGAACATCATAGATGATGTACTGGATGTAGAAAATAAGATTTCCAAAGAAATAATCTAGTTACATGATTTCTCTAAAGTAATCAGCTCATATAGAGACTCCAAATTTACATCAAAAATTTGGCAAGCTCTTCATTGTTCCTTGGGCACTAAATTGAATATCAGTTCTACCTACCATCCAAAAATAGATGGGAAAATGGAGAGGGTTAACCAAGTCCTTGAAGATATGCTTTACATGTATTGCATGGATCAAAAGTCTAAGTGGGAAGACTATTTGCATTTGGTTGATTTTGAATATAATAATGGATATCATACATCCTTGGAAATGGCTCTGTTTGAGGCCTTGTATGGGAGAAGGTGCAAAACACCTCTATCTTGGAAAAATATAAAATATCAGGCGGTGATCGAATTGAACATTGTCAAGGAGATGGAGTAGTAGCTCAAGGTGATTTGACAAATGTCAAGAAAGCAACTGATCACCAAAAGAGCTATGCTAATCTAAAAGGTTACCAAGATAATTCTTTGTAGGAGACAGAGTCTTCTTAGGGATGAGACCCAAGATAAGTGCCAACAAGTTAACTAGGTTGGATCCTCATTTTGTTGGATCTTTTGAAATCATTGATAAGATTAGTCTAATAGACTATAGGCTTTCCTTACTACCCAACCTATAAAAAATCCACGATACTTTCCACATATCCCTACTTAATAAGTATGTTGCTAATCCTTCTCATGTTTGGAATGTGTCAAAATTACAAATGACATATCCCATGACCATTGAGGTGCAACCTATCATTATTGTAGGGTTTCATTCTAAAAAACTTTAGAAAGCATACCCTAGATCAGTGTAAGGTCTAGTGGGACCATTTTTTTGAAAACTATGCTACATGGGAAGATGTTGATGAAATGAGAAAGCAATTCCATTTTTGTTTGAATAAAAAAAAAAATATTTTTAGGAAACACAAGGGACTGTATTTAGTGCTAGGAGGAGTATGTAATGGCCCACCATGGTAGAACTTTAAATTATTGCTTAATTGATGTACTGGTGCATTGATATATTATGCATTATCCTATTTTATTATATTAAGACAAGTTGATAGTTGTACTTTATGCTTTCTAAAGTTGGATTATGCTATTTTTAGAATATGATATTGTTGATGAATTTTATGCTTATAGGACTAGGTACTCTTATAGGTACCAGAGTTGAGATAAAAGGGAAAATGATGGATGAATTTTTCATCGACATACACAAGGGTAAAACCCTCATATAGATGCATTGCATATAGTTATGTTTGATTAAAAATGCAACATTAGGAAAGGAGGTTGCTATAAAGTAAAATAACCTTTACCCTATGCTTAGAGGATACTGAGTAGGTGAGTTGTAATGTTGTAATTATCATAAAGTCTCATGCTTAAGAAAAACTATTGTTTGTGCATATTTTTAATTGCATCTTAGTTTGAGCAAGGATGGCTTAGCAAGAGCCCTTGTGTTGTTGTATGTATTATGGAGTGCAAAAATTGTTTGGTTAAGGATTTATCAAACAAATTATTAATAATAATGTTACTATAATTAATACTAAAATATTAAATTGATGTTAATGGTTAATATTAACATTCAGTGTTAATATTTTTATCTCTTATTTGAATATCACAATGTTTTTTCCTATGAAGAATATTTTGGAAGATAAAAGTACATAAACCTTTGGTTGAAGGAAGGAGAAATGAAGACCAAATATTTCTATACTTCTACCCTGACACATAGAAGCTATAAGAAAATAAGGGAAAAGATGATGGAACCACAATCAATGATATCTTGCAAATCAAAGCTGAATATGTTTCTTTTTTTTTAATCCCTCCTAGGGACAAGTGAACCATTTTGCCACCTTGCAGTTGATAGCTTGCTTGCCAATATTTCCTACCTTTTTCCTTATAACCTCAATACTTTCCTCATCAAACTTTCTCGTATGATGAAATTAAAACTACCATTTATCTATAAAAAGGGATAAGGTCCCAAGACCTGATGGTTTCCCTGCCATCTTCTTCCAAAGGTTCTAGATTGTTGTGGGTCTAGATGTGGTGGTAGCCATCCAAGATGTCCAAGCGACTAAGCATCTCCCTTATGACATCAACTCCACCTTTTTAGCCCTTATTCCCAAAACTATCCATACTAGATTCTTCCATAATTTTAGACCCATTATCTTATGCAACACCATTCATAAAATCAACACTAAAGTCATGGTCAATAGAATTAAGCCCATTCTCCCTTTGATTATCGATCCTTGCCAAGGTAGCTCCATCCAAGGAAGGATAATTTTTGATGGTATTATTGCGATACATGAATTATTTCACTCGATCAAGAAAAATGGGAAATCTAGTCTATTCTTGAAGCTAGACATGAATAAAGCCTTCAATAGAATCTCTTGGAATTTTTTTTCTTGATCGTATCCAAGTTTGAATTCCACATTGAGTGGATAGACTTGATTAAGGAATGTATCACCATTTCCAGATCCTTTATCATCATTAATAGATCAACGACTAGATATTTCAAAAGCTATAGGGGTTTTAGACAAGGGGATACCCTCTCATCCTTCCTCTTTATTATTCTTGTAGAAGCGCTTGGTAAATATTTAAAAGTGGCCCATACTTAAGGAATCTTATCTAGCATCCAAATTGCTTCTTCTCTTGAGCCCATCACCCATCAGAAGTTTGTAGATAATACAATTCTTATAACTCTTACCTCTGTCCACAAAGCCAAGGCTATCAAGGATATTCTTATCCGATATGAGAAAGTTGTTGGTCAAAAAGTTAATTTTTGTAAGAGCATGGTCTTCTTCCTAAACACTCCTCTCAGTAGGTAACTTAAAATTGGTAGAATATTTGGTTGTGCCATATTTGGGTTCCCACCCACCTACCTTGGGATGCTTCTTTTCTTTGGTAAAACTCTTGAAATATTGTGAACTTCTATTCTTGAAAGAATGCAAAGAAATATCTCTTGTTAGAAAGGAGTCCTCTTAAGTCAAGCTAGGAAATCCTTACTTGTCCAAGCCACCCTCCAGAGTATCCCCATCTTCTTCCTATATATTTTCAAGATTCCTTTAATCATATACCAAATGATTGAGCAAATTTAGAAAGCTTTTATGTGGTATGGCTTAGAACATCACAAAATGTTCCCACTTGTTTCTTGGGATCAAATTTACTCCAAGAAAGAGGTTAGAGGGCCTAAATTTAGAAAAATCAAATCAATGAACATAGCCCTCATAACTAAGAAAGGATAGAGGATTCTCAAAAAATATAGAGTAGGATGGATTGATGTCATTAATGCTAAGTAATTTTGATAGGGTAATTCCTTCTTGAATGACCATCACCTACCTAGCATATCAGATTTTTAGAATTCCCTCCTCAAAATTAGAGATCTTCTCCAACAAGGCATCAAGTGGAAAATGGGAAAAGGAAATAATATTAACCTTTGGAGAGACTCTTGGATCCTTGACTCTCATATCATTTCACATCCAAGCATGTCCATCATCAAACCCATAATTGACTAGCCATTTGGTGAGAAGGTTGCAACTTCATCGAGACCATTCATGAGAGAAGGTATTGGAAAAACCTTTAAGAAATATCAATGAGAGGGAGGTAGCAGATATTAATGAGTTGTCCAAAATTTTTAAAATCTAATTCATCCCTAATAATGATAATGATGACTCCCTTGTGTGGAATTTTACCAATAATGGCATTTTATCTATCAAATCTGATTACTATATCCTTGAAAAAAACATAGATCATTGGTTCCTAGTCAAACAAATATGACTTAAGCACCTTATACCTAAGATTGATTTTTTTATTGGTTGGCAATGCAAAAAAAGATATTTATTGTAGATAACCTCCAATATAGAGGTATGACCCTTCCCAATAGATGCCACCTTTGTTCCTCTAACACTAAAATTGTTCATCATTTATTTATTACTTACTCTTTTTCCCAATGTGTCTTCCACTTCCTTCTTTTGTATCTCTTGGACCCAACAAAATAATCTTAGGGTAATCTACTTGTAATAGAATTCTCCATTCCAAGACTATAGACTGACTTCTCTTTGGACGTTTTTCTTGTCCCACTTCCTTTGGGGAATTTGGAGAGAAAGAAACAACAAGATTTTTTAAGATAAATCTAGAGACAACCTCTTTGTTGGAACTAGAATCTTAAATGCTACTATTGAGAATTTTTCTCTTGTTCCTCCTTCAGGTATTAAAGGTAATTATGTGAAGACCAGGTTGATTACTTTCCTTGGTATTCAGTCTCCACCTCTTGGCTCCACTCCTAGGGTGGAAAAATCCAAAGTAAAATGGACTTCCCACCTATAGTTTGGATAAAACTCAACTTTGATGATACCTCTAAGGGAAATCCTAGCCATGTAGGTTTTGGTGGCATCATTAGAAACTCCAAAGACTAGATCATGTTCACCTTCTCTAAAAATATTGGAATCTAAACAAGTCACTTCACTGAATCAAAGGCTATATTTTAGGGTCTAAATCTCATGGGCAACATATTTTTCAAAAACATCATTATTGAAGGTGATTTCATGAACACAATCAATATGCTTAAAATTTCTCAATCCCCAATGTGAACAATTGATGACCTCATAGAAGAATCCAAAAGAGATAAAATTTTGACAATGTCAATCCAACATGTCTTTAGATAAGGTAATCGTGCTACAAACATTATGGCAAATCTAGCCATGAATATTGATGACATTACTCTATGGTATTCCAAATTTTCTCAATATTTTGTTGATTATTGTCCTCTCAATGGTACCCATGTTTCCACTACGTAGTCCTCTTAGGCTTACCCCTCAGAGACCCTCCCTCCTTGGTGCTCTTGGGAGTTATCTTTTCATTATGTATCATTTTTTATTTGTGAAAAACACCCTTTTCAAGGTGCAACTTTTGGGTAGGACCCAAGGAGGTAGAGGTATCTATTATGCCAAAATATGCCCAAGGCTCGCACTTGGCCTACCCCATTCGACACACTCAAAGAGCATGCCTAAAACATCAAAAATACAAATGAAAAACAACAACAAAACAAAAAAAATACAAAAACAACAAAACAACACCAAAAAACAAAAAAAAAAAATATGTTGGACATTTTGAGTCCTAAAAGCTAAAGTTTTCATTGATGTCAAGAAACAAAGTCAACATTAATATCGAGGTTTTTTGTCAAGGAAAAAAGTTGTCAAATTTGTTATTTGATATCGAGGAAGAAGGTTAAAGGTCAAGAGATTCAGTACAAAGTTAAAAAGGAGATATAATATTTTTTATAAATTATTTAAATTCAATGAAAATTTAAATTTTAAAAATAAATATTATTTACACCATGGAATGCAATGTGAAGGAAGCAATAATATTATAATGGTTAAAATGATATAATATAATAATGTTTGATATTATAATATTAAAGTGATTTGGTTAAAATCCCAAAGTAAAATATTTAATATTTTACTTTACCCAACGATGGGCTTGGAGTTTAAAATATTCAAAGCAGTTTATCAAGGTTCTAATCTTCGTTGACGTCTCATGGTAATGAAAGCTTCAAAGGCGCCGACGTTTTACAAAGCATGGAGGAATTTAATATAAATACCTATTCCAAAGGGCATAGAACCTTATCCTTGCTCGATTGATTATTTTGCATACAAATTGTTTAAAGTGAAGAGCTCATGAAAGAAGGACTACGATTTTTGTGTTTGAATTACCAACGAATAGAAACTAAGAGGAAGGTGTCGAATGGTCGAAGCCCAACCAGGAATCTTGGCCTAGTGGCAAGTGGGCAGGTGATAAAATATTTGTTGGTAAGGGAACCAGCGTTCGAAATGCGACGATGTGCATTGGCAGGCATGTTGGTTGAAGGTGCCAAAGGCGCACGTTTTTGCAAAGGGGCAAGAGTGTGATACATTTTAAAGCACGTGGTGCTTCCTCCATCTCAAATGAGCATGTAGCTTGTGTGACTATTGGAGCCATGACAAGGCATACATTGTGGGCATTATTGAGGGTTTGAATCCCTCTTAAGGTAAGGTAAATATTTTGCATTAAATTTTTGTTATTTGCTTAAGTTTGGAGGTATAAGGTTTCTTAGTGGAATTTTTTAGAAAGTGTGTTTGTTGGATAGTGGAGGTAGTTGAATATTATCATTTGGAGTAATAAGGAAGTTTTGGTTTTAATTATTTTTGATAAAGTCTTAAATTACTATATTGGCATATTGAAGGATTAAGACTTTTTAGGGTTTTTTAATTTTAATAAGGGGTTTTTGTGTTAAATAAGGTTATTGTGAAGGTATTGAATATTATTTAAGTTGGAGTGATAAGGTCTAATTTTAATATCATTTTGCATTGTGTTTTGTTGAGAAAATTATTATCTTCTAATCCTTATTGAGATTGGTAAAGAAGTAAATTGTGAGTGTGGCATATTTGTGAGATCAACTTCTTGTCAAGCAAAAAGGTATCGTCAAATTCTTTCTTTGTTGAGTTGATTGATTGCTTACTAGAAAATAAAGTTTGGAGTGAAAAGGATTTGATTAGGGTTTCCTTTTAAAAAATTCTTAAGTTAATGCTTCAAGGTTTTCTAGAATTAAGAGTTGTGATTAAAACCTTGTTTTATAAGCATAGTTGTTGAAGTCATTGGATTGTGTGAAGAATTGAGTTAGGGTTTTGAAAAGAACATGAGTATCATTGTTATGTGAAGAGTGTTTTATGAGCATTGTTGTTGAAGTGAGTTGTTGTGTAAAGAACTTGAACTAGGGTTTGAAAATGAGTATCATTGTTATGTGAGATTTATTGTTAAGCATTATTGGAAATATTTTGAGTTGGTTGATATATGCTTGGACTAGGATTTGTGAGAAAGGGGAGTTTCATTAAGTAATTGGTTGAGTTGAGTTGGTTGAGCCTAGTCAAGTGGTTGGATAAAGAGATTGTTCAAGTTCCATAAAACAAACTATTCTATATTCTGATTTGAGTTGTGAAAGTGATTGAGCATTGAGTATAGAACATATTGAGTCTCTAAAAATTCTCTTTATGCTTCTATGAGATTGAGAAAATTGAGAAAGTGATTGTGCATTGAGAGTAGAACATATTGAGTCTCTAACAATTATATTTATGCTTCTATGAGATTGAGAAAATTGATAAAGTGATTGTGCATTGAGAGTAGAACATATTGAGTCTCTAACAATTCTCTTTATGCTTCTATGAGATTGGACAAGTTCTATATGTGGACTTGTTAAGAAAATTTGAGGCAAGTCATTGAGGAGACTTGTGGATTGATTTTGTGTGAGATTTTGTGGAAGATTACAATACAGATTTGGTTAAGTTCTAGAGAGGACTTATTGAGGTGATTGGGACAAGTTTTGTATGAGCTTGTTGAGCAGATTTGAGTAGGTTTTGAGTGGACCTATTGAGAAGATTTGAGAAAGTTTTATGTGAACTTGTTGAGAAAATTTGAGCAAGTTTTGAGTGGACCTGTTAAGAAGATTTGAGCAGGTTCTGAGTGGACCCGTTGAGCAGATTTAAGCAAGTTTTGTGTGGACTTGTTGAGCAAATTTGTGCTAGACCGATTGGACTATGTTTAGTGCATATTTGAGTAGACTTATTGAGCAGATTTGTGCTAGACCAATTGGATTGTGTTTAGTGCAGATTTGAGTGGACTTGTTGAGCAAATTTGTGCTAGACAGACTGGACTATGTTTAGTGCAGATTTTAGTGGACTTTTTGAGCAGATTTGTGCTAGACTGATTGGACTATGTTTAATGTAAATTTGAGTGGACCTATTGAGAATATTTGTGCTAGAATGACTGGAATGTGTTTAGTACACATTTAAGACAAAACTTTAGAGGTGTCATAGCAGAGAGGACAATAGTCTCTAGTGGATAGATATCCATCAACTAGGATAGTGAGGACATGTCTTTTGAGTGGGGACAAGTGTATTCAGTGGAGAGAGATCCACAAGCCAGTGTAGTGGAGGTAGTAGTATTCTAGAGGATCACCAACCAGAGTAGAGGAGGAGTTATCCTATGGATAGAGATACACAAACCTGATTTAGGGGATCAACATCTCCTTTGGTCAAAGGTCCATAAACATTTTAATTAGGAAGGATTCCCAAGGGATTATTTGAGAAATATTTAGAAGAAATATTCTCTCTATGGAAGTAGCCATATTTGGGTGAACCACATAAAATCTGTGTCTCTATTATGTATGGTGATTTGTGCATTGCTTTAATTATTGTTGTTGATATTGCTATCTATACAATGCATAATATTGATTTGAAAAGAAAAGTAAAAAATGCTCTTATACTATTCACCCCCCTCTTAGTATAAGCTTGTTTTATTCAATTGGTATCAGAGTGGGTACCTTCATAAGAGTTTAAAAGCTTGAAAGAAAAACTAACAAGAACACAATGGATCCTAAGTAGGTGTCCTCAACTAACTCAGCACCAGTATTTGATGGAAATGACTACATGTATTGGAGTATGATGATGAGGATCTACCTAATGGCACTTGGCAATGAAGTTTGGGATGCAGTGGAATTTGGATATGATCCAATAGTCAATCCTCCTATAGATAAGGAAGGTAAGCTTCTACAACACTATAATTCAAAAATAATGAATGCACTTGTGAGAGGTTTGCGTAGAACAAAGTCTATGAAATTTATGCATTGTAGAACTGTAAAAGAAACGTGGGATAAATTGTAAGGTATATATGAAGGAGATAAAAGTGTCAAGAAAGCAAAGATACAAAATATCAAAGGATAATTTGAAACATTGAGAATGAATGAAGAGGAATATCAGTGCTTATCTAATTTGAATTGATGAGGTTTTTAATGATATGCAAGGACTTGGAATGAAGATTGATGAATCAGATGTTTGTGATAAAGTCTTAAGATCTCTTTCAAATAGATTCAGTGAACAAGTTTTTGCTATAGAAATATCATTTGATTGTGATACTTTGACAAGATATAATTTTCTTGGTATGCTAACAAATTTTGAGATAAGAACAAAAGATCCTACTCCCCATAAGGAACCAACATTCAAAGCAATCAAGAAAACAATGTGTAATAAGTCAGAATCAAGCAGTGAGTCATCCAGTGATGAAGAAGCTAATTATGGTAGAAGAAATAAAGGTTCTAAAAGATACATAGATCTAAGATCTATTAAGTGTTTTAATTATGGAAAGTTTGGATATTTTACAACAGATTGTAAAGAACCAAAGAACAACAATGGTGAATAAAAACAATATCACAGGTATAAGGAATCAGAAAGATATAGGCAGGATAAGCATCAAAAGAAAGGCAAGGATGGACAAAGTAGACAAGGAAAGAAGTTATTTCAAAGACAAAAGAGAAGCTACTATGTGGATAATGCAATTAAGTACTCAAGTGATAGTGATGCTAGTGTTTTAGACAATGATAGAGATGAAGTTTTGTTTATGATTAAAGAAAAAGAACAGTTAAGAAAACTCCAATTATTCTCAAGTGTTTTAAATGTGGTAACTTTGGACATCTTGAAGATGATTGTACAAGGGATGGTTATATTTTTAGTGATGATGAGTATGAGAATGCACTTGAAGGACCAAATGAAAATCTTCTAATGGCATTAGAAGAAGAAGTGAGTGATCCTATAGAAGACAAGCCTAAATAGAGTAATGATGTGGAAAAAGGCAAACAAATAGAGGATTATTCAAAAGAGAATGATTATGATCTCAAGGAAGAACTCATATATACCCTTGACATGGTTAATAAGGTAAGGAAGAAACACTCTAAACTTTAAATTCAGTTTCAAGAATGTGATGAAGAAAGAAGATTGCTTATAGAGGATTTAGAAAAATTAAAGGCTAAAGCAGAGAATTTCAAAGATAATTTAGAAGCAAATATATTGGAATGTGAGAAGTTAGCACAAGAAGTAGCACTACTAAAAGAATATTTAGAGGACTCCAAGATCAATATGAAGGGATTTAAAAATAGCTCAAATAACTTGGATAATTTTATCAAGACACAAAAGCCTACATAAAGCAAAACATGTATTGGATTTGAACAGGTTCAAAAGAAATGGGAAGGAGAGTCAACTTCAAGTTTTGGATGAGAAGAAACCACAAATGAAGGCACTTTAGAAGAATATAGTGTAAAATAAAGTGAGACATCAGAGGATGGTTTGGAAAATAGTGAATTCAACAGGAACAATGCACAAAGAAGATAAAAATGGAACAACAATCGGAATAGGAGACCAATGAAGTCAAGACAAGGAAGCTTCAATGGAATATGTTTTTCATGTCATAGGCTTGGGCACATGGATTCACAGTGCATGAAACATGAAAGACAAGAATATGGGAATGGAAAACCTTTCCATGGGTATTTCTACTCATGTAATCAGTTTGGTCAAAAGGCAATGAATTGCAGGGTTCATGACAGAAGAGGATGTGGCTTCACTAAGAGAAATCCTAAGATATTTGCACCTCCAAGGAATAATAACATTAAGTGTTATAAGTGAATTAATTATGGTCATACAACAAAGTGGTGTAGAGAAGAAATTCCAGAGACAAGTATGAACAGGAACTTGAACATAAAAAGGAACAAGAACAAGAATATAGATATGAACAAGGACATGAACATGAATATGAACAAAAATAGGAACAGGAACATGGATGTGAACAGGAATAGGAACAGGACATGGATATGAACAAGAACAAGGTCAGGAACATGAATGATGACATGGACCAGAACATAGATACGAATAGAAATAGTCAGAGGATTAAAAAAATTTAGAAAATAAGAGAAGAGAATAAAGGTAAAGAAAAGTGCTTTTTGGGAGTAGAAATACTCCCACCCTAAAATTAACCACCTTAACATAAGGTTGGGGAGGGGCTAAGCTAAGAGGCTCATTCTTAGCACTGAGCCCCAAAGATGACCCTTTGCCATTGATGTCAAAGGGGGAGAAAGATTTGAGTATAGGGGAGAGATTTGATATTTGAAAGAGCATTGAACCAGGGGGAGCAGTGTCCTAGGGGGAGTAGCATAGAAGAAGAAGTCAAGTTTTCAGTAAATTTTTTTTGGCTTGCCATAAATGACAAAGCGGGATATTGTTGGACATTTTGAGTCTTAAAAGTTAAATTTGTCAGTGATGTCAAGAAATGAAGTCAAAATTAATATCGAGGTTTTTTGTCAAGGGAAAAAGTTGTCAAAGTTGTTATTTGATATCCAAGAAGAAGGTCAAAGGTCAAGAGATTCAGTGCAAAGTTAAAAAGGAGATATAATATTTTTTATAAATTATTTAAATTCAATAAAAATTTAAATTTTATAAATAAATATTATTTACACCATGGAATGCAATGTGAAGGAAGCAATAATATTATAATGGTTAAAAGGATATAATATTATAATGTTTGATATTATAATATTAAAGTGATTTTGTTAAAAGCCCTTACCCAAAGATGGGATTGGAGTTTAAAATATTCAAAGCACTTTATCAAGATTCTAATATTCACCGACGTCTCATGGTAATGAAAGCTTCAAAGGCACCAAAATTTTACAAAGCATGGAGGAATTTAATATATTTACCTATGCCAAAGAGCATAGAACCTTATCCTTGCTTGATCGATTATTTTGAATACGAATTGTTTAAAGTGAAGAGCTCATGAAAGAAGGACTGTGATTTTTGTGTTTGAATTACCAATGAATTGAAACTAAGTGGAATGCGTTGAATGGTTGAAGCCCAACCAAGCAGCTTGACCTAGTGGTAAGTGGGCAAGTGGTAAAATTTTTTTTGGCAAGGGAACCAACATTCAAAATGTGGCAGTGTGCATTGGCAGGCGTGTTGGTTGAAGGCACCAAAGGTGCATGTTTTTGCAAAGGGGAAAGAACATGATACATTTTGAAGCACATGGTGCTTCCTCCATATCAAATGAGCATGTAGCTTGTGCAACTGTTGGAGTCACAGTAAGACGTACGCCATGGGAATTATTGAGGGTTTGAATCCCTCCGAAGGCAAGGTAAATATTTTGCATTAAATTTTTGTTATTTGCCTAAGTTTGGAGGTATAAGGTTTGTTAGTGGAATTGTTTAGAAAGGGTGTTTGTTGGATAGTGGTGGTAGTTGAATATTATCATTTGGAGTAATAAGGAAGTTTTGGTTCTAATTATTTTTTATAAAGTCTTAAATTACTATATTGGCATATTGAAGGATTAAGACTTTTGAGGGTTGTTTAATTTTAGTAAGGGGTTTTTTTGTTAAAGAAGATTATTGTGAAGGTATTGAATATTATTTAAGTTGGAGTGATAAAGTGTAATTTTGATATCATTTTGCATTGTGTTTTGTTGAGAAAATTATTATCTTCTAACCCTTATTGATATTGGCAAAGAAGTAATTGTGAGTGTGGCAGATTTGTGAGATCAACTTCTTGTCAAGCAAAAAGGTATGGGCAAATTATTTCTTGGTTGAGTTGATTGATTGCTTACTATAAAATAAATTTTGGAGTGAAAAGGATTTTATTAGGGTTTTCTTTTCAAAAGTGCTTAAGTTAATGCTTCAAGGTTTTCTGGAATTAAGAGTTGTGATTAAAACCTTGTTTGATAAGAATAGTTGTTGAAGTCATTATATTGTGTGAAGAATTGAGTTAGGGTTTTGAAAAGAACATGAGTATCATTGTTATGTGAAGAGTGTTTTATGAGCACTATTGTTAAAGTGAGTTGTTGTGCAAAGAACTTGAACTAGGGTTTGAAAATGAGTATCATTGTTATGTGAGATTTGTTGTTGAGCATTGTTGGAAATATTTTGAGTTGGTTGATATATGCTTGGACTAGGGTTTGTGAGAAAGGGGAGTTTCATTAAGTAAATGTATAAAGTGATTGTTCAAGTTCCATAAAAAAACTATTCTATATTCTGATTTGAGTTGTGAAAGTGATTGAGCATTGAGTATAGAACATATTGAGTCTCTAACAATTCTCTTTATGATTATATGAGATTGAGAAAATTGAGAAAGTGATTATGCATTGAGAGTCTAACATATTGAGTCTCTAACAATTCTCTTTATGATTCTATGAGATTGAGAAATTTGAGAAAGTGATTGTGCATTGAGAGTAGAACATATTGAGTCTCTAACAATTCTCTTTATGCTTCTATGAGATTGGACAAGTTCTATGTGTGGACTTGTTAAGCAAATTTGAGGTAAGTCACTGAGGAGACTTGTGGACTAATTTTGTGTGATCTTTTGTGGAAGCTTACAATACAGATTTGGTTAATTTATAGAGAGGACTTATTGACCTAATTGTGATAAGTTCTGTATGAGCTTGTTGAGCAAATTTGAGCATGTTCTAAGTGGACCTGTTGAGCAGAGTTTAGCAAGTTCTGTGTGAAATTGTTGAGCAGATTTGAGCAGGTTCTGAGTGGACTTGTTGAGAAGATTTGAGCAGGTTCTGAGTGGACCTATTGAGCAGATTTGATCAATTTTTGTGTAAAATTTTTGAGTAGATTTGAGCAAGTTATGAGTGGACTTGTTGAGTAGATTTGAGCAAGTTCTATGTGGACTTGTTGAGCAAATTTGTGCTAGAATGACTGGACTGTGTTTAGTGCAAATTTGAGTGGACTTATTGAGTAGATTTGTGCTAGACCAACTGGACTATGTTTAGTGCAAATTTGAGTGGACTTGTTGAGAAGATTTGTGCTAGATCGACTAGACTATGTTTAGTGCAGATTTGAGTGGACTTGTTGAGCAGATTTGTGCTAGACCGACTAGATTATGTTTAGTGCAGATTTGAGTGGACCTATTGAGTAGATTTGTGCTAGACCTATTGGACTATGTTTAGTATATATTTGAGATAGAGCTTTGGAGGTGACGGAGTAGAGAGGATAGTAGTCTCTAGTAGATAGATATCCATCAGCTAAGGCAGTGAAGACAGGTCTTTTGAGTGGGGACATGTGTCTTCAATGGAGAGAGATCCACAAGCCAGTGTAGTGGAGGCAGTAGTCTTCTAAAGGATCACCACCCATAACAAAGGAGAAGGAGTTCTCCTATGGATAGAGATCCACAAACCTTATTTAGGGGATCATCATATCATTTGTATAGAGTTCCATAAATATTATAATTGGTAAGGATTCCCAAGATATTATTTGAGAAATATTTAGAAGAAATATTTTCTCTATGGAAGTAGCCATATTTGGGTGAACCACGTAAAATTTGTGTCTCTATTGTGTGTGGTGATTTGTGCATTGATTTGATTATTGTTGTTGACATTTCTATCTATACATTGCATAATATTGATTTGGAAAGAAAAGTAAAAAGTGCTCTTATACTGTTCACACCCCCTCTTAGTATAAGCTTGTGTTCTTCAAAACAAAATAAAAAACACAAAAAAAAAATAAAAAATGAAAAAAAAACAAGACAACAAAAACAACACGAAAATACAAAAAATACGTAAAAAAACAAAACAAAAACAAAACACAAAAAAACACAAAAAAAAAACAAAATACAATAAAAACAACACAAACACACACACACGCACAACTAAAAAATAAAAGAAGGAAAACAAATATTACATCTATGGCCAAACCAATCCAATAGGTCTATTAGCCAAGATTCAAAAAAAGAAACATAAGAAAGATCTTTTAGAGGTAGGAATTAAAAAACCCTGACTCAACTAGAGAGAAGCTAATACAAAGAAAAAAGGAATAGGGTAATTTTATAATTGGAGCCATTTAGAGAAAGGATAGAAAGAAGAGCATCCATGATTTGCAAAGCCCACTAATCTTTTCATCCCTGATTTGCAATTCCCCCTATATTTTCATCCAAAAGCCTATTAAATCCAACTTTTCTCATTTTTGAATTTGAACCACATTTATTTTTTTTCCTTCCTTCTAGTTTGTATCCAACTTCATTTTTTATTGGAGTTTTGACTAACTGTTGATGGTTGTAGATTTATATCTATTTATGTTGATTGAGAGTACAAGACTAAACCTTGATTAATAGATCCTTAGGATCCTTCTTGAGAATGAAAGCCTTGTTTGACATTCTCTATTTTTTATTTTTTTTGGTGAGTTTTCTCTTGTTGAGGATAGATCTCAAAATTAATGTTAACAAGACTAGTGGCTTTCTTTGATGAGTCTTTGACTATTCTTGGGTGGGGAATATATGAGCTGTTTGAAATCTAGGTTTCCAAAATCTTCATCTCCATAGAATCATCCACATCCTCTAAATCATATTCCACTAGAAGTTTTGAAAACCTATTATCTAAGGAGGTTGACTTATCTGTAGGCTTCATTTTCTTAGTAACATGTTTTTTTTAGGAACCTAAAATTCCTCTTGATCTTCATCTTGCTTTTTTTCTCAAAGACTATATATTTGTAATATTTTAATAAATGATCATATTCATGAAACCCTCAACACCTAAAAGGATTTTTTTCATAATCAACTTCTTGCTCCCAAGTTTCTATCCCAAACTACAAAGTTATTTTTTTGGTAGGGGTTATTAAATTCTATGAGCACACAAATATGAGCATAAATAAAATATTCAAACTACATTGTACTATCTGATATCATCATGTAGGTGCCTAACATATCACCAATTATTGAGAAGACTTTAGGATTCCAAAATTTAGTTGATAAACCAAAAATTTTGACCTAGACAGGTCCTATTGAAGGCATTTATTATCCAACCTTAAATAAAGCATGTTAGGGTTTCATAAACAAACTAGCTTGATCAAAAAACTAAGGATCACCTTAGAATATTTGTTATCTATCCTCCTCATTAGAAAATAAAACCAAAAAATACCCATTATAATAATCTGAGATACTAAACTCACATGAAGTTTGCCATTGCTTCAAAGCCCAAATTTTAAAAGCAGGTAAGGATGGCCAAAAACCCAAGAATGATAGATTGTTCCATTGTAGCAATTCCATCTCGAATGTCAGATTGTATATTAACAACTGGAGATCCATCCATTGCTTGCGTGCAACTAAAGTCTATTTTCTTGGGATCAATCCTTGGAACATGAAGAGATTGATGCAAAAAACCTCGTCAACTAGTTAGAATTTTTGGAGATTGAGCACCCCTTACAACATATTTAAAATTCATTCTATCCATAGTTCCACTTGGTCCCTTCCTTACATCTTCCCTTCTTCTATGAATATTGCTCTTTAAACCCATCTATAGCTCTTGCTCTTCAAACCCTATTTTTTCCCTCAATATTATTTTATTTTAAAATGCTTAAACATATTGTCTTCCTTTGTCATGGCTAGTTGTTATTCTTTTTGGTTGAGAGTCAATCCTTTCCCTCATTGTGATTCTAGTTATATCATTAATATTGGTCCTCATAGCCTCCATTTTCGGTCTTGGGATAGCCTCCCCACCTGCCTTAGTCCCCTTTGACCCCTCATGATTGGTTATCATTGTTGGGTTGCTCACTTGTGGGTCAATCATCACCCTAGCCTTGATTCATGTTGACATTTCATGATTAGGCCCTGTTGGCATAAATTATGGCTTCAAGTTAGTATCCTCTATTGCATTGGTCTCCTTTGACCCTTTGTGATTGGTAGCCTATGTTGTTGTAGGTGGTTATGAATTAGGATTTTTTTCTACCTCGTCTTATTCAATTTTTTGCTTGCCTTTCTAAGGCATGGAACTTCTGATGAGTGTCAAATTGACACATATTTTATGCAAGGATTATTTTTTTTCTATCTGCAAAATCATGAAAGTAAATATGTTTTAATGATTATTTTACCTTATTTATGTGATTTATCGGTTAATTTGATGAATGAGGTTAAAATAATAAATGATCATATTTTACACAAATTGTGCAAAGTTTTTGTATATTTTTGGCAGGTAATATTACAACAAAATACAGGTCATATACTGAAGAAAGGATGAACAAATACTGAGGAGACACGTGGATGCACGCTACGTAAGGGCACTATGGAAGCCTGGAATTTTCTACGGAAAAATATATTTCGAAAATGCCACCTATGCTATAGCCTAGTCAAACACCACGTGGGTAGCTAAAAAAATCAAGCACAAGAGGGTTCAAATTCCACATAGGCGGTTAGAAGAATCAAATGTGGGTGACTCACCATTTATTTGGGGCATGAATTTTTTATGAGATTTTCTATAACAGTACGTGAATATTTGTAATAAATGTATCCTTCCCTAAAATAAAGGATAAAAGCTGTAGAAAAAGTCTAAATATTGTTACATAGTTATCCCACCAAGTCAAAGTTAGTATTAAATTATAATTAGTTGCCACTTGGACCAATTAGAATATTTATTGAGTTCAAGTATTTTAGGAGATGTGTAAATTTAGCTTTATTTCTTGTTAATAACATAGTTTTTGCGTATCAAGTCCAAACTATATGGGAGAAATACGGGGAGTTATGTTCGGAATGTTGTTGCGTATCATTCTCGATGTAATATTCTGTATGCAATTCTAAAATTTGGATGCGCAACCATGTACATTTGATTTTCAATAATAAAGTAGAAACAATATTTTCTTTAGGATATGGTAACTACGTTTTATAATTATTTTATATTTTGCTTGCTTTGGCAATTTTTATTTTGTTTATTCTCTTGTAATTATGAAATTAAGAATTAGATTAATTAAATGAGTAGATTATTGAATTTAAAGTAAAATAGAAAATAGGGGAAGGGGTTAACACTAACCTTTCGGAGGCAGGGCCCACTCCGAAAGGTTAGTCCCTAAATCTCTTCCCCCCACTAACATGGTAGATAGAATTAGATTAAAGATTAATTTACATGAAAATATAATTAGAAATTATAATAGATAAATAATGCATTAAGTAAATCATTACGTGGATCCACATTAGAGTAATTCATAAATTTCATATTTAATTTTATTTTATTTCATTTTCCGTAAACTTTAATTTCTGCAACATATAAAACCAATAAGAGACCTGAACTAAGCTTAGTATTAATTACTACGGTACAATCTATACTGGGTTGCTACTCTTTAAATCTAACCTAGATTAACCCGAATTGATAAAATTAAATATAAGCTACTACAACCGATCAAATTCTATCCAAATATCTCTTTGATCGAAGCTAGTAATAATTTTTCTAAGTTGACCTTTATGATCTTCGAGTTCTTATTCCTATTTTTCTTCTAAATATGGTTGGTCTTCTGTTGGCATTATTGCCACATTGGAATTTTGTTGTAGTGTGCCACATTGACATTTTGTTGTAATCATTGGTGCCACATTGAAAAGTGTTTTTTCTTTTTTAAGTGTTTTCACACATTGAACACTTTTTCCTATGGATGTAATTTTGGGTGAAGTTTGGTGCAAATCTTCCTTGATAAAGAGATTAATATTGATAAAGATAATTCTTGAGGTGATATGATCGCTGAAGCTACCAAGTTTAAGCATGTGCTCTTGATTCTAGTGCAATATTGTTCATTTTCGAGGCATCAACCACTTTGTGGGCATGCATTTCCAAGGCACCACCATAGAGATTGATTTGGACCGATGATTTGTGCTGAAGCTTGATATGCCATGTGATAAAATTAGTAGCTATTTTATTTGGAATTTGCTCATTGGTTCATTGTTATGGTTGAGGAGAAAGTTGTTGCTATTGGTGGCTGAGTTGCCGACACTTTGCCTCCACATGTATTTAATGAAAGAGGCGAAAACCTCTATAAATACTAATCAAATTCTTATTGTAAAGAGAGGTTATATTTTTTGCAAAAAAAAACTCTCTAAGTTCTTTGCATCAATAGAAGAGAACTGAATTATGAAATTTGCAAGCATTATTATGTGTGTGATTTTCTTATTTTTTTTAAAATCATTTTTGTTTATGCTCATGCTCTTGCTGTTAAGTTTTGAATTCTGCATTCTGAATTCAAACATTGCTGGTTAGTGAGTAGATTTTGAAATGCGATCTGAAGGTTATCTCTACAAATGTGTGAGTTAAATTTTGCTGCTTTCCTTTTATTATATGTTGTTATAAAACTTGGTGGAATTTTTGTTGTTAGTCTGCCCCAAATTCTACACTTCGGCCTGTGGCTATATTTTCCTTTCTTTCAATTATTTTTCAATTTCTTTCCTGCATCCCTAGTATTCAAACAGTGTAGAATTTTGTAAGGGAGCCAACCCTCTCTGGATATCGGTTCGAAGGAATTTTATTTTTCCCTCGGCCTTTCAATGTTGGCCGAGTCTAGGGTGCACAAGTGATGAAATCTTGTACTTAGGTAGATTTGTGACCAACAGTTTTTGGTACACCCGGTGGGACCCTGAAATTTTCACTTTCAATAGTATTGAGGTTTAATGTTCACCTTCATGCTACATAGTTAGAACATTTGGTGACTCAGCACTACTGAGAAGCCTCCAAACATGGAGACAGTGAGAGCTGTACTTCATGATCACAAGATCGAAGGCCAAAAAATTTGAAAATCCCATTGAGGTTTTTGAACTTGACAACCAAAAATTAAGTGGACACCCTAATTTGGTCTCCCCACCACTTACTTCCTCTATAACATCCTCACAAATTGCTGGTGTATTTTTTGTTCCTTCAAGTTCATCTAGTACTGCTACTAGTTTTCCACCTCCTCATCCACACACACCAATCCAAATGGCCCAGAATCCTCCACCAAGGCAGTTCTCGACATGGAATAGTTCGGGAGCCTTGAATTTACTGGCACAAAATCCAGTCCCTCAAGCTACTTTGAAAGCTTTGCCGACCTATGATGGTACTGGTAAAACTACTTATGAGCATATTCAAGATGTAGCCTCTTTGGCGACCATCCATGACATAACGGACGAAGATGTGATGATAAAATTGTTGGTGTTGTCACTGAGAGGGAAATTGTTGTATTGGTACCGATCATTGCAACTAGGCACTATTGCATCATGGGATCAATTAGGAGAGTTGTTAATAAAAAAATTTCATGAACAAGCTGATCCATTTTCCTTTTTGCATCAATTTAATGCAATTCAAAGGCATCCGCAGGAGGAGATAGAAGACTTCAATGTCAGATTTACTAGAAGTTGGCAAAGATTTCTTGAAGGTCTTCGACCCACTCATGAGCAAGCTGCATTCTATTATCTCAGAGCTTTTAACATAGATATTGGCTTGGCTATCCGATAGTCCAACGCGACTACATTCCCAGAGATGTTCGAACAAGCGCAAGCAGACTTGATTGCCATAGGTAGGCTTCCCCCAAAGGTAACAATGCATATCTTACTTGATCTTCCTGAGCATTTGTATTCTCGTTCATTTTCATAGCCTATGCCTTCCATGCATCCTATTCCATCATGGAGCTCAAGTGCACCTTAGATCACACCCATTCCAGTTCCCCAGCTCCCTGCTCCAACTATTCCATAATTTTTGGCACCAAGCATTCCATAATTACTAGCTCCCACTTCATTCCCAGCATTGCCTGCACCGCCAGAACCTCTACCTATACCGACACATCTTGCACCCTCAAATCCTGATCCTTATACAATGCTATTACAAGAGGTAAAATCTGATAATTCAGCTATAAGAGCAATGGGAAATAAAATCACAATTATTGAAAGAAAGCAGGCCGAGAGAGATTTCCAACCTAGGAGATTTCAACCTCTGCCAATCACTAGAGAACAAGCACCTTCAACAAGCAAAGTTCCTGATAAGAACCCGACTGTGTTGACGAATGAGGAAGCTAGCCCTGTAGAAAAAACATATTGGTGCTCTACATGTAAGATCCACACGATGAGGAGACTTGTATGGTTCATTTGAACTATGTACAAACATTTATCGTAAGATCTTCTGGAGGACAAGTTAACATGATTACTGAGGTAGATCATAATTTTATGGTTCCATCTGAAGAACAAGTCTCAGTTCTCATGAGAACTGGGAAGAATCTAGTCACAGTAGATCCAACAGAGATGGAACCATTAAGGGTACCGACTAATCCGAAGATGCAAAATGAGAAGAAACAAGTACAAGTGAAAGCTCCTACTTCAATACCAAATCCAGATTCACCTGTTCTATTAAAATATCTTTTGCCACCACAAGCAAAGGAAATATTGCAAGAGAAAGCCTCGGCTTCACAGGCAAGAGCTGAAACAGAGGAACAAGCAAGAGAAAAGCTCAAGTACCCATATTTGACTAAAATATTGAGGGTAGAAGCCACTCATCAATATCAGAGCAAATATGAAGACACTGTTGAAAAGAGGGAGTCTGGTGCATCTACATACAATATTATTGAAGAAGATTCCAGCCAAGGTTAGTCTCTATGATGCATTACAATTACCTGGTCAAGTTGATTTGTTACAAGAATCATTGAAGTCTATGAAAGATAATGAGAAGAATCCTACCCAGACGATTTTTGCTTAAACATTAACTACCCAGACGATTTTTGCTCAAACATTAACTACTTCAACCACTGGAAAAAATAGACCACCCCCATTTTATTAGTCACTCAAGATGGAGGGTTGGATAGTGCACAACTGCATGATTGATTCTGGTGCTACGACAACTGTCATGCCAAAGGCGATTTGTGAAGTCATGGGTATGGAGTATATAAGAAGTAGCCCTGGTGTCTTGCAGTTGGACGGGACTCCCATGAAAATAGTGGGTGTAATCAAGGATATTCCTATTGTTCTACATAGTATACCTCAAATTACAGTAATTCAAGAGGTAGTTGTAGTTGATTTGGAACCATATTTCAGTATGTGTTTGTCGAGATAATTCACTGCCAATCTGGGTAGCTACCTTTATCTAGATTATTCTCACTTGGAGATTCCTTTCAAAGGAAGAAGAATACGGATCTACAATGAGAAGCCTTCTACTTTTCATATAGAGAAGATGGAAGAAGAAGAAAAGTCCACACATTCTATCAACATGATAACTAAAAAATTGGAAGATCCTGATTTGATGGATGAAGTCCTGGATGAGCTTCGCTTAGAGGATGAGTTTTCAATGCTCAATTTTAATGCCATGATGGAAACTAAAATTGGTTGTTACTCCATTAAAAAGCCTGAAGAGGTTGAAATAAAGATGCCTCTTGATCAAGATGATCAAGACTCTGTGCCCGATCAATTATGGAAGTTGTATTTTGATGGAGCAAGATGTAAAAATGGTGTGGGAGCAGGGATTGTTCTTATTTCTCCCTCTGGCCTATAGAAAACATATTCATATCGACTGACCTGGAGTTGTACTAAAAATGCTGTTGAGTATGAAGCGTTGTGCCTAGGTTTGAAGAAGGTAGAAAAATTAGGGATTGAACAATTGTAGATTTTTGGTGACTCTGAATTGATTGTGAATCAAGTAACGAACAAGTGCATCTCCAAGCAACATTATCTCAAGGCATATCGCAACAAAGTTTGGGACCTGTTTGAGGCTTTCACAACATTGAATATTCAATCGATTTCATGAGAGTTGAATAAGCATGCTGATCTTCTAGCATATCTTGGAGCAAACTTCTCTCTGATTGAGCATGTAGTGAGGAAACCTAAGACCGTAATTTTAGTTTACAGGCCTTCGGTCCCGGACAAGAACATGTATTGGCAAGTATTCGAAAGTGATGAGCAGATTGTAAATTTTTTGATAAGAGAAGCGAGTACTATGGAAGAGAGAACGCTTGATGAGGAGGAAGCCAAAGGGCTTATTCAACTAAGGAATAATCATATCCCAAAAGTATTGATTACACTTGAAAGCCTTTTTGATCAAAATGATAGGGTAGAGAAGCATAAGATCAAAGTAGATGAGAATGAGTATACTGAACTGGAGTTGGGTCCCCAAAAATTGATAAAGATTGGGATAGATTGTACTCCCAAGGAGTTAGAACAAATCAAATATTTATGTCATGAATTTCCTGACACAGTTGCTTGGAGTTACCATGATTTGAAGGGATATAACAAAGATGTAATACAACATACTATTGAGTTGCATGATGGGGTGAAACCTTTCAGAAAAAAGCAGAGACCAGTTAATCCCAAGATTGAAGTACTGATGAAGGCGAAGCTTCTTAAAATTTTGGATTATAAAATCATTTGTCCCATCAAGCATTCAACTTGGGTGGCAAATCTGGTCCTAGTACGAAAAAATAATGGAGATATTCGCCTATGTGTTGATTTTCGAAATTTGAATCAAGCCTCGCTAAAAGATCATTATCCTCTGCCTCAGATTGACCAGATTATTCATGTGGTTGCGGGAGCTTAGA
Organism: Wollemia nobilis; assembly: GCA_028583015.1. NCBI lineage: Eukaryota > Viridiplantae > Streptophyta > Pinopsida > Araucariales > Araucariaceae > Wollemia > Wollemia nobilis. Next base: position 231,206 of record JAQPPZ010001579.1, on the reverse strand, counting down.
GATTCTCTTTGTTGGATGGATTCTCTAGGTATAACCAGATTTGGGTTAGGGATGAGGGGCAACATAAAACAACATTCACCACAAAATGGGGAACCTTTGCTTACCAGCGAATGTCGTTTGGACTCTCAAATGCTGGCGTAACTTTTCAAAGGGCAATGGATGTGGCTTTTGGTGAGTTTTTAAATCGCATTATTATGATTTATTTGGATGATATGACTATTTCTTATCATAATAGGTAGGAGCATGAATCTCATTTAAGGTAGGTATTTGAAAAATATCAAGAATTTTGCATATCTATTAATCCAAAAAAGTCAAATTTTCTGTAAAGGAGGGACAGCTCCTAGGACATGTAATTTCATAAAATGGCCTAGCTATTGATCCAACTAGGGCCCAAGATCTTTTGAAGCTTCCATTGCCAGCCAATAAGAAGTATTTGCAATCTTTTTTTGGGTAAATTAATTTTGTTCGAAAGTTTGTTGCAGATTTCGCTCAAGTAATAAGGCCAATGACAGAGCTTTTAAAGAAAAATGCTGAATTTAAATGGACTAAGCAGAGGAAGCAATCATTTGAGAAAGAAAGGATCACTCAAGCTCCGATCTTGGTGAACCCTGATTATTCCAAGGATTTTATCCTTTATGTTGTTGGTGAACAAGAAGCTTATGCAATGGTGCTTACACAGAAGGGAGATGATGCAAATGAACGTCCGATTGCTTTCCTAAGCCAAGTCATCCAACCACATCAAGAGAAGTAAAATTTCATTGAGAAACAAGTGTATGCGGTAATGAAATATCTGAAGAAGTTTTGGCACTTTGTTTCATAGAGTAAAACAATAGTTTATGTTGTTCATCCAGATGTCCAAAATTTTATCATACAAGGAGAACTTGGAGATAGGAGAGCTGGCTGGGTTTCTAAAATTCAAGAATTTGATGTTGAGATTCGACCAACCAAACTTGTTCGAGGTCGAGCATTGTGCCAAGAGCTTGCAAAGAATTTTTCCTCTGGATCCACAATTCATGAGTATGAGGATGTAGTAGATAACTGTAATTTTGACAATCATTCTATAGTGGATCAAGATTGGACAGAGGAGCTGATTGAATATTTTTATTCTGGAAAATATCCTTCACATCTGAATGCCTCATAGAGAAGAAGATTTAGACTGCAAGCCCTCAAGTATGTCTTGCTTCCAAATGGCTTGTTTCATAAGAATATTGATGGGGTTCTTCTTAGATGTGTCAAAGAATCAGAGAAGGAGAAAATTTTAGAAGAATTCCATTATGGATTATCAGGAGGTAATTACGCAGGTAGACCCATGGCATTAAAGATTATTTGAGTAGGCTATTTTTGGCCTACTCTTTTTGCAGACACCTTCAAAGTTAGTAAAAAATGTGATAAGTGTCAAAGATACATCGGTAGAACCAAGAATGCATCATTTCCTCTTCACTCGATTCAAGTAGAAGTACCATTTCAACAATGGGGCCTAGACTTTATCGGGGTCATTGATCCTAACTCATCTGCTGGTCACAAGTACATCTTGACTGCAACCGACTATTTCACTAGATGGACTGAAGCAATTCCAACTAAAAATGCGGATCAGGCCACGGTTATCACTTTTCTTGAGGGGTTGATAACTCGCTTTGGTATCCCAGATGTGATTATAACAGATAATGGAACTCCTTTCATAGGTGCCAAAATCAGTGAATTTGCAGGTAAGTACGGAATTTATTTGAAAACTTCATCTAATTATTATCCGTAGGGGAATGGCTTGGCTGAATATACAAACAAGAATTTGCTTTGAATTTTGAAGAGGACCCTTGGCGAAAATAAGCAGATCTGGCACCTACTTTTGAATCAAGCATTGTGGGCTGATCGCATCTCGGTAAAAAAATCTATTAAGACATCCCCTTATTCATTGGTATATGACAAAGAAGCAGTTTTGTCAATTCATATTGAATTACCGGCCCTCCAGACTTGGCATTTGATTGATGATGAGGATGATGAATCTAATTCTATGAACATGATATTAGCTCAACTTTTACAGTTGGAAGAAGAACGGGAGAAATCATACTGGGATTTTATAGAACATGTTGAGATGACAAAGAAATGGTTCAGTAAAAAGGTCTCTGAAAGGACTTTTAAGGTTGGCGATCTTGTATTGAAGTGGAATGAAAAGAAATCAAATCCTGGCAAACATCACAAGTTCGAGGCAATATGGGAAGGTCCATTTCAAATCACAGGTGCCAATCAAGTTAATTCTTTTTATTTACAAGATATGGATGGTCATGCACTGTTAATTCCAGTTAATGGTCTTCATTTGAAGGCCTATTATTAGTAAAAAAATGAAAAACTGTGCAGAGCTCGAGACTTCCCAGGAGGTCACCCATCCGAGTACTACTCTAGGAAGGTTATGCTTAACTAGGGAGTTCTTTAAAAACTTGAAAACCAAAAAATCAAGTTGGATGAGGTGTTTAGGGGGTCCAAGGTTCTGGAGGTAAAAAAAAAAAGCAGAGGCTTGCATTTTCCCCGCTTTACGCTCTATAACATGGCCTTACCTTGAAACCCTTGATTTTCGGATTTTGGGCTGCATTTTTTTCCCCCTCCCCCATGCAATAAATTTAGGAAAAAAAAAAAAAAACTCTCCACTCCCTCCATGCTCAATTCGAAATTCAAATTTTGAAATTTGAATTTTCCCTCCCAAACCTTTTCTTTTTTTAAATAAAAAAAGACATAACCCGAAATTCCTTTTTCGGGCCTCCAAAATACCCGAAATTCCTTTTTCGGGCCTCCGAAATACCCTTTTCGGACTTCAAATAAAATATTATAAAAACTTCATTCCATCCCTCCCGTTCCTTCATGCCCGAAATGCCATTTTCGGATCCCAAAATAGTGTTCTCGGGATCTTGAAACCCTTCCCTCTCGCCCTTTGACTAGTCAAACGAAAAAAAAAAAAATTAATAAAAACTTGCATGCTTCCCGAACTCGTTTTTTCTCCCACCCGAATTAGCCTTTTCAGGTCCTCGAAAACACTGTTTCGGGTCCCAAAATTCCCATTCCGTCCTCATGCATGCCCAAAATTTCTTCCTTTTTCCTCCCAAATAGCCTTTTTGGGTCCCCGAAAACACTATTTCGGGTCTCGAAAAATCCCTTTCTGACCTCCCAGTATACATGTCTTCCACCACTCCCCATCCGTAGTCTTCATTATCCTTCCGAAATACTCATTTTGGCCGCCTGAAAACACTATTTTGGGTCCCGAAATTCCCATTCCGTCCCCCAAATAAACCATTTCGACCATTTAAAAAAAAAAAATTAATAATAATAATAATAATAAAAGCAATGATACTAAAATAAGAAAAACCATTATGCATTTAAATCCTTTCGCTCGTTTTTTTTTTCCCATGCACCCCCCATCTCCATGTTGCACTATCCGTAAATTCCGCTCATTACCATTTCTCACTCCGCTCACTCATTACACTTTCTAAAAAAAAAAAACTACCACTTCTCACATTTCAAGAAGTGGTAAGAAGCATAAAAATAAAAAAAATAAAAGCATCATTGGAATGCATGCGGTGCCCATGAAATTAGAAAGCTTTCCAACAGATGTGTATGGAAATTTATAAAAGGAGGCCCATCCTTTTGTTTTCAATCAAAGCATTTAAAGGGTTCCTATGTCGAAGTCTTGCGAATCCCTTTTGCTCTAGGGTTTGTTGTTCGTTGTCGCATATTCAAAGGAAGCTGAAGATGGGAAGGAAAGCTGTAGAGGCCAAGAAGGTGAATGTACAAAAAATGCCTGAGATCACGAAGAAGCCGCGAAGAGCTCGAGAAGAAAAGGTTGAAGATATGGAACTGAAACCTTATGATGATCGCTTGGGACAGATTAAAGATTGCAATATCACCAACAAGGGAGTAGAAAGACTACGTCTAGATGCTGAGTTTGCTGCACAACATGACTGCTGGGAGCCCCTGTACTATAGCATTTCATTCTCATCTCTCCTGGTACTTGTGTACACTTGTGCATCCATGTCCTGAGCTGATCTGGGCAATTGCATAATGCTACAAAACTGCTGCAAGAACTGTCCAAAATGACCACAAAGAAGTATTGTTTGGTATCTTGGCTAGTTCAATACATGATGTGTTTGCTTGCGGTGCACAACTTTCATCTTCTGCTACATTAAAAAAAATAGTTTTAAGGAGGAGGAGGAGAGGTATCAACCTACCATTCAGATGTGACAATTCATGGAGAGCCAGTTATTAAAGACCCCACGATTGGGAGAGTTGCCAAAAATGCCAACACCATTGAAAAGTTTCAAGAGCCCGGATTTGTATTCAATGATAGCATGGCTAACAGGATTATCTTCAGATTTTGCAGTACAAAAGTGGCAAGCATCATTGGTGCAATTCATTTCACAGCTAGGGTTTTATGGTCCAACTACCGCGACAGCAACTCCAAATTCAATTTTCTTTGATTGGGTAAATTTCTTAGAAATGAGGATACATTCACAATTGAGAAAGGTACAAAATGGAGAAGATCTTACCTTTAGGCATTGTTCCCTCTTGAAATGGTATTTTTTCTACCATATGCACTCTCACTTTGCTTTTGTAGCAATAAATAAGACAGATGAAGCAGGAAAAGCATTACCAATATACTCATGGACTCAGAGTTTGTCCAAGAACGAGTCCTATTATAACTTCAACAAAATGTTTTTAGTACCTGCTTTGGAGATAATGTATGGAGTATGCAACAGAGTGCCTCAGGCACTACGAGTAGAAGTGGTTGATTAGAAAAAAGGTGATGTTTTCTTACTAACCCAAGGCGTGGTAGTTAGAGTGTATGGTTTTACTGGTAAACCTTTTTTACTACCATATTTTACAACTAAACATATTTTTGCCTTGGAAGTAGCCCGACAAAGTGATTTTATAAATGATACCTATGGGTCAAGTAATAGGAAAAATAAATACATGTGTTATGCCTTTCAAGTTTGGAGATATCACAGTTACTCAGTGTGGGCAGAATGAACTGATTGTTGAGACACTCTATGATCATGGATTGGTTGAGCTCCCCCAATGATGGAAGTATGATCCTTTGGGTATTTTTGCCAGTTTCATCAAGGCAAAAACATTTCATTGTTGCCCCAGAGAAGATATTGTGCGACAAAGGAACAATTCTAAAGGGCATGACATTGAATGGCATGTAGATAAGATGATGTCACTTTCTCCTTGGCATGATTTTTATGAAATGGAGGTTGAATATGATCCTTCCAATCACTCAGAACAGGTTCCTCCTGAAGGTTTGTTTGAGAAAATGAAGACCAAATTGCCTGATTGGTCTGATGAAAAGATTGCCAATTGGTGGATCATGAGAGTTCATCAAAATAAGCTCAAAACAAAATATTCGATGGCTATAGATGATTATTTTTCAAAGATTTATGATGATAATTATGAGAAGTATCAGCCCCTCTCCTTTGCTGATTTGGTGCCTAAAAGTATTAGTAGTCCAGGTAAAGAACAAGAAATGATCGGACAAGTGGAGGTATTGGAAAAAGAGAAGATTGTTATTGAAGAGGGAGAGCAAGAGCAATTTCTACAAAATAAAAGGAGTGCAGCCATGGAAATTCCTTTCCCTCACATAGCGAAGAAGCCTAGGAGTGGAGCACATTCTTCATCACAAGCAATTGAGCCAACACACTCTGATTCAATGGTGACATCGGTTGATCTAAACATGGGGAAGGAACAATCTAAAGGAGAAGAAAATATTGTGATACAACAATGTTTACCATCGGCTCAAATGATCATAAGCACAAAAGGAGAGGAGCCCATAGGTATGCATTTTCATTCTTCTTCTCTCATTAATAAGCATTTGGTGACCATTGTTTTTTCATCCACAGTTCCTATGTCTACTTCACCTCCCATCACATCCACCTATCCCATTCCCACTTTTGTCCCACAGTCACAGGTCACTAGTGCTTCTTCGGTTTCACCCATTCCATCCTTTTCTCCTGCCTTCAGTTCATTTGCATCTGCCCCAAATCCATTTGCCCTTCCATTACCCTCTGTTTCGTCTTCCATACCTTCATATTCTTCCATAAGCATGCAAGCATCTCTTCGAGTAAGCGTAGCTGACATCCCCTCCACTTCCATTCCTGTGGTTGAATCCAATCCCCAACAAGCTATTTTTCTCTCTTCCCCAATTTTTGCCATGGAGGAGCCACTAGTCTCTGAGATAGAGTTGCTACCTGAGCGCTCAATAGCAAAAAAACTCAGTAAGGCACAACAAAGTTCATCTAGGTGGTGGAAGAATCGTAAGAGAAAGGATTCACTAGCCATGGCACAACCATTAAAGAAATTTACTTTTGATCCCATAGCAATGGAGAAGCACACGATGACCATGATTCCTCGGGTTTAGAAACCTCAAAGAGAAATGACATCTAGTGACTATTCATACCAAGCTGTCACTGAGGACCTCACAAAGAAGCATCCAGTTGAGCACATGGGCACCATATAGGAGGCATCAAGTTCCATGTATCTGCAGGTAGAACATTACAAGGATCTTCTCATTCAGGCTGAAGAGAAAATAAAAAAGCTCGAGGAAGCCTTAGAGGAAAAATAGGCTAAATTTGATGCAGCACAATTTGAATCTCAACAGTGGCAGCAACAGGTGATGCATTTGAAAATTGACATAGCGGAGAGCAAGCAGACAGCTACACAGTTTCAGGCAGCAGAGTAGGAAGCACAACTGAAAATTCAAGCTTTGCAAAATCAGCTTCAGAACTTGCAGAATCAATTGGCAGCAAAATCAATGCACTCTGTTTCCCTCACCAAGGACAAGATTAAGGAAGATCACAGTCAGATGTTGACTAATTGTAAGAAAATGGCGACCAAGGCTACATTAGTGCTCTTGTTCCTTCAGGATGTTCAGGAAGCTGTTTCATATGGTGGACCTATAATAGACAACATGGAGCAAGATTTAGAGCCAAAATTGGAAATGGCCATGAAGATCCAAGCAATGACTCAAATAAATCTCAAGATGCATCCAATGAGTGATATAGCCCATGCTTGGGCGAGTGCTAAAATCACATTACGCAGTTATTTCTCCAAGATGAATCTGATTAAAGAATCTCGTCATTTGCAAGAGACCTTTGAGCATGAAAGACGTATTTCATTGGTTTATTTTGAAACACTTGCAGATAATGGTTTTCCTAGTTTTGTTGATGATCAAGGAAATATTCTGGAAAAGAAAGACCTGGATACATTATGGGCTGTTTTCATGATGGATACTTCAGATATTGATAATTTGGAGGAGCCCATCACCGAAGAGCATGTGTTATCATTAATGAGAAATTTCATTCGCATTGAATCTGGATTATTGGAGCTCAGTCAAAGGGCCAAACATCTTGATATAGAAAAGGTTGAGACTTTTTGATATCTTGTGGGTACTCTCAAAGCTCGGGAAGCGATTACCATAGATGGATGGGCTAAAGAAGTTGTGATATATGAATCCACCATAGCACATCTCAAAAAGTAAGACGAAGCTAATACAAGTAGCTAACCATCAGATACAGCTGCAAGTAGGAACTCTATACCCAATGAATAAAGGCCTGGAATCGATTACATTCAGGCGAGCTGAATACCCCGTGAGTCACCAGAAATGTTGGCATTATTGCCACATTGGAATTTTGTTGTAGTGTGCCACATTGACATTTCGTTGTAATCATTGGTGCCACATTGAAAAGTGTTTTTTCTTTTTTAAGTGTTTTCACACATTGAACACTTTTTCCTATGGATGTAATTTTGGGTGAATTTTGGTTCAAATATTCCTTGATAAAAAGATTAATATTGATAAAAATAATTCTTGAGGTGATATGATCGCTGAAGCTACCAAGTTTAAGCATGTGCTCTTGATTCCAGTGCAATATTATTCATTTTTGAGGCATCAACCACTTCGTGGGCATGCATTTCCAAGGCGCCACCATAGAGATTGAAACTGGACCGATGATTTGTGCTGAAGCTTGATATGCCATGTGATAAAATCAGCAGTTATTTTATTTGGCATTTGCTCATTGGTTCATTGTTGTGGTCGAGGAGAAAGTTGTTTCTATTGGTGGCTAAGTGGCCGACACTTTGCCTCCACATGTATTTAATGAAAGAGGTGAAAACCTCTATAAATACTAGTCAAATTCTTATTGTAAAGAGAGGTTAGATTTTTTACAAAAAAAACTCTCTAAGTTCTCTACATCAATAGAAGAGACTTGGCTTCTGAAATTTGCAAGCATTCTTATGTGTGTGATTTCCTTATTTTTTTAAAAATCATTTCTGTTTATGCTCATGCTCTTGCTATTAAGTTTTGAATTATGCATTCTGAATTCAAACATTGCTGGTTAGTGAGTAGATTTTGAAATGTGATCAGAAGGTTATCTCTACAAAGGTGTGAGTTAAATTATGTTGCTTTCCTTTTATTATATGTTGTTATAAAACTTGGTGGAATTTTTACTGTTAGTCTGCCCCAAATTCTACACTTCGGCCTGTGGCTATATTTCCCTTTCTTTTAGTTATTTTTCAATTTCTTTCCTGCATCCCTAGTCTTCAAACAGTGTAGAATTTAGTAAGGGAGCTAGCCCTCTTTGGATATCGATTCGAAGGAATTTTCTTTTTCCCTCGGCCTTTCAATGTTGGCCAAGTCTAGGGTGCACAAGTGATGAAATCTTGTACTTAGGCATATTTGTGACCAACATCTTCATAAGCCACACTCCTTGTAATCATATGTTGTCTTATCATCTAAGTATCTTTCCTGTTACATGTCCTTGCTGCAACGCTACCAAATCCCTCATCTTTATCCTTCAGATACTTCTCAATATTTGTATTCTACACATCCTTGACTTGGTTTTCATTTTTTACCTCAATTGTCATCACCCAATTCTCAATCCCCTGGATAATTTTAGCCATGTTGTCCACAATCCTTCCAATATTTATCCTCCTTCGGGTTTGAGAGCGTCACCTACTTGCCAACTCATTGGTTGAAACGTAAAAAGCCTCACTAATTCTTCATTTTAAAATTTGGTGCACTCTCCAAGGATAATTTTTTGGCATGTCTACAATCATTGTTGTATCATGCTGGTTGTCTTCCTAAAATTACCTAGCATAAAAAACTCTCCATTTTTAAATGTTTATCATCCTATCTAACGCTTGTGGATTGGCCTTAATTTTTTTGTTATTCTTGCTATTGCCTTGCATTACCATTTTTCCTCTTCACTCAGCTCAACTAGCCCTCTCTCATCTACTATCCCTTCTCCTTGAGTTGATTTACAAGTTTACTGAAGATAGAAGAAGGTGATTTGTGTTTCAAACCTGAGGTGCTCCACCTAGAGAAGCTCATTGAAGAAATTTTGAAAGACACAAGCTTCCTTCCATTCTTCAAGTTGTTCAGTGGGCACAACATGGAGATCTCAAAAGAGCTTGCTCACACCTGGATAAATGGTTGAGTCACAGTTAAAGGTTTGACCTTCACAATCAACCCTAAACTCATTCCTAAAATTTTTGAAATCCTAGATGAAGGTGAAATTATCTAGAGGGAGAAACATTCATTGATGGGTGAGCTTCAATTGTTTAGCGATAAAGGATAACGCCTTAGTAGAGATAAAGAAGGAATCATTCATGACTCCCTTCCCAAACCATGGGACAAGGTGATAATCCCCATCATCAATTACTTCATTGTTGATGGTCAGACCAATATCCTGAGAAGCTTTCATTTGTCTTTTCTTCACAACATTCACAACAAAAAGAGCATTAACATCCTAGAGTACCTCTTTAGGTCCATAGAGATATCTATCCTCAATGTTTAGAAGGGGTCCTCCTCTTTTCCTATACATCAAGGAATTCATTTGAATATCTACAAGCATGTTCTTCAAAGGCAGAATTAGCTGATGTTTTTTAAATCTCATCCCAAATAGCCCAAATATTTATCCTAAAATTTCTCCTCTCATTGGTTCAAATTTTATGGATAATCCTACTCTTGATAATGTGGTTGAGAATAAAGTGAGGCCTTTCATCCATAAAGTTAGCATGTGGTTAAGGACCTTCCAAAGTTAGCCACTCTCTCGACCTTCAACCCAAGATAGAAGAGGATACTCCCAAATCTAGAGCAAAAGGGCAAAAACGGTCTGTATGGATCAAATCCAAAGGTGGTAGAAGAAAGGTGTCCCCATCAACATCGAGCCTAAACAACTTTTGGATTCTATGGAGGATTTCTCCCATTAGCCCAAAAAATCAAAGTGAAGGTCACTCCCCTTCATACCTCATCTACTAAGGCTGCACTCTAGAGCGGTTCCTCTGTACCCTCCAAGTGCTCCCTTCACATCTTTTGCTTCCCAAATACTAGAAAAAATGGCTACTTTTAGGGTTTGTAAGACATCCTTGGGGCCATGATCAGAGAAGCCAACATGAGCACTACCATGACCCTAGAAGCAAACACTCTCCTATATGAATTCAAAAAGAACTTTGGAGATGATGATACTAAGGAGCTGATGGACCCATCTAATGGGATGATTGATGATTAACTTGATCATGGGCTTCTCCTTGCTGGTCTATGCTTGTTTCTAGTTCTTCGCAGGGTCTCCTTTTGGGTTTTTCTCTCTATTTGTTTTATAGGTTTCCCTATTTTTTCTATTGTGGGAATGCCCTCTATATTAGGTGTCCTTTGCTATTTCCTTCCTCCCTCTTGGGAGCTTGTCTCTTGGTTTATTTTTAATGTTCTCCTTGCTTGGTGGATCTTACTTTATAAGATATTCTCATTTTGTAAAGGTTCGGGGACCCTTTTAAAACCCCTTCCCCTAAAAAATATAAAAAATACATTTGGTATTTTATTAAATTAATTAGGTGAGTAATTAATTTAATTATTAATATATTACACAAATGTTAGTAATTAAACTAATATTAGAAAGTAATTACACAAAGGTTCAAACCACAATGTGGATAAGTGTGTGAGGGGATGTGTGTATGGATGTATGTTTGGCCCTGGTCAACTCTCACCCTTATGAGAGGTCATGGTGGGATGGGGATGTCTAGCCCTGAGTGTTAGTAATAGAAGTTTCTCACACTAACCAAATCTAAATAATAATAATATTGAATTAATGAGATGGGTGAATTAATTATTAATACCTTGATTTAAGAATATTAATAGATTAATATTAGTTTTAATAGTTAAAAAGAGGGCTTAAATTAATAAATACCAAAATAAATTCATAAATGTTGAAAAGTGGAAATATTAGAAATGAGGGTAATGTGAATCTTGAAAGTTGAAAACGTTACTCCTTTCTTCGTAACGGCCTAGAAACACGTTGGTGAGAGAGAGAGGGATGGGTGGTAGGAATGCATTACAAGCCACTTCCAAACCTTGGTCTCCCTTTCCTTCGAAGCATTATTTGATTTTCCTAGATACAAAGCTTTTGGGGATAGTTGGCTAGAAGACAGATTTGGAAGGAAAAATATTGAAGAAGGAAGAATTTCTTAGATGCTATAGAGGTATTTGTTTTATTTTTTCTCTTTGAGTGAAAATGCTTCATATATTTGATGGATATTGTTGTATTTACTGTGTTTTATTATGTATAAAACTTATATATTTTATATTTAAACATTTTTTAATTGCATGTGTGTATTGCAACATTTTTTATGTCTTTGTGCACATGATTTGGGGTAGATAGGAGTGTCCCTTTATATCTTAGGAAACCCTAGCTAATGGAAATCTCTTCTTACATTTTCAAATGACTAAGTATATGGAGTTATTGATTATAGAATGAGAAGTAGGGTGAAGCTTTGGTGTTTATCCAATCATGGAATGACATTGGTATTATTATTTTTAGAATAAGGAGGAGCTCAAACATGACACTGGTCAATCCAAATATTGAACCTTTTGATATAAACCCGCTGTTGGGCTCTATTTTTGGTTGAGGTTTATAAAGGTGCCTAAATAAAAAAAGTAACTCAATAGAATTGGGGAGGTCCACTTCAAGGTTAACATAAACACACAGTCTAGCAAAAATTATTTTGGATTTTTCCCTCGTATCTATGTCAATTATGATTAAATCACCCACTACTCTCGTAATACCTTTTAAGATATCATCATTACAAAAAAAGAAAGGGAGGCTAAGTAGCCTAACCCATAGAAGCACCGTATTAATCCTTTGATTGTTTGGATTAAAATTTGGGCCCATTATTAAAGATACATGCCCCTCCTCCCAAAGAACTAGGGGCATTCCAAGGATGCATTTCATGTTGTTTTCATAGATAAGCTTGATAAGGAAAAAACCTTTAGGGAATGCCATAATTTCCATATGATCTTGAGGAGCCCACTTGGAAAAGGCCCATCCCATGACATAATCAATATTCAGGTGGGTGCCTAAGAACTTCTCCACCAAGTTAAATGCTCCTTGTTCTATGGTAAAGCGTGCAATTTATACAAATTATTTTTTTTAGTCGCTTTGGTTGTATGTTTGTTTTACCAAAGAAACATAATGTGTAATGCTTGCAAACCCTAATTAAAAATAAAAATAAAGAAGAAAAGGGTGCCTTCGATTGTATATGTTTTGTTAGTTTCCATATATTAATTGAATTATATAAGTGTATATAAATTGATTTTGTTATATAAGATTGAAAGAGGTTCATTATAAATTACAACAAAGCAACAATTATGTATGTATTTCTTCATAGGATTCCAAACTTAGTCTTAAGAGCTGATTCCATTATGCCTTTTGATATATGATTGCGTGGTTGAAATTTTAATCTGTCTTGAAGTTTTTGGATACCCAAAATTAATAAAATAAAATAAAAATAAAAAATAAAAAATAAAAATAGCTTGTTCCATTATGTAATCTTAGATATTTTTGGCAATGGTGTATATAAACACATATATAAATATTTATATTTCCTGGAGAGGTTGTTAACAAGTGACATGATTCAAAGTTGTCAATGGCTTGGCAAGGTAAGTTGTTAAAAAAATGTTTTGTAACCTGGCAAAACTAGTTTTGATTTGGCCAAAGCTTCACATGATTAGCCAAAAACTGCTCGAGTTTGACATGTTGGGAGTATGTAAAATAGCACACTGATGTTAAATATTTAATTATGTTGTAAATGCATCTATGAGTAAGGGCACCTAGAGCATATATGGACTGCATCATAGTAAGCTTCTCTGCAATTCAACTTATATTGAGCCGGCGGGAGTTAGATCGTGTCTTTCCAAGCGGGTTGTGTTGAAGTTTATGGTGGTTTACCAAGCTGAATCAACTTAGCAAGTTTTATTGTTTCTCAAAGAGTCTTGTGGCAGGTTGAAGTGGTTTTTTTTTTTTTTGGTATCATCTCAGTTGAGCTTCTTTTTCACTGTTATAAAAAACTGGAGTAAACAATATATCCTTTTGTCTTCTTATGAAGATATGAAGGCTGAGTAGAGTAAAAATATCATCATCACCTTTTTCTCACTTATCACTAAATTTTGTCCAAAAGCTTACATCCATACCTTGTCTTTTTAAGGATGTCCAATTGTATGTCTTTGCTATAGCTAATGGCATCTTTTAATTCAAATAATTGTTCATTTTCTTTGTAAGGATGTCCGATTGTATGTCTTTTCTATAGCTAATGGCATATTTTAACTCAAATAATTGTTCATTTGAGCCATTAGGACCAAATTATGCTATAAATATTTTTTATGTAACTTTGCTTGATTCATGGTAATGTATTAATGAATATTGATTTTTAATATTTGATTAAACAATATGTTTGATTATATATATATATATATATATATATATAGTTTTTTGAAAAGAGAATGAATTTATATGCACACACTTGTGTTGAAACAAAATGAAGTATTGCTTTCAATCATAGTAGTAAAACTCAGACTTGGTTCGAACTCAAAAGAGTTGACTCGGGAGTCAGACTCGGGACTCGACAAAAATACTCGACATGAAACTCGAAAAAAAAAGAAAAATTGAAAAAAAACATTTATTGAAAAAATAATTTGTTTCATGCATATTACTTATTAGTATATTTTAACACACTTACTCAACATTCAACATTATACAAATAATAAATTAACAAGAGGAAGGGACATATTCTTTCTTGTATTCATCAAAATGTTTATAGTACAAAATGTGCTCATGAGGCATGACAAAATACAAAATCAAATAGGAGTAGCACTAAGAAAATACAATCTCTAAAGAGTTTAACTATTTGAGAACTATATTACCCCTTGACCTAGAATAAGCTCTAAGTTCCCTTTGTTGTGCGGATCCCTATGCCTCCTTTTGTGTCCTTTTCTCTTCTTGTTTTCTTGTCAGTTCCTCAGCCAGGTTTTGAAGTTCCTACAAGGGGATGGTAGGATCTTCTAGAGGCTGCACCTCCTCATTTATGATCCATTCAGAGGATGAATCAATCTGATCCAGGTCAATAGCCTCATAATCATAACCTGCTATTTGTTTGTGGTGGAGTAGATTGTAATGGAAAAACACAAGATCATTCAATTTCTTGTGTTAATATATTCCTCTTCTTGGAGTGTATGTTCTCAAAAATACTCTAGTTGTGCTCACAACCTGAAGTGCTGCATGGTTGAGATCAAATACAAATTGCAAATTGCTGCAGGTTGGACGTAAATGTCCCAAAGTCCTCCTACCATAAATCTAAAAAAAACCAAGAAAAAAAGAATTAATACATCACAAGTTCACATGTAAAATGTGAAACTGAGATTAAAATATAAAATAACTTACATGGCAACAAAGTTGAATATTGTTTGGTGCATTCAGGAGATGTTAGAAGGACGCTCTCACATTTCTTATAAGCTTGAAGCTCACCTCGTATCTTTGAACACACTTTTGGATCAACCACTAAATGGTCAATACATATCCTTAAGCTCGCCATCACCTCATAGTTGGTATAAACTATTTTCCCAAAAAAGAATTGGGGATTAAGGAAGTATGATGCTGCATGAAGAGGGCTATGAAGTTGGGTTGCCTAATACCGATCAATGATTTCCCAAATGGGTCTGTATTTGTGTGGTAGATGGTTATAAAAAATATGCAATTGCCTCTTTGACTCTTTTCATAGCCTCATACACCTAATCCATTGGTGGTTATTCTCCATCAACAATATGAATAACTCTCACCAAAGGCTCTCATACCTAAAAAAAATATTATTAGCAAATGCCTCATCTAATAAACATGTAAAATCATCCAATAAACAAAAAATAAAAATAAAAAGTTTAATCTTGTAAGTTGTACCTTGATGGTATCCTCCATGGCCATCTAGAAGGGTTCCTCAAATATGATGTCATACACTCCCATTCAATAGTGTGTTTGTACCTGGTTCCATGCTCTATGCTCCACTCATTACCAATAAACATTTTTTTCAATGTCCCTTGTGCATTGAAGAGACTTTGCAATGTAATAAAATTAGTGGTAAATCATGTCACGTCAAATTGTACTATCTCCATCTTGCTAGTGTACTACCTCATCAAATTTAACACCCATTTATGATTGTAAATAAGCTTTGTTATTATCCTCACCTTTTGCACAACCTCCATCACCCAAGACAATATCCCAAGGTCTTTCAAAAATAAATCAAGACAATGGGATGCACATGGGATCCAAATCAAGGTGGAAAACCTCTCCTCCAATAGATTTCCTACTGCCACATAAGCTGAAGCATTGTCCGTGATGACCTGGACAACATTTTTCAGCTCCCACCTCCTCCACTACATCACCCAACAATTGTGCAAGAAGAGTTGCATTCTTCACATGGAATGATGCATCCATTGATTTAAAGAATACAATACCATATGATGAAGCAACCAAAAAATTGAGTAGCGTTCTGCTCCTCCCATCCATCCACCCATCTGATATAATAGTGCAACCCTTTAACCTCCAAATTTCATGTTGCTTCTCAAGAAAAGTTTGAATATCCTGCATAGACTCTTGAAAGAGAGGGTCCCTATGAACATTATAGGTGGGTGGCCTAATCCTGAGACACATGCTGCAACAACATCTAGAATAGCTTACCAATATGGAGACCTTACCACATTGAATGGCAAGTCTCAAAAATACCAAAAGAAGGCTATCATATTTCTAGATTCCTTGTGTCTCTCCTTGTTCCACGTGACCATACCCCATATCATGGGTTGTACAACTAGCATGAAACATGCTATAAAAAGGAGTCATCGATGTCACTCCTAGGGTGTACAACTGAGGGGATTCTGCTAGAGACACTATACTGTCTAATGCTGTCAAATGACAATGGTGCAAATGTGCTACCTTTTTCTGTTGCACAAGGGGTGGATGTTATGGCCTCACTCTCTTTCCTTTTCAATCCCTTCTTCTCACTATAATCAGCAAGAATTGCATTGCATTCTCACTAAAATTCAGCAAACACCTTGTCACAAGCTCTAACAATGTTGTTCTTTACCTTAGCTAAGTGATACTTGAGGTGGTTTATGCCTCCATGCAACTTATTCTGACAAAAATTGCAAGTTGCGTCCCCCTTTGTGGACCCTTATGTTCCATATCTTCAAATAGGATCCGTTTTTCTTGTGCTTGCCATTATCCTACACATGGAATCATGGATACATAAATTATTAAATAGTAAATACCTAAGTTTTGTGGATATGGAAACCAAAAGCTAATAGTTTTGTTTTACAAATAACGAGAGAGGAAAGTCCTCCACGACTCGGGCTTCCGTTAATGCCACTATGACAGTCCTTCAATGGCCCACGCAACTGACTGTGGTGTCACTGCCAGTTGTCTAAAGCCCACCTTAAATCATTTTTTAAATGTTTTAATGTTTGCCTTTAATTGTTTGAATTTTGCCTTTGAATGCTGACGTGTCGCCTTTGAATGTTTAAAAATCCGCCCAGCGCAAATGCCGAAGTGTCGCGATATCGCGACGTTGCGATATCGCGACACTTCGACGCCCAAGGCAAGGCCTTGTCCGAAGTGTCACGATATCGCGACGTCGCGATATCGTGACACTTCGGCCAAGGCCTTGCCTTGGGCGCCGAAGTGTCGCGAAATCCTTGCTTGCTGCTGTTCTTCCTGCATTCAAAGAAACAAGAACTGTTTAGTAGCACCTGTGTTAAAAATAAACAAAAGCATAAAGGCTACTACCAATAAAACAGTCACTGTTATCTGCAGGTCAATGAAGAACCAAAAATTGACTAAAACACGATACTATTTGCCGATAAAATGCCTTCTAGAATATGTATTCGAACACTGTTAACTGCAAGATATGCTCGAACGTAGCAAGATATATTCGACTTACAACATAGTGCAAGATATATTCTATCATAAAACGTGAGTTATTTCGACAACATAAAGCATAAGGTAAGATGAGCACACGATATCGAAATAGATTGAAATAAACTAAGAGCAACGTCTTCTGAATCTGATAGACGTTTAAACATCAAAGAATACAATATGACAGAATACAATAACTTGAAACATAGGAACGCATGCGGGGCGCCCAAGCGGGCCGCCCGTCATTGGAACTTGATCTCGACGTCGATCCACTAGGGAAGGACTCGAAATCTCTTAGGTTGAGTTATCGTCGAATGGATGGAATACTGTTGTCCACTGTCGGGTTCTAAGGTTTGGATCCACGCTTCTAGAAACCACTCACTAACCTCCCGTGCGAAAGAGATCAAGAGTGTAGAAGAAATGAATCAGAAAGGAAGCAATCGGGCCTTTTAGTTTGACAGCACTTCGTTGCTTTCGAATCCCTGCCAACCTCTGTTTGGGTGGAAAAATCCACCATTTTATAGACCTAGGGGGTCTCCTTGAATGTCGTGCATAAGCGCCACGCGTTGGTCAAAGGTGCCATGTGGCGGTCGTGTCTCCTCGAGAGAGGAAAGTCCTCCACGACTCGGGATTCCGTTAATGCCACTGTGACAGTCCTTCAACGGCCCACGCAACTGACTGTGGTGTCACTGCCAGTTGTCTAAAGCCCACCTTAAATCGTTTTTTAAATGTTTTAATGTTTGCCTTTAATTGTTTGAATTTCGCCTTTGAATGCTAACGTGTCACCTTTGAATGTTTAAAAATCTGCCCAGCACAAATGCCGAAGTGTCGCGATATCGCGACACTTCAGCCAAGGCCTTTCCTTGAGCTCCGAAGACGTCGCGATATCGCGACGTCGCGATATCGCGACACTTCGGCCAAGGCCTTGCCTTGGGCGCCAAAGTGTCGTGAAATCGTTACACTTCGACCAAGGCAAGCGCCCAAAGCAAAGCTTTGCCTGAAGTGTCGCGATATCGCGATGTCGCGATATAAGGGGAACAACTTCAAAAAGATGTCCGGACACCGTTGATGTTCTCTTTGGTGATTAATGTCTGAAATTTCACCTCTCTCTAGCAAAGGAGAGGGATTACTACTGTTGCCAAGGGTGTTTGTTGACCATGGGAGGTAATCTCCCAGTGTATATTCTGTATTTGGGTTGGCGTAAAGATCTGGTGCCAATCCCCCCTTGTTGCCTATTTCTAGGCCTTGCATATTTTCTACCAAGATGTCTAAGGGCAGGGGGTGGTTGAACCCTACTCCCGAATTATCATATGGCATCTGATATCTTGGTTGGCAAAGGACACGTATCCCTTGCTCATATCTGCCTAGCCCGTATCCATGCCAACAAAGTTTAATAAAAATATTAAAATTTTACATAACATTAAATATTAATAAACTCTACTAATTTCATTTTTATCTATCCTAAAATAAATAAAAAAATTATAAAACTTTTATTTTTATTTTTATTTCCAACTTAAATAAACTTATTATCAAAACATTATTAAAATTTTACAAAACATTAAATAAAAATAAACTTTAATGTATCTTAAAATAATTACATAATTTTATAAAACATAAATAATAATAAATTTTACTGTATTCTAAAATAATTGCATAATTTTACAAAGAGTTAAATAAAAATAAACTTTACTAATTTCATATACTAAAATAACTACATAATTACATGAAGTAAAGTTTACTAAAGGCTCAATTATGTGGGTGAGTAAAAAGTGTTTTTTCAATAATATTGTCAGTTCCAACAAAGGTGTTATTTTTAATGCTATAAGGTGTTTCGTAAACACCCTATTCTTTTGTCTATGGTGTTTTGTCAACACCATTCCTTGTCCGTTTCAGGATCCCACATGTTTCCTTTCAAATTGCGGGCTTTTTCAAAATTGTGGTTTTCATCACAAGGCTAATGTTTTCACCTCTGTGCAAAACCTTCTCCATGTTTTTCATGTTAGCCACCCCACTAAAGGCTTCATTTCTTTTTCCAAGCTCCTCTTCGGTGTTGATGACAACATTACTGATGAGTTTGTTAATTCGTGGAATGATGGAATGGTTCATGTTAGAGGGTTTCAAATTGAGTTCATGGATGAAGTTGCAAATATTATTAGTTGTGCTACTGAAGCTCTTCGTTTCAGAATCATCAACCATATCTCGGGGGCGGTTGACCAACTCTTGGTAGCAACCAATATGATCAAGGAAGTTGGGGTTATCTTCTCTCTTAACATCAAGGAATTGCAGGATCTTCCGACATTGCTCAACGTTGTTCTTGCTCATCAGAAGGATAATTCTATTGAAGATGGTGATAAAGCCCAATAGTCCTGGGTTTTGGGTTATTGGAATTTTTGAGTTTAGTTTATGTTACTAAACCTTCCTTGTTTTGTCAGATATATCCCTGGTTTCTTTCTGTTATCGAAAAAAGTTATTGGAATCTTCTACTTTGTTTTTTTTTGTGTTCCAATGGAACTAGTACAACTCTTCCCTATTTCTATGAGGGTTGTTCTATTTTTGTATCTTCGGTGCTAAATAATAGCCTTATGTAAATAAGGATTGAGACCCTTCAACCCGACGAGATATTAATAAATTTTATTACCTACCAAAAAAATAGTGTATTTATTATTAACTTTTTATTTTATGGATCAACGTCATTGCCTTTTAATATATTTGTCAAGGGATGAACGTGCTTTTTAAAATCTGTTCATCCAATCCATTTTTTTTATTGGTAGGGTAATACTTAACGACATGATAATGTTAATTGGCTAAGTAAGAAAATACAAACAAGATATAGTGACGAGGGAAATTTGTTATTAATATGATAATTTTATATATTTTTCTTGACATACTTTTTATTTTTTGAATTATTAATTTAAATGGATAACAGTGCATCAACATCACCTAAAACTAAATTAAATTGAACATGATAGCGATTAAATATAAAATAATCAAAATTTATAAAGTTTCAACATAACAATAAAATTAATAATTATATAATTATTAAATATAAGAAAGGTGCATTGCACTCAACCGAATGTTGTTTCACGTAAATATTTAATATATGTATAGAAAAAAGAAAGGTGAAGAACATTGTTAAATATGTGTTTACACGCTTTGAAGAAAAAATATACATTTGTTAAATGGTAAAAATATTACAATTTCGATCATCCATTATGTTGTTTTGTATCTATATTTAATATATGTAATATGTATAGATTCATAGAAAAATAAAGGTGAAGAATATTATTACATATGAGCGTCGGCTTTGGAATAAAAGTAATTTAATATAAAAGAAAAAAATCTATATTTAAAAACATTACAAGTTTGATCATCGATTAATGTGTCAGAAGGTATATTATGTTATTAACACGTGGGCCTAGGCGGTTTATCGCCATATAACACAATAGAACACGCATTGAGGACGTCAGACCGTGGTCAGGTGTTGGATTTCACATCTAGCGGTTTTTATGGATTTATCAATTTTTATATTATATTTTTATTTTCCTAAATAATAATAATTATTAAATTATTTTTTACAAAATGAGATTAATTTTATACGTCAAGTTAACACTTTAATTTTATACATCAAGTCATCGAAATTTGATGGCTATATATTGTGATCCATTCATATGTCAATCTGGGCAATAGGATTTTGCGTTTGTATGAAACTAATCGAAGAGGAGTAGTAAAATAGAAGGATGAAGGGGTTTAAACGGTAAAAATATTACAAGTTCGGAATATGTTGTTTTGTGTAAATATTTAATTTATCTATAGATTCATAGAAAAAGAAAGGTGAAGAAAATTCTTAAATATGAGTGTTTACTGGTTTTGGAGTAAAAATAATTTAATATAAAAGAAAAAATCTACATTTAAAAATATTGCAAGTTTGGCCATCTATTAGCATGTAAGGGATATCAAGTTATTAACACGTGGACCTAGGCGGGTTCTCTCCATATACCAAAATAGGACACACATTGAGAACGTCAAACCATGGTCACAAAGGGTTTTTGTGAATTTATCAATTCTTGTATAGGTATTGTTTAGATTACAAAAATATTTTCGGTTGCTTCACATTATAAAGTTTGATGTTTGAAATACTTAAAAAAAATAGCATTCAAACGTTATATGGGGTTTGACAGGTTTGACAGATAAGGCGGAGACCCATGCTCAACTAACATGGAAGGCAAATTGAACTAATTCACTGAACCAATTGTCTCTGAAGATGGAGGAATACAACGGGTGGAGATTTTGAATACAAAACTGGAATCGCTTTTCTTTGATTGAAAGCATTAAATAAGTGTAAGATTGGAGTAAAAAAAATTCTTGAATAGAATACAACTGTGCATAGTATAATAGTCATGGGAACTCCTGGTACATACTTGGTATATAGTAGTATGAACGTCCAGTCGTGCACTGTCACAATGCTTCTTCTGCAACCTCTGCTATAGCTTATTTTGCAACACCTATTAACTTTATTTCACTCTTCTAGAGACTACAACTTTATAAAACCATAAAGCGCACGAAAATAAAATATAAGGTGCCAAGGGTGAAGCCATAAAGTGCGCCAAATTAAGCACCACTCAGAGAGACATCAATGTATTGCTATCATTGATGTACTGTTGTCATCTCGTTGCTCGCGTAAAACATGTGAAGACTAACCAAATTCCTCTTCAGCAGATACATTGCCTGCAACTGAATTTTACATTTTAAAGCCCCGATCGTATTTTTTTTAATTTAAACTTTAATTTTATTGGGTTGAGTCCCAACATCGGGACTCAAGAGTCCGGGTTAGACTTGGATTCGGCCCTAGACTCGACTGGACTTGACTGAGTCCAGGAAAAAAGGAGTTCAAGTGGGCTCGATGTGGTTGAGCCCACTCGGACTTGGGCTCGATCAAGTACTCGGAAGCCCAGTTGAGTCTGACTACTATGCTTTCAAGTAAATTTCTTAACCCCAGCCTTGGATGGATGCCAAGTTTTTTGGTTTTTTTGGTTTCAAAGTTTCATTATTTTAGAGGGTTCATTTTATTCCCAAAATGTTAAAGAGGATTTTCTATCAAAGTCACCATTTGTTGTTGCACTTACATAACACTCCCTAGTTTGTATGGACTAGGGACCCATTTTTTAAAATAACCTCTCCTATTAGATCAAGCTTGAAATTGCTTTTCAACAAGTACCCACATGCCTTTATTCTCATAATTCTAACACCTTGAAACTGCTTAAAATACCACATTGTAAACTTGAATTTCCTCATGGCAACATAGATGGTTTCACTTTTAGGCCTCATATTTCTTGCAATACTCAATAATATTTTATGAAATCATTTCCATTAGATGCTCTTCCAAAATAGCTTTCATAAAAATATAAATTTGCCTATATTTTGAAGAGATTTGAGGCCCAAAATTACTTGTTTTTTGTAGGCTATCCAAGATACCATGACCAAGGTCACTCCCAAGGGTATCTAAAAAGTTGCTTAAGTCTGGAAACTAAGTGAAAAGTTGCTTGGCCAGAAGTCCAACCAATCAAGGAAAAGCTTAATGCTACTGCCGACTCACAATCTCTTCCCTGCTAGAACCCTACACTCAAAGTGGAAATATTTTTCCTGTTGAAACTTGACACTCAATTGAAATGACTTATTCATCAAAAAATTGTCTAAGATAGGTTGGAATTTTCAACTGCTACCATAAGCAAAAATGTTGAAAAAGTCCTCAAAAACTCACGAGAAATCTTGAGGAAGTGGAAGTCAGCCCGAAAATTAGAAATTTTACCCCCACAATTGATAAATTACCCTTGTCAGAGAGAAATTATCTTGGTTGACAATTGGGAAGTGGAAGTCAGCCCGAAAATTAGAAATTTTACCCCCACAATTGATAAATTACCCTTGTCAAAGAGAAATTATCTTGGTTGACAATTGGAAACTAATTTTGCCAAAAGTCTAAAAAAGATAATGTATGCCTAACCAAAATCAAACTACTCGTAGGGAAAATTAAAAAAACCCATTAAGCATGCCAATAAGCATAAGAAAATACCAAAAGCAAGAAGAAAAGCTAAAAAGAAATCCTCTCAATTGGAAAAATTACCCAAGTAGTGAAAAATTGATGCCATAGAAATGGATGATGTTTTTACTGAGTATCATCATTGAAACCAAAAAGAAAAGCTGAAAAGTCCTTGACATATACTTAAATAGTTAAAAATCTTGGCAGAAAGCTTTAGGATTTGTATGAAATCTATATATATATATATATATATATATATATATATATATATAAAACCTCAAACTCATCGCTAAAAAGTATAGAGCATGTAAAAAAACACAAAAACAAAAAAAAATGTTATAAAATATAAAAAATAAAAATATGAAAAACAAAATCAAAAGTAAATAAAATTTGATATATATATATATATATATATATATATATATAAAAATAAAGCGTATAGTAAAAACAATAAAAAAATATATATATTAAAAAAATTATTTTTTTTAATAATAGTAATTATAATAAGAAATCCTGACACTTGTATTTTTGCTTTGGTTTGGAGGATTATTGTTGTGGATGCTTTAAATGTAAAGATGACCAATGCACGATTTTAACGTTAACCAGGTGAGTGCAAACCCAACGAATGTAGAATAGAATGGTAGGCATGGTAAAAGTAATGCTAGCTCCACTTTCTATGATTGGTAGATCAAGCATTAAATCATAAAATGCCAAGACGGATCAAGGCTAGGGTGATGATTGACCCACAAGTGAGCAACCTAGCAATGATAACCAATCATGAGGAGCCAAAGGGGACTGAGGTGGGTGGGGAGTCTATCCCAATACTGGACGTGGAGGCTATGAGAACTAATAGTAATGAGCCAAATAGAATCATGATGAGGGAAAAGATAGACTCTCGACCAAAAATAATAACAACTAGCCATGACAAAGGGAGATGATATGTTTAAGTATTTTAAAATAAAATATTGTTGAGGGAAAAAATAGGGTTTGAAGAGCAAGATCCATAGATAGGTTTGAAGAGCAAGATGTAACTACAGATAGAATGAATTTTAAATATGTTGTAAGGGGTGCTCAACCTCCAACAATTCCAACTAGTCAACGGGGTTTTTTGCATCAATATCTTCATATGCCAAGGATTGATCCCAAGAAAATAGACCCTGGTTGCATGCGAGAAACAAATGGATCTCTAGTTTTTAATCTATAACAATATGAAATTCAGGATGGAATTGGTACAGTGAAGCAATGAGAGTAGATCAAGCATTAAATCAGCTAATCAATCAGGTACCAAATACCCTAAGCATCATGCGAATAGAGATTTAATGAGGCATGGCCAAAGGATTGGAGATTTAATGAGGCATGACCAAATTATGGTTGAAAGTAATCCTATGAAGCACATCCTAAAAACAATTAAATATAAAAGTAATGCTATGTGAAGGACAAAATTGTATAAATAAAGGCTCACTACCCTGTTACAAAGGTTAGAATCCATCCAGTAGCATGCTCTTTTAGCTTTCTTCTTTTTTTGTCTTTCCTCTTTGTAGTTGGATAGGTTGGAAACCATCTATTAGCAAGATCCTTAGATTTATCTTTTTCATTGTGCATCCTTTTCTATTGGATTTGCTTTGAACCAAGTTGGATATTGTTTTGATATCTATTCTTGTAATCCACCAAAGTGGACAAATATGAATCAATATACTCAATGACTATATTTTTAATACAAAGATTTTGAAATTTACTATGTTCAATATATGCATGTTGATGGTGGTTGCACTCATTTCATTTTATAGTTTGTTGCTTATTTGGAGATTGCACCATATTGGACTTAAGGCAATGTGAATACTGGTCAGGCTAAGATTGGTTCAAATAAAAATTATCACTTTACACATAAAATTTTAGGGTAGTATTATTTCATTTATTTTACCTTTAAACATTTGACTTTTTTTCTGGATCCTATTTAGATTAGGAGTAGATTAATTTCCATTTGAAGCATTGAAGCTAGTTTTCTACAATGCATTTAAAAATTTCATATAGCTTCAAAATAATCATTGTTGTTATATATGCGATAATAATATTAAATGCAATAAACAATATTAATTGGGCAATCATAGTTTATAGAGCTTAAAATTTATCTTTTTTTTGCCTAGTTTTAATTCCACTTAACTCACATATGTTTAAATATTAGTGCAATGGAATTATTTTCAGGCAGTTAAGTGTTTGGCTTTAAGACTTTGTGCATAAGAGATTTATCTTTTAGACTCATACTAGCAAAGGTCCCTTGAAGGAACATCTATCAACAACCTATGGGTTTACCCACACCAGCCAAGAAATAGCATACTCTAACCTTGGGGGAAACAATTTTTCTTTCAAGAAGGAACAAATATCTATTCCAAGTATGTTGGCTTGCCCTTGACACACCAACAGTTTGAATTTTACCTTTTCATACCTAGTAAGAAGGATGGCTGAATTACTAATTTACTAAATACACTAGGCTCTTATGCTCAATAGAACTAGTACTAAGAGGAGGACTAAGGTAAGAGTTAGTGTGTATCATTTGCATGCTTAATAGTACCTCTCAACTAGGAGTACCATCCACTATTAGTCATCTTCACCAAGATATTTGGTTTGAATGTAATATTATTCAATTATTATCATTCCTTGTGATATAAAGTATTCACTTGTAGCCTGCAATTTTTTGAGAGTCAAATGTCTATTACAAAATCCTCTTGATTGTTAGTGTCATATTTCTAACTATTTTCCTCTCAAAAATCTTGTATAGTTTGTAATATACATTATACATTAATAGTCGTGGAGCCAATCATATTAGAAGATGTTTGGGATAGAATCCTAATATCAAATAAACTATTAAATAGGGCACACATGGTCAAATTATAACCTAGTTACCATTAGTTTCTCAACGATCATATGCTTTGCTCATATTTAAATTTACATGCATACCTAGATTTTCTAAGGAATGAAAATAATGTATGACCTTTTAGCAATAATTATACCATCAAGGATTTGGATACCTTGGACAAAACCATCTTGTTCCTCCAACATAACATAATGTAGAATGATTATCAATCTAACCTTGTGTATATATTTATTATTATGATAACTAATAATTATAGTTAAAAAGTTTTGATGATACTATGTGATTATTTTTTATATATTAGTATTGTTTGGGTGCATACACCCATGATTTAGGATTTCACTAGAGACAAAATAATCATACTAGATGCTTGAGCATGTGTATCACATCCTAATGATACACTATATATGCAATAGATATAGTAAATAATATACTAGTATATTTTGACAATGCATAGGTACATTTAATATTCACCCTACATACATTATATCCGTACACCTTTGCATCCTTCCTAACCCACAAAGATGTACCAAAAATTTGGAGGTTCACACCAAGTATCTTGTACCCACATCTACACCTTGAGTGCACATCCAATAGTCTTATATATGTAAAAGTAACTAGATGATCTTTATAATTTGAAAAACTATGATATAAACAAATATTTAATGAAACAAATAAAAGAGTAGGCCAAACACTCTTAGTAGTCCTATAGGACTATAGCATTCATCAAAACCAATTACCTACTAGCTAGGGTTATGTGTAAGTGGTCAGACACAAAATGTATTTATAAAAAATTGACGAATCAGTTTCAAAATCTAGGTGAATAATATCGAAACGTATGCAGAAGGTTCACTATTATTAAGGGTAATGTTGGAAATTTAAACTTAAAATGGTTAAATTATTATAAAATTGGGGCGAATCGACTCAAAAAAAATTTACACCCAAACATTAATGGCTAATGGGCCCTGGTCAAGGGTCCCAACTATTAGCCAATTCCAAATTTTGAAAATCCTAATTTTAGCCAATTTGGCGATAAATAGTCGCTATGCATAAACCTGCTACTAGCATCAATCCAATAATTTTTGATATTTTTTTGTGTTTCCATTATATACTAAATTCTTTGTACTAGATGTTTTATCACTTTTATAAGTATTGTTATTAAAATTTATGTTTAGTTGGATAACAATTTGCATGGATCCATGTGATGGGACATAAAATGATATCTCTTTTAATATTTATATAAAATAAATAGAAAAAAATAATGATGACACATTGTTGAATTCACTTGTATTAGTTTTTATGCATTTAAGAGTAAGAAGGTAATAAATATGGTTATAATACAATGGGAAAACACTATGATGGCACATGCATATCAAAATATGAATGGTTAAAAGAGAAAGATACAAGGGCACAAGGTTTGTGGAATAAATTATCGATGACTAAGGTGATAATATGTGTTACAAAATTACTCCAATCAGGCTACACTACAAAATATAAGTTCTAAGAATTTTTTCTTATGACAAAAATCCTAATACTTACAAGAACATAAATCAATGATCTCTGATGATGGTAGACAAAAAATAAAAAATCATGATGAGATGCATCAAGCTTAGTTACATGGGAATGGGAATCATGGAACTCGTAATGTGTAGGTGCATCCAATTTATTAGATACTACATCATAATGTTTGATCACGTGCCTATCAAAATTGATGCCCTAAGAACCAATGACCTCATATTGATAAACATTTTAGGACATTGGAGAATGCAACAATGTGGTGTTTCCCATGGTTAGTAACCCTTTGTATGTTCATAAGGTTAATTAGAGTTTGAAGGTATCCATGTAGGATTCAATTTCTAATGGCACTATGGTTGATGTGATAACCAAACATCCTTCCCTTATACGCTAGATTTTTATAGTGGTCATCGCCAAGGTCTATGATGTTGAGGACACACTTGTATTCAAAGAGGATTAGGGAATACTAGTGATCCTAGCCTATGATCTGATGGAAATAGTGGTTATGTTGGATCCCATATTTCAATGTATAATATTAGCCATCAACATGGGCAACACCAATACGAGAAAGAGTTGGAATGTTGTTAACTAGATCACGATGACTAGGAATGTTGACAGTTTGAATGATGATTTGGTCTTTGCTTGAAAAGTGAGTTTGGATGAGAAGTATTTGTCAAATATTTTTAAAGGAGTTTTCTAAAGTACATGGTGAAGGATTTGGGTATGGTATTGTAGGAGGTGACATCATGGGATTTCCTTTAGCAAGAAGTACACTATGACGCCAACTTTATATTTTTGTGAAAGTCAATCAAGATGGACATTTAGGATCTCAAGCCTATATCACTCTCAACAAGAGGCTTGATAACCTAAATTAATATGACCTTGAAATTATCAACCCTCTTATTTATTTTGTAAAACTCAATGCAATAGCAAAAATTATAGACCCTTCTTTGCTAGAAATGTACTTTGTAGGGATTGTTCACACTAGTTTCATTATAATAAGATTTATCTTCATCTAATTTCTAAGCCAAATCCAATTTGTTATATTGTTAAGAGAATTTGGTTATTATATACTACATCATAATATTTTCCCACGTGCCTATCAAAATCGATGCCCTAAAAACCAATGAACTCATATTGATAATCATTTTTAGGCCATTGGGGAATGCAACAATGTGGTATTTCCCATTGTTAATAATCCTTTGTATGTTCATAAGGTTAATTAGAGTTTTAAGGGATCCGTGTAGGATTCAGTCTCTAGTGGCACTATGGTTGATGTGATAACCAAACATCCCTCCCTTATGCATTAGATTTTTATAGTGGTCATCGCCAAGGTCTATGATGTTGAGGACACACTTGTATTCAAATAGGATTAGGGCATATTAGTGATCCTAGCTGATGATCTGATGGAAATAATGGTTATGTTGGATTCTCTATTTCAATGTATAATATTATCCATCTACTTAGGCAACACCAATATGAGAAAGAGTTGGAATGTTGTTAACTAGATCACAATAACTAGGAATGTTGACAGTTTGAATGATGATTTGGTCTTTGTTTTAAAAGTGAGTTTGGATGAGAAGTATTTTTCAAATGGAGATTTATAAAGTACATGGTGAAGGATTTTGGGCATGGTCTTGTAGGAGGGTGAAATCATGGGGTTTCCTTTCGCAAGAAGTGCACTATGATGTCAAATTTATCTTTTTTTGAAGGCCAATCAAGATGTACATTTAGGATATCAAGCCTATATCACTCTTAGCAAGAGGCTTAATAACCTAAATTAAGATGGCATTGAAATTATCAACCTTCTTATTTATTTTGTAAAACTCGATGCATTAGCAAAAACTGTAGACCCTTCTTTACTAGAGAGGGATTTTCTAGGGATAGTTCACACTAGTTTCATTCTAATAAGATTTGTGTTCATATAATTTCTAAGACAAATCCAATTTGTTATGTTGTTAAGATAATTTGGTTATATTTTTCATAGAAATTAATTAAAAATAAAGATGTAACTTAAAAACAATATGTAAATTTAGTTGATATAAGATACATTGTTCTTTCTATTATCTGTTCAACTTGCATGTCTCCTATTTTTAATTGATTTTTGTGATAATTTTTAATATGGATGAGAATTACTAGCATGTTATGTGTTATATTTCACCAAGAGCCTTGATCTATTGCTATATTCCATTAGATGGTACTCAAGGATACAATAAAACCTAGTTAGTATTTTTTGTAAGGTGTATTTAGTTGAATTTTGAAAAAAATTATAAGGATAAATTCACTTAATTGAAAAGAAAGAGATACCTAAACATTCAAACATTGTTATTATCTTATATATACCTTTTTAGTTCTTGAATTTGTTGACTTAGCACATGTTTTGATCTATTTATCAATTTTATTTCATCATAATATCTCCCCCA
Organism: Wollemia nobilis; assembly: GCA_028583015.1. Lineage (NCBI taxonomy): Eukaryota > Viridiplantae > Streptophyta > Pinopsida > Araucariales > Araucariaceae > Wollemia > Wollemia nobilis. The sequence goes on along the minus strand of JAQPPZ010001579.1, from coordinate 201,107 downwards.
TACACATTTATAAGACCAAATTCTATTAGCATGGATCCAACCTTTGTGTGCATTTATGATCTTCAATGATTACATGATATCATACTCACATTAAAAGCACATATTACATAACAAATAATTCTTGATGGAGTTGATTATATATATTTTTCCTATTAAGGGATTTGCTTGTTTTTCTATAAATATAGTTCATTTATTGGATATGATGTTATTATGTTAATTCCAATGCACATTGCATGGATTACAATTCCAACCAATGTTAACATTTTATGTCTAGTTTTGATTAAATTATAGTAAACAACTATTAAAATATAAAATATAAGTAAATAATAAGTAGCCCATTCCAACTAAAATGTCTTGGACTTTCCTATTCTATTCAACATGTGTAATATCAAATTCTCAAAATTTTGGAAATCAACTTTTCTTGTGAAAGGCAAATAATTACAACTCCTTTTTTCATATTCTAAATTTGTTTTTCTTTAATTTTCATAGGTTTGGTTAACAATTATGAATAAAAAATCTGATGTATTATCAACAATGAAAGCGTGATTAATGGTGCTTTAACACATTAAAGTCATATGGTGTTTTCCATTGAAAAATTCACATTACTTATGACACTATGATACTATGGAACATATAGTTATGTATGTGGAAGATATTACAATGGAGGAGGTGAGGATTTTCTATTCCTAGAACTATGGATAGCCTAATGATATATCCTTGAAGAGTTGCTTTGCTTGTTTACACCCAACCAGGAAAAAGCTCTTAAGCAAGAATTTAAATATGCATAAGGACTTAGTGAGAAAAGTAATTCAAGGGACATCTTGGTTCAATAATTTACAAAAAAAATAGTTCTAATAATAAATACTTTACATGTATTACTCTATCATTGCTTGCATTTTTGTTTTAATTTACATAAACAAAAAAAATTGTATAGAAATGGCTACCTATAAAAGAAAATCTATTAGACAAGCCAATCTTCACATCATGATACACTCACTCCTAGAAAATCAATGAAAGGTAAATTCACATCACCTCTTTAGCATCTCTCTTGAAACTCTAGGATTTTGTTTAATTATAAGAACCAAAACTAGGGCTACATTCACTTACTAATAGTAATGTAGAAGAAGAAGATAGAGATATGTAGGTTAATTTATTGTCAAGTTTAGCTAAGGCTTGGATACAATACTATTAGCTGGGGGTGAAAAACATAAATGTTTTTCCCTTATTTGACCCTCTATAGTACCAAATACTAGAAAATTTTGTAGCTTTCAACCTAATGTGATTTGTTTTCTAGTGGTATCATGGCCTCCTTCTAACTTAATAAAGCAAAAACAAACATGCATGCATCTAACATATAAGACATATTGTATACTACAAATTTTTGAAGAGGGTTTTAAAATAATGATGAGAGCATAATAACATTTACATATAGAGTTCACCTTTTATTAAAGGTGACTTTCAAATGAGATGAAGTCAACCAATTAAATACCACAATTTTTCCAAGAGAAGACCTAGGCTCAAATCTTACCAAACAACATATGCATAATCTCCAAGTTGTTGAAATACAATTAAGTGTTTATGATGTACTACAAGAAGGGAATACTTTGATCCTATATAACAAATTACAAAGAAAAAAGTTATCATTGGAGCACCTCATGACTGTGGTAATTACTAAGAATTTTTTAACTTAACTTTAAAATGAGTTAGATTCATATTTATTGTTTTTTTTTTTGAATTTACATGGTGGAATCGGTAGCCGCCACGAATATGGGCAGGCTGCCTGAATTTTATGACCATCATAGTATTCTGTGATGTTCACCCTGGAAACCGCCACACAGATCTTCGTACAGTCTGCTCCTATAACCACAATGCCACAATCATTTTAAACGTTTACACCACTAAAAGCAGTAGAAAAGGGATAAGTGTTTAGTCTGATGAGGCCCAAGATTTGAACCTTGGACCTCTACCCCCTTACGGGGTTTAGTTAAACCAATTGGTCTATACCTCGGACCTAGATTCATCTTTATTGTTACTATTGCAACTTGGTAGCCTATTATGGAAATAACTTATTCCCTTGCACATATTGTATGTTGTGGACCACATTGTTCTTTTCTTTTCTTTGTTGTAGCTTTTGTTAAGATTTTCTTATCCTATAGTAAATAGAGTGTTTCCTCTATTTTTTGGCCATGTTTACATGCCAATGATTATAAATAACATTATTTATTCTACTTGGAAATATGGAAGCAAAATGGTAAGCATAAAATATCTAGGCCTCTTCTTATTCTTTTGGCTTTTCTTCAATTGTTCAAGAACCAAACATCCTTCTCTCTTGCTAAGCACACAAAACAAAAATTGTTAATTAAACTACAATGAGAATAAACATTTCATTTGAATATTTCTTATGGCACCAACCCTTTAAAATGCATAGTTAAACTTATCAATAACCAAGAGATAAAATTGCATGAAAGAGATTAATGGTTCTATTAAGTGAAGAAAGATCGTAATAATCATGGTAAAAATGTGTAATCCAAATTTCACGAGGTATTGATAAAAGTGAAGTTATTGTGTAAGTTCAAATTTTTGTGCTTTTTACTAGAAAAAATTTGGAAAATAGAATGAAAATTTTGTTGAAGAATGATCTTCAAAATAATAAAAAGTTAAACAATTACATAAAAACTTACAAGTTAAAAATTATAAAATATAGAAAAGAACTAGGATTTATGTAAAATATCCCAAAATTTTAATTTACATGACTTGTAGATTGACCTAGTCACAAATGCTTGTGATGTAAATTATAGGCCCTACCCAAGTGGGCTTAGCAATTAATTATTTGAAACTCTAAATAGGAGGTCTAAGGTTCAACTTCGGGCCAAGGAAGTTGGGGTTGCACACCATGCTTTGGTAATTGAATAATGGTTGAATAAACATGTGTGGTAAAACATATCGTCCCATATATATGATGACCTTGTGAATGTTAAAATGTACTTTAATTTAGTACAACTTAAGTGGGCTTAATGGTGAAGATTGTAGAGCTCAAAATAAAAGCTCTAAGGTTCGAATAACTAGAGTTTGATTGGACAAATACACATTGGATAAACATATTATATGAGGATTTTTCCATGTGTCCTATAGTCTCATAGATGTCAAAACCTATTTTACTTTAATTTACAATGTTATAGAATGCTCTGTTAATGTTGATATATCTACATAATTTTTCAATTTTTTTTTGGATTCTATTTAGGGTTCTATATTATTGTGTGCCCTATAAAACTTGTTTTTGCCAAGGGCCAAGAAAAATGTGACACCACTTTACATTGAGAAATAGAAGGGAGTATCAACAAACAATGAGAGTCTAAAGTTTGGATCCATTTTTGAAAGGTCCACCTTGTTCCATTTTTTTCAGGAATGTGTCTTCTATAAAGTACTTTAGAAGTTGTGTAACATTGCACCACATAAGACAAAATAGATGAAACAACTTATGCATACAACCTTAATTATCAAGTTCGAGTTGGTATTGAGTTTGACACTCTTGAAGTTTCGAAGAAATTAAACATGTTTAAAAATTCAAAATAATTTTTGACATAAAATTCGTTATATTATAAATGTACATATATCCTTTCATGTAATAAATAATTAAGAAAATCAAATGAAAACTTAACAAACAATAATAATTCCCTTGTCATATATTTCCAAGCTTCTACAGTAATTTTATTGGTGTTTTCTTAAATAATTATTTCAGAAAAAAAATGTCATTTAATTTTACTTTCAATATTTAAATATTTTTTTTTTATATTTAAATGTATTAAAAGAATGTAAACCTGCATTCTACATTTTTAATATAAAACTTTTACTTAAATGTATCAAAAATATATTTATACATTCTACATTTTTAATATAAAACTTTTACTTAAATGTATTAAAAATATATTTATAAACATAAAAAATTAAATTTAAAAAATATCTTATTTAATTTTGTTTTTTATTTAAAATATATATAAAACAAAATTATGAGAAAAATCATATAAAAACAATAACTTGCCATGCATTTTCTCCTTACTCATGCTTTGCCCAATTTGTTTCATGTCCAGTGAGTTTAGGGTTGAAAACACATACAAAAAAATTTCCACATGCATTTCCTCTTCCATTCTCCGTCTGTTTTTCACCCATTTTTTTTTTTCTTACCGAATTTAATATTTATTTATTACTTTTTCACTAGAATTTTAAATTCAATAAATTTTGAATTTTATCTACAAAATTTAACAAAATTAATATCTAAGCTTACAACAATGACCAACAAGATATTAAGTTTCTATAACTTTAACTACACATTATTATTATTGTTCATGGATCGACAAGAAAAAATAAATTTTAAAGATTGAAGTTACAATTACACAACAAGAACAAATGACATTAATAAAAAAAAAAAAACATTTTTAAATGCTTAAACATGAATCTATAAATAATAAAGCTATAAGGGTAAACAAAATACAAGTACATCAAATAGTCAAAATATAAATAAAATATTATTCATATATAAACATATTTTACTATTGCATAATTTTTTAAAATTTAAAATTATAAAATCTTATGTTAACTAATACAATAATTCTTCAATACTAATTGTTTAAACAATTAAATAAAACTTAAATAAAACTTATATAATTTGGTGTAACAAAGACAACACATTGGTTAGGGTTTTGGTCTCTCTTTCAAAGATCCAAGTTTTAAACCAGGACAGACGACAGACGAGATAGGCTAGATGGTAGTGGACTACAACATACCCAGATGAAATAGGCTAGATGACAGACGAGATAGGCTAGATGGTAGTGGACTACAACATACCCAGATGAAATAGGCTAGATGGTAGCGGCCAAATACTTTTTGGGTAAGGCTCTAGTTCATACCCCTAGGTCCTATTGACTTATATATTATCTCTATATATTAAAAAAAAATCTCATATAATTTACCTTTAAAACTTATGTAGGAATAATTTTTTTGTGATGAACACATTTATCCCTCACACTCACCCACTCCACATTTTAAACTTTGGATCTTAAAAAAAAAAACCAAAGGTTAAAACTGAAAACTCTTCTTGGACTTTGTCTCCACATTTTAAACTTTGGATATTAAAAAAAAAACCAAAGGTTAAAACTGAAAACTCTTCTTGGACTTTGTTGTTACCAACGTGTGGGGGACTAAAGTAAATCTCCAAGATTTTTGGATCTTTCAAGTCTTGCAAACGTGTCTCATTTACTTCTCCTGAAAACGTGCAGGTTAAAGGGTGACAGTTTCTGTCTGCTTATCTCCCAACTCACCCTCAGCCTCCTTAACAGATTTAACCTATGCTAATGATTTTGTATCAGTTTGCATTGTTTTTTGTGGTTGAAAAGATAGCATCTTCCACGTTATACGCAGAAGGTTGCGAGAGCAAATGTTTGTTCTTCATAATTACAAAGAGAGATACAAGGAAGACAGGTAATATGATTTAGATTTGACAGTGTTTCTGTGGAAAGCAGTCTGTGCCCAGCTTAAAGCTTGAAAACATAAGTGGGAATGGCGTAGTTATTGCAGCCAAGATTGAAGCAACCATCATAAGTGGGAATGGCATAGTTATTGCAGCCAGGATTGAAGCAACCATCTGAAATTTTTTAAATTAATCTGAATCCATTAAAATATTTGAATGTGGAACTTTTCAGTTTGAACATTCTAAACATAGATAACTAGAGAGCAGTTTAGTTTTTCCACTATCTAAGATTTTTGAAAGAAAAAAATTATTCTGAGAAGGGGTTATTGCATCTTGATGTTCTTTGTGCAGCCCGGTCCACCTCGCCAATGCAGTGCTGTATTCAAAGGGGTAAATAAACATCAACGTATTATTTATACATAATTAATAAGGGTAGAATTAATAAGTGTAGATTTAAATTATAAGGGTTGCTCTGATTAAATTTATTTTGTTTTATTTATTTTTCCTTATTTTATTATTTTATTGAGCATTTAAAAATTCAGATCAGACTATTAACTTTGTAAACAGATTGCCCGAAGTTTGAACCTAAATATCTTCTTGATAAATGCATAGCCAAACAAACAGTCACCAATCCACCTACCTTGCCCGAAGTTTGACCAAATATCTTCTTGATAAATACCTAGCCAAACAAAAGGGTTACCAATCCAATCCCACTACCTTGGAGAAATTGTATACTTAGTTTAAATTTTAGTTAGCCATCATATAATTCACATTCTGGACCGTTTATTATAATTTTTTTGGTTTGTTGATCGATGCTATTTTAAGCTGAATCCAATTCATAAGGTATCTTGTAACTTAGATTTGACACTCTTCTTTGTTTTAGTAGTTCAACATAATAGTGATGCCTGTCACCGTATCGACCGAAATCTATATATAATTGTTTGGTAAGAAAGGTGAAATAAAGCATTTCAATCTGCCCATCATGTACGCCTTTTAAAATGTTCAAATTTTATAATGGTTTCGCATTAAGATTTTTTTGTTTATTTTTCTTTTTACCTGAAAAGGCTTTTACGGTCTGAATGGAAGCTGCTGCTGTAAATTGATCTGAAATCTAAACTTCTAAAAAATTTAAAATTGAAACTTCTAAAAAGAATTGAAATAGAAATTTAAAATGAAATGAAAAGAGTAACGAGAACATACTACTTCCTCGTAGAACATGAAATAGAAGATACTTTATTAAGAAGGTATGACTTGCAACATAGGCATAATCCTGTTTTCAACAAGACCTGCAAAACAAAGCATCAAAAAATAATAGTTGTGATTTAGAGAAATAAGATATTTTAAATACACAATTTTAATAAATTAAATTGTAAAGATCATTTTCATGATATTGTAAATATTTGATATAGAGTACAAAACAGTTCGATCTATAAAGAAAATCTATTTAGCCGTTTGAGTACCTAATTGTCTTTGCTTTAGCTAATACAAGTTAGCTTACATATCCTTAAGCATTATATATAAAAAGATTATTTAACATTTTTCAATATTTTTCCCCTTAATGTTTAAGTTCAAAATTTCTAATTTCTGAAACAAAACTTCCTTTTCAACAACTTATGCATTTAACTTCTATCAAAAATAACACATCAAAAATAGCATATCCGATCTATGCTAGCAAACTACTACATTCATCTTTTTTTTTTTTGACTTGATGTGCCCCCAACATTCCAAGGCATTAGCTTCAAATTCATTCTACATCATGCAAGGAAATGGTGTTTTTAACTCACACCCCAAATGAATTTCAACAAATTCATTTACCAAATTAAAAATAACACCAACATGCAATTTCTAACAAATTCACTTTAGACATGAATAAAGCCTTCAATAGAATCTCTTGGAATTTTTTTTGATTGATCGTATCCAAGTTTGACTTCCACATTGAGTGGATAGACTTGATTAAGGAATGTATCACCATTTTCGGATCCTTTATCATCATTAATGGATCAACGACTAGATATTTCAAAAGCTATAGGGGTTTTAGACAACGACTAGATCCTTTATCCTTCCTCTTTATTATTCTTGTAGAAGCCCTTGGTAAATCTTTAAAAGTGGCCCATGCTTAAGGAATCTTATCTAGCATCCAACTTGCTTCTTCTCTTGAGCCCATCACCCATCAGAAGTTTGTAGATAATATAATTCTTACAACTCTTACCTCTGTCCACCAAGCCAATGCTATCAAGGATATTCTTATCCGCTATGAGGAAGTTGTTGGTCAAAAAGTTAATTTTTGTAAGAGCATAATCTTCTTCCTAAACACTCCTCTCAGTAGGTAACTTAAAATTGGTAGAATATTTGGTTGTGCCATATTTGGATTTTGATCAAGTTATCACCTAAGTAAATTAGAACATATGCCTTTGTATTAAAAGAACTCATTTATCGGAAGCAGATTTAGAAGCTGGACGTTTTTCGCAGGACTGCCCAAACCGCCGAACTCGTTTTGGCCATATCTCACTCATCCGAACTCGGATTGAGCTGAAATTTTGAGGGTAGATGCCTGAAAAACCCTAGAACGTCTCCACCAATTTTCATATCATTTGGAGCAACACAGATCCTAGCGCATCCCTATGTGTGAACGATATATTTGGCAAGCGGCTATGCGAGGGTTTCATCTAGGTTGAGTGCAAGCAGCTCCAGAGGTTGGTTTTTAGGGCCTTCGGGCCCTAGCGGCCAATATTTTTGTGGTTTATGCTCAATATTTTAGCAGGAAATGTTGCAGGGGATACAAGATGGGTTAGAAATTTGTCTTTCAACAGATCATACTGTGAACTTGAGTGACAACGACTTCCAATTTGCTGCTCAAAAGAAAAGTGAAAACCATACCTTTCCACGGCGTCTAGGGCAAGGATTAAAGAGATCACGAAACAAGTTTCAAGCAGTTGATCAAAAAATGGCTCATATCTCAAGTGAATCTGGTGCTAAGGTGCACCCACAAAATAATTCTACTATGAAAACCCCTATCAAGGGTAAGAATTTTGAAGACTCAGTCCCAAAAATGAATTTTAGGGATGCCCTTCGTGGTGGACAGCCTCAGCCTAATGCTAATATCAATATTAGGGCTTCCCATAAACCTCTAAGAATGCCTAATATTGACCCCAAGAAAACAGAGTCAGATGTCTTAAAGCAACTGGATGGAACTCCTATTGTTAAGCTTGATATGGGTAACATTCAGACCGGCATTGAAGATTTGGAAAAAAGAGGACTAATTTGTCGGTTCGTGGGTTTTCGTCCGAGTCTATCTCCTTTCAAAGTCCAGGCTGCAAAAAATCTGGAAAACTAAAGGTGAGTTACAAATCTCTATTTATCCAAATGGTTATTTTCTTGTTTTATTTGCTAATAATGAAGATAGAGAGAAAACTTTTCAAGGGGGTCCTTGGTTTTTTGGAAGGGCAGGCTTTTCATGAAGCCTTGGCATACTAAATTTAAAGCCGAAGAAAAGATGCCTTCTATAGCTCCCGTGTGGGTTAGACTCTTTGGCCTCCCTATTGAATTTTGGAATCCTACTATTTTTTCTTCAATTGGAAACTCTTTAAGAACTTTTATGATGATCTGCTGATTGTACTCAAAATTTTGAACATATTATTTATGCTCGAATTTGTGTTTTAATGGATTTTGACAAACCCCTTCCTAAAAATATCACATTACAATTTGGGGAAGACACTTGGGAGCAAGTAGTGGACTATGAGAACATTCCTTTTCGTTGTAGAATTTGCCATGAATATGGTCATTTGGCCAGTGCTTGCCCAAATAAAATTCCCGATCAAAAGAAAGAAGATATAAACTCAAAGGTTTCCAAATACCTAAGAAGAAGAACACTCAAAAAAAATAGTTATGAAGGATCAATCAAAGTCATTTGCTAATATGTTTGAAATACTTTCCACAAATGATGTCCCAAGTGAGGAAGAGGAAATAATGGAAACTGAAATCTTAGAAACACAATTTAAATATGAAGGGAAGAACTCAGAGACAAACCAACAAATCAAAGGTTTTCAACAGAAAAAAAAGAGAAAATTTACACAAGAAAAACAATATTTCAAATGTCAAAACTTCAAATAATGCAGGTCCCAATATAGACTCCATTGAACCATCTAGTAAAATTTTGGCTGTGTATGAGCATTCTTCAAGGTTAGAAGCCATCTCAGATTCAATTGGAATAAGTCAAGAAACAGGAAAAAAAATTGAAGATGGATTCCAATCAAAAAATAGGTCGCAAGACCAATCAATATCATATGGTAAAAGAAGGTGAAAAGCTTGTAGAGGAAGGTAAGATTAATGCCCTTCCCAAATTTTTTAGCCCTGGTATTAATGAAGATCATCACTTGGAATATTAGAGGACTCAAAGGGAGTCTTTCAAAACAAAATGAAATTAGAAGAATGATTCAGATAAATCATCCACATCTTGTTTTCCTTCAAGAAACAAAGATGTCAATGGAGGATATGGACTTAATTGCCAGTAAAATTTGGCCACCTGGAAAAGTGGTTTCCCTCGGTTCCCAAGGGACTTCAGGTGGCATTGCTTGTCTTTGGGACCCAAAAGAGGTAGTTATTCACCATATGGTTGGCAGCTTGGGGTTTGTTGGCTATAGCTATTCAAAGTAGACATTCCAACCAGATTATGCTCTAGATTATTGTTTATGCCCCGACTTCTTTGGAGGAAAAAAGAAGATAGTGGAAGGATATTACTCATATTATCTCTCATTTTCCTAAAGCTTGGATCTTGATCGGAGGAGATTTCAATACCATCCTCTCTCTGGATGAGAAAAAGGGGGGAAATAGAAATTTGGACAAAAGCACTGACCTCATGAGCGAATATATTGCAAACCTCCATCTTGTGGATATCCAACCAGATAATGGCCTTATGACTTGGTCTAACAGAAGGCAAGGCTTAGCTTGTATAATGGAGAGATTGGATAGGTTTTTGCTCTCTGAAAATTTCTTAATCCATGGTCACATTCCTAAAGTGAAGACTCTTAATAATGCTGGTTCGGATCATTGGCCACTCATGGTGGAAATGTGGAAAACCAATGTGAGTTTCTCTCCTTTTCATTTTCAATTAATGTGGCTTAGAGACATTTCCTTCAGACCTCGTGTGCAACAATGGTGGAAGGAAGGTAAACCTAGGCATGGGACTAAGATGTTCTGTTTTGCCAAAAGACTGCAATACATTAAATCCAAAATCAAGACTTGGAACTGGAAAGAGTTTGGGGATGTTCATAAAAAAAAACATGAAGTTATTGCTCATCTTGAAAATTTGAATAAGAAAATCCGTTTAGATGGCCTCACAGAGAAGAGAAGTGCAGATGAAATTAAACTCACAACTCACTTAGAGGAATGGGAAAAAAGAGAAGAAATCTTATGGAAGCAAAAATCTAGAATTCAATGGCTCAAAGAAGGAGATCGAAACACAAATTTCTTTCACAAATCTCTTCTAGCTCGAAGATCTCACAACTTTATTTCTTCCTTAAATTCAGATATCTGGAGATGTTGTTTATACTTGGGATGGCATGAACTCTATTGTTGTTGATTACTTTTCCAATATTTTTGTTGCTACTCCTCTTGACTCAACTTCTCAACAAAATGTTCTTCAATAAATCCCTCCTATTATCACTTCCGAGGAGAACTCTATTTTGACTCGCTCCTGTTACTATCAATGAGCTTCAACAAGTAGTTTTTAAAATGCAAAAAGGGAAAACCCCAGGTCCGGATGGTTTTCCTATTGAGTTCTACCAAGAGTTCTGGGATATCCTTCATGTTGATTTATTAGAGGTGGTGGAAGAAGCCAGGAAAGCCAAAGAAATTTTGAAGGTTATCAATAAAACTTATATTACTCTTGTTCCAAAAGCTCAAGAGGTTGATCATATCTCAGCTTTTAGACCTATTGCTTTATGTAATGTTCTTCTCAAAATCATTACTAAAATCATGGCAGAAAGGTTGAAGCCTCTTTTGCATAAGATTATTTCCCCAGAGCAAGGGGGATATGTGGAAGGACGTCAAATAGTAGATGAGATAGTTCTTGCTCAGAAGCCATCCATTCCATGGATATGCAAAATTCTCCTTCTATGTTCATTCGGTTAGACTTATCCAAAGCTTATGACAGAGTGGATTGGCACTTCCTTATCAAAGTTTTGAGGCAATTTGGTTTCTCTAAGGATTGGATGGATTGGATTATGGGATGTATCTCTTCAGTTTCCTACTTAGTTCTTATCAATGGCAGGCCTTCTCAGCCTTTCCCTAGCTTCCAGAGGTATTAGGCAAGGTGACCCGCTATCCCCTTATTTATTCATCATTCTTGTTGAATGCTTGGGTAGGACTATAACCAAAAAGAGGGAAAACAAAACCCTTGAGGGAGTTACCATTGCTCATGGAGCTAGACCTATCTCTCATCTTCAATTTGTGGATGACTCTACTCTTTTAGGTAAAGCTACAGTTTAAGGAAGGTTCTAATATTAAGCAAATCATTAGCTATTTTTCTAAGGCTACTCGGGCAGTTGATCAATGAAGACAAATCTAAAGTTATTTTCTTTCACCGCTCTCGCTAGACAAGAATCCATGGTCTTGGATAAATTAAGATATAAGAAGACCTCTCTTCCAATCACTTATTTAGGTATTCCCATAAATATTCAAAGGCAGAAAAATAAAGATTGGAATTGGTTGTTGGACAAAGTCAAGAAGAAAATTGGAAAGTGGACCAACAAGTGGCTTTCTTCTAGGGGTAGAATCACCTTGGTAAAATCAGTCCTTCAAGCTATTCCTATTTATGTTTCTTCCGTTTTGAATATCCCAAAGGCTGTTCTTCGAGAATTGGATCAAATCAGTCATCGTTTCCTTTGGAGTGGTACTAAGGAGAAAAGAAAATGGGCCTTGGTGAAATGGGATACTTTATGTCTTCCTAAGAGTGAAGGGGGGTTAGGATTCCGGTCTTCAATTAATAACAACAAAGCTTTAGCTGCTAAATTATATTGGAGGATGTTGCATAACCCCAATGCTCTTTGGGCCAATAATCTCCGTGCTAAATATGCTCGAGAACAAAAGTCCCGAAGACCTTGTTCGCTATCAACTTCCTACCAAAGGTTCTCCCATTTTAGCAGCTCTTAAGACTCGGTGAGGATTTGATAAAGAAAAAATTATTTTGGATCATTCATAATGGTCAACATGCAAATTTTTGGACAGATTCTTGGGATGGTCACAAGCCTTTGATAACTCGGCTTCCCGATTGGAGGCCTTTGATGGAGGAGCTTCACCGAGCTAATTGGATAAAGGTGGCTAATTACTGCTCGGTACCATACTCGGTAATTCAAAGGTTGGTAGATATTGGATCCCTATTGAGGACTGGCCTATTCAAATCCCGTAAAGGCAAAGACAAGATATCCAAGGCATCCTTCATATGAGATCCCTCTCTTGGTCCCATGAAAAAGATTGTTTTGGATGGAACAACACTACTAAGGGTGAGTATTCCGTTGCTCAAGGTTATTTGACCTTATGCCATAATAATCCCAACCATTCTTCTGACATATTTTCTCAATTGTGGGCTCAAAAGCTTTGGCCTAAGGTGAGGTTCTTTAATTGGCTTTTATTGCATCGTAGGGTGCTTATCGGTGAGCAACTTATGAAGCATGGTTTTCATGGCCCTTTTAGATGTGAAATGTGTGAAGAGAATGTAGAAAATATCAACCATATTTTTATTGAGTGTACTTTAGCCTCTGAGCTATGGAGGAGAATGGCCACTTTACTTGGCTTACAGTGGTCCAATTTTTTTACTTTTGAACAGCTTTGGAGGGATTGGCCTAATCAAGAGGGTGTTGATCATTTTATTAGGCAGCTTAGTTTGGATGGGTTCTACCATTCTTCTTTGGAATATTTGGAATGAAAGGAACAACCAAATTTTTAATCAAGATAGGAAGGATATTCACTATATTTGGCAAAAGACCATAGCCAACTTAGTTGAATCAGTCCATCAACTCCTTAATCACCCCCAAAACTCCCACCAAAGATGGGATCAAGTGATGCAAAGATTGAAGATTAAACCTTCTAAGGGCAACCAACTTAAAGGGAATGTGAGTATTAGTAAGATGGATAGGACTAGAAATTGGCAACCTCCTCCTAAGGATTTTGGAAAAGTCAATACCGATGGAGCCTCTAGAGGGAACCCCGGAAAAGCCAATGTGGGAGGAATTGGTAGACTTTCGATGGCTCCCTGGTTTTTACTTTTGCCGAGAATTTGGGTATTCTTTCCAATAACCTTGCCGAGGGGTATGGTATCCTCGGAGGCCTTCAGGAGGCTACTAAGGTTGGATGGGAAAAGGTGTTAGTTGAGTCCGACTCTCAACTTATGATTAATCTCTTGAAGACTCTTCTAAGAATCATAAGGTGGATTGGAGAATAAAAAGAATTATTGAGAAGATTCAGTTAATCCAGATGGGATTTTTGAAAGTTGATTACAATCATGTGGTCGGAGATCAAAACAAGAGTGTTGATGCTTTAGCTAATTGGGCTTTGGACAAAGGTGATCTTACTTGTTATGGCCACCCTCCTATATGGTGGGCTTCTCAAATTAGGGAAGCTCTTCTTTCTATCATTTCTTTGGATGGCTCCACTTCTGAAGGTACCTAGTTTCTTCTTGTTTTTTTTTTTTTGCTTCTCTTTGGTTCATTCAGTTTTTTTTAGTTCCCTAGCTCATTCTATTCTTTATTTTGTTTCCTCTGTTGATTCTTGCCTTAATAGTCTTCTGGTCTAGATAGGTCATTGTTTTGTTCATTTTTTTTTTCTTTTTTTTTGTTTTTTTTGTTTAGTTTTTTAAGGTGGGTGGGTTCTTTTTTTTGTTTTGTTTTTGTGTTCTTTGTGTTGTTTTTCGTTGTTCTTGTGTTTTTGTTGTTTTGTTTTTTTTTTATGTTTTTTGTTATTGTTCTTGTGTTTTTTTCGTTCTTGTTCTTGGGTTTCTCTTTGTTTGTGTTATTTCGTGTTTTTATGTGTGAGTGTTTTCTATGTTTTTTGTTTTTGTTTATTGTCTCGTTGTTGGTTGTTTTTTATTTTTATTTTTATTTTATTTATTTTATTTTTTAGGTTTTGGTTGTGTTTATTTTTCATGTTTTTTTTGGGTTATGTCTTTGTAGTGTTCTGTTGTTTTTGTCTTGTTTGTGTTTTGTTATGTGGTTCTTGTGTTTTTCTATGTGGTTTGTGTTGTGGTTTCTTTTTTCTTATTGTGCGTGTTTGGTTGTGCTTTTGTTTTTGACACACTCAAGGAGCATGTTTTTTATTTTATTTTATTATTTTTGTTGTTATTTACTTATTTTTAAATTGGTTTTGTGTGTTTGTTTGCTCCTTGAGTATGTCAAAGGTGGTAGGCCAGGTCCGAGTCCTGGGCATTTTTGGCGGAATGGATACCCCTGCCTCCTTGGGTCTTACCCGAAAGTGGCATCCCTTTTGGGATGTTTTCCACAAATAAAAATATATATATATTTGGGTTTCCACCCACCTACCTTGGGATGCTTCTTTTCTTTGGTAAAACTCTTGAAATATTGTGAAATTCTATTCTTAAAAGAATGCAAAGAAAACTCTCTTGTTAGAAAGGAATCCTCTTAAGTCAAGCTAGGAAATCCTGACTTGTCCAAGCCACCCTCCAGAGTATCCCCATCTTCTTCCTATCTATTTTCAAGATTCCTTCAATCATATACCAAATGATTGAGAAAATTTAGAAAGATTTTATCTGGTATGGCTTAGAACATCACAAAATGTTCCCATTTGTTTCTTGGGATCAAATTTACTCCAAGAAAGATGCTATAGGGCCTAAATTTAGAAAAATCAAATCAATGAACATAGCACTTTTAACTAAGCAAGGATAGAGGCTTCTTAAAAAATATAGAGTAGGATGGATTGAAATCATTAATGCTAAGTACCTTCGATAGGGTAATTCATTATTTAATGACCATCACCTACCTAGAAGATCAACTTTTTAGAATTCCCTCCTCAAAATTAGAGATCTTGTCCAACAAGGCATCAAGTGGAAACTGGGAAAAGGAAATAATATTAACCTTTGGAGAGACTCTTGGATCCTTAAATCTCATCTCATTTCACATTCAAGCATGGCCATCATCAAACCCATAATTGACTAGCCATTTTGTGAGAAGTTAGCAACTTCATCGAGACCATTCATGAGAGAAGGTATTAGAAAAACCTTTAAGCAATATCAATGAGAGGGAGGAAGCAACTATTAATTAGTTGTCCAAAATTTTGAAAATCTAATTCATCCCTAATAATGATAATGATGACTCCCTTGTATGGAATTTTAGCGATAATAGCATTTTCTCTATCAAATATGCTTACTATATCCTTGAAAAAAGCATAGATCACTGGTTCCTAGTCAAACAAATATGGCTTAAGCACCTTACTCCTAAATTTTTTTTTTTTTACTGGTTGGCAATGCAAAAAAAGATATTGACTATAGATAACCTCCAATCTAGAGGTATGACCCTTACCAACAGATGCCACCTTTGTTCCTCTAACACTAAAACTATTAATCATTTATTTATTACTTACTCTTTTTCCCAATGTGTCTTCCACTTCCTTCTTTTGTATCTCTTGGACCTAACCAAATAATCTCAGGGTTCTCTACCTGTAATAGACTTCTCCATTTCAAGACTATAGATTGACTTCTCTATGGATGTTTTGCTTGTCCCACTTCCTTTGGGAAATTTGGAGAGAAAGAAACAATGATATTTTTTAAGATAAATCCAGAGACCACCTCTTTGTTGGAACTAGAATCTTAAATGCTGCTATTGAGAATTTTTCTCTTGTTCCTCCTTCAGGTATTAAAGGTAATTATGTGAAGACCAGGTTGATTGCTTTCCTTGGTATTCAGTCTCCACCTCTCGTCTCCACTCCTAGGGTAGAAAAATCCAAAGTAAAATGGACTTCCCACCTATAGGTTGGATAAAACTCAACTTTGATGATACCTCTAAGGGAAATCCTAGCCATGCAGGTTCTGGTGGCATCATTAGAAAATCCAAAGACTAAATCTTGTTCACCTTTTCTAAAAATATTGGAATCTAAACAAGTCACTTCAATGAAGCAAGGACTATATTTCAGGGTCTAAATCTCATGGGCAACATATTTTTAAAAAATATCATTATTGAAGGTGATTTCATGAATGCAATCAATATGCTTAAAATTTCTCGATCCCCAATGTGAACCATTGATGACCTCATAGAAGAATCCAAAAGAGATAAAATTTTGACAATGTAAATCCAACATGTCTTTAGATAAGGTAATCGTGCTACTAACATTATGGTAAATCTAGCAAAGAATATTGATGACATTACTCTATGGTGTTCCAAATTTTCTCAATCTTTGGTTGATTATTGTCGTCTCGATGGTACCCATGTTTCCACTACTTAGTCCTCTTAGGCTTACCCCTTAGAGACCCTCCCTCCTTGGTGCTCTTGGGAGTTCTTCTCTTTTCATTATGTCTCATTTTTTGTTTGTGAAAAACACCCTTTTCAAGGTGCCACTTTTGGGTAGGACCCAAGGAGGTAGAGGTATCTATTTTGCCAAAATATGCCCAAGGCTCGCACTTGGCCTACCCCCTTCGGCACACTAAAAGAGCATGCCTAAAACAACAAAAATACAAATGAAAAACAACAACAAAACAAAAAAATAAAAAACAACAACACAACACCAAAAACAAAAAAATAAACATGTTGGACATTTTGAGTCCTAAAAGTTAAAGTTGTCATTGATGTCAAGAAACGAAGTCAACATTAATATCGAGGTTTTTAATCAAGGAACAAAGTTGTCAAATTTGTTATTTGATATCCAAGAAGAAGGTTAAAGTTCAAGAGATTCAATACAAATTTAAAAAGGAGATATAATATTTTTTATAAATTATTTAAATTCAATGAAAAATTAAATTTAATAAATATATATTATTTACACCATTGAATGCAATGTGAAGGAAGCAATAATATTATAATGGTTAAAAGGATATAATATTATAATGTTTGATATTATAATATTAAAGTGATTTGGTTAAAATCCAAAAGTAAAATATTTAATATTTTACTTTACCCAAAGATGGGCTTGGAGTTTAAAATATTCAAAGCACTTTATCAAGGCTCTAATATTCGTCGACGTCTCATAGTAATGAAAGCTTCAAAGGTGCTGACGTTTTAAAAACCATGGAGGAATTTAATATAAATACCTATGCCAAAGAGCATAGAACCTTATCCGTACTCGGTTGGTTATTTTGCATATGAATTGTTTAAAGTGAAGAGCTCATGAAAGAAGGACTATGATTTTCGTGTTTGAATTATTGGCGAATAGAAACTAAGTAGAAGGCGTCGAATGGTCAAAGCCCAACTAGGCAGCTTGGCCTAGTGGCAAGTGGGTAGGTGGTAAAACATTTGTTGGCAAGGGAACCAACGTTCAAAATGTGACGGTGTGCATTGGCAGGCATGTTGGTTGAAGGTGCCAAATGCACACGTTTTTGCAAAGGGGAAAGAGTGTGATACGTTTTGAAGTACGTGGTGCTTCCTACATCTCAAAAGAGCATGTAGCTCATGCGACTATTTGAGCCGTGACAAGGCATAAATTGTGGGCATTATTGAGGGTTTGAATCCCTCTAAAGGTAAGGTAAATATTTTGCATTAAATTTTTGTTATTTGCCTAAGTTTAGAGGTATAAGGTTTGTTAGTGGAATTGTTTAGAAAGGGTGTTTGTTGGATAGTGGTGGTAGTTGAATATTATCATTTGGAGTAATAAGGAATTTTTAATTTTAATTATTTTTGATAAAGTCTTAAATTACTATATTGGTATATTGAAGGATAAAGACTTTTTAGGAATTTTTAATTTTAATAAGGGGTTTTTGTGTTAAAGAAGGTTATTGTGAAGGTATTGAATATTATTTAAGTTGGAGTGATAAGGTGTAATTTTAATATCATTTTGCATTGTGTTTTGTTGAGCAAATTATTATCTTCTAATCCTTATTGAGATTGGAAAAGAAGTAATTGTGAGTGTGGCATATTTGTGAGATCAACTTCTTGTCAAGAAAAAAGGTATGGGCAAATTATTTCTTGGTTGAGTTGATTGATTGCTTACTAGAAAATAAAGTTTGGAGTGAAAAGGATTTGATTAGGGTTTCCTTTTCAAAAATGCTTAAGTTAATGCTTCAAGGTTTTCTAGAATTAAGAGTTGTGATTAAAACCTTGTTTGATAAACATAGTTGTTGAAGTAATTGGATTGTGTGAAGAATTGAGTTAGGGTTTTGAAAAGAACTTGAGTATCATTGTTATATGAAGAGTGTTTTATGAGCATTGTTGTTGAAGTTAGTTTTTGTGTAAAGAACTTGAACTAGGGTTTGAAAATGAGTATCACTGTTATGTGAGATTTGTCGTTGAGCATTGTTCGAAACAATTTGAGTTGGTTGATATATGCTTGGACTAGGATTTGTGAGAAAGGGGAGTTTCATTAAGTAATTGGTTGAGTTGAGTTGGTTGAGCCTAGTCAAGTGTTTGTATAAAGAGATTGTTCAAGTTCCATAAAAAAAACTATTCTATATTCTGATTTGAGTTGTGAAAGTGATTGAGAATTGAGTATAGAACATATTGAGTCTCTAACAATTCTCTTTATGCTTCTATGAGATTGAGAAAAATGAGAAAGTGATTGTGCATTAAGAGTAGAACATATTGAGTCTCTAAAAATTCTCTTTATGCTTCTATGAGATTGAGAAAATTGATAAAGTGATTGTGCATTGAGAGTAGAACATTTGAGTCTCTAACAATTCTCTTTATGCTTCTATGAGATTGGATAAGTTCTATGTGTGGACTTGTTAAGCATATTTGAGGCAAGTCATTGAGAAGACTTGTGGACTGATTTTGTATGAGTTTTTGTGGAAGATTACAATACAAATTTGGTTAAGTTCAAGAGAGGACTTATTGATGTGATTGGGACAAGTTCTGTATGAGCTTGTTGAGCAGATTTGAGTAGGTTCTAAGTGGACCTATTGAGAAAATTTGAGCAAGTTTTATGTGAACTTGTTGAGCAGATTTGAGCAAGTTCTGAGTGGACCTATTAAGCATATTTGAGCAGGTTATGAGTGGACCTGTTGAGAATATTTGAGCAAGTTCTGTGTGGACGTGTTGAGCATATTTATGCTAGATCGACTGGACTATGTTTAGTGTATATTTGAGTAGACTTATTGAGCAGATTTGTGCTAGACTATGTTTAGTGCAGATTTGAGTGGACTTGTTGAGAAGATTTGTACTAGACCAACTGGACTATGTTTAGTGCAGATTTGAGTGGACTAGTTGAGCAGATTTGTGCTAGACTGACTAGACTATGTTTAATGCATATTTGAGTGGACCTATTGATCAGATTTGTGCTAGAACAAATAGAATGTGTTTAGCACAAATTTAAGACAAAACTTTAGAGGTGACAGAGTAGAGAGGACAATAGTCTCTAGTGTATAGAGATCCATCAACTAGGGTAGTGAGGATAGGTCTTCTGAGTGGGGATAAGTGTATTCAGTGGAGAGATATCCACAAGCGAATGTAGTGGAGGTAGTAGTCTTCTAAAGGATCACCAACCAGAGTAGAGGAGAAGGAGTTCTCCTATGGATAGAGATACACAAACCTAATTTAGGGGATCAACATCTCCTTTCGACAGAGGTCCATAAACATTTTAATTAGGAAGGATTCCCAAGGGATTATTTGAGAAATATTTAGAAGAAATATTTTCTTTGTGGAAGTATCCATATTTGGGTGAACCACGTTAAATCTGTATCTCTATTGTGTGTGGTGATTTATGCATTGCTTTAATTACTGCTATTGATATTGCTATCGATACATTGTATACTATTTATTTGGAAAGAAAAGTAAAAAATGCTCTTATACTATTCACCCCCCTCTTAGTATAAGCTTGTTTTCTTCAATTGGTATCAGAGTGGGTGCCTTCATAAGAGTTTAAAATCTTGAAGGAAAAGCTAAAAAGAACACAATGGATCCTAAGGAGGTGTCCTCAACTAACTCAGCACCAGTATTTTATGGAAATGACTACATGTATTGGAGTATGATGATGAGGATATACCTAATGGCACTTGGCATTAAAGTTTGGGATGCAGTGGAATTTGGATATGATCCAATAGTCAATCCTCCTAAAAATAATGAATGTAAGCTTCTACAACACTATAATTCAAAAGCAATGAATGCACTTGTGAGAGGTTTGCATAGAACAAATTCTATGAAAGTTATGCATTGTAGAACTGCAAAAGAAATGTGGATAAATTTCAAGGTATATATTAAGGAGATAAAAGTGTCAAGAAAGCAAAGATACGAAATCTCAAAGGACAATTTGAAACATTGATAATGAAAGAAGAGTAATATTAGTGCTTATCTAATTTAAATTGATGAGGTTGTTAATGATATGCAAGGACTTGGAATGAATATTAATGAATCATATGTTTGTGATAAGTCTTAAGATCTCTTCCAAATAGATTTAGTGAATAGGTTTTTGCTATAGAAATATCATTGGATGGTGATACTTTGACAAGAGATAATTTTCTTGGTATGCTAACAACTTTTGAGATAAGAACAAAAGATCCTACTCCCCAGAATGAAGCAGCATTCAAAGCAATCAAGAAAACAAAGTGTAATAAGTCAGAATCAAGCAATGAGTCATCCAGTGATGAAGAAGCTAATTATGGTAGAAGAAATATAGGTTCCAGAAGATCTGTAAATCTAATATCTATTAAGTGTTTCAATTGTGGAAAGTTTGGATATTTTACAATAGATTGTAAATAACCAAAGAACAACAATGGTGAATAAAAACAAGATCACAGGTACAAGGAATCAGAAAGATATAGGCAAAATAAGCATCAAAAGAAAGGCAAGGATGGACAAAGCAGACAAGGAAAGAAGTTCTTTCAAATACAAAATAGAAGCTACTATGTGGATAATGCAATTAAGTACTCAAGTGACAGTGATGCTAGTGTTTTAGACAATGATAGAGATGAAGTTTTTCTTATGATTAAAGAAAAAGAACCAGTTAAGAAAACTCCAATTATTCTTAAGTGTTTTAAATGTGGTAACTTGGACATCTTGAAGATGATTGTACAAGGGATGGTTATAGTTTTAGTTATGATGAGTATGAGAATGCACTTGAAGGACAAGACAAAAATCTTCTAATGGTATTTGAAGAAGTGAGTGATCCTATATAAGACAATCCTAAAGAGAGTAATGATGTGGACAAAGGCAAACAAATAGAGGATTATTCAAAAGAGAATGGTTATGATCTCAAGGGAGAACTCATATATGCCATTGACATGGTAAATAAGGTAAGGAAGCAACACTCTAAACTCTAAATTCAGTTTCAAGAATGTGATGAAGAAAGAGGATTTAGAAAAATTAAAGGCTAAAGCAAATAATTTCAAAGATAAGTTAGAAGCAAAGATATTGGAATTTGAGAAGTTAGCACAAGAAGTGGTACTACTAAGATAATATTTAGAGGACTCCAAGATCAATATGAAGGGATTTAAAAATAGCTAAAATAACTTGGATAAGTTTATAAAGACACAAAAGCCTACATAAATCAAAACATATATTAGATTTGAACAGGTTCAAAAGAAATGGGAAGGGGAGTCAACTTCAAGTTTTGGAGGAGAAGAAACCTCAGATGAAGGTACTTCAGAAGAAGACAGTGTAAAATAAAGTGAGACATCAAAGGATGGGTTGGACAATAGTGAATTTAACAGGAACAATGCACAAAGAAGATACATATGGAACAACAATCAGAATATGAGACCAATGAAGTCAAGACAAGGAAGCTTCAATGGAAGATTTTTTCATGTCATAGGATTGGGAACATGGCTTCACAGTGCATGACACATGAAAGACATGAATATGTGAATGGACAACCTTTCCATGGGTATTTCTACTCATGTAATCAGTTTGGTCACAAGGCAATGAATTGCAGGGTTCATGACAGAAGAGGATGTGGCTTCACTAGGAGAAATCCTAAGATATTTGCACCTCCAAGGAATAATAACATTAAGTGTTATAGGTGCAATAATTATGATCATACAACAAAGTGGTGTAGAGCAGACATTCCAGAGATAAGTATGAACAAGAACTTGAACTTAAAAAGGAATAAGAACAAGAATATAGATATGAACATGAACATGAACATGAATGTGAACAGAAATAGGAACAGGAACATGGATGTGAACAAGAATAGGAACAAGACATGGATATGAACAAGAATAGGGTCAGGAACAGGAATGATGACATGGACTGGAACATAGACACGGATAGAAACTGTAGATTAAAGATACAACGCCAAACAAAAGATAAAGAAATCACGATAAAAAGTAATGCAGAACATAGTTGTACAAAACAAACGATTTTTATTAATCAATGGAGTTTAGAAACTCCTTTTGAGTACAACAGGGTCTGTAACCCTTTCCATGATACAATATTACAATTTGTGCTAGGGTTCTCCGAAACCCTGGCTGGCATAATATGGTGGCGTCTCCGAAGAATGTATCCTTAACCTCAACAGAATGAGTGGGCTTCGTTGTATCCTTTGGCTCGGACCACTCCAGCCTTAAGCAACTGCTATCATCCAATCAAATCCGCCATTAAAATCCTGCACACATTAAAACTACAAAAAGGTTAGAAACTAGTAAGAGGGCTCCACCGTGTGAGCCCTCAAAAAAATAGTCTAAAACCCTAGAAATGAAATAAATAGAATGCAAAATCTAACGACGGATTAATACATAAAAATATTACTTGCTTTAGAATCTATACCTCTTTTTCTGTTAACGTGACGAGACCAGGCGGCACCGGAAGTGATGTAATCACAAATCGGCTGCGAAAGGCGCCCTGGTGCGATCGCTGAACGCCCGCGTGCTTCTGGATCGGGGTTGCAGACGTCGGTCTACGTCTGTGGCTATGGGTAAACGCTCGCGGGCACTTGCGACAAGAATGGGGGATTTTGTAGAATGCTGCAGAAGGGATGGCGGCGAAGTTGGCGACGAATGCGGCGATGGATGCGATGAAAAGGGACGACGATGGATGGGTAGGTTTAGCTGAAGAAGAGATAGATAGCGATAGATAACAAAAGAGAGATAGTAAAAAAGATCGGGCTTGAGCCATCAAGGTGACTCAATTTATAATCTACTCTTAGGGCACACTTTAGGGTTTTAACGACACTTTGAACGTGTGGCTAAGATTAAAGTGGATCCAAGGGTAGAGAATAAATCTAGGTTGTGAAACGGATTAAGATGGATGGACGGATGAGATTAAATGAAGGATGGACGGCTCAGATTAAATCACTTAAAGTATCTTTATATATATATATTAAAATATTAAAAAATATATATAAATATTAATTTAAATAAATTTGGGAATGAAAAATGGCGGGAAAGGTGAAATTGGGCCAAATAATGGCGGGAAGGTGTGGATTTGGGCCAAATAATGGCGGGAAGGTGGATGACTGACACGTGGCTAACAGGAAGGTATAGATGAATTACAAGTGGCTGGATTTTGGTGTCTACAGATGCCCCTTTTTGAGCTGCTTTGTGTGAAGACACAATGCAACACAAAAACTTAAGACACCTGAAAAGCTGGATCAGATGCAACTCTCTCTCAAGACTAAAGCACAACTTTGAAGACCAAAGAATAAAAGAACATTTAAAATTTTATCAACTTACCCCCTCAATTGGCGAGCGAGAATGGTTCTCACAAGCCAATTGGAAGAAATTTAGAAGAAAATGAACCGTTTTTGCCCCAACGGTGAAAAAAGGGGTTGGTGTATGAACCATCTGTTTATGTCCCAACAGAAAGGGGTTGGTGTACAAACCAAAAAAAAAATATGATTGAAGACGATATGAGTGATGTGAAAGATGGACCGTTTTCTGCCCCAACGGTTATAAAGGGATTTTTGCCAAATTGTAAGTTCCATGATCATGTAAGATGAATTCCACTATAGGAAAATTAGAAATTGATAACGGATGCCCCAACTCCTGTGTGTGAGTCCATACTGTTAATGAAATTGCCTTGTTGGCACCATTGATATGCAGAGATGAAAGATGCATGAAAAGAGTCCAGAACTCAGAGATGCTCCTAGTTACTGTATGGATAATTCCTCGGGTCATAACCAATCAACCTAGGTAGCCTCAATCTCTAGCAAGACTCAAAATAATGATGATATTAAAGATTGTCCATGTTTAAGGCCCCATGAACTAGGCCATCAATGACAACTGTTGAGCAAATTAATATTGGTATGAGGTCACTTGAAAAGTAGAATATCCAAAATTGATTTCCAATTTTCAAACAATGAAATAGCTGATTATGATAAATGGTAGGTGTCCTTATGGTGGTTTAATCCTCTTATCGAATTGCATGGATTCAAATCGCTGCAATCGCCAAGGTGATAGAATATACCACTAGATATGAGGTTTACTTTAATTTGATTTGGCAAAAATATGCATGATGAAAGAAGAATGAATGAAATTGACGATAGATCAGAAAAATTGATGAATGTGGTTAATTTTGTGAAGGTTTTGAATATTTTTAACCCAATTTGTAAAACAATGATGAATGATGCGCTTTTTGAGCGAAATGACAAAATTTGTGTCCAAAACTATTGTAACCTTCACAAAATGTTTTATTATGATAAGAAGAATGGATGAATTGAATTTGATGAAATTTGAAGGAGGTAAGCTTCAATTTTGCAAGTTTTGTTCCTTTATTCAATACTGACACCAAACGCTGGTCTGCATTTGTGGTTGGCAGAGACGCCCGTCAGTGTTTAGGTGCTTTTTAAATGCAGTACTGCGTCTAAATGCGCCATGAAATGCCCCACTGCGTTTCAGGGCACCAAAACCAGCTATTTAAACAGTTTCAGTGAGAATTTCGCTCATTTGTGCGTTCGAGCTTGAGAGAAGTGTGTCTGAGGGAGTGGAGTGAAAGGTTTGTGTGGAAGATTGAAGCACGCGGGAGCTATGGCGGAGATGGGAGTGGATGCGCCAGTGCAGCCAGCTGAGGTATTTGTTCATTTAAGCAAGTACTTATGTGTTTTTTTTGTTTTTGGAAAAAATTTGTAACAAATTTTTGTTTTGTTGTTTTGCAGCTTAGGGTGTTAGAGGCACGACACCGGTTCTCCCCTATCATTCCGGGGATGAGGAGGTCGTTGTCCCAAGTAGACTGGGAGATATTGGAGGTAGTGGGGCTAGCGGAGGCAGCTCGGTTGGAGGTAGTTCGGGCGGATGAGGGGTACCTCTCGGCTTTGGCCGAGAGGTGGGATCCAGATCGGGGGACGTTCCAGCTCCCGACTGGAGAGATGACGGTGACACTTGAGGATGTATACCGCATCCTCAAGGTGCCCGTGGAGGGGGCACGGGTGGAGGTTGGATGAGATAGGGCCATGGAGATGGCCAAGTTGTTTGGGGATGACTGGAGGGATATCCGGATGGAGAGCGGGGGTATCCCATACTTGGCCATGTATACGGCCAAGGAGTTGGTAGCGGTGGAGGCTCTGATGATGTTCGTGTTGGCCAACATTATGGCCCCGAACAACACCGGGTGCAGGTTCCCATGGAACCTGATGGGTGTAGTGAGCGAGATGCTCACTAATAGGGTAGTGTATGCCTGGGCGCCTACTTTATTGGCGCAGGTGTACCGGGAGTTGTATGAGGTTCAAAGACGGGGCCGAAAGGGCCTAGGTTGCAGTGTGGTTCTCTAGTGCTAGGGCTAGGAGCACTTCAGAGTGGCTCGACCGGAGGGGTTGCCATGGGCTCACTGGGACATGAGCCAGGCTTATGGTAGGAGATGGCCAGTGGCAAAGGAGAGATAGCCTAGCTGCCCCGTGAGATCGGGGCAATGGTATAGGAGATTATGGGCAGATTTGACAGATGCCCAAGTCATTTGGAGGCCCTGGCAGGAGGCGAGGTGGATCGGGGATGGAGAGCACCTAAGATGAGTGCGACAGGCCAGATGGGTAGTGGGGCGGGGCCATAGTGAGGCGGAGTACATACAAATGTCTCGAGTACTCCGCCAGGTCGGATTGAGGCAGGATGTCCCCGGTGAGCCAATGTGCTACCGAAGGCACAGATCAAAGGGTGATTTGCCATGTGTCGAGCCGTGGAGGGAGGCGGTAGAGGACGATGAGGACATGGAGATTCCCGACGTGGATGACATCGGGGTGACAGCTGAGTATGCAGCATGGATGGCCGCAGAGCCGAGGTGGGAGCCACCATTGGTGGCTGGTAGAGTCGGAGATCCCGAGGCTAGGGCTAGAGAGGGCGAGGGAACCGCGGAGGTTCCCAAGCACA
The DNA here is from genome assembly GCA_028583015.1 of Wollemia nobilis. Lineage (NCBI taxonomy): Eukaryota > Viridiplantae > Streptophyta > Pinopsida > Araucariales > Araucariaceae > Wollemia > Wollemia nobilis. The sequence goes on along the minus strand of JAQPPZ010001579.1, from coordinate 174,270 downwards.
GGGAGGGTCCCCACCTTCGATCTGACAGTCGAAGTTGAAAGGGGAAGATGGCACGGCAGGGCCTAGGAGAGGCTGCAAGAGAGGCTAGGGAGATACCCCCTAGCGGGCACAAGAACGAGCTGATGCAGCTGCAGCAGCAGATAGCAGAGCGCGATGCTATGTTAGCTGCCCAAGACGAGAGGATAGCTTGGATGGAGCAGCAGGCGGCGGAGCGGGATGCCCGGTTAGCTGCTCAGGAGGAGAGGATGGCCCAGCTGTAGGCGGACTTGGATAGAGTGACCAGGGTGCCCCAGGATGACAGGGTGATGAGACTCCAGGTAGAGGTAGCGGAGCGGGAGCGACGACACAGGATAGACATAGCTAGGTTTAGGTCGAGGACTCGTTACATTGAGTCTCTGGAGGACACATTGTTTAGGCATCACATTGTGTTGCCTGATCCTCCATCCTCTTCTGTCTCTAGGCATAGTGAGTCTAGACACACCACTAGGTCTAGGGCTCCTACTAGGTCTCAGGGGTCCTCTTTTGATGGTTAGCTTAGTGCTTAGATGCACTCTTTATGAGCCTTGGTGCTCTATTGTATATTGTAGCCTTTTGGCATTCCTCGTACAGTTTGTCCTTTATACATATATATATATATATACATGGCTTTTATTTATTTGGTGTTTTACTCTCTTTTGTGTGAATGCCTATGTTTTTGTGATGCATGTTTTGATATGTTTTAATGTTTTTGATGCATATGTGATGGAATGGAATGCAAACTTATAGATGATTAATGTGAGACTAAGTATATAACATACAAATCTATGGATGATTAATGCAAGACTAAGTAAATGATATGTAAATCTATGGATGATTAATGCAAGACTAAGTAAATGAAATATGCACTAAGAAGCACTCATATTTTTAGATAGTTAGATTTAGCCAACTGTTATCATAATTGTTTAATCAGGGGCACCAAACTTGGTGGCTTGTGAATGGATGACGTATGGAATGACATGAATATGGAAGAAGATATGGAGGAAGACTGTTTTACAAAGACTCAAACATGCTAGTGGTATCAAACAAACTTACTAATACTGCCTAATTCAACTAGGACCAAATGTGTGTGCATGCGAGTTCATTAACCAAATCAGAAGCATGGTAGTGACTCTAGGCAATCAAAAACCTGTGTGTGTGCAAGTGTGTTCATTAACCTCATCTTGCATAAATTAGGTAACCCTCGTTATGGAGAAGACCCCAAAGCTAGTTTGTCCGTATGAGCATTCTGAGGTCTCTTTTTGAGGAGAGACATGTCGCCACGCAATGAGTATACTCCACCTTGCCGACTCAAGCGTCTATAGCCCCGATGAAGGTTAACTCCATAGTCCATGTTGTTTTTGACCTTTGTAAGCCTTTGGGATGACTACCTATCCGTCTGACTGGACAAGTAGTACGATCCTTACAACTTATTTGGGATCAGTGGTGTGTGAAAAATGTTCATTTCCTTAGAGCTTTGGGGAATAGAATTCTCAATCGAAGTATGATGAGAATTTTACCCTATCCTTACTACTCTGTTTATATTTATATTTTGTGATTGCTTGTGATAGTGGTAAGAACAACTGTTTTATGGACTATGTTTGCATGATAGGACAAACGAGGATTACCCTTTTCACTTCAAGGCACAACCCAAGGATGGTGTTATCTCTCTTTTGCACAAGATGTTTTTAAGATGTGAAAATGTGATAGGTTCAAGACCGCTTTTGAAATCATTTCCCAATACTCAAGATTTTATTTAGTGTAATTTGTGATATGGCCCTAGAGAACTTTGACATGCATTTTGAAGTTTGCTTAAAAAACTAGGAATGGCTAAGTGATTGAAAACATTTTGGCAATGTAAATATGTGCAAATGGAAAATGGGTGTACGAATGACAATTCGGTTTGATGGATTTTATGAAGGTGCCCCTGATTAAGGCAACATGACTTTTGCATGACCAAATTTTATATCCAAAAGATAGAATGGTCTCTAACATGATATGCAACTATGGCTGAAAATGAAATGTTATGGTTTTAAATGAGATGTATGCACATGAAATGCAATGTTTTTGAATGAGATGTATGCAACTAACAATGAAATGCAAATTCTTTTATTTTATTTAATTTTTTTTTTTTTTTTGTTTTTTTTTTGTTGTACAAGCCATGTATATATGTACATATAAAATTCAAACTATGCATAGAATGCCCTCAAGTGTATAACATTAAGTGGTTCGGGTTCTTCCTCTCCCTCTAAACTGGCAATTCTATAAGTTCCATTACCCACTCTTTCAGTGACCATATATGGACCTAACCAATTAGCCGCGAATTTATCTCGAAGATGCGGCAATGCATTGGTGTTTTGTTGATTCTCTTTAAGGACAAGATCCCCTACTTGAAATTCTCTTATATGAACTTTGGCATTGTAAGCACGTTTCAATCGGTCTTGATAAACTCGCAAATGCTCTAAAGCATTGATTCGTTTTTCATCTATGAGTGTGAGTTGATCAAGACGTGCTTGTCTAGCAGGATCATCATCGATAAATTCCTGCAAAGAAATTCACAAGGAAGGGATCTCGACGAGGCGGAGCTAAGACTGGCAGAGACGCTAAGTACTGCTTGATGTCATCAAAGGCTTTCTGACACTCATGTGTCCATGAAAATTGTACCCCCTTTTTGTAGTAGGTGGCAAAATGGCCTACATTTATCAGAAAGTTGTGTAATAAAGCGACGGATTGAATTAATATTTCCTTGTAAACTACGCAACTCCTTCAAATTAGTTGGGGGACACATTTCCATAATGGTTTTGACCTTGTTTGGGTCCACCTCAATACCTCGTTTAGAGATAATAAAACCTAGGAGTTTGCTTGAGGTAACACCAAAGACACATTTCTTAGGCTTATCCGGATCATATGGATTATGGAGCGGGGTGAATAAGTCTTCGAAATTCATTGTCGAATTATGGAAGAAAGTATGGGCGGAATGGAAGGGAAAACCGGTGAAGACCTCGGAAGACCTGAGATGCAAAACAACATAGTTTTTCAGTTTTTTTTTTTTTGAGTTTGTTTTTTTTTTTTGTAGTGGTGAAAACCACTATTTTAGTATATACATATAATACAGGTTTGGATTATGGCTTATGGATGTGGCGGAGGGGGTGGTTCATCTCGTTCTTGTGGAAGAAACAAGCGAAAGATGGCCTCTTAGAGAGGAAACAATTGGAGATAAAACTCGTCTTGTTCAGTGAGGGTAACAATTGGCGCCGACTCTTCTTCAGATTCATCACCATTTGACATGACGTAAAATTCTTCATAGGTTTCATCTTCGAATTCGTCGGGGTGGAGGATTTCTTCTTCTGAATTAAGATTAATGCTTTGAAAAGCTCATTCAAAAGAAGAAAGGGATGGAAGTGGTTGGTAGCCCAGACCAAAACGCTCAGTGGGTCTCTGATATGGCATATCGATGCGTTTAGTTACTCCTTGCTCGTAGCGACCTAGGCCAAATTGCTGCCAATTATGTCTGTGGAAATAGCGAGAGGGAAAACCCTCCATCCTTTCGATATTGGCAGGGACTGGATGCTTAGGTTCTAGTATGGTGGTAGGACTAGAATATGACTCTATTCCCCCATATACAAAATTAATGGAATTTGGCATAGAACCCATGTTATAAACCGATCCAATGGATAAATGTTGGTCATGTGGACGACCAAAATCTTTAACTGTTTGCACATTGAACGGTGTGATGTGGACATCTTGAATGGCATACTCACCAATACCCGCATCGATGAGATGGACCTTGACTTGGGAGGGAGAAAGACTAGATGATGGAATAGAAGAGTGTGGGATAGAAGAATTGGAAGGATTTGGTTGGGTTGATGCTTCACTAACTTGTGAAACATCTACTGGTGATGGTTGGGAAGATGGAGGAATAATAGGTGATGTTGAAGAAGGTGTAGAAGAATGGGGTAATGATGTGGAAAGAGATGATTGGTCATGGCCACATGTGCATGTGGTCACTGATGAAGAAGAAGGAAGATTAGGAGATGAAGAAAGTGGTGAATGATATGGAATAGTGGAAGATGAAGATGGTTGCGATATGATGGGTAGCTCCTCAGGAATGGGATATTTAGAAGAAGATGGTATAGAAGAAGTATATGGGGTCAAGAAAAGATGAGTGGATGGAAACACAATCTCATAAGGATTTGAGACATAGTTGCAATGTTTGAAGGGTTCAGTGTCAGTAGGTACACAATGAACCTATCCCTCATATACATACTTCAGACATTGATGCAGTATAGAAGGGACACATCTCATCTCCCTAAGCCAAGGCCGTCCAAGCAATACATTATATGCCATGGACCCTTCCAAGATGTGAAACAAGGTATGCAAAGTTCGGGCCCCTACCTCAATGGGCAAGATAACCGTGCCAACCGTGGAAGATAAAGCATCATTGAATGCTTTAAGAGTAAAATTCGACTTTGTGATAAGGGATGGCGACAGCTTTAGATGACTCAACGCCGATGTTGTAATGATATTGATTGAGGAACCGGTGTCAATTAAGACTCTCTTGAATGGCTTGTGATCGATCTTGGCCATGATATGAAGTGGAGGATCTATACTTTCTGTTGACATAGGTTTGATTTCAAAATCATAGAAAGTGATGGAGGGCTCCATGCATGTTTGAATACTCCCCACAAAGTTGTTGAAGGCATTAGTATCTTGAGTTTGAAGCTCGATTGACTTCAAAATTTCCATTAATGCCTCTCTATGTGGGGGAGATTGTTGAATGAGGTCATAGATCGATAACTTGGCAGAAGCCATTTTTAAACTGGTAGTTAATCGGCTACTCAATGACATGATGGGTCGTTGGCGTTGAGTAGAATGATTTAGCGGTTGTTGAGAAGTACTAGCACGTCGTTGGGTCACTGTTACCTGAGGTGGACTGGGGGTTTGTACAGGTGGCTGTGGTTCAACCTGATTTGGTTGGTTCGCCCTTTGACCCTAGGTTACTACGTTAATAGTACCCACAAAACCTTGGTATTGTTGTATATGGTTGACTTGATTAGGAGGAGTTACCTGAGTTACTCCCCCTGAAGTTGTTGGAGCTTCCTCCCGATGTGGAAGGGGTGTTTGAAATACACCAAGATTTTGATTTTGTTGGGCTAAGGGGCTATCCAATTTAATGGATCCAATCTCAATAAGATCTTGGATCACATGTTTGAAAGCTGTACAATTATTGATATTGTGTCCATTTTGCCTATGATAAGGACAAAATAGGTACTCCTTGTAATACTTTCCCCTTCTAGATGGTTCTAAAGGTTTGAACTCAGGTAAAGTTAACTGATTTGTGCTATATAACTTATTGAATATGACCGCATATGGTTCATCTAAAGGTGTGAATTGTCGCTTGGGACGATTATTTTGCCAAGGTCGAGTTTCCATGGTTGGCCCAGTATTGGGAGCTGGTTGAGTAGGGGCGGGCACCGCATGATAAGCAATTGGTTGCGGTTGACTTTGCATTACTTGTTGTTGTTGAGCCATTACGGGCTGACTCGCCACCACTTGATTAACTTGGTTAACATTTGAGGTTGTACTAGCCTGTGTTTGTTTGTTTTGGCCATAATTATTATTTCGTTGTTGGCCCTTTTGTTGCCATTCTTTTCTACGGGGTTTTAAAACACCCTCTTGGACTTTAATGTCTTCTATGATACTTGCTTGGGCCAAAGCCTCTTCAAAAGTCCTGTATTGTTGTAATTGGAGTAACCAAGAGATAGGTTTTAGACAACTCGGGTGAACATTTTGGTTAACTCCTCCATTGGTAGGGAGAATGGCAATTTATTAATGATAGCCCTCCAACGGTTTCCAAAGTCATAAACAGTCTCATCGTCATGTTGCTTGAGCTTGTATAAGTCGGAAAATGAAACTTTCCTTTGTAAATTTAGGGAGAATCATTCTAAAAACAGATTAATCAATTGCTCGTAAGCATAAATGCTATGGTGAGGTAAATGATTGTACCATTGTACAAAGATCTCCCCCTAATGTCTGAGGAAAATTTCTGAGCATAAGAGCATCATTATTTTGGATTCTAAAGCGTGCATGCATGAATGAGCTCACATGTTCATGAGGATCCTCGCTTCCTCGAAATTTATCAAACTTCGATAATGTGAAATCGATCGGATATGGCGGTGAAGGTACCGAAGGATGAATTGGTTGATTGATCAATGACCTTAGCGTAGGTTTCTGACTAGATGAGCCAGGCATGTTGAGCATAAGGTTGTCAATATGTTGTTGCATAGCATGGAGTCGAGAATATTCATGAAAATTTTGATTCGTTTGATGATTATGATGATGCAATGGAGGAATGGAAAAATGATGAGATGGGATGAAATTTCCTGGATTAGGCGGTGTGGAATGGACAGGTTGTTGGTATGGATGATACCAAAAATAAGGTGATTGGTTTGAATGATGAACTGGACCCTTCCAAGATGTGAAACAAGGTATGCAAAGTTCGGTGCCCCTAATTAAAAAATTATGATAACAGTTCGCTAAATCTAACTATCTAAAAGTATGAGTGCTTCTTATTGCATATTTCATTTACTTAGTCTTGCATTAATCATCCATAGATTTACATATCATTTACTTAGTCTTGCATTAATCATCCATAGATTTGTATGTTATATACTTAGTCTCGCATTAATCATCTATAAGTTTGCATTCCATTCCATCACATATGCATCAAAAACATTAAAACATATAAAAACATGCATCACAAAAACATAAGCATTCCCAAAAAAGAGAGTAAAACACCAAATAAATAAAAACCATGTATATATATATATATATATGTATAAAGGACAAACTGTACAATGAATGCCAAAAGGCTACAATATACAATAGAGCACCAAGGCTCATAAAGAGTGCATCTAAGCACTAAGCTAACCATCAAAAGAGGACCCTTGAGACCTAGTAGGACCCCTAGACCTAGTGGTGTGCCTAGAGGTACCCCTCATCCACCTGAACTACCTCCAACCGGGCTTCCTCTGCTAGCCCCACTGCATCCAATATCTCCCAGTCTGCCTGGGACAACGACCTCCTCATCCCTGGCACAATATGGTGGCGTCTCCGAAGAATGTATCCTTAACCTCAACAGAATGAGTGGGCTTCGTTGTATCCTTTGGCTCGGACCACTCCAGCTTAAGCAGCTGCTATCATCCAATCAAACCTGCCATTAAAATCTTGCACACATTAAAACTACAAAAAGGTTAGAAACTAGTAAGAGGGCTCCACTGTGTGAGACCTCAAAAAAATAGTCTAAAACCCTAGAAATGAAATAAATAGAATGCAAAATCTAACGGCGAATTAATACATAAAAATATTACTTGCTTTAGAATATATACCTCTTTTTCTGTTAACGCGGCGAGACCAGGCGGCACCTGGAAGTGATGTAACTCACAAATCGGCTGCGAAAGGCACCCTGGTGCGATCGCTGAACGTCGGCATGCTTCTGGATCGGGGTTGCAGACGCCGGTTTGCGTCTGTGGCTGCGGGTAAACGCCCGTGGGCACTTGCAACAAGAATGGGGGATTCTGCATAATGCTGCAGAAGGGATGGCGGTGAAGTTGGCGACGAATGCGGCGATGGATGCGACAAAAAGGGACGAAGATGGATGGGTAGGTTTAGCTGAAGAAGAGATAGATAGCGATAGATAACAAAAGAGAGATAGTAAAAGAGATCGGGATTGAGCCATCAAGGTGACTCAATTTATAATCTACTCTTAGGGCACACTTTAGGGTTTTAACGACACTTTGAACGTGTGGCTAAGATTAAAGTGGATCCAAGGGTAGAGAATAAATCTAGGTTGTGAAACGGATTAAGATGGATGGAAGGATGAGGTTAAATGAAGAATGGATGGCTCAGATTAAATCACTTAAAGTATCTTTAGATATATATTAAAATATTAAAATATATATATAAATATTAATTTAAATAAATTTGGGAATGAAAAATGGCGAGAAAGGTGAAATTGGCCCAAATAATTGCGGGAAGGTGTGGATTTGGGCCAAATAATGGCGGGAAGGTGGATGACTGACACGTGGCTAACAAGAAGGTATAGATGACTTACAAGTGGCTGGATTTTGGTGTCTACAGAAACAATTAAAGGATTAAAAAAATTTAGAAAATAAGAGGAGAATAAAGGTAAAAAATAATGCTTTCTGGGAGTAGAAATACCCCCACCCCAAAATTAACCACCTTAACAGAAGCTTAGGGAGGGGTTAATCTAAGAGGCTCATTCTTAGCATCGAGCCCCAATGGTGACACTTTGCCATTGATGTCAAATGGGGAGAAATATTTGAGTATAGGGGAGAGATTTGATATTTGAAAGAGCATTGAACCAGGGGGAGTAGTGTCCTAGGGGGAGTAGCACAGAAGAAGAAGTCAAGTTCTTGGTAAAAAGTTTTTGGTTTGCCATAAATGACAAAGGGGGAGATTGTTGGAAATTTTGAGTCTTAAAAGTTAAAGTTGTCATTGATGTCAAGAAATGAAGTCAACATTAATATCGAGGTTTTTCATCAAGGAACAAAGTTGTCAAAGTTGTTATTTGATATCCAAGAAGAAGGTCAAAGGTCAAGAGATTCAGTGCAAAGTCAAAAAGGAGATATAATATTTTTTATAAATTATTTAAATTCAATGAAAATTTAAATTTTATAAATAAATATTATTTACACCATGGAATGCAATGTGAAGGAAACAATAATATTATAATGGTTAAAAGGATATGATATTATAAAGTTTGATATTATAATATTAAAGTGATTTGGTTAAAAGCCCAAAGTAAAATATTTAATATTTTACTTTACTCAAAGATGGGCTTGGTTAAAAGCCTACGTCTCATCGTAATGAAAGCTTCAAAGGCACCTACGTTTTACAAATCATGGAGGAATTTAATATATATACCTATGCCAAAGAGCATAGAACCTTATCCTTGCTCGATCGGTTATTTTGCATGCAAATTATTTAAAGTGAAGAGCTCGTGAAATAAGGACTGCTATTTTCATGTTTGAATTACCAGTGAATAGAAACTAAGTGGAAGGCGTCGAATGGTCGAAGCCCAACCAAGCAACTTGGCCTAGTGGCAAGTGGGCAGGTGGTAAAATGTTTGTTGGCAAGGGAACCAATGTTCAAAATGTGGCGGTGTGCATTGGTAGGCATGTTGGTTGAAGGTGCCAAAGGCGCACGATCTTGCAAAGGGGCAAGATCATGATACGTTTTGAAGCACATGGTGCTTCCTCCATCTCAAACGAGAGTGTAGCTCATGTGACTGTTGGAGTCATGGTAAGCCGTATGTCATGGGAATTATTGAGGGTTTGAATCCCTTCGAAGGTAAGGTAAATATTTTGCATTAAATTTTTGTTATTTGCCTAAGTTTGGAGGTATAAGGTTTGTTAGTGGAATTGTTTAGAAAGGGTGTTTGTTGGATAGTGGTGGTAGTTGAATATTATCATTTGGATTAATATGGAAGTTTTGGTTCTAATTATTTTTGATAAAGTCTTAAATTACTATATTGGCATATTGAAGGATTAAGACTTTTGAGGGTTGTTTAATTTTAATAAGGGGTTTTTGTGTTAAAGAAGATTATTGTGAAGTTATTCAATATTATTTAAGTTGGAGTGATAAGGTGTAATTTTGATATCATTTTGCATTGTGTTTTTTTGAGCAAATTGTTATATTCTAACCCTTATTGATATTGGCAAAGAAGTAATTGTGAGTGTGGCAGATTTGTGAGATCAACTTCTTATCAAGCAAAAAGGTATGGGCAAATTCTTTCTTGGTTGAGTTGATTGATTGCTTACTATAAAATAAATTTTGGAGTGAAAATGATTTGATTAGGGTCTCCTTTTCAAAAGTTCTTAAGTTAATGCTTCAAGGTTTTCTAGAATTAAGAGTTGTGATTAAAACCTTGTTTGATAAGCATAGTTGTTGAAGTCATTTTATTGTGTCAAGAATTGAGTTAGGGTTTTGAAATGAACATGAGTATCATTTTTCTGTGAAGAGTGTTTTATGAGCATTGTTGTTAAAGTGAGTTGTTGTGTAAAGAACTTGAACTAGGGTTTGAAAATGATTATCATTGTTATGTGAGATTTGTTGTTGAGAATTGTTGGAAACATTTTGAGTTGGTTGATATATGCTTGGACTAGGGTTTGTGAGAAAGGGGAGTTTCATTAAGTAATTGGTTGAGCCTAGTCAAGTGGTTGTATAAAGTGATTGTTCAAGTTCCATAAAAAAAACTATTCTGTATTCTGATTTTAGTTGTGGAAGTGATTGAGCATTGAGTATAGAACATATTGAGTCTCTAACAATTCTCTTTATGCTTCTATGAGATTAAGAAAATTGAGAAAGTGATTATGCATTGAGAGTAGAACATATTGAGTCTCTAACAATTCTCTTTATGATTCTATGAGATTGAGAAATTTGAGAAAGTGATTGTGCATTAAGAGTAGAACATATTGAGTCTCTAAGAAGTCTCTTTATGCTTCTATGAGATTGGAAAAGTTCTATGTGTGGACTTGTTAAGCAAATTTGAGGCAAGTCACTGAGGAGACTTGTGGACTGATTTTATATGAGATTTTGTGGAATCTTACAATACATATTTGGTTAAGTTCTAGAGAGGACTTATTGAGCTGATTGGGATAAGTTCTATATGAGCTTGTTGAGCATATTTGAGTAAGTTCTGAGTGGACATGTTGAGAAAAGTTGAGCAAGTTCTGTGTGAACTTGTTAAGCATATTTGAGCAGGTTTTGAGTGGACATGTTGAGAAGATTTGAGTAGGTTCTGAGTGGACCTATTGAGCAGATTTGAGAAAGTTTTGTGTAAACTTGTTGAGTAGATTTAAACAGGTTATGAGTGGACCTGTTGAGTACATTTGAACAATTTATGTGTGGAATTGTTGAGTAGATTTGTGCTAGATGGACTGGACTATGTTTAGTACAAATTTGAATGGACTTATTGAGAATATTTGTGCTAGACCAACTGGACTATGTTTAGTGTATATTTGAGTCGACTTGTTGAGAAGATTTGTGCTAGATTGACTAGACTATGTTTAGTGCATATTTGAGTGGACTTGTTGAGAATATTTGTGCTAGACCGACTAGACTGTGTTTAGTGCAGATTTGAGTGGACCTGTTGAGTAGATTTGTGCTAGACCGATTGGACTATGTTTAATATAGATTTGAGATAGAGCTTTGGAGGTGACAGAGCAGAGAGGATAGTAGTATCTAGTGGATAGAGATCCATCATCCAGGGCAGTGAAGAAAGGTGAAATAGTTACGATATATAATTGTGGATTTGACACTCTTCTTTGTTTTAGTAGTTAACATAATAGTGATGCCTGTCACTGTATTGATCGAAATTTATATATAATTGTTTGGTAAGAAAGGTGAAATAAAGCATGTCAATCTGCTCATCATGTACACCTTTTAAAATGTTCAAGTTTTATAATTGTTTTGCATTAAGATTTCTTTATTTATTTTTATTTTTACTTGAAAAGGCTTGTACGGTCTGAATGGAAGCTGCTGCTATAAACCGATCTGAAACCTAAACTTCTCAAAAATTTAAAATTGAAACTTCAAAAAAAAAATTGAAATTGAAATGATTTCTGATAGAACATAATAAAACTTAAAATAAAATGAAAAGAGTAGCGAGAACATACTACTTCCTCGTAGGACATGAAATAGAAGATACTTTATTAAGAAGGTATGACTTGCAACATAGGCATAATCCTATTTTCAACAAGACCTGTAAAGTTGTCATTTACAAAAATAAGATACTTTAATCATAAGAGGAAGGATCGTTTTCATGATATTGTATTCAAATATACATATAATAGGAGTATAAAACAGTTAGATCTAGTTTCTATAAACAATCGTTTGAGCACTTACCTGCACCTAACTGCCTTTGCTTTAACTATTACAAATCAACCTACATATCCTTAATAATTATAAATAAAATTATTATTTAACATTTTTCAAATTTTTTTAAGGTTAATATTTTCTAAAACAAATTTTTCTTCAACAACTTGAGCATTTAACTTCCATCAAAAATAGCATATCTGACTTATGTTAGCAAACTACTACATCCACCTTATTTTTTGGTCTTGATATATCCCCAAGATTACAAGGTATTAGATTCAAATTCATTCTGCATCATGCAAGGAAGTGGTGTTTCTAACTCACATCCCAAATGAATTTCAACAAATTCATTTACCAAATTAAAAACACCAACATGCAATTTCTAACAAATTCACTTAAGGGAAAACTTAGAATGAATATGCTTAAGTGGAGACTTTGAAAATAGTCTCATTATAAAAGAGAACTAGTTTTAACTAAATGAAGAGAGGACATGGAAGCATTCTTTCTATTTTTTTGGGGTTGCTCTCCCATGAAATTCTGGTTCCCATTGCTCCAACATTCTCTGTAAGCTACATTACAAGTGCTTGGGACTTCTAGCATGAGATTTAACATTGAATCTAATACCAATTGTTGAAAACATGATCTACAAAACAAAGCAACAAATAAAAAAGCACCAAAAGAACAACCATTTACAAAAGGAGTACAAAACAATTAGATGTAGTTTTTATAACGAACATCTAACTGGCTGCCTGAGCACCTAACTATCACTACTTTAGCTAATACAAATCAACTTGCATATTCTTAAGCATTACAAATAAAATGAGTTAGATTTGATCCTCTAATTGAACCCACTGCTGTCCCAGTTTGGATCCGTTTGTATGCACTTCCAATGGATTTTTGGAGTGAGCAGGTTTTTGAGATGATCGGTAATTCCCTTGGAAGACATTTGGGTGTCTCCAAAGACACAATAGAAGGGAACACAACTGTTTATGCAAGAATATGTGTGGAAATGGATCTTAGCCAGCCTCTACCGATAGAGGTGGAACTTGAAATTGCAGGACTATCTTGGATTCAATAGCTAGATTATGAGGCTCTGCCCTTTAGATGCAGAGTTTGCCACAAATACGGGCATTTGGCCCGATTTTGCCCAAATAATATGAACACAAAAATGGAGGCTCCCCTAGGAATGTCAAATATTTCTAAGGAGGGTAAGTCAACAACAAACAAAGAACCAACCAATACTTCTCAGGGTAAAGAAGCTCAGAGAGATGGTTTTGAATAGCCCAAAAGAAGGAGAAGGAAAAAGAAAAAAATATGGTAAAGAGCAAACCCATCTCAAGCCCGCCAATAGGTATGAGATATTTAAGACACTAGTGGACCAAGAGGAACAATTCATGGAAGGAGTGGATGGTAATAGTGAAAATAATAACATCCACGTTCAAGCTCCTCTTTCATCTCCCCCAGTCATAGAGCAGGTAATTGACCTCAGTGAGGTACCACAATCAACGAGTGCAAGGGTATTGATAGTGCATAACCAAGAGAAGCCAATAATTAATGATGTCAGCATGGGAATAGCAGAAAAGAATAGAGAAAGGCCAACTTTAGAGATAACTCAGGTGGAAAAGAGATAAAAAAATAGCAACTCTTAAGGAGTGGGTAGAAAATCAAATAAGGAATTGCTAGCAGTTCAAGGAGACAAACTGATCACTAGAGGATCGGTGAGGCCAATAGATTCTTACTAATCTCAAGGTAACCAATGATTATACAATCAAGGAATGTTAGGGGTTTAAATAGTAGAACCCATCAATCTGCTGTTCGAAGACTCTTAGAAAAATGTAAAATAGATTTTTTGCTTATTCAGGAGACAAAAATGTTGTTAGATCTTATGTGTAAAATAGTTAACAGAATTTGGAGGGGTGCTGGTCATATGGAAGTGGCTGCCCAAGGTGCCTTAGGGGGATTGTTACTCTTTGGAACTCTCTTGAATGGACTGCAATAAAACATCTAGCTTTGAGGGGTGTTCTCACATCACATTTCAGGAATAATGTCACAACTGAACATGTTTTAATCACAAATTTTTATGGGGCTCAAAACCTTGATGGTCAGAGGCTTCAATGGAAAGCTGTGCATAACATGAGAATCTCAAGGGAAGATTTAGACTGTATTATTTCTGGGGATTTTAATGCTAAATTATCCTCTAGAGATCAAGAAGGGGGAACCCCAATTTTGGACCTAGGGGATCGACTTATGATTGCCCAAGTCCAAGATTTACACTTAGTGGATATTAAATGCCCTGGAACCAACTATACTTGGACTAATAAGAGGAGGGAGCCACATAGCAGGAAGGTAAAGTTAGACCATTTTTTGGTTTCAGAGGAGGCATTTGTAAAATGGAATACAAAATTTTAGATTTTGGAAGGTCCAATTTCATATCACTTTCCCATTTTGTTGGAAGGAGGGACTAAGACAGGGCAGCATCACAAACCATTTAAATTTGAGAATTTTTGGTTACAAAAAGAGGAACTTCGAAAGAAAATTCCATAGTGGTGGGAAGAATGCCGCCCAACATATGGGACAACAATGTTTAGATTCCACAAACAACTTCATTATGTCAAAGCTCAACTGAAACATTGGAGGTGAGCTAACAAGACAGAATTTCAGGTCCAAAGAGCTCCTTTGGTGGCCAGATGGGATGAGGTTCAAAAACACTTTAGGGAAGGAACAATTACAGAGCAGCTCAAAGCCGAGGATGATGCCTTGCGTAAAGCGGTTGAGGACATTGAAAACCAAGAGGAGACCTACTGGAAACAGAGAGCAAGAACCACTTGGTTATTAGAAGGTGATAGAAATACCAAATTTTTCCATAGGACTGCTTGTGCTAGGAAACATATGAATAACATGGAAGCTCTTCAAGATGAGAACGGACATTCCTTTGATACACTTCTAGGTATACATTCCCATTCAATGGATTATTTTTCTAAACTTTTTAAGGAAAGTATGGTGCAAGATGAAGAGTCTCAAAACGACGTTATTTTTGTCATACCTTCCATTATCTCTAAAGAAGAAAATCAGACCATTCTTAAGCCCATTGATAGAGAGGAACTGAAGAATGTGGTCTTTGGAATGAGCACCAAAAAAACTCCAGGTCCAAATGCCTTTCCAATTGAGTTTTTTCAGGCCTTTTGGGATAACTTGGAGGAGGATGTAATGGTTGTTATAGAGGAGTCCAGAGGTAGTAAAAGAATGCTTAGAGCTTTAAATCATACTTTCATTACCTTAATTCCAAAAGGGGAGGAGGGGGTTCATATTTTAGATTATAGACCTATTGCCTTATGCAATGTGATATATAAAATAATCACAAAGGTAATGGCTGAGTGGCTAAAACCTCTTTTACATAACATTATCTCCTCAGAGAAAGGGGGTTTTGTAGAGGGTAGGAATATCCTGCATGGGGTGGTTCTAGCTCAGGAGGCAATCCATTCAATGCAAACATCTCGTAATAAAGGAATGTTCATAAAATTAGATATGTCAAAGGCTTATGATAGGGTGGAGTGGAGCTTCTTGGCAAAGATGATGGTAGCCTTTGGTTTCTCTCAGGATTGGATAGAATGGGTCATGAGTTGTGTCTCTACTCTTACTTACTCAGTGTTAATCAAGGGTATTCCCTCACAACCTTTTGGAGCCACTCGAGGCCTTCGTCAAGGGGATCCTTGCTCTCCTTATCTTTTTCTCATATTGGCTGAAGGACTAGGTAGACTTTTCTTGAGGAGAAGACAACAAGGTTTGCTAACAGGTATCAAGGTAGGTGAGGAAGTTTTTCCTCACCTACAGTTTGTGGATGATACTGGATTGATGGGAGTGGCCAGCTTAAGGGAAGCAAGAATGATCAAAGATACTCTTAGTGTCTACCTTAGGGCTACAAAACAAGTCATCAATGATAAAAAATCCAAAGTGGTCTTTGTCAATCTTGATCAAAGGCTTCAGGGCAGATTTTTAGAGATCTTGGGATTCACAAGGACTTCTCTCCCAGTGGTTTACTTGGGGGTCCCTTTGCACTTTAAAAAACTAAAAATAGATATCTGGAGGAATCTTTTGGATTGTATCAAGGATAGAATTAATCATTGGTCTCACAAATGGTTAAGCTATGGGGGTAGATTAAATTTTTTACGATCAGTCATTCAGGCCATGCCAATTTATAAATTCTCTATCCTGGCTGCCCCACATTCTATATGGAAAGAGTTGGACAAGATGGCTAGAAAATTTTTATGGGAAGGAGTAAAAGGAGAGAGGAAATGGGCCTTAGTAGGTTGGGACAAAGTAACCCAACCCAAGGTAAAAGGAGGTTTGGGACTGAGAAGATCCAAGATAAATAATAAAGCTTTGGATGGAAATATTTACTAGAGGTGGATTTCCCAACCAACTTCCTTACTCAGTAGAATCCTAACTAGTAAATATCTGGGCCGTTTCCCTTTGGATGGCACTAGATCCTTAGTGTGGCAAGCTCTCAAGTTAGGATCTCAAGTAGTAAAAGATCAATTATTTTGGAAAGTGGGGAGAGGGGAGAAGGCACGTTTTTGGACAAATTCATGGGATCAATACCCACCTATCATTGTTGAATTTCCTGAATTGCAACCAATAAAAGCAGCCATTGAAACCAAGGGATGGGTCCAAATTGAAATTTATTTCACCACTAGTTAGCTGGGGGAGTATAAGTTTAAGCAGTTCAAGAAATTGGATGAGTGGCCAATTTCAATCCCTCCAGATTTTGCACCCATCATGACTAAAATCTTGACAGAAATATTTCTCATAGGTAGAGATGAGGAGGATGAATTAGCTTGGGGCTATGGGAGCCTTGGTTTCTACACAGTGAAGGAAGGATATGATAAGATCCTTCCAGAGCCTCCCCCTCATACTTATCAGGTTGAGGACTGGAGAAAGATTTGGCACTCCAAAGGTTGGCTGAAAGTAAACTTTTTTTCCTGGCAGTTCATGCACAATGGAATTCTCACTTTTGATAATCTTAGATGTAAAGGAATCATCGGTCCTTCTCAATGTGTCTTATGCTACAAGAGCGAGGAAACAATTGATCACTTGATGTTTGAGTGCCCTTTCATGCGCTAGATTTGGAAGAGATGGTTTTCATATTATAAAATTCAAGTTAATGATGACTTGAATAGGATTAATATCTGGGAAATATGGAAGAGGGGTAGATTTAAATCTAAAGCTCTTCGTCTTGGTTGGGAACTTGGATTAAACTTTATTTGGTGGCAAGTGTGGTTGGAGAGAAATGCTAGAATTTTTAGAGAAACTTTTTCTTCGTTAGATGGAGTTTGGCAGGTCATTTGGAGCAAAGTCACGAAACTGTGGTCGTCTATGCTAAAGAGGAAACTCAGGTTGTCATTGGAGCAATGGAAGAGGGAGTTGAAGTGCAAGAGGGATAGGATAGAGCTAGTTGGAAACCACCCCCAGAAGGTTGGATTAAAATTAATATTGATGGAACAACAAAGGGCAATCTAGGTAGAGCCAAAATTGGAGTGGTTTGCTGGAATCATGTTGGAACAGTCCTCTATTGGGAACTGCAAGGCTTGGGAAGAGCCACAAATAATGAAGTAGAAGCCATAGCTATCAAATCTGCTTCTATTTGGGTAGTTAAACAGGGCCACAGGAGGATAATACTTGAATCAGATTCTCAAATAATGGTTGGAGCTCTAGACTGCATGAGGAACTTTGCTTTGGAAGCATGGAGGTTGAGGAGTCTTGTCACTCAAATTAAGGATTTATGGAGGGAATTAGATGATGTGATTCCAGTTTATGTGAGTAGATATTTAAACACAGTGGCCGACTTCCTGGCTAAGATGGGTGCTGAGAAGGAGGTAGGGGTTCAGTTGCACAGTGACATGGCTATTGAGGATCAGGTGATTAGGCAGGGTCTTGAAAGGTCCCTGAGCTAATGTTCAAAGAAAAAACAAAGGGAGGAAAGGTGTTGCGATTTCATGACATGTTGCTTCGTCGTGGCCAAGGGAGGAAAGGTGTCATGATTTCGTGACATGTTGCTTCATCGCGGCCAAAGGAAGAAAGGTGTCGCGATATCGTGACATGTTGCGCCGTCACAGTCACTGGAGGAAAGGTGTCGCGATATCGCAACATGTTGCTTCGTCGCGGCCAAGGGAGGAAATGTGTCGCGATATCGTGACATGTTGCTTCGTCACGACCAAGGGAGGAAAGGTGTCACGATTTCGTGACATGTTGCTTCGTCGCGGCCAAGGGAGGAAAGGTGTCATGATTTTGCGACATGTTGCTTCGTTGTGGCCAAGGGAGGAAAGGTGTCATGATTTTGCAACATGTTGCTTCGTCGTGGCCAAGGGAGGAAAGGTGTCGCGATTTCGCGACATGTTGCTTCATCGTGGCCAAGGGAGGAAAGGTGTCGCAATTTTGTGACATGTTGCTTCATCGTGGCCAAGGGAGGAAAGGTGTCGCAATATCGTGACATGTTGCTTCGTTGCAGCCAAGGGAGGAAAGGTGTCATGATTTCGCGACATGTTGCATCGTCATGGCCAAGGGAGGAAAGGTGTCACGATTTTGTGACATGTTGCATCATCGCGGCCAAGGGAGGAAAGATGTCATGATTTCGTGACATGTTGCATCGTCGCGGCCAAGGGAGGAAGGGTGTTGCAATTTCGCGATATGTTGCATTTTCGCGGCCAAAGGAGAAAAGGTGTCACGATTTCGTGACATGTTGCATTTTCGCGGCCAAAGGAGAAAAGGTGTCACGATTTCGTGACATGTTGCATTTTCGTGGCCAAGGGAGGAAAGGTGTCGCAATATCGTGACATGTTGCATTTTCACGGCCAAAGGAGAAAAGGTGTCGCGATATTGCGACATGTTGCATTTTTGCAGCCAAAGGAAAAAAGGTGTCGCGATATCGTGACATGTTGCTTCGATATCGCGACATGTTGCATTTTTGCAGCCAAAGGAAAAAAGGTGTCGCGATATCGCGACATGTTGCTTCGTCGCGGCCAAAGGAGAAAAATGTCGCGATTTTGCGACATGTTGCTTTGTCGTGGCCGAAAGAGAAAAAGTGTTGCGATTTTGCGACATGTTGCAACATCACGGCCGAAAGAGAAAAAGTGTCGCGATATCGCGACATGTTGCTATATCGTGGCCAAGAGAGAAAAAGTATCCCGATATCGCGACATGTTGCTTCGTCACGACCGAAAGAGAAAAAGTGTTGCGATATCGCGACATGTTGCAACATCCCAGCCAAGAGAGAAAAAGTGTCGAGATATCACGACATGTTGCTTCGTCGCGGCCAAAGGAGGATAAGGTGTTGCGATTTCATGACATATTGCAACGCCGCTGCCCAAGAAGAAAAAGTGTCGCGATTTCGTGACATGTTGCTTCGTCGCGGCAAAAGGAGTAAAAAGTGTCGCGATATCACGACATGTTGCATTTTCGTGGTCAAAGGAGAAAAGTGTCGCGATATCACGACATGTTGCATTTTCGCGGCCAAAGGAGAAAAGTGTCGCGATATCGCGACATGTTGCATTTTCGCGGCCAAAGGAGAAAAGTGTCGCGATATCGCGACATGTTGCATTTTCGCGGCTAAAGGAGAAGAAGGAAGGAGTGTCGCGATATCGCGAAAAGTTGCATCAACTGACCATGCCGATCCCCTTGTTAGCTAGTTAATGGTTCAAGAGATTTGGCTCCATTGCAAATCTTCTTTCACTATTGTAAGCATGTGTTCTCTCTGACTTCGACTGGGAAAAGTCTCTTCCCAAATTGTAACTGATCTTTGTTTTGATACAAGTTTTTTCAAATTTTTCAAAAAAAACATTCTCCCCCTTAATACTTAAGGTTCAAATTTTTTAATTTCTGAAACAAAACTTTCTCTTCAACTTGGGCATTTAACTTCCATCAAAAATAGCATATCCAACTTATGCGTGCAAACTACCACATCCTTCTTATTTTTTTGGTGTTGATGTGCCCCCCAACATTCCAAGACATTAGCTGCAAATTCATTTAGCATCATGTAAGGAAATGGTGTCTCTAACTAACACCCCAAATGATATTCAAAAAATTCATTCCCCAAATTAAAAACAACACCAACATGCAATTTCTAACAAATTCACTTAAGGGAAAAATTAGAATGAATATGTCTAACTGGAAACCTTGAACATAGTCTCATTACAAAAGAGAACCAATTTTAACCAAACTAAGAGATGACATGGAAGCATTCTTTCTATTTTTTTTCTCACCACTCTCTCTTTTTCCTTCGGATATACTCTTGCTGCTATTTTTTTCTTAAAACAACTTTGTTGTTTTTTTTTTTTAATTAATTTGATTGCTTAAATCTCATACTCTATTAAAGATATGAACCAACTAGGACTTGAATCTAGGATCTAGATTTTTTTAGGTTGCTCTCCCATGAGCTTCTGACTCCCTTTTGAAGCAGCCTAGGATTTGAATGAAGACTTATTCATTGCTCCAACATTCTCCTTACGCCACACTGCAAATGCTTGGAACTTCTAATATCAACATCAACTTTGAACTTTAACATTGACTCTGATACCAATTGTTGAAAACAACACCTACAAAACAAAGCAACAAAAAAAAAAACTCCAAAAAAACAACAACCATTTACAAAAACAAGATACTCTAATTACATACTCTTAACAAAAAACTGAAGAAAAAATATCATTTTCATGATATTATATTGATACATTTATTAGGAGTACAAAACAGTTAAATGCACAACACCTAACTGACCACCTAATTACTCCTTTAACTAATACCAATCAACCTACATATCTTAAACATTACAAATAAAATAATTATTTAACATTTTTCAACAAATCCAAGAGTGGTGTAGTGCTTCAGTTGGTCATACTGGTTCTTAAGGCTCCCCAAAAGACATAGTCCAAAGACACATAGACTTTAGGCTTAAAGGCCTCATGTAACTCCTTTTCCCTACTGGTGCCTTTCCACATCTGGGTCAGTTGCTTTATGGTAACTAGCTCTAGATTCCTTTATTGTTAAGGAGTAACAGATGATTTTACAAAAAAATATTAATATTATTTAAAAGTAGATATCCATACTTTCAAGTTTTTCACAGGAAGGTCCATCATCAATGGGTTCTTAGGTGCACGTACTGCATGCTAGTATGCTAGTGTCGCACCACATGTGATGATGGCCATTGGGCGTTCTTCCAAGCTGGATGCATCAAGGTTCATACTATTGACACTAGACCAATTTTTATAAGGAAAACAAAATGGGGTTGATCGAGGGAAATTCTCTCTCCATCTATTTAAAAGTTGCTCTCCATCTATTAAAAAGCGAGTAAGCGAGTGCTTATCTAAAATGCTCCATATGAGCTTCCTGTGGTGTGTGCCAAAAAATGGCTCAGGTCAAATCCGAAAATGACTTGAATCATACGGAAGTTTCAGTTTGGCTTCAAAGAGGGTTATGCCTTAATCTAGTCTAAGGCAGTAATGTATATGTAGGGAAATTAGGTATGGTTAAGCCAATTATTTATATTTATATAAATAAAAATTTATTTATATATTTTTATTAATATATATATATATAAAATTTTGTATATTTATATTTTATTTATAAAATAATATTTATAATTTGTTAGAGTAAGTGGTTGCATTCAATTATTTGATCATTGTTACACCATACAATACATTGTCACATTGCACCTTACTTTCTTATTTTCCAGATAATTGTACAATATTTCATATTATCAAATAATAAAATTAATTTACTTTGTAGCATTTAGTAAAGTACATTATTTCATATTATCAAATGATAAAATTAATTTTCTTTCTAGCATTTAGTAAAACGATTTTATTGATGATCCTCATGAGTATAGTTTATTAGTAAAAACTGTCACTTGCAATAATAAAATCCAAATTTAATTAAAAAATTTGTATAAAAAATATTAATAAAAAAACTATTTTATCGATGACATGGCATTGTGATGCCAAACGAAAGGAGGGTTAATGTTTTTAATCTTTTCCAACAAAGGAAAGCTATTGTGATATAATTTAGTCTTGCTTAATCTTTACCTTGGAATGTATTGTGGTTGAGTTTGACTTAGGAATGCATTTATATTTTATGATTGTTTATTTTTTTTAATGAATTGATATTTCAAGTTTTCTTATACACACATAAATGGGATTAAATTTGGATCATATCATCTAATGTATCATTTAATGCAAGTAAATGTATCATTTAATGCAAGTAACGTTCTTACCACATTCACGGGAATATTTTTCATTGTTCTTCAAGTTAATAAAATATTTATATTCCATGGCTACTTGAAACAAGATTTTAGCCAAAACGCCAACCCATCCTTCTCCTCTTCCCAGTACAAAGTAAAATATTTGATATATTATCTTAAATTTTTTTTATTTTATAATAATATTTGAATTGTGTTTGAGGTGTAGATCAATTGATTCGATCTAACCTGTAAGGGGTGGAGGTCCAAGATTCAAATATCATGCCTCATTAGATTGAAAGTTTGTTCCTTTTCTGGTATTAAATCTCAAGCCTCGTTAGATTGAACGTCTGTCCCTTTCCTGGTGCTTTCACGAATGTAAAAAGTTTAAAATGAGTGTGACATGGTAGTTATAGGGGCGGATTGCAGAAGAACTGTATGTCGGATTCCGAATCAAACATTGTAAAATATTGTGGCTGCCATAAAAGCCCGAAAACCTGCCTGAACTCGTAGGCTACCAATTTTACCATGCAAATTCAATAAATAAATAAATAAATAAATAAATAAATAAATAAATAAATAAATAAATATATATATATATATATATTTATATATTTATTTGAATTAGAAATATTTTTATTTCCTGGTGCTTTCAGGGACGGTTTAAAATGATTGTGGCATGGTAGTAGTTATGAGAGCGGATTTGCACGAAAAACTATATGACGGCTTTCAAAACGGACATTGCAAAATATTGTGGCGGCCATAAAAGCCCAACAGCCTACCCAGCTACCAATTCCACCATGTAAATTCAATAAATAAATAAATAAATAAATAAATAAATATATATATATATATATATATATATTTATATATATTTATTTATTTATTTATTTATTTATTTATTTATTTGATTGAATTAAAGACTTATTTTTTTGGGTAGTATAATAAATTTCTACGGATAGGGCTGAAGAGTCTCCTCCAACCATGACTCTTATTATAATCGAAAGCTACACTTATCAATAAGGAATTTAACACACAACCATCACACACCCACCCCTCACACATTCATTCATGTAGAAAGAACACTTATCAATAGGAAATTTAACATATGTCCATGGGTCTAGGTGGATTGGTAAGTTGGTGCGCTTACCGAGAGGAGACCTAGCACAGACAATAGCCCAGATTTGATTCCTCTGAGTGGTGCGTCAGACTGATGACGACAGTGCAACCCCTGTGCATCCGACGGTCCCCATCTCACGTCGGGTTACCATGTACCGAGACGGTGGAAGTCCTAGGAGCCTTCGTAGATAGTTTGAACCCTACCAATTGTGCTTTAGTAGTTACTAAAAATCGTGATTGTAACCATTGCTTCTATATATAAAAAAAATAATAGGAAATTTAACACACAACCATAGCACACCCACACACTAGAAAGAACTTTATTAATGTCATTTATATATTTATATTGAGCTTTTATTAATGTTATTTATACATTTATAAATATTATTTTTTATGTTCTTTTAGTATTACAATGTTATATTTTTTTATACCATGATTTATTTTGTAGATTAAAGTGTTATGTTCTAACAAATTTTTGTATGATTGTTAGGATAAGTAGTTTAGCTTAGAGAAATGTGAGCATTTATGTTAATTGGTTTTTATAATTTTTATAAATGCTATTCCTTTTCTATATAAGTTTTACTATCTAAGTTTTTCATAAGTTTTTCATGCATCTACAAGTACAAGGTTTTTTATTTAATTTGATTTGATACTTTTGTATGTATATACTTGTGCATGTGCATGACTTTAATGTGTAAAAGAAAAATGAAGAGAGGGACAAAAGAAATAACAATGAATATTTTTAAGTACTAAAGCATGTAAGTCTTATTAGAACTAGTTACAATATATAAAATTGTAAAGTGAAAGAGATAATTATGCTAATAAGTAGAATAGGTAAAGGGAATTGTCACTAATAGTAGTAAAAGGAATGCTCGAAGCATCTCTTACTTAAGAAAGTAAAGTTTGTGTGAAAGAGAAAACTTTAACACTTTACTTTTAACACTTACTTTGAGTGGTAGGATATTTGGAAATTTTATTTGTGATTATGATAAGGTTTTTATGATATCAATTAAAAAAAGAAAAGAAAAGCAATTTTTTATCACAAATATCAAAATTCCTTAAATTAAAACTAATTATCATCCCTGGTATTATTGCTTATAGGATGCATAATATTATATTATGTAAGTGATTTCACATAATTGAAAAACCTATAATACTTAAACATAATTAGTTATCCGTACTAATCATGAGATATTATGGGTTTGTATCAAATTATATGTACCAAACAATTTTCTAATTCAAAAGTAATCATTAAAAATATATCATTTGGTGGATGTCCTAGTATCCTCCTTTTTCTACTAACTTTAATTAGAAGTGATTGTGTGCTTTGTGGACCCTCATAGATTATGATTATTACCAGTCTATAGAGATATAAAATGGTCATTGAATTAATTGGTCACTTATGAAAAATGGTCATTGAATTAATTGCTCACTTATGAAAAATGATCATTGAATTAATTGGTCACTTATGAAAAATGGCCATTAGAGTATTATTTATGTTAGTATGTTCATGTTCAAGCTTGATTTTTGGTAACTTTGAAGTTAAAAAGAAATTTTATGGGTTATTAATTTTTATTACAAAATTGGACATGAAGTTTTAGACATTTAAAATATGAAAAAATATCATAATACGAAAAACATGGTTATGCATAAGGGGTTGGACTCAAAATTTACTTGTAAAAAATGGTGAATCCTAATCGAAATCAAGGTGAATCATGGTGAATCCTAAGAAAATCAAATCAATCATCTTCACACCAAAATTTGGGGTATTTGAAGCCCTAAAATATAAATTCATCTTTGGGGAAAATTTTGACCTATTAAATGACATGTTAACTTTATAAAAACACCACCATTAGATCAAGCTCAAAAAGAGATTTCCAACAAGTACAAAATTGCCTATGTTTGGATATATATTGTGGTGAATTGACCCTAAGAAACAATTGATCCTGAAAATTTTAGGTGAATGGGTCAACGTCGAGGGTCCTCATATTTGCCAATTTCAAATTCTAGAAATCCAAATATTTTCCCAATTTGTGAATATTCGCCACTATGCATAACCCTAATGAAAAATATATAAAAAATTATTATATCTCACAAACTAGGAGCGAACCCCACTAGATAACATAGAAGGAAATATATAATTAAAAGCTCTAATTGGAATTCAAGATGCCCCAGCTAGAAGTATGGATGTTCATGTTGGAGATAAGAGGAATAGAGAATAATATATGCCAACTTCAATCCAAGATGTTGATGTCACACTACAAGTGATTATCAATAAGCACTCACAAAGAGCCTTAAATCCTTCTAGCTTGTTATTGGTTGTTGTAGGTTGGCTTTCCAAAGGATGAGATGATCAAGCATGATATAATGGTTCTTAAAAGTAGAGGGTTAATATGTAATTTCCATGGATACTAGCACAAGTCTTCAAAGATTCAAAATTGGATCAAAGTATAAGTGGGAACTAAATTTAAATTACATTATGACTTTTCTTCCTAATTTTTTCCTCATCACATTTTCTAGTTGAAAATTCAAAGATAAAATAATAGATGGTGGCCCATGGTTTACTGGGGACTTGCCCTTTACTTAATATCATGAAGTAATAATATTTCTATTGAGATAGAAATTATTAAAATATTTTGGTGTGGGTTAGGGTTTTTAGATTTCTATATTGGCTTATCAATAATTATGTTTTGAATAATACTAAAAATACCTTGGGGGAGTTCATCAACAAGAGACTAACTACTAAAAAATGAAAGCATATGTAATGCTAAAATATGTGTTGCGATGGATATTTTAAAACATTTGCCACAATCTATTAAGTTTAAACTCAAATCAAGAGAATGACATCGATAAATGGATTATGAAACATTGTAGTTCAATGTCATAATTGTTACAAGATTTGACACATGGCAAGAAATTATAAAGTGAAAATGATGAAGAAAAAGACAAAAAAATTGCTCATGAGTCAAAGTTCAAGATGAAGCAAGAATATCATACTATAATAGAAGTTGAATTAGATCAAGCATATTCTACTAAAAAATAAGAGGAAAAGAAAGCCTATATATAACATTATATGGCAAATGCCACCATAGTTCACTCGGATCAACCATTAGAAAAAAAAATTAGGATACAAGGGACGAGAATTTATGATGCATAAAAATAAATTATATTTGTAAAGAAAGACATGGAGGAAATTTTTAAAACAAAGAAGGTAGAAGAAGTCAATTTTATTTTAAATAAATTGTCTTATCTTTCCTCTAAAAGCATATAATCCTCTCTTGGCGGTAGCAATGAAAGTAGTGTAGAGATTATCCCTTACACTATATGGTTTCAAGGGTAGCATAATAAATAAATAATGATAGAGTAAATACATAGCAATTAAGGGTTTTTATGATAGCATAAGAAGGTAATTGTTATGGATGAACATCTTTGGTCTTTAGGGTTTCTAAGAGAACATAAAGAAGAAAGTGCTTTTGAGGTTTTTCCCCACACTTTGTTGTTGGATTTTGATGCTATATATATTTAATGAAAAAAAAGCACAAGGTCTAAATATCAAATATAAGATAATTGTAATATGTAAAACTCATAAGAAAATTCTGAAATAACACATAAATATTCCATTAATAAAAGCTCACAAAAATAGTATGGAGATATAGAATGGAGATCTCAAAAACTCCATACTTCATACATGCTCTACATTGTATCTAACTTATCCTCTACTTCTCCTCTACATTGTATATCTAATATGCTCACACAAAGGCCAATATATAATGGGATGTGACTCTTGGTCTTCTATCTTCCTGTGACTCTTCACTTTCCTATTCTATGGAGTCATGTGCACATAGACTAACATGCACATTGACATCATTAAATTCTTGTGCATTTATTATATTGCATAAAGTAAATACTCACACCCTAATCCAGGACACACTTCTAATCTAAAGATGTACCCAAGGTGGTACATTAGCATATACCAAATAATGTAATATATTCCAACAACCCCCTATATTACATTATTTGGTTATTGAAGACTTTAGTCTTCAATATGGTCTTCATCCTAGTTTTGGAACTTGAGCTCTTATTTTTTGCTTTCGTCATTCTGCTTCCTATCTATATCCTGGTCAAGTAAATAATTAGTATCTTCATAAAATAATATTTTTTTTGAAAGAGCTTCTACTTCATGTACATCTGTAGGTTCTTCTAGTTCTTGAATTTCTTGAATCTCTTGAGCTAAGTGTCCCTTTTGTTTTCCTTCTCTATAATGTAGTTGAGGTTGGTTACATTTATTCTGAGAAGCATATGGATGCTAAAATTATTGGTAATATAAATTATATTAATTATGATATTGTCTTTGTTGAAATGGCCTATTTGATTGAATTCCAATTTTTTTTTATTCCCTTGATATAGATTTCTTGGATTGAACCTACAATAGTTTATACTATGTCCTCTCTTTTTGCACACTTGACAATATCTATTATTCCATTTTATCCACACCTTGAGAATGAAGTAATATTTCCTTGTGAATTATCTTTTGAGACTAAGGCGTTGTTAGTCATTTTATCTTTCACTGAATTTTCCACCTCATATTCTTGTAGTATATTGACTAACTCATCAAATTATGTATATTTACTTAGAATTTGTAAAGATGTAACTAGATGCTTGTAGCTTTCTAGAAGTGCTCTTAAGATTACTTGAACAAGAAAATTTTCTACAACATTTTCTCCTAAGGTTACCAATTTTCTTTTTATATCTACCGCTTTTCTTAGAAATAACTCTATACTTTCACCACTATTAACTTTTAGAGAATACAATTGGATTTGAAGATTCAAGATGGTGTCTTTATTATTTCCTTCAAATATCTTGGCTAATGTATCCCAAGCTTATGTAGAAGTTGTTACTGAACTAATGTATGGCTATATATTATCTATAATATCAAATGTTATTATCATAAGTGCTTTTTCTTCATATTCCTCATACTTTTGAATCTCTCTAGAATCTTTAATAGGTTTAGTTTTTTGCTTCTTTAACAATATCTCAAAGTTTTTCAACTATCAATATTGACCTCACTTTGTTTTTCCATGAAGTGTAATTAGGTCATTTAAGAAGTTGGAATTCTGAAAGAAAAAAATTATTTATTTCTATGATAACACTTTTAGACTACCTTTTATATCTCGAGTGCTTTAATATAATATGGCTTTGATAAGATACTTAGCTTTCTAAGTTTTCCTTTGAGTTGAATCCCTTTTGTCTCCCTAAGTATGAATAGAAAGCTAAAGATAATTTTTGATGTAATTTCAAGTTTGATAAAATTCTCTACTTTCAAGAACTTTAAGTTGGATTCCTTATGTCTCGTTAATTTGAGAAAGAGACTAATACCAATGTAGTTTTCCAAAATTTCAACAACCCTATGTTGTGTTTCTTATATATCTCAATTTTTCAATAATATGGTTTCTAAATTTCAAAAAACTAAGTTGGTGTTGAACTCCTTATAACTCCCCAATTAGAAATTTAGAAAGCAAGGTATTTGCAAATTTAATATTCCTATTTCAATGTAAAAATCCTTATTCCTCCAAGTTAGATTATTTGCAAATATTTCTATGCAATTTGAATTTCAAAATAGAATAAAGTAATTTTTTTTTTTGAAAAAATTGAAAAAAACTTGTATTAAAACATTGATCAGTTACAATTGGGATAAGACCCATCCCAGCCGAAAACCATGAAAGCACATGATTACAAGAGAAGAGGAAGATTTGCACAGGATCCAAATCTCTTGAACCAAAACCAAGCTAGCTGAGAGAGCTGATAGGTCTGTTACAACAACTTATCGTGAAAACACGCAGCAAACACCTCTGTCTGCGAAAAAGCTACAAGTCGCGAAATCGTGACACAAGACTCCTCTGACCGCAAAAAAGTCAACCTGTCGCGAAATCGCGACATGTCACGAAATCGCGACAAAAATCCATCCTTGGCCGCGACGGAGCAACATGTCGCGATATCGCGACAAAAATCCACCAGCGGCCACAACGATGCAACACGTCGCGAAATCGTGACAACTTTCCTCCAGCGGCCGCGACGGCGTAACATGTCGCGATATCGCGACAACTTTCCTCCTTTGGCCGCGACGGCGCAACATGTCGCGATATCGCGACAACTTTTCCTCGACGACCGCAACGGCGCAACATGTCGCGATATCGCGACAACTTTCCCGCATCGGCCGCGACAGTGCAACATGTCGCGATATCGCGACAACCTTTCTCCAGCAGTCGCGACGACGCAACATGTCGCGATATCGCGACAGCTTACCGCCAATGGCCGCGATGGCTCAACAGGTCGCGAAATCGTGACAAAAACCACACTTAGCATTTTTATTGAACATTGTCTCAAGGATCTTTCAAGGCCCTGCCTAATCACCTCATCTTCAATAGGCATGTCACTGTGCAGCTGCACCCCTACCTCTTTTCCTCCCTTGGCCGCACGGCGCAACATGTCGCGATATCGCGACAACTTTCCCTCGGCGGCAGCGACGGCGCAACATGTCACGAAATCGTGACAACTTTCCTCCCTTGGCCGCGACGGCGCAACATGTCATGAAATCGTGACAACTTTCCCTCGACGGCAGCGACGACGCAACATGTCACGATATCGCGACAACTTTCCTCCCTTGGCCGCGACGGCACAACATGTCGCGAAATCGTGACAACTTTCCTCCCTTGGCCGCGACGGAGCAACATGTCACGAAATCGTGACAACTTTTCTTCGACCGACGACGTGCAACATGTCGCGATATCGCGACAACTTTCCCACATCGGCCGTGATAGCGCAACATGTCGCGATATCGTGACAACTTTCCCTCGGAGCCGCGACGGCGAAACATGTCGCGATATCGCGACAACTTTCCCTCGACGGTCGCGATGGCGCAACATGTCACGATATCGCGACAACTTTCCCACATCGGTCGCGACGGCGCAACATGTCGCGATATCGCGACAACTTTCCACCCTTGGCCGCGACGGCGCAACATGTCGCGATATCGCGACAACTTTTCCTCGATGGCCGCAACGGTGCAACATGTCGCGATATCGCGACAACTTTCCCCCCTTGGCCGCGACAGCGCAACATGTCGCGATATCGCGACAACCTTTCTCCAGCAGCCACGACGACGCAACATGTCGCGATATCGCGACAGCTTACCGCCAATGGCCGCGATGGCGCAACAGGTCACGAAATCGTGACAAAAACCACACTTAGCATTTTTATTGATCATTGTCTCAAGGATCTTTCAAGGCCCTGCCTAATCACCTCATCTTCAATAGGCATGTCACTGTGCAGCTGCACCCCTACCTCTTTCGCAGCACCCATCTTAGCCAGGAAATCGGCCGCTTTGTTTAAATCTCTGCTCACATATACTGGAATCACATCATCTAATTCCCTCCATAATTTCTTGATTTGAGAGACCAGAATCCTCAACCTCCAAGCGTTCAACGAAAAGTTCCTCATGCAGTCTAGAGCTCCAACCAGAATTTGAGAATCAGATTCAAGAATTATCCTCCTATGACCCTGAGTAACTGCCCAAATAGAGGCAGATTTGATAGCAATGGCTTCTGCTTCATTATTTGTGGCTCTACCCAAACCCTGCAGTTCCCAATAAAGCACTGATCCCTCATGATTTTGGTAGACCACGCCAATACCGGCGCTACCCGGATTGCCCTTTGCAGCTCCATCAGTATTGATTTTAATCCAACCTTCTGGGGGTGATTTCCAACTGGTTCTGTTCTGTCCCTCTCATTGGTCAACTCCCTCTTCCATTGGCCCAGGAACAACCTGAGTTTCCTCTTTAGCGTAGACGGCAACAGTTTCTGTGACTTTGCTCCAGATGACCTGCCAAACTCCATCTAGCGAGGAAAAGGCTTCTCTAAAAATTCTAGCGTTTCTCTCCAACCACACTTGCCACCAAATGAAGTTTAAACCAAGCTCCCACCCAATTTGAAGAGCTTTGGATGTAAATCTACCCCGCTTCCATATTTCCCAAATATTAGTCCGATTCATGTCACCATTAACCTGGATTTTATAATGAGAGAGCCAGTGCTTCCAAATCTCACGCGTGAAAGGGCACGCAAACATCAGGTGATCAGTTGTTTCTTCGTTCTTGTGGCATAAAACACATTGAGAAGGGCCGATGATTCCTCTACATCTGAGATTGTCAAAAGTGAGAATACCATTGTGCATAAACTGCCAAGCAAAAAAGTTTACTTTCGGCCAGCCCTTAGAGTGCCAAATCTTTCTCCAATCCTCAACCGAAAAAGAATGGGGGGGAGGGTCTGGGAGGATCTTGTCATATCCGTCCTTCACTGTATAAACACCAAGGCTCCCATAGCCCCAAGCTAATTCATCCTCCTCGTCTCTCCCTATGAGAAACCTTTCTGTCAAGATTTTGGTTAAGATGGGTGCCAACTCCGGGGGGATTGGAATTGGCCACTCCTCCAACCTCTTAAACTTCTTAAACTTATACTCCCCCAGCTGAGAAGTGTTGAAATAACTTTCAATTTGGACCCAACCCATGATTTCTATGGCAGATTTTATTGGAAGTAACTCGGGGAATTCAACAATGATGGGTGGGTACTGATCCCAAGAATCAGTCCAAAAACGGGCCTTCTCCCCTCTCCCCACTTTCCAAAATAGCTGATCTTTAATAACCTGAGATCCTAGCTTGAGAGCCTGCCACACTAAGGATCCAGTACCATCCAGAGGGAAACGGCCCACCTCATTGGGGTTAACTTGACCCAAATATTTACTCGTTAAAATTCTCATCGAATAATGAAGTTGGTTGGGAAATCAACCTCCAGTACAACTTGCCAGCCAAGGCTTGATTATTTAACTTGGATCCTCTCGAGTCCAGACCCCACCTTTTACCTTGGGCTGGGTGACTTTATCCCAACCCACTAAGGCCCACTTTCTTTTTCCTTTAGCTCCTTCCCACAAAAACTTCCTAGCCATCCTGTCCAACTCTTTCCATATTGTAAGTGGGGCAGCCAGGATAGAAAATTTGTAGATTGGCATGGCTTGAATGATTGATTGTAAGAACGTTAATCTGCCACCATAACTTAACCACTTGTGAGACCAGTGATTAATTCTGTCTTTGATACACTCCAGCATATTCCTCCAAGTGTCTAATTTCAGCCTCTTGAAGTGCAAGGGGATACCCAAGTAAACCACAGGGAGAGAAGTCCTAGTGAATCCCAAGATTTCTAAAATTATGTTCTAAAGCCTTTGCTCCAAATTAAAAAAGACCACTTTGGATTTCTTGTCATTAATGACCTGTTGAGTAGCCCTGAGATATACATTAAGAGTATCCCTAATCGTTCTAGCTTCCCTGATGCTGGCTACTCCCATCAAACCAGTGTCATCCACAAACTGCAGGTGCGATACAACTTCATCCCCCACCCTAATACCCAATAATCTGCCTTGTTGTCTTCTCCTCGAGAAAATTCTGCCAAGACCTTCAGCCAGAATGAGAAAAAGATAAGGGGAACAGGGATCCCCCTAGCGCAGACCTCGAGAAGCTCCAAAAGGTTGCGAAGGAAGGCCCTTGATAAGCACAGAGTAAGTCGGGGAAGAGACACAACTCATGATCCACTCAATCCAACCCTGAGAGAAGCCGAAGGCTGCCATCATTTTAGCCAGGAGGCTCCATTCAACCCTATCATAAGCCTTTGACATATCCAATTTAATGAACATCCCTTTATTACCAGAAGTGTGCATTGAATGGATTGCTTCCTGGGCCACAACCACCCCATCCAGAATCTGCCGTCCCTCAACAAAGCCTCCTTGCTCAGAGGAGATAATGTTGTGAAGAAGAGGTTTTAGGCGCTCAGCCATTACCTTTGTGAGTATTTTGTACACCACATTACATAAGGCAATAGGCCTATAATCTAAAATATGAACCCCCTCCTCCCCTTTTGGAATCAAGGTAATGAACGTGTGGTTTATAGCTTTAAGCATTCTCTTATTTTCTCTGGATTCTTCAACAACAACCCTTACATCTTCCTCTAAGCAATCCCAGAAAGCCTGAAAGAACTCAATTGGGAAGCCATCTGGACCAGGAGTTTTACCAGTGCTCATTCCAAAGACCACGGTTTTCAATTCATCCCTATCAATGGGTTTGAGGAGGGCCTGATTTTCATCCTCTGAAATAATAGCAGGTATGACAGAAAGAACTTCATTTTGGGCCTCTACATCTTGAACCACACTTTCCTTAAAAAGCTTTGAAAAATAATCCATAGCATGGGAATGAATACCTGGAAGAGTATCAAAGGAATGACCGTTCTCATCTTGAAGGGCCTCCATCTTATTCATCTGTCTTCGAGCACAAGCAGTTCGATGAAAGAATTTTGTATTTCTATCCCCTTCTAATAACCAGGAAGTTCTTGCTCTCTGTTTCCAATAGATCTCCTCCTGGTTGTCAATGTCCTCAACCGTAGAACGCAAGGCATCATCCTCAACTTTGAGCTGATCAGTTATTACTCCTTCTCTAAACTATTTTTGGACCTCATCCCAGCGGGCCACCAACGGAGCTCTTTGGGTCTGGAAGTCAGATTTATTAGAACGCCTCCAATACTTCAACTGAGATTTGACATATTGAAGTTGTTTGTGGATTCTAAACATAGCTCTCCCATAAGTTGGGCGGCCCTCTTCCCACCACTGTGGAATTTTCTCCCGAAGTTCTTCTTTTTGAAGCCAAAAATTCTCAAATCTGAAAGGTTTGTGATGGATCCCCATCCTAGTCCCGCTTTCCAACAGAATAGGACAATGATCAGAAACAGGGCCTGCCAAAATCTGAAAGTTGATATTCCATTTTACAAACACCTCCTCTGAAAGCAAAAAGCGATCTAGCTTCACCTTCCTACTATGGGGCTCCCGCATTTTATTAGTCCAAGTGAAGTTATTGCCAGGACATTTAATGTCCACTAAGTGCAAAGCCTGGACTTGAGCAATCATGAACCGGTCCCCTGGATCCAAAAGAGGTGATCCCCCTTCCTGGTCTCTAGAAGATAATTTAGCGTTAAAGTCCCCCGCTATAATCCAGTCAATATCTTCCCTTGATGCTCGCATGTCATGCACAGCCTTCCACTGCCGCCTCTGACCCTCTAGAGTTTGAGAACCATAAAAGTTAGTGACAAGAATGAATTCTGCAGAGACATTATTCCTAAACAGGGAAGTGAGAACACCCCTCCAGGCAAGGTGTTCTATTGCAGACCATTCCAGAGAGTTCCACAGAGTAACAATCCCCCCTGAGGCACCTTGGGCAGCCACATCCATATGACCAGCACCCCTCCAAATTCTGTTGACTATTTTAGACATAAGATCCAAAGACATCTTGGTCTCTTGTAAAAGCAAAAAATCAGTATTGCTATGCTCTAATAATATTTGAACAACAGATTGATGGGTTCTACTGTTTAAACCCCTCACATTCCAAGATTGTATAATCATGGGTTACCCTGGGAGCAATAAGAGTCAATTGTCCTCACCAATCCTCCCATGATCAATTTGTCTCCCTGGGCTGCTAGCAGCTCCTTATTGGATCTTCTACCAGCTCCCTGAGAATTACTATTTTTTGATCTTTTTTCTATCTGGGTTATCCCCAAAGATGGCCTTTCCCTATTTTTCTCTGCTATCCCCATGCGAACATCCTGAGAAACTGTCTGCTCCTGGTTATGGACTACTAAGGCACCAGAACACACTGGCTGTGATACCTCAGAGGGATCAACTATCTGCTGAATGACAGGAGAAGATGAGAGGGGGAGTTGCCCAGGGACAACAGAGGTTTCCTTGAAACCCTCCAAGCCCTCCATAGATTGATCCTCTTCATCAACCAATGACTTAAAAATCTCATACCTATTGGCAGGCCTGAGATGAGATTGCTCCTTTCCCTCCTTTTTCTTTGTCCGTATTTTTCTTCGAGGCTGTTCAAAACCCTCTCTCTGAGCTTCCTGGCCCTGACTGGTGCTAATAGGATCTTTATTGGGTGCAGCCTTATCCTCTTTAGGCGAGTTAGCCATTCCTGAGGAGGCCTCCATATTGGCATTCATATTAAGAGGACAAAAATGGGCCAAATGTCCATGCTTATGGCAAACCCGACATCTAAAGGGTAGGGCCTCATAGTCCAACTGTTGAATCCAGGAAAGACCTGCCAGTTCAATTTCCAACTCTGTTGGCAAAGGCTGGCTCAGATTCATCTCCACACATATTCGAGCATACACCGCCATGCTCCCTTCAATAGTGTCTCTGGCAACACCCAGATGTCTACCAATCGAATTGCCAATCATTGCCGGTACCTACTCACCCCGAATTCCATTGGAAGAGCATATAATCGAATCCACACTGGGACAGCAATAGGTTCAACACGAGGATCGAATCCTACCCTCCAGGGTTGAACAAATAGCCCTGTCGGGCCATGGTTTTTCTTCTCCGACTCAAAAGCCTTATTTCTATCGGCCAGAGCCGAGAAGTTGACAATAAAATAACCATTACTAATAAACCACAATGAAAACTCACCGTGGGGCTCCTAGTTCGGCGGATCCAAGAATGCAGAAAGCTCAGGGAAGGGCGAATACCCATGAACTTGCAGATTAAATCATGTCTAGCTCTATAGAGGACAGACTCCTCAACCATGCTGGGATCAATGACGATTTTTGGTCGGGATTCGGCCTGCGGTAAACAACCATTCACACGTCGTGCTGAAGACCTATTCCCAGCAGTCGTGAAGAGCTTTTTATATGCCATATTTTGGGCTTCGACATTCTTCGAAGGAGAATCTTCTTTAAACAAATCAGCATAAGAGCTAGTACTTCCTGGAAAATGAGCCGGAGGAGTCCCCATTGGACCCTCCTGGGGCACCGTTCGAACCTTCAGAACCACCGTACCCCAAAGACACCTCTGCAAGCCAGCAGAAGCCAGAGATTTTTTGAAAATCCAGAAACCCTAGTTCAAAAACCCTAGTTTAGATTCAAAAATCGTCAGAGCTCATTTTCCCGCTCATCTTGAATTGGTAAGTAATTTTAAAAACCCTTCAAAAATACTTCTTTGCTTAAAATATCTTTCAAGGCGTTCAATAATTCTACTAAGGTTATAATTCATTACTTTATTTCTCCATTCATTCAATTAACCTTAAGTATAATGGATTAATTAAACTTAATCTCAATAATATACCTTATACCTCCTTAATATTTGCAAAGGTTTAAATCAAATCAAATAATTTTGTACCTCCTTGTATATGGTGAATTAAACTTGGGTCTTCAATGCTTTGACATTCTTCTACGTTTTCACTGGCCTTTATGTTCTTAATATTGCATCTTCATATCTTTGAATTCCTTATGCATATGCACTTTCCTCTCTATCCTTGGTATTCTATCTTTTATCACATGTTCCACGTTATTTAAGGGCTTCTTACATTCTTCCTACGCTTCTAAATGAATTTGAAATCTATGCTCACTAAACTTGGTGCTCATGCATTAACGTTGTGCAAGAAGTGTTTCCTTATTCCAAGAAGGTGGTTGGCATTGCTTTTCCTGTTGGCATGTGGTAAACGAATATTTCACTTCCTTATAACACACTTATCAAGTGGTTCTAAACATTCAAGCGTTACAAATTTGATTCCTCTTGTCCTTAATATTGTGTATTCTCTTTGTAAATTTTGATTTCCTATGCATATGCTATTATGGAAGCTTTGTAACTACACTCAATAAAATGATGCTCAAATTTTATTTGATGATGATTCTCCTTCTACGTAATGGCTCTTCAGCTCCTCTCTCAATAGTTGTTAAAATTCTACGTTCTTCGCACTCTTATTTATAATGGCAGTGTTATCTTCCCTCTATGGAAGTTACAAACAATAGCACTTTTATATTTCTCACAACAATTATGTGCTCAAATGGTTTTACCTTCTTCCAAACTGTTCTCAACGTGTCTTTCAGCTCTTCATGATGCCTCCTCATTTTTTGACACTTAGATTCATGTAATTGGCCCTTCTACTAATGCTTATGGTGGCTCCTCTCCTTTTCATAGTGGTTCCTCTCCTTTGCATGGTGGCTCTTCTCCTTTGCATGGTGGCTTTTCTCCTAGGCATGGTGGCTCTTATCCTAGGCATGGTGGATCTTCTCCTAGGCAACTCTAGGATGCTTGCCCTCTTGTGCTACAATTTTTCATCTTCAACACCTTCATTTCTCTCCTATAGCATGCATCCTAGGTGAATTCTCTTCCATGGTGGCTCCTCCTCATTGCCTTCTCTTCTAAAATGGCTCCTCCTCAACTTTATGCTCGATGGCTTCTTCTTTGGTGACTCTGACTAGATAATCAATCTTCTTAACCTTACCTTTTTGGATAGTATATTACCTCCAAAATTTGCTATAAAATATTGACTTATTTAACTTCCAAAAATATAGTAAATATTTGATATTTTATCTTTACTTTATCTCTTTCCTTATATCATATCTAACTTCTCCTTTTTGCTATAGATTTTAATCCAATGTGAATGTTATCTTCTTCAACTTTGAAGACATAAAATTGAGACCTTTCATTTGCTATTTTAGAAACCTGAATATGATGCTTTCAAAAAATTAAAATAATACTTGGATAAAATACTTTCATAGCACCAAATTTCAAACCCTTTTTACCTCCTACTGTAGCAAATCTTCTTGGTGATTTGATTCACCTTTTTGTTGTCTTGAATTTGTAAAATTTGCAGCTCTACTACCTTTTTTTTTTCTACCTCAAACTCATCAATTTTACAGCTCTAATTTCTTCCCAATTGTTTTACCTTTTAACCCTTAGCTTGTTGTCCAAAAATCCTTTAATTTGCAGCTTTCAACACTGCCCCAAAACCAGCTTCTATGCTGTCCAATAATTCTCGAATTTTCAGATTTCAATGCTTCCTAAAAATCATCTTCTATGTTGTTCAATAATGCTCTCAAATCTGCCCTTAATTTTTCCAAAACACATCTCTCTTTTCTCCTTCTAATGCTACCCAATTTCGTATCCCAAATCTCTTAAATTGCTGCCTTCTTTTGCTATTAAGCCTTCCTTCAATTGTTTGTTCAAGAGCACTTCAAAATATGCCGAAATATTCTTCAATCTCTATGTCACCTTCAATTTTTTGTCTTGTGACCTTTCAACTTCTGCTACAAAAATCAACAATCTCCTTCTTTGCAAATCAGCCTTCAAGATCTTAATGGTTATCCTCAAACTTCTCAAATATGTGGCCTCTTCAATTCTTCTTTCTCCTTCTATCTCTTTCTGAAATCTGACTTCAAATCTGGCCTCTTTTTCTAGCCTCTTCCTCAAGAATATGAATGTCTTGATGTCTTTAGAAATGCTTTCCAAAATTTGGCAAAATTCTTACCAAATCCTTCTTCCTTTTGGGCTTGTTTTCAGATGGCAACAATTTTCCTAAATTCTTCTTTTTAGGAGCTTCTCCTACTTGCAATCTCATATCTCAATATTTCTTCAAGTCTCCTCCAATGGCCACTTCTTCAACTTCTTCAATAGGGCTTTTCTAGCCTTCTTTTTCTCCTTTCAAGTTTTCTTGAGACCTCTACTCTTGAGTCTTCAAATTCTACAACTTTTCAATTTGATATTTTCTTAGTCCTCTTCATTCTCAAATCTCCCATCTCTTTTCTACAATGGGGAACTCTTCTCTTAGGTCTCCTATTTCTTCAATCTTAAATAGGGCTCCTTTGGCCTCTTTCTCTCTTCTCAATCTTCAATCTAGAGTCTTAAATATTCAATGGGCACCTCTTCTCTTGGGTCTCCTTGATATTCAATATTCTATGGGGCCTTTTTCTTATACCTCATTAATATTCAAAGTCTACTCTTTTTCTGTAACTCAAAAACTAATCCCTGCACAAAGAAATCACATAGACATTTAGGCAATTGAAGAAGAAATTCTTTTGTATCTATTGTAGAAAGCTTCTCAACTTTTGAGAACTAATTTTTTACAATAAAAATTATACAGTAGCAAACAAATGCATCTAAATCTCTATATTTCTAAAAATCAATAAACTTCACTAGTTATACTTCAATCTAGTGGAAAGCAATCTTTGATGAGTCCTAGTCTTCATGAGTTTTTCCATAACCCTATAGAAAGAATCTATCCAAAAAAAAAATTTAATTTTTTTTAAAATGATATCTATCTATCTCCTCTCAATCTCTCTTGTGGCTCTCCCTATCTCCTATCAATATCCCTTGTGGATCTGATACCACTGTTAGATTTTGATGCTATATATTTAATGAAAAACAACCAAAAGGTCTAAAATAAGAAAGCTATATAAAATATAAGATAATAACAATATACTAAGCATGTAAAACTCATAAAAAAATTCTGAAATAACCCATAAATCTTCCATTAATAAATACTGAAAATAGTATGGAGATCTCAAAAAATCCATACTTCATACATGCTCTACATTGTATCTAACTTATCCTTTATTTCTACTCTACATTGCATATCTAATATGTTCATGCAAAGGCCAATATATAATGGGATGTGACTCTTGGACTTCTATATTCCCGTGACTCTTCATATTCCTATTCTATGGACTCATGTGCAAATAGATTAACATTCACATTTATAGTATTAAATACTTTACATATTCTAACAATACTTGTGTATTTATTACATTGCATAAAGTAAATACTCACACCCTAATCTAGGACACACTTCTAGTATAAAGATGTTGCCAAGGTGGTACATTAGCTTGTACCAAATAATATAATATATTTCATCATTTGGATCCTTTAGAGCAAGACAAAACTATAGATGATAAGTCTCACAATGAAGAATATGAAAACATTGAAGAGGTTTATGAAGATGAAAGTGTTGTGGGATTGTAGGAAAGAGAGGAAGACCCAAGAAGCAAAAAAAATAGAGAAAAGAAAACTAATAGGGATATTGATGTGGAAAAAAAAAGCACATATCACAAGTGTTAACAAGAAATGGGGTTAACCCACAAATAAAAACAAAAAGTGATGATGAAAATAATATCTTGGAATATTTAGGGCATGAATAAGATTCCTAATAAAAGAGATAGTAAGAAATTGATAAGTTGTTATATATAATAGATAACGAATTAGCCATTTGCAATGTTAATTTTCATCATGGAAATTTTTAAATTTTACAATGGAACTAGAAGAGTTGGATTTTATCTCTTAATAAAAATGGTATCAAAGCATTGATTGTGAAATTGTAGTAGAGGAAGATAATGAATATCTCTGATAGAAAGGAAAATGAAGAATATATTTAATACAAAGGCAAGTTGGATATAATTTAATTAATCTGATAGTAATGTAATGACAATAATATAATATTTCATTATGGGATTGGTCCTCAATAGAAGCTACACATAGCTTATTAAAGAAAAAGTTCAAAAACTTGTGCCTTTGTTTGATTTGGTAGGTTCCATTGTGATGGATGTGATCGTATTTATAATTATATTAAATATATATTATATGGAATAATTACTAATATGATTGATGATACCTTTGCTAAGGGTGAGTACCCAAGTTATATATCTTGTATGTGCCCTTACATACAAATAGAGTGGTTCACAAGAAGTCCTCCTAGCTAAGAAT
The DNA here is from genome assembly GCA_028583015.1 of Wollemia nobilis. Classification (NCBI taxonomy): domain Eukaryota; kingdom Viridiplantae; phylum Streptophyta; class Pinopsida; order Araucariales; family Araucariaceae; genus Wollemia; species Wollemia nobilis. The sequence goes on along the minus strand of JAQPPZ010001579.1, from coordinate 133,394 downwards.
GCTTTATCGTCAAAGCATAGGAAGTGAATGAAGGATTGGTAATACCATAAAATATTTTCTTTAGAAAGACCTTGCCACTTAATTAAGTATTTAGTGATGTCCCTAGTATGTAATGACTGTGTATGTGTATCTAAAATACCTCCAAGTTTAAATATGAGTTGACCTTCCTCATCTAATATGGGGAGCTTACCTTGAACTAGAGTAAGGACATATCAATTTTTTTTTAGGCATGAGACATGAACAATATCATGGATTTAACCTTTATTTGGAAGTTCAAGAGCATAGGCAATAGGGATGATCTTATTTCTTATACAATAAGGACCATAATATTTAGAGACAACTTTAAATTATTTCCACTATTCTTAAGATATGTTTGCTTGTATGGTTGAAGATGCACATAAACCCAATCATTTTCTTGAAATTTATATTTAGAATGATGATTATCAACATGTTGCTTCATATTTATTTTTGAATATTCTAAGTAACCTTTTAAGGTATGTACAATTACATTGGATTATTTGAGATAATCATGTGCATATGGAACCTTTACTTGATTAAACACAAAGCCTTTAGATCATGGGGGTTTGTAGCCATATAAGGTGGTAAAGGGAGGCATTTTGGCTGATGTATGGTAAGCTATTTTATACCACCTTTGAGTTAGAGATAACCATTTAGAGCATTGTTGGGGTTTATCTAATACAAAAATTATAAGTAATATTCTAAGCACTTATTTACAATCTATGTTTACCCATAAATATGAGGATCATATTTTAAATTCATTGTTTGTAAGATCCCTATTTGTTTACATAATTATTTCTAGAAATTACTAGTAAATAATGGATCATGAGCACTAGTAACTACCTTTGACCATGAAACTTATAGACATGGTTTATAATTTTTTCTACCACTTATGAAGTGGAGGAGGAGTGCTTCATCAAAATGAAATAGGTAGATTTTGTGAGACAATGCTAGCTTTTGATGCTTAATACTTAATGCAAATAACCATAGAATCGAATATAAAGTTGCAATATAAAATATCCAATAAGGATAATAGTTTATTCAAACATAACTCATAAAATAATCACTAATAAATGCTCACAAAAATAGTAAAATTGATATAGAATAAAGGTCTACTAATGCATGCTATGTGCAATGCACTTTTGATCTTTCTTCTCTCTCATTACAATGCTTAGTCACAAATATATAATAGAATGTGACTCTTCATATGGAGCACTCTTGACCTTCACTCTTATTTGAAACTCTTCACTTTCCTATTCTAAGGACACGTGCACTCTTACATAATGGACACTTGTGCACATTTACACTCACAACACTTGCACACTTAATTACATGACACTTGTGCATTTTATTTTTTACAAGAAAAAAAACATAATTTTATTTCAAGAGTGAAATAAAATTACACTTCTTAGTTGCCTTAGCACAAACAAAAACCCAGATAAAAGCATATTACAGGGATTCAAGATATTATTAAAGTTGGGTAGATCAGAGAGGAAAAAATTCCATCTTTGAAATAGCATGGGGATAATAAGAATACATATACTTATATATCAATATTTAATCATCCAAACAACCTCCATGACCAAAATATGGATAGAAATCAGTGAAAAAGAAACCAGTAGAATAGAAAAGAAATAGTTAGAAACTACGATAAAGATCTAATCAAATGAAATAGACCCACAATAAAAAACCTAGAGCTAGCATAGAAGCTAGGCATATGATATGTGGGTGAAAGAAGAAACTCCATCCTTGTTCTCTTCCATTTGCAAGAAACCTTCTAGAACCTGTTGACCTTCTTTTGATAACCTATCTACTTCTTGATTTAATTTCCTATAAATATGTGTAAAAGAGATATTTTAAAAAAGGGAAATCACATCCAGTAGTTCATCTCCCACTGGTTTAAGCAGATTATTTTTTAATTGAGTAGATCTATTCATCCAATTGATGACTAGAGCAGAATCTCCAAAACTTTGTGATTTTTTCACATTTCGCTCCACAACAATCTTCATTTGAAAAATAAATGCCTTAAACTTGGAAAAATTATTGGAACCCATCCCAATACTTGCTTTAAATTTTATATAGTGGATATCTGAGAAGTATAGAATACTCCCACACTACTAAAATATGATTGTCTCTAACTAGCCCCATCAAAGAAACACCATGGTTAAGACTTTTCAATGAAAAAAACTGTCTACTTGTTGAGGTTTCTTATGTTTGTCAAGCCCTTTGTTGATTGAGACCAAAGTCCTCACCTAAAATAAGACTTGAAATGGAGAAATTAACTTCCCTTAAAAAATAGTTGCATTCCATGCCAACCATATACCCCAACATATTAGACATGGTAAAGAAAGAAATTGCTTCAACTATTTTTTCAAAAACCACTGTCTTAAGCATACCTCCACTATTTCCCCTTCCCAAATATTTTGTACTCCAGTTATTTTTTCAGCTTCTAACCAACCCTCTTGAGAAAAAGGGCATTTGATTAGCAAATGTGTGATGTTTTCCTCCTCTGACTAACACAACATACAAATACTTGGACCTTGTTTGCTTTTCCTTTGTAAAAGTTTCCAAGTCAAAGACTTATTTCTCAAAGCTAATCACATGAAAAAAATTGTCTTTTTTGGGTAGATAATTTCTAAATCTACTTCCACCACCAAGTAGGCCCTTGAGGATGAGGGTCAAAAATTTCTTTTTAACCAAGTCTAGCCATATATTGACCCCCATATTTGTTGTATACCCAAGCAATAGTATTTGGTTCAGCTCTCAGCTTGATATGACTCTTATTAAGACTATCAGTGTAAGCCTTCCACAAAATAGCCTACTCATAAAAAAACCCAAGACCTGAGCCTACTTCCAACCTTGGATCCAAAGACTAGAATAATCTAATTTCTTAACCTGGTAAAGAAAGTAAAAACCCTTGTCTTGTAGAGAATTTATCATAGCTTTCGACAATAAAATGTTTTCTTCACAACCCAAAATAGAATCATCCCCTATTCTAACTTGTTCATCGTTGCCCACTTTCCAAGCCAAATATTTTTCAATCATAGGAAAGACATGTACTAGTGTTTTCCATTGGATGGAAATATTTTTAATGCTTTTTTGTGGACTTTTGATCCAATCCATAAAGGTCCCCAGAAAAATATACTTCTATTCAATAATCTTCTTCCACAATATTTTTCTAGTCAAAATCCTCTATAAAATTTTTGTTTCCAAAGAAGAACAAAAAATATGGATATTTTTAAGGCCCCAACCACCTTTCTCCTTTGACCTAGCAATACTCTGCCACTTAACTAAAGGAATGCCTTCATGTTCCTTGCATCTAGTCCAAATAAATTTGAAGAAAAGTTTTCTTATTTTCTTTAGAACTTGTTTGGGAATAAAGGCCAAGGGGTGCCAAAATATAGGAATTGCCTCAAGAACCGACTTTATGAATGTTAATATCCCACAAATATACAACAATCTATTACACCAATGGTTAATCCTAAATTCAATTTTCTCTAAAAGCCATCCCCAATATTTCTTCCTGTAAGTATTTGGCTTCAATACAAACTCCAGATAATTAAAGCCTTCCTAGAAATATAAGAGATTAAAAGGAATTTTTTTTATTAGATCCTATTTAGTATCCTGCTCTAGGTCATTAAAGCAAATAGAGAATTTTTGAAAATTTATCTCCATGATGGTAGCAATAATGTGAGTGTCCAAGATTTCCTTCAAATTTCTAGCTTCCCTTAAACTATCATTTATGAACAAAAATAAATCATTAGAAAATAATAAATGAGATAAATAAAGGACCCCCAATTTTATCTTGGATAAGGATCCTGCCCTCTTTGCATCCAAAATAACTCTACTCAATCCTTCAACAACCAAGAAAAAAATTAAAGGAGATAAAGGACATCCCTATCTCAGTCATCTTGAGGGTCTAAAGAATTTGGAAGTTGATCTATTAATAAGAACAAAAAAACATAAAAAATAAATACATCCCATAATCCATTTTATACCGGCTAACTAAAACCCACATGTAAGAGCATCAATATGAGATACAACCAACTAGTTATATCATAAGCTTTAGATAGATGTAGTTTAAGGACCATTGTAGGAAGAGTTTTGGTTTTAATAGAGTGAATACCCTCTTGTGCAGCTCCTATGGCTTCAAAAAGTTGTCCACCTACTAAAAAACCAAACTGCTCCTAGGAAATAACTTTAGAGAAAATCTTCTTCAATCTAAAAACAAGAATATTTGCAATTATTTTATAGATACAATTACACAATGAAATAGGTCTAAATTCATCAAACGTTTCAAGATTCTCATTTTTTGGAATCAAATCTAAAAAAGTGGAGTTAAAATCCCCTAAAACATGATGAGTCAACCTAAATTCCTCCATTACTCTAAGAAGATCATCCTCCATCAAATCATAGAAAACTAGGAAAAACTCCACATGCCATCCATCAGGCCCTAGAATTTTATACTTTTTGAAAGAATTTAGGACAAATTTTAGTTCTTCCTTTTTGACCTCCTTCATAAGTAACTAATTATCTTCCTCTGCAACCAAATTTCCTCGGTATTGACTCTATCAGGTTCTTTTTGGATAGATTAAAAACGTTTTACTCCCAAATATGCTAACTCAGAAAAATCCTAATGAGGATCCCTTCTTCATTCTGCATCTCCCAAATAGTGTTAACCTTCTTCTTGTGATTAGCAAAATTATAAAAAACTTAGTATTTTCATCCCCTTTTTTTAACCATATAGCTCTACTTTTCATTCTCCATTCAACTTCCCTCCACTCCAGGAATTTGTTTTTCTTAATTTCTAGTTCCACCAGTTTTGTTTTCTCCTCCTCTTTAAATAAACTAGGCTCATTATTTTTATGAATTTCTAAAATTTCCTTCTCCACCAACTTAAGATATCTATCCATACTCTCCTTTTAAACTACAATCCAAGATGACACAACTGCTTTTAATTTTTTAAGCAAAAGCAAATTGAAAACTCGTTGATGACCTGGAAATCTGGTCATAACCAATCCATTATTTTTTATTTAGTTTTTGAAAATATTCTTCCTCCAACCAAATTGGATTGAGATTAAAAGGATTGGCAGGATTTTCCTCTTGATTTTCTAATTAAATAAAAATGGAAGAATGATCTGAGCCACCTCCAGTCTCAACCCATGATCATTTTCTATCTATTTCATTGTATAATGTCTCTAAGATAAAAAATATGTCCAACCTTTTTTATATCCTAGCTTCCCCAACTCTATTATTTCTCCATGTAGGCATTAATTTTATTGGTTCCAAATCAATTAAACCAACTTCTTCAATATTATGCTTGAAGTAATCTGCAAGTCTATCAAGTCTTGCAAATTCTCCCCATACCTCACTTCTATTCATAGTAAAATTGAAGTCCCCACCAATGATAACTATTTCATACCTAACACACCTTTGGGAGAAAAAATCATCCCATAAGACCTACCTATCTTATAGGGACCATAAAAATTAATAACTGATAACCTCAAACCCAAGTCTTTAAAAAATAATTCTATTCACAAGTCTAAAACCATAAAGAAATATTTAACTAAGGATATTGAGTTATTCCAGCCAGTCAAAAAACCCCCTGAAGTTTTGATAGCATCTAGAGCCAAGAACTTCCAGTTCCTAAGAAATTTGCTTAACCCATCAATGACTTTTTTACTTATCCCCATGGTTTCTTCTAGAAGGATAGCATCTGGATTATGAATTTTTGCTAGCCTAGCTAAGGAAAGTATTTTAGAGGGACTACCAAGACCTCATATATTAAGGTATAACAAGATCATTTAAACATCTTAGAGGGGTTTTGTCCTGCTCTAAGGATCCCTTTGATAGATTTTTGTTTACCTTGCTAAATTTCTCTCAAAGCCTTAACCTGTGCATGAAATAAAAATTATTTACTGCCTGCTAAAGTATTGGAAGTTTCCTTTATATGGTCCAAACCTAACCCTAACCTTCCAACAACTATACAAGTTCTCAGCTTAGATTCCCTTTTCCTAGAACATAATAAATATCTACAAGAGGAACCTGTCTCTAAACCATCCCCTGAAATAGATACCTCCCTAGAATATTCACCTGATAAGTCAAATACTTCCTCGAATAGTAGAAATATTTGGATCACAATCTCTATTTAATGCGTTTGAAGTTGCTGACGCATTATCCAAAATATTAGAAAATTCCTTGTCCCTTAAACTTCTCTTCAAACATTCATAAGTGTACAAAGTTATTTATTACCTAAGTCCATATTATTCTCATGTATTAGATAGTAATTGTCATAAGGATTAGATGCCTCACCAACAAAATTAATAGTATCAGGTTGCAATTCTTTCATAGTTTTCTTTATGACTCTATCTCCTTCTCTAACAACTTGTGAAAAGTGAAATGGAGATAAATCTAGGCCCAAAAATTCTTCTTCCTTCTCTAGAGTTTTGGTTCTAGGTTCAACAACATTCTTTTTGCTTGTTTGTGCCAAATTATGGAGCACTATTGAGCTCTAAAAAATAGGTATCTCTTGATTGTTGTTAGCTGACTTGAAATCCCCACTAGTCATTTATTTTCTCCTCCATACTTTCTGTGTGAAATCTTGAGAATGTTCCTTATCAATATGTCCATAAACATGACAACTAACACATATAAAAGGAATATTCAAATAATCCAAGGTTTTATTATGAACTATATTCCCCACAACTATCTCCATATAGTTTGGTAAGCCTTCACTGATATCCATCTCAACCAAAACCTAAGTTATAAACCAAAAATAATAGATTTAAAAGAAATATCTATATCCAAGGTATTACCTAGTGAATATCCTATCACTTTCAAAGCTCTTTCTGACCATAAATCCATTGGTATACCTAGAATTTTTATCCATATCGGTATTCTCCTAGCAACTTCAGTCCTAGGATCAAAGCAAGTCGTCCAAACCTTCAAAGACAAAAAGAATATTTCCAATACCAATGATCTCCAAAAAAATTTTATGCATCCTCCTTAGATTAAAAAAGGAAACCTATCCATCCTCTGGCAATTAAGTGAAAAATTGGTTCATATCCTAATATTGAGACCCATACCTTTTGCAACCACTCATTTAGTGTATTATCAACTATTTGACATCCATGAAAATTTCCAATAAGGGACTTCCTTGAAAACTCCAAAACTTGTTCCATCCTCAAGTCTTCACCAAGTACCATTATGATTTTCAAACATCTCTTTTTAACCACTTTATGTGCCTTACATACTTTAGTAACTGAAGTTATAGACTGTGATGATTGTAAGTTTGGACCCACTCCACTTAGGGCCTTTAAATCAATACTTTTACCAATAAAACCAAAACCAAACAAAGGAAACTCTATCATAAAAAGTGAGTTTGGATTGTTTAGAGCCTGCTTAAGTTTTTCTTCTTTGCAATTAAATTCTTGCTCATTCATTAGACCCATCTTTTTTTTTGTGTGGAAAACATCCCAAAAGGGATGCCACTTTCGGGTAAGACCCAAGGAGGCAGGGGTATCCATTCTGCCAAAAATGCCCAAGACTCGGACCTGGCCTACCACCTTTGACACACTCAAGGAGCAAACAAACACACAAACCCAATTAAAAATAAGCAAATAACAACAAAAATAATAAAATAAAATAAAAAACATGCTCCTTGAGTGTGTCAAAAACAAAAGCACAACCAAACACGCACAATAAGATAAAATAAACCACAACACAAACCACATAGAAAAACACAAGAAACACATAACAAAACACGAGACAAGACAAAAACAACAGAACACTACAAAGACATAACCCCAAAAAAAAAACAAGAAAAATAAACACAATCAAAACCTTAAAAATTAAAAAAAAACAAAAATAAAAATAAAACAACCAACAACAGACAATAAAAAAACAAAAAATATAGAAAACACTCACCCATAAAAACACGAAATAACACAAACAAAGAGAAACCCAAGAACAAGAACGAAAAAAAACACAAGAACAATAACAAAAAACATAAAAAAAAAAAAAAACAACAAAAACACAAGAACAACAAAAAACAACACAAAGAACACAAAAACAAAACAAAATAAAAAAACCCACCCACCTTAAAAAACTAAACAAAAAAAACAAAAAGGAAAAAAGAAATAAAAAAAGAACAAAACAAAGACCTATCTAGACCATAAGACTATTAAGGCAAGAATCAACGGAGGAAACAAAATAAAGAATAGAATGAGCTAGGGAACTAAAAAAAACTGAATGAACCAAAGAGAAGCAAAAAAAAAAAAACAAGAAGAAACTAGGTACCTTCGAGCTGGAGCCATCCAAAGAAATGATAGAAAGAAGAGCTTCCCTAATTTGAGAAGCCCACCATATAGGAGGGTGGCCATAACAAGTAAGATCACCTTTGTCCAAAGCCCAATTAGCTAAAGCATCAACACTCTTGTTTTGATCTCCGACCACATGATTGTAATCAACTTTCAAAAATCCCATCCGGATTAAGCTGAATCTTCTCAATAATTCTTTTTATTCTCCAATCCACCTTATGATTCTTAGAAGGATTCTTCAAGAGATTAATCATAAGTTGAGAGTCGAGACTCAACTAACACCTTTTCCCATCCAACCTTAGTAGCCTCCCGAAGACCTCCGAGGATACCATACCCCTCGGCAAGGTTATTGGAAAGAATACCCAAATTCTCGGCAAAAGTAAAAACCAGGGAGCCATCCGAAAGTCTACCAATTCCTCCCACACTGGCTTTTCCGGGGTTCCCTCTAGAGGCTCCATCGGTATTGACTTTTCCAAAATCCTTAGGAGGAGGTTGCCAATTTCTATTCCTATCCAATTTACTAATACTCACATTCCCTTTAAGATGGTTGCCCTTAGAAGGTTTAATCTTCAATATTTGCATCACTTGATCCCATATTTGGTGGGAGTTTTGGGGGTGATTAAGGAGATGATGGACTGATTCAACTAAGTTGGCTATGGTATTTTGCCAAATATAGTGAATATCCTTCCTATCTTGATTAAAAATTTGGTTGTTCCTTTCATTCCAAATATTCCAAAGAAGGATGGTAGAACCCATCCAAACTAACTGCCTAATAAAATGATCAACACCCTCTTGATTAGGCCAATCCCTCCAAAGTTGTTCAAAAGTAAAAAAATTGGACCATTGTAAGCCAAGTAAAGTGGCCATTCTCCTCCACAGCTCGAGAGGCTAAAGTACACTCAATAAAAATATGGTTGATATTTTCTACATTCTCTTCACACATTTCACATCTAAAAGGGCCATGAAAACCACGCTTCATAAGTTGCTCACCGGTAAGCACCCTACGATGCAATAAAAGCCAATTAAAGAACCTCACCTTAGGCCAGAGCTTTTGAGCCCACAATTGAGAAAATATGTCAGAAGAATGGTTGGGATTATTATGGCATAAGGTCAAATAACCTTGAGCAACTGAATACTCACCCTTAGTAGTGTTGTTCCATCCAAAACAATCTTTTTCATGGGACCAAGAGAGGGATCTCATATGAAGGATGCCTTGGATATCTTGTCTTTGCCTTTCTGGGATTTGAATAGGCCAGTCCTCAATAGGGATCCAATATCTACCAACCTTTGAATTACCAGTATGGTACCGACAATAATTAGCCACCTTTATCCAATTAGCTTGGTGAAGCTCCTCCATCCAAGGGCTCCAGTTGGGAAACCGAGTTATCAAAGGCTTGTGACCATCCCAAGAATCTGTCCAAAAATTTGCATGTTGACCATTATGAATGATCCAAAATAATTTTTTCTTAATCAAATCCTCACCAAGTCTTAAGAAGCTGCTAAAATGGGAGAACCTTTGGAAGGAAGTTGATAGCGAACAAGGTCTTCAGGACTTTTGTTCTCAGCATATTTAGCACGGAGATTATTGGCCCAAAGAGCATTGGGGTTATGCAACATCCTCCAATATAATTTAGCAGCTAAAGCTTTGTTGTTATTAATTGAAGACCATAAACCTAACCCCCCTTCACTCTTAGGAAGACATAAAGTATCCCATTTCACCAAGGCCCATTTTCTTTTCTCCTTAGTACCACTCCAAAGGAAACGATGACTGATTTGATCCAATTCTCGAAGAACGACCTTTGGAATATTCAAAATGGAAGAAACATAAATAGGAATAGCTTGAAGGACTGATTTTACCAAGGTGATTCTACCCCCATAAGAAAGCCACTTGTTGGTCCACTTTCCAATTTTCTTCTTGACTTTGTCCAACAACCAATTCCAATCTTTATTTTTCTGCCTTTGAATATTTATGGGAATACCTAAATAAGTGATTGGAAGAGAGGTCTTCTTATATTTTAGCTTATCCAAGACCATGGATTCCTGTCTAGCAGAGCGGTGAAAGAAAATAACTTTAGATTTGTGTTCATTGATCAACTGCCCGATAGCCTTAGAAAAATAGCTAATGATTTGCTTAATATTAGAAGCTTCCTTAACTGTAGCTTTACCTAAAATAGTAGAGTCATCCACAAATTGAAGATGAGAGATAGGTCTAGCTCCATGGGCAATGGTAACTCCCTCAAGGGTTTTGTTTTCCCTCTTTTTGGTTATAGTCCTACCCAAGCATTCAGCAAGAATGATGAATAAATAAGGGGATAGCGGGTCACCTTGCCTAATACCTCTGGAAGCTGGGAAAGACTTGAGAAGGCCTGCCATTGATAAGAACTAAGTAGGAAACTGAAGAGATACATCCCATAATCCAATCCATCCAATCCTTAGAGAAACCAAATTGCCTCAAAACTTTGATAAGGAAGTGCCAATCCACTCTGTCATAAGCTTTGGATAAGTCTAACCGAATGAACATGGAAGGAGAATTTTGCATATCCATGGAATGGATGGCTTCCTGAGCAAGAACTATCTCATCTACTATTTGACGTCCTTCCACATAACCCCCTTGCTCTGGGGAAATAATCTTATGCAAAAGAGGCTTCAACCTTTATGCCATGATTTTAGTAATGATTTTGAGAAGAACATTACATAAAGCAATAGGTCTAAAAGCTGAGATATGATCAACCTCTTGAGCTTTTGGAACAAGAGTAATATAAGTTTTATTGATAACCTTCAAAATTTCTTTGGCTTTCTTGGCTTCTTCCACCACCTCTAATAAATCAACATGAAGGATATCCCAGAACTCTTGGTAGAACTCAATAGGAAAACCATCGGGACACTGGGGTTTTCCCTTTTTGCATTTTAAAAACTACTTGTTGAAGCTCATTGATAGTAACGAGGAGCGGTCAAAATAGAGTTCTCCTCCGAAGTGATAAGAGAAGGGATTGCTTGAAGAACATTATATTGTGAAGCTGAGTCAAGGGGAGTAGCGGCAAAAATATTGGAAAAGTAATCAACAACAATAGAGTTCATGCCATCCCAAGTATAAACAACATCTCCAGAATCTGATTTTAAGGAAGAAATAAAGTTGTGAGATCTTCGAGCTAGAAGAGATTTGTGGAAAAAAATTTGTGTTTCGATCTCCTTCTTTGAGCCATTGAATTCTAGATTTTTGCTTCCATAAGATTTCTTCTCTTTTTTCCCATTCCTCTAACTGAGTTGTGAGCTTAATTTCATCTGCACTTCTCTTCTCTGTGAGGCCATCTAAACGGATTTTCTTATTCAAATTTTCAATATGAGCAATAACTTCATGTTTTTTTTTATGAACATCCCCAAACTCTTTCCGGTTCCAAGTCTTGATTTTGGATTTAATGTATTGCGAGTCTTTTGACAAAACAGAACATCTTAGTCCCATGCCTAGGTTTACCTTCCTTCCACCATTGTTGCACATGAGGTCTGAAGGAAATGTCTCTAAGCCACATTAATTGAAAACGAAAAGGAGAGAAACTCACATTGGTTTTCCACATTTCCACCATGGTTGGCCAATGATCCGAACCAGCATTATTAAGAGTCTTCACTTTAGGAATGTGACCATGGATTAAGAAATTTTTAGAGAGCAAAAACCTATCCAATCTCTCCATTATACAAGCTAAGCCTTGCCTTCTGTTAGACCAAGTCATAAGGCCATTATCCGGTTGGATATCCACAAGATGGAGGTTTGCAATATATTCGCTCATGAGGTCGGTGCTTTTGTCCAAATTTCTATTTCCCCCCCTTTTCTCATCCAGAGAGAGGATGGTATTGAAATCTCCTCCGATCAAGATCCAAGCTTTAGGAAAATGAGAGATAATATGAGTAATATCCTTCCACTTGTCTTCTTTTTTCCTCCAAAGAAGTCGGAGCATAAACAGTAATGCAGAGCATAATCTGGTTGGAATGTCTACTTTGAATAGCTATAGCCAACAAACCCCAACTACCAACCATATGGTGAATAACTACCTCTTTTGGATCCCAAAGACAAGCAATGCCACCCGAAGTCCCTTGGGAGCTGAGGGAAACCACTTTTCCAGCTGGCCAAATTTTCTTGGCAATTAAGTCCATATCCTCCATTGACATCTTAGTTTCTTGAAGGAAAACAAGATGTGGATGATTTACTGAATCATTCTTCTAATTTCATTTTGTTTTGAAAGACTCCCTTTGAGTCCTCTAATATTCCAAGTGATGATCTTCATTAATACCAGGGCTAAAAAAGTTGGGAAGGGCATTAATCTTACCTTCCTCTACAAGATTTTCACCTTCTTTTACCATATGATATTGATTGGTCTTGCGACCTACTTTTTGATTAGAATCCATCTTCAATTTTTTTTCCCTGTTTCTTGACTTATTCCAATTGAATCTGAGATGGCTTCTAACCTTGAAGAATGCTCGTACACAACCAAAATTTTACTAGATGGTTCAATAGAGTCTATATTGGGACTTGCATTATTTGAAGTTTTGACATTTGAAATATTGTTTTTCTTGTGTAAATTTTCTCCTTTTTTTTCTATTGAAAACCTTTGATTTGTTGGTTTGTCTCTGAGTTCTTCCCTTCATATTTAAATTGTGTTTCTAAGATTTTAGTTTCCATTATTTCCTCTTCCTCACTTGGGACATCATTTGTGGAAAGGATTTCAAACATATTAGCAGATGACTTTGATTGATCCTTCATAACTGGTTTTTTTTGAGTGTTCTTCTTCTTAGGTATTTGGAAACCTGCTAAGTTTATATCTTCTTTCTTTTGATCAGGAATTTTATTTGGGCAAGCATTGGCCAAATGACCATATTCATGGCAAATTCTACAATGAAAAGGAATGTTCTCATAGTCCACTACTTGCTCCCAAGTGTCTTCCCCAAATTGTAATGTGATCTTTTTAGGTAGGGGTTTGTCAAAATCCATTAAAACACAAATACGAGCATAAATAATATGTTCAAAATTTTGAGTACAATCAGCAGTCATCATAAAAGTTCCTAAAGAGTTTCCAATTGAAGAAAAAATAGTAGGATTCCAAAATTCAATAGGGAGGCCAAAGAGTCTAACCCACACGGGAGCAATAGAAGGCATCTCTTCTTCGGCTTTAAATTTAGTATGCCGGGGCTTCATGAAAAGCCCTGCCCTTCCAAAAAACCAAGGCCCCCCTTGAAAAGTTTTCTCTCTATCTTCATTATTAGCAAATAAAACAAGAAAATAACCATTTGGATAAATAGAGATTTGTAACTCACCTTTAGTTTTCTAGCTTTTTGCAGCCCAGACTTTGAAAGCAGATAGACTCGGACGAAAACCCACGAACCGACAAATTAGTCCTCTTTTTTCCAAATCTTCAATGCCAGTCTGAATGTTATCCATATCAAGCTTAACAATAGGAGTTCCATCAGCTGCTTTAAGACATCCTGACTCCGTTTTCTTGGGATCAATCTTAGGCATTCTTAGAGGTTTATTGGAAGCCCTAATATTGATATTAGCATTGGGCTGAGGCTGTCCACCATGAAGGGCATCCCTAAAATTCATTTTTGGGACTGAGTCTTCAAAATTCTTACCCTTGATAGGGGTTTTCACGAGTAGAATTATTTTGTGGGTGCACCTTAGCACCCGATTCACTTGAGATATGAGCCATTTTTTGATCAAGCTGCTTGAAACTTGTTTCGTGATCTCTTTAATCCTTGCCCTAGACGTCGTGGAAAGGTATGGTTTTCACTTTTCTTTTGTGCAGCAAATTGGAAGCCGTTGTCACTCAAGTTCACAGTATGATCTGTTGAAAGACAAATTTCTAACCCATCTTGTATCTCCTGCAACATTTCCTGCTAAAATATTGAGAATAAACCACAAAAATATTGGCCTCTAGGGCCCGAAGGCCCTAAAAACCAACCTCTGAAGCTGCTTGCACTCAACCCAGATGAAACCCTCGCATAGCCGCTTGCCAAATATGTCATTCACACATAGGGATGCGCTAGGATCTGTGTTGCTCCAAATGATATGAAAATTTGTGGAGACGTTCTAGGGTTTTTCAGGCATCTACCCTCAAAATTTCAGCTCAATCCGAGTCCGGATGAGTGAGATATGACCGAAACAAGTTTGGTAGTTTGGGCAGTCCTGCGAAAAACGTCCGTCCCACAAATCCTCCTTGCTCTTCTAAAATAATTTTTCTCATTCATTAGACCCATCACTTAAGTAGAATGTTTTGAGATACCTAAGAGTGAGAAGTCAATAGGAAAACTGACTTGATTTGAACCTTTTGACATAGACTCTTCCTCTATCCACTAAAGTCTCATAACCTATAGTATTATTCTGGTCATTCAAAAAACCCAAGGACCCCTAGTTATCAACTTCTAAATCTTATCCAAAAATGGGACCCTTGGTCCTTGGAGTTGAAAATATTCATTACCCATCAAATGGGTCCTATGAGAAGTCCAAATTTTTCTCTTCATTCTCCATAAAAACAATATATCGATTTTCCTAATTATACTATCATTTTAAAAATACCAAATAAAATAATATATTTACTTCACTGCCCTAGCACTACTATGGTACTATTAAAATATTTTTACTTCACTTTCCTAGAACTACTACACTCACCTTCGTTTCCCTAGCACTACTGTGACACTGTTAAAATAGTTTTACTTCACTACCCTAGCACTACTACACTTACCTTCACTACCCTAGAACTATTGTAGTACTGTTATTTTTTTTTTACTTCACTGCCCTAGCACTACTGCACTCAACTTCGTTGCCCTAGCACTGTTGTGGCATTGTTAAAATATTTTTACTTTGCTACCCTAACACTGTTGCACTCACCTTCGTTGCGCTAGCACTACTGCGACACTGTTAAAATATTTTTACTTCACTACCCTAGCACTGTTGCACTCGCCTTTATTGCCCTAGGACTGTTGTGGCACTGTTAAAATATTTTTACTTCGTTGTACTAACATTGATGAAATTACCTTCACTACCCTAGCACTACTGTGATACTATTAAAATATTTTTACTTCGCTATCTTAGCACTGATGCACTCGCCTTCACTACCCTCAATGGGAAATATTTGCATATCAAAGAATATATTTTTGTGTATTTTTCTCTTTAAGTGAAGTTATATTTTATTTATAATAAAAAATATACACATAACATGCACCAAAAGCTACTCAACATCACCCAAAGAACTAAAAATCATTCATAACGAGTCTACTTGTAAATTCTGTCATCTCAGAATAATTCTTTTCTAGCTAATTTAGTGCACGTTTGCTCTCTAGACTCCTTCCTGTTCTCTTCTCTCTTTCCCGCAACTCTCCTCCCATAAAGAGGTTTGTGGTCTCAAAGCCTTCTTGTCTTATGTATTAGTATCTCACTTGTGCATTTCTTGCACATTATTACATTACAAAAAATATTTAATCACACTCTAATCTAGGGAACACTCCTAATATAATATTTGCAATGATGTACCCAAGGTGGTACATTATCTTGTACCAAATAATTCAATATACTCCAACACCCCCTATATTATATTATTTGGTTATTTAAGACTTTCTCAATATGGTCTTTATATTCAGTCTTCAATGTACCTCATATAGATTAGTATCTATATTCATCATGTAACTGTCTTCTTTGACTTTCGATTCAACCTTCATCTTGCCTCTCTTGATTTGATTTCTTTTCTTGTTTCTTCTTCTTATTTTTTGTACCTTCACTAGTGATATATCTTCAATGCAATGAGTTAGTAGATCATCACAATAATATTGACTTGGATTCAATGGTTCATTACTAGTATGTTCTTCTTTCTTTTGTTTCATTCCTTGAAAGAATTCAAAAGTAATTAATGATAGATAAATCATCAAACATTCTTTTGAGGAAAGTACAACTATGTTCTGAGCATTCCACCAAGTCTTGAAAAGTACTTCATGAAGATAACCAATCAATGTCATAAAATTCTTTTCTTTTGCTTCCTTAAGAAACAAAGAAAATATTTCCTTTATATTGGTAGGCAAATATTTGTATCCATCAAAGGTATCTATTAAGTTTTGTGAATAAAACTTAAGTTCATGAAATAGTTCTTCACCATTTTCATTAAATGCATTCTTCACTATTTCATCCATAAATTCCTTTAATGTAGTCTTCCTTGTATCTCCCTAGTTTTGTTGAATATATGATCAAATAAATTCTTAATTCCAAAAATTCTACTTTGGTGTTGAATACCTTCTAACTCCCAAATTAGAGATTTAGCAATTTTGAAAATGATATTTGCAAATTTAATAATCCAAATTTGATGTTGAAATCCTTATTTCTCCAAATCTCAAATTATTTGTAAATATTAAAATTGAATTTTCAAATTGAATAAATTAATTACCAAACTTGTAATTAAATTCTTAAAACTTCAAATTGATTCTTCAAAACTCTTCAAAACTTCCCAAAATAGTTTAATGAGGTTTCTAAGGTTTCAATTCTCCACTTATATGTCTGATTTATCTAATAGCATAATTAGTCTAGGTGCGAATAGAATAATTACGTTCAAACTTAGGAAAAATAAATATTATTCAACCCTTATTGCTCCAAACCTTTATAAAATAAAATAAAAATTAACTTAAAATGATACCTATATGTATGGCACACACTATTTTTGGTCTTCAATACTTTGACCTCCTACTGCGCACTTCAATCTTCTCTCCTTTATGATGTGTGATAATTTTGGCCTCCCACATATCTGGCTTCTCCAACTTTTACAAATTGTGCTCTCCTTTAGGTTCTGACCAAAATCAAATTCAAAACTTGTGCTTTACTTCTCATTACCTTGCATGCATTTAATGACTTGTTAAAAAATGATTCTTCTTCCTCTAATATATTTTGATGCTCCTTTAATGTGCCAAGTGGTATGAAATATCTTAACCTTCTTAACCAACCCAAAAAATGGTAATTATACTATCTTCAATGTTCGCACTCCTATTAAAATTTTGATTCTCTTTGGTACTCAATTTTTTCTATGCTCTTCTTTCTTTCTCAATGCTTGGATGACTTTGTAACCTCCTTACCTTACCAATAAATCAATTTCATGGTATCTCCTATGTATTAGTAGTTATATATACCAACTCTTTGATCCTACTTTTGGTTGTTGCCTACCCTATCATTTGTTTTTCTTCCTATGTCTTTTTGATGTCTATAGGGTGTTCTTCCATTACTCATGTTCCAACACTTATAGATGAGACTTCTACTCCTTGGATTGGATATTATGGTGGCTCTTCTAATCTTCGATTATTTTCTAAAACTTACGTCTCCTTATTATCTTGGTGGATCCTATCTTCAATGCTTGTGGCTCTCTAAAATGTTCTCCTCCTTCTTATCTTGGTGACTCCTCCTTTCAATGCTTTTTGGCTCTTCCAATTGTGCTCGATGGATTCTCCTTTCATAGTGGTTTATCCTCAAACTCGATGGCTCATTTCTTAGCTCTTCTCCTCACTCAATGTTGTTTTTCTACAACTACTAGAATTCATATTATTTTCCTTGTTCCTTATGATATTTTACTTCTTGTCAAGCTTATAAATATCATATTATTCTTCTACTAACTTTCTGTAATTTCATATCTTAATGCAGGTTTGATGGTGTTAATATGGATTTGGAATTCGGTTTCAAGCACTAAGAATTTTAGTGTATTCATCTTTATTGTTTTGACCTTTACAAATAAGCTTACAACCTTAAAAAAAACTTTACAAATGCTTTATTCAAATGCACTTTTAACTTAAAATTTGCAGTCCTCTTTCTCCTTGCTTTCTAGCCTTTTTTTCTTGCTCACTTGTTCACCTTTTTGTTATCCAAGCTTGCTATCCAAACCCTAAATTTTTTCAGATTTTTATCTTCTCCTAATGCTACCCCAAAACCCTAAATTTTGTAGCACTTATATTTCTTTGAATGTTGTCCAAAATTTTATCCCTTTATCCTTCAAAATATTGTCCATAAACTTGTAAAAATGTAGCTCTTATTTTCTAAAAAATGCTACCCAAAAACTCTGCCTTTTAGCTGTCCAAAAACTGCCTCTATCTCCTTCAATTCGCTGCCCAATATTTCTGAAATTTACAGCTTTAATTATCATCCAAATTCTGCCCACTTTGTTGTCTATTCCTCATTCAATTAGTGACCCAAACACACTTCAAAATATGTCCAAAAATTCTGCAATTCGCATCTCTACTATCTCCTTCAAATGTTGTCCAAAACTCTTTCAAATTCAGCCTTACAAAACTTTAATGACTACCTTCAAAATATGTTAAATGATGGCCTATTCAATCCTAAATTTCTGCTCCAATATCTTGCTGAATTTTATCTTCAAATTTGGCCTACTTTTGTTGGCCTATTCTTCAATATTCTCCATGTATTGAAGTCGTAAAAAATACTTTCTCAAAATATAACAAAATCTTTGTCAAATCCTTCCTCCTTCAATCAGTTTCATAAATACTTATGGTATTGTTGTCGAATAGTGACGATTGTCCCAAATTTTATTTTATTACCTCTTTTCAAGTTCAATATGTTCTTCTTCTTGCAATATTCTACCTCAAACTTTCTTCAAAATCTTTTCCAATGGCCACTTCTTCAATAAGGGTTCTCTATACTTTTTTTTTAATTCAATTTGCTATGGGACCTCTTTTTATTGGGTCTCCTCAATATTCAATTATCCAATAGGCTTCTCTAGTATCTCTCTTAAATATTCTTTAAGACTTTTTCTTGGGTCTCCTCAATCTTCAATTCTCCAATAGGCTTCTCTAGCCTCTCTCTTCAATCTGCTATAAGACTTTTTATTGGGTCTCCTCAATATTTAATCTTCAATATTCAATGGGGCCATTATCTTGGGCTTCCTTAATATTCAAGCTTCAGGCTTCAATGGGGCCTTTCTCTTGGGCCTCCTTAATCTTCAATGTCTACTCTTTTGCTGCAATTCCAAAATAAATTTCTGCGTGAGGAAAGCACATAAACTTTCAAGCAATCAAATATGAAATTCTTATCTATCTATTGTAGGAAGCTTCCCAAATTCTGAGAATTATTTTTTTGCAACAAAAATTTAGACAAAAATAATTAAATACATCATAATTTTCAAAAAACTAAATTCAATAATATTCACTAGTTATTCTCAAATCTAGTGGTAAAAATTATATATTGAGTCCTAGTCTTCACGAGTTTTTCTACAACCCTATGGAAA
The DNA here is from genome assembly GCA_028583015.1 of Wollemia nobilis. NCBI lineage: Eukaryota > Viridiplantae > Streptophyta > Pinopsida > Araucariales > Araucariaceae > Wollemia > Wollemia nobilis. Next base: position 113,809 of record JAQPPZ010001579.1, on the reverse strand, counting down.
GACTCTAGTAACATGAAACTTGAAATATTTTTCTACCTTCAAGTTTGATTTTACTATCAAACCTTTCAATAGGACCTCCTTCTTGAGTCTCTCAATATTTTGAATATCAAGGTCTATCTTCAAAATTTGAAACTATACTATAGATTACCTTCTATTCTGAATTTGTTCTTGGAATAGGTAAACTCAACCTATCTTAAATATTAAATCCTCAAATTTCACTGGTTTTTATTCAACATGGTGGAAATAATATCTTCTCTGGTTTTTCTTATCGAGAGGTAATATCTTCAACTTAATTGGTTTCTCCTTGACTAGTGGAAATGTCCTTAGACAATTTGCAACTTTTAAAAACTTGTGCAGGAAAACAACTTGCTATAGCTTTGATACCACTTGTAGCTTTCGATACTTAATATTAAATTTAAATAACCACATAATAAAATATAAAGTTGCAATATAAAATTATTGGAATTAAATGCTTATGTAATCACACATTTGTAATATGGGTCAAAGTCCAAGGATGAGGAAATTGAAGAAATGCATCATGTTCCTTATGCTAGCATTGTTGGTAGTTTGATGTATGCAATGGTCTATACTAGACCTAATATTGCACATGGAGTGGGAGTAGTTAGAAAATATATGTCTAATCCAGAGAAGGAACATTGGATTACTATGAAGAAGATCTTTAGATAATTGCATGGAACTACAGATTATGCTATGGTCATGGTTGCCCTTGATAGTTGGCAATGGCAGTTTTGAACCCTAGGAAAGTATTAAACAAGTGTAAGAATGTTGGAAATGTGTTGAATGTTTTCTATGTTATTTTGGCAAGTTAACATATGTTTAGATCCATATGTTTAGACCCATATGGGCTATTTTGGATTAATATATTTGAACATATGTTTTAATATATTTGGGTTAATATATTTGAACCCATGTTTTTGTATATTTGGGTTAATATATTTGAACCCATATTTTAATATATTTGGGTTAATATATTTCAACCCATGTTTTTTTATATTTGGGTTAATATATTTCAACCCATGGTCTTGCACCCATGGTATTGTCCCCTTCTTGTATTTTTGGTATATAAAACAACACTTGCATGAGAGTTTGGACAAAGAAATGTCTGAACACCCCTCAAGGGGGGGAACAAATTTGCAAGAAATGTAATCACAAGAGAAAGGATATTATTGTATTTGAGACAATCAAGTTTATATAATAAGAAGATATTCTTGCTGGGTTTTTTCTTGAAAGGGTTTCCTAGGATAAATTCTTGTGTAATGTGTTCTTCTTCTTTGTTTTTCCTTTGATTTTGCAATTACTGTTTTCTAGATTTCATTTATTGGGGTGTTATTTCTCTTCATTTTGTATCAAGGCTAGGTTGTAGCTTAGTTTGAGGATAAATGGTTTCAATCTTGGGATAAATTGATCCTTTAGTGGGAGTATGTTGGAAATGTGTTGAATATTTTCCATGTTTTTTTGGCAAGTTAGCATGTGTTTAGACCTATATGTTTAAACCTATATGGACAGTTTTGGGTTAATATATTTGAACCCATATTTTTGCACCCATGATGTTGTTAAACCCCTTCTTGTATTGTTGGTATATAAAACAATACTTATATGAGGGTTTAGTAGAGAGATAATGTTTAGACACCCCCAAGGGAGGATGCAATATGCAAAAAATATAATCGCAACTGGTAGAGCAAGAGAGAAATAAACTAAATGATATTATTCTATTGGAGATGGTCAAGTTTATACAATAAGGAGATAATCTTGCTGGGTTTTTTTCCAAAAGGATTTCCTAGGATAAATTCTTGTGTAATGTGTTAATTTTTCTTTGATTCTAAAATTACTATTTTTCTATATTTTATTTTATCGGGGTATTATTTATCTTCATTTGGTATCAGATCTAGGTTGTAGCTTGGTTCGAGGAGAAATGATTTCAACCCTAGGATAAATTGATTCTTGAGTGGGAATAGTGCATGAAAGAATCTAGGTGAAGGAAAAATGATGGGAAGCACACAGGTAGACATTCTGATGAGCTTTGGTAGTGATAGATCTTGTGAGCTTTGGTAGTGGTAGATCTAGTGAGTTTCAATAGCGATAAATCTAGTGAGATTCAATAGTGATAGATCCGGTGAGCTTTGGTAGTGGTAGATCCGATGAGCTTCAGCTATGGTAAATCTAGTGAGCTTTGGTAGTGATAGATATGGTAAGCTTGGATAGCAATAGACCTGGTGAGATTTGGCAGTAGTAGATATGGTGAGCTTTGATAGTGGTAGATCTAGTGAGCTTCAATAGTGGTAAATCTGGTGAGCTTTGGTAATGATAGATCTGGTGAGCTTCGATAGTGGTAGATCTAGTGATATTTGATAGTGATAGATCTGGTGATATTTGGTAGTGGTAGATCTAGTGAGCTTCAATAGCGATAAATCTGGTGAGCTTTGATAGTGGTATATGTGGTGAGCTTCGATAGTGGTAGATCTAGAGTTTAAGGTTGGAAATGCTTGTTCTAGTGGTTTTATTGCAAATTTGTTGAAAAATATTTAAGATGATTTATTGGTTGTACCACAAGTTTTTAGGAAAGTATTAACTACTGTAGCTTGTACTTGAAGAAGCTATTGTAACTGGTGTAGTTGTTCCCAAAAGAGACTATTTTGGATGCTAGTGATGGTTTCCTAGTGTAATTTTCTTAGAGTTAGCTCCAGCAATATTTGTAATATTTTTAAAGTGGTTTTTACACTATTTTGTTAACATATCGGTATATGTCTAAGGATAATAGGTGAAGCTAATGTGTTTAGAAGGTTGGAGGTAGCTTGTATGGTGTCTAGGTCTTGGAATGACTGAATATAGTTGGTGGAAGCTATAGGCTTAGAGGCTAGTAATAACTAGGTTAAGTCTACTTATCTTTGAAAGGACTAGTTTTAGCTTATGCCCTTGAATATTTTTGTCAAAAATCATTGTTTGTACTACAAAATTACAAATATGTCATCAAAGGGGGAATGTTGGCATTAAATGCTTATGTAATAATATATTTGTATAATGGGTCAAAGTCCAAGAATGAGGAGATTGAATAAATGCATCATGTTCCTTATGCTAGCGGTATTGGCAATATGATGTATGCAATGGTATGTACTAGACTTGATATTGCACATGGAGTGGGAGTAGTTAGTAGATATATGTCCAATAAATGGAAGGAACATTGTACTATTCTGAAGAGGATATTTAGATACTTGCATGGAACTACATATTATGCTATGGACATGCTTGCCCTTGATAATTGACAATGGTAATTTTCGATCCCTATGGAAAGTATTCAACAAGTGGAAGAAAGTTGGAAATGTGTTGAATATTTTTCTTGTTATTTTAGCAAGTTAACATAAGTTTAGACCCATATGTTTAGAACTTTATGTTTATACCCATATGGGTTTTTTTGGGCTAGTATATTTGAACCCATGTTTTAATATATTTGGGTTAATATATTTGAACCCATATTTTAATATATTTGAGTTAATATATTTGAACCCATGTTTTTGCACCCACGTTATTGTTAAACCCCTTCTTATATTATTGGTATATAAAACAACACTTGCATGAGGGTTTGGACAAAGGAATATCTAAACACACCCCAAGGGGGAACGGATTTACAAGAAATGTTATCGCAAGTGAAAAGCAAGCAAAAGGATAATATTGTATTGGATATAGTAAAGTTTATACAATAAAGATATATTATTTTTAGTTTTTTCTCGAAAGGGTTTCCCCTGGATAAATTATTGTGTAATGTGTTCTTCTCCTTAGTTTTTCCTTTGATTCTACAATTACTGCTTTTCTAGATTTCATTTATCAAGGTGTTATTTATCTTCAAAAATATACAATAAGGACAATATTTTATTCAAACATAACTCATAAATAACTTCATAAATAATACATAAAATAATCACTAATAAATGCTCACGAAAATACCTAGGTGTTGTAGGTGAGTTGGAGAGGAGAGGGCAATCCTCTAAGGGTGGTCCCCGATTCGAATCTCCACCCTACCAAAAATTTGAATTAGGTACCCAAAATCCAATTGATAATGTTGGTGTGGGCAAGGTCGTGCATGACTCCTGGGTGACTTTGATGGTGTAGAACCCACTGGTTCTGGTCTCTCATACCAAGGCAGCCCTGCAAGGGGTTTTTTACTTATACAAATACTCACAAAATAGTGAAATCGATATAGAATAAATATCTACTAATGCATAATATGTTCCATGCACATTCGATCATTCTTCTCTTTCATTACAATGCTTAGTCATAAATATATAATAGAATGTAACTCTTCATATGGAACACTCTTGACATTCAATTTTCTTTGAAACTCTTCACTTTCCTATTCTAAGGGCACATGTACACTCTTAAATAATGGATACTTGTTCACGTTTACACTCATAACACTTGCACACTTAATTATATGACAATTGTGTATTTCCTGCATATTATTACATTACATAATATATTTACTCACACTCTAATCTAGGACACAGTCCTAATCTAATATTTACAATGATGTACCCAAGGTGATACATTAACATGTACCAAATAATGTAATATACTCCAATAGACAATCAACCACCATAAATATTTTATCATATCCATAAAAAATAGTTAAGCCATCGATAAAATCCATGGATACTTCATAATTTTGTTATGGTGTGTGTAATGGTTATAGAATTCTTGGGTATCATATATTCTCCTTTTTATGTCTTTGGCATGGCACTCAAACACATACTTATAAATATATTTTTGCATACCCTTCCAAAAGAATAATCATCGAGCATTATAATAGGTCTTAAAGAAACATGTATCGAATTTGGAGATTCATGACAATTTGCAAGAATTTTTTGTATGAAACTTGACTTTCAAGGCTAATATATACAATTCTCAATACATAAAAAATCATTTTTCTATATAAATTATGGATGTGCCTTAATATTTAAAATTGTTTTTGACTCTTATCACTTTGACATACTCAACTTGCACATCTTTAATCCATTAATAATGATTATAGAAATTGCATATGTGATTTCTTCTTCATCCTTCCTAGATAAGGCATCTATGACTTGGTTATCATTATTTTCTTATGTAAAATCAAATGGTTGAATTCTAACCACTATTTTATGTAGTTTAGTCATTAATATCTTATTTTGAGTATATATTTATGGCTATCATGGTCTATCTGAACTAAAAATTTCTATAATTAGATATGGCTTCCCTTTTGCTAGGGCATGCATAATTGCAAGTATTTTCTTATCATAAATGAACTTGATTTACTTGTGCGATTTAAACTTCTAACTATCATATGTGATTTAGTCACCACATTCCATGAGCATAGCCCCAAGACCCACTCTAGAAGCATCAAATTTAATGATAAATGGTGTTGAAAAATTAAGAGTTGTTAATACATGCATTGAGGATAGCACTTCCTTAAATTTTAGAGAGCCTTGATTATTTTTTTGTTGAATGGTCCTAACAATAAGACTTTGAAACTCTAAATAAGAGGATCAAAGTTTAAATCCAATGGAGGTAGATTTATACACCATGCTTTGGTAACTATAGTTTGGTTGGATAAATAACATCCTTTATGAGGGTCGTCTAATATGACCTATGGTCTTATGGATGTGAAAGCTACTTTACCTTTTATATTTTACCTTCAAATGCATTTCTTTTTAGAATATTTGAGAATGGAACTACATGATAGTATCCTACTAAAGCAAGGAATCCTCTAATTTTGGACTTGCTTTTAGTTTTAGGTCATTCCAATATTAATTTAATTTTGGTAGGATTGACTTTAACATATTTTGATATGATATGGCACAAACATTCAAGTTTTTTCATTCTAAAACTAGATTTATATTTTTTGAATAAACTTTATTATCTTGTGATATTGCTAGCACCTTGTCCACATGCTTGATATGATCTTTCCAATTTTATCTAAATACAAGAATATCATCAAACAATACTAGGATAAATTGTTATGGATAGTGATGGAAAATTTTAGTCATGGTAGCTTGAAAGGTACCACGTTCATATCCAATTTTATGAACTTGTCAAAGATGATGGCAAAATTTGGTTTCTCTCAAGATTGGATAAAATAGGTCATGAGTTGTGTTTCTACTCTGGCATACTCAATTTTAATCAAGGACCTTCCCTCACAATGATTTGAATATATTGGAGGCCTTTGTCAAGGAGATCCTTGTATCCTCTATCATTTTCTCATATTGGCTAAATGCTTGGGTAGAATCATCTTGAGGAGAAGACAACAAGGTTTGCTAACAGGTATCAAGGTGGGTGAGGAAGTTTTGAATCACCTACAATTTGTGGATGACATAGTATTGGTGGGAGTGGCCAACTTCAGGGAAGTAAGAATGATTAGAGATACACTTAATGTCTACCTTAGGGCCACAAATCAAGTCATTAATGGTAAAAAATCCAAAGTGGTATTCTTCAATATTGATCAAAGGCTTTAGGATAAAATTTTATAGATCTTGGGATTCACAAGGACTTCTCTCCTAGTGGTATACGTGGGGGTCCCTTTGCATTTTAAAAAACTAAAAATAGATATATAGAGGAATATTTTGGATTGTATCAAGGAAATATTAATGGTCTCACAAAAGGTTAAGCTATGAGGGTAGATTAACTTTTTTACAATCAATCATTTAGGTCATGTCAATTTATAATTTTTCTATCCTTACTACCCCATATAGCATATGGAAATATAGATTATGCTATGGTTATGGTTGCCCTTGATAGTTGTCAATGGCAGTTTTGAACCCTAGGAAAGTATTAAACAAGTGTAAGAATTTTGGAAATGTGTTGAATATTTTCTATGTTATTTTGGCAAGTTAACATATGTTTAGACCCATATGTTTAGACCCATATGGGTTGTTTTGGATTAATATATTTGAACCTATGTTTTAATATATTTGGGTTAATATATTTGAACCCATGTTTTAATATATTTGGGTTAGTATATTTGAACCCATATTTTAATATATTTGGGTTAATATATTTGAACCCATGTTTTAATATATTTGGGTTAATATATTTGAACCCATGGTTTTGCACCCATGGTATTGTTAAACCCCTTCTTGTATTGTTGGTATATAAAACAACACTTGCATGAGGTTTTGGACAGAGAAATGTCCGAACACTCCTCAATGGGGGGAATAAATTTGCAAGAAATGTAATCACAAGCGAAAGGATATTATTGTATTTGAGACAATCAAGTTTATATAATAAGAAGATATACTTGCTGGGTTTTTTCCTGAAAGGGTTTCCTAGGATAAATTCTTGTGTAATGTGTTCTTCTTCTCAGTTTTTCCTTTGATTTTGCAATTAATGTTTTCTATATTTCACTTATTGGGGTGTTATTTCTCTTCATTTGGTATCAAAGCTAAGTTGTAGCTTGGTTTGAGGAGAAATGGTTTCAATCTTGGGATAAATCGATTCTTTAGTGGGAGTATGTTGGAAATGTGTTGAATATTTTCCATGTTATTTTGGCAAGTTAACATATGTTTAGACCTATATGTTTAGACCTATATGGGCAGTTTTGGGTTAATATATTTGAACCCATGTTTTAATATATTTTGATTGAATATATTTGAACCCATATTTTTGCACCCATGATGTTGTTAAACCCCTTCTTGTATTGTTGGTATATAAAACAACACTTGTATGAGGGTTTGGTAGAGAGATAATGTTTAGACACCCCCAAGGGAGGATGTAATATGCAAAAAATGTAATCGCAAGTGGTAGAGCAAGCGAGAAAGAAACTAAAGGATATTATTATATTGGAGATAGTCAAGTTTATACAATAAGGAGATATTCATGTTGGATTTTTTTACAAAAGGGTTTCCTAAGATAAATTCTTGTGTAATGTGTTCTTAATTTTTCTTTGATTCTACAATTACTATTTTTCTAGATTTTATTTTATCAGGGTATTATTTATCTTCATTCGGTATCAGATCTAGGTTGTAGCTTGGTTCAAGGAGAAATGATTTCAACCCTAGGATAAATTGATTCTTGAGTGGGAGTAGTGCATGAAAGAATCTAGGTGAAGGAAAAATGATGGGAAGCACACGGGTAGAGATTCTGGTGAGCTTTGGTAGTGATAGATCTTGTGAGCTTTGGTAGTGGTAGATCTAGTGAGTTTCGATAGCGATAAATCTAGTGAGATTCAATAGTGATAGATCCGATGAGCTTTGGTAGTGGTAGATCCAGTGAGCTTCAGCTATGGTAAATCTAGTGAGCTTTGGTAGTGATAGATCTGGTAAGCTTCGATAGCAATAGACCTGGTGAGATTTGGCAGTAGTAGATATGGTGAGCTTTGATAGTGGTAGATCTAGTGAGATTCAATAGTGGTAAATCTGGTGAGCTTTGGTAATGATAGATCTGGTGAGCTTCGATAGTGGTAGATCTAGTGAGATTTGATAGTGATAGATCTGGTGAGATTTGGTAGTGGTAGATCTAGTGAGCTTCAATAGCGATAAATCTGGTGAGCTTTAATAATGGTATATGTGGTGAGCTCTGATAGTGGTAGATCTAGAGTTTAAGGATGGAAATGCTTGTTCTAGTGGTTTAATTGCAAAGTTGTTGAAAAATATTTAAGATGATTTATTGGTTGTACCACAAATTTTTGGGCAAGTATTAACTACTGTAGCTTATACTTGAATAAGTTACTGTAACTGGTGTAGTTATTCCCAAAAGAGACTAGTGTGGATGCTAGTGGTGGTTTCCTAGTGTAATGTTCTTAGAGTTAGCTCTAGTAATATTTGTAATATTTTTAAAGTGGTTTTTACACTATTTTGTTACCTTATCGGTATATGGCTAAGGGTAATAGGTGAAGCTAATGTGTTTAGAAGGTTGGAGGTAGCTTTTAGGGTGTCTAGGTCTTGGAATGACTAAATATAGTTGGTGGAAGCTATAGGCTTAAAGGCTAGTAATAACTAGGTTAAGTCTACTTATCTTTGAAAGGACTAGTTTTAGCTTATGCCCTTGAAGAGTTTTGTCAAAAAATTATTGTTTGTACTACAAAATTACAAATATGTCATCAAGGGGGGAATTTTGGCATTAAATACTTATGTAATAATATATTTGTATAATGGGTCAAAGTCCAAGAATGAGGAGATTGAATAAATGCATCATGTTCCTTATGCTAGCAGTATTGGCAATATGATGTATGCAATGGTATTTACTAGACTTGATATTGCACATGGAGTGGGAGTAGTTAGCAGATATATGTCCAATCAAGGGAAGGAACATTGTACTATTCTGAAGAGGATATTTAGATACTTGCATGGAACTACATAGTATGCTATGGGCATGGTTGTCCTTGACAATTGACAATGGTAATTTTCGATCCCTATGGAAAGTATTCAACAAGTGGAAGAAATTTGGAAATGTGTTGAATATTTTTCATGTTATTTTATAAAGTTAACATAAGTTTAGACCCATATTTTTAGAACTATATGTTTAGACCCATATGGGTTTTTTTGGGTTAATATATTTGAACCCATGTTTTAATATATTTGAACCCATATTTTAATATATTTGAACCCATGTTTTTGTACCCATGTTATTGTTAAAATCCTTCTTGTATTATTGGTATATAAAACAACACTTGCATGAGGGTTTGGACAAAGGAATATCTAAACAGCCCCCAAGGGGGAACGAATTTACAAGAAATGTAATCGCAAGTGAAAAGCAAGCAAAAGGATATTATTGTATTGGATATAGTAAAGTTTATACAATAAGAATATATTATTTTTAAATTTTTCTCGAAAGGGTTTCCCCTGGATAAATTCTTGTGTAATGTGTTCTTCTTCTCAGTTTTTCTTTTGATTCTACAATTACTGCTTTTCTAGATTTCATTTATCAAGGTGTTATTTCTATTCAAAAATATACAATAAGGACAATGTTTTATTCAAACATAACTCATAAATAACTTCATAAATAATGCATAAAATAATCACTAATAAATGCTCACGAAAATACCCAGGTGTTGTAGGTGAGATGAAGAGGAGAGGGCAATCCTCCAAGGGAGGTTCTAGGTTCGAATCTCCACCCTACCACAAATTTGAATTAGGTACCCAAAATCCAATTGATAATGTTGGTGCGGGCAGGGCCATGCGCGACTCCTGGGTGACTTTGATGGTGTAGAACCCCCTGGTTGTGGTATCTCAGACCAAGGTAGACCTACAAGGGGTTTTTTGCTTAAACAAATACTCACAAAAATAGTGAAATCGATATAGAATAAAGATCTACTAATGCATACTATGTGCCATGCACGTTCGATCGTTCTTCTCTTTCATTACAATGCTTAGTCATAAATATATAATAGAATGTGACTCTTCATATGGAACACTCTTGACCTTCAAGTTTCTTTGAAACTCTTCACTTTCCTATTCTAAGGACACATGTGCACTCTTACATAATGGATACTTGTGCACATTTACACTCATAACACTTGCACACTTAATTACATGACACTTGTGCATTTCCTGCATATTATTACATTACATAAAATATTTACTCACACTCTAATCTAGGACACACTCCTAATCTAATATTTACAATGATGTACCCAATGTGATACATTAACATGTACCAAATAATGTAATATACTCCAACAAACAATCAACCACAATAAATATTTTATCATATCCATAAAAAATAGTTAAGCCATCGATAAAATCCATGGATACTTCATATTTTTGTTATGGTGTGTGTAATGGTTATAGAATTCTTGGGTATCATATATTCTCCTTTTTATGTCTTTGGCATGGCACTCAAACACATACTTATAAATATATTTTTGCATACCCTTCCAAAATAATGATCATTGAGCATTATAATAGGTATTAAAGAAACATGTATTGAATTTGGAGAATCATGACAATTTGCAATAAATTTTTGTATGAAACTTGACTTTCAAGGCTAATATATACAATTCTCAATACATAAAAAATCATTTTTCTATATAAATTATGGATGTGCCTTAATATTTAATTTTTTTTTTACTCTTATCACTTTGACATACTCAACTTGCACATCTTTAATCCATTAATAATGATTATAGAAATTGCATATGTGATTTCTTCTTCATCCTTCATATATAAGGCATTTATGACTTGGTTATCATTCTTTTCTTATGTAAAATCAAATGATTGAATTCTAACCACTCTGTTCTGTAGTTTAGTCATTAATATCTTATTTTGAGTATATATTTATGGCTATCATGGTCTATCTGAACTAAAAATTGCTATAATTAGATATGGCTTCCCTTTTGCTAGGGCATGCATAATTGCAAGTATTTTCTTATCAGAAATGAACTTGATTTACTTGTGCGATTTAAACTTCTAACTATCATATGTGATTTAGTCACCACATTCCATGAGCATAGCCCCAAGACCCACTCTAGAAGCATCAAATTTAATGATAAATGGTGTGGAAAAATTAAGAGTTGTTAATACATACATTGAGGATAGCACTTCCTTAAATTTTAGAGAGCCTTGATTATCTTTTGGTTGAATGGTCCTAACAATAAGACTTTGAAACTCTGAATAAGAGGATCAAAATTTAAATCCAATGGAGGTAGATTTATACACCATGCTTTGGTAACTATAGTTTTGTTGGATAAATAACATCCTTTATGAGGGTCGTCTAATATGACCTATGGTCTTATGGATGTGAAAGCTAATTTACCTTTTATCTTTTATCTTCAAATGTATTTATTTTTTAGAATATTTGATAATGTAACTGCATTATATACATAATGTTTAATAACTTGATGATAGTATCCTACTAAAGCAAGGAATCCTCTAATTTTGGACTTGCTTTTAGTTTTAGGTCATTCCAATATTAATTTAATTTTGGTAGGATTGACTTTAACATATTTTGATATGATAAGGCACAAACATTCAAGTTTTTTCATTCTAAAACTAGATTTAGATTTTTTGCATAAACTTTATTATCTTGTGATATTGCTAGCACCTTGTCCACATGCTTGATATGATCTTTCCAATTTTATCTAAAGATAATAATATCATCAAACAATACTAGGATAAATTGTTATGGATAGTGATGGAACATTTTAGTCATGGTAGCTTGAAAGGTAGCACGTTCATATCTAGTTTTATGAACTTGTCAAAGATGATGGAAAACTTTGGTTTCTCTCAGGATTGGATAAAATAGGTCATGAGTTGTGTTTCTACTCTGGCATACTCAATTTTAATCAAGGACCTTCCCTCACACCGATTTGGATATACTCGAGGCCTTCGTCAAGGGTATCCTTGTTTCCTATATCATTTTCTCATATTTGCTAAATGCTTGGGTAGAATCATCTTGAGGAGAATACAACAATGTTTGCTAACAGGTATCAAGGTGGGTGAGGAAGTTTTGAATCACCTAAAATTTGTGGATGACATAGTATTGGTGGGAGTGGCCAACTTCAGGGAAGTAAGAATGATTAGAGATACACTTAATGTCTATATTAGGGCCACAAATCAAGTCATTAATGATAAAAAATCCAAAATGGTATTCTTTAATCTTGATCAAAGGCTTTAGGATAAAATTTTAGAGATCTTGGGATTCACAAGGACTTCTCTCCTAGTGGTATACTTGGGGGTCCCTTTGCATTTTAAAAAACTAAAAATAGATATATAAAGGAATATTTTGGATTGTATCAAGGAAAGATTAATCATTGGTCTCGTAAAAGGTTAAGCTATGAGGGTAGATTAACTTTTTTACAGTCAGTCATTTAGGACATTTCAATTTATAATTTTTCTATCCTTGCTACCCCACATAGCATATGGAAATAGTTTGATAAGATGACTAGAAATATTTATGGGGAGGAGTAAAAAGAGAGAGGAAATGAACCTTAATAGGTTGGGAGAAAGTAAACCAACCAAAGGTAAAGGGAGTTTTGGGACTGATGACATCAAAGTTTAATAATAAATCTTTGGCTGGAAAGCTAAACTGAAGGTGGATTTCCCAACCAACTTCTTTATTCAATAGAGTTTTAACTAGTAAATAATTGGGACAGGTAAACTAAGGTGGGTCGTTTCCCTTTGGATGGTAATGGGTCCTTAGTATGGTAGAATCTAAAGTTAGGATCTTAGGTAGTGAAATATGGATTATTTTAGAAAGTGGGGAGAGGGGAGAAGGCACAATTTTGGATAGATTAATGGGATCAATACCTATCTATCATTATTGAATTTTCAAAACTGTAACCAATAAAAACAACCATGGAAACTAGGGGTTGGATCCAAAATGAAAGTTATTTCAATACGAGTCAACTAGGGGATTATAAGTTTAAGCAGTTTAAGAAGTTGGATAAGTGGCCAATTCTAATCCCTCCAAAATTGACCCTCATCATGACTAGAATCTTGGAAAAATATTTCTCGTAGGTAGAGATGAGGAGGATGAATTAGCTTGGGGCTATGGGAGCCTTGGTGTCTACATAGTGAAGGATGTTTATGATAAGACCCTTCTAGAGTCTCCTCCTCATGCATATCAGGTTGAGGATTGGAAAAATATTTGGCAGTCCAAGGGTTGGCTGAAAGTAAATTTCTTTACTTGGTAGTTCATGCACAATAAAATTCTTAATTTTGATAATCTCAAACGTAGGGGAATCATTGGTTCATATCAATTTGTTTTATGCTAAAAGAGCGAGGAAACATATGAACACTTGATGTTTGAGTGCCCATTCACACGCCAGATCTAGGAGCGATGGTTTTTATATTATAAAATTTGAGTCATGGTGATTTGAATCAGATTAATATTTGGGAAATATGAAAGGGGTGGATTTAATCTAAAGATATTTGTATTGGTTGGAAGTTTGGATTAAAATTCATTTGGTGGCAAGTGTGGTTGGAGAAAAATGACAAATTTTTTAGAGAAACCTTTTCATGTTTAGATGGTATTTAGCAGGCCATTTGGAGCAAAGTCACAGAAATTGTGGCAGTGTATGCTAAAGAGTAAACTTAGTCTATTCTAGGGACAATGGAGAAGGAAGTTGAAGTGCAAGAAGGGCAGGATAGAGCTAGTTGGAAACCACCCCCAAAAGGTTAGATTAAAATTTATAATACTGATGGAGCTGCAAAAGGTATTTCGAGTAGAGCTGGAATTGGAGTGGTTTGCAAGAATTATGCTGGGACAATGCTCTGTTGAAAACTACAAGGCCTGGGAAGGGCCACGAACAATGAAGTGAAAGTCTTAGCTATCAAATTTGCTTCTATTTGGGCAATAAAACAAGGTTACAGGAGGATAATCCTATAATCATATTCACAAATATTGGTAGGAACTCTGGATTGCATGAGGAACTTTACTTTAAAGACATGGAGGTTGAGGATTCTTGTCACTCAAATTAAGGAATTGTGGAGGGAATTAGATGATGTGATTCTAGTTTATGTGAGTAGAGATCTAAATGACGTGGCAAATTTTTTAGCTAAGATGGGTACTGAGAAGGAGGTAGGGGTTTAGTGGCATAGTAACATGGCTATTGAGGATGAGATGATTAGGCAGGTTGGTGAGCAAATCCAGTATTTAGCTAATTTGGACAACCATTGTAGGAATATGATTTAGGAGATTTGTCTTCACTGCAGATCTTATTTTATAGTTGTAAACAGGTGAACAACCATTGTATGAATATGGTTGAGGAGATTTGTCTCCAATACAAAGTTTTTTTTTCCTATTGTAAAAATATGTTCTCTTTAGCTAAGGTTGGGTGAAGTCTCATCCCAACTTGTAAATGATCTTTATTATAATATAAGTTTTTCAAATTCTTTTTCAAAAATACATAACTAAACTATTAACATATTTATTCTATTTACTAGTACAAATTTAAACTAAAATAAAATCATTTACAAATCTTAAGAGTATAATATATATTCTCTTAAATTTTATAGTATAATAGAAAGTTAACTTATGTTTTTTTTAATTATTATTATTATTTTTTTTTATAATACTTCTTATAAACATAATGCAAGTATCATCCTTACGAATAAAACCACACCCACATAAATCATAACAAAATTTTAACATGTTCTTAAATTTTATAATATAATAAAAATTTACTAATATTAAATATTTTGAATTATAATAAACACAACAAAACCCTGAATAGAGATATAAACTCTTAAATATTTTCGTATATGATAGACCCAATAACGACCTCCATTCAAAAGGCACTACCTACTTTGATATGACTTGGAGAGTCTTTTATTGATTAATGGCACTACGGTCCTTGATTTGGACAAAGGAAGAGGTATTAATTAATAGCACCACAATTATTTCCTTATTAAAGGAAGACGTATTAAAAGCACTTGATTTGGACAAAGGAAGACGTATTAAAAGCACCACAATTATTTCCTTATTATTCCTAACCCTAAACATCACTGTTATTTGAACAATCGGCTTTATCGTGCTTTGGGTCCTCGTTCAAATGGATTCCATTCAAATTTGGAATCATACCCACAAACAAACTTTTAACCACCTTTCCCATCAGAGAGTGAAAACTTCAATTATAATTAGCACTTATTAGTTGTCGTTTCTTAAACTGGTGTGACAACATGTAAGAAGTCTCTTTCAATCATTCATTTTCTTTGAATCTTCATGGAAAAAGTCAGCATAGAGATATGGTAAGGACCTACGGTGAAAGAACTCTGAAACTTGGCTCTGTTATGGAAATGTTATATATATAAAGTAATGCCCTGCGTCCTGTAATCCCTAACACAGCCTCTCATTCAGCCCTGTGCTATTGACTTGCAGGTATTTATGTTTGTATTCTGGTTTTGGCTGTCGATGTCGTTTGATTCACTATCTTTCTTAAAAAGTGATATTTTTTTTTTCCCTTTCTTACAGATCTTTGAATATTAAGTGAACTGGAGAAATATGAGTGTGCCATGCTATGTTTGTTGATTGTAATGAGTTGGTGTTGTGGGATGATAAGTTGCAATGTCACATGCCTACCAGAGGAAAGACATGCTCTGCTCACATTAAAGGAGGACAACCCTGCAGATGTATTGACTTCATGGCAGGGTTCTAATTGTTGTCACTGGGATGGTGTTGAGTGCAACAAACACACATCTCATCTCATCACACTTGATCTCTCTACCATATTTTTAAACAAAGGCTACACACAAGGGGGAAATGCTAGCCATACTCTCTCTCCAGCTTTGTTTGGCTTAAAGCACTTACAATATTTGGACTTTGATTCTAATCATCTGGTTGGTGTTATACCTTCAGGTATTTGGGATTTTTTTTTAAGAGCAACTGAGGTCAACATTCTGCCCTTTGATTTTAATGTTAGGCATTAATTGTAGTTATTTTAAGTGCAGGTATTTCTGCACTTAAGGAGCTGAGATATAGTGGCAACAATTTTGAAGGTGGAGTTCCAAAGTCCCTGGCTCCTTGAAGAGGTTAACTTCCCTGAGCATGAATCAGTGCAATCTGTCGGGTCCCATTCCCAATACTCTCGTTAATCTTACATCCCTAGCCCATCTTGACCTTACTAACAACCATTTTGTTTCACCAGTCCCATTGTGGCTGGGAAATATGACCACCTTACGTTCTCTATTCCTTGGATTTTGTGGTTTAAGCGGTCCATTTCCGCTGAGTCTCTCCGGCATTCCACGTTTGAATGAACTCATCTTTTATGGCGATGATCTATTAAGTGGAGGTTTAAGTCAAATATTGGGCGGCGAATGGCCGCAGCTTAGTCTGCTTTCTCTATCAGGGTCCAATATAACAGGGAGTATACCACCTTCAATTGGAAATCTTTCCTCCCTCACTGATCTTGATTTGTATGGCATGAATATTGAAGGTCATATTCCCTCCTCAATTGGCAATCTCTCTGCCCTTGAGTATTTATTTCTTCGTGCCAACTCATTAAGGGGGGAAATTCCAAC
Source organism: Wollemia nobilis (assembly GCA_028583015.1). Classification (NCBI taxonomy): domain Eukaryota; kingdom Viridiplantae; phylum Streptophyta; class Pinopsida; order Araucariales; family Araucariaceae; genus Wollemia; species Wollemia nobilis. The sequence continues at coordinate 96,866 of JAQPPZ010001579.1, read as the reverse complement.
TTCTCTCGGCTGTCTTTCTCTCCTTGTTACCATTCAATTGTCATCCAACAATTTACAAGGCCACGTTTCTCTTTCCTTTTTTGAAAATAATACTAGTCTTGAATATTTAGATCTATCATACAATCAGTTGACTGTACACATTGATCCGGAATGGATCCCTCAATCTTATTATACATAATTGTATTTGGCTTCATGTAATATTGGAGGTACAATCCCTCCATTCCTTTCAACACAATATCAACTTTGGATCTCTCCAACAACAACATTTTTGGAAGCATTCCAACTTGGATTGGAGAATATGATTGGGCATATCTAAACCTTTCATTGAATAACTTGGAAGGTCCAGTTCCTTCTACTTTGAACATATCCACGGGACGCGGCTTCTTTAACACCTTAGATTTGCATAATAATATGTTGATAGGTTCTCTTCCTATTCTCTTAGTGCCGTCCTATGGATTAAAGGTACTGGACCTTTCTCACAACCCGATTCACAGGTGTTATCCCAGAGGAAATTGGAATGCTGCTTCCTGATGTTCAGTTCCTGTCATTTTCAACAAATGATTTAAGTGGTGGTATTCCTATTTCCATTGGTCATCTGCAACAAGTGGAGGTTTTGGATCTATCATAAAACGCATTGTATGGTGAAATACCACCAACCATAACCAACTGCTCGGCTTTGCAAAGATTGAAATTGGCAAACACTCATTTGGAAGGAGAGATTCCATCTGCAATAGGAAGGCTTGGAGAACTCAAAACACTTCACCTCAATGACAACATGCTCAGGGGAAATTTGCCACCGAGTCTCCAAAATTGTTCCAAGTTGCAGATTTTAGAAGTTGGTAATAATTTCTTGTTTGGAAAGATACCAGTTTGGTTAGCAGAGTTTCCTGAGTTGATGATACTTATCTTGAGATCAAATCAATTCCAGGGATGCATTCCACATGAACTGGGAAATCTTTCAAGTCTTCATGTTTTAGATCTTTCAAATAACAGTTTGATTTGTGGCATCCCACCAGAGCTGGGGAAACTGGCAGCCATGATGGAGGAAAAAATGAGAAGTTTGAATTATTCTGACAATTCCAGCTCTTATTATTCATATTACAAGGAAGAGATCAGGGTGACCACCAAAGAACTGGATATGGTGTATGTCAATTCTATCCTGTTACTGATAACATGCAGGAAGAGATCAGGGTGACCACCAAAGAACTGGATATGGTGTATGTCAATTCTATCCTGTTACTGATAACATGCATTGATCCTTCTGGAAATAAACTAACAGGTTTCATTCCTCCAGAAATTGGAGAACTTAAAGGCCTACATGCCCTCAATTTCTCTAGGAACAATCTCACAGGAGAAATTCCCAAACGTTTTGGAATGCTGAAGCAGTTAGAATCACTAGATCTTTCCTCTAATAAATTGCAGGGCAAGATTCCAAATGAAATGTTACAAGCTCATTCTTTGGCATTTTTTATTGTGTCAAACAACAGGCTATGTGGAAGAATACCAGGATGAAGTCAGTTCTGGACATTCAAAGTTTATTATTTCTCAGGAAATCCTTGTTTATGTGGGTTTCCACTCAATGCCAAATGTGATTTCCAAAACTCTGTTCCATATTCTCAAGGAGAGGAGAAGGATGGAAATTTTCCATGGTATTGCTATGTAGGGTGGATGGCAAGCTATGCCTCTGGTTTCTGGGGAGTGTTTATACCAATCATTCTAAACAGGACATGGAGGAAAAAATATTTTAAAATGATAGGTAAGATTATAATCAGAGCTAGAAAGTAAGCCATAATTTTATTGTAGGAACCTTTATCCTGTTGTACCATATATCATTTCATAATAAATTATTAGCACTATTACAGTTGTCCAAATATCAATTTTAAAATTTTTATCTCTATTTACGCATCCATGTTTACACAGCGATAGGTCTGTTTTTACCTATGAAAAGACTATTAGAAAATATACATAAAATAATTTTTGTCTCAACTCTACTTATTAAACTGACTTAGAGGTAAGCTGAATATATGTACTGTATACTTTTTTAAGGTAAACGCCTCTAGAGTTTGGAGTACGTTCACACTCATTCCAAAACTTTTATTTTGTTGATGCCCGTTAAAAAATTATACGGACGGATTTTCATTTAACTTCTTTTTCAAACCTCTCGTATTCTATATATAACTCAAGTTTCAAATATAATTTATTAGATATTTTATTTTATTTTTAAAATATTTAATAATTAAAATTTTATAATTTATTAATATATATTTAAAATTTTAAATAAGATATTAAAGTTTAAATAAAAAAATAAAAAATTGTATAACATGTTTTATTGATTTGAAATGAGTAGTTGTATGAATAAAAAATATAATAAAAAATCTAAAATAAATTAAAAATAATTTTTCACTTTTTAATATAATCTTCCCTCGACTTTCCTAGTTTAATAAGGCGAGTACAGGTATGATTTTACAATTTGTTTTTATTTTATAAATGGATAATAATTTTTTTAATAAAACTTAAAATAACAATAATAATTATTTTAGTTTGTACATTCTTGTATAATTTTAATAAAAATTTATATGTATGCCATATTTAATTATCATCTTAATTGAGATATTTTAATTAGATATTTATATTTATTTTTACAAAAAGTTTGAATTTTTTATATTCATTTTTTTTTTTGTAAATATTTTTTTTTACAATTTTCAATCTTGTTTATTCATCTATCTAAGTGAAAGCTTGATTAATGGTGGTTTTTGATGATGCCAAGTTGTCATTGTACCACTTGCATATTCATAACTGTTGTGTGCGTCAAGTTCCATGCTTTTGCTGCTTTGGTTTGATATTTCGAATGATTGGTCTTGTTGTTCCTTAATGTTAATGTTGTTGCACTCCTTTGAAATCTAGAAACATTATGTTTTTTTTCTACCAAACACTTTCATACTTGATACCTTTCTGACTCCATGAAGATCTATATTATTGAAAAGTCATACCTCCAAGATTGTTGTCGCTCAGATGGTGTGGGTGTCATGTTGCAACCTTAATATTTTGTTTCCTTTTTCATTTTATTCTTCAAAAATTGGTTTTGGTGCATCTTTATGCACTTCTGACAAGGCTTCCTTGGAATTTATTGTTGCTTCTTTCATGAGCTCTATTTTCGTTTCTAATGTAAGTTCAACTTTTGCGTTCTCTAATAATTCTTCCACTTGTTACCTTGCTATAACTCCCCCTTGCTTCTTAAGATTTTATTTTTTGGATGCAACCATGAACTTACACATTGTCATCTTTATTTTTTTCTTCTATTATTATATTTGAAGCCTTTTCATTTCTTCTTCGTACCAAACTAGCTATCGTTTTATAAGGGTTCCACTAACTCAAGAATGCATGTTCTATTTCATTCCAAGTGAAACTATGTTTCCTTCTTTAGCAATACTTGCCCACCAATCATGAGCTTCCCTTTTTAATATAAAAAAGTTTGCAAGACCAAAACATCTCATCAGAATATAAATATCTAAACTTCATCCACCATTATGGAGCATCAATGTCATCTTTTTTAATGAAAATTGGTAACTCCATAATCTCAACTGTAAAATTTCTTAAAAGCAACTAAGACTATGAAAAAAAGTTTAAATTTTTTTAATTTTATTTTTATTCTTTATTCCTTGCTATCAACAAATAACTTTGTATATTTTCTTCAAAAAAAAATTCCACTTCAACCGATCTTATTTAAAGGGTTGTAATCTTCCTTAGTAACATTTCCTTAAATCCTTCTCTCCACAATATTTATTGAAACAATTTTTACTTTACTTCTAAAATTTGATCACTTCCAAATTTCCATAATTCATTATTTTTTTTCTGTTGATGTTATTCTTACTGTTGAAAATAATGTATCCTACTCTCATGTAAAAATTTTCATTGTACAAATCCTTATCTTTCAACCTTCTCCTACGCAACTCTAATCTTTCATGTAAACATTTTTATTATATAAACCCTTATCCCTAATCTTTCAACTTTAACGAGTTATTTTCCCATTCTTCTACTATTGTTTGAATGAAGTAACCTCTAATATTTCATGTAGATATTTTCATTGTACAAATCATTATATTTCAACCTTTCGCTACGCAACCCCTAATATTTCAACTTTAACAAGTTATTTTTGCACTCTTTTACTACTATTTGAATGAGGTAGAGATCTTTCGGTATATTATCTTTAATTCTTCGAATCCATTCTAAATTAATGTGGTCTTGTCTATACATAATTTTTGAATTAGCACTTATCACAGTTGTAGGCCGCATCTTCATAAACATCAAATGACATGCAATTTTAATTAATTTTATGTTGGATAGAAATGAATTTCTCTCCAAAAAATGGAACACACCAATTTTATGCATGCCAGAAAAAACGATTGGGCAAATTTCTATTAATCAAATTGTATTTAACAAATTAAACTAATAAAATCTTGTTTGGTTTAATCACTTAATCACATGTTTAGTCTTCTCATGTCGTGTTTTCATGGAGTTCGTAGAAATGTTGCTCTATTTTTTCTATGTTAGAATTTAGTTCCACTTTAATACCTCCTCTTATTTTTCTATCATGTTCATATTCAACATTCCCTTGAAAGCGAATGAATTTAATAAGTTGAAAATATATCATTTGATAGTTATTATAATATGTCTGCATTGAAATTGATCTTTCAAAGGACCTTAAGGATTCTATTGAGATTCAGGTTGGTGATATCTATTTCCAACATTGGGTGGTTAATATCAATCTCCTCGATGTCAGTTTGCAACTTACAAGATAAAATATTGTCCTCTTATGGAATGTTGATTAAAAAACTAAGCTCCAATAGAGACTTCAACACCTTCGAACATAGTTAAATTTGTCCCTCCCACTAGTGGAGGGCAGGAATGGACATCTGTCACTAGGAAAAATTGTAAAGGAAACTGGCTGCAAACTTCTGTGGGAGTTGGTAAAAAGGAGTCTCAACTGAGCTCTCAGTAAAGGAGCTCTCATGCAGCCTCTATAGATGGAACTTCTATTTCTCTTCTTGTAGGTACCTCTAGTGGTAATAATAAAAAATGTTTCTCCAACTATTCAAACCTCCTAGTCGGTTGAGACATCAACTATGCAAGAGCCTATCCCCTCAAGAAGATGCCCTATCTCTCCACCTAATATACCTAGCAAAGTTCCCTCACAAAACCCTCATCACTCTCACAGTCCAATTAGGGAGGCCTTAAGCATCACTCTAAAGAAGTGATAACAGATATATTTTTTTCGTGAAATCTATAATAGGTTTCTCACAAGCACCTTTGAATCTTTGGTAGATTTCAAGGACTCTAAGGTCATCGAAGAAAATATGCTCCTTGATCATGTCTGATGAAGTGCATGTCTTGGAATATTAGGGGTTTGATAGATCCTATGCATAAGTACATAGAGCATTAGGGTTTGGATGAATTCAAGACCAAATTTGGCATTATTAATATTCTTTACCTTCAAGAAGTCAAAGTCACTAACTTTATTTTTTCAAGTACTTGTTCCTTTATTTAGCCTCGAGGCCACATATTTGATACTATGCATAACATAGGTAAATGAGGGGTAATCATCTACCTTTTAGAATCTTATCATTATAGACTGATCTCTTAGGGTTGTGACCCTTCTAATCATGTCGTATGGATTGTGATGGATATTTATGGCCATCTTATTAGAATGCTCAATATCTATATGCCTAACGATGCCAATGATCATTATGCATTTTGATGGTGGGCGATGCTCTCCCTCCTCCCTTCTTTTTGGTTGCTCTACGAAGACTTCAATATGATCAAATTTCCACATGACAAGGTGGGTTTTCTTCCCATGAGGTGGGTCACAAGGGAAAGAGAAACATGAATTTTCATGAAATAAATGTTGAGGCTCTCTGAATCCAATAGCTACTTTTTACCATTTGTGTTCCTTGCTAGTGACTGGTTCACATGGTCTAACAATCAATAGGGTGAGAGTTGTATTCTAAAAATATTGGATAGAGTCAATGCTCTTAGATTCTAATATTTTTTTCTTTAAGTGGCCCTCATCTTCTCTCTTTGTATCTTTCCACCCTGAGCTCTACTTGTCTGACCATTCTTCCATTTCCTTTTTCAATACGGTTTCTTCTGCCCCCATTCCTCTTTCTCGATCACAATTTTACCTTAATACCTCTATTCTCCACCATCCCATGTTGAGGGCCTATGTTATCAAACTCTAGAATCTAATCCCTAGAACGAAAGAGACCTCAAAATGAATTGATTGGCAAAATATTGCTATCCAACACACTACCAGCTTTCTATACTCGCTTGAACATAAGATTGTTAAGCTTTGTCATTGCTCTAACATTGCTCTTAAGTGAGAGTTGTAAGTGGCCTCAACTCAACTTCAATCGAATCCTTTAAATGAGGAGCTTTAGAGGCACCTTGCTATGGTTAAACACCAGCTTCTAATGGTAAAGCATTATGATGTGTTAGCTTTTGATGATGATGGTAGTAAAGGAAATGCAACCACAAGATATGAAATATGTAAGCTATGATAAGTAAATGATAATGGAAAGATAATATGTAGGAAAATAATGAGATATACTTATGCAATAACTTAGAAATATGTCATTAAAGGATACTCACAAAAATAGTACAATATAGTATAATGGAGGATATGAACACTCCATAAACTGATATGAAAGGGCTACATTGTACCCATGCTCCTAATCTATGCTACTCACTATCTATGCTACTAACACACTATGTATGCAGTCTCACTCTACCTATTCACTACCAATAAGACCTTTATATAGGAATATAGGTCACTTGAGCCTTACTCCATCTATGAATCTTCATCTACCTTTCCTATGACTGATGTACAAGTGGACTCCTTGTACATTTACATCATTGCACATTGACACTTATGCATTTATTACATAGCTAGAAATAATTACTTTACTTTACTCTAAAGTAAACTCCTACTCTAGTTAATGTACCCAAGGTGGTACATAGACATGTACCAAATAATGTAATATATGAGCATTGTTGGATGAGTGTTACTCTAGTGGTTGGTGCTCTCTCGAACAAGCATTATTCCAATGGCTAGTGCTCTCTTGGACGAGTGTTGTTCTAATGAGTGCCTATATCCAAGTGCTAGAATTATGAAATGTCTACCTTCCTTTGTTCCAAGTGGTACAATATTTCTTCCTTGTTAAGACAAGTGTTTGTGCCTTCCTTGCATGCACACTTATCTTCAACGTACCAATTCCTTAAATATTCTCAACGTTTATTCTTGCCAACTATTTGCAAGCTTTATTTGCCTCCTTTGTGATAGCAAAGTGTGATATGGCTCCTCCTTTTCTCCAATGAATATGGAGAATGTATTCCCATAAGGTTGGTTCCAACTATGTAGATTCTTAAGCATTGCAATGGCAATTTTCTACTAGCAGTTCTTCCATGTTAGATCTTGGTAAGGCACTCCTTGTAAGCTCTTGTTTTACATAACTTGTGCTTCATTGTCCTTAGTATTATCCTCCTTGTAATGAGTGTTGCCTTCTTACATAAGATTGTTGACACTACAGGTTGCTTGCTACGTAGGTACTTAGTTGGTAGTTTGGTGATGTGGGTATCAATCCCTTTGAACCAACTCTACTCTTTAAGCTCATTTATTGTGTTTTCATCTTGCTAGTGGTGGATGTTGAGCTCTCTACGATGGATCTTCTTTTAAGGATCTTTGCTAGTGTTGATGGTGACCACTTGTAGACTAAAATAGTGCTAGCCATTGTAATACCTTTTTTAAGATAATGTATTTTATCCTCCTTGTTATTTACATAGGACAATAATAGTGCTTCTTAAGTCATGTAAATGACTCTATAATAGTTAAGATAGATCACCTTAACTTGCACCAAATGTTTAGTCTGAATGTCTATTTTTGAAAATATTTGACTCCTTTGATGAGGCGACTTTCTTCTCCACTCCTTGGAGGAATATCAACCTGTTTGGTGGCTTCTCTATACCTCAAAATATTGTAGGTTTCTTGCACCAAATAGTATCTCTAGACACTTTGATAGTATGTTGATTTGTTCTTTTTTTTCTTAACTTAACAACCAATGTACATAATAACCTTTAAGAGTAATAAGTTTAATGCACTCAAACAATAGCTAGCATAGCAAAGTTACTTATAAGATGCACTAAATAATCTCTGCAACTTTCACTTAATAGTAATGTAATAGGAAGATGATATTTTTATTTCTATCAAAATATATCTAACTCCTATTTAATATGCAGGTTTAATCCTTAAGAGAAACTATCTTTTGCATTCCCTTTAATATTATAATATGCAATCTTCTCTTTGCAACTTTAAAAATCTAGATGGTGCTTAATGAAAATGAACCACATTAAAGTTCAAATAATGAATCTATTTGCGCCCAAGTTGCTTACCTTAAAGATCTTTATAGATGAAGGATTGCAAGATGATTAGATTCACCTTATTGCTACCTAAATTTTGATGGAATCGTAGCTCTTTTGAGTATCTAAAATAATTATGCAACTCATAAATTTGCACCTTTCTAATTCTTCCAACTTGTTGCTTGATTTTATAGTAGGTGACTTCAACTTCTCCTTCAGGATGTATCTTGGAAATCTAAAGTTTTACAGCTAGTAATGTTGTCCTAATTGTTGCTTTCTCGTAATAAATCTCTTCACTGAAATGCTATCCTTGAATCTCAAAAATTTGGTAGGGAACTCCTCCAAATCACAACTGATATTTTTCTTCAAGAACCCTTCAGTATTGTATTATATATTTAGCAAACCTCTATCTCCAAAATGTACCTTATAACTATCAAAGGTAATATTCAAATATCTTGGACTTGATAGACTTCTTCTATCTATGTTCTCCTTCAACCTCCTTGTTGAATTCTAACTTTAATCTCAAGAAACTGAAAGTCTTGAGGTCTTCACTAGTCTCATTAGAAATTTAGCAAACTTACAAAATCCTTCTCTCTTAGGATTTTTGTTGGATGGCAAAAATTGTCCCAAGTCCTTCACCATTAGGATATTCTCCTTGGTAGTGAATTTATCCAATGAGTTCTACTAGGAACTCCTTCACTGGAATACAATAAACTTTGCAATAAGGCTCTTCAAGCCTTCTCCTTGTTTCTCCTTGAAATATCTACAAGATCTTCAATATTACAACTTATTTGGTCTTCCCAATGAGACATTTCCTTCAACCTTCTACTATGGAAGTGTTGGCAATGAGATATTATTCTTCGATCTCTAAAATATTCTCCTTCAGGAATGAGACTTTAGTTAGTCCTTTATCTCTTCCAAGACTGGAAGTTATTAAATGGGACATTCTATGAGTCTCTTAAAATTCTTCTAGATGAAGTCTTTAATATGCAACGTGTAGTCTTCAATGGAGATCACCAATATCCAATCTTCTCCTGGACTCTTCTTTTGAGTCTCTTCTCGAATCTACAACAAGGCTTTTTTGGCCTTTCCTTCTTCTACACTCTTGCAGGTCTATAGTATCTAGCAATGGAAATTTTTCTAAAGGCCTACAAATATTTGATCTTTTGTTTGTTGCTTTTGGTGTTGGATTGATTCTAAAGAATATATTCTTCTTAGATCTCTATAGGAATCTTCCTAAATTGCTTAGAATCTCCTTTTCCTACAACAAAGTATTAGGATTGTAATGAACTAAATTCTAGATCTATAGATATTATATCTTCACGAGTTGATTTGTCAATCTAGTGGATGAACATTGAGTCCTAGTCTTCACGAGTTTTCTTGCAACCTTGTGAAAAGACTCTAGCCAAATATAATCTCAAAAAATTTAGAACTAAGATTTGCTACACCCAATCTCACTTGTTGCTTTCCTATTTTCTATCTGATCTATCATGGCTCTCTCACTAGATACTATTGATCTACCATGGCTCTGATACCTCTATTAGATTTTTTTGATGATGGTAGTAAAGGAAATGCAACCACAAAATATGAAATATGTAAGCTATGATAAGTAAATTATAATGGCAAGATAATATGTAGGAAAATAATGAGATAAAATTATGCAATAACTTAGAAAAATGTCATTAAAGAATGCTCATGAAAAATATTACAATGCAGTATAATGAAGGACATGAGCACTCCACAAATTGATATGAAAGGACTATATTGTACCCAATCTTCTAATCTATGCTACTCACTATCTATGCTGCTAACACACTGTATACAGTCTCACTCAATCTATTCACTACCAATAAGGCTTTTATATAAGAAGATAGGTTTTGGGCCTTACTCCATCTATGAATCTTCATCTACCTTTCCTATGACTCATGTGCAAGTGGACTCCTTGTACATTTACATCATTGCACATTGACACTTGTGAATTGATTACATAGCTAGAAATAACTACTTTACTTTACTCTTAAGCTCCCACTCTAGTTAATGTACCCAAGGTGGCACATAGACATATACCAAATAATGTAATATACTCTAACATGATACCAAAGGGGCACAAATCAAGGCGGTGTTGCACTGGCTCAAATTTAGAGATAGGGTGACCATGGATTTCTTTCAACATTTGCATTCTTGCAATCAATTTTCAAGCATTAAAGCCCTTAATATTAATGGAGAGTGTGTTTCTAAACTTCCTAGTATTCTCTCTACTTTTGAAGAGAACTACTAGACTGTGTTTATGGCTTAGGCCCACTCCTCACAATATGACCAAGCTCGTAATTCCTATATTTTTGTTGTCCTAGAGTAGCTTTCTAAGTCTCAAAGAGTTTCCTGTGAAAATATCCTCTCTTTGAAGTATCTAGAGGAAGCTCTTTATCATATGGCCAATGATAAGTCCCCTGGTCTTGATGGCTTCCCCTATGAATCCTACAAGTCCCTTTAGGACACTATTGGGCCTAATATTCTCAAAGTCTATTAGGAGGCCTTCTTTAAGTGTTCTTTGGGCCCTATTATTATTAATCGAGGGATTATTAAATTTATCCCCAAGGATAGTGATCCTAAAATCATCACCAATTGGAGACCTATTACTCTCCTTAATGTTTCTTATAATATCATTGCCAAAGCCCTAGTTTTATGCATCCATCATCTCCTTCATATTATCGTGTGCCTAGAGCAAACTGGTTTTATTTAGGGTAGGTTAATACTTGACAATATTATTGCTATCTAGGAAGGCATGGAGTGGGCTCGTAATTCCAACCAATGATCATTGTTCATAAAAATTGACTTTAAGAAAATATATGACAGGATCGATTGATCGTTTATTCTAGCTATGTTTAAAGCTCTTGGTTTTGGGCCCTACTTCATTAGTTCTATGGAAATATTATTTGTTGAGGCTTCTACTATTTTTTCCATTAACAAGAATAAGTCCTCAATCATTGGGATATTTATATCCATTAGATAAGACTTTCTATTGGTGCCATCCTTTTATGTCCTCATCCTAAAGGGTTTGGCTATTTACAAGCTCACCACACAACTTAGGGGTCTATTCAAGAAATTTCTCTCCTCGAAGGTGAGACTCAGTTGAAAATGGTCATTTTGCTAATGACTCTTTCCTCACTCTTATTGAGAAATAAAATGTTATTCAACAAGTGCTTTCCTTCATGGACACTTTTTATCTGGCTTTTGCATCCTCCATTCAATGGATAAAGACTCTATGTTATAGGTAGTCTCTTGACCCAATGTCCCACTAGCTTAGTCAATATCAATGGAATATCATCCAAGAGGGGAAAATATTTCATTTTTTAGGTATTTATTTTACCTTTAACAATTCATTTCCAGATTTGTTAAAGTATGTTATTAATAGGGTGGAACATAAACTTACCTACTGGTCCACCAAGAAGATCTCCCTTGTTGGTAAATTCCATATTTGAACAAAAGTCCTAGTGGCCATTCATGTTTATTATTATTCCTACTGGGTCCCACCCAAAAACTACTATAAGAAGCTTGATAAGCTTCTGTGAGACTTTTTATGGTCTTCCTCCAATGATGGTTTGGAATCCCATCATGTTGCTTGGGAGTATTATTGTCTTCCTAGAATCCATGGTGGACTTGGTATTCACAATACCCAATATCAAGGTTGGGCCCTATGTGTTAAATGGCCCTCATAGATAATGAGGTCTAGAAGATTCTCATTAGATACTATATCGATGAAGGTTCCCCTTTTAGCTGTAATAGTTGGAGGATCATGGGGTTTCCTTCCCTCCTTGTTGATCATGTGTCTATCAAAGTCCCAGGGTCCTTCATCATTAGGAGCATTTGGAAAGCTTGGGAGAGTGTTAAGCCTTGGCTTAGATGGAATTTCTAGAGCTTTTGGCATGGCATCTCCATCAACTAGATGAATTTTTGGTGGTTTTTTTTATCACCTACTAAGGTTCCTCGCTTGTGCAAGTTCCCTAGGATCATGTTCTTATATTATTTTGCAAAGGCATGTGATGCATCACTAATTATTTTCCCACCCTACTAGGGATTGAATTCCTTCGGATGACTTTAGAGATAAATTTTGGCTTAGTCAGTCTAATAGGGATACTTTTGAGGTTTTCAAGGCTGCTCTCCTTGAATCCATGTCACACAATATTTATGTGCTTTTACAACAACCTTGGTGGAAGGAATAGAAGTGGTATCTAGAAATTCTATTACAAAGCTATAAGACTCAATTGGGGTATGTATGACTCTCTCCTTGCTATCTCATGATTGATAAGCTCAATCAATGATGGAAGGTCTCCTCCCCTCAACCTATTTAGATGTACAAGTTCCAGACTACTTGGGATCCTTTGTTGGAGCTCAAAATTTCCTATTTTTTTGAAGTCTTTTGCACCAAGGGATTCCTATTGGGGAGCATCTCTAGAAATTAGGCATCCCTAACCCTTATTTCCATTTTTGTCTTCAATCTGAAGACTTTGTCCATATTTTTTGGGTTTGTGCTCGTACCCATTCTCTTTGGGAGTGGTTTTTTTCATTTATTAGGCCCTATTCTTCACCACATTTGAGTGGATGTATATCATTTTTGGAGACCCCTCACCCTTGTTGACTATTTTATTTGAATTGTGAAACTTGTTTTGTATGACAACCATGTTCAACATATGGAGAGCTAGAAATGATTACATCTTTGGTAAGTGTTCTTCCTCTTTGCACATCTTTGCTTTTGAGAAGTCTAATATTATTCCATCTATGTATTTTAAGATTATAGTCCAATTCAATAAGGTGGACATGGATCTCACTCATATTCAAGAGCTTATTGATTAGTGGGAGAATGCATCTTGCACAATAAGTTCCTCTTGAGCAATATACTCCTGAAACTGATCCAGGTCTAAACAAGAGTATTGATCACTCCCAAATTGCACTTCTATCCCAACTAAAGGTACTTATAGAGATGGTCATGGATACTTGAATGTTCCTCTCTCCCTTCAACTCCTCAACTTGATGTCTGGGATGATTGCTACCAACCAATATCCATTTGTTTATTGTTGGAGGATTTTTTTAACACTTCTATATATGGGAGGGACTCAATACCAAAGTCTCTTTATGCTATTGTTGGGTGGAAATCGGTCCCAGGGATGGCTAAACCTATATAATGGAGCCTCATCATAATGTAATCAGTTAGTTTTATTGTCCATCAGTTCTGAAAGGCAATGTTGATTAGTTGTAAATTGTGTGCTTAGAAATCTGCTCTATTTTGATAGGAATGGTTTTTGGCTAATGGCGTTAACCACGTGGCATTTTTATCCACCTATTTTTTTTGTAAAAATGTATTCTGTTAATTTTTTAATATAATGCCTTATATATATATATATATATATTTGATAAATTTATTTTATTAGGTGTCTTTTTGGTAAGGGTAGTGTGAAAAAATGATAGTTATTATAAATTTTAAATATTATTATAAGTTATAAAATATTTATTTTTGTTTATATATATATATATATATATATATATATATATATATATATATATATATATATGATTGAGGTTAGTGTGAGAAACCCCTATGATCGATGCTCAAGGTTGGGCATCACCATCCCAACCATGACCTCTAGTAAGGGTAAGAGTTGAGTTTATCAATAGCGGCCAAACACACAACCATACACATACCCACCCATCACACACTCACCTACACCACTATTTGAACCTTGGACCTCCCAAAGAAGAGCCAAAGCTCGAACTGTCATACTATTCCTCATGATATTTTAAATTTTTTTTGATAAATTTATCTTTTTAGGTGAGAATTTTAATAAGTTTTTTTTGTTAGGGTAGTGTAAGAAACCCTTATGACCAACACTCAGGGCTAGGCATTCCCATCCCAACCATGACCCCTTGTAAGGCAGAGATCTAAGCTTATCAACATGGGCTAAAAACACAAACATACACACACCCACCCCATCACATACTCATCCACACCACAGTTTTAACCTTGGACCTCTTGAAGAAGAGCCAAAGCTTGAATAGGGACTCAAAATTTTTATAAATTATCTAAACCTTTTAAATTATCAAATTGTAAATATTTTTTCTTGACATGTATTATGTAGGACAATACAAGTTCAAATAATTTTGAACTTTGAGTATTTTTGGCTTATAAAATAAATAAAGATGTTCTTGACTTATATAAATATATATTTTCTTATTTCAATTGCAAGAGGATGTAGACTTATATCAAATTGCATTATCATCTATTTATTTTTGTATTGAGACTTTCCTTTTAAGATAATCATATTATATGGATATACTATAATATTGATTTCAATATCTATATATATTTTAAATCTTACCTAATCATTATTATTATTATTTATAAAGTCATTGTTAAACCAAAGAATTATCTTGACTTCTAATTTAGTATTTCGTCCCAATTCTAGTTTCAACAAAAGTTAAAAGGGATTGCCAAGGGCTCCTCTCAACCTTTAGATTGATGTTGGTTCTCCACTTTCTAGGTAGAAATAATCCTATGATAACCTACACTAATTGCATGAAAAGTTAAGTGTAAAAAATAAATATGTATAGATGATT
The DNA here is from genome assembly GCA_028583015.1 of Wollemia nobilis. Lineage (NCBI taxonomy): Eukaryota > Viridiplantae > Streptophyta > Pinopsida > Araucariales > Araucariaceae > Wollemia > Wollemia nobilis. The sequence goes on along the minus strand of JAQPPZ010001579.1, from coordinate 81,848 downwards.
AAGGGTGTGAGTGTTCAAAATTAGACAATAGTAGGAGATTATAAGTGATTCAACACATGAGAATTTAAATAACATCAAATTTATCCGATTAATTAAGTATGAAATTATTTAATAAAATGTCAAGATGAGAAAGGACAATGTCTCAATCATTGCACACTTAGCAAACTAGGATGGTTGTACCATTGATAGAATGCTTAAGGAGTTGCCATTTTCTAAAAAATCTCTTGAAATAAAAGCATAATATGAGTTTTGTAGAGTATAGATCTGAATTATCATGGCCAAAATATTAACACAATGGTACCTTAGGCTCATATTTATAGTTGAAGTTTTACCCCTAAGTTACCTAGGATGAGAAACAATTACTCTTAGTAAAAGTAAAAGGTAGATGGTTCTCTCGATAAATATAAGGTATGACTAGTTGCTCAAGGTTACACTCAAATAGAAGAAATTGACTATGAAGAAATGTTTGCATCAACAAAAAAAATGACTACTATTTGTTATCCTCAATCACTAGTCAACCAAAATTTATGGCTACACCAAACGTGAATTTTTTTGTAAGTTGGACCATTTAGTATGGATCCATTCATTTTAAGTCTAACTTAGCCACCTCAAAAATCAAGTTACTGGGATCTATCATCATCTTAGAGGAATAAGAATCTATTCCCTCTAGAATGTAAATCTTGTTCCCCTTTCTAGTCATTTATGTTTGCATGAGGATTCATGCCCTAGAGGTTTCTTTTTTAAGTAAATTATAATTATTTTTCCATTTCTTTCCCTTAGTGGAAAGGACATCAAAATTATTTTTAATATTTGTTTCCTTTAGCTTACATATTGTTTTCCATTCAAAGGCTAGGCTTGACCCTATATTTGTGTTGGTTTAAAGAGGTACTCCTACAATTTCAACGTCTTGAACCAGGAAGATAGGCATTATTGCTTGGAGTAGGATTTGTCTTACCTAAGATGACGGGTGATATAGACATGTGGAGGTGGAAGGAAAAAAAAATTGTGTGATGATGGTAGGAAAGATGGTGGAAATAAAGAGAGTTTATTTTTATGCCAATTGTACTAGCATGTCAGTTAGTAATGTCATTATAGATGAAGGTAAGGCTAATGGTTGTGGGGTAGAAACTTGAATGGAAGTTTATCAAAATAAAGTGATAAGTGCGGTCTAAGACATACAATATACCACTGGAGGTAGAGTGCCTCTAGGACAATGATGAGTTTGTTGGAGGTATTATATTATTTTATCCCATTGTAAATATTTAGTTTAGGATGTGAATTTCATTTTTTGGATCAAATTTGTAGGAGTGTGTAAGTGCCATTGTGAATTAATTATTTGATAAAATTAATTGATTGGTTTTGAATTGGAAGATATAAGAATCATAAAAAGTGAGAAATTGAATTAAAGTAAAAACACAAAAATACCCTCAAAATATCACATGGAAAATAATACAAAAATATAAATTATTAGTACATTGATTCAAGAGCAAGTAGACATATTACTGGAAACAAACATTGGTTTAATACTTTAAAAAAATGAGAAACTAGTTGTTATAGCAAATGATAGAACATATAAAGTGAAAGGTGTAGAAAATATATTAATTAGATTATCTGATGAGGAATGCATGATTAAAAATATGTTATATGTACCAAGTTTAGTTTACAACCTGCTATCAGTATCTTAAATGCTAGATCACAACCTAGTGGTTGAGTTCAAAAATATTGTGTAGACACCTAAAAATGGGATATTGACATTTGTTAAATATTAATATTTGATGATTTTACAATTGCTTCAAATATATGATATTGTCACCTTAGAAACATTAATTCATACTTTTTTAGCTTGTGTTTACCCCTAAGCCCCATCCTACACCTAGCCCATGGTCACCATGTTACTATCCCACTCCCCTTAGCCGATGTGCACACTCCCCTAGTCTATGTGCACATTCCCCTAGTCTACCATATCACCCTACCCTAGCCTACCCCCTACTCTCCATATCCCCATGCACCCACATAACCCCCCATGCTCTAAAATGCATATGGGTGACGTAAGGAATCATCCCATAGAAAAATATTAATGAGGCATACCCCTTTGGTGGGGTGAAGACTCTCTCCACTCAAACACATTAATGAGACATGGTGCACATGTTCCACTTTGACCATCCAAGTGAGGAAACCCATATTTTTCCTCCTCTCACTCAAGCCACTTGTATGCCGTGTCACCTCCATCTCATCTCCACTTCACCATCCATCATCCTTGAGAAAATCTAAAAATAAATTCTCATTTATTATATTTCATATGCGTGTGATATTACCATAGGAAAACCCTACCAAAACTTATCTAGGATTCATTTGTATGCACTTGTGAATAGTAATATTACTTGGGTTTTAGCCATGGATAGCATTGTGGGCCTCTCCTTGAATATTTTTATTTTATGAAATGTTTGTAGGTTGATTCTCCAACACATGCCAAATTTAGACTAGAGACACCCGATAGCCTGTAGAAGATACCTTACAAAGGAAACTATATTATGGTCAACACAAATAAGACCATCCACAAAGGGAGAATTTACAATCAAAACCATCCCTATAGGTACAGTTCCCTCCAATAACTAGTCACAATCAACCATTCCATAAAAAACCATCTATAGATGTAAGCAAGGTAATTTTATGGTGTTTTTATCTCATTCTAAGTGTGGTGTAATGGTTTAGTTCAATTTTCTATTGTTTTGCCTCTCATAAGCTTGGGTCCAACTTATTTAGACCCAAGAGGTTCTATTATTATTTACTTTGGTTGTGCAAGTTTGGAGACTTTTCCCAACCCATGGTGGTACATGAGCAAAAACCCACCATTCTAGATGTGGTCAAAGAATACAAAAGTGCTATAACATTGCATTTCAAAAATGGATTTCACCTTGAAAAACCTCATTGTAGCCTAAGGGACAGTCATGAAGCTCATTGTTGTAACATCTTTCATGTTCATTAAAATGGCATGTTTTCTTTACTACATAATATCATCGTGAAATAAGGAGAACCCATAATCACTAGATTTTTCACTAATGGTGTGTTTGCTCTTGACACCTTATCAAATATTGTTCTATTAGTAAGAACATTAGAGGGGAGATCTTTGGCATAAGATATTAGGGCATATAAGTACATTATCCTTGAATGATCTAAGAAAATATAGAATGGTAGAAGGTTTAGCTAATATCACATGAAAATAAAAAATCTATCCTGAATGCTTGGCAAGAAAACAACATAGAATACCATTTGAATTAAGTTTACATAGAGCTAAGAAACCAAAAGAAACATTACATACAAATTTATGTTGCTAAATGAATGCTACTCTTGAAGGACATAGATACCTTTAATTAATTGTTGATGTTTATTCTAAAAAAATATGGGTTTACTTCTTGAAGTATAAATCTGAATTCTTTACATGTTTTAAGCAATTCAAGCAACTTGTAGAAAAATAAATTGGCAAATCAATCAAAGCATATTCATTCAGATAAGGGTGGTGAATTTTTATCAAAATAATTTTTTTTTAAAACAATATGGTAAAAAAAGATAACTAATTACAACTTATTCACCATAGCAAAAAGAAGGAATCCTTCCATCATGAAAATGACATGGTGTATGTGAAAGCATGCCTACGAAAGCACTGGCATACCGGGTATGATGCAAACAAAAGCAGATGTATTAAGGAAAAGGGAAAACGAACAAAATGAAATGAGATGTAAAACAAAAGCAAAGGTGCATCCTATTTTATTAATCTTACTTAATATCAAGTTACAATACGTCTCCATCCTTTTCATGTGCTAGAAGCATTCGATACAATTTTGTTACACAAACGGACGATACACTTTCCTTCGGGATCTTCCGCATGCCCACATTCAAAATGGGTGGGCCAAACGTCAACGTTGCTTGTGTGAGTGTGTCTGTCATTCCTTGCTGCCCATTTAGTGTGGATATCCTGCATATAGAGAAACAAAAAATGATTAATAGCACATGCGGATGGAGGGAAACATGCAATCCCCAAGGCCTCCAGTTAATTCATACATGAAATAATTAAAACAATGATCAAAACTTATCAGAATGAAATGAAATTTGGACATAAGCATGTAAAAATCATCAGGGACACACTACAAAAATAACAGTCAAGAAATCTGTTGTATATTTCTAATCGTTGCGGGGTGGGACGATTAGGACTGTCATAAAATGTACAAAAGTGACCTCCCAAATGTACCATCCAGGGTCCTCCAAAACACCTATAGACTTTGGGTTAGGCAAAATGGGAATTTTGAGACGACCCAGAAGGTTGGATTTTCTAGATTTTGTGCAAATTGCCCTGTATTCAAATGCGCTCCCTGTAGGTTAGTAAAAGCGTAAAACCATGAAAACATAGTCAAAATGAGTCAGAATGCCTTGAAATTTGAACTGCAGCATATATGAAACACATAAAACATGATGCAAAAGAAATAGTGAAGAAATCTGCTATAGATTTCTAATCGCTCCGGGGTGGGGCGATTAGGACTACAACAGTGCGGGGGGGCGCTCGAGGGCAGGACGACCATTGTTTGGGGCTTGGTTTTGACACCAATCCACTTGGGATGGGTCCAAAACCTCCTAGGGGGTTGTGTCAACAAATTGGGTGTGGGATTGTGGCAAATTGTTCGGGTTTTGGGTCCAGATTGCACTCCTAATGTTCACCCGATAACCTCCCTTCCAAAATAGAGATCAAGGATGTAGGAAGCACAATGAGGGTGAGGGTATAATTCGGCAGCACTCCATTGCTCCAAATGCTCCTGCTCTGTCCTATTTTTGGGTGAGAAGACTCACCATTTAATAGACTTGAGGGTCTCCTTTGAATGTGCATGCAGGGGTGCCACTTGGCCATCATGCCTTCTCAGGGGAGAGAAGATTCCTCCCTAATTAAGGGCTCCATGACTTCCTTTATGACTACCTCTTTGAGATCAAAAATGCTCACTCACACTCCCATGCATTGAAGGTGGAGTTGAGTGGCAGATCTGGGCTGCCATTTGTCAAGGTGCATGAAAAGGGAAAATAAATGAAATGAAACAAGATGTAAAAATCAAAGGTGTAACATCTTTTATTAATCTTGCTTGAGATCATGTTACAATACATCTCCTCCCTTTTCATGGGCTAGAAGCATTCGATACAATTTTGTTACACCAACGTACGGTACACTTCCCTTCGGGATCTTTTGCGTGCCCACATTCGAAATGGGTGGTCCAAACATCTCTGTCGCTTGCGTGAGTGCATCTGTTGTTCCTTGCTGCCCCTCCAGTGTCGAGATCCTACATACAGAGAAACAACAAATGATTAATAGCACATGCGGACGGAGGAAAAAATGCAATCCCCAAGGCCTATGATTAATGCATACATGAAATAATTAAAACAGTGATCAAAACTTATCAGAATGAAATGAAATTTGGACAGAAGCATGTAAACATCATCAGGGGGACACTGCAAAAAGAACAATCGAGAAATTTGTTGCATATTTCTAATCGCTTCGGGGTGGGATGATTAGGACTGTCATAAAACGTACAAAAGTGACCTCCCAAATGTCCCATCCAAGGGCCTCCACAACACCTATAGACTTGGGGTTAGGAAAAATGGGGAATTTTGAGACAACCTAGAAGGTCAGATTTTGCAGACTCTGCCCAGATTGACCTGTATCCGAAAGCACTCCTTGTAGGTTAGTAAAAGCATAAAACCATGAAAACGTAGTCAAAATGAGTCAAAATACCTTGAAATTTGAACTACAACATATATGAAACACACAAAACATGATGCAAAAGAAACAGTGAAGAAATCTGCTATATATTTCTAATCGCTCCAGGGTGGGGCGATTAGGACTGCAACAGTGTAAGGGGCGCTCGGGGGTAGGATGCCCATAGTTTGGGTCTTTTTTTTGACACCAATCCACTTGGGATGGGTCCAAAACCTCCTAGGGGGTTGTGTTGGCAAATTGGGTGTGGGATTGTGGCTAATTTTTTAGGTTTTGGGTCCGGATTACGCTCCTAATGTTCACCCGATAACCTCCCTTCCAAAAGAGAGATCAAGGATGTAGGAAGCACAATGAGGGTGAGGGTATAATTTGACAACACTCCATTGCTCCAAATGCTCCTGCTCTTTCCTCTTTTTGGGGTGAGAAGACTCACCATTTTATAGACCTGAGGGTCTCCTTTGAATGTGAATGTAGGGGTGCCACTTGGCCATCATGCCTTCCCAGGGGAGAGAAAATTCCTCCCTGATTAAGGGTTCCATGAATGCCTCTATGACTACCTATTTGAGCTAACAAATTTTCACTCGCACTCCCATGCATTGAAGGTGGAGTTGAGTGGCGGATCTGGGCTACCATTTGTCAAGGTGCATGAAAAGGGAAAATGAACGAAATGAAATGAGATGTAAAGCAAAAGCAAAGGTGTAGCCTATTTTATTAATCTTGCTTGAGATCAGGTTACAATACATCTCCCCCATTTTCATGGGCTAGAAGCATTCGATACAATTTTGTTACACCAACGAACGGTACACTTCCCTTCGGGATCTTTCGCGTGCCCACATTCAAAATGGGTAGGCCAAACATCACCCCCGCTTGCATGAGTGCATCTGTCATTCCTTGCTGCCCCTTCGATGTCAATATCCTACATACATAGAAACAAAAAATTATTAATAGCACATGCAGATGGATGGAAACATGCAATCCCCAAGGCCTCCGGTTAATGCATACATGAAATAATTAAAACAGTGATCAAAACTTATTAGAATAAAATGAAATTTGGACAAAAGCATGTAAAAATCATCAAGGACACATTGCAAAAAGAACAGTCGAGAAATATGTTGTATATTTCTAATCGCTCTAGGGTGGGAAGATTAGGACTGTCATAAAACGTACAAAAGTGACCTCCAAAATGTCCCTTCTAGGTGCTTCCAAAACACCTACAGACTTGGGGTTAGGAAAAATGGGGCATTTTGAGATGACCCAAAAGGTTGGATTTTGTAGATTTTTCCCATATTGCCCTGTATCTAAAAACACTCCCTGTAGGTTAGTAAAAGCGTAAAACCATGAAAACATAGTCAAAACGAGTCAGAATACCTTGAAATTTGAACTACACCATATATGAAACACACAAAACATGATGCAAAATAAATAGTAAAGAAATCTATTGTAGATTTCTAATCGCTCCGGGGTGAGGCGATTAGGACTGCAACAGTGCGGGGGGCACCCGGGGGCAGGACGCCCGTCGTTTGGGGCTTGGTTTTGACACCAATCCACTTGGGATGGGTCCAAAACCTCCTAGGGGATTGTGTTGGCAAATTGGGTGTGGGATTGTGGCTAATTTTTTGGGTTTTGGGTCCAGATTACGCTCCTAATGTTCACCCGATAACCTCCCTTCCAAAAGAGAGATCAAGGATGTAGGAAGCACAATGAGGGTGAGGGTATAATTCGACAACACTCCATTGCTCCAAATGCTCCTTCTATGTCATATTTTTGGGGTGAGAAGACTCACCATTTTATAGACCTGAGGGTCTCCTTTGAATGTGAATGCAGGGGTGCCACTTGGCCATCATGCCTTCCTAGGGGAGAGAAGATTCCTCCCTAATTAAGGGCTCCATGAATGCCTTTATGACTACCTCTTTGAGCTCAAAAATGCTCACTCACACTCCCATGCATTGAATGTGGAGTTGAGTGGCAGATCTGGGCTGCCATTTGTCAAGGTTTGACCTTTTTCCCGTCAAACCTGCTATTCGCCCCACCCTGGAGCGATTGCTGCTAATCATCCTATGGTGGGGCGAATAGCAATCTAATCATCCCAGGGTGGAACTAATGGGGAGTAGAGTGCTTGAAAGGTTCCAAATTGACCTCTGACCTTACAAAACTACTTTTGGAGTGGTTAGGACCATTATTTAACCTCTGGGGGCTGCCCTAGGGGCTATGTATGCCACCTCGATTAGTGCTTGTAGTCACATAATTAGATTGGTGTTGTTTTGGTGTCTAAAGATGCCCCTTTTTGGGATACGTTGTGTGTGGCGTAGTGTTGAGGAAAAATAGATAGCCAAAGCACTTAATAATTTGGGTTTCCTAGTAACCTAACCAACTTTTGATGCCCCAAGTATGGAAAGGGCATGCATTCTTGAATCCTTGCTTCGTACGAGCTAAGGAGCTTAACTCAAGTGTAACCTTTTTTGGTGAGGTGTTACTTGATCTTGGACATTGTTCAGTTATGAATAGGCAAAGGACGCAACCTTTTGTATGAGGAACCTTGAGTTCATGATTCTAGAATTCCAAGTGTTTGATCAGCTTGTGATTATTGCTTGTTTGCTACCCCAAGCAGGAGCATGATTGTCTTTGTCAATGATTCTTTGAATGCATGTCATTTCCTTGATTGGGTGTGTATTTGTTGATTGGTGACTAAGTGTGACTACCCACTCAAGCGACGAATCGATGAGGGAATGACCGACATGAGAAAAGCAACGAGTTGCTTGACCCAAGATGACTTTTGTAAGGGTGCCTTTAGTTGTTTTTCGTTGAACGCTTATGCAGTTTCCCAACAATAGAACCTATTTTTGGTGGGTTTTGACCCTTTTTATGATGCCTATTGGGGTTAAAATTGATATTCTCACAATGACACTGAGAGGGGGGGGGGTGAATCAGTGTAACTATTTAAAAATTAAATCTGCTACTCTTAAAATTTAATACTGCAAGCTTAAAAACAAATACAGCAAACATAGCACAAGAGCATCACACAACACATGATTTAACGAGGTTCACCAATGTGGCTACTCCTCAAAAATGACCGTTTGGACTACGATCCAAATCCAGTCTTTGCAAGGATTCAATCTTTACAAAAGGTTTACCAGCACCCATTGGAAGGAGCACCAACCCCTGATTTATCTGCAGCAATAGATATGAGCACCAACTCCTTTTACCAAGCACCCACTTGGATTTTAATTTTTAATAAAAATAATGACATATAAAATGCCTTCTCTTTTTCAAGACCCTCACTGGTCTACAGCACATACAAAAATCCCATAGAAGCATAGAAAGAATTGTTAGAGACTCAATAGCTTCTATTCAAATCTGAAACCTCTCTGTTGTTTTTACAAGAAAAATGTGTAGGTTTCAAAAAATCTTGCTGTTGTTCATCCAACTCTTTTACCACACTACGCCTTTTGATGTATTCAATAATGCACAGTGCAGTCACCTTCTAACTGTGCCAGTTCGATCCTTATATCCTTGATTTCCTCGAATGGCTCAATTTGAAACGACTCAATTTTCCCTCCAACTTTTTCATGCATTTTCGACTGTAATTGATCTGTCAAAATCTCTCTCTGACACGTTCCACCTTTTCACTGTTTTCTTCTGACATTCTACTCTGCTGGTACTGACACCCTTTTCTGTGCAGACTGACAGCCTTTTTGTGCGTTTCGATGCTCTCTGACTCTGTTCTCCTAAACTCTACGTAACTGCCCTTCTAGAACCTTTTCACTTTCTTGTGACACTTCTTTTCTATTTGCATCGATCTTTCTATTCGGCCTGCTACTGCCTTTTCTGACACACGCAACCTGTTAATGCATCTCTGTAAATGGTTCTCGGTATAATCACTCCTGCAACAGCTGTTCTGCATTCAATGCATTGATCCGTTACTGCCGCCATGCCAGCCATGCTGCATTACGGCCCTGCAACAGCTGTTATTCTCTTAAATGTGCTGCTTCATGACTATCCTTGTTACTCCAGTTAACTGCTGTAGTTTTTCTTCTAGTATTTTTTCAAACACCTATCACTGGGATCGCACATTTGACTCCGCTTAACTTTATCAGAATTGGCAACATGCTTGGTCGACACCTGTCACTGTGCATGCATATTTAACTTTTTCCTGCCAAAACCATTACCTGTCGCAATATCGCGACGTTTTCTGCTTTCCTACACTTTCCTTCGCTTGCCTCTGTGAAATTGATACATGTCATGAAATCGCGACACATTCCGCTTTTGCTGACGTCATCCTCCATGTTGTCGCAAAATCGTGACATTTCTGGCTTGCTGAGGCTTCTCTGGAAACTTGTCGTGATATCGCGACATTTTTAGACTTGCTGATGTCATCTTCAAAGATGTCGTGAAATCGCGACGCTTCCGACTTGCAACGGCTTTTCTGGTAACTTGTCGCGATATCGCGACATTTTTAGACTTGCTGACGTCATCTTCAAAGATGTCGCGAAATCGCGACGCTTCCGACTTGCAACGGCTTTTCTGGTAACTTGTCGCGATATCGCGACATTTTTAGACTTGCTGACGTCATCTTCAAAGATGTCACGAAATCGTGACGCTTCCGACTTGCAACGGCTTTTCGTTCACCCTGTCGCGAAATCGTGACACTTCTTAGTTTTGCTGACGTCACCTTCCAAGTTGTCACGAAATCGTGACGTTCCTTGCTTCCTGAGGCTTCTCTGTCAACTTGTCGTGATATCGCGACATTTTTAGTCTTGCTGACGTCATCCATCATGGTGTCGCGAAATCGTGACGCTCCTAGCTTCCAGCAGCTGCAAACACCTTACTTGTAGCGAAATCGCTACAACTTTCTAACTTAACATTTTTCTTTGTTGCATCTTTCGAAAATCTAGCATGTATTGAGATTGTTATGATTTTGTTGCCTTGGTGCTTCCTCGTGCTTCGTCTTATCAAGCTTAGACTTGTAGCGAAATCGCTACATCTTTTTCTGTGATATGCACTTGTAGCGAAATCGCTACACATATGCCCCATGGCTTCTTGACTTATAGCAAAATCGCTACACTCTTGCACTTTGGCTTCTGGACTTGTAGCGAAATCGCTACACTCTTGCACTTTGGCTTCTGGACCAGCTTCGACCCGTGAAAGTCTGACATGTAGCGAAATCGCTACACTTTTCAATGAACTTTCTCTCTCTTCAGATACGTCGCGAAATCGTGACACTTTTCATATTTGACGCCTTTGCTCCAAGCTTGTCGTGAAATTGCGACATTTCTTCATGAACTTTCTCTCTCCTCCGATATGTCACGAAATCGTGACATTTTCTTATGGACTTTCTCTCTCCTTCGATATGTCGCGAAATCGTGACATTTTCTTATGGACTTTCTCTCTCCTCCGATATGTCGTGAAATCGTGACATTTTCTTATGCACTTTCTCTCTCCTCCGATATGTCGCGAAATCACGACAGGAACCATGTCGCGATATCGCGACAGTTTTCTTCCTTGTCTTTTTTTGCAAGTTTCTGAATCTGGGTCCCCTCTCTTTTTCTTGAAATTTTCTGCACTTGATCTGACTGATCTCTGAACTGCATCACTGCATGGGTCCCCTCTATTTTTCTTGAAATTTTTTGCACTTGATCTGACTGACCTCTAAACTGCATCACTGCATCAATCTGTCTTTGTTGACAACAATTACAATACTTTTGCACTGGTTTTGCCGCACCTTGCTCAACAATCTCCCCCTTTGGAATTGTTGGAAACACACTATAACCTTGCTCAAATTCTTCTCCCCCTTTGCCAATAATGCCAAATGGCTGCTATAGACTCCCCCTGAGTCTATGCACAACATTCTCAGGCATAAATAACTTGAATGCTCCCCCTAAGAATGTATTTCCCATAGCTAGTCAGTGCTTGGGAAGTGTGACTACTCCCAAATTCTTCCGAAGGTATTCAAAAACTTCCTTTGGTAAAGGTTTGGTGAATATGTCTGCTACTTGCTCTGTAGTGGGAACAAATTCCAATCCGACCTCTCCTTCTGCAACCTTATCCTTCAAGAAGTGATACCGGATTGCAATGTGTTTGGTGCGGGAATGCATTACTGGATTCTTTGAAATGTTGATTGCACTAGTGTTATCACATTTGATTGAAATGGGCTCATTGAAGTGAATACCTAGATCTTTCAATGTTTGTCTCATCCATAGTATTTGTGTACAGCATGTTGTTGCTGCAATGTATTCTACCTCGGCTATGGATAGAGAGACTGATTCTTGCTTCTTACTGTGCCATGCTACCAATTTATCTCCAAGAAAAAATGCTCCTCCACTTGTACTTTTTCTGTCATCAATGCATCCTGCTCAATCTGCATCAGAATATGCAAAGAGAGTGAAGTATTTTCCTTTTGGATACCACAGCCCATACTCCATAGTACCCTTAAGGTACCTAAAGATCCTTTTCATAGCTGTTGCATGAGTCTCTTTTGGACTAGCCTGAAATCTTGCAACCATGCAAACAACTTGTAAGATATCCGGTCTGGTGGCTGTCAAATACAGCAGGCTCCCAATCATTGATTTGTACATTATTTTATCAACATCCAGAGATTTATCATCCTTGCTCAACTTGCAGATTGTTGTCATGGGGGTGCTCACTGGCTTACTATCTTCCATAGTGAACTTTTTTAGCATTTCTTTCACATATTTAATTTGAGAAATAAAGATCCCCTTTTCAGTTTTGATTAACTTGTAATCCAAGGAAATATGAAAGTTCACCTATCATAGGCATTTCAAACTCTTTCTGCATTTTGTTTGCTATGTCTTTGCATGATTCATCATTGCTACTCCAAAAAATTATATCATCTACATAAACAACTAGGACAATGAAATTGCCATTTTCAGTTTTCACATATAAATTGCTATCCACCATACCTTTCTTGAATCCTTGCTTAGTGAGATAGTTATCCAATCTTGCATACCAAGCTCTAGGTGCTTGTTTCAAGCCATACAATGCTTTCTTCAGCTTGCAAACAAAGTTAGGATTATCACAAAGTTGAAAACCATCAGGCTGTTCAATATATACTTCTTCAAGATTTCCATTCAAAAATGCTGATTTTACATCCATCTGATAAACCTTGAAATTCTTATGAACAGCTAAAGCCAAAAATAGTCTTATTGCTTCAAGTCTGGCCACTGGTGCAAAAGTCTCTTCAAAATCAATCCCCTCAACTTGGGCATATCCCTTACAGACCAGTCTCGCTTTATTCCTTACAACCTGTCCATCTTCATTCAGTTTATTTTGAAATATCCATTTAGTACCAATTATGTTTTTATTTTCAGGCCTTGGTACTAACTCCTAGGTTTTGTTTTTCTCAATTTGATCTAGTTCTTCATTTACTGCCTCCATCCAGCTTTCATCCATGCTTGCTTCAATAATATTTTTGGGCTCAATGCTGGATAACAGAGAATAGTTATTTACTACTCTTCTTCTTGTCTGAATGCCAACTGTAGGGTCCCCAATAATCTGCTCTTTGGGATGATTTTTCTGCCAGCTGCATGTTTTGTATTTTTTATTTTCTTCTCTTTCCAAATCATCTGAATCTGATTTTTGTCTCTCTTCCTTTTCTTGATCTTCATCTTCTTCAATAAATTCTTCATAGGTCGGGTAGTTTTCATTATTGCTGATTTCTTGTTTCCTGCCTTCATCAACTTTTACATCCGCACTCTCCACAATTTTCTTTAATATTTTGTTGTAGCATGTATAAGCTTTGCTTTTTGTTGAGTAACTAAGAAAGATACCTGTTGGTCCAAAATCTGCCACAGAAAAGAATTTTACAAGTGCGCCCTAGACCCGGCCAACATTGAAAGGCTGGAAGCAAGAAATGGCTCCCAGACCAATCTCCAGAGTGGGCTGGTTCCCTTCACTATTCTAAACTTGGTATAAGATAAGGGTTACTGGAAAGAGATTGAAAAGGTTACAGAAAAAAATGAGAAATATGGCCACAGGCCGAAGTGATGGGATCAGAAAAACAACAACAGGAAACTACAAAGGTAACAACAGCAAGTAACATAAGGAATTAGCTTAATCCTCGCACAATCACATGCAACAAATCCCTCCAAACCCACATTCCAAAAATCGTACCCCGACCGCAATATTTAAATCCAAAAACAGAATTTAAATGTAACAGCAATGCAGGAGTATGAATGCTATTAGAAATGCAGAAAAACAGAAAAGAAATTCATCCATGCAACGCTTGAAAAATTAGAAGTTGATCCTTTTATTCTCGCAAATACAATTCCAGTCTCTAGCAACAAGTTTTTCCAACCCTTGTAAATGAGAATTACATTGGTTTTTATAGAGGTCCGTCCTCTTTGCGGAATTAAAAATGTGCCACCACCCCCTCTCGTGATCTACAATTGTGCATTGGAAATTACATACACGATCCCCTTAGTTGCAGCAAAAATTAAATACAATTAGACGCTAGCGGTCTTCTTCATTAAATTCATTTTTGAAAATATGCATGAAACCGTTACGACAATCCATGAACAGCAGCCTCGAATGCATTAAATCTTCAATCTTGGTGGCCTGGGAGCGTCTTTTACTTTGAATGCCTTGGAAATCCGCAAATCATTAAATTCGGGTCAGCATTAAATCATCGAAAATCAAAAAAATCTCCTCGGCCGTTCACACTGTGCTTTGGCGGAAAACAGTTGGAGGTCGCGAAAATGTGACGGGTCATGAAATCGCGACATGTTTTAACTCCGTACACTTTGACCACATTTGACCCGCGAAAATGGCACCTATAGCGATATCGCTACATCTTCGGCTTCCTTTTCTCCATCGCTAGCTTATCCATGCGAAAACGGCACATGTAGCGATTTCGCTATGTCTTTTGGTCGTTGGCTCCTTTCTTCGCTTTGCTCCATGAAAATGGAACATGTAGCGATATCGCTACATGTTTTGGGCACTTTGTACGGCTTCATGGATGGGTCACGAAAATGGAACACTTCTTGCCCTTTGCATGTCTTCTATTCTTTCCTTATCAAGAATTCGCTATGCACTTGAGTCATTCAAGCATTTCAATCAACGCGTCATGAAATCGTTGTCATCTCCTTGTCTTTTGTTTGATTCTCTTCGCACTCCACCTTGTCGCCCAGAACTTGCAGCGAATCGCTACATTTTCTATGCCTTTTGCGAAAACAGTCAACGCATCGCTACCATTCTTGCATCTTGGACTCTTTGTAAATAAACACCCGGAGCTTTAGAATATGCAACCTTAGAAATAAAATAGCTTACAACTTGGAATATGCGGCCTTAGACACCTCCCTTAACAATGCTCGACGAAAATGTGCAGCGCATCGCTGCACTTTTGAACACTTAGACCCTTGAAGCCAAACGTCGCGCGATTTAGGAACGTTAGTGAATCGCTGCACTTTTTAGACTTAAGGCTTTTGGAGCCACTACTTCGCGAAAATGAGACGTTAGCGCGTCGCTGTAATTTTACCACTTGAGCCTTTGAAGCCAATCACCGTGCGTTTGAGATGGCAACTTTATCACTTGAGCCTTTGAAGCCAATCGCCGCATGATTTTAAGACGTGCAGAACATCGCTGCACTTTTTTCTTTAGACTCCCTCTTGCAACCACTACCCGCGATTTTGAGACATTGCAGCGCATCGCTGCAAGTCTTCCTTTGAACTCTCCTTCGCTCGAACACGCAGCGCATCGCTGCAAGTTTTGGCACTTAAGCTCTTCTTCGACCAATATGCAACGAATCGCTGCACTTTGCACCACTTGAGCCTTTTGAAACCACTGCGTCACGAAAATAAGACGTCAGCGCATCACTGCAAGTTTAGCACCTTAGTCTTCGAAGCCGCCAGCATCACGATTTTGGAACATGTTAGCGACGCGCTGCAACTTTTGCTTTAAGTCTTTGGCTGAGATTTTCGTCGCGATTTCGCGACAATTTGTCGTTGTTCCTCCTTTGCCTTTCGAAAGTCACGAAAATGGAACACGTCGCGATATCGCGACGGTTCTCTTTGGCTGCATGCGTTGACCGCGTTGACCGCGATTTTGCGACATGTCAGCGAATCGCTGCAATTTCTGGACTTAGTTATTTTTTGCTCCTTTTTTCTCAAAACCGCATCAAAGCCGAAATAGAAGTAAGATTTGCAACAGCTTAAACAATATTTCAATCAAAATCAATGTGGCAAAAATGCCAACATTCTTGGCGGCTCGTGGGGTATACAGCTCGCTGTATGCAAGAATCCAGGCTTGAATCCATTGGGCACAGAGTCATATTAGAACAGGAAGCTGGCTGCTGTGAACCATCTCAGGGTACTGCTGCAAAAAAAAATGCTGCTACGAATCTGAAACCGAAAGTACTTGCATATAATGGGTTATGAAATAAATGGAGTGGTAGGATGGAGTGAGACCCTGCGATTGCACAGGCAGTGACTGCAATGGAGTGATGTGGAAGTAAGTGAACAAATTTATGGAATGGTAATGGAACTAGGAAAGCTGTGAAATGAAATGAACTAGACTATGAAATAAATGCATAAAAGACTGAACTTAGAGGAAAGGGATAAGAAGGGACGGGGAAAAACAGAAAAAGGGAAAAGAAACAACAGCCATGGCTTATTTTTGTTTGAATGCAGAAGAAAAAAAAAGAAGAAGGAAGAAGATGAAGAAAGGAAAGAGAGGAAACGGGGAAGGGAAAAGAAGAATTTTCTGAAAGCCACCAACTGCCGGGAAAGGAAGAGACAAAAGGAAAACAAGAATCTACAACTCGCAGGCAACAAAAGAGCTGAGATGAACAAGTAATAACAAAATATATATATTTTTTTAGTTTTTTTTTTTTCAAAATACTATATACAATAGTTCACGACATGATTGGCATGTCGCCACCAGAAACCCAGTCTCAGGAGTTATCCGGTAAATCTGCAATGTCCCGACTAGATCCAATCATACTTGAGTCGGTTCTTGAAATTGGGTTGGCTCCTTCCCGAAGTTCTCCATGGTGCGAATAGGATGCAATGCGGAAGATTATCCTTCTTACTAGTACCCACATGGAGGACTTCTTCGAGTACTTGGATGTAGTGGCTGGAACCAACACCACCACTTTGCGGACTTTCTTGGTCTGTGGGCTGAGTACGAGTTCCTCTAACTCCTTGATGTGATCACGGGGCTCTTCAAGTGAGAAATCTGATTCTGGGATCTCCTCGGGTTCGGAATTTGAACTTGTTCTTCTACTTGGCCCATCTCTTGATGAAAACTGCAAGCAACCATATTGTTCATTGCTGGAAAAGTGCTTGCATGTTCCAATCCTTGACTTTGGACGAGATCTGTCCCTTGAACTCCACATGACTGCATCTCAGGTTTTTGCTCAGTATAAGGGATCTGGCATGAAAAGTACTGTGCAGGGTAGACAGGAGCAGCAACCACCGGAGAAGGTAATGGAGTTTCTCCCCATGGTAACTTTCTCGATAAGAGCAAAAGTTGTTCCGCTCGCACTGCTTCCTCAAAGATTTGTGGGAACCGTTGTTCACCTGACTGCAGCAAAAAGAGACCTATGTCAGAATTAAAATCTCGAACATAAAAGAGGTGGGCTTGGGTGGGTGATGGACGGATCTTCTCTGGAATTCTCTTCCAACTTATCAAGAATCGGACATTGAAGTCCGTGATGCTTTCTTGAGGTGCTCTCTTGATGTACATGAAAAATTGGTAGAGATCCAAAGAACTATAGAAAGGATCTTCGTCAAATCTTTTGATCAGTGCCCCCGCTAGATCGTCCCATGAGCTGATGCTTTGACGTTTGAGCAATCTGTACCACTGCAATGCTCTTCCTTCCAAAGACTAAACCAGAAGTCGGATCATGACATCTTCGTGTTCTATGACATGGATCATGGACAGAGTAGCAATTTCTTCAACATGTGCCAGAGCCATGCCTTCGGTACCATCATATTTTGCCAGGTTCTTCAGGGCACCTTTGGGAATTTCATGTCGAACTTGGAGATTCAGAGGGCCAGGATCATCCCATCTAGGAAAAACCCTCGCCTTTGTGGCAGTGGTCTGCGGAATCACGGCCATCGCCATTAAGTCAGAGTCACCAGATGAACATTCTTTGAATTTAAAAAAAAAAAATAGGCGTCCACGATCAAGAAATTCGGATCTTCAACTCAGCAAAGTCGCCAGATGAACTTACAAATCTCCATTGTGAGGCCAAGACAGCTCATCAAATCTTGAGACCTCCGGGTGTTTAAAAAAATGTGGATCTTTGTGAGACAGAAGAAGTCTGTCCCACCGGGCGTGCCAAAAATTGTTGGCACCGGTGGGTTTATCACTTTGGAAAATTATGCTTATCCCATCGATTATGAATTCTTGGAGACAAAACTAGTCTGTCCCACCGGGCGTGCCAAAAATTGTTGGTCCAAAATCTGCCACAGGAAAGGATTTTACAAGTGCGCCCTAGACCCGGCCAACATTGAAAGGCTGGAAGCAAGAAATGGCTCCCAGACCAATCTCCAGAGTGGGTTGGTTCCCTTCACTATTCTAAACTTGGTATAAGATAAGGGTTACTGGAAAGAGATTGAAAATGTTATAGAAAGAAATGGGAAATATGGCCACAGGCCGAAGTGATGGGATCAAAAAAACAACAGCAGGAAACTACAAACGTAACAACAGCAAGTAACATAAGGAATTAGCTTAATCCTCGCACAATCACATGCAGCAAATCCCTCCAAACCCACATTCCAAAAATCGTACCCTGACCGCAATATTTAAATCCAAAAACAGAATTTAAATGTAACAGCAATGCAGGAGTATGAATGCTATTAGAAATGCAGAAAAATAGAAAAGAAATTCATCCATGCAACGCTTGAAAAATTAGAAGTTGATCCTTTTATTCTCGCAAATACAATTCCAGTCTCTAGCAGCAAGTTTTTCCAACCCTTGTAAATGAGAATTACATTGGTTTTTATAGAGGTCCGTCCTCTTTGCAGCATTAAAAATGCGCCACCACCCCTCTCGTGATCTACAATTGTGCATTGGAAATTACATACACGATCCCCTTAGTTGCAGCAAAAATTAAATACAATTAGACGCTAGCGGTCTTCTTCATTAAATTCATTTTTGAAAATATGCATGAAACCATTACGACAATCCACGAACAGCAGCCTCGAATGCATTAAATCTTCAATCTTGGTGGCTTGGGCGCGTCTTTTACTTTGAATGCCTTGGAAATCCGCAAATCATTAAATTCGGGTCAGCATTAAATCATCGAAAATAAAAAAAATCTCCTCGACCGTTCACACTGTGCTTTGGCGGAAAACAGTTGGAGGTCGCGAAAATGCGACGGGTCACGAAATCGTGACATGTTTTAACTCCGTACACTTTGACCACCTTTGACCCACGAAAATGGCACCTGTAGCGATATCGCTACATCTTCGGCTTCCTTTTCTCCATCGCTAGCTTATCCACGCGAAAACGGCACATGTAGCGATTTCGCTATGTCTTTTGGTCGTTGGCTCCTTTCTTCGCTTTGCTCCACGAAAATGGAACATGTAGCGATATCGCTACATGTTTTGGGCACTTTGTACGGCTTCATGGACGGGTCACGAAAATGGAACACTTCTTGCCCTTTGCATGTCTTCTATTCTTTCCTTATCAAGAATTCGCTATGCACTTGAGTCATTCAAGCATTTCAATCAACGCGTCATGAAATCACTGTCATCTCCTTGTCTTTTGTTTGATTCTCTTCGCACTCCGCCTTGTCGCCCAGAACTTGCAGCGAATCGCTACATTTTCTATGCCTTTTGCGAAAACAGTCAGTGCATCGCTACCATTCTTGCATCTTGGACTCTTTGTAAATAAACACCCCGAGCTTTAGAATATGCAACCTTAGAAATAAAATAGCTTACAACTTGGAATATGCGGCCTTAGACACCTCCCTTAACAATGCTCGACGAAAATGTGCAGCGCATCGCTGCACTTTTGAACACTTAGACCCTTGAAGCCAAATGCCGCGCGATTTCGGAACGTCAGCGAATCGCTGCACATTTTAGACTTAAGGCTTTTGGAGCCACTACTCCGCGAAAGTGAAACGTTAGCACGTCGCTGCAATTTTACCACTTGAGCCTTTGAAGCCAATCATCGTGCGATTTGAAGACATGCAGCGCATCGCTGCAACTTTATCACTTGAGCCTTTGAAGCCAATCGTCGCGCGATTTTAAGACGTGCAGCGCATCGCTGCACTTTTTGCTTTAGACTCCCTCTTGCAACCACTGCCCGCAATTTTGAGACATTGCAGCGCATCGCTGCAAGTCTTGCTTTGAACTCTCCTTCGCTCGAACACGCAGTGCGTCGTTGCAAGTTTTGGCACTTAAGCTCTTCTTTGACCAATATGCAGTGAATCGCTGCACTTTGCAGCACTTGAGCCTTTTGAAACCACTGCGTCGCGAAAATAAGACGTCAGCGCATCACTGCAAGTTTAGCACCTTAGTCTTCGAAGCCGCCAGCATCACGATTTTGGAACATGTTAGCGACGCGCTGCAACTTTTGCTTTAAGTCTTTGGCTGAGATTTTCGTCGCGATTTCGCGACAATTTGTCGCTGTTCCTCCTTTGCCTTCCGAAAGTCGCAAAAATGGAACACGTCACGATATCGCGACGGTTCTCTTTGGCTGCATGCGTTGACCGCGATTTTGCGACATGTCAGCGAATCGCTGCAATTTCTGGACTTAGTTATTTTTTGCTCCTTTTTTCTCAAAACCGCATCAAAGCCTGTGTTAGTATAAAAATAAAATCTGCAACAGCTTAAACAATATTTCAATCCAAATCAATGTGGCAAAAATGCCAACAATACCTTCATCAGCTCTATCTTCAAACTTGCCAAGATTGCTTTCAGTTCTTTTAATGTAACATTTGCTCTTGAACACTTTGAAGTATTTTGCTGTAGCCTTTTTGCCAAACCACAGTTCATAAGGTGTTTTGCTTTCATGTGGCCTCAACATACATCTATTCTGAATGTAGACTACAGTGTGAACTGCCTCTTTCCAGAACCTGTCAACAATTTTGCTCTCGGTTAACATGGTTCTTGCCATTTCTTGCACAGTTCTGTTCTTTCTTTCAACTACTCCATTCTGCTGAGGTGTTCTTGCTGCTGAAAACTGTCTTCTTATTCCATGTTTTTCATAGAATTCTGCAAACTCATCTGAAATGAACTCTCCTCCTCTATCAGATCTCAAACATTTAATTCTTTTTCCAGATTGATTCTCAACAATATTTTTGAAGGTTTTAAACATCTCAAAGGCTTCTGATTTCTATTTTAGAAAGAGTACCCATGTCATTCTGGAAAAATCATCTATACACAACATGAAATATTTGTATCCATTTATGCTCTCTGTCCTCATGGGTCCACACAAATCAGTGTGAATCAGTTCTAATGGCTTGCTTGTGAAATACTCTTTTGCTTTGAATGTAGATCTAGTTTGCTTTCCCTTTTGGCATGACTCACAAATGTTGTTTGATGGTTTACCAATAGTGGGTATGTCTCTTACAGCTCTTTTTGAGCTAATTTTTACCAGATTATCAAAGCTTATGTGACCGAGTCTTTTGTGCCACAGCCAATTTTCTTCCTCCTGGCCAACCAAGAAAGCTCCTTCTGAAGTCTCCGAGAGTGTATACAAATTTCCAAAAGTTCTCAGTCCAGTGGCTATTAACTTTCTATTTTTTGTCTTTCTTACTTCATAGCCCTCCTTGAAAATCACTTCTTGACCTCTATCACAAATCTGACTTACACTCAGTAAGTTATGCTTCAGACCTACCACAAAAAGAACTTCCTTAGAGTTGATTTTACCATCACTTAACTTAACTGATCCTTTACCCACTATCTTTGCTCCATCATTGTTTTTGAATTTCACAGAACCACCTTCGTATGTCTGTAGCTTATCAAACTTCTGTTTGTCTCCTGTCATGTGACTGGAGCATCCAATGTCTAGAATCCAAGGAGCAGATTTATTCTATGCTTTGAGAGCTGTTTTAACAATCAGGGATTCCTTGTCTTTCTTCGGTTGTTCCTTTTCTTTCCACTGAGATTTGACAGCAGATCTGGTTACTTGCTTTACCTTCTCCCTTTCATTGGCTTGTGACAGTTTATTGGGAAATTTTTTGTACTGTTTTGATCCAGCTGAGTGATGCTTTCTTTCCTGGTATTTATTTCCTGCAAAATAGCTACGACAATTCCTTGCAATATGGCCGAAGTTATGGCAGTTATAACATTCTACAGCATAATCTATCAAAGGAGAAAAAATATTTCTACTAGTAAAATTTCTTTGTTCTACATTATATCTACAACTTGAAATTTTATGACCATATGCATTGCATTTAAAACAATAACTAGAAAAGGAATGAGTGTACCTGGGTAATGGTTTTTGCCATGTTGTAGTAGGAGCCATGGGTCTTCTTCTTCTATGATATGTGACTTTGGTAAATCCATCATTTGCAGAACTCATTTCAAGCTTAGACTTATTGTTTTCCTTTGCATGATACGGTTTATCTTGTTCAACTCTGATTTTGTCTTTATTCTTTATAGGTTCTATAGTTACAGCCTTTGAGTCCTTTGAGGATTCTCCTTCATCAAAGCCCAACCCAAATTTGATACCCGTAGGTCTTTGATCATTTAACATTTTATTCAGCTTGGCTGAACTGTCTTCGAATTTATAATGACAACTCAGTTTCTGATTCATCTCTTCTAGCTGCAGCCTTAATCCGACTATGTCTTCTTCTAGCTTATTGCACTCATTTATTTTCACGGTTAGCTGAGCTTCAAAATCTTTAGACTTTTTCTTGTATTCTTCAGTTTGTACTTTCAAATTGATTATTAATTTGCCAGCATCCTCAAGTTTTCTTGAAATATTTTTATTTCTTTTCCTTTCTGCACTTAACTCTTCAAGTGCAGCAACTAACTCACCTTCCAGATCTATCTCAGCCTCATCTTCTAATTTTTCTTCACACTCCTGTGTTTTCTCAGTTGTTTGTTCTTCAAAAGCCATGAACAAGGCTTCACCAGTTTCTTCTTCTGAGTCCTCACTGGAACTGTCTTTAGAAGAATCAATATTCTGGGAAATGAAACTTTTCTTCTTGAAGTTCCTTTTTCTAAACTGCGGTTTCTTTTTCCAGACTTTTCTTTCTTGGTGTGTCCCTTCATCACTTCTATTTTTCTCATTCATTGGGCATTTTGCTGCAAAGTGCCCGATGCCACCACAGTTAAAGCACTTGAACGGCAGCTTGCCTCTGTATTTTCCTTTTCCCTTTACTAATTTCCTAACAAATTTTGCTTCAGTTTCATCTGCAGATTCTTCTTCCTCAGATTCTTGTTTAGATTTTATGTTTTTCTGAGCTTGGAAAGCTGCTTCTCTGTCTGAGGGCTTAGTTTGTCCAATCCTCATTTCATATGCTGTTAGAGAACCATGCATTTCATCCATACTGAAAAGATTTAAATCTTTTGCTTCCTCTATGGCAGAGACCTTTGCATCAAAATTTTTATTGAGAGTTCTTAGAACCTTCTTTACAACAACTGCATCTTCCATATCTTCATCGAGTCCTCTTATTGCATTGATGATCCCATTTACTCTCAGCAGATAGGCTTCAATGTTCTCATCATCGGTCATATTTAATGCTTCGAACTGGGCACGATGTGTTTGCAGCTTAGCTTCCTTGATTTTGCTATCTCCTTCATGAATGCTTTGCAGTTTGTCCCATATATCTTTAGCAGATTTGCAGTCATGATGCGTATCAACTCACTTGTCTACTAATCCACACATAATAGCATTCTTGGCTTTCGAGTTGTTCTCAAACTTTTTCTTCTCAGCCGCATCTGTTGGAGGAACAGTGGGTATGGTGTATCCATTTTCAATCGATTCCCAAATGTCATAACCCAATGCACATAGATAGGTCTGCATCCTGAGCCTCCAGAAGGAATAATTTGTTCCATCGAATAGAGGAGCTTTGTTAGAAGAAAAACCTTCACCATCGGCCATTGTGTGTCTTCCAAGATCACCTTAGCTGATTAAGCTTGTACAGGTGCCTTGCTCTGATACCAATTGATATTCTCACAATGACACTGAGAGGGGGGGTGAATCAGTGTAACTATTTAAAAATTAAATTTGCTACTCTTAAAATTTAATACTGCAAGCTTAAAAACAAATACAGCAAACATAGCACAAGAGCATCACACAACACAAGATTTAATGAGGTTCACCAATGTGGCTACTCCTCAAAAATGACCATTTGGACTACGATCCAAATCCAGTCTTTGCAAGGATTCAATCTTTACAAAAGGTTTACCAACACCCACTGGAAGGAGCACCAACCCTTGATTTATCTGCTGCAACAGATATGAGCACCAACTCCTTTTACCAAGCACCCACTTGGATTTTAATTTTTAATAAAAATAATGACATATAAAATGCCTTCTCTTTTTCAAGACCCTCACTGGTCTACAACACATACAAACATCCCACAGAAGCATAGAAAGAATTGTTAGAGACTCAATAGCTTCTATTCAAATCTGAAACCTCTCTGTTGTTTTTACAAGAAAAATGTGTAGGTTTCAAAAAATCTTGTTGTTGTTCATCCAGCTCTTTTACCACACTATGCCTTTTGATGTATTCAATAATGCACAGTGCAGTAACCTTCTAACTGTGCCAGTTTGATCCTTATATCCTTGATTTCCTCGAATGGCTCAATTTGAAACGGCTCAATTTTCCCTCCAACTTTTTCATGCATTTTTGGCTGTAATTGATCTGTCAAAATCTCTCTCTGACACGTTCCACCTTTTTGCCGTTTTCTTTTGACATTCTACTCTGCTGGTACTGACACCCTTTTCTGTGCAGACTGACAGCCTTTCTGCGCGTTTCGATGCTCTCTGACTCTGTTCTCCTAAACTCTACGTAACTGCCCTTCTAGAACCTTTTCACTTTCTTGTGACACTTCTTTTCTATTTGCGTCGATCTTTCTATTCGGCCTGCTACTGCCTTTTCTGACACACGCAACCTGTTAATGCATCTCTGTAAATGGTTCTCGATATAATCACTCCTGCAACAGCTGTTCTGCATTCAATGCATTGATCCGTTACTGCCGCCATGCCAGCCATGCTGCATTACGGCCCTGCAACAGCTGTTATTCTCTTAAATGTGCTGCTTCGTGACTATCCTTGTTACTCCAGTTAACTACTGTAGTTTTTCTTCTAGTATTTTTTCAAACACCTGTCACTGGGAACTGCACATTTGACTCCAGTTAACTTTACTGTAACTGGCAGCATGCTTGGTCGACACCTGTCACTGTGCATGCATATTTAACTTTTTCCTGCCAAAACCATTACCTGTCGTGATATCGCGACGTTTTCTGCTTTCCTACACTTTCCTTCGCTTGCCTCCGCGAAATTGATACATGTCACGAAATCGTGACACATTTCTCTTTTGCTGATGTCATCCTCCATGTTGTCATGAAATCGTGACATTTCTGGCTTGCTGAGGCTTCTCTGGAAACTTGTGATATCGCGACATTTTTAGACTTGCTGACGTCATCTTCAAAGATGTCGCGAAATCGTGACGCTTCCGACTTGCAACGACTTTTCTGGTAACTTGTCACGATATCGCGACATTTTTAGACTTGCTGACGTCATCTTCAAAGATGTTGCGAAATCGTGACGCTTTCGACTTGCAACGGCTTTTCTGGTAACTTGTCACGATATCACGACATTTTTAGACTTGCTGACGTCATCTTCAAAGATGTCACGAAATCGTGACGCTTCCGACTTGCAACGACTTTTTGTTCACCCTGTCGCGAAATCGTGACACTTCTTAGTTTTGCTGACGTCACCTTCCAAGTTGTCGCGAAATCGCGACGTTCCTTGCTTCCTGAGGCTTCTCTGTCAACTTGTCGCGATATCACGACATTTTTAGTCTTGCTGACGTCATCCATCATGGTGTCGTGAAATCGCGACGCTCCTAGCTTCCAGCAGCTGCAAACACCTTACTTGTAGCGAAATCGCTACAACTTTCTAACTTAACATTTTTCTTTGTTGCATCTTCCAAAAATCTAGCATGTATCGAGATTGTTACGATTTTGTTGCCTTGGTGCTTCCTCGTGCTTCGTCTTATCAAGCTTAGACTTGTAGCGAAATTACTACATCATCTTTTTCTGTGATATACACTTGTAGCGAAATTGCTACACATATGCCCCATGGCTTCTTGACTTGTAGCAAAATCGCTACACTCTTGCACTTTGGCTTCTGGACTTGTAGCGAAATCGCTACACTCTTGCACTTTGGGTTCTGGACCAGCTTCGACCCGTAAAAGTCTGACATGTAGCGAAATCGCTACACTTTTCAATGAACTTTCTCTCTCTTCAGATACGTCGTGAAATCGTGACACTTTTCATCTTTGACGCCTTTGCTCCAAGCTTGTCGCGAAATCGCGACATTTCTTCATGAACTTTCTCTCTCCTCCGATATGTCGCGAAATCGCGACATTTTCTTATGGACTTTCTCTCTCCTCCGATATGTCACGAAATCATGACATTTTCTTATGGACTTTCTCTCTCCTCCAATATGTCGCAAAATCACGGAATTTTCTTATGCACTTTCTCTCTCCTCCGATATGTCACGAAATTGCGACAGGAACCAAAACATGTCGCGATATTGCGACAGTTTTATTCCTTGTCTTTTTTTGCAAGTTTCTGAATCTGGGTCCCCTCTGTTTTTCTTGAAATTTTTTGCACTTGATTTGACTGACCTCTGAACTGCATCACTACATGGGTCCCCTCTGTTTTTCTTGAAATTTTCTGCACTTGATCTGACTGACCTCTGAACTGCATCACTGCATCAATCTGTCTTTGTTGACAACAATTACAATACTTTTGCACTGCTTTTGCTGCACCTTGCTCAACAAAAATTGTCAAAAATTCATCCTCCCGTGGAGCGGTCCGGCTATGGTAGCCTTCTTAGGGAGTAGGATAGTGATAATTTGTGGTCCCGACATCAGTTTTTCATGCCAAGAATGTTAGGTGCAAAGGCATATGCACCGTTATTCGGCATAGTTATTGCTATTTTTGAGTGGGTTTTGACCCTTTTTTGTGATGCCTTGGGGCTAAAATTTTTGAAAATTCATCCTCCCGTGGAGCGGTCCGGCTATGGTAGCCTTCTTAGGGAGTAGGATAGTGATAATTTGTGACCCCGACATCGGTTTTTTATGCCAAGAATGTCAGGTGCAAAGGCACCTTTGTTTGGCAGTTTTATTGCTATTTTTGGTGCATTTTTTGGATTCTTTTTCTGTTGCTTTGTTTTCTGCTGTAATCGTCCCAGGGTGGGACGAATACCAATTTGGTAATCATCCCAGGGTGGGATGAGTGCCAACTAGGGTGCTCATCCCAGGGTGGGACGATTACAGGCCTAACAGCCTATAAAAGGGCCAAAACTAGGTTTTGGGCTCATTTGCAACATTTTTTTCTTGGTGTTTTGGAGCTGTGGGGAGGAGGAGTGCGAGTTTGCATAGTGGAGCGCTGCCAAATTTTTGTGGACACCATGAGTGCAAGGACCGGATCTTCGAGTGGCGGAGCCAAGGCGAGACCGGTAGGTGCTCCTTCCTTCTGCTTGTTATTTGTTTGTTTTTATATGAATTTTTAAAACTCGCATTTTATCATTGTTTTTTGTCACATTAAGGTTAAAACCCTAGATGAATGTTGTGGTTTTATTTGTTTTGTTTTGTTCATAATAAGGTTAAAAAACCCTAGTTTGAATTTTTGTTGTTTTGATTTGTTTTTTTGTTCATAATAAGGTTAAAAACCCTAGATGATTTTTGTGTTTTAATTTGTTTTTTTTTGTGTTCATTGTAAGGTTAAAAACCATAGATGTTTTTTGTTGTTTTGTTTTTTTTTTTGTTCATGATAAGGTTAAAAACCCTAGATGATTTTTTTTGTTTTGATTTTTTTGTTTACACTTAAGGTTAAAAACCCTAGTATAGTTTTAATGTTTTTGTTTGATTTTTTTGTCCACACTTAAGGTTAAAAACCCTAGTATGATTTTGTTTGTTTTATTTGATTTTTTGTTCACACTTAAGGTTAAAAACCCTAGGTTGAATTTGTTTTATTGTATTTTTTTTTGTTCTTGATTGTACAGTTTAGTTGATTGATCTGTACTTGCCTATATAGTTCTGTACTTTTGTTTTTGTGTACATTGTTTGTCATCTGTACAGTTTATTTGAATGTTTTTGTTTAAATTAAGGTTGAAACCCTAATTTGTTTTTTTTTGTTTTTTTGTTTTTGTGTACACTGTTGTACATTTTTTTTGTTGTCATGTTTTAATGTTTTTGTGTTGTTTTTGTTTTTTAGGTTGTGAAGAGTCGGTACCGTCAGCCGACGGTATTTTTTGATGCACGGGATGCGCTGACTGTGGCGGATTGGGATTGGCTTGATGCCCTTGGGCTCAAGCAAGTGACGCGGTTGGAGCCTGTGGTGGGGGATCGGGCATATCTGACTACCCTGATCAATTTGTGGGATCCCCGCACCAACACCTTTCATCTCCCAATAGGGGAGATGACAGTGACTCTGGAGGACATGTATCGGATTCTATGGATTCTGATAGATGGGCTACCCATTCGAATGACTCCTCATGATCAGCGAACGACGGTGCTTTGGGCATGCGGTGAAGATGGGGGTGGATAGGGCGATGGAGAGGGTAGAGGGGGACTTCCTGATTGGTAGGATTCTGGTGCGATGGTGGCTAGAGAAGGGCATGTTGGGGGTGAGGCATGCGTTGCTCATGACCCTCATCTCCAACATGTTGCTTCCCGACTCCTCAGGTGTGAGGTTCCCTTGGAACCTACTTGAGGTAGTGTTCAGATTGGTGGAGTGTCCGACATTAGCACCACTGATTATGAGGTGGGGTTAGATGCTATTGGCACAGCTATATGATGAGCTGTACGAGGTCCGCTATCGAAGGTGGAAGGGGATTGGGTGCAGCTATCTGTTGTAGTGTTGGGGGTGGTAGCACATAGCTATGGAGTGGTCGCAGGGGTTGCCTTGGACCACTCGGGGAGAGATGGTGGATAGGGAGATTGGGTATGGTGCTCTATGGTGGAGGTCAGAGGAGCATGGGTAGAGTCGACGATGGGCAGGTGATGTTAGTCACTACACTGATGCCTTCTCACGTCTTGCTCTTGGGGAGGTGGTCTGGCGGCCATACCGGGATTGTCCAACCTGGCCTGAGGTTGGGGAGTGGCTCTGGTGGGTGCGTAGGGGGAGGTGGTTGATCGGGCAGCACGAGATCGAGCAGGAGTACTTCCCATATGTCCGGGTGACTCGATAGTTTGGGGTGCACCAGGGATTGCTTGGTGAGCCCTTGATCTATCGACATTGGGGCGATGAGAGGACTCTGCCTCGGCTGATCATTGAGCTATTGGGTGAAGAGTCGGATGTAGTGATTGATGTCCCCAACGTGGACAACGTCGGGGTGACTGCCGAGTATGACCAGTGGTGGACGATGCGGTGATGGTGGGGTGAGGGGCCTCTAGGAGGTCCGAATGCAGTAGCAACAGGCGGTGGGGTTACGGAGGCACCGAGGGAGGGTTGGGGGGCTCTGCTCGATGATGCAGATATGGTGGAGGTTGATGACTTCACTGGGGATGATGTAGGGGTTTTGGAGCAACCGGATACATAGGACATCCCGGAGCAACAGGTGCCGTATTGGAGATGCCCATGCCTCAGGCAGTCCTAGGAGATATGGAGGCTAGGTATCACACTGAGATAGCATGATTGGAGGAGCTACTACGGAGACAGGATGAGGAGCACCGAGCCGAGAGGGAGCTCCTGCGGGCTCAGTTGGCGCAGTAGGATGACGCATTGGCTACGTACCATCGATGGGATGTGGAGTGGGGTCGATGTCGGGTGGAGTTGGAGGTAGAGATTATCCGCCTCGGTGGATAGTTACCTGAGCTCACTGGAGGTGGATCATCATGCCGTACGAGAGGTAATGAGACTGAGCAGTCAGCATCCTCTCATCGTAAGCGGTTGGGTGAGGGTAGCGCTAGTGGGCATGATGCGGGGGTTGGCAGAAGCTACCCTGAGAGGTCCCATAGGACCCACACCACTAGGGGTAGTTCCAGTCGCACCGATCCTGCGTGATCATGGTGGCCGACTCCCTAGGCTTGGGGTTTTTGAGTTTTTGATTTTTTTGTGAGGTCAGAGGACCGACTTATTGTAGCCTGCAGGCATTTTTGACCTAATATATACATGACTCTCTTTTTGATTATACACTTGTCGTGATTTATCATTTATTTTATGCACATTTATTTACGTTGATGTATGCATGTGTTATTGTGAATGCGAATGTTTCTACTATATGATATATGCATATGGAATGGATGAAATGGTTTGTTGATAACTTGGCGGTGGCACCATAGACTATACAGGATTTACTGGCTTTCTGTACTATGTGATTGCTTTGTGGAATGACTTTGCATGTGTAATATTTTTTGTTTGTATTTTTTGATGGTGATGTAAGGATGGAATGTACCACAGGTGTTCTAGAATGTAGTTAAGGTTTTTTTGAGACTCAGATGTTTTAACTAACTAGCCAAGACTGTACATTTATCTCACAAGACTTTTGAACAAGGTACGAATCAGACTTGAGTTTGACCAAGTTATTTCACATCCCTGTGTGTGCGATTGAATTTGTTTATGTGGTAGTTGTCAGGATACCGCCAGTGCTGGATAGGCTATCAACCAAACCTGTACTAAGGATCACCTAATTAGCTCCACTAACTCCTTTGTTGTATTTAGTAAGATTAATCTATGGTGCAATCTAGGATACCATAAGCTAGCTCATCCACATGCAAACATTGATCTGTACACAATTTAATGTGACAGATATATCGTCATGCGGGAGGTTTGCCACCAGTGACCAGCAGGCTATCCACCAAACCAGTACTGAGGATCACCTCATGACCTTCCGAATGCTGAGAGTTCCAGGGATTCAAGTTTGACTCCCTTCTTTTCTTCACTTTTATTGGGATACTTGCTCGTATGTAGTGATAAAAATCACTGTTTATTTTTGTTTTTTTCTTTTGAGCAAGGGATTTGAATTTTGAGTGATGAGAATCACTATTTCTTGTGCTTTTTGATGTATGCACTATGAGGGTTTTGATGTCAAACTTTGGAGTTTGTACTTTGACTTTTTGCAATTTTTTTTTATATTTGCAACTTTTTGAGAACTTGGGATTTTTTTTGTTTTTTTGGGGGGAATTGGGTAGGGAAGATTCTTGTCCTTTTGCCAACTCTCAGCATTCTTGGGGTCATTCGCACAGGGGGATGAGTGAGATAACCTTTTCACTGTATGGTATCCTGGATTGCTTTGCAGGTTTCATCTTTCGTTCACACAACTTGGGAATTTTTATGTGTTTTAACTTGTGTGGGGATGCTACGTAACAAGGTGTGATCCAAGTAAAACTCTACCTTTGTAAAATCTGTCTGACTTTGTACAGTTTTTGGCTAGAAATCTAAAGACAACTGAATGACGAAAACCCTAAATACATTAGGAGACAACTGACTATGATATGGTGAAAATGTGGATGGCGTTATTCTTGTTGGATTATTTATAGAGTGGACAAATGTGGAAAATGATGGAATTGCCGAGTAATTACAGTCTATGGTGCATTTGACCTGTATGACCAACAAATATGCAATGTATGTATGTGATGCCTAATGCAACTTATTTTTTTGTGTTTTGATTTTTAAGAGTATGCATGGAAGTGAGATGCAATTTTTTTTTTTGTTATTTTTTATTATTATTTTTTTTTTGAATATTCGTTATGGTTGTTTTATCCCGAAGGGGTGCGGACCAAGTGATTCTTTCGGATCCTTGGAGGTTTTGACCAAAGGGATTATGGGTACCTTTGGGGTGTTTTGGGTGACCAAGTGGTTGTGAGAATCCTTGGAGCTTTTGGTTTGACCAAAGGGTTTATGGATACCTTTGGGGCATTTTGGGTGACCAAGCGATTGTGAGAACCCTTGGGGATTTTTGGGGTGGGCCATGGCTCTTTTAAATGTGGAATGGCCTCAAATGATTGATGTTCAAGGGTTCTAGTTCCTTGATTCCATCAAGAGAGGCGAGTCGGTATGTTCCAGGTCCTATTTTATTATCGATTACATAAGGACCTAACCAGTTTGCCATGAAACTTGTCCCTTAGATGGGGTGGCAAGTTAGAATTTTGTTGGTTCTCTTTTAAGACCAGGTCACCAACCTGAAAGTCCCTCAGGTGAACTTTCATGTTGTATGCTTTCTTAAGTCGCTCTTGGTAGATACGTAAATGCTCGAGAGCATTGACACGTCGTTCATCGAGTAACGTAAGCTGGTCTAACCGGGCCTGCCACATAGTGTCATCATCGATGAACTCTTGCATTGATATGCATAGGGAAGGTATTTCCAACTCGAGAGGCATGACTGCCTCGGAGCCATACACCAGTGAAAATGGAGTTGCCCTAGTGGGCGTCCGAATGCTAGTGCGATAAGCCCAAAGAGCAAGTGGTATTTGAATGTGCCAATCCTTATGACTATCTGTGACTATCTTTTTAAGGATGGCAACTAGCATTTTGTTTGACGCCTCTGCTTGCCCATTTGCCTATAGATAATAAGGTGTCAAAAAATTGTGTTGGATTTTGTACTTTGTGGTCAAAGCACGCACGTCTTTGTTCTTAAATGACATCCCATTATCCGAGATGATCTTGGATGGAATACCAAAATGACATATGATGTTATGTAAAATAAACTCCGTAATGCAGGGTCCAATCGTAGAGGTAAGCGAAATTGCTTCCACCCACTTGGTGAAGTACTCTATGGCCATTATGATGAACGTGTGATGGCCTGACGATGCAGGGGAGATATTTTCGATTAGATCTAAGCCCCATTACAAAAATGGCCAAGCCGATTGGATCGGTTGCAAGGCCTGAGAAGGTACATGTGTCAAGTTAGCATGGTGTTGACACTTCATGCACTTCCTCACATACGCACAACAATCTCGCTCTAAATATGGCCAATAATAGCCCATGCGAAGGATGCACTTTGTGATGGCCATACCGTTGAAGTGGCCACCGCATGTACCATCGTGCGCTTGGGTGATCGCCCAAGTGGACTCCTGCTGGTCCAAGCAATGGAGGAGGATTCCTTCATAGCTTTGATGGTATAAAATGTCTCCTAGCAAGACATGTTTTGCCACTTTCTATTTGAATGATCTTTTCATGGCATGCGACAATCCAAGTGGGAGGCTACCTAACTTGAGGTAGTCTCTTATGGGTGTGTACCAATCCTGCTGATCAGAAACCTTGATGGTATGAACGACCAATCCCTCTTGAAGTTCATCCCTAGAAAAAGTTGAGCGAGAAAGAACTTGTAAGAATAGCGTTGTGTTGCTATTAAGAGGGGTTGGGGAGAACAAGGACCCCCAGTTGGCATGATTCAGATTATCATGGATTCGAGAGAACTTATCCTGAGATGGTTCAATCTGGATCAGGTGGATTCCTGGCATTAGGTCAGAGCTTGCACGCTCCATCATGGATTGCGATAATGTTTTGACTTGAATGGTTGTCATATCACCAAAAATGTCTTGCGGGATTAGTGACCCCAAGGAGGCCATAGTGTCCGCAAAATGATTCGATGATCGAGGGAGTGCCTCGATGTCGTACCATTCAAGCTTTGCCAGGAATTTATCCACAAGGGCTTTGTAGGCCTATAGAACTAGGCATTTACATTGGAATACCCCTTTCACTTGGTTGACAATTAACAACGAATCACCAAAGATGTTCAAGCATTTGATGTTCATGGTGATGGTTGTCTGAAGACCTATGAGCAAGGCTTCATATTCGGCATTGTTATTGGTGCACGAGAAATCAAGTTTAAATGATAGAGGCATTGGAGCCCCTTGCGGTGTGAAGAATACGATTCCCACGCCACCCCCTTGCTCACATTTAGAACCATCAAAAAATAGGGTTATGTCGGCCTATGACTCAGGCTCATCAGAATCTGGCGATTCTGAGACATGGAAGACCCCATCATCGGGCAGCTCTATGGTCAGAGGCTGATCATCTTCGAGAGGAGCCTCTGCTAGTTGATCGGTGATGACTTGACCTTTGATGGACTTTTGTCCAATGAATTCGATGTCAAACTCCATCAACAACATGATCCATTTCGTCGTGCGACTACTATGATAAGTATGACTCATCATGTACCATAATGGATTCTCCTTAGACACAACATACGTCGTATTGCTCAGCATGTAATGGCATAGCTTTTTGGTGGCAAATACCACTGCTAAGCATAGCTTCTCGACGTATGCATAGTTAAGTTCATAACTGACCAGGGTGCGGCTAAGATAATAATTAGCCTATTCTTTATGTAGTTCATTTTTTTGGGCTAGCATGGCGCCCAGTGCCACCTCAGTAGCTGAGATGTATAAATAGAATGACACTCCTAGTCTAGGTGGTGCCAATACTGGTGGTGAAGCCAAGTATTGTTTAATGTCATCGAAGGCTGACTGGCACTCGTCATCCCAGTGAAATGCTACCCCCTTGTGTAATAATTTATTCATGGGTCGGCACTTGTCAGATAGTTGCGCTATGAAGCGCTTGATCGATGCGACCTTACCCTACAAGCTTCTGAGCTGCTTGATGGTGGTTGGGGGAAGCATTTCAAGGATTGCCTTGAATTTATTTGGATCCACCTCGATGCCTTGTTTTGAGACTATGAAACCCAAGAGTTTTCTAGATGTGATGCCAAATACGCACTTCTTGGGGTTTAGCCTAACTTTGTGTTCGATGAGGCGATCAAGGATCTTGCGTAAGTCATCGAGATGATCTGGGTGCAAAAGAGATTTGGCCAACAAATCATCCATATAATCTTCCAAAGTTTTATGCATGTGATCATGGAAGATGTACATCATAGCACGTTGATAGGTGGCGCCAACATTTTTAAGGCCAAAGGGCATGACCTTATAACAAAATGTCCCCCAAGGCATTGTGAACGCCATTTTTAGTTGATCATCGGGATTGATACGAATCTGGTTGTATCCCGAGAAACCATCCATGAGGGAAAGCATTTCGTGGCCTTCTGTAGCGTCTACCAATGCGTCGATGCTAGGCAAGGGGAAATCATCCTTGGGACTCGCTTTGTTTAGATCTCAAAAATTGGTGCATATGCGAATCCTCCCGTCAGGCTTTTTGATGGGCACCATGTTGGACAACCATGGTGGGTAATCTATGCAGATGACAAACTGTGCATCCAACAGCTTTTGTAATTCATATTTTACCATTAAGGCCACTGTTGGGTGCATCTTACGTAGTTTTTGCTTGACTGGCTTGACTATCGGATCAAGCGTTAGATTATGCGTGACTAGCTACGGGTCTAGCCTCGACATGTCTTTGTAGGACCATGCAAAAACCTCCTTCTTCTCTTTGAGAAGGGTAATGTAATCGGCTTGCTCTTCGAGGGATAGACTTACCCCTAGCTTGATGATTTATGGATTCATTGGATCAGAGCCGATGTCTACGTCAGTCATCTCTTCGACTGACATGTGGGACCCATCCTCCAACTGGTGTGGAGTTGGGATCAGGTGGATATCATTTGCTGAATTTAGATCTATGTTTGGAACGTCGGGTTCCTCTTCAACATGGAAGATATCCTGAGTTGGTCTTGGGGTGAAATGAAGCATCTCATCGCAAGGCCAGTACTCTGATGGGGATGGTGGTGAGTTAGCATGATCCCAGTCTATGGCATCTAGGTTTAGATACAATGGTCATGCTGGATCGGTTGGATTGTGGATGGGGACGGTTAAGTCAATGGAGATCATGTTGATGAAGTGAATTTGGTCTCCATTACCATGCGGGTGGTGACTCGGACATCCTTGGTGATCTTTGTGCTCCGGATCTGGCTCTATGGGTATTGGCACAAACGGATCGGCCCTATGTGTGGATAGAAGGATAGGGTCTACCTTTGGCACTGATGGCTCTATAGGGTCTCCGGGTGGAAGGTGCTCTCTGTATGCCTGAAGTGGTGGATGCAACACTTGGTCCAACTATGCTTGGTTCAAATGCCACCTATGCCTTGGCCCCATGTTTAGTTGTTCAAACATGTCATCAATGTCCATGGGGTATTGTTGCTACCGCATATGGTTGAGATATGCCATCTCAGTCTCATCTTCATAATCGCTATCGGAGATCCATAGGCCTTCATTGGCTCCGACAACTATTTGTGGCATGTGAGGCTCGTTCTGTTCGAGCAAGTTGATTTGGTCCCATCGAGGTTGTTCCGCTCTCTGCGGGAGGACCTGATTCTCTTGGGGTGGCAATCACTCGATTGGAGCATTCAAGGGGAACATTGCCATGAAGTTCTCCTGATAGTCATCTATGGGTGTCACTTGCGAGTGATTGCTATCGAACTCGAAAGGGTCCCAAGGTGCTACCTCATACTCTGACTCGTCTTCGGAAGATCCTTCCTGACCTTGTTTATATCCCTCTTGGAGGTAAGTTCTTGAACTTTCCCCTTTCTCGATCAAAGGGAAGGGGTTGTTGAGGTCAACAAGGTTTGTTGTTAACAATGGGAGATAATCCCCCAATGTGTATGTTGTGTTAGGATTGGCATATGGATCTTGTGCCAACCCATCCTTGTTGCCTAGCCCTAGGCCTTGCATGTTCTCTACCAAGATGTCAAGGGGCAAAGGGTGGTTGAACCCTACTCCTGATTTATCATATGGCATTTGATATCTTGGTTGGCAAAGAATGCGCACTCCTTGTTCATATCTGCCCAATCCATATCCGTGCCAATTACATTGGCCAAGGTATTTCAAAGTGAAGTCTGGGTTGGACAAATAGTTGACATTCTCAGCAAAGGGTTCTTCATCCTCTTCCTCTTGTAGGTAAGGTTCAATGCCATTATCGAGGCCCCCATATACAAAATTTGTCTGATTCGGTGGGTAGCCTAAAGGGACAATAGTGTCGATGGGGAGGCGAGGTCTCCCCATGTCCTGCATGGACTCAAGCGTGGGTGTTGCCACAATGTTCCGCACTAGGTATTCCCCTAGGCCCGTATTGGCCATCTCAATGGTGATCATTGGTGATTGAGGGGGAGGGAATGGGAGTTCTTCTTGAGTCCACTCCATGTTGGGTGAACCAGGCGTCTCGACTTCCATTCGGCTGGGCACCTCTTCGGTAGAGATGGTTGAGACTAATGGTGGTACCTCTTCTAAGGGCTTCTTCCCATTGTCCTTCGGTGTGGCCACCGTAGGTGGCATCGTTGGTGAAGGAAAAGATGATGAAGATGGGCCCGGTTGGTGATTTGATGGACTTAACAATGGGGATGTATGCAGAATCGGACCTTGTTTGGATGGATTCAACTGAAAGTCCAAATGTGTCGATGGGAGGGTCGACTGTGGCATCAGCTGCACCGTATTGCAATACTTGAAGGGCTCTAAGTCTGTTGGGACTACATGCACTTGCCCTTCGTATGTGTACTTTAGGCATTGATGGGCTATCGAAGGGACACACTTCATGTCCCTGATCCAAGGCCGGCCCAACAAGATGTTGTAGGCCATCTCACCTTCCAGGATGTGGCACAATGTAGGAATAGTCTTTTGTCCCACTTGGATGGGCAGGACAATTGTGCCAACCGTCGAGCATATCGCGTCGTTGAATGCTCGAAGAGTATAGGTGGAGGCCACAATATGAGATGTTGGCAGCTTCAGGTGTTTCAATGCCACCATTGTGATTATATTACTGGATGAGCCAGTGTCCACCAACACCCTCTTAAATGGAATCTCGTTGACCCATGCAATGACGTGCAGGGGTGGATCCGCCATATCACCAGTCATCGATTTTAGTTCATCTTCTCTAAAGGTGATGACTGGTTCTGTACATCATTTTACATGTCCCACAAAGTTGTTGAAAGAATTTGCTTCATGGGGCTGTAGCTCGATGGCTTTGAGTATCTCCATCAGAGCCTCCCGATGGGGCGATGATTGTTGGATGAGCTCATAGATGGAGAGCCTAGCCGACGTGGTCCTTAAACTTTGGGTAAGTTTAGTCCGAATCGTGGCCACTGGTCTAGGCGGGGGAGGTTGTGTAGGGTGTTGTGGAGGTTGTGACATTGATGGAACATCTCCTGTAGCTGCAGCGGGGGCAGCTGTGTTTGGGTACCTCTTGTTCCGTGTCACTATGCTTATCATCCCTACATACCCCTGCATGGGGCAGTTTTGTGTCACCTCATTTACTTGTAGAGTCTTTGCCTATGCATCATGGGTAGGCAAGGGGTCTTTGAAGACCTCCATCTGTTGGTTGCTTGGTGCTACGGGATTATCCACTGCTAGCATTTTGTTGTCTATTAGGTCCTGCACTAAGCTTTTGAACTTCCAACATGCGTAAAGGTCATGTCCTTTCTGTCGATGAAATCTACAATATAGGTCTTCCCTATAGCCCTTGGGTTTTGGTGCGTTGGGGTCTACGGGTCGACTTTCTGGCAGGTTTATCAAGTTTGCCATGGACAAGCGGTCAAACAAGGAGTCTTTAGACTCTATGAAGGGTGTGAATTGTCGCCTAGGGTGACGCTGCTAATTTTGCTCTTGCCTATGATTTTCCTTCTCATAGCTGTCAAGAGGAACTGCCTGATAATTAGCCTTTGGGGGTTGTGTCGTCTGTGCAGGCTTTGGTATGTTTATGGCAACCTGATTGACCGCGATGGGTTTCGGTTGCGTGGACCCAATTTTGGCATTTTTGGGCCACTCTTTCTTGCATGGCTTGGCAATCTCGCCATCCTGTATCTTGATCTCCTCAATTATTCTGGCTTGCACCAGGGCTTCCTCGAGAGTGGCATATTGTTGCAGCTACAATAGCATGGAGATCGACCTTAGGCAACTCTTCGAGAACATTTGGGTCAGGTCGGCCATGGGAGGGAGGTAAGGTAGCCTTGAAAGCAACGTCCTCCACCGATTTCCATAAGCCACCATGGTCTCTTCCTCATACTTCCTGAGGCTAGCTAGGTCGCTTAATGATGCCTTCTTCTTGGTGTTGAAGGTGAAACGTTCGAGGAACGCGTCCACTAGCTGGTCTAGGTTGTTGATGCTATGCTTCGGCAACTAGGTAAACCAATCCGAGGTAGGGCCTACGAACGTGGTTATAAATGTTCTTAGAAGCAAAGCATCATTGTCCTGAATGCCAAAGCATTGACTCAGGAATCTTGTCACGTGCTCTTGGGCATCCTCATCCCCTCTAAAAATTGCCAATTGAGGCATTTTGAAGTGTTCAGGGTATGGGGGTGCCGGCACTGAAGGATGCACAGGGTGACTGTGGAGCTGGCGTAAAGTGGGCTTTTGGGGCCCAAAAGTCTTGGTCTCCATAGACTCTAAGCACTCTAGCAGTGCTTTGTATGCATCGAAAGATTTGATCTCTTCCTCCTTGGTTTGTTCCCATTGTGAATTACGGGGAACTTGAGGCCTATGGAGGGGTAGCCGGATAGCGCCCCCTTGCCTTGGTAGGGCATTTCAGCCCGCTCTTCTTCTTGCTCAAATTCCTCATAGGCTTCTTGAGGAGTTCTTGGGCATGACCTATAAACATGGGTGGGTGCCCGAGGAGGGCGCCCATCATTGGTTCTGGGAGTGGTCTCCCGCTCAGGTCTAGGAGGTCTTGGAGGCAACGCTTGATAAGGTCGTGGAGACCTGTCTCGTACCAAGGGGTTATGCCTCTCATAAAGCCCTGTCTTATGTGTGTGAGGGGTTGGAATCCTCTCATGCATAGTGTTCTAGAGCAACTCATCCGTCTGACGTTGAATGCGCTCTTTGCTAAGATGGTACAGGTGCTCTAACTATTGTTGATCTTGCTCAAGCTGCATGATTTGTGCTTGGTGGGTGGTATGTTTGGCAAATGCCAAGTCGATTTGTTCTACCGTCTTAGGTCTAGGAGGCCTAGATGCCTCCCCTACATATCTATCTCGGTCGTAGTGATCCGAGATCTCTATAGGTCGCTTCCCTCTATCGAGGTTAGCAACATTCACCCGAGGCTCTGGCCTTAGTAGGTGATCCTGATAAATAGCAGGTGCGGAGGCGCATTGCTCCCACGCTGTGTATTGCTCTTGAGGAATATAGTGGTTTTCCTCATGCTCCCTTTCATATATGTGAAAGGGGCAGGTAGAGTTGGCTCACCCTGTCTGAAGAGCCTTGCGCTCTGGATTTGGCCTATTGTTTCTGATAGTAATGAGGGGTAGAGGAGGGATGATATAATCATGTGGCCCCTCCTTATGGACCTTATGTTGTTCTAGCACTTCCTCGCATGGTGGCCACTCATAATGAGTGTCTAAGGGGGCCTTCCCGTGTATGTACTCCTCCTGAAAGGGTCTGTGTTGAATGGGAGTGCCCCTCGAAGGGGTGCCTCTATAGTCCTGTTTCGTCATGGTATGATGTGGACTATTTTGTGGGTCAGGCCACCAAGGTGGTATGACCAAGTCCTTGGGGCTATAACGGAGGTGACTTGTGCCTCCTTGTACACTTTTCGCCACTTCGCCCGTGATTGGGCTTGGCTACGGGTGTACACCATGGTGGTGGTTTTCTAAGGGATACGTATGTTTTTATCTTCTTTACGATTTTTTATGCTACACTAAACAAAGGGGACCACACAATCAAAGAAATGATTATCTCATTTATAGATTAAAGGTGTGTCCTAAATCTGGTTTAGTGTGTTTTGATTTTTGTTGTGCAAAACCTTGTAATGAAAACATGCATAATGAGGGCTCTTATATCTCCAAAATGGTCACCCCTTCAATATACCACTGCCAAGCCATTATACCGAACCTCTCAATATACCCGCCCTTACGTGAGGGAAACTATTGGTACGTGAGAGCAGAACAGTACATGGAACATAGGCGGTACGAAAGGGGAATCACTCTATTTTTGACACCTACCATAGAAGACTTATCCTCATGCATGGGGAATCACCCCCGCTACACTTGGTCAGCTTTCATCAGGATTTACGTCTAGCAACAGTCGCGATCAGGGTTATGTATGCAAAATTCAAGCCAAGGTGGTGATGAAATCCACCGTTGGTCTTGATCAAGTGTTGGGGTTTTAAGACCAACTCCTTGATGTTTATATTATCACGTGGTGTGTGTGGTTATTTTTACTTGTGCAAAGAAAGAAAACATGCAGTAAAATTTTCCATGCAAGCAAAGAAATAGAAAAATTATAGAAACAGGAAACAAAAAATTACATAGGGTGTTCAGAAAACCTACCTCTTCTCTGCCCACACCAGATGCCCCTGAGTTTCTGCTCAAAAACTGCACAAAGAGCTAATCATCCTGGGGTGGGATGAATAGTAGATCTGTATTCATCATAGGGTGGGATGAATATGTATTCATCCCGGGGTGACATGAATTCCAATCTGTATTCGTCACAGGGTGGCACGAGCAGCAGTCCAATGCTTGAAGGATTAACACCTGCAAGAAAAACATAAGATTTTTGATCAAAAATTTGATCCCAATAGTAGGGGATAGGGTCCCACCATGATCACCACTGAAAGCATGTCTACGGAAGCACTGGCGTACCGGGTGCGATGCAAACAAAAGCAGATGTATTAAGGAAACGCTAAGTCCTACGAAGATGCGAAGAACTTAAAGTGCATGAAAAGGGAAAATGAACGAAATGAAATGAGATGTAAAGCAAAAGCAAAGGTGCAGCCTCTTTTATTAATCTTGCTTGAGATCAGGTTACAATACATCTCCCCCATTTTCATGGGCTAGGAGCGTTCGATACAATTTTGTTACACCAACGGATGGTACGCTTCCCTTCGGGATCTTCCATGTGCCCACATTCAAAATGGGCAGGCCAAACGTCATCGCCACTTGCGTGAGTGCATCTATCATTCCTTTCTGCCCCTTCTAGTGTCGAGATCCTATGTACAGAGAAACATCAAATGATTAATAGCACATGCGGATGGAGGGAAACATGCAATCCCCAAGGCCTCCGGTTAATGCATACATGAAATAATTAAAACAGTGATCAAAACTTATCAGAATGAAATGAAATTTGGATAGAAGCATGTAAACATCATCAGGGACACACTGCAAAAAGAATAGTCGAGAAATCTACTGTATATTTCTAATCGCTCCGGGGTGGGACGATTAGGACTGTCATAAAATGTACAAAAGTGACCTCCCAAATGTCCCATCCAGGGGCCTCCAAAACACCTGCAAACTTGGGGTTAGGAAAAATGGGGCATTTTGAGATGACCCAAAAGGTCGGATTTTGCATATTCTGCCCTATATTGCCCTGTATCTGAAAGCGCTCCCTGTAGGTTAGTAAAAGCGTAAAACCATGAAAACATAGTCAAAACAAGTCAGAATGCATTGAAATTTGAACCGTAGCATATATGAAACACACAAAACATGATGCAAAAGAAATAGTGAAGAAATATACTATAGATTTCTAATCACTCTAGGGTGGGGCGATTAGGACTGCAATAGTGCGGGGGCGCCCGAGGGTAGGACGCCCACCGTTTGGGGCTTGGTTTTGACACCAATCCACTTGGGATGGGTCCAAAACCTCCTAGGGGGTTGTGTCAAAAAATTGGGTGTGGTATTATGGCCAATTGTTTAGGTTTTGGGTCCGGATTGCGCTCCTAATGTTCACCCAATAACCTCCCTTCCAAAAGAGAGATCAAGGATGTAGGAAGCACAATGAGGGTGAGGGTATAATTCGGCAGCACTCCATTGCTCCAAATGCTCCTACTCCATCCTATTTTTGGGGTGAGAAGACTCACCATTTTATAGACCTGAGGGTCTCCTTTGAATGTGCATGCAGGGGCGCCACTTGGCCATCATGCCTTCCTAAGGGAGAGAAGATTCCTCCCTGATTAAGGGCTCCATGACTACCTCTATGACTGCCTCTTTGAGCTCAAAAATGCTCACTCGCACTCCCATGCATTGAAGGTGGAGTTGAGTGGTGGATCTGGGCTGCCATTTGTCAAGGTTTGACCTTTTTCCCATCAAACCTGCTATTCGCCCCACCCTGGAGCGATTGCTGCTAATCATCCCGGGGTGGGGCGAATAGCAATCTAATCATCCCAGGGTGGAACGAATAGGGAGCAGAGTGCTTGAAAGGTGCCAAATTGACCTCTGACCTTCCAAAACTACTTTGGGAGTGGTTAGGACCACTGTTTAACCTCTGGGGGCTGCCCTAGGGGCTATGTATGCCAATTCGATCAGTGCTTGTCGTCACATAATCGGATTGGTGCTGTTTTGGTGTCTACAAGTATGCTAAAATAAGTAAATCTTGGTCATCAATATTGGGCAAAAGTTGTTAAAACTATAATTAACATACAAAATAGACCTTCCACAAGAATTCTTAAAAAAATTACTCTTGAAGAAACCTGTTTATGACATAAACCTTCAATAGATCATCTAAGAATTTTTTAATGTAAAGCATATAAGCACATACCAAAGAAAAAAGAACAAAACTAGATACAAAAACCTTATGCTAAATATTTTTTGGATATGATTATGACTCAAAAGGTTGTAGATTAATTTATCCAATTACAAAAAAATACCTAGGTGACCAGATATGTGGTTTTTCATGAAGAAAACAAAACCTATATCTAATCTACAAAGGTTAATACAAGTCCTATTCTAGATATTTTATCATAGAAAGAAGAATATTTAGGTGAAGAATTAGAATTAGAGTTTCTTATTGAATCAATTGAAAACTCAAAACTCATAACCTCACCTCAAAGAAAAGAGACAAAATGGTCTATAAATACACTTAAGGACTATAAGCTAGAAAAATTGTCAATTCTTACCACTACAAGACCTCAAAATCGTAGTATAACAAAAACAAACATGGGACTAATGAGTTTAATAATAAAATATATAGCTATACAAGATGCTCTAAGATAACTAGAATTGAAAACAACCATGAAATTAGAATATGCTACAATAATAAAGATCAAAACATGGGATTTAGTTGACCTACCAAAAGAAAAGAAAATAATAGGATGTAAATGAATTTACAAGATAATAGGATGTAAATGACTCTACAATAATGCTCGAGGGAAATTGGAAGGTTGCTTCTTGATGTTCAGTTCCTATAATTTTAAGCAAATAATTTGAGTGGTGGTATTCCTATTTCCATTGGTCATCTGCAACAACTGGAGGTTTTGGATTTGTCAAATAATGCATTGTATGGTAAAATACCACCAACCATAACCAACTACTCGGCTTTGCAAAGATTTAATTTGGCAAACACTCATTTGGAAGGAGAGATTCCATCTGCAATAGGAAGGCTTGGAGAACTCAAAAAACTGCACCTCAATGACAACATGCTAAGGGGAAATTTGTCACCAAGTCTCCAAAATTGTTCCATGTTGCAGATTTTAGAAGTTGGTAATAATTTCTTAGTTGGAAAGATACCAGTTTGGTTAGCATAGTTTCCTAAGTTGATGATACTTATCTTGAGATCAAATCAATTCTAGAGATACATTCCACATGAACTGGGCAATATTTCAAGTCTTCATGTTTTAGATCTTTCACATAATAGTTTGATTTGTGGCATCCCGCCAGAGGTGGGGAAACTAGTAGCCATGATGGAGGAAAATATGAAAAATTTGAATGATTCTGACAATTTCGTCTCTAGTTATTCATATTACAATGAAGATATCCAGGTGACCATCAAAGAACTGGATATGGTGTATGTCAATTTTGTCCTATTACTCATAACAGGCATTGATATTTTTGGAAATAAACTATCAGGTTTCATTCCTCCAGATATTGGAGAACTTATAGGCCTACATGCCCTCAATTTCTCTAGGAACAATCTCATAAGAGAAATTCCTAAAATTTTTGAATGTTGTGGCAATTAGAATCACTAGATCTTTCCTTCAATAAATTTGAGGGCAAGATTCCACATGAAATGTCACAAGCTTATTTTTTGGCAATTTTTATTGTGTCAAACAACAAGCTATGTGGAAGAATACCATAAGCAGGTTAGTTTTTGATATTCAATGTTTATTATTTCTCAGGAAATCCTTGTTTATGTGGGTTTCCACTCAATGCCAAATGTGATCCCCAGAAGTCTGTTCCATCTTCTCTAGGAGACAAAGAGGAGGATGATGGAAATTTTCCATGGTATTGGTATGTAGGGTGGATGG
Source organism: Wollemia nobilis (assembly GCA_028583015.1). Taxonomy (NCBI): domain Eukaryota; kingdom Viridiplantae; phylum Streptophyta; class Pinopsida; order Araucariales; family Araucariaceae; genus Wollemia; species Wollemia nobilis. Next base: position 36,894 of record JAQPPZ010001579.1, on the reverse strand, counting down.
CCAGCTATGCCTTTGGACTCTAGGGAGTGTTTATACCAATTATAGTGATCCGGAGGAAAAAATATTTTGAAGTGATAGATAATATTATAATGAGACTGGTCAATAAATTACGTAGAAAATAAGCTATGTTAGGAATTTTTATCTAGTTGTACCCATATACCATGAATTGTAACTCATCTAGTTGTACCATATACAATGAATTGTAACTATGTCTATCATCATTTCATAATACATTTTTTTTTGTAAATAAAAGTCGTCATTAATTACCGGGTTTTGCAGGTTAACCCAAAACCTAATACAAAATCTAGCCTTATGCTGAGATTGTGAATCCTAGTCATCCTTAGAAAATTATTTTCCAAAATTGTGTCGGTTATCCTACAAAACCTTACACTTATTGCAGAAAGACAGTTCAACATGACAATTAACATTACTTATAGCGATAGCCGTTTGAGTTGACTTAGAGAAAAAACTCTATGCTTATCACGAAAAACTTGGGGAAAAAGCACCCTTCCACATTTCTCCTTAATCAGTAGTGTGCTTTTCATGTTTAAGAATGTATTCCACTTCACGTGGTACCCCTTGTGTCCACATCATAAAAATTCCTGCATCAATACCCACATTTGCTAATTTGTCAGCCGCTTTTTTGGCCTCACGAAACACATGGCGAATCCTCTTGTATTGTATTGCTGTAAAAAGGATCCTTGCATCACGGATGATGACCTCAATCCTCCATGGATGTTTTCTTCCATTGGTTAATAGGTTGATATTCATGGAATTGCCTTCAATCATCAACTTTCCATGAGTCTCCTGGTTAACTTTTAACCCTCTCAAAAGGGCTCTAGCTTCTGCCTCATTATTAGTTCTAATTTCCAATGGTTCAGCGAAGGCCTTAACCAGATTTCCTTCATGATCTCTGATTACTCCTCCAACTCTTGCTCTTCCTAGGTTCTCCTTAGCCGCACCATCAAAGTTTAATTTGAACCAACCCCTAGGGGGTGGCTCCCAAGAGACCCTATTTCTGGGATTGGGTAGAGGGATGAAAGGCTTTTCCTCAATGCCTAAGGCTAAAGCATTTTGTATTTCCAGGGGAGGGATTATATAGTTCTCCTCAACAAGCATACTAATGGCTTCTTTTGCAAAGGCAAGGATTCTATTGAGGATTGTTTTAAGGCTATGATTGGTGTCCTTAAAAGCTTTGTGATTCCTTTATAACCATATCTACCATAGGAAATGGTGCCAACAGATTTTCCAAAGGTACTTAAGTTTCATACTAACAAAGGGTTGAGGCCATTGTTGGAACACTTCATAAACTGAAGCCGGATTGACCCACGAGATCCTAAAATCCTAGAAAAATTTGTCAAGGATGGATGCTACCATCAGACACTCTAGGAACAAATGTTGGTTTGACTCCCACCCAGCCCTGTACATATGACAATGGTTAGCAATAACCATACCTTTGGTCAATATATTATCCATGGTAAGAATTTTTCCTTGGATCACCAGCCATGAGAAAAAAATATATTTTAGGGATTAAACCCTTTATCCAGACCAAATTCGATTAAAATTATTGGTCTTCATTGTTGAGGAGCAAAATATAGGTGAATTTGACCATAAAATATCCACTTTCAGTCTTGGCCCAAGCAATGTGATCCTCATATTCTCTAGAGGGAAGAATTTTTTGTGTTAAAATATTATGAAGTTCTTTGAACTCAGCTTCAAAACCTTGTACTCTGATGTATTTCCACCTAGGGGTGTTCATATCCTGCCAAATGTAATCAACCACCCTTTGCCCAAGCTGCTGCTCCATGTGTTCTTGGATCCTATCTAATCAGGGATTCTGGGATAATTCCTCAGCTCTCGCCCATCGGTCCTTCCAAAATTTTATCATTTGCCCATTCCCAAGGATCCATCTAATCCCTCTCTTGACTAGATCTTTGCTTGTTAGGATTGCCTTCCAGAAAGCTGACCCTCTACTCACCAGATTATCATTGAGGAAATTTGATCCTTGGAGGTATTTCTTCCTAAATATGGTTGTCCATTCATTTTCAACCTTGGTTAGTAGTCTCCATGCTTGTTTGGCTAGCATAGTTGTGTTGAGATTAAAAACTCTCCTTAGCCCTAGCCCCCCCTGTACCTTAGGTTTGCAAACCTTATTCCACCCTACCAAATGGATCATTGTTTATCCTCGATCCCTGACCAGATAAAGTTCTTTTGAAATTGCTCGATTTTATGATACACCTTGCTTGGAGCTCTAAAAATCGATAAGAAATATACAGGTATACTTTGTAGGGAGGCCATTGTTAAGACTGCTTTGCCCACTTGAGATAATAAATGTCCTTTCTATCTTGCTAGATTTTTTTGGATTCTCTCTAGCACAATATTCCACACTGACCCTTCTAGTTTCCCATAGAAAAGAGGAAGGCCTAAGTAGGAGGTAGGAAGGGATGCAATATGGCATTCCAAAATTCTAGCAATGTTGTTTTTCTTGGGAATGAGGGTATTTATAAAATACAACTTACTCTTATAAAAATTCGCTTTCTGTTCGATCGCATCCTCATACATCTTAAGAATGTGTTTGATCCTTTTTGCATCAACCACTAAAGCCAATGTAAGCAACAACATGTCATAAAAAAATTGTTGATGGATCACTGGGGCTGTTAACGAAGTAGCCTTTATACCTGATATAAGTCCAGTGGCTGTCACTGCCTTGATGGTTCTTCCTAAGTCTTCTGCTACAATTATGAAAATCATGGGACTAATGGGATCTCCTTGTCTCAGTCCTCATTTACTTTGAAAAAATCCTGTTGTAGACCCATTTACAAACACTAAAAACCAGGCCTTCGAAATACATTCTCTGACTAGCTTAACCAATTGAGTGTGGAAATTGAATTTTCCTAAAACTGCCTCCAAGAAATCCCACTTTGTCATGTCAAAAGCTTTAATGCCATGACTGCCTTCTTAGTCTGGGTAGCCGTATGGAGAGCCTCATGAACTGTGATAACTCCATCTAAGATTGATCTCCCTTGAACCAAACTTCCCTGACTTGGATCAATGATAATAGACATGACCTTCTTCGAGCGGTTAGCTAAGACTTTGAACAGTATTTTATAGGATACGTTACACAGGCTAACAGGCTTGAAATTAGCCATGGTCCTAGGATTGGGGCCTTTGGGTATCAAAGCTATAAACACTGAATTAAAACCTCTAGGAATGTGATTAGAAGTTATAAACTCCCTAATGGTAGCGACGATGTCTGCACCAAAAATATTCTAAAAAACTTGGTAAAAATGAGACGAGAAACCGTTAGGCCCAGGAGCCTTGTCAGGATCCATGCTAAAAATGGCATCTTTTATCTCTTCATCAGAAAAGGCCATTGTGAGGGACTCATTGGTCGTCTCGTCCATAAGTTGGGGGATAAATTTAAGAAGAGAATCCTTTTCTTGGGCATTGCAAGCTGGTCCTTCACCTAAAAAGGAGCTAAAAAAATTCACAGCCTCCTCCCTGATCTCCTAGATATTCTGGGTTGAGGAGCCATCCTCCTTTGTTAACATTCTAAAATTGTTGTTTCTTCTATTCCTCAAAGTTGTAACATGGAAAAACTTTGAATTTGAATCACCTTGCTTCAGCCATAACGCCCTTGATTTCTGCCTCCAATACATCTCTTCATAGGCTAGGATATTATGGTACTTACAAAGGGTTTCCTTCTCTTCAATCCTTGTTGCCTCATCATAAGTTCCATGTTGAATTTTGCCTTCTATTATTTTTAGTTTTTCCACCACTGATTTCTTGTTCTAAAATATGTTTCCAAAAACTTCTTTATTCCAGACCCTAAGGTTATCTTTTACCATCTTTAGTTTTTGAGAAATTTTGAAAGAAGCACTGCCTCGGATATGCTGCTGCCACCATTCCTCAATTTGTTTTCTTAAGTCCGAATGTTTTACCCAGATTGACAGAAATCTAAACAATGTTTTGAAGGTGTTAGTCTGCATAGCCTCCAAAATAATAGGGTTATGATATAAAGAACATTTGGGAAGGGCTTGTAATAATGAATCACTGAAAGTTGTTATGGCTTCCTTGGATAAAAATAATTTGTCCAACCTTTCCTGAATCAGCTGACTCCCTATTCTCTGATTACTCCATGTGAATTTGACACCTTTTAGTCTGGCATCCATCAACTCATTTGTGTTAATGAATTCATTGAAGGCCTCCATGCTACTAGAAGGTAACCCAAATCCTCCTTTTTTATCATACGGGTAAATGGGAGTATTGAAATCGCCCCCAATCACCCAAGGAATATTTATGAATGCTTGATTTAAATGACCCAAATACTCCCATACCTTAGATCACCCTTGGAAAAATGTGGGGGCATAGACATTTGACATTATCCAAGACTTATTGTTATTGAGATCGTGAAATAACACACTTGGCGCACTTTAATTCACTTGAATAAAAATTCCTTCTATTTTAATTGGATCCCACAGGATCATGAGGTCTCCAGATGCTCCTCTCGCCTGCTAAAAGGCCACTTTTCCTTGCTTCCAAATCCTGCTTGCAATTAAAGCTGATTGTGTCGCATATGTTTTTGTTTCATGAAGAAAAATAATGGTAGGATTCCACTCCTTCCTTATTGACTTAACCACCCTTTTTTTTTATGGGTCATTTAGGCCTCTCACATTCCATGAGAGAACATTCATTTTGCATGTTTGTTATTTTTTCCCTGTCCTCTTCCTTGAGCAAAAGGGGGTATGTCAATTTTGCTATCATCCTGGCAAGGAATAAATTGTTGTAAAAGTGTTATTTGCTTCCCATTTACAATTTTGTTGTTGATCCTCAGTCTATAATGCTCTGTAGTATATATTCTCCCTTTCTTTCTTTCACTACCATAATCTATGGGAGACTTGATGGTGTTTCTAGTCTATTTTGGATTAAAATGAGGGGGCATATACTGTGATAATTTGGGGCTGGATCCTCTTTCCTCATTTTGGAGGTTTTCATTTCCCTCTTCATCTTCATCCTTGTTTTGGTTGGCCTCTCCTATATGGTTCTCCTTGATCATAGGGATTTCCTTTGAGGAAACATTCTGATATGGGATAATCTTCTCCACAACAAGACTGGAGGTTGCATTTCTAACCCCTATTTCAACTACTTCAACTCTTGACTCGAATCCCTGATATTTCTTCTTTTCTTTCAGAAAATCTATTAGGGTTTTTCCAGGTGACTGTGGATGGCCTCGATTTGGATGGGGATTCTAGGGTTTCAAGAAACTCAAAATATGGAGTTTCATCCTTGTTTTTTTCCATTTCCTCTTCTATACTCCTCCCAGTCACGGATAGTGGGATATCCTTCCTTATCTGTTGCAATGCTCATCTCAATGATTTTTTTCAACATGTTATAAGGTTCAATAGTAAAAAGAAACTAACATCGTTGGACTATGTGGGCTTTGATTGCGCGTGTAGATGAGTGTGTAATAGTGGAGTTATTCCTACATGTTTTCTTCATCGATGAAATACAACAAAAACTATTGTCCACTATCCAGCAATATAGACATTAGACTTTCTCCCCTTTTATCCATTCATGTTTTTTCAAAGCATAAGTGAAGAGATGCCACAAATTAGGATTAGTAAAAAATCTTTGTTTAGTATATTGTGTTCCATTTATAGAAGAGCTTGCCCGATGTACTATCCAGGTCTAGATCGAACTATTGGACACACGCTACCTATCGCACAAATCTACTGCATCATTGTCCATATCACCACATAAGTTTGGCAACCTCCCCTCACATCGGTATGATAGTCCACATTGTCCTTGCAGTCATTTACATCAGTATACCCTGGTCCAAATTGATATTATTTCCTAGGTCTACGTCGTGCCTGCCACATCAAAGAGTGTAAGCTCTGGTCCACATCCACGTCAAGTTAATGGTCAGTCCCGATTCCACTATGGATTGTTGTCATAGGTTCTAGTCTTCATACACATTCCCATCATAATTCACCTACATCAGTGTTGTCTGGTACCTTTAAGCCTAGATCCACCCGATGAGAGCCTGTTTAAGGAACCATAACCACTAAGCTTTATGACATGCCAAAACACCAACATGTGTATTAGTTGCTTCTCAACACGAAGTAAGATTAGAAAAAGAAGGCTTTGAGAGTAAGAATATTTAGAGAGACCAAAAATAATGTAAATATAAATGTATATACATATACATTTATTTTTATTATTTATTTATATATATTTTTTATTTATTAGTACATTTTCCTTTTATTTATTTAAATTGGGTTTAAATATTTCAATTGATTTGATTTTAAAATAAAAGGGAAACATTAAATTTAACATTTAAAAATTAAAACAAAAAATTAAACCTATCAATCTAATCCAAAATACTAAACATTAAAAAACAAATGAAAGGAGACACTACCCAAAATGAACCTTGGAAACTACACTACAAGCTCATGGGTAAATACCTATAAAAATTATCACTCAAAATTCTCCAAAACTCAAAATTAAAGGTGGGTCTCCAAGTTTGGGGCATGTTTGTGCAATGGCCACAACACTAACCCAACATGTGGTGGGTCTGGTTGTTTCTCAAACTACTATTTTCTTATGCTAGAACTAATTTTATTCCTATTTTTTAAAGTTTTCTATAATTTTTTGATTTATATACTTTGCATGAAGCAGGTTGTAGTTTTATTTTTCATTTAACAAATCATATTCTAACCACATCCACTATAATTTGATTTTCAGAGGTAGGATGTTTCTTGAAATGAATTACACTTCCAATGACAAACCATATCCCAAGGGAGAAGTTTGTGTGAGGGGACCTATTGTTTTCAAGGGCTATTTTAAATATGATGGGAAAACATAAGCATTATTTTCTTCTTGTTCTTGGCATTGGTCTTGTCAAACACTTTGTTTTCTATTTTGATGATGTGATTATTTCAAAACTACAACCACATAACATATGATAAGTATCAATTTGGCGAGTTCAAATGATTCTAGTATACGATAAAAATAATTTTAGTCAAGAATATTTGATGTGTGCATAAACCATAATTTAACTCAGATTATAACTTGCAAAATAACATCAGGTTGTAGTTCTAATAAATCTTATTGATTTTATGATATCATGAATATGATAAACTAGGTAGGAGATATTGGACAAGGATGGGTGGTTGCACATTGGAGATATAGGACCCTGGCTTCCTGGAGGACAACTGAATATTATTGATAGGTAGATTTCTTCTCAAGAAAATTATATGTTGTGCTTTTCTAGGAAATTTCACCAAAATTGCATTTATGAAGTGTTCATGTTTTTTTAATGGGTTATATGGTATTGAAGTAGGCCCCACCTGTATTAATCATGACCACATAGTGGTATTACAATATCTTGAAAAATATGCATATATCACTTGGCAAGATTTAAACCTAGGTCTCCTCCTTGAAAGTTGAGGAATATAATCAGTTGAGATAATGCGATTTGATTAATGAAGTATTTATGTTGTTTTCCTGGTTAAGAAAGTTTTTTTTTTGGACTCATTGTATTAGAATGTGGATTTTTACAAATTTCCTCATCCAAATGAAGTCTAGAAGAAGGATTGAGCTTCATTTTGACCCTTTGTGGTCTCAAATGATTTCTGGTGGATTAGTACTAAAATTTGAGAGTTTGGTTCTGGATTACCCACACTTTATCAAGAATAATGTTTTTAAGTGAAGGATTTTAGTCAACATCCAACACTCATGGAGAAGTGGAATAGAGAGTTCACATATCAGAGGTAATGAGGCTATCAAAGATGTACAACACAATTTTTGGTGATAGAAAATCTACAAAACATAAAATTGGAAAACATCCACTAGCATAGTCCCAACAAAAAAAATCAGTCTACATATGTCATCAAAAAGGCAGTTAAATAAAATTCTTAGATTATAGAAGTGAGTTGTATAGTAAATCAAACCTAGAAGAGGTGAATAAATGAAATAATGTCTTGCCCAATTTATAAGGTTCCAAAACCTTGTCAATGATAAAATATTATGGCTTAATATGAAACTAATCTATAAACTTTGGATTTTATGATAAAATAATGTTTATAAATTAGATTTGCTTATAATATTTATATTTTGAAATATTTATGAAATTAAATATTTAAAAGAGTAAATGTGATCTCTGGTTTGAAATTTGTATTTCTGAAATAGATAAAAATATATTATAAATTAAATCCAAATTGAATTTTAGAGATATCAATCCGAGTTCCTCAACCTTATGAAATTAAGGTGAGGAATAGAATATTCATTTATCCCTTCTTAAATTTATTAATTTGAATATTAATTAATGTAATATCCGAATTATAAATTTAATTATAACTTAGTCATATAATTTTACTTTATAAAATTATACTAAGTTATAATGTATAGTTTTCAGAATGAAAATAAAATAATAAAATATTTAAGCTTTAGAAATTAAACTAATGTCTCGGACAAATGAACAAATTTCCATTTACAGAATTCTAAAACCAATCCAATGTTCACCAGTATTCACACAGTGAAATCAAATAAATTGATGCAATCTTGTAAGGTATACAAATTATTAAGAAATTGCAATAAGCACTTTATTAATTCCAAATACAGTCTATGCACAAATCTTGATCCAAAATTCTTAAAACAATTTATAAAATCTTACAATAATTTTCATTGTTCTGCAAATTGCCTTCTCTGTTTTTCTCCAATTTTTCTCCAACGAATGTGTAGCTTTGCTCCTTCCAATTGTTCCTCTCCTCTGCATCAAATGCCCGATATTTTCCATGAATATCAATGATTTATTTATAATTTGAAAATTTTAGTTATTAAGTTTCATCATTAGGAACAAATTTTATAATGATCTTCTTCTAACCCTTGCCTTTGTATTACCTACATAATGAAACAATAATCATAATATCAAAATAAAACCAAAATTTACTTTCCTGCAACTTTTCATTTTTCAAAAGTATTTCAAAGTTATTATATTGCTAAATTAACTTGCTATTTTTTTTGGTGAAATTGACATCTGGAATCTTGAAAGTTTGGTATCATTAGAAAGAGAAAATCCATATATTTTTACCAAGTTTTGAATGAGATCAAACAGAGTTCTCTACCTCAAGATATGTTCATTTAAATTTTGCACTAATTTTAGGGTTAACCCTAAAATAAAATTTAATTATTTAAATGAAATTTAATTATTTAAATGAAAATTAATCATTTAAACCTTTGAAAATGATTTTAATCAAATTATTTGATTTGAAATAATGCAATTAATATGCAAATAATCAAAATATTCAGTTTTGAAGCATTGCAACTACATTCAAACCTTCAAAATGCAAATATGTCAGCAATTCCAAAGTGAAAGCAAATTTTCCAAGACCTTGATGCGAGCAAAATTAGATAAACAAAAATTTCCCGAAATCACAAAATTTAAGGTGGGTCCTCAATTTTTGGGTCGTTGTGAAGGACGTCACAACACTACTGTCGGACATTGGGTTTGAAGATGGCCCTGAGTTTTACATACATTATAGAATGTCGACCTATTCTCATACTCCACTAGTTGGATCCTCATAAACTCTCCATATTCTAGTTCCACCTAGGAAGGAAGCTCGGAGTCCAGGTTTACATTAACACAAAACTTGGCATGCATCAATATGATCCTTGATCAATTTGGATGGTCTATCGCCACTAGTTTCCATATTGTTTTTGTTATTCCTCTGAGCCAGTACTCATTGAAAAATTGAGCTGGGAGGTTTGGCAAATGAACCCAAATGGGTGCTATGTTAATGTTCTACTTCTCAGGGTCGAAATCCTCCCCCCACTTCCTCAGAAAGAGTATGCGCATCCCTAGAAACCAGGGTCCTCTCGTTAGTATGTGATTTGCATCTTCTTTGTTGTTGAGTCTTATCAAGAAAAAGCCTCTTGACATGGCAGCAATTTCTAAATTTCTTGAAGTTTTCCACTTCGCCGCAACCCATTAACGGATTGTCTTGATGTTCGGCCTTCCTCACAAAAAATTGTCTATAAGAGATGACACCTCCATATCCAAAAATATCTCCATAATATCCACAGGGGTTGTTATCATGTTCTTATTTGGTATTAGGGGCGGAATTTCATTGACTGGCTCCTTCATTTTCCATTTCAACATTTCCAGAAAGGTTGGGCCCTTGCTCATGGCTCCTATACCCCAGTGGGACCTTGTCTAAATTTTTTTTCGGAGATTCTATCCCTTTAGCCTTTTTGAACTACACTTCCAGGGAATCTTGTCCCTGTCCTGCTACAACTTGTTGGCCTACCTCTGGATCCTCTCCTTCAGCCTGTTCAAGATCCCCGCCTGTCACCTTCGCTCCTCCTCCGCTTCTGCAACTTCCTTCGTCGCTCCCCTGCTCTTCCATCTTAACTATTATGTAAAATAATGGGTGTTTTATCATTTCATAATACATGATTATTATTATCGTTTTCCTAATCGAATTTTATATCAATTTAATATTTTTCCTTTATTGAGGATAGGCTTAGTTATTAAGTTCGAGTTATTCCATATTTGACATCTTTAAAAATTCGTAATAAAATTCAATATATAATAAATATATAAAATTTAAAAATCAAATATACAATATATATATATATATATATATATATATATATAAACATTTTTATAAATTTATGTAAATATAATAATTTTTTAACACATGAGAAGATTCTTAAAGGTTAAAACAATAATTTTTTTGAAATATAAATTGTACGTTTTCTATCGATTATAATAAAAAATCATTAAAAAAAAAAATTGCTAGATCATGCATAAAAGAAAGTTCTTAAAACATTTTATATTATTCAAATTTAAAAAGTAGAAAAGTTTAATTTTAGGTTTCATTAGAAGCTAGTGTTAAGGAGCAATGTTTTTTTCCTTTTATTTTAGGTTAAGGAGCAATGTTTTTTTTAAAGAGGAGAATTTTTTTCCAGTTTTAAAGAGCAATGTTTTTTCTTTTATTTTAGGGTTAAAGAGCAATGTTTTTTTCTTTTATTTTGAAGAACTTACATATTATTTGAGACAAGAAGCATTTTAAATAGCAGGTGCAAAAATAATGAAGCCTCAACAAATTTGTTTGTCAAATGTACTTTTAGAGCTATCAATTCTCTCAAATGATGATAAAGAAATAAAGAAAACAACATCCCCAATAGATTTAAAATGGTTGCTTTTGCAAAAAAATTCAAGCACGTTGCAGTAGGGAGATTGCAGTTGTTCATAGCTACTGTGTTTATAGTGCTTCCTCTAAAGGTTTTAAATTTTATAATTTTCGAATTTCATATAGAAAATTCAACGAATTTGATAACTAAGACCATAAGTTTATTTTTTAAACCTCTACAAAAACTATTAAAATATAAACATAAAATATTTTTTCTTAACTCATCGATTAAACTCTGGGTTAATTGTAAATAAGGTAAACACCTCTTGACAAGGTCAAAACCATTATTCAAAAACTTTTTTATATTGAACATCGTTTACAAATATTTACAAATATCAACACTCGTTGGAGAAAACACAAGAAGAATCGACCTCACAACCACATGGATGATAATAACTATGCAACTGCCATTACATCAAATGCCATTGGACATTATTCAAAAACTTTTATTTTGTTTTGTTGTTGTACATAAAAATTCTACAGACGATCTTTATTTAATTTTTTTGAAAGTTTTTTTTTAAAGCCTCTTAATTAAGAATAGGTGTATTTCAATACAATGTTGATCTTGAGATTGGATTTGCTTTACTTGATCCATAAGATCGATATGACTTTGAGTTAGTGCAGTAATGTTCCTTCTTCTGCTTAAGGTATCGATGACCTTGTTTTCTTTACCTTTAATATACTCTATGCCAAAATCATATTCGACCAAGAACACAATCCACCTTCTATGTATAGCATTTAGCAAGGGCTGAGTAAAGATATACTTTAAAATCTGGTGATCAGTTCTCAATTCAAAGGGTCTACCTACAAGGTAATGCCACCATTTCTTCAAGGTGTGTCCCACTGTAGCTAGTTCTAAGTCATGTGTGGCATAGTTAGACTCATTTTTCTTGAGCTTTCTCGATTCATATGCCACCACTGCTTTATCTTGGGATAACACTCCTCCCAATCCTTCCAAAGAAGCATTTATGCATATAAAAAATTTGCCTTGGGGGTCCAAGATTTTTAGTATAGGAGCAAAGGTGAGCTTTTATTTAAGCAATTGAAAGGCGGCTTCACATTTGTCCATCCATACGAACGACTTTCTTTTCCTTTGAAGATTTGTTACTGGGGAGGTTATCTTAGAATAATCCTTCACAAACCTTCGATAATACCCTACCAATACCATAAAACTCATCACTCTCGTTACATTAGTGGGATGTGGCCAATTCAAAATGGTCTCAATTCTTAGGGGATCTACCACAATCCCATTTACGAATATTATATGTCCCAAGTAGTGTACTTGTGATATATAGAAATCACATTTGGAGAGGTTCCCGTAGAGTTGATTTTTCTTCAACTTTAGCATGATCCTCAAGTGTCTATCATGCTCCTCTTTACTACGGGAATAGATTAGAATGTCATCTAAGAATACCAACACAAATCGGTCCAACTAATTTCTAAACACACTATTCATCAAATTCATGAATGTAGTTGGTGCATTGGTCAATTCGAATGGTAGGATAGTGAACTCATAGTGCCCATACAGAGTTTTAAAAGCAGTTTTGTGAGTATCCTCATCTTGAATCCTCAACTAATGATATCTTGATTTCAAGTCAATTTTGGAGAAGATGGTGGCATCCTTAAGTTGATCAAATAGATCTTCTATCCTTGGCAAAGGATATTTGTTCTTGATGGTGGCTTTTTTCAACATCATATAGTCTATACAAAGCCTTAATGAACCATATTTCTTCTTTACAAAAAGTACCGGTGCACCCCATGGAGATACACTTGGTTTGATTAACCCTTTGTCAAGCAATTCTTGAAGTTGCACCTTCAATTCTTGCATCTCTATAGGGTTAATTCTATAAGTAACCCTATGGATAGGTTATGCGCTTGGTACTAGATCAATGGTGAAGTCAAATTATTGCTTGGGAGGCATCCCAAGGATTTCTAAGGTAAATACTTTCCCATATTCTTGTAGAATTAGGAAACTTTAAAATGCTTCATCCCCATTGACATCTTCAACTTCTTTCAATTTGACCATGTAGACCATACCCCTTTTCCTTATGGTTTTCTTTAGTTGTATTGCGGACAATAGCATAGGCTTGGTGAAGACATCCTATTGTAGCTAAGGTCAATTTTAGAGTGGGGTGTTAGCCCTTCTAGTAGTAACATAAACTCTACTTTCATCCCATATTACCAATGTCTATTTTGGTGGCCTAGTTCCTAAATTTGGATCAACTTTTGGGGATAAGCTTTGAGTGGTCGGTCCTAATGGTTGTATAACTAGTTTTGGGTAAGAGGCCTAAGGCATGAGACAAGTGGCTTGTTAGATCTCTTCATGGCCATAATAGTAGAGATCAAGATAAGGATATTGCCAAGCATATGGTTCTTTTATATAATTATTTTGGACTAGCACTACATCTCTTACTAGGTTTGAGGGGATTTGTTGCATGGGGATTGATACATGGATTATCTAGCTCTTGGGGACTTGGGGTTAATTGGCCTCCCTATTTAACTAAGGTGGATACCTCTGATAACCATTTAGAGGAGATTGATATCCCTGATTGCCCAATTGGAAGGAAGGACTAGGGTAATTCTAGTTGCTAACAAAAGAAAATATGTATCCCTCTTTTTTACTCTATTATTCCTTTAGAATCATATATTCCAACAAATAATGACAAGACCAACTCTCCATAGATTACATTATATTATAGCTTTGAAATAATTAATCCATCACTCCAACTCTTTGAATATTGATAAATTTCACAATATATTTTTATCTTTAAAAAACAACCCCAAATAATATAAGAAAAAGAATATATATATATATATATATATATATATATATATATATATATATATATATATATATATATATATAAGTTAAATCTTAAAAAAAAAAACTAATCACAATTATCATTTATTTATTAATAATTAAAATTTTATTAAAAACTAATACATAATTATACTATTAAAATATTTATCCTATTTATTATTGTAAAATTTAATTAAAACAAAATTATTTACAAATATAAAATATTTACCATTATTTATATTTATACTCTTAAATTTTAAAATATAATAAAAAATGTTTTCATTATTTTATTTTTTTGGAGATAAATAGATAGGTATTAACGTGGAACCGAATTCCAATGGAATATGAATTTCGCCATTCTCTTAAAATTTTATAATATAATTAAAAATATTTTTAAAATATAATAAATTAAAACCATACAATAAATAATATATAAACAGATAAATATATATTTTTAAATATTTTGGAATATGACCGACACAATAAAGACCTCCATTCAAAAGTGGGTAACAACGTGGAATTTTCAGAAGTGGCACTACCCACCTTCATTTGACTTCCATGGTCTTTTCTCGACAAAGCCGAACGTATAAAAACACGATGATGATTTCTTTGTTATGTGAGCTCTTGCTAACCATAGACGTCACTGTTATTTGAACAGGCTTTATCGTGTTTTGGCTCCTCATTCAAATGGATTCCATTCAAATTTGACTCCAAACAGACTTTTAACCACCTTTCCCATCAGCCAGTGAAGACTTCAATTATAATTACCACTTATTCGTTGCCGTGTCTTAAACGGGCGTGACAACAGGTGAAGTTATCGCCATAAATCTCGTTCAAGCATTCATTTTCTTTGAATCTTCAAACTCTCAAAGCATGAAATTTTTTTTTTAAAGTTTAATTTTTTTTTTAAGTTTTTTTTTTTTTAAAGCCTCTTAATTAAGAATAGGGGTATTTGAGATCACGGAAAAGCAAGACACTCAATTTCAAATATTAGATAATAAGAAAACTCAAATATTAGGTGTATAATTTAAATAGATTTAATAGTTAGAATTTTAACATAAAATATTTAAAAGCTTAAATTTGTATAATTTAAATAAATTAGTGGTTAAAATTTTAACATAAAATATTTAAAAGCTTAAATTTAAAAAAAAAAAAATTCCACTTACATATTATGGATATGTTTTGTAAAAGTTATATCATAATCACATAATAATATTTATTTATTTTTTTTTAATTTTAAAAAAATAGAGGTATATAATATGTTTTATTAAAAGGTATTTGACATAAGTTATATAGCATGTTTTATTAAAGGATATTTGACGTGAACGGTTGCAGACAACATCTTATTTTAAAAAATAAGTAAATTTAAAATAAATTAAAAACTATTTTTTATTTTTATTTTTAACTTTTTTAGTTTAATAAAATGATTATAAGGATGATTTTATAATTTATTTTTATTATTGTATTTTATAAATTAATAATTTTTTTTGATAAAATTAAAAATAACAATAATTATTATTTTAGTTTATATTCATAAGCTCAATAATAATCTATAAAAATGTATGTTCGTTAAAATGAACCACTTCCTACTTAACCTCACCTCCATTTTTCTTTGTATGTAAGGCGGTTATAGATATGATTTTACAATTTGCTTTTATTTTTTATTTATAACTTATTTCATAATAAAATTAAAAATAACAATAACAACTAATTTAACCTATTTAGGCCATACATCCCCCTATAATCTTGACAAGAAAACCAAATTTTCAATCTATATATAGTTTTTTTAATTGATTATATAAGACTGCATTCACATAGTGATATTACATATTTGTGTGTTTGTATCACTTGGAAAGATTTGAATGTTGGTATCCTCTTTGAAAGTGGAGGAATTTAATGAGTTGAGCACGTATCATTTGATAGTTATCATATATTTTAAATATTATTATAAATTATAAAATATTTATCTTTGTTTAGTTTGTAATATTTTAAAATATTTTTGATAAATTTTGTGTTTTTAGATGATAATTTTAATAAGTATTTTAAACCTTTTAAGTCTTGTAAGGATTTTTTCTTGACTTGTATTAGTTAGGACAATACAATTTTTAGTATTTTTAACCTTAAGTCATTTTGGTTTTTAAAATAAATAAAAATGTTCATGACTTAAATAATTATTATTTTTCTTGTTTCAATTGTAATAGGATGTAAATTTATATCAAATTACATTGTCATATTTTTATTTTTGCATGAAAATTTTTCTTTTGAGGTAATCATATTTTATACAGACACTATTAGATTAATTTCAATTTGTAATTTTTGTTAGAATCATACTTAATCATTTTTACTACTTTTTATAAAGTCATTGTTGAACGAGGGAATTGTTTTGACTTCTAATATAATATTCCACCTCAATTATAGCTTCAAAAAAGTTAAAAAGGAGTGTCAAGGGCTCCTCCCAACCTCTGGATTGAGGTTGGCTCTCTGCTCTCCATGTAGAAATACTCCTATGCTAACCTACACTTTTGCATGGAAAGTAAAGTCTAAAAAATAAATATGTATAAAATATTAAGGGTGTGAATAATCAAAATTAATACATGTTTAGACCATACAAAGGGAATATAAGTGATTCAACACATGAGAATTTGAATAACTTCATTGTTGCCTCATTCATTAATTATAAAATTATTTAAGGAAATGAAAAGATGGGAGAAGGACAATGTCTCAATCATTGCACACTTAGCAAACCAGGATGGCGGTGTCATTGATGAAATGCCTAAGGACTTGCCAATTTCTCAATAATCTCACAAATATCAAAGCATAATGTGAGTCTCATAGAGTGTAGATTTGAATTATTATGGCCAAAAGATCAATACAATGACACCTTAGGATCCTATTTATAGTGGAACTTTACCCCTAAGTTACCTAGGGTGAGAAACAATCACTCTAATAAAAGTAAATATTTGAGGGCATCTTTAGCAAAATGATGTACCACCAAAAATTATATGCGTCTAATATGCTTAGAAGGATTCTATAATGATTTTGTATGTCACTACATGCAAAAATATCACTTTTCAAAATATTATACTTGGAATTCCCACC
Source organism: Wollemia nobilis (assembly GCA_028583015.1). NCBI lineage: Eukaryota > Viridiplantae > Streptophyta > Pinopsida > Araucariales > Araucariaceae > Wollemia > Wollemia nobilis. The sequence goes on along the minus strand of JAQPPZ010001579.1, from coordinate 19,800 downwards.
TTTAATTTTAACCCTTCATTGGCTATTGAGTGATTCATTCTAGTTAGCAAGCAAATCACTTGCTTTAACTAATGAATCACTCGTAGACCTTAATCGACTAGCTCTTATAATCCAATCGATAATTTTTGCAAGTAAATTGGTCCAAAGTGAATTGATACCCTCTACAAGAAAATCGATCCTAAACCAATTGACACTTGTGCTAAACATAGACAAATTTTGGAGGGTTTTCCAAGGCAATTCCTATTTAATTTCACTATTTTAAGCTCCTTCAAAATTGTAAATCCTAAGGTAGTTTTGAGAAACTACATTTTTATGATCTCAATTGGTGTGAGATCAAGATATGACATTTATCTTTTTCCAAATGTCTACAAAATTTGAATCCATGTAGAGCATAAATTGACTAACTGACATTGTATTCTATCACCACTAGGTCTAGCATCGTGATGAGGCCTAGAAATACCTCATTGTTACACTATGTTTGACATATAAAAACTGCCATATTACCAAACATGACAAAGTTAATTTCCAAATATTTTATTAGAATATATTATTTGTTAAGAGTTTGCATGATTTATGTTAGGAACACTATACCCCTATTTTGACTATTTTTAGCATTTTGTGACTGTTTTTGACATGATTTTGTGGTGAAAATAACATAGAAAATAAATCAAAAAAACATGTTCAGATATTTGGCTAACTCCAACATGTTGGAAGTGTCATCCAATTTCAAAATCAAAGTTGTCATGTGATTTGGCATGAAAATTATCTCCGTTGCAAAACAGGGCAGTGATAAGTTTTGTGCATCATACAAAAAATCAGCCAGTTGTCACATTAAAAGAGCACCTTGAAGTTGTTAGATAAAGCAAACAAAAATGAATGGAATGTGTTTACAGAGACCAAAGAAGACTTTTGATTTACTTGGATGCATTCCCACTTGGTTTTAATGGAGAGCAACAGGGCATCACAAAACAGGGACAGTTGTGTAGTATTTTTTGCACTATTTTAGTTTGATTAAGTAGAAAATAAAATATGAATTTCAAAATACAAATGTTGCGTGTTATTTTTTATAACCTCACAATAATATTTGAATACTTTTCCTGTCTTCCAACTGATTTGAAATGTAATTTGGAACCAAGTTTCTATGATTGTGTAACAAACTATCAACTGTAGAAAAATAACCATACAAAAAATCCTTATGAGAAGGCCAACTTCTTCCACCCACGAAAGCTCCTAGTACTATGATGTAACAAAATATCAATAGTACCATATTCTTCAAGAAATAAAATATATATATTGCATGAAATACATCCATCAATAATTGATTTGCATGGTAAGAATTTAAATCATAAAGCATAAATATCATCATACGATAATATGATATAAAATAGTGCATACATACCATCATCAATGCATAAGTATCTCTATTAGAGTATCTATCTATGCATCAAATAAATTCTAACGGAAACAATATTACACATTGTTTTCAAATAAATAAGAAAGTGATTCCTCATGTCCTCCACCCTTTTCCAAGTCGCATTTCTTTTAGAATATAGGTCCCATTGGACCTTACATTGCTCTATGTTTTGCTTCCTCATAATATTGGAATAAAAATCAAGGATTCTCACTCGTTTCACTTTGATGTACGTTGGGTCTGCCATGTACAACTTTGAGACATCCAAAACATGATTAGGATCAGTAAGATATTTCCTAAGAAGGGACATATGGAAAGAATCATGGATATTTTCCACATTAGGTGGCAATTCAAGTCTATAGGCAATAGGATTGATCCTTTCCAGGAACCAGTGAATGGCCCAACATATCTAGGATCTAGTTTTGTTGACTTGATGACACTTTTCATAGGTTTTACCCTCAAAAATACCCTATCTCCCACAGAGAACTCTTGTGGAATCCTTTTCAAGTCAGCATAACTCTTATGGTGATCTGAAGCTTCCTTAAGCCTTTGACAAATTACCTTCATTTGTTTCTCTATTTTCCTAAGTGTATTTGACCCAATAAGGATCCAATATTTTGAATTATCCCATGACAAAGGTGTCCTACACATTCGACCATACAAAGCCTCAAAAGGAGCCATATTTAGAGAAGCATGGTATCAATTGTTGTAGGTAAACTCTACTAAAGGTAGAAAGTCTTCCCATAGAGACTTTTTATCCATGCAGTACATGCAAAGCATGTCCTCTAGGACTTGATTGACTCTCTCAATTTTTTTCATCGGTCTCTGGATGTTAAGTAGAACTTATATTTAGAGAAGTGCTAATTGCACGATGGAGGGAATGCCAGAAGTTAGAGGTGAACCTAGAATCTTGATCAAAGATGATCACTTCAGGAAATCCATGTAACCCAAAGATCTCCTTGCTGAATCTATTGACGACTACTATTTCATCATCCTTGGTACTTCTAGGTATGAAGTGTGCCACTTTTGTTAGTTTATCTATCACAAGTATCACATCATGTTGGTACCTAGTCTTAGGTAACCCAACTATGAAACCCATTCATATCACTTGTCATTTTTGCATGGGCACATCATATGGATACAAACGCCCTGATGGATGTTTTTGTTATACCTTTACTTTCTGTAATTCCAGACATCGAGCAACAAACTCAGTGACATCCTTCTTAATACCATGCCAACAAAAATTTTTCTTCATGTTTTCCCTCATCTTGGCCCCTCCTAGATGAGCGGAGTATGGAGATCGATGAGCTTCCATCATGATTATCCGTCCTATATTGTCAGATTCAAGGATGACTACCCAATCCTTAAAACACAAAAGTCCATCCTTAAGATTATAATCCTCAACTATCTTAGGATCTGGTATCATTTTGACTTAGATTTCAATACAATGTTGATCTCGAGATTGGATTTGCTTTACTTGATCTATAAGATCGATATGACTTTGACTTAGTGCAGTAATGTGCCTTCTTCTGCTTAAGGTATCGATGACCTTATTTTCTTTACCTTTGATATACTCTATGCCAAAATCATATTTGACCAAGAACCCAATCCACCTTCTCTGTCTAGAATTTAGCAAGGCCTGAGTAAATATATACTTTAAAATATGGTGATCAGTTCTCAATTCAATGTGTCTACCTACAAGGTAATGCCACCATATCTTCAAGGTGTGTCTCACTGTAGCTAGTTCTAAGTCATGTGTGGCACAGTTAGACTCATTTTTCTTGAGCTTTATTGATTCATATGCCACCACTAATTTATCTTGGGATAACACTCCTCCCAATCCTTCCAAAGAAGCATTCATGCATACAAAAAATTTGCCTTGGAGGTCCAGGATTTTTAGTATAGGAGCAAAGGTGAGCTTTTATTTAAGCAATTGAAATGCGGCTTCACATTGTCCATCCATATGAACGACTTTCCTTTCCTTTGAATATTTGTTACTAGAGAGGCTATCTTAGAATAATCCTTCACAAACCTTCGATAATACCCTACCAATACCATAAAACTCATCACTCCTATTATATTAGTGGGAGGTGGCAAATTCAAAATGGTCTCAATTTTTAGGGGATCTACCACAATCCCATTTACGAAGATTATATGTCCCAAGTAGTGTACTTGTGATATATAGAAATCACATTTGGAGAGGTTCCCGTAGAGTTGATTTTTCTTCAACTTTAGCATGATCCTCAAGTGTCTATCATGCTCCTCTTTACTACGGGAATAGATTAGAATGTCATCTAAGAATACCAACACAAATCAGTCCAACTAATTTCTAAACACACTACTCATTAGCTGGTGCATTGGTCAATTTGAATGGTAGGATAGTGAACTCATAGTGCCCATACAGAGTTTTAAAAGCAGTTTTGTGAGTATCCTCATCTCGAATCCTCAACTGATGATATCCTGATTTCAAGTCAATTTTGGAGAAGATGGTGGCATCCTTAAGTTGATCAAATAGATCTTCTATCCTTGGCAAAGGATATTTGTTCTTGATGGTGGCTTTGTTCAACATCATATAGTCTATATAAAGCCTTAACGAACCATATTTCTTCTTTACAAAAAGTACCGGTGCACCCCATGGAGATACACTTGGTTTGATTAACCCTTTGTCAAGCAATTCTTGAAGTTGCACCTTCAATTCTTGCATCTCTATAGGGTTAATTCTATAAGGAACCCTATGGATAGGTTATGCGCTTGGTACTAGATCAATGGTGAAGTCAAATTCTCGCTTGGGAGGCATACCAAGGAGTTCTAAGGTAAATACTTTCCCATATTCTTGTAGAATTAGGAAACTTTAAAATGCTTCATCCCCATTGACATCTTCAAATTCTTTCAATTTGACCATGTAGACCATACCCCTTTTCCTTATGGTCTTCTTTAGTTGTATTGCGGATAATAGCATAGGCTTGGTGAAGACATCCTATTGTAGCTAAGGTCAATTTTAGAGTGGGGTGTTAGCCCTTCTAGTAGTAACATAAACTCTACTTTCATCCCATATTACCAATGTCTATTTTGGTGGCCTAGTTCCCAAATTTGGATCAACTTTTGGGGATAAGCTTTGAGTGGTCGGTCCTAATGGTTGTATAACCGATTTTGGGTAAGGGGCCTGAGGCATGAGACAAGTGGCTTGTTATAGTAGAGATCAAGATAAAGATAAAGTAGAGATCAAGATAAAGATAAAGTAGAGATCAAGATAAAGATATTGCCAAGCATATGGGTCTTTTATATAATTATTTTGGACTAGCACTACATCTCTTACTAGGTTTGAGGGGATTTGTTGCATGGGGATTGATACATGGATTATCTAGCTCTTGGGGACTTGGGGTTAATTGGCCTCCCTATTTAACTAAGGTGGATACCTCTGATAACCATTTAGAGGAGATTGATATCCCTGATTGCCCAATTGGAAGGAAGGACTAGGGTAATTCTAGTTGCTAACAAAAGAAAATATGTATCCCTCTTTTTTACTCTATTATTCCTTTAGAATCATATATTCCAACAAATAATGACAAGACCAACTCTCCATAGATTACATTATATTATAGCTTTGAAATAATTAATCCATCACTCCATCAACTCTTTGAATATTGATGAAGTTTCACAATATATTTTTATCTTTAAAAAACAACCCCAAATAATATAAGAAAAGGAAAATATAGATATATATATATATATATTTAAATCTTTTTACAAAAAAACTAATCACAATTATCATTTATTTATTAATAATTAAAATTTTATTAAAAACTAATACAAAACTATACTATTAAAATATTTACCATAATTTATATTTATACTCTTAAATTTTTAAATATAATAAAAAAATGTTTTCTTTATTTATTTATTTTTTTTGGAGATAGATAGATAAATATTAACGTGGAACCGAATTCCAATGGAATATGAATTTCGCCATTCTCTTAAAATTTTATAATATAATTAAAAATATTTTTAAAATATAATAAATTAAAACCATACAATAAATAATATATAAACAGATAAATATATATTTTTAAATATTTTGGAATATGACCGACACAATAAAGACCTCCATTCAAAAGTGGGTAACAACGCGGAATTTTCAGTACCGACACAATAAAGACCTCCATTCAAAAGTGGGTGACAACGAGGAATTTTCAGAAGTGGCACTACCGACGTTCATTTGACTTCCATGGTCTTTTCTCGACAAAGCCAAACGTATCAAAACACGATGATGATTTCTTTGTTATGTGAGCTCTTGCTAACCATAGACGTCACTGTTATTTGAACAGGCTTTATCGTGTTTTGGCTCCTCATTCAAATGAATTCCATTCAAATTTGGCTCCTCATTCAAATGGATTCCATTCAAATTTGACTCCAAACAGACTTTTAATCACCTTTCCCATCTGACAGTGAACACTTCGTTGCCGTGTCTTAAACGGGCGTGACAACAGGTGAAGTATCGCGATCGGTCTCGTTCAAGCATTCATTTTCTTTGAATCTTCAAACTCTCAAAACATGGAAGAAGTCGGCATGGAGACTTGTCTATGGCATGGAATAACTGTGGAACAAATGTGAAACTTCGCCCTCTTATGAAAACGGAATATATATATATATAAAGTAGTGCTCTGCATCCTGTAATCCATAACATCCTCTCATTCAGCCCTTTGCTATTCACTTGGAGGTATTTATGTTTCTGTTCTGGTTTAAGCTGTAGTTCTCGTTTGAGTTCACTTTCTTTCTTTAAGAAAAATGATTTAATTTAACTCTTTTTTTTTTTAATTTCCTTCTTAACTAACGCAGTAGTCAGATCGTTGAATATTAATTGAAATGGAGAAATATGCGTGTGCCATGCTATGCTGGTTGATTGTCATGAGCTGGTGTTGTGTGATGATAAGTTGCAATGTCAGATGCCTACCGGAGGAAAGACATGCTCTCCTCACATTAAAGGAGGACTACCCCACAGATGTATTTATATTGCCTTCATGGCAGGGTTCTAATTGTTGTCTGTGGGATGGCGTTGAGTGCAACAAACACACATCTCATGTCATCACACTTGATCTCAGGAACATCTTGCACAAGTATGCCTACGGCACACGACGATCAAATGCTAGCCATACTCTCTCTCCATCTTTGTTTGGCTTAAAGCACTTACAATATTTGGACCTTTCTTGGAATGCTCTGGTTGGTGTTATACCTCCAGGTAATTGGAATTTTTTTTAGAGCAATTGAAGTGAGCATTCTACCCTTTATTTAATATTTAATTTAATGCATTAATTGTAATTATGTTGTGTGCAGGTATTTCTGCACTTAAGGAACTGAGACATCTGGACCTCCGTGGCAACAATTTTGAGCAGGGCGAAATTCCAAAGTCCCTAGGCTCCTTGAAGAGGTTAACTGAGCTGGACCTCAGTGCGTGCAATCTGTCAGGTTCCATTCCCAATACTCTTTCTAATCTCACATCCCTCTCCTATCTCGACCTCAGTGACAACTATTTTGTTCCACCAGTTCCATCTCTCCTTAATCTCACATCCCTCTCCTATCTCGACCTTAGTGGCACCCATTTTGTTTCACCAGTTCCATCGTGGTTGGGTAATATGACCGCCTTACGTTTTCTACGGCTTCAAAATTACCACTGAGTCTCTCCCGCCTACCCCATTTGGAAGAGCTTGCCCTCGGATCCAATGACCTCGGAGATATATGTCAAATATTGGACGGCGAATGGCCGCACCTTAGTCTGCTTTATCTAGATGAGTCCAATATAACAGGGAGTATTCCCTCCTCCATTGGCAATCTCTCTACCCTCGAAACATTAGATCTTCGTGCCAACTCATTAAGGGGGAAATTCCGACTTCTCTTGGCTGTCTTTCTCTCCTTCGTGACATTCAATTGTCTTCAAACAATTTACAAGGCACCGTATCTCTTTCGTTGTTTCAAAATAGTACTAATCTTTTTGAGCTAGATTTATCCTATAATCAGTTGACTGTCCACATTGTCCCCAATGGATACCTCAATTTTATAATATCTTTATTTTGACTTTGACTTCATGTAATATTGGAGGTACAATCCCTTCATTCCTTTCAACACAATATCAACTGTCATATTTGGATCTCTCCAACAACAACCTTTCTGGAAACATTCCAACTTGGATGGGAGAATTTCACTGGATTTCTCTTAACCTTTCATTCAATAACTTGGAAGGTCAAGTTCCGTCTATTGTGAACATATCCCCCAACGGCTTCCCCTTTACCACATTAGATTTGCATAATAATATGTTGATAGGTTCTCTTCCTATTCCCTCAGTGCAGTCGTCATACTTGGAAGTATTGGATCTGTCTCACAACCGATTCACAGGTGTTATCCCAGAGGAAATTGGAAGGCTGCTTCCTCGTGTTCAGTTCCTCTCATTTTCAGCAAATAATTTGAGTGGTGGTATTCCTATTTCCATTGGTCATCTGCAACAAGTGGAGGTTTTGGATCTGTCAAATAACTCATTGAATGGTAAAATACCACCAACCATTACCAACTGCTCGGCTTTGCAAAGATTGAATTTGGCAAACACTCATTTGCAAGGAGAGATTCCATCTGCAATAGGAAAGCTTGGAGAACTCATAACACTGCACCTCAATGACAACATGCTCAAGGGAAATTTGCCACCAAGTCTCCAAAATTGTTCCAAGTTGAAGATTTTAGAAGTTGGTAATAATTTCTTGTTTGGAAAGATACCAGTTTGGTTAGCAGAGTTTCCTGAGTTGATGATACTTATCTTGAGATCAAATCAATTCCAGGGATGCATTCCACATGAACTGGGAAATCTTTCAAGTCTTCATGTTTTAGATCTTTCACATAACAGTTTGATTTGTGGCATCCCACCAGAGCTGGGGAAACTAGCAGCCATGATGAAGGAAAATATGAAAAGTTTGAATGATTCTCACAATTCCGCCTCTAGTTATTTATATTACAAGGAAGAGATCCAGGTGACCATCAAAGAACTGGATATGGTGTATGTCAATTCTGTCCTGTTACTGATAACATGCATTGATCTTTCTGGAAATAAACTATCAGGTTTCATTCCTCGAGAAATTGGAGAACTTAAAGGCCTACATGCCCTCAATTTCTCTAGGAACAATCTCACAGGAGAAATTCCCAAAAGTTTTGGAATGCTGAGGCAGTTAGAATCACTAGATCTTTCCTTTAATAAATTGCAGGGCAAGATTCCAAATGAAATGTTACAAGCTCATTTTTTGGCATTTTTTATTGTGTCAAACAACAAGCTGTGTGGAAGAATACCAGGAGGAGGTCAGTTTTCGACATTCCAAGATTATTATTTCTCAGGAAATCCTTGTTTATGTGGGTTTCCACTCAATGCCAAATGTGATCCCCAGAACTCTGTTCCATATTCTCAAGGAGACGAAGAGGAGGATGGAAATATTCAATGGTATTGGAATGTAGGGTGGATGGCCAGCTATGCCTCTGGATTCTGGGGAGTGTTAATACCAGTTATTGTGAACAAGGCATGGAGGAAAAAATATTTTAAAGTGATAGATAAGATTATAATGAGACTGGTGAATAAATTACGTAGCAAATAAGCTATGTTGGGAATTTTCATCTGGCTGTACCATATACCATGAATTGTAACCATGTCTATCATCATTTCATAATACATGATTATTATTATTACCGTTTTCCGATTCGGCTTTTATATCAATTTAATATTTTTCCTTTATTGACGATAGGTTTGTTTTTTAAACCTCTGCAAAGGCTATTAAATTATATACATAAAATAAATTTTTTAAACTCATCAATTAAACTCTGAGTTAAATGTAGGCTGGAATATGTGTAGTGTATAGGTAAGGTAAACGCCTTTTTAGCGACTGAGGGACGTTGACAAGGTCAAAATCATTATTCAAAAACTTTTATTTTGTTTTGTTGATATATATTAAAAAAATTCTGCAGACGATTTTTATTTAATTTTTTTGAAAGCCTCTATTTGAGATCACGGAAAAGCAAGACACTCAATTTCAAATTTAGATAATAAGAAAACTTAAAACATTAGGTGTATAATTTAAATAGATTTAATGGATAAAATTTTAACATAAAACATTTAAAAGTTTAAATTTTTATAATTTAAATAAATTTAATAATTAAAATTTTAACATAAAACATTTAAAAGGTTAAATCTAAGAAAAAATAAAATTATATAACATGTTTTATTAAAGGGTATTTGATATGAATGGTTGTATTGACTAGCATTTTTTAAAATAAGAAAATCTAAAATAAATTAATTATTTTAAGAACTACTTTTTATTTTTTTAATTTTTTAAAAAAAGTTGATAGAACAAAAATTAAATTATAGTCCTAGGTTTGCTATTTTTGGCTAGTCTTAAAATCCAAATAAAACTCGGATTAACATTTTTAAAAATAACAAAAAATCGAGTACCATTTATAGAGCAGAAACTTTGAACCTGTTCCCATTTCTGCTTTACATTGAACCTAAGAAACCTAGCAGGCTTGACAGTCCTGCAAATACAACCCGTGCTATCCTAAAAGGGCCAAAGAGTGTTGCAAGAGGTAGCAAAAAAAACCAACAAATAACTGCTCATCCTCCATTGATCCACAAGACTTAGCGGACTCTAGACCTATCCTCATCCTTAGCTAAGTCTTTGTTGGCCAATTTAAGAACCATTTGGTTCACCTCTTGCCATTCAGAAATATCCCTATTTTGGTTAGAATTCAGCACGTATCCAATCGGACTTTCACTGCCATATTTAACGAAAAAGTAAGTCGCTACATTATTTTGTCTACCAACATAGACCAGGATGACTTCCTCGAACTGTTGTCAAATGGACTTAATTTGGCTCACAATGTTTCTTATCCTCCAAGTCTTTGGTCTGAAATTTCTAATAACATACAAAAGCCCCACCATAATTTGTGAATCAGACTCAACTATGATCTTTCTAACCTCATTCTCCCAAGCATTGAGAGAACCTTGTCTGAAAGCTAGACCTTCAGCTTCATTGTTAATAGCCCTTCCAAGACCCTCTAGCTCCTAATGGAGGATCTTCCCCTTGAAATCTCTTATGAGAAAACCAATTCCTGCAGCCCCCAGGTTATCCTTAGCTACACCATCAAAATTAATCTTTTCCCAACCTGGGGGAGGGGGTTGCCTTCATCCCAACTTTTGTGGATTAGGAGTCCCCTCATTCACCTAAGTCTTCTTATCCCTAAAGTGAGCTTTGACAGTTTTAGAAATCTTGGTAACAATTTAATGCCAAACCAACTCCATTGGACTAAACTCCTCTCTAAATTTTTTGAAATTTCTTTCCAGTCATATGTGCCACCAGATGAAGCTTGGGCCTAGGGACAAGCCTAGGTGAATGAAGGTATTCTTAATTTTTTTGCATTTCCAAATCTTCCAGATATTAGAAAGAGTCACCTGAAATTTTAGGTGAACCTTAAAGAGGTCTAATCACCTTTTCCACAACTCTCTTGCAAATGCACATTGAAAACGCAGATGATCAAGTGTCTTCTCCTGGAGTTACACATGATGTAGTTGGAAGGACCATAAAAATCTCTCTTCATAAGATTATCATAGGTGAGACAACTCCTATGCATCACTTCCCAAGCAAAGAAATTAATTTTAGGCGAGCCCTTAACCATCCAAACTCTATCCCATGGGGCATCCTATAGGATCAATGGAGGAGGGAGCAAAGCATTATAACCATCATGAATAGTGAAAACACCTAGATTACCCGGGCCCCAGACAATCCTATCCCTTTCCTCTTTTCCTATAAGGCACCTTTGCTTGAGGATCTTATCAATAAGAAGCCTTTGATGAAGAGGGACATGAATAAGCCATTCTTCTAACCTCTTCCACTGAAAGAAAGAGAAATCTCCAATTTGTCAGGCAGTAATGTATGAAGCCACATTTATCCATCCTCTACCCTCAACGCTTTGTTGCAAGGGCTTCAACTTTAGAAATTCATAGATTAATGGGGGATGTTGGTCCCAAGAATCACTCCAAAAGTTAGCTTAGTCTCCTTTACCTACTTTCTAGAAAAGTCTTGATTTTACCAATTGTTCACCAACTTTCAAGACCTTCCAAATAATAGATCCAAGACCCCTTAAAGGAATATGACTAACTTATTGATGAGGGATAGAACCCAAATACTTACTAGTGATGACTCTACTAAGGAAAGCCTCCTTGTTGGATATCCATTTCCAATAAAACTTTCCAGCAAGAGCTTGATTCTTTAAAGCTGCTTTACGAAAACCAAGGACCCTTCGAGATTTAAGCTGACATATTTTATCCCAACTAACTAGAGCCCACTTCTGACCCATCCTTGGGCCATCCCACAAAAAAATTCTCATAATTAAATCCAACTCTTTAAGGACTCTCATAGGGGCAGCTAGGATGGAGAATTTATAAACAAGCATGGCTTGGATCATCGATTGGATGAGAGCAATTCTTCCTCCAAAGGTAAGCCAACGGTGAGTCCAATGATTAAATTTAGCAACAATTCTATCCATTAAAGCTTTCCAATCAACAACCCTTAGGATCTTAAAATGAAGGGGAATCCCTAGGTAATCAAGTGTAAGGGTACCCTACGCAAAGCTCAAAATGGATAATATATCATCCTAGATTCTTTTGTTTGTATTGAAGAAATAACCTTGGATTTGGCCTCATTCACCTATTGACTAGTAGCATCCATGTAGATTTTTAAAATGGATTTCAATATTCTAACCTCTCGAATACTAACCTCCCCAAAGAGACCTGTATCATCCACAAATTGAAGGTGAGTTAACATCTTACCTAATTGCACATCTTTCAAAAGACCTTGTTTCTTATTTCTTTTAAGGAATCTGCCCAATCCTTCTGCTAGAATAATAAAAGGAAATGGGAAAATATGATCTCCTTGACGAATACCCCTGGAGGCATGAAAAGGGGTCGATGGAGAGTCGTTGATGAGAACAAAGAAGAAAATTATCGAGACACAGCTCATGATCCACTGTCTCCACTCCTAAGAGAAGCTAAAATTCTTAAGCATTTGATCCAAAAATTGTCAGAGGACTCTATCATAAACCTTAGACATATCTAATTTAATAAACATACCTCTTCGACCAAAATGCTGCATAGAATGGATAGCCTCATAGGCTAGAATAAATCCAACCAAAATTTTATGACCCTCCACAAATCCTTATTTTTCCTGGGATATTATGTTGTCCATAATATTTTTAAGCCTTTCAGCTATCAACTCAGTGATAATCTTGTATGTCACATTGTAGAGAGCAATCGGGCGAAAATCTCCAAGGTTGGTGGCTTGTCCCACTTTAGGAATCAAAGTGAGGAAAGTATGATTTAGAGCCCAAAGCATAGTTATGTTTGAACAAAATTCTTCAATAGCCTGGGTTAAATCCTCTCCTATGACATCCCAAAAAGCCTTAAAGGACTCTATTGGAAAACCATCGGGTCCTAGATATTTCCCTGATTTCATGCTAAAAACTATGCTCCTCACCTCATATTTATCCACTAGTCTAAAAAGGGCTTGGTTTTGCTTAACTGAAATAATATGGGGGATACAGTTAAGTATCTCTTGTTGCACTACAATATTAGGGATAGCAGGTGCAGTAAAAATATTTTGAAAAAAATATTTACTGCATGTTTCATACCTGGTATGGTGTCCATCACATGTCCATTGGAATCCTAAAGGTGAGTCAAATAATTCTTTTGTCTTCTTGTTGATGCAGAGAGATAAAATAAACTTGTGTTGCGATCCCCTTCTAATAGCCAAGCAGTTCTCGCTCTTTATTTTCAGTAAATTTTCTCCTGATTTTTGATGGAGTCTAATTATTTCTGGACTAGTTCATTGTTGAAAATTTTGATTAGTAAGTTTGTCATTGATGTCAAATGTTTGGTACAAGGTAAACTCATTTTGGTATAGGAAAAGAGGTAAAATAATTTGTTATAATAATTTATATTATAATCCAAACAGGTTGGCTAACAAGGTTGAAGGAAATTTATGCCCATGGTTTTAAAGAGAAGAGGAGATATTATAATATTTTAAATATTATATTAAATAAGCTAGAAAGGCTTATTAAAAATAAGGAAAAAAGAATTGATGAAAACCCAATGCAAAAGTATTGTTTAATACTAAATTAAATAATATTTAAAGTTAAAGATTATATTAATAAATAATTAAATTTGAATCTGGTTAAGGCATCAAAGATTCAAATTTAAAATATTGGAGGCATATATTTTCGCCGATGTTTATCAAGTTACCTTGAAGCATATAAAAGGAGGAAACAAAAATTAAAAATGCAATTTGAATGCTTAAGAGTGGTAGCGCATGCAACCAAAATCGAATGGAGGAGAGACGAGAAACGTGGAAGTTTCTCATTCGTCGAACGAAGGCAAAGAGTTAAGTAAAAGTGACAAACGCTTTTGGTGCAGCAAGGGCTGGTAGCTCAAGCAGCAGGGAGGTCCTGCATTGGTTGTTGGTAGAAGGAAGGTTCGGGGTTTGATTCCCCCTAGCACCGATTGAAGGTTTTATTTTTAACTGTGGTTGAAAGCGACGAGTATAAAGTGATGAGACTAATTTTTAGTCTCAACCACTTGGCTAGTGCAAGAGGTCAAGCACTGTGCTTGGTGAGTAGAGGTCAGAGGGTCGATTCTCATTCCCGACAAAGCAATTAATTTTTTTGTAAAGGTATGTGCTATGATGATTTTATAAGATATGTGTTGCATTATTGATTGTTGGCTATAGTATATTTGGCGGATGTTAATTTGACCTATGGTTTTAAACTTAGGAGATATAAGGAGAAATATTTTTGCATTATTTTAAAGGTTTGAATGACATTTGTTTTATGAGATTGGAGTGATAAGTGTGAAGTTGGTTTATGTATCATTGTAATTATTTTATCTTTGAAAATAAATTGGAGTGAAAATTATTTTGAAAGAGTGGAGATAAAAGGTGTAAGAGTCTTGTCATTTGATTGTAATTCTTGTTTTTACAAAAGGGAGAAATTGTTGAGAAAGTTTTGTCATTGTCCATGAAAACTAGAGAAGAATTCTAGAATATTATTTTCAGAATTCTTTCAGCATATTATCGAGGGAATATTCATGTGGAGGTTTTGAGATAGACTATTGTTATCTAACCTTGGTGTGGCACAAAAGGAATTGATTGTAAGGAAGACAGGTTTTGAAGATATATCTCCATCAAAGCAAAAAGGTATGGGCACACCATCTTTTCTTTGAAGTATTTTTTGGATTGAATGTTGTGAATCATAAGGTGGAGTGAAAAGGATTGTTTCATGAGCATTGTTAGAAATATTTGAGTGAGTTTTATGTGCTTCATTGTTGAATGTTTGGAGAAATTTGAGATAGAGATTATAAATTATTTGAGTTAGGGTTTGAGACCTACATTGTGCTCTTTTTTAGAAGTAGTGTGAAACACTTGGTTAGGGTTAGTAAGCAAGTTGTGCTTCATTGGTTGAAATATTGAGTGAAATTCTTGAGCATTGGTTTTGAGTGATATTGAAAGTGAATGTGCAAACATTAGAAATCAGATTTGTGAAAGTGACAGACTTAATTATTGAGTAGAACATATTGAGTTTTTGATAGAGTACATCATTCTCTATATGTTCCAAAGGTTAAACGAATTCTGAATAGAATATGTCTAAACTACTTCAAGTTAAAGGAATTACTTTGAAGATTAGATAAAGAATTTGATAGCATTGTGTGCAATATTTGAGATTGATTGAGCATATATTGTTATTTGTTTTGAGCATTTTTTAGAGCAGATTTGAGCAAGTCTTGATGAAGGCTTGAGAGTAGAATTGAGCAAGTCTTGGTGAAGACTTGAAGGTAGATTTGAGCAAGTCTTGGTGAAGACTTGAAGGCAGATTTGAGTAAGTCTTGGTGAATACTTGAAGGCAGATTTGAGCAATTCTTGGTGAAGACTTGAAGGTAAATTTGAGCAATTATTGGTGAAGACTTGAAGGTAGATTTGAGCAAGTCTTGGTGAAGACTTGAAGATATATTTGAGCAAGTCTTGATGAATACTTGAAGGCAGATTTGGGCAAGTCTTGGTGAAGACTTGAAGGCAGATTTGAGCAAGTCTTGTTAAGACTTGAGATATCATTAAGAGTAGGTTTGATTTGTTTAAACTGTATGTTAAGGCTTGGGTATAGATTTGAGATAGAGATTTATGAGGAGATTTGTGAGTAGAGTTAGAGTAAATTTGTACTCACTTGTGATGGAGTTTGGTTTAGATTTGAGATAGAGTTGAGAGTAAGCTTTGGAGGTGATAGAGGATAGGATAATAGTCTCTAGTGGATAGAGATCCATTAGCTAGGGTAGTGAGGACAAAGGTCTTCTATGGAGAGAGATCCACAAGCTAGAGCAGTGGGGGTAGAAGTATTCTAGAATATCATCAGCCAGAGAAGAGGGAAAATAGTTCTCCTATGAGTAGAGATCCATGAACAAAAGCAAGGGGAAAGAGTTCTCCTATGAAGTGTGATCCGTGAACTAGTTGGGAAGATAGAGTTCTTCTATGGAGAGAGGTCCACGAACCAGTTGAGGAGATAGAGGTCTCCTGGATCAAGTTGCATGAACCATAGAAAAGGGGAAAGAGTTCTCCTATGGAGAGAGATACACAAATAAGAGCATAGGGAATTGGTATCTCCTTTGGATAGAAGTCCATAAACATTGTAATAGAGAATTGATTCCCAAGAAGATTTATTGAGAAAATTTAGTAGAAAGGTTTTCTCCATGGAGTAGCCCACATTGGGTGAACCACGTTAAATTGGTGTCTCTATTGTGTGTGATGATTTATGCATTGCTTTGATTACTGCTGTTATAATATTGGATAATATATTTTGGGAAATAAAAGTGAAAGTTGGTCTTATACTATTCACTCCCCCCTCTCAGTATAAGCTTGTGTTCTTCAATTGGTATTAGAGTGGGTTCCTTTAGAGTTTAACAACCTGAAGGAAAATTTTACAGAAATACAGATGGCATCTCAAAGTGGATCTTTAGTAAATAAGGCACCATTGTTGGATGGGAACAGTTATACTTTTTGGAGCATAAGAATTAAGACTTACTTGATGACAAGGATATGAGACATGACAAGCAGTTGAGGATGGGTTCACACCTACAACTACTCCTCCTACAGATAAATATGGTAAGCTCTTATACGTGAATAATATAAAAGCTAAGAATACAATCTTAAGTGGTTTATATGAAGCAGAGTTTGTAAAAGTTGTGCATTGCGAATCAACAAAAAAAATTTGGAAAAAACTTAAGCAAACATATGAGGGAGATAAAAATGTCAAGATGGCAAAATTACAAAATCACAAGACATTTGAAGACTTGAAGATGAAATAAGAGGAAGACATTATTGCATATTTACTTTGTATGGATGAGGTTGTTAACACCATGTGAGGTCTTGGATTTAAAATTGAAGAATTCAATATTGCTCAAAAGGTTTTAAGGTCACTTCCTATGAGGTATGATGGAAAGGTTTCAGATATAGAAGAAACAAGAGATATTGAAAAATTAATTATGGATGAGTTACATGAAACTCTCATAGCTTATGAGATGAGAATAGTAAAGGATTCTATTCTCAAGAAAGAGGCGGCCTTCAAAGTGACAAAGAAGACAAAAGATAATAAATCATAATCTAGTGGTGAGTCAAGAAGTAATGAAGAAGCTAACTATGGAAAAAGAAATAAGAAGGATTCAAGAAAACAAAAAAGGTAAGAAAATAGTAAAGTGTTTCAATTGTGGTAAATATGGTCACTATGCATCTAACTATCTAAAAGCTAGAAGTAGTAGCAGTGAAGAGAAACAAGATCATAAGATAAAGGAAGTAGGAAAATCCAGGTATGAAAATAAAAAACATGTATGGACAAAAAAGGCATGAAAAGAAGTTTTTTCAAAGGCATAAGAAGAATTTTTATGCAAAAAAGATAGGTAAAGTTTCAAGTGATAGTGATGAAAGATCCTCAGATAGTGAAGAAGAAGAAATTCTTTTTTTTGCAATAGAAGAGGATGGAAGTGCTTTTGTTGAAGATAAAGCTAAAAAATATGAAGATGCTCTTGAAGACGTAGAAGTTGAGAAAGAATTAGAAAATGAAGAGGAAGGACTAGTAGATCTAGAATTTGAACTTATTGTTGCTCTAAAAGAATTGAAAATGTCAAAAAGTAGAGTTCAATATTCAAGGCTCAATTTCAAGAATGTGATGAGGAGAAAGGAAAGCTTATACAAATTTGACAAACTTGATAGCTAAGACACGAATATTTAAATAAAATCTAGAGGTAACAGTCGTAGAATGTGAAAGATTAGAAAACGAGTTATTTTCTCTAAGGAAGAAAATGAAAGAGTCTAAAGACAAGCTACACAAGTTTAGGAAAATTTCAAAGACCTTGGATAAAATTATCAATGCACAAAGACCTTCATCTATCAAAAATAGGACTTTTATTTGAAGAAGGACAAGGCCACATGAAAAAGAGGAGTCAAGCTCCAAAAGAAAGGAAATATCAAAAGAAGAGAATGAAGAAGAATATAAGACTTATGATGATGAGTCAGGAAATGAAAGTAACAAGGAAGAAGACAATACACAAACAAAGAACAGGGGTCATCACAGAGAAAAAATGACTAAGATACCAATGGGTACAAGGCAAGATTTCTTCAAAGGAGGTTGCTTCTCATGTAACAGGGTTGTTCACAAGGCTATGATTGTAGGACTCATGGAAAGGAGTATGGTATTACTAAGAGGAAATTCAAATATGGACATCTCTTTCAAGGGTATTGCTACTCTTGTAATCATTTTGTCATAAAGCAATTCAATGCATGGTTTATAACAGGAATGAGTATGGCTTCACCAAAAGGAACTTCAAGACATTTGCACCTTCTAGGAACCACAACATTAAGTGTTATAAGTGCAATAATGTTGGGCATATGGCCAAGTGGTGTAAAATAGAATTTCTAGAGACAAGCAAGAATAGGGTCATTCAAAAGAATCAAAAGGATATGTTGAGAAAGAATGTTGACAAAGGAAAAGAGTATTGTCTGCTGGGATTAGTTTTACTACCACCCCAGAATTAATCACCTAAAGGAGAGGAGTTGGTGAGGGGGTTGAGCTAATAGTATTATCTTTAGCCCCAAAGGATTCCCTTTGCCATTGATGACAAAGGGGGAGAGATTTGAGTAATGGGGAGAGCATTCAATCAGGGGGAACAATTTCTTAGGGGGAGCAGAATTGAAAAAGAAAAAAAGGAATGATTAAAAAAAGTGGTTGCCATAAATGACAAAGGGGGAGATTGTTGGAAATTTTGAGTAGTAAGGTTGTCATTGATGTCAAATTTTTGGTACAAGGTAAGCTCATTTTGGTACAGGCAAAGTGGTAAAATAATTGGTTATAATATTTTATATTATAAGCCAAACATGTTGGCTAACAAAGTTGAAGGAAATGATTATACCCATGGTTTTAAAGAGAAAAGGAGATATTATAATATTTTAAATTTTATAATAATTAAGCTAGAAGGGCTTATTAAAAAGAAGGGAAAAAGAATTGATGAAAAACCCATGCAAAAGTATTATTTAATACTAAATTAAATAATATTTAAAGTTAAAGATTATATTAATAAATAATTAAATTTGAATTTGGCTAAGGTGCCAAAGATTTAAATTTAAAATATTGGAGGCATCTATTTCCACCAACGTTTATAAAGTTACCTTGGAGCATATAAAAGGAGGAAACAAAAATTAAATTTTAAATTCGAATGCTTAAGAGTGGTAGCGCATGCAAACAAAATCGAACGGAGGAGAGAGGAGAAATGTGGAAGTTTCTCATTCATCGAACAAAGAAAAAGGGTTAAGTAAAAGTGACAAGCGCTTTTGGTGTAGCAAGGGCTGGTAGCCTGAGCGATAGGCGGGTCCTACGTTGGTCGGCAGAAGGAAGGTTCAGGGTTTGATTCCCCCTAGCACTGGATGAAGGTTTTATTTTTAGCTATGGTTGAAAGCAACGAGTATAAAGTGGTGAGACTAAAGTTTAGTCTCAACCGCTTAGCTAGCACAAGCGGTCAAGCACTGCACTTGGTGAGCAGAGGTCGGAGGGTCGATTACCGTCTGCAACAAAGAAATCAAATTTTTGGTAAAGGTATGCGCCATGATGAGTTTATAAGGTATGCAATGCATTATTGATTGTTGACTATAGTATATTTGGCGGATGTTAATTTGACCTATGGTTTGAAACTTAGTAGATATAAGAAGAAATATTTTTGCATTATTTTAAAGGTTTGAATGGCATTTGTTTTATGATATTGGAGTGATAAGTGTGTAGTTGGTTTATGT